>CM076712.1:10590000-13090000 GCA_038501285.1 Penstemon eatonii
ATTTATTGCAATCGAAAGTTATATATATTCAATGGAAACTGATCCCGTCAAAATTCATATTCGTTCATCTCTTCCTGATATTATCGATCTTTGTTATTTGTTCCGTACTTATCTCAGTCTATTATTATATAAGGGTGAAAGCCTCTGCTATGCCCCTTAGATCGGAATTGTTTATCGGGTGAAAGCCTCTGCTATGACCCAAGGGCTAAAATTGCTCTAAAAACGACTAAGGGTGAAAGCCTCTGCTATGCCCCTTAGATCGAAATTGTTTATCGGGTGAAAGCCTCTGCTATGACCCAAGGGCTAAAATTGCTCTAAAAACGACTAAGGGTGAAAAGCCTCTGCTATGCCCCTTAGATCGAAATTATTTATCGGGTGAAAGCCTCCGCTATGACCCAAGGGCTAAAATTGCTCTAAAAACGACTAAGGGTGAAAGCCTCTGCTATGCCCCTTAGATCGAAAATTGTTTATCGGGTGAAAGCCTCTGCTATGACCCAAGGGCTAAAATTGCTCTAAAAACGACTAAGGGTGAAAGCCTCTGCTATGCCCCTTAGATCGAAAATTATTTATCGGGTGAAAGCCTCTGCTATGACCCTCGAGCTAAAAATGCTCTGATACGACTAAGGGTGAAAGCTGTTGCTACGCCCCTTAGATCGAAACTATTACCCTCGATCAACCAAGATCAACTGATACTCGATTCTATTATTATTCGATCGTCTAAGGCTAGTGGCCATCTTCACAAACACTTAAATCAAAGCTATTATTCGAGATTGAACAAGACCCTGTTCGATTATTACTTCACAATTATTTGTCTAGAGTACAGAATTTGGCCCTTCAAATTAGAATTTGTCGCTCGAAGAACATTTTGTGTTGCTCTACCTGAATGTCTTAAATATATGGCGAGAGAATAAAAGTTTCTTACAAGCTATACTCAAAGTCGAAAGATATCGATTATCATCTATCAACTAAGTATTATTCAAAGTAGATAAAGAATGTCACTTGATCATATTTTGGAGGCATGAAAATTGACGCTCGATAACAACATACAAAAACAATTCCACAGACAATAAGGAAGGGTGATAAAGAAATGAATATCTTATTCATGTCATTCCAAACAATTACAAAAGAATTCGAAATTACAAGGATAAGAGAAGTCAAGCAAAGACTTTACATTTAATGTAACCCTATTACAAATAAATCCTACACTAGATTTTCTCCGTGGTTGAAGGAGTAAGACTGGGCCAGAACAACGCTTCTACCCTTCATTCATCACTCCCTCAGTACTTGCTCCACACCGGTCCAGATCGAAAAATAGCGAGGCAACCCCTAGAAAAATTATTCCACGCAGTCTCGAAGGTAACATTCTTCAAGAAATATCTTGAAGAAGTAGAGGTCGAGAGCAGGAAAACTCCTCCAGCAGTCGACCCACTATCCGACTGGATGGAGATCAGGGTACCGGAATTCTAACCCGTCTTAGGAGGGATGAATCCAAAGAAGCAGGTCGCCTGCCGGTACCCCAGTCGCAATTATTTTCGCCTGTCGATACCCTAGTCGAATTGGGTTACCATCATGAGAAAGAGGAATTTAAAAATAGTTCGAAGGAGAACTTCGAACAACTTGATCAAAGAAAGGAAACGAGGCATGTTGGCTAGAAAGAATAAATCTTCAGTCATAGGACTGTTCAAAATTGTTACTGAGATATAAAATCTGGGGGTCTCCACGGAACTATATATAGTGAGGAGAAAGAGCAATCAACGACTAAGATTTGATGGTGCTAACGGCTGAGATATGAGCAGTAAATGCGCTGACCGTTACAATTCCCGAAATTGCAGAAACCATTCCGAAAGAGAAATGAAGGAAATGTCAAGGCTATTCTACTCGAATTCATTCCTATCCGAATTCATCGAAGTCTCAGTACCTATCATCCAAGAGAAATCATAAAGAGATCTAAATACAGCTTGTAAAGAAAGCGTCATCACATAATGGCCCGAGAATAAGTAAAGCCGTCGAAATATTGATAAAGAGTATTTTCCGAGCTTGGCGTAGGAAGTAATTACAAGATAACAACCCCCGTCACATCTTCGTAACTGACCAACCCAATGAAATTTTCGGCGGACGATAATGTCCTTACTCAACAAGGAGACGCCTATCGAGCCAACAGGTCTCCGACTGTGGTCATACTTCTTCGAAAAGGAGAAGGGCAATACATCTCTTCACCAGGAAAAGAATGTGATATTATTTTTGGGAATTAAGGGGAATTACTACGCCAAAATTGGAAATTCAGGAAAAGCAAACTAAAGAATGATCAAAGAAAGAACACACAAGGGAAGCATACGATTCGAGAAAAAAGTAGATTACTGCAAACCATAGAAAATATAATGTATGGAAATTATTCAGGATTACACAACAGGTAAAAATATTTTAACTGTACTACAAATCCGAGAAAATAAAAGACAACGCCTAGAGGAGCTTATTGTCAGAAAGAATCTTCCGAAGCTCGGCACTACGAGCCTCATATCCAGCTTTATATCCACGATCGAAAGCTTCCTTTTCTCGACGAATGAGTTCCTGCTTATCCTGCTCGTGAAGACTTTTCAGTTTTTCGAGCTCTTCACTCAGCTGCTTATGGACCTCCTCTCCACTTTCTCTAGCAGACTTCTCCCTCTCTAGAGCGAGTTTCTCCGCGAAGACACGGTCGAACTCGGTTTTCTTCTCCTCCAGCTCCTGGGAAATAGCAGCACGATATTTGATCTCCCGCTCAGCAAATGTCTTAAGCTCAATAAAATCTTGCCCGGCCTGCCAAAAAAGTTAGACTTTCTTTCAAATGATCTTCAAAAAAAAAAAAAAAAAAAAAAAAAAAAAAAAAAAAAAAAAAACAGTTATACCTGAAACAGGAAATTCTGCCCGGACTCGAACAGCTCCTCAATATCCCTCTCCTTAGACGCATTTCTCCCTTTGGGCATGTCAGTCTCCGAAGAAGTAAAGGTAGCTTGCAACAAGTTACCCATGGGGTCAACCTTAGAAGGAGATCCATCTTTCAACTCCTCATGCAGGGAAGAAGCAGTTTTTTGAGGAGAGAAATCGGCAAAAGATCGGGGAGGATTATCAATTCCTAAAGCTTCAGCGGAAGCCCCCACACCAGTCTCTGACTTGGACTTTTTGTTGGGATTCCCTGAGGGAGGAATGATCGAAGCATCGGAGGATGACTTGCCGCCAATAGCAAGATTTTGCAGAGCCTCAATGGGCGTCCCATCAGAATAAGGCCTCTTATTCGAAGAGGGAACAGGAATCTTTTCCCGGACACTATCCTCGCTCTTAGAATCAATAACCTTCGGGGAGGAACCTCCAAGCTCAGCCTCGAGGTCTTCGTCCAGAATGGACTTGCTGGAACTACCCTTGTTCTGCTTCGATGAAGTACTTTTCTCTTTCGTCTTTTCCCCACCTTTAGGTGCTTTTGGGGAAGAGGCGGAGGTCTTAGAAGAAGATTTGGAGGGTTTGACCTCCTTATCAGCCTTTTGCTCTTTATTCGACTTCTTATTTTTCGAACCACCAAATAGCGATCTGGGGTCGATAGCTTTGCCTAGCACGTCTTCCATGTTGAGTGAATTTGGATCAACTGCTCGGATCTCTACCCGCAGGAAGTTCGAAAGATGCAGGAAAATTTTGGGAAAGCTCCGATCTCTATAAGCAAAGATGTCGTGTGAATAATGATAAGAGATCTTAATATTTATAGACGCTATGCACTACGATTGAGATAACGAATCGACGCGACCATGGTAAGAAACCCCACTCGGATAAACGAAGTTCGAGCAGAAAATATGGAAAATCATCGATATTTATGAAGTTAGAATTCATGAGTTACATAAAATAAGTCAAGAAATATAAAGTTAAGTCGTTTACAAAATTGGGTTGCATGAGAAAATACAATTGATTCCTAACTGGAAAACCTCGAATCGCCCCCTCCGGCTTACTCAGCTTGATTGAAAGATCGACCGTCTCCCTTATCCGGGGCATTGCCCGTATTGACATCTTTGTCTTCTTCTCCGAACGCATTAGAACGATCGTCGCGGGAGTACTCGAGCACATCAGGGTTAGGCATCGGAATACCATACTCCTCGACTAAGGATGCAAAGCGATGTTCTTGCCAATTAGTATTCGCCTTGGGAAGGGAAGAAGTTTTATAAGCCTTCCCTTCAGCGTTTTTGAAAGGATCCATATACTTAAAATATTCTTCCATGTCATTCGGAATTTTCTCGGCCGCGACCAACTGTTGAACCCCTTTATAAAAAATCGTCTGAAGAATTTCTCCCGTTTTTCTTTGAACTAAAGGATCTAAGACTGGAGATTCCAAGAATCCTCGTATGGCCGGAATCTCGGCTTCTTCCCGACCTTGGGCATATGCACGCTCGGAATCCCGTTTCGCCAAATCGAGTTCTATCTTTATTTTCTTTAGCTCCTCCTCAAGGACACTTCTCTCCTTAACGGACGCCAGCAAGTCCTCTTCTAATGAGGAAGAATGTTTCATATTAGCTTTTTCGAGCTCTTTCTTCACTTGGGACAGCTCTCGCTGGTTTTCTACTAACTGAGCTCGAAGAGTTTGGTTATCAACGAGAATCTGAGCACACGCGTCATGAGCATCCTGCGATTCCTGCTCCAATAAAGCTAAGCGATAGGTTTGGACAGCAAATAAATCTCCGATCTATGAAGTAGTCCGAACATATCAGCAAAATGTCAAGGGCACAAAAGAAAGAAAAGAAAATCAAAGATAAACGCTTACCTCGTGATACGATCGGGAAAAGTCACTCAAAACCTCGAAGTCACTTTTAACGGTCTGAAGCAGGATGTCCCGCTTGAACCGACTAGCCAAGTAAATTCTGGTGGCTTTGTCGAACTCGTTCTCACCACCAGAATCCGGATCGGTTAAAATGCTACCATCTTCAGAATACCCAGCAGCCCTGCTACCCCGAAGGTGCTCACCCATAAAATCCGCTACATCAGGTTCTGACCTGCCTTCTCGACTTGGAACGGGGTCGGAACTCACACCAAAGGGTTTTACCCTCCTAGAGGGTCCAGGACCTTCAGCGTTTCTCTTGCGACTCAAAAGTTTCTCGTACTCCTGGACGCCCAGAACTCGATTCCAGGAGTATTGACTATAACCAACTGATGAAAGGGCAGGAGTATCAGGGCAAAATAAGGCTCGGAGTGGCCCAGCAGAGGCAGAGTTCAAGGAACTCAAAGTACCGACACCTCTTGGTTCGGGAGTCGTGAGTGGAATGATAACAGGATTTTCGCCCAAATTACTTGTACCAGGTCTATTCCCGGAAGTATGAGGCAATGGATCAAAATAAAAGGGTTTATCTTCAATTAATTCGGCAGCAGACACTCGAAATTTCTCAACAACCCGGCCTACAAGGATAAAATGGATCGGGACGAGCTTAAATAACAAATTTATTAGATAAACATAAAACCAAACAGAAGGTGAGAAGCATACCCAGAGAAAGAGAAGTAGGGTTCGGACCACTGGAGTTTGCCTGTACATCGGACAAAGGAAGGGGCCCTTCGGAGGACTGACCGGGATATTTAATCGCCGGGGCAGGATAATCGCAGTAGCTCAACCCAGCCAGCCGCAAAACGCCTTCTTGAACCAAGTATCTGGTTTGATAAGGGTTAGACTCCAATCGCCCCAGAAGTTCATCCGAAAGACGATGGCTAAGTTTTTCTTTTATTTTGCGAGAACCATATGTCCAAGTATTTGCGCCGTCCCATCGATAAGGTCTCGTTTTCGAACTACCTTCCGAAATAGGAACGTCAGGGCCCTTCACGAAAAAGAATCTCCTCTTCCAACCTAAAGCTTTCTTCGTTGATATTTTCGTAAGAAAAGGCCGTTTAGACCTCGGACGAACGGACACAAAGCCTATATTCGAACCTTTGCAGGGATCCATTCGGAATATCTGCCAAAAGTTGCTAAAAGAAGCTTCTTCTCCTTTCGCCTCCATAAGAGTGCAAAACGCTATTATATATGCAACGGAGTGCGGGAGAAGCTGAGCCGGGGAAAGCGAAAAGAAATTCAAAATATTTCTGATAAGAGGAGCGAACGGGATACGCAAGCCACAAAGAAATTGTCCCTCATAAAAGGCTTGACATCCAGCGGGAGACTCAGTGGCACGTTCGGTGTAAGAAGGAACGACAATCGAAAAACCTTTCGGAAGAAATTTCCCATAATCCGCCTCAAGGCGAGCCCGATCTCTTTTCGAAAAACAACTGGAAGTTTTACTAGCAGGAAGTTCTGACTTACCCGAGGTGACGGCTTGTGAGGCCTGCGTATGTTCAAAAATCCTAACAAAAGCTCCTTCGCCAATACTACGTTTGTCGACCTCTTTTTCTTCGAGGTCCTCGCTCGGATCGTCGTCTTCATCGTCTCGATGAAATTCCCCGTCTTCAAAGTCATCTACAAGCTTAAACAAAGGATCAGATTCTTGGCTCTCCTCAACCTTCTTCTTGCCTCTCACGCTTATAGAGCTCGACATAATGGACTAAGAAGTATTTATACAGGAGAAAAATGCTATTTTGAGCTCAAAACTCTTCGAGTTCAAGAAAGTTGTTATGTGAAAATATTTTTCAAAGAAGTCAATATGTATATATATACATGGTTAAAAAGGTAAAAATTGCAGAGAGGTCCCCGAGTAACCACGACGGTTGAACTTACCAAGGGTAAAAGCTTAGGGTCGTCCCTCTCAAAATTACCTCTTTGATCCTTCATTCCCTAGAATTGCGGAATATGTCCTTGCAATCTATCCTTAAGATTCTCAGAAGCCCTCCCGGTTATAAGTCGGAAATTCTGGAAAGCATTCATCGAGGGATCGAACAACGCAGCACGAAACCGAAAGGGGTATTACTATTTCAACATCCCCCGACGAGGATAATTTCAGAGCGCGCCAAAGTATGTTTCTTATATATGCACTCTTTTTCCCTTACTTGGTTTTTATCCCAATGGGTTTTTCCGAGTCAGGTTTTTAACGAGGCATATTCTGAAAACATACTGAGCGGCTCGTCTAATCATAACATGGAACGTACTTTATACTTCTTCGAGCGCTTACTTCGCTTCACACTCGAGAAGTGGGGGAGTATTGATGAGGGGTAATTCGGATTCCCTGTTCTTTAGCCTCAACGCGATTCGAATAGTTATGAACCCTGTCGCCAGGGACCAAAGGACGAACCAAAGCATGAAAATGATTGTTTCGAGCTCACATGGTCGAAGGACACTGTTGGGCCGAGCCCAGGCCCAAGTCCTTAGAGTTGGCTATAAATACTCCATGCATTTATTACATTGCGGGCGGCCAGGGAAGAGACTCCAAGCTTAAGATCACAGCTCGGATTATTAGGATAGGCCCAATTGTACATGTTTCGCCCTCTAGCTTGTACGGCATCCAATAATGCTCGAATAGGACTCATCCTACTTGTATTTTGTATTAAAACTCATTGAATATCAATACTATTGATCTTTCTCCATTTATCCGCATTTATTTATATTCGATTAGCATACCACCCCATATAATCCAATCACACGAAAACGCGTAAGATCACAAAGATTTCTTGCAAAGTAGTTGCATTTTTGGGCCGTTTTGGCCTCGATTAAAATTTTTGTTTTTCCGCTGCGTTTTGGCTGACCTTAGGACCATTACCATCACTTGGATCACTCCTGTGAACCGGATCAGAATCATAATCGAAGACCGGAGGTTTCCACCACCTTGCCTGTGGTGAGGTATATCGCAAAAACCCCCTTTGTTAATTCATTGTGTGCGTTTTTGTTTAAGTTTTTGTATACATAATATGGAGACTTCTTATATGGGACCATTGGATACCTCGAAAAATTTTAAATTCCGCACTTTGTTGTCTGACAAATCGAGCTATATCCCAACAGTGGTATCAGAGCCAACTCCATTATTATTATACAAAAGCCTGAACATAATTGTGTTCACCGTATATGTTTAATTATATGTATGAGAACACGTGATAATTATGTTCTGTAAGTTGATTCTTGCTTGTTATGACTAGATCTATCAATGGGTAAAACTGCTTTTCAAGATCTGTGCCGTTTTTATAGTTTTTGAAAACTTCAGGACTTTTGGGGCAGAAATCGCAAATCAGGGTTTTTGGGGGCTGAAAATTCAAAATTTTTGAGATCTGAAAATTTGGAAATTCTGGACTGTTCTTGCAAATATGGTCGCACGGTTTTTGGGGTCGTTTTGCAATTTCTGAAAACTTAGGGGCTGTTTTGCAATTACCGAAACTTGAGGGGTCAATTTGAAAAAATCGAAAATTTTCAAAACTTCAAAATTTTATTTTCTGGTCTGCTGCCCGAAACTACCCAGGGGTGTTTTTGTAACTTTTTAAAAGTTTTGGGGTCAAAGTGCAATTTTTGAAAGTTGAGGGGCCGAAAATGCAATTTTCAAAAGTTGAAAAACAGATTCTGAAATTGAGCAGAAAATTAATTTTTGTTTACCCGGATATTTATATTGTCATAATTAGTAGTGACTAAAAGGCAAGAATCATAGGGAATTAGTTTTAAAAGGATGTTTTAAAATTAAGATAGAAGAAAGTAAAAGATGTTTACATGTTTCTTGCTCTACGTGAACTGTTTACGTGGTTTTCGATCGAGACGAGCCTTGACCTTAGGGTAGATGTGATTGGTTTAATTTATTGCTTGGTTTTTATTGGGCCTGCGAGCCTATTATTATTTTTGGGCCACTTTGAGCCTTTGTAATAGAATAGGGCTTTACTGCTTTCCTAGTTTAGGATGGAGGCCCATTTACAAGCAAGGTGGGAGCCCAAAAAGATAAGAAGGCCATGTATGCATGGTACAATGTGTAATAGCATAGGGCCTATTTGAGAACCCTTTAGATTGACCAATTGGGCCAACATCATTGGCTCGATGATGGCCCACATAGGAGGCTCCCGATCGAAAACATATTGTGGTAGTATGCATGCTAGGCTTGTATGGCTTTTATTTATTTGTCGATTTATATTTAGCTGCGCGCTAGAATCTAGATCGTAATAAAAGATAAAGCATAACTGAATCGGTGAGATCTCGAGGAGAGTTAGCATAACTTTCAAAACCAGAAACCCCCTCTCGAATTAAATATTAAGTCATATTGGATTAAAATAAAATGAAGTATTTATATAAATCCAAGCCTTCCATCAATAGGGACTAACGTATGTTGTCTACTTATCGATAGAGGTGATCCAGAGTCTGGCACCCGAGTCGAAGAAAGGGACAATACGTGAAATTCCTTGACTCCTGTTTTTAACTAAACATGACAAGGGTGAGGACTGGTCGGGATGTGAGGATCGACCGATAACTAGTTACGGAGAACTCACGACCGGGCCCGTTGCTCATCACGATTGATGGGTTAGACTTAACGATTAGTAACACTTATGATGTAGCAGTGCTAGATAAGTGCGAAAGCCGAGGCAAAATAAGCTTGAAGGTTGTGGAGTAACACAATTGGTAAAAAGTATACCTACCTGGAGAATTGGTTGTATGGCCACGAGTCGTGGGTGCAATTAATTGCTGCTGGGACGTCAAGACCTACTAGGAATTAAATTTCCCGAACAATCAAAGGGGTGATTGTTTCGATAAAATAGTGGGAGAACTTTTTCGAAAACAAGTCCAAATTCGATAATTTTAAGTATTAGGCATAAGATCAGTTAGCTAAATGTTGTCTTCTTTCCAATTGTAGATATTAAGAACAATGTCTAAAAATCCATTATCTGTTATCCTCGACGCAAACAAATTGAATGGCTCAAACTTTGTTGACTGGCTGAGAAATCTCAGAATCGTCCTCGACTCCGAGCGACGTAGCTATGTGCTCGACACACCCATGCCTGCTGCACCCGCAGCACGAGCTAGTGAGGAACAACGAACCGCCCATGCTAAAAGGGTTGATGATGATCTTCAGGTTCGATGTCTCATGCTAGCCTCGATGTCGAATGAACTGCAGAAACAGCATGCTGCTATGCCGCTTGCTAGAGAGATACTTCTCCACCTCCAGCAGATGTTTGGAGAGAGGTCTCGTACCGAAAGGTTCGCAACCACTAAGGAGTTGTTTCATCTCAAGATGGCTGAGGGAAGCAGTGTCAAGGATCACTGTCTGCGTTTCATCAACCTGGTTGAAAAACTAGGGCGATTGGAAGTAGACTTGCACGCTGATCTTAGCACTGACCTCCTTCTCCATACGCTGCCCCGTTCTTTTGACCAGTTCGTGTTGAACTTCAACATGGAGGATAGAACCCTCGCTCTTCACGAACTGACTAATTTGTTGGTAACGGCAGAATCGACTCTCAAGAAAGAGAAGCCGGTAATGATTGCACACCAATCGAAGGCTGCAAAGCCTAAGAGAGGTAGGAAGAAGAAGAAGGTTGTTTCTTCGAAGGCAATCACCAAGGTGGTTGAAAAGAAGCGCAAGAGCCCAGAAGACGAATGTTTCCACTGCAAGAAAGCAGGGCACTGGAAAAGGAATTGCCCAGACTACCTAAAGATGAAATTGGTAGCCAAAGGTATTTTCTTGGTTGAAGTTAATATTTCTATTAACTGTGCATCGTGGGTGTTAGACACCGCAGCAGGTTCTCATATCTGCAATGATTTGCAGGTGATGGGAGCAGTAAGATACCTGAAGCCCGGGGATAGAATCCTGCGTTTTGGAAACGGAGCTAGGATCGCCGCTGAGGCTATTGGGGACGTCGAATTGGTTTTAGGAAATTTTACTTTGGTTTTAAGGGATTGTCTGTACGTACCAACGATAATTAAGAACATCATTTCTATACCAATGCTAGACATTGATGGTTTTAATTTTTCCATTGAAAATGGAGTTTTTAGCATATTTAAAGGTGGTTTAATGTATGCTTGTGGTACTTTGATAGATGGTCTTTATTCCCTAGAACCTGTTAAATCCGACGTCATGCACATTCAATCTAGAAAAAGAAAATATGATAATCAAACTCCACAACTTTGGCACGCTAGACTTGGACATATTTCCAAGAGTAGGATTCAAAAGTTGGTTTCCTCTAAGGCTCTTGAAATAAAGAACTTGGATGAACTCCCAACTTGCGAATCTTGTCTCAAAGGAAAGATGACCAAATCACCCTTCACAGGGAATCCCGAGCGAACCAAGCAAACATTGGATTTAATCCATACTGACGTTTGTGGACCATTGGGTGTCAATGCGAGAGGAGGATTCTCTTACTTCGTAACATTCACCGACGATTTTAGTCGTTATGGATATGTGTATCTCATGAAACACAAATCCGAAACTTTTGAGAAATTCAAAGAGTTTCGAATGGAAGTTGAGAATCAACTTGGACATAGTATTAAAGCACTTCGTTCTGATAGAGGTGGAGAGTACTTAAGCCAAGAATTCCTTGATTATCTAAAAGAGAATGGAATTCTCGCCCAGCGAACTCCCCCTAGGACGCCCCAACTCAATGGAGTGTCCGAGCGGAGGAACCGAACTTTGTTAGACATGGTTCGTTCCATGATGAGCTTTGCTGACCTTCCCTTTTCGTTTTGGGGCTTGGCCCTATTAACTGCATCGAAGATACTGAACATAGTACCTTCGAAGTCAGTGCCGACAACACCGCACCAAGTATGGTATGGTAAGGCACCCGTGTATTCGTATCTACGAGTATGGGGATCTCCTGCGTATGTAAAGAACAAGAAGGGAGATAAGCTAGATAGTAGATCTAGTTTGTGCAAATTTGTGGGGTATCCAAAGGAATCCATTGGATACCTGTTCTTCGATCCTAAAGAACGTAATACGTTCGTATCTAGGAACGCCCACTTCTTGGAAGAGGATTTCCTCTCCAACCGAAATGGGACAATCGTAGAACTTGATGAAGTCCAGGAATCGGACCCATCCTCACAAACAGTGGGAGCTCAACCAGAATTTACTGAACCTACTAGTACACCTACTCTTCGAAGGTCTGATCGAATTCGTAAGGAGCCAGAGCGATTTGGTTTCATTCACGAAAACGAAAGAGGTGATAATGATCCAAGGACCTATCAAGAAGCGATGTCAGACATAGACTCGGGTGCGTGGCTCGAAGCCATGCAATCCGAAATGGATTCCATGCATTCCAACAAGGTTTGGACCTTGGTCGATCCACCTGAGGGAACTATCCCTGTAGGATGCAAATGGATCTTCAAGCGTAAGCTTGGAATGAATGGAGAGGTTTTAACTCACAAGGCACGCTTAGTGGCAAAGGGGTATTCTCAAAGGCCTGGAATAGACTATGAGGAAACCTTCTCTCCCGTAGCGATGTCCAAATCCATTCGGATATTGCTTGCCATTGCCGCATGGCATGACTATGAGATATGGCAAATGGACGTAAAGACCGCCTTCCTCAATGGAGACATTGACAAGGAGATCTTTATGCAACAACCTGAAGGTTTTGCGTCCAAAGGAAGTGAACACAAATTATGTAAACTTCAAAGGTCGATATATGGCCTCAAACAGGCATCCCGAACCTGGAACATACGATTTGATGAGACAGTCAAGGCATTTGGCTTCATCAAAAATGTATATGAACCTTGTGTGTACAAGAAAAATAGTGGGAGCACAGTACAATTCATTGTTTTGTACGTCGATGACATTTTGTTGATCGGAGACGATATCAAGATGTTAGCACAGACTAAAGCGTGGTTATCCGCGCAGTTCTCTATGAAAGATATGGGAGACGCATCTTACGTATTGGGAATACGTATCTATAGGGATAGATCGAAGAAGATGATAGGACTCTCCCAATCTCAGTACATTAACACAATCTTGAAAAGATTCAAGATGGAAGAATCCAAGAGAGGATTGCTTCCAATGAGACATGGTATCTCTCTTTCTAAGTCTATGTGCCCTACAACTGACGAAGAAAAGACGAGAATGTCTCTCATACCTTATGCCTCTGCTATAGGGAGCATAATGTATGCGATGTTGTGTACTCGACCAGACATAGCACACGCTCTAAGTGTAACGAGCCGCTATCAGTCAAATCCAGGCGAAGAGCACTGGACTGCCGTAAAAGCAATCCTAAAGTACCTGCGAAGGACTAAGGATATGTTTTTGGTCTACGGTGGTAGTGGAGAACTGAAACTTGAAGGTTTCACTGATGCAAGTTTCCAGTCTGATGTGGATGACTTCAAATCCAACTCTGGATACATATTCCGCATCAATGGTGGAGCAGTCAGTTGGAAAAGCTGTAAACAGTCTACCACTGCTGATTCAACCACAGAAGCAGAATATATTGCAGCATCAGATGCAGCAAAAGAAAGTGTATGGATGAAAAACTTCATCCAAGAACTGGATGTTGTTCCTAGCATTGCTGAACCTGTAGTCGTCTTCTGTGACAACAACGGGGCGATAGCTCAAGCGAAGGAGCCGAGATCACACCATCAATCCAAACACGTACAGAGGAAATACCACGTGATCAGGGAGATCATGGGTAGAGGTGACGTGCACATGGAGTATGTCAAATCGGAAGACAACGTAGCTGACCCACTAACTAAGCCACTTTCACAAAAGGCGTTCGATAGTCATCTAGAGAAGATGGGACTTAGAACCATAGGTGAATGGCTTTAGGGCAAGTGGGAGATTGATAGGATAGTGCCCTGCAAGCCAGTTCTGTTAGCTTGTAATAGATCTATCCTGTATGAAACGATCTTTGATTTTATAATAATACGCATGTTTATTTATATATGTATAAGGATAAACAATGGCCAACTTCATCTTTCGCGAATACATTTAAGCGATTGGTTGAAACCCTTAGATTACATTTGACTATGGGACGATTCACTTCAGTACTGAGTGCAATCATGAAACAGTCTCAAACGTCGTAATCTTAAAAGTGTTCCAAGTCATAGATTCCGAACGAGACGGGGTATCGTAGGAATCGCCAAGACTTGTACGAGTATGCATGATTCACATGGAGTGAATTTGTAGTGTTTCATGAGCAAGGAATTTGAGTCCAGTGCATACGAGTAGGTGGTTCAATGGAGGATTGAACGCATCGAACGACCCGAACAGAGAAACCCATTGTGGAAGCGCATGACGCATATCGGTGATGGGATGTTTCTCAAGGAATATAATAGTGTACGATTTAGTCCTTTGACTTGAGGTACTAGGGCGAATTCGGTGCATGGAAGTGCGTACTTAGATCTAGGTATAGACCACGTAGCTTGGTCATAACATGCCTAGGTTGGGTGCGTATGGACATGTACGCGAGTGGTTAGTACCGATATGGAATCTATTTACTCGCCGTAATGGGTGAGAGAATTTCCTATACGATTCTTAGATAATATATCCAAGGATTCTGCGGCCGCAGTCGGTGACGGATTTGGAAAGGGGTTTCCAAATTTAGAAGGTCACAAAGGTATATTATCCTGAATTAGAAAGTATAGCTATCGAGACAATTTAGAGGTGCCGATCAATTCACACACCCTAAGTCTTGATCGGGAATATTAGTCGATAGAAGGACCGTATGTACATGGTAATTATATGAGACGAGGTTCACAAATATCAATTCACCTGAAATTGGGCTTCATGGGCTTGTGGCTAGACATCGACCATGAAGTGTGGGTACTCCTGAATTAATAGAGGATTTAATTCTAGGAGTGGTTAATTAAAGGTTGTTTAATTGACCGGAACAATTTATTGTTCATAAATTAAATCACGAGGGATTCGTGGGCCTGCTGCCAGTTGATGGTGAACCCAGAGGGTCACACACAATACAATTGGACGGTGACTGTTATAAAAGGACATGAAAGGAATTAATTGATTTAAAGGTAATTAAATCAAATAAATGAATTAAAAGTATTTAATTCAAGTGGGAGATTAATTAATTGGCTAACTTAATTAATTATTGAGTTGCTAGTTAATTAAAAGAAATATTGATTTAATTGGACTGGGCATTTAATTAAAGTAGTTAATTAAATGGAGGATTGCAAGACATGGGCTTCTATTAATTAAAGCCCATAAGGAGTCTTGCAAACCCTAGGTCAGAAGGAGTCTATAAAAGGGGAACTACATGAGCTTAAAAGCTAACACCCTGAAAAGAAAACCCTAGCCTCCCTCTGCCCTAAGTAGCCGCCCCCTCTCCAAGCTAACCCTAGTTAGCCGCCGCCGCCACTCTGCTGCCGTGGGTTTCTTGGTGCCGCCGCCGTGTACTCCTCGTTCCATTGTGTTAGATCTTGATCTGTCAAGAGATCTAATACAATCCTGCAATAACAAATCTCCTGAATCCAGTTCTGAGCCTAAGATCTTGAGGTGTTGCCAGAATCCAATTGGTGTGGACTATCCCTGGAGGTGAGACACTTGGATCACTCCTGTGAACCGGATCAGAATCATAATCGAAGACCGGAGGTTTCCACCACCTTGCCTGTGGTGAGGTATATCGCAAAAACCCCCTTTGTTAATTCATTGTGTGCGTTTTTGTTTAAGTTTTTGTATACATAATATGGAGACTTCTTATATGGGACCATTGGATACCTCGAAAAATTTTAAATTCCGCACTTTGTTGTCTGACAAATCGAGCTATATCCCAACACCAAGTCCTATTAGGACTATGTTTCCTTGTATAGCTAGGGTTGATAACATATAAATACCTAGTTTACATTGTATTTAGAGGAACTACAATGGAGAACTTACGCCTCCATACTTGGGCAATCTGATAATAAAGTGATAGAAAAACCTTTGCTATACTATATTCAATATTCATCGTCTTGTGTTCTTATTTGCTTTTCACATATTGTTCTTTCTTGTGATTGATCCATCCGGAATAAAGTAACTAGGCCCCATAATACATATAATTTAACCCCGTAAACCTCTATTATTGATTTAATCCAACCTTACGAAAAATAGTTAAATCAGTATATCTCGAATTTTTTTAGCTTTGAGTAGCCTCTCGACCTCTGCTTTGATTATCTTATCTTTTGTTGGCCCATGATTCCTCTTCTTTAGTCTTGCGGGTTTTGCCATCGGATCAATTTTTAGAGAATGAGTGATTACTCTTGGGTCGATACCCTCAATGTCGTCTGTACTCCAAGCGAAGATGTATGCGTTATCTCTGAGAAATTTTACCAACATTACTTCTCCTTCTGGATTGAGTTCGGTTCCGATTTGGGTCGGTTTTAATGGATCTCCTTGTACGAGCATAATGTCGTTGTGTTCTGGTGGTTTCATGGTTAAATCGACCAGCTATTATCCCTTCCGATCTATTATGTCAGTGCTGGGGATTTCGACTTCAGCTCTTTCGATGTCATCTTCGAGCTTCCTTTTAGCTGGGGTAAACGATTTGGATCGGTTTCCATGTGTTAGGGAGGTATTATAGCAATCCCACGCCATGCAGTGATCGTTCACTATTTCTCCGATCCCAGAAGCTGTCGGATATTTTATCTTTTGATGGTATGTTGATACTACCACGCGAAATAGATTGAGGGCTGCTCGTCCTAATATCGCATTGTATGCAAAAGGAGTTTCTACGACCAAGAACTTTATCATTTTCACCGCTCGCTGCGGCCTCTTTCCTAATGAGACACTCAATTCCAAAGTCCCAGAGGGGACTATCTCTGAGCCTCCAAATCCCACTAATGGAGTTGCTACTTTCTGAAGTGTTATTTCTTCCAAGTTCATCTGTATTAGGACTTCCTTGGATATAATTTTTGCTGAGCTGCCGTTATCGATTAAGATCCTTTCCACATTGTAGTTTGCTATCTCGAGAAATACTACCATCGGGAAGTCAGGGTTATCTTCCCTCAAATCCCAAATAATATTTCTTGGTACATCATTCTCATTGAAGCTAATGAGTTGTTCCTTTGGTAATTTGCTATCAAGAGTCCATACCTCCCTTGGACGTTTATGATTTCCTTCTATTGATCTCGCGGTTCTACGTCGGGTATTACGACTATCTCCCCCCGCCGGTCCTCCGGAGATTGTATGTATGGTTCCGTTAATTTGATCATTGTTCAATTCTTGTGGCGGACCATTATTAGGAGACCTCCTTCCCGGGGTTCTTCTCTAGTTATTAGCTCGAGGACTCCCGCTTCTGTTTCTTTTGCGGCTGTTTCTTTCGAGATAGTCGTCCAACTTTCCTTGTTCGATCAGCCTTTCAATTTCCTGCTTCAAGTGGAAACAACCTCGGTCCGATGACCGTGGGCCCGATGATACCTACAACATAGATTGTAGTTTCGAGCTCCTGGATTTGGTTGTGTAATTCTTTTCGCTGGCGGAATCCAATTATTCCTTTCTAGTACTACCATGATTTCTCCAATAGGAACCGTCAATCTGGGGTAATCCACATGGTTTACTCAATTTCTGTTGGTTAGTTCAGCCGATCTCGATCTCCTATACACATAAGGTCTTTTGTCCTGATAGTTTCGATTATAGTCTAATCGTTCAAAAACGTTTCCTTTTCTGATGGATCGATCGTAATCCATTGGCCTTGAAACAGGAGCTTTTTCTTGTCGCCTCGAGCCGCAGCAGGGGCTTTGTTCCTATTTTTATCCTTGAAAGAGTTCATCTCTTCTTGAGTCATATATTTTGATGCCAGAATCATAATATCCGCAAAGGTTCTCGGTTGTTTTCTACTCAGCGCATTCCCGAACTGCCTATTTTTGATGAGGTCGAAAAGGATGGAGATTATGTAATCAATATTCGGAGAATCAATCTTTAGTGGTTCCACATTAAATCTCGCCAACCAGCTTCTCAAGGATTCTCCTTCTTGTTGATGAATGGTTCCAAGGTAGCTCATCGGCAGTTTCTGTCTCTTCTGGCTAGCAAATTGTTATGTCAGTTTGTTACATAACTCACGAAAACTGAATATGGAATTGGTGGGTTGCTTTCCGAACTAATCCAAAGCTATTCCTTCGAATGTGGTAACCATCAGCATGGCGGTATACTCCGCCGAATGAGCATATAAATTCATTATGTTTGTAAAGCTGAATATGTAATCGTCAGGATCAGTGGTTCCATCATATCGCGGTAGTCGTCCTGGAACTTACCCAGATGATTGTACTTCTTTTATCTCCCTGCAGAAGGGGGAACATGCTGCTAAACATTCCTGGACTTCCGTGCTCCTCACCCATGGATTTGAACGGTCAGTAAACGTTGTTCAAGGCGTTCTTGTACCATCTTTTCGATCTCTCTTTCAGAGATGCGGACAGTTTTTGGTCGATTAGGGATTGCATCAACTATGTCGTCATCGATGGGAATTATAGTGTTTTCTTTTGATCCCGACGTGCCGGTTGAGGCTTTGTTCGATCCGTTCTTCTTCGGATCCGATCGTCTGTTGGTTTCGCGTTGCTCCTTTGTGGACTAGGTAGTGATCGCTGCTCGCTCACAGGACTGTCCGCTTGTTCTGATATCTGGTCTAGCTGCCTAGAAGCTCTTCTGCCTGGACGCACCCTAGCCGCTCCAGGGTCTCTGAGCTGGTGTTCAGGAGCCAACAGTCCTCCTGGGCACAAAGAGTTAAATAGCAGCGCGATCTGTCTCAATTTCTCCTCTGTTCCTGCCAAAGGGACAGGAATTGTAGGAACCCCAGGGGTTTCAGGTACTGCATTGGTGTCGATTTCTTGCTGTCCTTGAGAATTTAGAACATTGACCTCCTGGTGTTCTTCTTGATTTGGCAGTTAATCGTTTTCTTGCTGACTATCGCCATCGTTGACGATAGGTTCGTTATTCGTCGTGCTGTTGCTGACATCTTCCGACGTTATAGGTAGGTGCGTTGTATTGCCCCTTGCGTCGTTGCGAGCATTTTTCCTCGGGCCAGCCATGTGTCTATCGAATAATTAACTCAAGCCCCACGGGGGCGCCAACTGATTTAACCGAATTTCGTAGGATTAGATTAAATCAATAACAATTGTATAGGGTAAAGTTATATGAAGATTATAGGCCCTAGTAACTTTATTCCAGATGGATCAATCTCAAGGAAGAACAAAACGCAATAACGTTAATGAACAAATAAAAGTAATGATCAATAAGTATAGCAAAAGCTCTTGTATTAGATTAATCTAAGATTGCCCAAGTATGTAGGCGTAAGCTCTAATCTTGTGTGTAATACTATGTTGATCTAGGTATTTATATGATACAAACCCTAGCCATACAAGGAAACATAATCGTATTAGGACTCAGGATATTTATTGTTGGTCCCAAGTGGTCAGAAGAGGTTTAGAGGGGGGGGGGTGAATAAACCTCTTTAAAAATTTTCTTCCAATTTAACTTTAAAACTTTTACTTTAAACTGAACAGACTAAGCTGATCAGATTAGTTAGTTACAATTCTGCTCGCGAACAAATCTTTGAACAGCTTTGTTGACCACTCGTCTGATGGTTACTTAGCTGATTTTGTTAAAATCAGTTTTAATACTTAGAGTACTTGCAGCGGATTTTTAAAGTGTTTTTCACAAGTAATCTTAGCAGTTTGAAAAACGTTTCCCCAGTTTTATAAACTCCTTCTTAATTCTTTTTCAAACAGTTAACTTATCGTGTTTTTATGCAAACAGAAATTATGCAGATTTAAAAGCAATGTAAAAACACAAGTAATTTTTATAGTGGTTATATGGATTTGAATATCCTTTAGTCCACTCTTCCAAGTCACACAGATCTTGGGTTATACTATAATCACAAAGTTTACAGTATACTCTGCTTGCGTCGAACAACAAATGAAACGACCACAAGTTCGCAATAGGAAATCACACAGAAGACCTATTCTCTGAAGTTTGATCACTCACAAAGATGGATCACAACTCCGCACAACACTCTTGTTTACAAAATCACTCAGAAGATGTATTTTTCTTGATTCTTCAACTCTGCTTTCGTCAACAAATGACTCAGCTGATGAGTGAGCTGTTCTTGAGACTTAAAGAATTTTGCTTCGAAAATTTCTCAGAGATTGTGTTGCTTCTTTCTTCTTCGTCTCTTTCAGCTATTTATACTTGAGGATTGAAAAGTGTCCGTTGAAGAGAGACAGGATTCAAATTCCTCGAGTACTGGTCCTTAATTTCCGCGAACGGCTCTTTTGCAGTCTGTCCGTACTATGAACAGTACTATTCTGCAGGCAGCATTAAATGCACTCGGCTGATGCGAAGCTTTTCTTCAATCATTTGTCTTAAATATCCTCGTACTTCAGCATTTATTACACCAAGGGGCATTTATTACCGTTGGGAACACTTCATGATCTTCTTCACTTGGCTGACGAAGGTATAAGTCTGATGGTGAACTCGGTTGATCTCAAACTTGAACAAATCTGATTTGAGTCGGCTGATCTTCACTAGTCTGATAACTTTACTTCAGCAGATCAGAAGTCTTGGACCTTGAAACTTTGACTCTTCTGATGTCTTCATTTCTTAGTCAAATTTCCTTGATAAGTTTATCAGCTAAGTTACTCCATACTTAGCCAATCTTTGAAGTTTTGGAATGCATCAAAACCTCCCTTATCAAATTTCCTTTAGTGCCTTCATCTTCATCCTTGTCCAACAATTTCCCCCTTTTTGATGATGACAAAACTTCAGCTAAGTACCTGTCAAATACCTAAGCTAAAGAATGTAATCCTCAAAATTTTCTGAGATAGAAAAAGTATATTGGATTGAACTTGACTTTATATTGATGTTTGAAAAGTATTACAGTGCAAGTTCATCAGATGAGATTTCTGAAGAAATAGATAAAGTAAACTGATTACAATGAATTTATAATTTCTAACTATCAGCTTCTTCATCTGATCCTTCAAGCACTTCCTCATACTCATAAGATGATTCTTCATCATCTTCTTCATCATCAGCTTCTTCTTCCAAGATTGCTTTGGCAGCTTCCATCTTCTCCTTAAGTTGTTGTTCTCTAATAAGCTCCATTGCTTTCCTGGCAGATTCAGTGTTCTTGTACTTGGTAGTTTCTTTTTCAATCTTTCCTTCTTCTTCTACCTTTCCAAGCTTTTCAGTCTTGTCAGCTGTTTCTTCAGTTTCCTTGGCTTCAGTTGTTGTAGCAGCAGTTTCCTTAGCTGGTTCTTCAGCAGCAGATTCTTTAGTTGGTTCCTCAGCTGGTTCTTCCCTTTTATCTTCCCCCTTTTTGTCATCATCAACTCTGATAACATTAGAAGGTTCAACAGCAGGGTTGAGAGCAACTGTTGGAATCTTCACTCCAGCACATAAAGCCTTTAGGTTCTGATTAACAACGTCATGACTTGCTGTTAGATGATGAATATCAGTGCTGATGACGTCAGTCTTGTCATTGAAGTAGTCAATGTTAAGGTTGATAGTTGCAATTTCATTCTGAACTTCTTGTGAGGCCTGTGCCACTTCTTGCAACATCCCTAGATTGATTTCCTTCTCTTCCTTACTGACTTGAATGAAGGTTGCAGTCAGATCAGCAATCTTGTGCTCAGCTGATTTTAAAGCAGTGTGAAGGTGGTTGACATCACCCTTCACATCTTCTACGTTCTTGTTCAACTCTCTCAAACTGTGCACTAACTGCAGTGAATTGTCTTGAGGAATTGGAATACTGTTAATTTCTTTCTTGATGATCTCTTCTGTTGATCCTTGAACAGTTTCCAGCTGAAGTCTGTTGGTTTCTGCCAACTCTGCTTTAAGTTCAACCTTCAGCTCCTCCTTAACCTTCAATAGCTGTTGCTTGTGCTTGTCTTCCAGTTCCTTTAGTTGGTTTTCCATAAGCATCTGGATTGCTTCCATCAGTGATGAATGTTGATCAGCTGATGAAGCAGAAGCATCAGCATCAGCTTCCTCTCTTGCCTTCTTATCAGCTTTAGAGATTTTCTTTCTCTTAAGCACTATCTTCCTTTTCCCTTTATCAATGGGAGCAGGAGCTGGACCAGCAGATGATAGGGGAGCAGCAGCAATAGGATAAATGATTTGGATTTCTGGATCTTCTTGAGGTTGAACAACCTCAGCTGTTGGTGTGACTTGACTTGGCTGTTGCTCATCAGCTTTGTCAGTCACAACAGTCTTAACTGTTTCAGCAGGCCTTTCAGCAGCTTCAGGGTCTTCCCTAGCTACATTTTCCAAGTCCGTTGGTTCTTCTATAAATGTCATCTGCTTTCTAGCAGTCTTCTTGGTTCTCCCTTCACGGTAAGTGGTTGTAGCTGTATCTCTCTGTTGACTTCTTGTTCGTTGAGAGATACCTTCAGCAGGCCTCTCTGCTGATGGAGTTCTTGATGGTGATGCAGGGGATCCAGTCCTTAAATCAGCAATTATGTTTTCAACGATTTTAGTGGCTTCAGCAGCAGAAGTCACTTTCTCCATCTGCTTGGTAACTTTCTTCTTAGGCTCATCAGCAGCCTTCTTCTTTTTAGTCTCAACAGCTAAGCTGGCTGTTTTGACTAACTTCTTTTGCCTTTTGGCAGGAACCTCTTTTGGTTCCTCAACATCAGCTACTTCAGGCTCTCCAGCCTTCCTCTTTTGAACAGGCATGTACTTGGACAATGCCTTGGATTTGTGGATCTCTTTTCCATTCTTTGTGTCACAGCCCAGTTTTGACAGCAGACAACTGAGTGTGATTCTGTGGTTGGTGGAGGGGCCTTTTCCTTTCTTCTCATCAAGGAAATCAGCCAATATATACCAAACTATGATTGACCAGTTGACCTCCAGTCCATAGTAGATGGCAGCCATGATGCTGAACCTCTTCATGGTAACAGCATCCAGTGAGAAGGTGCAGTTCTCAATCAGCTTAGACACCATATCAGCCATCCGCTGATATTCATCCCTCAGTTGTCTCTTCCTTATGTTTCCAGACATCACTTCTCCCTCCTTGGCGCAGATCGCCCAGAATTGTTGGTGCTTATCTTCCGTCAGTACAGTGACGTCATGTCGTCCACTGTTAGGAAGCCCAAACGTCTCGTGCAAAACAGCAGGAGTAATAGTGATAGATTTACCTCCCACTGTAGCCTTAATCTCCAGTGCGTTGTAGTCAGCTTTTGCTGTGTTGTAGTACTCCATCACTTGATCAATCCAGATCACTCCCTCATTATATTCCATAAAACTTACCAAGTTCGCAGATTTGAACTTCTCCAGAAGTTCTTTCGTCAGTGACGTACCAGATTGGTAGTAGGAATCATACACGAGAAACATACCTTCAGCGGCCATTGTTAATCTGTTGAAGGTTAGGAAAACAGAGAGAAATTTGCAGAGAATTGCAGATATTTTTCTCACAAGTACTTTTGAATGCTTAGAGTGCGTAAAGAACTACACGACTGATCAGATGGGGATTTATAGAGTTGGGGTATCTTGAATTCCGTGATATCCGCCAACCGTTAGATCCGTTTTTCTGTCAGTGCTGATCGTGCGGCGTCAGTTACGACTTTTCGAATTCAAAAGATATTTAATGAAGAGCGGGAATATGTACCGCCCAACAGTTACTTATAAAAGCGTATTTTGAATAAAACGTTTTGAATAGTTCAGCTTTTATTAAAGTAATCAGATGAGTAACATAAATACTTATCTGATGGACTACTGTCCTGATGACATAGTTGTTATCAGAGAATGCCAATAGCTGATAACCTTCCTCAGCTGTTTGTCAATCCAGCTAGATAAAATAACTTTAATCTTCGATAGTTGAGTCTTCTGATGAAAACATAACTTCAACTAACTGTCATTAACAAATTTCATCTTTAATTCAGAAGTACCGCTAGTCTTACACGTTCCCCCTGAGTTTAAGAATTCATAAGTTAACTAGTCTGTTGCGAGTTAATCCTTGAAGATAATAACGAATAACTAAGCTGTTGAACTCCAGTCTTCTGATGAGTTCCCCCTCAGCTTATGCTTCCAAATTAAGTAGTCCTAGCTCAGCTCTTAGAGTTGAAAACCTTACTTCACTTAAAGGTTTAGTGAAAATATCAGCAATCTGATTGTCTGTATGAACATACTCAATCATTACATTGCCTTTTTCCACATGATCTCTAATGAAGTGATGCTTGATCTCAATATGCTTAGTCCTTGAATGACTTGTAGTGTTCTGAGTAAGAGAGATTGCACTTGTATTATCACAGTAGATTGGAATTCCACTGATCTTGTTGTTGTAGTCTTCTAGTTGATGTTTTACCAAAGTATTTGTGCACAGCAAGCTCCAGCAGCTATATATTCAGCTTCAGCAGTAGATATAGAAACTGAAGTCTGTTTCTTACTCATCCATGAGATCAGACGACTACCTAAGAACTGACAGGCACCTGTTGTGCTCTTTCTATCAATCTTGCAGCCAGCAAGGTCTGAATCTGAATAACCAATGAGTTCAAATCCAGATTCTCTAGGATACCACAATCCCAATTCTTGAGTGCCTTTAACATATTTCAATATCCTCTTGGCAGCTAAGAGATGAGATTCTTTGGGGTTTGATTGAAATCTTGCACAGACTCCAACTGAGTACATTATATCAGGTCTACTTGCTGTTAGATACAACAATGAACCAATAATGCCTCTATATTTGGTTATGTCCACTGATTTGCCATCTTCATCTTTATCCAAACGAAGACTTGTAGACATTGGAATTGTAGCAGTAGAGCTAGTTTCCATACCAAACTTTTTAAACAGATCTCTTGTGTATTTTGCTTGGCTGATGAATATTCCATCAGGCAACTGTCTAACTTGCAATCCAAGAAAATAATTAAGTTCACCCATCATGCTCATTTCAAACTTATTCTGCATCAGCTTGGAGAACTTATCACACATCTGTTGGTTAGTTGAACCAAAAATAATATCGTCCACATATATTTGCACAAGTAATATATGATTTTCCCATTCAATTGTGAACAAGGTTTTATCTACCTTACCTTTTCGAAATCCTTTAATTAAAAGAAAATCAGATAGGGTATCATACCATGCTCTTGGAGCCTGTTTCAGTCCATATAAGGCTTTCTTCAGACGATATACTTTGTCCTCTTCTTGATAGACTTCAAATCCAGGAGGTTGCTCAACATACACTTCTTCTTGCAGTTCTCCATGGAGAAAAGCAGACTTCACATCCATCTGATAGACAGTGAAGTTCTTATAAGCAGCATAGGCAAGAAACAGTCTGATTGCTTCAAGTCTTGCTACTGGTGCAAATGTTTCATCAAAGTCAATTCCTTCTTCTTGACAATAACCTTTGGCCACTAGTCTTGCTTTGTTTCTGGTGACAACACCATCTTCATTCATCTTATTTCTGAATACCCACTTAGTGCCAATTACTCTTTGATGACTTGGTCTAGTGACTAAGTACCAGACTTCATTCCTTTCAAATTGATTCAACTCTTCGTGCATAGCTTCTATCCAGAAGGAATCATTGAGAGCTTCTTCAATTTGCTTAGGCTCTATTTGAGATAGAAATGTGACAAACATGGCATCATGTGCAGCAGCTCTTCTTGTTTTCACTCTATCTAAAGGATCACCAATCACTAATTCAGGTGGGTGATTCTTGAGCCATCTGAGATCAGGTTGTAGATCAGGATGTTGTCCTCTGTCTTGATCTTGCAACACTACTGTTGGAGTTCCAGTAGTAGTCTGTTGAACATTTGCAGTCTGTTGAACAGTCTCTGGTCTGTCAGCTGTTTGCAACTCGTCTGTTAGACAATCAGCACTGTGATTTTGAACAGCACTTGAGTTAGCAGCTGAACTTAGATTAGGTAGTATGATGGGAACATATTCTTCATTTCTTCCAATGTCTAGCTTCTGTAAATCGGTAGACAGATCTTGATTAACATTTTGATTCTTTTCAGAAGATTGACTTGGCTCATCAAATACTACATGGATAGATTCTTCTATTAGTAATGTTCTTTTGTTAAAAACTCTGTAAGCCTTACTAACAGATGAGTATCCTACAAAGACAGCTTCATCAGCCTTTTCTGCAAATGCAGTAAGGTGATTTTTCCCATTATTCAATACAAAACATTTACAACCAAAAATCTTAAAGTAATGAATGTTTGGTTTTTTGTTGTTCCAAACTTCATATGGAGTCTTGTTCTGATTTTTGTTGATCATACATCTGTTTTGGGTAAAGCATGCTGTGTTTGTTGCTTCTGCCCAAAATCTTTGTGGCAGCTTAGCTTCAGCTATCATGGTTCTGACAGCTTCCTTTAGTGTTCTGTTTCTCCTTTCAGCAACACCATTCTGTTGAGGGGTTCTAGCAGCTGAATACTCATGATGTATTCCTTTGATGTTACAATACTCTTCAACAGTAGAGTTTGTAAACTCAGTCCCTCTATCTGATCTGATCTTCAATATTTTTGTACTCTTCTCATTTTGGATCAGCTCCATCAGATTGGTAAGATGTTCCTTGGTTTCGCTTTTCTTTTTCATGAAAATCACCCAAGTATATCTTGAATAATCATCCACAACAGCTAGGCAGTATTTCTTTCCACCATTGCTGACTGGATCATTGGGTCCAAATAAGTCCATATGTAGTAGCTCCAATATTCTTTCAGAAGATTGATGCTTCTTGCTTTTGAAAGATGACTTGATTTGTTTACCCTTCTGACATGCGTCACAGAGCTTGTCTTTGCTCATGACTGCTTTTGGAATCCCTTCTACAAGATCATTCTTGATTAATCTGTTGATGGTCTTGAAGTTTAAGTGATTCATTCTCTTGTGCCATAGCCAACTCACTTCACTTGGTGCAGATGCCACCAAACAAACACTTGAATTCTTGTCAACAGAATCCCAGTCAACTATGTAGATATTTCCTTGTCGTCTTCCAGATAAAATTACCTTCTTTGTACCAATCTGTTCAACGTAGCACTTATCTGTTGAGAAGATGACTGAATATCCTTTGTCACAAAATTGACTTATGCTCAGCAGATTATACTTTAGGCCTTTGACATATGAGACGTCAGATATCTCTATGTTTCCCTTGATTATCCTTCCTTTAGCTTTAATCTTGCCTTCTTTGCTGTCTCCAAATGTAACACTTGGACCATCCACAGCAACTGCATCAGTCAACTCATGTATGTTTCCACACATGTGCCTTGAACATCCACTGTCCAAGTACCAGATCTTCTCTACTTTACTCCTACTCCTAATCCTAACCTACAAAACAAAAATAAAATTGTTTTAGGTACCCTTATTGAGAGGGTCCTGAAGGATTAGTTCCACCTTTGACAACCCAATATGTTGAAGTTTTAGGCTTCTTAGGCTTCTGAGTTTTAGGAGCATGAACAGCTTCATTTTTATCATAGTTATCAGATAAGTCATGTTGATGATCAGTATGATATGAATAATGTTCATAAGCAGGGTAAGGTGCATGATATGCAGGATATGCATGCATTGGATGAGCAGGGTAAGGTGCATAGTAACCAGGAAATTGAGGTGCATGATACATAGGATGATATGCAGCAGGTTGCACATAATATGACTCATTTCCATACCAAGCATTTTGATTTTTCTTGTTTTTATGCTTCTTTGGTTTACTAGATGCTTGCTCTTTAACAGACGACTTAGTTTTCTCACCAGTCTGATTAGTTTTAACCTTATCAGAAGACTTCCTAGGACTCTTCTGTTTGGGTTTACTAGTCTGTTTTTCTACACTAGGCTCTTTGCTCTTTTTAGCCTTAGGAGATTTCTTCTCCTTTACCACTTTCTCAGATGAGGTAGGTTTAGAAGTTTGAACATACAGAATGACCTTACTATTGTCAGCAGAAATGAATTTTTCAGTATGGTTCAATTCTAGTTTATCCTTTTCTAAAGGTGTCTCCTGTTTACTAGATGTATGCATGGATGCAACAGTTGACTTATCATGAGACTCAATAATTTTCTCAAGTTCCATGATTTTTCCTTTATAAACCTCACATTCAGCTTTCAGAGATTCATGCTCTTGCTCAAGCTGTTTATATTCAGCTGATTCTTTTGGCTTTTCAGCTACAAGTTTCAGTGAACTATTTTGCTCTTTTAGCAATATCATCTCTTCCTTAAGCTTAACAAATTCTCCAGCAATAGTAGTATTATTCAACATCATTTGCTCTAGAGAATTAAATAGTTCATTATCTTGAGGAGTTACCTCATCCTCTGAGTCATCAGATTCCTTTGCCATCAGGCAGAGGAGAGCAGGTTTTTCTTCATCAGACGATTCTTCATCAGACGTGTCTGAATCTGAATCAGATGAGTAGACAGCAGCAAGCTTTTCTGCTTCAGCCATCATAGCCTTGCCTCTCTGATGCTTTCTTTCTTTTCTCATTTTCTTCTCCTCTTCAGTGTACTTTTCTGCTTTTGGATATGGGCAGTCTTTGATGAAGTGTCCCAATTTCCTGCAGTTGTAACACATTAGTTTTGCTTTATAATCATCTTTTTCTTGAGAAGAAAAGTTAGGTTTAGAAGAAGAAGCATTGTTGTATTTGTTCTTCATTTTTCTCTTGTAGAACTTCTTGAAATTGTTCATCAACAGTGCAACATCTCCAGCAGTGTACTCCTTCTTGTTGAGTATTGTGGCTTCATCAGATGAGTCCACTTCTATACTTCTTTGAGCTGGTCTTCTTTGATTTTCAGCAGCAACCAGTGCAGCTGTGGGTCCTGAAGTTGAGGTTTCTTCAATTCCCATTCTAGGCAGTTTATACTCGAATGCCTTGAGTACAGAAAACAGCTCAGTAAGAGAGATTTTTCCCAAATCCCTTGATTCTTCCATTGCTGTAAATTTCATGTTGAACTTTGGAGGTAGGGCCTTTAGTACTCTGACAGTGATCTCTTTGTCAGTGAAGGTCTTTCCCAACTTTAAAACTTCATTCAGAGTTCTGGTGAATCTGGTATCCATCTGATCAATGGTTTCTCCAGACTTCATCTTGAAGTTGTCAAGTTTCTCCAAGGCAACAGTGAGCTGATGCTCTTTAATAGCATCATTGCCTTCGCTCATATCTCTGACTTTGTCCCACATCTCCTTTGCAGTTTTGCAATGTTTGACCTTGTCAAACCGATCATTATTTAGGGCTTTAGTCATGATGAATCTCCCAACTTTATCTAGATTGTAAAGCTTGATTTCCTCTGGAGTCATCTCGTAAAGGTCTTTTTCCACAACCGTATCTACTTCATTGATTTTTATGGTCTTTGTGAATCTGAATGGACCTTTAATGACACATGTGTACATGTTGTCATTGTAGGCTGCTAGAAAGATTTCCATTCTAATCTTCCAGTCTTCAAAAGACATACCAGCAATGTGGGGAACATGGCTGATACAATCCATTTTTCAGAAAGTTTTGATTTTTCAAAAAGATGCTCTTTTGAAACTTTTTGAAAACCTTTGAAAAACACTTGGATCAAGCTCGTTGATCAGGCAGCTGATTCTAATGAACAACCTGCTCTGATACCACTTGTTGGTCCCAAGTGGTCAGAAGAGGTTTAGAGGGGGGGGGGGGGGGGATGAATAAACCTCTTTAAAAAATTTCTTCCAATTTAACTTTAAAACTTTTACTTTAAACTGAACAGACTAAGCTGATCAGATTAGTTAGTTACAATTCTGCTCGCGAACAAATCTTTGAACAGCTTTGTTGACCACTCGTCTGATGGTTACTTAGCTGATTTTGTTAAAATCAGTTTTAATACTTAGAGTACTTGCAGCGGATTTTTAAAGTGTTTTTCACAAGTAATCTTAGCAGTTTGAAAAACGTTTCCCCAGTTTTATAAACTCCTTCTTAATTCTTTTTCAAACAGTTAACTTATCGTGTTTTTATGCAAACAGAAATTATGCAGATTTAAAAGCAATGTAAAAACACAAGTAATTTTTATAGTGGTTATATGGATTTGAATATCCTTTAGTCCACTCTTCCAAGTCACACAGATCTTGGGTTATACTATAATCACAAAGTTTACAGTATACTCTGCTTGCGTCGAACAACAAATGAAACGACCACAAGTTCGCAATAGGAAATCACACAGAAGACCTATTCTCTGAAGTTTGATCACTCACAAAGATGGATCACAACTCCGCACAACACTCTTGTTTACAAAATCACTCAGAAGATGTATTTTTCTTGATTCTTCAACTCTGCTTTCGTCAACAAATGACTCAGCTGATGAGTGAGCTGTTCTTGAGACTTAAAGAATTTTGCTTCGAAAATTTCTCAGAGATTGTGTTGCTTCTTTCTTCTTCGTCTCTTTCAGCTATTTATACTTGAGGATTGAAAAGTGTCCGTTGAAGAGAGACAGGATTCAAATTCCTCGAGTACTGGTCCTTAATTTCCGCGAACGGCTCTTTTGCAGTCTGTCCGTACTATGAACAGTACTATTCTGCAGGCAGCATTAAATGCACTCGGCTGATGCGAAGCTTTTCTTCAATCATTTGTCTTAAATATCCTCGTACTTCAGCATTTATTACACCAAGGGGCATTTATTACCGTTGGGAACACTTCATGATCTTCTTCACTTGGCTGACGAAGGTATAAGTCTGATGGTGAACTCGGCTGATCTCAAACTTGAACAAATCTGATTTGAGTCGGCTGATCTTCACTAGTCTGATAACTTTACTTCAGCAGATCAGAAGTCTTGGACCTTGAAACTTTGACTCTTCTGATGTCTTCATTTCTTAGTCAAATTTCCTTGATAAGTTTATCAGCTAAGTTACTCCATACTTAGCCAATCTTTGAAGTTTTGGAATGCATCAAAACCTCCCTTATCAAATTTCCTTTAGTGCCTTCATCTTCATCGTTGTCCAACATTTATTCTTCTCAAGTTCGGATTAGCAGCCTGGTCGCTGTGGAGAGTTGTCTCTGATCGAATCGAACAACGATAGCGAATGAGCTGTATGGTCGAGAGCCGATCCAATATATCCGAGTAGATCTGAGTATCATATGGGGTATAAAATAGCCCCCGTCAAGTTTATATAGACTTCTTGCTCCTAGCAATACAAGGAAACATAATTAAACTAGGATACAAGCTATTGTCCTTCCAGGATTCAGACTCTTGAGTTAGGTCGGTGAGATACTTATCTTAGGTCGAGACGACCATCAAGCTCGAACCACAATAGAGGCTGATTATCAGGTCGGAACGACTCAATTCTACTCGAGTTCTCGATTATCCTTTAAGGTGTAAAATAGCCCCCTTCATATATATAACATATAAAAACTTTTCAAAAACATGATAAGTGCTCTACAACAATTTGCACAGAGGTATAATCAACATATTCCTCAAATAAAGTTGAACCATTATTTTTAACATACACAAAGACCCAATCATGCATCATCAATTCAGTACTTAAAATGCAATTTAAACAAATCAGCAATAGCAATTCGAGTATCAAAAATTTCTTTAATATAATTATGAATCAAAGTTTAAATTTACATTATATACTGCATACTGACTTGAAATGGATTTATTATAAATCATATAAACAGAATAACATATAGGAAATAATTAATTGATACACTTCCAGAAGACTACAATCTTTCTTAAAACTCTTATCAGGAAGAGATGAAACAAAGCAAAAATCTTTTAGATTAATTCTAGCAATTGAACACTCGAGATGAATCAAGAACTTTGAGCTAAGTTTGTGTTGATAACGTGTTATGAAAATAATCTAAAAGAGTAAGTAAAAACTAAAGTGTAGAGTGTAGAGTAGGGAAAGAAGTATTTTCATTCTATTCATGTCTCAAATACTTTAAAAAACACCTCTATCTATATACATATAAAAGTACGACTTGGCCTAAGGAAATTTCTTTCCTTTTTTGTGAAAAATAATATACTCCTATTTAAATTATATTGTGATATTTAATTTTATGGCAAATCTATTCTATATATATATATATATATATATATATATATATTATATTTATATACATATAAAAATACAAGTTGGCCTAAGGAAATTTCCTCCCTTCTTTTCATATTTAAATATATTATATAAGGAAATATAAGGAAATGTATATTATATTTATATACATATTTAAACTTATTCTCGGCCATATAGCATAACACATATCTAATAACCCTTAATTCTTCAAAGTGAAGAATTGGTGGTTGCATAAGAAAGGTACAACACAACAGCTTGTTTCACCAATACACTTACACATATTAAATTCAAACATCTTTCTTCATCACCTTATATCGTCTCAAACAAAATTCTGCAAAAAAAACATTTTTATCCAATTTCAGCCGAGCAAGATACAGGTAACGGATTAAACGCATAAATATGCATTTTTTAGAGAAAAAAATCATCTTCTATGTCTCACATTTAAAGATTTAACAATAGTTTTATTTCTTTGAAACAACCAAGCACAGGAAAACAAAGATATACTGTAAGTATTTCTTACATATAGAAACTATATATTGTTTGTATAGAACACTATCCTAGCAATTTTATTTAGATAGGTAGCAAATCATTAATAATACAACAAAATTGAACATAAAAAAATGTATTCATCTTTGATACAGTTATGGAAAGCTTGCAAAATATGGATCAATATTTTCTTGAAACTAAGAAGATGAAATTTTTTTTTCATACTGATGAAGAAATGTTCTTCACAACTATCATTGGACAAGATGTGCTAGCTTCGTTTATTAAAATCACTCTGTCAATAAATGTTTATTCCAATCTTGTAACATAAATCCTGTATTGTGTTATTGTCCTAGCAGCCGAGTTCTTTATGTTATCATACATCACATGCTTGTTCGTTTAGTAACTAAGTTACAGTTATGACTCCACCTACTAGCTCATTTAGACTTACACACAAGTAACACATAGCACTCACCTGAGGAGTTTATTACGGCGATCAAAATTCCACAATGAAGTGTATCCGAAACCTGAGCAAATACGTGTACGACTAAGAATGTATCTAACAACCTTACTAAAACGTAACTAATGAAAATCCTACACAAGGATTTCCTAAACTAACACATCACACAAAAGTGCTTAGAACTTAAGAGATATTATTTTCAAAATTCCAAATACTAATTTCATAAAACAGTGCGAAAACAACAAAAATTTCACCTTCGTTTTCCAGGTTTACAAAACAGCCCCTAAACTTTTAAAAATATCCATTTTTGCAAAAATTTGCAACAAACTTTAAATCAAAAGATTTTTAACTAAACTCATATCGAAAATCAAATAAAAGTATTAAGTATGTTGTTACTTCAAAAATCATATCTTTAAAAACCCCACAAGTTTAAAACTTTTCAAAAATACCCTCATAATTTTGAAAACTTAATAAAACCAATTTTCTTGAAAATATATTCAAGATCCACGCATTTAAGCAATATATAAAAATAATCAAGCATAATTCCATCGACATGCAACAGGACATTTGTCCTGTTGCTTAATTTTTTTTATTAAGAATTGCATCTTGACCCTTGAACTTTATTATATTAATATATTAACCCCATTTATTTTAGAAACAACAAAAAGGGTCTATTTTCATGGTCATGTAAGTTTTATATAAAATGATAACTTCATATGTAAATATAAACTTAAACTTTCTCAAAATACATAACCTTAAAAATATTTTAACTAAACAAAAGTAAAACTTACGGACTTTCTGAAAATCGAAATTTTGGGGTATTACATATATGATCAAAGATGTATAGAAAATAACTAAAAACATTATCGAACGAATGAAGATCACTAATATATGTATTCCGAACGTGAGGGTACAAATTACAAGTAAAGGGGGTCCTATCTGAGCATTACAGGATGCCGTACAAGCTAGAGGATAATTACATATAAGAGACCTAAGCTAACTTTCCAAGATGGCTCCGAGCAGTAGCTTCGACTAGAGAGCACCTGGGAAAGCATGTCCCCCCCACCATCATAAATGCTCGTGGTATTTATAGTTGAAATGGCGGGCTAGCTGGTCCATTCGTAGGGATATACTTCTCGGGCCATAGGCCTGGGCCTGAGGTCGGCCCAACAGTAACCTTCGACTATGGGCTCTCTTTCTGATAGATCGAATAAGATGAATTGTGTCTTGGGCTTGATTTTATGCCTTCGGGGTCGGGATCCACAACCTTTGATCTCGTACGAACTCCTAAAACAGGGTCCGAAATACCCCTAATTTGTTTTTGCTTTGTTTTTGTTTTTGTCCTGTCGACCTCTCTTTACCTCATTACGTCGCAGTGGGGACACTGCTTAGTTTAAGTTTGGGGGTGTGAGGTCGCATTTACTTCGTGCATGCTAGGTCGACTTTAACTAAATTTTTTGAGATTTTATGTGTTTTTTACTGTTTTTCCTGCACATTTTAAGCACGAATATATAATCGAGAATTTAGGATGACGTTAGAGAATTATAGTTAGAATAGAGCTTAAGAAATCCTTTCTTGCCTACCTGATCTCTAGATTCAACGGTTAAAATGCTAAGGATCTAAGTGATAGTTTTGCCTAAGTTTGGGGGGAAGGATAACTTTAACAAGAACCAAATGAAGCAAATAATTGAAAAAACTATAAGTTAAATTCAAAGAAAATAACATCACTTGTATGAGACCTGAAAGACCTCATCGCTTGAAACTTATACTGTCACTCCTCTAACTTGACTGCATTAAGATGAACGAAATATGAGTGCATCAACTTAATTATTCTACTATTATGTACTCCTCTATTTTGACTACTTCTTTAGAACGAGTCATGAGTGTGAGTGGTGCTAAATATACTTAAGTTATGCTAATTAATGAAGAAAGTGCTAAGTGAAAGTTCAAACTCAAAGGAGTCCATAACTTCGAATGAAAGCGTTGCTATAACTTAGTAATTAGTACGATAACCTATGGAAAACAGAGAATATGTTTGGCAATTTAGGAATTCATGCAATTATGTTCAATGATTTTGAAGCTATAGGGATCTAGGCGATTCCGACATTCTCATTTTATGTACACACACACACGCATGAACTACATGATAGAATGCATAATGTTATGAAATTGATGGTTAGTAGTTTGACTTGGGATGCATGATTGTAAATGTTTGTGTCGTTGTTTGAGTTTTTGTCATTACTCGAGGACGAGTAATAGTTTAAGTTTGGGGGTGTGATCACTCGGTGAAAACAGTGTTATCAAGTCTATTTCCTTTACTCATTCGATTACTTTTATTAGAGTTTTGGTAGAATCTTAGGCAATTTTAGTTAGTTTTGTGTTTTGTCGCTCGAATCAGTGGTTTGATTGTTTTGTGCATGAATTGAGGTATTTTCTTATATATTGTGTTCATATTTGTAGGCCTAAGCTATTTTGGATATAAAGACATGATTGGAAGCGAAGAACAATGAATTAAAGATCAAATGAAATCAAGTAGTGCAAGAACGAAGAAGGAAAATGCTGTCAGAAATGTTGTTATGTACTCCGAGGACCATAACTCTTTCAAGGAAGCTCCAATGAAGTTTAATGAGTTAGCTACACCACAGATTTTACGGATCTTGATTTGGAGTTCGGAGCTGAAAGTTATGACACTTGCAAAACTGTCGCGCAAATCTGACGCGATTTCAGCGGGATTTTAAGGGAATTCTTGGGCCCAAAGTCTCCTACTTGGACTCAACTTGGTAGATCTATTTAAGGACTTCTAGGTCACAAAATTCCACATCTATGAAAACTATTTTCATTAGCCACACTTTATACATTTTTTTTTTTGAGTCTACCACACTTTATACATCAATGATCATCTTTGAATACTCTTCCAATTCCATATCTTACACATCAAAGATTAATAGCTAAGACTTTTGGCACATCAAGATTGGAGATCATCAAGGAGAAATTGATCTTCAAGGTTGCAAGAGGCGAAGATTCATCACGCGCTGAAAGGGGGTTTTATTGCTTTTGTATTATAGACTAATAATCTAAATAGTTTAAGTATTTTAGCTTCTATAGATTAGCATAATTCTTTATTCCATGAATATTTTGACTATGAACTATATCTGATGCTTCTTAGTAGTTTTATTTATTACGATTGAGTTTATTTACGTATACATGAAGTCTGATTTTTGATTAAATTGATAGTTACTTCATTATTCCTATATAATAACAGTCTATCCCTTAAGACGGGCTCTAGATCATAATTAACTCTAGGTATTGATAACACTTAGGGAGAAAGTGAGAATAATTGAGTGAATAGTATTAATAGTATAACACAAATCAACTTATCTTTTCTGAACATAAGTGATAATTAGATAATAATTAGATTAATTAATTCTCCTAGTCTCTGTGGGTACGATATCCGATCTTTAGATCACTATATTACTTTTGCGATACGTGCACTTGCTTTTATTTGCGTGTGAAAAAGTCTGTACATGTTCTTGCACTGACCTCTTCAATGCAAAATTAAGGTGATAAAAAAAATGGCTATTTGTTTGTTCTTCTTTTTTTAAGACATTAATGATGTTTATTTAATAATACAGTTATGGAAAGCTTGCAAAATATGGATCGATATTTTCTTGAAACTAAGAAGATGAAATATTTTTTTCATACTGATGAAGAAATGTTCTTCACAACTATCATTGGACAAGATGTGCTAGCTTCGTTTATTAAAATCACTCTGTCTATAAATGTTTATTCCAATCTTGTAACATAAATACTTTATTGTGCTATACTCACATGACTAGTTTTCTTAAAGGTAGTAGCTACGTAATTCCAACAACAATGTCTGATCGAATAGGAGGATCTATAAAGATACAAAATTGTGCTACACCAGGATGCTATGTAGAACTACATAGGAACCGCTTGACCAAATGCTTTTCATGCTGAGTTTCTAAAAACAGAATTCATAAATTTCATTGACAATCTGGTCATAGAGTTCAATGGGAATAGTCTCTTGAAAGAAATGTCTTTAGCCTAGCCAAATATTTGAATTTTTCATAAATACGAAGTTGCCATATGATTCATAAGAAAACATGAAAAGGAAGCAAACTGCCAAAAATAGCGTAGGTGGTGCTTTTACATTTATCTAATTAATAGAACAAACACCAATTGTTGTAAAAGAAATTCATATGTACATGACCCCCAGTTCGAAGAAAAACAAGGCTACACAGAACACACCAGAGCCATCGAACCGTGCACAAATAAAAAATCATGGTAAGAAAAATAATTGCACTTCAAAGATTTTATCTAATTATATAACGTAATAACAGTATATATCATAACATGTATACATCTTACATATGGAAACAAGGGAAAATACATGTAACAATGACCCTTTCATAATTCGGGTTAGAGATAATTTATGTTATTGTGGAAGATAAGAACACGTAAGCATGGGCTGAATCAGTATTGCAAGAAATCATAGACTATCCTCTCTTTGAGGAACTAAAACAACAGATATACGCCATACCAGAAGAAGACACAGAAGCAAAGCTTATGTGAATATCTTTTTAGATAGACAAGGAAGAACAATTTACCTATGTACTTTACATTTTCTAGGAAAAACAGATGTCTACTATGTATAATTTTGATGGGGGCTATTTCGCACCCCTTATAATGAACGGATCGACTGAAGAATAAAGGATCGGTTCGACCAGACAAGTCAGTTCGGGATCATCTTATCGACCCGTCCGAATACAGCTCTCTTCGACAAGAAGACTACACTCCGAACTAAAGAAGGACAATTGGGCCGAGTCATATTAGGATTATATTTCCTTTTAAAGTTAGGTTTTGTATGATAAAAATACCTAGTTTGTCATTGTATTACACATACTTTTGATTACACGGCAAATACACCACTGAATTCTGCATAAACAGCAGAACCCGATATTATTCAATAAAGAAAAGAGCTTTCTCTTCATGTTCATGTTATTCTTTACGTTGGTTATCATAATTACTTGTTGTTCCTTCAAAGTTGTTCTTCTTTGTGATTGATCCATCCTGAATAAAGTAACAGAGCCCTATAAATCATATTTATTGAGAATCCCCAATATCCCATATTCACTGATATAATTAACCCGACGAAATCCTGTTAAATCAGTTGGCGTCCACCGAGGGGCTAGGTTAATTATTCGAACGACATATGGCTCGCCCAAGGAAAAGCGCTCGTAACGGAGCAAGAAGTAACACGACCAACCAGCATGAAGCGTCTGAGGATCTACAGGGTAATACTGATAATAACGCCCGTGTATCCAACGACAGCCAGCAACAGAATGAGCATCATCAGAATCAGGTGGAACCACAAGGGATCCCTACTCGCACAATACCAGAAGAACATGTGACTCCAACGATCCCAGTCCCCCTGTAAGATGCTCAAGAGAAATTACGACAGATCACTATGCTCCTTAAATCACTCTCCCCAGAGGAATTACTTGTACTCGAACAAGTCCCCCAAAAGTTAAAACTACTAAAGCAAATCCCGCTCAAAGAAAGCCGAGGCAGAACGATCAAATCTCTCAACAAGCTGATAGCCCGGCAAGCGAGCGACGCTCGCTACACAATCCACAGCAAGGCAACTCAAAACCCTCCGATGACAACATCCGAAGAAAAGCGGATCGAAGGAGACCACGACATAACGAATCAAAGGAACACTCCATAATCCCCATCGAGGATGACGTTGGCGAGGCGATCCCGAATCGACCAAGAACTATGCGATTCTCGGAAATAGAAATCGAAAAGATGGTACAAGAATGATTCGAGCAACGCTTACGATCCATTCAAAACCCGTGGCCCAGAACCACAGAACTCGAGGAGAGCCTAGCAGCGTGCTCTCCCTTCTGCAGAGAAATAAAAGAAGCACAGTCAATCGGACAGGTCCCTGGTAGACTACCCAGATACGACGGATCCACTGATCCGGACGACTACATCTTTAGTTTCACAAACATAATGAACTTGTATTCTCACTTAGCGGAGTTCACCGCTAAGCTGATGGTGACCACGCTAGAGGGATTAGCTTTGGACTGGTTCGCCAAACAACCAGCCAACTCCATATTCAGTTTTCGAGAATTATGTAACAAACTGACACATCAGTTCGCCAGCCAAAAAAGACAAAAATTGCCGATGAGCTATTCTGGAACCATTTATCAACAAGAAGGTGAATCTTTAAGGAATTGGTTAGCAAGATTTAATGTCGAATTACTCAAAATCGATTCCCCCAATATTGATTACATAATCTCGATTCTCTTCGACCTCACAAAGAATAGGCAGTTTGGGAACGCCCTCAGCCCAAAGCAACCAAGAACGTTCGCGGACATCATGAGCCTAGCATCTAAGTATATGACCCAGGAAGAGATGAACTCTTTCAAAGATAAAAACAAAAATAAAGTTACGACCTCAGGCTCCAAACGGCAATTTAGAATTCCTGCCCAAAGATCCTTGGACTATGAACGATCTTTTAGAAAAGGCAACGTCTTCCAGCGATTAGAATATAATAAAAACGACCAGGATAGATGACCTAACATCTATGAAAGACCTAGAATCAGCGAATCAGCGACCCATAGCAGGGTCAATCAAGTAGATCACCCAAGACTAACCGTTCCAATAGACGAAATCTTGGTTGTACTAGAAAGGAATAATTGGATCCCAGAAGCAAAGAAAATCGCTCAGCCCAGACCAGGCGAACGAAACTATGACTTATACTGTAAGTATCATCGGGCGCATGGGCACCGAACGGAAGATTGTTTTCACCTTAAAAGAGAAATCGAAAAGCTGATCGAACAAGGAAAACTAAATGACTATTTGGAGCGGGATAACCGCAAGCGAGAAAGAAGTGGGAGTCCTCGGTATAACCACCCAAGAAGAAGTTCACGAAGAAAGTCCCCTAATGAAGGTCCCCCTCAAGAACTAAATAATGATCAGGTCAACGGAACCATACACACGATCTCAGGGGGACCCGCAGGGGGAGATAGTCGTAATGCTCGTCGAAGGACTGCTAGATCCATAATCTGAAGACTAAAATACCCGAAAGAAATATGGACCTTAGAAAACAAAGCAACGACGCACCAGCTGATTAGTTTCAACGAAGGAGAAGTACCCAAAAACGTTGTTTGGGACACGAAAGAGGATAACCCCGACTTCCCAATTGTGGTATCCCTAGAAATTGCAAATTACAACGTCAAGAGAATCCTAATCGATAATGGGAGCTCCGCAAATATCATCTCTAAAGAGATACTAGCCCAGATGAACTTGGGGCAAATAACTTTCCAAAAGGTAGCTACGCCGTTGGTAGGATTCGGATGATCCAAAATTGTCCCCAGTGGAACAATTAATTTGAGTGTTTCACTCGGAAAGAAATCATATCGAACAGCGAAGCTGGTAAAATTTTTAGTAGTCGAAACTCCGTTCGCCTACAATGCAATTTTAGGGCGACCAGCCCTCAACTTGTTCCGAGCTGTCGTCTCAACTTACCATCAAAAAATTAAATTTCCGACCGACATAGGTATCGGGGAAATAGTGAACGACCATTGTATGGCATGAGATTTCTATAGTACATCGTTAACTTTGAAAAGCCCCCCTAAAGCGATTGCCCCGAGCAAAAGAAAGCTCGAAGACGACGAGGTTGAAATCCCTTGCACTGACCGAATAGATAAAAAGGGAAAAGAGCCGGTGGACTTAGCCTTAAAACCACCCGAACATAAGGATGTCGTATTAGTACAGGGGGACTCATCGAAAACAACAAGAATAGGAACGGAGTTGAGCAAGGAAGGGGAAGTAATGTCGACATTGAAGGGATTGACCCTCGCGTAATCCGTCATTCCCTAAAAATCGACCCTCTGGCAAAACCTGCCAGGCAAAAGAAGAGAAATCATGGGCCAGTAAAAGATAAAATCATTAAAGCCGAAGTAGAAAGGCTACTCAAAGCAAAAAAAATTCGAGAAATACAGTTCTCGGATTGGCTATGTAATGTCGTGCTAGTAGCAAAGGGAGATAAAAAGGATAACAAATGGAGGATGTGCAAAGATTTCACCGACCTTAACAAATTGTGCCCACGAGATCTGATCTTACGTGGTTTCGCTGGTTCGATCAAGGGTGGGGAAATAACACGATGACAATAATGTTAAAAGGAAAATAAAGACCAAATGTAATTGTATTCGAGTAAATTGAGTACAAGTACAAATATTAGGGGTCCTATTCGAGCATTATTGGACGCCGTACAAGCTAGAGGGTGAACATGTATGAGAAAGCCTATGCTAATACTCTCTAGTGACCCGAGCAGCGGTCTCAAGATTAGTGCGCCAAGGAAGTTGTGTAGTATAATAAATGCATGGAGTATTTATAGCCAAATTGGAGGGCTTGGGCCTGGGCTTGGCCCAACAGTGTCCTTCGATCTATGGTTCTCTAATGTGCTCGAAACAATCATCTTCATGCTTTGGTTCGGCTTTTGGTCCCTGGCGACAGGGTTCGGTGCTATTCGAACCGCAATGAGGCTGGAAAAACAGGGGATCCGAATTACCCCTCATCAATACTCCCCCACTTCTCGAGTGTAAAGCGAAGCAAGCGCTCGAAGAAGTACAGAATACGTTTCCAAGCTACAATGAGACGGACCGTTCAGATATCTTGAGGATATGCCTCGTTAAAAACCTAACTTGGAAAAACCCATTGGGATAAAAACCGAGCTAGGGAAAAAGAGTGCATATACAAGAAAACATGCATCGATGTGTTCTGTAGTCGCCCTTGTCAGAGGATGTTGAAGTAATAATATCCTTTTCGGTTCCAAGATGTGTTGTTCGATCCCCAGATGGATGCTTTCCCGAATTTCCGGTTATAATAAGCAGGGCCTCCGAGATCTTTAGGGATGAACCGTAAAGACAAATTCTGCAATTCTAGAAAATGAAGGACCAAAAAGGCTATTTTGAGTAGGATAACCCGAAGTTTTTACCCTTGGTAAGTTCAACCGTCGCGGTTACTTGGGGACCTCTTTGCAATTTACCTTTTTAACCCCGTATATATATGTTGACCCGTTGAAAAATTACTTCCATGTTATATTTTCTCTTGAGCTCGAAGTGTTTTAATCGAAAAGGTAGTTACTTAGTATATTCATCTCCGAATTCATAATGTCAAGTTCTAGGAGTTCAAAGGGCAAGAATAAGGTCGACGAGAGTCAAGAATCTGATCCCTTGTTTAAGCTTGTAGATGACTTCAAAGATGGGGAATTTCATCAAGACGGCGAAGACGACGATCCGAGCGAGGATCTCGAAGAGAATGAAGTCGACAAACGTAGTATCGGCGAAGGTGCCTTTGTCAGGATCTTTAAACATACGCAAGCCTCACAAGTCGTAATCTCGGGTAAGTCAGAGCTTCCCGTTAGTGAAACTTCCTGTTGTTTTTTGAAAAAGGATTATGCTCGCCTCGAGGCGGATTTTGGGAAATTTCTTCCCAAAGGTTTTTCGATTGTCGTTCCTTCTTACACCGAGCGTGCCACTGAGCCCCCCGCTGGATGTCAAGCTTTTTACGAGGGACAATTTTCCTGTGGCTTGCGTATCCCGTTCATTCCTCTTATCAGAAACATCCTGAATTTCTTTTCGCTTTCCCCGGCTCAGCTTCTCCCACACTCCATTGCATACATACTTGCGTTTTGCGTTCTTATGGAGACCAAGGGGGAAGAGGCTTCCTTCAGTAACTTTTGGCAGATTTTTCGAATGGACCCATGCAAGGGTTCGAACATGGGGTTTGTCTCCGTCCTTCCGCGGTCCAAACGGCCTTTTCTCACAAAGATAACAACAAAGAAGAGTATAGGTTGGAAAAGAAGATTTTTCTTCGTGAAGGGCCCTGATGTTCCCTTCTCAGAGGGTGGCTCGAAAACAAGACCTTATCGATGGGATGGCGCAAATACTTGGACATACGGTTCTCGCAGGATAAAAGAAAAACTTAGCCACCGTCTTTCTGATGAAGTCTTGGGGCAACTGCAGTCTAACCCTTTCCAGACTAGATTCCTGATCCAAGAAGGCGTTTTGCGATTGGCTGGGTTGAGCCAATGTAACTACCTAGCTCCAGCGATTATATACCCTAAGCAGTCCTCCGAAGGGCCCCTTAAGCGAACCGATGTCCTGCCAACCTCCAGTGCTTCGAACACTGCTCCACTTTCTTTGGGTATGCCTCTCATCTCCTGCTTGCTTTTAGGTTTTATTGAATTATTGTTCTTGTTTAAACTTGCGCCACTTTCTGTATCATCTCTGCAGGTCGAGTTGTTGAGAGATTTCGCATGTTCGCTGTCGGTCCGGTTGAAGACAAGCGATTTTACTTCGATCCGTTGCCTTATGCCTCCGAAAGAAAAGCGGATACGACTAAACTAGGTGAAAGTTCGATTGTCATACCATCCTTGATTCCCGAATTGAGAGGGGTTGGTACCATGAGTTCACTGAATTCAGCTACAGCCGGACCTCTTCGAACTTTGTTCTCTCCTGATACGTCTGCTCTTTCCTCTGTTGGCTACAGTCAACATTCCTGGAACCGGATTCAGGGTATTCAGGAGTACGAGAGGCTTCTGGGTCAGAAAAGGAACGCCGAACATCCAGGGCCCTCGAGGAGGGTAAAACCTTTTGGCGTGAAATCTGACTCAGTCCCTTGCCGAGAAGGTAGATCGGAGCCAGATGTGGTGGACTTTATGGATGAGCATCTTCTAGATGGCCGAGCCGCAGGATACCCCGAAGATGGCACCATTATGACTGACCTGGATGCGAACGGGGAGAACGAATTCGACAAAGCTGCTAGAATCTTCATGGCTGGTCGATTTAGAAGGGATATGCTGCTCCATTCTGTAAAAGGTGATTTCGAGGTTTTGAGCGATTTCTCGCGAACCTATCATGAGGTAAAAATCTTTCTTAATCGTCTCCTTTCATGCCCCTAAACCTTGCTAATTATCTGAGAAATGTCTCGTAGATCGGAGATTTGTTCGCCCTCCAATCCTATCATTTGGCGTTGTTGGATCAGGAGTCGCAGGAGGCTCATGATGCATTTGCGCAGATTTTTTCTGACAATCAAGTTCTTCGATCTCAATTGGCCGAAACTCAGCGAGAATTATCCCAAGTAAAGAAGGAGCTTGAGAAAGCGAATATGAAACATTCTTCCTCAGTAGAGAGGACTTGCTTGCGTCCGTCAAAGAGAGAAGTGCCCTCGAGGAAGAGCTGAAGAAAGTAAAGATAGAACTCGAATTGGCAAAGCAAGATTCCGAGCGTGCGTATGCCCAGGGCCGGGAAGAAGCCGAGATTCCGGCCATACGAGAATTCTTGGAATCCCCTGTCTTAGATCCTTTAGTTCAAAGGAAAACGGGAGAAATTCTTCAGACGATTTTTTATAAAGGGGTTCAACAATTAGTCGCGGCCGAGAAAATTCCGGATGATATGGAGGAATATTTCAAGTATATGGACCCTTTCAAGAATGCTGAAGGGAAGGATTATAAAGCTTCCTCTCTTCCCAAGGAGAATACTAACTGGCAGGGACATCGCTTTGCCCCCTTAGTCGAGGAGTATGGCATTCCAATGCCTAACCCTGATGTGCTCGAGTACTCTTGCGACGATCCTTCTAATGTGCCCGGGGAGGAAGATAAAGATGTCAATATAGGCAATGCCCCGGATAAGGGAGACGATCGATCTTTCGACCAAGCCGGGTAATTATCCAGCTTCAAATATGCATATATCGTCTGATCTTCAGTTTAGCGAGTTACTGGGGTTGAGTAAGCCGGAGGGGGCGATTCAAGGTTCTCTAGTTAGGAAATCAATTGTATTTACTCATGTAACCTTATTTTGTAAACGAGTTGACTTTATATTTCTTGATCTGATTCGTGTAACTTGTGAATTCTAACTTTATAAATATCGATGATTTTTCACACTTTCTGATCGAACTTTGTTTATCCGAGTGGGATTTTTCTCCATGGTCGCGTCGATTCACTATCACAATCGTAGTGCGTAGCGTCTATAAATATTAGGATTTCTTTTCATTATTCATACGATATCCTCCCTTACAGAGATCGGAGCTCTCCCCTTATTTTCTGCATTTTCTGAATTCCTTAGAAAGTAAAGATCCTAGCTTATCGATCCCAGATTCACTTATTATGGAGAATGTATTAGGCAAAGCTATCGATCCCAGATCGATATTTGGTGGTTCGAAGAATAAGAAATCGAACAAAGAGCGAAGGAGGCCAAACCTTCCAAATCTTCTTCTAAGACCTCTGTGTCTTCCCCAAAAGCTCCTAAAGGGGAAGAAGATAAGAAAGAAAAAAGTGCTTCCTCGAAACCAAACAAGGGTGACGAAAAGCCCGAGGCTGAGCTCGGAGGTTCCTCCCCGAAAGTGATTGATTCTAAAAGTGAAGATCGTGTCCAAGAAAAGATTCCTGTTCCTTCTTCGAATAAGAGGCCTTATTCCGATGAGGTTACACCTCTTGAGGCTTTACAAAATCTTACTATTGGTAGCAAGTCATCCTCCGATACTTCGATCGTTCCTCCCTCAGGGAATCCCGGCAAAAAATCCAAGTTTGAAGCTTTAGGAATTGATAATCCTCCCCGACCTTCTGCCGATTCCTCTCCTCAAAAAATTGCTTCTTCCCTGCACGAGGAGTTGAAAGACGAGTCTCCTTCTAAGGTTGATCCCATGGGTAACTTGTTGCAGGCTACTTTTACTTCTTCAGAGACTGACATACCTAAGGAGAGAAACCTGTCCAAAGAGAGAAACATAGAAGAGTTGTTCGAGTCTGGGCAGCACTTCCTTTTTCAGGTGTATTCTCCTTTATTTTTTTTTTTTTTTTAAAAAAAATGCTGCTGATCCTTTTAACAGGCCGGACAAGATTTTATTGAGCTTAAAACATTTGCTGAGCGGGAGACCAGCCAGCGTGCTGCTATTTCTCTCGAGCTGGAGGAGAAGAAAGTCGAGCTCGACCGCGTCCTCGCAGAGAAGCTTGCTTTAGAGAGGGAGAAGTCGGCTAACGAGCATGGAGATGAGATCCATAAGCAGCTGAATGAGAAACTCGAAAAACTGAAGATCCTCCACGAGCAGGAGAAACAAGATTTCATACGTCGAGAAAAGGAGGCTTATGATCGTGGATTTGAAGCAGGATGTGAGGCTCGTAATGCTGAGCTTCGAAAAATTCTCTCTGACAATAAGCTTGTTTAGATGTTATCTCTTATTTACCCGGGCTTGTAATATGTCTTATACTGTCTTTACTTGTGCGATCATGAATAATTTTCAGATATTTTATTTTCTATGGCTTGTAATAATTTACTTTCTTCTCGAATCGCATGTTCCTCTTATGTGCTCTTTCTTTGATCATGCTTTATTTTGCTTTCTTGATCTTCGATCTTGGCATAGTAATTCCACTTAAATTTCAAAAATAATATCACTTTCTTTTTCCGGCAAAGTTCTCGGGAGTCGTGACAATCTTTTGATCTCTCCCGTGACAATCTTTTGATCTCGACCGTTTGTTTTCTGGTAGCCGTTGAAAATAGTGTCTATAAATGGGGTTCTTCGTTTTGTATTCCTTTAACATTTTTCGAAAATAGATTCCTTCGATCATGCTGATTAGAAGATCTTGTTGCATGATTCCACGTTTCGAAATCCGGTTTAGGAATTGTATTGCGCCTCATAGTAAAATTTATACTTCTATCTCGACTAGGGTATCTGCAGGCGCACGCTATATCAATCTTGAAGGCCGATGAGCTTTATTGCTGACCATCCACGACCCCGACGGCCCATGGTATTTTTGTGATTTAGAGAGATTGTGGCGTCAAGCTTTTTCGAGGGTATGATGTAATTTGCTAGGTTTTCTTTTGAAAACGTTTCAGGTAGTGACTCGGAGATTGACGTCCTTCATTGAATGTTCATATTTTTTCCAGGAAAGAGATGTATTGCCTTTTTCCTTTTCGGCCGTATCCGAAGATTCGCTGGCTCAATGGGCGCTTCTTGGTCAAGTAAGGACATTATCGTTCGCCGGAAATTTCATAGGATCAGCCAGTTATGAAGATGTAATAGGGTTCGATGTCTTTGTATTTTGCAATTGTCTTATTTATTAAGCTCGAAAAATACTTTTTTATCGACCTTTACGATGGCTTTATTTACCCTTAGGCCGATTACTGACAAAGCTTTCTCTACATAAAGTATTTAGATTTCTTTATTATTTTTCTCCGGTGATTGGAGCTGAACCTACGATGAACTCGGATGGGAATGGGCTCGAGTAGAACAGTTTTGACATTTTCTTCACTTTTTTGCCGAAATAGCTTCTGTATTTTCGGGAATCGTAACGAACGGCGCATTTACTGCTTATATCTCAGCCGTTAGTACCATCAAATCTGAGTCGTTAATTGCCTTTTCCTTTCACTATATATAGTTCCGTAGTTACCTTCAAACTTTTCATTTCAGTAACATTTCTGATCGGCTCTATGATTGAGATTTTACTCTTTCTAGGCGCCATGTTCCGTTTGCTATCCCCGATTGAACTGTTCGAGGTTTTCCTCCGAACTATTTATAAATTTCGCTATCTCCTGATGGCTACTTATTTCGACTAGGGTATCGACAGGCGAAAATGAATGCGACTGGGGTACCGGCAGGCGACCAGCTCTCTTTGATTTCAAGTCTTTGAGGCAGGTTCGATCTCCTGTATCCTGTCAATCCACCCGGTCGGATAGTGGGTCAACTGCTGGAGGAGTTTTCCTGCACTCGATCTCTACTTCTTCAAGATATTCCTTGAAGAATGTTGCCTTCGAGATTGCGTGGAATAATTTCTCTAGGGATCGCCTCCCTGTCTCTCGGCCTGCTCCAGCACGGAGCGATTATTGAGGAAGCGATGGATTAAGGGTAGAAGTGTTATCCCAGCCTCGCCTTCCGTCTTCAGTTACGAGAACATTCTAGCGTAGGGTTAATTTGTAATAGGGTTACATTAAATGTAAAGTTTTTTCTCGACTTATCATTGTAATTTTGAACTCTTTTGTAACTGTTTGTAATGTCATGAATGAGATATTTATTTCTCTTATCATCCTTACTCGTTATCTTATAGAATTGCTTTTGTATACTGTTGTCGAGCATCCATCTCTCTGTCTCAAGAATACGAATAAGAGCTATTCTTTAAAAACTTTGACAAATATTCAGACGATGGATGACAACCGACATTCCTCGATTTTGAATTTAACCTGTCGGAGACCTTTGTACCCCCATCAAATACATAATAATTAAGAGATCGAATAGAAGAATCCCGAGATGATCCTTGAGTAACAAATTTAATCCGAGGGGCCAAATTCCCTAGTCAGACAAATAATCGCGAAGTAATAATCGAAAAAGGGTTTTGACCGATCTTAAATAATAATTTTGATATAAGCGTCACGATGATGGCTGTTAGCCTTAGCCGAATGAATAATTATGGAGAGAAAAGAATAGAAATGCTGGTTGATCTTGATTGATCGATGAAAATAATTTCGATCTAAGGGGCGTAGCCAGGGGCGTAGCAGAGGTTTTCACCCTTAGTCGTTTTCAGAGCGTTTTTAGCCCTTGGGTCATAGCAGAGGCTTTCACCCTTTAACAATTTCGATCTAAGGGGCATAGCAGAGGCTTTCACCCTTTAACAATTTCGATCTAAGGGGCATAGCAGAGGCTTTCACCCTTAGTCGTTTTCAGAGCGTTTTTAGCCCTTGGGTCATAGCAGAGGCTTTCACCCTTTAACAATTTCGATCTAAGGGGCATAGCAGAGGCTTTCACCCTTTAACAATTTCGATCTAAGGGGCATAGCAGAGGCTTTCACCCTTAGTCGTTTTCAGAGCGTTTTTAGCCCTTGGGTCATAGCAGAGGCTTTCACCCTTTAACAATTTTGATCTAAGGGGCATAGCAGAGGCTTTCACCCTTAGTCGTTTTCAGAGCATTTTTAGCCCTTGGGTCATAGCAGAGGCTTTCACCCTTTAACAATTTCGATCTAAGGGGCATAGCAGAGGCTTTCACCCTTAGTCGTTTTCAGAGCGTTTTTAGCCCTTGGGTCATAGCAGAGGCTTTCACCCTTTAACAATTTCGATCTAAGGGGCATAGCAGAGGCTTTCACCCTTAGTCGTTTTCAGAGCGTTTTTAGCCCTTGGGTCATAGCAGAGGCTTTCACCCTTTAACAATTTCGATCTAAGGGGCATAGCAGAGGCTTTCACCCTTAGTCGTTTTCAGAGCATTTTTAGCCCTTGGGTCATAGCAGAGGCTTTCACCCTTTGAAAATTTCGAAAATAATTGAGATCGATATTATATAAATGCTGATCTTGAGTACCAGAATAATTGCTAAATAGAGATTGACCATATTAGCACCCGACGAGCAGGTGAGCATACTTAGGAAATAAATTTCCAATAACCATGATTTCGATCGAAATACTCCTAAGGAAATGATAGTCTCCCGTGGTTGAAATAATAGATAGGAAACCGGTAGACGAACGATAGATCACAAATAGGTCCAAGACTTAATGAGTAATCCTTCCGTCTTAATAGAAAATGTTCTTCGCGAACTTGTTCGAACTAATACTCTTTACTGTTTCAAATGTTTCCAATTCTTTAATAAGCGTTGACCTTTTCCAAACGGTCCCTCCTTTATCGGGAAACGCAACAGTTCTTAGATCTGGTTCCTTCGTGACGTGAAATCTCTGCCGTTAGATTCCACTTATTTTTCCTATAAAAAGCTGTCATTCCTTAGAAGCCATCTTATTCATTGTATTGGCATCTCTTCCGTCCCCTCATGGCGACTAAGATTATTATTTCAATAATTCGCTTATTCGAGGTCAGATTTCGAACAATTTTTAAGTGGAGGGATATCCGAGCAGAGAGAATATCATTTCAACCTTCGCTTAGAGTATCGGCAGGCAAATATAATCTCCATCTTGGAGGCCAATAAGCCAGATTTATGGAGCTTGTAGGTTATGGCATAGGTTTTCGATTAGGGACCTATTGCCACAATGCATTTAGGAAGACGTACAGGGGTGGGAGTTCTGCAGAGCTCGCTTACTCGATGAATCGCACCCTCGAGTCTTCATCTTTGGAGAATCGTAAATAAAGTTAAGAGCCTGCGGGTCCGAAGGAGATTCCATGGTCGGAGCTAAGTTACCCCTAATAGACGGTAGGAGAAGAGATCGAAAATTTCATAGGATTGTAGGGAGTAATAGTGTTCTTGATGTAATATGAATGTTTGATCTATGCTCGATATGTATTTCCCAGCTTTTGTATTTTCCAAGATAATATAAATACACTTCCTCTTTGTTTTGTTGATAACATCAAATATAAATAGAATAGAGTTTATCTTTCGTAACTCCATTTTGATCTTCTAATACCGATAGAGAAATAATCTAATACCAGTTGCCTGATCGGATAATAGATAAATATTTTAACGGCCCTGAAATTGATAAGGGAAATGATGCCATAAATCCTTATCACTGCTGAACTTCCATAATTGTATAATTCCCAGGTCGAGAATTCTGTTCGACTAAACCGATTATATTTCTTCTCAGTTGGTAGTGTAAAAGCATAACAATAAATACTTGAGTGTAAAAACATCTAAATAAACCGAATACGAATCTGACATGCCATCCTTCAATATAATGTTATGAACACGTCGTGACTGTTCGATATTTAGAATGTCGTAATTCTTCTATACTCCCCATTGAATTATGTGTCCTTCGTTACCAAACAGGGCCCTATTTCTCGGGAAACGTAACGGTCCTTCCATTTATTACGGACATCAAACCGTTCGTAGCCTGTTATCTGGGCCGTTGATTAAAAATCCTTCACCACCATAAATAGGTCCCTTCGTGTATACAGCACTTCTTGCTTTTTTCCTTATGCTCCTCCGATCACCATGGGTCGAATTTCAGATTTGATTCGTATTTTCTCCCAGATTAAAGAGTTTGAGATTAGAGTTCGAACTTTGTTTTTCGATCTTGTTTCCTTTTGTAAAAGCTTTTCGCTTAGAATATCGACAGGCAAAAGAAATTGCGCCTAGAATACCGGCAGGCAACCTGTTTTCCTAGACATATCTTGTCTGTGACGGGTTTGAATTCCGGTCTTCTGGCGCAGTACCTGATCGGGCAGTAGGTTACTCCGAGTGGAGTTCTTTAAGTCTGAGGCACCAGCTTCCTCGAGGGCTTTCTTACGAGATAGTTCCTTCGAGTTTCCTTGGAGCGCCTCTGCTGGGATAACCCTTTGCTGCTCCGGTTCGGATTATCCAGTAAACAATGATCGCGCGTTTCAATCATTGTTTACTGATGATGATCTAAGGTCGGTCTGGTGCCCCGGAGAGGAGCTCCAATCCGGCTTTCATCCCGTTCGAAGACGGATGTGCGACACGTGGCTAGTGATTGCCAATAAGAATCACTGCTGAGTTCTGCATCTGGGGCGACCTTGGGGAACGAAGATCGAGTATATTACCTCATGAAATTTGTAATAGAGTAGGAGTGATTGTATTGCATTTCTTGAGCTCGAATTATATTCGAAGCTTTACCTTGTAACTTGTTTGAAGATTATTAATGATAAAGCTTCATTTCTGATTGAATTTTATTACTTGAATTCCGTTATTGGTCGAAATGATAGCCAATATTCCGTCCATTAGCTCGAGAATTTATCTAATCGATTGCAGATATTCAATCAATCAACTTATCCCGATTAACTTTGAGAAAAAAAACCACAGTCGATAAATAGTATATAGATATTTCGTAAATGGTCTTCTAAATAACCGATTCGAAAGAACTTGTCATTGAAGTTAATAAACGCGAAGATCGGAAAAATAAATTCCGATCGTCAATAACAAGCTGCAATTTTATAGATCTTCTAAGCCTTCGATGATACCTGCTGAACTTCTTAATCTCTCCTAAAAATAAATTCGTTGAAGAAATAAAAGAGTTGTGCGACCATAGGCTTGACCATTATCCTTAAGCTTTTCTGGCATACATTTTTCTCCTCGTATTAGGCATATTTCGATCTAATACTCGAATAAGGCCCCATGGTGGGCGCCAATTGATCTTACGTGGTTTCGCTGGTTCGATCAAGGGTGGGGAAATAACACGATGACAATAATGTTAAAAGGAAAATAAAGACCAAATGTAATTGTATTCGAGTAAATTGAGTATAAGTACAAATATTAGGGGTCCTATTCGAGCATTATTGGATGCCGTACAAGCTAGAGGGTGAACATGTATGAGAAAGCCTATGCTAATACTCTCTAGTGACCCGAGCAGCGGTCTCAAGGTTAGTGCGCCAAGGAAGTTGTGTAGTATAATAAATGCATGGAGTATTTATAGCCAAATTGGAGGGCCTGGGCCTGGGCTTGGCCCAACAGTGTCCTTCGATCTATGGTTCTCTAATGTGCTCGAAACAATCATCTTCATGCTTTGGTTCGGCTTTTGGTCCCTGGCGACAGGGTTCGGTGCTATTCGAACCGCAATGAGGCTGGAAAAACAGGGGATCCGAATTACCCCTCATCAAGATCCATATCCTCTCCCAAGGATCGATCTATTAGTCGACTCCACCGCTGGATTTGGAATTTTCAGTATGATGGATGCTTTCCAAGGTTTTTATCAAATATACATGGACGAGCGGGACCAAGAGAAAACTGCGTTCGTAACCGAGCAGGGAGTGTATTGCTTTATAGTGATGCCGTTCGGCTTAAGGAATGCCGGGGCCACCTACCAGAGGTTAGTTAACATAATGTTTAAAGAATTAATTGGAAAAATAATGGAAGTATACGTGGATGATATGTTGGTCAAAAGCATGAATGAAGATGATCACGTAAAACACCTCGATCGATGCTTCCAAATATTGACAAAGTATCGGATGAAGCTAAACCCTGCCAAATGCACTTTCGGGGTTAAATCCGGAAAGTTTTTGGGATATCTGGTACATCAACGTGGAATTGAGGCCAACCCAGAAAAAATTCGAGCGATAACTGAAATGAAGCCTCCAAAAACGATCTCCCAAGTACAGAGCTTGGTAGGCAAAATCGTGGCATTAAACATATTCATATCCAAGTCAGCCGACAGAAGCTTGCCGTTCTTCCAAACGCTTCGACAAGCGAAAAACTTTGCTTGGACTGATGAATGCGACCAGGCCTTTGAACGATTAAAAGAATACCTAACGATGCCCCCACTTTTTGCCAAACCGACCGAAGGGGAACCGTTATATTTATACATATCAATCTCAGAAGTAGCCGTTAGTTCGGTACTAGTTAAATTGGATGGCTCAGAACATTAGCCTGTTTATTACTTAAGCAAACTATTACAAGGGGCCGAGAAAAACTACTTGGAAATAGAGAAATTCGCCTTAGCCTTAGTACTGGCAGCAAGAAAACTCCGACCCTATTTTCTGACCTATAAAGTTGTGGTATTAACCAATCAACCATTAAGACAGGTCTTAGCAAAGCCAGAAGCCTCTGGAAGATTGATCAAATGGGCGATCGAACTCGGTCAGTTCGACAACGAGTACAAACCAAGAATTGCAAATAAAGCACAAGTACTAGCCGATTTTCTACTAGAGATTTCGAGTCAAAAAGTTGAAAATCCTGAATCGACCAGCCATACACATGATATTCTGATAGTACAAAATCAAACTTGGTTAATGCACTTCGACGGCGCTTCATGCCGAGAAGAAGGAGGTGCTGGAATCAACTTTACCGGGCCAAATAAGGAGGATATCACTTACGCGATAACATTAGACTTCATCGTAACAAACAACGAAGCAGAATATGAAGCATTGATCGCAGTAATGGAAATGGCAATCAAAGCAGCCATAAAGAATCTTAAAGTATTAACCTGATCTTACGTGATTTCGTTAGTTCGATCAAGGGTGGGATGTAATACAATAATAACAATAATAAAGTAAAGCAAAGACCAAAGTAATTGTATTCGAATTGAATGAGTACAAATACAAGTATTCAAGGGTCCTATTCGAGCATTATTGGATGTCGTACAAGCTAGAGGGTGAAATACATATGATTGCAAGCCTATGCTCCTAAACGGTTCCGAGCAATAGCTTCGAGGAGGGAGCACCTGGAAAGTCGTGTCCGGTATCATAAATGCATGGGGTATTTATAGCTGAAATCGGGGTCCAGGTGGTCTACCCGCAGTCACGCAGTTCTTCGGCCCATGAGTTTGGATCAGTGTTCGGCCCAACAGTAACTTTGGATCCTGGGCCATCCTGTACTTACGGTATTCGAGCATTGGGGTCGAACTCGATCTTCTGAGATAAGTACTGCTCGATCTCATATTATTGTGAAGAAAAGCACAGCCCAAAATCTCCCTCATCAATACTCCCCCACTTCTTGAGCGTAAAGTGGAGCTTAAGCTCGAAGAAGTATGTATAGTCAAGGCTAAAGAGATAGGATGAATTGACCTCGGCTTAACGTTTCGGGTATGCCTCATTAAAAACCTGACTCGAAAAAACCCTCCTGGGATAAAAACCGGGTCAGGGAAAAAAAGTGCATATCTAAGAAATTTCACGATAGCGCGGTCTTCGACATCGTCCTTGTTGTTTGTTGTATGGATCTTTAATTTAGGAATTCCAGAAAGTACGGGGGCTGTAGGTGCAATTTCTGGAAATATGACTTTGAACTCATCTGAAGGGAGTTTAACCGTCGCAGTTACTCGGGGACCGATTTGCAATTTCCCATTTTGTCCCTGTATATATAGTTACACGGAGGATCGCTGTTCCTCAAAAATTCAGAGGAAAGAACTTTTGATCGGAGCATTCAGGTCGATAAGTGAGTTCTAGCAGCCCATTTTGAACAGTTTTCATATATATTCACTATGTCGAGTTTAGTAGACTTAAAGGGGAAATCTCCTTCTGGGGAAGAAGAGGTCGGTAATCAGAAAGGGAAAGAGGCTGTAGAAACTCGATCGTCCGAGACAGAGAATCCGCAAAGCTCGAGTTCTGGCACGGACTCCAACGGGGAGGAACGGGAGTCGAATTCTAAAACGGAAAGTAGCGAAAATGGAAACTCGGGCGAGGCAACAATTTCTGATGAGGAAAACGTAGAGGATGAGGAGCTTCCTTTGGGGATGAATGAGCAGAAGAAATATAGACTAAACCGTAATGTGGTGGTCACGATCTTCAACTGGGAAGAGCCCTCGACTAGTGTAGGTCTAAATATGACTGAGGAGAGGGCAGATGAGATCATCTGTTCTTATAAGGAAACTGACTTAAAACAGTTGCAAGCAGAATTCGGTCAGTATCTAGGCGCCGGTTTTTCGATTGTGCTTCCTACTCTTGATCAACGGGTTATCGGCCCTCCAGCGGGTTGTCAAGCCTTTTATTCCAAACATTTCCACTACGGTTTACGCATCCCCTTCCCTCCTTTGATAGAGAACCTTCTGGATGCATTCGCATTGACTCCTTGCCAGATCTTACCGAATTCGATCGGTTTAATCATAGCCTTTTGTGTGCTGATGAAGGCCAAAGGGAAAAAGGCGGCCTTTCAGAACTTTTGGCGGATATTCCAGATGAGTGCTTCCACTTCTTCGAATGCAGGCTATGTATATTTTTCTCAGAGGCCAAAGATTTCGATCTTATCGGCCAATGTTAGTAGCAATTTAAAAGGATGGAAGCAAGAGTTCTTCTTTGTTCGAGGACCAGAGTCTCCGCCCTCTGAAGATAATCCCGAGCCTACTCCCTTCGATTGGCCCGGGGCAAAGACGTGGATATACGGTAAACGCCGTCTTGTGGGAAGTATGAAAAATGAGATAACAGATAAATTTCTGCAATCTCTTCGTGCTGACCCTCATCAGACCGCGTTGATGACTCAAGAAGCGGTCTTGCGGTTGGCCGAGCTCAGTACTTGCACTTTTCCTGCCGATCCGATCGATTACGGAAAAGCTCAGATCGATCCCGCTAACCCTCCTTCCACATTAGCTGATATTGTCGATAAATTCCGTACATCGGTAGCTGGTCCACATGTTGCTTCCTTTTCGAAAGGTAATAAGGGTCGGCCCCGTCCTCAAACGTCAACAACTTTTCGGAAGGCGAAAAAATTCAAGGCCCAAGTTGGGATCACATCAACCTCGAATGCCTTGGTGGTTATTCCCCCCATTTCCGAAGTAGGAACCTCTCGGTCTCGGGCGGAGGCGGAGGGGATCTCCAACTCCCAGGGTCCTAGTATCCTCCGATCCGTTTTTTCGACTGTATCCTCTAATCCGAGCGATGAGGGGTACAGTAGTTATACTCTCCTGGAGAATCGTGCCAGAGAGATTTTGCAGGCCAGGATGGCTCGCAAAAGAAATAACGATATTGCTGAGTCCTCCAGGAGAGTAAAACCCTTTGGTCGAGGACCAAATCCTATATCATGTCGGGCTGGCCACTCCGAGCCAGATTTGGCTGATTTTTTCGAGGATCATCTGCAAGGTCCTAGGGCAGCTGGATACCCGGACTGTGGGACTGTTGAATCGGATTTGGGCCCCGAGGGTGAGCATACGGTGGATAAATCCCTTCGGATGTTTCTGGCCGGAAGGTTCAAGGACGACACTATCCAATCTTTCGTTAAGAAAGACTTTGAGATACTAGGCGATTACGCCCATGCTCATCAAAGAGTACTGTCTTATTCTGAAAGTTTCTATCTTTTTCCTTATAATCCTTATCTCGTGTTCTTACATATCTTCTTTTTCGCAGGCCGGAGACCTGTTTATTCAAACTGCTCTCCGACAGGCTGTATTGAATGAAGAGTCCCAGGCAGCTCAGAAAGCCCTATACAAGGTCCTGGAGGATGAAGCTGCGAAGGCCAGTCAGCTTGAGGATGCCAAAATTAAATTGTCCGAGGTCGAAATAGAGCTCGAGAGGACTAAGAAGGAGTTGGAAGCGAAGAGGGCCATAGAGGGTGAAGTAGAGAAACTGAAGCTTGAGCTTGAGCAAACCAAAGCGTCCGCCGAACAACTTTATGAGCGAGGTCGAGTCGAGGCCAGGCTTCCCGCCATAAGGGAGTTCCTGAAGTCTCCGATCCTTGATGCCTTAGTTCGCGTGCGGTCGGGCGAAATTAATCAAGCCTTCTACTATAAGGGAGCTCAGCACCTCCTTACAGCTGCCATGATCGAAGGCGCCCTCGACGATTATCTTCCCAATATGAACCCTTATAAGAATATCTTCGGCAAAGATTATAAAGCATCTTCCCTTCCTCCCAAGCTCGAGGATTTGGCCGCTCATGAGTTTGCTCCTTTTCTTGAGGAATTTGGAGTGCCGATGCCAAATCCTGATGCGCTCGAAGCCCAATCGGAGAGTGAAGATGTGGACATCGAAGGGGATTCCCTTAATCCGGAGGAACAGGGTACGCCTTCTTCTGGTTCGAGTAAATCTGCGGTCGGTGAGCAAAGTAATGATGGAGAAGGCAGTAACTCGAATACCAGTGATTCTGATGGCTCGGAAAGCGGTTCCAGCGAAACAGAGGAAGAAAATAGATCGGACCATGGTTCGGGCGTGAAAGAATCTAATCAGTAATGATTGCCATGTAATAGGACTGACTTAGTGCACCACTGTACTCGTATACCTATGATCTTTTGCTTTTGCCTCTTTAGTGTATGCTTGAATTTTAATTTCTTTCCTTTATGCTATTTCTTAGGCTATTGCCTGTTTGAACTTTCTGTTTGAATATTATAACGTCATTCTTGCGTACTCAACATCGTCATTGAATCTTTCTTGGGAGATGTGATTTATCAATTATTGCGATTTGTATGATGCCGTTTTTCTTATAAATAGCAAGGCCTCCTTATGATGCTTTCGCACTGATATTGCTCACAGTGTTCGAAGCTTCCTAAAAATTATTCTGGTTTGAACTTTTACCCGAAAATCAAGAGATGAATAAGAATTCGAACGCTCTCGTGGTATCTTCCACGCCTTTCTCCAGGCCAATTGTCGATAAGAAATCAAGGAAAAGAAATCGACCGTCAATTACATCCGTTAGTTCAGGTCAGCAAAACTTCCATGCGGGAAATGAACATTCAACCGTTTCCCTTTCTTCATGCTTGAAAACTGGGGGGTCCCACAAGAAGATAAAAATGGTTACTTTTGCGGAGGATATAATTGAGCGCGTTCCTTTCCAATCCGTACCTTTGTTGGTCGGAGGATCTTCGTTTAAAAGGGACGCAGTTCCTTTTGATAAAGTGTCACATGAGAAATCTGATCTGACGCTTTTTCGGGCCGATTTTTCTGTCTCCGAAGCGGTTTTTTCGACTGGAGAATATTCCTCGTTTCTGTTTTACTCTGGGTTGGAATCCCTTGCCCAAGTAATTCTTTCTGACTTCTTTATCATGATTTACTAACTTTTTCATTTCTGCCATAACTTACTTTCTTATAACTTCAGGCTGGTAAAGCCTTCTCTGGGCTTTATGCGTTAGCCAAGCATGAGATCGAACAACGAGCTTCTATTTCGCTCGAGCTGATCGGGAAAAAGATTGAGCTGGAACGTGCACTGAAAACTAATAGATTTTTCAAGGAGAGATTGTCTCAGGATAAATTAGTTTCGGAATTAGAGAGACTCAAAAATATCTACGAACGTGAGAAGAGAAGTTCTGAGCTTCGTGAGAAGGAAGCTTATATCCGCGGGTATACTGATCGTAGTGCTGAAGTTCGAAAAATCCTTTTCGAAAATAATTTCGTTTAGTAATACTGTGGTTTTCCTTTGTATTATGAGCTTGCTCAGATTTTTCTTTGTTGTAATACTGTCTTTGTTGTAACGGTTTTCCTTTATTGTTGTAGTATAACCCTTGTATAACATTTGCTGGAATGATATTCTATGTCTCTCTCTCTCTTCTTTTTTTTTTTTTTTTTTTTAGTCCCTTATTTCTCGGGAAGTGAAACGGTCAGGGCCTCCATGTTTTCGAGGCGACTTCTTGAAAGGTGTGATCTTCGAGTTTACTAGAAGCGCCTGCAACTGGAGTTGCTTCCCTGTTTTTCGATCTGGTGCTTCATGGGCTTGTTTGCGAGTAAGCATTGGATGAAGGGTAGAAGTGTACCGGCCTCAATTTCCTCCTTTGGGTTTCAATTTCTCGAATGTAACAAGAGTTCACATGTAATTTGTCTGAAAATTTATGAATGAACATCTTCTTTTATACTATTGTTGATCTCTGAATTCGTTCTTAGTAATTTGCAATTTTTCGCAAGATATTTCTCATAATTTAGGTCCTTTTTCAGCGCCATAGTCGTCGTAGGAAAATTATATAATAGAATTTAGATCAATCTTCAATAGAATGTTTGTTTCGATCTAAGGGGCAAAGCAGAGGCTTTCACCCTTGGTTGTTTTCGGAGCATCTTCAGCTCGAGGGTCCTAGCAGAGGCTTTCACCCTTTTAATAATTTCGATCTAAGGGGCATAGCAGAGGCTTTCACCCTTAGTCGTTTTTAGAGCATTTTTAGCCCTAGGGTCATAGCAGAGGCTTTCACCCTTGTAATAATTTCGATCTAAGGGGCATAGCAGAGGCTTTCACCCTTAGTCGTTTTTAGAGCATTTTTAGCCCTAGGGTCATAGCAGAGGCTTTCACCCTTGTAATAATTTCGATCTAAGGTGCATAGCAGAGGCTTTCACCCTTAGTCGTTTTTAGAGCATTTTTAGCCCTAGGGTCATAGCAGAGGCTTTCACCCTTGTAATAATTTCGATCTAAGGGGCATAGCAGAGGCTTTCACCCTTAGTCGTTTTTAGAGCATTTTTAGCCCTAGGGTCATAGCAGAGGCTTTCACCCTTGTAATAATTTCGATCTAAGGGGCATAGCAGAGGCTTTCACCCTTAGTCGTTTTTAGAGCATTTTTAGCCCTAGGGTCATAGCAGAGGCTTTCACCCTTATAATAATTTCGATCTAAGGGGCATAGCAGAGGCTTTCACCCTTAGTCGTTTTTAGAGCATTTTTAGCCCTAGGGTCATAGCAGAGGCTTTCACCCTTATAATAATTTCGATCTAAGGGGCATAGCAGAGGCTTTCACCCTTAGTCGTTTTTAGAGCATTTTTAGCCCTAGGGTCATAGCAGAGGCTTTCACCCTTGTAATAATTTCGATCTAAGGGGCATAGCAGAGGCTTTCACCCTTAGTCGTTTTTAGAGCATTTTTAGCCCTAGGGTCATAGCAGAGGCTTTCACCCTTGTAATAATTTCGATCTAAGGGGCATAGCAGAGGCTTTCACCCTTAGTCGTTTTTAGAGCATTTTTAGCCCTAGGGTCATAGCAGAGGCTTTCACCCTTGTAATAATTTCGATCTAAGGGGCATAGCAGAGGCTTTCACCCTTAGTCGTTTTTAGAGCATTTTTAGCCCTAGGGTCATAGCAGAGGCTTTCACCCTTGTAATAATTTCGATCTAAGGGGCATAGCAGAGGCTTTCACCCTTAGTGGTTTTTAGAGCATTTTTAGCCCTAGGGTCATAGCAGAGGCTTTCACCCTTTAATAGTTGATGAAGAAAAATATAGATCAATACTAGATGAATATAGATCGAGAATATCCAGAATATGACGAATAAACAAGAATTTAGGCGAAATAAACTTTCATCGAATAAATACTCAGTCTGAATAAACACTCCTCGAATAACTCAATTGAAATAAATCTTCATTGAATACGTAATTCACTAAATCACTAGAGACAAAGAGAATAGAACAAGATAACTAAAAAGTAGAGGCCTTAAACGTAACTATCTTCCATAATATCTTCTTAAATTGACCGCGTTCCATGCTCGAGGTAGAATCTCTCCGTTTGGGTGAGCAATCTTGTAAGAGCCCTTTCTTCCAACTTCCACGATCACAAAGGGGCCCTCCCAATTGGGTTGTAGTTTACCAACGTGTTTTGATACTTCCACTTTCTTGAGTACCAGATCCCCTACCTTGAAAGACCGAATCCTCACATTTCGATTGTAAGACTTTTCCATGCTGGTCTTGGCGGCTTGAATTTTCAATTTCGCGCGATCTCTTCGACTATCTGCGTGATCAACTTCCATTTGCCTCAGCGATTGGTTTTCTTCAGGATCATAAAATTCGACCCTGGGAGAAGGAATAAGATTCTCTACTGGGATAACAACCTCTGACCCATAAACCAAACTAAATGGAGTTTCTCCAGTTGCCGCTTTGACTGTTGTCCTGTTGGCCCATAATACTCCTGGTAGTTCATCCAGCCACCTCCCCTTCGCCTCCGATAGGCGCTTCTCCAGAGATCGAACAATTTCCCGATTTACCACTTCGGTTTGTCCATTAGCCTGAGGATGGCCAACCGACGCGAAATTTTGTTGTATTCCGAACTTTTCACACCAATCCGTGATCCTTTTTCCTGCAAACTGCGTTCCATTATCTGATATCAGAACCCTGGGGATTCCGAACCTGCAGACTATATTTTTCCATAGAAAATTAATAACTTGAAACTGGGTGATCTTTGTCAAGGCAACACATTCGACCCACTTGCTGAAATATTCCACAGCCACTAATACGTAATTTTTTCTGGCTCGCGCTGTTGGGAAAGGTCCCACAATATCAATGCCCCATTTGTCGAAGGGCCAACAAATAGGAATCGAATGCATATGCTCGGCCGGTTGGTGTATCAGGTTCGAATGAACTTGACAGTGGTGGCATTTTTTCACATAATCGACAGAATCGGAAAAGAGCGTAGGCCAATAATATCCCGATCTTGAGCATTTAAGAGCTAACGCTCGAGCGCCACAATGATTTCCCGCTTCCCCTTCATGAACTTCTCTTAATATGGTATTGTAGTGTGATTCGTGGATACACTTCAATAAAATTCCCGAAGAGGACCGCTTATAGAGTTGATTGTCCATCAAAGTAAATGATGGCGCTCTATATTTGATTCTCCGAGCCTCATTTGCATCATCCGGCAGTTTTCCATCCTTAAGGTAGGCGATAAGAGGGTCGCTCCATGACCTACTTGGCTCTTCAATCTCCATAACATCAATCGTAGGGGTTGCGTCTAAGTCGATAGCAGACATATTCGATAGGAGCCAAGTGATCGTCCTCTCCGTTTTTCCGTCGGCCAGTCCTGTAAACTTTGATAATATGTCGGCCCAAAGATTCTCCTCTCTTGGTATAGGCTGAATGTCAAACCTATCGAACTCTGAGATTAACTTCTTTGCTTTGTTCAGATATTTTATCATGTTGAATTCTCTAGCTTCGTAAGTGCCTTTCACCTGTCTGTAAACAAGTTCCGAATCTGTTAGCACGATAATCGATTTTACCTTTGCCTTAATGGCCATTTCTAGTCCAGCTATCAACGCTTCATATTCGGCCTCATTGTTGGTGACGACAAAGTCCAAGGTTATCGCGTAGCTCAGATCCTCAGCGTTGGGCCCTTGGAAGTGAATCCCGGCTCCACCTCCCACTTTGGTCGAAGATCCATCCACATGCATCAGCCATACTTGATTGTTTACTTCTTCCACCATTCCTAATTCCGAGGTCGCTCCTTCTTTCACATTTGATATGTTGGTTGATTCGAGCACAAAGTCAGCTAGCACCTGTGCTTTCACAGCGACCCGTGGTCGGTATTCAATTTCGAATTGGCTGAGCTCGACCGCCCATTTTATTAACCTGCCCGAGGCTTCTGGCTTGGACAGAACCTGTCTTAAAGGTTGGTTAGTTAAAACAATGATTTTGTACGTTTGGAAATACGGCCTTAATCTCCGGGCAGCTACAATTATGGCAAGTGCGAATTTTTCAATCTCCATGTAGTTCTTCTCGGCACCCTGCAACAATTTACTTAAATAGTAAACTGGTTTATGCTCGGCTTTATCAAGTTTAACCAGAACCGAGCTAATGGCTTCTTCTGAGACAGCTATGTACAAATATAAGGGTTCCCCTTCAGATGGTTTTGCTAGCATTGGTGTTGAGGTCAAGTATGCTTTCAGCTCCTCGAAAGCCTTATCGCATTCAGCGTTCCACTCGAAGTTCTTAGATTTACGCAAGAGTTTGAAGAAAGGTAAGCTCTTGTCAGCAGATCTGGAGATGAATCTATTCAATGAAATAATTTTCCCGATCAAACTTTGAACGTCTGAGAGTTTCCTTGGTGGATTGAGATCAGTAATTGCTCGGATTTTTTCGGGATTTGCTTCGATCCCCCTCTCATGAACTAAATACCCAAGGAACTTCCCTGATCGCACCCCAAATGTGCACTTTGCTGGATTTAACTTCATCCCATACTTTCTCAGAATTTGGAAACACCTGTCTAGATGGTTAATATGATCCTCTTCGGACATGCTTTTTACGAGCATGTCATCCACGTATACTTCCATGATTTCTCCTATCAACTCTTTGAACATCATGTTGACTAACCTCTGATATGTTGCACCGGCGTTCCTTAAACCGAAAGGCATAACGATGAAGCAGTATACCCCTCGCTCGGTGATAAACGCCGTTTTGTCCTGATCTTTTTCATTCATGAAGATCTGATAAAATCCTTGAAAAGCATCCATCATGCTAAATAACACAAATCCCGCAGTGGAATCTACGAGCATGTCAATTCGGGGCAAGGGATAAGGGTCCCTCGGGCATAATTTGTTTAAGTCGGTAAAATCATTGCACATTCTCCATTTGTTCTCGACCTTCTCTCCTTTGGAGACTAGGACCACATTACATAGCCATTCCGTGAATTTTATCTCCTTGATTTGTCCCGCTGCTAGCAATCTATCGACCTCCGCGTTAATTATCTTGTCTTTTTCTCGTCCGTGATTACGCTTCTTCTGTCTCACTGGTCTGGCCTTCGGGTCAATATTTAAGGAATGCGTTATCACACGCGGGTCGATTCCCACTATGTCGTCCGAGCTCCAGGCAAAAACATCCACATTTTCCTGCAAGAATCCGACGAGCTTTGCTTCCAGGTCGTTACTCAATTCGGTTCCTATTTTTGTGAATTTTTCTGGGGATCCAGGGACCAAGTTCACTTTTTTGTGGTCAGGTGCTTGCACACTCATGTCAAGAATTCTTCCTTTTTTTCCTTCTACTCTTTCATAATCGGGGACTGGTATTCCGAAATTGGAGACCAACTCATTTATCTTTCTTTTGCCAGGGAGCTCGGGCTCCACTTTCTCCTTGATAGTTAAGGACGAACTATAGCATTCCCAGGCCATGTATTGGTCGTTCCTCATTTCTCCTACTCCTCCCTCAGTTGGGAACTTTATCTTTTGATGGTAGGTAGACACGATAGCTTTAAAAGTATTCAGAGCAGGTCTACCCAAGATGGCGTTGTAAGCAAACGGCGTATCCACCACTAGGAATTTCATCATTCTTGTGACATTCTTTGGTTTGATCCCTAGAGTGGTACTCAACAGTATGGTCCCGAGCGGAATGATTTCCGATCCTCCGAAACCGACAAGAGGGGTGGTTACCTTATTCAAATGTGGATGACAGAGATTCATTCTTGTAAGAGCTTCCGAAGAAATTATGTTTGCCGAGCTCCCATTATCGACCAGCACTCTTTTGACATCCAAATTTGCAATTTTTAGTGTCAACACCATGGAAAAGTCTGGATCATCTTCATTCGTATCCCAACTAACATCCGCGGGTCGATCTGCCTCGCTAAAGCTAATGACTTGATTCTCCATCGATGGGAACTCCAATGATAGGACTTCCCTTTTTGTAGATACTCCTGCCCTGATTGACCTCAAGGTCCTCTTTCTGGCATTCCTACTATCTCCACCCGCCGGTCCGCCTGCAATCATATTTATCACTCCATTCGATTGTTCTTCCGCCTGATTTCGAAGTTGCTTTAGCCTAGTGTTAAATTTTCTCGGACTACGGGATCTATAACGATTGTTATAGTTGCCATTTTTAACAAACTCTTTGAGTTTTCCTTGGTTGATTAATTTTTCGATCTCGACCTTCAACTGATAACAATTTTCCGTACTATGACCTCTAGCTCAATGATATCGACAGTACTGGTCATATCCAGGCGCACCCGGCCTCGCCTGTGTGAACCTTTGGGCTTCCGGAATTAAATTCCCTTCTTCCAATACGGTCAGCACTTCTTCTTTTGAACTGTTAAACTCAGTAAACTGAATTTTACCTGTTCTCGGAGCTCGATTTCGATCATAAGGAGGTCCGTATGAGTTCGGACCTTGGGGTGGCATATGCGGCTTAAAAGTGTTGATTCGCTGCCAAACGGATCCTTTATTCGACCCTCCGTAATCACCTGGTTTTGGGATCGGAGTCCGATCTTGTTTTTTGGTGATATGAGACTTATCTGAATGTGAGCTCTTCAATCTGTTCATCTCCTCCTGTATCATATATTTCTCAGCAATTTCCATTATCCGTTCAAAGGATTTTGGTTGCTTTCTACATAATGCATTCCCGAACTGAGTGCTTCTAGTTAGCTCAAACATCAATGAGGACAGATATTCAATCTGCGGGGTATCTACTTTTAAGAGCTCAATACTAAATCTCGCTAGCCATTGCCTCAACGTCTCTCCTTCCATTTGTTTCACAGTGCCCAGATGATTTGCTGGCAGTCTTGGCTTCCTTTGGCTAGCAAACTGATGCTTCAGCTTATCGCAAAATTCTTCAAAAGAAAATATGGAGTTCGGAGGTAATTTCCCGTACCAATCGAGAGCAATCCCTTCAAAAGTGGTGACCATAATCTTGCAACAGAAATTTTCCGAGTGTCCGTACAAGTTCATCACATTAACGAAGCTGTTAATGTGTTCTCCGGGGTCGGTAGTCCCATTATACCGTGGGAGCCTGGTTGGCACTGTTTCCATGTTTCGAGCCTCGCGTATCTCTCGACAAAAGGGCGAACAGCGCATGATATTATTCGAAACCTCCCTCTCTCTTGGATTTCCTCTAGTCAGGGTGTTCCCCGCTTGCCTGGCAGCTTGATTAGTGAAGGGAATCTCTATCATAGTATCCTGCTCTTCCAATTTTTTAGCCACCCTTTCCTATACTATTATCTCCAACTCAGATTCGGTGATTCTCTTGTAAATTGGTTTGTTTCTTCTCACAGCGCCGGCGGTGTGACTTTCCCCCACGACAGAATCCTCCAGATCGTGCACTTGCGCAGGTGGGTTTTCAGATCGGGCATTGGCTTTCGAGGGTGCGGCTCGACGTGGATGTGTCGATGGGGCATGCGACATATCATTTTCCTTCTGCAAGTTCGATGAAGGTATCTCTGGTCTTGCCTGAATCCCTGGTTGGTCGACAGGTGACTGATCTGCCCTCCCGCTGTTCATGAATTCCCTGCACATTGTGCCTATTATAGATCTTAAATCACCAATGGTCGTGTGTATTGGAATGTTATCTTGTGGAACCGCCGGTGGTGCCTCTGGTTGTTGTTGTGCGGCACGCGATAGATTATCAGGTTCATTGTTAACAGAATTTTGTGCTCCCACTGCATGGGAAGGTTCTCCTCTAACATACGTATTCCTCCTCCTAGTAGGCATATTTCGATCTAATACTCGAACAGAGGCCCCTCGGTGGGCGCCAATTGATCTTACGTGATTTCGTTAGTTCGATCAAGGGTGGGATGTAATACAATAATAACAATAATAAAGTAAAGCAAAGACCAAAGTAATTGTATTCGAATTGAATGAGTACAAATACAAGTATTCAAGGGTCCTATTCGAGCATTATTGGATGTCGTACAAGCTAGAGGGTGAAATACATATGATTGCAAGCCTATGCTCCTAAACGGTTCCGAGCAATAGCTTCGAGGAGGGAGCACCTGGAAAGTCGTGTACGGTATCATAAATGCATGGGGTATTTATAGCTGAAATCGGGGTCCAGGTGGTCTACCCGCAGTCACGCAGTTCTTCGGCCCATGAGTTTGGATCAGTGTTCGGCCCAACAGTAACTTTGGATCCTGGGCCATCCTGTACTTACGGTATTCGAGCATTGGGGTCGAACTCGATCTTCCGAGATAAGTACTGCTCGATCTCATATTATTGTGAAGAAAAGCACAGCCCAAAATCTCCCTCATCATAACCGATTCAGAGTTAGTACAAAGACAAATAGAGGACCTATATGAGGCAAAGGAATTTAACATGGTCAAATATCTGGCCAAAGTGAAACAACTGGCTGAAAAATTCGAAGAATTTGGGATACAAAACATTCCAAGATCGGAAAATAAATGGACCGATCAACTCTCTAGATTTACGGCATCCAACGACGGAAAAACTGAATGAGTGATCACTTGGCTAATGTCTAATACACCAGCAATCGATATCATTGAAACGCCGATCACTCAAGTAATGGAAATCGAAAAGGTTGAAGCAAATTGGACGACTCCGATGATAGAGTACCTTCGAGAAGGAAAACTCCCACTCGACCAAAACGAAGCTCGCAAAATAAAATATCGTGCTCCAAAATATACGTTGATAGAAGAAAAACTTTACCGAAGATCGGTATCTGGAATTCTTCTAAAATGCATCTCCGAATCTCAAACCAATGATATACTCCAAGAAATACACGATGGAGAAGCAGGGAATCACAGCGGAGCGAGGGCGTTAGCTTTAAAATGCTTTCGAACGGGTTACTATTGGCCTACCCTCAACAACGATGCCATACAGTACGTGCAAAAATGTCATCATTGCCAAGTCCATCCTAATATATGTCATCAACCAGCCGAAAACATACACCCAATACCAGTGTGTTGGCCCTTCGATCAATGGGGAATGGACATTGTAGAACCTTTCCCCGCAGCTAGATCCAAGAAAGCATACATTCTGGTTGCTGTTGAATACTTCAGCAAATGGATAGAATGCATCGCCCTTGCACGGATAACTCAGTTTCAAGTGATCAACTTCCTCTGGAAATTCATAGTATGTCGATTTGGAATCCCGAGAATTCTAATCTCCGATAATGGAACTCAATTTGCGGGAAAACAGGTAATAGAATGGTGTTCAAAACTAGGGATTCAGCAAAATTTCACTTCGGTCGGACATCCTAGAGCGAACGGACAAACTGAGGTAGCAAACCGAGAAATAATAAAATCCCTTGAAAAAAGATTAGGAGCAGCCAAAGGAAAATGGCTTGATGAACTCCCAGGAGTACTTTGGGCTAATCGAACCACTGTCCGGACCTCAACCGGGGAAACCCCATTCAGCCTAGTATATGGCTCGGAAGCTGTTATTCCTGTCGAAACGTTAATTCCAACACCAAGGATGAAATGTATGACGACCAAGAAAATGAAAAGATGAGAGAAAATGATATTGATTTAACAGAAGCTTTAAGAGAAAAAGCCGCTGTACGTTTGCAAGTCACTAAAGCAAATATGGAAAGAGCGTATAATCAAAAGGTACGCATCCGAACCTTCAAAGAAGGGGACCTGGTCTTGAAAAAGGTAGAAGTATCCAAGCATGTGGGAAAGCTACAGCAAAATTGGGATGGACCTTACGTTGTCATTGGCGTAGGAAAGAAAGGCTCATACAAAATTGCACACTTGGATGGAACAGCCTTACCAAGAAGCTGGAATGCAATCAACCTTAGAAAATACTATGGTAAATAAATGTTAGTAGAACATGCTGCTTTACTTTGTTATATTTTTTGTAATAAAGCCCTGAGCCTACAGTTCGATAATTAAAGATTCTAGCGATTTTAAATATTAAATCGAGATTGAGTATAAATCGATTGATTCGGTAAACATTCCTCGCAATCCTACGATAAGTATTGGTCAAGTCCAAGAAACAAACGAGTCGAGTATACATTGATCCGCTCAATAAACACACCTCGATCTAACAATAAACGAGTCGAGTATACATTGATCCGCTCAATAAACACTCCTCAATCTAACAATACAACGAGTTGAGTATACATTGATCCGCTCAATAAACACTCCTCGATCTAACAATAAATGAGTCGAGTATACATTGATCCGCTCAATAAACACTCCTTGATCTAACAATAAACGAGGCGAGTATACATTGATCCGCTCAATAAACACTCCTCAATCTACATTTAACGATTAAAAGACTTTTGGTATAAAAACCTAAGTCTAAATACAACGAGTTGAGTATACATTGATCCGCTCAATAAAAACTCCTCGATCTAACAATAAACGAGTCGAGTATACATTGATCCGCTCAATAAACACTCCTCGATCTACATTTACCGATTAAAAGACTTCTGGTATTAAAAACCTAAGTCTAAACAAAAGGATTTAAGTATACATTGATCCGCTCAATAAACACTCCTCGATTGTATTTCAACAATTAAAAGACTTCTGGTATTAAAAACCTAAGTCCAAACAAAAGGAGTTAAGTATACATTGATCCGCTCAATAAACACTCCTCGATTATTTTTCAACGATTAAAAGACTTCTGGTATTAAAAACCTAAGTCTAAACAAAAGGAGTTAAGTATACATTGATCCGCTCAATAAACACTCCTCGATTATTTTTCAACGATTAAAAGACTTCTGGTATTAAAAACCTAAGTCTAAACAAAAGGAGTTAAGTATACATTGATCCGCTCAATAAACACTCCCCGATTGTATTTCAACGATTAAAAGACTTCTGGTATTAAAAACCCAAGTCTAAACAAAAGGAGTTAAGTATACATTGATCCGCTCAATAAACACTCCTCGATTGTATTTCAACAATTAAAAGACTTCTGGTATTAAAAACCTAAGTCTAAACAAAAGGAGTTAAGTATACATTGATCCGCTCAATAAACACTCCTCGATTATTTTTAACGATTAATAGACTTTTGGTATAAAAACCTAAGTCTAAACAAAAAGAGTTGAGTATACATTGATCCGCTCAATAAACACTCCTCGATTATTTTTAACGATTAATAGACTTTTGGTATAAAAACCTAAGTCTAAACAAAAAGAGTTGAGTATACATTGATCCGCTCAATAAACACTTCTCGATTATTTTTTAACGATTAATAGACTTTTGGTATAAAAACCTAAGTCTAATAAAAAAGAGTTGAGTATACATTGATCCGCTCAATAAACACTCCTCGATTATTTTTTAACGATTAATAGACTTTTGGTATAAAAACCTAAGTCTAAACAAAAAAAGAGTTGAGTATACATTGATCCGCTCAATAAACGCTCCTCAATCTATTTTTAACGATTATAAGGCTTTTGGTATAAAAACCTAAGTCTAAATGAAAAGAGTTGAGTATAAATCAATCCGCTCGATAACGCTCCTCGATGATAAATATAAACTAAGATTGAGACGAAATCAACAACAAGAAGAATGCAAAGAGTAATAATGAAGTTTTATTCATCCGTGTTCAAGGAACATGTGATAAATTACATACAAAAAGCTTTGATTAGATTACGAAGGTCTATATATACGATTTACACATGATTACATTTGTTTAGATAAAACGATCATAAACTATAGATCAATAATCTTCACGACAATGTCCACGGAAACATCTATCTCCTCCCTAGTGCCTCGATAGTGGTAACTGACCACCTAAGAAGCATGCTGCTCAGGATGGTCGACTTCTTTGGTTCGATGGCCAGGCTCTGAAGATCAAATGTTCTTCCAGACGAAATGAGCATTACCAGCCAGATAACCAGCAATACTCATTCACCCACAACAGAGATACTGCTTTTACATTAGGGTTGAAATTTACTCTAGAGCAGCATCTCTTCAGGATCGTCGAAGAAGAAAAAATTTACCAGCACACCCCGATGGTCTATCAATCCGGAGGTAACATCCAAACACGGCGGTGCCTGGTAAATATGAACCCTCCATGTGCAAACAGAAACCACGGACCTCAAACCCGTGTATACAAAGTTCGAGGCCTCATGGGACCCATTAGTACAAGGTAGGGCTTCCATGGGACCCATCAGTACAAGGCAGATGAAATTTAATTCATTATGATATGACTCATGATAATGAGACTTATTGAATATTATGGGATCAGAAGGCAAAATGAAATCTAAGGAAACTGAGATCTCCATCTTTTCTGAGAAAACATACAAGATATGGAAATTGCCTACTTATTTATAGGCACTTGTGCAAATAATCCTACGGCTGGATAGATATTTGATCAAGGGACGGAAATGCGACCTTTTGACTCCCCGTAATAAATGCAAGTAAGTTGGAACGGCGCCTCCCTGATCGGCAAACGAATCGATAATAAAAGAGAAAGAAGATCGAAGCGATCAAAGCACAACAAAAAAGCAGAGCTAAAAGAGATCCAAAATAGAAAGTCTGCACGCTCGCATATGCTAATTGCTTAACAAAGAGCGAAAGATCCCCGACAATACACCAAAGTATCAACTCGACTAAAGAAATAAAGGATTTCATACTCCGACCTACGAGGCCGTAACTGCCTCATATGTCACGTAAAATAATTATCACCTAACCACGTTTAGACCTCAGTTGGAATCCAAGAAATCTGACATCGAAATCAGGAGAATAGCCGTCATTCCTCAAGATTACGATAGAGTAACTGCCTAACATTCCAAAGAATTGCTGAAGGGGGTCTGAACAAGCTAGATCTGGCTAATAATTCTATATTTTCCAATTCCTCCCATATCAAAGAAATGATATATCGATACACCGGTTGCTTTATTCAAGGAACAAAGAACTCACAATCACTACAGAGAAACATGGATCTTAAGAGCTTATCTGGAACGATTTTATAGATTTCGAAAATTTAAAAGAAGAGCAGAGCTCAACAGAAGAAATGACAACGTCCTTAAATAAGATATCTTTAACTAAAGGACAAATTTACAAGGGACTGGTCGAACTGCGACGACAAAGCTGAGTATTTCTTTAAAATATTCAATCAACTATCTACATGGACTCCTTGCTGTCCATATTTTTATATCTAACACGACTTCTGAAAGACCACAAGGGATCATGCTTGATGGATCATCGTTCTTATACTTCATTTGAAAAAAGTTTGATTTGCAGAACAAACATTATATCATTCAGTTACTCAAACACTTATCAAGTAAGACTAAAGCTACATTTTCAGAGACTAGATGTCCTCCGAGAAGACCAATATGAGATAAGTATACTAATCTATACTGATTATTTCATGATGTTATATTTATGCATAACAGCATAATGTGCATAACAAAATATATCTACAGAATAAAATTGATCAAGGCAAGGATCTGCCTGCAAGAGATCATAGTTTTTAATTGAGTCGTTATCCCAATACAAAAAATTCAGCCCAAGCAGCTACACAAAAAAGTTGGGCACTAAAAAAAAAAAATAAAAAAATAAAGAAACAGTCCAAGGCCTGCAACAGATCACTAAGAAGAGTTGTCAACAGGCCGACTAGCAGAAACAGTCCTCCGAGGAGTCAAGTTACCAGCAAACGCCATCAACTCCTCTTGACGCTTTGGATAACCGGCATCATAACCTTCCTCATAGGACCGCCGTCGAGACTCCTCTGCTAGGGCAGCAGCCTGAACCAAGTCACTTTTCTCTTTCTCCCAGACAGACTTTTCTTCTTGCAACTTTTGCAGATCATCATTGGCAAGCTGCAGTTGGAGACTCTGCCCTCTGACCTTGGCCGACTCTGATTCCAAACGACATTGATAAGCATCTCTGCTTATCCACAGATCGTCATTTTGCACACCCAGCTGGAGTGCAAAGTACTTAGCCTGGAAAAAGAAAGCAGTACTTATGTAACAGGGCAATCAAAATGAAAGCGGGAAAAATAATGAAAGAAAGATTTACCTGCTCGCACAACTTCACTAGCGACTGTACAAGGCGTACATTGGAAGTACTCTCAAGCTTCCTCAACTCACCGGGCAAAATAGTGCTCAAGCCCAGATCCCAGGACAAAGCATCGGGCTCAACAGAGCCCAGCAGTTCACTAAGAAGAGGGACATTGTCAGGGCGGGGAGTCGATGACCGCAAGATATCCTTAACCTGCTCAAGGATACAATGATCATCTAACAGACGAGGGGATTCCCTCTCGTTGGGGCTAACCGAGGTTTCCTTACCCGAAGCAGATATAATGGTCCGGCGACCAGGCCTTGACTCAGTTCGACCTCCAGAAGGTCCGCCAGATTCAAAGGAGGCATTAACAATAGTTGTATCATGGAATAAAAAATCAGAAAAATCATGAGACACAGATTGTGTCGTAGACGAATTCAAAAAAGAATCTTCACCAACTGCCCCCGCTGCATCTCCCCTTAAGGGTCCGCTCACAAGCTGGGCGGAAGAAAGAGAGCAAGAAACGGAGTTGTTAGGAACCTCTCCGTGAAAGACATGCTCAAAGGAAGAAACACCTGAAGTAACGGGTATATTATATGTCTTCTCCTCATTGGACATATCGCCAAAAGCCACCCGACCAGGGGAAGGCATACTTCCAACTTCAGTGGAAGAAGGAAATATTGGTTCTGCAAAGGATGAACTAACTACAGAAAAAGGTTCGGAGGGGACGACAAAGGAATCGATCACCGACCTACTAACAGAAGATGAACGAGGAGGTTCCATCGAGGATCCTTCTGTTCGAGACTTCTTCAATCTTGGATTTCTAGCGTTCTCACGAGAAGGACGCTTTGATGTATTACCGAAAAGATTAGTCATGATCGGAATACAAGAAGTAAATTTAAAATATCGGGAAAGCTTATCGACCTAATAAAGAAGGAGTATTCAGTTGGGAGATAAGCAAAGCGGTAAATAGCGAGACAAATTTTTACCTTTTATATTTATACTATACGAAAAGACGCGATAGACCCAAAGAAAGGGCGCGAAATAGAAAAACTGACCTTGGAGTAAACACTAGAATTTGAAAAGACACACGCATAATGATTACGGCGAAGTTAATGACTTGTCTGAATTATTACGGCAAAGATGAAAGGACGTGACTGTCAGAATATGAAACGTTTAACGTACAAAGGGGTGAAAGTGTAATATTACATTTAGACCTATAATAAATAGTTACAGAGATATTTTCATGGATCAATATATCAAGCAGCCTGATCGCCCTCCGGAATCTTCTATTCGCTAACGACGTCTCCTTCTTTTGCTGGCTCAATAACCTCTTCCTCTTCCTCTGGATCGATGAAATTATCATCGACCTCTTCATTAATATCAGAAGAAGGAATCGGCAATGGATTTCCAAACTCTTTAACGAGGTGAGCCATAGGAAAATTTTGATAAACGACGTCTGGATGCTCGGAAGGAGAGTATACTTCGCCATAGCGGTTTAACCGAATATGTGCCGTTTTAAAATATTCCTTTCGACGATCTTCTATCATTTCAAAAGCGACCAACTGATGAACCGCCTTCTTGAAAGTACTTTCTAGGAGCGGACCGACCATTTGGTATACCAACGCCGTGTGGACAGGAGAATTAAGGAATTCCCGAATCACTTTTTCGTCAGGATTCCTGCCATAGCGATCCCGGAGTCCACTAAGAGGAGTATCCTCCTCATACTCCTCGAAAGAGGCTTGAAGACTTGATACTTGAGATTCCAACTCGCTAATCCGAGCAGTACTATGAAATTGGAACTCCTCTAACTTTTTTATCCATTTGGTTAGCTTGTTCTTGAGCACGGGAAATCTCCAGAACCCTGTTTATGATCTCCTGGTCTTTGGTCCCCGTAACCCGAGTCTCTACGACCGGGACGGAAGAAGACGTTGAGGGACCAATCTCTGAACCAGAAGACTTATGAAGTAAAGCTTTGTATTTCTCATCCATAAACTCACATTGTTGTTTCCAGAGAGCAGTTTCATAAGCATATGATGCTAAACAAGTCTTAGTCTGAAAAAGTAAAGGGGTAAAACAAGAAATGAGTTAGCAACCTAAAAAGATCTTCGAAGGAAAATATCCTATAAAGCAAACTCAAAAAGATCACCTTTTCAGCATAAAGAGAAGCTCGCTGAAATTTCTCCAAAGGATCTTTCCGAAGAAACTTATTCATGTCGCGAGTAAAAACGCCGGACAAAAGAACACGAGTTGCCTTATCAACCGCATTCTCGCTCTCGTCGTGGACAAGTGAATCATTCTCAGAGTCGCCAGCGGCTCTCTTTCCCTCTAAATGATCCTCAATCATTTCAACCAAAGTAGGTTTTGGATGATTTTCGCCAAGTAAAGAAAATCGTTACCGGAACGACCATAGTAGCTCCTCTTCCTCTCCACCGGATTATTATTAGGATGAGGCATCGACCAGGTGCGACATCCACGAATACCCAAGGATGTTCTAAGCTGAAGGGGGGGATAACCGGATCCTGTCCCCTGACGAATAGGGGACTCTTGAGAAGAATCTGGAGATTCCTCCCCATTCACCTCGGACTCATGACTCAATTCCAGTTTTCTCTTCCGAGACGCTCTCTGCTCCATAGGGACGTTCTCTATGGTTTTGGAGGATTTGGACAACACCATTCTTCCCTTTGAAGAATGTCGGGAATTTTCTACCATATGAGCTGAAAAAGAAACACGACCAAAGTTAGACTTTCTGAAGAAAAGGGATCATCACAACACTAAGCCGAAATAAAATGCTTACCAAGTGATTCAGATGATGAAGTGATTGGAAAATCATGAGCACTCAATCCCGCTTTACGAAGGAAAACTTCCCCAATCAGAGGAGCACTCTGATATTTGTTGGCACGCATAGCATGAATTTCACCAATGAACTGAGCATCATCAGGAATGAGTTCACCTGTCGGCAGGCGACCTCCGTGAACCCATTTGTAGCCATGATCCCACGAAAAGGGCATGGTCGAACCATCCGCCAAACGAAGACGAGACGGGGGACGAACAAAGAAAAAATGAGATTTCCAAGAAGGGTTGCTAGAAACTGGGGAATCAAAGATTGCTCGACTAGGCCTCTGACTAGCGAAGAAATATCCGCGATTGGAGGAACTGGAAATATTAAATCGAAAAAGTTGTGTAAAGTTATGAAAGGAAGGTTTGAACCCTTTCGCGATCATTAAGACAGAAAAACAAACCACGAAGGCCACAAAATTAGGAACTAATTGTGTCAAGGACACACTGAATATTTTTAGAATATCAAGAAAGAGGGGAGACAACGGAAGACGCAGACCACTATTAAAATGGGCCGTGTAAAAGGCTCGACATCCTTCCGGTGGTGATGTAACCCTATCAGAAGGAGAAGGGAGAACTATCTCAGAACCCTCCGGGAAATATTTGGAATAGTTGTTCACAACCTCGGGGAAAGTATCCACCCTGTAAGCAAAAGCTAGGTCCTCAATTGGTTCAGAAATTTGAGGAGCAGTACCTTTGCCCTTTTTGGCTCGGGCAGCGACATCTGTATAGGAAAGAATTTGTACCTTAAAGGTATCTTCAACAGGAACAACAAATTCAGAGACTCCAGTTTGCTCGCTCAAAGGATTAGAATGCAACTCTTCCTCGTTAGTGGGAGCGACATTCTCTCTAGAAGAGGAAAAAGATTTTCTTAAAGAGGCCATGTTTTTGGACTCTCGGAGGATATAAGTCGATAAAAGGAAAACTTTATATGATGAACGACTAGGCAAGAAAATGACTACGAACTATAACGAAGTATAAAGGAGAAATAACAAACTCAATAGTCACCTATTTATACTGAGAAGAGAAAAGACGTTTCGAACTCGTCACAACTAATCATATTCCCGCCAAAAGCGGAAGAAGATAAAAAGCCTCCCCGAAAGGACGCGTGGCGATTCATAACTAGAAAGAGAAAACGACTATCTATGATGCGTAGCACTCTTTTCCTTACTTAAGATTTTTTCCCACTGGGTTTTTTCTTAAGAAAGGTTTTTAACGAGGCACCAGTCATAGAAGATAACAGTCGTAAAAAATTGTCTACTTCTACGAGCTTCTACTACTTATACGCTCGAAGAAGTGAGGGAGTACTGATGGGGGCTATTTCGCACCCCTTATAATGAACGGATCGACTGAAGAATAAAGGATCGGTTCGACCAGACAAGTCAGTTCGGGATCATCTTATCGACCCGACCGAATACAGCTCTCTTCGACAAGAAGACTACACTCCGGACTCAAGAAGGACAATTGGGCCAAGTCATATTAGGATTATATTTCCTTGTAAAGCTAGGTTTTGTATGATATAAATACCTAGTTTGTCATTGTATTACACACACTTTTGATTACACGGCAAATACACCAGTTAATTCTGCATAAACAGCAGAACCCGATATTATTCAATAAAGAAAAGAGCTTTCTCTTCATGTTCATGTTATTCTTTACGTTGGTTATCATAATTACTTGTTGTTCCTTCAAAGTTGTTCTTCTTTGTGATTGATCCATCCTGAATAAAGTAACAGAGCCCTATAAATCATATTTATTGAGAATCCCAATATCCCATATTCACTGATACAATTAACCCGACGAAATCCGGTTAAATCAATTTACTACTATGAATAATGTATTTTTTATTATCTAATTGAAAGTAAATTATGAAGTTCATGTTTTGTCGGAAAGTGAATGTTCGTAAATTATAGGTAGATATATTCAGTTTAACTCAAAGTACATCAACAATGTTTTACACAAATAATTAAAAAACTACTATGTACTTACTACTTAATTAACATATATTAATATGACATAGTACTTTTTATGTTGAACGTAGGAAAATATACCATACGAAATAGCAAATGATATCATGGCCCGAGTCGGTACATGTTCTTGCACTGACCTCTTATACGCAAAATTAAGGTGATAAAAAAAATGGCTATTTTTTTGTTCTTCTTTTTTTAAGACATTAATGATGTTTATTTATTAATTTTTCAGCTGCAAATACTTCAACAAAATAGGTGAATATGATCATGTGTACCAAAACATGTCTATAGATTAATGTCCAATTACCGAATGGGAACCTCTAAGGCAGAAATAACATGCATTTATAAAAAGATGCCAACAATCCAACAATATGGACCTCATATACAGGCAGGGAATGATAAATAAGTTACATTTTTATCTTTTCTTTAGAAATTTTTGAATTCGAATATAAATCAAAACTAGCACAACTACTACCACTCATTTTCTTATTTCTTTCAGAAAAGTTACTTTAGCGATGTAGATACGAAGTGGGTTACACATTGCTAGAAAATTCTGATGAATTAGGCCATTTAGAAACTAAATATGCAAGAGCAATGATCCTACTACTTAGCAATTACTATGAACAAATCCAACTTGGAACTAAATTGCTGGACGAAATGGCCCAATAAAAAACCATCCGGATCTAGTTGACTAATTATTGAGAAAGCTTAATAAAAATCTTTCCAGTATGTGTATAAACAACAGCAACTCCGCTCTCCCAAAGTGTTGTCTAAGACAAGAAGGCCACAAAGAAAATGTTGGTTGGCTTAATATGGACGAGTTCCAAGGAACTGGTTGCCAAGCATGCGATGCAGATATAGAAGTAAGAAAAATTGTTGGTTACATTCCTTTGCATTAGATAAACAATTACTGATCTATGATGAGTAGAAAGATTCCCTGAAAAGGTTTAAAATAGTTACAATTACAATATTTTTTTTTTGCGTGCAATTATGTTTGAGTTTGGATAGTTTATTTAATGATGTTTGGAGTTTTTAGTGATTTGAATTGAAGATAAATATAGAATACAATTCTAAAAAAATTTACAGAAGGCGGTCAACTATTATTTTATGCCCAAAAACTCTAAAATTAGTTAGACTTATTAATTTGAAAAACAAGTATTAAACTAAATAATAAAATATATACAAATTTACAGATATATTTAAACTTACTCTCGGCTATATAGCATAACACTTGTCTAATAACCCTTAATTCTTCAAAGTGAAGAATTTGTGGCTGCATAAGAAAGGTACAACACACCAGCTTCTTTCACCAATACACTTACACATATTAAATTCAAACATCTTTCTTCATCACCTTATATCGTCTCAAACAAAATTATGCAAAAAAAAACATTTTAATACAATTTCAGCCGAGCAAGATACAGGTAACGGATTAAACGCATAAATATGCATTTTTTAGAGAAAAAAATCATCTTCTATGTCTCACACTTAAAGATCTAACAATAGTTTTATTTCATTGAAACAACCAAGCACAAGAAAACAAAGATATACAGTAAGTATTTCTTACATATAGAAACTATATATTATTTGTATAGAACACTATCCTAGCAATTTTATTTAATTAGGTAGCAAATCATAAATAATACAACAAAGATGAACTTAAAAAAATGTGTTCATCTTTGATATAGTTATGGAAAGCTTGCAAAATATGGATCGATATTTTCTTGAAACTAAGAAGATGAAATATTTTTTTCATACTGATGAAGAAATGTTCTTCACAACTATCATTGGACAAGATGTGCTAGCTTCGTTTATAAAAATCACTATGTCAATAAATGTTTATTCCAATCTTGTAACATAACTGGTTTTCTCAAAGGTAGTAGCTACGTAATTCCAACAACAATGTCTGATCGAATAGGAGGATCTATAAAGATACAAAATTGTGCTACACAAGGATGCTGTGTAGAACTACATAGGAACCGCTTGACCAAATGCTTTTCATGCCGAGTTTCTAAAAATAGAATTCATAAATTTCATTGACAATCTGGTCATAGAGTTCAATGGGAACAGTCTCTTGAAAGAAATCTCTTTAGCCGAGCCAAATATTTGAATTTTTCAGAAATACAGAATTGCCATAGGATTCATAAGAAAACTTGAGAAGGAAGGAAAATTGCCAAAAATAGTGTAACTGGTGCTAATACATTTATCTAATTAATAGAACAAACAACAACTGTTGTATAAGAAATTCATATGTACAGGACCCCCAGTTCAAAGAAAAATAAGGCTACACAGGACACACCAGAGCCATCGAACCGTGCCACAAATAAAAAATCAAGGTAAGAAAAATAATTGCACTTCATAGATTTGATGTAATTTTATAAAGTAATAACAATATATATAATAACATGTATACATACTCACAGATGGAAATAAGGGAAAATACATGTAACAATGACCTTTTCAGAACACGTAAGCATGGGTTAGATCGGTATTGCAAGAAATCACAGACTATCCTCTCTTTGAGGAACTAAAACAACAGATATATGCCATACTAGAAGAAGACATAGAAGCAGAGCTTATGTGAATATCTTTTTAGATAGACAAGGAAGAACAATTTACCTATGTACTTTACATTTTCTAGGAAAAACAGATGTCTACTGTTGGTCCCAAGTGATGAGGGATATCTCGGGCGTCCGCCCTGTCTATACAATCACACGAGATCGAGCAGTGTTTATCTCGAAAAGTCGTTCCCGACCTCGATGCCCGAATACCGTATATACGCGGCAGCCCAGTATCCAAAGTTACTGTTGGGCCAAGCTTAGATCCAAACTTCTGGGCCGAAGAATTGCATGTCTGTGGGTGGACCACCTGAACCCCAATTTCAGCTATAAATACCCCGTGCATTTATGATGCTGGACACGATTTTCCAGGTGCTCCCTCCTCGAAGCTACTGCTCGGAAACAATTGGAAGTATAGGCTTTAGATCTATTATGATTTCGCCCTCTAGCTTGTACGGCATCCAATAATGCTCGAGTAGGACCCTAAATATTTGTACTTGTACTCAATTAATTCAAATACAATTACATTTGATCTCTACTTTACTTTATTTATTGTTATTATTGTCATATATCCTACCCTTGATCGAACTAACGAAACCACGTAAGATCAATTGGCGCCCACCGTGGGGCCCCTATTCGAGTATTTGATCGAAATATGCCTACTACGAGGAGAAATACATACGTTAGAGGAGAGCCTTCCCAAGCAGCAGGGGCACAAAATTCTGTCAACAATGAACCTGATAACTTATCGCGCGCGGCTCAACAACAACCAGAGGCACCGCCGACGGTTCTGCAAGATAACATCCCAATACATACGACCATTGGAGATCTGAGGTCTATAATAGGCACCATGTGCAGGGAATACATGAACAGTGGAAGAGCAGATCAATCACCCGTCGATCAACCGGGGAATCAGGGAAGACCTGAAATACCTTCATCGAACTTACAGAAGGAAAATGATATGTCACTTGCCCCATCAATGCGTCCACAAAGGACTGCGCCCTCGAAAGTCAATGCTCGATCAGAAAATCCTCCTGCACGAGTGCACGATCTGGAGAATTCTGTTATGGGGGAAAGTCACACCGCCGGCGCTGCGAGAAGAGATAAACCAACTTATAAGAGAATTACAGAATCTGAATTGGAGGTGATAGTACAGGAAAGGGTAGCTAAGAAATTGGAAGAACAGGATGCTATGATAGAGATTCCTTTCACTAATCAAGCTGTCAGGCAAGCGGGGGATATCCTGACTAGATGAAACCTACGAGAGAGGGAGGTCTCGAACAATATCATGCGATGTTCACCCTTTTGTAGAGAAATACGCGAAGCTCGAAACACAGAAACAGTGCCAACCAGGCTCCCTCGGTATAACGGGACTACCGACCCCGGTGAACACATTAACAGCTTCGTTAATGTTATGAACCTGTATGGACACTCGGACAATTTCTGTTGCAAGATTATGGTCACCACTTTTGAAGGGATTGCCCTCGATTGGTTCGGAAAGTTACCTCCGAACTCCATATTTTCTTTCGAAAATTTTGCGATAAGCTGAAGCATCAATTCGCTAGCCAAAGGAAGCCAAGACTGCCAGCAAATCATCTGGGCACTGTGAAACAATTGGAAGGAGAGACGTTGAGGCAATGACTGGCAAGATTCAGTATTGAGCTCTTGAAAGTGGATACCCCGCAGATTGAATATCTGTCCTCGTTGATGTTCGAGCTGACTAGAAGTACACAGTTTGGGAACGCGTTATGCAGAAAGCAACCAAAATCCTTCGAACGGATAATGGAAATTGCTGAAAAGTATATGATACAGGAAGAGATGAACAAATTGAAGAGTTCACATCTAGATAAGTCTCATCTCAACAAAAAACAAGATCGGACTCCGATCCCAAAACCAAGTGATTATGGAGGGCCGAGTAAAGGATCCGTTTGGCAGTGAATCAACACTTTTAAGCCGCATATGCCACCCCAAGGACCGCACTCATACGGACCTCCTTATGATCGAAATCGAGCCCCAAGGCCGGGTAAAATCCAGTTTACTGAGCTCAACAGTTCAAAGGAGGAGGTGTTGACTGTATTGGAAGAAGGGAATTTAATTCCGGAAGCCCAAAGAATCACACAGGCGAGGCCGGGTGCGCCCGGATATGACCAATACTGTCGATATCATCGAGCTAGAGGCCACAGTACGGAAAATTGTTATCAATTGAAGGTCGAGATCGAAAAATTAATCAACCAAGGAAAACTCAAAGAATTTGTTAAGAATGGCAACTATAACAATCGCTACAGATCCCGTAGTCCGAGAAAACTTAACTCTCGGTAGAGGCAAATTCAGAATCAGGCAGAAGAACAATCGAACGGTGTGATCAACATGATTGCAGGCGGACCGGCAGGCGGAGATAGTAGGAATGCCAGAAAAAGGACTTTAAGATCAATCAGGGCAGGAGTATCCGCAAAAAGGGAGGTTCTATCTTTGGAATTTCCATCAATGGAGAATCAAGTCATCAGCTTTAGCGAAGCGGATCGACCCGCAGACGTTAGTTGGGATACGAATGAAGATGATCCAGATTTCTCCATGGTATTAAAATTAAGAATTGCGAACTTCGAGGTCAAAAGAGTGCTGGTCGACAACGGGAGCTCGGCAAACATAATTTCATCGGAAGCTCTTGCAAGAATGAATCTCTGTCATCCACACTTGGATAAGGTAACTACTCCCTTGGTCGGTTTCGGGGGATCGGAGATCATTCCGCTCGGGACCATACTTCTGAGCACCACTCTAGGGCTCAAACCAAAGAATGTCACGAGAATGATCAAGTTTCTAGTCGTGGACACGCCATTTGCTTACAATGCCATTCTAGGAAGACCTGCACTGAATGCCTTTAAGGCTATCGTATCTACCTACCATCAAAAAATAAAGTTCCCAACTGAGAGAGGAGTCGGAGAAATGAGGAATGAACAGTACATGGCTTGGGAATGTTACAGTTCATCCTTAACTATCAAAGAAAAGGTGGAGCCCGAGCTCCCTAACAAAAGGAAAATAAACGAATTAACCTATAACTCCGGAACTCCGATTCCCGATTATGAAAGACTGGACGGAAAGAAAGGAAGAATTATTGACATGAGTATGCAAGCACCTGGTCACAAAAAAGTGAATTTGGTACCTGGATCTCCAGAAAAATTCACAAAAATAGGAACGGAGCTAAGTAATGACATGGAAGCAAAGCTCGTCGGATTCTTACAGGAAAATGTTGATGTTTTCGCATGGAGTTCGGACGACATAGTGGGAATTGACCCACGTGTGATAACGCATTCTTTAAATATTGACCCGAGGGCTAAACCAGTAAGGCAGAAGAAGCGTAATCACGGGCGAGAGAAAGACAAAATAATTAATGCGGAGGTCGATAGATTGTTAGCAGCAGGACAGATAAAAGAGATAAAGTTCACCGAATGGTTATGTAATGTGGTCCTAGTCTCTAAGGGGGAAAAGGTCGAAAATAAATGGAGAATGTGCAACGATTTCACCGATTTGAACAAGTTATGTCCCAGGGACCCTTACCCCTTGCCTCGGATTGACATGCTCGTAGACTCCACTGCGGGATTTGTGTTGTTTAGCATGATGGACGCATTTCAAGGATTTTATCAGATCTTCATGACCGAAAGAGATCAGGATAAAACGGAATTCATCACCGAACGGGGAGTGTACTGCTTCATCGTTATGCCTTTTGGTTTAAGGAACGCCGGCGCAACGTATCAGAGATTGGTCAATATGATGTTCAAAGAATTAATAGGAGAAATCATGGAAGTGTATGTAGATGACATGCTCGTAAAAAGTATGTCCGAAGAGGATCATATTAAACATCTTGGTAGGTGCTTCGAAATTTTGAGGAAGTATGGGATGAAGTTAAATCCAGCGAAATGCACATTCGGGGTGCGATCAGGAAAGTTTCTTGGGTATTTTGTTCATGAGAGGGGGATCGAAGCTAATCCAGAAAAAATCCGAGCAATAACTGATCTCCATCCACCAAGGAAACTTTCAGACGTTCAAAGTTTGATCGGAAAAATTATCTCGTTGAATAGATTCATCTCCAGATCCGCGGACAAGAGCTTACCTTTCTTCAAACTGTTGCGTAAATCTAAGAACTTCGAGTGGAACGCTGAATGTGATAAGGCTTTCGAAGAACTGAAAGCATACTTAACCTCGACACCCATGCTAGCAAAACCATCTGAAGGGGAACCCCTATATCTGTACATAGCTGTGTCAGAAGAAGCCATTAGCTCGGTTCTGGTCAAACTAGATAAAGCTGAGCACAAACCAGTTTACTATTTGAGTAAGTTGTTGCAGGGTGCCGAAAAGAACTATATGGAGATTGAAAAATTTGCTCTTGCCCTAATTGTGGCAGCCCGGAGGTTAAGGCCCTATTTTCAAACGTATAAAATCATTGTTTTAACTAACCAGCCTTTAAGACAGGTTCTGTCCAAACCAGAAGCTTCAGGTAGGTTAATAAAGTGGGCGGTCGAGCTCAGCCAATTCGAAATTGAATACCGACCACGAGTCGCTGTTAAGGCGCAAGTGCTAGCCGATTTCGTGCTTGAATCAACCAACATATCAAACGGGAAACAAGGAACGACCTCGGAATTAGGTATGGTGGAAGAAGCAAACAATCAAGTTTGGCTGATGCACGTGGACGGATCTTCAACCAAAGAAGGTGGTGGAGCTGGGATTCACTTCCAAGGGCCCAATGCTGAAGACCTGAGCTATGCGATAACTTTGGATTTTGTCATCACCAACAATGAGGCCGAATATGAAGCATTGATAGCCGGATTGGAGATGGCCATTAAGGCAAAGGTAAAATCAATTGTCGTGCTAACAGATTCGGAACTTGTTCACAGACAAGTGAAAGGCACTTACGAAGCCAGAGAATTCAACATGATTAAATATCTGAACAAAGTGAAGAAGTTAATCTCAGAGTTCGATAAATTTGATATTCAACCGATACCAAGAGAAGAGAATCTCTGGGCCGATATATTGTCAAAATTTACAGGACTGGCCGACGGAAAGACTGAAAGAACAATTACTTGGCTGCTATCGAATATGTCTGCCATCGAGCTAGATGCAGCCCCTCCAGTTGATGTTATGGAAATTGAAGAACCGAGCAAGTCATGGAGCGACCCTCTTATCGCCTATCTTAGGGACGGAAAACTGCCGGAGGATGCAAATGAGGCTCGGAGAATTAAATATAGAGCGCCATCATTTACTTTGATGGAAAATCAACTCTATAAGCGGTCCTCTTCGGGAATTCTCTTAAAATGTATCCGCGAATCACACTACAATGCCATATTAAGGGAAGTTCATGAAGGGGAAGCAGGAAGTCATTGTGGCACTCGAGCGTTAACTCTAAAATGCTCAAGATCTGGATATTATTGGCCTACACTTTTTTCTGATTCTGTCGAGTATGTGAAAAAATGCCATCACTGCCAAATTCATTCGAATTTGATACACCAACCGGCCGAACATATGCATTCGATTCCTATTTGTTGGCCCTTCGACAAATGGGGCATCGATATTGTGGGACCTTTCCCAACTGCGCGAGCCAGAAAAAATTATGTACTAGTGGCAGTGGAATATTTCAGCAAGTGGGTCGAATGTGTTGCCTTGACCAAAATCACTCAATTTCAAGTTATTAATTTTTTATGGAAAAATATAGTATGCAGGTTTGGAATCCCCAGGGTTTTGATATCAGACAACGGAACACAGTTTGCAGGAAAAAGGGTAACAGACTGGTGTGAAAGATTCGGAATACAACAGAACTTTGCATCTGTTGGCCACCCTCAAGCTAATGGACAAACTGAAGTAGTGAACCGGGAAATTGTTCGATCTCTGGAGAAGCGCTTATCGGAGGCAAAGGGAAAATGGCTGGATGAACTACCAGGAGTATTATGGGCCAACAGGACAACAGTAAAAGCCGCAACTGGAGAAACTCCATTCAGTTTGGTTTATGGGTCGGAGGCTGTTATCCCAGTCGAGAACCTTATACCTTCTCCCAGGGTCGAATTCTATAATCCTGAAGAAAACCAATCGCTGAGGCAAGTGGAAGTTGATCACGCGGATGCTCGAAGGGACCGCGCGAAGTTGAAAATTCAAGCCGCCAAGGCCAACATGGAAAAGGCTTATAATCGAAATGTGAGGATTCGATCCTTCAAAGTAGGGGATCTAGTGCTCAAAAAAGTGGAAGTATCAAAGCACGTCGGCAAACTACAGCCCAATTGGGAGGGTCCTTTCGTGATCGTAGAGGTTGGAAGAAAAGGTTCTTACAAGATTGCTCGCCCTAACGGGGAGATACTGCCTCGAGCTTGGAATGCGGTCAATTTAAGAAGATATTATGGAAGATAGTTACAGTTTAGGCCTCTACTTTTTAGTTTTCTTGTTCTGTTTTCTCTCACTATAACTATTTGGCAAGCTATATGTGTTCAATGAAGAATTGAGTTATTTGAGGAATGTTATTCGGAATACTTATTCAATGAAAGCTTGTTTCATCTACATTCTTACTTATTCGTTATATTCCCGATATTCTCGGTCTATATTCATATTTATCAATCTCGGTTTTTCTCCACCAACTATTGAATGGGTGAAAGCCTCTGCTATGACCCTCGAGCTAAAATTGCTCTGAAAATGACTAAGGGTGAAAGCCTCTGCTATGCCCCTTAGATCGAAAATATTGAATGGGTGAAAGCCTCTGCTATGACCCTCGAGCTAAAATTGCTCTGAAAATGACTAAGGGTGAAAGCCTCTGCTATGCCCCTTAGATCGAAAATATTGAATGGGTGAAAGCCTCTGCTATGACCCTCGAGCTAAAATTGCTCTGAAAATGACTAAGGGTGAAAGCCTCTGCTATGCCCCTTAGATCGAAAATATTGAATGGGTGAAAGCCTCTGCTATGACCCTCGAGCTAAAATTGCTCTGAAAATGACTAAGGGTGAAAGCCTCTGCTATGCCCCTTAGATCGAAAATATTGAATGGGTGAAAGCCTCTGCTATGACCCTCGAGCTAAAATTGCTCTGAAAATGACTAAGGGTGAAAGCCTCTGCTATGCCCCTTAGATCGAAAATATTGAATGGGTGAAAGCCTCTGCTATGACCCTCGAGCTAAAATTGCTCTGAAAATGACTAAGGGTGAAAGCCTCTGCTATGCCCCTTAGATCGAAAATATTGAATGGGTGAAAGCCTCTGCTATGACCCTCGAGCTAAAATTGCTCTGTAAATGACTAAGGGTGAAAGTCTCTACTATGCCCCTTAGATCGAAATTATTGAATGGGTGAAAGCCTCTGCTATGACCCTCGAGCTAAAAATGCTCTAAATACGACTAAGGGTGGAAGCCTCTGCTATGCCCCTTAGATTCGAAATTATTAATGGGTGAAAGCCTCTGCTACGACCCTAGGGCTAAAAATGCTCCAGATGCGACTAAGGGTGAAAGCCTCTGCTACGCCCCTTAGCTCGAAATTATCAAATAAATAAAAGATATTACCCCCTAAATCAAGAATACTTTCGAGATCGATTTAAATTTTATCATACTATCTCTCCAACGAAGACTATGGTGCTGAAAAGGATCAAAACTATGAGATATTCAACGAAAGATTTGGCAGCAAAATAAACGAAAATTCTCATTCATAAACTTTCGGACAAATTACATACGAACTCTTATTTACATTCAAGAAACCGAACTAATCGGAATATTTTACATATAGTTCAACCCTATTACATATGTTTATTCCTATGAACGCCCGAAGAAGGAAAGTAAGCCTGCTACACTTCTACCCTTCATCCAACGCTTCACAGCAAGTCGGTTGATAAGGATCCAAGTCGAGAAACAGGGAAGCAACTCCAGTTGGAGACATTCCTAGTAAGTTCGAAGACCACACCCTTCAGGAAGTCGCCTCGAAGACATGAAGATCGAACATAGGAAAACCTCTCCAGCTGTGGACCCACTATCCCGACTGGATGGAGAACAGGATATAGGAAGTCGAGCCCGCCTCAAGGATTTGGAATCAGAGAGAGCAGGTCGCCTGCCGGTACCCTAGTCGCAATTATTTTCGCCTGTCGATACCCTAGCCGAGAGATTTGTCAAATAGGATTGCCAACAAAACGAGGAAAGAAGGTTCGAATGAAAACTTCGAACATTTCAATTACTGACAATGAATGGAACGGGGAGCCGATCGACAGAGGTAAAAACACAACAATATCGATCGAATAAAATGTTTACAGAAGAGTAAAAAACAAGAATAACGTGGAAAGCTATATATAGGGGAAAGAATTCGGCATCAACGGTACATATATCTCAGGATGAATGGCCACGATACGAGCATTTAAAGCTCTGACCGTTTCACTTCCCGAGAAGTTCGATATTAAAAAAAAAAAAAAAAAAAAAAAAAAAAAGAAGAAAGAAAGAGACGGAGAATATTATTACAGCAAATATTATATCATTACAACAAGGGTTATACTACAACAAGAAAGGAAAACCATTACAACAAGGGTGGTGTTACAACGAGAAGTCTTAACTCATAATATGGAGGAAAACCACGGAGTTACTAAACGAAATTATTTTCGGAAAGGATCTTTCGAACTTCAGTACTACGATCAGTATACCCGCGGATCTTCCAATGCACGTTCCAGCTCGATCTTCTTCCCGATAAGCTCAAGCGAAATAGAAACCCGCTGCTCGAACTCATGTTTGGCCAATGTATAAAGCTTAGAAAAGACCACCCTAGCCTGAACTTACAAGAAAATATGTTATAACAGAAATAAAGAGATTAAACAGTCATGACAAAGGGGTGAGAAAGAATTACTTGGGCAAGAGTTTCCAACCCAGAATAAAACAGGAACGAGGAATATTCTCCAGTCGAAGAGTCACCCTCGGAGACAGTAACGCGGGATCGAAGAAGGGTCAGGTTGGTTTTCTCGTGAGACACCTTGTCAAAAGGAGCTATGTCCCTTTTAAACAAAGATCCATTGACCATTGAAGGTACGGATTGAGAAAAGACGTGCCCAGTGACATCTTCCGCAAAAGAAACCTTTTTTATTCCCTTATTGGAGCCCCTAGTTTTCAAGCACGAAGGAAGGGCAACGGTCGAGTGTTTATTCCCCTCATGGAAGTTTTGCTGGTCAGAATTAGTGGATGTAATTGATGATCGATCTCTTTTTCTTGATTTTCTACTAACACTTGGCCTGGAAAAAGGCATGGAAGAAATCACAAGAGCGTTCGAATTTTTATCCATCTCTCAACCTTCGAGTAAAAATCCAACCGAACTGATTTTTAAGAAAGCTCCGAACACTATGAACGATATCAATGCGAAAGCAACGAAAGTGCCCTTGCTACTTATAAGAGAAACAACATCAGGCAAAATCGCAATGATTGGTAAAGCACTACTTCCAAAAAAGATCCAATGACGCAGCTAAATACGCAAGAGTGACGTTGTAAAAGATCAAAGGCCATGGTCTAAAAATAGCATAAAGAAAATAGATTCATATTCAAGTGCCCACTAAATAGGCAACAGGAAAAGATTACAAGTTAGCAAGTACATTGATTCGCTAAGTTAGTCCTATTACACAGCAAACGTTATTGGTTGGACTCTTTCACGCCCGAACCACGGTCCGATCTATCTTCTTTCTCTGATTCGCTACTACCGCTTCCCGAGCCGTCAGAGTCATCTTTGCCTGAGCTGCTACCTCCTCCATCATGACTTTGTACGTCAGACGCAGATCCACTCGAACCAGAAGAGGGGGTGCCTTGTTCACTCCGATCACGGGAATCCCCTTCAATATCCACATCTTCGCTTTCGGATTGGGCTTCGAGCATCAGGATTAGGCATCGGTGCACCAAATTCCTCAAGAAATGGAGCAAACTCGTGAGTGGCAAATTCCTCGAGCTTAGGAGGAAGGGAAGACGCTTTGTAATCTTTACCAAAGATATTCTTGTAAGGATTCATCTTAGGAAGGAAGTCATCAAGGGAGCCTTCAACCTTAGCAACTGTAAGGAGATGCTGTGCTCCTTTGAAATAGAAGGCTTGATTGATTTCTCCCGACCGTAACCGAACTAAGGCATCGAGGATTGGAGAATTTAGGAACTCTCTTATGGCGGGAAGCCTGGCTTCGTTTCGACCCCGTTCATAGGACTGTTAGGCAGACACTTTGGTTCGCTCAAGCTCCTGCTTTAATTTCTCCACCTCCTCCTCTAAGGCTTTCTTTGCTTCCAACTCTTTATTAGTCCTCTCAAGCTCAATCTCGATTTCGGACAACTTAATCTTGGCATCCTCTAGCTGACTGGTCTTCGCAGCCTCATCCTCCAGAACATTGTATAAGGCCTTCTGTACCGCCTGAGACTCTTCGCTCAATACGGACAGTCGAAGAGCAGTTTGAATAAATAGGTCTCCGACCTGTAAAGGAAAAGATACGTAAAAGCACAAGATAAAGATTGTAGGGAAAAAAGCTAGAAACTTTCGGAATTAGACAGTACCATTTGTTGAGCATGGGCATAATCGCCAAGTATCTCGAAATCTTTCTTAGCGAAAGATTGGATAGTATCATCTCTGAATCTACTGGCCAGGAACATCCGGAGAGACTTGTCCACCGTATGCTCACCCTCGGAGCCCAAATCAGATTCGATGGTCCCATGGTCTGGATATCCGGCCGCCCTCGGTCCGTGCAAATGATTCTCGATAAAATCTGCCAAATCTGGCTCGGAATGACCAGCCCGACATGGTATAGGTTCTGGCCCTCGAGCAAAGGGCTTGACTCTCCTGGAGGACTCAGGAACATTGCTACTTCTCTTACGATTCATCCTGGCCTGCAAAATCTCTCTGGCACGATTCTCCAGGAGAGTATAATTACTGAATCCCTCATCGTTCGGATTGGAGGATACGTTCGGGAAAACGGATCGAAGGATCCCGGAACCCTGGAAATCGGAGACCCCCGCCGTCTCGGCCCTACACCGAGAGGTTCCTGCTTGGGTAATCGGGGGAACAGTCACTAAAGCACTCGAGGTCGATGCGATCCCCACCGCGTCTTTGGACTTTTTTGCTTTTCTAGGATTCGTTGACATTTGAGGACGGGGTCGACCCTTACTACCTTTCGAAAAGGAAGCAACGTGCGGGCCAGCTACCGATGTACGGAATTTGTCAACGATATCAGCCAACGTGGAAGGGGGGTTAGCAGGATCGATCTGAGCTTTCCCGTATTCGATCGGATCGGCAGGAAAAGTGCAATTGCTGAGCTCGGCCAATCGCAAGACTGCTTCTTGAGTCATTAGAGCGGTCTGATGAGGATCAGCACGAAGAGATTGCAGAAATTTATCTGTTATCTCATTTTTCATATTCCCCATGAGACGGCGTTTTCCATATATCCACTCCTTGGCTCCAGGCCACTCGAAGGGAGTAGGCTCGGGATTTTCTTCAGAAGACGGAAACTCTGGCCCCCGGACAAAGAAGAACTCATGCTTCCATCCCTTCAGATTACTACTCACGTTGGTCGATAAGATAGAAATCTTCGGTCTCTGAGAAAAGTATACGTAACCTGCGTTTGAAGAGGTGGAAGCGCTTATCTGGAATATCCGCCAAAAATTCTGAAACGTTGCCTTTTTCCCCTTAGCCTTCATCAACACGCAAAAAGCCATGATCAGGCCGATCGAATTTGGTAAAATCTGGCAAGGAGCCAACTTGAAAGCATCCAGAAGGCTTTCTAGCAAAGGAGGGAAGGGGATGCGTAAGCCGTAGTGGAAGTGTTTGGAATAAAAGGCTTGGCAACCCGCAGGAGGATCGGTAACTCGCTGATCGGGAGAGGGAAGCACAATCGAAAAACCGGCGCCTAGATATCGACCGAATTCTTCTTGCAACTGCGCCAAGTCTGTCTCCTTATAGGAACAGACGATCTCATCTGCCCTCTCCTCTGTCATATTTAGAGCTGCGCTAGTCGAGGGCTCTTCCCAATTATAGATCGTAATCACTACGTTACGGTTCAATTTGTATTTATGCTGCTCGTTGTTACCCAAAGAAAGCTCCCCATCCTCTATATTTTCCCGTTCGAAAACTGTCGCCTCATTGGAATTTTCGTCTTCACTATCTCCACTTTCAGAGCTCGACTCCCGCTCCTCTCCGCTGGAATCCGAAGCGGAACCCGAGCTTTGCGGATTCTCGTTTTCAGATGATCGACTCTCCACAACATTTTTCCCCTTGCGGTTATCGACCTCATTCTCCTCTAAGGGAGACTTTCCTTTCAAATTTACTGGGCTCGACATAATAAATATAATATGACTGATTAAAAAATGGCTAATGAAACTTATGTATCGACCCGTCTGCTCCGATCTAAACTTCTCTCCTCAGTATTTGTAAGGAACAGCGACCCTCTGTATAACTATATATACAGGGACAAAATGGGAAATTGCAAATCAGTCCCCGAGTAACCGCGACGATTGAACTCTCTTAAGGTAAATTTGGAGTCGCATTTTCAGAAATTGCAACTACAGCCCCTATACTTTCCGGAATTTCTGAGTTAAAGATGCACATCACAAACAACGAGGATGATATTAAGACTGCGCCACTAAGAAATCGTTCAAGTATGCACTCTTTTTCCCTGAACCGGTTTTTATCCCAAAAGGGTTTTTCCGAGTCAGGTTTTTAATGAGGCATACCCGAAACAATAAGCCGAGATCGATTTATCCTACTCCTTTATCAATGGTTATGCATACTTCTTCGAGCTTAAGTTCTACTTTGCGCTCGAGAAGTGGGGGAGTATTGATGAGGGATATCTCGGGCGTCCGCCCTGTCTATACAATCACACGAGATCGAGCAGTGTTTATCTCGGAAAGTCGTTCCCGACCTCGATGCCCGAATACTGTATATACGCGGCAGCCCAGTATCCAAAGTTACTGTTGGGCCAAGCTTAGATCCAAACTTCTGGGCCGAAGAATTGCATGTCTGTGGGTGGACCACCTGAACCCCAATTTCAGCTATAAATACCCCGTGCATTTATGATGCTGGACACGATTTTCCAGGTGCTCCCTCCTCGAAGCTACTGCTCGGAAACAATTGGAAGTATAGGCTTTAGATCTATTATGATTTCGCCCTCTAGCTTGTACGGCATCCAATAATGCTCGAGTAGGACCCTAAATATTTGTACTTGTACTCAATTAATTCAAATACAATTACATTTGATCTCTACTTTACTTTATTTATTGTTATTATTGTCATATATCCTACCCTTGATCGAACTAACGAAACCACGTAAGATCACCAAGTGGTCAGATGAGGTCTAGAAGGGGAGGGGGGTGAATAGACCTCCAAAAATTTTAAATCAAATTTTAACTTTAAAACTGTTGCACAAACTTAAACAGACTAGGCTGTTACAGAACAGTAAGTTTACAAGGCTGATCGCGAACAAATCTTTGAACAACTTCGCTGACCACTAATCTGATAGTTACTTAGCTGATTTTTGTCAAAATCAGTTTTAATATCAGAATACTTGCAGCGGATTTTTAAAGTGTTTTTCACAAGTAGACTTAGTAGTTTGAAAATTTTGTCCCCAATTTTGTAAACTACTTTAAATTAATTTTCAAACAGTTTTATAATGTGTTTTATGTAGATCTGAAAATATGCAAGTAAAAGCAATGTAAAAACACAAGAATTTTTATGGTGGTTATATGGATTTCAATATCCTTTAATCCACTCTTCCAAGTCACACTGATGAGGGATATTTTGGGCTCAGCTTTTCTTTACAACCATGCAAAATCGAACAGTACTCATCTCGGAAGATCAAGTTCGACCCCGATGCCCGAGTACCACAAATGCAGTCGGCGCTGGATCCAAAGTTACTGTTGGGCCAAGCTCTGATCCAAACTTATGGGCCGAGAATTATATGTCTGCGGATAGATCACCTAGACCCAGATTTCAGCTATAAATACCCCATGCATTTATGACACCAGACACGATTTCCCAGGTGCTCCCTCCTCGAAGCTACTGCTCGGTACCGCTTGGGAATATAGGCCTAGTGTCACGTGTATTTCACCCTCTAGCTTGTACGGCATCCAATAGGGCTCGGATAGGACTCTATACATTTGTACTCATATAGCATTGTAATCGAACCATTTGAATACAATATTGTTGATCTCTATATCATTGTTGAGTACTTGTTTAATTATTACACATATCGATCACACATACGAAATCACGTAAGATCAATTGGCGCCCACCGTGGGGCCTCATTCGAGTCTTAGATCGAAATATGCCTACTACGAGGAGAAATACGTACGTAAGAGGAGAGCCTTCCCAAGCAGCGGGAGCACAAAATTCTGTCAACAATGAACCTGATAATCTATCGCGCGTCGCTCAACAACAACCAGAGGTGCCGCCAGCGATTCCGCAGGATAACATTCCAATACACACGACCATTGGTGATTTAAGATCTATAATAGGCACAATGTGCAGGGAATTCATGAATAGCGGAAGGGCAGATCAATCACCTGTCGACCAACCAGGAGTTCAGGGAAGACCAGAGATACCTTCATCGAACTTACAGAAGGAAAACGATATGTCGCATGCCCCATCGACGCATCCACGTCGGGCTGCACCCTCGAAAGTCAATGCCCGATCTGAAAACCCACCTGCACGAGTGCACGATCTGGAGGATTCTGTTATGGGGGAAAGTCACACCGCCGACGATATGATAAGAAACAAACCAACATACAAGAGAATTACCGAATCAGAATTGGAGAAAATAGTACAGGAAAGGGTGACTAAAAAATTGGAAGAGCAAGATACTATGATAGAAATTCCCTTCACTAATCAGGCTGCCAGGCAAGCGGGGAATGCTCTGATTAGAGGAAACCTACGAGAGAGGGAGGTCTCGAATAATATCATGCGCTGCTCACCCTTTTGTCGAGAAATACGCGAAGCTCGAAACACAGAGACGGTGCCAACTAGGCTCCCACGGTATAACGGGACTACCGACCCCGGAGAACACATTAATAGCTTTGTTAATGTGATGAACTTATACGAACACTCGGAAGATTTCTGTTGCAAGATTAAGGTCACCACTTTTGAAGGGATTGCTCTCGATTGGTTCGGGAAGTTACCTCCGAACTCCATATTTTCTTTTGAAGAATTCTGCGATAAGCTGAAACATCAATTCGCTAGCCAAAGGAAGCCAAGATTGCCGGCGAATCACCTGGGCACTGTGAAACAATCGGAAGGAGAGACGTTGAGGCAATGGCTGGCAAGATTTAGTATCGAGCTCTTGAAGGTGGATACCCCGCAGATCGAGTATCTGTCCTCCCTAATGTTTGAGCTGACTAGGAGCACCCAATTTGGAAATGCATTATGTAGAAAGCAACCAAAATCCTTCGAACGGATAATGGAAATTGCTGAAAAGTACATGATACAGGAAGAGATGAACAAATTAAAAAGTTCACACGTAGATAAATTTCATCTCAACAAGAAACAAGATCGGGCACCGATCCCTAAACCAGGTGATTATGGAGGATCGAACAAAGGATCCGTTTGGCAGTGAATCAACACTTTTAAGCCGCATATGCCGCCCCAAGGTCCGACTTCATACGGACCTCCTTATGATCGAAATCGAGCTCCGAGATCGGGTAAAATTCAATTTACAGAGCTTAACAGTTCAAAAGAAGAAGTGCTGACCGTGTTGGAAGAAGGGAATTTAATTCCGGAAGCCCAGAGGATCACGCAGGCAAGGCCGGGTGCGCCTGGATATGACCAGTACTGTCGATATCATCAAGCTCGAGGACATAGTACGGAAAATTGTTATCAATTGAAGGTCGAGATAGAAAAACTAATCACCCAAGGGAAACTCAAAGAATTTGTTAAAAATGGCAACTATAACAATCGTTACAGATCCCGTAGTCCGAAAAAATTTAACGCTCGGCAAAGGCAAATCCGAAGCCAGGTAGAAGAACAGTCGAACGGCGTGATAAACATGATTGCTGGCGGACCGGCGGGAGGAGATAGTAGGAATGCCAGAAAGAGGACTTTAAGGTCAATCAGGGCAGGAGTATCCACAAAAAAGGAAGTTCTATCTTTGGAGTTTCCATCGATGGAAAACCAAGTCATCAGCTTTAGTGAGGCAGATCGACCCGCGGACGTTAGTTAGGATACGAATGAAGACAATCCAGACTTTTCCATGGTGTTGACTCTAAAAATTGCTAATTTCGAGGTCAAAAGAGTGCTGGTTGATAATGGGAGCTCGGCAAACATAATTTCGTCGGAAGCTCTTACAAGAATGAACCTCTGTCATCCACATTTGGATAAAGTAACCACCCCTTTGGTCGGTTTCGGGGGATCGGAGATCACTCCGCTCGGGACCATACTCTTGAGTACAACTCTAGGGCTCAAACCTAAGAACGTCACGAGAATGATCAAGTTCCTAGTGGTAGACACGCCATTTGCTTACAATCCTATCTTGGGAAGGCCTGCTCTGAATATTTTTAAGGATGTCGTATCTACCTACCATCAAAAGATAAAGTTCCCAACCGAGGGAGGAGTAGGAGAAATGAGAAACGATCAGTACATGGCTTGGGAATGTTATAGTTCGTCCTTAACTATTAAGGAGAAAGTGGAGCCCGAACTCCCTGGCAAAAGGAAGATAAATGAATTGATCTCTAACTCCGGAACTCCGATTCCCAATTATGAAAGACTAGATGGAAAGAAAGGAAGAATCGTTGACATGAGTGTGCAAGCACCTGACCACAAAAAGGTGAATTTTGTCCCTGGATCTCCAGAGAAATTCACAAAAATAGGAACGGAACTGATAGAATAGTGTCCCGCAAGCCAACTGTTTTGGCTGCATTTAATTGAAAGGACCATTCGATTGGATTAATAAATGCATTTATATATATGGTCAACTTTATCTTATGTAATAATTATCTACGCATAAGGATAGAAGTCCTTAGATCACAGGGCTATGGGACAACCCGTGGACTGATCTCCAAGGCCGTGATCTAGAACATATTCAAGAGTCGTAAAATCCAATCGAGATAGGACATCGTTGGATTCGGTTAGACTCTCACTATTGTGTATACTCCGATGAACTGGAGGACGCTGGGGTCCACGAGCGTGACTGGGATAGTCGATACACATAAGTGGGTGGCTTACTGGGATGGCAAGCGCACTGAATACCCCAATTAGGAAATAACTCACCATGGAAGCGGTAGTCGCATATCGGGGTTGAAGTTATTCCAAATTTATAATAGTATACAAGGAACGATCCCTAACTACTTGAGGTGATAGGGTTTATCTGGTGCGAGAACGTCTATGCTTTGATATGAGTTCCGACTGACTGGGGATCACCAGAAAGTCTCTGTGGACTCATATTGGGTATAGAGGAACTCGTATGCAGATTCATATCATCAACAAAGGATCCATTGACCCGACTTGATAGGTTGGGAAATTCTCCTATGGATTTCTGTGAGAAATTAATTCTGGTAAAATCCTCGGCCGAGGTATCTGACGGCTTTATGTAAGTAACTCATAAAGGTTAAGTCAAAGAGAATTATTTCGAGACCAGAATGCATAAGGTCAAGACAAAAAGAAAAGGGAAACCGATGAAAGACCATACCCTTAAGTCTCGACTGGGAGATTGATCGATGGAGAGATTATGTCGTATATGGAAATTATAAATGATAAAAGGTTCACTGAATTAATTCACCAGTGATTGGGCTCCATGGGCTTGTGGCTGGACATCGACCGTGGAGTGTGGGAGAATTCCCAAATTGGCAGGGGTGCTAATTTTGGAATGATCAATCGACAGAGTGTTCGATTGATTTAGAGTAAGTCTTACTCGAATAATTAAATAATATTTAATTATAACCCACGGCCAATTATGTGGTGAACCTACGAGGGCATACACAATACACATGAAGCGAAAGCGAGGAAATAAGAATGACCGAGTCGACTGGGTCGACTGGGTGAATAATCGACTGGGTCGATTATTATGGATGGGTCGACTGGGTCGACCCAATTGGAACAAAATGGGATCCAATTGGAATTGGATCAGGATCATAAATTAAATTGGAATTTAATTTGTGGATTAATTAATTAAGTTGGATCTAATTAATTAGAAGGGATTTTAATTAAATGGACTTAAAGTCTGATTTAATTAAATGGGAGATTAAGTTAATTAATTGGTCTATTTAATTGGGATATTAAATAAAGTCTGGTCAAATTAATTAACTGGGCCATGAATTAATTAGGAGACTTGGTCTTCTAATTAAAGAGGGCCATGGCCCATGTAGGAGAGAGGAAACCTAGTCCTAGTAGAATTAGGTTAAGGAGATAACTATAAGTAGCTATCTTGTAGTTATTTTCACACAACTCCATAAGCAAAAATTGAGCAGAGCAAAAATTCTCTCCCCTCTCCCTGTGTAGTCGACCGAACCCTGTCTTCCTTTTGGAAGAATTTTTCATTTTCGACTTTGTTCCAAAATCGTTCCTAAATCCTAGATCATAATATATCTTGGGTTCTAGCTGATCAAGATTTATTATTTTCGTGTAATTGTGGTGTATCAACCCGTAGAGGCGCAACACGTGGGGCGCTACTGCAGAGCTTGGATCGATTTTCACTGTGGGAGAAATCAGAGTTCGTTTGCTAGCTAAAGGATTTGCAAGGAGATAGGTATAACGTGTAAACTTATACTATCGTTTTATTTATATTCATATATATACAACTAGAGTAGTATCCTGGCAAGATTCTGTAAGAGGTCCTAAAAATTATTAAATTCCACTGTGCCTAGGGCTGATTATCTTACCGAATCCCAACAGTGGTATCAGAGCCAGGTTTAGGCTTTGTATATATATGAATTTGCAAATTCTGTGATTTAAATCATATGTTTGATTTATGTGGCTAGTTCTTTAACTTTGCATGTTTTAGAACATAGATCTGTTAACTTAGAGTTAATGTAAAATTTTGATTCGAAATTTTATCATGTTAATTTTTATTTTGGATTGGGATTTAATTAATTGGATCTGTTTAATTAAATCAAAAGTAATCGAAACACAAACAAAAAATTTTTTTGGATTCAACCGCGGTGGCACGCGGCGGTGCGCGGCAACGCACCGCGGCTGGGCGGCCACCGGGAGTTGCTGCCCACAGCAGCGTACGAGCAGCACACTGTCTGCGCGTGCGGCACACAACAGCAGCCCACGGGCTGTCTGCCGCATGCTGTCATGCACAGCCGCGTGCCGCCGTGCACTGCTACGCGCAGCCGCGGCTGCCACAGACAGCCCACGCGCGGACTTTGTGGTCGCGTGTGTTGGCCACGTGGCAATCCTCGATTGGTCACATATTGGCTGACTTTCTGTTGGACTCTAATTCTGCCTATTTTGATAAATCTGAAAATCTTGGAGATTTGGTTGTTATGAAATCTTGGTGAATCTTGGATTGATCTTAGAGATCGAATTAACAAGGAACCTTAGAGTTTCATTTGTGATAAGACATTTAATTAGAATTAATGTCTAGTAAGTTACCAAGATTAAAAGATCTTAGAGATCTAATTAACAAGGAAACTTAGAGTTTCAATTATGATAAGAGATTTAATTAAAATTAATCTCTTCTAGTAAGTTACCAAGACTAAAGATCTTAGAGATCTTATTAAACAAGGAAACTTAGAGTTTCAATTGTGATAAGAGATTTAATTAAAGTTAATCTCTTCTAGTAAGTTACCAAGATTAAAGATCTTAGAGATCTTATTAAATTAGGAAACTTGGAGTTTTGGATAAGGTAGAAATCTTGGTGGATTTGGACACTACCTTAGTTAACTAATCTAATCAAAATAGGATTATCTTGAGAATCTTAGAGATTTGTAAAATTGGGAAACTTAGAGTTTTGGATAAGATAGTAATCTTGGAAGATTTGTAACTATCTTAATTAACCAACTTTATCAAGATAAGAGTTGTAGATTACTTAGAACTCAAGTAAGAGTTAATTAATCTTAGAGATTAATTGTTAATTCAAAATTAAATTAACTTGGATAATTTTTGTGAATTAAAATTAAAGGAGCCGGTAAATTTACATTTATGCCCTTATGTGAATTTATGCATGTTCTTGAGTGAATATGTGGATTGGTCGATTTTTCCCTTAAGCCCTGTGTAGTTTTGGTTTATTTATTTTATGGGTTGTAATTAAATGGGCCTGATTGGTGCCCTTGCTTGCGCAAACAAATGTAATAGAATAGGGCCTTTATTTTTATAAGCTAGACTTAGATTAGGCTTGGAGCCGAGAAGTCCTCATGAAGACTTGGAGATCAACATGGAGGCCCATTACCTTAGAGGACATGGAGGCCCAATTCATTACATGGAGGCCCAATCAAGGTGGATATTACAAGAAGGCCCATGATGTATGGGTTTGAAAATTGTAATAGTTAGGACATTTAATTTCCACCCTAGACTGACCAATTGGTCCATCATGTGGCTCGTGATGGATCGCATAGGATGGGCAATCGACCAATCATATGTGCAATGCTAGGTGATATATGTTTACTATTATTCTTTGATGTATGTCTTGCATGCTTAGAATAGATCACGTAAACAAGATAAAGCATAATCTGATGAGACCTCGCACGAAGAAAACTTAAAACCTCCAATTGAACTTAAAAACTCAATTAGAATATTAAATCGAATAACGGGCGCATATGAATGGTGTCTATGGTCCGAGCCTATCCAATTACTAGGTCTTAGGCATATTGTACAAATATATCTCGATGTCTCACGAGTCGTGGGTCGAGCTATAGGAAGATGATATGTCTATTGCCTCGATGCACAGTTTAGTGCCAAGGGAGGGGATAGCAAGGTTCTAGGCGCTGTCTCACGAGTCGTGGGGTGTCTAGGATTGAACTATTTCTCTTCACGAGTATTGGACATGATTTAACGCGAGTAAGTATGGATGTCTCACGAGTCGTGGGTCCATAACGAAAATCGAGGCTGAATGAACTCAAGGGTTAGCTGGGATGGTTAACCGGCGACGTGATCGCCCACCAAATGGATCGATTGGTATGGCCAACGAGTCGTGGGTACTGAGCGATTGCATTTGGGCCTTGAGCCCATTAGGAAATTTTTATTTCCCGAACCTTATGTGGGGGCATAAGTATTCGACAAAAATAGTGGGAGTAATTTACAAATGAAAACCATGTTTGTAAATTATGCATTGATATTAATCTGCCGCGTATTTATCGTCATGTTTATGATAGTTTATCATAAGTTATGTATCCATGAATATTTACCATCATACTTGAATCAAATAAATTGACTGAACCCAAATGAATTTTTGAATGACTTCGAAACTTGAGAAATTATTCTCTAGTCCAAGCAAGGACTAATCTCCTTACAAAGATTTCATTGTTTTTCCTTTCGAAGTTACACTTCGACTGGAATGGTGATAGGTTTCACCAAGCTGCCTTTTTGAAGTTACTCTTCAAATAAGAAAGGCGATAAGTTTCACCAGAGGGTTGAGGATGGTTCTCAAGCCCAAATTTTCTTGAAGGCAAACATGAAGTCTCCCATAAATGGGAAGTAACATCTTGTGAAAAGGCCTTAAAAGGCTCGAGAGATGGAAGAAGAGGAATGTATCCTCTCTAAAGGGAAATAACCTTGGAGGTTTTTCTGTAAGGATGATAAGTTGAAAAGTCAATCAAAATGATTCTTCCATGGATTAAGATCAAGGGAAGAGGGAATTGAACCTATTCATCCCATAAGGGATGATTAAATTTTATTGAACTTAACCTTATGGTTAAAGTAATGCATAAGGGTGTTGGATGCCCGATGAAGCACTCATTGATGCATTCAATGCATCTAAAGCCATGATTTATTTAGATCATTGGAATTTGCTTATACCATCCCTTGTCTTAAGGGATGTGATAGTTCCATAATGGTTGGAACTGATTGCGCTATAAGATTTATACGCAAAAGGTGTACATCAGCAAATGAGTATGGATACTCATAAAACGACTAAATAAAATATGCATAGTCAATAAAATATAAATAATCAAGATTTCACACACTTGAATCGTTGTAAAAACCGAAAGGCGATACACGAATACTAAAACATATTTCCAAGTTAAAAGATTCAAAGACTGAGCTCGACTGGGTCGAGCTTGACTGGGATGCTGTAAATAGTAACCGACTTTCGAATCTTGCTTAATGGAAATTAGATTTAGTAGTTGGTTACTAAGCAACCAAGAGGCATAAACAATTGCAATGGATTTAATCCATTTATAAGTGTGTAGAAACACTAAAGCATTAGTGGGAGATAAGGCGTCTCTAGTACCCTCATGGGTAAAAGTACGTTGTGATGTACAATTCCAAATTACTTTTGGAATAAAGAAGAGAGCCTAATCAATGAAAGCATGTAAGAGATTTGAATCGATTTAAAATTAAACATGCATTGGCAGTACGCCATTGATCATTTAATAGAGAATTAGATTCTCGAAATGTAAGGCCCGCTCGAAACGTTGTCTGTTGTCAAGCATTCTGGACATGTAAATGTCCATTAAGAAATCTTACATGAAATTCCTTATTCAAACAAATGAAACTTGATCGAGAAAATCGAAGATACTGAGCTATGTATCTCTGAAGCCAGATCCAAAACATATCACGTGATATGAGTTTTGGTATTGTACCTTCATGTGCATTCATGCGCATATGGGGTCTCCCGCTTATGTGAATAAGCTGGTGGGAGATAAGTTGGATGTAAAATCGATCTTATGCAATTCGTGGGGTATCCAGAAAACTCTATAGGATACAAGTTCTACGATCCTACAAGATAAACTACGTTTGTCTCAAGGAACGCACACTTCTTGGAGAAGGATTTCTTGCTAGGCAAGAAGGAACACAACGTAGAACTAGATGAGGTCACTGAAGCTGAAAGGACCAACGAGGTCGATCAAGCTGACCCATCACCACAGGCAGTGGGAGAACATGAGCATGAAAGTGCACCAGAAAGTACACCGGTACTTCGTAAGTCAGAAAGACAACGTAGAGAACCCGAGAGGTACTACGGTCTGCTGCGTGAGACTAGACAGTCTCTAACTGACCCAAGGACTTACGAAGAGGCTATGATAGGCATAGACTCGGGAAAGTGGCGTGAAGCCATGGAATTCGAATTGGACTCCATGCACTCGAACAAGGTCTAGGCCTTGGTAGATCCACCAGTGGGAGTAGCTCCCGTGGGTTGCAAGTGGATCTATAAGCGAAAGCTTGGAGTGAACGGAGAGGTAATAACCTACAAGGCGCGATTAGTGGCAAAAGGATACACTCAAAGGCCAGGCATCGACTTTGAGGAGACCTTTTCGCCCGTCGCAATGTCTAAATCCATTCGAATCTTGCTGGCCATAGCTGCGTGGTATAACTACGAGATATGGCAGATGGATGTAAAGACTGCCTTTCTCAATGGGGACATTGACAAGGAGATCTACATGAAGCAACCAAAAGGATATACATCCAAAGGAGATGAACACAAGGTGTGCAAACTCCAGAGATCCATTTATGGACTGAAGCAAGCTTCCCGAAGTTGGAACATTCGTTTCGATGAGATAATCCAAACTTTTGGATTCATCAAAAATGTGTTCGAACCTTGCGTGTACAAGAAGGTCAGTGGGAGTACAGTTGAATTTTTGTGCTTTATGTTGATGACATTCTTCTCATTGGGAACAAATGTGAAAGTGTTGTCCGAAACTAAAGCATGGTTATCTACACAATTCTCGATGAAGGATTTGGGAGAAGCATCCTTTGTACTAGGTACAAGGATCTACCGAGATAGATCAAAAGGACTGCTGGGCCTCTCCCAATCCCAGTACATAGATAAAATCTTGAAAAGATTTAGCATGGAAGAATCCAAGAGAGGATTGCTTCCAATGAGACATGGGATTGCACTCTCTAAGTCTATGGCCCCAAAGACGCCTGAAGAGAGAAGCAATATGTCTCAAGTACCATATGCATCCGCAATAGGAAGCATAATGTATGGTACGTTATGTACGCGACCAGACGTAGCATACGCTTTAAGCGTTACAAGTCGCTACCAGTCTGATCCAGGTGAGCAGCACTGGATAGCCGTAAAGGCAATTCTGAAGTACCTGAGAAGGACTAAGGAATTGTTCTTGGTATACGGTGGAGGAGAATTGAAATTGGAAGGCTATACTGATTCTAGCTTCCAATGTAATGTGGACGACTTCAAGTCGACATCTGGATACGTGTTCTGCCTCAATAGTGGTGCGGTAAGCTGGAAGAGCTCCAAGCAAAACACTACCGCAGATTCAACCACCGAGACAGAATACATTGCCGCGAGTGAAGCAGCAAAGCAAGGTGTTTGGATGAAAAACTTCATCCAGGAATTGGATGTGATACCTAGCATTGTCGAGCCATTACTATCTTCTGTGATAATAATGGAGCTATCTCGCAAGCGAAGGAGTCGAGATCTCATCAGAATCCAAGCACGAACTAAGACGATACCATTTGATATTTATATCATTGGTAGAGGAGACATAAAGATGGAACGTGTCACCTCAAGGGATAATACGACGGACCCGCTGTTTAAGCCATTGCCTCAAAGGCATCTGAAAACATCTGTCTAAGATGGGAATCAGAAGTATGAAAAGTTGGCTTTAGTACAAGTGGGAGATTGATAGAATAGTGTCCCGCAAGCCAACTGTTTTGGCTGCATTTAATTGAAAGGACCATTCGATTGGATTAATAAATGCATTTATATATATGGTCAACTTTATCTTATGTAATAATAATCTACGCATAAGGATAGAAGTCCTTAGATCACAGGGCTATGGGACAACCCGTGGACTGATCTCCAAGGCCGTGATCTAGAACATATTCAAGAGTCGTAAAATCCAATCGAGATAGGACATCGTTGGATTCGGTTAGACTCTCACTATTGTGTATACTCCGATTAACTGGAGGACGCTGGGGTCCACGAGCGTGACTGGGATAGTCGATACACATAAGTGGGTGGCTTGCTGGTATGGCAAGCGCACTGAATACCCCAATTAGGAAATAACTCACCATGGAAGCGGTAGTCGCATATCGGGGTTGAAGTTATTCCAAATTTATAATAGTATACGAGGAACGATCCCTAACTACTTGAGGTGATAGGGTTTATCTGGTGCGAGAACGTCTATGCTTTGATATGAGTTCCGACTGACTGGGGATCACCAGAAAGTCTCTGTGGACTCATATTGGGTATAGAGGAACTCGTATGCAGATTCATATCATCAACAAAGGATCCATTGACCCGACTTGATAGGTTGGGAAATTCTCCTATGGATTTCTGTGAGAAATTAATTCTGGTAAAATCCTCGGCCGAGGTATCTGACGGCTTTATGTAAGTAGCTCATAAAGGTTAAGTCAAAGAGAATTATTTCGAGACCAGAATGCATAAGGTCAAGACAAAAAGAAAAGGGAAACCGATGAAAGACCATACCCTTAAGTCTCGACTGGGAGATTGATCGATGGAGAGATTATGTCGTATATGGAAATTATATATGATAAAAGGTTCACTGAATTAATTCACCAGTGATTGGGCTCCATGGGCTTGTGGCTGGACATCGACCGTGGAGTGTGGGAGAATTCCCAAATTGGCAGGGGTGCTAATTTTGGAATGATCAATCGACAGAGTGTTCGATTGATTTAGAGTAAGTCTTACTCGAATAATTAAATAATATTTAATTATAACCCACGGCCAATTATGTGGTGAACCTACGGGGGCATACACAATACACATGAAGCGAAAGCGAGGAAATAAGAACGACCGAGTCGACTGGGTCGACTGGGTGAATAATCGACTGGGTCGATTATTATGGATGGGTCGACTGGGTCGACCCAATTGGAACAAAATGGGATCCAATTGGAATTGGATCAGGATCATAAATTAAATTGGAATTTAATTTGTGGATTAATTAATTAAGTTGGATCTAATTAATTAGAAGGGATTTTAATTAAATGGACTTAGAGTCTGATTTAATTAAATGGTAGATTAAGTTAATTAATTGGGCTATTTAATTGGGAGATTAAATAAAGTCTGGTCAAATTAATTAACTGGGCCATGAATTAATTAGGAGACTTGGTCTTCTAATTAAAGAGGGCCATGGCCCATGTAGGAGAGAGGAAACCTAGTCCTAGTAGAATTAGGTTAAGGAGATAACTATAAGTAGCTATCTTGTAGTTATTTTCACACAACTCCATAAGCAAAAATTGAGCAGAGCAAAAATTCTCTCCCCTCTCCTTGTGTAGTCGACCGAACCCTGTCTTCCTTTTGGAAGAATTTTTCATTTTCGACTTTGTTCCAAAATCGTTCCTAAATCCTAGATCATAATATATCTTGTGTTCTAGCTGATCAAGATTTATTATTTTCGTGTAATTGTGGTGTATCAACCCGTAGAGGCGCAACACGTGGGGCGCTACTGCAGAGCTTGGATCGATTTTCACTGTGGGAGAAATCAGAGTTCGTTTGCTAGCTAAAGGATTTGCAAGGAGATAGGTATAACGTGTAAACTTATACTATCGTTTTATTTATATTCATATATATACAACTAGAGTAGTATCCTGGCAAGATTCCGTAAGAGGTCCTAAAAATTATTAAATTCCGCTATGCCTAGGGCTGATTATCTTACCGAATCCCAACAGGAACTGAGTAACGGCATGGAAGCAAAGCTCATCGGATTCTTGCACGAAAATGTGGATGTTTTCGCCTGGAGTTCGGATGACATAGTAGGAATCGACCCGCGTGTGATAACGCATTCCTTAAATATTGACCCAAAGGCCAGACCAGTAAGACAGAAGAAGCGCAATCATGGTCGCGAAAAAGACAAGATAATTAACGCGGAGGTCGATAGATTGCTAGCAGCAGGGCAAATCAAGGAGATAAAATTCACGGAATGGCTATGCAATGTGGTCTTGGTCTCCAAGGGCGAAAAGATTGAGAACAAATGGAGGATGTGTAATGATTTTACCGATTTGAACAAGTTATGTCCAAGGGACCCTTACCCCTTACCTCAAATTGACATGCTCGTAGATTCCACTGCGGGATTTGTGTTATTTAGCATGATGGATGCCTTTCAAGAATTTTATCAGATTTTCATGAATGAAAAAGATCAGGACAAAACGGCGTTTATCACTGAGCGAGGGGTGTACTGCTTCATCGTTATGCCCTTCGGTTTAAGGAACGCCGGCGCAACATATCAGAGATTGGTCAACATGATGGTCAAAGAGTTGATAGGAGAAATCATGGAAGTATACGTAGATGACATGCTCGTAAAAAGCATGTCCGAAGAGGATCATATGGACCATCTTGATAGGTGTTTCAAAATTCTGAGGAAGTATGGGATGAAGTTAAATCCAGCAAAGTGCACATTTGGGGTCCGATCAGGAAAATTCCTCGGATATTTAGTCCATGAGAGGGGAATCGAAGCGAACCCTGAAAAAATCCGAGCAATCACTGATCTCCATCCACCAAGGAAACTCTCGGACGTTCAAAGTTTGATCAGGAAAATTATTTCGTTAAATAGATTTATCTCTAGATCTGCTGACAAAAGCTTACCTTTCTTCAAACTCTTGCGTAAATCTAAGAACTTTGAGTGGAATGCTGAATGCGATAAGGCTTTCGAAGAACTGAAAGCATACTTGACCTCAACACCAATGCTAGCAAAACCTTCTGAAGGGGAACCCCTATATTTGTACATAGCTGTGTCAGAAGAGGCCATTAGCTCGGTTCTGGTCAAACTTGATAAAGCTGAACATAAACCAGTTTACTATTTGAGTAAATTGTTGCAGGGTGCTGAGAAGAACTATATGGAGATTGAAAAATTCGCACTTGCCCTAATTGTGGCTGCCCGGAGGTTAAGGCCCTACTTTCAAACATACAAGATCATTGTCTTGACTAACCAACCTTTGAGACAGGTTCTGTCCAAGCCAGAAGCTTCGGGCAGGTTAATAAGTGGGCGGTCGAGCTCAGCCAATTCGAAATCGAATATCAACCACGTGTCGCCGTGAAAGCACAGGTGCTAGCTGACTTCGTGCTCGAATCAACCAACATATCAAACGTGAAAGAAGGAACGACCTCGGAATTAGGTATGGTGGAAGAAGCAAACGATCAAGTCTGGCTGATGCATGTGGATGGATCTTCGACCAAAGAAGGAGGTGGAGCTGGGATTCACTTCCAAGGGCCCAATGCTGAAGACCTAAGTTACGCGATAACTTTGGATTTTGTAGTCACCAACAATGAGGCCGAATATGAAGCGTTGATAGCTGGATTAGAGATGGCCATTAAGGCAAAGGTAAAATCGATTGTTGTGCTAACAGATTCAGAACTTGTTCACAGGCAGGTAAAAGGCACTTACGAAGCCAGAGAGTTCAACATGATTAAATATCTAAACAAAACGAAAAGATTAATCTCAGAGTTCGATAAGTTTGACATTCAACCTATACCAAGAGAGGAAAATCTCTGGGCAGACATATTATCAAAGTTCACAGGACTGGCCGACGGAAAAACGGAAAGGACGATCACTTGGTTGCTATCAAATATGTCAGCCATCGAGTTAGATGCAGCCCCTGCCACCGACGTTATGGAAATTGAAGAGCCAAGCAAGTCATGGAGCGACCCTCTTATCGCCTATCTTAAGGATGGAAAACTTTCGGAAAATGCAAATGAGGCTCGGAGAATCAAATATAGAGCGCCGTCATTCACTTTGATGGACAATCAACTCTATAAGCGGTCCTCTTCGGGAATTCTACTGAAATATGTCCGCGAATCATACTACAATGCCATCTTAAGAGAAGTTCATGAAGGGGAAGCGGGAAATCATTGTGGCGCTCGAGCATTAGCTCTTAAATGCTCGAGGTCTGGATATTATTGGCCAACTCTTTTTTCTGATTCTGTCGATTATGTGAAAAAATGCCATCACTGTCAAATTCATTCAAACTTGATTCACCAACCGGCCGAGCATATGCATTCAATTCCTATTTGTTGGCCCTTTGACAAATGGGGCATTGATATTGTGGGACCTTTCCCAACTGCACGAGCCAGAAAAAATTATGTACTAGTGGCGGTGGAATATTTCAGCAAATGGGTCGAATGTGTTGCCTTGACCAAGATCACCCAGTTTCAAGTTATCAATTTCTTATTGAAAAATATAGTCTGCAGATTCGGAATCCCCAGGGTTCTGATATCAGATAACGGAACACAGTTTGCAGGAAAAAGGATCATGGATTGGTGTGATAAATTCGGAATACAACAGAATTTCGCGTCTGTTGGCCACCCTCAGGCTAACGGACAAACTGAAGTAGTAAATCGGGAAATTGTTCGATCTCTGGAGAAGCGCTTATCGGAGGAAAAGGGAAAATGGCTGGATGAATTGCCAGGAGTATTATGGGCCAATAGGACAAAGTTAAAGCGGCAACCGGAGAAACCCCATTCAGTTTGGTTTATGGGTCGGAGGCTGTTATCCCAGTAGAGAATCTTATACCTTCTCCCAGGGTCGAATTTTATGATCCTGAAGAAAACCAATCTCTGAGGCAAATAGAAGTTGATCACGCGGATGGTCGAAGGGACCGCGCGAAATTGAAAATTCAAGCCACCAAGGCCAACATGGAAAAGTCCTATAATCGAAATGTGAGAATTAGATATTTCAAGGTGGGAGATCTGGTGCTCAAAAAAGTGGAAGTATCGAAGCACGTCGGAAAATTACAGCCCAATTGGGAGGGCCCCTTTATGATCGTGGAAGTTGGGAGAAAAGGTTCTTACAAGATTGCTCATCTTAACGGAGAGATACTACCTCGAGCATGGAATGCGGTTAACTTAAGAAGATATTATGGAAAATAGTTACATTCGAGGCTTCTACTTTTTAGTTATCTTGTTCTATTTTCTTTGACTCTATTGATTTAGTAAATTACGCATTCAATGAAGATTTATTTCGATTGAGTTATTCGAGGAATGTTTATTCAGACTGAGTATTTATTCGATGAAAGTTTATTTCGCCTAAACTCTTATTTATTCGTCATATTCTGGATATTCTTGATCTATATTATCGATCTCTATTTATTAACGGGTGAAAGCTGTTGCTAAGACCCTCGAAAGTCGACCAAGGGTGAAAGCCGTTGCTATGCCCCTTGGATCGAAAAGAATAAAATGGGTGACGACCCTCGAGCTAAAAATGCTCTGAAAACGACTAAGGGTGAAAGCCTCTGCTATGCCCCTTAGATCGAAAATATTAAATGGGTGAAAGCCTCTGCTATGACCCTCGAGCTAAAAATGCTCTGAATACGACTAAGGGTGAAAGCCTCTGCTATGCCCCTTAGATCGAAAATATTAAATGGGTGAAAGCCTCTGCTACGACCCTCAAGCTAAAAATGCTCTGAAAACGACTAAGGGTGAAAGCCTCTGCTATGCCCCTTAGATCGAAAATATTAAATGGGTGAAAGCCTCTGCTATGACCCTCGAGCTAAAAATGCTCTGAAAACGACTAAGGGTGAAAGCCTCTGCTATGCCCCTTAGATCGAAAATATTAAATGGGTGAAAGCCTCTGCTATGACCCTCGAGCTAAAAATGCTCTGAAAACGACTAAGGGTGAAAGCCTCTGCTATGCTCCTTAGATCGAAAATGTTGAATGGGTGAAAGCCTCTGCTATGACCCCCTTTAGCTAAAAAACCGTCGCTATACCTGATTTAACCGGATTTCGTTAGGTTATTCAATTATCAGTGAATTTGTGATATCGGGGGTTTTCGATATTTATATATATTATTTAGGGCTCTGTTACTTTATTCCGGATGGATCGGTTACAAAGAAAAGCAATATTCAAGAACAAGAAGTAAAACCACAAAACAAAGCTTAGAAACACACCGATATGAAGGTAAAAAGCTAAGTAATAATATTGAATATTATTAAGTTGTGCTGTTGTAAGCAGTGTTAAATCCTGTATTCTTAGAGTTCAGGAATTTCGTAGTTGTCTAATACAATGATTAACTAGGTATTTATATAATGTTAAACCTAGTGTTACAAGGAAACATAGTCCTAATAGGACTCGGCCCAAATATCCTTTTTGAGTCCGGAGTATAATCTTATATCGAAGCGAGCTGCACTTGGCCGGGTCGGTAAGATGATCCCGATCTGTTTGAATTGGTCGAATCAATCTTATCTTCTTCATTCGATCCGAGTAGTATATAGGGTGCGAAATAGCCCCCATCAGTACTCCCTCACTTCTTCGAGCGTATAGATAATAGAAGCTCGTAGAAGTAGATAAATCTTCACGACTGTTTGTTTTCTATGGATGGAGCCTCGTTAAAAACCTTTCTTAAGAAAAAACCCTGTGGGAAAAAATCTTAAGTAAGGAAAAGAGTGCTTCATATCATAGATAGTCGTTTTCTCTGTCCGATTACGAACCGCCACGCGTCTATTCAGGAGGCTTTTCATATCCTTTCGTTTTTGGCGGGAACATGATTAGCTGCAATGAATTCGAAACGTCTTTTCTCATATTATTATAAATAGGTGACCTTCAAATTCGCCATTTTTCCTTTACACCTCTTTATAACTCATAATCATTTTCCTGACTAGTCGTTCATCTCATAAAATTTTTCTTTTATCGATCTTCATCCTCGGGGAACCAGAACATATGGCTTTTGTAAGAAGATCTTCTTCTTCTTCTAGAGAGATTGTCGCCCCTGATAACGATGAGGAGTTGCATCCTAATCCTTTGGGCGAACAAACTCCAGTATCCGACTTCGTCGTCCCTGTAGAAGATACTTTCAAGGTACGAATCCTTTCTGATGCGGATGTAGCTGCCCGAGCCAAAAAGGGCAAAGGTACTGTTCCTCAGATTTCTGAGCCAATTGAGGAGGTAGCTTGCGCATATACGGCGGAAACATTCCCGGAGGTTGTGAATAATTATACCAAATATTTTCCGGAAGGTTCTGAGATAATTCTTCCTTCCTCCACTGATAGGGTCACATCTCCCCCGGAGGGATGTCGAGCCTTTTATACGGCTCACTTCAATAGCGGACTGCGCCTTCCTTTGTCTCCCCTCTTTCTCGAAGTTTTGAAAACTTTCAGTGTGTGCTTGACACAGCTGGTTCCAAATTCCGTTGCTTTTATGGTTTGTTTTTCCGTTTTGATGATTGCGAAAGGGTTTAAACCTTCTTTTCGTAATTTTACGCAACTTTTCTGCTTCAATATTTCCAGTCCTTCCAATCGCGGATATTTCTTCGCTAGTCAGCGGCCTAGTCGAGCAATCTTTGACGCCCCTGTTTCTAGTAATCCTTCATGGAAATCTCATTTCTTCTTTGTTCGTCCTCCGTCTAATATTTGTTTGGCGGATGGTTCGACCATGCCTTTTTCATGGGATCATGGTTCCAGTTGGATTCCTGGAGGTCGCTTACCGACTGGTGAACTTATTCCTGACGATGTACAGTTTATCACTGAGATCCCCGAAATGCGTGCAAACAAATATCAAAGCGCTCTTCTGATCGGGGAGGCTTTCCTTCGTAAGGCTGGGTTAAGTGTTCATAACTTTCTCATCAGTTCATCATCCGATCCTCTTGGTTAGTACTTTATTGTATCTTAGTGCTGTGACTATACTTTTTATACGGAGAAACTAACTTTTATTTTGTTTCTTTTTCAGCCCATATGGTAGAAAACTCTCGACATTCTTCGAAGGGAAAAATGGTGCTGTCGAAATCTTCCAAATCCGCAGAGAATGCCCCCATCGAGCAGAGAGCGTCGCGAAAAAGGAAGCTGGAGTTGGGTCATGAATCTGAGGAGAATAGAGAGGAATCTCCAGATTCTTCTCGTGAGTCCCCTATCCGTCAGGGCACGGGATCTGGTTATCCTCCTCTTCATCTTAGATCCTCTTTGGGTATTCGAGGATGTCGCAGCTGGTCAATGCCTCATCCTACTAATAATCCGGTTGGTAGAAAAAGGAGTTATTATGGACGCTCTGGTGACGACCTTTCTTTACTCGGAGATAAACACCCTAAACCTACTCTGGTCGAAATGATCGAGGATCATTTAGAGGGAAGGAGGGCCGCTGGTTATTCCGAGAAGGATTCTCTTATCCATGATGATAGTGAGAACGCGGTCGATAAGGCGACCCGTGTTCTTTTGTCTGGCGTTTTTACTCGCGATCTTAATAAGCTTCTTCATAAGGATCCTTTGGAGAAATTCCAGCGAGCTTCTCTTTATGCTGAGAAGGTGATATCTTTTTCCTTAAATCATATTGACAGATAATTTTAAGGGTTCTTCTTAATTTACTAAATCCATCTCTTTTTCTTGTTTTCTTTGTTCTTCAGACCAAAACTTGTCTCGCGTCATACGCCTATGAAAATGCACTTTGGAAACAACAGTACGAGTTTCTGGAAGAGAAGTATAAAGCTTTACTTCATAAATCCTCCGGTTCAGAGGTTGGTCCCTCAACATCTTCTTCCGTTCCCCTCATAGAGACTCGTGCTACCGGGACTGAAGATCAAGAGATGATAGACAGGGTGATGGAGGTTTCTCGTGCTCAAGAGCAGGCCAATCAAATGGCTAGAAAGTTAGAGGAATTGCAGTTACAGAGCACGACTCGAATTAGTGAGCTTGAATCTCAAGTATCAAACATTGAAACTTCTTTAGAGGAGTACGAAAAGGATGTCCCACTTAGTGGACTTAGGGATCGATACGGTAGGAATCCTGACGAAAGATCGTTCGTGAGTTCCTTAATTCTCCCGTTCATACGGCGTTGGTGTATCGGATGGTCGGTCCTCTTCTTGAGAATACTTTTAAGAAGGCGATTCATCAGCTGGTCGCCTTAGAGATGATTGACGACCGTCGAAAGGAGTACTTTAAGGCGGCGCATATTCGATTGAATCGCTATGGCAAACTTTATTCTTCTTCCGAGGTTCCAGATGTCGTATATCAAGGTTTTCCCCTGGCTCACCTTGTCGAAGAATTTGGAAATCCATTGCCGATTCCTTCTTCTGATGTTAACGATGAGCTCGATGACACTTTTTATCGATCCAGAAGATGAAGAAGAAGAAGAAAACGACGTATGCATGACTGAGGACGTCGGTAGCGAACAGAAGATTCCGGATAGCGATCAGGCTTCTTGAAATAGTGATTTATTTTCGAAATAATCTTTGTAATTATTTACTCGTAGGTTTTAATTGTAATTTTAGCTTTCCTTACTCTGTACGCTAAACGTTTCGTATTCAGACAGTCGTGTCTTTTCACATTCGCCGTAATAATTCAGACAAGTCATTTAATTTGCCGTAATCATTATGTGTGTGTCTTTTCAAATTCCAGTGTTTGCTCCAAGGTCATTTTTCCCGTTTCGCGCCCTTTCTTTAGGTCTGTCGCGTCCTTTCGTGTAGTATAAATACGAAAGGTAAAAACTTGACTTGTTTTTTACTACTATACTCCTCACTTAACAGAATACTCTTTCTTCAGCTAGTCGATAAACTTTCTCGATATTAATTTGTATTTTTCCATAATCCGATCATGAGTAACCTTTTTGGTAATACTTCGAAGCGACCATCCCGTGAGGGCGCTCGGGATAGTAGATCCAAAAGATCTCGAAGAGATGGGCCGTCGATGGAGCCTCCTCGTTTGTCCCAATCAATTAGGTCGGAGATCGATACTCCTGTTATTGCTTCTGAACCTTTCTCCGTGGTAAATTCGTCGTTTTCAGAACCAATTTTTTCTGCTTCCACTCAGGAAGGAAACATGCCTTCCCCTGGTCGATTACCTTTTGGGGATATGTCCAACGAAGAACCGGCTTATAATATAGCTGTTAGTTCCAGTGCTTCTTCCTTTGAGCACGTTTTTCACGGAGGGGATTTTGCTATTTCCCTTCCTTTGTCTGCTTCTACTGCCCTGATTGCCAGTGAAGGGCAAGTTGGCGATGGTTTTTCTGTTAATCCTTCCGTAACGCAATCTATTTTGCAAGATTGTCCTGAATTTTTGTTTCATGATACCACTGTAATGACTACATCCTTTGAATCGGGAGGACCTTCCGGAGGTGGGACCGGTTCCAGGTCTGGTCGTCGAACTGTAATTTCTGCTTCGGGCAAGGAAACCTCAGTTAGCCCCAACGAGAGGGAATCCCCTCGTCCATTAGATGATCGCTGTGTGCTTGTGCAGGTTAATGACATTCTTTTGTCGGAAACTCCACGTTCCGATGGTGTCCCTTTGACTAGTGAACTGCCTGGTTCTGTTGAACCTGATGCTTTGTCCTGGGACTTAGGCATGAGTACTATTTTGCCCGGCGAGTTGAGGAAGCTCGAAGGTACCTCCAATGTTCGCCTTGTTCAATCTCTGGTGAAGATATGTGAGCAGGTAAGCATATCTCGAATATTTTTCTTGTTCTTTGTTTTGAATGCCTTGTTGTATGGCGGTTTTTCTTACTCTTTCTGCTTTTTAGGGCAAGTATTTTGCACTCCAGCTGGGTGTGCAAAATGACGAACTGTGGAATAGTCGGAGAGTTCTTCAAGGTCAGTTGGAGTCAGAAAAGGCTAAAGCCAGGGGTTTGGAGTTGCAGCTGCAACTTGCCAAAGATGATCTCCAAAAATTGGAGGCCGATAAAGTTGTTCTTGAAAAGGAGAAAGGTGACTTAGTTCAGGCTGCTGCCCTTGCAGAGGAGTCTCAACGGCGGTCCTATGAGGAAGGATATGACGCCGGTTATTTAAAGCGTCAAGAGGAGTTGATGGCGTTTGCTGGCAACTTGATCCTCGGCGGACTGTTTCTAGTAGTCGACCTCCTGACCGTTCTTCTCAGTGATCTTTGTTCGACCTGGCATGGCAGTCCTTGGACTGTCTATTTTTTTTTTTTTTTTTTTTTTTTGACTGCCCAGCTTTTGTGCATTTGTTTGGGCTGAAATTTTTGTAATGGGAGGAGTAGAAATTTGGAAATTATGACTTTTTTGTAGGCAGATCATTGTCCTGATTAATTTTCTTCTCCTTGTTATGCACATTTTGCCTTTATGCATAAATATAATCATCATGAAATAATCAGAATTGTTTAGCATACGTATCTGAAATTGATCTTTGCGGAGAATATTTAGGATAGAGAAAAGCTAGCTTGATCTTGATGTTTGCTCTGCAAATCAAATCTCTGTTGATCAACCCAGTATAGTCCCTTGGGTTATATTCAAAATTATGTTTGCGCATAATCATGTACATAGTAGGTTTATTCGTATTGGATAGTCGATTGAATTGCTGTTAGAGAACGTTCAGCATTTTGGTCGATGTTCAATCCATGCCTTGTAAAATTGTCCTTTTGTGACACAAACTTTTATATAAGGAGGCTTTGTATACCTTTTGTTGAACTCTTCTTTTCTTTTCATAAGACTAAGAGAAAATAACCCTTTCAGTATCCCCAAAGCTTTATGTTTCTCATTATCAACTTCGAACTACTTGTTCTTCAACCAATGTTTCGTTTATAGCATATCTTTGATATGGGAGGAATTGGAAATTGTAGAAGTCTTAGTCAGATCTGATCTATTCAGACCTCCTTAAGCAATTCTCTGGTATGTTAGGCAGTTACGTCCTTGCTGTTTTGAATAAGGAGGACTATTCTCCTGATTTCTATATCAGATATCTTGGATTCCAGAGGAGTTCCTGTATGTCTTAGTCAATGGTCATCCATATGATGTATGAGGCAGTGACATCCCTCGTATGGTGAAGGGTTTGGTCTTTTTATCTTTTATCGAGCAACTGTCCTTTTCGCTGCGACTTTAAAGCTTGTATGACCTCGTTTGTGGATTCTAGCGTTTTAAGCCATCGACCATGAAGTAGGATTGTGCCGGTATGTCTAATCCAAAGCTTTTTTAGGTTTGATCATTTCGATCTATGGCCTCTTTTGTTATCGACTAGTTGAGGCGATTAGATAGTGCCGTTCCAACTTACTAGCATTTATTGCGGGGAGTCAAGGGGTCGTATCTGTGTCCGTTGATCAAATGTTTTTCAGCCGTTGGATTGTTTGAGTCTATCCCTATAAATAAGGAGACGGTTTGCATATTTCCTTTGCAATTTCCCAAAGAGAATGGAGATCTCAACTTCTTTGGATTTCATTCTGCCCTCAGATCCCATAATATTCAAAAAGTCACATTATCGTGATTCACTCTGTAATAACTTGGTGTTCATCTACCTTGTACTGACGGGTCCCATGTCAGCCCTTCCTTGTACTAACGGGTCCCATGAGGCCTCCGCTTTAGTCTTCATCAATTAGAGGTCCGTGGTTTCCGTTTGCACATGGGGGGTTCATACTTGCCAGTCACCCTCGCTCTTGGATGTTACCTCCGGAGTGATAGACCGCCGGGGTGGCTGGTAAACTTACCGTTTCACGACGGTCCCGAAGAGATGCTGCTCGAGAGTAAAATGTTTTATAGATAAAGTAAAAGCAGTATCTTCTTACGGGTGAGTGAGCATTGCTAGTTATCTGGCTGGTAATGTTCATTTCATCTGGAAGAACATTTGATCTTCAGAGCCTAGCCACCGAACTAAAGAAGTCGACCATCGTGAGCAGCATGCTTCTTAGGTCGCATATTATAATCGATGAGGTACTAGGGGGGAGATTGGTGTTTCCGTGGACATTGTCGTGAAGATAATCGATCCCATAGGATCAATTTAAGTAGATCATTGTAACGATCTTTAGGTAGCAAGCAGATCTTTGTAACGTAGTATATTTGTATGTAATTGATTTGATGAATAAAATATTACTTTATTTCTTGCATCTTCTTTGTCGTTGAAAATTCTATTTACGAGGATTATTTTCCGAGCAGAAGAATTCATACTTGATTTATCTTTCAAAACTTTAGGAGTATCAACGGATCTTTTTTAGATCGTTAGGAATATATTGAGGAGTTTTTATTGAGCGGATCAATGTATACTCGACTCGTTTGTAATTACACTTAGGTTTTTAACCCAAAAGTCCTTTAATCATTGAAAACATATCGAGGAGTTTTTATCCAGCTTATCGATGTTTACTCAACTCGTTTTATCTAGACTTAGGTTTTTAATACCAAAAAGTCTTTTATCGTTGAATGGATATCGAGGAGTTTTTATCGAGCGGATCGATGTTTACTTTACTCGTTTTATTTAGACTTAGGTTTTAATACCACAAAGTCTTTTTCTCGTTTGTAAATAGTTCGAGGAGTGTTTATCGAGCGGATCGATGTTTACTCGACTCGTTTATAATTTAGACTTAGGTTTTTAATACCAAAAAGTCGTTGTAAATAGTTCGAGGAGTGTTTATCGAGCGGATCGATGTTTACTCGACTCGTTTATAATTTAGACTTAGGTTTTTAATACCAAAAAGTCGTTGTGAATAGTTCGAGGAGTGTTTATCGAGCGGATCGATGTTTACTCGACTCGTTTATAATTTAGACTTAGGTTTTTAATACCAAAAAGTCGTTGTAAATAGTTCGAGGAGTGTTTATCGAGCGGATCGATGTTTACTCGACTCGTTTATAATTTAGACTTAGGTTTTTAATACCAAAAAGTCTTTTTCTTGTTGTAAGTATGGGCGAGGAGTTTGTATTGAGCGGATCAACGTATACTCGACTCGTTTTTTAATTTATCGAGGAGTTTTTATCGAGCAGATCGATGTTTACTCGACTCTTTTTAATTAGACTTAGGTTTTTAACCCAAAAAGTCTTTTCGATCGTTGAAGATATATCGAGGAGTGTTTATTGAGCGGATCAATGTATACTCGACTCGGTTTGTTCTTAATTTTCATCAATATGATAGTGTAATTCCGAGGAGCGTTAACCGAAATAATCGATGTATATAGAACGCTAAAACTCTTTACTAATTGAACTTGTAGGCTAAGGCCTTTGTTACAAGGATTAAAACTTGATAAAGTAAAAGAATGCAGTATAATCTGCTAAAATTTATTTACCATAGTATTTCCTAAGGTTGACCGCATTCCAGGTTCTTGGTAAGGCTGTTCCATCCAAGTGTGCAATTTTGTATGAACCTTTCTTTCCTACGCCAATGACGATGTAAGGTCCATCCCAATTTTGTTGTAACTTTCCCACGTGCTTGGATACTTCTACCTTTTTCAAGACCAAGTCTCCTTCTTTGAAAGTTCGGATGCGTACTTTTTGATTGTATGCTTTCTCCATATTTGCTTTAGTGACTTGTAGGCGTACAGCAGCTTTATCTCTTAAAGCTTCTGTTAAATCAATGTCATTTTCTCTCGCCTTTTCATTTTCTTGATCGTCGAACATCTCTATTCTTGGCGTTGGGATTAAGGTTTCAACAGGAATAACAGCCTCCGACCCATACACCAAGCTGAATGGGGTTTCCCCGGTTGAGCTTCTTACTGTAGTTCGATTAGCCCATAGCACTCCTGGAAGTTCATCGAGCCATTTTCCTTTGGCCGAACCTAATCTTTTTTCCAAAGATTTTATTATTTCTCGGTTCGCTACTTCGGTTTGTCCGTTCGCTCTTGGATGTCCGACCGAAGTGAAATTTTGTTGAATTCCCAGTTTCGAACACCATTCTATTACTTGTTTTCCCGCGAATTGGGTTCCATTTTCTAAAATTAGGATCCTCGGGATGCCAAATCGGCAAACTATGAAGTTCCATAGGAAGTTGATTACTTGGAATTGAGTTATTCGTGCGAGTGCGATGCATTCTATCCATTTGCTAAAATATTCTACAGCGACCAGGACGTAAGCTTTTTTGGATCTGGCCGCTGGGAAAGGCCCCACAATGTCCATTCCCCATTGATCGAAGGGCCAACATACTGGAATTGGTTGCATGTTTTCTGCTGGTCGATGACATATGTTAGCATGGATCTGGCAGTGATGACATTCTTGGACATATAGAGTGGCATCTTTATTGATGGTAGGCCAATAGTAACCAGTCCTGAGACATTTTTAGGCCAATGCCCTTGATCCGCTGTGATTTCCTGCGTCTCCTTCATGTATTTCTCGCAGTATATCGGCGGTTTGTGATTCAGGGATGCATTTCAGGAGAATTCCTGATACTGACCTTCGGTAGAGTTTTCCTTCTACAAGCGTATACTTTGGGGCTCGATATTTTATTTTCCGAGCTGCATTCTGATCAGATGGTAGTTTTCCTTCTCGAAGATAGTCTATCATTGGGGTCATCCAGTTTTCTTCGACTTCATCTATTTCCATTATATCGACTGCCGGTGTTTCATCGATATCGACTGCCGGTGTAGAAGATATCAACCAATTGATCACCCGTTCGGTCTTTCCGTCGTGGGATCCTGTGAACTTAGATAGTTGATCGGCCCATTTGTTTTCCGAACGTGGGATGTTCTGTATGTCGAAATTTTCAAACTTCTCAGCTAGTGTTTTTACTTTGGCGAGGTATTTTACCATATTGAATTCCTTAGCTTCGTATAGGCCTCTTATTTGTCTTTGTACTAACTCTGAGTCGGTTAACACTTTAAGCCTTTTTATGTTAGCTTTGATCGCCATTTCCATTCCTGCGATTAACGCTTCATATTCAGCTTCATTGTTTGTTACAACGAAGTCCAATGTTATCGCGTAATTCAAATCTTCCTTATTCGGTCCGGTGAAGTTGATTCCGGCGCCTCCTCCTTCTCGGCATGAAGCACCATCGACATGCATTAACCAAGTTTGATCTTCTATGATCAAGACATCGTCGTTGAGGCTGCTCGATGATTCAGTAGCCTGTGTTGGTGTTTCTAATATAAAATCGGCCAACACTTGGGCCTTGATGGCAATCCTTGGTTTGTAGTCTACTTCGAACTGGCTGAGTTCGATGGCCCATTTGATCAATCTTCCGGAGGCTTCTGGTTTTGCTAGAACTTGCCTTAGCGGCTGATTCGTCAAAACGATGATTTTGTAAGTTAAGAAGTAGGGTCGGAGTTTTCGTGCGGCCACTACTAAGGCCAGCGTGAATTTTTCTATTTCCAAGTAATTCTTCTCCGCCCCTTGTAATAATTTGCTGAGATAATAGACGGGCTTATGCTCGGAGCCCTCTATCTTAATTAGTACTGAACTAATGGCCGTATCGGAGATGGAGATGTAGATGTACAACGGTTCCCCTTCCGTCGGTTTAGCTAACATCGGAGGCGTTGTCAAATATTCTTTGAGTTGTTCGAAGGCTCGTTCACATTCTTCGGTCCAAGCGAATTTTTTCGCTTTTCGAAGTGTTTGGAAAAAGGGCAAGCTTCTGTCCGCAGATTTTGATATGAATCTATTCAATGCTACGATTTTCCCAACTAAGCTTTGTACTTGAGAGATGGTCTTGGGAGGTTTCATTTCAGTTATGGCTCGAATTTTTTCTGGGTTGGCTTCTATACCTCGCTGGTGTACCAAGTATCCTAAAAATTTTCCTGACTTAACACCGAAGGTGCATTTTGCAGAATTCAACTTCATACGGTATTTTCTTAAGATTTGGAAACATCGATCTAGATGTTTTATGCGATCTGCTTCATTCATACTTTTGACTAACATGTCGTCTACATAGACTTCCATTATTTCTCCGATTAATTCCCTGAACATTAGGTTTACTAACCTTTGGTAAGTAGCGCCGGCATTCCTCAATCCGAATGGCATTACAATAAAACAGTATACTCCCTGTTCGGTTATGAACGCGGTCTTCTCTTGATCCCGCTCGTCCATGTATATTTGGTAAAACCCTTGGAAGGCGTCCATCATGCTGAATATCGCGAAGCCAGCAGTCGAGTCGACCAATAAGTCAATCCTTGGGAGAGGGTATGGGTCGCGTGGACATAACTTGTTAAGGTCGGTGAAATCATTACACATTCTCCATTTGTTGTCCTTTTTATCCCCTTTTGCTACTAGTACAACATTACATAGCCATTCCGAGAAATGTATTTCTCGGATTTGTTTTGCTTCAAGCAGTCTCTCTACTTCGGCTTTGATAATTTTATCTTTTACCGGTCCATGATTTCTTTTCTTCTGTCTGGCGGGTTTCGCCGAAGGGTCGATTTTTAGGGTATGCTTGATTATCCTAGGATCAATTCCTTCAATCTCATTCGCGCTCCAGGCGAAGACGTCAACATTATTTCTTAGGAATTCGATTAACATTATTTCTCCTTCTTTGCTCAATTCTGTACCTATTCTTGTCGTTTTGGACGAGTCGCCTTTTACTAGAATTATATCTTTATGTTCTGGGGGTTTCAAGGATAAGTCTAGCGGTTCTTTCCCCTTTTTATCTAAACGATCAGTAATAGGAATTTCAACCTCATTTCTAATGAGATCGTCTTCGATCTTTCTCTTGCTCGGAGTAATTGACTTAGGGTGTTCTTTCAAAGTTAACGATGTGCTGTAGCAATTCCACGCCATACAGTGGTCGTTCGTTATTTCTCCGATGCCCATATCGGTCGGAAACTTTATCTTCTGATGATAGGTAGAGACTACAGCTCGGAAAAGGTTAAGGGCTGGTCGCCCTAATATAGCGTTATAAGCGAAGGGTGTTTCCACTACTAGGAATTTTACTAACTTCACTGTCCTAAGTGGTTTCTTTCCAAGTGACACACTTAAAGATATTGTTCCGCTGGGGATAATCTCGGACCCTCCAAAGCCTACTAATGGCGTAGCTACTTTTTGTAGGTTTATTTGTCCCAAGTTCATTTGGGCTAAAACCTCCCGGGAGATGATATTTGCTGAGCTTCCATTATCGATTAGGATTCTTCTTACATTATAATTCGCTATCTCTAATGATACTACCATAGGAAAATCGGGGTTATCCTCTTTTGTGTCCCAAATGATGTTTTTAGGTACTTCGCCTTCGTTAAAGCTGATCGGCTGGTGATTTGTCGGCCTGTTTTCCAGAGTCCATATTTCTTTTGGATATTTAGAATTTCGAATTATGGATCGGGCTGTCCTTCGTCGTGCGTTACGACTATCTCCACCCGCGGGTCCCCCGGATATTGTATGGATAGTCCCATTGATCTGGTCCTGATTTAACTCCTGAGTAGGTCGACGTTCAGGCGACCTTCGATGAGAACTTCTCCTTCGATTACCGTTCCGAGGGCTTCTACTTCTTTCCCTTTTGCGATTATCTCGGTCTATGTATTCGTCTAGTTTTCCCTGCTCGATCAGTTTTTCGATTTCTCTCTTAAGGTGAAAACAATTTTCCGTTAGATGCCCATGTGCCCTGTGGTACTTACAGTATTGATCATAGTTTCTAGACCCCGGTCTGGGCTGAGCGATTTTCCTTGCCTCGGGAATCCAGTTATTTCTTTCTAGGACTTCCAATATTTCTTCCATTGGAGCATTTAACCTTGGGTGTTCTACATGATTCACCCTGCTTCTGATTGGTTGCTCAGGGTTTCTTGGTCTTTGGTAGTAATTAGGTTGTCTTTCTTGATCGGCTTTGCTGTATTCCAGTCGCTGGAAAACGTTACCTTTCCTGGAAGATCGCTCATAGTCTAAGGGTCTTTGAGTAGGAATCTTATCATGCCGCTTGGAGCCTGAAGCTGTGAATTTATTTTTGTTTTTATCCTTAAAGGAATTCATCTCTTCTTGGGTCATATACTTAGACGCCAAGCTCATGATGTCGGCGAACGTTCTTGGTTGTTTTCGACTGAGGGCATTTCCGAACTGCCTGTTTTTAGTGAGATCGAAGAGGATAGAAATTATGTAATCAATATTTGGAGAATCGATTTTGAGTAGTTCTACGTTGAATCTGGCCAACCAGTTTCTTAGGGATTCTCCTTCTTGTTGATGTATGGTTCCTAGGTAGCTCATCGGGAGTTTTTGCCTCTTCTGACTGGCAAACTGCTGCGTCAATTTATTGCATAATTCCCGGAAACTGAATATGGAGTTGGCAGGTTGTTTTGCGAACCAATCCAACGTTAGGCCCTCGAATGTGGTCACCATTAACTTGGCGGTGAATTCGGCAGAGTGGGCATATAAATTCATTATGTTAGTGAAGCTAAAAATATAATCATCCGGGTCGGTGGTTCCGTCATATCGGGGTAGTCTACCCGGGACCTGTCCAATGGATTGCACTTCTTTTATTTCTCTGCAGAAGGGAGAACATGCTGCAAGGCTCTCCTGGAGTTCCGCGGTTCGGGTCCACGGGTTTTGAACAGATCGTAGGCGTTGCTCCAGTCGTTCCTGTACTATTCTTTCGATTTCTCTTTCCGAGAATCGAGTCGCTCGTGGTCGATCTGGGATAGCATCATCTATGTCATCCTCGATAGGGATTATTGTTCGTTCCTTCGATCCGCTGCGATCCGCCTATGACTTTCTTCGACCTGGTTTTCTTCGGGGACGGTTATCGGAGGGTTTAGAATTGTCCTGCTGTGGGCTGCGTAACGAGCGTCGCTCACTTGCTGGGCTGTCCGCTTGTTGAGAGGTTTGTTTGTTTGGCCCTGGCATTCCTGGTGCAGGAGTTGTCCTGGGAGCCGTAGCGTTTCGAGGAATTTGGTCTAAAACTAGCAATTCTTCTGGAGAGAGTGATTTGAAGAGCATTGCTATTTGTCTCAGTTTTTCCTGAGCGCCTGGGAGAGGAACGGGTATTTCGGGGACTTCCGGTTCTTCCTGTATTGCACCGGTAAGACCTCCTTGGTGTTCCTGCTGACGAGAACGGGTATCTGGGAGATTTTCATTGGTGTTGGGAATGTTGTTATCGTTGTTGTCTTGTGGATCTTCGGATGTGTTGTGGCCGGTGGTTGTATTACTTCTCGCTCCAATGCGAGCGCTTTTCCTTGGGCGAGCCATGTGTCGATCGAATAATTAACGTAGCCCCACGGTGGGCGCCAACTGATTTAACCGGATTTCGTTAGGTTATTCAATTATCAGTGAATTTGTGATATCGGGGGTTTTCGATATTTATATATATTATTTAGGGCTCTGTTACTTTATTCCGGATGGATCGGTTACAAAGAAAAGCAATATTCAAGAACAAGAAGTAAAACCACAAAACAAAGCTTAGAAACACACCGATATGAAGGTAAAAAGCTTAGTAATAATATTGAATATTATTAAGTTGTGCTGTTGTAAGCAGTGTTAAATCCTGTATTCTTAGAGTTCAGGAATTTCGTAGTTGTCTAATACAATGATTAACTAGGTATTTATATAATGTTAAACCTAGTGTTACAAGGAAACATAGTCCTAATAGGACTCGGCCCAAATATCCTTTTTGAGTCCGGAGTATAATCTTATATCGAAGCGAGCTGCACTTGGCCGGGTCGGTAAGATGATCCCGATCTGTTTGAATTGGTCGAATCAATCTTATCTTCTTCATTCGATCCGAGTAGTATATAGGGTGCGAAATAGCCCCCATCAATACCCCTTAAGTCAAGCCGTTACTATTGTTCCGAGAAGAACCTAAACTATGAGAAACATCTCGCACAAGATTCAAAAGTTGTAAGGATCGAACTTCGAGTCAACTATGAATCTCAAAAATTATCTCGTGAATATTGCAAATTACGGAGAACAAATTCAAAGATCGACAACAATATAAAAGAAAATTTTCATTCATAAACCTTCAGATAAATTACATATGAACTCTTGATTACATTCAGGAAATTGAGCTAATCAGAATATTTTACATCTAGTTCAACCCTATTACAAATAATTATTCCTGTAAATGCCCGAAGAAGGAAAGTGAGGCTGGTACACTTCTATTCTTCATCCAATGCTTCCTTGCAAATAAGCCCATGAAGGACCAAATCGAAAAACAGGGAAGCAACTCCAGTTGGAGGCGCTTTTAGTAAATTCGAAGACCACATCTTTCAAGAAGCCGCCTCGAAGACATGGAGATCGAGAGCAGGAAAACCCCTCCAGCAGTAGACCCACTATCCCAACTGGATAGAGGACAGGGTACAGGAAGTCGAGACCTCCTCGAAGATTTGGAATCAGAGAGAGCAGGTCACCTGCCGGTACCCTAGTCGTGATTCTTTTCGCCTGTCGATACCCTAGCCGAAGATTTATCATAGGGGAATTCCGAAGAGATAGGAAAAGAAGGTTCGAAATAAAATCTCGAATGCTATAATTACTGACATCGAATGGAATACAGAATTGATCGACCGAAGTAAAAACACAACCATGACGATCGAACGAGACGTTTTACAGACAAGTAAAATATGAGGGTAATTTTAGAACTATATATAGGGGAAAGAATTCAGCATCAACGGTATAGATCTCTCGGGCTGAATGGCCACGATACGAGCATTAAAAGCTCTGACCGTTTCACTTCCCGAGAAATGAGGGACTTAAAAAAAAAAAAAAAAAAAAAAGAGAGAGGGAAAGAGACAGAAAATATCATTCCAGCAAATATTATCATTACAACAAGGGTTATACTACAACAAGAAAGGAAAATCGTTACAACAAAGACGGTGTTACAACAAAAGAAAAATCTGAGCAAGCTCATAATACAAAGGAAAACCACAGTGTTACTGAACGAAATTATTTTCGAAAAGGATCTTTCGAACTTCAGCACTACGATCAGTGTACCCGCAGATGTAAGCTTCCTTCTCACGAAGCTCAGAGTTTCTCTTCTCACGTTCATAGATATCTTTGAGTCTCTCTAATTCCGAACCTAACTTATCCTGAGACAATCTCTCCTTGAAAAATCTATTAGCTTCCAATGCACGTTCCAGCTCAATCTTTTTCCCGATCAGCTCGAGCGAAATAGAAGCCCGTTGTTCGATCTCATGTTTGGTCAACGCATAAAGCCTAGAAAAGACCTTGCCAGCCTGAACTTATAAGAAAATAGGTTATAGCAGGGATAAAGAAATTAGAGAGTCATGATAAAGAAGTTAGAAAGAATTACTTGGGCAAGGGATTCCAGCCCAGAATAAAACAGGAACGAGGAATAATCTCCAGTCGAGAAGACCGCCTCGGAGATAGAAACATCGGCCCGAAGAAGGGTCAAGTCAGATTTCTCACGTGACACTTTATCAAAAGGAGCTATGTCCCTTTTAGAAAGAGATCTGCTAACCAACGAAGGTACGGATTGGAAAGGAACGCGCCCAATTACATCCTCCGCAAAGGAAACCTTTTTTATTCTCTTATTGGAGCCCCTAGTTTTCAAACATGAAGAAAGGGCAACGGTCGAATATTTATTTCCCTCATGGAAGTTTTGTTGATCAGAACTAATGGATGTAGTTGATGATCGGTTTCTTTTCCTTACTTTTTTACCGACACTTGGCCCGGAGAAAGGCGTGGAAGAAATCACGAAAGCGTTCGAATTTTTATTCATCTCTCGGTTTCCGGGTAAAAATCCAACCGAAATAATTTTTTAGGAAGCTCCGAACACTGTGAGGAATGTCAGTGCGAAAGCAACACAAAGTGACCTTGGTATTTATAAAAGAAACGACATCATGCGAATTGCAATAATTGGTAAATCACTACTCCCAAGAAAGATTCAATGACGCAGCTGAGTACGCATGAATGACGTTATAAAATTTAACAGAAAATTCAAACAGACAATATCCTAAAAATTCGAGCACCCACTAAATAGGCAAAGAGCAAAAGATTAATAATATACAAGTACATTGGTTCGCTGAGTAAATTCTATTACATAGTAATCGTTACTGGTTGGATTCTTTCATGCCGGAACTATGGTCCGACTTGTCTTGTTCCTCTGTTTCGCTAGAACTATTTTCCGAGCCATCAGAATCACCTTTACTCGAGCTACTCCCTTCTCCATCGTTACTTTGTGCATCGGCCGCAGACTTACTCAAATCGGAGGAAAAGATGCCTTGCTCCCCCTGATCACGAGAATCCCCTTCAATATCCACATCTTCACTCTCAGATTGGGCTTCGAGCGTATCAGGGTTTGGCATCGGCACCCCAAATTCCTCAAGAAAAGGAGCGAACTCATGAGCGGCCAAATCCTCGAGCTTGGGAGGAAGGGAAGACGCTTTATAATCTTTACCGAAGATATTCTTATAAGGATTCATGTTAGAAAGGTAGTCGTCAAGGGCGCCTTCGATCCTGGCGGCTGTAAGGAGGTGCTGAGCTCCTTTATAGTAGAAGGCTTGGTTAATTTCACCTGACCGCAAGCGAACTAAGGCATCGAGGATCGGAGACTCCAGGAACTCCCTTATGGCGGGAAGCCTGGCTTCGGCTCGACCTCGCTCATAAAACTGTTCGGCGGACATTTTGGCTTGCTCGAGCTCCAGCTTTAATTTCTCCACTTCACCCTCTAGGATTCTCTTCGCCTCCAACTCTTTCTTAGTCTTCTCGAGTTCTATCTCGACCTCAGACAACTTAATTTTGGCATCCTCTAGCTGACTGGTCTTCGCGGCTTCATCCTTCAGAACATTGCATAGGGCTTTCTGTACCGCCTGAGATTCTTCGCTCAATACGGCCAGTCAAAGAGCAGTTTGAGTAAACAGGTCTCCGGCCTACAAAGAAAAATATATGTAAAACACAGAATAAGAATTATAAGGAAAAGGCTAGAAACTTTCAGAATGGACAGTATCCTTTGGTGAGCATGGGCGTAATCACCTACTATCTCAAAATCCTGCTTAACAAAAGATTGGATAGTATCATCCTTGAACCTCCCAGCAAAGAACATCCGAAGAGATTTATCCACCGTATGCTCGCCCTCAGGACCTAAGTCAGATTCAATGGTCCCACTCTCGGGATATCCAGCCGACCTGGGCCCTCGCAAATGATCCTCTATGAAGAAAGCCAGATCCGGTTCGGAGTGGCCAGTCCGACAAGGAACCGAATCCGGTCCTCGACCGAAAGGTTTAACTCTCCTGGAGGACTCAGGGGCGTCACTACTTCTTTTGCGAGCCGACCTGGCCTGCAAAATCTCCCTGGCACGATTCTCCATCAAAGTGTAGTTACTATACCCCGCGTCATTCGGGTTAGAAGTGCCAGTTGAAAAAACGGACCGAAGGACGCCGGAAGCTTGGAAGTTAGGAGTCCCCTCCGCCTCGACCCGGGGGTGAGAGGTTCCTACTTCGGTAATTGGGGGAATAATCACTAAGGCATTTGAGGTTGGAGTGATCCCAACCTGGGCCTTGGACTTTTTCGCTTTCCGAGAAGTTGTTAATATCTGAGGACGAGGCCGACCTTTATTGCCCTTTGAAAAGGAAGCAACATGTTGACCAGCTATTGATGTACGGAATTTATCAACAATATCAGCTAACGAGGAAGGGGGGTTAGCGGGGTCGATCCGAGCCTTCCCATATTCGATCGGATCGGCAGGAAAAGTGCAACTACTGAGTTTGGCCAATCGCAAGACCGCCTCCTGAGTCATCAACGCGGTCTGATGAGGGTCAGCTCGAAGAGATTGCAGAAATTCATCTGTTATCTCATTTTTCATACTTCCCACGAGACGGCGTTTACCGTATATCCATGTCTTTGCTCCAGGCCAATCGAATGGAGTAGGCTCGGGATTATCTTCAGAAGGCGGAGACTCTGGTCCTCGAACAAAAAAGAACTCATGCTTCCATCCTTTCAAATTACTGCTGACGTTGGCTGATAAAATCGAAATCTTTGGCCTCTGAGAAAAATATACATAACCCGCGTTCGAAGACGTGGAAGCACTCATCTGGAATATCCGCCAAAAATTCTGAAAGACCGCCTTTTTCCCTTTGGCTTTCATCAGCACGCAAAAGGCTATAATTAGACCGATTGAGTTTGGTAAAATTCGGCAAGGAGTCAACTCGAAAGCATCCAGAATATTTTCTATCAGAGGAGGGAAGGGGATGCGTAGGCCATAATGGAAATGTTTGGAATAAAAGGCTTGACAACCCGCGGGAGGGTCGGTAACCCGTTGATCAGAAGTAGGAAGCACAATCGAGAAACCGGCGCCTAGATATTGGCCGAATTCTTCCTGCAATTGATTCAAATCTTTCTCCTTATAGGAACAGACGATCTCATCGGCCCTCTCCTCAGTCATGTTTAGACCGGCGCTGGTCGAAGGTTCTTCCCAGTCAAAGATTGTAACCACAACATTACGATTCAATCTATATTTCTTTTGCTCGTTTTTCCCCAAGGGAAGATCCCCATCCTCTACATCTTCCTTATCAGAGACTGTCGCTTCGCTCGAATTTTCATCTTCGCTATTTTTCGTTTTAGAATTCGATTCCCGCCCCTTCCCGCTGGAATCGGAGGCGGAACTCGAGCTTTGTGAATTCTCGATCTCAGATGATCGAGCTCCTACAATCTTTTTCACTTCTCGATTATTGGCCTCGTTTTCCTCTAAAGGGGATTTTCCCTTCAAATCTACTGAACTCGACATAATGAGTAGATAAGATTGCTCGAAAAATATTGTTAGAACTTACTTATCGATCTGTCTGCTCCGATCTAAAGTTTTCTCCTCAGAATCTTTGATGAACAGCGACCCTCCGTCTAACTATATATACGGGGACAAAATGGGAAATTGCAAACCGGTCCCCGAGTAACCGCGACGGTTGGGCTCCCTCTTGGTAAACTTATGATCATATTTTCAGAAAATTATACCTGCGGCCCCCATACTTTCCGGAATTCCTAATTTGAAGACCCGCATAACGAGCTATGCATTAGAGGGATATTATCTCCATATTTTCACACCAGCCCTCGGGATAAGGAGATCAAATAGAATGGCAATGGAATAATCAAATCACAAACTCCTATTCCAACAACGAACGACAAGGACGATGTCGGATACGGCATCATTACATGGTTTCTTAAGTATGCACTCTTTTTCCCTGACCCGTTTTTTATCCCAAAAGGGTTTTTCCGAGTCAGGTTTTTAATGAGGCATACCCGAAGCCTATGCCGAGATTGGTTCAACCCCCTAATCGCCCCGGGCTATGTATACTTCTTCGAGCTTAAGCTTCACTTTACGCTCGAGAAGTGGGGGAGTATTGATGAGGGATATTTTGGGCTCAGCTTTTCTTTACAACCATGCAAAATCGAACAGTACTCATCTCGGAAGATCAAGTTCGACCCCGATGCCCGAGTACCACAAATGCAGTCGGCGCTGGATCCAAAGTTACTGTTGGGCCAAGCTCTGATCCAAACTTATGGGCCGAGAATTATATGTCTGCGGATAGATCACCTAGACCCAGATTTCAGCTATAAATACCCCATGCATTTATGACACCAGACACGATTTCCCAGGTGCTCCCTCCTCGAAGCTACTGCTCGGAACCGCTTGGGAATATAGGCCTAGTATCACGTGTATTTCACCCTCTAGCTTGTACGGCATCCAATAGGGCTCGGATAGGACTCTATACATTTGTACTCATATAGCATTGTAATCGAACCATTTGAATACAATATTGTTGATCTCTATATCATTGTTGAGTACTTGTTTAATTATTACACATATCGATCACACATACGAAATCACGTAAGATCACACACAGATCTTGGGTTATACTAAGAACACAAAGTAATTAGTACACTCTGCTTGTGCTTCACAACCAATGATCAACCACAAGTTCGCAATAGGAAATCACAAAGAAACTCCTACTCTCCGAAGTAATATCACTCACTAAGATGGATATCTACTTCTCACAACTTTTCTCTCTTACAGATTCACTCAGAAAATGTTTTCTTGAACTTCAACGGCTTCTGTCAACGAATGACTTTCAGCAAACGAGTGAGCTGTTTTTGAGCTTTGAGACTTAGAAAATATTTTGCTTTGAATTCAATCTCTTAGAAGTTGTATCTTCTTTCTTCGTCTCTTAAGCTATATATAGTCACTCTTTGAATTATGTCCGTTGAAGAGAGACACAATTCAAATCTCTTGATTTCTGGTCCTTAATTTCCGCGAACGGCTCTCTGCACAGAGACAATACTGCGAACTGTACTTTCTATCAGGCAGCATTAAATGCACCGAGCTGATACGAGTCTTTTCTTCAATCATTTGTCATTAATAACCTTAGGCTTCAACATTTATTACTTCAGTGGCATTTATTACAGTTGGTATGACTTCTTGATCTTTCCACTTGGCTTATGAAAGCGCAAGTCTGATGATGAACAGAGCTGATCCCAAACTTGAACAAATCTGATTTGAGTCGGCTGATCTTCACCAGTCTGATTTCTTTCCTTCAGCAGATCAGTAGTCTTTTGGACCTTGAATATTTGACCCATCTTTTAAGTCTTCTTACTTTGTCAAAATTCTTCTAAGGGATTTCAACTAAGTTATCTTTACATAGCTGATTTGATGTTTTGGAAATCATCAAAACCTCCCTTAACTAAAAAAATTCAGAGAACTCCATCTTCATCTTTATCCAGCATCTACTATGTATAACTTACCACTATGAATAATGTATTTTTTATTATCTAATTGAAAGTAAATTATGAAGTTCATGTTATGTCGGAAAGTGAATGTTCATAAATTATAGGTAGATATATTCAGTTTAACTCAAGTACATCAACAATGTTTTACTCAAATAATTAAAAAATCACTATGTACTTACTACTTAATTAACATAATATTAATATAACATAGTACTTTTTAAGTTGAATGTATGGAAAATATACCATACAAAATAGAAAATGATATCATGGCCCGAGCCGATGATAACTCTGTGAAAACAGTGTTATCAAGTCTATTTTCTTTACTCATTCGATTACTTTTATTAGAGTTTTACTAGTATCATAGGCAATTTTAGTTAGTTTTATGTTTTGTCGCTCGAATCAGTGGTTTGATTGTTTTCTGCATGAACTGAGGTATTTTCTTATATATTGTGTTCATATTTGTAGGCTTAAGCTATTTGGATCTAAAGACATGATTGGAAGCGAAGAACAATGAATTAAAGATCAAATGAAATCAAGTAGTTCAAGAACGAAGAAGAAAAATACTATCAGAAATGTTGTTATGCACTCCGAGGACCATAACTCTTTCAAGGAATCTCCAATGAAGTTGAATTTCTACTATGATGTAGATGAATGAGTTAGCTACACCACAGATTTTGCGGATCTTGATTTGGAGTTTGGAGATGAAGGTTATGACACTTGCAAAACTGTCGCGCAAATCTGACGCGAGGATATTAAGGGAATTCTTGGGCCCAAAGTCTCCTACTTGGACTCAATTTGGTAGATCTATTTAAGGACTTCTAGGTCACGAAATTTCACATCTTTGAACACTATTTTCATTAGCCACACTTTATACATCAAAGATCATCTTTGAATACTCTTCCAATTCCATATCTTACACATCAAAGATTAATATCTAAGACTTTTGGCACATCAAGATTGGAGATCATCAAGGAGAAATTCATTTTCAAGGTTGCAAGAGGCGAAGATTCATCACGCGCTGAAGGGGGTTTTATTGCTTTTGTATTATAGACTAATAATCTAAATAGTTTAAGTATTTTAGCTTCTTAAATTAGCATGATTCTTTATTCTATGTATATTTTGACTATGAACTAGATCCGATGCTTCTTAGTAGTTTTATTTATTATGATTGAGTTTATTTATGTATGCATGAAGTCTGATTATTAATTAAATTGATAGTTACTTCATTATTCCTGTATAATAACAGTCTATCCCTTAAGACGGGCTCTGGATCATAATTTACTCTAGGTATTGATAACACTTAGGGAGAACGTGAAAATAATTGAGTGAATAGTATTAATAGGTATTGATAACACTTAGGACTATTCATATCTATTAGGCTAGAACTGACGTTGACATATCTCGCGATATAATAATCGATAATGGATATAGTTGAACCGAGTGGATTTGATCACCCATAAAGTAATATTAGAATCCTAGGATAGTAACAAAGCTTAATTAGTTCTTCAATCCAGAGAAGTACAAGATCCATAATAACTCAATCAAATAAGTAGAACGCTAGTTGATCTTCTCATATAATCTCTATCTTCTTGTGTGAACTTGTCTATTTAGGATTAGTGATTTATTATTGATTAGTTATTATTTCTTCATTATAAAACAAATCAACTTATCTTTTCTGAACATAAGTGATAATTAGATAATAATTAGATTAATTAATTCTCCTAGTCTCTGTGGGTACGATATCCGATCTTTAGATCACTATATTACTTTTGCGATACTTGCACTTGCTTTTATTTGCGTTTGTAAAATTCGCAACAAATTTTTGGCGCCGTTGTCGGGGACTACGGTTGTATTAATTTTTCTTCTTATTTGTTTAATTACTATTTTTGTTTAGTTTATCTTATTTTGTTCAGTTTGACTTTTGTTTTCTTGAAATTCTTTTCAGGTACTTTGGACGGTTAGTACGCAGAACTGAGAAGTGTAGTCTGATTCCCTTAATCCAAAGTTAGAAAAGATACCAGAAAGTGAAAAGTCCAAAAAATAAAAATGGTTTACCCGATCCACCTTAAAAAATGTGAGGCTATATCCTTGAGATTCGGGCCAGGAAGATCACCTCTTCAATAGGATGAGGTTGAAAGAATCCAGATGTTAGAACAAGTAGGAACAAGACATGAGGAGAGAAGAGAGATGAGGGATGCTATAAATGAATTGTTTATGCAACATAAGAAATAATATGATGAAGCGTTGCAACAAATGCATACATCAACCCATAGAATTGAGACTAAAATAGACCAAACAATTCATGCTCTAAACAGTATGATGTTTGGTATAATGCCGAAAGACACGAGTTACCAAAAGAAAGACAATATCGAACACTTTCAAGCTACCAACCCTAAACAAGAAGTGACTTCCAACCCAAATTAGACGTCATATTTTGAAGGGAGCTCTAGTGATTCTGAAAATGATATAGACCTGCTATATTTCATAAAATCGAAAGAGGAATGGGAATGGACAGTTAGAGTGAATAATTAGTATCTTGAGTGGAATAAAGAGAAAGACATGGGCTGGTATGAGAGAGACATGAACTGGGATATTGAAGGATTATTTGAGGAAGAAAAGGACAAAGGAGATAACCGAGACTCAATCTCTTTGCCAGAGTTAATTGCGTACACTGATGTTGTTCATGAATAAAAAACGAGGGTTGCAAATCTTTTGTCAAAACTTTAGAACATGCAATTAACTCCGTAGATGTTAAGTCTGAAACACCAACACTAGCTTCTGACAAGAACAAAGGCTTCGAAGTTGGGCAAAGTGTGCTAAAGTACATTGGAAAACGCGTAGGGAATCATAATGAAAAGATGACTGGCCCATTTGTTATAACAACAGCATTATCTAAAGGAATATTTGAAGTATTTGATCCAAAGGGAGAAGCTGGTGAAAGTTGCAAACAACAAGTCCGCAAGATCCGAGCCTTCGAGAGATTCAAGTTGATCACCATTGTAGTCGAGCTAATGACTTAAAACTAAGCGCTTCTTGGGAGGCAACCTGTGTTTTGTGTCTGGTCGCGTGTTATTTTTTTTTTAATTTTTTTTTGTGTGCAGATACATCGATGTTCTAGAGAATATTAAAAATCTGACGAAAAGAAGGACGTATCAAGGTGGAGGGTAACACAAATGGCAAATTTCCAGCAGCTTTAAGCCATGGCTCAAACGGATTAAAACCATGGCCTAATTTCTCGAAAAAAAAAAGGAAATATCCTGCAGCTTCAGGCCATGGCTCAAATTGATTCAAGCCATGGCCTCATTTAAAAAAAAACAAAAACAAAAACAAAAGGAGTGTCAGAACATGATCCGCCCCCGCGGAAAGAATTTTTTGTCCCAGCAAAAATTGATCGGCCTATAGCTAATTTTCAGAACTCACTTCGCCACAGCACAAAAATACTTCGCCCCAGCAAAAAAATACTCCGCCCCAGCAAAAGTCTCAAACCCTAAGTTCTGGTATAGTTTTGTTGATTAGGTTTGAATGAATTTGTTCGAGTTTTGTTGATTCGAAAATTATGGATCCAAAGAAACAAAAGTGGAATGGAGATTGTGATTACCAAGATGGAGCCACGAGCAATGGGTGCATACAATTCTTAGGGCGTATTCTTTCTTCAATTCTCCTTTACATTGATGTATTCTGTTTTTGCTTTGTTTTTGTTTTTGTCCTGTCGACCTCTCTTTACCTCATTGCGTCGCAGTGGGGACACTGCTTAGTTTAAATTTGGGGGTGTGAGGTCGCATTTTCTTCGTGCATGCTAGGTCGACTTTGACTAATTTTTTTTAGATTTTATGTGTTTTTTACAGTTTTTCCTGCACATTTTAAGCATGAATATATAATCGAGAATTTAGGATGACGTTAGAGAATTATAATTAGAATAGAGCTCAAGAAATCCTTTCTTGCCTACCTGATCTCTAGATTCAACGATTAAAATGCTAAGGATCTAAGTGATAGTTTTGCCTAAGTTTGGGGGGAAGGATAACTTTAACAAGAACCAAATGAAGCAAATAATTGAAAAAACTATAAGTTAAATTCAAAGAAAATAACATCACTTGTATGAGACCTGAAAGACCTGATCGCTTGAAACTTATACTGGCACTCCTCTAACTTGACTGCGATAAGATGAACGAAATATGAGTGCATCAACTTAATTATTCTACTATTATGTACTCCTCTATTTTGGCTGCTTCTTTAGAACGAGTTATGAGTGTGAGTGGTGCTAAATATACTTAAGTTATGCTAATTAATGAAGAAAGTGCTAAGTGAAAGTTCAAACTCAAAGGAGTCCATAACTTCGAATGAAAGCGTTGCTAGAACTTAGTAATTAGTACGATAACCTATGGAAAACAGAGAATATGTTTGGCAATTTAGGAATTCATGCAATTAGGTTCAATGATTTTGAAGCTATAGGGATCTAGGCGATTCCGACATTCTCGTTTTACGTACACACACACACGCGCATGAACTACATGATAGAATGCATAATGTTATGAAAATGATGGTTAGTAGTTTGACTTGGGATGCATGATTGTAAATGTTTGTGTCGTTGTTTGAGTTTTTGTCATTAATCGAGGACGAGTAATAGTTTAAGTTTGGGGGTGTGATCACTCGGTGAAAACAGTGTTATCAAGTCTATTTTCTTTAATCATTCGATTACTTTTATTAGAGTTTTGGTAGAATCTTAGGCAATTTTAGTTAGTTTTATGTTTTGTCGCACGAATCAGTGGTTTAATTGTTTTGTGCATGAATTGAGATATTTTCTTATATATTGTGTTCATATTTGTAGGCCTAAGCTATTTTGGATATAAAGAAATGATTGGAAGCGAAGAACAATGAATTAAAGATCAAATGAAATCAAGTAGTGCAAGAACAAAGAAGGAAAATGCTGTCAGAAATGTTGTTATGCACTCCGAGGACCATAACTCTTTCAAGGAAGCTCCAATGAAGTTTAATGAGTTAGCTACACCACATATTTTACGGATCTTGATTTGGAGTTCGGAGCTGAAAGTTATGACACTTGCAAAACTGTCGCGCAAATCTGACGCGATTTCAGCTAGATTTTAAGGGAATTCTTGGGCCCAAAGTCTCCTACTTGGACTCAACTTGGTAGATCTATTTAAGGACTTCTAGGTCACGAAATTCCACATCTATGAACACTATTTTCATTAGCCACACTTTATACATCAAAGATCATCATTGAATACTCTTCCAATTCCATATCTTACACATCAAAGATTAATATCTAAGACTTTTGGCACATCAAGATTGGAGATTGTAATGGCCCGACTCCGCGGGTCCGTCGGATAACGGTCGAAAAGTTATTATTATTTTGAAATAGAGTTAAAATATCGAAACCTTTAAAAAGAACGATAAATTAAAATCGAGAATTAAAGATTTTAAGCGAAACCGGTTTAAAACGATATAAGAACAATTTTGATTACTAAGTTTGAAGCGCAAGTAATTAAAACAAATTTTAGCGGATGACATGACATGGTGAAACAACTTCTGGGATTCAAAAGAAATACAAGAAGATTAAGATTTATATTTGATAAAATTAAAAATCATTTTCTATAGATATTCCCATTTTACAAAATTAGCTAAAACACCAAGATATTTAGCAAGATATAATAAAAATGAACTTAGACATTATAGGAGGTTTAAAATATGAGTTCAAACGGAAATCATAAATGTTAGTTAATATTAGAGAAGGTTTTGAAGATGACAAAAAGGCCACAATGGTTTTGAAGATCAAAAGGTTAAGTCATCAACTAAGAACAGCTTAGTGAAACCTATCTCAAGGTCTGGAAGCTATGTGATCGAATCAGCCGAGTGGGATATCAGATCAGTGAAGATCAGATTGGTTATCATCAGCCGAGTCAAGATAGATGTGTTCATTCTTGAAACAGCCGAGTAGCCATCAGCCGAGTGATCATCAGTAGAGTGATCATCAGCAGAGTACTCCCATCAGCAGAGTGAAGACGATCAGCAAGCTATCCAACGGTAACCTGCTGAGTGCATTAAATGCGACTGACAGAAAGTACAGCAGACTGTACTGTAGCAGTTGCAGGGAGCCGTTCCAGAAAATGGGGACCAGAACTCGAGGACTGCAGATTTCTGTCTCATCTTCAACGGGCAGAAATTCAAATCCAAGAGTATAAATAGAAGACTAACTGAAGATCGAAAAGAGACTTGCACAATTCAAGATCACATCTATAGAGCAAGATCCATCAGTTGAGTCGTCTGATCACAAGCGAAGTCATCTGTTGACAAAGCTTTTCGTTGAAGAACAGAGAACTTACGTTGTCTGTCTGAGTGACTTTCAACTGTAAAGAGAAGAAGTTTATATCCATCTTTGTGAGTGATATAACTTCGTAGTATAGGTCTTCTGAGTGATTTCCTGTACTGAGAGTTGCGAGGAGTTCTTATCCGTCTTTGTGAGTGATAAGACTCTGTAGAATAGGTCCTCTTTGTGATTTCCTATTGCGCACTTGTGGTCGTTTCATTTGTTGTTCGACGCAAGCAGAGTATACTGTAAACTTTGTGATTATAGTATAACCCAAGATCTGTGTGACTTGGAAGAGTGGACTAAAGGATTTTAATCCATATAACCACTATAAAAATATCGGTGTTTTACATCTGCATTCTTCTCTTGCATATCTCAAAAAGAGCATTCAATCGTTAAAAATGTTTTGAAAAGAATTTTGTAAAACTGGGGTAAAACTTTGAAAGATAAACTTGTTTGAAAAATATACTTGATATATCCGCTGCATACAAGTTTTGAAACTCTGAGTATATCTGAATCAGATAAGTGAAATCAGAAGAGTGGTCAACTCTGCTGCTCAAAGCTTTGTGCGCAAACAGCTTAGTAGTCTTACGCTTTTCAGATCAGCTTAGTCTGCTGACAGAAAAAGTTAGAGAAAAAGTTTTAAAGTTTATGAGATCTATTCACCCCCCCCCCCTCTAGATCTCATTGACCACTTTTGGGACCAACAAGTGGTATCAGAGCAGATTGGTTCACCTGATCCTCTGCCTGATCAAACGAACTTGATCCAAGGTGTGTTTTTCAAATTTTTCAAAAAGAGAGCATATTTTGAAAATCAAAAACCTTTTGAAAAATGGATGTCATAAGCCATGTTCCTCACATTGGCCTTATGGACTTTGAAAGCTGGAAAATCAGAATGGAAATCCTTCTTGCTGCTTACGACGACAACATGCTTACTTGTTTTACAAAAGGACCATTCAGATTTCAGAAGACTGTGAAGGTTGCTGGCCAACCAGATCAGATAGTTGACAAAGAGCTGGATGAGCTGACTCCCAAAGAAGTCAAGTTAGTAAACCTTGACAAAAAGGCTAAGCTCATCATGTTCAAAGCTGTAGACGAAGAAAGATTCCAGAAGATCAAGCATTTCAAAACTGCCAAAGAGATGTGGGATAAAGTCTGCGAGCTAAGCGAAGGAAACGACGCTATCAAAGAACACAAGCTCAGTGTGGCTCTTGAGGAGTTTGAAAATTTCAAGATGAAGTCTGGTGAAACGATTGATCAGATGGATACCCGATTTACCAAAGCTCTGAATGAAGTTCTAAGGTTTGGTAAAGAATTTTCGAACAAGGAGATCACCGCAAAGGTTCTCAAGGCCTTGCACCTAAATTCAACATGAAGGTGACAGCCATGGAAGAATCAAGGGATATAGGGAAGATTTCCCTTTCCGAACTGTTCTCATCCCTCAAAGCTTTTGAGTATCAAATGCCAAGAATGGGATTAGAAGTGTCAACCAGTTCAGACCCTACTGCTGCTCTAATGACGTCAGACAAGTCAAGAAAATCAGCAGACAAGTCAAAACAGAAGACTCTGCTGAGTTCAGAAAAAGTCTACACTGCTGACGACGTTACCCTGCTGTTGAATGATTTCAAGAAGTTCTACAAAAAGAAAATGAAATTAAAATATAAAAATGCTACTTCATCTTCTTCTGATCATTTTCAGGAAAACAGGGATTCCTCTAAAGCAACTCTTAGAGACACCAATGACAAAGAGTATGGACTCTTGATCAGAGGTCATCCACACTCATCATCTGAGAAGTTAGCTGAAAAGGAAAAGTGTGCCAAAAAGGAGCGTAAGCTTACAAAGAGCAAATCAAAGTTAGCTGATGCAGCAAAGCTAATAAACTCCGGCATATCTTATTCAGACCGCCAGTCGTCTGATAAGGAATTTGAAGAAGTACCTGAAACTTTATGCTTAACTGTCATAGAATCTGATGATTCTGAAGCTGAGGTAACTTCTACTATTAATTAAATGCACTATTTGAATTGTTGAATAAATGCTGAATTACAAATTCAAATATTATTTGTGCATTTGCCAAGCTTAATGAAGAGATGACTCTGCTAAGAAGAGCAAATCAGATCACTGAAACTTTAGGTTGAAAAACCTCAAGAATCAGCTGACTACCAAAAAGCTTGAGCATGAGAATGAAACTCTAAAAGCTGAGTATGCAATTTGTTTTGAAAATATAAATGAAATTTAAAAGAAAAACTTGCATCATTCTCTAAACAAAAAGAAATCAGAGGCTTAAAAGAAGAAGTCTACTGATGCTCAAAAGGTTAGAAAACCTAGTAAGCTACCTAAGACGAATCAGACTACTAAAACCCATCAGCCGAATAGGCTGCTGATAGGAGCAAAATTTAAATGTCAAGTCTGCTAAATCTAAGGGGAGTTATTAAATAACTCAGGTAAGAAATTGAGGCAAAAATGAATTATCTGGCAAGAATTTGAATCACATTATGATAATTATTATTATGACATGCACCATGCTTATTTTATATTATCATGTTGATCATGTTCACTGTGCTGATTGCCATCCTCATTTTAATATGTATGTTTATCACAAATCTCATGCATCTTACCTTGCTTATGAGCATTGTTTTTATCATGACCAGTAAAGTGGTATCATAATGACAAGTGATATCATCATGATAAAACATAAGTCACTAGATCATCACATGTCAAAGATTTTACTAACCCTGCTGGACCCAATAAATAAAGGGTACCAAAATTAGTCATCTGTTTTACAGGTGAAGTACATGTGAGATGACAAAGATGAGTTGACTGCCTTGCAAATTTCACCAAGTTCATCAAGTGGTCTCACCAGCGAGCATGTACCAACAAGTGTGTTATCAAATAAGTGGTATCAACAAAGTGGTATAATTCAAGTGGTAGACTCTACATTTGGAGATTTCAAGGAACGCAAGAGTGTTGAAAAGTTGAAGATTATCAAAGAATAACAAGTGGTATTAAAGACCAACAACTGATCGCAACAAGCAGTATCACCATCAAGTGTGGTATCAGTCAACCATGTGACAAAGAAAGTGGTTTGTTGATTTTGGATTCATAAGTTGAGGGGGAACCTATCAGAAGACTAACCCAGAACAGCTTACTGAAATTCAACGGCTGAGTGTCTTGAAGAGAAACTCTCATCAGACTACTTGACCACGGATTCTTGAACTTAGGGGGAACGTGTACGACGAGCGGTACTCCTAAATAAAGATGAAGTTTTCAATAAGTCAAAATGAAGCTATCAGAAGACTGCTTCTTATCAGCCGACTGAAACTCAACAGCCAAGTATTATTCAAGAATGTACTACATCAAGTGGTATCAGCAAGTGTTATCACATCAATAAGTGATATCAGCTGACTAATCTGATTTACATTTATACAAGTAGTATCAGACTACAAGTAGCATCAGACTACAAGTGGAATCAGACCACAAATACCAATAAGTGGTATCAATTCTTGAAGTTAAGGGGAAATTTTCTAGCTGGAGTGATAAACAGCAACGAACACTACCCAAATCAGCCTAGTACTCACCTACTTGTCTTCAGCATACTAAGTTTGCAATCCTAAAGGGAAGAAGAGATGCAACTCAAGTATTGTTGTTGATGACAAAAAGGGGGAAGATAAACTAAGAACCCTTTAAGCATAAGATCAGAAAGGGGAAGATAAAGGATGCAACTAAGAACCCTTTAAGCAGAAGATCAGAAAGGGGAAAAGAACCAACCATTGGTATATTTTTTAAAGTTGTATCAGATCAATAAATTTCCATCTCAAGGTATGAAGACCAAATCTGAAGACTTAGAAGACGTTCTTAGTTGAAGGTTTTGTCATCATCAAAAAGGGGGAAATTGTTAGTTAATATTAGAGAAGGTTTTGAAGATGACAAAAAGGCCACAATGGTTTTGAAGATCAAAAGGTTAAGTCATCAACTAAGAACAGCTTAGTGAAACCTATCTCAAGGTCTGGAAGCTATGTGATCGAATCAGCCGAGTGGGATATCAGATCAGTGAAGATCAGATTGGTTATCATCAGCCGAGTCAAGATAGATGTGTTCATTCTTGAAACAGCCGAGTAGCCATCAGCCGAGTGATCATCAGTAGAGTACTCCCATCAGCAGAGTGAAGACGATCAGCAAGCTATCCAACGGTAACCTGCTGAGTGCATTAAATGCGACTGACAGAAAGTACAGCAGACTGTACTGTAGCAGTTGCAGGGAGCCGTTCCAGAAAATGGGGACCAGAACTCGAGGACTGCAGATTTCTGTCTCATCTTCAACGGGCAGAAATTCAAATCCAAGAGTATAAATAGAAGACTAACTGAAGATCGAAAAGAGACTTGCACAATTCAAGATCACATCTATAGAGCAAGATCCATCAGTTGAGTCGTCTGATCACAAGCGAAGTCATCTGTTGACAAAGCTTTTCGTTGAAGAACAGAGAACTTACGTTGTCTGTCTGAGTGACTTTCAACTGTAAAGAGAAGAAGTTTATATCCATCTTTGTGAGTGATATAACTTCGTAGTATAGGTCTTCTGAGTGATTTCCTGTACTGAGAGTTGCGAGGAGTTCTTATCCGTCTTTGTGAGTGATAAGACTCTGTAGAATAGGTCCTCTTTGTGATTTCCTATTGCGCACTTGTGGTCGTTTCATTTGTTGTTCGACGCAAGCAGAGTATACTGTAAACTTTGTGATTATAGTATAACCCAAGATCTGTGTGACTTGGAAGAGTGGACTAAAGGATTTTAATCCATATAACCACTATAAAAATATCGGTGTTTTACATCTGCATTCTTCTCTTGCATATCTCAAAAAGAGCATTCAATCGTTAAAAATGTTTTGAAAAGAATTTTGTAAAACTGGGGTAAAACTTTGAAAGATAAACTTGTTTGAAAAATATACTTGATATATCCGCTGCATACAAGTTTTGAAACTCTGAGTATATCTGAATCAGATAAGTGAAATCAGAAGAGTGGTCAACTCTGCTGCTCAAAGCTTTGTGCGCAAACAGCTTAGTAGTCTTACGCTTTTCAGATCAGCTTAGTCTGCTGACAGAAAAAGTTAGAGAAAAAGTTTTAAAGTTTATGAGATCTATTCACCCCCCCCCCCTCTAGATCTCATTGACCACTTTTGGGACCAACAATAAAATCAAATAAGAATTTAAACAAAAGTTCAACTACTCTCTGGAACTAGGGTGGGATCGCAACCGTGATGACCTAACCGCAACATGAACTATCATTTACCCCAAACACCTGTAGCTGAAAAGATTGAAACACAAAATGCATAAGTTGATCGTCCAACTTAGTGAGGCTGTAGTGCACTTGTGCGTGGTGCAACATAATATACACGAGCATATACAACAGTACAGTAAATGAACATATGCTATAACAATTTAAGCACGTTAAACAAGTAACCAACATTTGTTGATGCCGTCCTCCTCTTACCCTTCAATCCACAGTCAGGAAAACCACCACCTAACACTCCAAGTAAGGTGCGACCTTACATAACAGTCAGGAGTTTGACTTTCATCCACACTTGGTTCGTGAAGCGGGTCTACGGTGGATCGAGGTAACCCTCCGTCCCTTACCTTTCGGGTTAACCACGATTCCGCACACCAAAATAGGGGCCCACACAGTAACAATAAACAGTACAGTACAGGACAGTAACAGTAACAGTTCAGTAACAGGAAATCGGTAACCAACTCAATAACAGTTCAACATGTAATATCAATGACTCATAAGCACATAGACATAAACAATAATTCAACATGTAACTTGTCCTAGCAGCCGAGTTCTTTATGTTATCATACATCACATGCTTGTTTGTTTAGTGACTAAGTTACAGTTATGACTCGACCTACTAGCACATTTAGACATACACACAAGTAACAGATAGCACTCACCCGAGGAGCTTATTACGGCGATCAAAATTCCGCAATGAAGTGTATCCGAAACCTGAGCAAATACGTATACGACTAAGAATGTATCTAACAACCTTACTAAAACGTAACTAATGAAAATCCTACACAAGGATTTCCTAAACTATCATATCACACAAAAGTGCTTAAAACTTATGACATCAACTTCAATTAAGAGATATTATTTTCAAAACTCAAAATACTAATTTCATAAAACTGTAAACAACAAAAATTTCACCTTTATTTTCCAGGTTTTCAAAACAGCCCCTAAACTTTTGAGAATATCCATTTTTGCAAAAATTTGCAACAAACTTTAAATCAAAAGATTTTTATTTAAACTCATATCAAAAATCAAATAAAAGTATTAAGTAACTTGTTACTTTAAAATTCAAATCTATTAAATTCCACAAGTTTAAAACTTTCAAAAATACCATCATAGTTTTGAAAACTTAATAAAATCAATTTTCTTGAAAATTAATTCAAAATCCACGCATTTAAGTGATATTTAAAAATAATCAACCATAATTTCAATATAAAACTGAGATTTAACAATAAGTTTTAATAACTTTTCACAAACAAACAATGAGAAACAAAAGTTCTTTCATTATAAATTTTTATAATTTTTTTTTCAAATTTTCAATCTTAAAACACAAGTTATCAAAGCACTATTTCAAATCAATTAATCAAAAGTTTATAAAAGTATCAATGTAAAAACAACGATCAAACAGCACCTTCACCCCCTTATTTTCAGATTTACAAAAATAACCCCAAATATTTCAAAAACTCCCATTTTTGCAAAACTTCGAAATAAACTTTAAAACAAATGCTTTTCAAGTAAACCTAACCAAATATCAAACAAAAATAGATTTTTCAGTCCATTAGACTCTCAAAATTTTCGTATCCCTAATCCTTGGACTTTTAAAATCTTTCAAAAATACCCCCCCAAAGTTTCAAAAATTATAAACAATAACTTTCTTACAAAAATAAATCAAATCCAAATATCTAATAAACATTTATTTAAACCAAGCAAAACTACACCATCCTTATAGCTAAAATCGAGTTAATCGAGATACATGCATAACATAGTACGAACTCAAACTAAATTCTAAAGCCAAAAATTAACAACAATGTAGATAATGCACAATAACATTTAGGCTCAAGGAACTATCTAACGAACTCAAATCGAAAAATGAAGACCGAAAATGGAATACCCATTCCGAGACGAAGTCGCTGACCGGAGCAGGCACGTTGAACGGCGTTGATCGGCCGTTGACCGACATCGGAAAATGAGCCGAACCCACCATTCCACTCTCCTCTAAGCCTAGAATACCGTGGTGAAGCCCAATTGTCGAAGATATGACCGGAAAAGGGGCATGCAAAGAAACCCACTTAAAACCGCCACTTCCACCTCTAATTTTTGCCAGAAAACACCTTATATTCCTTCAATTACCACCACCATTGTGTTCCTCTCGTCGAGTAGATCAATTTTGACTACTCATTTACTTGATTTGGTTAAGAAATGAAGAAGTTACAAACAAATTAAGTAGAGGAAATATGTGTGTGTTTTAGTGTGTGTAAAACTTGAATAAGAAGAGAAATGAGGGAAATGTTAGACTTTAATTCATATTTAATGGATGTTTGCATTTAACACCCTCAAGAAGTGGGTAATACATTTTAGTTCTCAAAGTCTTTGGACAATACATCAATTCCTCTTTTTATTTTATTCTTGCATTTAAATCCTCAAAATAACACAAGAGTGAGTATTAATTTAAAGCACTTCAAATTTAAAAATATGCTCACTCGTTGAATTTTTTTTTATAACAACATAGATTTGAATTTTAATTTCAATTATTAAATCTACATAATTAAAATTATCAATTTCTAGTAAATTAAAATTATAGGAAAGAAAATTCATAAATGAATTTTTCGGGGTTTTACATTCTTCCCCCCTTAAAAGAATTTGGTCCCCAAATTCAATCTTGAGTTTTGAAAAGTTCGAGTGATGCTGTTGTATCTCTCTTTGTATTTTTCAAGTCTTTTCTTGTATACTTTGTCAGCACCATGAGGCTTTAAACTATGGAGTCCACTGGTTTCTTGATTTGGACGAATGCGAACAAATCTTTCCTCTAACACTAGATGTTTCTGGAGTCTGATGATACGCAGTCGCGAGCATGAGGAAAAATCCTTCTGGAACTTCATACGTGGAATTTTACCCGATAAATCAAAGTTCGACGAATAATCAAACTCACATGCCGTAGTTAGATTCTCCCATAAAGGAAAACTTTCACGTTCTAACACAAAAATTCGATTTTTGCAAATGAAATTCAAAAGATAATGGAAGACATCTGAATTGATATTCTCAGCAGGAATCAGAAATGACAGTCCAATGAAGTGCCTTGATAAAGATTGTAAAAGATGACCGGGTCAATTGATGTAGATAATAAGGTCAAACTGAATAACGGTAACGAAAAGAAGATCGATGAAGATTGCAAACAAAACAGAATAACAGTAACAATGATAATTAAGTAAAGAGATCGGAGTAACAAGAAAAATGAATGTGACACATCAATAAGGATAGTAAAAATTGAACCAAGAGTTCTGTCAATAGTAATCAAAGCTTTGAATGTCTTTGATTATTTAAAGTTTGAGCTAAGATAAAATTCGCTATTCAAAGATTCATTTTAAGTAGTAATGACTGTAGCAAAAGTACAACGTAGAAAGCGAATAGAGTTCAAGAACGAGATCCAAGAAAAAGGAGAACATCATATTCGAGAAACTAACCATGATAAAAGAACATGTTTAGAAAGAACAAGATAACAGTGTGGAGTTCAGAAGAAAGTAGATGACTGAGTGAAAATGATGCATGGTCAATGAAGTCAACAAGTATGGATGATATGAAATCAAAGAGACAATTCAGAAACGACCATATATTAGCAAAGGGGTTCAATAAAGTATCAAGCAACACCGAAACGATAAATTTCTAAAAGGATCAAAAAGAGCAGTTGAACCAAAAATTTTGCCCATGAAAAATGAAGCAATTGAGTTTATAGACTCAACAAAATAACCTTAGAATAAAGTAATGAGGTCCTCAAAAGTCGATCGAGTCAAGGAATGTCCAAATAATATAACCAGAAAGTGGTCGATTAAGTATTTTCAATGAATGCGATAAGGCAAAATCGAATAGGAATCTTAACAAGGACTATGAAAATGACTGAAAAATGTGAGTTGTAATGTTCATAATAGATATTCGAATAAAAAGCTCAATTTGAACAATGTAATCAAATAACAAGTATCGTTAAGGGTTATAAGACTATCACATCAGAAGTCTCAATAGAGATAACAAGAAGGTTGAATCAGAGATATCAATAAAGAGGTTTTGGTATTAATAATCAGAACGTTAAAGTGTCTTTGAATATCTGAAGATCATTTTAAGACAGAATGGATCATTCAAAGGTTCATTTAAAGAAGCAATAAGTGCAATGATCATACTAGAGACAAAGCGAATAAGGTTCAAGGACAAGACACAGAAAAATGAAATGGTCCAATTTACAAGGTAATGATAGCAAATAGGATAAAACAACTTCAGAAGGAACATGAAACAAGTATGAAGTTGACAGTACATTCCTTTTAGAATAAAATAACAAGCAGGAATAATATGAAATCGAAGAGACTTTTTTAGAACCTATCGCAATTCAATAATTAGGTTCAGGGAATAAAGATAATGAAATATTCCTAACCACTTAATCAGATTAATGTAAGAAGTCTGATTCACGAATTCACTATGAAGAAGTAGCTCGTGAAATAAAAAGGGAGTACAAAATCCGAACAAATGTAGAACTCAAATATCAAATTGGAAGCTTCCATCAGACAACAAGAAGCTGAATTTAAAGTGTTAATAAACTATGAAGGGAGGGTTTTAATTAGAATGGTAATCGGTTCAAGAAGAAACCGTAAAATTCAAGAAATTGTGAGAAACAATATTTAAAAGTATGAGATCAAGGCAAACAAATTCAAGAATAAGGCTCAAGAAAGAATCAAGGAATTTTTTGGTCAATTCAGAATTAAAATTGAGAGAAAGAAACTGACTATCGCATATGGAAACCAAGGAAAAAAAAACATTAGCGCATATGGAAAAATAAACAATGAACAATTCGGGCCCAATTATAGATATTCGTCTGATAAAAATGAGTAGAAGATGTTAGGAGACGAATTCTCTCACGTCATCGAAAAATTATAGAGTTAGGATTTAATTCACTTATGAGTGATTGCGGATCTTTGAAGTTCTTGTGTAACAAAGAAGGTATCATTGGCTTATTTCCTTAGTCGATAGCTGGTTTACTAGATGACGAAGATAGTTGCAACGCTTCTCTTCAACCACTGACATTCGTTACACTCGATTTCTCCAGAGAAACCACTACAATGTGATGAGTAGGCTTCTTCAAATGACTTGTTCATCGATACACTTAACTTTTGTGGAAACATCCTTTCTCGAAATTTCAACATGCCGATAGATTCAATAGAGAGAGGAATTTCGATCCTCTTGATAGACCCCTTGGTTTCTTTTAGACCCTCGTCTTTCATTCTATCTGAATTCTCGATAGCAAGTCTTGATGTTAAAGACTATTTGGTTGTCGCCACACTCCATTAATTACGTTTTCCAAGAACTTATATAATACATCATCAAGACGTGTATATAACAAGTAGGGGTCACATATTTTGGTCAACATACAAAGAGTATGCAAGAATCAAGAGTGGCAATTCAAAGTAATCTAGATCAAATAACCTACAAATGTAGGTTCAGATGAAAGTAAATTTCAACCTCGAGGAAAAGTAGAAAGATGGATATTTGAAGAATGAGACACACTTGAAGTTCTAGGTACAAAATAGTCATTATCAATCAAACTAACAATGACTAAGAGAGAGTTTCCATGGAGCACGAACTAGCGAGATGAATCATAATTAGTCATGAACATAAAATAATAAATAAAGTCATTTTAACAATGAGTAAATCGATCTGAAAGTTCAAATGAACTATGATTTTTAAGAATTGTATGTGAGGGATGAAATATATAGTAAATCACCAAGATTCAAAGAAACGTGTATCAATTTCATACTATCAAGAATAACCCATACACGAAACTCAAAAACATGATAGATTCGAGAATAAGTTAAAATCAAAGAACGAAGCTCAATGAGAATCCAAATATATTCAGATTCGATGTGTTGGTCCCAAGTGGTCAGATGAGGTCTAGAGGCGGGGGGTGGGGATCAATAGACCTCTGAAAAGTTTTTAGACTTAAAAACTTTTCAGTCTTCTGTCAGCAGACTAAGCTGATGAAGAACAGTAAGATGACTATGCTGACCGTGAACAAATCTTGAACAGCAGAGTGACCACTCTTCTTACAATTACTTAGCTGTTTTTCAGCAAAACAGTTTTATCCAGAGTATACTTGCAGCGGATGTTTGAAAGTGTTTTTCACAAGTAGACTAAGTCCTTAAAAAGATTTTATCCCCAGTTTTAAAACTCCTTTTAAAATCTTTTACCAATTCAAAGTGCAAACTTATGCAATTTCAAAATATGCAAGAAAACTTAAATGCAAATTAAACACAGTTTACAATATTTCTCCACTTATACCTAGACAACAAATGAAAAGGCTATAAGCTCGCAATAGGAAATCACAAAGAAGACCTATCAATCTGAAGTTAAATCACTCACAAAGACGGATTTAAACTTCGCACAACACTCAGCTAAATACAAAACCACTCAGAATGTATTTTTCTATTTTCTTCAACTGGGTTTCTGTCAACAGATGACTTCCACCAGACGAGTGAGCTGATTGAGCTTCTTGAGACTTAGAAATTTTTTGCTTCAAAAAAGAAATCTCAGAAATGTTGTTGTGTTTTTCTCTCTTCGAAATCAGCTCTATTTATACTTGGATTTGAAAATATGACCGTTGAAGCAAATCACACTTCAAATCCATAGCCTTAGCCCAAATTCAGAACGGCTTCCTGCTACAGTACTGTCTCTGCTGTACTATCCTGTAGCTGCATTAAATGCACCATGCTGATCCGAGAGTATTCTTCAATCATTTGTCATTACTACCCTTCTCTTGCAGCATTTATTACACCAAGTGCATTTATTACCGTTGGACTAATCTCTTGATCTGTTCTACTCTGCTGATTGAGGCAACTCTGCTGATCAAATGCTGAACTAATCTGATTTTTAGTCAGCTGATGACCTACCCTTATGATTGATGTTTCAGCGTGAGATCAGTAATCTTCTGGGCTTTGAATCTTGAACTCCTCTGATGTCTTCTTTACTTGTTCAAAATTCTTCTAAGGGACCTAAGCTTTCCATACTTAGCTGATTTTGACGTTTTGAAAATCATCAAAACCTTCCCTTATCTTCTAATCTTCTTTGCACTCTATCTTCGTCTTCATCCAACAATTTCCGCCTTTTTGATGATGACAAAACTCCAGCTAAGTACCTGTACCTAAACTAAAGTTTTGATCCTAAAAAATTTCTGAAATAGAAATAATCTATTGTATTTCAAACTTTAATATTTTTATAGATTCTGAAAAGATTACATATTACAAGTTTGGTAGATGAGATGTGCAAAAAGTAAATTACAAAGATTTCAAGCATAAGTGACCTAGACTAAACTAGTCTTCTGTTTTGTCTTCTTGCTTGTCCTCTTTTTCTTCTTCAGGTGTGGAAGATTCAGCTTCTAACTCTTTGAAGAATTTCTGTTTTAACAGCTCCAACTTCTTTTTCTTGACATCAGGATCTAGCTGTTCTTCAGCTGAGTCCTTAGCAACAGCTATTTCTTTGTCAGACTTAGCTTTTGCTTCAGCTTCAGTTTCTTCAGCTTCCTTTTCTTCTTCTGTGATCTTCTTATCTGTTGGTCTGCTTGTGCCTTCATTATCTTCATCAGTCTTTTCATTTTCAGCAGATTCCTCCAGTACTTCAGTTTCTTCTAATTCAGCATTTTCTTCTTCATCACAAGGTACCTTATCTTCCCTAAGTACCCTATCTTCCCCCCTTTTGTCATCATCAACAGGGTTGACTGGATATTTTGGTAAGACTGGGGTGATCTGAAGTGAATCACAGAGAAGTTTGATGTTCTCTTCCATAACATCAAGTTGAGCTTGTTGTCTAAGCTGATTGGCCTCAAATGCTTCCATTCTGTTGAGAACAACTTCACCTTGGTCACCTAACTGAATTTGAGTTTCCAGCAGCAAATCAGCAGATGCCTTGAAGTCTCTGATCATATTTTCCAAAGTTTCATCCTTAGCTTGGATGGCCACTTCAACTGTTTCTGTAATATCCCTCCAACCAGCAGCTGTGCTTTGAGTCCTTCTCCTGATTATATCCATATCTTGACAAATGGACTTCACATTTTGAGCACTATCTTCTATCAGAGAAGTGGAAACATCAGCAACTTTGGTTGTTGACTTACAGCAGCCAACAGATTTGCAGTAATCTTCTCCTCCAGTCCCTTCATAGAACTTGAAATTATCTGTTGAATGGAATCCAACAGACTTGGCTGTACAGAATGAGAAGAAATATCAGTTGGTATAGGAGGTAAGGCACGAGTTGCCTCTTCAGTAATCTGATCTGCTGCTTGAGTTGTTTCTTTTGTAATCTGATCTGCTGGACCAGAAGCGGGCTCTTCTTCCTTGGTCTTATCAGCTTGACTAGGAGTGCTTTCCTTCTCCTGAGTCTGATCATTTTGCTTAGCAGTAACCTCCTTTTCTTTAATCTGATCAGCTGGATTTGGAGTGATTTCCTCTTCCTTTGACTTATCATTTGGTTCAGACTTGCCCTCCTTTTCTTTATCTTGATCTACCAGATCAGAGGTGCTGTCCTTCTCCTTTTCTTTGTCCTGATCAGCAGGGTCAGAAGTACCTTCTTTTCCTTTTCCTTGGTCTGCAGGATCAGAAGTTCCTTCTTTCTCTTTGCCTTGGTCAGCAGGGGGTGCTTGGATCTTTTTAACATCGATAATTGTACGCCTTGTGCCAGCTTCATCGAGAGCAGTCTTGTGAGTAATCCAAGTTAGATCATCAATAGGAACAAAAGGTGAGATGGGATCTTCTGGTAGTTCTTCATATGGCCTAATAGTAGGACCATAGACAATCTGCTTCAGACTTGGAAGGGGAATCATAGAACTTGGTTGTCCCATCATCTCCCTAGTCTTCTTGGCCCATGTTTCCATTGTCTGGGAAACTGCCAATTTTATTGACCGTTACTTTAGGTCTTCATTTCAGCATATTCTTCAGGAATTGAGTCATATAACTTCTTTGCTTCAGCCTTGACAACATGACTGATCCTCAGTTTTAACTTGTCCAAAAAGAACTCTGAGTCTAATGCTTGAGTAATAGAACCTGTCTCAAGCCACTTTAGCACCCAGGCTTCTTCATCAGCAAAGGCTTTCCAGCTTGCAATTTGGTCTTTACTCTTTGTCAGACGATAGTCTCTCCATCTGTTATATCTGATCTTTTCTTTGTTGAACATCGTCAGACGAGTAATCCTTGCATCCTCAGCATCCAACCTTTTGATGAATTCTTCAAAAGCATCAGGGTCATCTCTGACAATCTCCAATGCCAGTTTGACCTCTTCTCTTCTTTTAGGTTGTATAGCTGGAGTAGGCATGATTGGTTTAGGTTTGGTGGGATCTCTCTGTTCACCAATTACTATACCACCAGTATGCTTTGGACCATGAGAGTCCTTAGCACTTGCCCCAATAGCAGCAGCTAACTCAGCTGCTTCTATACCATCCCTTTGAGCTTGAGTCATTTTGCTGGCTTCTTCTTCCAGCCTTTTGAGCTCAAGGGCTTTAAGGCGATCCTCCTCAGCCTTTTCTTCTGCCTTTCTTTTCCTTTCTGCCTAATCTAACCTTTTCTTTTCAGCAGCAGTAAGGTAAGGAATCACAATCTTACCAGTCCTTCTCTTCTTTGCTTCAGGACTTTCCACTGTTTGAAGTGGAGTGGCAGCAACAGGAGTAGGGTGCAGAAGGAGTGCATCCCCTTCATTTGTTGTACTAGTCTGCTGTTCTTCTCTAACTTCAGTAGATAGTGCAACAGATGAGTCTTCAGCATGTTTAGCAGCAGGTTTTTCAATAACAGCAGGTCTCTCTGCTGATGCTGATGTCTCCCTCACTGTTTCAGTTGGTTCTTCAGAGAATGTAACTTTTCTTTTTGCCCTTGACTTGGCAATTTTCCTTGAAGGATTAGCTTGAGGAGGCCCTTTAGCAGCACTCCTTGTCCTCATTCTCTTAGCAGGTTGAATAGGGACAGCTTCCTCAGATTCTGTCCTTTCTGGAGATGATCCAGTCTCCATTTGCTCAATTTCTTTAGTGAAGTCATCAATTACCTTTTCAGGAATGACAACTTCAGGCTGTGCTGATCCAGCTTCAACAGGAGTGGTTACTTTTTGATCAGCAGACTTACTGGTCTGACCAGTCTTCTTTCCCTTCTTTGCAGGGACTTTGGCAGCCTTAGTAGAAGCCTTTCTTTTAGAGGTGCCCATACTCTTAACAGGCTCATATAGCTTGAATTCTTTGCCACCATGGATAGTCTTTCCACTTCCCATAGGACATCCTAGGCTCATGAACAGATGACTTAGCAGAATGCCATACTTGACCTTCTTATCACACAAAAGATCAAATACATGAGCAGCCCAGTTGATTTTCAAGCCATAGTAGATGGAAATCATGGTGTAATACCTCCTTCTTGGTAAACCATCTAAAGAACTTGTACTGCAGTCCAGTACCTTCGCAATGATGTCAGCGAACCTCTGATACTCATCTTTTGTTGGGATATTCTATCTAGGGGCTTGATTGTCAATACAACAAAGTGCGGAATTTAAAATTTTTCGAGGTCCCTATATGTCCCATAAATCTTTCTCCACAGTTTATTATACGAAAAGCATGAATCAAACACTTAATTAAACATAGGGGGTTTAATCGCAATTTTACCTCACCACGGATTTGTGGTGGTTTCCTCCATGTGTTTGGTTCGATCCACAGCTTGAGTGATCCATGTGTTTCACCTCCAAAGTTAGTCCACACCAATCGGATTGTAGTGACGCCTACAAGTCTTAGGCTCAGAACTGGATATCGCAGGTTTGTCAGAAATGGATTTCCGATCTGGACTTAAGATCTTGATCAGGGTTAGGAGATACAGATGGAAGAAAAGGATCACATGACTTGTGTGATCGGAGCAGGGCTCGGCCAGGTTGGGTTCGGCCATCTCAGGATTCGGCCGAGTTTGGTTCGGGCGACTTGGGGTTTGGGGCGAAAACTTTTGGGGCGATTTTGTAGTTAATAATACTTGTGCAAAAATCTGATTTTCTCTCTTGTAAAAATCGACTTCTCTCAAATTTTCAGCAAAATAATTTTCTCTCAAAATTTTCTGAATTCACTTATGATGAAGAGAAGAGAAGGAATATATTTATAGGAGAAGAGTCCTTCTCTAAAAAGATATCTCCTTCCCTTGTCTATCAAATCTTCATTCCTTATCAAGTTAGGAATGTGAGATTTGATAGATCTCTTCTAACTTGCTCTCCAAGAAATAAAACCCTTTTTCCTCATTCATCAAAAATCGCCCACTCCCTTATTTCTAGTTAATTGCAAAATCAACCCCATAATTATCCAATACTAAAATTGGTTAATTATTTATTCTTCCAATTAATTAACTACTTTAATTAATTTCCATAATTAATCAGATGACTCTAATTAAACATTAATCAATTAGACATCTAATTAATAATCTCCTATTGAATTAATACCATAATTCAATTACTTTGATTTAACAACTTTAAATCATTTGCTTTCCTTTAAGACAGTCACCGTCCAATTGTATTGTGTGTGACCCTCTGGGTTCACCATCAACTGGCAGCAGGCCCACGACTTTCGTGATTTAATTAACGAGCAATTAAATGCTCCGATCAATTAAACAACTTTTAATTGACCACTCCTATAATTAATTTTCCTATTAATTTAGGAGTACCTACACTTCATGGTCGATGTCTAGCCACAAGCCCATGAAGCCCAATCAAAGGTGAATTGATTATTGTGAACCTCACCTCTTATAATTGCCATGTGCATACGGTCCTTCCACGATGATTTCCCGATCGAGACCTAGGGTGTGTGAATTGATCGGCACCTCTAATTATCTCGATACTGTACTTTCTAATTATGGATAATAATTCTGGTGTGACTGCTAAATTTGGAAATAACTTCAAAATTCGTCACCAAACATGGCCATGGGTTTCTAGGAACATATTATCGAAGAACGTACAGGAAATACTCTCATCTTATCAGGATGAGTCGATAGATCCTTTCTTAGTACTAACCACTCGCGTACAGTCGTGTACGTACCCAACATAGGCACTTTGTGGCCAGGCTACGTGACCAGTACCTAAATCTAAGTACGCACACTTGTGCACCGAATTCGCCCTACCACCTCAAGTCTAAGGACTAAATCGTACACTATTATAAGCCTTGAGAAACATCCCATCACCGATATGCGTCATGCGCTTCCACAATGGGTTTCTCTGTTCGGGTCGTTCGATGCATTCAATCCTCCATTGAACCACCTACTCATATGCACTGGCCTCAAATGCCTTGCTCATGAAACGCTACAAATTCACTCCATGTGAATCATGCATACTTGTACAAGTCTTGGCGATTCCTACGATACCCCGTCTCGTTCGGAATCTATGACTTGGAACGGTTTTAAGATCACGACCTTTGAGACTGTTTCATGATTGCACTCAGTACTGAAGTGAATCGTCCCATAGTCTATTTTGACCTTAGGATTTCATCCAATCGCTTAGATAAGTTCGCGAGAGATGAAGTTGGCCATTGTTCAATTTCACGTACTATGAATGAACGGGCATATTAGTTATAAACCATAAGAAAATAGTACTTCAACAAGCTAATTAATATTGGCTTGCTGGGCACTACTCTATCAATCTCCCACTTGCCCTAAAGCCAATCACAACATTTCTAAGACCCATATATACCAAGATGTCCCTCGAACCATTTGTGAAAGAGCTTAATTAGTGGATCTGCTAAGTTTGTCTTTGTTTGAGATGACGTAGTACTTTTACACGTCTCAGTTATCTATGACTTGTTCAATCATATGATATTGTGTTCAGATCATCGGTGAGATCTCGTTTCCTTTTCATTGAGCAATTGCCTTGTTTAAATCGGTTAAGATTATGACAGGCTTTTGCCATGCTAGGTAATTCATCCAATCATTGGACGAATGTTTCTCATCTAAATACTTTCTCTTGTGCAGCATCATAATGGTGCTATTATTCTGATTGAGTTGGCAATGGTGTACTATTGGAATTTCTTCCAATTTACCTTAGCTTCATCGAGACAGAATAAATCATCCACTTCAGACTGGGAATCTCGAATCTTTAAATCCTTCGAGTTTTCAATTTTCCATTACTACCACAGACCAGCATTATATCCTTTAATTATCTTCGAGGATTGCTTTAATGGTAGTCCAGTGTCCTTTACTGGTGTTCGACTATCAGTAGCTCTTGAATGATCAGAGCATTTTGATGTGTCAGGTCTAGTACAAGACTTTGCATGCTACATGCAATCCAAATGCTAAAGCATAAGGCTTCTTGAGACAGTTACTTCTTTACTTATTAAATTTAGGGCTCATTAAATAAGTAAGAGAGTTTTGTCTCTTTGGAACTAATCCTTTCATGGATTCTTCCATATTGAATTTAATCAATATTTAGTCTTTGTACTTCGATTTGGTGAATTGCAACATCTATTTCGCTTTTATCTCCATAAATACGTATTGCCAGTACGTGAGATGTAGTTCCCAAATCTTATCATGGAAAATTGCGTGAATAACACGCTTTCGTCTGTGCTTCTCTGATATTCTTATATCGTATGTGTAGATCAATATCTCGTTCGTTGCGAATTTTACTATGCTCCCACTGATCCTTTTGCACATTTGGAATCCATATGCCTTTTGACAAACTTCAACATTCTTGATTGACTTATCAAGTTGCATGTTCCATGTTTGGGAAAAAGTCATAGATTGACCTTTGGATTTGAATAGAGATCTTCTCATCAATTTTCAATTGTGAGATGCAGGATTCATTTCCAATGGTCATTCTTCGGCAGTGAAAAACCACCTTTCTATGGCCAATAGTTTCGAAATGGATTTTGACGTAGCAAACGGATAAGGTACTTTCATTGGTCCTAGAAGGACTTTTGAAGAGTGACCTATCGCCATTAGGTGAGTCAAAGTTTCCACTTTGAATCTTATGGCTTCATGCCATATCCCTTAGTTCTTTTGTAATCTAGGATTAGAATCCAGTTTCTTAATTTCGTAAAATGGAATTTTGAGTTCCTTACGAATTGATCAGATTACTAATTTGTGCATGGATCGGTTCAGTAGGTTTCGGGGTTTACTCCCACTGTTTGTGGGGATGGGTCCAGTTCCTTGGACTTCATCAAGTTCTATGACGTCTCTTATTTCCTTTGACAAGAGTTTTGTCAACAGAGGAACAAGCTTCTTACGAGATACTTTCGTTTCTCTTTTGTCGTAGAACAGGTATCCAATGGATTTTGTCGGATACCCCACAAACTTTATATGAATTAGATCTACCATCTAATTTCTCATATAAGGGTGTATTGCTATGTCTTAATGACATGGCGGTGTAAGAACTTACTTCGAAATACTAGACCAAGTACTTTTGAAGTGTCAGGGGAGGCTATCCCCTAATGTGAATATAGGAATTTAGCAAGATCACAGTCGAGAGTCGAACTAAGTTTTATCAAAGCTCGATCTTCTTCTTTGATTTGCTTTGTTTAGAATTCTATTCTCCTTTAGATAATCGAGGATTCAGTTGCTTATGTTTCAGCAAGTTTGATTAGATCAAATTGCTTTCGACATAATGCATCTAGTTACTTCATTTCCAAAACATCTATTGAATTACTTCAATAGTTTCAGAATTGTACTTCTTTTGAACTAGTGCTTTTAGTTCTAATTGATTTGAAATGTTTAGAATGCCTAGCAATCCTTTATTTCGGTTATTATTCTTTTAAGACAAGATTTGAAAGTTCGGAATTTTATCTAAGTTCCTTATTTCAAGGACAGTAGACAAAAACTTTCCTTTCGAATCTTTCTTTAGGAAGAATGTCCAAAATAAACATTTCAGTGAACGATTATCCAGGATTTTCGATTCAGCATATAGTCTTCGAAGTTTTGATTTGTTTATCATTGTTTATTTCTATGTTTCAAAACATCAACATTTGTACAAAGTTAAATCGCTCTAATTAAATAAATTCCATTCTCAATGGTAAAGCAATAAAGTCTTGTACAAAATTTGAAATAATACTCAAAATAAACTAAAACTAGAAACTTTTGCTAATACGAAAAACTTCTCCTAAAAAGGAATGTCTAGGTCCAGTACTTCCTTGACCCAGTCCCTGAATTCGATTTCCCTCAGCTCTCTCTGCGCTTCTTGCATCTTCCTTTCAAGGAATTTCCATCTTGCAGTTGGAGAGGGAATTGTTTCATCCGCTGTAAACTCTTTTACAGAAATGAAAGTTTTATCAGATGTCTTACATCAAAAAGATTTAACAAATGTATAAACTAAAAATCATACCGTAGTTAAGTCTATCCAGGAATTCCTTTTCAGTAAGCTTTCCTATTTTCCTTTCGTGCTTACACAGCGGGCAATTATCTTCATGCAGTCCAAGACCTCTTAGATGAGCTTGTTCATATTTGTCTAACAACTCATGCAATTGCTTTGTTTCAATTCCATCAAGCAGAATTTCACAGTGTTGCATGAAATGAGTGAAGATGTCAGAAAGACCGTGTGTGGTAATTTCTATCTCATCCACGAGCATCAATCCGGCTCTAAGCCTTTTGAGTCGTTTGAACATCTTGGTTAAGTAACAACAATATTCTCTAACATTGTTAAACTCGGCCATGCTTGTCTCGTGAAGGTAATTGCGCATCATAGTCCCCAAAGTATTTTCGCGTCTAACATTCATTAATACTCGTTTGAACGGAACAGTGGATGGTAAATGGCTAACAATAAAACAGACAACTATAAGCAGACAGGTTTAATATTAATACTTATAATTAACGAAATTTGGACTTTTTATCGAAAAAGTTCTCCCACTATTTTTATCGAAACAATAACCCCTTCTAGTTTCGGGAAAAATCTATTTCCTAGTAGGTCTTGACGTCCCAGCAGCAATTAGTTGCACCCACGACTCGTGGCCATACAATTAATTCCCTAAGTAGGCATACTTATTGCCAATTGTGTCTACCACACAACCTTCAAGCTATTTTGCCTCGTTTTTCGCATTTATCTAGCACTGCTACATCATAAATGTTACTACGCGTTAAGTCTAACCCATTAATCATGATAAGCAACGGGCCTGGTCATGAATTCTCCGTAACTAGTTATCGGTCGATCTTCACGTCCCGACCAGTCCCTACCCTTGTCAAGTTTTATTAGAACTAGAATCAAGGAATTTCGTGCATTGCCCCTTTCTTCGACTCGGGTGCCAGACTCTGGATCACCTCTATCGATAAGTAAACAACATGCACTAGTCCCTATTAATGGAAGGCTTGGATTTTATAAAACCTCATTTTATATTTAACCCAATATGACTTAATATTTATTCGAGAGGGGAATTTTCGGTTTTGAAAGTTTAAGGTAACTCTCCTCGAGATCTCACCGCTTCAAATATGCTTTATCTTTTATTTACGATCTAGATTCTAGCGCGCAAACACACAAGCAATCATAAATCGACTAATAAATAAAAGCCATACAAGCCTAGCATGCATACTACCACAATATGTTTTCGATCGGGAGCCTCCTATGCAGGCCATCATCGAGCCAATGATGTTGGCCCAATTGGTCAATCTAATGGGTTTGTAAATGGGCCTATGCTATTACACAATGTACCATGAATACATGGCCTTCAATTCTTCTTGGGCTCCCACCTTGCTTGTAAACGGGCCTCCATCCTAGACTAGGAAAGCAGTAAAGCCCTATTCTATTACAAAGGCTCAAAGTGGCCCAAAAATAATAACAGGCTCGCAGGCCCAATAAAAACCATGCATTAAATTAAACCAATCACATCTAACCTAAGGTCAAGGCTCGGTGCGATCGAAAACCACGTAAACAGTTCACGTAGAGCAAGAAACATGCAAACAAACTTTACGTATTTCTTTCTTAATTTTAAAACTACCTTTTAAAACTAACCTCCTATGATTCTTGCTTTTTAGTCACTACTAATTATGACAAATAAATTCTTGGATAAATTAAAACAAGTTTTGTGCCTCAAATTAAGATTCTGATTTTTCAACTTTTGAAAATTGAAGTTCAGCCCCTATACTTTCGGAAATTGCACTTTTGACCCCAAAACTTTTGAAAAGTTACAAATTACCCCCAAAACAGTTTTCGGACAGAAGGACCAGAAAATAGAATTTTGAAATCCAGAAATTTTTCGAATTTGCAAACTGACCCCTGAACTTTCGAAAATTACAAAATAGTCCTTGAATTTTCGGAAATTGCTAAATGGTCCTAAAACCCGTGCGATCTAATTTTCAGAAACAGCCCAGATTTTTCAAAAATTTCTAGAAACAGAAAATTCAATTTTCAGCCCTAATTTTGAGATATGCGATTATTTGAACAAAGAGTCCTGATTTTTCGAAAAACTATAAATTCGCCACAGATCTTAAAAGGCAATTATACCCAATCATAGATCCAATCATAACAAGCAAGAATCATTAGACAGAACATAATTATCACGCGTTCTCATACATATAATCAAGCATATATAATTAAAACACATTATGTTCAGGCCTTTTCTTATAAAAACGTATGGAGTTGGCTCTGATACCACTGTTGGGATATTCTATCTAGGGGCTCGATTGTCAATACAACAAAGTGCGGAATTTAAAATTTTTCGAGGTCCCTATATGTCCCATAAATCTTTCTCCACAGTTTATTATACGAAAAGCATGAATCAAACACTTAATTAAACATAGGGGGTTTAATCGCAATTTTACCTCACCACGGATTTGTGGTGGTTTCCTCCATGTGTTTGGTTCGATCCACAGCTTGAGTGATCCATGTGTTTCACCTCCAAAGTTAGTCCACACCAATCGGATTGTAGTGACGCCTACAAGTCTTAGGCTCAGAACTGGATCTCGCAGGTTTGTCAGAAAAGGATTTCAGATCTGGACTTAAGATCTTGATCAGGGTTAGGAGATACAGATGGAAGAAAAGGATCACAGGACTTGTGTGATCAGAGCAGGGCTCGGCCAGGTTGGGTTCGGCCAGCTCAGGATTCGGCCGAGTTTGGTTCGGGCGACTTGGGGTTTGGGGCGAAAACTTTTGGGGCGATTTTGTAGTTAATAATACTTGTGCAAAAATCTGATTTTCTCTCTTGTAAAAATCGACTTCTCTCAAATTTTCAGCAAAATAATTTTCTCTCAAAATTTTCTGAATTCACTTATGATGAAGAGAAGAGAAGGAATATATTTATAGGAGAAGAGTCCTTCTCTAAAAAGATATCTCCTTCCCTTGTCTATCAAATCTTCATTCCTTATCAAGTTAGGAATGTGAGATTTGATAGATCTCTTCTAACTTGCTCTCCAAGAAATAAAACCCTTTTTCCTCATTCATCAAAAGTCGCCCACTCCCTTATTTCTAGTTAATTGCAAAATCAACCCCATAATTATCCAATACTAAAATTGGTTAATTATTTATTCTTCCAATTAATTAACTACTTTAATTAATTTCCATAATTAATCAGATGACTCTAATTAAACATTAATCAATTAGACATCTAATTAATAATCTCCTTTTGAATTAATACCATAATTCAATTACTTTGATTTAACAACTTTAAATCATTTGCTTTCCTTTAAGACAGTCACCGTCCAATTGTATTGTGTGTGACCCTCTGGGTTCACCATCAACTGGCAGCAGGCCCACGACTTTCGTGATTTAATTAAGGAGCAATTAAATGCTCCGATCAATTAAACAACTTTTAATTGACCACTCCTATAATTAATTTTCCTATTAATTTAGGAGTACCTACACTTCATGGTCGATGTCTAGCCACAAGCCCATGAAGCCCAATCAAAGGTGAATTGATTATTGTGAACCTCACCTCTTATAATTGCCATGTGCATACGGTCCTTCCACGATGATTTCCCGATCGAGACCTAGGGTGTGTGAATTGATCGGCACATCTAATTATCTCGATACTGTACTTTCTAATTCTGGATAATAATTTCGGTGTGACTGCTAAATTTGGAAATACCTTCCAAATTCGTCACCAACCATGGCCATGGGTTTCTAGGAACATATTATCGAAGAACGTACAGGAAATACTCTCATCTTATAAGGATGAGTCGATAGATCCTTTCTTAGTACTAACCACTCGCGTACAGTCGTGTACGTACCCAACTTAGGCACTTTGTCGCCAGGCTACGTGACCAGTACCTAAATCTAAGTACGCACACTTGTGCACCGAATTCGCCCTAGCACCTCAAGTCTAAGGACTAAATCGTACACTATTATAAGCCTTGAGAAACATCCCATCACCGATATGCGTCATGCGCTTCAACAATGGGTTTCTCTGTTCGGGTCGTTCGATGCATTCAATCCTCCATTGAACCACCTACTCATATGCACTGGCCTCAAATGCCTTGCTCATGAAACGCTACAAATTCACTCCATGTGAATCATGCATACTTGTACAAGTCTTGGCGATTCCTACGATACCCCGTCTCGTTCGGAATCTATGACTTGGAACGGTTTTAAGATCACGACCTTTGAGACTGTTTCATGATTGCACTCGGTACTGAAGTGAATCGTCCCATAGTCTATTGTGACCTTAGGATTTCATCCAATCTCTTAGATAAGTTCGCGAGAGATGAAGTTGGCCATTGTTCAATTTCACGTACTATGAATGAACGGGCATATTAATTATAAACCATAAGAAAATAGTACTTCAACAAGCTAATTAATATTGGCTTGCTGGGCACTACTCTATCATCTTTCAACTGAGTCTTCATCAGAGTTCCTGTCATCTCCTCCCCTTCCTTAGCACAAATTGCCCAAAATGCCTCGTCTTTTTCAGACCCAAGGTCTGTCACGTCTCCTCCTTCATTCGTCAGTTTGTACACTTCACTTAATACTGCAGCCGAAATACAAATCTTTTTGCCCCCAACTGTGGCAGTCATAACAGTCTGTTCATTGTTGATCTTTCTGGTTGTGTAGAAATCAATAACATCTTCAAGGTATACACGATCCTCATGAGCTTCCAGAACAGGTACTAGAGATGCTTCCTTGATCTTCGTCATGATTTCCCTCATCAAATCAGTACCAGTTTTGAAGAATTTGTCGTAGCTTAGATATCTTCCTTCAATGACATCCATTTTGTGATTAAGTGATGAAAATCTGAAGAAAGCAGAGAGTTAGAGAACAGATAGCTTTGAGAGTTAGAGAATTTTGAAATTTTGAGTGCGTAAGACGACTAATCTGTTCAGATCGGATTTTATAGGTTTCTTTTGGTGTTGATTATAGTGATAAACATGAACCGTAAGACTGATCTGACAGTTTTAAATCGTGCGGGTGAGAATTGCGGACTTCAATTTTATTATTTTAATGTCAGATGGGCGGGAAACTCAATCGGCACTTATCTGTTACTTATAAAAGCGTGTTTCAAAAGATGCGATTTATAACCATGCTTATATAATGTATCAGATGAGTAGAGTTTAACTTATCTGACAGACGAGTGATCTGTTATCTGATATTAATAGAGAAAGCCAATAGCTAGTAATCTTTCTCTGCTGTTTGTCAATCCAGCAAGATAAAATAATCTTCAGTCTTCAAGAATTAAGAACAGATCTTCTAATAACATATCATCAACTAACTGTCATTAACCAATTTCATCTTTTAATCAGAAGTACCGCTAGTCTTACACGTTCCCTCTGACTTTAAGAATTCATAAGTTAATTAGTCTGTTGAGAGTTAATCCTTGAAAATAATAATGGATGATCGTGCTGATGAACTTCAGTCTTCTGATAAGTTCCCCCTAAGATTATGCATCCAAATTAAGTAGTCCTAGCTCAGCTCTTAGAGTTGAAAACCTTACTTCACTTAAAGGTTTAGTGAAAATATCAGCAATCTGACTGTCAGTATGAACATACTCAATCATTACATTGCCTTTTTCCACATGATCTCTAATGAAGTGATGCTTGATCTCAATATGCTTAGTCCTTGAATGACTTGTAGTGTTCTGAGTAAGAGAGATTGCACTTGTATTGTCATAGTAGATTGGAATTCCACTGATCTTGATATTGTAATCTTCCAGTTGATGCTTCAACCATAAAATCTGTGCACAACATGCTCCAGCAGCTATATACTCAGCTTCAGCAGTAGATATGGATACTGAAGTTGGTTTCTTACTCATCCATGAAATCAGACGACTGCCCAAGAATTGACAAGCACCTGTTGTGCTTTTCCTATCAATTTTGCAGCCAGCAAGGTCTGAATCTGAATATCCAATAAGCTCAAATCCAGATTCTCTAGGATACCACAATCCCAAATCTTGAGGCCCTTGATATATTTCAGAATTCTCTTGGTAGCTAAGAGATGAGATTCCTTAGGATTTGATTGAAATCTCGCACAAACCCCAACTGAGTACATGATACCAGGTCTGCTTGCTGTTAGATACAACAGTGACCCAATAATGCCTCTGTATTTGGTTATGTCTACTGATTTGCCATCTTCATCTTTATCCAAACGAAGACTAGTAGACATAGGAACAGTAGCAGTAGAGCTAGTTTCCATACCAAATTTCTTAAACAGATCTCTTGTGTATTTTGCTTGGTTGATGAATATTCCATCAGGCAACTGTCTAACTTGCAAACCAAGAAAATAATTTAGTTCACCCATCATGCTCATTTCAAACTTGTTATGCATGAGCTTGGAGAACTTGTCACACATCTGTTGGTTAGTTGAACCAAAAATAATATCGTCTACATATATTTGCACAATTAGGATATGATTCTCCCATTCAATTGTGAACAAAGTCTTGTCTACCTTACCTTTACGAAATCCTTTAATTAAAAGAAAATCAGATAGGGTATCATGCCATGCTCTTGGAGCCTGTTTCAGTCCATAGAGGGCTTTCTTTAGACGATACACCTTGTCTTCCTGTTGATAAGCTTCAAATCCAGGTGGTTGTTCAACATACACTTCTTCTTGCAATTCTCCATTGAGAAATGCGGACTTCACATTCATCTGATAGACAGTGAAGTTCTTGTAAGCAGCATAGGCTAGAAACAGTCTGATTGCTTCAAGTCTTGCTACTAGTGCAAATGTTTCATTAAAGTCAATTCCTTCTTCTTAACAATAACCTTTGACCACTAATCTTGCTTTGTTTCTGGTAACAATACCATCTTCATTCATCTAATTTTTGAAAACCCATTTAGTGCCAATTACTCTTTGATGATTTGGTCTAGGAACTAAGTACCAGACTTCATTCCTTTCAAATTGATTCAACTCTTCTTGCATAGCTTCAATCCAGAAGGAATCAGTAAGAGCTTCTTCAATTTGTTTAGGCTCTATTTGAGATAGAAAGGTGACAAACATAGCATCTTGTGCAGCAGCTGTTCTTGTTTTCACTCTATCCAAGGGATCACCAATCACTAACTCTGGTGGGTGATTCCTGAGCCATCTGAGATCAGGTTGCAAATCTGGATGTTGTCCTCTATTTTGATCTTGCAACACTACTGTTGGAGATTCAGTAGTAGTCTGTTGAACATTTGCCGTCTGTTGAACAGTCTCTGGTCTGTCAGCTGTTTGCAACTCGTCTGCTAGACAATCAGCACTGTGATTTTGAACAGCACTTGAGTTAGCAGCTGAATTGAGATTAGGTAGTATGATGGGAACATATTCTTCATTCTTTCCAATATCCAACTTTTGTAAATTAGTAGACAAATATTGATTGGCTTTTTGATTCTTTTCAGAAGATTGACTTGGCTCATCAAATACTACATGAATGGATTCTTCTATTAGCAATGTTCTTTTGTTAAAAACTCTATAAGCCTTACTAACAGTAGTGTATCCTACAAAAACAGCTTCATCAGCCTTCTCTGCAAATGCAGTAAGGTGATTTTTCCCATTATTCAGTACAAAACATTTACAACAAAAAATCTTAAAGTAATGAATGTTTGGTTTCCTGTTGTTCAGAACTTCATATGGAGTCTTGTTCTGATTTTTGTTGATCATGCATCTATTCTGGGTAAAGCAGGCTGTATTTGTTGCTTCTGCCCAAAATCTTTGTGGCAGCTTAGCTTCAGCTATCATAGTCCTGACAGCTTCTTTTAGTGTTCTGTTTCTCCTTTTAGCAACACTATTTTGTTGAGGGGTTCTAGCAGCTGAATACTCATGATGTATTCCTTTGATGTTACAATACTCTTCAACAGTAGAGTTTGTGAACTCTGTCCCTCTATCTGATCTGATCTTTAATATTTTTATACTTTTCTCATTCTGGATCAGTTCCATCAGATTTGTAAGATTGGATCAATGGGTCCAAATAAGTCCATGTGTAGCAACTCTAAGATTCTTTCAGAAGATTGGTGCTTCTTGCTTTTGAATGATGACTTGATTTGTTTACCCATCTGACATGCGTCACAGAGCTTATCTTTGCTCATGACTGTTTTAGGAATCCCTTCTACCAGATCATTCTTTATCAATCTGTTGATGGTCTTGAAGTTTAAATGATTCATTCTTTTGTGCCATAGCCAGCTAACTTCACTTGGTGTAGATGCCACCAAACAAATGCTTGAATTCTTGTCAGCAGAATTCCAGTCAACTATGTAGACATTCCCTTGTCGTCTTCCAGATAAAATTACCTTCTTTGTACCAATTTGTTCAACATAGCACTTTTCTGTTGAGAAGATGACTAAATATCCTTTGTCACAAAATTGACTTATGCTCAGCAGGTTGTACTTTAGGCTTTTAACATATGAGACGTTAGATATCTCTATGTTTCCTTTGATTAATCTTCGTTTGGCTACAATCTTGCCTTCTTTGCTGTCTCCAAAAGTAACCTTTGGGCCATCCACAGCAACTGCATCAGTCAGCTCATGTATGCTTCCACACATGTGCCTTGAACAACCACTGTCCAAGTACCAGATCTTATCTACTTTACTCCTACTCCTAATCCTAACCTACAAAACAAAAATAAAATTGTTTTAGGTACCCTTATTGAGAGGGTCCTGAAGGATTAGTTCCACCTTTGACAACCCAATATGTTGATGTCTTAGGCTTCTTAGGCTTCTGAGTTTTGACAGGAGCATGAACAGTTTCATTTTTATCATAGTTATCAAATAAGTCATGTTGATGAACAGTATAATAAGAATAATGTTCATAAGCAGGGTACAGTGCATGATAAGCATGATATGCATGCATTGGATGAGCAGGATATGGTGCATAGTAACTAGGAAATTTAGGTGCATGATACATAGGAGGATATGCAGCAGGTTGCACATAATATGACTCATTTCCATACCAAGCATTTTGATTTTTCTTATTTTTATGCTTCTTTGGTTTACTAGAGGCTTGCTCATTAACAGACGACTCTGTTTTACCACTAGTCTGATTCGGTTTAGCTTTATCAGCAGACTTCTTGGGACTCTGCTGTTTGGTTTTACTAGTCTGTTTACCTACACTAGGCTCTTTGCTCTTTTTAGCCTTAGGAGATTTCTTCTCCTTTAACACATTTTCAGGTGAAGTAGGTTTAGTAGTTTGAACATACAGAATGACCTTACTATTGTCAGCAGATATAAATTTTTCAGTATGATTCAATTCTAGCTTATCCTGTTCTAAAGGTATCTTCTGTTTACTAGACATATGAGTGGATGCAACAAATGATTTCTCATGAGACTCAATGACTTTTTCAAGTTTCATGATTTTACCCTTATAGACTTCACATTCAGCTTTCAGAGATTCATGTTCTTGCTCAAGCTGTTTATATTCAACTGATTCTCTTTGCTTTTCAGCTGTGAGTTTCAGTGAACTATTTTGCTCTTTTAGCAATATCATCTCTTCCTTAAGCTTTTTATATGCTTCAGCAATACCAGTATTGTTAAGCATCATTTGTTCAAATGAATTAAATAATTCATTGTCAAGAGGAGTTACCTCAACCTCAGAGTCATCAGATTTCTTTGCCATCAGGCAGAGAAGAGCAGGTTTTTCTTCATCAGACGATTCTTCATCAGACGTGTCTGAATCTGAATCAGATGAGTAGACAGCAGCCAACTTTTCTGCTTCAGCCATCATTGCCTTGCCTCTCTGGTGCTTTCTTTCTTTTCTGATTTTCTTCTCTTCCTCAGTGTATTTCTCTGCTTTTGGATATGGCCAGTCTTTAATGAAGTGTCCCAATTTCCTGCAGTTGTAACACATTAGTTTGGCTTTATAATCATCCTTATCTTGTGAGGAAAAGTTAGGTTTAGAAGTAGAAGCATTGTTGTATTTGTTCTTCATTTTTCTTTTGTAGAACTTCTTGAAATTGTTTATCAGCAATGCAACATCTCCAGCAGGGTACTCCTTTTTGTTGAGTAATGTGGCTTCATCAGATGAGTCAACTTCTTTACTTTTCTGTGCCGGTCTTCTAGGATTTTCAGCAGCAACCAGGGCAGATGTGGGTCCTGAAGTTGAGGTTTCGTCAATTCCCATTCTAGGCAGTTTATACTCATACGCCTTGAGTACTGAGAACAGCTCTCTGTAAGAAATTTTTTTCCCAAATCTCTTGATTCTTCCATTGCTGTCACCTTCATGTTGAATTTTGGAGGTAAAGCCTTCAGCACTCTGATGGTTATCTCCTTGTCCGTGAAGGTTTTTCCAAGCTTTAAAACTTCATTTAGTGTTCTGGTGAACCTGGTATACATCTGATCAATGGTCTCTCCAGATTTCATCTTGAAGTTGTCCAGCTTTTCCAGAACAACACTCAGCTGATGCTCTTTAATGGCGTCGTTTCCTTCGCTCATGTCTCTGACTTTATCCCACATCTCCTTTGCAGTTTTGCAATGTTTGACTTTGTCAAACCGATCATTATCCAGGGCTTTAGTCATGATGAATCTTCCGACCTTATCCAGATTGAAAAGCTTAATTTCTTCTGGAGTCATCTCATGAAGATCTTTTTCCACCACGGTATCAACTTCATTGATCTTTATCGTCTTGGTGAATCTGAATGGACCTTTTATGATACATGTGTACATGTTATCGTTATAAGCAGCTAGGAAAATCTCCATTCTGATTTTCCAGTCTTCAAACGACATACCGGCAATGTGGGGAACATGGCTGATACAGTCCATTTTTCAAAAAGTTTTTGTTTTTCAAAAAGATGCTCTTTTGAAAAGTTTTAAAACCTTTGAAAAACACTTGGATCAAGCTCGTTGATCAGGCAGCTGATTCTAATGAACCACCTGCTCTGATACCACTTGTTGGTCCCAGGTGATCAGATGAGGTCTAGAGGGGGGGGTGAATAGACCTCTGAAAATTTTTCAGACTTAAAAACTTTTCAGTCTTCTGTCAGCAGACTAAGCAGATGAAGAACAGTAAGATGACTATGCTGACCGTGAACAAATCTTGAACAGCAGAGTGACCACTCATCTTACAATTACTCAGCCGTTTTTCAGCAAAACAATTTTATCAAGAGTATACCTGCAGCGGATGTTTGAAAGTGTTTTTCACAAGTAGACTAAGTCCTTAAAAAGATTTTATCCCCAGTTTTAAAACTCCTTTTAAAATCTTTTACCAATTCAAAGTGTAAACTTATGCAATTTCAAAATATGCAAGAAAACTTAAATGCAAATTTACACAAAGAATTTTTATAGTGGTTATATGGATGAAAATCCTTTAGTCCACTCTTCCAGATCACTTAGATTTTGGGTTATACTATAAACACACAGTTTACAATATTTCTCCACTTATACATAGACAACAAATGAAAAGGCTATAAGCTCGCAATAGGAAATCACAAAGAAGACCTATCCTCAGAAGTTAAATCACTCACAAAGACGGATTTAAACTTCGCACAACACTCAGCTAAATACAAAATCACTCAGAATGTATTTTTCTATTTTCTTCAACTGGGGTTTCTGTCAACAGATGACTTCCACCAGACGAGTGAGCTGATTGAGCTTCTTGAGACTTAGAAATTTTCTGCTTCAAAAACGAAATCTCAGAAATGTTGTTGTGTTTTTCTCTCTTCGAAATTAGCTCTATTTATACTTGGATTTGAAAATATGACCGTTGAAGCAAATCACACTTCAAATCCATAGCCTTAGCCCAAATTTAGAACGGCTTCCTGCTACAGTACTGTCTCTGCTGTACTTTCCTGTAGCTGCATTAAATGCACCATGCTGATCCGAGAATATTCTTCAATCATTTGTCATTACTACCCTTCTCTTGCAGCATTTATTACACCAAGTGCATTTATTACCGTTGGACTAATCTCTTGATCTCTTCTACTCTGCTGATAGATACTCTGCTGATCAAATACTGAACTAATCTGATTTGAGTCAGCTGATGACCTACCCTTCTGATTGCTGTTTCAGCGTGAGATCAGTAATCTTCTGGGCTTTGAATCTTGAACTCTTCTGATGTCTTCTTTACTTGTTCAAAATTCTTCTAAGGGACCTAAGCTTTCCATACTTAGCTGATTTTGATGTTTTGGAAATCATCAAAACCTTCCCTTATCTTTTAATCTTCTTTGCACTCTATCTTCATCTTCATCCAACACGATGAATCATTACGAAAGAGTAATGTTTGAAATCAGGAGAACGAGTTAATTCTTAACGTTTATGTTGGATAAGAATATGAGGACTCGTCGTTAATAGAAGAGAAGGAATCGATAAGTAACAATTGGATTCACCACAATGACGAAAAACATACATATAAGGATCAAAAGCTCGAAATAAAAAGTACGAACATTATAGTAAGGTTGAAACAATTAATTAAAAAGAAAGAAGATGAATAGAGCTTACTAAAGTTGATAAATCAATTTGGAGAGGAAATGTCTGAAGTCATCAACATGAATTCTGAATAAGGAAAACTCATGCGATGATGGAATTCGAAAAGGTTTAGGGATATATTTGTCATTTTATATATACTTCGAGTAAGGTCACTTGATATAAGTAATTCACTAAACACGAAATCAAGGAGGATATTCATATACAATCATCATCAGACAATAATTCAAACAATTCAGTCAAAGTAACGTCAAGTATATTCTGGAAACCAAAATTAAATCAACAAATCAAGTAATCACATTAACAATCAAACATATCCCCTTCCCCCGAGGCCACGCACAATACCTATGTTTTGGTTGCGGTTTTGTCCTAGAAGTGAACTACCCAATGTGGGTAAACATCCTGAAATCTTGCCGGTTAGTCCCACCTTACTAGCACCACAGTACGAATTCCGAGGACCATATCCTGGCCATGAGCCGAAGCTCTGATACCATCTGTAATGGCCCGACTCCGCGGGTCCGTCGGATAACGGTCGAAAGTTATTATTATTTTGAAAAAGAGTTAAAATATCGAAACCATTCAAAAGAACGATAAATTAAAATCGAGAATTAAAGATTTTAAGCGAAAGCGGTTTAAAACGATATAAGAACAATTTTGATTACTATGTTTAAAGCGGAAGTAATTAAAACAAATTTTAGCGGATGACATGACATGGTGAAACAACTTCTGGGACTCAAAAGAAATACAAGAAGATTAATATTTATATTTGATAAAATTAAAAATCATTTTCTATAGATATTCCCATTTTACAAAATTAGCTAAAACACCAAGATATTTAGCAAGATATAATAAAAATGAACTTAGACATTATAGAAGGTTTAAAATATGAGTTCAAACGAAAATCATAAAATCAAATAAGAATTTAAACAAAAGTTCAACTACTCTCTGGAACTAGGGTGGGATCGCAACCGTGATAACCTAACCGCAACATGAACTATCATTTACATCAAACACCTGTAGCTGAAAAGATTGAAACACAGAATGCATAAGTTGATCGTCCAACTTAGTGAGGCTGTAGTGCACTTGCGCGTGGTGCAACATAATATACACGAGCATGTACAACAGTACAGTAAATGAACATATGCTATAACAATTTAAGCACGTTAAACAAGTAACCAACATTTGTTGATGCCGTCCTCCTCTTACCCTCCAATCCACAGTCAGGAAAACCACCACCGAACACTCCAAGTAAGGTGCGACCTTACATAACAGTGCGCATTGACGTCAAATGCCGGGAGTTTGACATTCACTCTTCAAGTGTAACCTCCACACTTGGTTCGTGAAGCGGGTCTACGGTGGATCGAGGTAACCCTCCGGCCCTTACCTTTCGGGTTAACCACGATTCCGCACACCAAAATAAGGGCCCACACAGTAACAATAAACAGTACAGTACAGGACAGTAACAATAACAGTTCAGTAACAGGAAATCGGTAAACAACTCAATAACAGTTCAACATGCAATATCAATGACTCATAAGCACATAGACATAAACAATAATTCAACTTGCAACTTGTCCTAGCAGCCGAGTTCTTTATGTTATCATACATCACATGCTTGTTCGTTTAGTAACTAAGTTACAGGTATGACTCAACCTACTAGCACATTTAGACTTACACACAATTAACACATAGCACTCACCCGAGGAGCTTATTACGGCGATCAAAATTCCTTAATGAAGTGTAACCGAATCAACTGGGTTTATGTAAACAGATGACTTCCACCAGACGAGTGAGCTGATTGAGCTTATTGAGACTTAGAAATTTTCTGCTTCAAAAACGAAATCTCAGAAATGTTGTTGTGTTTTTCTCTCTTCGAAATCAGCTCTATTTATACTTGGATTTGAAAATATGACCGTTGAAGCAAATCACACTTCAAATCCATAGCCTTAGCCCAAATTCAGAACGGCTTCCTGCTACAGTACTGTCTCTGCTGTACTTTCCTGTAGCTGCATTAAATGCACCATGCTGATCCGAGAATATTCTTCAATCATTTTTCATTACTACCCTTCTCTTGCAGCATTTATTACACCAAGTGCATTTATTACCGTTGGACTAATCTCTTGATCTCTTCTACTCTGCTGATAGATACTCTGCTGATCAAATACTGAACTAATCTGATTTGAGTCAGCTGATGACCTACCCTTCTGATTGCTGTTTCAGCGTGAGATCAGTAATCTTCTGGGCTTTGAATCTTGAACTCTTCTGATGTCTTCTTTACTTGTTCAAAATTCTTCTAAGGGACCTAAGCTTTCCATACTTAGCTGATTTTGATGTTTTGGAAATCATCAAAACCTTCCCTTATCTTCTAATCTTCTTTGCACTCTATCTTCATCTTCATCCAACACGATGGATCATTACGAAAGAGTAATGTTTGAAATCAGGAGAACGAGTTAATTGTTAACGTTTATGTTGGATAAGAATATGAGGACTCGTCGTTAATAGAAGAGAAGGAATCGATAAGTAACAATTGGATTCACCACAATGACGAAAAACATACATATAAGGATCAAAAGCTCGAAATAAAAAGTACGAACATTATAGTAAGGTTGAAACAATTAATTAAAAAGAAAGAAGATGAATAGAGCTTACTAAAGTTGATAAATCAATTTGGAGAGGAAATGTCTGAAGTCATCAACATGAATTCTGAATAAGGAAAACTCATGCGATGATGGAATTCGAAAAGGTTTAGGGATATATTTGTCATTTTATATATACTTCGATTAAGGTCACTTGATATAAGTAATTCACTAAACACGAAATCAAGGAGGATATTCATATACAATCATCATCAGACAATAATTCAAACAATTCAGTCAAAGTAACGTCAAGTATATTCTGGAAACCAAAATTAAATCAACAAATCAAGTAATCACATTAACAATCAAACATATCCCCTTCCCCCGAGGCCACGCACAATACCTATGTTTTGGTTGCGGTTTTGTCCTAGAAGTGAACTACCCAATGTGGGTAAACATCCTGAAATCTTGCCGGTTAGTCCCACCTTACTAGCACCACAGTACGAATTCCGAGGACCATATCCTGGCCATGAGCCGAAGCTCTGATACCATCTGTAATGGCCCGACTCCGCGGGTCCGTCGGATAACGATCGAAAGTTATTATTATTTTGAAAAAGAGTTAAAATATCGAAACCATTCAAAAGAACGATAAATTAAAATCGAGAATTAAAGATTTTAAGCGAAAGCGGTTTAAAACGATATAAGAACAATTTTGATTACTATGTTTAAAGCGGAAGTAATTAAAACAAATTTTAGCGGATGACATGACATGGTGAAACAACTTCTGGGACTCAAAAGAAATACAAGAAGATTAAGATTTATATTTGATAAAATTAAAAATCATTTTCTATAGATATTCCCATTTTACAAAATTAGCTAAAACACCAAGATATTTAGCAAGATATAATAAAAATGAACTTAGACATTATAGAAGGTTTAAAATATGAGTTCAAACGAAAATCATAAAATCAAATAAGAATTTAAACAAAAGTTCTACTACTCTCTGGAACTAGGGTGGGATCGCAACCGTGATAACCTAACCGCAACATGAACTATCATTTACATCAAACACCTGTAGCTGAAAAGATTGAAACACAGAATGCATAAGTTGATCGTCCAACTTAGTGAGGCTGTAGTGCACTTGCGCGTGGTGCAACATAATATACACGAGCATGTACAACAGTACAGTAAATGAACATATGCTATAACAATTTAAGCACGTTAAACAAGTAACCAACATTTGTTGATGCCGTCCTCCTCTTACCCTCCAATCCACAGTCAGGAAAACCACCACCGAACACTCCAAGTAAGGTGCGACCTTACATAACAGTGCGCATTGACGTCAAATGCCGGGAGTTTGACATTCACTCTTCAAGTGTAACCTCCACACTTGGTTCGTGAAGCGGGTCTACGGTGGATCGAGGTAACCCTCCGGCCCTTACCTTTCGGGTTAACCACGATTCCGCACACCAAAATAAGGGCCCACACAGTAACAATAAACAGTACAGTACAGGACAGTAACAATAACAGTTCAGTAACAGGAAATCGGTAAACAACTCAATAACAGTTCAACATGCAATATCAATGACTCATAAGCACATAGACATAAACAATAATTCAACTTGTAACTTGTCCTAGCAGCCGAGTTCTTTATGTTATCATACATCACATGCTTGTTCGTTTAGTAACTAAGTTACAGGTATGACTCAACCTACTAGCACATTTAGACTTACACACAATTAACACATAGCACTCACCCGAGGAGCTTATTACGGCGATCAAAATTCCTTAATGAAGTGTAACCGAATCAACTGGGTTTCTGTCAACAGATGACTTCCACCAGACGAGTGAGCTGATTGAGCTTATTGAGACTTAGAAATTTTCTGCTTCAAAAACGAAATCTCAGAAATGTTGTTGTGTTTTTCTCTCTTCGAAATCAGCTCTATTTATACTTGGATTTGAAAATATGACCGTTGAAGCAAATCACACTTCAAATCCATAGCCTTAGCCCAAATTCAGAACGGCTTCCTGCTACAGTATTGTCTCTGCTGTACTTTCCTGTAGCTGCATTAAATGCACCATGCTGATCCGAGAATATTCTTCAATCATTTTTCATTACTACCCTTCTCTTGCCGCATTTATTACACCAAGTGCATTTATTACCGTTGGACTAATCTCTTGATCTCTTCTACTCTGCTGATAGATACTCTGCTGATCAAATACTGAACTAATCTGATTTGAGTCAGCTGATGACCTACCCTTCTGATTGCTGTTCCAGCGTGAGATCAGTAATCTTCTGGGCTTTGAATCTTGAACTCTTCTGATGTCTTCTTTACCTGTTCAAAATTCTTCTAAGGGACCTAAGCTTTCCATACTTAGCTGATTTTGACGTTTTGGAAATCATCAAAACCTTCCCTTATCTTCTAATCTTCTTTGCACTCTATCTTCATCTTCATCCAACACGATGGATCATTACGAAAGAGTAATGATTGAAATCAGGAGAACGAGTTAATTCTTAACGTTTATGTTTGATAAGAATATGAGGACTCGTCGTTAATAGAAGAGAAGGAATCGATAAGTAACAATTGGATTCACCACAATGACGAAAAACATACATATAAGGATCAAAAGCTCGAAATAAAAAGTACGAACATTATAGTAAGGTTGAAACAATTAATTAAAAAGAAAGAAGATGAATAGAGCTTACTAAAGTAGATAAATCAATTTGGTGAGGAAATGTCTGAAGTCATCAACATGAATTCTGAATAAGGAAAACGCATGCGATGATGGAATTCGAAAAGGTTTAGGGATATATTTGTCATTTTATATATACTTCGAGTAAGGTCACTTGATTTAAGTAATTCACTAAACACGAAATCAAGGAGGATATTCATATACAATCATCATCAGACAATAATTCAAACAATTCAGTCAAAGTAACGTCAAGTATATTCTGGATACCAAAATTAAATCAACAAATCAAGTAATCACATTAACAATCAAACATATCCCCTTCCCCCGAGGCCACGCACAATACCTATGTTTTGGTTGCGGTTTTGTCCTAGAAGTGAACTACCCAATGTGGGTAAACACCCTGAAATCTTGCCGGTTAGTCCCACCTTACTAGAACCACAGTACGATTTCCGAGGACCATATCCTGGCCATGAGCCGAAGCTCTGATACCATCTGTAATGGCCCGACTCCGCGGGTCCGTCGGATAACGGTCGAAAGTTATTATTATTTTGAAAAAGAGTTAAAATATCGAAACCATTCAAAAGAACGATAAATTAAAATCGAGAATTAAAGATTTTAAGCGAAAGCGGTTTAAAACGATATAAGAACAATTTTGATTACTATGTTTAAAGCGGAAGTAATTAAAACAAATTTTAGCGGATGACATGACATGGTGAAACAACTTCTGGGACTCAAAAGAAATACAAGAAGATTAAGATTTATATTTGATAAAATTAAAAATCATTTTCTATAGATATTCCCATTTTATAAAATTAGCTAAAACACCAAGATATTTAGCAAGATATAATAAAAATGAACTTAGACATTATAGAAGGTTTAAAATATGAGTTCAAACGAAAATCATAAAATCAAATAAGAATTTAAACAAAAGTTCAACTACTCTCTGGAACTAGGGTGGGATCGCAACCGTGATAGCCTAACCGCAACATGAACTATCATTTACCTCAAACACCTGTAGCTGAAAAGATTGAAACACAGAATGCATAAGTTGATCGTCCAACTTAGTGAGGCTGTAGTGCACTTGTGCGTGGTGCAACATAATATACACGAGCATGTACAACAGTACAGTAAATGAACATATGCTATAACAATTTAAGCACGTTAACAAGTAACCAACATTTGTTGATGCCGTCCTCCTCTTACCCTCCAATCCACAGTCAGGAAAACCACCACCGAACACTCCAAGTAAGGTGCGACCTTACATAACAGTGCGCATTGACGTCAAATGCCGGGAGTTTGACATTCACTCTTCAAGTGTAACCTCCACACTTGGTTCGTGAAGCGGGTCTACGGTGGATCGAGGTAACCCTCCGGCCCTTACCTTTCGGGTTAACCACGATTCCGCACACCAAAATAAGGGCCCACACAGTAACAATAAACAGTACAGTACAGGACAGTAACAATAACAGTTCAGTAACAGGAAATCGGTAAACAACTCAATAACAGTTCAACATGCAATATCAATGACTCATAAGCACATAGACATAAACAATAATTCAACTTGTAACTTGTCCTAGCAGCCGAGTTCTTTATGTTATCATACATCACATGCTTGTTCGTTTAGTAACTAAGTTACAGGTATGACTCGACCTACTAGCACATTTAGACTTACACACAATTAACACATAGCACTCACCCGAGGAGCTTATTACGGCGATCAAAATTCCTTAATGAAGTGTAACCGAATCAACTAAGTTTCTGTCAACAGATGACTTCCACCAGACGAGTGAGCTGATTGAGCTTATTGAGACTTAGAAATTTTCTGCTTCAAAAACGAAATCTCAGAAATGTTGTTGTGTTTTTCTCTCTTCGAAATCAGCTCTATTTATACTTGGATTTGAAAATATGACCGTTGAAGCAAATCACACTTCAAATCCATAGCCTTAGCCCAAATTCAGAACGGCTTCCTGCTACAGTACTGTCTCTGCTGTACTTTCCTGTAGCTGCATTAAATGCACCATGCTGATCCGAGAATATTCTTCAATCATTTTTCATTACTACCCTTCTCTTGCAGCATTTATTACACCAAGTGCATTTATTACCGTTGGACTAATCTCTTGATCTCTTCTACTCTGCTGATAGATACTCTGCTGATCAAATACTGAACTAATCTGATTTGAGTCAGCTGATGACCTACCCTTCTGATTGCTGTTTCAGCGTGAGATCAGTAATCTTCTGGGCTTTGAATCTTGAACTCTTCTGATGTCTTCTTTACCTGTTCAAAATTCTTCTAAGGACCTAAGCTTTCCATACTTAGCTGATTTTGACGTTTTGGAAATCATCAAAACCTTCCCTTATCTTCTAATCTTCTTTGCACTCTATCTTCATCTTCATCCAACACGATGGATCATTACGAAAGAGTAATGATTGAAATCAGGAGAACGAGTTAATTCTTAACGTTTATGTTGGATAAGAATATGAGGACTCGTCGTTAATAGAAGAGAAGGAATCGATAAGTAACAATTGGATTCACCACAATGACGAAAAACATACATATAAGGATCAAAAGCTCGAAATAAAAAGTACGAACATTATAGTAAGGTTGAAACAATTAATTAAAAAGAAAGAAGATGAATAGAGCTTACTAAAGTAGATAAATCAATTTGGTGAGGAAATGTCTGAAGTCATCAACATGAATTCTGAATAAGGAAAACTCATGCGATGATGGAATTCGAAAAGGTTTAGGGATATATTTGTCATTTTATATATACTTCGAGTAAGGTCACTTGATTTAAGTAATTCACTAAACACGAAATCAAGGAGGATATTCATATACAATCATCATCAGACAATAATTCAAACAATTCAGTCAAAGTAACGTCAAGTATATTCTGGATACCAAAATTAAATAAACAAATCAAGTAATCACATTAACAATCAAACATATCCCCTTCCCCCGAGGCCACGCACAATACCTATGTTTTGGTTGCGGTTTTGTCCTAGAAGTGAACTACCCAATGTGGGTAAACACCCTGAAATCTTGCCGGTTAGTCCCACCTTACTAGCACCACAGTACGATTTCCGAGGACCATATCCTGGCCATGAGCCGAAGCTCTGATACCATCTGTAATGGCCCGACTCCGCGGGTCCGTCGGATAACGGTCGAAAGTTATTATTATTTTGAAAAAGAGTTAATATATCGAAACCATTCAAAAGAACGATAAATTAAAATCGAGAATTAAAGATTTTAAGCGAAAGCGGTTTAAAACGATATAAGAACAATTTTGATTACTATGTTTAAAGCGGAAGTAATTAAAACAAATTTTAGCGGATGACATGACATGGTGAAACAACTTCTGGGACTCAAAAGAAATACAAGAAGATTAAGATTTATATTTGATAAAATTAAAAATCATTTTCTATAGATATTCCCATTTTATAAAATTAGCTAAAACACCAAGATATTTAGCAAGATATAATAAAAATGAACTTAGACATTATAGAAGGTTTAAAATATGAGTTCAAACGAAAATCATAAAATCAAATAAGAATTTAAACAAAAGTTCAACTACTCTCTGGAACTAGGGTGGGATCGCAACCGTGATAACCTAACCGCAACATGAACTATCATTTACCTCAAACACCTGTAGCTGAAAAGATTGAAACACAGAATACATAATTTGATCGTCCAACTTAGTGAGGCTGTAGTGCACTTGTGCGTGGTGCAACATAATATACACGAGCATGTACAACAGTACAGTAAATGAACATATGCTATAACAATTTAAGCACGTTAACAAGTAACCAACATTTGTTGATGCCGTCCTCCTCTTACCCTCCAATCCACAGTCAGGAAAACCACCACCGAACACTCCAAGTAAGGTGCGACCTTACATAACAGTGCGCATTGACGTCAAATGCCGGGAGTTTGACATTCACTCTTCAAGTGTAACCTCCACACTTGGTTCGTGAAGCGGGTCTACGGTGGATCGAGGTAACCCTCCGGCCCTTACCTTTCGGGTTAACCACGATTCCGCACACCAAAATAAGGGCCCACACAGTAACAATAAACAGTACAGTACAGGACAGTAACAATAACAGTTCAGTAACAGGAAATCGGTAAACAACTCAATAACAGTTCAACATGCAATATCAATGACTCATAAGCACATAGACATAAACAATAATTCAACTTGTAACTTGTCCTAGCAGCCGAGTTCTTTATGTTATCATACATCACATGCTTGTTCGTTTAGTAACTAAGTTACAGGTATGACTCGACCTACTAGCACATTTAGACTTACACACAATTAACACATAGCACTCACCCGAGGAGCTTATTACGGCGATCAAAATTCCTTAATGAAGTGTAACCGAATCAACTAAGTTTCTGTCAACAGATGACTTCCACCAGACGAGTGAGCTGATTGAGCTTATTGAGACTTAGAAATTTTCTGCTTCAAAAACGAAATCTCAGAAATGTTGTTGTGTTTTTCTCTCTTCGAAATCAGCTCTATTTATACTTGGATTTGAAAATATGACCGTTGAAGCAAATCACACTTCAAATCCATAGCCTTAGCCCAAATTCAGAACGGCTTCCTGCTACAGTACTGTCTCTGCTGTACTTTCCTGTAGCTGCATTAAATGCACCATGCTGATCCGAGAATATTCTTCAATCATTTTTCATTACTACCCTTCTCTTGCAGCATTTATTACACCAAGTGCATTTATTACCGTTGGACTAATCTCTTGATCTCTTCTACTCTGCTGATAGATACTCTGCTGATCAAATACTGAACTAATCTGATTTGAGTCAGCTGATGACCTACCCTTCTGATTGCTGTTTCAGCGTGAGATCAGTAATCTTCTGGGCTTTGAATCTTGAACTCTTCTGATGTCTTCTTTACCTGTTTAAAATTCTTCTAAGGACCTAAGCTTTCCATACTTAGCTGATTTTGACGTTTTGGAAATCATCAAAACCTTCCCTTATCTTCTAATCTTCTTTGCACTCTATCTTCATCTTCATCCAACACGATGGATCATTACGAAAGAGTAATGATTGAAATCAGGAGAACGAGTTAATTCTTAACGTTTATGTTGGATAAGAATATGAGGACTCGTCGTTAATAGAAGAGAAGGAATCGATAAGTAACAATTGGATTCACCACAATGACGAAAAACATACATATAAGGATCAAAAGCTCGAAATAAAAAGTACGAACATTATAGTAAGGTTGAAACAATTAATTAAAAAGAAAGAAGATGAATAGAGCTTACTAAAGTAGATAAATCAATTTGGTGAGGAAATGTCTGAAGTCATCAACATGAATTCTGAATAAGGAAAACTCATGCGATGATGGAATTCGAAAAGGTTTAGGGATATATTTGTCATTTTATATATACTTCGAGTAAGGTCACTTGATTTAAGTAATTCACTAAACACGAAATCAAGGAGGATATTCATATACAATCATCATCAGACAATAATTCAAACAATTCAGTCAAAGTAACGTCAAGTATATTCTGGATACCAAAATTAAATAAACAAATCAAGTAATCACATTAACAATCAAACATATCCCCTTCCCCCGAGGCCACGCACAATACCTATGTTTTGGTTGCGGTTTTGTCCTAGAAGTGAACTACCCAATGTGGGTAAACACCCTGAAATCTTGCCGGTTAGTCCCACCTTACTAGCACCACAGTACGATTTCCGAGGACCATATCCTGGCCATGAGCCGAAGCTCTGATACCATCTGTAATGGCCCGACTCCGCGGGTCCGTCGGATAACGGTCGAAAGTTATTATTATTTTGAAAAAGAGTTAATATATCGAAACCATTCAAAAGAACGATAAATTAAAATCGAGAATTAAAGATTTTAAGCGAAAGCGGTTTAAAACGATATAAGAACAATTTTGATTACTATGTTTAAAGCGGAAGTAATTAAAACAAATTTTAGCGGATGACATGACATGGTGAAACAACTTCTGGGACTCAAAAGAAATACAAGAAGATTAAGATTTATATTTGATAAAATTAAAAATCATTTTCTATAGATATTCCCATTTTATAAAATTAGCTAAAACACCAAGATATTTAGCAAGATATAATAAAAATGAACTTAGACATTATAGAAGGTTTAAAATATGAGTTCAAACGAAAATCATAAAATCAAATAAGAATTTAAACAAAAGTTCAACTACTCTCTGGAACTAGGGTGGGATCGCAACCGTGATAACCTAACCGCAACATGAACTATCATTTACCTCAAACACCTGTAGCTGAAAAGATTGAAACACAGAATACATAATTTGATCGTCCAACTTAGTGAGGCTGTAGTGCACTTGTGCGTGGTGCAACATAATATACACGAGCATGTACAACAGTACAGTAAATGAACATATGCTATAACAATTTAAGCACGTTAACAAGTAACCAACATTTGTTGATGCCGTCCTCCTCTTACCCTCCAATCCACAGTCAGGAAAACCACCACCGAACACTCCAAGTAAGGTGCGACCTTACATAACAGTGCGCATTGACGTCAAATGCCGGGAGTTTGACATTCACTCTTCAAGTGTAACCTCCACACTTGGTTCGTGAAGAGGGTCTACGGTGGATCGAGGTAACCCTCCGGCCCTTACCTTTCGGGTTAACCACGATTCCGCACACCAAAATAAGGGCCCACACAGTAACAATAAACAGTACAGTACAGGACAGTAACAATAACAGTTCAGTAACAGGAAATCGGTAAACACCTCAATAACAGTTCAACATGCAATATCAATGACTCATAAGCACATAGACATAAACAATAATTCAACTTGTAACTTGTCCTAGCAGCCGAGTTCTTTATGTTATCATACATCACATGCTTGTTCGTTTAGTAACTAAGTTACAGGTATGACTCGACCTACTAGCACATTTAGACTTACAAACAATTAACACATAGCACTCACCCGAGGAGCTTATTACGGCGATCAAAATTCCTTAATGAAGTGTAACCGAATCAACTGGGTCTCTGTCAACAGATGACTTCCACCAGACGAGTGAGCTGATTGAGCTTCTCGAGACTTAGAAATTTTCTGCTTCAAAAACGAAATCTCAGAAATGTTGTTGTGTTTTTCTCTCTTCGAAATCAGCTCTATTTATACTTGGATTTGAAAATATGACCGTTGAAGCAAATCACACTTCAAATCCATAGCCTTAGCCCAAATTCAGAACGGCTTCCTGCTACAGTACTGTCTCTGCTGTACTTTCCTGTAGCTGCATTAAATGCACCATGCTGATCCGAGAATATTCTTCAATCATTTGTCATTACTACCCTTCTCTTGCAGCATTTATTACACCAAGTGCATTTATTACCGTTGGACTAATCTCTTGATCTCTTCTACTCTGCTGATAGATACTCTGCTGATCAAATACTGAACTAATCTGATTTGAGTCAGCTGATGACCTACCCTTCTGATTGCTGTTTCAGCGTGAGATCAGTAATCTTCTGGGCTTTGAATCTTGAACTCTTCTGATGTCTTCTTTACTTGTTCAAAATTCTTCTAAGGGACCTAAGCTTTCCATACTTAGCTGATTTTGACGTTTTGGTAATCATCAAAACCTTCCCTTATCTTCTAATCTTCTTTGCACTCTATCTTCATCTTCATCCAACACGATGGATCATTACGAAAGAGTAATGATTGAAATCAGGAGAACGAGTTAATTCTTAACGTTTATGTTGGATAAGAATATGAGGACTCGTCGTTAATAGAAGAGAAGGAATCGATAAGTAACAATTGGATTCACCACAATGACGAAAAACATACATATAAGGATCAAAAGCTCGAAATAAAAAGTACGAACATTATAGTAAGGTTGAAACAATTAATTAAAAAGAAAGAAGATGAATAGAGCTTACTAAAGTAGATAAATCAATTTGGTGAGGAAATGTCTGAAGTCATCAACATGAATTCTGAATAAGGAAAACGCATGCGATGATGGAATTCGAAAAGGTTTAGGGATATATTTGTCATTTTATATATACTTCGAGTAAGGTCACTTGATTTAAGTAATTCACTAAACACGAAATCAAGGAGGATATTCATATACAATCATCATCAGACAATAATTCAAACAATTCAGTCAAAGTAACGTCAAGTATATTCTGGATACCAAAATTAAATCAACAAATCAAGTAATCACATTAACAATCAAACATATCCCCTTCCCCCGAGGCCACGCACAATACCTATGTTTTGGTTGCGGTTTTGTCCTAGAAGTGAACTACCCAATGTGGGTAAACACCCTGAAATCTTGCCGGTTAGTCCCACCTTACTAGAACCACAGTACGATTTTCGAGGACCATATCCTGGCCATGAGCCGAAGCTCTGATACCATCTGTAATGGCCCGACTCCGCGGGTCCGTCGGATAACGGTCGAAAGTTATTATTATTTTGAAAAAGAGTTAAAATATCGAAACCATTCAAAAGAACGATAAATTAAAATCGAGAATTAAAGATTTTAAGCGAAAGCGGTTTAAAACGATATAAGAACAATTTTGATTACTATGTTTAAAGCGGAAGTAATTAAAACAAATTTTAGCGGATGACATGACATGGTGAAACAACTTCTGGGACTCAAAAGAAATACAAGAAGATTAAGATTTATATTTGATAAAATTAAAAATCATTTTCTATAGATATTCCCATTTTATAAAATTAGCTAAAACACCAAGATATTTAGCAAGATATAATAAAAATGAACTTAGACATTATAGAAGGTTTAAAATATGAGTTCAAACGAAAATCATAAAATCAAATAAGAATTTAAACAAAAGTTCAACTACTCTCTGGAACTAGGGTGGGATCGCAACCGTGATAGCCTAACCGCAACATGAACTATCATTTACCTCAAACACCTGTAGCTGAAAAGATTGAAACACAGAATGCATAAGTTGATCGTCCAACTTAGTGAGGCTGTAGTGCACTTGTGCGTGGTGCAACATAATATACACGAGCATGTACAACAGTACAGTAAATGAACATATGCTATAACAATTTAAGCACGTTAACAAGTAACCAACATTTGTTGATGCCGTCCTCCTCTTACCCTCCAATCCACAGTCAGGAAAACCACCACCGAACACTCCAAGTAAGGTGCGACCTTACATAACAGTGCGCATTGACGTCAAATGCCGGGAGTTTGACATTCACTCTTCAAGTGTAACCTCCACACTTGGTTCGTGAAGCGGGTCTACGGTGGATCGAGGTAACCCTCCGGCCCTTACCTTTCGGGTTAACCACGATTCCGCACACCAAAATAAGGGCCCACACAGTAACAATAAACAGTACAGTACAGGACAGTAACAATAACAGTTCAGTAACAGGAAATCGGTAAACAACTCAATAACAGTTCAACATGCAATATCAATGACTCATAAGCACATAGACATAAACAATAATTCAACTTGTAACTTGTCCTAGCAGCCGAGTTCTTTATGTTATCATACATCACATGCTTGTTCGTTTAGTAACTAAGTTACAGGTATGACTCGACCTACTAGCACATTTAGACTTACACACAATTAACACATAGCACTCACCCGAGGAGCTTATTACGGCGATCAAAATTCCTTAATGAAGTGTAACCGAATCAACTAAGTTTCTGTCAACAGATGACTTCCACCAGACGAGTGAGCTGATTGAGCTTATTGAGACTTAGAAATTTTCTGCTTCAAAAACGAAATCTCAGAAATGTTGTTGTGTTTTTCTCTCTTCGAAATCAGCTCTATTTATACTTGGATTTGAAAATATGACCGTTGAAGCAAATCACACTTCAAATCCATAGCCTTAGCCCAAATTCAGAACGGCTTCCTGCTACAGTACTGTCTCTGCTGTACTTTCCTGTAGCTGCATTAAATGCACCATGCTGATCCGAGAATATTCTTCAATCATTTTTCATTACTACCCTTCTCTTGCAGCATTTATTACACCAAGTGCATTTATTACCGTTGGACTAATCTCTTGATCTCTTCTACTCTGCTGATAGATACTCTGCTGATCAAATACTGAACTAATCTGATTTGAGTCAGCTGATGACCTACCCTTCTGATTGCTGTTTCAGCGTGAGATCAGTAATCTTCTGGGCTTTGAATCTTGAACTCTTCTGATGTCTTCTTTACCTGTTCAAAATTCTTCTAAGGACCTAAGCTTTCCATACTTAGCTGATTTTGACGTTTTGGAAATCATCAAAACCTTCCCTTATCTTCTAATCTTCTTTGCACTCTATCTTCATCTTCATCCAACACGATGGATCATTACGAAAGAGTAATGATTGAAATCAGGAGAACGAGTTAATTCTTAACGTTTATGTTGGATAAGAATATGAGGACTCGTCGTTAATAGAAGAGAAGGAATCGATAAGTAACAATTGGATTCACCACAATGACGAAAAACATACATATAAGGATCAAAAGCTCGAAATAAAAAGTACGAACATTATAGTAAGGTTGAAACAATTAATTAAAAAGAAAGAAGATGAATAGAGCTTACTAAAGTAGATAAATCAATTTGGTGAGGAAATGTCTGAAGTCATCAACATGAATTCTGAATAAGGAAAACTCATGCGATGATGGAATTCGAAAAGGTTTAGGGATATATTTGTCATTTTATATATACTTCGAGTAAGGTCACTTGATTTAAGTAATTCACTAAACACGAAATCAAGGAGGATATTCATATACAATCATCATCAGACAATAATTCAAACAATTCAGTCAAAGTAACGTCAAGTATATTCTGGATACCAAAATTAAATAAACAAATCAAGTAATCACATTAACAATCAAACATATCCCCTTCCCCCGAGGCCACGCACAATACCTATGTTTTGGTTGCGGTTTTGTCCTAGAAGTGAACTACCCAATGTGGGTAAACACCCTGAAATCTTGCCGGTTAGTCCCACCTTACTAGCACCACAGTACGATTTCCGAGGACCATATCCTGGCCATGAGCCGAAGCTCTGATACCATCTGTAATGGCCCGACTCCGCGGGTCCGTCGGATAACGGTCGAAAGTTATTATTATTTTGAAAAAGAGTTAATATATCGAAACCATTCAAAAGAACGATAAATTAAAATCGAGAATTAAAGATTTTAAGCGAAAGCGGTTTAAAACGATATAAGAACAATTTTGATTACTATGTTTAAAGCGGAAGTAATTAAAACAAATTTTAGCGGATGACATGACATGGTGAAACAACTTCTGGGACTCAAAAGAAATACAAGAAGATTAAGATTTATATTTGATAAAATTAAAAATCATTTTCTATAGATATTCCCATTTTATAAAATTAGCTAAAACACCAAGATATTTAGCAAGATATAATAAAAATGAACTTAGACATTATAGAAGGTTTAAAATATGAGTTCAAACGAAAATCATAAAATCAAATAAGAATTTAAACAAAAGTTCAACTACTCTCTGGAACTAGGGTGGGATCGCAACCGTGATAACCTAACCGCAACATGAACTATCATTTACCTCAAACACCTGTAGCTGAAAAGATTGAAACACAGAATACATAATTTGATCGTCCAACTTAGTGAGGCTGTAGTGCACTTGTGCGTGGTGCAACATAATATACACGAGCATGTACAACAGTACAGTAAATGAACATATGCTATAACAATTTAAGCACGTTAACAAGTAACCAACATTTGTTGATGCCGTCCTCCTCTTACCCTCCAATCCACAGTCAGGAAAACCACCACCGAACACTCCAAGTAAGGTGCGACCTTACATAACAGTGCGCATTGACGTCAAATGCCGGGAGTTTGACATTCACTCTTCAAGTGTAACCTCCACACTTGGTTCGTGAAGCGGGTCTACGGTGGATCGAGGTAACCCTCCGGCCCTTACCTTTCGGGTTAACCACGATTCCGCACACCAAAATAAGGGCCCACACAGTAACAATAAACAGTACAGTACAGGACAGTAACAATAACAGTTCAGTAACAGGAAATCGGTAAACAACTCAATAACAGTTCAACATGCAATATCAATGACTCATAAGCACATAGACATAAACAATAATTCAACTTGTAACTTGTCCTAGCAGCCGAGTTCTTTATGTTATCATACATCACATGCTTGTTCGTTTAGTAACTAAGTTACAGGTATGACTCGACCTACTAGCACATTTAGACTTACACACAATTAACACATAGCACTCACCCGAGGAGCTTATTACGGCGATCAAAATTCCTTAATGAAGTGTAACCGAATCAACTAAGTTTCTGTCAACAGATGACTTCCACCAGACGAGTGAGCTGATTGAGCTTATTGAGACTTAGAAATTTTCTGCTTCAAAAACGAAATCTCAGAAATGTTGTTGTGTTTTTCTCTCTTCGAAATCAGCTCTATTTATACTTGGATTTGAAAATATGACCGTTGAAGCAAATCACACTTCAAATCCATAGCCTTAGCCCAAATTCAGAACGGCTTCCTGCTACAGTACTGTCTCTGCTGTACTTTCCTGTAGCTGCATTAAATGCACCATGCTGATCCGAGAATATTCTTCAATCATTTTTCATTACTACCCTTCTCTTGCAGCATTTATTACACCAAGTGCATTTATTACCGTTGGACTAATCTCTTGATCTCTTCTACTCTGCTGATAGATACTCTGCTGATCAAATACTGAACTAATCTGATTTGAGTCAGCTGATGACCTACCCTTCTGATTGCTGTTTCAGCGTGAGATCAGTAATCTTCTGGGCTTTGAATCTTGAACTCTTCTGATGTCTTCTTTACCTGTTCAAAATTCTTCTAAGGACCTAAGCTTTCCATACTTAGCTGATTTTGACGTTTTGGAAATCATCAAAACCTTCCCTTATCTTCTAATCTTCTTTGCACTCTATCTTCATCTTCATCCAACACGATGGATCATTACGAAAGAGTAATGATTGAAATCAGGAGAACGAGTTAATTCTTAACGTTTATGTTGGATAAGAATATGAGGACTCGTCGTTAATAGAAGAGAAGGAATCGATAAGTAACAATTGGATTCACCACAATGACGAAAAACATACATATAAGGATCAAAAGCTCGAAATAAAAAGTACGAACATTATAGTAAGGTTGAAACAATTAATTAAAAAGAAAGAAGATGAATAGAGCTTACTAAAGTAGATAAATCAATTTGGTGAGGAAATGTCTGAAGTCATCAACATGAATTCTGAATAAGGAAAACTCATGCGATGATGGAATTCGAAAAGGTTTAGGGATATATTTGTCATTTTATATATACTTCGAGTAAGGTCACTTGATTTAAGTAATTCACTAAACACGAAATCAAGGAGGATATTCATATACAATCATCATCAGACAATAATTCAAACAATTCAGTCAAAGTAACGTCAAGTATATTCTGGATACCAAAATTAAATAAACAAATCAAGTAATCACATTAACAATCAAACATATCCCCTTCCCCCGAGGCCACGCACAATACCTATGTTTTGGTTGCGGTTTTGTCCTAGAAGTGAACTACCCAATGTGGGTAAACACCCTGAAATCTTGCCGGTTAGTCCCACCTTACTAGCACCACAGTACGATTTCCGAGGACCATATCCTGGCCATGAGCCGAAGCTCTGATACCATCTGTAATGGCCCGACTCCGCGGGTCCGTCGGATAACGGTCGAAAGTTATTATTATTTTGAAAAAGAGTTAATATATCGAAACCATTCAAAAGAACGATAAATTAAAATCGAGAATTAAAGATTTTAAGCGAAAGCGGTTTAAAACGATATAAGAACAATTTTGATTACTATGTTTAAAGCGGAAGTAATTAAAACAAATTTTAGCGGATGACATGACATGGTGAAACAACTTCTGGGACTCAAAAGAAATACAAGAAGATTAAGATTTATATTTGATAAAATTAAAAATCATTTTCTATAGATATTCCCATTTTATAAAATTAGCTAAAACACCAAGATATTTAGCAAGATATAATAAAAATGAACTTAGACATTATAGAAGGTTTAAAATATGAGTTCAAACGAAAATCATAAAATCAAATAAGAATTTAAACAAAAGTTCAACTACTCTCTGGAACTAGGGTGGGATCGCAACCGTGATAACCTAACCGCAACATGAACTATCATTTACCTCAAACACCTGTAGCTGAAAAGATTGAAACACAGAATACATAATTTGATCGTCCAACTTAGTGAGGCTGTAGTGCACTTGTGCGTGGTGCAACATAATATACACGAGCATGTACAACAGTACAGTAAATGAACATATGCTATAACAATTTAAGCACGTTAACAAGTAACCAACATTTGTTGATGCCGTCCTCCTCTTACCCTCCAATCCACAGTCAGGAAAACCACCACCGAACACTCCAAGTAAGGTGCGACCTTACATAACAGTGCGCATTGACGTCAAATGCCGGGAGTTTGACATTCACTCTTCAAGTGTAACCTCCACACTTGGTTCGTGAAGAGGGTCTACGGTGGATCGAGGTAACCCTCCGGCCCTTACCTTTCGGGTTAACCACGATTCCGCACACCAAAATAAGGGCCCACACAGTAACAATAAACAGTACAGTACAGGACAGTAACAATAACAGTTCAGTAACAGGAAATCGGTAAACACCTCAATAACAGTTCAACATGCAATATCAATGACTCATAAGCACATAGACATAAACAATAATTCAACTTGTAACTTGTCCTAGCAGCCGAGTTCTTTATGTTATCATACATCACATGCTTGTTCGTTTAGTAACTAAGTTACAGGTATGACTCGACCTACTAGCACATTTAGACTTACACACAATTAACACATAGCACTCACCCGAGGAGCTTATTACGGCGATCAAAATTCCTTAATGAAGTGTAACCGAATCAACTGGGTCTCTGTCAACAGATGACTTCCACCAGACGAGTGAGCTGATTGAGCTTCTCGAGACTTAGAAATTTTCTGCTTCAAAAACGAAATCTCAGAAATGTTGTTGTGTTTTTCTCTCTTCGAAATCAGCTCTATTTATACTTGGATTTGAAAATATGACCGTTGAAGCAAATCACACTTCAAATCCATAGCCTTAGCCCAAATTCAGAACGGCTTCCTGCTACAGTACTGTCTCTGCTGTACTTTCCTGTAGCTGCATTAAATGCACCATGCTGATCCGAGAATATTCTTCAATCATTTGTCATTACTACCCTTCTCTTGCAGCATTTATTACACCAAGTGCATTTATTACCGTTGGACTAATCTCTTGATCTCTTCTACTCTGCTGATAGATACTCTGCTGATCAAATACTGAACTAATCTGATTTGAGTCAGCTGATGACCTACCCTTCTGATTGCTGTTTCAGCGTGAGATCAGTAATCTTCTGGGCTTTGAATCTTGAACTCTTCTGATGTCTTCTTTACTTGTTCAAAATTCTTCTAAGGGACCTAAGCTTTCCATACTTAGCTGATTTTGACGTTTTGGTAATCATCAAAACCTTCCCTTATCTTCTAATCTTCTTTGCACTCTATCTTCATCTTCATCCAACACGATGGATCATTACGAAAGAGTAATGATTGAAATCAGGAGAACGAGTTAATTCTTAACGTTTATGTTGGATAAGAATATGAGGACTCGTCGTTAATAGAAGAGAAGGAATCGATAAGTAACAATTGGATTCACCACAATGACGAAAAACATACATATAAGGATCAAAAGCTCGAAATAAAAAGTACGAACATTATAGTAAGGTTGAAACAATTAATTAAAAAGAAAGAAGATGAATAGAGCTTACTAAAGTAGATAAATCAATTTGGTGAGGAAATGTCTGAAGTCATCAACATGAATTCTGAATAAGGAAAACTCATGCGATGATGGAATTCGAAAAGGTTTAGGGATATATTTGTCATTTTATATATACTTCGAGTAAGGTCACTTGATATAAGTAATTCACTAAACACGAAATCAAGGAGGATATTCATATACAATCATCATCAGACAATAATTCAAACAATTCAGTCAAAGTAACGTCAAGTATATTCTGGATACCAAAATTAAATCAACAAATCAAGTAATCACATTAACAATCAAACATATCCCCTTCCCCCGAGGCCACGCACAATACCTATGTTTTGGTTGCGGTTTTGTCCTAGAAGTGAACTACCCAATGTGGGTAAACACCCTGAAATCTTGCCGGTTAGTCCCACCTTACTAGCACCACAGTACGATTTCCGAGGACCATATCCTGGCCATGAGCCGAAGCTCTGATACCATCTGTAATGGCCCGACTCCGCGGGTCCGTCGGATAACGGTCGAAAGTTATTATTATTTTGAAAAAGAGTTAAAATATCGAAACCATTCAAAAGAACGATAAATTAAAATCGAGAATTAAAGATTTTAAGCGAAAGCGGTTTAAAACGATATAAGAACAATTTTGATTACTATGTTTAAAGCGGAAGTAATTAAAACAAATTTTAGCGGATGACATGACATGGTGAAACAACTTCTGGGACTCAAAAGAAATACAAGAAGATTAAGATTTATATTTGATAAAATTAAAAATCATTTTCTATAGATATTCCCATTTTATAAAATTAGCTAAAACACCAAGATATTTAGCAAGATATAATAAAAATGAACTTAGACATTATAGAAGGTTTAAAATATGAGTTCAAACGAAAATCATAAAATCAAATAAGAATTTAAACAAAAGTTCAACTACTCTCTGGAACTAGGGTGGGATCGCAACCGTGATAACCTAACCGCAACATGAACCATCATTTACCTCAAACACCTGTAGCTGAAAAGATTGAAACACAGAATGCATAAGTTGATCGTCCAACTTAGTGAGGCTGTAGTGCACTTGTGCGTGGTGCAACATAATATACACGAGCATGTACAACAGTACAGTAAATGAACATATGCTATAACAATTTAAGCACGTTAACAAGTAACCAACATTTGTTGATGCCGTCCTCCTCTTACCCTCCAATCCACAGTCAGGAAAACCACCACCGAACACTCCAAGTAAGGTGCGACCTTACATAACAGTGCGCATTGACGTCAAATGCCGGGAGTTTGACATTCACTCTTCAAGTGTAACCTCCACACTTGGTTCGTGAAGAGGGTCTACGGTGGATCGAGGTAACCCTCCGGCCCTTACCTTTCGGGTTAACCACGATTCCGCACACCAAAATAAGGGCCCACACAGTAACAATAAACAGTACAGTACAGGACAGTAACAATAACAGTTCAGTAACAGGAAATCGGTAAACACCTCAATAACAGTTCAACATGCAATATCAATGACTCATAAGCACATAGACATAAACAATAATTCAACTTGTAACTTGTCCTAGCAGCCGAGTTCTTTATGTTATCATACATCACATGCTTGTTCGTTTAGTAACTAAGTTACAGGTATGACTAGACCTACTAGCACATTTAGACTTACACACAATTAACACATAGCACTCACCCGAGGAGCTTATTATGGCGATCAAAATTCCTTAATGAAGTGTAACCGAATCAACTGGGTCTCTGTCAACAGATGACTTCCACCAGACGAGTGAGCTGATTGAGCTTCTCGAGACTTAGAAATTTTCTGCTTCAAAAACGAAATCTCAGAAATGTTGTTGTGTTTTTCTCTCTTCGAAATCAGCTCTATTTATACTTGGATTTGAAAATATGACCGTTGAAGCAAATCACACTTCAAATCCATAGCCTTAGCCCAAATTCAGAACGGCTTCCTGCTACAGTACTGTCTCTGCTGTACTTTCCTGTAGCTGCATTAAATGCACCATGCTGATCCGAGAATATTCTTCAATCATTTGTCATTACTACCCTTCTCTTGCAGCATTTATTACACCAAGTGCATTTATTACCGTTGGACTAATCTCTTGATCTCTTCTACTCTGCTGATAGATACTCTGCTGATCAAATACTGAACTAATCTGATTTGAGTCAGCTGATGACCTACCCTTCTGATTGCTGTTTCAGCGTGAGATCAGTAATCTTCTGGGCTTTGAATCTTGAACTCTTCTGATGTCTTCTTTACTTGTTCAAAATTCTTCTAAGGGACCTAAGCTTTCCATACTTAGCTAATTTTGACGTTTTGGAAATCATCAAAACCTTCCCTTATCTTCTAATCTTCTTTGCACTCTATCTTCATCTTCATCCAACACGATGGATCATTACGAAAGAGTAATGATTGAAATCAGGAGAACGAGTTAATTCTTAACGTTTATGTTGGATAAGAATATGAGGACTCGTCGTTAATAGAAGAGAAGGAATCGATAAGTATTAATTGGATTCACCACAATGACGAAAAACATACATATAAGGATCAAAAGCTCGAAATAAAAAGTACGAACATTATAGTAAGGTTGAAACAATTAATTAAAAAGAAAGAAGATGAATAGAGCTTACTAAAGTAGATAAATCAATTTGGAGAGGAAATGTCTGAAGTCATCAACATGAATTCTGAATAAGGAAAACTCATGCGATGATGGAATTCGAAAAGGTTTAGGGATATATTTGTCATTTTATATATACTTCGAGTAAGGTCACTTGATATAAGTAATTCACTAAACACGAAATCAAGGAGGATATTCATATACAATCATCATCAGACAATAATTCAAACAATTCAGTCAAAGTAACGTCAAGTATATTCTGGATACCAAAATTAAATCAACAAATCAAGTAATCACATTAACAATCAAACATATCCCCTTCCCCCGAGGCCACGCACAATACCTATGTTTTGGTTGCGGTTTTGTCCTAGAAGTGAACTACCCAATGTGGGTAAACACCCTGAAATCTTGCCGGTTAGTCCCACCTTACTAGCACCACAGTACGAATTCCGAGGACCATATCCTGGCCATGAGCCGAAGCTCTGATACCATCTGTAATGGCCCGACTCCGCGGGTCCGTCGAATAACGGTCGAAAGTTATTATTATTTTGAAAAAGAGTTAAAATAACGAAACCATTCAAAAGAACGATAAATTAAAATCGAGAATTAAAGATTTTAAGCGAAAGCGGTTTAAAACGATATAAGAACAATTTTGATTACTATGTTTAAAGCGGAAGTAATTAAAACAAATTTTAGCGGATGACATGACATGGTGAAACAACTTCTGGGACTCAAAAGAAATACAAGAAGATTAAGATTTATATTTGATAAAATTAAAAATCATTTTCTATAGATATTCCCATTTTACAAAATTAGCTAAAACACCAAGATATTTAGCAAGATATAATAAAAATGAACTTAGACATTATAGAAGGTTTAAAATATGAGTTCAAACGAAAATCCTAAAATCAAATAAGAATTTAAACAAAAGTTCAACTACTCTCTGGAACTAGGGTGGGATCGCAACCGTGATAACCTAACCGCAACATGAACTATCATTTACCTCAAACACCTGTAGCTGAAAAGATTGAAACACAGAATGCATAAGTTGATCGTCCAACTTAGTGAGGCTGTAGTGCACTTGTGCGTGGTGCAACATAATATACACGAGCATGTACAACAGTACAGTAATGAACATATGCTATAACAATTTAAGCACGTTAAACAAGTAACCAACATTTGTTGATGCCGTCCTCCTCTTACCCTCCAATCCACAGTCAGGAAAACCACCACCGAACACTCCAAGTAAGGTGCGACCTTACATAACAGTGCGCATTGACGTCAAATGCCGGGAGTTTGACATTCACTCTTCAAGTGTAACCTCCACACTTGGTTCGTGAAGCGGGTCTACGGTGGATCGAGGTAACCCTCCGGCCCTTACCTTTCGGGTTAACCACGATTCCGCACACCAAAATAAGGGCCCACACAGTAACAATAAACAGTACAGTACAAGACAGTAACAGTAACAGTTCAGTAACAGGAAATCGGTAAACAACTCAATAACAGTTCAACATGCAATATCAATGACTCATAAGCACATAGACATAAAAAATAATTCAACTTGTAACTTGTCCTAGCAGCCGAGTTCTTTATGTTATCATACATCACATGCTTGTTCATTTAGTAACTAAGTTACAGGTATGACTCGACCTACTAGCACATTTAGACTTACACACAATTAACACATAGCACTCACCCGAGGAGCTTATTACGGCGATCAAAATTCCTTAATGAAGTGTAACCGAATCAACTGGGTCTCTGTCAACAGATGACTTCCACCAGACGAGTGAGTTGATTGAGCTTATTGAGACTTAGAAATTTTCTGCTTCAAAAACGAAATCTCAGAAATGTTGTTGTGTTTTTCTCTCTTCGAAATCAGCTCTATTTATACTTGGATTTGAAAATATGACCGTTGAAGCAAATCACACTTCAAATCCATAGCCTTAGCCCAAATTCAGAACGGCTTCCTGCTACAGTACTGTCTCTGCTGTACTTTCCTGTAGCTGCATTAAATGCACCATGCTGATCCGAGAATATTCTTCAAACATTTGTCATTACTACCCTTCTCTTGCAGCATTTATTACACCAAGTGCATTTATTACCGTTGGACTAATCTCTTGATCTCTTCTACTCTGCTGATAGATACTCTGCTGATCAAATACTGAACTAATCTGATTTGAGTCAGCTGATGACCTACCCTTCTGATTGCTGTTTCAGCGTGAGATCAGTAATCTTCTGGGCTTTGAATCTTGAACTCTTCTGATGTCTTCTTTACTTGTTCAAAATTCTTCTAAGGGACCTAAGCTTTCCATACTTAGCTGATTTTGACGTTTTGGAAATCATCAAAACCTTCCCTTATCTTCTAATCTTCTTTGCACTCTATCTTCATCTTCATCCAACACGATGGATCATTACGAAAGAGTAATGATTGAAATCAGGAGAACGAGTTAATTCTTAACGTTTATGTTGGATAAGAATATGAGGACTCGTCGTTAATAGAAGAGAAGGAATCGATAAGTAACAATTGGATTCACCACAATGACGAAAAACATACATATAAGGATCAAAAGCTCGAAATAAAAAGTACGAACATTATAGTAAGGTTGAAACAATTAATTAAAAAGAAAGAAGATGAATAGAGCTTACTAAAGTAGATAAATCAATTTGGAGAGGAAATGTCTGAAGTCATCAACATGAATTCTGAATAAGGAAAACTCATGCGATGATGGAATTCGAAATTGTTTCAGAAGTTGTTTCACCATGTCATGTCATCCGCTAAAATTGTGTGTAAGTCTAAATGTGCTCTGATACCATCTGTAATGGCCCGACTCCGCGGGTCCGTCGGATAACGGTCGAAAGTTATTATTATTTTGAAAAAGAGTTAAAATATCGAAACCATTCAAAAGAACGATAAATTAAAATCGAGAATTAAAATTTGTTTCAATATCGAAACCATTCAAAATTTGAGTCCCAGAAGTTGGGACTAACCGGTGGGACTAACCGGCAAGATTTCAGGGTGTTTACCCACATTGGGTAGTTCACTTCTAGGACAAAACCGCAACCAAAACATAGGTATTGTGCGTGGCCTAGGGGGAAGGGGATATGTTTGATTGTTAATGTGATTACTTGATTTGTTGATTTAATTTTGGTATCCAGAATATACTTGACGTTACTTTGACTGAATTGTTTGAATTATTGTCTGATGATGATTGTATATGAATATCCTCCTTGATTTCGTGTTTAGTGAATTACTTAAATCAAGTGACCTTACTCGAAGTATATATAAAATGAAAAATATATTCCTAAACCTTTTCGAATTCCATCATCGCATGAGTTTTCCTTATTCAGAATTCATGTTGATGACTTCAGACATTTCCTCTCCAAATTGATTTATCTACTTTAGTAAGCTCTATTCATCTTCTTTCTTTTTAATTAATTGTTTCAACCTTACTATAATGTTCGTACTTTTTATTTCGAGCTTTTGATCCTTATATGTATGTTTTTCGTCATTGTGGTGAATCCAATTGTTACTTATCGATTCCTTCTCTTCTATTAACGACGAGTCCTCATATTCTTATCCAACATAAACGTTAAGAATTAACTCGTTCTCCTGATTTCAATCATTACTCTTTCGTAATGATCCATCGTGTTGGATGAAGATGAAGATAGAGTGCAAAGAAGATTAGAAGATGAAGATAGAGTGCAAAGAAGATTAGAAGATGAAGATAAATTAAAATCGAGAATTAAAGATTTTAAGCGAAAGCGGTTTAAAACGATATAAGAACAATTTTGATTACTATGTTTAAAGCGGAAGTAATTAAAACAAATTTTAGCGGATGACATGACATGGTGAAACAACTTCTGGGACTCAAAAGAAATACAAGAAGATTAAGATTTATATTTGATAAAATTAAAAATCATTTTCTATAGATATTCCCATTTTACAAAATTAGCTAAAACACCAAGATATTTAGTAAGATATAATAAAAATGAACTTAGACATTATAGAAGGTTTAAAATATGAGTTCAAACGAAAATCATAAAATCAAATAAGAATTTAAACAAAAGTTCAACTACTCTCTGGAACTAGGGTGGGATCGCAACCGTGATAACCTAACCGCAACATGAACTATCATTTACCTCAAACACCTGTAGCTGAAAAGATTGAAACACAGAATGCATAGGTTGATCGTCCAACTTAGTGAGGCTGTAGTGCACTTGTGCGTGGTGCAACATAATATACACGAGCATGTACAACAGTACAGTAAATGAACATATGCTATAACAATTTAAGCACGTTAAACAAGTAACCAACATTTGTTGATGCCGTCCTCCTCTTACCCTCCAATCCACAGTCAGGAAAACCACCACCGAACACTCCAAGTAAGGTGCGACCTTACATAACAGTGCGCATTGACGTCAAATGCCGGGAGTTTGACATTCACTCTTCAAGTGTAACCTCCACACTTGGTTCGTGAAGCGGGTCTACGGTGGATCGAGGTAACCCTCCGGCCCTTACCTTTCGGGTTAACCACGATTCCGCACACCAAAATAATGGCCCACACAGTAACAATAAACAGTACAGTACAGGATAGTAACAGTAACAGTTCAGTAACAGGAAATCGGTAAACAACTCAATAACAGTTCAACATGCAATATCAATGACTCATAAGCACATAGACATAAACAATAATTCAACTTGTAACTTGTCCTAGCAGCCGAGTTCTTTATGTTATCATACATCACATGCTTGTTCGTTTAGTAACTAAGTTACAGGTATGACTCGACCTACTAGCACATTTAGACTTACACACAATTAACACATAGCACTCACCCGAGGAGCTTATTACGGCGATCAAAATTCCTTAATGAAGTGTAACCGAATCAACTGGGTTTCTGTCAACAGATGACTTCCACCAGACGAGTGAGCTGATTGAGCTTCTTGAGACTTAGAAATTTTCTGCTTCAAAAACGAAATCTCAGAAATGTTGTTGTGTTTTTCTCTCTTCGAAATCAGCTCTATTTATACTTGGATTTGAAAATATGACCGTTGAAGCAAATCACACTTCAAATCCATAGCCTTAGCCCAAATTCAGAACGGCTTCCTGCTACAGTACTGTCTCTGCTGTACTTTCCTGTAGCTGCATTAAATGCACCATGCTGATCCGAGAATATTCTTCAATCATTTGTCATTACTACCCTTCTCTTGCAGCATTTATTACACCAAGTGCATTTATTACCGTTGGACTAATCTCTTGATCTCTTCTACTCAACTGATAGATACTCTGCTGATCAAATACTGAACTAATCTGATTTGAGTCAGCTGATGACCTACCCTTCTGATTGCTGTTTCAGCGTGAGATCAGTAATCTTCTGGGCTTTGAATCTTGAACTCTTCTGATGTCTTCTTTACTTGTTCAAAATTCTTCTAAGGGACCTAAGCTTTCCATACTTAGCTGATTTTGACGTTTTGGAAATCATCAAAACCTTCCCTTATCTTCTAATCTTCTTTGCACTCTATCTTCATCTTCATCCAACACGATGGATCATTACGAAAGAGTAATGATTGAAATCAGGAGAACGAGTTAATTCTTAACGTTTATGTTGGATAAGAATATGAGGACTCGTCGTTAATAGAAGAGAAGGAATCGATAAGTAACAATTGGATTCACCACAATGACGAAAAACATACATATAAGGATCAAAAGCTCGAAATAAAAAGTACGAACATTATAGTAAGGTTGAAACAATTAATTAAAAAGAAAGAAGATGAATAGAGCTTACTAAAGTAGATAAATCAATTTGGAGAGGAAATGTCTGAAGTCATCAACATGAATTCTGAATAAGGAAAACTCATGCGATGATGGAATTCGAAAAGGTTTAGGAATATATTTTTCATTTTATATATACTTCGAGTAAGGTCACTTGATTTAAGTAATTCACTAAACACGAAATCAAGGAGGATATTCATATACAATCATCATCAGACAATAATTCAAACAATTCAGTCAAAGTAACGTCAAGTATATTCTGGATACCAAAATTAAATCAACAAATCAAGTAATCACATTAACAATCAAACATATCCCCTTCCCCCGAGGCCACGCACAATACCTATGTTTTGGTTGCGGTTTTGTCCTAGAAGTGAACTACCCAATGTGGGTAAACACCCTGAAATCTTGCCGGTTAGTCCCACCTTACTAGCACCACAGTACGATTTCCGAGGACCATATCCTGGCCATGAGCCGAAGCTCTGATACCATCTGTAATGGCCCGACTCCGCGGGTCCGTCGGATAACGGTCGAAAGTTATTATTATTTTGAAAAAGAGTTAAAATATCGAAACCATTCAAAAGAACGATAAATTAAAATCAAGAATTAAAGATTTTAAGCGAAAGCGGTTTAAAACGATATAAGAACAATTTTGATTACTATGTTTAAAGCGGAAGTAATTAAAACAAATTTTAGCGGATGACATGACATGGTGAAACAACTTCTGGGACTCAAAAGAAATACAAGAAGATTAAGATTTATATTTGATAAAATTAAAAATCATTTTCTATAGATATTCCCATTTTACAAAATTAGCTAAAACACCAAGATATTTAGTAAGATATAATAAAAATGAACTTAGACATTATAGAAGGTTTAAAATATGAGTTCAAACGAAAATCATAAAATCAAATAAGAATTTAAACAAAAGTTCAACTACTCTCTGGAACTAGGGTGGGATCGCAACCGTGATAACCTAACCGCAACATGAACTATCATTTACCTCAAACACCTGTAGCTGAAAAGATTGAAACACAGAATGCATAGGTTGATCGTCCAACTTAGTGAGGCTGTAGTGCACTTGTGCGTGGTGCAACATAATATACACGAGCATGAACAACAGTACAGTAAATGAACATATGCTATAACAATTTAAGCACGTTAAACAAGTAACCAACATTTGTTGATGCCGTCCTCCTCTTACCCTCCAATCCACAGTCAGGAAAACCACCACCGAACACTCCAAGTAAGGTGCGACCTTACATAACAGTGCGCATTGACGTCAAATGCCGGGAGTTTGACATTCACTCTTCAAGTGTAACCTCCACACTTGGTTCGTGAAGCGGGTCTACGGTGGATCGAGGTAACCCTCCGGCCCTTACCTTTCGGGTTAACCACGATTCCGCACACCAAAATAAGGGCCCACACAGTAACAATAAACAGTACAGTACAGGATAGTAACAGTAACAGTTCAGTAACAGGAAATCGGTAAACAACTCAATAACAGTTCAACATGCAATATCAATGACTCATAAGCACATAGACATAAACAATAATTCAACTTGTAACTTGTCCTAGCAGCCGAGTTCTTTATGTTATCATACATCACATGCTTGTTCGTTTAGTAACTAAGTTACAGGTATGACTCGACCTACTAGCACATTTAGACTTACACACAATTAACACATAGCACTCACCCGAGGAGCTTATTACGGCGATCAAAATTCCTTAATGAAGTGTAACCGAATCAACTGGGTTTCTGTCAACAGATGACTTCCACCAGACGAGTGAGCTGATTGAGCTTCTTGAGACTTAGAAATTTTCTGCTTCAAAAACGAAATCTCAGAAATGTTGTTGTGTTTTTCTCTCTTCGAAATCAGCTCTATTTATACTTGGATTTGAAAATATGACCGTTGAAGCAAATCACACTTCAAATCCATAGCCTTAGCCCAAATTCAGAACGGCTTCCTGCTACAGTACTGTCTCTGCTGTACTTTCCTGTAGCTGCACTAAATGCACCATGCTGATCCGAGAATATTCTTCAATCATTTGTCATTACTACCCTTCTCTTGCAGCATTTATTACACCAAGTGCATTTATTACCGTTGGACTAATCTCTTGATCTCTTCTACTCAGCTGATAGATACTCTGCTGATCAAATACTGAACTAATCTGATTTGAGTCAGCTGATGACCTACCCTTCTGATTGCTGTTTCAGCGTGAGATCAGTAATCTTCTGGGCTTTGAATCTTGAACTCTTCTGATGTCTTCTTTACTTGTTCAAAATTCTTCTAAGGGACCTAAGCTTTCCATACTTAGCTGATTTTGACGTTTTGGAAATCATCAAAACCTTCCCTTATCTTCTAATCTTCTTTGCACTCTATCTTCATCTTCATCCAACACGATGGATCATTACGAAAGAGTAATGATTGAAATCAGGAGAACGAGTTAATTCTTAACGTTTATGTTGGATAAGAATATGAGGACTCGTCGTTAATAGAATAGAAGGAATCGATAAGTAACAATTGGATTCACCACAATGACGAAAAACATACATATAAGGATCAAAAGCTCGAAATAAAAAGTATGAACATTATAGTAAGGTTGAAACAATTAATTAAAAAGAAAGAAGATGAATAGAGCTTACTAAAGTAGATAAATCAATTTGGAAAGGAAATGTCTGAAGTCATCAACATGAATTCTGAATAAGGAAAACTCATGCGATGATGGAATTCGAAAAGGTTTAGGGATATATTTGTCATTTTATATATACTTCGAGTAAGGTCACTTGATTTAAGTAATTCACTAAACACGAAATCAAGGAGGATATTCATATACAATCATCATCAGACAATAATTCAAACAATTCAGTCAAAGTAACGTCAAGTATATTCTGGATACCAAAATTAAATCAACAAATCAAGTAATCACATTAACAATCAAACATATCTCCTTCCCCCGAGGCCACGCACAATACCTATGTTTTGGTTGCGGTTTTGTCCTAGAAGTGAACTACCCAATGTGGGTAAACACCCTGAAATCTTGCCGATTAGTCCCACCTTACTAGCACCACAGTACGAATTCCGAGGACCATATCCTGGCCATGAGCCGAAGCTCTGATACAATCTGTAATGGCCCGACTCCGCGGGTCCGTCGGATAACGGTCGAAAGTTATTATTATTTTGAAAAAGAGTTAAAATATCGAAACCATTCAAAAGAACGATAAATTAAAATCGAGAATTAAAGATTTTAAGCGAAAGCGGTTTAAAACGATATAAGAACAATTTTGATTACTATGTTTAAAGCGGAAGTAATTAAAACAAATTTTAGCGGATGACATGACATGGTGAAACAACTTCTGGGACTCAAAAGAAATACAAGAAGATTAAGATTTATATTTGATAAAATTAAAAATCATTTTCTATAGATATTCCCATTTTACAAAATTAGCTAAAACACCAAGATATTTAGCAAGATATAATAAAAATGAACTTAGACATTATATAAGGTTTAAAATATGAGTTCAAACGAAAATCATAAAATCAAATAAGAATTTAAACAAAAGTTCAACTACTCTCTGGAACTAGGGTGGGATATCGCAACCGTGATAACCAAACCGCAACATGAACTATCATTTACCTCAAACACCTGTAGCTGAAAAGATTGAAACATAGAATGCATAAGTTGATCGTCCAACTTAGTGAGGCTGTAGTGCACTTGTGCGTGGTGCAACATAATATACACGAGCATGTACAACAGTACAGTAAATGAACATATGCTATAACAATTTAAGCACGTTAAACAAGTAACCAACATTTGTTGATGCCGTCCTCCTCTTACCCTCCAATCCACAGTCAGGAAAACCACCACCGAACACTCCAAGTAAGGTGCGACCTTACATAACAGTGCGCATTGACGTCAAATGCCGGGAGTTTGACATTCACTCTTCAAGTGTAACCTCCACACTTGGTTCGTGAAGCGGGTCTACGGTGGATCGAGGTAACCCTCCGGCCCTTACCTTTCGGGTTAACCACGATTCCGCACACCAAAATAAGGGCCCACACAGTAACAATAAACAGTACAGTACAGGACAGTAACAGTAACAGTTCAGTAACAGGAAATCGGTAAACAACTCAATAACAGTTCAACATGCAATATCAATGACTCATAAGCACATAGACATAAACAATAATTCAACGTGTAACTTGTCCTAGCAGCTGAGTTCTTTATGTTATCATACATCACATGCTTGTTCGTTTAGTAACTAAGTTACAGGTATGACTCGACCTACTAGCACATTTAGACTTACACACAATTAACACATAGCACTCACCCGAGGAGCTTATTACGGCGATCAAAATTCCTTAATGAAGTGTAACCGAAACCTGAGCAAATACGTATACGACTAAGAATGTATCTAACAACCGTACTAAAACGTAACTAATGAAAATCCTACACAAGGATTTCCTAAACTAACATATCACACAAAAGTGCTTAAAACTTATGACATCAACTTCAATTAAGAGATATTATTTTCAAAACTCCAAATACTAATTTCATAAAACAGTGCCAAAACAGCAAAAATTTCACCTTTATTTTCCAGGTTTACAAAACAGCCCCTAAACTTTTGAGAATATCCATTTTTGCAAAAATTTGCAACTTTAAATCAAAAGATTTTTATTTAAACTCATATCAAAAATCAAATAAAAGTATTAAGTAACTTGTTACTTTAAAATTCAAATCTATTAAATTCCACAAGTTTAAAACTTTCAAAAATACCCTCATAGTTTTGAAAACTTAATAAAACCAATTTTCCTGAAAATTAATTCAAAATCTACGCATTTAAGTGATATTTAAAAATAATCAACCATAATTTCAATATAAAACTGAGATTTAACAATAAGTTTTAAACTTTTCACAAACTAACAATGAGAAACAAAAGTTCTTTCATTATAAATTTTTATAAATTTTTTTTTCAAATTTTCAATCTTAAAACATTAGTTATCAAAGCACTATTTCAAATCAATTAATCAAAAGTTTATAAAAGTAACAATGTAAAAACAGCGATCAAACATCACCTTCCCCCCCTTATTTTCAGATTTACAAAAATAACCCCAAATATTTCAAAAACTCCCATTTTTGCAAAAAATCGAAATAAACTTTAAAACAAATGCTTTTCAAGTAAACCTAACCAAATATCAAACAAAAATAGATTTTTCAGTCCATTAGACTCTCAAAATTTTCGTTTCCCTAACCCTTGAACTTTTAAAATCTCTCAAAAATACCCCCCAATGTTTAAAAAATTATAAACAATAACTTTCTTACAAAAATAAATCAAATCCAAATATCTAATAAACATTTATTTAAACCAAGCAAAACTACAACATCCTTATAGCTAAAATCGAGTTAATCGAGATACATGCATAACATAGTACGAACTCAAACTAAATTCTAAAGCCAAAAATTAACCACAATGTAAATAATGCACAATAACATTTAGGCTCAAGGAACTATCTAACGAACTCAAATCAAAAAATGAAGACCGAAAATGGAATACCCAGTCCGAGACGAAGTCGCTGACCGGAGCAGGCACGTTGATCGGCGTTGATCGGCCATTGACCGACACCGAAAAATGAGCCGAACCCACCATTCCACTCTCCTCTAAGCCTAGAACACCGTGGTGAAGCCCAATTGTCGAAGATATGACCGGAAAAGGGGCATGCAAAGAAACCCACTTAAAACCGCCACTTCCACCTTTAATTTTCGCCGGAAAACACCTTCTATTCCTTCAATTACCACCACCATTGTGTTTCTCTCGTCGAGTAGATCAATTTTGACTACTCATTTACTTGATTTGGTTAAGAAATGAAGAAGTTAAAAACAAATTAAGTAGATGAAATATGTGTGTGTTTTAGTGTGTGTAAAACTTGAAGAAGAAGAGAAATGAGGGAAATGTTAGACTTTAATTCATTCTTAATGGATGTTTTGCATTTAACACCCTCAAGAAGTGGGTAGTACATTTTAGTTCTCAAAGTCTTGGGACAACACATCAATTCCTCTTTTTATTATATTCTTGCTCAAAATAACACAAGAGTGAGTATTAATTTAAAGCACATCAAATTTAAAAATATGCTCACTCATTGAATTTTTTTTTAACAACATAGATATGAATTTTAATTTCAATTATTAAATCTACATAATTAAAATTATAGGAAAGGAAATTCATAAATAAATTTTTCGGGGTTTTACAGAGATCATCAAGGAGAAATTGATCTTCAAGGTTGCAAGAGGCGAAGATTCATCACGCGCTGAAAGGGGGTTTTATTGCTTTTGTATTATAGACTAATAATCTAAATAGTTTAAGTATTTTAGCTTCTATAGATTAGCATGATTCTTTATTCCATGAATATTTTGACTATGAACTATATCTGATGCTTCTTAGTAGTTTTATTTATTACGATTGAGTTTATTTACGTATACATGAAGTCTGATTATTAATTAAATTGATTGTTACTTCATTATTCCTATATAATAACAGTCTATCCCTTAAGACGGGCTCTAGATCATAATTAACTCTAGGTATTGATAACACTTAGGGAGAACGTGAGAATAATTGAGTGAATAGTATTAATAGTATAAAACAAATCTACTTATCTTTTCTGAACATAAGTGATAATTAGATAATAATTAGATTAATTAATTCTCCTAGTCTCTGTGGGTACGATATCCGATCTTTAGATCACTATATTACTTTTGCGATACGTGCACTAGCTTTTATTTGCGTGTGTAAAAGTCTGTACATGTTCTTGCACTGACCTCTTCAACGCAAAATTAAGGTGATAAAAAAATGGCTATTTGTTTGTTCTTCTTTTTTTAAGACATTAATGATGTTTATTTAATAATACAGTTATGGAAAGCTTGCAAAATATGGATCGATATTTTCTTCAAACTAAGAAGATGAAATATTTTTTTCATACTGATGAAGAAATGTTCTTCACAACTATCATTGGACAAGATGTGCTAGCTTCGTTTATTAAAATCACTCTGTCTATAAATGTTTATTCCAATCTTGTAACATAAATACTTTATTGTGCTATACTCACATGACTAGTTTTCTTAAAGGTAGTAGCTACGTAATTCCAACAACAATGTCTGATCGAATAGGAGGATCTATAAAGATACAAAATTGTGCTGCACCAGGATGCTATGTAGAACTACATAGGAACCGCTTGACCAAATGCTTTTCATGCCGAGTTTCTAAAAACAGAATTCATAAATTTCATTGACAATCTGGTCATAGAGTTCAATGGGAACAGTCTCTTGAATGAAATGTCTTTAGCCGAGCCAAATATTTGAATTTTAAGAAATACGAAGTTGTCATAGGTTTCATAAGAAAACTTGACAAGAAGGCAAACTGCCAAAAATGGCGTAAGTGGTGCTAATACATTTATCTAATTAATAGAACAAACACCAACTGTTGTATAAGAAATTCATATGTACAGGACCCAAGTTCGAAGAAAAACAAGGCTACACAGGATACATCAGAGCCATCAAACTGTTCCACAAATAAAAAATCAAGGTAAGAAAAATAATTACACTTCATAGATTTTACGTAATTTTATAAAGTAATAAAAGTATGTATCATAAAGGTATTCATACTCACATATGGAAACAAGGGAAAATACATATGACAATGACCCTTTCAGAGTTCGGGTTAGTGATAGTTTATATGTTATTATGGATGATAAGAACACGTCAGCATGGGCTGAATTAGTATTGCAGGAAATCACAGACTATACTCTCTCTGAAGAACTAAAACAACTGATATATGCCATACTAGAAGAAGACATAGAAGCAGAGCATATGTGAATATCTTTTTAGATAGACAAGGAAGAACAATTTACCTATGTACTTTACATTTTCGAGGAAAAACATATGTCTACTATGTATAATTTACTACTATGAATAATGTATTTTTGATTATCTAATTGAAAGTAAATTATGATGTTCATGTTTAGTCGGAAAGTGAATGTTCATAAATTATAGGTAGATATAATCAGTTTAACTCCGAGTACATCAACAATGTTTTACTCAAATAATTAAAAAAACTACTAAGTACTTACTACTTAATTAAAATAATATTAATATAACATAGTACTTTTTAAGTTGAACGTATGAAAAATATACCATACGAAATAGAAAATGATATCATGGCCTGAGTCAGTACATTTTCTTGCACTGACCTCTTTAACGCAAAATTAAGGTGATAAAAAAAAATGGATATTTTTTCTTCTTCTTTTTTTAAGACATTAATGATGTTTATTTATTAATTTTTCAGCTGCAAATACTTCAACAAAATAGGTGAAAATGATCATGTGTACCAAAACATGTCTATAGATTAATGTCCAATTACCGAATGGGAACCTCTAAGGCAGGAACCACGTGCATTTATAAGAAGATGCCAACAATCCAACAATATGGACCTCATATACAGGTAGGGAATGGTAAATAAGTTACATTTTTATCTTTACTTCAAAGGAATTTTTGAATTCGAATATAAATCAAAACTAGCACAACTACTACCACTCATTTTCTTATTTCTTTCAGAAAAGTTACATTAGCGATGTAGATACGAAGTGGGGTTACACATTGCTAGAAAATTCTGAAAAATTAAGCCATTTAGGAGCTAAATATGCAAGAGCAATAATCCTACTACTTAGCAATGACTATTAAGAAATCCAACTTGGAACCAAATTGCTGGACGAAATGGCCTAATAAAAAATCTTTCCAGTATGTGGATAAGCAACACAAACTTCACTCTCCCAAAGTGCTGTCTAAGACAAGAAGGCCACAAAAAAAATGTTGGTTGGCTTAATTTGGACGAGTTCCAACTAACTGGTTGCCAAGCATGCAATGCAGATATAGAAGTAAGAAAAATTGTTGGTTACATTCCTTTGCATTAGATAAACAATTACTGATCTATGATGAGTAAAAAGATTCCCTGAAAAGGTTTAACACAGTTATAATTACAATATTTTTTTTTGCGTACAATTATGTTTGAGTTTGGATAGTGTATTTAATGATGTTTGGAATTTTTAGTGATTTGAATGAAGATAAATATAGAATACAATTCTAAAAAAATTTACAGAAGGCGGTCAACTATTATTTTATGCCCAAAAACTCTAAAATTAGTTAGACATATTAATTTAAAAAGCAAGTATTAAACTAAATAATAAAATATATACAAATTTCCAGATATATATTTAAACTTACTTTCGGCTATATAGCATAACACGTGTCTAATAACCTTTAATTCTTCAAAGTGAAGAATTGTTGGGTGCATAAGAAAGGTACAACACACCAGCTTGTTTCACCATTACACTTACACATATTAAATTCAAACATCTTTCTTCATCACCTTATATCGTCTCAAACAAAATTCTGCAAAAAAAATATTTTAATCCAATTTCAGCCGAGCAAGATACAGGTAACGGATTAAACGCATAAATATGCATTTCTTAGAGCAAAAAATCATCTTCTAGGTCTCACACTTAAAGATCTAACAATAGTTTTATTTCATTGAAATAACCAAGCACAGGATAACAAGGATATACAGTAATGATGAGGGGTACTGTGGATTCTCTACTTTTGGAAGTCTTCCCTGGTCGAAAATCATGAAATCCGTCCTTGTAACCATAATATCGATCCTAGTCCAGTCCAATCCCCAAAATGGAGGCAAGGTCGAATTTACTGTTGGGCCGACCCCAGGCCAATGCCTTTGGGCCGAGAAATATACCCCTTCGAATGGTTCACCTAGCACCCTACCTCAAGTATAAGTACCACGAGCATTTATGACGCCAGACATGCTTCCCTAGGTTCTCCCTGCTCGAACATACTGCTCAAAGACTCCTCGGGAAGTTAGATTAGATCACTTTGTTTTGTACTTAGTCTCTAGCTTGTACGACGTCCTATAATGCTCAAATAGGACCCCTGAATTACATACTTTGTACACACGATCGGAAATATATAAATATTGAACCCTGCATTATCACTCATATTTGTCTGTACTTTCTATTATTGATCTCATACGAAACATGGCAAGATCAATTGGCGCCCACCGTGGGGCCTTATTTGGGTGTTAGATCGAAATATGCCTACTACGAGACGATATACGTACAATCAACGAGAACCATCTCACGCAGCTGGAGCACAGAATTCTGTTAATAATGAGCCCGATGACCTTTCTCGAGGGGCTCGGCAGCAAGAAGCCCCGCCTGTTGTTCCGCAGGAGGATATACCCATCAGAACAACAGTGGGAGATTTGAGATCAATCATCGAAACCATATGTAGGGAATACTTGAACCCCGAAAGAGCTGACCCATCCCCTGTCGACTAGCCTGCAGGTCCAGCTCGACCGGAAATTCCAAGTTCCAACCTCCAGAAGGAAATGAGTATTCTAAGATCGGTAGTTGGGGCCCCCATGGCTAATCCTTATCGAGCTCAGACTAAGTCCAACGTCCGATCTGAACAACCACCCAAAGTGGTGCATGACTTAGAGGATTTTGTGGTCGGAGAAAGCCAACTTAAAGGGGCGGAGAAGATAAAGAAACCCGGTTACCATAGGGTTACGGAGGCAGAATTGGAGAAACTCGTACAAGAAAGAGTGGCTAAAAAATTGGACAGAGAGGAAACAAAGTCCGGCATGCAGCCACTACGGCTCGACGTACAGAAATGATGCTAAATAGGGACACTATCCAGGAAAATATCCGCGATCGAGAGGTCGGATATAGCATCATGAGAAGCTCGCCATTCTGTCGAGAGATTCGCGAGGCTAGGAATACTGAAACCGTACCTACAAGGTTGTCTCAGTATAATGGAACAACTAATCCCGGATAGCATATCAACAGCTTCATTAATGTCATGAACCTATACGAACACTCAGAAGATTTCTTTTGCAAAATCATGGTCACCACATTCGAAGGAATTTCCCTCGATTGATTTGGCAAGTTGCCACCGAACTCCATTTTCTCTTTTGACGAGTTCTGTGATAAGTTGAAGCACCAATTTGCTAGCCAAAGGAAACCCAGATTGCCGGTGAACCATCTAGGTACTGTAAAATAGATGGAGGGTGAAACTTTGAGGCAATGGTTAGCAAGGTTCAGTATTGAACTTCTTAAAGGTGATACTCCGCAGATCGAATATCTGTCCTTTTTTATGTTCGAATTAACAAAGAATACGCAGTTTGGAAATGCATTATGCAGGAAAAAGCCTAAATATTTTGAGCGGATCATGGAAATAGCTGAAAAATACATGATCCAAGAGGAAATGAATAAGCTAAAAAAATGCTCAAAACCCGAAGCTTCCCCTTGGAAAGAAACAGGATAGAGCTCCTATCCCAAAACCTGGCGATTAAGGAGGGTCAAATAGGGGGTCAGTATGGCAAAAACTCAATGCCTACAAACCCCATATGCCGACCCAAAGATCTAATGTCTACGGTCCACTTTTCGACCCCAATCAGCCTCCACGTCCAGGAAAAGTTCATTTCACAGAATTGAATACTTCTAAAGAAGAAATTCTAACGGTATTAGAAGAAGGGAATTTGATCCCCGAGGCAAAGGATTACTCAGGCAAGACCAAGAGCATTAAATTATGACAAATACTGCCGATACCATAGAGCTCGTGGACACAGTACTGAACATTGTTATCAATTGAAGGTGGAGATCGAGAAATTGACTGTGCAAAGAAAACTCAAGGAGTATGTCAAAAGAGGGAACTACGACAACCGGTATGGGTCCAGAAGTCCACGAAAATTACTCACACAACACCGTGAAGCCCGAAATCAGGCCGATGAGTAAGTAAATGGAGTGATCAACATGATCGTTGGTGGACCAGCTGGTGGAGATAGCAGAAATGCAAGGAAACGAACTATGAGGTTGATAAAGTCAATTGTCTCGACCAAGAGGGAGATTTTCTTATTGGAACCTCCTTCTATAGAAAATCAAGTTATAAGCTTAAGCTATGCATATAGACCTGCAGATGTTACCTGGGATGTGAATGATGATGATCCGAATTTTTCTATGGTCCTAACTCTGAAGATCGCGAATTATGAGGTAAAGAGGGTCTTAATGGATAACGGTTGCTCCGCAAATATCATATATTCCGAAGCTCTTGCTCGAATGAACCTCCAACATCCACGTCTAGATCGGGTAACTACTCCACTGATCGGATTTGGTAGTTCTGAGATTGTTCCGCTCGGAACCCTCCTACTAAGCACAACCCTTGGGAAGAAACCAAAGAGCATAACCAGGATGGTGAAATTTTTAGTAGTGGATACACCGTTCGCTTATAATGCCATATTGGGGAGACCTGCTTTAAACGCGTTCAAGGCGGTTGTATCAACTTACCATCAAAAAGTGAAGTTCCCAACCGCAAGTAGGGTTGGCGAAATGAGAAATGATCAATATATGGCATGGTAATGTTACAATTCGTCTTAGCTATCAAGTAGAAGGTTGAGCCCAAAATACCTATGAAAAGAAGGATCATCGAATCGGAATCGCTCTCAGATTTGCCAATCCCCGACTAAGACAAGTTGCAAGGAAAGAAGGGTAAAAATGTGGACATGAGTGTACAGGCCACGGATCACAAAAAGGTCGTTCTAGTACCCGGATCACCAGAGAAAGTTACCAGGATTGGTACTGAGCTAAGCGAAGGGATATAAACTATGCTCATTGACTTTTACGAAGAAATGTAGACGTCTTAGCTTGGAGCTCAGATGATATTTTAAGAATTGACCCACGGGTGATTACGCACTCACTGAACATAGACCTAAAGGCAAAACTGATAAGGCAAAAGAAACAAAATCATGGACGCGAAAAAGACAAGATCATTAATGCCGAGGTCGATCGATTGCTGGCAGCCGATCAGATAAAGGAAATCAAATTTACCGAGTGGTTGTGCAACGTAGTCTTGGTTTCCAAGGGGGACAAGGTCGAAAATAAGTGGAGAATGTGTAACGACTTCACTGATTTGAACAAGTTGTGCCCGAGAGACCCTTACCCATTGCCTCGGATTGATATGTTAGTGGATTCCACTGCTGGATTTGTCTTTTTCAGCATGATAGATGCTTTCCAAGGATTCTATCAAATTTTTCTGAATGGAAGGGATCAAGACAAGACTGCATTCATTACCGAACCTGGAGTTTATTGCTTCATCGTCATGCCGTTTGGGTTGAGAAATGCTGGCGCAACCTATCAGAGATTAGTGAACATGATGTTCAAGGAATTAATAGGAGAGATCATGGAAGTGTACGTGGATGACATGCTCGTAAAAAACATGACGGAAGAAGACCACATCAAGAACCTCCATAGATGCTTTGGAATTTTGAGGATATATGGAATGAAGTTGAACCCGGTGAAGTGTACCTTCAGAGTCAGATCAGGAAAATTCCTAGGATATCTTGTTCACGAACGAGGAAATGAAGCTAATTCGGAGAAAATCCGAGCTATCACCGATCTCAAACCACCAAGAAAGATTTCAGACGTCCAAAGCTTGGTAGGAAAAATCATCTCCTTGAACAGGTTCATCTCCCGGTCAGCGGATCTGCCTTTCTTTAAGCTGTTATGAAAGTCAAAGGATTTCGAATGGAGTGCTGAATGCGACAAAGCCTTTGTTGAATCGGGGTATTGTCAGTTGGGGAAGGTTCGTCACGCTTTGGACATCGCCATCGGGATCGTTGAGGCCCCAAGAAGATGTCTCTCCTTCACTGGGAACAAGCTGCAGAGCTTGGAATTTTGGAAAGTGAATTTGTGAAGGCGTTCCTTCCGGTGGGCATGACTCTTCGATGCAGCGGGGTCGAGACGACGAAGACCTCAAGGCATATTTAACCTCACCACCGATGTTGGCCAAACCCTCCGATGGCGAACCTTTATATCTTTACATAGCAGTTTCAGAAGAGGCTATTAGTTCGGTTCTGGTGAAAGTGGAAAAATCTGAGCACAAGCCAGTATACTATTTAAATAAATTATTACAAGGCGCGGAAAAGAATTACATTGAAATTGAAAAATTCGCACTTGCTTTAGTAGTGTCTGCTCAAAGATTGAGACCCCATTTCCAAACTTACAAAATTATTGTTTTGACTAACCAACCCTTGAGACAGGTCTTATCTAAACCCAAAGCTTCGGGAAGATTAATAAACTGGGCGGTGGAGATCGGGCAGTTTGAAATTGAATATCATCCAAGAACGGCAGTCAAGGCTCAAGTCGTAGCGGATTTTATCGTTGAATCTACCGAGGCAGAAATTTTGAACGAAGGGACCTCTTCTGAGATGAATTCGGTCTAAGAAATCAAGGAACCAGTATGATTAATGCATGTGGACGGATCCTTAACCATTGAAGGAGGTGGAGCAGGAATTCATCACCAGGGTCCTAATGGAGAAGACATGAGCTATGCCATCACCTTGGACTTTGTTATCACAAACAACGAAGCAGATTACGAAGCTCTAATTGCAGGACTGGAGTTGGCCTTGAAAGCGAAGGTAAAATCACTTACCGTACTTACAGATTCTGAACTTGTGCATAGGCAGGTGAAAGGTATTTATGAGGCAAACGAGTTCAGTATGATAAAATACTTGAGCAAAGTGAAAGATCTGATCTCCAGATTTGAAAAATTCGAGATCCAACCAATCCCAAGGGAAGAAAATCTATGGGCTGATCTGTTATCAAAATTTATGGGAACAATTGATGGGAAGAAGGAAAGAGTCATCACATGGCTACTTTCTAACACACCGGCCATTGAACTAGACGTTACTCCAAACGTCGACATTATGGAAATCGATGAACAGAAACCCTCTTGGGTTGATCATTTCCTCAAATATCTGAAAGAAGGAAAGCTTCCAGAAGACGTAAATGAGGCCCGAAGGCTTAACTATCGAGCTCCATTATTCGCCCTAGTGGATGATCAACTCTACAGGAGATCCTCCTCATGAATTCTATTGAAATGTATTTCGGAAGATCAATATAATATTATTCTGAAGGAGGTCCACGAGGGGGAAACTTGGAATCATTGTGGAGCTCGGGCATTAGCTCTTAAATGTTAGAGGGCCGGGTATTATTGGCCTACTCTTATCTCAGATTCGGTCGATTATGTGAAGAAATGTCACCATTGTCAAACTCACTCAAATTTGATCCATCAGCCAGCCAAACAGATGCATTCTATTCCTATTTGCTGGCCCTTCGATAAATGGGGCATTGATATCGTCGGTCCTTTTCCGACTGCCAAGGGCAAAAAAGAATTATGTATTGGTCGTCGTAGAATATTTCAGCAAATGGGTCGAATGTATTGCGCTAACAAAGATTACCCAGTTTCAAGTTATAAATTTCCTATGGAAGAATATTATCTGCAGGTTCAGAATTCCTAGAGTTTTGATCTCCGACAATGGAACTCAGTTTGCGGGAAAGAGAATCCTAGAATGGTGTGATAAGTTAGGAATACAGCAGAACTTGACCTCCGTTGGACACTCACAAGCAAATGGACAAACAGAGGTCGTAAACAGAGAAATCTTCAGATCTCTAGGGAAGCACTTAGCGGATGCCAAGGGAAAATGATTGATGAAGTTCCAGGAGTCGTTTAGGCAAATAGAACGACCTGAAAGATGCAACAGGAGAAACCCCATTTAGTTTGGTTTACGGGTCGGAGGCTGTTATTCCGGTCGAAACTCTTATACCGTCTCCAAGGGTTGAGTTCTATAATCCCGAAGACAATCAGTCATTAAGGGAAATGGAGGTTGATTATGCAGATAATAAAAGGGTTCAGGCGAAAATTGAAAATTCAGGCTGCCAAGTCCAACATGGAGAAGGCATATAATCAGAGAGTCTGAATCCGAACCTTCAAAGTTGGAGATCTGGTGCTCAAGAAAGTGGAAGTCTCAAAACATGTTAAAAAACTTCAACCTAATTGGGACGGCCCATATGTTGTTGTGGAGGTCGGAAGAAAGGGTTCGTATAAAATTGCTCACCCCAATGGTGAAGTTTTGCCACGATCTTGGAATGCTGTGAATCTCAGGAAATACTAAGGAAAATAAAGTCTCACCGGAAGAGTCTAATATCGTTATTACTGTTTCATTCTTGTAATCCGCTTGTCCTCCTATGATCGAAGAATTTTAAGTTCAATTCAATGAAATTTTGCTATTCTAGAAGATATCTTTTCAACTCATTTGCAGTCTTATGCTATTATTATCTGCTCGTGATCCACTCCATCAAAAACAAATGCGTGAAAGATGTTGCTATGACCCTAGAAACGAAAAATTGACTAAGGGTGAAAAACGCTGCTATGCCCCTTTGATCAAAAAATGGGTGAAAGTTGTTGCTATGACCATCGAAACAAAAAAATTGACTAAGGGTGAAAGCCGTCGCTATGCCCCTTAGATAAAAAAATGGGTGAAAGTTGTTGCTATGACCCTCGAAACGAAAAAATTGTCTAAGGGTGAAAGCCGTTACTATGCCCCTTAGATCAAAAAATAAAATGGGTGAAAGTTGTTGCTATGACCCTCGAAACAAAAAAAATTGACTAAGGGTGAAAGCCGTTGCTATGCCCCTTAGATCAAAAAATGGGTGAAAGTTCTTGCTATGACCCTCGAAACGAAAAAATTGACTAAGGGTGAAAGTTGTTGCTATGTCCCTTAGATCAAAAAATGGGTGAAAGTTGTTGCTATGACCCTCGAAATAAAAATTGACTAAGGGTGAAAGCCATTGCTATGCCCCTTAGATCAAAAAATGGTTGAAAGATGTTGCTACGACCCTCGAAACGAAAAAATTGACCAAGGGTGAAAGCCGTAGCTACGCCCCTTAGATCAAAAAATGGGTGAAATTTGTTGCTACGACACTCGAAATAAAAATTAACTAAGGGTGAAAGCCGTTGGTATGCCCGTTAGATAAAAAATTGGTGAAAGTTGTTGGTACGACCCTCGAAACGAAAAAATTGACTAAGGGTGAAAGCCGTTGCTATGCCCCATAGATCAAAAAATAGGTGAAAGTTGTTTCTATAACCCTTGAAACGAAAAAATTGACTAAGGGTGAAAGCCGTTGCTATGCCCCCTAGATCAAAAAATGGGTGAAAGTTGTTGCTATGACCCTTGAAATAAAGATTTAATAAGGGTGAAAGTTGTCGCTATGCCCCTTAGATCAAAAAATGGGTGAAAGTTGTTGATATAACCCTAGAAATTTCACGGAGCCCTTAAAAAGATGAATCACAAAATTTCCATCTGCAATAGGGAGCAAATGAGACTATGGGTTATTCCACCAATAAAGATCGGTATTCATGATTGGATTATTATAGATATATAATGATCTCTAGGTTTGATTTCTTATATGATCGATTATTTTAGTCGAAATCAGTTAGGAAGCATTCTCTAAACAAAGATCAATGTTCAAGATAAGATAATCAAAAGTTATATGATGATTGAATTCACTCTCGATTTTTATTCCAATTCTTATACGATCAAATAATTCGAGCTCCAATTTGATTAATACGTAATAAAAGACAAGGAAAGTAAACTGCAAAGCTATGTAAGGTCGAACAAGAAAGTTTTATTCATAAACTTTTACAAGCAATTACAAGTGATTCTTACAATTGTAAGTTCGAGCTCAAAAGGAAAGTTACATTTTGAGGATCAACCTACTACAATTTCTAAGGCCTATGCTAAGTGTCTCTGAGCGACCAGCAGAGCTGAGGAGGGAAGGTTCGAAGTCTATCTCCAGGAACCGATCTCAGATCTTCGTCCATGAACGTAAGACTCGGACTCTTCATCGATCAGTCGTGACCTTGCTTTGAGGTTAGACAATATGAATTACAGAACGAGGGAATGTAAATTCAAAACTACCCTTTTCTTGTTGCCGTCCCCTGCTGCTCCATTTACACCTTTTTCCGATCCGAAGTGTCAGGGATCAACTCTAGTTCGAGTTGACCCACTATCCGACTGGATGGAGCGTCAGAATATAGCAATGCAAACCCTTCTCAGACAGGGTATATCTTAGAAGCCAGGTCGTTTGCTGATATTGTAGGCGAATGAAGTTTTCTAGGAAAAAATGAAGGATCGGAAAAGAGAGTGCGAGTTTGAATCTCGAACACTTTTAATTGTGATATGAAATTAAACATTTTGATTGGATGGGGTATAATGTCAATCATAAAGATCGGACGAATCATTTATGGAGAAGTAAAAAATGCAATGGTAATTCAGGGACTATTTATAGGATAAGGAAAATGGTTTCAACGGCCCAGATCACACGACATGAAAGGTCAAGATACGAGCGGTAAATGCGCTGACCGTTTCGCTTCCTGAAAAATAGGGGACCGTTTGGATAAGTGGTAAAAGTCTTCTCGCCTCCATATCGGAGATCTTCGCAAGACGATCGAATTTTAAGTCGACCAAACATGCATACCAGTTGATGATCCGTTGATCGTGAACGATTTGGAACGCATGATCAAGGAATTCAAGTCAAAAATCACTTAGAGAAAAATTATTACCAGCTATCGTTTTACGTAGCAATAGGACTCTATGGTCGAACTGCTTAACGAAGAACATAGCAAGGTTACATTCACTAAATTATACAAGGAATTTGGAAAATTAGGTGATAAGTTATCTACAATATATTTGATCGAAGTATCCGTTCGAATATTATTTTTCGATTAACTGCTCGGGATCGATCGGCCAAGCTCACAAGCAATGAATAAAAATCAATTTGGTTATTATCAGTTTCCTTGATTAAGTTCGATCTTCCATGGTCAGAATCAGTAAAGATAGTTGATGAGGAGCAGAAGTAAAGGAACCAAATAAGTTTGTTTTTATTGACCGAGTACAAATATTTTGAACAAAGGAAAGATACAACTAGGTGTAAAGAAAGTACGTTACGAAGTTTTATTCCGAACGAGATAAAATTTACAAGCTTCTCAATAATAAAGCAAATACAGGGTTACATTTCGATCCTATTACAACCTGATCTGTTACATTTCGATCCTATTACATTCTACAATCCATTGAAATTTCAGCCTAATCTTCTTCTCCCGCCAACCGCTCGATATGGCTCTTCTTCGGGCTTAGATAATAGAAGCTACAGGCTTCTGTTTCTGTTTATCATTATTCCGAAGACAGGAGGGTTAAAACATCTTTTTCAAGGTGTAATGTAAAAACCTTGTTGTGACCTCGTCCTCCGACACCGCACCCTATCACGTCTTCGAAAATATTGTGGCAACCGGTCCCTTACTATGTGGACCATGCCAGAGGAATGATAAATGGCTACCGACCATCCTTGGAGAACTTGATGCTCGAATTCCACTAAAACTTTTGCGGATCGAGCAATTCTTCGGATCCCGGGTAGTCAGCAATACCAAGGTATTTTCTTCAGTTTGCTGACCCCACGCGAGGATCGGTAGCTTATTGGCTTCCCATATAGGTCCTGGGTCGAAAAGCCATTCGTTTGCACATATTCTAAATGAAACGAAAGTATTCAAAGTTCTATCTTCTTCAAAGAAAGTTCGAAGTCGAATTTCAAATTTTTGGGTCAAAAACAAGAGTTTTCCGATCGTCATCATCGGAGCGAAAAATCTCTCAAAAATGGGAAATCAACAAAATTATGAAAGTTAAGGGAAGCCCCCTTTTATAGTAACTACTCGGTCAGATCTGACGGCTACTGTGCGACGAAGATGGACGCAGGAGATTGAGTGACTTTTCCGCTTCTCGAGTAGTAGGAGTTGTTTGGCGGAGAAATTTTCGGATATCTTAGCAATATTAAAGAGAACAGTTATTGATTAAGCGAAATATGAATGGAGTTCAAAATATGCAGTTTATCAATTCCGATCTCGAAACTTCAAAAGACCAAAGAGCAACAATTCAACCAAGATATTATTGAAGGCAAAGCAGAAAGCATTCAAAGTAACTAAGGAAGAAAAATTTGAACATTACGGCCGCAAATAAGTCCAAGAACCAGATTATTCGAAGTGACAAACAAAGCACTAAAAGACATAAATAACAAGCCGAGAAAATAAATTACAGCATTTAAAAAAGTTTATTATCGGAGAAAATCTTCCGATTCTCAGCACTGGGATCATTGTAACCACGAGTATAAGCTTTACTCCCGCGTAGCTCGAAACTCTTCTTCTCCTGCTCATACATCCCCTTCAGATTTTAAAGCTCCTTGTTCAGCTTCTCATGGAACTCTTCTCCTTTGACCTTCGCAGCTTTCTCTTTCTCCGAGGACAGCTTCTCCTCGAACGACTTATTAGCCTCCATGGCGCATTCTATCTCGCCGTTCATCTTCTCTAGCTCGAGGGTAAGAGCAGCTTGTCGTTCGACCTCCGGCTCAGCCAACAATTTGAGTTCAAGGGAATTCGACCCTGATTGAAACAACTACAAGGGACTTTTCCCTTTAGATGTGCCCGGTTTGGAATCAGAGATATGAGGCTATAGGAGACTCAGAACCAAATCCTCGAGCGTCCCCTCAGGATGGGGCTTATTTTTTAACTCTCTGAGCATGGAGGAAAGGTTGGTTGGAGCCTCAGAAGTAAGCAGCGAACCAAAAGGATTTCTGACCTTAAAAGACTCTGCTAATTTATCGGTTTTAGAAGGCACCTGCACAATGGCTTCTTCCTCAGTAGCAGTCACCTTGGCCTTCTTACTCGGCACTTCATCCTCGGAGGCAGTTACAAAAACACTGGCCAAAGGCTTATTCTCCGTTACAAGCTTCTGCAGGGTCTCGGTCGAAATGATCTAATCGGAATGAGGCCTTTTATTCGAGGCAAGCTCAGATGCCTATTGCCTAATCAAGCCTCGTTTGGAGGTCTCAAGAGGCTTTGGGGGAGAATCCTCATGTTCGACCTCGGAGCCCTCACTAGAGAGGATGGACTTATTGGGGATGACCCTAGCAGGTTTGTTGAGGCCTGCTTTTCTTTCTTATTTTCTCCACCCTTAGAAACTTTGGGGAGGACGTTGAAGGTTTGGGAAAAGTTCTGGAGGACTTCTTTTCTTTGGATGATTTGGGTTCCTTGGACGAACCCTTACTCTTAACACCGCCTAGGAGCGATGCGGGATCAAGAGGATTGCCCAACACTTTGTCCATGATGATTGAGGAAAGAAAGGTTCTGGTTCGAATTTATTTGTTAATCTACGGGCTCCGATCTCAATACTATGATATTATAGCGGAATGATTGGAAATGAGCCTTATATTTATAGCGTGAGCAGATTATTATTTTACAAAAGTTGAACAGTCGCGACTCCCGAGGAAATTCGATGAGGAATAACAAAATACGTTCGTAAATAATGATATTTTTGGACAGAATATTACTATAACTTTAATTTTACAAAATATCCGGAATACAAACATGAAGAAAACATACTAAGGATGGCCCTACTACATAAATACTATCGACTGTCACTTCCAGTCTCGGAATCCCGATCCTCCTCCTCGTCTCTTTCTTCATCCTCAGCATCGGAGTCATTCACATATGAGCTATCGTCTTCGCTATCAGAACTATCATCTCCTTCCTCACCACTTCGATCATCGTCACCAGAGTAATTTGCCTTGACCACAGGAGGAGAATTTTGTCCTTCTTGATCATCGGAGTCATCTTCGATGTTTACCTCTTCCTCCCCTTCAACCTTATTTTCGAGCACATCAGGGTTCGGCATAGGAACCCCAAACTCAGCAAGGAGTGGAGCGAACTCATGATCTAGAAGATTCCCAACATCTGGAAGTAAGGAAAAAGCCTTGTAATCTTCTCCAAAGACATTCTTGTAAGGATTCATATGGGGGGAGATAATCACCAAGCTTGCCTGGGACTTTTCCAGCCATTATCAATTGTTGAACTCCTTTGTAGAAGAAAGACTGATTTATGGGGCCTGATATTTGCCGAACAAGTGAATCGAAGAAGGGAGACTCCAAAAACTCCCTTATAGATGGAAGTCAGGCTTCTTCTCGACCTTGAGCATACGCTCGTTCAAAAGTTTTTTTGGCTTGTTCGAGCTCCGCCCTTAACATCTTAACCTCCAGCTCGAGGGTACTCTTGTCTCCGACCACCGTAAAAAGATTCTCCTCAGCTGTGGGCGTATACCTTCAACTCTTTGCCTCTTCGAGCTACTTTTTGGTATCTTCAAGCTCCTTTTCGATCTCGGATAATGTTGGATGAAGATGAAGTGCAAAGAAGATAAGAAGATAAGGGAAGGTTTTGATGATTTCCAAAACGTCAAAATCAGCTAAGTATGGAAAGCTTAGGTCCCTTAGAAGAATTTTGAACAAGTGAAGAAGACATCAGAAAAGTTTAAAATTCGAAGCCCAGAAGACTACTGATCTCACGCTGAAACAGCAATCAGAAGGGTAGACCATCAGCTGACTCAAATCAGATTAGTTCAGTATTTGATCAGCAGAGTTTCTATCAGTAGAGTTGCCTCGATCAGCATAGTAGAAGAGATCATGAGATAAGTTCAACGGTAATATATGCACTTGGAGTAATTAATGCCGCAAGAGAAAACCTTGAGGACCCTGAGTTCGACCTTGAGCACATTAAGGACCTTGAGCACGACCTTGAGCTCCTTGAAGACCATGAGTTCGACCCTGAGCACCTTGAGGACCCTGAGTTCGACCTTGAGCACATTAAGGACCTTGAGCACGACCTTGAGCTCCTTGAAGACCCTGAGTTCGACCCTGAGCACCTTGAGGACCCTGAGTTCGACCTTGAAGGCATAATTTAGATCCCGAAGCTTCGAACTCCAGTTAGCTCAGTCCGATCGCCAGCAGAGGGGCTCATGGTCGAATTTACCATTGGGCCAAGAAATATACCCCTGTGGATGGTTCACCTTGCACACCGCCTCAAATATAAATACCACTCGCATTTATGAAGGAAGAGGGAGATTTTTTGGGAGCTGCTCCTTGATCGAAGCCTCCTGCTCGGATTTCCTCTTGAGTTATATTAGATCACTTTAGTTGTATGTATTTAACCTCTGTCTTGTACGGCATCCTATAATACTCAAATAGGACCCTCAATACTTGTAATTTGTACCCATCATGATCAAAATATACTATACTTTATTGATCTTCTATCTCATATCATAGTGTATCCTGCATGCTCTATTTTTTATATTGATCTCCAACGAAAACGCGTAAGATCAATTGGCGCCCACCGTGGGGCCTTATTTGGGTGTTAGATCGAAATATGCCTACTAGGAGGCAATTTACGTACAATCAAGTAAAGGTTCTCATGCAGGAGCTCAAATTATCAGATCTTCAAGGTCATATTCTCAAGATCGAATTTTAAGATCTCCAAGGTCGAATTATTGGATCTCCATGATCAAATTATCAGATCTTCAAGGTCATATTCTCAAGATCGAATTTTTAGATTTCCAAGGTCGAATTTTTGGATCTCCATGATCAAATTATCAGATCTTCAAGGTCATATTCTCAAGATCGAAATTTTAGATCTCCAAGGTTGAATTTTTGGATCTCCATGATCAAATTATCAGATCTTCAAGGTCATATTCTCAAGATCGAATTTTAGATCTCCAAGGTCGAATTTTTGGATCTCCATGATCAAATTATCAGATCTTCAAAGTCATATTCTCAAGATCGAATTTTAGATCTCCAAGGTTGAATTTTTGGATCTCCATGATCAAATTATCAGATCTTCAAGGTCATATTCTCAAGATCGAATTTTTAGATCTCCAAGGTTGAATTTTTGGATCTCCATGATCAAATTATCAGATCTTCAAGGTCATATTCTCAAGATCGAATTTTTAGATCTCCAAGGTCGAATTTTTGGATCTCCATGATCAAATTATCAGATCTTCAAGGTCATATTCTCAAGATCGAATTTTTAGATCTCCAGGATCAAACTCTTATATCTCCAGGATCGAATTTTGTAATCTCCAAGATCGAATTTTATGATCTTCATGATCAAAATTTATTATCTCCAGGATCAAATTCTCACTCTCCAGGATCGAATTTTATGATCTTCTGATCGAATTTTATGGTCTCAGGATCGAGTTTTGTGATCTTCAGGATCAAAATTTATTATCTTCAGGATCAAATTCTCATATCTCAAGGATCAAATTCGTATCTCTCCAAGATCGAATTCTTAGATCTCCAAGATCAAATTCTTGGATCTCCAAGCTCAAATTCTCATAACTTCAAGATCGAAAATTTATTATCTCCAGGATCAATTCTCACTCTCCAGGATCGAATTTTATGATCTTCTGATCGAATCTTATGATCTTCAGGATCGAATTTTATGATCTCCACGATCGAATTTTATGATCTTCAGGATCAAAATTTATTATCTCCAGGATCGAATTTTGTGATCTTCTGATCGAAATTTATGATCTCCAGGATCGAATTTTATGATCTTCAGGATCAAAATTTATTATCTCCAGGATCAAATTCTCACTCTCCAGGATCGAATTTTATGATCTTCTGATCGAATTTTATGGTCTCAGGATAGAATTTTGTGATCTTCAGGATCAAAATTTATTATCTCCAGGATCAAATTCTCATATCTCAAGGATCAAATTCGTATATCTCCAAAGTCGAATTCTTAGATCTCCAAGATCAAATTCTTGGATCTCCAAGCTCAAATTCTCATAACTTCAAGATCGAAAATTTATTATCTCCAGGATCAAATTCTCACTCTCCAGGATCGAATTTTATGATCTCCATGATCGAATTTTATGATCTTCTGATCGAATTTTATGATCTCCATGATCGAATTTTATGGTCTCCAGGATCGAAGTTTATTATCTCCAGGATCAAATTCTCATATCTCCAGGATCGAATTCTTATATCCCCATGATCGAATTCTTATATCTCCAGGATCAAATTCTCCGATTAAAGCTAAAGGGTGAAAGCCGTTGCTATGACCCTCCGGTGAAAGCTGTTGCTATGACCGATTAAAGCTCAAGGGTGAAAGCCATTGCTGTGACCCTCAGGTGAAAGCTGTTGCTATGACCGATTAAAGCTAAAGGGTGAAAGTCGTTGCTCTGACCCTCAGGTGAAAGCTGTTGCTATGACCGATTAAAGCTAAAGGGTGAAAGTCGTTGCTATGACCCTCGGGTGAAAGTTGTTGCTATGACCGATTAAAGCTAAACGGTGAAAGTCGTTGCTATGACCCTCAGGTGAAAGCTGTTGCTATGACCGATTAAAGCTAAAGGGTGAAAGCCATTGCTATGACCCTCAGGTGAAAGTTGTTGCTATGACCGATTAAAGTTAAATGGTGAAAGCCGTTGCTATGACCCTCAGGTGAAAGCTGTTGCTATGACCGATTAAAGCTAAAGGGTGAAAGCCGTTGCTATGATCCTCAGGTGAAAGCTGTTGCTATGACCGATTAAAGCTAAAGGGTGAAAGCCGTTGCTATGACCCTCAGGTGAAAGCTGTTGCTATGACCGATTAAAGCTAAAGGGTGAAAGTCGTTGCTATGACCCTCAGGTGATAGCTGTTGCTATGACCGATTAAAGCTAAAGGGTGAAAGCCGTTGCTATGACCCTCAGGATCAAATCCTCAGTCTTCATGATCGAATTTTATGATCTTCAGGATCGAATTTTACGATCTCAAGGATCGAATTTTTTATATCTCCAGGATCGAATTTTTATATCTCCAAGATTAAATTCTTGGATCTACAAGATCAAATTCTAAGATCTCCGGGATCAAAATATTAAATCTCCAAGATCGAATTCTTATATCTCCATGGTCGAATTCTTATATCTTCAGGATTGAATTTTTTATATCTCCAGGATCAAATTATTAGATTCCAAGATCGAATTCTTATATCTCCAGGATCGAATTCTTATATCTTCAGGATCGAATTCTTATATCTCCAAGGTCGAATTCTTATATCTCCAAGATCAAATTCTAAGATCTCGAAGATCAAATTATCAGACCTCCAAGATCAAATTCTTAGATCTCTAAGATCGAATTCTTATATCTCCAAGATCGAATTCTTATATCACCAAGAGCAAATTCTCTGATAAAAAAATGACAAAGGATAAAAGTCATAACCTTTGTGAGCATCGACGGTCTGCATGATAGGATCGGATTCCGATCCTTCTTCTACTTTGGCTTTGTCTTTAAAATCTTTCGAACCAAACATTATGGATCTTTACGCTATTGGTTATCAGCTTTCAGGGTTTTAATAAATTCGACCGATAACCCTGATCTAGGGTTTCGATTCTTTATTTCGGAAACTCATGCTAAATTGAAGATTATGAATTCAAAGCTCATGCTAAATTGAAGATTCTGAATTCAAAGCTCATGCTAAATTTTGACCCTGAGCTCACTGAAGGCATAATTTCGACCCTGAGCTCACGGAAGACTCTAAATTTCGACCATGAGCTCACTGAAGGCATAATTTCGGCCCTAAGCTCATGGAAGACTCTAAATTTCGACCCTGAGCTCACTGAAGGCATACTAAGCTCACTGAAGGCATACTAAGCTCACTGAAGGCATGATTTTGATCCTGAATTATAAGTCATGTGTGCTCAAACACTAGAAAATTCGACCCCAAATGCATAATTCTGAGTTTCTACGATATGCACTCTTTTTCCCTGGTCCGGTTTTTATCCCACTGGGTTTTTCCGAGCCAGGTTTTTAACGAGGCATATCCGAGACACAAAATAGCGATCCTCAAGCATTTTCTACTTCTACGAGCTTCAGCTTCACTTTGCGCTCGAGAAGTGGGGGAGTATTGATGAGGGGTACTTTGGAATCTTTATTTTGGGAGCTCATGCATGATCAAAGACCCTAAAATTCGACCTTGAGCTCCTTGAAGACCCTGAGTTTGACCCTGAGCACCTTGAGGACCCTGAGTTCGACCCTGAGCATCTTGAGGACCCTGAGTTCGACCTTGAGCACATTAAGGACCTTTAGCACGACCTTGAGCTCCTTGAAGACCCTGAGTTCGACCCTGAGCACCTTGAGGACCCTGAGTTCGACCTTGAAGGCATAATTTAGATCCCGAAGCTTTGAACTCCAGTTAGCTCAGTCCGATCGCCAGCAGAGGGGCTCATGGTCGAATTTACCATTGGGCCAACCCCAGGCCTAGGCCCTTGGGCCAAGAAATATACCCCTGTGGATGGTTCACCTTGCACATCGCCTCAACTATAAATACCACTCGCATTTATGAAGGAAGAGGGAGATTTTTTGGGAGTTGCTCCTTGATCGAAGCCTCCTGCTCGGATTTTCTCTTGAGTTATATTAGATCACTTTAGTTGTATGTATTTACCCTCTAGCTTGTACGGCATCCTATAATACTCAAATAGGACCCTCAATACTTGTAATTTGTACCCATCATGATCAAAATATACTTTATTGATCTTCTATCTCATATCATAGTGTATCTTGCATGCTCTATTTTATTATATTGATCTCCAACGAAAACGCGTAAGATCAGATAGTAATGGCAAATGATTGAAGAATATTCTCGGATCAGCATGGTGCATTTAATGCAGTTACAGGAAAGTACAACAGAAAAAGTACTGTAGCAGGGTGTCGTTCTGAATTTGGGCTAAGGCTATGGATTTGAAGTATGATTTGCTTCAACGGTCATATTTTCAAATCCAAGTATAAATAGAGCTGATTTCGAAGAGAGAGACACACAACAACATTTCTGAGATTTCGTTTTTGAAGCAGAAAATTTCTAAGTCTCAAGAAGCTCGAACAGCTCACTCGTCTGGTGGAAGTCATCTGTTGACAGAAACCCAGTTGAAGAAACTAGAAAAATACATTCTGAGTGATTTTGTATTTAGCTGAGTGTTGTGCGAAGTTTAAATCCGTCTTTGTGAGTGATTTAACTTCAGAAGATAGGTTTTCTGAGTGATTTCCTATTGCGAGCTTATAGTCTTTTCATTTGTTGTCTAGGTATAAGTGGAGAAATATTGTAAACTGTGTGTTCATAGTATAACCCAGAATCTAAGTGATCTGGAAGAGTGGACTAATGGATTTTTGTCCATATAACCACTATAAAAATTCTTGGTGTTATTCTTGCATTTAAGTTTTCTTGCATATTTTGAAATTGCATAAGTTTGCACTTTGAATTGTTAAAAGATTTTAAAAGGAGTTTAAAACTGGGGATAAATTCTTTTTAAGGACTTAGTCTACTTGTGAAAAACACTTTCAAACATCCGCTGCAAGTATACTCTTGAAAAACTGATTTTGCTGTAATCAGCTAAGTTGTTATAAGATAAGTGGTCACTCTGCTGTTCATTTACGATCAGCAAAGTAAGCTTACTTTTCTTCATAAGCCTAGTCTGCTGACAGACGACTGAAAAGTTTTTAAGTCTAAAAATTTTCCGAGGTCTATTCACCCCCCCCTCTAGACCTCATCTGACCACTTGGGACCAACAAGTGGTATCAGAGCAGGTGGTTCATTAGAATCAGCTGTCTGATCAACGAGCTTGATCCAAGTGTTTGTCAAAGGTTTTCAAAACTTTTCAAAAGAGCATTTTTTAAAAAAAAAAAAAACAAAAATTTTTTGAAAAATGGATTGTATCAGCCATGTTCCCCACATTGCTGGTATGTGTTTCGAAGACTGGAAAATCAGGATGGAGATTTTCCTGGCTGCTTATAATGATAACATGTACACATGTATCATAAAAGGTCCATTCAGATTCACCAAGACGATAAAGATAAATGAAATTGATACCGTGGTGGAAAAAGATCTTCATGAGATGACTCCAGAAGAAATAAAGCTTTTCAATCTGGATAAGGTCGGAAGATTCATCATGACTAAAGCCCTGGATAATGATCGGTTTGACAAAGTCAAACATTGCAAAACTGCAAAGGAGATGTGGGATAAAGTCAGAGACATGAGCGAAGGAAACGACGCCATTAAAGAGCATCAGCTGAGTGTTGCTCTAGAAAAGCTGGATAACTTCAAGATGAAATCTGGAGAGTCCATTGATCAGATGGATACCAGGTTTACCAGAACATTGAATGAAGTTTTAACGCTTGAAGATAACCATCAGAGTGCTGAAGGCTTTACCTCCAAAATTCAACATGAAGGTGACAGCAATGGAAGAATCAAGAGATTTGGGAAAAATCTCTCTTACAGAGCTATTCTCAGTACACAAGGCGTATGAGTATAAACTGCCTCGAATGGGAATTGAAGAAACCTCAACTTCAGGACCCACAGCTGGCCTGGTTGCTGCTGAAAATCCCAGAAGACCAGCACAGAATAGCAAATAAGTGGACTCATCTGATGAAGCCACATTACTCAACAAAAAGGAGTACACAGCTGGAGATGTAGCATTGTTGATAAACAATTTCAAGAAGTTCTACAAGAGAAAAATGAAGAACAAATACAACAATGCTTCTACTTCTAAACCTAACTTTTCTTCTCAAGGCAAGGATGATTATAAATCCAAACTAATGTGTTATAACTACAGGAAATTGGGACACTTCATAAAAGACTGTCCATATCCAAAAGCAGAGAAATACACTGAAGAAGAAAAGAGAATCAGAAAAGTGTAAAGTAAGTTAAAATAGTGCCAAGGCTAAATAATGTGCGACTGTGAAAAATATCCGAATATACCCAATGTAAGAGGAACATGGGCGGCCTCGACCTCTGCGGGTGCATCCTCGGCCTATTGATCTCTAAGATTATTGTTCTCGTCCAAGGAGGCATGTCCAAATTTGATTGCCGGAGTAGGATGAGATCCTCGGTAAAGTCCAGCTAATCTCAAGACCCCTTCTTGAGTTAGTAGGGCGGTTTGATAGAGGTCGGATTGAAGGGATTCTAGGAACCTTTCTGAGTGGCGTTGCTTGATTTATCCTTTGAGTTGCCGCTTATCGTATTCCCAAAGCCCGGTTCCTTGCCAAAGATATGGGGTCGGTTCCGAGCTCTCATTCGATGCTGGGGTATCGGGCCCGCAAACAAAGAAGAACTCTCATTTCCAGCCTTTAGTATTTCTAGATACCATGGACGAAAGAATGGATCGATTCAACTGTTCTGAAAAATACACAAATCTAGCCTTCGATGTTGTAGACGTGCTCATTTGAAAGACTTGCCAGAATGATCTTACGCGTTTTCGTGTGATTGGATTATATGGGGTGGTATGCTAATCGAATATAAATAAATGCGGATAAATGGAGAAAGATCAATAGTATTGATATTCAATGAGTTTTAATACAAAATACAAGTAGGATGAGTCCTATTCGAGCATTATTGGATGCCGTACAAGCTAGAGGGCGAAACATGTACAATTGGGCCTATCCTAATAATCCGAGCTGTGATCTTAAGCTTGGAGTCTCTTCCCTGGCCGCCCGCAATGTAATAAATGCATGGAGTATTTATAGCCAACTCTAAGGACTTGGGCCTGGGCTCGGCCCAACAGTGTCCTTCGACCATGTGAGCTCGAAACAATCATTTTCATGCTTTGGTTCGTCCTTTGGTCCCTGGCGACAGGGTTCATAACTATTCGAATCGCGTTGAGGCTAAAGAACAGGGAATCCGAATTACCCCTCATCAATACTTCCCCACTTCTCGAGTGTGAAGCGAAGTAAGCGCTCGAAGAAGTATAAAGTACGTTCCATGTTATGATTAGACGAGCCGCTCAGTATGTTTTCAGAATATGCCTCGTTAAAAACCTGACTCGGAAAAACCCATTGGGATAAAAACCAAGTAAGGGAAAAAGAGTGCATATATAAGAAACATACTTTGGCGCGCTCTGAAATTATCCTCGTCGGGGGATGTTGAAATAGTAATACCCCTTTCGGTTTCGTGCTGCATTGTTCGATCCCTCGATGAATGCTTTCCAGAATTTCCGACTTATAACCGGGAGGGCTTCTGAGAATCTTAAGGATAGATTGCAAGGACATATTCCGCAATTCTAGGGAATGACGGATCAAAGAGGTAATTTTGAGAGGGACGACCCTAAGCTTTTACCCTTGGTAAGTTCAACCGTCGTGGTTACTCGGGGACCTCTCTGCAATTTTTACCTTTTTAACCATGTATATATATACATATTGACTTCTTTGAAAAATATTTTCACATAACAACTTTCTTGAACTCGAAGAGTTTTGAGCTCAAAATAGCATTTTTCTCCTGTATAAATACTTCTTAGTCCATTATGTCGAGCTCTATAAGCGTGAGAGGCAAGAAGAAGGTTGAGGAGAGCCAAGAATCTGATCCTTTGTTTAAGCTTGTAGATGACTTTGAAGACGGGGAATTTCATCGAGACGATGAAGACGACGATCCGAGCGAGGACCTCGAAGAAAAAGAGGTCGACAAACGTAGTATTGGCGAAGGAGCTTTTGTTAGGATTTTTGAACATACGCAGGCCTCACAAGCCGTCACCTCGGGTAAGTCAGAACTTCCTGCTAGTAAAACTTCCAGTTGTTTTTCGAAAAGAGATCGGGCTCGCCTTGAGGCGGATTATGGGAAATTTCTTCCGAAAGGTTTTTCGATTGTCGTTCCTTCTTACACCGAACGTGCCACTGAGTCTCCCGCTGGATGTCAAGCCTTTTATGAGGGACAATTTCTTTGTGGCTTGCGTATCCCGTTCGCTCCTCTTATCAGAAATATTTTGAATTTCTTTTCGCTTTCCCCGGCTCAGCTTCTCCCGCACTCCGTTGCATATATAATAGCGTTTTGCACTCTTATGGAGGCGAAAGGAGAAGAAGCTTCTTTTAGCAACTTTTGGCAGATATTCCGAATGGATCCCTGCAAAGGTTCGAATATAGGCTTTGTGTCCGTTCGTCCGAGGTCTAAACGGCCTTTTCTTACGAAAATATCAACGAAGAAAGCTTTAGGTTGGAAGAGGAGATTCTTTTTCGTGAAGGGCCCTGACGTTCCTATTTCGGAAGGTAGTTCGAAAACGAGACCTTATCGATGGGACGGCGCAAATACTTGGACATATGGTTCTCGCAAAATAAAAGAAAAACTTAGCCATCGTCTTTCGGATGAACTTCTGGGGCGATTGGAGTCTAACCCTTATCAAACCAGATACTTGGTTCAAGAAGGCGTTTTGCGGCTGGCTGGGTTGAGCTACTGCGATTATCCTGCCCCGGCGATTAAATATCCCGGTCAGTCCTCCGAAGGGCCCCTTCCTTTGTCCGATGTACAGGCAAACTCCAGTGGTCCGAACCCTACTTCTCTTTCTCTGGGTATGCTTCTCACCTTCTGTTTGGTTTTATGTTTATCTAATAAATTTGTTATTTAAGCTCGTCCCGATCCATTTTATCCTTGTAGGCCGGGTTGTTGAGAAATTTCGAGTGTCTGCTGCCGAATTAATTGAAGATAAACCCTTTTATTTTGATCCATTGCCTCATACTTCCGGGAATAGACCTGGTACAAGTAATTTGGGCGAAAATCCTGTTATCATTCCACTCACGACTCCCGAACCAAGAGGTGTCGGTACTTTGAGTTCCTTGAACTCTGCCTCTGCTGGGCCACTCCGAGCCTTATTTTGCCCTGATACTCCTGCCCTTTCATCAGTTGGTTATAGTCAATACTCCTGGAATCGAGTTCTGGGCGTCCAGGAGTACGAGAAACTTTTGAGTCGCAAGAGAAACGCTGAAGGTCCTGGACCCTCTAGGAGGGTAAAACCCTTTGGTGTGAGTTCCGACCCCGTTCCAAGTCGAGAAGGCAGGTCAGAACCTGATGTAGCGGATTTTATGGGTGAGCACCTTCGGGGTAGCAGGGCTGCTGGGTATTCTGAAGATGGTAGCATTTTAACCGATCCGGATTCTGGTGGTGAGAACGAGTTCGACAAAGCCACCAGAATTTACTTGGCTAGTCGGTTCAAGCGGGACATCCTGCTTCAGACCGTTAAAAGTGACTTCGAGGTTTTGAGTGACTTTTCCCGATCGTATCACGAGGTAAGCGTTTATCTTTGATTTTCTTTTCTTTCTTTTGTGCCCTTGACATTTTGCTGATATGTTCGGACTACTTCATAGATCGGAGATTTATTTGCTGTCCAAACCTATCGCTTAGCCTTATTGGAGCAGGAATCGCAGGATGCTCATGACGCGTGTGCTCAGATTCTCGTTGATAACCAAACTCTTCGAGCTCAGTTAGTAGAAAACCAGCGAGAGCTGTCCCAAGTGAAGAAAGAGCTCGAAAAAGCTAATATGAAACATTCTTCCTCATTAGAAGAGGACTTGCTGGCGTCCGTTAAGGAGAGAAGTGTCCTTGAGGAGGAGCTAAAGAAAATAAAGATAGAACTCGATTTGGCGAAACGGGATTCCGAGCGTGCATATGCCCAAGGTCGGGAAGAAGCCGAGATTCCGGCCATACGAGGATTCTTGGAATCTCCAGTCTTAGATCCTTTAGTTCAAAGAAAAACGGGAGAAATTCTTCAGACGATTTTTTATAAAGGGGTTCAACAGTTGGTCGCGGCCGAGAAAATTCCGAATGACATGGAAGAATATTTTAAGTATATGGATCCTTTCAAAAACGCTGAAGGGAAGGCTTATAAAACTTCTTCCCTTCCCAAGGCGAATACTAATTGGCAAGAACATCACTTTGCATCCTTAGTCGAGGAGTATGGTATTCCGATGCCTAACCCTGATGTGCTCGAGTACCCCCGCGACGATCGTTCTAATGCGTTCGGAGAAGAAGACAAAGATGTCAATACGGGCAATGCCCCGGATAAGGGAGACGGTCGATCTTTCAATCAAGCTGAGTAAGCCGGAGGGGGCGATTCGAGGTTTTCCAGTTAGGAATCAATTGTATTTTCTCATGCAACCCAATTTTGTAAACGACTTAACTTTATATTTCTTGACTTATTTTATGTAACTCATGAATTCTAACTTCATAAATATCGATGATTTTCCATATTTTCTGCTCGAACTTCGTTTATCCGAGTGGGGTTTCTTACCATGGTCGCGTCGATTCGTTATCTCAATCGTAGTGCATAGCGTCTATAAATATTAAGATCTCTTATCATTATTCACACGACATCTTTGCTTATAGAGATCGGAGCTTTCCCAAAATTTTCCTGCATCTTTCGAACTTCCTGCGGGTAGAGATCCGAGCAGTTGATCCAAATTCACTCAACATGGAAGACGTGCTAGGCAAAGCTATCGACCCCAGATCGCTATTTGGTGGTTCGAAAAATAAGAAGTCGAATAAAGAGCAAAAGGCTGATAAGGAGGTCAAACCCTCCAAATCTTCTTCTAAGACCTCCGCCTCTTCCCCAAAAGCACCTAAAGGTGGGGAAAAGACGAAAGAGAAAAGTACTTCATCGAAGCAGAACAAGGGTAGTTCCAGCAAGTCCATTCTGGACGAAGACCTCGAGGCTGAGCTTGGAGGTTCCTCCCCGAAGGTTATTGATTCTAAGAGCGAGGATAGTGTCCGGGAAAAGATTCCTGTTCCCTCTTCGAATAAGAGGCCTTATTCTGATGGGACGCCCATTGAGGCTCTGCAAAATCTTGCTATTGGCGGCAAGTCATCCTCCGATGCTTCGATCATTCCTCCCTCAGGGAATCCCAACAAAAAGTCCAAGTCAGAGACTGGTGTGGGGGCTTCCGCTGAAGCTTTAGGAATTGATAATCCTCCCCGATCTTTTGCCGATTTCTCTCCTCAAAAAACTGCTTCTTCCCTGCATGAGGAGTTGAAAGATGGATCTCCTTCTAAGGTTGACCCCATGGGTAACTTGTTGCAAGCTACCTTTACTTCTTCGGAGACTGACATGCCCAAAGGGAGAAATGCGTCTAAGGAGAGGGATATTGAGGAGCTGTTCGAGTCCGGGCAGAATTTCCTGTTTCAGGTATAACTGTTTTTTTTTTTTTTTTTTTTTTTTTTTTTTTTTTTTTTGAAGATCATTTGAAAGAAAGTCTAACTTTTTTGGCAGGCCGGGCAAGATTTTATTGAGCTTAAGACATTTGCTGAGCGGGAGATCAAATATCGTGCTGCTATTTCCCAGGAGCTGGAGGAGAAGAAAACCGAGTTCGACCGTGTCTTCGCGGAGAAACTCGCTCTAGAGAGGGAGAAGTCTGCTAGAGAAAGTGGAGAGGAGGTCCATAAGCAGCTGAGTGAAGAGCTCGAAAAACTGAAAAGTCTTCACGAGCAGGATAAGCAGGAACTCATTCGTCGAGAAAAGGAAGCTTTCGATCGTGGATATAAAGCTGGATATGAGGCTCGTAGTGCCGAGCTTCGGAAGATTCTTTCTGACAATAAGCTCCTCTAGGCGTTGTCTTTTATTTTCTCGGATTTGTAGTACAGTTAAAATATTTTTACCTGTTGTGTAATCCTGAATAATTTCCATACATTATATTTTCTATGGTTTGCAGTAATCTACTTTTTTCTCGAATCGTATGCTTCCCTTGTGTGTTCTTTCTTTGATCATTCTTTAGTTTGCTTTTCCTGAATTTCCAATTTTGGCGTAGTAATTCCCCTTAATTCCCAAAAATAATATCACATTCTTTTCCTGGTGAAGAGATGTATTGCCCTTCTCCTTTTCGAAGAAGTATGACCACAGTCGGAGACCTGTTGGCTCGATAGGCGTCTCCTTGTTGAGTAAGGACATTATCGTCCGCCGAAAATTTCATTGGGTTGGTCAGTTACGAAGATGTGACGGGGGTTGTTATCTTGTAATTACTTCCTACGCCAAGCTCGGAAAATACTCTTTATCAATATTTCGACGGCTTTACTTATTCTCGGGCCATTATGTGATGACGCTTTCTTTACAAGCTGTATTTAGATCTCTTTATGATTTCTCTTGGATGATAGGTACTGAGACTTCGATGAATTCGGATAGGAATGAATTCGAGTAGAATAGTCTTGACATTTCCTTCATTTCTCTTTCGGAATGGTTTCTGCAATTTCGGGAATTGTAACGGTCAGCGCATTTACTGCTCATATCTCAGCCGTTAGCACCATCAAATCTTAGTCGTTGATTGCTCTTTCTCCTCACTATATATAGTTCCGTGGAGACCCCCAGATTTTATATCTCAGTAACAATTTTGAACAGTCCTATGACTGAAGATTTATTCTTTCTAGCCAACATGCCTCGTTTCCTTTCTTTGATCAAGTTGTTCGAAGTTCTCCTTCGAACTATTTTTAAATTCCTCTTTCTCATGATGGTAACCCAATTCGACTAGGGTATCGACAGGCGAAAATAATTGCGACTGGGGTACCGGCAGGCGACCTGCTTCTTTGGATTCATCCCTCCTAAGACGGGTTAGAATTCCGGTACCCTGATCTCCATCCAGTCGGATAGTGGGTCGACTGCTGGAGGAGTTTTCCTGCTCTCGACCTCTACTTCTTCAAGATATTTCTTGAAGAATGTTACCTTCGAGACTGCGTGGAATAATTTTTCTAGGGGTTGCCTCGCTATTTTTCGATCTGGACCGGTGTGGAGCAAGTACTGAGGGAGTGATGAATGAAGGGTAGAAGCGTTGTTCTGGCCCAGTCTTACTCCTTCAACCACGGAGAAAATCTAGTGTAGGATTTATTTGTAATAGGGTTACATTAAATGTAAAGTCTTTGCTTGACTTCTCTTATCCTTGTAATTTCGAATTCTTTTGTAATTGTTTGGAATGACATGAATAAGATATTCATTTCTTTATCACCCTTCCTTATTGTCTGTGGAATTGTTTTTGTATGTTGTTATCGAGCGTCAATTTTCATGCCTCCAAAATATGATCAAGTGACATTCTTTATCTACTTTGAATAATACTTAGTTGATAGATGATAATCGATATCTTTCGACTTTGAGTATAGCTTGTAAGAAACTTTTATTCTCTCGCCATATATTTAAGACATTCAGGTAGAGCAACACAAAATGTTCTTCGAGCGACAAATTCTAATTTGAAGGGCCAAATTCTGTACTCTAGACAAATAATTGTGAAGTAATAATCGAACAGGGTCTTGTTCAATCTCGAATAATAGCTTTGATTTAAGTGTTTGTGAAGATGGCCACTAGCCTTAGACGATCGAATAATAATAGAATCGAGTATCAGTTGATCTTGGTTGATCGAGGGTAATAGTTTCGATCTAAGGGGCGTAGCAACAGCTTTCACCCTTAGTCGTATCAGAGCATTTTTAGCTCGAGGGTCATAGCAGAGGCTTTCACTCGATAAATAATTTTCGATCTAAGGGGCATAGCAGAGGCTTTCACCCTTAGTCGTTTTTAGAGCAATTTTAGCCCTTGGGTCATAGCAGAGGCTTTCACCCGATAAACAATTTTCGATCTAAGGGGCATAGCAGAGGCTTTCACCCTTAGTCGTTTTTAGAGCAATTTTAGCCCTTGGGTCATAGCGGAGGCTTTCACCCGATAAATAATTTCGATCTAAGGGGCATAGCAGAGGCTTTTCACCCTTAGTCGTTTTTAGAGCAATTTTAGCCCTTGGGTCATAGCAGAGGCTTTCACCCGATAAACAATTTCGATCTAAGGGGCATAGCAGAGGCTTTCACCCTTAGTCGTTTTTAGAGCAATTTTAGCCCTTGGGTCATAGCGGAGGCTTTCACCCGATAAATAATTTCGATCTAAGGGGCATAGCAGAGGCTTTTCACCCTTAGTCGTTTTTAGAGCAATTTTAGCCCTTGGGTCATAGCAGAGGCTTTCACCCGATAAACAATTTCGATCTAAGGGGCATAGCAGAGGCTTTCACCCTTAGTCGTTTTTAGAGCAATTTTAGCCCTTGGGTCATAGCAGAGGCTTTCACCCGATAAATAATTTCGATCTAAGGGGCATAGCAGAGGCTTTTCACCCTTAGTCGTTTTTAGAGCAATTTTAGCCCTTGGGTCATAGCAGAGGCTTTCACCCGATAAACAATTTCGATCTAAGGGGCATAGCAGAGGCTTTCACCCTTAGTCGTTTTTAGAGCAATTTTAGCCCTTGGGTCATAGCAGAGGCTTTCACCCGATAAACAATTCCGATCTAAGGGGCATAGCAGAGGCTTTCACCCTTATATAATAATAGACTGAGATAAGTACGGAACAAATAACAAAGATCGATAATATCAGGAAGAGATGAACGAATATGAATTTTGACGGGATCAGTTTCCATTGAATATATATAACTTTCGATTGCAATAAATACTGAAAAGAAAATAGTCTTCTGTAATTATGGAGAAAGAGGCAGTAGTGAACAGCCCTAGAGAATAATCCTTATGCCTTTGTCGAGAAAATTCTTTGTTCGTAGGTTCCTAATTCTGATAAGTTTGATCTTTTCCAATCGGTTCCCGTTTTACCGGGAATTGCAACGGTCGACAAATCCTGTCCATTTGATTTTGCGAATTATACGTCGTTGGATTCTTTTCTGTTTTTGTCTATAAAAGGCTGGCATATTGTTGAAATTATCTCATTCGTTGCATCGAGAATTTTTTCGTCTGATCATGGCGGTCAAGAGAACTATTCGATTAATTCAACTGTTTGAGTTCGGACTTCGGACGGTCTTTAAGCGGAATAGTCGCCGAGCGGAAAAAATTACAGCAACCACGCTTAGAATATCGACAGGCAAACGCGACTTCCATCTTGAAAGCCAATAAGCTAGGCTCATGGCCTTGCTGCTCCAATGCATTTAGGAAGACGTTGGGCCGATAGCATTCGATCCTCTGCCTTCTGAAGAATGCAAATAAAGTTAAAAGCCTGCGGGTCCTAAGGATATTCCTTGTCCGGAGGAAATGATAGGACGGGAGACCGAAAATTTCATAGGATTGTAATAACACATTGATGTAATATATAGGCATATGCTATACTCGATGTATTTTCCCATTTCTTGTAATCTTTCGAGATAATATATTTCATCTCCCTTTTGTTGATAACCTTAATATAATTAGGTAGAATTTTATCTTGTTCTTCTAACATCGATCGATCAAGAAGTAATCTATCACCACTTGCTCGAGTGGATAAATATCTTAGCAGATCTGAGACTGACAAGGAAAAATTATGCCATAAATCTTTATCAGTGTTGAATTTTCATAATTGCATAACTTCTAGGTCGAGGATTCTGTTCGACTGGATCGATTATATTCCTTCTTAGTAAAAGCATAGCAATAATTACTTGTGTAAAAATATTCGAAATAATCGAACATGAATCCGACATACCGTCCCTTCATAATAATGACATTAATACGTCTTCTACACCCATTGTTGAATAGCATGTCCTTCGTTACCAAACAGGGCCCTATTTCTCGGGAAATGTAACGGTCCTTCCATTTAATGCGGACATCCAGATCGCTCATAAGATACTATCTGGGCCGTTGATTTCAAATTCCCTACCCCTATAAATAGGTTCCTTCGCGTATTCAACACTTCTTGCTTTTCTCCTTATGCCCCATCCGACCACCATGGGTCGATTTTTAGATTTGATTCGCATTTTGTCCCAAATAAAAGAGTTTGAGGTTAGAGTTCGAACTTTGTTTTTCAACCTTGCTTCCCTTGGTATAAGCTTTCCGCTTAGAATATCGACAGGCAAAAGAAATTGCGCCTAGAATACCGGCAGGCAACCTGTTTTGCCTGACATATCATCTCTGGTGCGGGTTAGAGCTCCGGATTCTAGGCGTAGTACCTGATCGGGCAGCTGGTTACTCCGAGCGGAGTTCTTTAGGTCTGAGGCACCAGCTTCCTCGAGGGCTTTCTTGCGAGATAGTTCCTTCGAGCTCCCTTGAAGCGCCTCTGCTGGGATAACCCTTTGCTGCTCCGGTTCGGATCGATCGGTAGATAATGGTTGATTTCGACCATCATTATTTACCGATGAAGACCTAAGATCGGTTTTAAAGCCCTGGAAAGGAGCTCCGATCTGGCCTTTATCCCGTACGAAGACGGATGTGCGACACGTGGCAAGCAATTGCCGGGAAAGAATCACTGCTGAGTTCTGCATCTGGGGCGATCTTAGGGATGGGAGACCAAGTCGTAATAGCACAGAATTATTCGGATAATTTGTAATAGAGTAGGAATAGTCGTACTTCATTTCTGGGGCTCGAACTCTGTATTCGAAGCTTCGCATTTGTAATTTGTTTGAATGACATCAATAATAAAACTTTGCTCTTGAATGAACTTTGTGTAATTTTCGAGAATTCGCACAACTTCCTTTAATTACTCCCAATTGATTTGAGAATCCCCATAACTTTCATTCTCGAAATTAATCGATACCATGATCGGAAAAATAAATTCCAACCATTAATAACCCGTGCATCTATTGAATTCTGGTCAGTGAGGCTCTCTGCTACCACATGTACCTCCCCTCGTAGTAGGCATTTTTCGATCAAATACTCGAATAGGGCCCCACGGTGGGCGCCAATTGATCTTACGCGTTTTCGTGTGATTGGATTATATGGGGTGGTATGCTAATCGAATATAAATAAATGCGGATAAATGGAGAAAGATCAATAGTATTGATATTCAATGAGTTTTAATACAAAATACAAGTAGGATGAGTCCTATTCGAGCATTATTGGATGCCGTACAAGCTAGAGGGCGAAACATGTACAATTGGGCCTATCCTAATAATCCGAGCTGTGATCTTAAGCTTGGAGTCTCTTCCCTGGCCGCCCGCAATGTAATAAATGCATGGAGTATTTATAGCCAACTCTAAGGACTTGGGCCTGGGCTCGGCCCAACAGTGTCCTTCGACCATGTGAGCTCGAAACAATCATTTTCATGCTTTGGTTCGTCCTTTGGTCCCTGGCGACAGGGTTCATAACTATTCGAATCGCGTTGAGGCTAAAGAACAGGGAATCCGAATTACCCCTCATCACAGAAGTTCTGAAAAGATGCCTTCTTCCCTTTTGCTTGCATAAGCACACAGAACGCGACTATATACGCGATCGAATTTGGCAGGATTTGAGCAGGGGCAAGTGAGAAAGCCTCCAATAGGTCGTTGATTAATGGGATGAAAGGAATCCGCAGCCCATAAGAAAACTGCCTGTTGTAGAAGGCTTGTCACCCTATTGGAGGATCGGTAACCCGTTCCTCAGGGGTAGGGATGACGATCGAGAATCCGTTAGGGATTAATTTTCCAAAATCAACTTCCAACTTACTAAGATCTTGTTCGGTGTAAGAGCTAGGAGTTTCATCAGCTCGAAGCTCGGTTCTATGGTGGTTAGCGCTGGTTGAATTTTCCACCACTTGAAAATCGTAACAACAACGTTACCTCCTATAGTATACTTGTGGGATTCATTTTCTCTCAACTTCAAGATCTCGGCCTCAGTAGCATTGACTTCTATCACCTCCATCTCAACTTTTTCTCCTTGGTTCTCGGAGTCCTGACGCAATTCTCCTTCTTCCGTTTCAGAAGCAGAGCTGGAGCACGAGTCGGCAGAATCCTCCTTCTCCGACAGTAAAAAATTATCAATAAGAGACATGTCAGGATCGGATTCCAAACCTTCGACAACTTTCGCTTTACCTTTCAAGTCTCTAGAGCTGGACTATTTAACAAAGCAAATCTGCAAGGCTAACTTTCAAAAGGATAATTTGTTCGATCACTATGCTCCGATCTAAGGTTTTGGAATCTTTCGTAAATGAATCTTCAACGGTCAACGTATGTATATATATATATATATATATATAGGGTTAAAAAGGTAAATTGCAAATCGATCCCCGAGTAACCGCGACAGTTGAGCTCTCTCACAATAAATTCAAATATGTTTTCCCAATATTTGCATTTTTGGCCCCCTACAATCTACAAATTTAGGCCATAGCCCAACCGTCGGAAAAGAGGTGCCTTTTCGGCCTCGGAATATTTCTACTTCTCCGAGCTTCAGCTTCACTTAAGCTCAAAGAAGTGGGGGAGTACATACACATACTGATAAGGGCTCAGTTGTTGCAAATAAACTCAATCAACTCAACTGCTACAAACTGCATTCTAAGGGTGAAAGAACAATGCCATTTATGTCACAACAGATAATCATTTTAAGGTTTCCAAGATATGCACTCTTTTTCCCTGGTGCGGTTTTTATACCACTGGGTTTTTCCGAATTAGGTTTTTAATGAGGTATATCCGAAACACGAAATAATGATTCATCTCTATCATGAGGCAACATTTAATTCTTCGAGCTTCAACTTCACTTACACTCGAGAAGTGGGGGAGTATTGATGAGGGGTACTTTGGATTCTCTACTTTTGGAAGTCTTGCCTAGTCGAAAATCATGAAATCCAACCTTCGAACCATAATATCGATCCCAGCCCAGTCCAATCCCCAACAAGGAGGCTCAAGGTCGAATTTACTGTTGGGCTGACCCTAGGCCCAGGCCTTTGGGCCGAGAAATTACCCCTACGGTTGGTTCACCTAGAACACCGCCTCAAGTATAAATACCAGAAGCATTTATGACGCCAGACACGCTTCCCCAGGTGCTCCCTGCTCGAACATACTGCTCGAATACTCCTCGGGAAGTTAGATTAGATCACTTTGTTTTGTACTTAGTCTCTAGCTTGTACGGCATCCTATAATGATCAAATAGGACCCCCGAATTACATACATTGTACACACGATCGGAAATATATAAATATTGAACCCCGCATTATCACTCATATTTGTCTTACTTTCTATTATTGATCTCATACGAAACACAGCAAGATCAATTAAGTATTTCTTACATATAGAAACTATTTATTGTTTGTATAGAACACTATCCTAGCAATTTTATTTAGATAGGTAGAAAATCATTAATAATACCCTCTTAGATGAACTTAAAAAAATGTGTTCATCTTTGATACAATTATGGAAAGCTTGCAAAATATGGATCGATATTTTCTTAAAACTAAGAAGATGAAATATTTTTTTTCATACTGATAAAGAAATGTTCTTCACAACTATCATTGGACAAGATGTGCTAGCTTCGTTTCATAAAATCACTCTGTCAATAAATATTTAATTCAATCTTGTAACATAAATACTTTATTGTGCTATACTCACATGACTGTTTTTCTTAAAGGTAGTAGCTACGTAATTCCAACAACAATGTCAGAACGAATGGAAGGATCTATAAAGATACAAAATTGTGCTACACTAGGATGTTGTGTATAACTACATAGGAACCGCTTGACCAAATGCTTTTCATGCCGAGTTTCTAAAAACAGAATTCATAAATTTCAGACAATCTGGTTATAGAGTTCAATGGGAACAGTCTCTGGAAAGAAATGTCTTTAGCCGAGCCTAATATTTGCATTTTTCAGAAATACGAAGTTGCCTTAGGATTCATAAGAAAACTTGACAAGGAAGGCAAACTACCAAAGCATATGTGAATATCTTTTTAGATAGACAAGGATGAATAATTTACCTATGTACTTTACATTTTCTAGGAAAAACGGATCTCTACTATGTATAATTTACTACTATGAATAATTGTTGGGATATTCTATGACGGGGCTCGATTGTCAATACAACAAAGTGCGGAATTTAAAATTTTTCGAGGTCCCTATAAGTCCCATAAATCTTTCTCCACAGTTTATTACACGAAAAGGTTGAATCAAACACTTAATTAAACATAGGGGGTTAATCGCAATTTACCTCACCACGGATTTGTGGTGGTTTCCTCCAGGTGTTTGGTTCGATCCACAGCTTGAGTGATCCATGTGTCTCACCTCCAAAGTTTAGTCCACACCAACTGGATTGTAGTGACGCCTACAAGTCTTAGGCTCAGAACTGGATCTCGCAGGTTTGTCAGCAAAGGATTTTGGATCTAGATCTGGACTTGAGATCTTGATCGAGATTAGGAGATACAGATGGAAGAATCGAATCACAGGGCTTATGTGATCAAGCAGGGTTCGGCCAGGGCAGATCTGGTCGAGTTTGAGTTCGGCCGATGTCAACCTTGGGCGACTAGGGTTTGGGGCGAAAGTAAAGGGGGCGATTTGCTATTAAAGATTCTTGTCGAAAAATCTGATTTTCCTCACTATGTAAATCGATTTTTCTCTCTCCATTTTCAGCAAAATTTTGTTCTCTCTAAAATTTCTTGTGTTGTTATTTTTTGTTGTGAAGAGAAGAAGGAATATTTATAAGAGAAGAATCCTTCTCTTGATAGATATCTTCTTTCCTCATCTATCAAATCTCCAAATCTTTCACTCCTTATCAACTTAGGAATGTGAGATTTGATAGATCTCTTTTAACTTGCTCTCCAAGTAAAAACTCCTTTTCTTTATTTACTAAAAATCGCCCCTACCCCCTATTTCAAGATAATTGCAAAATCAACCCATAATTTATTTCTTCTTCCAATTAATTAACTACTTTAATTAATTCCATATTTAATCAGATAACTCTAATTAATTAATTGAACATTAATCAATTAGATATCTAATCAATATTCTCCAATTGAATTAATACCATAATTCAATTACTTTGATTTAACAACTTTAAATCACTTGATTTCCTTTAAGACAGTCACCGTCCAATTGTATTGTGTGTGACCCTCTGGGTTCACCATCAACTGGCAACAGGCCCACGACTTTCGTGATTTAATTAACGAGCAATTAAATGCTCCGACCAATTAAACAACTTTTATTTGACCACTCCAGAATTAATTTCCATATTAATTCAGGAGTACCCACACTTCATGGTCGTTGTCTAGCCACAAGCCCATGAAGCACAATCAAAGGTGAATTGATTATTGTGAACCTCACCTCTTATAATTGCCATGTACATATGGTCCTTCCACGATGATTTCCCGATCGAGACCTAGGGTGTGTGAATTGATCGGCACCTCTAATTATCTCAATACTGTACTTTCTAATTCTGGATAATAATTCCGGTGTGACTGCTTAATTTGGAAACCCCTTTCCAAATTTGTCACCAACCATGGCCATGGGTTTCTAGGAACATATTATCGAAGAACGTACAGGAAATACTCTCACCTTATCAGGGTGAGTCGATAGATCCTTTCTTAGTACTAACCACTCGCGTACAGTTGTGTACGCACCCAACTTAGGCACTTTGCGGCCAGGCTACGTGACCAGTACCTAAATCTAAGTACGCACACTCGTGCACCAAATTCGCCCTAGCACCTCAAGTCTAAGGACTAAATCGTACACTATTATAAGCCTTGAGAAACATCCCATCACCGATATGCGTCATGCGCTTTCATAATGGGTTTCTCTGTTCGGTTCGTTCGATGCATTCAATCCTCCATTGAACCACCTACTCATATGCACTGGCCTCAAATGCCTTGCTCATTAAACGCTACAAATTCACTCCATGTGAATCATGCATACTTGTACAAGTCTTGGCGATTCCTACGATACCCCGTCTCGTTCGGAATCTATGACTTGGAACGGTGTTAAGATCACGACCTTTGAGACTGTTTCATGATTGCACTCAGTACTGAAGTGAATCGTCCCATAGTCTATTGTGACCTTAGGATTTCATCCAATCGCTTAGATACGTTCGCGAGAGATGAAGTTGGCCATTGTTCAATTTCACGTACTATGAATGAACGGGCATATTAATTATAAACCATAAGAAAATAGTACTTCAATAATAGTTGTCAATGGAAAAAGATCCATTCTCAATGGAAAAATTAAAACCATCATTGTCTAATAAAGGAATAGAAATAATGTTATTAATAATAGTTGGTACGTACAAACAGTCTCTTAAAAACAAAGTAAAATTCATATAACTAACTCCACGTCTCCTATAGCCTCAGCAGCAACTCTTGCTCTGTTACCAAAATGCAGGATTCTATCCCCGGGCTTCAGGTTTCTTACTGCTACCATCACCTGCAAATCATTGCAGATATGAGAACCTGCTGCGGTGTCTAACACCCACGATGCACAGTTAATAGAAATATTAACTTCAACTATGAAAATACGTTTGGCTACCAGTTTTAGGTAGTCTGGGCAGTTCCTTTTCCAGTGCCCTGCTTTTTTGCAGTGCAAGCATTCGTCGTCTGGGCTTTTGAGCTTCTTTTCGACCACCTTGGTGACTGCTTTGAAAGAGAACACTTTCTTCTTCTTCTTACCTCTCTTGGGCTTTGCAGCCTTCGATTGGTGTGCAATCATCACGGATTTCTCTTTCTTGAGAGTGGATTCTGCCGTAACCAACAGATTGGTCAGTTCGTGAAGAGCGAGGTTTATGTCCTCCATGTTGAAGTTCAACACGAACTGGTCAAACGAGCGAGGCAGCGTATGGAGAAGGAGGTCAGTACTAAGATCAGCGTCCAATTCCACGTCCAATCGCCCAGTTTTTCAACCAGGTTGATAAAACACAGACAGTGATCTTTGACACTGCTTCCCTCAGCCATCATGAGATTAAACAACTCCTTAGTGGCCGCGAACCTTTCCGTACGAGACCTTTCTCCAAACATCTGTTGGAGGTGGAGAAGTATATCTTTAGCAAGCGGTATTTCAGCATGTTGTTTCTGCAGCTCATTCGACATTGAAGCTAGCATGAGGCAGCGAACCTGAAGATCATCATCAACCCTTTTGGCATGGGCGGTTCGTTGTTCCTCAGTAGCTCGTGCTGCGGGTGCAGCAGGCATAGGTATGTCGAGTACATAGCTCCGTCGCTCGGAGTCGAGGACTATCCTCATATTTCTTAGCCAGTCGATAAAGTTTGAGCAATTCAGTTTATTGGTGTCGAGGATGACTGATAATGGATTCTTAGACATTGTTCTTAAATATCTACCAATGGAAAGAAGACAATACTTAGCTGACTGATCTATGCTTAATACTTATAATTAACGAATTTTGGACTTGGTTTCGTAAAAGTTCTCCCACTATTTTATCGAAACAATCACCCATTTGATTGCTCGAGAAATATAATCTCCTAGTTGGTCTTGACGTCCTAGCAGCCATTAATTGCACCCATGACTCGTGGCCATACAATTAATTCTCCAGGTACGTATACTATTACCAATTGTGTCACTACATAACCTTGAAGCTATTTTGCCTCGGTTTTCACACTCATCTAGCACCGCTACATCATAAGTGTTACTAATCGTTAAGTATAACCCTTCAATCATGATGAGCAACAGGCCCTATCGTGAATTCTCCGTGACTAGTTATCGGTCGATATTCACATCCCGACCAGTCCTCACCCTTGTCGAGTTTAGTTAAAAATAGGAATCATGAAATTTCGCATATTGTCCCTTTCTTCGACTCGGGTGCCAGACTCTGGATCACCTCTGTCAACAAGTAGACAACTTACGCTAGTTCCTATTGATGGAAGGCTTGGATCTTTAAAACTTCGTTTTACAAGTACCCAATTTGACTTAATATTTAATTCGAGAGGGGAATTTCGGGTTTGAAAGTTATACTAACTCTCCTCGAGATCTCACCGCATAAATTATGCTTTATCTTTTATCTACGATCTAGATTCTAGCGCACATCACATACAAGCCAAACATAAATCGATAAACAAATTAAAACCATACAAGCCTAGCATGCATACTACCACAATATGTTTTCGATCGGGAGCTTCCTATGTGGGTCATCGAACCATGATGCTGGCCCAATTGGTCAATCTAAAGGGTTCCCAAAAGACCTAGGCTATTACATAAACAACCATGCATACATGGCCTTCATCTCTTCTTGGGCTCCCACCTTGCTTGTAACGGGCCTCCATCCTAAACTAATAAAGCAGTAAAGCCCTATTCTATTACAAAGGCTCAAAGTGGCCCAAAAACAACATAAGGCTCGCAGGTCCAATAAAAACCAAACAATAAATTAACCCAATCACATCTACCCTAGGGTCAAGGCTCAGCATGATCGAAAACCACGTAAACAGTTCACTTAGAGCAAAAAACAGTTTAACAACTTTTTACGTATTTCTTTCTTATTCTTAAAACACCTTTTAAAAATATTTTCTTATGATTCTTACTTTTTAGTCACTACTAATTATGACAAAATCAATCTTCGGGTAAACAAAACATGTTTCCTGCTTAAAATCAGATTCGGATTTTTCAACTTTTGAAAATTGCAGTGCGACCCCTCAACTTTCGGAAATTGCACTTTTGACCCCAAAGTTTTTGAAAAGTTACAAAACACCACTAAAAACCAATTCGGCCAGAGGACAAGAAAATAAAATTTTGAATCCAGAAAATTTTCGATTTTGCAAATACACCCCTGAAACAGTCCTTTAATTTTCGGAAATTGCAAAAATGACCATAAAATACTTACCGACCAGAATCGCAAAAACAGTCCAGATTTTCCAAAAAATTTCCAGAAAATAAAATTTCCAGACCTAATATTGAAATTTGCGATTTTTGCATAAAAGTCCTAAAGTTCGAAAAACTATAAATTTGCCACAGATCTGAAAAAGCAATTTTACCCAATCGTAGGTCTAGTCATAACAAGTAAGAATCAACACACAGAACATAAATAACACATGTATCCATATATTTATTCACGTTCAGGCCTTTTCGCATAATAATAATGGAGTTGCCTCTGATACTACCGTTGGGATATCTCGGTTGTCAAAACAACGACAGTGTGGAATTTAAATTTTTTTCGAAGTTACCTATTAGTCCCATGATACATAAAACCATCTTATATATGCGAAAAGGTGGAATCGTGCAACAAAGATAAATAAAGGGGCACTACAACAAAAATGATATTTGGTGGCATCAAGCTTGATGGCATTTTGAAGAAAATGTGAGAAAAAATTAATATAGTTACATTTTTTTAAAATGTCAGAAATTATAAATGTTAAATATACTATTTAGTGACATTTTACTATATTATGGTTTTGTGTGCGGCTAGGGTTCAGGGGGCGGTTCAGGGTTTTGTGTGCAAGAATGAGATTAGGTTTCCAAGTTCTTCTTTGAGTATTACTTAGACTCCTTTTATAAACCTCCCACTTAACCTAGTCTTGCAAGACTTCTTCTGGGATTTTAATTAAAGGCCCATGTCTTGCAAGTTAATTTAATTAACCCATTAATTAAATTTGCCCATATTAATTAATAAATTAATATCTCTCTCTTAATTAATTAACACTTTAATTAATATTTAATTAACTAGATCATCTAATTAATTAGTACTCCAATTGAATTAACACTTTAATTCATTTATTGATTTAACATCCTTAAATCAAGTATTTCCTTTAATGACTGTCACTGTCCAACTATATTGTGTGTGACCTTCTAGGTTCACCATCAATTGGCAGCAGGCCCACGAGCTCTTCGTGATTTAATTTACGAGCAGTTAATTGTTCCCATCAATTAAACCCCTTTAATTGACCACTCCAGATTTAATCTCCCTTATCAAGTCAGGAGTACCCACACTTCATGGTCGATGTCTAGCCACAAGCCCATGAAGCCCAACTTCAGTTGAATTGATATTTGTGAACCTCACCTCTTATAAATGCCATGTACATACGGTCCTTCTATCGACTTAATTTCCCGATCAAGACTTAGGGTGTGTGAATTGATCGGTACCTCTAATTTTCTCGATAACTATACTTTCTAATTCCGGATAATAATCCAGTGTGACTGCTAAATTTTGGAAACCCCTTTCCAAATCTATCACCGAATGCGGCCGCAGATTCCTCGTATATATTATCTAAGAATTGTATAGGAAATTCCCTCTTCCATTACGATGAGTCGGTAGATTCCATATTGGTACTAACCACTCGCATACACAACTATACGCACCCAACCTAGACACATTATGGTCAGGCTACGTGATCTGTACCTAGATCTAAGTACGTACACTCATGTACCGAATTCGCCCTAGCACCTCAAATCTAAGGATTAAATTGTACACTATTATAAGTCTTGAGAAACGTCCCATCACCGATATGCGTCATGCGCTTCCACAATGGGTTTCTCTGTTCGGGTCGTTCGATGCGTTCGATCCCCTATCGAACCACCTACTCATTTGCACCGACATCAAAATGTCTTGTTCATGAAACTCTACAAATTCACTTCATGTGAATAATGCATATTCATACAAGTCTTGACGATTTCTACGATACCCTGTCTCGTTTCGGAATTTATGACTTGGAACGTGTTTTAAGATCACGACCTTAGAGACTGTTTCATGATTGCACTCAATACCCAAGTGAATCGTCCCATAGTCAAATGTGATCTAAGGATTTCATCCAATCGCTTAAATGTATTCGCGAGAGATGAAGTTGGCCATTGTTTATTCTATACAGATATAAATAAACGTGCATATTATTTATAGAATCAAAGATTGTTTTTACAAAATAGACTTATTACAAGCTAAAGTGAATCGGCTTGCTGGGAACTATCCTATCATCTCTACAAATACGTGATGAGGGGTAATTTGGATCCCCTATTCTTGCTGGCTCAATGTGGATCGAACAACACCAGTTTCCATCCCCAGAAGTGTCGAACCGAGTCGGGGCATGTAGTGAACTGTTCCGAGCCAATAAAGAGAATCCGAGATCGAAGGTTACTATTGGGCCGAGCCCAGGCCCAAGCCAGCGGACCAGAAAAGTACTCTTGCAAGTGTGTCAGAAAGCCCATTACCTCAGCTATAAATACCCCTAGCATTTATGACAATACAACTTCCCAGGTGCTCTTCCTCCGAGGCTGCTGCTCGGTGCTACATAGGAAGTTTAGTATAGGGTTTCTTATGTGTATTTCACCCTCTAGCTTGTACGGCATCCTATAATGCTCGGATAGGACTCTCGATATTTGTAATTTGTACTCAACCATTCTGAATACAATACTATTGATCTTTTATTTCTATTTACAAGCATTATCACGGCATTTTACACCACTCAGATCGAACAAAGCGAAAACCCGTAAGATCAATTGGCGCCCACCGTGGGGCCTTATTCGAGTATTAGATCGAAATATGCTTACTAAGAGGAGAAATACGTATATCAGCGGAGAGCCACACTAACCAGAAACGCAACTATTTATTTTCCAGGACGATCCTTCGACCAGCGGAGCGTTCGTCAATTTATGATCGAAGATAAGACCTATGGGGATATCCTCCGACCAGCGAAGCATTCGTCAATTTAAGGTCGAAGATAAGACCTATGGGTTGAATTTCCGACCTTTAGATTGGTGGTTCTATTCTGTGATTGTCTAGTTCATTTATTCCTTCGTTGGATTTATTTTCCACAAATGATCAATTCTCTATTCATAAGTGAATAAGAAGTTTCACAGATATCGTTCTCAACTAACTAACACAGAATTAATCCAATCAGCTTGATCATCAGTTAACGACAAAAGGTTATGAGAGTCTATGGAGTTACAGCTTATTAATGTTCGGAATTTATTTTTCCGACAATCATATTTAGTAATCTCAGAATAAATTAGACGAATCAATTATTTCTCGATCAATCGCATAATCCGTATAAATTATTTATCGATTATCTGATGCTTTTCTCGATCAGTTGGGATAGATTTGGTTTCATTCCCTTGCTCGATGACAATTTCTAATGGATCCTGCAATTGAATATTAGTAAACGTCCGCTAGTACAACGACAACAGTTTATATAAATCCTCGAAGTCGCAACCGAGGGTGGGCTACTGTTCGATCGCTAAAACAAATTTATGCTGCCGAAGGGAAGGGATAGATAATTTCACGATAACTACAAGTTCCAACGAGTCTCACTCATATTCGATCGAAGAAATTGAAATGACATAAAAGAACAAAGCAATGAAATTCGATCAGAAAACAAAGCTTTATTATTGATATTCTTCAAACAAATTACAAGCGAAGCCTCGGGTATGATATTAAAACTCGAGCTCAAGAGATACAGTACAATCACTCCTACCCTACTACAAATTTTACGAGTAGAACTCAACAGTGATTCTTCATGGCCATCACTCGCCACGTGTCGCACATCAGTCTTCATACGGGATAAAAGCCGGATCGGAGCTCCTCTCCAGGGTTTCAAACCGATCTTAGGTCTTCATCTGTAAATAATGATTGTCATACTCAATCATTATCTACAGCCTAATCCGAACCGGTGCAGCGAAGGGTTATCTCAACAGAGTCACCCCAAGCGAGCTCGAAGGAACTATACTTCAAGAAAGCCCTCAAGAAAGTTGGTGCTCCAGATTTAAAGAACTCCTCTGATATTAACCAGCTGCCCGATCAGACACTACACCAGATGATTTAACCGTTTTTCGTCGGGTTAATTTAATATCAGTGAATTTGTGATATCGGGAGTTTGGATATTGAATTATTCAGTATATTGGGCTCTGTTACTTTATTCTGGATGGATCGTTTACAAAGAAAAGCAATAATCAAAGGCAAGAAGTAAAACCATTAACAAAATTAAGAATACTCCAATATGAATGTAGAATTCTGCAATAATAATGGATATTATTGAGTTCTATTGTTATCAATGTATTCTTGTGTAATCTCAGAATTAAGAGAATTCGTTCCCTTCATACAATGAATAACTAGGTATATATATTATGCTAAACCTAGTATTACAAGGAATCATAGTCCTGCTTGGACTCGGCCCAACTATCCTTCTTGGGTCCGGAGTATAATCTTTACTCGGAGCGAGCGGCATTTGGCAGGGTCTGTAAGAAGATCCCGATCCTTTATAATTGGTCGAATCGATCTTATAATCTTTGTTCGATCTGATCAGTATGTAGGGTGCGAAATAGCCCCCATCAGTACTCCCTCACTTCTTCGAGCGTATAGATAATAGGAGCTCGTAGAAGTAGATAAATCTGGTCGACTGTTTCTTTTCTATGAACGGAGCCTCGTTAAAAACCTTACTTAAGAAAAAACCCAGTGGGAAAAAATCTTAAGTAAGGAAAAGAGTGCTACGTATCATAGATAGTCGTTTCTTCTGTCTAATTATGGATCGCCACGCGTCTATTCAGGAGGCTCTATGTATCCTTCCGTTTTTGGCGGGAATTTGAGTAGCTGCGATGAGTTCGAAACGTCTTTTCTCATTTCCTTATAAATAGGTGTCTTTCGAGTTTGCCATTTCTCTTTTATATTTGCTTTTAGATCGCAGTCATTTTCTAGTTTGGTCGTTCGTCGTATAAAATTTTCCTTTCATCGACCTTCTTCTTCCGAGAACTAGAATATAGATGGCTTCCGTAAGAAGATCTTCTTCTTCTCCTAGAGAGATCATCGCCCCTGATAACGAGGAGGAGTTACATTCTAATCCTCTGGGTGAACAAACTACGGTATCTGACCTTGTTATCCCTGTTGAAGATACTTACAAGGTACGAATCCTTTCCGATGCGGATGTAGCTGCCCGAGCCAAAAAGGGCAAAGGTACTGTTCCTCAGATTTCTTAACCAATTGAGGATGTAGCTTGCGCATATACAGAGGAAACATTCCCTGAAGTCGTGAATAACTATACCAAATATTTTCCGGAAGGTTCTGAAATAATTCTTCCTTCCCCTACTGATAGGGTCACTTCTCCACCGGAGGGATGTCGAGCTTTTTATACGGCTCACTTTAATAGCGGACTACGTCTTCCTTTGTCTCCCCTTTTTCTGGAAGTTCTAAAAACTTTCAGCGTGTGCTTGACACAACTGGTTCCAAATTCTGTTGCTTTCGTGGTTTGTTTTTCCGTTCTGATGATTGCAAAGGGATTTAAACCTTCTTTCCGTAACTTTACGCAACTTTTTCGTTTTAATATTTCTAGTTCTTCAAACCGTTGATATTTCTTCGCTAGTCAGCGGCCTAGCCGAGCAATCTTTGATGCTCCGGTTTCTAGTAATCCCTCATGGAAATCTCATTTCTTCTTTGTTCGTCCTCCGTCTAATCTCCGTTTGGCGGATGGTTCGACCACGCCTTTCTCGTGGGATCATGGTTCCAGTTGGATTCCTGGAGGTCGCTCATCGACTGGTGAACTTGTTCCTGACGATGTACAGTTTATCACTGAGATTCCCGAGATGCGTACAAACAAATATCAAAGCGCTCTTCTGATTGGGGAATCTTTTCTTCGTAAGGCGGGGTTAAGTGTCCATAATTTTCCCATCAGTTCATCATCTGAACCTCTAGGTTAGCATTTTATTTGATCTTTAGTATTGTCACTATACTTTTTATATGGAGAAATTAACTTTATTTTGTTTCTTTTTCAGCTCATATGGTAGAAAACTCCCGACATTCTTCGAAGGGAAAAATGGTGCTGTCGAAATCTTCCAAGTCAGTGGAGAATAATCCTATCGAGCAGAGGGCGTCTCGAAAAAGGAAATTGGAGTTGGGTCACGAATCCGAGGAGAATAGAGAGGAATCTCCGGATTCTTCACGTGAGTCCCCTATTCGTCAGGGCATGGGACCCGGTTACCCTCCGCTTCATCTTAGAACCTCTTTGGGTATTCGAGGATGTCGCAGCTGGTCAATGCCTCATCCATCTAATAATCCAGCTAACAGGAAGAGGAGCTACTATGGACGTTCTGGTGACGACCTTTCTTTACTCGGGGATAAACATCCAAATCCTACTCTGGTCGAAATGATCGAGGATCATTTAGAGGGAAGGAGGGCCGCTGGTTATTCCGAGAAGGATTCTCTTATTCATGATAATAACGAGAATGCGGTCGATAAGGCGACCCGTATTCTTTTGTCTGGCGTTCTTACTCGCGATCTTAATAAGCTTCTTCATAAGGATCCTTTGGAGAAATTCCAGCGAGCTTCTCTTTACGCTGAAAAGGTGAGATCTTTTTCTTTCTATTATTCTGATGAAGTGATCTTTTAGGATTTTCTTAATTCGCTAATTCGTTTCTTTCTGACCCCTTCGTTATTTCAGGTTAACACCTGTCTGACATCGTACGCCTATGAAAATTCTCTCTGGAAACAACAGTGCGATTTCCTTGAAGAGAAGTATAAAGCTTTACTTCACAAATCTTCCGGTTCAGAAGTTGGTCCCTCGACATCTTCCTCTGTTCCTGTCGTAGAGACTCGTGCTGCCGGGACCGAAGATCAAGAAATGATAGATAGGGTGATAGAGGTTTCTCGTGTTCAAGAACAAGCCAATCAAATGGCTAGAAAATTAGAAGAATTGCAGTTAAAAAGCACGACTCGCATTAGTGAGCTTGAATCTCAAGTATCACGCCTTGAAGCTTCTTTAGAGGAGTATGAAAATGATGTCCCACTTAGGCAAAGAGATCGATATGTTAGGAAATCTGACGAACAAGTTGTTCGTGAATTCCTCAACTCTCCTGTTCATACGGCGTTGGTGTACCGGATGGTCGGCCCTCTTCTTGAGAATACTTTTAAAAAATCGATTCATCAACTGGTCGCTTTGGAGATGATCGACGATCGTCGGAAGGAGTATTTTAAGGCAGCTCATATCCGGTTGAACCGTCATGGCGAGCTTTATTCTTCTTCCGAGGTTCCAGATGTCGAATATCAAGGTTTTCCTCTGGCTAATCTTGTCGAGGAATTTGGAAATCCATTGCCGATTCCTCCTTCTGATGTTAACGATGAGCTCGATAATACTTTCATCGATCCAGTAGACGAAGAGGAAGAAGAAGACGATATAGGCATGACTGAGGTCGTCAATAGTGAGCAGAAGATTCCGGAAAGCGACCAGGCTTCTTGAAATAGTGATTTATTTTTGAAATAATCTTTGTAATTATCCGCTTGTAGGTTTAATTGTAGCTTAGCTTTCCCTACTTTGTACACTAAACGTTTCTTATTCTGACAGTCGTGTCCTTTCACATTCGCTGTAATGATTCAGACAAGTCATTTAATTTGCCGTAATCATTATGTATGTGTCTTTTCAAATTCTAGCGTTTGCTCCAAGGTCAGTTTTCCTGTTTCGCGCCCTTTCTTCGGGTCAGTCGCGTCTTTTCGTGTAGTATAAATACGAGAGGTAAAATTTGACTTGTCTTTTTTACTGCTATACTCCTCTCTTAACATAATACTCTTTCTTGAGCTAGTCGATAAACTTCCTCGATATTAATTTATATTTTTCCGTAATCCGATCATGAGTAACCTTTTCGGTAATACTTCGAAGCGACCTTCTCGTGAGGGCGCTAGGGATAATAGATCGAAGAAATTTTGAAGAGAAGGGCCTTCGATGGAGCCTCCTCGTTCGTCCTCAGTTAGTAGTTCGATGATCGATACTCCTATTACCACGTTCCAACCTTTATCAGAAGTTAGTTCGTCGCTCCTCCAACCAAACTTTTCTTCTACCCCCGCGGGAGGTAATAGGTCTTCCCCAGGTCGATTAGCTTTCGGAGACCCATCCAACATGGAACAGGTTTACGACATACCCGTTTCTTCAGGTTTTACTTCTTACGAGTATGGATCTCATGGAGGGGATTTTGTTAGTTCCCTTCCTTTTTCTACTTCTACTGCCCTGCTAGTTAGTGAAGGGCAAGTCGGTGATGGTTTTTCTGTCAATCCTTCCATAACGCAGTCTATTTCGCAATATGGTCCTGAATATCTGTTTCATGATACCACTGTAACGACTGCTTCTTTTGAGTCTGGGGGACCTTCTGGGGGTCGATCTGGGTCGAGGTCTGGTCGTCGGACCGTTATATCTGCTTCCGGCAAAGAGACCTCTGTTAGTCCCGACGAGAGGGACTCCCCTCGTCCGTTAGATGATCGCTGTGTGCTTATGCAGGTTAATGACATTCTTATGTCGGAGACTCCACGTTCCGACGGTGTCCCTTTGACAAGCGAACTGCCTGGTTCTGTTGAACCTGATGCTTTGTCTTGGGACTTAGGCATGAGTACTATTTTGCCCGGCGAATTGAGGAAGCTTGAAGGTACTTCCAATGTTCGCCTTGTTCAATCTCTGGTGAAGGTATGTGAACAGGTAAACATATTTCGAACATTTTTCCTGTTCTTTGTTTTGAATTCTTTGTTGTACGGCGGTTTTTCTTACTCTTTCTGTTTTTAGGGCAAGTATTTTGCACTCCAGCTGGGTGTGCAAAATGATGAACTGTGGAATAGTCGGAGAGCTCTTCAAGGTCAGCTGGAGTCGGAGAAAGCTAAAACCAGGGGTTTGGAGCTGCAGCTGCAACTTGCTAAAGATGATCTCCAAAAGTTAGAGGCTGACCAAGTTATTCTTGAGAAAGAGAAAGGCGACCTAGTTCAGGCTGCCGCGTCGGCAGAGGGATCTCGTCAACAGGCATATGATGATGGTTATGATGCCGGTTATCTTAAGCGTCAGGAGGAGTTGATGGCGTTTGCTGGTAACCTAACTCCTCGGAGGCCTGTTTCTGCTGGTCGCCCCTCTGGCGATTCTTCTCAATGATCTTTATTCAATCTGGCAGACCTTGGACTGTCTCTTTGTTTTTTTTTTTTTTTTTTTTTTTTTTTTGATGATGATGCCCAGCTTTTGTGTAGTTGTCCGGGCAGAGGTTTTTGTATTGGGAGATTAGATTGGAAATTATGATCTCTTCTGTAGGCAGATTCTTGCCTTGATTCTAATGATATATCTTGTTCATATATGTTATTGCTACGCACAAATATACCATCATGTAGTAATTGACAAAGATTAGTTTACTTATCTGAATTTTATTTCTGCGGAGAGATTTAAGTACGGAGAAAGTAAGCTTGATCTTGCTTTGGTCGCTTGTAAGATAACTGAACGGTATAATATTTGCTTCGCATATTTAATCTTTGTTGATCAATCCAGCCGATCGTCGTTGTGTAAACCCTTAGCTGTCTGGTCGATGCTCGATTCATGCCTTATAAATTTGTCCTTATATGACATATATCTTATATAAGGAGATTATTGTTCCTCCTGTTGAATTTCAGTTTTTCTTTTCCTCAAAGGGAAATTTTCCTTTAGGTGCTTTTCACCTATCCATGTCTTCCATCATTAGCTTTTCAATTATACATTTCTCTAGCCAGTATATCATACTCTTGATATGGGAGGAATTGGAAAATGTAACAGTCCTGGCCAGATCTGACCCGTTCAGACCTCCTTCAGCAATTCTTTGGAAAATTAGGCAGTGACGGCCTTATAGTTTCGAATAGGGAGGGCTATTCTCCTGATTTCGATGTCAGATTTCTTGGATTCTAAATGGAATTCTTGTATGGCCAACTTAGTAGTCCCCCAATGATGTATGAGGCAGTTACGACCCCCGTATGGTGGAGGCTCTGGTCGTTTTTAAGCAATTATCCTCTTTCAACGGTTCAACTTTGCATGCCTTCGTTGAGGAGTTCTTAATATTTTCTATTAGGCGACCCTCATATATGATCGTGCAGATCGTTTTGGTCTTTGAACTTCTTTAAGTTTTCTTGGATTATTTTGTTGATCGCTTCGATCTGTAGATTTGTTTGTCATCGATCAGTTGAGTCGATCAGACGGGCGCCGTTCCAACTTACTTGCATTTAATTCGGGAAGTCAAAGGGTCGCGTTTTCGTCCCTTGATTAAACTCCTATTATCCGTAGGATCATTCTCACGGGCGCCTATAAATAAGTAGGTAGTTTCCTTATTTTCCATTCATAACAATGAAGATCTCTGTTTCCTTAGATTTCATTTTGCCTTCGGACCCCATAATGTTCAAGAAGTCACATTATCGTGATTTGTTCGTTCGCAGTAAAGGAATTGTCCCCAGTCTTGTATTGACGGGTCCCATGTCAGCCCTTCCTTGTATCGACGGATCCCATGAGATCTCTGCTTTAGTCTTCATCACCTTAGAGGTCCATGGTTTCCGTCTGCACATGGGGGGTTCATACTTGCCAGCCATCCTCGTCCTTGGAGGTTACTTCTGGATTGATAGACCAACGGGGTGGCTGGTAAACTTACCGTTTTACGACGGTCCCGAAGAGATGCTGCTTTAGAGTAAAATGTTTTATAGATAATGTAAAAGCAGTATCTTTTGTGGGTGAATTGAGTACTGCTGGTTATCTGGCTGGTAATGCTCATTTCACCTGGAGGAACATACCGATCTTCAGAGCCTGGCCATCGAACCAAAGAAGTCGACCATCCTGAGCAGCATGCTTCTTAGGTGGTTTATTATGATCGATGAGGTACTAGGGAGGAGATTGGTGTTTCCGTGGACATTGTCGTGAAGATAGTCGATCCCATAGGATCAATTTAACTAGATCATTGTAACGATCTTTAGGTAGCAAGCAGATTTTTGTAACGTAGGATATTTGTATGTAATTGATTTGATGAATAAAATATTATTTTATTTCTTGCATCTTCTTTGTCGTTTGATAATTTTATTTACGAGGAGTAATTTCCGAGCAGATGAATTCATACTTGATTTATCTTTCAAAACTTTAGGAGTATCAGCGGATCTTTTTTAGATCGTTAGGAGTAGATCGAGGAGTTTTTATTGAGCGGATCAATGTATACTCGACTCGTTTGTAATTATACTTAGGTTTTTAACCCAAAAGTCTTTTAATCATTGAAAACATATCGAGGAGTTTTTATCGAGCGGATCGATGTTTACTCAACTCGTTTTATCTAGACTTAGGTTTTAATACCAAAAAGTCTTTTTCTCGTTGTAAATAGTTCGAGGAGTGTATATCGAGCGGATCGATGTTTACTCTACTCGTTTTATTTAGACTTAGGTTTTTAATACCAAAAGTCTTTTTGATCGTTGAATATATATGTTGAGGAGTTTTTATCGAGCGGATCGATGTTTACTCAACTCGTTTTGTTTAGACTTAGGTTTTTAGTACCTGAAGTCTTTCAATCATTGTAGATATATCGAGGAGTTTTTATCGAGCGGATCGATGTTTACTTAACTCGTTTTGTTTAGACTTAGGTTTTTAGTACCTGAAAGTCCTTTTGATCGTTGAATATATATGTCGAGGAGTTTTTATCGAGCAGATCGATGTTTACTCAACTCGTTTTGTTTAGACTTAGGTTTTTAGTACCTGAAAGTCTTTTTGATCGTTGAATATATATCGAGGAGTTTTTATCGAGCGGATCGATGTTTACTCAACTCGTTTTGTTTAGACTTAGGTTTTTAGTACCTGAAGTCTTTCAATCATTGTAGATATATCGAGGAGTTTTTATCGAGCGGATCGATGTTTACTCAACTCGTTTTGTTTAGACTTAGGTTTTTAGTACCTGAAAGTCTTTTTGATCGTTGAATATATATCGAGGAGTTTTTATCGAGCGGATCGATGTTTACTCAACTCGTTTTGTTTAGACTTAGGTTTTTAGTACCTGAAGTCTTTCAATCATTGTAGATATATCGAGGAGTTTTTATCGAGCGGATCGATGTTTACTCAACTCGTTTTGTTTAGACTTAGGTTTTTAGTACCTGAAAGTCTTTTTGATCGTTGAATATATATCGAGGAGTTTTTATCGAGCGGATCGATGTTTACTCAACTCGTTTTGTTTAGACTTAGGTTTTTAGTACCTGAAGTCTTTCAATCATTGTAGATATATCGAGGAGTTTTTATCGAGCGGATCGATGTTTACTCAACTCGTTTTGTTTAGACTTAGGTTTTTAGTACCTGAAAGTCTTTTTGATCGTTGAATATATATCGAGGAGTGTTTATTGAGCGGATCAATGTATACTCGACTCGTTTCGTTCTAATATTTATCAATATGCTAGTGTAATTCCTCAGAGCGTTAATCGAAATAATCGATGTATAGAAAATGCTAAAATTTTTACTAATTGAACTCTAGGCTAAGGCCTTTGTTACAAGTATTAAAACTTGATAAAGTAAAATAAAACAATGCAGTATAATCTGCTAAAATTTATTTACCATAGTATTTCCTAAGGTTGACTGCGTTCCAGGTTCTTGGTAAGGCTGTCCCATCCATGTGTGCAATTTTGTATGAACCTTTCTTTCCTACGCCAATGACGATGTAAGGTCCATCCCAATTTTGTTGTAACTTTCCCACATGCTTGGATACTTCTACCTTTTTCAAAACCAAGTCTCCTTCTTTGAAGGTTCGGACGCGTACTTTTTGATTGTATGCTTTCTCCATATTTGCCTTAGTGGCTTGTAGGCGTACGGCAGCTTTATCTCTTAGGGCTTCTGTTAAATCAACGTAATTTCCCTCGCCTTTTCATTTTCTTGTTCATCGAACATCTCTATTCTTGGCGTTGGAATTAAAGTTTCCACAGGAATAACAGCTTCCGACCCATATACCAAGCTGAATGGGGTTTCCCCAGTTGAGTTTCTTACCGTGGTTCGATTAGCCCACAATACTCCTGGTAGTTCATCGAGCCATTTTCCTTTGGCTGATCCTAATCTTTTTTCCAAAGATTTTATTATCTCTCGGTTTGCTACTTCGGTTTGTCCGTTCGCTCTTGGATGCCCGACTGAAGTGAAATTTTGTTGAATTCCCAGTTTCGAACACCATTCTATCACTTGTTTTCCAGCAAATTGGGTTCCATTATCGGAAATTAGGATCCTAGGGATGCCAAATCGACAGACTATGAACTTCCAAAGGAAGTTGATCACTTGGAATTGAGTTATTCGCGCTAAGGCGATGCACTCTATCCATTTGCTGAAATACTCTACAGCGACCAGGACGTAAGCTTTCTTTGATCTGGCCGCTGGGAAAGGCCCCACGATGTCCATTCCCTATTGATCGAAAGGCCAACAAATTGGAATCGGGTGCATATTTTCTGCTGGTTGATGACATACGTTGGCATGTACTTGGCAATGATGACATTCTCGGACGTAATTTGCGGCGTCCTTATTGACAGTAGGCCAATAGTAACCTGTTCTGAGGCATTTTAAAGCCAATGCCCTCGATCCGCTGTGATTTCCCGCGTCTCCTTCATGTATTTCTCGCAGTATTTCAGCGGTTTGGGATTCAGAGACGCATCTCAGGAGAATTCCTGATACTGACCTTCGGTAGAGTTTTCCTTCTACGAGTGTATATTTTGGGGCTCGATATTTTATTTTCCGAGCTTCATTCTGATCAGATGGTAGTTTTCCTTCACGAAGATAGTCTATCATTGGTGTCATCCAATTATCTTCGACTTCTTCGATCTCCATTATATCGACTATCGGTGTCTCATCGATGTCGACAGCCGGTGTAGAAGAGATCAGCCAGTTGATCACTCGTTCGGTCTTTCCGTCTTGGGATCCTGTAAACTTAGATAGTTGATCGGCCCATTTATTTTCCGAACGTGGAATGTTTTGTATGTCGAAATCTTCAAACTTCTCGGCCAGTGCTTTTACTTTGGCGAGGTATTTGATCATGTTGAATTCCTTAGCCTCGTATAAGCCTTCTATTTGCCTTTGTACTAACTCTGAGTCGGTTAATACTTTTAGCTTCTTTATGTTGGCTTTGATTGCCATTTCCATTCCTGCGATTAACGCCTCATACTCTGCTTCGTTATTTGTTACGACAAAGTCCAATGTAATAGCATAATTCAAATCTTCTTTATTAGGTCCGGTGAAGTTGATTCCGGCGCCTCCTCCTTCCCGGCTTGAAGCACCATCTACATGCATTAACCAGGTTTGATCTTCTATGATCAATATATCCTCATGGAGGGTGTTTGATGATTGTGTTGGTGTTTCCAATAAAAAATCAGCCAATACTTGGGCCTTGATGGCGACCCTTGGTTTGTAGTCGATATCGAATTGGCTGAGTTCGATGGCCCATGTGCCCTATGGTACTTACAGTATTGATCATAGTTTCTAGACCCTGGTCTGGGCTGAGCTATTTTCCTCGCCTCGGGAATCCAATTATTCCTTTCTAGAACTTCCAAGATTTCTTCCATTGGAGCATTTAATCTTGGGTGTTCTACTTGATTCACTCCGCTTCTGATTGGTCGTTCAGGGTTTCTTGGTCTTTGGTAGAAATTAGGTTGCCTTTCTTGGTCGGCTCTGCTGTATTCCAGTCGCTGGAAAACGTTACCTCTCCTGGAAGATCGCTCGTAATCCAAGGATCTTTGGACGGGAATCTTGTCATGCCGCTTAGACCCTGTAGCCGCGACTTTGTTTTTTGTTCTTATCCTTAAAGGAATTCATCTCTTCTTGGGTCATATACTTAGACGCCAGGCTCATGATGTCGGCGAACGTTCTTGGTTGTTTTCGACTGAGGGCATTTCCGAACTGCCTGTTTTTAGTGAGATCGAAGAGGATAGATATTATGTAATCGATATTTGGGGAATCGATTTTAAGTAATTCTACGTTGAATCTGGCCAACCAATTCCTTAGGGATTCTCCTTCTTGTTGATATATAGTTCCAAGGTAGCTCATTGGAAGTTTTTGTCTCTTCTGACTGGCAAACTGCTGCGTCAATTTGTTACAGAGTTCCCTAAAGCTGAATATGGAGTTGGCAGGTTGTTTCGCGAACCAGTCCAATGCGAGCTAGTCCTTCGAATGTAGTTACCATTAATTTGGCAGTGAATTCGGCAGAGTGGGCATATAAATTCATTATATTCGTAAAGCTAAAAATATAATCATCCGGGTCAGTGGTTCCATCATAGCGAGGTAGTCTACCCGGGACTTGTCCGATCGATTGTGCTTCTTTTATTTCCCTGCAGAAGGGAGAACAGGCCGCAAGGCTCTCCTGGAGTTCCGTGGTTCGGGCCCACGGATTTTGAATAGATCGTAAGCGTTGTTCGAGTCGGTCCTGCACCATCCTTTCAATTTCTCTTTCCGTCAGTCGAGCCGTTCGTGGTCGATCAGGGATTGTATCATCTATGTCATCATCAATAGGGATAATTGTACGTTCCCTGGATCCACTGCGCTTCGCCTGGGTTTTTCTGTGACCTGGTTTTCTTCGAGGATTATTGTCGGAGGGTTTTGAATTGTCCTGTTGTGGACTGTGTAGTGAGCGGTGCTCGCTTGGTGGGCTATCAGCTTGTTGAGATACTTGATCGTTTTGTCCGGGCGTTCTCCGAGCAGGAATTGTCCTGGCAGCCCTAGGGTTTCGCGGAATTTGATCAAGCACAAGTAATTCTTCTGGGGAGAGCGATTTAACGAGCATCGCTATTTGTCGTAATTTCTCCTGAGCACCCGGGAGAGGAACAGGGATCTCGGGGACTTCCGGCTCTTCCTGTATCGTACCGGGAGGACCTTCTAGGGGTTCCTGATGTCGGGGATGGGTATTCTGCAAATTCTCGTCGGTGTTGGGAACGTTATTATTGTCGTTCTCCTGTGGATCTTCAGATGTGTTATGACCGGTGGTTGTGTTACTTCTTGCTCCGACACGGGCGCTTTTCCTTGGGCGAGCCATATGTCGATCGAATAATTAACCTAGCCCCTCGGTGGGCGCCAACTGATTTAACCGTTTTTCGTCGGGTTAATTTAATATCAGTGAATTTGTGATATCGGGAGTTTAGATATTGAATTATTCAGTATATTGGGCTCTGTTACTTTATTCTGGATGGATCGTTTACAAAGAAAAGCAATAATCAAAGGCAAGAAGTAAAACCATTAACAAAATTAAGAATACTCCAATATGAATGTAGAATTCTGCAATAATAATGGATATTATTGAGTTCTATTGTTATCAATGTATTCTTGTGTAATCTCAGAATTAAGAGAATTCGTTCCCTTCATACAATGAATAACTAGGTATATATATTATGCTAAACCTAGTATTACAAGGAATCATAGTCCTGCTTGGACTCGGCCCAACTATCCTTCTTGGGTCCGGAGTATAATCTTTACTCGGAGCGAGCGGCATTTGGCAGGGTCTGTAAGAAGATCCCGATCCTTTATAATTGGTCGAATCGATCTTATAATCTTTGTTCGATCTGATCAGTATGTAGGGTGCGAAATAGCCCCCATCACCAGAAAACCGAAATTCTACCCCGCCCTAGATAAGGTATATCTAAGAAAACAGGTTGCCTGCCGGTATTCTAGGCGCAATTTCTTTTGCCTGTCGATATTCTAAGCGAAAAAGATTACACCAAAAGAACCAAGATCGAAAAACAGGGTTCGAATTCTAATCTCAAACTCCTTTATCTTGGAGATAATATGAATCAAATGTAAAATTCGATCCATGGGGATCGGACGAAGCATAAAGGGAGAAGTGAGGAATGTCGTATAAACAAGTTAGACCTATTTATAGCGGCGAAGGGTTTTGGACCAACGGCCCAGATAACAGGTTGCGAACGGTTAGGATGTACGTAATAAATGAACTGACCGATACATTTCCCGAGAAATGGGGTCATGTTTGCTTAAGAGAAGCGAACGATCTAACGGTACGTAAAGAAGGGCTTGTTCGAAAGAATCGTTCGAACAAATTCTTATTCATTACCCTATTCGGAGGACAACACCGGGATCATGAATACATGTCTAAAATTCAACCCTTGTGCGCACGATATTTTAAGAAATGAAACCAGTACTGCAAACTCATAGCATCATTTTCGAGAAATCGCAATTCGAAAAATTCTATATCCGGCTTGTTCCAAAGGAAGAAAATCAATCACTCAGCTTATTATCAAAGTTCTCAAAGAAGTCAGAAGGAAAGAGTAGGAGAATAATTACATGCTTATTATCAGATGATTCTATTATCAATTTCGTATCCTTTAACTCGGGTGATTATCTGGAGAAAGGTCCTACTCCGAGTTCGGAAAATTGTCAAGACAAAAGGATTATTAAGTTCTAAGGTTATTTACTATTTGATATCTCATTGTGTTTCATCTATTCTCACGATTACAGAAGACTATTATTTTAAAAAGTTTATTTCGAAGAAAGTTATTTATTCAGTAAAAGACCATTTAGCCAAAATTCCTATTTATTCGTCATATCCTCATATTCTCGATCTCTATTCATCTATTATCAATCTCTATTTATCTCCATCTACTATTAAAAGGGGTGAAAGCTGTTGCTACGACCATCGAAGATCGACTAAGGGTGAAAGCCGTTGCTACGCCCCTTGGATCGAAAAATAAAAATGGGTGACGACCCTCGGGCTAAAAATGCTCTGAAACGACTAAGGGTGAAAGCCGTTGCTATGGCCCTTAGATCGAAATAAATCAAAAGGGTGAAAGCTGTTGCTAAGACCCTCAGGTGAAAGCTGTTGCTATGACCGATCAAAACGACTAAGGGTGAAAGCCGTTGCTATGCCCCTTAGATCGAAATAAATCAAAAGGGTGAAAGTTGTTGCTAAGACCCTCAGGTGAAAGCTGTTGCTATGACCGATCAAAACGACTAAGGGTGAAAGCCGTTGCTATGCCCCTTAGATCGAAATAAATCAAAAGGGTGAAAGCTGTTGCTATGACCTCAGGTGAAAGCCGTTGCTATGACCGATCAAAACGACTAAGGGTGAAAGCCGTTGCTATGCCCCTTAGATGGAAATAAATCAAAAGGGTGAAAGCTGTTGCTAAGACCTCAGGTGAAAGCCGTTGCTATGACCGATCAAAACGACTAAGGGTGAAAGCCGTTGCTATGCCCCTTAGATCGAAATAAATCAAAAGGGTAAAAGCTGTTGCTAAGACCTCAGGTGAAAGTCGTTGCTATGACCGATCAAAACGACTAAGGGTGAAAGGCGTTGCTATGCCCCTTAAATCGAAATAAATCAAAAGGGTGAAAGCTGTTGCTAAGACCTCAGGTGAAAGCTGTTGCTATGACCGATCAAAACGACTAAGGGTGAAAGGCGTTGCTATGCCCCTTAAATCGAAATAAATCAAAAGGGTGAAAGCTGTTGCTATGACCGATCAAAACGATTAAGGGTGAAAGCCGTTGCTATGCCCCTTAGATCGAAATAAAATGAAGGGTGAAAGCCGTTGCTAAGACCCTAAATGCAAAATTATCAATTATCCAAATATTCCGATGGTACCTTGTTTTGAACTACAGCGATCGAGATCTACTAAGGTCGCCAATCTTTATCCAAGTATAATTAATTTTTGATTACTCTATCAACGAATGAGATCGACAAAGAACGTCAATTATCGTTTATATCTGAATATTAAAGGTCGAAGTTCAATCAAGGGACGATTATATAGTCGATGATTCGATCATTAAGAAGCTAATGTTTTATTGTCTTATTACTATTCAAAGTCGCTAAGGAATAGCACTTATCGTTCGTACTTTTGGGGCGAAGAAATTGATGCTCGGTTGCTATTTACAGAAGCAAATCTACAGATTAACATGTAAAAATGGCAAAGGAAATAAATATTTCATTCGTGAACTTTCAAACAGTTACAAGAGAATTCATGATTACAATAAGGAAAATCGAGCAAAGCTGAAACCTTACATTTAGTGTAATCCGATTACAAATAATTAACCCTACGCTAGAATATTTTCGTAGTCGGAGGAGGAAAGCGGGGCTAGTACACTTCTACCCTTCATCCATCGCTTCCTTGATGATTGCTCCACGCCGGACCGGGTCGAAAGACAGGGAAGCAACTCCAGTTGGAATTATCCCTGCCGAATCCGAAGGCAACACTCTTCAAGTTGCATCTCGAAGAGGTTGAGATCGAGTGCAGAAAAACTCCTTCCACGAGTTGACCCACTATCCGACTGGATGGAGCGACGGGATACAGGAATTCGAACCAGCCTCAAATGGATGGAATCAGAGAGAGCTGGTCGCCTGCCGGTACCCCAGTCGCAATTCTTTTCGCCTGTCGATACCCTAGTCGAAATAAGTCGCCATTGAAGACAACCAATGTAGTAAAGGAAGACAGTTCGAACCCGAACCTCGAACCGTTTTATCGGAACTAAGAAACTTTCGTATGGCTGGGATTTCCGCCTCTTCTGCCCCTTGAGAATATGCGCGAGCTGAGTCTTGTTTGGTTTGCTCAAGCTCGATCTTAATTCTCTTAAGCTCATCCTCGAGTGCGCTCTTTTCTGTAACTACTGATAACAATTCATCCTCCACAGAGGAGGAATGTTTCTTACTTGTATTCTCTAGCTCTTTCTTCACTTGAAACAGTTCTCGTTGATTGTCTGCCAGTTGAGATCGAAGGGTTTGATTATCAACGAAAATTTGTGTGTATGCATCATGAGCATCTTGCGACTCCTGCTCTAGCAAAGCTACGCGATAGGTCTGAAGAGCGAACAAATCCCCAACCTATGAGAAATTTTCGGTTATCAGTAAATATTAGAGACTCCAAAGAAAGAAGAAATAGTCAAAAGACGATTCTTACCTCATGATACGTCCGGGAGAAATCACTCAGAACCTCAAAACTACCTTTGATGGTTTGAAGCAGCATATCCCGCTTAAACCGACTAGCCATATAAATTCTAGTGGCTTTGTCGAATTCATTCTCACCACCTGAATCTAGGTCGGTTTGAATAGTCCCATCTTCGGGGTATCCAGCAGCTCTGCTACCGCGGAAATGTTCGTCCATGAAATCTACCACATCTGGCTCCGACCTACCCTCTCGACATGGAATCGAGTTAGAACTCACACCAAAGGGTTTTACCCTCCTCGAGGGTCCCGGATGGTCAGCATTCCTCTTTCGACTCAGGAGCTTCTCATACTCCTGAACACCCAGAATTCGGTTCCAGGAATGTTGACTATAGCCAACGGACGAAAGAGTAGAAGTATCAGGGGAAAACAGAGTTCGGAGAGGTCCAGTAGTGGCAGAATTCAAGGAACTCATAGTACCAAGCCCTCTCAGATCGGGAAGTGTAATTGGTATATCAATTGAGTCTCCGCCTAAATTACTAGCGTCCGCTCTTCTTTCCGAAGTATGTGGAAATGGCTCGAAGTAGAATGGCGTACCTCCAACTGAGTCGGCAGTGGACAGACGAAACCTCTCAACAATTCGACCTGCAAAGGAAACACAGGGTATACATGAATTTAAACAGGAAGAATTAATATATCACACCTTGAAATAGGAAGAAACTAAAAACATACTTAAAGAAAGAGGGGCGAGGGGCGGAGCAGCAGAAGCAGGCGAGTCACCGAGCGGCCGAAGGGATCCTTCGAAGGATTGATTGGGTAAAGGATAAGAGTATTTGATCATTGGGGCAGGATAGTTACATTTGCTCAACCCAGCCAACCGCAAAACACCTTCTTGAACTAGGAGCATGGTTTGGTAAGGATTGGACCGTAACTGCTCGAGAAATTCATCGGAAAGACGATGGTTGAGCTTCTCTTTAATCTTGCGACTACCGTATGACCAAGAATTTACGCCATCCCATCGATATGGCCTGGTCTTCGAGCTACCTTCTGATACTGGAACATCAGGGCCCTTCACAAAGAAGAACCTCCTCTTCCAACCTTTACTCTTTTCCGTTGTTATATTCGTAAGAAAAGGCCGTTTCGACCGCTGGCAGACGGACACGAACCCGACATTTGAGCCCTTACACAGGTCCATTCGAAATATTTGCCAGAAATTACTAAAAGAAGCCTCTTCCCCCTTGGCTTCCATGAGAGCGCTGAACGCTACGATATACGCGACGGAGTGAGGGAGAAGCTGAGCAGGGGAAAGCGAAAAAAAAGTCAAAATGTTTCTAATAAGAGGGATAAACGGATTGCGCAAACCGTAAAAGAACTATTTCTCATAGAAGGTTTGACACCCGGCTGGAGGCTCGTTTGCACGCTCGAGGTAAGAAGGGATGACAATCGAAAAACCCCGAGGAAGAAATTTTCCGAACTCCGCCTCAAGATAAACACGATCCTTTTTTGAAAAACCACAGGAAGTTTGATTGGCGGGATGTTCTGACCTGTTTGAGGTGGCAGTATTAGAAGGAAGCGTATGTCTAAAAATCCTGACAAAGGCGCCCTCGCCAATACTAAGCTTCTCGACCACGTCTTCCTCGAGATCTTCGGCATGCTAAGCATCCCCGTCTTCTGGATGAAACTCTCCATCCTCGTAATCATCGACAAGCTTTAACAAAGGATCGGACTCTTGGTTCTCTCCGACCTTATTCTTGGCCCTCAAACTTCTGGAACTTGACATTATGGATGGGGAAACGATTATGCTAAAGATGCTTTTTCGACTCGAATGCTCCGAACTCAAGAAAGTATGTGATTTGTAAGTAATTTTCAATGAGTCAACATATATATACGGGGTTAAAAAGGTAAAATTGCAAACAGGTCCACGAGTAACCGCGACGGTTGAACTTACACTGGGTAAAAATTTAAAGTTATTTTCTGAGAATTGCATTCTTGATCCCTCTCTTTCCAGAAATTGGGGTATGTTGCTTGGAAATTGTTCCTATGATATTCCGATGATCCTTTGTATTGCGGTCGGAAAATTAAGAAAGCATTCGCTAAGGAATCGAATGAAGCATCACGGTAATTTACAGTAAAGAAAATTCCGATCTAGAGGTCCTACGCAAACAATAGACAACAAGGTTATCATCTCGACACGACGTTATATTGTTTCCAATATATGCACTCTTTTTCCCTAGCTCGGTTTTTATCCCAAAGGGTTTTTCCGAGTTAGGTTTTTAATGAGGCATACGCGAAACGTATTCTGAACGGCTCATCTCACCCCAGCGTTCAACATAGCTCATACTTCTTCGAGCGCAAGCTCCACTTTACGCTCGAGAAGTGGGGGAGTATTGATGAGGGATAATTTGGATCCCCTATTCTTGCTGGCTCAATGTGGATCGAACAACACCAGTTTCCGTCCCCAGAAGTGCCGAACCGAGTTGGGGTATGTAGTGAACTGTTCCGAGCCAATAAAGAGAATCCAAGATCGAAGGTTACTATTGGGCCGAGCCCAGGCCCAAGCCAGCGGACCAGAAAAGTACTCTTGCAAGTGTGTCAGAAAGCCCATTACCTCAGCTATAAATACCCCTAACATTTATGACAACACAACTTCCCAGGTGCTCTTCCTCTGAGGCTGCTGCTCGGTGCTACATAGGAAGTTTAGTATAGGCTTTCTTATGTGTATTTCACCCTCTAGCTTGTACGGCATCCTATAATGCTCGGATAGGACTCTCGATATTTGTAATTTGTAATCAACCATTCTAAATACAATACTATTGATCTTTTATTTCTATTTACAAGCATTAGCACGGCATTTTACACCACTCAGATCGAACAAAGCGAAAACCCGTAAGATCAATACGTATCCCCAATACGTAATATGCGTCTCCCATATCATTCATGGATAATTGCGTGGATAACCATGCTTTCGTCTGCATTAACATTCTGATATTGTTCCCGATTAACAAAATGTCACGACATACAACACAATAAATTGTACCGAACCCCCATCGAATTTCTTGTACACGCATGACTCATATACGTTCCTGATGAAGCCAAACCCCTTGACTGTCTCATCAAAATATTTGTTCCAGGTTCGGGACGCCTGTTTTAGGCCGGAGATAGAAGTTTGAATTTTGCAGACCTTATGCTCATTTCCTTGGTTGTTGCATAAAGAATTTTCTTATCAATGTCTCCATTGAGAAAGGCGGTCTTTACATCCATTTGCCATATCTCGTAGTCATACCACGCGGCTATGGCTAATAGTATCCGAATGGATTTTGACATTATAAAAAGGTAAATTGCAAATCGATCCCCGAGTAACCGCGACAGTTGAGCTCTCTCACAATAAATTCAAATATGTTTTCCCAATATTTGCATTTTTGGCCCCCTACGATCTACAAATTTAGGCCATAGCCCAACCGTCGGAAAAGAGGTGCCTTTTCGGCCTCGGAATATTTCTACTTCTCCGAGCTTCAGCTTCACTTAAGCTCAAAGAAGTGGCGGAGTACATACACATACTGATAAGGGCTCAGTTGTTGCAAATAAACTCAATCAACTCAACTGCTACAAACTGCATTCTAAGGGTGAAAGAACAATGCCATTTATGTCACAACAGATAATCATTTTAAGGTTTCCAAGATATGCACTCTTTTTCCCTGGTTCGGTTTTTATACCACTGGGTTTTTCCGAATTAGGTTTTTAATGAGGTATATCCGAAACACGAAATAATGATTCATCTCTATCATGAGGCAACATTTAATTCTTCGAGCTTCAACTTCACTTACACTCGAGAAGTGGGGGAGTATTGATGAGGGGTACTTTGGATTCTCTACTTTTGGAAGTCTTGCCTAGTCGAAAATCATGAAATCCAACCTTCGAACCATAATATCGATCCCAGCCCAGTCCAATCCCCAACAAGGAGGCTCAAGGTCGAATTTACTGTTGGGCTGACCCTAGGCCCAGGCCTTTGGGCCGAGAAATTACCCCTACGGTTGGTTCACCTAGAACACCGCCTCAAGTATAAATACCAGAAGCATTTATGACGCCAGACACGCTTCCCCAGGTGCTCACTGCTCGAAAATACTGCTCGAAGACTCCTCGGGAAGTTAGATTAGATCACTTTGTTTTGTACTTAGTCTCTAACTTGTACGGCATCCTATAATGATCAAATAGGACCCCCGAATTACATACTTTGTACACACGATCGGAAATATATAAATATTGAACCCCGCATTATCACTCATATTTGTCTTACTTTCTATTATTGATCTCATACGAAACACAGCAAGATCAATTAAGTATTTCTTACATATAGAAACTATTTATTGTTTGTATAGAACACTATCCTAGCAATTTTATTTAGATAGGTAGAAAATCATTAATAATACCCTCTTAGATGAACTTAAAAAAATGTGTTCATCTTTGATACAATTATGGAAAGCTTGTAAAATATGGATCGATATTTTCTTAAAACTAAGAAGATGAAATATTTTTTTCATACTGATAAAGAAATGTTCTTCACAACTATCATTGGACAAGATGTGCTAGCTTCGTTTCATAAAATCACTCTGTCAATAAATATTTAATTCAATCTTGTAACGTAAATACTTTATTGTGCTATACTCACATGACTGTTTTTCTTAAAGGTAGTAGCTACGTAATTCCAACAACAATGTTAGAACGAATGGAAGGATCTATAAAGACAAAAAATTGTGCTACACTAGGATGTTGTGTATAACTACATAGGAACCGCTTGACCAAATGCTTTTCATGCCGAGTTTCTAAAAACAGAATTCATAAATTTCAGACAATCTGGTTATAGAGTTCAATGGGAACAGTCTCTGGAAAGAAATGTCTTTAGCCGAGCCTAATATTTGCATTTTTCAGAAATACGAAGTTGCCTTAGGATTCATAAGAAAACTTGACAAGGAAGGCAAACTACCAAAAATAGCGTAAGTGGTGCTAATACATTTATCTAATTAATAGAACAAACACCAACTGTTGTATAAGAAATTCATATGTACAGGACCCCCAATTCGAAGAAAAATAAGGCTACACAGGACACACCAAAGCCATCAAACCGTGCCACAAATAAAAAATCAAGGTAAGAAAAATAATTACAGTTCATAGATTTTATGTAATTTTATAAAATAATAACAGTACATATCATAACAGGTATACATACTCACAGATGGAAACCAAGGAAAATACATGTAACAATGACCCTTTCAGAGTTCAGGTTAGAGATAGTTTATATGTTATTCTGGAAGATAAGAACACGTCAGCATGGGCTGAATCAGTATTGCATGAAATCACAGACTATCCTCTCTTTGAAGAACGAAAACAACAGATATATACCATGCTAGAAGAAGACATAGAAGCAGAGCATATGTGAATATCTTTTTGGATAGACAAGGATGAATAATTTACCTATGTACTTTACATTTTCTAGGAAAAACGGATCTCTACTATGTATAATTTACTACTATGAATAATTGTTGGGATATTCTATGACGGGGCTCGATTGTCAATACAACAAAGTGCGGAATTTAAATTTTTCGAGGTCCCTATAAGTCCCATAATCTTTCTCCACAGTTTATTACACGAAAAGGTTGAATCAAACACTTAATTAAACATAGGGGGTTAATCGCAATTTACCTCACGACGGATTTGTGGTGGTTTCCTCCAGGTGTTTGGTTCGATCCACAACTTGAGTGATCCATGTGTCTCACTGTTGGATGAAGATGAAGATGAAAGAAGTCAGAATTTAAGGGAAGGTTTTGATGATTTCCAAAACATCATAATCAGCTAAGTATGGAAAGCTTAGTTCCCTTAGAAGGATCTTTGAACAAGTAAAGAAGATATCAGAAGAGTTCAAAGTCCAGAAGACTAGTGATCTCTTGCTGAAACAGAAAACAGAAGGGTAGGTCATCAGCCGAGTCAAAATAGATTAGTTCAGTATTTGATCAGCAGAGTACCTATCAGAAGGGTTGCTTCGATCAGCAGAGTGGAAGAGATCATGAGATCAGTTCAACGGTAATAAATGCACTTGGTGTAATAAATGCTGAAAGAGAAGTGTAGTAATGGCAAATGATTGAAGATATCCTCGTATCAGCAGAGTGCATTTAATGCAGCATTAAATGTGATGGAAAGAAAGTACTGTACACTGTACGGATTGCTGCAGGGAGCCGTTTCAAAAGAGCTGAAGGATGGATTTGAATTGTGATTTGCCTTCAACGGTCATATTTTCATCTCCATGTATAAATAGAGCTGAATTTCAATCGAAAAAAAAAAAAAACACAACAACAATCAGAGATTTCGATTTTGAAGCAAAATTTTTCTAAGTCTCAAAAGCTCGAACAGCTCACTCGTCTGGTGGAAGTCATCTGTTGACAGAAACCCAGTTGAAGAAATCAGAAAAACATTATCTGAGTGATTTTGTAATAGCTGAATGTTGTGAGGAGTAGATATCCGTCTTTGTGAGTGATATTACTTCGGAGAATAGGTCTTCTTTGTGATTTCCTATTGTGAGCTTACAGCCTTTTCATTTGTTGTCTTGGTGTAAGTGGAGAAATATTGTAATCTGTGTGATTATAGTATAACCCAGAATCTAAGTGATCTGGAAGAGTGGACTAAAGGATTTTTATCCATATAACCACTATAAAAATTCTTTGTGTTATCTTGCATTTAAAGTTTTCTTGCATATTTTAAAAAGCTTGCATTTTAAACACTTTGAATCAATCAAAAGATTTTATAAGGAGTTTCTAACTGGGGATAAAATCTTTTAGAACTTAGTTTACTTGTGAAAAACACTTTCAAATAATCCGCTGCAAGTATACTCTTTGAAAACTGTTTTGCTGAAAAACAGCTAAGTCATTGTAAGAAGAGTGGTCAGTCTGCTGTTCAAGATTTGTTCACGATCAGCTTAGTCTGATTACTGTTCTTCATCAGCTTAGTCTGCTGACAGAAGACTGAAAAGTTTTTAAGTTCAAAAATTTTCAGAGGTCTATTCACCCCTCCCCCCTCTAGACCTCATCTGACCACTTGGGACCAACAAGTGGTATCAAAGCAGGTGGTTCATTAGAATCAGCTGCCTGATCAACGAGCTTGATCCAAGTGTTTTTCAAAGGTTTTCAAAACTTTTCAAAAGAGCATCTTTTTGAAAAATCAAAACCTTTTGAAAAATGGATTGTATCAGCCATGTTCCCCACATTGCTGGTATGTCCTTTGAGGACTGGAAAATCAGAATGGAGATTTTCCTTGCTGCTTATAATGATAACATGTACACATGTATCATTAAAGGTCCATTCAGATTCACAAAGACCATAAAGATCAATGAAGTGGATACGGTTGTGGAAAAAGACCTTCATGAGATGACTCCAGAGGAAATAAAGCTTTACAATCTAGATAAAGTTGGGAGATTCATCATGACTAAAGCCCTGGATAATGATTGGTTTGACAAGGTCAAACATTGCAAAACTGCAAAGGAGATGTGGGACAAAGTCAGAGATATGAGCGAAGGCAATGATGATATTAAAGAGCATCAGCTCACTGTTGCCTTGGAGAAACTTGACAACTTCAAGATGAAGTCTGGAGAAACCATTGATCAGATGGATACCAGATTCACCAGGACTCTGAATGAAGTTTTAAAGTTGGGAAAGACCTTCACTGACAAAGAGATCACTGTCAGAGTACTAAAGGCCCTACCCTCAATGTTCAACATGAAAGTTACAGCAATGGAAGAATCAAGGGATTTGGGAAAAATCTCTCTTACTGAGCTGTTTTCTGTACTCAAGGCATTCGAGTATAAACTGCCTAGAATGGGAATTGAAGAAACCTCAACTTCAGGACCCACATCTGCACTGGTTGCTGCTGAAAACACTAGAAGACCAGCACAGAAAAGCAAAGAAGTGGACTCATCTGATGAAGCCACTTTACTCAACAAAAAGGAGTACACAGGTGGAGATGTTGCACTGTTGATGAATAATTTCAAGAAGTTCTACAAAAGAAAAATGAAGAACAAATACAACAATGCTTCTACTTCTAAACCTAACTTTTCTTCTCAAGATAAAGATGATTATAAATCAAAACTAATGTGTTACAACTGCAGGAAATTGGGACACTTCATCAAAGACTGCCCATATCCAAAAGCAGAAAAGTACACTGAAGAGGAGAAGAAAGTGAGAAAAGAAAGAAAGCATCAGAGAGGAAAAGCAATGATGGCTGAAGTAGAAAATCTGACTGCTGTCTACTCATCTGATTCAGATTCAGACTCGTCTGATGAAGAATCTTCTGATGAAGAAAAACCTGCTCTCCTGTGCCTGATGGCAAAGGACTCTGATGACTCTGAGGATGAGGTAACTCCTCTTAATGATGAATTATTTAATTCATTTGAACAAATGATGCTTAACAATACTGGTATTGCTGAAGCATATAAAAAGCTTAAGGAAGAGATGATCCTGCTAAAAGAGCAAAATAGTTCACTGAAACTCTTAGCTGAAAAGCCAAGGGAATCAGCTGAATATAAACAGCTTGAGCAAGAACATGAATCTCTGAAAGCTGAATGTGAAGTCTATAAAGGAAAAATCATGGAACTTGAAAAGATTATCGAGTCTCATGAGAAATCATCTGTTGCATCCACGCATACATCTAGTAAACAGAAGATACCTTTAGAACAGGATAAGATTGAACTGAAACATACTGAAAAATTTATATCAGCTGACAATAGTAAGGTCATTATTTATGTTCAGACAACTAAACCTGCTTCACCTGAGAAAGAATTAAAGGAGAAGAAATCTCCTAAGGCTAAAAAGAGCAAAGAGCCTAGTGTAGGAAATCAGACTAGTAAGACCAAACAGCAGAGTCCTAAGAAGTCTGCTGATAAAGCTAAATTGAATCAATCTGTTGGTAAAACTAAGTCAAAACAAACTGAGCAAGCATCTAGTAAGCTAAAGAAGCATAAAAACAAGAAAAATCAAAATGCTTGGTATGGAAATGAGTCATATTATGTGCAACCTGCTGCATATCATCCTATGTATCATGCACCTCAATTTCCAGGTTACTATGCACCTTACCCTGCTCATCCAATGCATGCATACCCTGCTTATCATGCACCTTACCCTGCTTATGAACACTTTCCTTATCATACTGATCATCAACATGACTTATCTGATAACTATGATAAAAATGAAGCTGTTCATGCTCCTGTCAAAACTCAGAAGCATAAAAAGCCTAAGACATCAACATATTGGGTTGTCAAAGGTGAAACTAATCCTTCAGGACCCTCTCAATAAGGGTACCTAAAACAATTTTTATTTTGTTTTGTAGGTTAGGATTAGGAGTAGGAGTAAAGTAGAGAAGATCTGGTACTTGGACAGTGGATGTTCAAGACACATGTGTGGAAACATACATGAGCTGACTGATGCAGATGCTGTGGATGGTCCAAAAGTAACTTTTGGAGACAGCAAAGAAGGCAAGATTAAAGCTAAAGGGAAACTGATCAGAGGAAACATTGAGATATCTGACGTCTCATATGTTAAAGGCCTCAAATATAATCTGCTGAGCATAAGTCAATTTTGTGACAAAGGATATTCAGTCATCTTCTCAACAGATAAGTGTTATGTTGAACAGATTGGTACAAAGAAGGTAATTTTATCTGGAAGAAGACAGGGAAATATCTACATAGTCGACTGGAATTCTGCTGATAAGAATTTAAGTATTTGTTTGGTGGCATCTGCACCAAGTGAAGTGAGTTGGCTATGGCACAAGAGAATGAATCATTTAAACTTCAAGACCATAAACAGTTTAATCAAGAATGATTTGGTAGAAGGGATTCCAAAAGCTGTCATGAGCAAGGACAAGCTATGTGACGCATGTCAGAAGGGTAAACAAATCAAGTCATCATTTAAAGGCAAGAAGCACCAATCTTCTGGATGAATATTGGAGCTGCTACATATGGACTTATTTGGACCCATTGATCCAGTCAGCAATGGTGGAAAGAAATACTGCCTAGCTGTGGTGGATGATTATTCAAGATATACTTGAGTGATTTTCATGAAGAAGAAAAGTGAAACCAAGGAACATCTTACAAATCTGATGGAACTGATCCAGAATGAGAAGAGTATCAAAATATTAAAGATCAGATCAGATAGAGGGACAGAGTTTACAAACTCTACTGTTGAAGAGTATTGTAATATCAAAGGAATACATCATGAGTATTCAGCTGCTAGAACCCCTCAACAGAATGGTGTTGCTGAAAGGAGAAACAGAACACTAAAAGAAGCTGTCAGGACCATGATAGCTGATAGCTGAAGCTAAGCTGCCACAAAGATTTTGGGCAGAAGCAACAAACACAGCATACTTTACCCAAAACAGATGTATGATCAACAAAAATTAGAACAAGACTCCATATGATTTTGGAACAACAGAAAACCAAACATTCATTACTTTAAGATTTTTGGTTGTAAATGTTTTGTATTGAATAATGGGAAAAATAACCTTACTGCATTTGCAGAAAAGGCTGATGAAGCTGTCTTTGTAGGATACTCATCTGTTAGTAAGGCTTACAGAGTTTTTAACAAAAGAACATTACTAATAGAAGAATCTATCCATGTAGTATTTGATGAGCCAAGTCAATCTTCTGAAAAGAATCAAAGTGTTAATCAAGATCTGTCTACTGATTTACAGAAGTTAGACATTGGAAGAAATGAAGAATATGTTCCCATCATACTACCTAATCTTGGTTCAGCTGCTAACTCAAGTGCTGTTCAAAATCACAGTGCTGATTGTGTTGGTCCCAAGTGGTCAGAAGAGGTTTAGAGGGGGGGGGTGAATAAACCTCTTTAAAAATTTTCTTCGAATTTTAACTCTAAAACTTTCACTCAACTGAACAGATTAAGCTGATCAGATTAGTTAGTTACAATTCTGTTCGCGAACAAATCTTTGAACAGTCTTGTTGACCACTCGTCTGATTATTACTTAGCTGATTTTGTTAAAATCAGTTTTAATACTTAGAGTACTTGCAGCGAATTTTCAAAGTGTTTTTCACAAGTAATCTTAACAGTTTGAAAAATGTTTCCCCAGTTTTGTAAACTCCTTTGAATCCTTTTTCAAACAGTTAACTTAATGTGTTTTTAAGTAATCAGCAAATATGCAAGTTTGAAAAACAATGTAAAAACACAAGTAATTTTTATAGTGGTTATATGGATAAAAATCCTTTAGTCCACTCTTCCAGATCACTTAGATTCTGGGTTATACTATAATCACAAAGTTTACAGTATACTCTGCTTGCGTCGAACAACAAATGAAACGACCACAAGTTCGCAATAGGAAATCACACAGAAAACCTATTCTCTGAAGTTTGATCACTCACAAAGATGGATCACAACTCCGCACAACACTCTTATTTACAAAATCACTCAGAAGATGTATTTTTCTTGATTCTTCAACTCTGCTTTCGTCAACAAATGACTCAGCTGATGAGTGAGCTGTTCTTGAGACTTAAAGAATTTTGCTTCGAAAATTTCTCAGAGATTGTGTTGCTTGCTTCTTCTTCGTCTCTTTCAGCTATTTATACTTGAGGATTGAAAAGTGTCCGTTGAAGAGAGACAAGATTCAAATTCCTCGAGTACTGGTCCTTAATTTCCGCGAACGGCTCTTTTGCAGTCTGTCCGTACTGTAAACAGTACTATTCTGCAGGCAGCATTAAATGCACTCGGCTGATGCTAAGCGATTCTTCAATCATTTGTCTTTAATAACCTTGTACTTCAGCATTTATTACACCAAGGGGCATTTATTACCGTTGGGAAGACTTTATGATCCTTTCCACTTGGCTGACGAAAATACAAGTCTGATGGTGAACTCGGCTGATCTCAAACTTGAACAAATCTGATTTGAGTCGGCTGATCTTCATCAGTCTGATGTTTTTCCTTCAGCAGATCAGAAGTCTTGGACCTTGAAACTTTGACTCTTCTGATGTCTTCTTTACTTAGTCAAAATTCCTTCCAAAGGGATCATCAGCTAAGTTACTCCATACTTAGCCAATCTTGAAGTTTTGGAATGCATCAAAACCTCCCTTCTAAATTTGTCTTCAGTGCCTTCATCTTCATCCTTATCCAACAATTTCCCCCTTTTTGATGATGACAAAACTTCAGCTAAGTACCTGTCAAATACCTATGCTAAAGATTGTAATCCTCAAAATTTTCTGAGATAGAAAAAGTATATTGGATTGAACTTGACTTTTTATTAATTTTGAAAGAGCATTACATGTACAAGTTCATCGGATGAGATTTCTGAAGAATAGATAAAAGTAAATTGATTACAATGAATTTAAAATTTCTAACTATCAGCTTCTTCATCTGATCCTTCAAGCACTTCCTCATATTCATAAGATGATTCTTCATCATCTTCTTCATCATCAGCTTCTTCTTCCAAGATTGCTTTGGCAGCTTCCATCTTCTCCTTAAGTTGTTCTTCTCTAATAAGCTCCATTGCTTTCCTGGCAGATTCAGTGTTCTTGTACTTGGTAGTTTCTTTTTCAATCTTTCCTTCTTCTTCTACCTTTCCAAGCTTTTCAGTCTTGTCAGCTTCAGTCTTGTCAGCTGTTTTTTCAGTTTCCTTGGCTTCAGTTGTTGCAGCAGCAGTTTCCTTAGCTGGTTCTTCAGCAGCAGATTCCTTAGCTGGTTCCTCAGCTGGTTCTTCCCTTTTATATTCCCCCTTTTTGTCATCATCAACTCTGATGACATTAGAAGGTGCAACAGCAGGGTTGAGAGCAACTGTTGGAATCTTCACTCCAGCACACAAAGCCTTTAGGTTCTGATTAACAACGTCATGACTTGCTGTTAGATGATGAATATCAGTGCTGATGATGTCAGTCTTGTCATTGAAGTAGTCAATGTTAAGGTTGATAGTTGCAAGTTCATTCTGAACTTCCTGTGAGGCCTTTGCCACTTCTTGCAACATCCCTAGATTGATTTCCTTCTCTTCCTTACTGACTTGAATGAAGGTTGCAGTCAGATCAGCAATCTTGTGCTCAGCTGTTTTTAAAGCAGTATGAAGATGATTCACATCACCCTTCACATCTTCAACATTTTGGTTCAGATCTCTCAGGCTGTGCACTAACTGCAATGAATTGTCTTGAGGAATTGGAATACTGTCAATTTCTCTTTTGATGATCTCTTCTGTTGATCCTTGAACAGTTTCCAGCTGAAGTCTGTTGGTTTCCGCCAACTCTGCCTTAAGTTCAACCTTCAGCTCCTCCTTAACCTTCAATAGCTGTTGCTTGTGCTTGTCTTCCAGTTCCTTTAGTTGGTTTTCCATCAGCATCTGGATTGCTTCCATCAGTGATGAGTGTTGATCAGCTGATGAAGCAGAAGCATCAGCATCAGCTTCCTTCTCTTCAGTCGCCTGTTGAACAGGGACTTCTTCCATATCCGTCATCTGATGATCTTCAGAAGTCTTAGCTTGCAGCTCAATAGCTAAGGACTTATCAGCTTCCTTGTCTTCATCAGTGACATCATCGTAAAATAAGTTAGTGATGGTGCCATCATCATTGAAGCAAGTTGTTTGTCTGATTTGCCTCACAATGATCCAGGGGTTAACAGGAGCATTGTTGCCCTTTGGCACTTCACTGAACTCTTTAACTTCCTTGCCAAAAATTATCTGCTGAATGCTTGGCAGTAGTGGCAATTCACTTGAACAGCCTTGCTGGTATTTTGACCTTTTTACCCATCTCTTCAGGGAGGTCATAACAGCAAACTTAATTGCCCTTTCTTCAGCATCTTCAGACTTTTTCTTCTTATCAGGCAGGGTGCTTTTAATCTTCTTGGCCTCCTCCAATGCAAAGCCTTTTGCATAACTATGCATGACATCTCTTACATAGCTGGGATCAAGGGCCTTTTGAATGGAGTTTGTTTTCAGCCAAGTTAGAACCCATCGTTCTTCATCAGCTAACTCCTTCATGCTTTGAAGTTCTGTTATTGACTTGTTCAGCCTGTTGTCCCTCCAACTGATATACCTTGGCTTTTCTTGGTTGAACAGAGTCCTTAACATGAGCTTTTGATCATAGTATGCTAGAGACTTCTCAAATTTCTTGAACAGCTCCTTATCAGCATACACTATTTCAAAGGCTCTTCGAACTTCAAACTTTTCTTTTGACTTGGTTTTGGGGGCAGGCAACAGTATCTTTTTCTTGTCTTCTCCATCTTTGCCTTCTCCAATCTTGATGCCACCTCCATGGACAGGTCCATAGGCATCAACTTTGCTCAATTCCAAAACCATTTCCATTTCAGCATCCTCAGCAGCTTTCCTTTCTGCTTCAGACATGCGCCATCTGGCTTCATCCTTTGCTTCTTGAGCTTTGCTTAGCTCAAGTGCCCTCTTTTCCTCAGCTTCATCTTGCTTCCTTTGTTCAGCTTCCTCTCTTGCCTTCTTGTCTGCTTTAGAGATTTTCTTTCTCTTAAGCACTATCTTCCTCTTTCCTTTATCGATAGGAGCAGGAGCTGGACCAGCAGATGATAGGGGAGCAGCGGCAATAGGATAAATGATTTGGATGTCTGGATCTTCTTGAGGTTGAGCAACCTCAGCTGTTGATGTGACTTGACTTGGCTGTTGCTCATCAGCTTTGTCAGTCACAACAGTCTTAACTGTTTCAGCAGGCCTTTCAGCAGCTTCAGGGTCTTCCCTAGCTACATTCTCCAAGTCCGTTGTTTCTTCTATAAAGGTCATCTGCTTCCTAGCAGACTTCTTGGTTCTCCCTTCACGGTAAGTGGTTGTAGCTGTATCTCTCTGTTGACTTCTTGTTCGTTGAGAGATACCTTCAGCAGGCCTCTCTGCTGATGGAGTTCTTGATGGTGGTGCAGGGGATCCAGTCCTTACATCAGCAATTATGTTATCAACGATTTTAGTGGCTTCAGCAGCAGAAGTCACTTTCTCCATCTGCTTAGGAATCTTTTCCTTAGGCTTGTCAGCAGCCTTCTTCTTTTTGGTCTCAACAGCTAAGCTGGCTGTTTTGACTAACCTCTTTTGCCTTTTGGCAGGAACCTCTTTTGGTTCCTCAACATCAGCTTCTTCAGGCTCTCCAGCCTTCCTCTTTTGAACAGGCATGTACTTGGACAATGCCTTGGATTTGTGGATCTATTTCCCATTCTTTGTGTCACAGCCCAGTTTTGACAGTAGATAACTGAGTGTGATTCTGTGGTTGGTGGAGGGGCCTTTTCCTTTCTTCTCATCAAGGAAATCAGCCAATATATACCAAACTATGATTGACCAGTTGACCTCCAGTCCATAGTAGATGGCAGCCATGATGCTGAACCTCTTCATGGTAACAGCATCCAGTGAGAAGGTGCAGTTCTCAATCAGCTTAGACACCATATCAGCCATCCGCTGATATTCATCTCTCAGTTGTCTTTTCCTTATGTTTCCAGACATTACTTCTCCTTCTTTGGCGCAGATCGCCCAGAATTGTTGGTGCTTATCTTTCGTCAGTACAGTGACGTCATGTCGTCCACTGTTAGGAAGTCCAAACGATTCGTGCAGAGCAGCAGGAGTAATAGTGATAGATTTACCTCCCACTGTAGCCTTAATCTCCAGTGCGTTGTAGTCAGCTTTTGCTGTGTTGTAGTACTCCATCACTTGATCAGTCCAGATCACTCCCTCATTATATTCCATAAAATTTACCAAGTTCGCAGATTTGAACTTCTCCAGAAGTTCTTTCATCAGTGTCGTACCAGATTGGTAGTAGGAATCATATACGAGAAACATACCTTCAGCGGCCATTGTTAATCTGTTGAAGGTTAGGAAAACAGAGAGAAATTTGCAGAGAATTGCAGGTAATTTTCTCACAAGTACTTTTGAATGCTTAGAGTGCGTAAAGAACTACACGACTGATCAGATGGGGATTTATAGAGTTGGGGTATCTTGAATTCCGTGATATCCGCCAACCGTTAGATCCGTTTTTTTGTCAGTGCTGATCTTGCGGCGTCAGTTACGACTTTTCAAATTCAAAAGATATTTAATGAAGAGCGGGAATATGTACCGCCCAACAGTTACTTATAAAAGCGTATTTTGAATAAGACGTTTTAAATAGTTCCGCTTTTATTAAAGTAATCAGATGAGTAACATAAATACTTATCTGATGGACTACTGTCCTGATGACATAGTTGTTATCAGAGAATGCCAATAGCTGATTACCTTCCTCAGCTGTTTGTCAATCCAGCTAGATAAAATAACTTTAATCTTCGATAGTTGAGTCTTCTGATGAAAACATAACTTCAACTGATGGAATAGTGCCCTGCAAGCCAATATATTTAGCTTGTATTGGAACTATCATTATCTTTCTTTAGTATAAATGTAATAATACGCAAGTTTATTTATATGTGTATAAGGATAAACAATGGCCAACTTCATCTCTCGCGAATACATTTAAGCGATTGGTTGAAACCCTTAGATTACATTTGACTATGGGACGATTCACTTCAGTACTGAGTGCAATCATGAAACAGTCTCAAAGGTCGTAATCTTAAAAGTGTTCCAAGTCATAGATTCCGAAACGAGACGGGGTATCGTAGGAATCGCAAAGACTTGTACGAGTATGCATGATTCACATGGAGTGAATTTGTAGTGTTTCATGAGCAAGGAATTTGAGTCCAGTGCATACGAGTAGGTGGTTCAATGGAAGATTGAACGCATCGAACGACCCGAATAGAGAAACCCATTGTGGAAGCGCATGACGCATATCGGTGATGGGATACTTCTCAAGGAATATAATAGTGTACGATTTAGTCCTTTGACTTGAGGTACTAGGGCGAATTCGGTGCATGAAAGTGCGTACTTAGATCTAGGTATAGGCCACGTAGCTTGGTCATAACATGCCTAGGTTGGGTGCGTATGGACATGTACGCGGGTGGTTATACCAATATGGAATCTATTGACTCATTGTAATGGATGAGAGAATTTCCTATACGATTCTTAGATAATATATCCGAGGAATCCACGGCCGTGGTCGGTGACGGATTTGGAAAGGGGTTTCCAAATTTAGGAGTCACACTGGAATATTATCCTGAATTAGAAAGTATAGTTATCGAGACAAATTTAGAGGTGCCGATCAATTCACACACCCTAAGTCTTGATCGGGAATATTAGTCGATAGAAGGACCGTATGTACATGGCAATTATATGAGACGAGGTTCACAAATATCAATTCACCTGAAGTTGGGCTTCATGGGCTTGTGGCTAGACATCGACCATGAAGTGTGGGTACTCCTGAATTAATAGAGGATTTAATTCTAGGAGTGGTCAATTAAAGGTTGTTTAATTGACCGGAACAATTTATTGTTCATAAATTAAATCACGAAGGATTCGTGGGCCTGCTGCCAATTGATGGTGAACCCAGAGGGTCACACACAATACAATTGGACTGTGACTGTTATAAAAGGACATGAAAGGAATTAATTGATTTAAAGGTAATTAAATCAATTAAATGAATTAAAAGTATTTAATTCAAGTGGGAGATTAATTAATTGGCTAACTTAATTGATAATTGAGTTGCTAATTAATTATGTAAAAGAAATAATGATTTAATTGGACTGGGCATTTAATTAAGTTGTTAATTAAATGGAGGATTGCAAGACATGGGCTTCTATTAATTAAAGCCCATAAGGAGTCTTGCAAACCTAGGACAGAAGGAGCTTATAAATAGAGCACAACTAGAGCTCAAAGGGAACACTCTAAGAAAAACCCTAGCCTCCTTTTGCCCTAATAGCCGCCGCCCTCTCTAGCTAGAAACCCTAGCCGTCGCCGCCACCTTAAGCCACCGCCACCTGTTGCCGTGGGCTACCTTGGTGCCGCCGCCGTCATCTCCCTGTTCCGTTGTGTTAGATATTGAACTGTCAAGAGATTCAACACTATCCTGCAATAACAAATCTCCTGAATCCAGTTCTGAGCCTAAGATCTTGAGGTGTTGCCAGAATCCAATTGGTGTGGACTATCCCTGGAGGTGAGACACTTGGATCACTCCTGTGAACCAGATCCAGATTCAGAAACGAAGTCGGAGGTTTCCACCACCTTGCCTGTGGTGAGGTATATCGCAAAAACCCCCTTGTTAATTCATTGTGTGTGTTTTTGTTTCATGTTTTTGTATACATAATATGGAGACTTCTTTTATGGGACCATTGGATGATTCGAAAAATTTTAAATTCCGCACTTTGTTGTATGACAAATCGAGCCATATCCCAACAGTGGTATCAGAGCCAACTCCATTATTATTATACAAAAGCCTGAACATAATTGTGTTCACCGTATATGTTTAATTATATGTATGAGAACACGTGATAATTATGTTCTGTAAGTTGATTCTTGCTTGTTATAACTAGATCTATCATTGGGAAAAACTGCTTTTCAAGATCTGTGGCGTTTTCATAGTTTTTGGAAACTTCAGGACTTTTTGGGGCAAAAATCGCATATTAGGGTTTTTGGGGCTGAAAATTCGAAATTTTTGAAATCTGGAAATTTGAAAATTCTGGACTGTTCTTTCAATTCTGTTCGCACGGTTTTTGGGGTCGTTTTGCAATTTCTGAAAACTTAGGGGCTGTTTTGCAATTACCGAAACTTGAGGGGTCAATTTGAAAAATCGAAAAATTTTCAAAATTCAAAATTTTATTTTCTGGTCTGCTGCCCGAAACTGCCCAGGGGTGTTTTTGTAACTTTTTAAAAGTTTTGGGGTCAAAATGCAATTTTCAAAAGTTGAGGGGTCAAAATGAAATTTTCAAAAGTTGAAAAACAGAATCTGAAATTGAGCAGAAAATTAATTTTTTGTTTACCCGGATATTTATTTTGTCATAATTAGTAGTGACTAAAAAGCAAGAATCATAGGAAGGTAGTTTTAAAATGATGTTTTAAAATTAAGGTAGAAGAAAGTAAAAGATGTTTACATGTTTCTTGCTCTACGTGAACTGTTTACGTGGTTTTCGATCGAGACGAGCCTTGACCCTAGGGTAGATGTGATTGGTTTAATTTATTGCTTGTTTTTCATTGGGCCTGCGAGCCTATTATTGTTTTTGGGCCACTTTGAGCCTTTGTAATAGAATAGGGCTTTACTGCTTTCCTAGTTTAGGATGGAGGCCCATTTACAAGCAAGGTGGGAGCCCAAGAAGATAAGAAGGCCATGAATGCATGGTACATTGTGTAATAGCATAGGGCCCGTTTGAAAACCCTTTAGATTGACCAATTGGGCCAACATCATTGGCTCGATGATGACCCGCATAGGAGGCTCCCGATCGAAAACATATTGTGGTAGTATGCATGCTAGGCTTGTATGTCTTTTATTTATTAGTCGATTTATGATTACTTGTGTGTATGCGCGCTAGAATCTAGATCGTAATAAAAGATAAAGCATAATTGAAGCGGTGAGATCTCGAGGAGAGTTAGTATAACTTTCACACCAGTAAACCCCCTCTTGAATTAAATATTAAGTCATATTGGATTAAAATAAAATGAAGTATTTATATAAATCCAAGCCTTCCATCAATAGGGACTAGCGTATGTTGTCTACTTATCGATAGAGGTGATCCAGAGTCTGGCACCCGAGTCGAAGAAAGGGACAATACGTGAAATTCCTTGACTCCTGTTTTTAACTAAACACGACAAGGGTGAGGATCGGTCGGGATGTGAGGATCGACCGATAACTAGTTACGGAGAACTCACGACCGGGCCCGTTGCTCATCATGATTGATGGGTTAGACTTAACGATTAGTAACACTTATGATGTAGCAGTGCTAGATAAGTGCGAAAACCGAGGCAAAATAGCTTGAAGGTTGTGGAGTAACACAATTGGCAATAAGTATGCCTACCTGGGGAATTGGTTGTATGGCCACGAGTCGTGGGTGCAATTAATTGCCGCTGGGACGTCAAGACCTACTAGGAAATAGAATTTCCCGAACAATTGAAGGGGTAATTGTTTCGATAAAATAGTGGGAGAACTTCTACGATAGAAAGTCCAACCTTCGTAGATTATAAGTATTATTCATTAACTAGTCCACTGAATGTTTGTCTTCTCTTTAAATTAGATACTGAGATATCAGTAAATATCCATTTTACTATTTATCCTCGACTAATAAAATAGCTGGATTAAAATATCGACTAGGCAAGAAACTTGAGAATTGTCTTAAATTCCAGAAGTGGGAATGATGTTCTTAAACGACGAACCTATGCCTTATGCGCTTCCGAGATAAGTCAAAATATAAGAAACGAATCACCCGTAGAATATGGGAATATTAATGATCGATCCTCATATAAAGATGAATCTCAAAAGTGAAACGAATCACCTATAGAGTATGGGAATCTTAATGATCGTTTCCTCAAATAAGCATCAAGATTGAACGAGCTATGGAAGCAACATGAGGAGCATGTCTGAAGCTTCCACCTCAAAAGGCCTGTTTTGAGGACATGTCTTCTGAAACAAAACCCCCCTCAAAAGGCTTGTTTTAAGGAGTAGTTTTGAATCAATATGATTCGAGACTTCCAAGGAATTGTTTCAAAACTCGAGAATAAGCGAAGGAACTAGTGTCAAGGATCACTGTCTTTGTTTTATCAATCTAGTTGAAAACTGGATCGATTGAACGTAAGCCTGCAAGTGATCTTAACATTAACTTCTTCCTAAATTCTCCTCCCGCTCATTCAAATGACTCTTGAAATAAACTGGTCTTATTTGATAAGTTGATCACATTTCATGAATCAACCAAAGAATTGGTTAAAGGCAAATAGGATAAACCTGTCATGATCGTTTACACTTCATGGACTGCAAAGTCAAAGAAGAGTAAAAATGAAGAGGAATTTATTCTTTTCTAATTCGACCATAAAGGTAGTCAAAAGAACGCAAGTAGCCTATAAGTCGAATTATCCCACTGCATCTAAGAAAGGCACTGATGTGTTTAATTGATTAGATGATCTAATTAATTAAGCAACGTTTCAATTAAAGGGTTAATTGAAAAGGAAAAGGGAAGCAATTAAAGTAGTTAATTGAAAGGAAGTAAATTAATTGAATTAAACCATTAGCTCAATTTTATTGAATTAATGTATGAAATTCAATTAATACAAAGATAATAATCCATAACTTTGGTATGCTAGACTTGGACACATCTCCAAGAGTAGGATTCAAAAGTTGGTTTCACCTAAGCTTCTTGAAAAATAGAACTTGGATGAACTTCCAACCTGCGAATCATGTCTCAAAGGAGAGATGACCAGATCTCCCGTCACAGGGAATCAAGAGCGAACCAAATAAAATCTGGATTTAATCCATGAGTATGGATCACTAAAGGTTACTGTGAGAGGAGATTACTCATACTTCGTACTTTTTGCTAATGACCTTGGTCGTTAGTGGAAAATGAATCTAGTGAGATACAAATCCGAAAAACCTTTCAAGGTATTTCGATGCGAAGTAGAGAATCAACAAAGACAAATTATTGCGACCATTCGATCTAGTTGAGATAGCAAATACTTGTCAAGGATTCCTCAATTATCTTAATGAGAATGAGATTCTCATACAAAAAAAACTCCTCCTAAGACGCCTCAACTTATTGAAGTGTCTAAAGAGATGGAATCTAACATTGTTAGGCATTGTTCGATCCATATTGAGTTTTGTTAAAACTTCCTTATGCATTCTAGGGGTTAGTGCTCCTGACTGCATCGAAGATACTAAGCAAAGTATCTTCAAAGTTTGTGCCTGCAAAGCTTTACCAAGAAAGGTATGGCAAAATACCTCTATGCTCTTACTTCTGAGTATGGAGATCTCCGGCCGATGGTAGAAACGAGAAAGGAGATAAATTGGCTAGTAGATCCAATTTGCATATAATTGTGGGGTATCCAACGAAATCCATTGGATACCTGTTCCACGACAATAAGAAACAATCGTTTCTTCAAGATACCCGTTCCTCTGTTGATGAATCTCTCGTCAAAGGAAATGGAAACGTCATGGAACTTGATGGAGTCCAAGATTTGGACCCGTCCCCGCAAACAGTGGGAGTTAATCCAGAATTTACTGAACCTACTAGTACACCTACTCTTCAAAGGTCTGATCGAATTCGTAAGGAACCAGAGCGATTTGGTTTCATTCACGAAAACGAGAATGTGGAAAGTGATCCAATGACCTATCAAGAAAGCGATGTCAGACATAGACTCGGGTGCGTGGCTCGAAGCCATGCAAACCAAAATGGATCTCATCCATTCCAACAAGGTATAACCTTGATTGATCCACCCGAGGGATTTATCCCTATAAGTTGGCTATAACTTGTAAGTGGAACTTCAAACTTGGAATGAATGGAGAGGTGTTAACCTCTAAGAATCGACTAGTGGTAAAAGGGTTATTCACAATGTTCTGGAACAGACTTTGTTGAAACCTTTTCTCCATTAGCGATATCTGAATCCATTTAGATTCACATTTGTTCTGATGAGATAGTCAAGTCATTTGACTTCATCAAGACAAGTATGAACAATGAATGTACAAAAGGATTAGTGGGAGCGCGATGAAGCTCATATTTTATATGTCGATAATGTTCTGAATATCTGGTATGATATCGGAATGTTAGCACAGACGAAAGCATGGTTGTCCATGCAATTCTCCATGAAAGATTTAGGAGAAGCATCTTGCGTATTGGGATACGTATCTATAGAATAGATCAGAAAAAGATGCTGACACTCTCTAAATCTAAGTACATAGGATCAATACTGGAAATATTCAGTATGAAGAATCCAAGAAAGGATTGCTTCCAGTAAGACACTGTATCCCTTATTCCAAAATCGATGTGCCCTACATCAAATGAGAATAAAGGAGAATGTCTCAAATACCTTATGTTTCAAACAAAAGGTTGCATGTGGCATGCTTTACTATGTACTAGACCAGACGTAGAACTTGCTCAAGTATCGCGAGCAGTTGCTAGTCAAAATCCAGTGAAGAAGTACTGGACCACCGTAAAAGATATCCTTAAGCTCTTGACAAAGACTAAGGATTTGTTCTTGGTCTACGGTGGTAGTGGAGAATTAAAATTTGAAGGATTCACTGATTCAAATTTTCAGTCTGATGTGGATGAATTAAGAATATCCATCTTTGGATACATATCCTGCATCAATGGGGTAACGGTGAATTTGAAAGGGTTCCAAGCAAATCACCATAACCATCTAAACCACTGAAGCAAGATATATTGCAGCATTAAATGTAGCATTAAATGCGGCTTAAGAAAGTGTTTGGATATAAAACTTCATCCTATGGTTGGATGTAGTGCCTAGCATTGCGAAGCTCATGGTTATCTTCTATGATAACATTGGAGCTATTGTCAAAGCAAAGCATTCGAGATCTTACCAGAAATCTAAACATAATTGAAAGAAAAGTACCATTTGATTAGAGAAATCATTGGTAGAGTTAACGCGCGTAATGGATCGCGTCGACTCAGGAGACAACTTAGCGGATCCACTAAAAGGAGGCTATGTCATGAAATGAGTTCGAAGAACATCTTTTGAAAGATGGGTCCTAGAAACGTTTGTGATTGGCTTTAGGGCAAGTGGGAGATTGATGGAATAGTGCCCTGCAAGCCAATATATTTAGCTTGTATTGGAACTATCATTATCTTTCTTTAGTATAAATGTAATAATACGCAAGTTTATTTATATGTGTATAAGGATAAACAATGGCCAACTTCATCTCTCGCGAATACATTTAAGCGATTGGTTGAAACCCTTAGATTACATTTGACTATGGGACGATTCACTTCAGTACTGAGTGCAATCATGAAACAGTCTCAAAGGTCGTAATCTTAAAAGTGTTCCAAGTCATAGATTCCGAAACGAGACGGGGTATCTTAGGAATCGCAAAGACTTGTACGAGTATGCATGATTCACATGGAGTGAATTTGTAGTGTTTCATGAGCAAGGAATTTGAGTCCAGTGCATACGAGTAGGTGGTTCAATGGAAGATTGAACGCATCGAACGACCCGAACAGAGAAACCCATTGTGGAAGCGCATGACGCATATCGGTGATGGGATACTTCTCAAGGAATATAATAGTGTACGATTTAGTCCTTTGACTTGAGGTACTAGGGCGAATTCGGTGCATGAAAGTGCGTACTTAGATCTAGGTATAGGCCACGTAGCTTGGTCATAACATGCCTAGGTTGGGTGCGTATGGACATGTACGCGGGTGGTTAGTACCAATATGGAATCTATTGACTCATTGTAATGGATGAGAGAATTTCCTATACGATTCTTAGATAATATATCCGAGGAATCCACGGCCGTGGTCGGTGACGGATTTGGAAAGGGGTTTCCAAATTTAGGAGTCACACTGGAATATTATCCTGAATTAGAAAGTATAGTTATCGAGACAAATTTAGAGGTGCCGATCAATTCACACACCCTAAGTCTTGATCGGGAATATTAGTCGATAGAAGGACCGTATGTACATGGCAATTATATGAGACGAGGTTCACAAATATCAATTCACCTGAAGTTGGGCTTCATGGGCTTGTGGCTAGACATCGACCATGAAGTGTGGGTACTCCTGAATTAATAGAGGATTTAATTCTAGGAGTGGTCAATTAAAGGTTGTTTAATTGACCGGAACAATTTATTGTTCATAAATTAAATCACGAAGGATTCGTGGGCCTGCTGCCAATTGATGGTGAACCCAGAGGGTCACACACAATACAATTGGACTGTGACTGTTATAAAAGGACATGAAAGGAATTAATTGATTTAAAGGTAATTAAATCAATTAAATGAATTAAAAGTATTTAATTCAAGTGGGAGATTAATTAATTGGCTAACTTAATTGATAATTGAGTTGCTAATTAATTATGTAAAAGAAATAATGATTTAATTGGACTGGGCATTTAATTAAGTTGTTAATTAAATGGAGGATTGCAAGACATGGGCTTCTATTAATTAAAGCCCATAAGGAGTCTTGCAAACCTAGGACAGAAGGAGCTTATAAATAGAGCACAACTAGAGCTCAAAGGGAACACTCTAAGAAAAACCCTAGCCTCCTTTTGCCCTAATAGCCGCCGCCCTCTCTAGCTATAAACCCTAGCCGCCGCCGCCACCTGCTGCCGTGGGCTACCTTGGTGCCGCCGCCGTCATCTCCTTGTTCCGTTGTGTTAGATCTTGAACTGTCAAGAGATTCAACACTATCCTGAATCCAGTTCTGAGCCTAAGATCTTGAGGTGTTGCCAGAATCCAATTGGTGTGGACTATCCCTGGAGGTGAGACACTTGGATCACTCCTGTGAACCAGATCCAGATTCAGAAACGAAGTCGGAGGTTTCCACCACCTTGCCTGTGGTGAGGTATATCGCAAAAACCCCCCTTGTTAATTCATTGTGTGTGTTTTTGTTTCATGTTTTTGTATACATAATATGGAGACTTCTTTTATGGGACCATTGGATGACTCGAAAAATTTTAAATTCCGCACTTTGTTGTATGACAAATCGAGCCATATCCCAACATCAACTAACTGTCATTAACAAATTTCATCTTTAAATTCAGAAGTACCGCTAGTCTTACACGTTCCCCCTGAGTTTAAGAATTCATAAGTTAACTAGTCTGTTGAGAGTTAATCCTTGAAGATAATAACAAATAACTAAGCTGTTGAACTCCAGTCTTCTGATGAGTTCCCCCTCAGCTTATGCTTCCAAATTAAGTAGTCCTAGCTCAGCTCTTAGAGTTGAAAACCTTACTTCACTTAAAGGTTTAGTGAAAATATCAGCAATCTGATTGTCTGTATGAACATACTCAATCATTACATTGCCTTTTTCCACATGATCTCTAATGAAGTGATGCTTGATCTCAATATGCTTAGTCCTTGAATGACTTGTAGTATTCTGAGTAAGAGAGATTGCACTTGTATTGTCACAGTAGATTGGAATTCCACTGATCTTGATGTTGTAGTCTTCTAGTTGATGTTTCAACCAAAGTATTTGTGCACAGCAAGCTCCAGCAGCTATATATTCAGCTTCAGCAGTAGATATAGAAACTGAAGTCTGTTTCTTACTCATCCATGAGATCAGACGACTACCTAAGAACTGACAGGCACCTGTTGTGCTCTTTCTGTCAATCTTGCAGCCAGCAAGGTCTGAATCTGAATAACCAATAAGTTCAAATCCAGATTCTCTAGGATACCACAATCCCAATTCTTGAGTGCCTTTAATGTATTTCAATATCCTCTTGGCAGCTAAGAGATGAGATTCTTTGGGGTTTGATTGAAATCTTGCACAGACTCCAACTGAGTACATTATATCAGGTCTACTTGCTGTTAGATACAACAATGAACCAATAATTCCTCTATATTTGGTTATGTCCACTGATTTGCCATCTTCATCTCTATCCAAACGAAGACTTGTAGACATGGGAATGGTAGCAGTAGAGCTAGTTTCCATACCAAATTTCTTGAACAGATCTCTTGTGTACTTTGCTTGGCTGATGAATATTCCATCAGGCAACTGTCTAACTTGCAATCCAAGAAAATAGTTAAGTTCACCCATCATGCTCATTTCAAACTTATTCTGCATCAGCTTGGAGAACTTATGACACATCTGTTGGTTAGTTGAACCAAAAATAATATCGTCCACATATATTTGCACAAGTAATATATGATTTTCCCATTCAATTGTGAACAAGGTTTTATCTACCTTACCTTTTCGAGATCCTTTAATTAAAAGAAAATCAGATAGGGTATCATACCATGCTCTTGGAGCCTGTTTTAGTCCATAGAGGGCTTTCTTCAGACGATATACCTTGTCCTCTTCTTGATAGACTTCAAATCCAGGAGGTTGTTCAACATATACCTCTTCTTGCAATTCTCCATTGAGAAAAGCAGACTTCACATCCATCTGATAGACAGTGAAGTTCTTGTAAGCAGCATAGGCAAGAAACAGTCGGATTGCTTCAAGTCTTTCTACTGGTGCAAAAGTCTCATCAAAGTCAATTCCTTCTTCTTGACAATAACCCTTGGCCACTAATCTTGCTTTGTTTCTGGTGACAACACCATCTTCATTCATCTTATTTCTGAAAACCCATTTAGTGCCAATAACTCTTTGATGACTTGGTCTAGGAACTAAGTACCAGACTTCATTCCTTTCAAATTGATTCAACTCTTCTTGCATAGCTTCTATCCAGAAGAAGTCATTTAGAGCTTCTTCAATTTGTTTAGGCTCTATTTGAGATAGAAATGTGACAAACATTGCATCTTGTGCAGCAGCTCTTCTTGTTTTCACTCTATCTAAAGGATCACCAATCACTAACTCAGGTGGGTGATTCTTGAGCCATCTTAGATCAGGTTGTAGATCAGGATGTTATCCTCTGTCTTGATCTTGCAACACTACTGTTGGAGTTCCAGTAGTAGTCTGTTGAACATTTGCAGTCTGTTGAACAGTCTCTGGTCTGTCAGCTTTTTGCAACTCGTCTGTTAGACAATCAGCACTGTGATTTTGAACAGCACTTGAGTTAGCAGCTGAACTTAGATTAGGTAGTATGATGGGAACACATTCTTCATTTCTTCCAATGTCTAACTTCTGTAAATCAGTAGACAGATCTTGATTAACATTTTGATTCTTTTCAGAAGATTGACTTGGCTCATCAAATACTACATGGATAGATTCTTCTATTAGTAATGTTCTTTTATTGAAAACTCTATAAGCCTTACTAACAGTTGAGTATCCTACAAAGACAGCTTCATCAGCCTTTTCTGCAAATGCATTAAGGTGATTTTTCCCATTGTTCAATACAAAACATTTACAACCAAAAATCTTAAAGTAATGAATGTTTGGTTTTCTGTTGTTCCAAACTTCATATGGAGTCTTGTTCTGATTTTTGTTGATCATACATCTGTTTTGGGTAAAGCATGCTGTATTTGTTGCTTCTGCCCAAAATCTTTGAGGCAGTTTAGCTTCAGCTATCATGGTTCTGACAGCTTCCTTTAGTGTTCTGTTTCTCCTTTCAGCAACACCATTCTGTTGAGGGGTTCTAGCAGCTGAATACTCATGATGTATTCCTTTGATATTACAATACTCTTCAACAGTAGAGTTTGTAAACTCTGTCCCTCTATCTGATCTGATCTTCAATATTTTGATACTTTTCTCATTTTGGATCAGTTCCATCAGATTGGTAAGATGTTCCATGGTTTCACTTTTCTTCTTCATGAAAATCACCCAAGTATATCTTGAATAGTCATCCACAACAGCTAGGCAGTATTTCTTTCCACCATTGCTGACTGGATCAATGGGTCCAAATAAGTCCATATGTAGTAGCTCCAATATTCTTTCAGAAGATTGATGCTTTTTGCTTTTGAAAGATGACTTAATTTGTTTACCCTTCTGACATGCGTCACAGAGCTTGTCTTTGCTCATGACTGCTTTTGGAATCCCTTCTACCAAATCATTCTTGATTAATCTGTTTATGGTCTTGAAGTTTAAGTGATTCATTCTCTTGTGCCATAGCCAACTAACTTCACTTGGTGCAGATGCAACCAAACAAACACTTGAATTCTTGTCAACAGAATTCCAGTCAACTATGTAGATATTTCCTTGTCTTCTTCCAGATAAAATTACCTTCTTTGTACCAATCTGTTCAACGTAGCACTTATCTGTTGAGAAGATAACAGAATATCCTTTGTCACAAAATTGACTTATGCTCAGCAGATTATACTTTAGGCCTTTAACATATGAGACGTCAGATATCTCTATGTTTCCCTTGATTAATCTTCCTTTAGCTTTAATCTTGCCTTCTTTGCTGTCTCCAAATGTAACACTTGGACCATCCACAGCAACTGCATCAGTCAACTCATGTATGTTTCCACACATGTGCCTTGAACATCCACTGTCCAAGTACCAAATCTTCTCTACTTTACTCCTACTCCTAATCCTAACCTACAAAACAAAAATAAAATTGTTTTAGGTACCCTTATTGAGAGGGTCCTGAAGGATTAGTTCCACCTTTGACAACCCAAGATGTTGATGTCTTAGGCTTCTTAGGCTTCTGAGTTTTGACAGGAGCATGAACAGTTTCATTTCTATCATAATTAGCAGATAAGTCATGTTGATGATCAGTATGATAAGAATAGTGTTCATAAGCAGGGTAAGGTGCATGATAAGCAGGGTATGCATGCATTGGATGACCAGGGTAAGGTGCATAGTAACCTGGAAATTGAGGTGCATGATACATAGGATGATATGCAGCAGGTTGCACATAATATGACTCATTTCCATACCAAGCATTTTGATTTTTCTTATTCTTATGCTTCTTTGGTTTACTAGATGCTTGCTCTTTAACAGACGACTTAGCTTTATCACTAGTCTGATTAGTTTTAGCCTTATCAGATGACTTCCTAGGACTCTTCTGTTTAGGCTTACTAGTCTGTTTTCCTACACTAGGCTCTTTGCTCTTTATAGCCTTAGGAGATTTCTTCTCCTTTACCACTTTCTCAGATGAGGTAGGTTTAGAAGTTTGAACATACAGAATGACCTTACTATTGTCAGCAGAAATGAATTTTTCAGTATGGTTCAATTCTAGTTAATCCTTTTCTAAAGGTGTCTCCTGTTTACTAGATGTATGCATGGATGCAACAGTTGACTTATCATGAGACTCAATGATTTTCTCAAGCTCCATGTTTTTTCCTTTATAGACCTCACATTCAGCTTTCAGAGATTCATGCTCTTGCGCAAGCTGTTTATATTCAGCTGATTCTTTTGGCTTTTCAGCTAAAAGTTTCAGTGAACTATTTTGCTCTTTTAGCAATATCATCTCTTCCTTAAGCTTAACAAATTCTCCAGCAATAGTAGTATTATTCAACATCATTTGCTCTAGAGAATTAAATAGTTCATTATCTTGAGGAGTTACCTCATCATCTGAGTCATCAGATTCCTTAGCCATCAGGCAGAGGAGAGCAGGTTTTTCTTCATCAGACGATTCTTCATCAGACGTGTCTGAATCTGAATCAGATGAGTAGACAGCAGCAAGCTTTTCTGCTTCAGCCATCATTGCCTTGCCTCTCTGATGCTTTCTTTCTTTTCTCATTTTCTTCTCCTCTTTAGTGTACTTTTCTGCTTTTGGATATGGGCAGTCTTTGATGAAGTGTCCCAATTTCCTGCAGATGTAACACATTAATTTTGCTTTATAATCATCTTTTTCTTGAGAAGAAAAATTAGGTTTAGAAGTAGAAGCATTGTTGTATTTGTTCTTCATTTTTCTCTTGTAGAACTTCTTGAAATTGTTCATCAACAGTGCAACATCTCCAGCAGTGTACTCCTTCTTGTTGAGTATTGTGGCTTCATCAGATGAGTCCACTTCTATACTTCTTTGAGCTGGTCTTCTTTGATTTTCAGCAGCAACCAGTGCAGCTGTGGGTCCTGAAGTTGAGGTTTCTTCAATTCCCATTCTAGGCAGTTTATACTCGAATGCCTTGAGTACAGAGAACAGCTCAGTAAGAGAGATTTTTCCCAAATCCCTTGATTCTTCCATTGCTGTCACTTTCATGTTGAACTTTGGGGGTAGTGCCTTTAGTACTCTGACAGTGATTTCTTTGTCAGTGAAGGTCTTTCCCAACTTTAAAACTTCATTCAGAGTTCTGGTGAATCTGGTATCCATCTGGTCAATGGTTTCTCCAGACTTCATCTTGAAGTTGTCAAGTTTCTCCAAGGCAACAGTGAGCTGATGCTCTTTTATTGCATCATTGCCTTCGCTCATGTCTCTGACTTTGTCCCACATCTCCTTTGCAGTTTTGCAGTGTTTGACCTTGTCAAACCGATCATTATCCAGGGCTTTAGTCATGATGAATCTCCCAACTTTATATAGATTGTAAAGCTTTATTTAGATTGTAAAGCTTTATTTCTTCTGGAGTCATCTCATGAAGGTCTTTTTCCACAACCGTATCTATTTCATTTATTTTTATGGTCTTTGTGAATCTGAATGGACCTTTAATGATACATGTGTACATGTTGTCATTGTAGGCTGCTAGAAAGATTTCCATTCTAATCTTCCAGTCTTCAAAAGACATACCAGCAATGTGAGGAACATGGCTGATACAATCCATTTTTCAAAAAGTTTTGATTTTTCAAAAAGATGCTCTTTTGAAAAGTTTTGAAAACCTTTGAAAAACACTTGGATCAAGCTCGTTGATCAGGCAGCTGATTCTAATGAACAACCTGGCTCTGATACCACTTGTTGGTCCCAAATGGTCAGAAGAGGTTTAGAGGGGGGGGGGTGAATAAACCTCTTTAAAAATTTTCTTCTAATTTTAACTCTAAAACTTTCACTCAACTGAACAGATTAAGCTGATCAGATTAGTTAGTTACAATTCTGTTCGCGAACAAATCTTTGAACAGTCTTGTTGACCACTCGTCTGATTATTACTTAGCTGATTTTGTTAAAATCAGTTTTAATACTTAGAGTACTTGCAGCGGATTTTCAAAGTGTTTTTCACAAGTAATCTTAACAGTTTGAAAAATGTTTCCCCAGTTTTGTAAACTCCTTTGAATCCTTTTTCAAACAGTTAACTTAATGTGTTTTTAAGTAATCAGCAAATATGCAAGTTTGAAAAACAATGTAAAAACACAAGTAATTTTTATAGTGGTTATATGGATAAAAATCCTTTAGTCCACTCTTCCAGATCACTTAGATTCTGGGTTATACTATAATCACAAAGTTTACAGTATACTCTGCTTGCGTCGAACAACAAATGAAACGACCACAAGTTCGCAATAGGAAATCACACAGAAAACCTATTCTCTGAAGTTTGATCACTCACAAAGATGGATCACAACTCCGCACAACACTCTTGTTTACAAAATCACTCAGAAGATGTATTTTTCTTGATTCTTCAACTCTGCTTTCGTCAACAAATGACTCAGCTGATGAGTGAGCTGTTCTTGAGACTTAAAGAATTTTGCTTCGAAAATTTCTCAGAGATTGTGTTGCTTGCTTCTTCTTCGTCTCTTTCAGCTATTTATACTTGAGGATTGAAAAGTGTCCGTTGAAGAGAGACAGGATTCAAATTCCTCGAGTACTGGTCCTTAATTTCCGCGAACGGCTCTTTTGCAGTCTGTCCGTACTGTAAACAGTACTATTCTGCAGGCAGCATTAAATGCACTCGGCTGATGCTAAGCGATTCTTCAATCATTTGTCTTTAATAACCTTGTACTTCAGCATTTATTACACCAAGGGGCATTTATTACCGTTGGGAAGACTTTATGATCCTTTCCACTTGGCTGACGAAAATACAAGTCTGATGGTGAACTCGGCTGATCTCAAACTTGAACAAATCTGATTTGAGTCGGCTGATCTTCATCAGTCTGATGTTTTTCCTTCAGCAGATCAGAAGTCTTGGACCTTGAAACTTTGACTCTTCTGATGTCTTCTTTACTTAGTCAAAATTCCTTCCAAAGGGATCATCAGCTAAGTTACTCCATACTTAGCCAATCTTGAAGTTTTGGAATGCATCAAGACCTCCCTTCTAAATTTGTCTTCAGTGCCTTCATCTTCATCCTTATCCAACAGATTGTCTAACAGACGAGTTGCAAACAGCTGACAGACCAGAGACTGTTCAACAGACTGCAAATGTTCAACAGACTACTACTGGAACTCCAACAGTAGTGTTGCAAGATCAAGACAGAGGACAACATCCTGATCTACAACCTGATCTCAGATGGCTCAAGAATCACCCACCTGAATTAGTCATTGGTGATCCTTTAGATAGAGTGAAAACAAGAAGAGCTGCTGCACAAGATGCCATGTTTGTCACATTTCTATCTCAAATAGAGCCTAAGCAAATTGAAGAAGCTCTCAATGATTCCTTCTGGATAGAAGCTATGCAAGAAGAGTTGAATCAATTTGAAAGGAATGAAGTCTGGTACTTAGTTCCTAGACCAAGTCATCAAAGAGTAATTGGCACTAAGTGGGTATTCAGAAATAAGATGAATGAAGATGGTGTTGTCACCAGAAACAAAGCAAGACTAGTGGCTAAAGGTTATTGTCAAGAAGAAGGAATTGACTTTGATGAGACATTTGCACCAGTAGCAAGACTTGAAGCAATCAGACTGTTTCTTGCTTATGCTGCTTACAAGAACTTCACTGTCTATCAGATGGATGTGAAGTCTGCTTTTCTCAATGGAGAACTGCAAGAAGAAGTGTATGTTGAGCAACCTCCTGGATTTGAAGTCTATCAAGAAGAGGACAAAGTATATCGTCTGAAGAAAGCCCTCTATGGACTGAAACAGACTCCAAGAGCATGGTATGATACCCTATCTGATTTTCTTTTAATTAAAGGATTTCGAAAAGGTAAGGTAGATAAAACTTTGTTCACAATTGAATAGGAAAATCATATATTACTTGTGCAAATATATGTGGACGATATTATTTTTGGTTCAACTAATCAACAGATGTGTGATAAGTTCTCCAAGCTGATGCAGAATAAGTTTGAAATGAGCATGATGGGTGAACTTAATTATTTTCTTGGATTGCAAGTTAGACAGTTGCCTGATGGAATATTCATCAGCCAAGCAAAATACACAAGAGATCTGTTCAAGAAGTTTGGTATGGAAACTAGCTCTACTGCTACAATTCCTATGTCTACAAGTATTCGGTTGGATAAAGATGAAGATGGCAAATCAGTGGACATAACCAAATATAGAGGCATTATTGGTTCATTGTTGTATCTAACAGCAAGCAGACCTGACATAATGTACTCAGTTGGAGTCTGTGCAAGATTTCAATCAAACCCCAAAGAATCTCATCTCTTAGCTGCCAAGAGGATATTGAAATATGTTAAAGGCACTCAAGAATTGGGATTGTGGTATCCTAGAGAATCTGGATTTGAGCTTATTGGTTATTCAGATTCAGACCTTGCTGGCTGCAAGATTGACAGAAAGAGCACAACAGGTGCCTGTCAGTTCTTAGGTAGTCGTCTGATCTCATGGATGAGTAAGAAACAGACCTCAGTTTCTATATCTACTGCTAAAGCTGAATATATAGCTGCTGGAGCTTGCTGTGCACAGATACTTTGGTTGAAACATCAACTAGAAGACTACAACATCAAGATCAGTGGAATTCCAATCTACTGTGATAATACAAGTGCAATTTCACTTACTCAGAACACTACAAGTCATTCAAGGACTAAACATATTGAGATCAAACATCATTTCATTAGAGATCATGTGGAAAAAGGCAATGTTGTGATTGAGTATGTTCATACTAATAATCAGATTGCTGATATCTTCACTAAACCTCTAAGTGAAGCAAGGTTCTCAACTCTAAGAGCTGAGTTAGGACTACTTAATTTGGATGCATAAGCTGAGGGGGAACTCATAAGAAGACTGAAGTTCAACAGCTTAGTCATTCACTATTTTATTCAAGGATTAACCTTCAATAGACTAGTTAACTTATGAATTCTTAAAGTCAGGGGGAACGTGTAAGACTAGCGGTACTTCTGTTCTGAAAGATGAAATCTGTTAATGACAGTTAGTTGAAGTTAAGTTATCATGAATATGTATTCTTAATTCTTGAAGATTGAAGATTATTTTATCTTGCTGGATTGACAAACAGCAGAGGAAGATTACTAGCTATTGGCATTCTCTAGTAATATCAGATAACAGATCACTCGTCTGTCAGATAAGTTTAACTCTACTCATCTGATACCTTATATAAGCATGGTCATAAAACGTATTATTAGAAACGGCTTTTATAAGTAACAGATTAGTGTCGATAGAGTTTCCCGCCCATCTGACATTAAAATAATAAAATTGAAATCCGCTTTTCCTATCCACACGATTAAAAACTGTCAGATTAGATCAACGGTTCTGATAAATCACGAAAACCTAACCAAAAGGAAACCTATAAAATCCGATCTGAAACAGTATAGTCGTCTTACGCACCTAAATATTCTCAAACTCTCTAACTCTCAAACCCTTCTGTTGCGAAAGTTAACTGCTTTTTGTAGATCTATACTCTCTAAAATTCAGAAATGGAGAAGATTATCGAAGGAAGATACTTTAACTACAGCAAATTCCATTTCTCTGGCACTGATCTCATGCGCTCGTTACTGGAAAAGATCAAAGAGGCATCGTTGGTTCCTGTTTTAGAGGCTCATGAAGACATGGTCTACGTGGAGGATGTTGAACACTTCTATCAGACCAGGAAATTCTCCAAAAATGACACTGTTATGTCTGCTGAAATTGGTGGAAAGAAGATTGCTATCTCGTCTGCCGTTCTTAGTGAGATCTACAAATTGACGAACAAAGGAGGGGATGTGACAGACCTTGGGTCTGAAAAGGAAGAGGAGTTCTGGGCTATTTGTGCTAAGAAAGGAGAAAAGATGACTGGGACTTTGATGAAGACCCAGCTGAAGGATGAATATCAGAGATTTGCTGATATTATAGCCAAGGTGCTGGACTGCAGCACAAGTTCTTTGGATGGGCTTCCAAGGAGAAGATACTACACAATGGTGTGTATCTACTACGGTTTAAAGGTTAACTGGGCTGCTCATGTTTATGAGCTACTGAGTGATAAGAGGCTTTCTCATGCCATTTTACTCAGTAATCTGTTTGCATCTCTGCAATGCCCCTTAGGACCAGGGAAGACTACTCATGGTAGCAAAGAGTTCAAACTTTACGAACCAGTGAGAAGAATAGTGGAAGAACCTAAAAGAAAAGCCCCTGCCAAATCCAAGAAGGGCCCCTCTAAGAAGAGCAAAAAGGAGGGACAGACAAGCCAAGTTGCTGAGCCAACAGCACAGTCTGCTGTTGAGGCTGATTCAGCAATTCCTGAGGATGAAGTTCCAGAAAAAGAAATTGAAGATTTTACTAAGGAGATTGAGCAGATGAGGACTGACTCTTCTCCTGAAAGGACAGAGTCTGAGGAAGAAATTCCTCTTCAAAGGTTGAAGAGGATGAGAACAAAGAGTGAGGCAAAGGGACCTCCTACTGCCAACCCCCCTGCCAAAAGGATTGCAAAGTCAAAGGCTAAGAGAAAGGTCACCTTCTCTGAAGAGCCTGTTGCAACTGTTAGAGAAACAACAGCAGAAACAGAAAGACCTGTAACAATTGAAGAACCTGCTGTCCAAGCTGCTAAGATTGATGCTGCTGAAGCTGAAGTTGTTTCTGAAGTTGGAATGTCAACAGAAGACTCGTCTGCTGCACTATCTGCTGAAGTTGAAGAAGCACAGCAGACCAGTACAACACAAGAAGGAGCTACACTGTTGTTGCACCCTACTCCAGTTGCTGCAACCCCTATTCAAGCAGTTGAGAGTCCTGAATCCAGAAGAAAGAGGACTGGCAAGATTGCCACTTACTTAACTGCTGCAGAAAAGAAAAGACAAGATGCTGCTGAAAAGCAGAGGATAGCTGCTGAGAAAGCAGAAGAAGAAAGGCAGAAAAGCTTAGAGCTTAAGAGGCTGGAGGAAGAAGCCAGCAAAATGACTCAAGAGCAGAGGGATGCTGTTGAGGCAGCAGAGTTGGCTGCTGCCATTGAAGCAAGCACCAAAGATGCTCATGGTCATCAGCATAGTGGTGGGATAGTTATTGGTGAACAAAGAGATCCAAACAAACCAATACCAGCTATGCCTGCACCAAAAATAAAGCCAAAGAGAAGAGAAGAAGTCAGACTATCTCTTGAAATTGTCAGGGATGATCCTGCAATTTTTGAAGAATTTCTCAGAAGGCTTGATGCTGAAAATGAAAGGATAAACCGCCTGACACAGTTCAATGCTGAAAAGATCAGATACAACAGGTGGAGGGAATTCAGACTGACAAAGAGTCCAGCTGAAATGACAAAATGGAAAGCCTTTAATGCTGAAGAAGCATGGGTACTGAAGTGGCTTGAGACAGGTTCTCTAATTCAAGCACTTGATTCAGAATTCTTTCTGGACAAGTTGAGGCTAAAGATAAGTCACATAGTAAAGGCTGAAGCCAAGAAGATCTTCCAATCAATTCCTGAAGACTATGAGGAATCTGAAGACCTCAAGGAAAGATCTATAAAGTTGGCTATTGCTCAAGCAATGGAGCTTTGGGCAAAGAAATCAAGGAAGTTAAGGGGACAACCAAGCTCATTGGTCCCTCTTCCAAACATCAAACACATTGTCTACGGGCCAAATATCGAACCTTATGAAGAGCTGCCTGAGGAACCTTCATCCACTTTTATTCCTCTTGATAATTTTACTTGGATTTCCAACAGGTCAGCTGTGGACAATGAAGGAATGATGAAGACAGTTGAGACTGTCAAGAAGATTATATCCCCTGCTGATAAAGAAAAAGCAGAGTCTTCTGATCAACCAGAGCAAAAAGAGGGTACATCAGACCCATCTGATCAGAACAAAGCACAGGGTGATAAGTCTGATGCTGCTGATGATTCAAAGAAAGAAGAAGCAATTCCAGCAGATCAGATCAAGGACAAAGAAGTTGCTGCTGAAGGAGATGATCAAGCTAAGGAGAAGGAAAGCACTCCAAGCCATGCTGGTAGTCCAGCAGATCAGTCTCTTGCATTAATAAATCAACCAACAGAGCAACTTATCAAAGAAACACTTCCTGCAACAACAAATATGCCTTCAACTTCTCAAAGTGCTCAGACAAATCTGTTGGACTCCATCCAACAAATGATCACCAAATCTTTGAAGGATATGAAGGAAGAATTAGCTGCAGAAGTGTTAGCTGCTGTCAAACAACCAAATCAGAAAGTTGTTGCTGTCCCAACCGATCTGATAGAAGACACTGCTCAGAATGTTAAATCCATCTGTCAAGATATGGATATACTTAGAAGACGGACTCAGAGCACTACTGACGGTTGGAGACAGATTGAACAAACAGTTGAAACGGCCCTCCGAGCAGAAGATGAAGTCATGGAAAATATGATGAAAGACTTCACTGCTTCATCAAATTGGATTTTGGGAACTCATATTCAATTAGGTGATCAAGGAGAAGATCTGCTCAAGGAAGTGAGAGATTTCAAGGCCAATCAACTCAGACAGCAAGCTCAGATCAATGCAATGGAAGAGAACATCAAGCTTCTCTGTGATTCACTTCTAATTACACCAGTTGTGCCACAATATCCAATCAACCCTGCTGATGATGACAAAAAGGGGGAAGAAAGGGTATTTGGACAGAAGAAAGTTGGTCCTTCTCTTGAAAAGGAAGAAGATAACCAAGCTGAAGCAACTGAAGTGTTGGAAGAATCTGCTGGTGACACTGAAAGAAATATGGGAGAATCAAGCAGACCAACAGATGAGAGAATTACAGAAGAAGAGCAAGCTGAATTTGAAGAATCTGAAGCAAAAGCCAAGTCTGATAAGGAACTAGCTGCTGCCAAAGATTCAGCTGAAGAACAGCTTGACCCTGATGTAAAATATAAAAAGATAGAGCTGCTAAGAAAAAGGTTCTTTGAAGAGCTGGAAGCTGAGACTTCTAAGTTATCTGATGAAGAATCTGAAAAAGAGGACAAGGAAGCTGAAGAAGAAAAGAAAGAAAATGCTGAAGAAGAGAAGAAAACTTCAGAAGAAGAGAAGAAGGAAGAAGACTAGTTTAGGCTAGATTTCCTTTTTATCTTAAAATCCTTGTAATCTGTTTAAAAGTACTTTGCACTTTTCATTCTTCAAAACTTGTAATCTGTAATCAGCTTAATCATCTATAAAATTGCAAGTTTGAATCCAACATACTATTTCTATCTCAGAAATTTTTGAGGATCAAAACTTTAGTTTAGGTACAGGTACTTAGCTGGAGTTTTGTCATCATCAAAAAGGGGGAAATTGTTGGATGAAGATGAAGATGAAAGAAGTCAGAATTTAAGGGAAGGTTTTGATGATTTCCAAAACATCATAATCAGCTAAGTATGGAAAGCTTAGTTCCCTTAGAAGGATCTTTGAACAAGTAAAGAAGATATCAGAAGAGTTCAAAGACCAGAAGACTAGTGATCTCTTGCTGAAACAGCAAACAGAAGGGTAGGTCATCAGCCGAGTCAAATCAGATTAGTTCAGTATTTGATCAGCAGAGTACCTATCAGAAGGGTTGCTTCGATCAGCAGAGTGGAAGAGATCATGAGATCAGTTCAACGGTAATAAATGCACTTGGTGTAATAAATGCTGAATGAGAAGTGTAGTAATGGCAAATGATTGAAGATATCCTCGTATCAGCAGAGTGCATTTAATGCAGCATTAAATGTGATGGACAGAAAGTACTGTACACTGTACGGATTGCTGCAGGGAGCCGTTTCAAAAGAGCTGAAGGATGGATTTGAATTGTGATTTGCCTTCAACGGTCATATTTTCATCTCCATGTATAAATAGAGCTGAATTTCAATCGAAAAAAAAAAAACACAACAACAATCAGAGATTTTGATTTTGAAGCAAAATTTTTCTAAGTCTCAAAAGCTCGAACAGCTCACTCGTCTGGTGGAAGTCATCTGTTGACAGAAACCCATTTGAAGAAATCAGAAAAACATTATCTGAGTGATTTTGTAATAGCTGAGTGTTGTGAGGAGTAGATATCCGTCTTTGTGAGTGATATTACTTCGGAGAATAGGTCTTCTTTGTGATTTCCTATTGTGAGCTTACAGCCTTTTCATTTGTTGTCTTGGTGTAAGTGGAGAAATATTGTAATCTGTGTGATTATAGTATAACCCAGAATCTAAGTGATCTGGAAGAGTGGACTAAAGGATTTTTATCCATATAACCACTATAAAAATTCTTTGTGTTATCTTGCATTTAAAGTTTTCTTGCATATTTTAAAAAGCTTGCATTTTAAACACTTTGAATCAATCAAAAGATTTTATAAAGAGTTTCTAACTGGGGATAAAATCTTTTAGAACTTAGTTTACTTCTGAAAAACACTTTCAAATAATCCGCTGCAAGTATACTCTTTGAAAACTATTTTGCTGAAAAACAGCTAAGTCATTGTAAGAAGAGTGGTCAGTCTGCTGTTCAAGATTTGTTCACGATCAGCTTAGTCTGCTTACTGTTCTTCATCAGCTTAGTCTGCTGACAGAAGACTGAAAAGTTTTTAAGTTCAAAAATTTTCAGAGGTCTATTCACCCCCCCCCCCTCTAGACCTCATCTGACCACTTGGGACCAACACTCACCTCCAAAGTTTAGTCCAAACCAACTGGATTGTAGTGACGCCTACAAGTCTTAGGCTCAGAACTGGATCTCGCAGGTTTGTCAGCAAAGGATTTTGGATCTAGATCTGGACTTGAGATCTTGATCGAGATTAGGAGATACAGATGGAAGAATCGAATCACAGGGCTTATGTGATCAAGCAGGGTTCGGCCAGGGCAGATCTGGTCGAGTTTGAGTTCGGCCGATGTCAACCTTGGGCGACTAGGGTTTGGGGCGAAAGTAAAGGGGGCGATTTGCTATTAAAGATTCTTGTCGAAAAATCTGATTTTCCTCACTATGTAAATCGATTTTTCTCTCTCCATTTTCAGCAAAATTTTGTTCTCTCTAAAATTTCTTGTGTTGTTCTTTCTTGTTGTGAAGAGAAGAAGGAATATTTATAAGAGAAGAATCCTTCTCTTGATAGATATCTTCTTTCCTCATCTATCAAATCTCCAAATCTTTCACTCCTTATCAACTTAGGAATGTGAGATTTGATAGATCTCTTTTAACTTGCTCTCCAAGTAAAAACTCCTTTTCTTTATTTACTAAAAATCGCCCCTACCCCCTATTTCAAGATAATTGCAAAATCAACCCATAATTTATTTCTTTTTCCAATTAATTAACTACTTTAATTAATTCCATATTTAATCAGATAACTCTAATTAATTAATTGAACATTAATCAATTAGATATCTAATCAATATTCTCCAATTGAATTAATACCATAATTCAATTACTTTGATTTAACAACTTTAAATCACTTGCTTTCCTTTAAGACAGTCACCGTTCAATTGTATTGTGTGTGACCCTCTGGGTTCACCATCAACTGGTAACAGGCCCACGACTTTCGTGATTTAATTAACGAGCAATTAAATGCTCCGACCAATTAAACAACTTTTATTTGACCACTCCAGAATTAATTTCCCTATTAATTCAGGAGTACCCACACTTCATGGTCGTTGTCTAGCCACAAGCCCATGAAGCACAATCAAAGGTGAATTGATTATTGTGAACCTCACCTCTTAAAATTGCCATGTACATATGGTCCTTCCACGATGATTTCCCGATCGAGACCTAGGGTGTGTGAATTGATCGGCACCTCTAATTATCTCAATACTGTACTTTCTAATTCTGGATAATAATTCCGGTGTGACTGCTTAATTTGGAAACCCCTTTCCAAATTTGTCACCAACCATGGCCATGGGTTTCTAGGAACATATTATCGAAGAACGTAAAGGAAATACTCTCACCTTATCAGGGTGAGTCGATAGATCCTTTCTTAGTACTAACCACTCGCATACAGTTGTGTACGCACCCAACTTAGGCACTTTGCGGCCAGGCTACGTGACCAGTACCTAAATCTAAGTACGCACACTCGTGCACCGAATTCGCCCTAGCACCTCAAGTCTAAGGACTAAATCGTACACTATTATAAGCCTTGAGAAACATCCCATCACCGATATGCGTCATGCGCTTCCACAATGGGTTTCTCTGTTCGGTTCGTTCGATGCGTTCAATCCTCCATTGAACCACCTACTCATATGCACTGGCCTCAAATGCCTTGCTCATTAAACGCTACAAATTCACTCCATGTGAATCATGCATACTTGTACAAGTCTTGGCGATTCCTACGATACCCCGTCTCGTTTGGAATCTATGACTTGGAACGGTGTTAAGATCACGACCTTTGAGACTGTTTCATGATTGCACTCAGTACTGAAGTGAATCGTCCCATAGTCTATTGTGACCTTAGTATTTCATCCAATCGCTTAGATAAGTTCGCGAGAGATGAAGTTGGCCATTGTTCAATTTCACGTACTATGAATGAACGGGCGTATTAATTATAAACCATAAGAAAATAGTACTTCAATAATAGTTGTCAATGAAAAAAGATCCATTCTCAATGGAAAAATTAAAACCATCATTGTCTAATAAAGGAATAGAAATAATGTTATTAATAATAGTTGGTACGTACAAACAGTCTCTTAAAAACAAAGTAAAATTCCATATAACTAACTCCACGTCTCCTATAGCCTCAGCAGCAACTCTTGCTCTGTTACCAAAATGCAGGATTCTATCCCCGGGCTTCAGGTTTCTTACTGCTACCATCACCTGCAAATCATTGCAGATATGAGAACCTGCTGCGGTGTCTAACACCCACGATGCACAGTTAATAGAAATATTAACTTCAACTATGAAAATACGTTTGGCTACCAGTTTTAGGTAGTCTGGGCAGTTCCTTTTCCAGTGCCCTGCTTTTTTGCAGTGGAAGCATTCGTCGTCTGGGCTTTTGAGATTCTTTTCGACCACCTTGGTGACTGCTTTGAAAGAGAACACTTTCTTCTTCTTCTTACCTCTCTTGGGCTTTGCAGCCTTCGATTGGTGTGCAATCATCACGGATTTCTCTTTCTTGAGAGTGGATTCTGCCGTAACCAACAGATTGGTCAGTTCGTGAAGAGCGAGGTTTATGTCCTCCATGTTGAAGTTCAACACGAACTGGTCAAACGAGCGAGCCAGCGTATGGAAAAGGAGGTCAGTACTAAGATCAGCGTCCAATTCCACGTCCAATCGCCCCAGTTTTTCAACCAGGTTTATAAAACGCAGACAGTGATCTTTGACACTGCTTCCCTCAGCCATCATGAGATTAAACAACTCCTTAGTGGCCGCGAACCTTTCCGTACGAGACCTTTCTCCAAACATCTGTTGGAGGTGGAGAAGTATATCTTTAGCAAGCGGTATTTCAGCATGTTGTTTCTGCAGCTCATTCGACATTGAAGCTAGCATGAGGCAGCGAACCTGAAGATCATCATCAACCCTTTTGGCATGGGCGGTTCGTTGTTCCTCAGTAGCTCGTGCTGCGGGTGCAGCAGGCATAGGTATGTCGAGTACATAGCTCCGTCGCTCGGAGTCGAGGACTATCCTCATATTTCTTAGCCAGTCGATAAAGTTTGAGCCATTCAGTTTATTGGTGTCGAGGATGACTGATAATGGATTCTTAGACATTGTTCTTAAATATCTACCAATGGAAAGAAGACAATACTTAGCTGACTGATCTATGCTTAATACTTATAATTAACGAATTTTGGACTTGGTTTCGTAAAAGTTCTCCCACTATTTTGTCGAAACAATCACCCATTTGATTGCTCGAGAAATCTAATCTCCTAGTAGGTCTTGACGTCCTAGCAGCCATTAATTGCATGTTGGGATAGTGGTTGGGATGCCTCGATTGTCAGAACAACGACAGTGCGGAATTTAAAATTTTTCGAAGCACCCAAGGTCCCATAAGAATTCTCCATATCAATTATACGCAAGCAAGAACAAAAACACACATAGAAATAGAACAAGGGTGTTTATGCGATATACCTCACCACAGGCAAGGTGGTGGCAACCTTCGATTCTGATTCTGCAACTGGATCTGGATCTAGATCTGGTTCACAGAAGTGATCCAAGCGTCTCACCTCCAAAGTAAGTCCACACCAATTGGGTTCTGGCAACACCTCAAGATCTTAGGCTCAGAACTGGATTCAGGAAGTTTGTCGAAGCAGGATTGTGTAGATTCTCTTGACAGGTCAAGATCTATCACAGAGGAACGGAGGGAGATGATCGGCGGCACAAGAGCAGCCCACGCAGCAGGGTGGCGGCGTCTCTTGGTGGCGGCGGTGGCTAGGGCTTCTAGCACTAGGGGGCGGCGGCTAGGGTTGAGAGGAGAGCTAGGGTTTTCTTCTTAGGGTGTTCGCTTATGAGCTCAAGTAGATCCCCTTTATATAGACTCCCTCAACCTAGGTTTTGCAAGACTCCTTATGGGCTTTTAATTAAAAGCCCATGTCTTGCAAGCCTAGTTCATTTAATTAATTGCTTAATTAAATGCCCAGTCCAATTAAATCATTATTTCTTTTATATAATTAATTAGCAACTCAATTAAGTATTTAATTAATTAAGTTAGCCAATTAATTAATCTCCCACTTGAATTAAATACTTTTAATTCATTTAATTGATTTAATTACCTTTAAATCAATTAATTCCTTTTAGTATCCTTTTCAACAGTCACCGTCCAATTGTATTGTGTGTGACCCTCTGGGTTCACCATCAATTGGCAGCAGGCCCACGAATTCCTCGTGATTTAATTCATGAACAATAAATTGCTCCGGTCAATTAAACAACCTTTAATTGACCACTCCTAGAATCAATTCCTCTATTAACTCAGGAGTACCTACACTTCATGGTCGATGTCTAGCCACAAGCCCATGAAGCCCAACTTCAGGTGAATTGATACTTGTGAACCTCGTCTCATATAATTACCATGTACATACGGTCCTTCTATCGACTAATATTCTCGATCAAGACTTAGGGTGTGTGAATTGATCGGAACCTCTAAATTTGTCTCCATAGCTATACTTTCTAATTCAGGATAATATACCTTTGTGACCTTCTAAATTTGGAAACCCCTTTCCAAATCCGTCACCGACTGCGGCCGCAGATTCCTTGGATATATTATCTAAGAATCGTATAGGAAATTCTCTCATCCATTACGATGAGTCAATAGATTCCATATCGGTACTAACCATTCGCGTACATGTCCATACGCACCCAACCTAGGCATGTTATGACCAAGCTACGTGGCCTATACCTAGATCTAAGTACGCACTTTCATGCACCGAATTTGCCCTAGTACCTCAAGTCAAAGGACTAAATCGTACACTATTATATTCCTTGAGAAAAATCCCATCACCGATATGCGTCATGCGCTTCCACAATGGGTTTCTCTGTTCGGGTCGTTCGATGCGTTCAATCCTCCATTGAACCACCTACTCATATGCACTGGCCTCAAATGCCTTGTTCATGAAATGCTACAAATTCACTCCATGTGAATCATGCATACTTGTACAAGTCTTTTCGATTCCTACGATACCCCGTCTCGTTTTGGAATCTATGACTTGGAACAGTTTTTAAGATTACGACCTTTGAGACTGTTTCATGATTGCACTCAGTACTGAAGTGAATCGTCCCATAGTCAAATGTAATCTAAGGGTTTCATCCAATCGCTTAAATGTATTCGCGAAAGATGAAGTTGGCCATTGTTTATCCTTATACATATATAAATAAACATGCGTATTATTATAAAATCAAAGATCGTTTCATACAGGATAGATCTATTACAAGCTAACAGAACTGGCTTGCAGGGCACTATCCTATCAATCTCCCACTTGCCCTAAAGCCATTCACCTATGGTTCTAAGACCCATCTGCTCTAGATGACTATCGAACGCCTTTTGTGAAAGTGGCTTAGTTAGTGGGTCAGCTACGTTGTCTTCCGATTTGACATACTCCATGTGCATGTCTCCTCTACCCATGATCTCCCTGATCACGTGGTATTTCCTCTGTACGTGTTTGGATTGATGGTGTGATCTCGGCTCCTTTGCTTGAGCTATCGCCCCGTTGTTGTCACAGAAGACGACTACAGGTTCAGCAATGCTAGGAACAACATCCAATTCTTGGATGAAGTTTTTCATCCATACACTTTCTTTTGCCGCATCTGATCCTGCGATATATTCTGCTTCTGTGGTTGAGTCGGCAGTGGTAGACTGTTTACAGCTTTTCCAACTGACCGCTCCTCCATTGATGCGGAATATGTATCCAGAGTTGGATTTGAAGTCATCCACATCAGACTGGAAACTTGCATCAGTGAATCCTTCAAGTTTCAGTTCTCCACTACCACCGTAGACCAAAAACATATCCTTAGTCCTTCGCAGGTACTTTAGGATTGCTTTTACGGCAGTCCAGTGCTCTTCGCCTGGATTTGACTGATAGCGGCTCGTTACACTTAGAGCGTGTGCTATGTCTGGTCGAGTACACAACATCGCATACATTATACTCCCTATAGCAGAGGCATAAGGTATGAGAGACATTCTCGTCTTTTCTTCGTCAGTCGTAGGGCACATAGACTTAGAAAGAGAGATACCATGTCTCATTGGAAGCAATCCTCTCTTGGATTCTTCCATTTTGAATCTCTTCAAAATAGTGTTGATGTACTGAGATTGGGAGAGTCCTATCATCTTCTTCGATCTATCCCTATAGATACGTATTCCCAATACGTAAGATGCGTCTCCCATATCTTTCATGGAAAACTGCGCGGATAACCACGCTTTAGTCTGCGCTAACATTTTGATATCATCTCCGATTAACAAAATGTCATCGAGCTCCCACTATTCTTTTTGTACACACAAGGTTCATATACGTTTTTGATGAAGCCAAATGCTTTGACTGTCTCATCAAATCGTATGTTCCAGGTTCGGGACGCCTGTTTGAGGCCATAGATTGACCTTTGAAGTTTACACAATTTGTGCTCACTCCCTTTGGACGCAAAACCTTCAGGTTGTTGCATAAAGATCTCCTTGTCAATGTCTCCATTGAGAAAGGCGGTCTTTACGTCCATTTTCCATATTTCGTAGTCATGCCACGCGGCTATGGCAAGCAGTATCCGAATGGATTTCGACATCGCCATGGGAGAGAAGGTTTCCTCATAGTCTATTCCAGGCCTTTGAGAATACCCTTTCGCCACTAAGCGAGCTTTATGAGTTAATATCTCTCCATTCATTCCAAGCTTGCGCTTGAAGATCCATTTGCATCCTACAGGGATAGTTCCCTCAGGTGGATCGACCAAGGTCCAAACCTTGTTGGAATGCATGGAATCCATTTCGGATTGCATGGCTTCGAGCCACGCACCCGAGTCTATGTCTGACTCGGGTGCGTGGCTCGAAGCCATGCAATCCGAAATGGATTCCATGCATTCCAACAAGGTTTGGACCTTGGTCGATCCACCTGAGGGAACTATCCCTGTAGGATGCAAATGGATCTTCAAGCGTAAGCTTGGAATGAATGGAGAGGTTTTAACTCACAAGGCACGCTTAGTGGCAAAGGGGTATTCTCAAAGGCCTGGAATAGACTATGAGGAAACCTTCTCTCCCGTAGCGATGTCCAAATCCATTCGGATATTGCTTGCCATTGCCGCATGGCATGACTATGAGATATGGCAAATGGACGTAAAGACCGCCTTCCTCAATGGAGACATTGACAAGGAGATCTTTATGCAACAACCTGAAGGTTTTGCGTCCAAAGGAAGTGAACACAAATTATGTAAAATTCAAAGGTCAATATATGGCCTCAAACAGGCATCCCGAACCTGGAACATACGATTTGATGAGACAGTCAAGGCATTTGGCTTCATCAAAAATATATATGAACCTTGTGTGTACAAGAAAAATAGTGGGAGCACAGTACAATTCATTGTTTTGTACGTCGATGACATTTTGTTGATCGGAGACGATATCAAGATGTTAGCACAGACTAAAGCGTGGTTATCCGCACAGTTCTCTATGAAAGATATGGGAGACGCATCTTACGTATTGGGAATACGTATCTATAGGGATAGATCGAAGAAGATGATAGGACTCTCCCAATCTCAGTACATTAACACAATCTTGAAAAGATTCAAGATGGAAGAATCCAAGAGAGGATTGCTTCCAATGAGACATGGTATCTCTCTTTCTAAGTCTATGTGCCCTACAACTGACAAAGAAAAGACGAGAATGTCTCTCATACCTTATGCCTCTGCTATAGGGAGCATAATGTATGCGATGTTGTGTACTCGACCAGACATAGCACACGCTCTAAGTGTAACGAGCCGCTATCAGTCAAATCCAGGCGAAGAGCACTGGACTGCCGTAAAAGCAATCCTAAAGTACCTGCGAAGGACTAAGGATATGTTTTTGGTCTACGGTGGTAGTGGAGAACTGAAACTTGAAGGATTCACTGATGCAAGTTTCCAGTCTGATGTGGATGACTTCAAATCCAACTCTGGATACATATTCCGCATCAATGGTGGAGCAGTCAGTTGGAAAAGCTGTAAACAGTCTACCACTGCTGATTCAACCACAGAAGCAGAATATATTGCAGCATCAGATGCAGCAAAAGAAAGTGTATGGATGAAAAACTTCATCCAAGAACTGGATGTTGTTCCTAGCATTGCTGAACCTGTAGTCGTCTTCTGTGACAACAACGGGGCGATAGCTCAAGCGAAGGAGCCGAGATCACACCATCAATCCAAACACGTACAGAGGAAATACCACGTGATCAGGGAGATCATGGGTAGAGGTGACATGCACATGGAGTATGTCAAATCGGAAGACAACGTAGCTGACCCACTAACTAAGCCACTTTCACAAAAGGCGTTCGATAGTCATCTAGAGAAGATGGGACTTAGAACCATAGGTGAATGGCTTTAGGGCAAGTGGGAGATTGATAGGATAGTGCCCTGCAAGCCAGTTCTGTTAGCTTGTAATTGATCTATCCTGTATGAAACGATCTTTGATTTTATAATGATACGCATGTTTATTTATATATGTATAAGGATAAACAATGGCCAACTTCATCTTTCGCGAATACATTTAAGCGATTGGTTGAAACCATTAGATTACATTTGACTATGGGACGATTCACTTCAGTACTGAGTGCAATCATGAAACAGTCTCAAAGGTCGTAATCTTAAAAGTGTTCCAAGTCATAGATTCCGAACGAGACGGGGTATCGTAGGAATCGCCAAGACTTGTACGAGTATGCATGATTCACATGGAGTGAATTTGTAGTGTTTCATGAGCAAGGAATTTGAGTCCAGTGCATACGAGTAGGTGGTTCAATGGAGGGTTGAACGCATCGAACGACCCGAACAGAGAAACCCATTGTGGAAGCGCATGACGCATATCGGTGATGGGATGTTTCTCAAGTAATATAATAGTGTACGATTTAGTCCTTTGACTTGAGGTACTAGGGCGAATTCGGTGCATGGAAGTGCGTACTTAGATCTAGGTATAGACCACGTAGCTTGGTCATAACATGCCTAGGTTGGGTGCGTATGGACATGTACGCGAGTGGTTAGAACCGATATGGAATCTATTGACTCGCCGTAATGGGTGAGAGAATTTCCTATACGATTCTTAGATAATATATCCAAGGATTCTGCGGCCGCAGTTGGTGACGGATTTGGAAAGGGGTTTCCAAATTTAGAAGGTCACAAAGGTATATTATCCTGAATTAGAAAGTATAGCTATCGAGACAATTTAGAGGTGCCGATCAATTCACACACCCTAAGTCTTGATCGGGAATATTAGTCGATAGAAGGACCGTATGTACATGGTAATTATATGAGACGAGGTTCACAAATATCAATTCACCTGAAATTGGGCTTCATGGGCTTGTGGCTAGACATCGACCATGAAGTGTGGGTACTCCTGAATTAATAGAGGATTTAATTCTAGGAGTGGTTAATTAAAGGTTGTTTAATTGACCGGAACAATTTATTGTTCATAAATTAAATCACGAGGGATTCGTGGGCCTACTGCCAGTTGATGGTGAACCCAGAGGGTCACACACAATACAATTGGACGGTGACTGTTATAAAAGGACATGAAAGGAATTAATTGATTTAAAGGTAATTAAATCAATTAAATGAATTAAAAGTATTTAATTCAAGTGGGAGATTAATTAATTGGCTAACTTAATTAATTATTGAGTTGCTAGTTAATTAAAAGAAATATTGATTTAATTGGACTGGACATTTAATTAAAGTAGTTAATTAAATGGAGGATTGCAAGACATGGGCTTCTATTAATTAAAGCCCATAAGGAGTCTTGCAAACCCTAGGTCAGAAGGAGTCTATAAAAGGGGAACTACATGAGCTTAAAAGCTAACACCCTGAAAAGAAAACCCTAGCCTCCCTCTGCCCTAAGTAGCCGCCCCCTCTCCAAGCTAACCCTAGTTAGCCGCCGCCGCCACCACTAGCTGCCGCCACTCTGCTGTCGTGGGTTTCTTGGTGCCGCCGCCGTGTACTCCTCGTTCCATTGTGTTAGATCTTGATCTGTCAAGAGATCTAATACAATCCTGCAATAACAAATCTCCTGAATCCAGTTCTGAGCCTAAGATCTTGAGGTGTTGCCAGAATCCAATTGGTGTGGACTATCCCTGGAGGTGAGACACTTGGATCACTCCTGTGAACCGGAGGTTTCCACCACCTTGCCTGTGGTGAGGTATATCGCAAAAACCCCCTTTGTTAATTCATTGTGTGCGTTTTTGTTTAAGTTTTTGTATACATAATATGGAGACTTCTTATATGGGACCATTGGATACCTCGAAAAATTTTAAATTCCGCACTTTGTTGTCTGACAAATCGAGCTATATCCCAACACAAGACTCGCAAGTTGGGAGTTCATCCAAGTTCTTTATTTCAAGAGCCTTAGAGGAAACCAGCTTTTGAATCCTACTCTTGGAAATATGTCCAAGTCTAGCGTGCCAAAGTTGTGGAGTTTGATTATCATATTTTCTTTTTCTAGATTGAATGTGCATGACGTCGGAATTTGTAAGTTCTAAGGAATAAAGACCATCTATCAAAGTACCACGAGCATACATTAAACCACCTTTAAATATGCAAAAAACTCCATTTTCAATGGAAAAATTAAAACCATCAATATCCAGCATAGGAATAGAAATGATGTTCTTAATAATGTTTGGTACGTACAGACAATCCCTTAAAATTAAAGTAAAATTTCCTAAAACCAATTCGACGTCCCCAATTGCCTCAGCGGCGATCCTAGCTCCGTTTCCAAAATGCAGGATTCTATCCCCGGGCTTCAGGTATCTTACTGCTCCCATCACCTGCAAATCATTGCAGATATGAGAACCTGCTGCGGTGTCTAACACCCACGATGCACAGTTAATAGAAATATTAACTTCAATCAAGAAAATACCTTTGGCTGCCAATTTCATCTTTAGGTAGTCTGGGCAGTTCCTTTTCCAGTGCCCTGCTTTCTTGCAGTGGAAACATTCGTCTTCTGGGCTCTTGCGCTTATTTTCAACCACCTTTGTGACTGCCTTCGAAGAAAATACCTTCTTCTTCTTCTTCCTACCTTTCTTGGGCTTTGCAGCCTTCGATTGGTGTGCAATCATTACCGGCTTCTCTTTCTTGAGAGTCGATTCTGCCGTTACCAACAAATTGGTCAGTTCGTGAAGAGCGAGGGTTCTATCCTCCATGTTGAAGTTCAACACGAACTGGTCAAAAGAACGGGGCAGCGTATGGAGAAGGAGGTCAGTGCTAAGATCAGCGTGCAAGTCTACTTCCAATCGCCCCAGTTTTTCAACCAGGTTGATGAAACGCAGACAGTGATCCTTGACACTGCTTCCCTCAGCCATCTTGAGATGAAACAACTCCTTAGTGGTCGCGAACCTTTCGGTACGAGACCTCTCTCCAAACATCTGTTGGAGATGTAGAAGTATCTCTCTAGCAAGCGGCATGGCAGCATGCTGTTTCTGCAGTTCATTCGACATCGAGGCTAGCATGAGACATCGAACCTGAAGATCATCATCAACCCTTTTAGCATGGGCGGTTCGTTGTTCCTCACTAGCTCGTGCTGCGGGTGCAGCAGGCATGGGTGTGTCGAGCACATAGCTACGTCGCTCGGAGTCGAGGACGATTCTGAGATTTCTCAGCCAGTCAACAAAGTTTGAGCCATTCAATTTGTTTGCGTCGAGGATAACAGATAATGGATTTTTAGACATTGTACTTAATATCTACAAATGGAAAGAAGACAACATTTAGCTAACTGATCTTATGCCTAATACTTATAATTATCGAATTTGGACTTGTTTTCGAAAAAGTTCTCCCACTATTTTATCGAAACAATCACCCCTTTGACTGCTCGGGAAATTTAATTCCTAGTAGGTCTTGACGTCCCAGCAGCAATTAATTGCACCCACGACTCGTGGCCATACAACCAATTCTCCAGGTAGGTATACTTTTTACCAATTGTGTTACTCCACAACCTTCAAGCTATTTTGCCTCGGCTTTCGCACTTATCTAGCACTGCTACATCATAAATGTTACTAATCGTTAAGTCTAACCCATCAATCGTGATGAGCAACGGGCCCGGTCGTGAGTTCTCCGTAACTAGTTATCGGTCGATCCTCACATCCCGACCAGTCCTCACCCTTGTCATGTTTAGTTAAAAACAGGAGTCAAGGAATTTCACGTATTGTCCCTTTCTTCGACTCGGGTGCCAGACTCCGGATCACCTCTATCGATAAGTAGACAACATACGTTAGTCCCTATTGATGGAAGGCTTGGATTTATATAAATACTTCATTTTATTTTAATCCAATATGACTTAATATTTAATTCGAGAGGGGAATTTCTGGTTTTGAAAGTTTGTACTAACTCTCCTCGAGATCTCACCGATTCAGTTATGCTTTATCTTTTATTACGATCTAGATTCTAGCGCGCATCTCATACAAGCTAAATATAAATCGACAAAATAAATAAAAGCCATACAAGCCTAGCATGCATGCTACCACAATATGTTTTCGATCGGGAGCCTCCTATGCAGGCCATCATCGAGCCAATGATGTTGGCCCTATTGGTCAATCTAAAGGGTTTGCAAATGGGCCTATGCTATTACACAATGTACCACGCATACATGGCCTTCATGTCTTCTTGGGTTCCCACCTTGCTTGTAAACGGGCCTCCATACTAAACTAGGAAAGCAGTAAAGCCCTATTCTATTACAAAGGCTCAAAATGGCCCAAAAACATAATAGGCTCGCAGTCCCAATAAAAAACCAAACAATAAATTAAACCAATCACATCTAACCTAAGGTCAAGGCTCGGCTCGATCGAAAACCACGTAAACAATTCACATAGAGCAAGAAACAAGCAAACATCCTTTACCTATTTCTTTCTTAATTTTAAAACTACCTTTTAAAACTAACTTCCTATGATTCTTACTTTTTAGTCACTACTAATTATGACAAAATGAATATTCGGGTAAACAAAAATAAATTTTCTGCTCAAATTCAGATTCTGTTTTTCAACTTTTGAAAATTGCAATTTCGCCCCTCAACTTTCGAAAATTGCACTTTGACCCCAAAACTTTTAAAAAGTTACAAAAACACCCCTGGGCAGATTTGGGCAGATTCCAGAAAATAATATTTTGAATTCTGAAAATTTTCGATTTTTCAAATTGACCCCTCAAGTTTCGGTTATTGCAAAACAACCCCAAAGTTTTTGGAAATTACAAATTGACCCCAAAAAGCGTGCGACCAGATTTGCAAAAACAGTCCGTAATTTTGAAAATTCCAGATTCCAAAAATTCGAATTTTTCAGCCCTCTAAAACCCTATATGCGATTTTTAGTATAAAGAGTCCTGAAGTTTTCAAAAACTATAAAAACGGCACAGATCTAAAAAAGCAGTTTTACCCAATCATAGATCCAGTCATAACAAGTAAGAATCAACTTACAGAACATAATTATCACGTGTTTACATATACATAATTAAACATATATGGTGAAAACACATTATGTTCAGGCTTTTCGTATAATAATGATGGAGTTGGCTCTGATACCACTGTTGGGATAGTGGTTGGGATGCCTCGATTGTCAGAACAACGACAGTGCAGAATTTAAAATTTTTCGAAGCACCCAAGGTCCCATAAGAATTCTCCATATCAATTATACGCAAGCAAGAACAAAAACACACATAGAAATAGAACAAGGGTGTTTATGCGATATACCTCACCACAGGCAAGGTGGTGGCAACCTTCGATTCTGATTCTGCAACTGGATCTGGATCTAAATCTGGTTCACAGAAGTGATCCAAGCGTCTCACCTCCAAAGTAAGTCCACACCAATTGGGTTCTGGCAACACTGATAGGATAGTGCCCAGCAAGCCAACAAATATAAGCTTGTTTAGGTACTTCCTTTAGAAGCAATCTTATGATTCATAAGATAATACGCCCGTTTATTCATAGTACGTGAATTAAACAATGGCCAACTTCATCTCTCGCGAACGTATATAAGCGATTGGATGAAACCCTGAGATCACTCATGACTACGGGATTATTCACTTCAGTATTGGGTGCGATTAATCATTAAACAGTCTCAAAGGTCGTGATCTCAAAAATGTTCCAAGTCATAGATTCATATCAAGACGGGGTATCGAATGAATCGTCAAGACTTGTGGGATTATGCATGATTCACATGAAGTGAATTTGTTGCCGTTTCATGAACAAGGCATTGAATGCTAGTGCATATGACTAGGTGGTTCGATAGGGGATCGAACGCATCGAACGACCCGAACAGAGAGACCCATCGTGGAAGTGCGTTAAGCATATCGGTAATGGGATGTCTCTCAAGACTTATAATAGTGTACGATTTAGTCCTTTGACTTGAGGTACTATGACGGATTCGGTACACGGGAATACGTACTTTGATTTAGGAGCCGATCACATAGCTTGGTCATTGTGCGACTACTTTGGGTACGTATGAACGTGTGCGCGGATAGTTAGTACTAATATTGGATCTATCGACTCATCCTGATAAGATGAGAGAATTTCCTGTACGTTCTTAGATAATAAATCCGAGGAATCTACGGCCGTAGTCGGTGACGGATTTGGAAAGGGGTTTCCAAATTTAGCAGTCACACTGGAATTATTATCCTGAATTAGAAAGTACAGAATTGAGATAATTAGAGGTGCCGACCAATTCACACACCCTAGGTCTCAATCGGGAAATTAGTCGCTAGAAGGACCGTATGTACATGGCATTTATAAGAGGTGAAGGTTCACGAAATCAATTCACCTGAAGTTGGGCCTCATGGGCTTGTGGCTAGACATCGACCATGAGGTGTGGGTACTCCTGAATTAATAAGGAAATTAATTCTGGAGTGGTCAATTAAAGTGGTTAATTGATCGGAGCAATTAATTGCTCACTAATTAAATCACGAAAGTCGTGAGCCTGCTGCCAATTGATGGTGAACCTAGAGGGTCACACACAATACAGTTGGACAGTGACAGTCTGAAAGGAATCAATTGATTTAAGGAATTAAATCAATATATGAATTAAAGTATTAATTCATGAAGAAGAATAATTAATTAGAAGTAACTAATTAATTAATCGAGAATTAAAGTGTTAATTCGAAGTGGAGAATCATTAATTAGAAGTAACTAATTAATGAATCAATTGGAATTTCTAATTGATTAAATCCTCAATTAAAGTGTTAATTGGAAAGGATTAATTAATTAATAGTGGATTAATTAATTAAACACATGGGCCGATCCATATGAAAGTTAATTGATCTAGGATTAATTAATTTAAGCATATGGGCCGATTATTGTAAAGATAAATTAATCTGGGATTAATTAATCTTGCATGGGCTGATTTTGGGAACAATGATCAAATTAAGTTTAGGACTAATTAAAAGCACATGGGCCGATTTTATTGAATGAGGTTGGCCGATTTTTGCTTGATTATTTAGTCTTGAATTAATGTTGATTATGTTTGATTATGATAGGGATTAAGAGTTTGTGTTATCTTGTGTAACTAGGAAAGAGATTGAAAGATATCTTGTTTCCTAAAGTGATAAGATTGTGTATATCTTGTTTCTTGATAAGAAGATATTCTTTCAAGAATTAGATGTCTATTAGGAGAAGGAGTCTTCTAATAGAGATATCTATAAATACTAGATACACATAATCTAATCACAAGAGAGAACCCTAAGAGATTTATTCTAAGCAAGAAAGAAAATCACAACACAAGAAAACACATCAAGGCCGAAAATTTCAGCCCCCTCTCGCCCCTAATTGCATAATCGAACCCTATAGAAATCGCCCTCCCTGTGTAGGATTTTTCTCCAATTCTTCTTCCCGGATCCGCATCAAATTCCTGACGAGACGATTCCTTAATCCTAGTTCTGAGCCTGGGGATTTCGCGAAGTCACTCAAATCCAACTGGTGTGGACTATCTCTAGAGGCACAACACTTGGGGTGCTCTAGTGAACAACCGAAGACCGGAGGAAACCACCACCTTGCCTGTGGTGAGGTAAAATGGCTTTTACCACCTATTTAATTTTAGTATATGCATGCTCTAATTAAATTCAACCTTTATTCATATGTGCTAATAAGAAACCCTGGGATTTGGTGTATGATAAAAAATTTTAAATTCCGCACTGTTGTAGTTGACAAATTTATACCCAAAAAACCCAACAGTGGTATCAGAGCCTAACTTATTATGCACATATGAAAAAGGCCTGAACACTTCAAATTTTCGTGAATATGTTTATTTGTCGTGTTCTTTGCATGGATCTTGCTGATTATGATTAATTATGTGTTCAGGTAAATAGCATAATTCTTATTTGGGCCAGATCTGCAATTTGCGATTATTACAGGACTAATACTGCAATTTACGATTTTTAAAAAAAATCTGGACAGAATCTGAAATTTAACTTTTCTGGAAATTTTGGGCTGAAATTGAAAATCTGTTTTTCAAGCGATAAGGGGTCTGTTTTGCAATTTTCGTAAGTTGTGGGGCTGTTTTGCAATTTACGAAAACTTTAGGGGCTGTTTTGCGATAAATAAAAGTTTCTGGAAATAAAAATTATTATTTCTGTTTTCTGGGCCAATTTGCAAGTTCTGGAATTTTTGGGGCTGATTTGTTATTTCCAAAAGTTTTGGGGTCAAAAAGTAATTTTCGAAAATTGAAGGACCAAACTGTAATTTTCAAAATTTGAAATTTCCAGAATCTGAATTATGTTTAAAAGGAGTTTTATTATCCGAAGGATTAATTTTTCATAATTAGTAGTGGACTAAAGTAAGAACCATGAGATATTTTAAAAGGGGTTTTAAAATAGAAGTTGTGATTTAATTTTAAAAGGGGTTTTAAAATAAAATCAAAGTGTCTTTTTAAAAAGGGGTTTTAAAATGATAAGTAAAAGATTGTTTTAGAAAGGGGTTTTAAAACTAGAATCTAAAGTTATTTTAAAAGGTAATTTTAAAATAATATAAGAAATAAGAAAATTATAATTTTGCTTGTTTCTTGCTCAACGTGAAATTGTTTACGTGGTTTTCGATCGCGCCGAGCCTTGACCTTTAGGTTAGATGTGATTGGTTGTTTTAATCTTATTGGTTTTATTGGGCCTGCGAGCCTTATGTTTTTGGGCCACTTTGAGCCATTGTAATAGATATGGCTTTACTGTTTTATTAGTTTAGGATGGAGGCCCGTTACAAGCAAGGTGGGAGCCCAAGAAGACTAAAGGCCATGTATGCATGGTAAAATGTGTAATAGAGTAGGTCTCTGTGAAACCTAATAGATTGACCAATAGGACCATCGTCTTTGGCTCGATGGTGGTCCGCATAGGAGGCTCCCGATCGAAAACATACTGTGGTAGCATGCATGCTAGGTGTGAATGTTTTATTTTATTTGTTGATTTATTTTTGGCTTGCGCGCTAGAATTTAGATCACTAAATAAGTTATAAAGCATAATTAATGCGGTGAGATCTCGAGGAGAGTTACCTCAAACTTCCTAAAACCGAAAATCCCCTCTCGAATTAAAATATTAAGTCATATTGGGTAAACTATAAAATGAAGTTTTATAGATCCAAGCCTTCCATCAATAGGGACTAGTGTATGTTGTCTACTTATCGATAGAGGTGATCCAGAGTCTGGCACCCGAGTCGAAGAAAGGGACAATACACGAAATTCCTTGATTCTTGTTTTTAACTAAACTCGACAAGGGTGGGGACTGGTCGGGATGTGAAAATCGACCGATAACCAGTTACGGGGATTTCATGACCGGGCCAGTTTCTCATCAAGATTGACTGGGTTAGACTTAAACGAGTAGTAACATTTATGATGTAGCAGTGCTAGATAGATGCGAAAATCGAGGCAAAATAGCTTGAAGGTTGTGGAGTAACACAATTGGTAAAAGTATACCTACCTAGGGAATTAATTGTATGACCGCGAGTCGTGGGTGCAATTAATGTCTGCCGGGACGTCAAGACCTACTAGGAAATAGAATTTCCCGAACAATGCAAGGGGTTATTGTTTCTATAAAATAGTGGGAGAACTTTTTCGATAGAAAGACCAATCTTCGTTAATTATAAGTATTATCTTAAATCTGTCTGCTTATTGTTGTCTGTTATTTATATTTAGCCATGCCAAAATTCACTGCCAATTGCGAACAAACTATATTGCAAATCTGGATATCATCACTCCACGATGAAGGCATGACTGGGTACAAAAATATTAATAAATATTGCACTTACCTGATCAAGAGGCTAAAACGAATCGATGAGCTTGGAGCTATATTGACTCTAGATGATAAGATGGTAATCATCACAAATGGCCTGCCTGAATCATTCTCTCATTTTATCGATCATTGTGAAGTTCCACACAAAGGAATTGAGACCGATGATTTGCATAAGTTGTTAGAAAAATATGAGAAAGCCCTCGAAAGAGGACAAGGATTGATCGAAGGAAAGAATTGTCCCTTATGTAAGAAAAATGAGGAACTGAGTAACATGACTGATGAGGAATTCCGAAACATACTTGACCAAGGTATAACCTAAGTTATTTCCTTTTTGATGAAAAACATCTTAAGATCTTCTTTTGATGTAAATCATCTAACATTTCTGGTTTCTGTAAAAGTGTTTACAGAGGATGACTGGAACGTGCTGCATGTAACCAAGTTTGGGTTTCAATTGCACATGAGGGAAACATACTTCAAGGAATGGGTCAAGGAGCATCTGGATTTTTCTTATTAGCACATGTTTTTCTTAGATTCCAGATTTAGGCATTAGTTAGAGTTTTGTCTATTTACTTCAAACATTGTTCGAAACATTTTTAGCTTTACCATTATGAATGGAGTTATTTTAATTAAAGCTTTTAATTCGTACATAACTGCTTTACCGTTGTAAATGAAGCAAAGAAATAAGCATTGATAAAACTTAAACAATTATGCTAGATCAAGAAAAGAAAAACAAATTAGATAATTATCCACATTCGATCATAATTCCTAAAAGAAGGAATCAATGAATTGTTTTCAATCATGACTCTTGAAAAATAGAAGATTGATGAATTCAAAACATGCGAATCCTGTCTGAGTAGGAAATCAATCGATTGAATGAAGGTATTTTGAAATACCAAGTGTTTAATGAATGAAATTCGTGAACACACATGTGGATCACTAAAATAATAGTGCGAGTTATTAATTGCTTCATAAAGTATCCTAATAGCATTTAGGATATGAGTGCTTTGAAAGTACAAGTTTTTGGAAAGGTTGAAGGGTTCAAAGTGTTTCATAAAGGCACTAAGTAAAGTGCAAGTATGGAAATGTTGAAAGGATTCAAAGGATTCCAAAATCGAAGCAATTAAGGGCATTAAAGTATGATCATTCGATATAATCGAAGTGATTAATACATAATCCCTAAATAACTCAAATTATCTAAATCGAGAATAGAATTCTTAAATAGCAAATTAAATCAAATAAAAGGAATCGAACTATGAAAGACTAGATTCATTCCTTAAATTAGTATTGCTAAAACTCCTCAATCAATTCTAGGGGTCAACCCCATGACTCTAGAAGGGTACTTTGACTAAGTAACTTATTTAAGTCAATTCCTTCGAAAAACCGTACTAACCCAAGTATGGTATATCATCCATGAATGATAAAATTGGATAGCGGATCCAATTGAGAAAATTTGTAGGGTATTCAACGAAATCCATTGAATACCTGTTCCATGATCCTAAAGAACGAAAGTAGTCCGTTCCTGAGGATTCCCAATTCTTAGAGGGTGGTTCCCTCGCTAATAGAAATGGGATTTTACCATGGAACTTGATGAAGTCCTAGACTTGGACACATCCCTACAAATAGTGGGAGTATATTTCCAAACCTACTGAACCAAAATTTTGTACACCAAATTTCGAAGATTCGATCAAATTCGAAAAGGAACTAGTACGTTCACGAATATGATCGATTGGATAGTGATCCAAGAACTTTCGAAATATCTATGCATAACATAGATTCGGGCACATAGCTTAAACGCCATGTGATCTAAGTAGATTGTGAATAATCTATTTGGAGACAACGAATCATAGAAGCTTCGTGTGACTGCGAATAATATCCATTAGATTTAAATACAAAGGAAAATCTATGACTCTGGACCAGTATCCCGAAGCTGGAACATGCAACTAGATGAGATAGTCAAAGTAGTTGACTTTATCAAAATTGCATGTAAATCTCAATGTACAAAAGAATCAGTGGGAGTTTTTACATTGTTCGTAATATAAACACTAAAGTTGACATAGATGTTGTAAGAGTGTTAAACGCAGACGAAAGCGTGTTCATTCACGCAATTCTTCATTAAAAGATTTAAGGGATACATCTCACGTATTGGCAGTACGTATCTATTTTGATAGATTAAAGAAGATGTGTGAAATCCCAAAATCTTAGTACATGGACGAAAACTGAATAAAATCAGTATGGAAAGTCATAGTGAGGACAGTTTCCATAGAGATATAAAATCTCTCTCAAAGTCAAGGAGCCCTACATTTGATGAGAAAAGAGGATAATATCTCTGAACACCTTCCATATAAAAGGTGGCATAGTATTTGCAACGTCATGTACAAGACCAGACTAAACACTTGCTATGAGTTTCATAAGCTGATGTTAGTCGAACACCAGTAAGGAGTACTGAATTACCGAAAAGAGCATTTCTTAAGAACTCTGGGAGTTTTGAGGATATATTGCTGGTCAACGGTAATAATGAAGAATTGGAACTCGAAGGATTTAGTGATTCGAGTTTCCCGTTTGAAGTGAATATAATATTCTGGTTTTATGGGGCAACGATGATTTGAAAGGGGTTCAAAAGGGCAATCGATGCCAGGTAACCATAAAACAGAATATTTCGCAGTATTGAATACAGCGAAGGAAAGTGTTTGGACGAAAACTTCTTCCAACAAACTGGAAGTAGTACCTAGCATTGCGAGGCCGATAGTTATCTTCAATGATAACTTAATGCAATTGCTTTAGCAAAGGAATAGAGATCTCACCCATGATCTAAACACAAATATACCATATGATCTGGAAAATCATAGGTAGAATAAGACGTGGGGGCACGTCAAGAGACAACATAGCAGATCCACTAATTAAATCATAATCACAAAAGGGTTCGACGGACATCTGGAGTGAGATGGGCCTTAGAAACGTATGTGGTTGGCTTTAGGGCAAGTGGGAGATTGATAGGATAGTACCCAGCAAGCCAACAAATATAAGCTTGTTTAGGTACTTCCTTTAGAAGCAATCTTATGATTCATAAGATAATACGCCCGTTTATTCATAGTACGTGAATTAAACAATGGCCAACTTCATCTCTCGCGAACGTATCTAAGCGATTGGATGAAACCCTGAGATCACTCATGACTACGGGATTATTCACTTCAGTATTGGGTGCGATTAATCATGAAACAGTCTCAAAGGTCGTGATCTCAAAAATGTTCCAAGTCATAGATTCATATCGAGACGGGGTACCGAATGAATCGTCAAGACTTGTGGGATTATGCATGATTCACATGAAGTGAATTTGTTGTCGTTTCATGAACAAGGCATTGAATGCTAGTGCATATGACTAGGTGGTTCGATAGGGGATCGAACGCGTCGAACGACCCGAACAGAGAGACCCATCGTGGAAGTGCGTTAAGCATATCGGTAATGGGATGTCTCTCAAGACTTATAATAGTGTACGATTTAGTCCTTTGACTTGAGGTACTATGGCGGATTCGGTACACGGGAATACTTACTTTGATTTAGGAGCCGATCACATAGCTTGGTCATTGTGCGACTACTTTGGGTACGTATGAACGTGTGCGCGGATAGTTAGTACTAATATAGGATCTATCGACTCATCCTGATAAGATGAGAGAATTTCCTGTACGTTCTTAGATAATAAATCCGAGGAATCTACGGCCGTAGTCGGTGACGGATTTGGAAAGGGGTTTCCAAATTTAGCAGTCACACTGGAATTATTATCCTGAATTAGAAAGTACAGAATTGAGATAATTAGAGGTGCCGACCAATTCACACACCCTAGGTCTCAATCGGGAAATTAGTCGCTAGAAGGACCGTATGTACATGGCATTTATAAGAGGTGAAGGTTCACGAAATCAATTCACCTGAAGTTGGGCCTCATGGGCTTGTGGCTAGACATCGACCATGAGGTGTGGGTACTCCTGAATTAATAAGGAAATTAATTCTGGAGTGGTCAATTAAAGTGGTTAATTGATCGGAGCAATTAATTGCTCACTAATTAAATCACAAAAGTCGTGAGCCTGCTGCCAATTGATGGTGAACCTAGAGGGTCACACACAATACAGTTGGACAGTGACAGTCTGAAAGGAATCAATTGATTTAAGGAATTAAATCAATATATGAATTAAAGTATTAATTCATGAAGAAGAATAATTAATTAGAAGTAACTAATTAATTAATCGAGAATTAAAGTGTTAATTCGAAGTGGAGAATCATTAATTAGAAGTAACTAATTAATGAATCAATTGGAATTTCTAATTGATTAAATCCTCAATTAAAGTGTTAATTGGAAAGGATTAATTAATTAATAGTGGATTAATTAATTAAACACATGGGCCGATCCATATGAAAGTTAATTGATCTAGGATTAATTAATTTAAGCATATGGGCCGATTATTGTAAAGATAAATTAATCTGGGATTAATTAATCTTGCATGGGCATATTTTGGGAACAATGATCAAATTAAGTTTAGGACTAATTAAAAGCACATGGGCCGATTTTATTGAATTAGGTTGGCCGATTTTTGCTTGATTATTTATTCTTGAATTAATGTTGATTATGTTTGATTATGATAGGGATTAAGAGTTTGTGTTATCTTGTGTAACTAGGAAAGAGATTGAAAGATATCTTGTTTCCTAAAGTGATAAGATTGTGTATATCTCTTTTCTTGATAAGAAGATATTCTTTCAAGAATTAGATGTCTATTAGGAGAAGGAGTCTTCTAATAGAGATATCTATAAATACTAGATACACATAATCTAATCACAAGAGAGAACCCTAAGAGATTTATTCTAAGCAAGAAAGAAAATCACAACACAAGAAAACACATCAAGGCCGAAAATTTCAGCCCCCTCTCGCCCCTAATTGCATAATCGAACCCTATAGAAATCGCCCTCCCTGTGTAGGATTTTTCTCCAATTCTTCTTCCCGGATCCGCATCAAATTCCTGACGAGACGATTCATTATTCCTAGTTCTGAGCCTGGGGATTTCGCGAAGTCACTCAAATCCAACTGGTGTGGACTATCTCTAGAGGCACAACACTTGGGGTGCTCTAGTGAACAACCGAAGACCGGAGGAAACCACCACCTTGCCTGTGGTGAGGTAAAATGGCTTTTACCACCTATTTAATTTTAGTATATGCATGCTCTAATTAAATTCAACCTTTATTCATATGTGCTAATAAGAAACCCTGGGATTTGGTGTATGATAAAAAATTTTAAATTCCGCACTGTTGTAGTTGACAAATTATACCCAAAAAACCCAACAAACACCTCAAGATCTTAGGCTCAGAACTGGATTCAGGAAGTTTGTCGAAGCAGGATTGTGTAGATTCTCTTGACAGGTCAAGATCTATCACAGAGGAACGGAGGGAGATGATCGGCGGCACAAGAGCAGCCCACGGCAGCAGGGTGGCGGCGTCTCTTGGTGGCGGCGGCGGCTAGGGCTTCTAGCACTAGGGGGCGGCGGCTAGGGTTGAGAGTAGAGCTAGGGTTTTCTTCTTAGGGTGTTCGCTTATGAGCTCAAGTAGATCCCCTTTATATAGACTCCCTCAACCTAGGTTTTGCATGACTCCTTATGGGCTTTTAATTAAAAGCCCATGTCTTGCAAGCCTAGTTCATTTAATTAATTGCTTAATTAAATGCCCAGTCCAATTAAATCATTATTTCTTTTATATAATTAATTAGCAACTCAATTAAGTATTTAATTAATTAAGTTAGCCAATTAATTAATCTCCCACTTGAATTAAATACTTTTAATTCATTTAATTGATTTAATTACCTTTAAATCAATTAATTCCTTTTGTATCCTTTTCAACAGTCACCGTCCAATTGTATTGTGTGTGACCCTCTGGGTTCACCATCAATTGGCAGCAGGCCCACGAATTCCTCGTGATTTAATTTATGAACAATAAATTGCTCCGGTCAATTAAACAACCTTTAATTGACCACTCCTAGAATCAATTCCTCTATTAACTCAGGAGTACCTACATTTCATGGTCGATGTCTAGCCACAAGCCCATGAAGCCTAACTTCAGGTGAATTGATACTTGTGAACCTCGTCTCATATAATTACCATGTACATACGGTCCTTCTATCGACTAATATTCCCGATCAAGACTTAGGGTGTGTGAATTGATCGGCACCTCTAAATTTGTCTCGATAGCTATACATTCTAATTCAGGATAATATACCTTTGTGACCTTCTAAATTTGGAACCCCTTTCCAAATCCGTCACCGACTGCGGCCGCAGATTCCTTGGATATATTATCTAAGAATCGTATAGGAAATTCTCTCATCCATTACGATGAGTCAATAGATTCCATATCGGTACTAACCATTCGCGTACATGTCCATACGCACCCAACCTAGGCATGTTATGACCAAGCTACGTGGCCTATACCTAGATCTAAGTACGCACTTTCATGCACCGAATTCGCCCTAGTACCTCAAGTCAAAGGACTAAATCGTACACTATTATATTCCTTGAGAAACATCCCATCACCGATATGCGTCATGCGCTTCCACAATGGGTTTCTCTGTTCGGGTCGTTCGATGCGTTCAATCCTCCATTGAACCACCTACTCATATGCACTGGCCTCAAATGCCTTGCTCATGAAACGCTACAAATTCACTCCATGTGAATCATGCATACTTGTACAAGTCTTTTCGATTCCTACGATACCCCGTCTCGTTTTGGAATCTATGACTTGGAACAGTTTTTAAGATTACGACCTTTGAGACTGTTTCATGATTGCACTCAGTACTGAAGTGAATCGTCCCATAGTCAAATGTAATCTAAGGGTTTCATCCAATCGCTTAAATGTATTCGCGAAAGATGAAGTTGGCCATTGTTTATCCTTATACATATATAAATAAACATGCGTATTATTATAAAATCAAAGATCGTTTCATACAGGATAGATCTATTACAAGCTAACAGAACTGGCTTGCAGGGCACTATCCTATCATTACACCCATGACTCGTGGCCATACAATTAATTCTCCAGGTAGGTATACTTTTACCAATTGTGTCACTACACAACCTTGTAGCTATTTTGCCTCGGTTTTCACACTCATCTAGCACCGCTACATCATAAGTGTTACTAATCGTTAAGTATAACCCTTCAATCATGATGAGCAACAGGCCCGATCGTGAATTCTCCGTGACTAGTTATCGGTCGATATTCACATCCCGACCAGTCCTCACCCTTGTCGAGTTTAGTTAAAAATAGGAATCATGAAATTTCGCATATTGTCCCTTTCTTCAACTCAGGTGCCAGACTCTGGATCACCTCTGTCAACAAGTAGACAACTTACGCTAGTTCCTATTGATGGAAGGCTTGGATCTTTAAAACTTCGTTTTACAAGTACCCAATTTGACTTAATATTTAATTCGAGAGGGGAATTTCGGGTTTGAAAGTTATACTAACTCTCCTCGAGATCTCACCGCATAAATTATGCTTTATCTTTTATCTACGATCTAGATTCTAGCGCACATCACATACAAGCCAAACATAAATCGATAAACAAATTAAAACCATACAAGCCTAGCATGCATACTACCACAATATGTTTTCGATCGGGAGCTTCCTATGTGGGTCATCGAGCCATGATGCTGGCCCAATTGGTCAATCTAAAGGGTTCCCAAAAGACCTAGGCTATTACATAAACAACCATGCATACATGGCCTTCATCTCTTCTTGGGCTCCCACCTTGCTTGTAACGGGCCTCCATCCTAAACTAATAAAGCAGTAAAGCCCTATTCTATTACAAAGGCTCAAAGTGGCCCAAAAACAACATAAGGCTCGCAGGCCCAATAAAAACCAAACAATAAATTAACTCAATCACATCTACCCAAGGGTCAAGGCTCAGCATGATCGAAAACCACGTAAACAGTTCACTTAGAGTAAAAAACAGTTTAACAACTTTTTACGTATTTCATTCTTATTCTTAAAACACCTTTTAAAAATATTTTCTTATGATTCTTACTTTTTAGTCACTACTAATTATGACAAAATCAATCTTCGGGTAAACAAAACAAGTTTCCTGCTTAAAATCAGATTCGGATTTTTCAACTTTTGAAAATTGCAGTGCGACCCCTCAACTTTCGGAAATTGCACTTTTGACCCCAAAGTTTTTGAAATGTTACAAAACACCACTAAAAACCAATTCGGCCAGAGGACAAGAAAATAAAATTTTGAATCCAGAAAATTTTCGATTTTGCAAATACACCCCTGAAACAGTCCTTTAATTTTCGGAAATTGCAAAAATGACCATAAAATACTTACCGACCAGAATTGCAAAAACAGTCCAGATTTTCCAAAAAATTTCCAGAAAATAAAATTTCCAGCCCTAATATTGAAATTTGCGATTTTTGCATAAAAGTCCTGAAGTTCGAAAAACTATAAATTTGCCACAGATCTGAAAAAACAATTTTACCCAATCGTAGGTCTAGTCATAACAAGTAAGAATCAACACACAGAACATAAATAACACATGTATCCATATATTTATTCACGTTCAGGCCTTTTCGCATAATAATAATGGAGTTGCCTTTGATACTACCGTTGGGATATCTCGGTTGTCAAAACAACGACAGTGTGGAATTTAAATTTTTTTCGAAGTTACCTATTAGTCCCATGATACATAAAACCATCTTATATATGCGAAAAGGTTGAATCGCGCAACAAAGATAAATAAAGGGGCACTACAACAAAAATGATATTTGGTGGCATCAAGCTTGATGGCATTTTGAAGAAAATGTGGGAAAAAATTAATATAGTTACATTTTTTTTAAAATGTAAGAAATTATAAATGTTAAATACACTATTTAGTGACATTTTACTATATTATGGTTTTGTGTGCGGCTAGGGTTTAGGGGGCGGTTCAGGGTTTTGTGTGCAAGAATGAGATTAGGTTTCCAACTTCTTCTTTGAGTATTACTTAGACTCCTTTTATAAACCTCCCACTTAACCTAGTCTTGCAAGACTTCTTCTGGGATTTTAATTAAAGGCCCATGTCTTGCAAGTTAATTTAATTAACCCATTAATTAATAAATTAATATCTCTCTCTTAATTAATTAACACTTTAATTAATATTTAATTAACTAGATCATCTAATTAATTAGTACTCCAATTGAATTAACACTTTAATTCATTTATTGATTTAACATCCTTAAATCAAGTATTTCCTTTTATGACTGTCACTGTCCAACTATATTGTGTGTGACCTTCTAGGTTCACCATCAATTGGCAGCAGGCCCACGAGCTCTTCGTGATTTAATTTACGAGCAGTTAATTGTTCCCATCAATTAAACCCCTTTAATTGACCACTCCAGATTTAATCTCCCTTATCAATTCAGGAGTACCCACACTTCATGGTCGATGTCTAGCCACAAGCCCATGAAGCCCAACTTCAGTTGAATTTATATTTGTGAACCTCACCTCTTATAAATGCCATGTACATACGGTCATTCTATCGACTTAATTTCCCGATCAAGACATAGGGTGTGTGAATTGATCGGTACCTCTAATTTTCTCGATAACTATACTTTCTAATTCCGGATAATAATCCAGTGTGACTGCTAAATTTTGGAAACCCCTTTCCAAATCTATCATCGAATGCGGCCGCAGATTCCTCGTATATATTATCTAAGAATTGTATAGGAAATTCCCTCATCCATTACGATGAGTCGGTAGATTCCATATTGGTACTAACCACTCGCATACACAACTATACGCACCCAACCTAGGCACATTATGGTCAGGCTACGTGACCTGTACCTAGATCTAAGTACGTACACTCATGTACCGAATTCGCCCTAGCACCTCAAATCTAAGGATTGAATTGTACACTATTATAAGTCTTGAGAAACGTCCCATCACCGATATGCGTCATGCGCTTCCACAATGGGTTTCTCTGTTCGGGTCGTTCGATGCGTTCGATCCCCTATCGAACCACCTACTCATTTGCACCGACATCAAAATGTCTTGTTCATGAAACTCTACAAATTCACTTCATGTGAATAATGCATATTCATACAAGTCTTGACGATTTCTACGATACCCTGTCTCGTTTCGGAATTTATGACTTGGAACGTGTTTTAAGATCACGACCTTAGAGACTGTTTCATGATTGCACTCAATACCCAAGTGAATCGTCCCATAGTCAAATGTGATCTAAGGATTACATTCAATCACTTAAATGTATTCGCGAGAGATGAAGTTGGCCATTGTTTATTCTATACAGATATAAATAAACGTGCATATTATTTATAGAATCAAAGATTGTTTTTACAAAATAGACTTATTACAAGCTAAAGTGAATCGGCTTGCTGGGCACTATCCTATCATCTCTACAGATACGTGATGAGGGGTAATTTGGATCCCCTATTCTTGCTTGCTCAATGTGGATCGAACAACACCAGTTTCCGTCCCCAGAAGTGCCGAACCGAGTCGGGGTATGTAGTGAACTGTTCCGAGCCAATAAAGAGAATCCGAGATCGAAGGTTACTATTGGGCCGAGCCCAGGCCCAAGCCAGCGGACCAGAAAAGTACTCTTGCAAGTGTGTCAGAAAGCCCATTACCTCAGCTATAAATACCCCTAGCATTTATGACAACACAACTTCCCAGGTGCTCTTCCTCCGAGGTTGCTGCTCGGTGCTACATAGGAAGTTTAGTATAGGCTTTCTTATGTGTATTTCACCCTCTAGCTTGTACGGCATCCTATAATGCTCGGATAGGACTCTCGATATTTGTAATTTGTACTCAACCATTCTGAATACAATACTATTGATCTTTTATTTCTATTTACAAGCATTAGCACGGCATTTTACACCACTTAGATCGAACAAAGCGAAAACCCGTAAGATCAATTGGCGCCCACCGTGGGGCCTTATTCGAGTATTAGATCGAAATATGCTTACTAAGAGTAGAAATACGTATATCAGCGGAGAGCCACACTAACCAGAAACGCAGCCATTTACTTTCCAGGACGATCCTTCGACCAGCGGAGCGTTCGTCAATTTAAGATCGAAGATAAGACCTATGGGGATATCCTCCGACCAGCGAAGCATTCGTCAATTTAAGGTCGAAGATAAGACCTATGGGGTGAATTTCCGACCTTTAGATTGGTGGTTCTATTCTGTGATTGTCTAGTTCATTTATTCCTTCGTTGGATTTATTTTCCACAAATGATCAATTCTCTATTCATAAGTGAATAAGAAGTTTCACAAATATCGTTCTCAACTAACTAACACAGAATTAATCCAATCAGCTTGATCATCAATTAACGACAAAAGGTTATGAGAGTCTATGGAGTTACAGCTTATTAATGTTCGGAATTTATTTTTCCGACCATCATATTTAGTAATCTCAGAATAAATTAGACGAATCAATTATTTCTCGATCAATCGCATAGTCCGTATAAATTATTTATCGATTATCTGATGCTTTTCTCGATCAGTTGGGATAGATTTGGTTTCATTCACTTGCTCAATGACAATTTCTAATGGATCCTGCAATTGAATATTAGTAAACGTCCGCTAGTACAACGACAACAGGTTATATAAATCCTCGAAGTCGCAACCGAGGGTGGGCTACTGTTCGATCGCTAAAAGAAATTTATGCTGCCGAAGGGAAGGGATAGATAATTTCACGATAACTACAAGTTCCAACGAGTCTCACTCATATTCGATCGAAGAAATTGAAAGGACATAAAAGAATAAAGCAATGAAATTCGATCAGAAAACAAAGCTTTATTATTGATATTCTTCAAACAAATTACAAGCGAAGCTTCGGGTATGATATTAAAACTCGAGCTCAAGAGATACAGTACAATCACTCCTACCGTACTACAAATTTTACAAGTAATTCTACCCTGTTATATATTCGGTCATCATTCCCTTTAGATCGCTCCAGATGCAGAACTCAACAGTGATTCTTCATGGCCATCACTCGCCACGTGTCGCACATCAGTCTTCATATGAGATAAAAGCCGGATCGGAGCTCCTCTCCAGGGTTTCAAACCGATCTTAGGTCTTCATCTGTAAATAATGATTGTCATACTCAATCATTATCTACAGCCTAATCCGAACCGGTGCAGCGAAGGGTTATCTCAACAGAGTCACCCCAAGCGAGCTCGAAGGAACTATACTTCAAGAAAGCCCTCAAGGAAGCTGGTGCTCCAGATTTAAAGAACTCCTCTGAGATTAACCAGCTGCCCGATCAGACACTACACCAGAAAACCGGAATTCTAACCCGCCCTAGATAAGGTATATCTAAGAAAATAGGTTGCCTGCCGGTATTCTAGGCGCAATTTCTTTTGCGTGTCGATATTCTATGCGAAAAAGATTACACCAAAGGAACCAAGATCGAAAAACAGGGTTCGAATTCTAATCTCAAACTCCTTTATCTTGGAGATAATATGAATCAAATGTAAAATTCGATCCATGGGGATCGGACGAAGCATAAAGGGAGAAGTGAGGAATGTCGTATAAACAAGTTGGACCTATTTATAGCGGCGAAGGGTTTTGGACCAACGGCCCAGATAACAGGTTGCGAATGGTTAGGATGTACGTAATAAATGAACTGACCGATACGTTTCCTGAGAAATGGGGTCCTGTTTGCTTAAGAGAAGCGAACGATCTAACAGTACGTAAAAAAGGGCTTGTTCGAAAGAATCGTTCGAACAAATTCTTATTCATTACCCTATTCGGAGGACAACACCGGGATCATGAATACATGTCTAAAATTCAACCCTTGTGCGCACGATATTTTAAGACATGAAACCAGTACTGCAAACTCATAGCATCATTTTCGAGAAATCGCAATTCGAAAAATTCTATATCCGGCTTGTTCCAAAGGAAGAAAATCAATCACTCAGCTTATTATCAAAGTTCTCAAAGAAGTCAGAAGGAAAGAGTAGGAGAATAATTACATGCTTATTATCAGATGATTCTATTATCAATTTCGTATCCTTTAACTCGGGTGATTATCTGGAGAAAGGTCCTACTCCGAGTTCGGAAAATTGTCAAGACAAAAGGATTATTAAGTTCTAGGGTTATTTACTATTTGATATCTCATTGTGTTTCATCTATTCTCACGATTACAGAAGACTATTATTTTAAAAAGTTTATTTCGAAGAAAGTTATTTATTCAGTAAAAGCCCATTTCGCCAGAATTCCTATTTATTCGTCATATCCTCATATTCTCGATCTCTATTCATCTATTATCAATCTCTATTTATCTCCATCTACTATTAAAAGGGGTAAAAGCTGTTGCTACGACCCTCGAAGATCGACCAAGGGTGAAAGCCGTTGCTACGCCCCTTGGATCGAAAAATAAAAATGGGTGACGACCCTCGGGCTAAAAATGCTCTGAAACGACTAAGGGTGAAAGCCGTTGCTATGGCCCTTAGATCGAAATAAATCAAAAGGGTGAAAGCTGTTGCTAAGACCCTCAGGTGAAAGCTGTTGCTATGACCGATCAAAACAACTAAGGGTGAAAGCCGTTGCTATGCCCCTTAGATCGAAATAAATCAAAAGGGTGAAAGTTGTTGCTAAGACCCTCAGGTGAAAGCTGTTGCTATGACCGATCAAAACGACTAAGGGTGAAAGCCGTTGCTATGCCCCTTAGATCGAAATAAATCAAAAGGGTGAAAGCTGTTGCTATGACCTCAGGTGAAAGCCGTTGCTATGACCGATCAAAACGACTAAGGGTGAAAGCCGTTGCTATGCCCCTTAGATCGAAATAAATCAAAAGGGTGAAAGCTGTTGCTAAGACCTCAGGTGAAAGCCGTTGCTATGACCGATCAAAACGACTAAGGGTGAAAGCCGTTGCTATGCCCCTTAGATCGAAATAAATCAAAAGGATGAAAGCTGTTGCTAAGACCTCAGGTGAAAGCCGTTGCTATGACCGATCAAAACGACTAAGGGTGAAAGGCGTTGCTATGGCCCTTAAATCGAAATAAATCAAAAGGGTGAAAGTTGTTGCTAAGACCTCAGGTGAAAGCTGTTGCTATGACCGATCAAAACGACTAAGGGTGAAAGGCGTTGCTATGCCCCTTAAATCGAAATAAATCAAAAGGGTGAAAGCTGTTGCTAAGACCTCAGGTGAAAGCTGTTGCTATGACCGATCAAAACGATTAAGGGTGAAAGCCGTTGCTATGCCCCTTAGATCGAAATAAAATGAAGGGTGAAAGCCGTTGCTAAGACCCTAAATGCAAAATTATCAATTATCCAAATATTCCGATGGTACCCTGTTTTGAACTACAGCGATCGAGATCTACTAAGGTCGCCAATCTTTATCCAAGTATAATTAATTTTCGATTACTCTATCAACGAATGAGATCGACGAAGAACGTCAATTATCGTTTATATCTGAATATTAATGGTCGAAGTTCAATCAAGGGACGATTATATAGTCGATGATTCGATCATTAAGAAGCTAATGTTTTATTGTCTTATTACTATTCAAAGTCGCTAAGGAATAGCACTTGTCGTTCGTACTTTTGGGGCGAAGAAATTGATGCTCGGTTGCTATTTACAGAAGCAAATCTACAGATTAACCTGTAAAAATGGCAAAGGAAATAAATATTTCATTCGTGAACTTTCAAACAGTTACAAGAGAATTCATGATTACAAGAAGGAAAATCGAGCAAAGCTGAAACCTTACATTTAGTGTAATCCGATTACAAATAATTAACCCTACGCTAGAATATTTTCGTAGTCGGAGGAGGAAAGCGGGGCTAGTACACTTCTACCCTTCATCCATCGCTTCCTTGATGATTGCTCCACGCCGAACCGGGTCGAAAGACAGGGAAGCAACTCCAGTTGGAATTATCCCTGCCGAATCCGAAGGCAACACTCTTCAAGTTGCATCTCGAAGAGGTTGAGATCGAGTGCAGAAAAACTCCTTCCACGAGTTGACCCACTATCCGACTGGATGGAGTGACGGGATACAGGAATTCGAACCAGCCTCAAATGGATGGAATCAGAGAGAGTTGGTCGCCTGCCGGTACCCAGTCGCAATTCTTTTCGCCTATCGATACCCTAGTCGAAATAAGTCGCCATTGAAGACAGCCAAAGTAGTAATGGAAGACAGTTCGAACCCGAACCTCGAACCATTTTATCGGAACTAAGAAACTTTCGTATGGCTGGGATTTCCGCCTCTTCTGCCCCTTGAGAATATGCGCGAGCTGAGTCTTGTTTGGTTTGCTCAAGCTCGATCTTAATTCTCTTAAGCTCATCCTCGAGTGCGCTCTTTTCTGTAACTACTGATAACAATTCATCCTCCATAGAGGAGGAATGTTTCTTACTTGTATTCTCTAGCTCTTTCTTCACTTGAAACAGTTCTCGTTGACTGTCTGCCAGTTGAGATCGAAGGGTTTGATTATCAACGAAAATTTGTGTGTATGCATCATGAGCATCTTGCGACTCCTGCTCTAGCAAAGCTACGCGATAGGTCTGAAGAGCGAACAAATCCCCGACCTATGAGAAATTTTCGATTATCAGTAAATATTAGAGACTCCAAAGAAAGAAGAAATAGTCAAAAGACGATTCTTACCTCATGATACGTCCGGGAGAAATCACTCAGAACCTCAAAACTACCTTTGATGGTTTGAAGCAGCATATCCCGCTTAAACCGACTAGCCATATAAATTCTAGTGGCTTTGTCGAATTCATTCTCACCACCTGAATCTAGGTCGGTTTGAATAGTCCCGTCTTCGGGGTATCCAGCAGCTCTGCTACCGCGGAAATGTTCGTCCATGATGATAGGATAGTGCCCTGCAAGCCAGTTCTGTTAGCTTGTAATAGATCTATCCTGTATGAAACGATCTTTGATTTTATAATAATACGCATGTTTATTTATATATGTATAAGAATAAACAATGGCCAACTTCATCTTTCGCGAATACATTTAAGCGATTGGTTGAAACCCTTAGATTACATTTGACTATGGGACGATTCACTTCAGTACTGAGTGCAATCATGAAACAGTCTCAAAGGTCGTAATCTTAAATCTGTTCCAAGTCATAGATTCCTAAACGAGACAGGGTATCGTAGGAATCACCAAGACTTGTACAAGTATGCATGATTCACATGGAGTGAATTTGTAGTGTTTCATGAACAAGGAATTTGAGTCCAGTGCATACGAGTAGGTGGTTCAATGGAGGATTGAACGCATCGAACGACCCGAACAGAGAAACCCATTGTGGAAGCGCATGACGCATATCGGTGATGGGATGTTTCTCAAGGAATATAATAGTGTACGATTTAGTCCTTTGACTTGAGGTACTAGGGCGAATTCGGTGCATGAAAGTGCGTACTTAGATCTAGGTATAGGCCACGTAGCTTGGTCATAACATGCCTAGGTTGGGTGCGTATGGACATGTGCGCGAGTGGTTAGTACCGATATGGAATCTATTGACTCACCGTAATGGGTGAGAGAATTTCCTATACGATTCTTAGATAATATATCCAAGGATTCTGCGGCCGCAGTCGGTGACGGATTTGGAAAGGGGTTTCCAAATTTAGAAGGTCACAAAGGTATATTATCCTGAATTAGAAAGTATAGCTATCGAGACAAATTTAGAGGTGCCGATCAATTCACACACCCTAAGTCTTGATCGGGAATATTAGTCGATAGAAGGACCGTATGTACATGGCAATTATATGAGACGAGGTTCACAAATATCAATTCACCTGAAATTGGGCTTCATGGTCTTGTGGCTAGACATCGACCATGAAGTGTGGGTACTCCTGAATTAATAGAGGATTTAATTCTAGGAGTGGTTAATTAAAGGTTGTTTAATTAACCGGAACAATTTATTGTTCATAAATTAAATCACGAGGGATTCGTGGGCCTGCTGCCAGTTGATGGTGAACCCAGAGGGTCACACACAATACAATTGGACGGTGACTGTTATAAAAGGACATGAAAGGAATTAATTGATTTAAAGGTAATTAAATCAATTAAATGAATTAAAAGTATTTAATTCAAGTGGGAGATTAATTAATTGGCTAACTTAATTAATAATTGAGTTGCTAGTTAATTAAAAGAAATATTGATTTAATTGGACTGGGCATTTAATTAAAGTAGTTAATTAAATGGAGGATTGCAGGACATGGGCTTCTATTAATTAAAGCCCATAAGGAGTCTTGCAAACCCTAGGTCAGAAGGAGTCTATAAAAGGGGAACTACATGAGCTTAAAAGCGAACACCTAAGAAAGAAAAACCCTAGCCTCCCTCTGCCCTAAAAGCGCCGCCCCCTCTCCAAGCAAACCCTAGCCGCCGCCGCCACCACTAGCCGCCGCCACTGTGCTGCCGTGAGCTCCTTGGTGCCGCCGCCGCCGAGATCTCCTCCTCCATTGAATTAGATCTTGATTTATCAAGAGATCTCATACAATCCTTCAATAACAAATCTCCTGCATCGAGTTCTGAGCCTAAGATCTTGAGGTGTTGCCAGAATCCAATTGGTGTGGACTATCCCTGGAGGTGAGACAATTGGATCACTCCTGTGAACCGGATCAGAATCAGAATCGAAGACCGGAGGTTTCCACCACCTTGCCTGTGGTGAGGTATATCGCAAAAACCCCCTTTGTTAATTCATTGTGTGCGTTTTTGTTTAAGCTTTTGTATACATAATATGGAGACATCTTTTATGGGACCATTGGATACCTCGAAAAATTTTAAATTCCGCACTTTGTTGTTTGACAAATCGAGCTATATCCCAACAGTGGTATCAGAGCCAACTCCATTATTATTATACAAAAGCCTGAACATAATTGTGTTCACCGTATATGTTTAATTATATGTATGAGAACACGTGATAATTATGTTCTGTAAGTTGATTCTTGCTTGTTATGACTAGATCTATCAATGGGTAAAACTGCTTTTCAAGATCTGTGCCGTTTTTTATAGTTTTTGAAAACTTCAGGACTTTTGGGGTAGAAATCGCAAATCAGGGTTTTTGAGGGCTGAAAATTCGAAATTTTTGAAATCTGAAAATCTGAAAATTCTGGACTATTTTTGCAATTCTGGTCGCACGGTTTTTGGGGTCGTTTTGCAATTTCTGAAAACTTAGGGGCTGTTTTGCAATTACCGAAACTTGAGGGGTCAATTTGAAAAAATCAAAAATTTTCAAAATTCAAAATTTTATTTTCTGGAATCTGCCCGAATCTGTCCAGGGGTGTTTTTGTAACTTTTTAAAAGTTTTGGGGTCAAAGTGCAATTTTCGAAAGTTGAGGGGCCGAAAATGCAATTTTCAAAAGTTGAAAAACAGATTCTGAAATTGAGCAGAAAATTAATTTTTGTTTACCCGGATATTTATTTTGTCATAATTAGTAGCGACTAAAAAGCAAAAATCATAGGTATTAGTTTTAAAAGGATGTTTTAAAATTAAGATAGAAGAAAGTAAAAGATGTTTACATGTTTCTTGCTCTACGTGAACTGTTTACGTGGTTTTCGATCGAGACGAGCCTTGACCTTAGGGTAGATGTGATTGGTTTAATTTATTGCTTGGTTTTTATTGGGCCTGCCAGCCTATTATTGTTTTTGGGCCACTTTGAGCCTTTGTAATAGAATAGGGCTTTACTGCTTTCCTAGTTTAGGATGGAGGCCCATTTACAAGCAAGGTGGGAGCCCAAGAAGATAAGAAGGCCATGTATGCATGGTACAATGTGTAATAGCATAGGGCCTGTTTGAGAACCCTTTAGATTGACCAATTGGGCCAACATCATTGGCTCGATGATGGCCCACATAGGAGGCTCCCGATCGAAAACATATTGTGGTAGTATGCATGCTAGGCTTGTATGGCTTTTATTTATTTGTCGATTTATATTTAGCTACGCGCTAGAATCTAGATCGTAATAAAAGATAAAGCATAACTGAATCGGTGAGATCTCGAGGAGAGTTAGCATAACTTTCAAAACCAGAAACCCCCTCTCGAATTAAATATTAAGTCATATTGGATTAAAATAAAATGAAGTATTTATATAAATCCAAGCCTTCCATCAATAGGGACTAACGTATGTTGTCTACTTATCGATAGAGGTGATCCAGAGTCTGGCACCCGAGTCGAAGAAAGGGACAATACGTGAAATTCCTTGACTCATGTTTTTAACTAAACATGACAAGGGTGAGGACTGGTCGGGATGTGAGGATCGACCGATAACTAGTTACGGAGAACTCAGGATCGGGCCCGTTGCTCATCACGATTGATGGGTTAGACTTAACGATTAGTAACACTTATGATGTAGCAGTGCTAGATAAGTGCGAAAGCCGAGGCAAAATAAGCTTGAAGGTTGTGGAGTAACACAATTGGTAAAATGTATACCTACCTGGAGAATTGGTTGTATGGCCACGAGTCGTGGGTGCAATTAATTGCTGCTGGGACGTCAAGACCTACTAGGAATTAAATTTCCCGAGCAATCAAAGGGGTGATTGTTTCGATAAAATAGTGGGAGAACTTTTTCGAAAATAAGTCCAAATTCGATAATTATAAGTATTAGGCATAAGATCAGTTAGCTAAATGTTGTCTTCTTTCCAATTGTAGATATTAAGTACAATGTCTAAGAATCCATTATCTGTTATCCTCGACGCAAACAAATTGAATGGCTCAAACTTTGTTGACTGGCTGAGAAATCTCAGAATCGTCCTCGACTCCGAGCGACGTAGCTATGTGCTCGACACACCCATGCCTGCTGCACCCGCAGCACGAGCTAGTGAGGAACAACGAACCGCCCATGCTAAAAGGGTTGATGATGATCTTCAGGTTCGATGTCTCATGCTAGCCTCGATGTCGAATGAACTGCAGAAACAGCTTGCTGCCATGCCGCTTGCTAGAGAGATACTTCTCCACCTCCAGCAAATGTTTGGAGAGAGGTCTCGCACCGAAAGGTTCGCGACCACTAAGGAGTTGTTTCATCTCAAGATGGCTGAGGGAAGCAGTGTCAAGGATCACTGTCTGCGTTTCATCAACCTGGTTGAAAAACTAGGGCGATTGGAAGTAGACTTGCACGCTGATCTTAGCACTGACCTCCTTCTCCATACGCTGCCCCGTTCTTTTGACCAGTTCGTGTTGAACTTCAACATGGAGGATAGAACCCTCGCTCTTCACGAACTGACCAATTTGTTGGTAACGGCAGAATCGACTCTCAAGAAAGAGAAGCCGGTAATGATTGCACACCAATCGAAGGCTGCAAAGCCTAAGAGAGGTAAGAAGAAGAAAAGTGTTTCTTCGAAGGCAATCACCAAGGTGGTTCAAAAGAAGCGCAAAAGCCCAGAAGACGAATGTTTCCACTGCAAGAAAGCAGGGCACTGGAAAAGGAACTGCCCAGACTACCTAAAGATGAAATTGGTAGCCAAAGGTATTTTCTTGGTTGAAGTTAATATTTCTATTAACTGTGCATCGTGGGTGTTAGACACCGCAGCAGGTTCTCATATCTGCAATGATTTGCAGGTGATGGGAGCAGTAAGATACCTGAAGCCCGGGGATAGAATCCTGCGTTTTGGAAACGGAGCTAGGATCGCCGCTGAGGCTATTGGGGACGTCGAATTGGTTTTAGGAAATTTTACTTTGGTTTTAAGGGATTGTCTGTACGTACCAACGATAATTAAGAACATCATTTCTATACCAATGCTAGACATTGATGGTTTTAATTTTTCCATTGAAAATGGAGTTTTTAGCATATTTAAAGGTGGTTTAATGTATGCTTGTGGTACTTTGATAGACGGTCTTTATTCCCTAGAACCTGTTAAATCCGACGTCATGCACATTCAATCTAGAAAAAGAAAATATGATAATCAAACTCCACAACTTTGGCACGCTAGACTTGGACATATTTCCAAGAGTAGGATTCAAAAGTTGGTTTCCTCTAAGGCTCTTGAAATAAAGAACTTGGATGAACTCCCAACTTGCGAATCTTGTCTCAAAGGAAAGATGACCAAATCACCCTTCACAGGGAATCCCGAGCGAACCAAGCAAACATTGGATTTAATCCATACTGACGTTTGTGGACCATTGAGTGTCAATGCGAGAGGAGGATTCTCTTACTTCGTAACATTCACCGACGATTTTAGTCGTTATGGATATGTGTATCTTATGAAACACAAATCCGAAACTTTTGAGAAATTCAAAGAGTTTCGAATGGAAGTTGAGAATCAACTTGGACATAGTATTAAAGCACTTCGTTCTGATAGAGGTGGAGAGTACTTAAGCCAAGAATTCCTTGATTATCTAAAAGAGAATGGAATTCTCGCCCAGCGAACTCCCCCTAGGACGCCCCAACTCAATGGAGTGTCCGAGCGGAGGAACCGAACTTTGTTAGACATGGTTCGTTCCATGATGAGCTTTGCTGACCTTCCCTTTTCGTTTTGGGGCTTGGCCCTATTAACTGCATCGAAGATATTAAACATAGTACCTTCGAAGTCAGTGCCAACAACGCCGCACCAAGTATGGTATGGTAAGGCACCCGTGTATTCGTACTTACGAGTATGGGGATCTCCTGCGTATGTAAAGAACAAAAAGGGAGATAAGCTAGATAGTAGATCTAGTTTGTGCAAATTTGTGGGGTATCCAAAGGAATCCATTGGATACCTGTTCTTCGATCCTAAAGAACGTAATACGTTCGTATCTAGGAACGCCCACTTCTTGGAAGAGGATTTCCTCTCCAACCGAAATGGGACAATCGTAGAACTTGATGAAGTCCAGGAATCGGACCCATCCTCACAAACAGTGGGAGCTGAACCAGAATTTACTGAACCTACTAGTACACCTACTCTTCGAAGGTCTGATCGAATTCGTAAGGAGCCAGAGCGATTTGGTTTCATTCACGAAAATGAAAGAGGTGATAATGATCCAAGGACCTATCAAGAAGCGATGTCAGACATAGACTCGGGTGCGTGGCTCGAAGCCATGCAATCCGAAATGGATTCCATGCATTCCAACAAGGTTTGGACCTTGGTCGATCCACCTGAGGGAACTATCCCTGTAGGATGCAAATGGATCTTCAAGCGTAAGCTTGGAATGAATGGAGAGGTTTTAACTCACAAGGCACGCTTAGTGGCGAAGGGGTATTCTCAAAGGCCTGGAATAGACTATGAGGAAACCTTCTCTCCCGTAGCGATGTCCAAATCCATTCGGATATTGCTTGCCATTGCCGCATGGCATGACTATGAGATATGGAAAATGGACGTAAAGACCGCCTTCCTCAATGGAGACATTGACAAGGAGATCTTTATGCAACAACCTGAAGGTTTTGCGTCCAAAGGGAGTGAGCACAAATTGTGTAAACTTCAAAGGTCAATATATGGCCTCAAACAGGCATCCCGAACCTGGAACATACGATTTGATGAGACAGTCAAGGCATTTGGCTTCATCAAAAATGTATATGAACCTTGTGTGTACAAGAAGAATAGTGGGAGTTCGATACAATTCATTGTTTTGTACGTCGATGACATTTTGCTAATCGGAGACGATATCAAGATGTTAGCGCAGACTAAAGCGTGGTTATCCGCGCAGTTCTCTATGAAAGATATGGGAGACGCATCTTACGTATTGGGAATACGTATCTATAGGGATAGATCGAAGAAGATGATAGGACTCTCCCAATCTCAGTACATTAACACAATCTTGAAAAGATTCAAGATGGAAGAATCCAAGAGAGGATTGCTTCCAATGAGACATGGTATCTCTCTTTCTAAGTCTATGTGCCCTACAACTGACGAAGAAAAGACGAGAATGTCTCTCATACCTTATGCCTCTGCTATAGGGAGCATAATGTATGCGATGTTGTGTACTCGACCAGACATAGCACATGCTCTAAGTGTAACGAGCCGCTATCAGTCAAATCCAGGCGAAGAGCACTGGACTTCCGTAAAAGCAATCCTAAAGTACCTGCGAAGGACTAAGGATATGTTTTTGGTCTACGGTGGTAGTGGAGAACTGAAACTTGAAGGATTCACTGATGCAAGTTTCCAGTCTGATGTGGATGACTTCAAATCCAACTCTGGATACATATTCCGCATCAATGGTGGAGCGGTCAGTTGGAAAAGCTGTAAACAGTCTACCACTGCCGACTCAACCACAGAAGCAGAATATATTGCAGCATCAGATGCAGCAAAAGAAAGTGTATGGATGAAAAACTTCATTCAAGAACTGGATGTTGTTCCTAGCATTGCTGAACCTGTAGTCGTCTTCTGTGACAACAACGGGGCGATAGCTCAAGCGAAGGAGCCGAGATCACACCATCAATCCAAACACGTACAGAGGAAATACCACGTGATCAGGGAGATCATGGGTAGAGGTGACATGCACATGGAGTATGTCAAATCGGAAGACAACGTAGCTGACCCACTAACTAAGCCACTTTCACAAAAGGCGTTCGATTCCACATATTCACTCAAGAACATGCATAAATTCACATAAGGGCAAAAATGTAAATTTACCGGCTCCATTAATTTTAATTTGCAAAAATTCATCCAAGTTAATTAATTTTGAATTAACAATTAACCTCTAAGATTAATTAGCTCTTACTTGAGCTCTAAGTAATCTACAAACTTATCTTGATTAAACTGGTTAATTAAGGTAATCTAAATCTCTAAGATTCTTACCTTATCCAAAACTCTAAGTTTCCCAAATATTCCCAATCTCCAAGATTTTCAAGATAATCCTATTTTGTCTAGATTAGTTTAATTAAGGTAGTGTTCAAATCTAACAAGATAACTACCTTATCCAAAAACTCTAAGTCTCCTAATCTTCCAAAATTCCAAGATTTTCAGAATTTTCAAAATAGGCAGAATTAGAGTCCAACCAAAAATCAACCAGTCGAGGCCAATCGAAGACTGCCACGTGGAACACACACGTGCGGACACGAAGTCCGCGCGTGGCTGTCCGCGGCAGCGTGCGGCAGCGCGCGGCTGCGCGTGACAGCACACGGCAGGCAGCCCGAAGGCTGCTGCCGTGCGCTGCTCGAGCGGCCAGCGTGCTGTTCGCACGCTGCCGTGGGCAGCAGCACGCGGTGGCCGCCCAGCCGCGCACCGCCGCGGTTGGATCCAATTAATTTTTTTTTGTTTGATTACTCGTTGATTTAATTAAACAATTCCAGTCAATTAAATCCCAATTCAAAATAAAAACTAACATGATAAAATTTTCGAATCCAAAATTAAACATCAACTACAAGTTAACAAACATACGTCCTAAAACATGCAAAGTTAAAGAACTAGCCACAGAAATCAAACATATGATTTAAATCACATAATTTGCAAATTCATATATATACAAAGCCTAGAGTTGGCTCTGATACCACTGCTGGGATTCGGTAAGATAAACAGCCCTAGGCACAGCGGAATATAAAAATTTTAGGACCTCTTACGGAATCTTGCCAGGATATTCTCTAGTTGTATATATATATGAATATAAATAAAACGATAGTATATGTTTACACGTTATACCTATCTCCTTGCAAATCCAAGTTGGCAGTCAGCAAAAACGAACTCTGATTTTTTCTCCAGCAAAATCGATCCAAGCCTTTTGAGTAGCGCCCCACGTGTTGCGCCTCTACGAGTTGATACACCACAATATCACGAAAATAATAAATCTTGATCAGCTAGAACACAAGATATATTATGATCTAGGATTTAGGAACGATTTTGGAACAAAGTCGAAAAACGAAAAATTCTTCCACAGGGAAGAATGGGTTCGACTTTTGTGTGTGGGAGAGGGAGAGAAAATTTTGCTCTTGCTCAATTTTTTTGCTTATGGTGTTCTATGAAAAATAACTACAAGTAAGCTACTTATAGTTATCTCTCTAACCTAGTCCTATTCGGACTAGTCTTCTCTCTCCCCCATGGGCCATGGCCCTCTTTAAGTAGAAGACCAAGTCTTCTAATTAATTCATGGCCCAGTTAATTAATTTGACCAGGCTTTATTTAATCTCCCAATTAAATAGCCCAATTAATTAACTCAATCTCCCATTTAATTAAATCAGACTCTAAGTCTATTTAATTAAAATCATTTCTAATTAAGTAAATCCAACTTATTTAATTAATCTACAAATTAAATTCTAATTTAATTTATGATCCTGATCCAATTCCAATCGGATCCCATTTTGTTCCAATTGGGTCGACCCAGTCGACCCACCCAATATAATCGACCCAGTCGATTACTCACCCAGTCGACTAGGTCATTCTTATTTCCTCGCTTTCGCTTCATGTGTATTGTGTATGCCCCCGTAGGTTCACCACATAATTGGCCGTGGGTTATAATTAAATATTATTTAATTATTCGAGTAATACTTACTCTAAATCAATCGAACACTCTGTCGATTGATCATTCCAAAATTAGCACCCCTGCCAATTTGGGAATTCTCCCACACTCCACGGTCGATGTCCAACCACAAGCCCATGGAGCCCAATCACAGATGAATTAATTCAGTGAACCATTTATCATTTACAATTTCCACATACGACATAATCTCTCCATTGAACAATCTCCCAGTCGAGACTTAAGGGTATGGTCTTTCATCGGATTTCCTTTTATTTCGTCTTGACCTTATGTACTCTGATCTTGAAATAAATTCTCTTTGACTTAATCTTTATGAGCTACTTACATAAAGTCGTCAGATACCTTGGCCAAGGATTTTACTAGAATTAATTTCTCACAGAAATTCATAGGAGAATTTCCCAACCTATCAAGTCAGGTTAATAGATCCTTTGTTGATGATATGAATCTGCATACGAGTTCCTCTATACCCAATATGAGTCCACATAGACTTTTTGGCGATCCCCAGTCAGTCGGAACTCACATCAAAGCATAGACGTTCTCGCACCAGATAAACCCTATCACCTCAAGTAATTAGGGATTGTTCCTCGTACACTATTGCAAATTGGAATAACTTCACCCCCGATATGCGACTACTGCTTCCATGGTGAGTTATTTCCTAATTGGGGTATTCAGTGCGCTTGCCATCCCAGCAAGCCACCCACTTATGTGTATCGACTATTCCAGTCACGCTCGTGGACCCCAGCATCCTCCAGTTCATCGGAGTATACACAATAGTGAGAGTCTAACCGAATCCAACGATGTTCTGTCTCGATTGGATTCTACGACTCTTGAATATGTTCTAGATCACGACCTTGGAGATCAGTCCACGGGTTGTCCTATAGCCCTGTGATCTAAGAACTTCTATCCTTATGTGTAGATAATTATTACATAAGATAAAGAAGACCATTTAATATAGTGCATTTATTAATCGAAATTGAATAGTTCCGCATTTATTACAATAAATACTAGCCATACAGCCGGCTTGCAGGACAATATTTCTATCAAATAAAGTGCATTTATTAATCGAAATTGAATCGTTCCTCATTTATTACAATAAATGTTAGCCATACAGCTGGCTTGCAGGACACTATTTCTATCAATCTCCCACTTGTCCTAAAGCCAGTCTTTTATGTTCTTGAGTCCTATCTTAAGCAGATGTTTCTCAAATGCCTTTTGAGGCAGAGGCTTCGTTAGCGGGTCCGCAGTATTATTTTCTGAGTCGACACGTTCCATCTTAATGTCTCCTCTACCAATGATATCTCTTATCACGTGGTATCATCTTTTTACGTGCTTGGATTTCTGATGAGATCTCGGCCCCTTTGATTGCGTTATTGCCCCATTATTATCGCAGAAGATAGTAATGGGCTCAGCGATGCTAGGTATCACATCCAATTCTTGGATGAAGTTCCTCATCCAAACACCTTCCTTTGCTGCATCACTTGCGGCAATGTATTCTGCTTCGGTGGTTGAATCTGCGGTAGTTTCTTGCTTGGAGCTCTTCCAGCTAAACTCACCACCATTGAAGCAGAACACGTATCCTGATGTCGACTTGAAGTCGTCTACATCACATTGGAAGCTCGAGTCTGTATAGCCTTCCAATTTTAATTCTCCTCCACCGTATACCAAGAACAATTCCTTAGTCCTTCTCAGGTACTTCAGAATTGTCTTCACGGCTATCTAGTGTTGCTCACCGGATCAGACTGGTAGCGACTTGTAACGCTTAGAGCGTACGCTACGTCTGGTCTAGTACATAACATACCATACATAATGCTTCCTACCGCGGATGCATATGGTACTCGAGACATATTGCTTCTCTTTTCAGGCGTCTTTGGGGTCATAGACTTAGAGAGTGCAATCCCATGTCTAATTGGAAGCAATCCTCTCTTGGATTCTTCCATATTAAATCTTTTCAAGATTTTATCTATGTACTGGGATTGGGAGAGGCCAGCAGTCCTTTTGATCTATCTCGGTAGATCCTTATACCTAGTACAAAGGATGCTTCTCCCATATCCTTCATTGAGAATTGTGTAGATAACCATGCTTTAGTTTCGGACAACGCTTTCACAATGTTTCCAATGATAAGAATGTCGTCCACGTAAAGCACCAAAAATTCAACTGTACTCCTACTGATCTTCTTATACACGCAAGGTTCGAACATGTTTTTGATGAATCCAAAAGTTTGGATTGTCTCATCGAAACGAATGTTCCAACTTCGGGAAGCTTGCTTCAGTCCATAAATGGACCTATGGAGTTTGCACACCTTGTGTTCATCTCCTATGGATGCATATCCTTTTGGTTGCTCCATATAGATCTCCTTGTCAATGTCCCCATTGAGAAAGGCAGTCTTTACATCCATCTGCCATATCTCGTAGTTATACCATGCAGCTATGGCCACCAAGATCCAAATGGATTTAGGAATTGCGACGGGCGAGAAGGTCTCCTCAAAGTCAATTCCAGGTCTTTGAGTATATCCTTTTGCCACTAGTCGCGCCTTGTAGGTAATTACCTCTCCGTTCACTCCAAGCTTTCGCTTATAGATCCACTTGCAACCCACGGAAGTCACTCCCACTAGTGGATCTACCAAGGCCCAGACCTTGTTTGAGTGCATGGAGTCCAATTCGGATTCCATGGCTTCGCGTCACTTTCCCGAGTCTATGTCTAGCATAGCCTCTTCGTAAGTCCTTGGGTCGGTCAGAGACTGACCAGTCTCATGCAGCAAGACCGTAGTACCTCTCGGGTTCCCTACGTTGTCTTTCTGACCTACGAAGAATCGGTGCTCTTTAGTGCACTTTTATGCTCATGTTCTCCCACTGCATGTGGCGACGGGTCATCTTGATCGACCTATTCGGCCTTTTCAGCTTCAGTGACCTCATCCAGTTCTACTTTATTTATTTCTTTTCAACCAAGAAATCCTTCTCCAAGAAGTTTGCGTTCCTTGAGACAAACGTAGTTTGTCTTGTAGGATCGTAGAACTCGTATCCTATTGAGTTTTCCGGATACCCCACGAATTTGCACAAAGTGGATTTAGTTTCCAATTTATCTTCCACTAGTTTTTTAACGTAAGCGGGAGATCCCCATATGCACATGAATGCGTATGAGGGTACCTTGCCAAACCATAATTCGTATAGTGTCTTTTCTACGGATTTAGAAGGTACCATTTTTAGTATCTTCGTTGCCGTGAGGAGGACATGTCCCCAAAATGAAAGAGGAAGGTCAGTGACACTCATCATGGATCGAACCATGTCCATCAAGGTTCGATTTCTTCTCTTTGCTACTCCATTTAATTGGGATGTTGCAGGAGGAGTCCAATGCGATAATATTCCATGCTCTACAAGATAATTTAGAAATTCATTACTAAGAAATTCTCCACCTCGGTCATAACGAAAAGCCTTTATCGTACGACCAAGTTGATTCTCTACTTCCATCTTGAATTCTTTGAATCGCTTAAAGGCTTCAGACTTGTGTTTCAACAATAACACATCACCATAACGACTATAGTCGTCAGTGAAAGTGATGAAGTAATCATAGCCACCTCGGGCGCTTTTTCTTAGTGGTCCACATACGTCAGTATGTATTAAGTCCAACGTTTGCTTGGCTCGCTCAGGGTTTCCTTTAAATGGCAACTTAGCCATTTTACCCTTTAGATATGGTTCACATGTTGGCATTTCATCAATGCGATTGATTTCAATCGAGCCAGAAGATGCTAACTTTTGAATCCTTGACTAAGATATATGTCCAAGTCGAGCGTGCCATAATTGGGCAGATATTTCATTATCTTGTTTCCTTTTGTTTTGTTGTACGTGCATAACTAACTTAGGTGGTTCAACGGTATATAGTCCATCTTTTAATGTACCAGTAAAAAACAAATTATTATTCATGAATAATGAAAAGGAACCTTTATTAATTGTAAAATTAAAACCTTCATTATCCAAAACAGGAATAGAAATAATGTTTTTCACCAAACCAGGTACATAAAGAACGTTCATAAGGACTAATTTATTACCACCTAAATCTAACTCCACTTCGCCAATGGCCTCGGCAACAGTTCTAACTCCATTGCCAAATCTAAGGATCCAATCCTCTGGCCTAAGTGGCCTTGTTGCTCCCATCACCTGTAAATCATTACGAAGATGAGAACCACAAGCAATGTCTAGCACCCATGATGCACAGTTAATTGATAAATTAACTTCAACAAGGAATATACCTTTCGAGCTCTCCAAGAACTCTTTGCAGTTCCTCTTTCAGTGTCCAGGTTTCTTGCAGTAGAAACATTTTTGTTCACCAGACGAAGCCTTACGCTTCTTTCCTTGAAGAAGCATTTCCCTTTCTCTTCCATTTCTTTGTCCTTTTGGACTTGAATTAGGTCGAGGTAGCAACCATCACTGGCTTCTCTCTCTTTCATGGAAGCCTCGGCATTGGCGAGCATATTAGCCAACTCGTGAAGTTCAACATCCATCTTGTTCATGTTGTAGTTCACTACGAATTGCTCGAATGATCTTGGCGACGACTGGAGGATTATATCCTGGTAGTAGATCTTGTCCATCTTTACGTCAAGATGACCAAGCTTTTCAATAAGCCCAATCATCTTGATGCAGTGGGATCGAACATCAGCACCTTCAGCCATCCTCGTTTGTTGCAAAGCCTTGGCATTTTCATACCGCTCACATCTACTTTGCACTCCAAATATGTTGGATGAAGATGAAGATGAAGATGAAAGAAGTCAAAATTTAAGGGAAGGTTTTGATGATTCCAAAACATCATAATCAGCTAAGTATGGGAAGCTTAGTTCCCTTAGAAAGATCTTTGAACAAACAAAGAAGACATCAGAAGAGTTCAAAGTTCAAAGCTCAGAAGACTAGTGATCTCTTGCTGAAACAGCGAACAGAAGGGTAGATCATCAGCCGAGTCAAATCAGATTAGTTCAGTATTTGATCAGCAGAGTATCTATCAGCAGAGTCGTTTTGATCAGCAGAGTGGAAGAGATCAAGAGATTAGTCCAACGGTAATAAATGCACTTGGTGTAATAAATGCTGGAAGAGAAGGGTAGTAATGGCAAATGATTGAAGATATTCTCGGATCAGCAGAGTGCATTTAATGCAGCATTTAATGCGATGGACAGAAAAGTACTGTACACTGTACGGTTTGCTGCAGAGAGCCGTTTCAAAAGAGCTGAAGAATGGATTTGATTTGTGACTTGCCTTCAACGGTCATATTTTCATCTCCAAGTATAAATAGAGCTGAATTTCAATCGAGCAAAAACACACAACAACAATCAGAGATCGAAATTTTGAAGCAGAATTTCTCTAAGTCTCAAAAGCTCGAACAGCTCACTCGTCTGGTGGAAGTCATCTGTTGACAGAAACCCAGTTGAAGAAATCAGAAAAACATTATCTGAGTGATTTTGTAATAGCTGAGTGTTGTGCGAAGTGAGAATCCATCTTTGTGAGTGATTCTACTTTAGAGGATAGGTTTTCTTTGTGATTTCCTATTGTGAGCTTATAGCCATTTCATTTGTTGTCTTGGTGTAAGTGGAGAAATATTGTAATCTAAGTGATTATAGTATAACCCAGAATCTAAGTGATCTGGAAGAGTGGACTAAAGGATTTTTATCCATATAACCACTATAAAAATTCTTTGTGTTATCTTGCATTTAAAGTTTTCTTGCATATTTTAAAGTTTGCATTTTAAACACTTTGAATCAATCAAAAGATTTTATAAGGAGTTTTAAACTGGGGATAAAATCTTTCTAGAACTTAGTCTACTTGTGAAAAACACTTCAATCCGCTGCAAGTATACTCTTGGAAAACTGTTTTGCTGAAAAACAGCTAAGTCACTGTAAGAAGAGTGGTCAGTCGTCTGTTCAAGATTTGTTCACGATCAGACTAGTCTGCTTACTGTTCTTCATCAGCTTAGTCTGCTGACAGAAGACTGAAAAGTTTTTAAGTTCAAAAATTTTCAGAGGTCTATTCACCCCCCCCCCTCTAGACCTCATCTGACCACTTGGGACCAACAAGTGGTATCAGAGTAGGTGGTTCATTAGAATCAGCTGCCTGATCAACGAGCTTGATCCAAGTGTTTTTCAAAGGTTTTTAAAACTTTTCAAAAGAGCATCTTTTTGAAAAACCAAAACTTTTTGAAAAATGGATTGTATCAGCCATGTTCCCCACATTGCTGGTATGTCTTTTGAAGACTGGAAGATTAGAATGAAAATCTTTCTAGCAGCCTACAATGACAACATGTACACATGTATCATTAAAGGTCCATTCAGATTCACAAAGACCATAAAAATAAATGAAGTAGATACGGTTGTGGAGAAAGACCTTCACGAGATGACTCTAGAGGAAATCAAGCTTTACAATCTAGATAAAGTTGGGAGATTCATCATGACTAAAGCCCTGGATAATGATCGGTTTGACAAGGTCAAACATTGCAAAACTGCAAAGGAAATGTGGGACAAAGTCAGAGATATGAGCGAAGGCAATGATGCTATAAAGGAGCATCAGCTCACTGTTGCCTTGGAGAAGCTGGATAACTTCAAGATGATGTCTGGGGAAACCATTGATCAAATGGATACCAGATTCACCAGAACTCTGAATGAAGTCTTAAAGCTGGGAAAGACCTTCACTGACAAAGAGATCACTGTCAGAGTACTAAAGGCTCTACCTCCAAAGTTCAACATGAAAGTTACAGCAATGGAAGAATCAAGGGATTTGGGAAAAATCTCTCTTACTGAGCTGTTTTCTGTACTCAAGGCATTCGAGTATAAACTGCCTAGAATGGGAATTGAAGAAACCTCAACTTCAGGACCCACAGCTGCACTGGTTGCTGCTGAAAACCAAAGAAGACCAGCTCAAAGAAATGCTGAAGTGGACTCATCTGATGAAGCCACTCTACTCAACAAGAAGGAGTACACTGCTGGAGATGTTGCACTGTTGATGAATAATTTCAAGAAGTTCTACAAAAGAAAAATGAAGAACAAATACAACAATGCTTCTTCTTCTAAACCTAACTTTTCTTCTCAAGATAAAGATGATTATAAATCAAAACTAATGTGTTACAACTGCAGGAAATTGGGACACTTCATCAAAGACTGCCCATATCCAAAAGCAGAAAAGTACACTGAGGAGGAGAAGAAAGTGAGAAAAGAAAGAAAGCATCAGAGAGGAAAAACAATGATGGCTGAAGCAGAAAAGCTGACTGCTGTCTACTCATCTGATTCAGATTCAGACTCGTCTGATGAAGAATCTTCTGATGAAGAAAAACCTGCTCTCCTGTGCCTGATGGCAAAGGACTCTGATGACTCTGAGGATGAGGTAACTCCTCTTAATGATGAATTATTTAATTCATTTGAACAAATGATGCTTAACAATACTGGTATTGCTGAAGCATATAAAAAGCTTAAGGAAGAGATGATCCTGCTAAAAGAGCAAAATAGTTCACTGAAACTCTTAGCTGAAAAGCCAAGGGAATCAGCTGAATATAAACAGCTTGAGCAAGAGCATGAATCTCTGAAAGCTGAGTGTGAGGTTTATAAAGGAAAAATCATGGAACTTGAGAAAATTATTGAGTCTCATGATAAGTCTACTGTTGCATCCATGCATACATCTAGTAAACAGGAGACACCTTTAGAAAAGGAAAAATTAGAATTGAATCATACTGAAAAATTCATATCAGCTGACAATAGTAAGGTCATTCTGTATGTTCAAACTTCTAAACCTACCTCATCTGAGAAAGTGGTAAAGGAGAAGAAATCTCCTAAGGCTAAAAAGAGCAAAGAGCCTAGTGTAAGAAATCAGACTAGTAAGACCAAACAGCAGAGCCCTAAGAAGTCTGCTGATAAAGCTAAATTGAATCAATCTGTTGGTAAAACTAAGTCAAAATCAAATGAGCAAGCATCTAGTAAACCAAAGAAGCATAAAAACAAGAAAAATCAAAATGCTTGGTATGGAAATGAATCATATTATGTGCAACCTGCTGCATATCATCCTATGTATCATGCACCTCAATTTCCTAGTTACTATGCACCCTATCCTGCTCATCCAATGCATGCATATCCTGCATATCATGCACCTTACCCTGCTTATGAACATTATTCATATCATACTGATCATCAACATGACTTATCTGATAACTATGATAAAAATGAAACTGTTCATGCTCCTAAAACTCAGAAGCCTAAGAAGCCTAAAACTTCAACATCTTGGGTTGTCAAAGGTGGAACTAATCCTTCAGGACCCTCTCAATAAGGGTACCTAAAACAATTTTATTTTTGTTTTGTAGGTTAGGATTAGGAGTAGGAGTAAAGTACAGAAGATTTGGTACTTGGACAGTGGATGTTCAAGGCACATGTGTGGAAACATACATGAGTTGACTGATGCAGTTGCTGTGGATGGTCCAAAAGTCACTTTTGGAGACAGCAAAGAAGGCAAGATTAAAGCTAAAGGAAGACTAATTAAGGGAAACATAGAGATATCTGACGTCTCATATGTTAAAGGCCTAAAGTATAATCTGCTGAGCATAAGTCCATTTTGTGACAAGGGATATTCAGTCATCTTCTCAACAGATAAGTGCTATGTTGAACAGATTGGTACAAAGAAGGTTATTTTATCTGGAAGACGACAAGGAAATATCTATATAGTTGACTGGAATTCTGTTGACAAGAATTCAAGTGTTTGTTTGGTGGCATCTGCACCAAGTGAAGTCAGTTGGCTATGGCACAAGAGAATGAATCATTTAAACTTCAAGACCATAAACAGATTAATCAAGAATGATTTGGTAGAAGGGATTCCAAAAGCATTCATGAGCAAAGACAAGCTTTGTGATGCATGTCAGAAGGGAAAACAAATCAAGTCATCATTCAAAGAAAAGAAGCACCAATCTTCTGGAAGAATATTGGAGCTGTTGCATATGGACTTATTTGGACCCATTGATCCAGTCAGCAATGGTGGAAAGAAATACTGCCTAGCTGTTGTGGATGACTATTCAAGATATACTTGGGTAATTTTCATGAAAAAGAAAAGTGAAACCAAGGAACATCTTACCAATCTGATGGAACTGATCCAGAATGAGAAGAATATCAAAATATTAAAGATCAGATCAGATAGAGGGACAGAGTTTACAAACTCTACTGTTGAAGAGTATTGTAACATCAAAGGAATACATCATGAGTATTCAGCTGCAAGAACCCCTCAACAGAATGGTGTTGCTGAAAGGAGAAACAGAACACTGAAAGAAGCTGTCAGAACCATGATAGCTGAAGCTAAGCTGCCACAAATATTTTGGGCAGAAGCAACAAACACAGCATGCTTTACCCAAAACAGATGTATGATCAACAAAAATCAAAACAAGACTCCATATGAAGTTTGGAACAACAGAAAACCAAACATTCATTACTTTAAGATTTTTGGTTGTAAATGTTTTGTATTGAATAATGGGAAAAATCACCTTACTGCATTTGCAGAAAAGGCTGATGAAGCTGTCTTTGTAGGATACTCATCTGTTAGTAAAGCTTATAGAGTTTTCAATAAAAGAACATTACTAATAGAAGAATCTATCCATGTAGTATTTGATGAGCCAAGTCAATCTTCTGAAAAGAATCAAAGTATTAACCAAGATCTGTCTGCTGATTTACAGAAGTTAGACATTGGAAGAAATGAAGAATATGTTCCCATCATACTACCTAATCTAAGCTCAGCTGCTAACTCAAGTGCTGTTCAAAATCACAGTGCTGATTGTCTAACAGACGAGTTGCAAACAGCTGACAGACCAGAGACTGTTCAACAGACTGCAAATGTTCAACAGACTACTACTGGAACTCCAACAGTAGTGTTGCAAGATAAAGACAGAGGACAACATCCTGATCTACAACCTGATCTCAGATGGCTCAAGAATCACCCTCCTGAATTAGTTATTGGTGATCCTTTAGATAGAGTGAAAACAAGAAGAGCTGCTGCACAGGATGCCATGTTTGTCACATTTCTATCTCAAATAGAGCCTAAACAAATTGAAGAAGCTCTCAATGATTCCTTCTGGATAGAAGCTATGCAAGAAGAGTTGAATCAATTTGAAAGGAATGAAGTCTGGTACTTAGTTCCTAGACCAAGTCATCAAAGAGTAATTGGCACTAAGTGGGTTTTCAGAAATAAGATGAATGAAGATGGTGTTGTCACCAGAAACAAAGCAAGACTAGTGGCCAAGGGTTATTGTCAAGAAGAAGGAATTGACTTTGATGAAACTTTTGCACCAGTAGCAAGACTTGAAGCAATTAGACTGTTTCTAGCCTATGCTGCTTACAAGAACTTCACTGTCTATCAGATGGATGTGAAGTCCGCTTTTCTCAATGGAGAATTGCAAGAAGAAGTGTATGTTGAACAACCTCCTGGATTTGAAGTCTATCAAGAAGAGGACAAAGTATATCGTCTGAAGAAAGCCCTCTATGGACTGAAACAGGCTCCAAGAGCATGGTATGATACCCTATCTGATTTTCTTTTAATTAAAGGATTTCAAAAAGGTAAGGTAGATAAAACCTTGTTTACAATTGAATGAGAAAATCATATATTACTTGTGCAAATATATGTGGACGATATTATTTTTGGTTCAACTAACCAACAGATGTGTGATAAGTTCTCCAAGCTTATGCAGAATAAGTTTGAAATGAGCATGATGGGTGAACTTAATTACTTTCTTGGATTGCAAGTTAGACAGTTGCCTGATGGGATATTCATCAGCCAAGCAAAGTACACAAGAGATCTGTTCAAGAAATTTGGTATGGAAACTAGCTCAACAGCTACAATTCCTATGTCTACAAGTCTTCGTTTGGACAAAGATGAAGATGGCAAATCAGTAGACATTACCAAATACATAGGCATTATTGGTTCATTGTTGTATCTAACAGCAAGCAGACCTGATATAATGTACTCAGTTGGAGTCTGTGCAAGATTTCAATCAAACCCCAAAGAATCTCATCTCTTAGCTGCCAAGAGAATATTGAAATATGTTAAAGGCACTCAAGAATTGGGATTGTGGTATCCTAGAGAATCTGGATTTGAACTTATTGGTTATTCAGATTCAGATCTTGCTGGCTGCAAGATTGACAGAAAGAGCACAACAGGTGCCTGTCAGTTCTTAGGTAGTCGTCTGATCTCATGGATGAGTAAGAAGCAAACCTCAGTTTCTATATCTACTGCTGAAGCTGAATATATAGCTGCTGGAGCTTGCTGTGCACAGATACTTTGGTTGAAGCATCAACTAGAAGACTACAACATCAAGATCAGTGGAATTCCAATCTACTGTGACAATACAAGTGCAATCTCACTTACTCAGAACACTACAAGTCATTCAAGGACTAAGCATATTGAGATCAAACATCATTTCATTAGAGATCATGTGGAAAAAGGCAATGTTTTGATTGAGTATGTTCATACTGATAATCAGATTGCTGATATCTTCACCAAACCTCTAAGTGAAGCAAGGTTCTCAACTCTAAGAGCTGAGTTAGGACTACTTAATTTGGATGCATAAGCTGAGGGGGAACTCATCAGAAGACTGGAGTTCAACAGCTTAGTCATCAGTTATTTTATTCAAGGATTAACTCTCAACAGACTAGTTAACTTATGAATTCTCAAAGACAGGGGGAACGTGTAAGACTAGCGGTACTTCTGCTCTAAAAGATGAAATCTGTTAATGTCAGTTAGTTGAAGTTAAGATTATCAAGAAGACGTGTTCTTAATTCTTGAAGATTGAAGATTATTTTATCTTGCTGGATTGACAAACAGCAGAGGAAGATTACTAGCTATTGGCTTTCTCTAGTAATATCAGATAACAGATCACTCGTCTGTCAGATAAGTTAAACTCTACTCATCTGATATCTTATATAAGCATGGTCATAAAACGTATCTTTAGAAACGCGCTTTTATAAGTAACAGATTAGTGTCGATAGAGTTTCCCGCCCATCTGACATTAAAATAATAAAATTGAAATCCGCGACTCTCATCCGCACGATTAAAAACTGTCAGATTAGATCAACGGTTCTGATAAATCACGGAAACCTAATCAAAAGGAAACCTATAAAATCCGATCTAAACAGTACAGTCGTCTTACGCACCCAAATACTCTCAAAACTCTCTAACTCTCAAACCCTTCTGTTGCGAAAAAGTTAACTGCATCTTTGTAGATTTCTACTCTCAAAATTTCAGAAATGGAGAAGATTATCGAAGGAAGGTACTTCAACTACAGCAAATTCCATTTCTCGGGCACTGATCTGATGCGCTCGTTACTGGAAAAGATTGAAGAAGCTTCGTTAGTTCTTGTTTTAGAGGCTCACGAAGAAAGAGTCTACTTAGAAGATGTTGAGCACTTCTATATAACCAGGAAATTCTCTAAGAATGACACGATCATGTCTGCTGAAATAGGTGGAAAGAAGATTGCGATCTCGGCTGCTGTTCTCAGTGAGATCTATAAACTAACAGACAAGGGAGGAGATGTGACCTCGTTAGGGTCAGAAAAGGAAGAGGAGTTCTGGGCCATTTGTGCTAAGAAAGGAGAGAAGATGACTGGGACTTTGATGAAGACCCAGCTGAAGGATGAATACCAGAGATTTGCTGATATCATAGCAAAGGTTCTGGATTGTGCTACAGGTTCTTTGGATGGGTTGCCAAGGAAAAGATACTACACAATGGTGTGTATCTATTATGGGTTTAAGGTTAACTGGGCTGCTCACGTGTATGAGCTGTTGAGTGACAAAAGGCCTTCACATGCCATCTTATTGAGCAATCTGTTTGCATCCCTACAATGCCCTATGGGAGGTGGAAAGCAAACCCATGGTAGCAAAGAGTTCAAACTCTATGAACCAGTGAGACAGTTAGTGGCTGCTCCAAAAAGGAAGGCTGCTGCAAAATCTAAAAAGACCCCTTCTAAGAAGAGCAAGAAGGAAGGTCAGACTAGTCAGTCTGCTGAGCCAACAGCACAGTCTGCTGATGAGACTGTTTCAGCGCAACCTGAAGATGAAGTCCATAAAAAGGTGATAGATGACTTCACAGCTGAAGTTGAGAACATGGAGATAGGTTCATCATCTGAAAGGACAGAATCTGAGGAAGAAATTCCTCTTCAAAGATTGAAGAGGATGAGAACAAAGAGTGAGGCAAGGGGACCTCCTACTGCCAACCCCATTGTAAAAAAGATTGCAAAGTCAAAGGTTAAGAGAAAGGTCACTTTCTCTGAAGAACCTGTTGCAACTGTCAGAGAAACAACATCAGAAGCAGAAAGACCATTGAAAATTAAAGAGCCTGCTGTTGAAGCTGCTAAAGTTGCTGCTGCTGAAGCTAAAGTTGTTTCTGAAATTGGAGGGTCAACAGAAGACTCATCTGCTGTACCATCTGCTGAAGTTGAAGGAGCACAGCAGATTAGTACAACACTTGAAGGAGATGCACCTTTGTTGCATCCTGCTCCAGTTGCTGCAATCCCTCTTCAAGCAATTGAGAGTCCTGAAACAAGGAGAAGAAGGACTGGTAAAATTGCTACTTATCTGACTGCTGCAGAAAAGAAAAGATTGGATGATGCTGAAAAGCAAAGAAGAGCTGCAGAGAAAGCAGAAGAGGAAAGGCTGAAGAGCCTAGAACTAAAAAGGCTGGAGGAAGAAGCCAGCAAAATGACCCAAGAGCAGAGGGATGCTCTTGAGGCAGCAGAGTTGAATGCTGCTATTGAAGCAAGCACCAAGGATGCTTATGGACATCAGCATACTGGTGGGATAGTTATTGGTGAACCAAGGGATCCAAACAAACCAATACCAGCTATGCCTGCACCTAAGACAAAGCCAAAGAGGAGAGAAGAAATTAGATTATCTTTGGAGATTGTCAGGGAAGATCCTGCTATCTTTGAAGAATTCCTAAAAAGGCTTGATGCTGAGAATGAAAGGGTCAACCGCCTGACACAGTTCACAAATGAGAAGATCAGATACAACAGGTGGAGGGAATTCAGACTGACAAAGAGTCCAGCTGAAATGACCAAATGGAAAGCCTTTGCTGTTGAAGAAGCATGGGTACTTAAGTGGCTTGAGACAGGTTCTCTCATTCAAGCACTTGATTCAGAATTCTTTCTGGACAGGATGAGAATGAGGATAATTCACTTAGTCAAAGCTGAAGCTAAGAAGATCTTTGAGTCTATTGCTGAAGACTATGATGATTCAGTAGACCTCAAAGAAAGATCTATCAAGTTAGCTATTGCTCAAGCAATGGAGCTGTGGGCAAAGAAATCAAGGAAGTTAAGGGGACAACCAAGCTCATTGGTCCCTCTTCCTAACATCAAACATATTGTCTACGGGCCAAACATCAAACCCTATGAGGAGCTGCCTGAGGAACCTATATCCACTTTTATTCCACTTGATAATTTTACTTGGATTTCCAACAAGTCAGCAGTGGACAATGAAGGATTGATGAAGACAGTTGAAACTGTCAAGAAGATTATATCACCTGCTGATAAAGGAAGAGCAGAGTCCTCTGATCAACCAAAGCAAAGAGAGGGTACTTCAGACCCATCTGATCAGAACACTGCACAGGGTGATAAGTTTGATGCTGCTGATGACTCAAAGAAAGAAGTAGAAATTCCAGCAGATCAGACCAAGGACAAAGAAGTTGCTGCTAAAGGAGATGATCAAGCTAAGGAGAAGGAAAGCACTCCAAGCCATGCTGATGGATCAGCAGATCAATCTCTTACATTGACAACTCAATCATCAGAGCAACTTATGAAAGTTACACCTGCTGCTACTTCAGATATGCCTTCAACCTCTCATGGTGTTCAGACAAATCTGTTGGACTCCATCCAACAAATGATCACCAATTCTCTGAAGGATATGAAGAAGGAATTAGCTGCAGAAGTGATAGCTGCTGTTAAACAACCAGATCAGAAAGCTGCTGCTGTCCCAACAGATCTGATAGAAGACACTGCTCAAAATGTTAAATCCATCTGTCAGGATATGGATATTCTTAGAAGACGGACTCAGAGCACTACTGAAGGTTGGAAGCAGATTGAACAAACTGTTGAATTGGCTCTCCAAGCAGAAGATGAAGTCATGGGCAACATGATGAAAGACTTCACTGCTTCATCAAATTGGATTTTGGGAACTCAAATTCAATTGGGTGATCAAGGAGAAGACTTGCTCAAGGAAGTCAAAACTGTTAAGGCCAATCAACTTAAACAACAAGCTCAGATTAATGCTATAGAAGAGAACATCAAGCTTCTCTGTGATTCACTTCTAATCACACCAGTTGTGCCACAATATCCACTTCTCCCTGCTGATGATGACAAAAAGGGGGAAGAAAGGGTATTTGGACAGCAAAGGGTTGATTTCCAAAGGGAAGAAGGAAATCAAGATGCTGAAGAAACTGAAGTGTTAGAAGAATCTGCTGGTGAGACTGAAAGAAACATGGGAGAATCAAGCAGACCAACAGATGAGAAAATTACAGAAGAAGAGCAAACTGAATTTGAAGAATCTGAAGCAAAAGCCAAGTCTGACAAGGAACTAGCTGCTTCCAAAGATTCAGCTGAAGAACAGCTTGACCCTGATGTAAAATATAAAAAGATAGAGCTGTTAAGAAAAAGATTCTTTGAAAATTTGGAAGCTGAGTCTTCCAAGTCATCTGATGAAGAGTCTGAAAAAGAAGACAAGGAAGCAGAAAAAGAGAAAAAGGGAGAAGACTAGTCTAGGCTAGATTTCCTTTTATGTTAAAAATCCTTGTAACCTTTTAAAGTATTTTGTACTTTTCATCTTTCAAAACTTGTAAAATGTAATCAATTTCAATATCTATAAAATTGCAAGTTTGACTCCAACATATTATTTCTATCTCAGAAATTTTTGAGGATCAAAACTTTAGTTTAGGTACAGGTACTTAGCTGAAGTTTTGTCATCATCAAAAAGGGGGAAATTGTTGGATGAAGATGAACATGAAGATGAAAGAAGTCAAAATTTAAGGGAAGGTTTTGATGATTCCAAAACATCATAATCAGCTAAGTATGGAAAGCTTAGTTCCCTTAGAAAGATCTTTGAACAAACAAAGAAGACATCAGAAGAGTTCAAAGTTCAAAGCTCAGAAGACTAGTGATCTCTTGCTGAAACAGCGAACAGAAGGGTAGATCATCAGCCGAGTCAAATCAGATTAGTTCAGTATTTGATCAGCAGAGTATCTATCAGCAGAGTCGTTTTGATCAGCAGAGTGGAAGAGATCAAGAGATTAGTCCAACGGTAATAAATGCACTTAGTGTAATAAATGCTGGAAGAGAAGGGTAGTAATGGCAAATGATTGAAGATATCCTCGGATCAGCAGAGTGCATTTAATGCAGCATTTAATGCGATGGACAGAAAAGTACTGTACACTGTACGGTTTGCTGCAGAGAGCCGTTTCAAAAGAGCTGAAGAATGGATATGATTTGTGACTTGCCTTCAATGGTCATATTTTCATCTCCAAGTATAAATAGAGCTGAATTTCAATCGAGCAAAAACACACAACAACAATCAGAGATCGAAATTTTGAAGCAGAATTTCTCTAAGTCTCAAAAGCTCGAACAGCTCACTCGTCTGGTGGAAGTCATCTGTTGACAGAAACCCAGTTGAAGAAATCAGAAAAACATTATCTGAGTGATTTTGTAATAGCTGAGTGTTGTGCGAAGTGAGAATCCATCTTTGTGAGTGATTCTACTTTAGAGGATAGGTTTTCTTTGTGATTTCCTATTGTGAGCTTATAGCCATTTCATTTGTTGTCTTGGTGTAAGTGGAGAAATATTGTAATCTAAGTGATTATAGTATAACCCAGAATCTAAGTGATCTGGAAGAGTGGACTAAAGGATTTTTATCCATATAACCACTATAAAAATTCTTTGTGTTATCTTGCATTTAAAGTTTTCTTGCATATTTTAAAGTTTGCATTTTAAACACTTTGAATCAATCAAAAGATTTTATAAGGAGTTTTAAACTGGGGATAAAATCTTTCTAGAACTTAGTCTACTTGTGAAAAACACTTCAATCCGCTGCAAGTATACTCTTGGAAAACTGTTTTGCTGAAAAACAGCTAAGTCACTGTAAGAAGAGTGGTCAGTCGTCTGTTCAAGATTTGTTCACGATCAGACTAGTCTGCTTACTGTTCTTCATCAGCTTAGTCTGCTGACAGAAGACTGAAAAGTTTTTAAGTTCAAAAATTTTCAGAGGTCTATTCACCCCCCCCCCCCCTCTAGACCTCATCTGACCACTTGGGACCAACAAAATAGACCATTCAGGTGCGTGTAGATTTCAAAAGAAGACTTCATATGCTCGTGCCGCTTTTGAAGCTCATTCGTCATGGATGCCAACATGAGACAACGTGACTGTAAGTCATCGTCAAGCCAAATATTCACGGCTTCTTTCTCAGTATCATCGGCATCCTTAGCAAGTTCGGGAGGGGACCCATCAAGGACAAAACTTCGCTTTTCAGAATCGAGAATGATCTTAAGGTTCCTGACCCAGTCATGGAAGTTGGGTCTAGTTAATTTGTTTTGTTCAAGTATGATAGAAATCGGATTCTTAGATATTATATCTACAAAATGACGAGAGAAGAAATAAATACGCGAAAGATTAATTTAAAATGCACAATTTACAAATATGGCTTTTATTTGTAAATTACTCCCACTATTTTAATCAAAATCTTATGCCCCCACATAAGTTTTGGGAATTTAAACTATCCTAGTGGGCTTAAGGCCCAAATGCAATCTCCTAGTACCCACGACTCGTTAGCCATACTATTCGATTCACTTGGTGGTCGATTACGTCGACGGTTAATCATCGTAGCTAACCCTTAAGTTCATTTAGCCTCGTTTTTCAATATGGACCCACGACTCGTGAGACATCCATATTTAGTAGCGTTAAATCATGTCCAATACTCGTGGAGAGAAATAGTTCAATCCTAGACACTCCACGACTCGTGAGACAGCGCCTAAAACCTTGATATCCCCTCCCTTGGCACTTGATCGTGCATCGAGGCAATAGACATATCATCTTCCTATAGCTCGACCCACGACTCGTGAGACATCGAGATATATTCGTACAATATGCCTAAGACCTAGTAATTGGATAGGCTCGGACCATAGAGACTATTCATATGCGCCCGTTATACGATTTAATATTCTAATTGAATTTTAAGTTCAATTGTAGGTTTTAGGTTTTCTTGTGCGAGGTCTCATCAGATTATCTTATCTTGTTTACGTGATCTATTCTAAGCATGCATGACATACATCAAAGAATATAAGTAAACATACATCATCTAGCAGGATATGATTGATCGATTGCCCATACTATGCGATTCATTATGAGCCAAGTGATGAATCAATTGGTCAGTCTAGGGTGGAAATTAAATGTCCTAACTATTACAATTTTCAAACCCATACATCATGGGCCTTCTTGTAATATCCAGCTTGATTGGGCCTCCATGTAATGAATTGGGCATCCACGTCCTCCAAGGTTATGGGCCTCCATGCGGATCTCGAAGTCTTCATGAGGTCTTCTCGGCTCCAAGCCTAATCTAAGCCTAGCTTACAAATTATAAATGGTCCTATTCTATTACATTCGTTTGCACAAGCAAGGGCACCAATCAGGCCCATTTAATTACAACCCATAAAATAAATAAACCAAAACTACACAGGGCTTAAGGGCAAAATCGACCAATCCACATATTCACTCAAGAACATGCATAAATTCATATAAGGGCATAAATGTAAATTTATCGGCTCCTTTAATTTTAATTCACAAAATTTATCCAAGTTAATTAATTTTAAATTAACAATTAACCTCTAAGATTAATTAGCTCTTACTTGAGCTCTAAGTAATCTACAAACCTTATCTTGATTAAATTGGTTAATTAAGGTAGACTAAATCTCTAAGATTCCTACCTTATCCAAAACTCTAAGTTTCCCAAATTTTCCAATCTCCAAGATTTTCAAGATACTCCTATTTTGTTTAGATTAGTTTAATTAAGGTAATGTTCAAATCTAACAAGATAACTACCTCATCCAAAAACTCCAAGTTTCCCAATCTCCCAAAATTCTAAATTTTCAGAATTTTTCAAAATAGGCAGAATTAGAGTCCATCCCAAACATGACCAGTCGAGACCAATCACGGACTGCCACGTGGACAACCCACGCACTACCATCAGGGGCGCGTGAGCTGCCCGTGGCAGTAGCCGCGACGCGTGGCTGCGTGCGGCAGCAGGCTGTCGCGCACAGCAGCGCACGGAAGCAGCCCATGCGCAGCGTGCGCGGCCAGCGTGCTGCTCGTACGCTGTCGCAGGCAGCGGCTTGCGGTTGCCGCCTAGCCGCAGTGCGCTGCCGCGCACCGCCGCGGGTTGGGTCCAAAAATATTTTTTCTTGTGTTTCTTCGATTACTTGTTGATTTAATTAAACAAATTCAGTCAATTAAATCCCAATCCAAAATAACATCAACATGATAAAATTTTCGAATCCAAAATTAAACATTAACTCTAAGTTAACTAACAAACGTCCTAAAACATGCAAAGTTAAAGAACTAGCCACACATAAATCAAACATATGATTTATAACACAGAATTTGCAAATTCATATATATACAAAGCCTAGAGTTGACTCTGATACCACTGTTGGGCTTCGGTAAGATAAACAGCCCTAGGCACAACGGAATATAAAAAATTTAGGACCTCTTACGGAATCTTGCCAGGATACTACTCTGGTTGTATATATATAAATATTAATTAAAACTATAGTATAAGTTTACACGTTATACCTATTTCCTTGCAAATACAAGTTGGCATTCGAGATCAAGTTTCTCCTCCAATAAATCGATCCAAGCTTTTCCAAGAGCGCCCCATGTGTTGCGCCTCTACGAGTTGATACACCACAATATCACAAAAATTAATGTAACCTAATCGACTAGAACATATGATACATTAATATCTAGGATTTGGGAACGATTTAGGAACAAAATTGAAAACGAAAAATTCTTCCACAGAGAAGAGAGAGTTCGGCCGATCTGGACTGGGAGAGGGAGAGAATTTTTGCTCTGCTCAATTTTGCTTATGGAGTTGTGTGAAAAATAACTACAAGTTACCTACTTATAGTCCCTAACCTAGTCCTATTAAGACTAGAACTTTACTCTCCTACATGGGCCATGGCCCTCTTTAATTAGAAGACTAAGTATTCTAATTAATTCATGGCCCAGTTAATTAATTTAACCAGACTTTATTTAATCTCCCAATCAAATAGCCCAATTAATTAACTAATCTCCCATTTAATTTAATCAGACTCTAAGTCTATTTAATTAAAATCCTTTCTAATTAATTAATTAAATTAAACTTAATTAATTAATCCACAAATTAAATTTCAATTTAATTTATGATCCTGATCCAATTCCAATTGGATCCCATTTTGTTCCAATTGGGTCGACCCAGTCGATTATTCACCTAGTCGACCCAGTCGACTCGGTCGTTCTTATTTCCTCGCTTTCGCTTCATGTGTATTGTGTATGCCCCCCGTAGGTTCACCACATAATTGGTCGTGGGTTATAATTAAATTAAATATTATTTAATTATTCGAGTAAGACTTACTCTAAATCAATCGAACACTCTGTCGATTGATCATTCCAAAATTAGCACCCCTGCCAATTTGGGAATTCTCTCACACTCCACGGTCGATGTCCAGCCACAAGCCCATGGAGCCCAATCACTGGTGAATTAATTCAGTGAACCTTTTATCATTTACAATTTTCATATACGACATAATCTCTCCATCGATAAATCTCCCAGTCGAGACTTAAGGGTATGGTCTTTCATCGGTTTCACTTTTATTTTGTCTTGACCTTATGTATTCTGGTCTCGAAATAAATTCTCTTTGACTTAATCTTTATGAGCTACTTACATAAAGTCGTCAGATACCTTGGCCAAGGATTTTACCAGAATTAATTTCTCACAGAAATTCATAGGAGAATTTCCCAACCCTATCAAGTCGGGTCAATAGATCCTTTGTTGATGATATGAATCCACATACGAGTTCCTCTATACCCAATATGAGTCCACGGAGACTTTCTGGCAAACTCCAGTCAGTCAGAACTCATATCAAAGTATAGACGTTCTCGCACCAGATAAACCCTATCACCTCAAGTAGTTAGGGATCGTTCCTCGTATACTATTGCAAATTGAAATAACTTCAACCTTGATATGCGACTACCGCTTCCATGGTGAGTTATTTCCTAATTGGGGTATTCAATGCGCTGGCCATCCCAGCAAGCCACCCACTTATGTGTATCGACTATCCCAGTCACGCTTGTGGACCCCAGCATTCTCCAGTTCATCGTAGTATATACAATAGTGAGAGTCTAACCGAATCCAATAATGTCCTATCTCGATTGGATTCTACGATTCTTGAATATGTTCTAGATCACGGCCTCGGGGATCAGTCCACGGGTTGTCCCATAGCCCTGTGATCTAAGGACTTCTATCCTTATGCTTAGATAATTATTACATAAGATAAAGATGACCATTTAATAAAGTGCATTTATTAATCGAAATTTAATAGTTCCTCATTTATTACAATAATTGCTAGCCATACAGCTGGCTTGCAGGACACTATTTCTATCACAGAGGATATTCAGTCATCTTCTCAACATATAAGTGCTACGTTGAACATATTGGTACAAAGAAGGTTATTTTATCTGGAAGACGACAAGGAAATGTCTACACAGTGGACTGAAATTCTGTTGACAAGAATTCAAGTATTTGTTTGGTGGCATCAACACCAAGTGAAGTCAGTTGGTTGTGGCACAAAAGAATGAATCATATGAATTTCCAGACCATCAACAGACTTATCAAGAATGATCTGGTAGAAAGAATTCCAAAGATAGTCATGAGCAAGGACAAGCTTTATGACGCATGTCAGAAGGGTAAACAAATCAAGTCATCATTCAAAAGCAAAAAGCACCAATCATCTGGAAGGATCTTGGAACTGCTACATATGGACTTATTTGGACCCATTGATCCAATTAGCAATGGTGGAAAGAAATACTACCTAACTATTGTGGATGATTATTCAAGATACACTTGGGTGATTTTCATGAAGAAGAAAAGTGAAACCAAGGAGCATATTACAAATATGATGGAGCTAATTCAAAACAAAAAGAGTATGAAAATACTGAAGATTAGATCAGACAGAGGGACTAAATTTACAAACTCTACTGTTGAAGAGTATTATAATATCAGAATAATCAGCCATGAGTACTCTGCTGTCAGAACCCCTCAACAGAACGGAGTTGCTGAAAGGAGAAACAGAACTCTGAAAGAAGCTACCAGAACCATGATAGCTGAAGCAAAGTTGCCTCAAAGATTTTGGGCAGAAGCAACAAATACAGCATGCTTTACCCAAAACAGATGCATGATCAACAAGCCCCAAAACAAGACCCCATATGAAGTTTGAAACAACAGGAAGCCAAACATTCATTACTTTAGAATTTTTGGTTGTAAATGCTTTTTTTAAATAATGGAAAAAATCACCTTACTGCTTTTGCAGAAAAGGCTGATGAAGCAGTATTTGTAGGATACTCTACTATTAGTAAAGCTTACAGAGTCTTCAACAAAAGAACTTTACTTGTAGAAGAATTCATTCATGTAGTATTTGATGAACCAAATCAATCTTCTGAAAAGAATCAAAGTACTGATCCAAACCTGTCTACTGATTTTCAGAAATTGAGTGTTGAAAGAAATGAAGAGTATATTCCCATCTTACTACCTGATCTCAACTCAGCTGCTAACTTAAGTGCTGTTCAAAATCACACTGCTGATTGTCTAACAGAAGAATTGCAAATAGCTGAAAGACCCGAGACTGTTCAACAGACAACTGCTGTTCAACAGACTACTACTGGATCTCCAACAGTAGATGAAGGCACTGAAGACAATTTTATAAGGGAGGTTTTGATGCATTCCAAAACTTCAAGAATTGGCTAAGTATGGAGTAACTTAGCTGATGATCCCTTAGGAAGGAATTTTGACTAAATAAAAGAAGACATCAGAAGAGTCAAAGTTTCAAGGTCCAAGACTTTTGATCTGCTGAAGAAAAGTTATCAGACTGATGATGATCAGCCGACTCAAATCAGATTAGTTCAAGTTTGAGATCAGCTTTGTTTGCCATCAGACGCGTACTTTCATCAGCCAAGTGGAAAGGATCATAAAGTCTCCTCAACGGTAATAAATGCCCTTTGGAGTAATAAATGCTGAAGTACAAGGTTAATTAAGACACATGATTGAAGAAATGCTTCGCATCAGCTGGGTGCATTTAATGCTCCCTGCAGAATAGTACGATGAACAGTACGGACAGCTGCAGAGAGCCGTTCGCGAAAATTAAGGACCAGTACTCGAGGAATTTGAATTCTATCTCTCTTCAACGGACATTTTTCAAACCTCAAGTATAAATAGCTGAAAGAGACGAGAAGAAACCAGGCAACACAATCTTTGAGAAATTTTCGAAGCAGAATTCTTTAAGTCTCAAGAACAGCTCACTCATCAGCTTAGTCATTTGTTGATGAAAGCAGAGTTGAAGAACAACGACAAATACATCTTCTGAGTGATTTTGTAAACACTGAGTGTTGTGAGAAGTAGATATCCATCTAAGTTAGTGATATTACTTCAGAGGGTAGGATTTCTTTGTGATTTCTTACTGCGAACTTACGGCCTGTTCATTTGTTGTAAGGCGTAAGCAGAGTATACTAATTACTGTGTGTTTTTAGTATAACACAAGATCTTTGTGACTTGGAAGAGTGGACTAAAGGATATTGAAATCAATATAACCACTATAAAAATTGATTGTGTTTTTATTTGCATTTTATCTGCATATTTTCAGTTGCATAAAACATGTTAAGTTGACTGTTTGAAAAAGTATTTAAAAAGAGATTTTGTAAATCTGGGGAAGAATTTTTCAAACTGCTAAGAATACTTGTGAAAAACACTTTGAAAATCAGCTGCAAGTACTCTAAGTATTAAAACTGATTTAAACAAAATCAGCTAAGTATCTTATCAGACGTGTGGTCAGCAAACTGTTCAAAGATTTGTTCGCGAACAAACTTGTAACTTACTACTCTGATCAGCTTAGTCTGTTCACAGTTGGAAGAAAGTTTTAAAGTTAAAATTGTCAAAAATTTTAAAGAGGTTTATTCACCCCCCCTCTAAACCTCTTCTGACCACTTGGGATCAACAAGTGGTATCAGAGTAGGTGGTTCATTAGAATCAGCTGCCTGATCAACGAGCTTGATCCGAGTGTTTTTCAAAGGTTTTCAAAACTTTTCAAAAGAGCATCCTTTTGAAAAATCAAAACTTTTTGAAAAATGGACTGTATCAGCCATGTTCCCCACATTGCTGGTATGTCGTTTGAAGACTGGAGAATCAGAATGGAGATTTTCCTTGATGCCTACAATGATAACATGTACACATGTATCATCAAAGGTCCATTCAAATTCACCAAGACCGTTATAGTTGATGAAGCAGAAATGGTGGTGGAAAAAGACTTAGCAGAGATGACAGCGGAAGAAATAAAGCTGTTCAACCTGGATAAAGTCGGAAGATTCATCATGACCAAAGCCCTGGACAATGATCGATTTGACAAAGTCAAACATTGCAAAACTGCAAAGGGGATGTGGGATAAGGTTCGTGACATGAGCGAAGGAAACGACGCCATCAAAGAGCATCAGCTGAGTGTTGCTCTAGAAAAGCTGGATAACTTCAAGATGAAGTCTGCGGAAACCATTGATCAGATGGATACAAGGTTTACCAGGACGTTGAATGAAGTTCTAAAGCTTGGAAAGACCTTCACAGACAAGGAGATAACCATCAGAGTTCTGAAGGCTCTACCTCCAAAGTTCAACATGAAGGTGACAGCCATGGAAGAATCAAGAGATCTTGGCAAGATTTCTCTGACAGAGCTGTTCTCAGTACTCAAGGCGTATGAGTATAAACTGCCAAGAATGGGTGTTGAAGAAACATCAACTTCAAGTCCCACAGCTGCACTGGTTGCTGCTGAAAATCCTAGAAGGCCAGCTTACAAAAGCAAAGATGTGGACTCATCTGATGAAGCCACAATACTCAACAAAAAGGAGTACACTGCTGGAGACGTTGCATTGCTGATGAACAACTTCAAAAAGTTCTACAGACGAAAAATGAAGAACAAATATAACAATGCTTCTACTTCTAATCCTACTTCTTCTTCTCAGGATAAAGATTCTTATGAATCTAAGATGATGTGCTATAATTGCAGGAAATTGGGTCATTTCATCAGAGACTGCCCATATCCTAAAGCTGAGAAATATACTGAAGAAGAAAAGAGAATCAGAAAAGAAAGAAAGCATCAGAAAGCTAAGGCAATGGTAGCAGAAGCAGAAAAGCCAGCTGCCGTCTACTCATCTGATTCAGATTCTGACACTTCTGATGAAGAGTCTTCTGATGAAGAGAGCCCTGCCCTTCTCTGCCTGATGGCTAAGGAATCTGATGACTCTGAGGATGAGGTAACTCCTCTTGAAAATGAACTATTTAGTTCATTTGAACAAATGATGCTTAACAATACTGGTATTGCTGAAGCATACAAAAAGCTTAAGGAAGAGATGATATTGCTAAAAGAGCAAAATAGTTCACTGAAACTCACAGCTGAAAAGCCTAGAGAATCAGCTGAATATAAACAGCTTGAGCAAGAACATGAATCTCTGAAAGCTGAATGTGAAGTTTATAAAGGAAAAATCATGGAACTTGAAAAAGTTATTGAGTCTCATGAAAAATCATCTGTTACATCCACGCATACATCTAGTAAACAGAAGATACCTTTAGAACAGGATAAGCAAGAATTGAACTATACTGAAAAATTCATATCAGCTGACAATAGTAAGGTCATTCTATATGTTCAAACTGCTAGACCTGCTTCACCTGAGAATGTGTTAAAGGAGAAGAAATCTCCTAAGGCTAAAAAGAGTAAAGAGCCTAGTGTAGGAAAACATACTAGTAAGCCTAAACAGAAGAGTCCTAGGAAGTCATCTGCTAAGGCTAAAACTAATCAGACTAGTGATAAAGCTAAGTCGTCTGTTAAAGAGCAAGCATCTAATAAACCAAAGAAGCATAAAAATAAGAAAAATCAAAATGCTTGGTATGGAAATGAGTCATATTATGTGCAACCTTCTGCATATCCTCCTATATATCATGCACCTCAATTTCCTAGTTACTATGCACCATATCCTGCTCATCCAATGCATGCATATCCCTCCTATCATGCATCTTACCCTGCTTATGAACATTTTTCTTATCATACTGATCATCAACATGACTTATCTGCTGCATATGATAAAGACAAAACTGTTCATGCTCCTGCCAAAACTCAGAAGCCTAAGAAGCCTAAGACATCAACATCTTGGGTTGTCAAAGGTGGAACTAATCCTTCAGGACCCTCTCAATAAGGGTACCTAAAACAATTTTATTTTTGTTTTGTGGGATAGGATTAGGAGTAGGAGTAAAGTAGAGAAGATCTGGTACTTGGACAGTGGATGTTCAAGGCACATGTGTGGAAGCATACATGAGCTGACTGATGCAGTTGCTGTGGATGGTCCAAAAGTTACTTTTGGAGACAGCAAAGAAGGCAAGATTAAAGCTAAAGGAAGACTGATCAGAGGAAACATAGAGATATCTGACGTCTCATATGTTAAAGGCCTCAAATATAATCTGCTAAGCATAAGTCAATTTTGTGACAAAGGATATTCAGTCATCTTCTCAACAGATAAGTGCTACGTTGAACAGATTGGTACAAAGAAGGTAATTTTATCTGGAAGACGACAAGGGAATGTCTACATAGTCGATTGAAATTCTGCTGACAAGAATTCAAGTGTTTGTTTGGTGGCATCTGCACCAAGTGAAGTTAGTTGGCTATGGCACAAGAGAATGAATCACTTAAACTTCAAGACTATCAACAGATTAATAAAGAATAATTTGGTTGAAGGGATTCGAAAAACAGTCATGAGCAAAGATAAGCTATGTGACGCATGTCAGAAGGGTAAACAAATCAAGTCATCATTCAAAAGCAAGAAGCATCAATCTTCTGGAAGAATATTGGAGCTGTTGCATATGGACTTATTTGGACCCATTGATCCAGTCAGCAATGGTGGAAAGAAATACTGCCTAGCTGTTGTGGATGATTATTCAAGATATACTTGGGTGATTTTCATGAAGAAGAAAAGTGAAACCAAGGAACATCTTACTAATCTGATGGAACTGATCCAGAACGAAAAGAGTTTAAAGATATTGAAGATCAGATCAGATAGAGGGACAGAGTTTACAAACTCTACTGTTGAAGAGTATTGTGACATCAAAGGAATACATCATGAGTATTCAGCTGCTAGAACCCCTCAACAGAATGGTGTTGCTGAAAGGAGAAACAGAACACTAAAAGAAGCTGTCAGAACCATGATAGCTGAAGCTAAACTGCCACAAAGATTTTGGGCAGAAGCAACAAATACAGCCTGCTTTACCCAGAACAGATGTATGATCAACAAAAATCAGAACAAGACTCCATATGAAGTTTGGAACAATAGAAAACCAAACATTCATTATTTTAAGATTTTTGGTTGTAAATGCTTTGTATTGAATAATGGGAAAAATCACCTTACTGCATTTGCAGAAAAGGCTGATGAAGCTGTTTTTGTAGGATACTCAACTGTTAGTAAAGCTTATAGAGTTTTTAACAAAAGAACATTACTAATAGAAGAATCTATCCATGTAGTATTTGATGAGCCAAGTCAATCTTCTGAAAAGAATCAAAATATAAATCAAGATCTGTCTACTGATTTACAGAAGCTAGACATTGGAAGAAATGAAGAATATGTTCCCATCATACTACCTAATCTTAATTCAGCTGCTAACTCAAGTGCTGTTCAAAATCACAGTGCTGATTGTCTAACAGACGAGTTGCAAACAGCTGACAGACCAGAGACTGTTCAACAGACGAGAAATGTTCAACAGACTACTACTGGAACTCCAACAGTAGTGTTGCAAGATCAAAACAGAGGACAACATTCAGATTTGCAGCCTGATCTAAGATGGCTCAAAGATCACCCTCCTGAGTTAGTAATTGGTGATCCGTTGGATAAAGTAAAGACTAGAAGAGCTGCTGCACAAGACTCTATGTTTGTTACTTTTCTATCTCAAATAGAGCCTAAACAAATTGAAGAAGCTCTTAGTGATTCCTTTTGGATTGAAGCTATGCAAGAAGAGTTGAATCAATTTGAAAGAAATGAAGTCTGGTACTTAGTACCAAGACCAAGTCATCAAAGAGTAATTGGCACTAAGTGGGTATTCAGAAATAAGATGAATGAAGATGGTATTGTTACCAGAAACAAAGCAAGACTAGTGGCCAAAGGTTATTGTCAAGAAGAAGGAATTGACTTTGATGAGACATTTGCACCAGTAGCAAGACTTGAAGCAATCAGACTGTTTCTTGCCTATGCTGCTTACAAGAACTTCACTGTGTATCAGATGGATGTGAAGTCTGCTTTTCTCAATGGAGAACTGCAAGAAGAGGTATATGTTGAACAACCTCCTGGATTTGAAGTCTATCAAGAAGAGGATAAGGTATATCGTCTGAAGAAAGCCCTCTATGGACTGAAACAAGCTCCAAGAGCATGGTATGACACCCTATCTGATTTTCTTTTAATTAAAGGATTTCGTAAAGGTAAGGTAGATAAAACCTTGTTTACAATTGAATGGGAAGATCATATATTACTTGTGCAAATATATGTGGAAGATATTATTTTTGGTTCAACTAACCAACAGATGTGTGACAAGTTCTCCAAGATGATGCAGAATAAGTTTGAAATGAGCATGATGGGTGAACTTAATTATTTTCTTGGCTTGCAAGTAAGACAGTTGCCTGATAGAATATTCATCAGCCGAGCAAAATACACAAAAGATCTGTTCAAGAAGTTTGGTATGGAAACTAGTTCTACAACTACTATTCCTATGTCTACAAGTCTTCGTTTGAATAAAGATGAAGATGGCAAATCAGTGGACATAACCAAATATAGAGGCATTATTGGATCATTGTTGTATCTAACAGCAAGTAGACCTGATATAATGTACTCAGTTGGGGTCTGTGCAAGATTTCAATCAAACCCCAAGGAATCTCATCTCTTAGCTGCCAAGAGGATATTGAAATACATTAAAGGCACTCAGGATTTGGGATTGTGGTATCCTAGAGAATCTGGATTTGAGCTTATTGGTTATTCAGATTCAGACCTTGCTGGCTGCAAGATTTACAGAAAAAGCACAACAGGTGCCTGTCAGTTCTTAGGTAGTCGTCTGATCTCATGGATGAGTAAGAAACAGACTTCAGTGTCCATATCTACTGCTGAAGCTGAATACATAGCTGCTGGAGCATGTTGTGCACAGATACTTTGGTTGAAGCATCAACTAGAAGACTACAATATAAAGATCAGTGGAATTCCAATCTCCTGTGACAATACAAGTGCAATCTCACTTACTCAGAACACTACAAGTCACTCAAGGACTAAACATATTGAGATCAAGCATCACTTCATTAGAGATCATGTGGAAAAAGGCAATGTTATGATTGAGTATGTTCATACAGACAATCAGATTGCTGACATTTTCACTAAACCTTTAAGTGAAGTAAGGTTTTCAACTTTAAGAGCTGAGCTAGGACTACTCAATTTGGATGCATAAGCTGAGGGGGAACCTATCAGAAGACTAAGGTTCATCAGCATGTTCATCCGTTATTATCTTCAAGGATTAACTATCAACAGACTAGTTAACTTATAAATTCTTAAAGTCAGGGGGAACGTGTAAGACTAGCGGTGCTTCTGATTTAAAAGACGATATTTGTTAATGACAGTTAGTTGAAGTTATGTTTTCAACAGAAGACTCAAATATTGAAGAATGAAGATCTATTATCTAGCTGGATTGACAAACAGCTGAGGAAGGTTATCAGCTATTGGCTTTCACTGATAACAGCTTTGTCTTCAGGACAGAAAGTCCATCAGATAAGTATCTATTTTACTCATCTGATTACTTAAATAAAAGCGAAACTATTTAAAACGTTTTATTCAGAAATACGCTTTTATAAGTAACTGAAGGGCGGTATATATTCCCGCTCCTTATTAAATGTCTTTTGAATTTGAAAGGTCGTAACTGACGCCGCACGATCAGCACTGACAGGAAACGGATCTAACGGTTGGCGGATGTCACGGAAACCGACATACCCTAACTCTATAAATCCCAATCTGATCAGCCGTGTAGTTCTTTACGCATCCTAAATATTCAAAAGTACTTGTGAGAAATTTTGAGCAATTTTTCTGCAAAAATTCTCTTCGTTTTCCTCTCTAATCTCTACAGATCTACAATGGCTGCTGAAGGTATGTACCTCGTGTATGATTCTTATTACCAAACTGGCACAAATCTGATGAAGGAACTTCTGGAGAAGTTCAAATCTGCAACTTTGGTGAACTTCATGGAGTACAATGAAGGTATAATCTGGACTGACCAGGTTATGGAATACTACAAGACGGCATCTGTTGACTTCAATAAGCTGGAGATTACTGCCACAGTAGGTGACAAATCAGTTGTCATCTCTCCTGATGTTCTTCACGAACAGTTTGGGCTTCGTAAGACTGGACGCCATGACGTCACTGTGCTGACTGAGAGCAAGCACCAAGAATTTTGGGCGATCTGCGCCAAGGAAGGAGAAATGCTGTCAGGGAACATCAAGAAGAGACAGCTAAAGGACGAGTATCAGCGGATGGCTGATATGGTGGCAAAGCTGATAGAAAATTGCACCTTTTCCCTTGATGATGTTACCATGAAAAGGTTCAGCATAATGGCTGCTATATATTATGGATTGGAAGTCAACTGGTCCATGATCATCTGGTACATCCTTGCTGAGTTTCTGGATGTAAAGAAAGGAAAAGAACCTCACACCAACCACTGGATTACAATCAGCTACCTTTTGTCAAAATTGGGCTGTACTATGCTAAATGGCAAAGAAATTCACAAATCAAAAGCCATGGCCAAATATTTACCAGTTCAAAAGAGAAAGGCTGATGAGCCTGAGGAAGCTGATGTTGAGGAACCAAAGGAGGTTCCTGCCAAAAGGCAACAGAGATTAGTCAAAACAGCTTAGCTGTTGAGACTAAAAAGAAGAAGGCTGCTGATGAGCCTAAAAAGAAAGAAACCAAGCAGATGGAGAAAGTGACTTCTGCTGAAGCCACTAAAATCATAGAATCTATAACTGCTGATGTAAGGACTGGATCCCCTGCATCACCCTCAAGAACTCCATCAGCAGAGAGGCCTGCTGAAAATGTTTCTCACCGAACAAGAAGTCAGCAGAAGGATACTGCTACTTCAAGAATTGTTCAAGGCATGACAAAGAAGACTGCCAGAAAGCAGATGAATTTCATTGAGAAACCCACAGAACTGGAAAATGTAGTAAGACAAAGTCCAGAGTCTGCTGAAAGGCCTGTTGGAACAATAGAGGACTCTGCTGCTGCCAAAGCTGATGAGCAACAGATTAGTCAAACTACACCAACAGTTGAGGTTTCAAAACCTCAAGATGATCCAGATGTGCAAATCATCTATCCAATTGCTGCAAATCCTATCTCATCTGTTGGCCCTGTTGACAAAGGAAAAAGAAAGATTGTGCTTAAGAGAAAGAAGGTCTCTAAAGCTGATAAAAAGGCTAGAGAGGAAGCTGAACAAAGGAAGCAAGATGAGTTGGAGGAGAAAAAGGCACGTGAGCTAAGCAAAGCTCAAGAAGCAAAAGATGCAGCAAAAAGGAAATCAACAGAGGCTGAAATCAAAGCTGCTGAGGATGCTGACATGGCTATTGCTATTGAACTCAGCAAAGTTGATGCCTATGGTCCTGTTCATGGCGGAGGAATCAAGATAAAAGAGGTTACTGATGATAAGGATAAGCCTGAAGTTCCCAAGATGCCTGCAGGAGAAGCTAAGCCTAAGGACAAATATGAAAAAAGGAAAGCCTTCAAGATTGTCTATGCTGACAAGGAAGTCTTCAAAAGATTTGAGAAGTCCTTAGCTTACTACGATCAGAAGTTAATGCTAAAAACTCTGTTCAATCAGGAGAAGCCAAGATATATCAAATGTAGAGATGATAGATTGAACAAGACAATGGCAGAACTTCAAAACTCAAAGGAGTTAGCTGTTGAAGAACAATGGGTTCTTAATTGGCTAAGAACAGACTCCATCCAAAAGGCCCTGGATCCCAGCTATGTAAGAGATGTTATGCATCATTACGCAAGGGAGTTTGCACTGGAGGAGGCCAAAATCATAAAAAGTAGCTTACCTACCAAGAGAAAGAAATCTGATGATGTTGAAGAAAGAGCCATCAAGATAGCTGTTATGGTCGCCTTGAAAAGATGGGCAGAAAGATCACGCTATCAGCAAGGACACTCAAGTGAGTTGCCTCAGATGCCTAGTATTCAACAAATAATCTTTGGCAAGGAAGTGAAGGAGTATAGTGAAGTGCCAAAGGGTAACAATGCCTTTGTTAACCCCTGGATTATTGTGAGGCAGATTCGTCAGACCACCTGCTTCAATGATGATGACACTATTACTAACCTAGTATATGATGATGTCACTGATGAGCACAAGATTGCAAATAAGTCTTTAGCTATTGAGTGGCAAGCTAAGACTTCTGAAGATCATCAGGAGACAAACATGGAAGATGTCCCTGTTCAACAGGAGACTAAAGAGAAGGAAGCTGCTGCTTCTGCTTCATCAGCTGATCAACACTCATCACTGATGGAAGCATTCCAGATGCTCATGGAGAATTCATTAAAGGAGCTGGAAGAGAAGCACAACCAGCAGCTGATAAAGTTGAAAGAGGAGCTGAAGACTGAACTTAAATCAGAATTGACAGAATCAAATAAACTTCAGTTGGAATATATGCAACAGTCAACAGAGAAGATTATAAAGAAAGAAGTTGATAGCATTCCCATTCATCAAGACAACTCACTGCAGTTAGTGCACAACCTAAGAGAATTGAGCAAAAATGTGGAAGATGTGAAGGGTGATGTAAATCACCTTCATACTGCTTTACAAAGGGCTGAACACAAGATAGCTGATCTGACTGCAACCTTCATCAAAGTCAGTGATGAAGAGAAAGCAATAAATGTTGGTTTGTTGCAAGAGTTGAACAAGGCTGGAGATGTCATCCATGAAGAGCTTTCAACAATGCAAATCAACATTGACTGCTGCAATGATAAGATTGACGCCATCAGCACTGATATTCTTCATCTTACAGCAAGCCATGATGTTGTAAATCAAAATCTCAAGGCTTTGTGCGCTACTATGAAGATTCCAACAGTTGCTCTCAACCCTGCTGTTGCACCTTCTAATGTCATCAGTTCTGATGATGACAAAAAGGGGGAAGATAAAATGGAAGAAACAGCCAAGGAAGCCAAGGAAGCTGTCAAGACTGATGTACTTGGAAAGGTAGAAGAGAAAGAAGAAATTAAATCAGAACCTACCAAGTACAAGAATACAGAATCAGCCAGGAAGGCCATAGAAGCTTTGAAAGAGCAGCAACTAAAAGAGAAAATGGAAGCTGCCAAAGCAAACATTCTCCTGGATGATGAAGCTGATGATGAAGAAGAAGAAGACGAGGAGGAGTCTTCTTATGAATATGAAGAAGTGCTTGAAGGATCAGATGAAGGAGCTGATAGTTAGAACTTACTTGTAAAATTATTGTAATCAGTTTACTTCCATCTATCTTTCAGACATCTCATCTGAAGAGCTTAAACTTGTACTTGTAATTCTCTTTCTATATCAATCAAAAGTTAAGTTCATTCCAACATACTATTTTCTATCTCAGAAAATTTTTGAGGATTACATTCTTTGGTTTAGGTATTTGTAACAGGTACTTAGCTGAAGTTTTGTCATCATCAAAAAGGGGGAAATTGTTGGATAAGGATGAAGATGAAGGCACTGAAGACAATTTTATAAGGGAGGTTTTGATGCATTCCAAAACTTCAAGAATTGGCTAAGTATGGAGTAACTTAGCTGATGATCCCTTAGGAAGGAATTTTGACTAAATAAAAGAAGACATCAGAAGAGTCAAAGTTTCAAGGTCCAAGACTTTTGATCTGCTGAAGAAAAGTTATCAGACTGATGAAGATCAGCCAACTCAAATCAGATTTGTTCAAGTTTGAGATCAGCTTTGTTCGCCATCAGACGAATACTTTCGTCAGTCAAGTGGAAAGGATCATGAAGTCTTCTCAACGGTAATAAATGCCCCTTGGAGTAATAAATGCTAAAGTACAAGGTCATTTAAGACAAATGATTGAAGAAATGCTTCACATTAGCTGGGTGCATTTAATGCTGCCTGCAGAATAGTACGATGAACAGTACGGACAGCTGCAGAGAGCCGTTCGCGAAAATTAAGGACCAGTACTCGAGGAATTTGAATTCTGTCTCTCTTCAACGGACATTTTTCAAACCTCAAGTATAAATAGCTGAAAGAGACGAGAAGAAACCAAGCAACACAATCTCTGAGAAATTTTCGAAGCAGAATTCTTTAAGTCTCAAGAACAGCTCACTCATCAGCTTAGTCATTTGTTGACTAAAGCAGAGTTGAAGAACAACGACAAATACATCTTCTGAGTGATTTTGTAAACACTGAGTGTTGTGAGAAGTAGATATCCATCTAAGTTAGTGATATTACTTCAGAGGGTAGGATTTCTTTGTGATTTCTTACTGCGAACTTACGGCCTGTTCATTTGTTGTAAGGCGTAAGCAGAGTATACTAATTACTGTGTGTTTTTAGTATAACCCAAGATCTTTGTGACTTGGAAGAGTGGACTAAAGGATATTCAAATCCATATAACCACTATAAAAATTGATTGTGTTTTTATTTGCATTTTATCTGCATATTTTCAGTTGCATAAAACACGTTAAGTTAACTGTTTGAAAAAGTATTTAAAAAGAGATTTTGTAAATCTGGGGAAGAATTTTTCAAACTGCTAAGAATACTTGTGAAAAACACTTTGAAAATCCGCTGCAAGTACTCTAAGTATTAAAACTGATTTAAACAAAATCAGCTAAGTATCTTATCAGACGTGTGGTCAGCAAACTGTTCAAAGATTTGTTCGCGAACAGACTTATAACTTACAACTCTGATCAGCTTAGTCTGTTCACAGTTGGAAGAAAGTTTTAAAGTTAAAATTGTCAAAAAATTTAAAGAGGTTTATTCACCCCCCCCCCTCTAAACCTCTTCTGACCACTTGGGACCAACAAACATCCTCAAGGTACACATGACCCTCGTGAGCTTCCAGAACTGGTACAAGTGATGCTTCTTTGATTTTCTTCATGATATTTTGCATCAGATCAGTGCCAGATTTGTAGAATTTGTCATAGCTTAGATATCGTCCTTCAATGACCTTCATTTTGTGATTAAGTGATGAGCAACTGTAGAAAATAGAAAGCTAGAGAATAGAGTGCTTAGAGAGTTAGAGAATTTAGGAATTTTGTGTGCGTAAGACGACTAGTCTGTTCAGATCGGATTTTATAGGTTTCTTTTGGTGTTGATTATCGTGATAAACATGAATCGTAAGATTGATCTGACAGTTTTAAATCGTGCGGGTGAGAATTGCGGATTTCAATTTTATTATTTTAATGTCAGATGGGCGGGAAACTCAATCGTCACTGATCTGTTACTGTTGGTCCCAAGTGGTCAGATGAGGTCCAGAGGGGGGGTGAATAGACCTCTAAAAATTTTAGACTTAAAAACTTTTTACTCTTCTGTCAACAGACTAAACTGATGAAGAACAGTAAGATAACTATGATGATCGTTAACAGATCTTGAACAACAGAGTGACCACTCTTCTTTCAGTGACTTAGCTGATTTCAGCAAAAATCAGTTTTATCAAGAGTATACTTGCAGCGGATGTTTAAAAGTGTTTTTCACAAGTAGACTAAGTCCTTAAAAAGATTTTATCCCCAGTTTTAAAACTCCTTTAAAATCTTTTAACAATTCAAAGTGTAAACTTATGCAATTTCAAAATATGCAAGAAAACTTAAATGCAAGATTAATTTTATAGTGGTTATATGGATAAAAATCCCTTAGTCCACTCTTCCAGATCACTTAGATTCTGGGTTATACTATAAACACACAGTTTACAATATTTCTCCACTTATACCTAAACAACAAATGAGAAGGCTATAAGCTCACAACAGGAAATCACTCAGAAATCCTATCCTCTGAAGTTAAATCACTCACACAGATGAATTTAAACTTCGCACAACACTCAGCTAATACAAATTCACTCAGATTGTATTTTTCTGTTTTCTTCAACTGGGTTTCTGTCAACAGATGACTTCCACCAGACGAGTGAGCTGTTCGAGCTTCTTGAGACTTAGATAAATTTTCTGCTTCAAAATGAAATCTCCGAATGTTGTTGTTTGTGTCTCTCTTCGAACTTAGCTCTATTTATACTTAGATTTGAAAATATGACCGTTGAAGGGAGTCACAAATCAAATCCATAGCCTTAGCCCAATTTCAGAACGGCATACTGCTACAGTACCTTTTCTGCTGTACTTTCCTGTAGCTGCATTTAATGCACTCTGCTGATCCGAGAGTTTTCTTCAATCATTTGCCATTACTACCCTTCTCTTTCAGCATTTATTACATCAGGTGCATTTATTACCGTTGGACTTCTCTCATGATTTCTTCTACTCTGCTGATCGAAGGAACTCTGCTGATAGATACTCTGCTGATCAAATGCTGAACTAATCTGATTTGAGTCAGCTGATGACCTACCTTTCTATTCGCTGTTTCAGCACGAGATCAGTAGTCTCCTGGGCTTTGAACTTTGAGCTCTTCTGATGTCTTCTTTTACTTGTTCAAAATTCTTCTAAGGGAACTAAGCTTTCCATACTTAGCTGATTTTGACGTTTTGGAAATCATCAAAACCATCCCTTAACTTCTTAACTTCTTTGCACTTCATCTTCATCCAACAATTTCCCCCTTTTTGATGATGACAAAACTTCAGCTAAGTACCTGTACCTAAACTAAAGTTATGATCCTAAAAAATTTCTGAGATAGAAATAATCTATTGGAATCAAGCTTGAACATTTTATAGATTTGAAAAGTGTTACATATTACAAGTTTGTTCAGATGAGATATGCAAAAAAAAAATTACAAGGAAATAGTCATAAGAAATCTAAACAAGACTAGTCTTCTAGCTTGTCATCTTCTTTCTTGTCTTCTTCAGCTTCCTTGTTCTTTTCTTCTTCTACAGCAGGATTGGAAGTCTCTGCTTCTGAATCCTTGAAGAATTTTTGTTTTAATAGCTCCAACTTCTTCTGTTTAGCATCAGGGTCAAGCTGTTCTTCAGCTGAGTCCTTAGCAACAGCTATCTCTTTATCATACTTAGCTTTTGTTTCAGCTTCAGTTTCATCAGCTTCACCTTCTTCTTCTGTCTGATCTACTGGTCTGCTGTTTCCTTCATTTTCATTGTCACTTTCTTCCTTAGCAGATTCTTCCAGTACTTCAGTTACTTCAAGATCATCTGCCTTAAGAGATTTGTCATCTGATTTTTCTTCTTCTTCAACAAGTATCCTATCTTCCCCCTTTTTGTCATCATCGCCAGGGTTGATTGGATATTGTGGCAATACTAGTGTGATCTGAAGTGAGTCATAGAGAAGCTTGATGTTTTCTTCCATAGCATCCAGTTGAGCTTGTTGTCTTAGTTGATTGGCCTCAAAAGCTACCATTCCTTTGCGAACAACTTCTCCTTGGTCACCTAGCTGAAACTGAGTTGTCAGCAACAGATCAGCAGATGCCTTGAAGTCTCTCATCATATTATCCAAGGTTTCATCCTTAGCTTGGATGGCCATTTCAACAGTTTCTGTAATTTTTCTCCAACCAGCAGCAGTGCTTTGAGTCCTTCTTCTGAGCATGTCCATATCTTGACAGATAGATTTAACATTCTGAGCAGTGTCTTCTATCAGAGAAGTTGGGACAGCAGCAACTTTCTGTTTTTGTTGGATAAGGATGAAGATGAAGGCACTAAAGATAGTTTGATAAGGGAGGTTTTGATGGAAATTCCAAAACTTCAAAATTGGCTAAGTATGGAGTAACTCAGCTGATTTCCTTATCAAGGAATTTTGACTAAGTAAAGAAGACATCAGACGAGTCAAAGTTTCAAGGTCCTAGACGTCTAATCTGCTGAAGGAAAGTTATCAGACTGATGAAGATCAGCCGACTCAAATCAGATTTGTTCAAGTTTGAGATCAGCCTTGTTTGCCATCAGACGCGTACTTTTATCAGCCAAGTGAAGAAGATCTTAAAGTGTTCCCAACGGTAATAAATGCCCCTTGGAGTAATAAATGCTGAAGTAAAAGGTTATTTATGACAAATGATTGAAGACTTGCTTCGCATCAGCTGGGTGCATTTAATGCTGCCTGCAGAATAGTACTGTTCATAGCACGGTCAGACTGCAAAAGAGCCGTTCGCGGAAATTAAGGACCAGTACTCGAGGAATTTGAATTATGTCTCTCTTCAACGGACATTTTTCAAACCTCAAGTATAAATAGCTGAAAGAGACGAAGAGAAGACAAGCAACACAATCTCTGAGAAATTTTCGAAGCAGAATTCTTTAAGTCTCAAGAACAGCTCACTCATCAGCTTAGTCATTTGTTGACAAAAGCAGAGTTGAAGAATCAAGAAAAATACACCTTCTGAGTGATTTTGTAAACACTGAGTGTTGTGAGAAGTAGATATCCATCTTAGTGAGTGATATTACTTCAGAGGGTAGGATTTCTTTGTGATTTCTTACTGCGAACTTACGGCCTGTTCATTTGTTGTAAGGCGTAAGCAGAGTATACTGATTACTGTGTGTTTTTAGTATAACCCAAGATCTTTGTGACTTGGAAGAGTGGACTAAAGGATATTCAAATCCATATAACCACTATAAAAATTGCTTGTGTTTTTGTTTGCATTTTTCCTTGCATATTTTAAGTTGCATAAAACACATAAAGGTTAACTGTTTGAAAAAGGATTCTAAAAAGGGGATTTACAAATCTGGGGAAACATTTTTCAAACTACTAAGGATACTTGTGAAAAACACTTTGAAATTTCCGCTGCAAGTACTCTAAGTATTAAAACTTATTTTAACAAAATCAGCTAAGTAACTATCAGATGTTGATGGAATAGTGCCCTGCAAGCCAATATATTTAGCTTGTATTGGAACTATCATTATCTTTCTTTAGTATAAATGATTTAATACGCACGTTTATTTATACGAGTATAAGGATAAACAATGGCCGACTTCATCTCTCGCGAATACATTTAAGCAATTGGTTGAAATCCTTAGATTACATTTGACTATGGGACGATTCACATCAGTAATGAGTGCAATCATGAAACAGTCTCAAATGTCGTAATCTTAAAACTGTTCCAAGTCATAGATTCCGAAACGAGACGGGGTATCGTAGGAATCGCCAAGACTTGTACGAGTATGCATGATTCACATGGAGTGAATTTGTAGCGTTTCATGAGCAAGGCATTTGAGGCCAGTGCATATGTGTAGGTTGTTCAATGGAGGATTGAACGCATCGAACGACCCGAACAGAGAAATCCACTGTGGAAGCGCATGTCGCATATCGGTGATGGGATGTTTCTCAAGGATTATAATAGTGTACGATTTAGTCCTTTGACTTGAGGTGCTAGGGCGAATTCGGTACATGAAAGTGCGTACTTAGATCTAGGAATAGGTCACTTAGCTTGATCATAACATGCCTAGGTTGGGTGCGTATGGACATGTACGCGAGTGGTCAGTACCAATATGGAATCTATTGACTCATCGTAATGGATGAGAGAATTTCCTATACGATTCTTAGATAATATATCCAAGAAACCCGTGGCCACGGTCGGTGACGGATTTGGAAAGGGGTTTCCAAATTTAGGAGTCACACTGGAATATTATCCTGAATTAGAAAGTATAGTTATCGAGACAAATTTAGAGGTGTCGATCAATTCACACACCCTAAGTCTTGATTGGGAATATTAATCGATAGAAGGACCGTATGTACATGGTTGTTGGTCCCAAGTGGCCAGAAGAGGTTTAGAGGGGGGGGTGAATAAACCTCTTTAAAATTTTTGACAATTTTAACTTTAAAACTTTCTTTCAACTGTGAATAGACTAAGCTGATCAGAGTAGTAAGTTACAAGTCTGTTCGCGAACAAATCTTTTGAACAGTTTGCTGACCACACGTCTGATAGTTACTTAGCTGATTTTGTTTAAATAAGTTTTAATACTTAGAGTACTTGCAGCGGATTTTCAAAGTGTTTTTCACAAGTATTCTTTAGTAGTTTGAAAAGTGTTTCCCCAGTTTTATAAACTCCTTTTAAATTTCTCTTCAAACAGTTAACTTAAAATGTTTTATGCAATTTTAAATATGCAAGTAAGACACAAGCAATTTTTATAGTGGTTATATGGATTTGAATATCCTTTAGTCCACTATTCCAAGTCACAAAGATCTTGGGTTATACTAAAAACACACAGTAATTAGTATACTCTGCTTACGCCTTACAACAAATGAACATGCCGTAAGTTCGCAGTAAGAAATCACAAAGAAATCCTACCCTCTGAAGTAATATCACTCACTTAGATGGATATCTACTTCTCACAACACTCATTGTTTACAAAATCACTCAGAAGATGTATTTGTCGTTGTACTTCAACTCTGCTTTCGTCAACAAATGACTAAGCTGATGAGTGAGCTGTTCTTGAGACTTAAAGAATTCTGCTTCGAAAATTTCTCAGATATTGTGTTGCTTGGTTTCTTCTCGTCTCTTTCAGCTATTTATACTTGAGGTTTGAAAAATGTCCGTTGAAGAGAAACAGAATTCAAATTCCTCGAGTACTGGTCCTTAATTTCGCGAACGGCTCTCTACAGCTGTCCGTACTGTTCATCGTACTATTCTGCAGGCAGCATTAAATGCACCCAGCTGATGCGAAGCATTTCTTCAATCATTTGTCTTAATTAACCTTGTACTTCAGCATTTATTACTCCAAGGGGCATTTATTACCGTTGAGGAGACTTTATGATCCTTTCCACTTGGCTGATGAAAGTACGCGTCTGATGGCAAACAAAGCTGATCTCAAACTTGAACTAATCTGATTTGAGTCGGCTGATCTTCATCAGTCTGATAACTTTTCTTCAGCAGATCAAAAGTCTTGGACCTTGAAACTTTGACTCTTCTGATGTCTTCTTTTATTTAGTCAAAATTCCTTCCTAAGGGATCATCAGCTAAGTTACTCCATACTTAGTCAATTCTTGAAGTTTTGGAATGCATCAAAACCTCCCTTATAAAATTGTCTTCAGTGCCTTCATCTTCATCCTTATCCAACAATTTCCCCCTTTTTGATGATGACAAAACTTCAGCTAAGTACCTATTACAAATACCTAAACTAAAGAATGTAATCCTCAAAAATTTTCTGAGATAGAAAATAGTATGTTGGAATGAACTTAACTTTTTATTGATATAGAAAGAGAATTACAAGTACAAGTATAAGCTCTTCAGATGAGATGTCTGAAAGATAGATGGAAGTAAACTGATTACAATGATTTTACAAGTAAGTTCTAACTATCAGCTCCTTCATCTGATCCTTCAAGCACTTCTTCATATTCATAAGAAGACTCCTCCTCGTCTTCTTCTTCTTCATCATCAGCTTCATCATCCAGGAGAATGTTTGCTTTGGCAGCTTCCATTTTCTCTTTTAGTTGCTGCTCTTTCAAAGCTTCCATGGCCTTCCTGGCTGATTCTGTATTCTTGTACTTGGTAGGTTCTGATTTAATTTCTTCTTTCTCTTCTACCTTTCCAAGTTCATCAGTCTTGACAGCTTCCTTGGCTTCCTTGGTTGTTTCTTCCCTTTTATCTTCCCCCTTTTTATCATCATCAGAACTGATGACATTAGAAGGTGCAACAGCAGGGTTGAGAGCAACTGTTGGAATCTTCATAGTAGCGCACAAAGCCTTGAGATTTTGATTTACAACATCATGGCTTGCTGTAAGATGAAGAATATCAGTGCTGATGGCGTCAGTCTTATCATTGCAGCAGTCAATGTTGATTTGCATTGTTGAAAGCTCTTCATGGATGACATCTCCAGCCTTGTTCAACTCTTGCAACAAACCAACATTTATTGCTTTCTCTTCATCACTGACTTTGATGAACGTTGCAGTCAGATCAGCTATCTTGTGTTCAGCCCTTTGTAAAGCAGTATGAAGGTGATTTACATCACCCTTCATATCTTCCACATTTTTGCTCAATTCTCTTAGGCTGTGCTCTAACTGCAGTGAGTTGTCTTGAGGAATGGGAATGCTATCAACTTCTTTCTTTATAATCTTCTCTGTAAACTGTTGTATAGCTTCCAACTGAAGTTTATTTGATTCTGCCAACTCTGATTTAAGTTCAGTTTCAGCTCCTCTTTCAACTTTATCAGCTGCTGGTTATGCTTCTCTTCCAGCTCCTTTAATGAATTCTCCATGAGCATCTGAAATGCTTCCATCAGTGATGAGTGTTGATCAGCTGATGAAGCAGAAGCAGCAGCTTCCTTATCTTCAGTCTCCTGTTGAACAGGGACATCTTTCATCTCTGTCTCCTGATGATCTTCAGAAGTCTTAGCTTGCCACTCAATAGCTAAAGACTTATTTGCAATCTTGTGCTCATCAGTGACATCATCATATACTAGGTTAGTAATAGTGCCATCATCATTGAAGCAGGTGGTCTGACGAATCTGCCTCACAATAATCCAGGGGTTAACAAAGGCATTGTTACCCTTTGGCACTTCACTATACTCCTTCACTTCCTTGCCAAAGATTATTTGTTGAATACTAGGCATCTGAGGCTACTCACTTGAGTGTCCTTGCTGATAGCGTGATCTTTCTGCCCATCTTTCCAAGGCGACCATAACAGCTATCTTGATGGCTCTTTCTTCAACATCATCAAATTTCTTTCTCTTGGCAGGTAAGCTACTTTTTATGATTTTGGCCTCCTCCAGTGAAAACTCCCTTGCGTAATGATGCATAACATCTCTTACATAGCTGGGATCCAGGGCCTTTTGGATGGAGTCTGTTCTTAGCCAATTAAGAACCCATTGTTCTTCATCAGCTAACTCCTTTGAGTTTTGAAGTTCCGCCATTGTCTTGTTCAATCTGTCATCTCTCCATTTGATATATCTTTTCTTCTCCTGATTGAACAGAGTTTTTAGCATTAACTTCTGATCGTAGTAAGCTAAGGACTTCTCAAATCTTTTGAAGACTTCCTTGTCAGCATAGACAATCTTGAAGGCTTTCCTTATTTCATATTTGTCCTTAAGCTTAGCTTCTCCTGCAGGCATCTTGGGAACTTCAGGCTTATCCTTATCATCAGTAGCCTCTTTTATCTTGATTCCTCTGCCACGAACAGGACCATAGGCATCAACTTTGCTGAGTTCAATAGCAATAGCCATGTCAGCATCCTCAGCAGCTTTGATTTCAGCCTCTGTTAATTGATAGGATAGTGCCCTGCAAGCCAGTTCTGTTAGCTTGTAATAGATCTATCCTGTATGAAACGATCTTTGATTTTATAATAATACGCATGTTTATTTATATATGTATAAGGATAAACAATGGCCAACTTCATCTTTCGCGAATACATTTAAGCGATTGGTTGAAACCCTTAGATTACTTTTGACTATGGGACGATTCACTTCAGTACTGAGTGCAATCATGAAACAGTCTCAAAGGTCGTAATCTTAAAAGTGTTCCAAGTCATAGATTCCGAAACGAGACAGGGTATCGTAGGAATCGCCAAGACTTGTACTAGTATGCATGATTCACATGGAGTGAATTTGTAGTGTTTCACGAGCAAGGAATTTGAGTCCAGTGCATACGAGTAGGTGGTTCAATGGAAGATTGAACGCATCGAACGACCCGAACAGAGAAACCCATTGTGGAAGCGCCTGACGCATATCGGTGATGGGATGTTTCTCAAGGAATATAATAGTGTACGATTTAGTCCTTTGACTTGAGGTACTAGGGCGAATTCGGTGCATGGTATAGGCCACGTAGCTTGGTCATAACATGCCTAGGTTGGGTGCGTATTGACATGTACGCGAGTGGTTAGTACCGATATGGAATCTATTCACTCATCGTAATGGATGAGAGAATTTCCTATACGATTCTTAGATAATATATCCAAGGAATCTGCGGCCGCAGTCGGTGACGGATTTGGAAAGGGGTTTCCAAATTTAGAAGGTCACAAAGGTATATTATCCTGAATTAGAAAGTATAGTTATCGAGACAAATTTAGAGGTGCCGATCAATTCACACACCCTAAGTCTTGATCGGGAATATTAGTCGATAGAAGGACCGTATGTACATGGCAATTATATGAGACGAGGTTCACAAATATCAATTCACCTGAAATTGGGCTTCATGGGCTTGTGGCTAGACATCGACCATGAAGTGTGGGTACTCCTGAATTAATAGAGGATTTAATTCTAGGAGTGATCAATTAAAGGTTGTTTAATTGACCGGAGCAATTTATTGTTCATAAATTAAATCACGAAGGATTCGTGGGCCTGCTGCCAATTGATGGTGAACCCAGAGGGTCACACACAATACAATTGGACGGTGACTGTTATAAAAGGACTTGAAAGGAATTAATTGATTTAAAGGTAATTAAATCAATTAAATGAATTAAAAGTATTTAATTCAAGTGGGAGATTAATTGATTGGCCAACTTAATTAATAATTGAGTTGCTAATTAATTATGTAAAAGAAATATTGATTTAATTGGACTGGGCATTTAATTAAAGTAGTTAATTAAATGGAGGATTGCAAGACATGGGCTTTTATTAATTAAAGCCCATAAGGAGTCTTGCAAACCTAGGTCAGAAGGAGTTTATAAATAGAGCACAACTAGAGCTCAAATGGGTAACACTCTGAAAGAAAAACCCTAGCCTTCTTTTGCCCTAAGTAGCCGCTGCCCCCTCCAAGCTAGAAACCCTAGCTGCCGCCGCCGCCACCTTAAGCCGCCGCCACCTGCTGCCGTGGGCTACCTTGGTGCCGCCGCCGCCATCTCCCTGTTCCATTGTGTTAGATCTTGATCTGTCAAGAGATTCAACACAATCCTGCAATAACAAATCTCCTGAATCCAGTTCTGAGCCTAAGATCTTGAGGTGTTGCCAGAATCCAATTGGTGTGGACTATCCCTGGAGGTGAGACACTTGGATCACTCCTGTGAACCAGATCCAGATTCAGAAACGAAGTTGGAGGTTTCCACCACCTTGCCTGTGGTGAGGTATATCGCAAAAACCCCCTTTGTTAATTCATTGTGTGTGTTTTTGTTTCATGTTTTTGTATACATAATATGGAGACTTCTTTTATGGGACCATTGGATGACTCGAAAAATTTTAAATTCCGCACTTTGTTGTATGACAAATCGAGCCATATCCCAACATTAATTTCCTTTTTGCTGCATCTTTTGCTTCTTGAGCTTTGCTTAGCTCAAATGCCTTTTTCTCCTCCAACTCATCTTGCTTCCTTCGTTCAGCTTCCTCTCTGGCCTTTTTATCAGCTTTAGAGACCTTCTGTCTCTTAAGCACAATCTTTCTTTTTCCTTTGTCAACAGGGCCAACAGATGAGATAGGATTTACAGCAATTGGATAGATGATTTGGACATCTGGATCATCTTGAGATTGAGCAGCTTCAACTGTTGGTGTAACTTGAGTAATCTGTTGCTCATCAGCTTTGCCAGCAGCAGAGTCCTCTATTGTTCCAACAGGCCTTTCAGCAGACTCTGGACTTTGTCTTACTACATTTTCCAGTTCTGTGGGTTTCTCAATGAAAGTCATCTGCTTCCTTGCAGACTTATTAGTCAGACCCTGAATTGGTCTTGAAGCAGCAGTGTCTTTTTGATGGCTCCTTGTCCTGTGAGAAACATTCTCAGCAGGCATTTCAGCAGAAGGAGTCCTTGATGGTGATGCAGGGGACATCCCTCTTACATCAGCAGTGGTCTGACTTATAATTTGATCAACATCTACGTCAGCCACAGGCTTTGCTTTCTTTGAGACCTTTTCTTTTGGTTGATCAGCAACCTTCTTCTTCTTAGTCTCAACAGCTAGGTTAGCTGTTTTGACTAATCTTCTTTGCCTCTTGGCAGGAACCTCCTTTAGTTCCTCATCTTCGTCTCCTTCAGGCTCATCAGCCTTCCTTTTCTGAACAGGCAAGTATTTGTTCATTGCCTTGGATTTGTGAATTTCTTTTAAATTCAGCATGGGACACCCCAGCTTGAACAGCAGGTAGCTAAGAGTGATCCTGTGATTGGTGTAGGGGCCTTTTCCTTTCTTCACCTCCAGAAATTCAGCGAAGATGTACCATACTATTAAGGACCAGTTGACTTGAAGTCCATAATAAATAGCAGCCATCATGCTGAACCTTTTCATGGTAACAGCATCCAGAGAAAAAGTGCAGTTTTCTATCAGCTTTGCGACCATATCAGCCATCCGCTGATATTCGTCCTTCAGCTGTCTCTTCTTTATGTTTACAGTTAACATCTCCCCTTCCTTGGCGCAAATCGCCCAGAATTCTTGGTGTTTGGCTTCTGTCAGCACAGTGACGTCATGACGACCACTGTTTGTAAGCCCAAACTGTTCATGAAGAACGGCAGGAGTGATAACTATAGATTTTTCTCCCACGGTAGCCTTAATCTCCCGTTTGTTGTAATCAACAGCAGCGGTTTCATAGTACTCCAGAACCTGGTCAGTCTAGATGACTCCTTCATTATACTCCATGAAGTTCACCAGGGAAGCCGTCTTGAATTTTTCCAGCAATTCTTTCATCAGATCCATTCCAGATTGATAGTACGACTCATATACCAAGTACATACCTTCAGCGGCCATCTTAACTGTTGAGAAATGGAAAAACAAGAAGAATTCTGCAGAAAATTGCAAGTAAAATTTCTCTCAAGTATGCTTTGAATGTTTAGGGTGCGTAAAGAACTACACGGCTGATCAGATCTGGATTTATAGAGTTAGGGTATCTTGAATTCCGTGATACCAGCTAACCGTTAGATCCGTTTCCTGTCAGTACTGATCGTGCGGCGTCAGTTACGACCTTTCAAATTCAAATCGCATTAAATGAGGAGCGGGAATATGTACCGCCATTCCGTTACTTGTAAAAGCGTATTTTTAGATAAAACGTTTTGAATAGTTCCGCTTTTGCTTAAGTAATCAGTGATGGAATAGTGCCCAGCAAGCCAATATTAATTAGCTTGTTGAAGTACTATTTTCTTATGGTTTATAATTAATACGCCGTTCATTCATAGTATGTGAAATTGAACAATGGCCAACTTCATCTCTCGCGAACCTATCTAAGCGATTGGATGAAATCCTGAGGTCACAATAGACTACGGGACGATTCACTTCAGTACTGAGTGCAATCATGAAACAGTCTCAAAGGTCGTGATCTTAAAACCGTTCCAAGTCATAGATTCCAAACGAGACGGGGTATCGTAGGAATCGTCAAGACTTGTACAAGTATGCATGATTCACATGGAGTGAATTTGTAGCGTTTCATGAGCAAGGAATTTGAGTCCAGTGCATATGAGTAGGTGGTTCAATGGAGGATTGAACGCATCGAACGACCCGAACAGAGAAACCCATTGTGGAAGCGCATGACGCATATCGGTGATGGGATGTTTCTCAAGGCTTATAATAGTGTACGATTTAGTCCTTAGACTTGAGGTACTAGGGCGAATTCGGTACATGGATGTGCGTACTTAGATTTAGGTACTGGTCACGTAGCCTGGCCACAAAGTGCTTAAGTTGGGTGCGTACAAAAGTGTACGCGAGTGGTTAGTACTAAGAGAGGATCTAACGCCTCATCCTGATAAGATGAGAGAATTTCCTATACGTTTCTTAGATAACTGATTTCGAGGAATCTATGGCCATAGTCGGTGATGCATTTGGAAGGACTTTCCAAATTTGGCAGTCACACTGGAATCATTGTCGGAAAATTAGAAAGTATAGTTATCGAGATAATTAGAGGTGCCGATCAATTCACACACCCTAGGTCTCGATCGGGAAATCAGTCGTAGAAGGACCGTATGTACATGGCAATTATAAGAGGTGAGGTTCACAATAAATCAATTCACCTTTGATTGGGCTTCATGGGCTTGTGGCTAGACATCGACCATGAAGTGTGGGTACTCCGGAATTAATAGAGGATTTAATTCTAGGAGTGGTCAATTAAAAGTAGTTTAATTGATCGGAGCATTTAATTGCTCGTTAATTAAATCACGAAAGTCGTGGGCCTGCTGCCAGTTGATGGTGAACCCAGAGGGTCACACACAATACAATTGGACGGTGACTGTCTAAAAGGAAAGAAGTGATTTAAAGTTGTTAAATCAAGCTAATTGAATTATGGTATTAATTCAATTGGAGATCATTAATTAGATGACTAATTGATTAATTGATAATTGATTAATTAGAGTTATCTGATTAATTATGGAATTAATTAAAGTAGTTAATTAATTGGAAGAATAAATAATTAACCAATTTGAATATTGGATAATTATGGGTTGATTTTGGAATTATCTAAACTTAGGGGCTAAGGGGCGATTTTAGTAGTTGAAAGGAAAAGGAGTTTTTGTTTCTTGAGAATCAAGTTTGAAGAGATTTATCAAATCTCATATTCCTAAGGATAAGGAATGAAGATTTGATAAACAAGGAAAGGAGATCTATTTGGAGAAGGACTCTTCTCCTATAAATACTCCTTCCCTTCTCTTCATTCATAATCTATGCTAACCAAGTTGCACTCAAAGACAAGAAAACTTTTGAGAGAAAAACAAAATACTTTTTGCTGAAAATTGAGAGAGAAAAAATCGTGTGAGGAAAAGATTTTTCGACAAGAAATTTTAATTGCAAAATCGCCCCAAGATTTTCGCCCCTAAACCCTAGTCGCCCAACCTAGCTTTGGCCGAACCCAAATCGGTCCAAACCTGACCCTGGCCGAACCCTGCTCGGACCAGATCTGTACTTGGCCGAACCCTGCTCGACCGCATAAGTCCTGTGGATCGAATTCTTCCATTGGTGTCTCCGTTCCTTTGCTGACAAACCTACGAGATCCAGTTCGTAGCCTAAGACTTGTAGGCGTCACCATAATCCGATTGGTGTGGACTAGCTTTGGAGGTGAGACATATGGATCACTCAATCTGTGGATCGAACCAAAGACTTGAAGGACACGACAACCACAACTTGGTGGTCAGGTAATTTGCGATTAACCCCCTCATGTTTTTGTTGATATTTGATTCATCCTTATTCGTATAATAACTATGGAGAAAGATTCATGGGACTATTAGGAACTCGAAAAATTTTAAAATTCCGCACTTTGTTGTATTGACAATCGAGCCCTAGCCTAGATATCCCAACAATCAGATGAGTAAAATAGATACTTATCTGATGGACTATTGTCCTGATGACAAGTCTGTTATCAGTGAAAGCCAATAGCTGATAACCTTCCTCAGCTGTTTGTCAATCCAGCTAGATAATAGATCTTCATTCTTCAATTTTTGAGTCCTCTGTTGAAAACATAACTTCAACTAACTGTCATTAACAAATATCATCTTTTAAATCAGAAGTACCGCTAGTCTTACACGTTCCCCCTGACTTTAAGAATTTATAAGTTAACTAGTCTGTTGATAGTTAATCCTTGAAGATAATAACGGATGAACATGCTGATAAACCTTAGTCTTCTGATAGGTTCCCCCTCAGCTTATGCATCCAAATTGAGTAGTCCTAGCTCAGCTCTTAAAGTTGAAAACCTTACTTCACTTAAAGGTTTAGTGAAAATGTCAGCAATCTGATTGTCTGTATGAACATACTCAATCATAACATTGCCTTTTTCCACATGATCTCTAATGAAGTGATGCTTGATCTCAATATGTTTAGTCCTTGAGTGACTTGTAGTGTTCTGAGTAAGTGAGATTGCACTTGTATTGTCACAGTAGATTGGAATTCCACTGATCTTTATATTGTAGTCTTCTAGTTGATGCTTCAACCAAAGTATATGTGCACAACATGCTCCAGCAGCTATGTATTCAGCTTCAGCAGTAGATATGGACACTGAAGTCTGTTTCTTACTCATCCATGAGATCAGACGACTACCTAAGAACTGACAGGCACCTGTTGTGCTTTTTCTGTCAATCTTGCAGCCAGCAAGGTCTGAATCTGAATAACCAATAAGCTCAAATCCAGATTCTCTAGGATACCAGAATCCCAAATCCTGAGTGCCTTTAATGTATTTCAATATCCTCTTGGCAGCTAAGAGATGAGATTCTTTGGGGATTGATTGAAATCTTGCACAGACCCCAACTGAGTACATTATATCAGGTCTACTTGCTGTTAGATACAACAATGATCCAATAATGCCTCTATATTTGGTTATGTCCACTGATTTGCCATCTTCATCTTTATCCAAACGAAGACTTGTAGACATAGGAATAGTAGTTGTAGAACTAGTTTCCATACCAAACTTCTTGAACAGATCTTTTGTGTATTTTGCTTGGTTGATGAATATTCCATCAGGCAACTGTCTTACTTGCAACCCAAGAAAATAATTAAGTTCGCCCATCATGCTCATTTCAAACTTATTCTGCATCAGCTTGGAGAACTTGTCACACATCTGTTGGTTAGTTGAACCAAAAATAATATCGTCCACATATATTTGCACAAGTAATATATGATCTTCCCATTCAATTGTAAATAAGGTTTTATCTACCTTACCTTTACGAAATCCTTTAATTAAAAGAAAATCAGATAGGGTATCATACCATGCTCTTGGAGCCTGTTTCAGTCCATAGAGGGCTTTCTTCAGACGATATACTTTATCCTCTTCTTGATAGACTTCAAATCCAGGAGGTTGTTCAACATATACCTCTTCTTGCAGTTCTCCATTGAGAAAAGCAGACTTCACATCCATCTGATAGACAGTGAAGTTCTTGTAAGCAGCATAGGCAAGAAACAGTCTGATTGCTTCAAGTCTTGCTACTGGTGCAAATGTCTCATCAAAGTCAATTCCTTCTTCTTGACAATAACCTTTGGCCACTAGTCTTGCTTTGTTTCTGGTAACAATACCATCTTCATTCATCTTATTTCTGAATACCCATTTAGTGCCAATTACTCTTTGATGACTTGGTCTTGGTACTAAATACCAGACTTTATTTCTTTCAAATTGATTCAACTCTTCTTGCATAGCTTCAATCCAAAATGAATCTTCAAGAGCTTCTTCAATTTGTTTAGGCTCTATTTGAGATAGAAAAGTAACAAACATAGAGTCTTGTGCAGCAGCTCTTCTAGTCTTTACTTTATCCAACGGATCACCAATTACTAACTCAGGAGGGTGATCTTTGAGCCATCTTAGATCAGGTTGCAAATCTGAATGTTGTCCTCTGTTTTGATCTTGCAACACTACTGTTGGAGGTCCAGTAGTAGTCTGTTGAACATTTCTCGTATGTTTAACAGTCTCTGGTCTGTCAGCTGTTTGCAACTCGTCTGTTAGACAATCAGCACTGTGATTTTGAACAACACTTGAGTTAGCAGCTGAATTAAGATTAGGTAGTATGATGGGAACATATTCTTCATTTCTTCCAATGTCTAGCTTCTGTAAATCAGTAGACAGGTCTTGATTTATATTTTGATTCTTTTCCGAAGATTGACTTGGCTCATCAAATACTACATGGATAGATTCTTCTATTAGTAATGTTCTTTTGTTAAAAACTCTATAAGCTTTACTAACAGTAGAGTATCCTACAAAAACAGCTTCATCAGCCTTCTCTACAAATGCTGTAAGGTGATTTTTCCCATTATTCAATACAAAGCATTTACAACCAAAAATCTTAAAGTAATGAATGTTTGGTTTTCTGTTGTTCCAAACTTCATATGAAGTCTTGTTCTGATTTTTGTTGATCATACATCTGTTCTGGGTAAAGCAGGCTGTATTTGTTGCTTCTGCCCAAAATCTTTGTGGCAGTTTAGCTTCAGCTATCATGATTCTGACAGCTTCTTTTAGTGTTATGTTTCTCCTTTCAGCAACACAATTCTGTTGAGGGGTTCTAGCAGCTGAATACTCATGATGTATTCCTTTGATGTTACAATACTCTTCAACAGTAGAGTTTGTAAACTCTGTCCCTCTATCTGATCTGATCTTCAATATCTTTAAACTCTTTTCGTTCTGGATCAGTTCCATCAGATTAGTAAGATGTTCCTTGGTTTCACTTTTCTTCTTCATGAAAATCACCCAAGTAAATCTTGAATAATCATCCACAACAGCTAGGCAGTATTTCTTTCCACCATTGCTGACTGGATCAATGGGTCCAAATAAGTCCATATGTAGCAGCTCCAATATTCTTCCAGAAGATTGATGCTTCTTGCTTTTGAACGATGACTTGATTTGTTTACCCTTCTGACATGCGTCACAGAGCTTGTCTTTGCTCATGACTGTTTTTGGAATCCCTTCAACCAAATTATTCTTGATTAATCTGTTGATGGTCTTGAAGTTTAAGTGATTCATTCTCTTGTGCCATAGCCAACTAACTTCACTTGGGGCAGATGCCACCAAACAAACACTTGAATTCTTGTCAGCATAATTCCAGTCGACTATGTAGACATTCCCTTGTCGTCTTCCAGATAAAATTACCTTCTTTGTACCAATCTGTTCAACGTAGCACTTATCTGTTGAGAAGATGACTGAATATCCTTTGTCACAAAATTGACTTATGCTTAGCAGATTATATTTGAGGCCTTTAACATATGAGACGTCAGATATCTCTATGTTTCCTCTGATCAGTCTTCCTTTAGCTTTAATCTTGCCTTCTTTGCTGTCTCCAAAAGTAACTTTTGGACCATCCACAGCAACTGCATCAGTCAGCTCATGTATGCTTCCACACATGTGCCTTGAACATCCACTGTCCAAGTACCAGATCTTCTCTACTTTACTCCTACTCCTAATCCTAACCTACAAAACAAAAATAAAGTTGTTTTAGGTACCCTTATTGAGAGGGTCCTGGAGGATTAGTTCCACCTTTGACAACCCAAGATGATGAAGTCTTAGGCTTCTTAGGTTTCTGAGTTTTAACAGGAGCATGAACGGTTTTGTCTTTATCATATGTAGCAGGTAAGTCATGTTGATGATCAGTATGATAAGGAAAATGTTCATAAGCAGGGTAAGATGCATGATAAGTAGGATATGCATGCATTGGATGAGCACGGTAAGGTGCATAGTAACTAGGAAATTGAGGTGCATGATACATAGGAGAATATGCAGAAGGTTGCACATAATATGACTCATTTCCATACCAAGCATTTTGATTTTTCTTATTCTTATGCTTCTTTGGTTTACTAGATGCTTGCTCTTTAACAGACGACTTAGCTTTATCACTAGTCTGATTAGTTTTAGCCTTAGCAGATGACTTCCTAGGACTCTTCTGTTTAGGCTTACTAGTCTGTTTTCCTACACTAGGCTCTTTACTCTTTTTAGCCTTAGGAGATTTCTTCTCCTTTAACACATTCTCAGGTGAAGCAGGTCTAGCAGTTTGAACATATAGAATGACCTTACTATTGTCAGCTGATATGAATTTTTCAGTATAGTTCAAGTCTTGCTTATCCTGTTCTAAAGGTATCTTCTGTTTACTAGATGTATGCGTGGATGCAACAGATGATTTTTCATGAGACTCAATAACTTTTTCAAGTTCCATGATTTTTCCTTTATAAACTTCACATTCAGCTTTCAGAGATTCATGTTCTTGCTCAAGCTGTTTATATTCAGCTGATTCTCTAGGCTTTTCAGCTGTGAGTTTCAGTGAACTATTTTGCTCTTTTAGCAATATAATCTCTTCCTTAAGCTTTTTGTATGCTTCAGCAATACCAGTATTGTTAAGCATCATTTGTTCAAATGAACTAAATAGTTCATTTTCAAGAGGAGTTACCTCATCCTCAGAGTCATCAGATTCCTTAGCCATCAGGCAGAGAAGGGCAGGGCTCTCTTCATCAGAAGACTCTTCATCAGAAATGTCAGAATCTAAATCAGATGAGTAGACGGCAGCTGGCTTTTCTGCTTCTGCTACCATCGCCTTAGCTTTCTGATGCTTTCTTTCTTTTCTGATTCTCTTTTCTTCTTCAGTATATTTCTCAGCTTTAGGATATGGGCAGTCTCGGATGAAATGACCCAATTTCCTGCAGTTATTGCACATCATCTTAGATTTATGAGAATCTTTATCCTGCGAAGAAGAAGTAGGGTTAGAAGTAGAAGCATTGTTATATTTGTTCTTTATTTTTCGTCTGTAGAACTTTTTAAAGTTGTTCATCAGCAATGCAACGTCTCCAGCAGTGTACTCCTTTTTGTTGAGTATTGTGGCTTCATCAGATGAGTCCACATCTTTGCTTTTGAAGGCTGGCCTTCTTGGATTTTCAGCAGCAACCAGGGCAGCTGTGGAACTTGAAGTTGAGGTTTCTTCAACACCCATTCTTGGCAGTTTATACTCATACGCCTTGAGTACTGAGAACAGCTCTGTCAGAGAAATCTTGCCAAGATCTCTTGATTCTTCCATGGCTGTCACCTTCATGTTGAACTTTGGAGGTAGAGCCTTCAGAACTCTGACGGTTATCTCATTGTCTGTGAAGGTCTTTCCAAGCTTTAGAACTTCATTCAACGTCCTGGTAAACCTTGTATCCATCTGATCAATGGTTTCCGCAGACTTCATCTTGAAGTTATCTAGCTTTTCTAGAGCAACACTCAGCTGATGCACTTTGATGGCGTCGTTTCCTTCGCTCATGTCACGAACCTTGTCCCACATCTCCTTTGCAGTTTTGCAATGTTTGACTTTGTCAAACCGATCATTGTCCAGGGCTTTGGTCATGATGAATCTTCCGACTTTATCCAGGTTGAACAGCTTTATTTCTTCCGCTGTCATCTCTGTTAAGTCTTTTTCCACCACCATTTCTGCTTCATCAACTATAACGGTCTTGGTGAATTTGAATGGACCTTTGATGATACATGTGTACATGTTATCATTGTAGGCAGCAAGGAAAATCTCCATTCTGATTTTCCAGTCTTCAAGCGACATACCAGCAATGTGGGGAACATGGCTGATACAGTCCATTTTTCAAAAAGTTTTGATTTTTCAAAAAGATGCTCTTTTGAAAAGTTTTGAAAACCTTTGAAAAACACTCGGATCAAGCTCATTGATCAGGCAGCTGATTCTAATGAACCACCTGCTCTGATACCACTTGTTGGTCCCAAGTGGTCATAAGAGGTTTAGAGGGGGGAGGGGTGAATAAACCTCTTTAAAATTTTTGACAATTTTAACTTTAAAACTTTCTTTCAACTGTGAACAGACTAAGCTGATCAGAGTAGTAAGTTACAAGTCTGTTCGCGAATAAATCTTTTGAACAGTTTGCTGACCACACGTCTGATAGTTACTTAGCTGATTTTGTTTAAATCAGTTTTAATACTTAGAGTACTTGCAGCGGATTTTCAAAGTGTTTTTCACAAGTATTCTTTAGTAGTTTGAAAAGTGTTTCCCCAGTTTATAAACTCCTTTTAAATTTCTCTTCAAACAGTTAACTTAAAATGTTTTATGCAATTTTAAATATGCAAGTAAAAATGCAAATAAAACACAAGCAATTTTTATAGTGGTTATATGGATTTGAATATCCTTTGGTCCACTCTTCCAAGTCACAAAGATCTTGGGTTATACTAAAAACACACAGTAATTAGTATACTCTGCTTACGCCTTACAACAAATGAACAGGCCGTAAGTTCGCAGTAAGAAATCACAAAGAAATCCTACCCTCTGAAGTAATATCACTCACTTAGATGGATATCTACTTCTCACAACACTCAGAGTTTACAAAATCACTCAGAAGATGTATTTGTCGTTGTTCTTCAACTCTGCTTTCGTCAACAAATGACTAAGCTGATGAGTGAGCTGTTCTTGAGACTTAAAGAATTCTGCTTCGAAAATTTCTCAGAGATTGTGTTGCTTGGTTTCTTCTCGTCTCTTTCAGCTATTTATACTTGAGGTCTGAAAAATGTCCGTTGAAGAGAGACATAATTCAAATTCCTCGAGTACTGGTCCTTAATTTTCGCGAACGGCTCTCTGCAGCTGTCCATACTGTTCATCGTACTATTCTGCAGATAGCATTAAATGCACCCAGCTGATGCGAAGCATTTCTTCAATCATTTGTCTTAATTAACCTTGTACTTCAGCATTTATTACTCCAAGGGGCATTTATTACCGTTGAGGAGACTTTATGATCCTTTCCACTTGGCTGATGAAAGTACGCGTCTGATGGCAAACAAAGCTGATCTCAAACTTGAACTAATCTGATTTGAGTTGGCTGATCTTCATCAGTCTGATAACTTTTCTTCAGCAGATCAAAAGTCTTGGACCTTGAAACTTTGACTCTTCTGATGTCTTCTTTTATTTAGTCAAAATTCCTTCCTAAGGGATCATCAGCTAAGTTACTCCATACTTAGCCAATTCTTGAAGTTTTGGAATGCATCAAAACCTCCCTTATAAAATTGTCTTCAGTGCCTTCATCTTCATCCTTATCCAACAATGGTAATTATATGAGAGGAGGTTCACAAGTATCAATTCACCTGAAGTTGGGCTTTATGGGCTTGTGGCTAGACATCGACCATGAAGTGTAGGTACTCCTGAGTTAATAGAGGATTTGATTCTAGGAGTGGTCAATTAAAGGTTGTTTAATTGACCGGAGCAATTTATTGTTCATAAATTAAATCACGAAGAATTCGTGGGCCTGCTGCCAATTGATGGTGAACCCATAGGGTCACACACAATACAATTGGACGGTGACTGTTGAAGAAGGACATAAAAGGAATTAATTGATTTAAAGGTAATTAAAACAATTAAATGAATTAAAGTATTTAATTCAAGTGGGAGATTAATTAATTAGTTGACTTAATTAAGTTTCTAATTAATTATATAAAAGAAATAATGATTTATTTGGATTGGGCATTTAATTAAAGTAGTTAATTAAATGAAAGGCTTGCAAGACATGGACCTTTAATTAAAAGCCCATAAAGAGTCTTGCAAACCTAGGTAAAAAAGGAACTCTATAAATAGAGTTCTACCAGAGCTCAGAAAGAGAACAATCAAGCAAAAACCCTAGCCTCTTTCTCTGCACCTAAGCGCCGCCCCTCTCCTGCGCCGCCACCAATAGCCGCCGCCCCTTGCTGGCCGTGAGCTGCTATAGTGCCGCCGCACATCCTCCCTTGTTCCTTCGTGCTGGATCTTGCTCTGCCAAGTGGATCTGCACAGTCCTCCATTGACAAATCTCTTAGATCCAGTTCTGAGCCTAAGACTAAGAGGTGTTACCAAAATCCAGTTAGTGTGAACTATCTTTGGAGGTGAGACGCTTGGATCACATCTGTGAACTAGATCCAGATCCAGATTCAGAATCAGAACTGAAGGTTGCCACCACCTTGCCTGTGGTGAGGTATATCGCAAAAACCCCCTTGTTTATTACTATGTGTGTTTTTGTTCTATGCTTTTGTATATATAATATGGAGATTCTTATATGGGACCTTGGGTGCTTCGATAAAAAATTTTAAATTCCGCACTGTCGTTGTTCTGACAATCGAGGCAACCCAACCACTATCCCAACAGACGTGTGGTCGACAAACCTGTTCAAAGATTTGTTCGCGAACAGACTTGTAACTTACTACTCTGATCAGCTTAGTCTGTTCAAAGTTAGAGAAAAGTTTTAAAGTTAAAAATTATAAAAAGTTATGAGGTTTATTCACCCCCCCCCTCTAAACCTCATCTGACCACTTGGGACCAACAGGTTTGGTTGGCTTACAGCAGCCAACAGATTTGCAGTTAACTTCTCTTCCATTTCCTTCATTGAATTTGAGATCATTTGCTGAATAGAATCCAACAAAGATGTTTGCTGTAAGCTCTGAGAAGTAGAAGCAACTTCGGATGGGATTGGAGGTAAGGCAAGAGTTACCTTTTCAGTAATCTGATCTACTGCAGCAGTTGGTTCTTCTGTAATCTGATCTGCTGGATCAGAAGCAGGATCTTCTTTCTTGGTCTCATCAGCTTGACTAGGAGTGCTTTCCTTCTCCCTAGTCTGATCATTTTGCTCAGCAGCAGCCTCCTTTTCAGTAATCTGATCAGCTTGATTTTGAGTGGATTCCTTTTCTTTTGCTTGATCAGCTGGTTCAGATTTGTCCTCATTTTCCTTGTTTTGATCTACCAGATCAGAAATGCTATCCTTTTCCTTCTCTTTGTCCTGATCAGCAGGGTCAGAAGTGCCTTCTTTTCCTTTGGATTGATCTGTAGGATCAGAAGTTCCTTCTTTCTCTTTGCCTTGGTCAGCAGGGGGTGCTTGGATCTTCTTAACATTTATGATGGTGCGCCTTGTGCCAGCTTCATCCAAAGCAGTCCTGTGAGTAATCCAAGTTAGATCATCAATAGGAACAAAAGATGAGATAGGATTTTCTGGTAGTTCTTCATATGGCCTAATATTGTCGGCCTTCTCATCTTTCCGCTCTATCAGAGATCGATGGAAAGCTTTTTTATATTAGAACCATAGACAATCTGTTCCAGGCATGGAAGAGGAATCATAGAACTTGGTTGTCCTCCCATCTTCCTAGTCTTCTTGGCCCAAGTTTCCATTGTCTGGGAAACTGCCAACATTATTGACCGTTCCTTTAGGTCTTCATCATCAGCATATACTTCAGGAACTGAGTCATAAATCTTCTTTGCCTCTGCTTTGACAACTTGACTGATCCTCAGTCTTAACTTGTCCAAAAAGAACACTGAGTCTAGTGCTTGAGTAAGAGAACCTGTCTCAAGCCACTTTAGCACCCAGGCTTCTTCATCAACAAAAGCTTTCCAGCTTGCAATCTGATCTTTGCTTTTCGTCAGACGATAATCTCTCCATATGTTATATCTGATCTTCTCTTTGTTGAACATCGTCAGACGAGTGATCTTTGCATTCTCAACATCCAATCTCTTGATGAACTCTTCAAAAGCATCAGGGTCATCTCTGACAATCTCCAATGCCAGTTTGACCTCTTCTCTTCTTTTAGGTTGAACCTTTGGAGCAGGCATGACTGGTATAGGTTTTGAGGGATCTCTTGGTTCACCTATGACAATGCCACCAGTCTGCTTAGGACCATGTGAGTCCTTAGCACTTGCCTCAATAGCAGCAGCCAACTCTGCTGCCTCAATAGCATCCCTTTGCTCTTGAGTCATTTTACTGGCTTCTTCTTCCAGCCTTTTGAGCTCAAGGGCCTTAAGGCGATCTTCCTCAGCCTTTTCTTTAGCCTTCCTTTTTCTTTCTGCCTCATCTAATCTTCTCTTTTTAGCAGCAGAAACATAAGGAATCACAATCTTGCCAGTCCTTTGCTTCTTAGCTTCAGGACTTTCAATTGTTTGAAGTGGAGTGGTAGCAACAGGGTTAGGATGCAGAAGGAGTGTTTCTCCTTCACTTGTTATGCCAGTCTGCTGTTCAACTCTTTTCTCAGCAGACACTCCAACAGAAGGTTCTCCAATAGACTCAACAGCAGGTTCTTCAATAATGATAAGTCTCTCTGTTGATGCTGGTGTTTCCCTTACTGTTTCAGCTGTTTCCTCAGAGAATGTGACTTTCCTTTTTGCCTTGGACTTGGCAATTCTCTTTGATGATTCAGGATTGGACTTAGGAGGTCATTTTGCAGCACTCCTTGTTCTCATTCTCTTTTTTGTTTGAACAGGAACAGCTTCCTCCGACTCTGTTCTTTCTGGAGATGAACCAGTCTCCATCTGCTCAATTTCTTTGGTAAAGTCATCAATCACCTTTTCAGGAATGACAACTTCAGGCTGTGCTGATCCAGCTTCAACAGCAGTGGTTGTTGTTTGATCAGCAGGCTTACTGGTCTGACCAGTCTTCTTTCCCTTCTTAGCAGGGCCCTTAGCAGCCTTGGCAGGGGCTTTTCTCTTAGAAGTGCCCATACTTCTGACGGGTTCATACAATTTGAACTCTTTGCTTCCATGGATGGTTTTTCCTTCTCCCATGGGGCATCCTAAGCTCATAAACAGATGACTTAACAGAATAGCATACTTAACCTTTTTGTCACTCAATAGATTAACTACATGAGCAGCCCAATTTACTTTCAATCCATAGAATATACAAATCATAGTGTATAACCTTCTTCTGGGTAAACCATCCAGAGAACTTGTACTGCAGTCCAGTACCCTTGCTGATGAGGGGTAATTCGGATCCCCTGTCTTTCTAGCCTCAACGCAGTTCGAATAGCACCGAATCCTGTCCCCAGGAACCAAGAGCCGAACCAAAGCCTGAAAATGATTGTTCCGAGCACATAAGAGAACCGGAGATCGAAGGACACTGTTGGGCCGAGCCCAGGCCCAAGCCCTCCAATTCGGCTATAAATACCCCATGCATTTATTACACCGGAACAACTTTCCAGGGGGCACTAGCCTTGAAACGGCTATTCGGATTCACTCGAGAATAGTAGTGTAGATTTTCTCATATGTATTTCGCCCTCTAGCTTGTACGGCATCCAATAATGCTCGAATAGGACCCTAAATACTTGTATTTGTACTCATTCAATTCAAATACAAATACTTTGCTCTTTACTTTCCTTATATCATTATTATTATGTATTACATCCCACCCTTGATCGAACTAACGAAATCCAGTAAGATCAATTGGCGCCCACCGTGGGGCACTGTTCGAGTATTAGATCGAAATATGCCTACTACGAGGAGAAATATGTATGCCAGCGAAAAGGCTTTACTGGTCAGAAACTCCGCCAATCACTATTCGAGGTGATCCCCCAACCACCCGAGCGTTCGAAGTTGAAAATAATACCTAACCAATGAATTTCCCAACTTAATGTTAGCGACTTTATCCTGGGATTGTCGCGGCTTATCTTTTTCTTCAATGGATTTATTTTCCACAAAGGAACCATTTTCTTCGATAATCATTAACGTCGTAGGCTTAGAAAATCTACGCAATTAGAGCTTATCGATGGTCGGAATTTATTTTTCCGATCGTAATATTTATTATTTTCGAAAGAAGAATTCTTCGAAACAGCTATCTTTGGATTCAGTTGCATAATTCTTAAAAGTTACCTATATTTTTCTCGATTCGATGGGGATGAGTTGAATATTTGAACAACGGCAACAAGTTATAAGTTGGAGATAAATATCAGCAGTCGTTCGACTAATAAAAGGAAGATTACATGGCGAAATTCGATTAAGAGAATAAAAACTTTATCATTCAAATTCTTCAAATAAGTTACAAACTAAAGCCTCGAATAAAATTCGAACTCAAGAAGTACAATACAATCATTCCTATCCTATTGTGAGTACTACGAATAATTCTACCCCATCACGTTCTCGGTCTTCATTCGCCCCAGATGCAGAACTCAGCAGTGATTCTTCTTGATAATCACTAGCCACGTGTTGCACATCCGTCTTCGTACGAAATGAAAGCCGGATCGAAGCTTCTCTTCGGAACTCCAAACCGACCTTGGTCTTCATCTGTAAATAATGATTGTTGAAATCAATCATTATCTACCGACCAATCCAAACCGGCGCAGCAGAGGATTATCTCAGCGACGGCACCCCAAGCAGGCTCGAGGGAGCTATGTTTCAAGAAAGCCCTCGAGGAAGCAGATGCCTCAGATTTAAAGAACTCCTCTCAGATAGGCCGGCTGCCCGATCGAGTGCTGCGCCAGAAAACCGGGGTGCAAACCTACCCAAGACAAAGTATATCCAGGAAGGTAGGTTGCCTGCCGGTATTCTAAGCGCAACTCCTTTTGCCTGTCGATATTCTAAGCGATGATTACATCAAAAGGACTGAAGTCGGGAAATAAGGTTCGGGTTCTTATCTCAAATTCCATTATTTCGGAAGCTAAATGAATCGAAAGTGGAGTTCGACTCATATTGATCGGACAAAACGTAATGGAAAAATGAAAAATATCAGATCACCAAAGGGGAACTATATATAGCAGCCAAGTTTGTGAACCAACGGTCCAGATAACGGTGCACGGACGGTTGGGATACAGGCGGTAAATGGACTGACGGTTACATTTCCCGAGAAATAGGGTCCTGTTTGATGACAAGGACGCATGATTCAACAGGGCGTATAGGAGAATTATGATATTCTAAATACCAGACCGTCAAGTAACGCTGTTCGACTCGGAGGAATCATAATCGGACTATTCGAACAGAAATATCGACCTGAAAAATCACGCACCTATGCACTACCAAAGTTCAATTGCCAGATATTCTTTATTGATTTTAGCGCCACTAAAATATTTGTCTATTACTTAAATCGAGCAAACGATGTTTGATTATTTCTTTATTAATATTAGAGGATCGGAATGGAGATATTGAAGATGAGAGTTTATCTAATTATGTCTATTTTTATCAGCAAAACGGAGAAGAAATGTATTTATATCATCTCGGAAAATACAAAATATGGGAAATACATATCGAGCATAGCTCAAGCCCTCATATTACATCAGAACGCTATTATTTTCTACAATCCTATGAAATTTTCGGTCTCTTCTCCTATTGTTTATCAGGGATAACTTAGCTCCGACCATGGAATCTCCTTCGGACCCGCAGACTTTTAACTTTATTTACAATCTTCCGAGGATAAAAGGGCGAGCACATGGCTTATCGAGTGACTAAACTCTGGATAGTTCGCCCCCTGCTATGTCTTCCAAAATGCATTATAGCAACAGGTCCCTAATCAAAGACCTGCGCGACAGCCTGTGGACTTCCTGAATCTGGCATATTGGCTTTCAAGATGGAAATTGCACTTGCCTGACGATATTCTAAGCGAGGACGAGTTAGAAGACTGTCATCCTTAAAGATTGTTCGAAGTCTGAGCTCAAATAATTGAATGGATGGAGTAACAATTTTGATTAACATGGTCGGACAGATAAGATGCATTGATACAGCGAATCTCAAATAGCATGACGCCCCTTTTTATAACTAAAAAATGAAGGAATCCGGCGGCAGATAATTCGTGAAATGAATGGATGAGATTTGTCGACCCTTGCAATTCCCGATAAATGAGGAATTATTTAGAAAAAATCAAACATAACAAGATTGGGAACTTATAGACAAAGAGTTTTCTCGACAAGGCATGGAATTCATTCTTAAGCCCTAAAATTATTCACTAGTTGGCTATTTCTCTATGATTCAGCTTTTCTAATGATTACAGAAGACTATTATCTCGTCAAAATTTATTTCAATCAGAGTTATATATTCAGTGAAAACTAATCTCATCAATATTTATATTCATTCATCTCTTTCTTATATTATCGACCTCGGTTCGTCTATTGTTCAATCCCTTCTCGTCTCCATCTACTATCAAAAAAGGGTGAAAGCCGTTGCTATGCCCCTTAGATCGAAATTATTGAAAAGGGTGAAAGCCTCTGCTATGACCCTCGAGCTAAAAATGCTCTGAAAACGACTGAGGGTGAAAGCCTCTGCTATGCCCCTTAGATCGAAAATATTAATGGGTGAAAGCCTCTGCTATGACCCAAGGGCTAAAAATGCTCTGATACGACTAAAGGTGAAAGCCGTTGCTATGCCCCTTAGATCGAAATTATTGAAAATGGTGAAAGCCTCTGCTATGACCCTCGAGCTAAAAATGCTCTGAAAACAACTGAGGGTGAAAGCCTCTGCTATGCCCCTTAGATCGAAAATATTAATGGGTGAAAGCCTCTGCTATGACCCAAGGGCTAAAAATGCTCTGATACGACTAAGGGTGAAAGTCGTTGCTATGCCCCTTAGATCGAAATTATTGAAAAGGGTGAAAGCCTCTGCTATGACCCTCGAGCTAAAAATGCTCTGAAAACGACTGAGGGTGAAAGCCTCTGCTATGCCCCTTAGATCGAAAATATTAATGGGTGAAAGCCTCTGCTACGATCCTCAAGCTAAAAAATGCTCTCAAACGACTAAGGGTGAAAGCCGTTGCTATGACCCTTAGATCGATATTTTTTAAATGGTTGAAAGCCGTTGCTACGACCCAAAGTGTACGAGATTCCGATATACATCCTATTTCGAACTACAGCAATCACAATCCGCCAAATTGGCCTATGATTATTAACCTAGTATTATTAAATTTTGATCGGTCTACAAAGGCCAATTATCGCTCATATCTGAATATCAGTGATTGAAGAACATCAATTATTCTTTATTGAGATCATTCGAAAATGGTATTTGTTGCTCATATGTTAGGGGCGAAGAAGTCGGTGCTCGGTTACAAGAAAATTCTGCGATAAGGATAAGGTAGAAAGTAAGTATTCTTATTTTTCGAACGGTTACAAGAAATTTCGTGATTACAATAATAAAGAAAATCGAGTTAAGCTAAATATCCACGTTCAACGTGACCCTATTACAAATTAACCATACCCTAGAACATTTTCATAATCAGAGGAAAGCGGAGCTCGAACAACACTTCTACCCTTCATCCTTCGCTTCCTCAATGGTCGTCCCATGTCGGACGATAACTGATCAAGGAACTATTATCAATAACTCGTCCGAAGATGGACCAAGATCGGTAAAGAACTTTAGTAAAGCAGATAAGAACGAACGTAGGAAATTAATCGAGAAATTATTATTTTCAAAGTTTGATACATTGAAGAGTTACATGTTACAAAGATATCAACTCCTATTACATTTTATAATTCTAGAAACACCTACGAAGACTAATCTTTGTATCCGAGCGAAATAGGGACTTCATAGCCATCCAATCCTATGAAATTTTCGGTGGACGATAATGACCCTACTCGAATTGGAGGAGCCTGTCAAGCCAACAGGCTTTTGTCTTTATTTTTTATTCCTCAAAAAGGAGAAGGGTAAGGCATCTTTTTCTAGGTATAACGAGAATACTTTATTGAGGGCCTCGACCCTCGAAGCTCCACCCCTTGCATCCTCGAGGAGGAACCGAACAAGCCGCTGGAGATCCCTAAAAAGATTTGATGCTTAAACTTCTCATAAACCATGGAGGGTCGAGGAGACTGCCCGGGTCGTGGGTGGTCAGCAATAAAACTGACCGGTCTCCAAGGTCTGAATAATGTTCGCCTGCAGATACCCTAGTCGAGGTCGAAGCACCAGTTAGCCTATGATCTGCAGAATAGATCCTAACTCGAAATTCAAAATAGTGGGCCATGCAACAAGATCTTTCAACCAGCACGGTCGAAGGAGTCTGCTTTAGAAATAATTTTATAAAGATACAAATTGAAGATCTTTTTATAAGTACTATTCTCAAAATCCAACGGCTAGCAGAAAACGAAAGAAACGGTCAAGATCGAAAGACTGTTGCGCTTCCCGAGAATTTCATCGGCAAGAGAAAGTGATATATTCTGAAAATCGAGCAGAAGTAATATACCAATATCAAAGAGCGAAGATTACAAGCATAAGACCAAACGAAGTAAGCAAACAAAAGCATGGATAGAAGAGAGTATATTAAATTATGGACAAACTGGTAATCCGAGAAACTAATAGATTATTACAAACCATAGGGGATGAAAGTGTCTGAAATTATTCATGATCACATGAGTAAAAACAATATAACCATACTACAAGCCCGGGCAAATGAGAAGCAACACCTAGAGAAGTTTATTGTCGGAGAAAATCTTTCGAAGCTCGGCATTCCGAGCCCCATATCCACGGTCATAAGCCTCCTTTTCTAGACGCGTGAATTCTTGCCTCTCCTGCTCATAAAGACTTTTCAGTTCGTCAAGTTCCTCATTTAGCTGCTTGTGGATCTCCTCTCCCTTTTCTTTAACAGACTTCTCCTTCTCTAAAGCAAGCTTCTCCGCGTAAACACGGTCGAATTCGGCTTTCTTCTCTTCCAGCTCGATGGAAATAGCAGCACGATGATTCGTCTCCCGCTCAGCAAAAGTTTTAAGCTCAATAAAATCTTGTCCGGCCTGTCAAAGAATAGGTACTGTTCGTAAAAAAAAAAAAAAAAGGGTAGTTATACCTGAAATAGGAAATGCTGTCCAGACTCGAACAACTCCTCTATGTTTCTCTCCTTGGACATGTTCCTTCCTTTGGGCATGTTAGTCTCCGAAGAAGTAAAATTAACCTGCAACAGACTATCCATGGGATCAGACCCATCTTTCGACTCTTCAGGCGCGGAAGAAGTAACTTTTGGAGGATTGGAGTCAACAAGGGGATCGGGAGGAGTATCAATTCCTGAAGCTTCAGCAGAAGCCCCCCCACCTATTCCTAACTTGAGTTTCTTGAGACCTCCTGCGGGAGGAACGGTCGAAGTATCGGGAGATGATTTACCACCAATGGCAAGATTTTGTAAAGCCTCAATGGGAGTGGCCCCGTCAGAATAAGGCCTTTTGTTTGAAGAAGGGACATAAGTATTTTCTCTCACGGGATCTTTGGTTGAAGGATCGACAACTTTCGGGGAAGAACCCCCGAGCGCAGCCTCGAGCTCTTCGTCCAAAATTGACTTGCTAGAACTGCCCTTGTTTTGTTTTGAAGAAGTGTTTTTCTCTTTCTTGTTGTCTTCCCCTTTAGGAGCTCTTGGGGAAGACACAGAGGTCTTGGAAGAAGATTTGGAGGTTTTGGCCTCCTTGGCAACTTTCTGCTCCTTGCTCGGATTCTTATTTTTCGAACCGCCAAATAACGATTTGGGATCGATAGCTTTCCCTAATACGTTTTCCATGATAAGCGGATTTGGGACCTACAGTTCGGACTATTACTCTTAAAGGGATTCGAAGAAGGCAGAAGATATGGCAAAAACCTCCGATCTCTATAAGCAATATGTCGTATGAATAATGAAAAGAAACCCTAATATTTATAGACACTACGCCCTGTGATTACGATAATGGATCGACGCAACCTTTAAAGAAAAATCTCGTATGGAAAGGGCGATATCCGAGCATAAAGTTATCGAACTTTGAAAATTAAAATGGTAACTGGATATTAGTAAGATCGGAATTTACAAGTTACAGCAGTCAAATCAAAAAAGAAACAAATCCGTTTACAAAAATGAGTTACATGGGTATACACGATTAGTTCCTAACTACAAAACTATGAATCGCCCCTTCCAGCACGATCGGCTCCGATAACTCGCTAAATAGAAAGTCAGGCGGAGCAATTACTCGGTTTGGTCAAGAGTTCGATCGCCTTCTTTATCCGATACATCGCCTATGTTAACATCTTCGCTTTTTTCCTCCGACACGGGAGGATAGTCGGTGAAACGCTCGAGCACATCCGGGTTAAGCATCGGAATGCCATACTTCTCGACTAAGGGGGCAAAGCGATGATTTTGCCAATTAGTATCCATCTTGGGTAGAGAGGAAGCTTTGTAATCCTTCCCTTCAGCGTTCTTAAAAGGGTTCATGTGCTTAAAGTACTCGTCCATATCATCCGGAATCTTCTTGGCCGCGACCAATTGTTGAACCCCTTTATAAAAGATCGTCTGAAGGATTTCTCCCATTTTTCTTTGAACTAAGGGGTCCAAGACAGGGGATTCCAGGAATTCTCGTATGGCAGGGATCTCGGCTTCTTCCCGGCCTTGGGCATACGCACGCTCGGAGTCTTGCTTCGCTAGCTCGAGTTCAACCTTTATCTTCTTTAGCTCCTCCTTGAGGGAACTTCTCTCCTTAACAGATGCTAGTAAATCTTCTTTTACGGAGGAGGAATTTTTCGTAGTCGCTTCCTTGAGCTCCTTCTTTACTTGGCACAATTCTCGCTGACTCTCCGCCAGCTGAGATCGAATGGCCTGGTTATCAGCAAAAATCTGGGCATATGCATCATGAGCGTCCTGCGATTCCTGCTCTAGTAACGCCAAACGATAGGATTGAAGGGCGAATAAATCCCCGACCTACAAGACATTTTCGAGTATCAGTAAAACTAGGAATTCTAAAGAAAGAACGCAGTCAAAAGACGAGTATTTACCTCGTGATACGTTCTGGAGAAATCACTCAAAACCTCAAAATCCCCTTTGATGGAATGAAGCAGGATATCCCGTTTAAACCGACTAGCCATAAAGATTCTAGTGGCTTTGTCGAATTCGTTCTCCCCATTCATATCCAGATCGGTCATAATGGTACCATCCTCAGGATATCCAGCAGTTCTGCTACTACGAAAATGCTCGTCCATAAAGTCTGCCACATCAGGCTCCGACCTACCTTCTCGACAAGGGACAGAAGCAGAACTCACGCCAAAGGGTTTTATCCTCCTCGAGGGCCCTGGGTGTTCGGCATTTCTTTTCTGGCCCAGAAGCTTCTCGTATTCCTGAATACCCTGAATCCGATTCCAGGAATGTTGACTGTAGCCGACAGACGAAAGAGCGGAAGTATCAGGGGAGAATAACGATCGAAGAGGTCCGGCCGTGGTAGAATTCAGGGAACTCATAGTGCCGACCCCTCTTAAGTCAGGAATCAAAGATGGTATGACAACTGAACTCCTACCAAAATTGTTTATGTCCGTTTTTTCTTCGGAGGCATAAGGTAACGGATCGAAATAAAATCGCTTATCTTCAACCGGGCCGACAGCGGATACTCGGAATTTCTCGACAACTCGACCTGTGAGGATAATACGAATCAGGCACGAGTTTAAACAAGGAGAATTGTTTAATAAAACCCAAAAGTAAGTTAAAGATAAGAAGCATACCCAGAGAAAGAGGAGCAAGGGTCGGAGCACTAGAGGTTCGCAGGAGGGATCCTTCGGAAGATTGGCTAGGGTATTTAATCGCCGGAGTAGGATAATTACAATGACTCAACCCGGCCAATCGCAAAACGCCTTCCTGAATCAGGAATCTAGTCTGGTAAGGGTTAGACTGCAACTGATCCAGGAGTTCATCAGAAAGACGATGGCTGAGCTTCTCTTTGATTCTGCGAGAACCATATGTCCAGGTATTTGCACCATCCCATCGATACGGTCTTGTTTTCGAACTACCTTCTGAGATAGGAACATCAGGGCCCTTCACGAAAAAGAATCTCCTTTTCCAACCTATGCTCTTGTCCGTTGTTGTTTTCGTAAGAAAAGGTCGTTTCGATCGCGGGCGGACGGACACGAACCCCATATTCGAACCCTTGCATGGGTCCATTCGGAAAATCTGCCAAAAGTTGCTGAAGGAGGCCTCTTCCCCTTTTGCCTCCATAAGAGCGCAAAACGCTAGTATATATGCAACGGAGTGTGGCAGAAGCTGAGCAGGGGAAAGTGAAAAGAAGTTCAGGATATTTCTGATAAGAGGAACGAACGGGATACGCAAGCCGCAGGAAAATTGACCCTCGTAGAAGGCTTGACAGCCAGCTGGGGGCTCGGTAGCACGTTCGGTGTAAGAAGGAACGACGATCGAAAAACCTTTGGGAAGAAATTTCCCAAACTCCGCCTCGAGATAAGCACGGTTATTTTTCGAAAAACAACAGGAAGTTTCGCTAGCAGGAAGCTCTGACTTATTCGAGATTACGGCCTTTGGGGCTTGCGTATGTTTGAAGATCCTGACAAAGGCACCCTCACCGATGCTGCGCCTCTCAACCTCATTTTCTTCGAGATCCTCGCTCGGATCATCATCGTCGCCTCCTGGACGGAATTCTCCATCTTCGTAATCATCAACGAGCTTTAACAAAGGATCAGATTCTTGACTCTCTTCGACCTTATTCTTGCTCTTTGAACTTCTAGAACTTGACATTATGAATTCGGAAATGAATGTACTAAAGTAACTACCTTTTCGATTCAAACACTTCGAGCTCAAGAGAAAATATAACATGGAAGTAATTTTTCAACGGGTCAACATATATATACGGGGTTAAAAAGGTAAAATTGCAAAGAGGTCCCCGAGTAACCGCGACGGTTGAACTTACCAAGGGTAAAAACTTTGGGTTATCCCTCTCAAAATAGCCTTTTTGATCCTTCATTCTCTAGAATTGCGGAATATGTCCTTGCGATTTATCCCTAAGGATCTCGGAGGCCCTCCTTGTTATAATCGAAAATTCTGGAAAGCATCCATCTAGGGATCGAACAACGCATCTTGGAACCAAAAAGGATATTATTACTTCAACATCCTCCGACAAGGGTAACTTCAGAACACGCCGGTGTATGTTTTCTTGTATATGCACTCTTTTTCCCTAGCTCGGTTTTTATCCCAGTGGGTTTTTCCGAGTTAGGTTTTTAACGAAGCATATCCTAAAGACATTCTGAACGGCTCGTCTCATTATAGCATGGGACGTATTTTGTACTTCTTCGAGCGTTCGCTCCGCTTCGCACTCGAGAAGTGGGGGAGTATTGATGAGGGGTAATTCGGATCCCCTGTCTTTCTAGCCTCAACGCAGTTCGAATAGCACCGAATCCTGTCCCCAGGAACCAAGAGCCGAACCAAAGCCTGAAAATGATTGTTCCGAGCACATAAGAGAACCGGAGATCGAAGGACACTGTTGGGCCGAGCCCAGGCCCAAGCCCTCCAATTCGGCTATAAATACCCCATGCATTTATTACACCGGAACAACTTTCCAGGGGGCACTAGCCTTGAAACGGCTATTCGGATTCACTCGAGAATAGTAGTGTAGATTTTCTCATATGTATTTCGCCCTCTAGCTTGTACGGCATCCAATAATGCTCGAATAGGACCCTAAATACTTGTATTTGTACTCATTCAATTCAAATACAAATACTTTGCTCTTTACTTTCCTTTTATCATTATTATTATGTATTACATCCCACCCTTGATCGAACTAACGAAATCCAGTAAGATCACTTGCAATGATGTCAGCGATCCTCTGATACTCATCTTTCAACTGAGTCTTCATCAGAGTTCCTGTCATCTCCTCCCCTTCTTTAGCACAAATTGCCCAGAATTCCTCTTCTTTTTCAGACCCTAGGTCTGTCACATCTCCTCCCTCATTAGTCAGCTTGTATACTTCACTTAACACAACAGCCGAAATACAAATCTTCTTTCCTCCGATAGTAGCAATCATAGTAGTCTCATCATCGTTGAATTTTCTGGTTAAGTAGAAATGTTCAACATCCTCAAGGTACACATGACCCTCGTGAGCTTCCAGAACTGTACAAGTGATGCTTCTTTGATTTTGTTCATGATATTTTGCATCAGATCAGTACCAGATTTGTAGAATTTGTCATAGCTTAGATATCGTCCTTCAATGACCTCCATTTTGTGATTAAATGATGAGCAACTGTAGAAAATAGAAAGCTAGAGAACAGAGAGCTTAGAGAGTTAGAGAATTTAGGAATTTTGTGTGCGTAAGACGACTAGTCTGTTTAGATCGGATTTTATAGGTTTCTTTTGGTGTTGATTATCGTGATAAACATGAACCGTAAGATTGATCTGACAGTTTTAAATCGTGCGGGTGAGAATTGCGGATTTCAATTTTATTATTTTAATGTCAGATGGGCGGGAAACTCAATCGTCACTGATCTGTTACTGTTGGTCCCAAGTGGTCAGATGAGGTCTAGAGGGGCGGATGAATAGACCTCTAAAAATTTTAGACTTAAAAACTTTTTACTCTTCTGTCAGCAGACTAAACTGATGAAGAACAGTAAGATAACTATGCTGATCGTGAACAGATCTTGAACAGCAGAGTGACCACACTTCTTTCAGTGACTTAGCTGATTTCAGCAAAAATCAGTTTTATCAAGAGTATACTTGCAGCGGATGTTTAAAAGTGTTTTTCACAAGTAGACTAAGTCCTTAAAAAGATTTTATCCCCAGTTTTAAAACTCCTTTAAAATCTTTTAACAATTCAAAGTGTAAACTTATGCAATTTCCAAATATGCAAGAAAACTTAAATGCAAGATTAACACAAAGAATTTTTATAGTGGTTATATGGATAAAAATCCTTTAGTCCACTCTTCCAGATCACTTAGATTCTGGGTTATACTATAAACACACAGTTTACAATATTTCTCCACTTATACCTAAACAACAAATGAGAAGGCTATAAGCTCACAACAGGAAATCACTCAGAAATCCTATCCTCTGAAGTTAAATCACTCACACAGATGGATTTAAACTTCGCACAACACTCAGCTAATACAAATTCACTTAGATTGTATTTTTCTGTTTTCTTCAACTGGGTTTCTGTCAACAGATGACTTCCACCAGACGAGTGAGCTGTTCGAGCTTCTTGAGACTTAGATAAATTTTCTGCTTCAAAATGAAATCTCAGAATGTTGTTGTGTGTGTCTCTCTTCGAAGCTAGCTCTATTTATACTTGGATTTGAAAATATGACCGTTGAAGGGAGTCACAAATCAAATCCATAGCCTTAGCCCAATTTCAGAACGGCATACTGCTACAGTACCTTTTCTGCTGTACTTTCTTGTAGCTGCATTTGATGCACTCTGCTGATCCGAGAGTTTTCTTCAATCATTTGCCATTACTACCCTTCTCTTTCAGCATTTATTACACCAGGTGCATTTATTACCGTTGGACTTCTCTCATGATCTCTTCTACTCTGCTGATCGAAGTAACTCTGCTGATAGATACTCTGCTGATCAAATGCTTAACTAATCTGATTTGACTCAGCTGATGACCTACCCTTCTGTTCGCTGTTTCAGCACGAGATCAGTAGTCTTCTGGGCTTTGAACTTTGAACTCTTCTGATGTCTTCTTTTACTTGTTCAAGATTCTTCTAAGGGAACTAAGCTTTCCATACTTAGCTGATTTTGACGTTTTGGAAATCATCAAAACCATCCCTTAACTTCTTAACTTCTTTGCACTTCATCTTCATCTTCATCCAACAATTTCCCCCTTTTTGATGATGACAAAACTTCAGCTAAGTACCTGTACCTAAACTAAAGTTATGATCCTAAAAAATTTCTGAGATAGAAATAATCTGTTGGAATCAAACTTGAACATTTTATAGATTTGAAAAGTGTTACATATTACAAGTTTGTTCAGATGAGATATGCAAAAAAAAATTACAAGGAAATAGTCATAAGAAATCTAAACAAGACTAGTCTTCTAGCTTGTCATCTTCTTTCTTGTCTTCTTCAGCTTCCTTGTTCTTTTCTTCTTCTACAGCGGGATTGGAAGTCTTTGCTTCTGAATCCTTGAAGAATTTTTGTTTTAATAGCTCCAACTTCTTCTGTTTAGCATCAGGGTCAAGCTGTTCTTCAGCTGAGTCCTTAGCAGCAGCTATCTCTTTATCAGACTTAGCTTTTGCTTCAGCTTCAGTTTCATCAGCTTCACCTTCTTCTTTTGTCTGATCTACTGGTCTGCTGTTTCCTTCATTTTCATTGTCACTTTCTTCCTTAGCAGATTCTTCCAGTACTTCAGTTACTTCAAGATCATCTGCCTTAAGAGATTTGTCATCTGATTTTTCTTCTTCTTCAACAAGTATCCTATCTTCCCCCTTTTTGTCATCATCGGCAGGGTTGATTGGATATTGTGGCAATACTGGTGTGATCTGAAGTGAGTCACAGAGAAGCTTGATGTTTTCTTCCATAGCATCCAGTTGAGCTTGTTGTCTTAGTTGATTGGCCTCAAAAGCTACCATTCCTTTGCGAACAACTTCTCCTTGGTCACCTAGCTGAAACTGAGTTGTCAGCAACAGATCAGCAGATGCCTTGAAGTCTCTCATCATATTATCCAAGGTTTCATCCTTAGCTTGGATGGCCATTTCAACAGTTTCTGTAATTTTTCTCCAACCAGCAGCAGTGCTTTGAGTCCTTCTTCTGAGCATGTCCATATCTTGACAGATAGATTTAACATTCTGAGCAGTGTCTTCTATCAGAGAAGTTGGGACAGCAGCAGCTTTCTGTTTTTGTTGGATAAGGATGAAGATGAAGGCACTAAAGATAGTTTGATAAGGCAGGTTTTGATGAAATTCCAAAACTTCAAAATTGGCTAAGTATGGAGTAACTCAGCTGATTTCCTTATCAAGGAATTTTGACTAAGTAAAGAAGACATCAGACGAGTCAAAGTTTCAAGGTCCTAGACTTCTAATCTGCTGAAGGAAAGTTATCAGACTGATGAAGATCAGCCGACTCAAATCAGATTTGTTCAAGTTTGAGATCAGCCTTGTTTGCCATCAGACGCGTACTTTTATCAGCCAAGTGAAGAAGATCTTAAAGTGTTCCCAACGGTAATAAATGCCCCTTGGAGTAATAAATGCTGAAGTAAAAGGTTATTTATGACAAATGATTAAAGACTTGCTTCGCATCAGCTGGGTGCATTTAATGCTGCCTGCAGAATAGTACTGTTCATAGTACGGTCAGACTGCAAAAGAGCCGTTCGCGGAAATTAAGGACCAGTACTCGAGGAATTTGAATTCTGTCTCTCTTCAACGGACATTTTTCAAACCTCAAGTATAAATAGCTGAAAGAGACGAAGAGAAGACAAGCAACACAATCTCTGAGAAATTTTCGAAGCAGAATTCTTTAAGTCTCTCATCATATTATCCAAGGTTTCATCCTTAGCTTGGATGGCCATTTCAACAGTTTCTGTAATTTTTCTCCAACCAGCAGCAGTGCTTTGAGTTCTTCTTCTGAGCATGTCCATATCTTGACAGATAGATTTAACATTCTGAGCAGTGTCTTCTATCAGAGAAGTTGGGACAGCAGCAGCTTTCTGGTTTGGTTGGCTTACAACAGCCAACAGATTTGCAGTTAACTTCTCTTCCATTTCCTTCATTGAATTTGAGATCATTTGCTGAATAGAATCCTACAAAGATGTTTGTTGTAAGCTCTGAGAAGTAGAAGCAACTTCGGATGGGATTGGAGGTAAGGCAAGATTTGCCTCTTCAGTAATCTGATCTACTGCAGCAGTTGTTTCTTCTGTAATCTGATCTGCTGGACCAGAAGTAGGATCTTTTTCTTGGTCTCATCAGCTTGACTAGGAGTGCTTTCCTTCTCCCTAGTCTGATCATTTTACTCAGCAGCAGCTTCCTTTTCAGTAATCTGATCAGCTTGATTTTGAGTAGATTCCTTTTCTTTTGCTTGATCAGCTGGTTCAAATTTATCCTCCTTTTCCTTGTTTTGATCTACCAGATCAGAAATGTTATCCTTTTCCTTCTCTTTGTCCTGATCAGCAGGGTCAGAAGTGCCTTCTTTTCCTTTGGATTGATCTGCAGGATCAGAAGTACCTTCTTTCTCTTTGCCTTGGTCAGCAGGGGGTGCTTGAATCTTTTTAACATTTATGATGGTGCGCCTTGTGCCAGCTTCATCCAAAGCAGTCCTATGAGTAATCCAAGTTAGATCATCAATAGGAACAAAAGATGAGATAGGATTTTCTGGTAGTTCTTCATATGGCCTAATATTAGAACCATAGACAATCTGTTTCAGACTTGGGAGAGGAAACATAGAACTTGGTTGTCCTCCCATCTTCCTAGTCTTCTTGGCCCAAGTTTCCATTGTCTGCGAAACTGCCAACTTTATTGACAGTTGCTTTAGGTCTTCATCATCAGCATATACTTCACGAACTGAGTCATAAATCTTCTTTGCCTCTGCTTTGACAACTTCACTGATCCTCAGTCTTAACTTGTCCAAAAAGAACTCTGAGTCTAGTGCTTGAGTAAGAGAACCTGTCTCAAGCCACTTTAGCACCCAGGCTTCTTCATCAGCAAAAGCTTTCCAGCTTGCAATTTGCTCTTTACTCTTTGTCAGACGATAATCTCTCCATCTGTTATATCTAATCTTTTCCTTGTTGAACAACGTCAGACGAGTAATCTTTGCATTCTCAGCATCCAACCTTTTAATAAATTCTTCAAATGCATCAGGGTCATCTCTGACAATCTCCAATGCCAGTTTGACCTCTTCTCTTCTTTTAGGTTGAACATTTGGAGCAGGCATGACTGGTATAGGTTTTGTGGGATCTCTTGGTTCACCTATGACAATGCCACCAGTCTGCTTAGGACCATGTGAGTCCTTAGTGCTTGCTTCAATAGCAGCAGCCAACTCTGCTGCCTCAACAGCATCCCTTTGCTCTTGAGTCATTTTACTGGCTTCTTCTTCCAGCCTTTTGAGCTCAAGGGCCTTAAGGCGATCTTCCTCAGCCTTTTCTTCAGCCTTCCTTTTTCTTTCTGCCTCATCTAATCTTCTCTTTTCAGCGGCAGAAACATAAGGAATCACAATCTTGCCAGTCCTTTGCTTATTAGCTTCAAGACTTTCAATTGTTTGTAGTCGAGTGGCAGCAACAAGGTTAGGATGCAGAAGGAGTGTTTCTCCTTCACTTGTTGTGCCAGTCTGCTGTTCAACTCTTTCCTCAGCAGACACTTCTATAGCAGGTTCTCCTGCAGACTCAACAGCAGGTTCTTCAACAATAATAGGTCTCTCCGCTGATGATGGTGTTTCCCTTACTGTTTCGGTTGTTTCCTCAGAGAATGTGACTTTCCTTTTTGCCTTGGACTTGGCAATTCTCTTTGATGATTCAGGATTGGACTTAGGAGGTCCTTTTGCAGCACTCCTTGTCCTCATTCTCTTTTTGGTTTGAACAGGAACAGCTTCCTCAGACTCTGTTCTTTCTGGAGATGATACAGTCTCCATCTGCACAATTTCTTTGGTGAAGTCATCAATCACCTTTTCAGGAATGACAACTTCAGGCTATGCTGATCCAGCTTCAACAGCAGTGGTTGCTGTTTGATCAGCAGGCTTACTGGTCTGACTAGTCTTCTTTCCCTTCTTAGCAGGGCCCTTAGCAGCCTTGGCAGGGGCTTTTCTCTTAGAAGTGCCCAGACTTCTGACAGGTTCATACAATTTGAACTCTTTGCTACCATGAATTTGCTTCCCACCTCCTAATGGACAGCCCAAACTCATGAACGGATGACTGAGAAGAATCGCATACTTAACCTTTTTGTCACTCAATAGATTAAATACATGAGCAGCCAAGTTTACTTTCAATCCATAGAATATACAAATCATAGTGTATAACCTTCTTCTGGGTAAACCATCCAGAGAACTTGTACTGCAGTCCAGTACCTTTGCAATGATGTCAGCGAACCTCTGATACTCATCTTTCAACTGAGTCTTCATCAAAGTTCATGTCATCTCCTTCCCTTATTTAGCACATATTGTCCAGAATTCCTTTTCTTTTTCAGACCCTAGGTCTGTCACATCTCCTTCCTCATTAGTCAGCTTGTATACTTCACTAAACACAGCAGCCGAAATACAAATCTTCTTTCCTCCGATAGTAGCAGTCATAGTAGTCTCATCATCGTTGAATTTCTGGTTAAGTAGAAATGTTCAACATCCTCAAGGTACACATGACCCTCGTGAGCTTCCAGAACTGGTACAAGTGATGCTTCTTTGATTTTCTTCATGATATTTTACATCAGATCAGTGCCAGATTTGTAAAATTTGTCATACCTTAGATATCGTCCTTCAATGACCTCCATTTTGTGATTAAGTGATGAACAACTGTAGAAAATAGAAAGCTAGAGAACAGAGAGCTTAGAGAGTTAGAGAATATAGGAATTTTGTGTGCGTAAGACGACTAGTCTGTTCAGATAGGATTTTATAGGTTTCTTTTGGTGTTGATTATCGTGATAAACATGAACTGTAAGATGGGTGAGAATTGCGGATTTCAATTTTATTATTTTAATGTCAGATGGGCGGGAAACTCAATCGTCACTGATCTGTTACTTATAAGAGCGTGTTTCTAAAGATACGATTTATAACCAAGCTTATATAAGATATCAGATGAGTAGAGTTTAACTTATCTGACAGACGAGTGATCTGTTATCTGTTATTACTAGAGAAAGCCAGTAGCTAGTAATCTTCCCTGATGTTCGTCAATCCAGCAAGATAATTTAATCTTCAATCTTCAAGAATTAAGAACAGATCTTCTGATAACATAACTTCAACTAACTGTCATTAACAAATTTCATCTTTAGAACAGAAGTACCTCTAGTCTTAAACGTTTCCCCTGTCTTTAAGAATTAATAAGTTAACTAGTCTGTTGAACGTTAATCCTTGAATATAAGAACGGATGATTGTTCTGATGAACTTTAGTCTTCTGATAAGTTCCCCCTCAGCTTATGCATCCAAATTAAGTAGTCCTAGCTCAGCTCTTAGAGTTGAAAACCTTACTTCACTTAAATGTTTAGTGAAAATGTCAGCAATCTGATTGTCAGTATGAACATACTCAATCATTACATTGCCTTTTTCCACATGATCTCTAATGAAGTGATGCTTGATCTCAATATGCTTAGTCCTTGAATGACTTGTAGTATTCTGAGTAAGTGATATTGCACTTGTATTGTCACAGTAGATTGGAATTCCACTGATTTTGATATTGTAGTCTTCTAGTTGATGCTTCAACCAAAGTATCTGTGCACAGCAAGCTCCAGCAGCTATATATTCAGCTTCAGCACTAGATATAGAGACTGAAGTCTGTTTCTTACTCATCCATGAGATCAGACGACTATCTAAGAATTGACAGGCACCTGTTGTGCTTTTCTTGTCAATCTTGCAGCCAGCAAGGTCTGAATCTGAATATCCAATAAGTTCAAATCCAGATTCTCTAGGATACCACAATCCCAATTCTTGAGTGCCCTTAATATATTTCAGTATCCTCTTGGCAGCAAAGAGATGAGATTCCTTGGGATTTGATTGAAATCTTGCACAAACCCCAACAGAGTACATGATATCAGGTCTGCTTGCTGTTAAGTATAACAGTGACCCAATAATGCCTCTATACTTGGTTATGTCCACTGATTTGCCATCTTCATCTTTATCCAAACGAAGACTTGCAGACATAGGAACAGTAGCAGTAGAGCTAGTTTCCATACCAAATTTATTAAACAGATCTCTTGTGTATTTTGCTTGGTTGATGAATATTCCATCAGGCAACTGTCTAACTTGCAATCCAAGAAAATAATTTAGTTCACCCATCATGCTCATTTCAAACTTATTCTGCATCAGCTTGGAGAACTTGTCACACATCTGTTGGTTAGTTGAACAAAAAATAATATCGTCTACATATATTTGCACAATTAATATAAGATTTTCCCATTCAATTGTGAACAAGGTTTTATCTACCTTACCTTTACGAAATCCTTTGATTAAAAGAAAATCAGATAGGGTATCATACCATGCTCTTGGAGCCTGTTTCAGTCCATAGAGGGCTTTCTTTAGACGCTACACCTTGTCTTCCTGTTGATAAGCTTCAAATCCAGGTGGTTGTTCAACATACACTTCTTCTTGCAATTCTCCATTGAGAAATGCTGACTTCACATCCATCTGATAGACAGTGAAGTTCTTGTAAGCAGCACAGGCTAGAAACAGTCTGATTGCTTCAAGTCTTGCTACTGGTGCAAAAGTTTCATCAAAGTCAATGCCTTCTTCTTGACAATAACCCTTGGCCACTAATCTTGCTTTATTTCTGGTGACAACACCATCTTCATTCATCTTATTTCTGAAAACCCATTTAGTGCCAATTACTCTTTGATGACTTGGTCTTGGAACTAAGTACCAGACTTCATTACTTTCAAATTGATTCAACTCTTCTTGCATAGCTTCTATCCAGAAGGAATCACTGAGAGCTTCTTCAATTTGTTTAGGCTCTATTTGAGATAGAAAAGTGACAAACATAGCATCTTGTGCAGCAGCTCTTCTTGTTTTCACTCTATCCAAAGGATCACCAATCACTAGTTCTGGTGGGTGGTTTCTGAGCCATCTAAGATCAGGTTGCAGGTCTGGATGTTGTCCTCTGTTTTGATCTTGCAACACTACTGTTGGAGTTTCAGTAGTAGTCTGTTGAACATTTGTTGTCTGTTGAACAGCCTCTGGTCTGTCAGCTGTTTGCAACTCGTCTGTTAGACAATCAGCACTGTGATTTTGAACAGCACTTGAGTTAGCAGCTGAATTGAGATTAGGTAGTATGATGGGAACATATTCTTCCTTCTTTCCAATGTCCAATTTCTGTAAATCAGTAGACAGATCTTGATTAGTGATTTGATTCTTTTCAGAAGATTAACTTGGCTCATCAAATACAACATGGATAGATTCTTCTATTAGCAACGTTCTTTTGTTAAAAACTCTATAGGCCTTACTAACAGTAGAGTATCCTACAAAAACAGCTTCATCAGCCTTCTCTGCAAATGCAGTAAGGTGATTCTTCCCATTATTCAGTACAAAACATTTAAAACCAAAAATCTCAAAGTAATGAATGTTTGGCTTCCTGTTGTTCCAAACTTCATATGGAGTCTTGTTCTGATTTTTGTTGATCATGCATCTGTTCTGGGTAAAGCATGCTGTATTTGTTGCTTCTGCCCAAAATCTTTGTGGCAGCTTAGCTTCGGCCATCATGGTTCTGATAGCTTCCTTTAGTGTTCTGTGTCTCCTTTCAGCAACACCATTCTATTGAGGGGTTCTAGCAGCTGAATACTCCTGATGTATTCCTTCGATATTACAATACTCTTCAACCGTAGAGTTTGTAAACTCTGTCCCTCTATCTGATCTGATCTTTAATATTTTTATACTTTTCTCATTCTGGATCAGTTCCATCAGATTAGTAAGATGTTCCTTGGTTTCACTTTTCTTTTTCATGAATATCACCCAAGTATATCTTGAATACCCAAGTATATCTTGAGTAATCATCCACAACAGCTAGGCAGTATTCCTTTCCGCCATTGCTGACAGGATCAATGGTCCAAATAAGTCCATATGTAGCAGCTCCAAGATCCTTTCAGAAGATTGGTGCTTCTTGCTTTTGAATGATGACTTGATTTGTTTACCCTTCTGGCATACGTCACAAAGCTTGTCTTTGCTCATGACTGTTTTAGGAATCCCTTCTACCAAATCATTCTTTATTAATCTGTTGATGGTCTTGAAGTTTAAATGATTCATTCTTTTGTGAAACAGCCAACTGACTTCACTTGGTGTTGATGCCACCAAACAAACACTTGAATTGTTATCAGCAGAACTCCAGTCGACTATGTAGACATTCCCTTGTCGTCTTCCAGATAAAATTACCTTCTTTGTACCAATCTGTTCAACATAGCACTTATATGTTGAGAAAATGACTGAATATCCTTTGTCACAAAATTGACTTATGCTCAACAGATTATATTTGAGGCCTTTAACATAGGAGACGTCAAATATCTCTATGTTTCCTCTGATTAGTTTTCCATTAGCTTTAATCTTGCCTTCTTTGTTGTCCCCAAAAGTAACCTTTGGACCATCCACAGCAATTGCATCAGTCAGTTCATGTATGCATCCACACATGTGCCTTGAACAACCATTGTCCAAGTACCAAATCTTCTCTACTTTACTCCTACTCCTACTCCTAACCTACAAAACAAAAACAAAATTGTTTTAGGTACCCTTATTGAGAGGGTCCTGAAGGATTAGTTCCACCTTTGACAACCCAAGATGTTGATGTCGTAGGCTTCTTAGGCTTCTGAGTTTTAACAAAAGCATGAACAGTTTCATTTTTATCATAGTTATCAGATAAGTCATGTTGATGATCAGTATGATAAGAGTAATGTTCATAAGAAGGGTAAGGTGCATGATAAGTAGGATATGCATGCATTGAATGAGCAGGGTAAGGTGCATAGTAAGTTGGAAATTGAGGTGCATGATACATAGGAGGATATGCAGCAGGTTGCACATAATAAGACTCATTTCCATACTAAGCATTTTGATTTTTCTTATTCTTATGCTTCTTTGGTTTACTAGATGCTTGCTCAGATGACTTAGTTTTACCACTAGTCTGTTTCAGTTTAGCTTTATCGGCAGACTTCTTAGGACACTGCTGTTTGGTCTTACTAGTCTGTTTACCTACACTAGGCTCTTTGCTCTTTTTAGCCTTAGGAGATTTCTTCTCCTTTACCACTTTCTCCGTTGAAGCAGGTCTAGCAGTTTGAACATACAGAATGACCTTACTATTGTTAGCAGATATAAATTTCTCAGTATGATTCAATTCTTGCTTATCCTGTTCTAAAGGCATCTTCTGTTTACTAGACATATGAGTGGATGCAACAGATGATTTCTCATGCGACTCAATAATCTTTTCAAGTTCCATGATTTTTCCTTTAAAAACTTCACATTCAGCTTTCAGAGATTCATGTTCTTGCTCAAGCTGTTTATATTCAGCTGATTCTCTTGGCTTTTCAGCTGAGAGTTTCAGTTAATTATTTTGCTCTTTTAGCAATATCATCTCTTTCTTAAGCTTTTTATATGCTTCAGCAATACCAGTATTGTTAAGCATCATATGTTCAAATGAATTAAATAATTCATTGTCAAGAGGAGTTACCTCATCCTCGGAGTCATCAGATTCCTTTGCCATCAGGCAGAGGAGAGCAGGTTTTTCTTCATCAGACGATTCTTCATCAGACGTGTCTGAGTCTGAATCAGATGAGTAGACAGCAGCCAGCTTTTCTGCTTCAGCCATCATTGCCTTGCCTATCTGATGCTTTCTTTCTTTTCTGATTTTCTTTTCTTCCTCAGTGTATTTTTCTGCTTTTGGATATGGACATTCTTTGATGAAATGTCCCAATTTCCTGCAGTTATAACACATTAGTTTGGCTTTATAGTCCTCTTTCTCTTGAGAAGAAAAGTTAGGTTTAGAAGTAGAAGCATTGTTGTATTTCTTCATCATTTTTCTCTTGTAGAACTTCTTGAAATTGTTCATCAGCAATGCTACATCTCCAGCTGTGTACTCCTTTTTGTTGAGTATTGTGGCTTCATCAGATGAGTCCACTTCTTTAATTTTCTGTGCTGGTCTTCTGGGATTTTCAGCAGCAACCAGGGCAGCTGTGGGTCCTGAAGTTGAGGTTTCTTCAATTCCCATTCTAGGCAGTTTATACTCATATGCCTTGAGTACTGAGAACAGCTCTGTAAGAGAGATTTTTCCCAAATCTCTTGATTCTTCCATTGCTGTCACCTTCATGTTGAATTTTGGAGGTAAAGCCTTCAGCACTCTGATGGTTATCTCCTTGTCCATGAAGGTTTTTCCAAGCTTTAAGACTTCATTCAATGTTCTGGTGAACCTAGTATCCATCTGATCAATGGTCTCTCCAGATTTCATCTTGAAATTGTCCAGCTTTTCCAGAGCAACACTCAGCTGATGCTCTTTAATGGCGTCGTTTCCTTCGCTCATATCTCTGAATTTATCCCACATCTCCTTTGCAGTTTTGCAATGTTTGACCTTGTCAAACCGATCATTGTTCAGGGCTTTAGTCATGATGAATCTTCCGACTTTATCCAGATTGAAAAGCTTTATTTCTTCTGGAGTCATCTCATGAAGATCTTTTTCCACCACGGTATCAACTTGATTAATCTTTATCGTCTTGGTGAATCTGAATGGACCTTTAATGATACATGTGTACATGTTATCATTATAAGCAGCAAGGAAAATCTCTATTCTGATTTTCCAATCTTCAAACGACATACCAGCAATGTGGGCAACATAGCTGATACAGTCTATTTTTCAAAAAGTTTTAATTTTTCAAAAAGATGCACTTTTGAAAAGTTTTGAAAACCTTTAAAAAACACTTGGATCAAGCTCGTTGATCAGGCAGCTGATTCTAATGAACCACCTGCTCTAATACCACTTGTTGGTCCCAAGTGGTCAGATGAGATCTAGGGGGGAGGGGGGTGAATAGACTTCTAAAAATTTTAGACTTAAAAACTTTTTACTCTTCTGTCAGCAGACTAAACTGATGAAGAACAGTAAGATAACTATGCTGATCGTGAACAGATCTTGAACAGCAGAGTGACCACTCTTCTTTCAGTGACTTAGCTGATTTCAGCAAAAATCAGTTTTATCAAGAGTATACTTGCAGCAGATGTTTAAAAGTGTTTTTCAAAAGTAGACTAAGTCCTTAAAAAGATTTTATCCCCAGTTTTAAAACTCCTTTAAAATCTTTTAACAATTCAAAGTGTAAACTTATGCAATTTCAAAATATGCAAGAAAACTTAAATGCAAGATTAACACAAAGAATTTTTATAGTGGTTATATGGATAAAAATCCTTTAGTCCACTCTTCCAGATCACTTAGATTCTGGGTTATACTATAAACACACAGTTTACAATATATCTCCACTTATACCTAGACAACAAATGAGAAGGCTATAAGCTTACAACAGGAAATCACTCAAAAATCCTATCCTCTGAAGTTAAATCACTCACACAGATGGATTTAAACTTCGCACAACACTCAGCTAATACAAATTCACTCAGATTGTATTTTTCTGTTTTCTTCAACTGGGTTTCTGTCAACAGATGACTTCCACCAGACGAGTGAGCTGTTCGAGCTTCTTGAGACATAGATAAATTTTCTGCTTCAAAATGAAATCTAAGAGTGTTGTTGTGTGTCTCTCTCTTCGAAATCAGCTCTATTTATACTTGGATTTGAAAATATGACCGTTGAAGGGAGTCACAAATCAAATCCATAGCCTTAGCCCAATTTCAGAACGACATACTGCTACAGTACCTTTTCTGCTGTACTTTCCTGTAGCTGCATTTAATGCACTCTGCTGATCCGAAAGTTTTCTTCAATCATTTGCCATTTCTACCCTTCTCTTTCAACATTTATTACACCAGGTGCATTTATTACCGTTTGACTTCTCTCATGATCTCTTCTACTCTGCTGATTGAAGCAACTCTGCTGATAGATACTCTGCTTATCAAATACTGAACTAATATGATTTGAGTCAGCTGATGACCTACCCTTCTGTTCGCTGTTTCAGCACGAGATCAGTAGTCTTCTGGGCTTTGAACTTTGAACTCTTCTGATGTCTTCTTTTACTTGTTCAAAATTCTTCTAAAGGAACTAAGCTTTCCATACTTAGCTGATTTTGAGGAAATCATCAAAACCATCCCTTAACTTCTTAACTTCTTTGAACTTCATCTTCATCTTCATCCAACAGTTACTTATAAAAGCGTGTTTCTAAAGATACGATTTATAACCAAGTTTATATAAGATATCAGATGAGTAGAGTTTAACTTATCTGACAGACGAGTGATCTGTTATCTGTTATTACTAGAGAAAGCCAATAGCTAGTAATCTTCCTCTGTTGTTTGTTAATCCAGCAAGATAATTTAATCTTCAATCTTCAAGAATTAAGAACAGATCTTCTGATAACTTAACTTCAACTAATTGTCATTAACAAATTTCATCTTTAGAACAGAAGTACCGCTAGTCTTACACGTTCCCCCTGTCTTTAAGAATTAATAAGTTAACTAGTCTGTTGAACGTTAATCCTTCAATATAAGAACGGATGATTGTGCTGATGAACTTTAGTCTTCTGATAAGTTCCCCCTCAGCTTATGCATCCAAATTAAGTAGTCCTAGCTCAGCTCTTGGAGTTGAAAACCTTACTTCACTTAAAGGTTTAGTGAAAATGCCAGCAATCTGATTGTCAGTATGAACATACTCAATCATTACATTGCCTTTTTCCACATGATCTCTAATGAAGTGATGCTTGATCTCAATATGCTTAGTCCTTGAATGACTTGTAGTATTCTGAGTAAGTGATATTGCACTTGTATTGTCACAGTAGATTGGAATTCCACTGATTTAATATTGTAGTCTTCTAGTTGATGCTTCAACCAAAGTATCTGTGCACAGCAAGCTCCAGCAGCTATATATTCAGCTTCAGCAGTAGATATAGAGACTGAAGTCTGTTTCTTACTCATCCATGAGATCAGACGACTACCTAAGAATTGACGGGCACCTGTTGTGCTTTTCCTGTCAATCTTGCAGCCAGCAAGGTCTGAATCTGAATATCCAATAAGTTCAAATCCAGATTCTCTAGGATATCATAATCCCAATTCTTGAGTGCCCTTAATATATTTCAGTATCCTCTTGGCAGCTAAGAGATGAGATTCCTTAGGATTTGATTGAAATCTTCCACAAACCCCAACAGAGTACATGATATCTGGTCTGTTTGCTGTTAGATATAACAATGACCCAATAATGCCTCTGTATTTGGTTATATCTACTGATTTGCCATCTTCATCTTTATCCAAACGAAGACTTGTAGACATAGGAACAGTAGCAGTAGAGCTAATTTCCATACCAAATTCTTAAACAGATCTCTTGTGTATTTTGCTTGGTTGATGAAAATTCCATCAGGCAACTGTCTAACTTGCAATCCAAGAAAATAATTTAGTTCACCCATCATGCTCATTTCAAACTTATTCTGCATGAGCTTGGAGAACTTGTCACACATCTGTTGGTTAGTTGAACCAAAAATAATATCGTCTACATATATTTGCACAATTAATATAAGATTTTCCCATTCAATTGTGAACAAGGTTTTATCTACTTTACCTTTACGAAATCCTTTGATTAAAAGAAAATCAGATAGGGTATCATACCATGCTCTTGGAGCCTGTTTCAGTCCATAGAGGGCTTTCTTTAGACGCTACACTTTTTCTTCATGTTGATAAGCTTCAAATCCAGGTGGTTGTTCAACATACACTTATTCTTGCAATTCTCCATTGAGAAATGCTGCCTTCACATCCATTTGATAGACAGTGAAGTTCTTGTAAGCAACATAGGCTAGAAACAGTCTGATTGCTTCAAGTCTTGCTACTGGTGCAAAAGTTTCATCAAAGTCAATGCCTTCTTCTTGACAATAACCCTTGGCCACTAATCTTGCTTTATTTCTGGTGACAACACCATCTTCATTCATCTTATTTCTGAAAACCCATTTAGTGCCAATTACCCTTTGATGACTTGGTCTTGGAACTAAGTACCAGACTTCATTCCTTTCAAATTGATTTAACTCTTCTTGCATAGCTTCTATCCAGAAGGAATCATTGAGAGCTTCTTCAATTTGTTTGGGCTCTATTTGAGATAGAAAGGTGACAAACATAGCATCTTGTGCAGCAGTTCTTCTTGTTTTCACTCTATCCAAGGGATCACCAATCACTAGTTCTGGTGGGTGATTCCTGAGCCATCTAAGATCAGATTGCAGGTCTGGATGTTGTCCTCTGTTTTGATCTTGCAACACTACTGTTGGAGTTCCAGTAGTAGTCTGTCGAACATTTGTTGTCTGTTGAACAACCTCTGGTCTGTCAGCTGTTTGCAACTCGTCTGTTAGACAATCAGCAATGTCATTTTGAACAGCACTTGAGTTAGCAGCTGAATTGAGATTAGGTAGTATGATGGGAACATATTCTTAATTCTTTCCAATGTCCAATTTCTGTAAATCAGTAGACAGATCTTGATTAGTGATTTGATTCTTTTCAGAAGATTGACTTGGCTCATCAAATACTACATGGATGGATTCTTCTATTAGCAATGTTCTTTTGTTAAAAACTCTATAGGCCTTACTAACAGTAGAGTATCCTACACAAACAGCTTCATCAGCCTTCTCTGCAAATGCAGTAAGGTGATTTTTCCCATTATTCAGTACAAAACATTTACAAACACCATTCTGTTATTCCAAACTTCTCTGCAAACAGCTTCATGAATGTTTGTTTTTCTGTTATTCCAAACTTCATATGGAGTCTTGTTCTGATTTTTGTTGATCATGCATCTGTTCTGGGTAAAGCATGCTGTATTTGTTGTTTCTGCCCAAAATCTTTGTGGCAGTTTAGCTTCAGCTATCATGGTTCTGACAGCTTCCTTTAGTGTTCTATTTCTCCTTTCAGCAACACCATTCTATTGAGGGGTTCTAGCAGCTGAATACTCATGATGTATTCATTTGATATTACAATACTCTTCAACAGTAGAGTTTGTAAACTCTGTCCCTCTATCTGATCTGATCTTTAATATTTTTATACTTTTCTCATTCTGGATCAGTTCCATCAGATTAGTAAGATGTTCCTTGGTTTCACTTTTCTTTTTCATGAACATCACCCAAGTATATCTTGAATAATCATCCACAACAACTAGGCAGTATTTCTTTCCACCATTGTTGACAGGATCAATGGGTCCAAATAAGTCCATGTGTAGCAGCTCCAAGATTCTTTCAGAAGATTGGTGCTTCTTGTTTTGAATGTTGACTTGATTTGTTTACCCTTCTGACATGCGTCACAGAGCTTGTCTTTGCTCATGACTGTTTTTGGAATCCCTTCTACCAAATCATTCTTTATTAATCTGTTGATGGTCTTGAAGTTTAAATGATTCATTCTTTTGTGCCACAGCCAACTGACTTCACTTGGTGTTGATGCCACCAAACAAACACTTGAATTCTTATCAGCAAAACTCCAGTCGACTATGTAGACATTCCCTTGTCGTTTTCCAGATAAAATTACCTTCTTTGTACCAATCTGTTCAACACAGCACTTATCTGTTGAGAAGATGAATGAATATCCTTTGTCACAAAATTGACTTATGCTCAGCAGATTATATTTGAGGCCTTTAACATAGGAGACGTCAGATATCTCTATGTTTCCTCTGATTAGTTTTCCTTTAGCTTTAATCTTGCCTTCTTTGATGTCCCCAAAAGTAACCTTTGGACCATCCACAGCAATTGCATCAGTCAATTCATGTATACTTCCACACATGTGCCTTGAACAACCACTGTCAAAGTACCAAATCTTCTCTACTTTACTCCTACTCCTAATCCTAACCTACAAAACAAAAACAAAATTGTTTCAGGTACCCTTATTGAGAGGGTCCTGAAGGATTAGTTCCACCTTTGACAACCCAAGATGTTGATGTCTTAGGCTTCTTAGGCTTCTGAGTTTTAACAAGAGCATGAACAGTTTCATTTTTATCATAGTTATCAGATAAGTCATGTTGATGATCAGTATGATAAGAGTAATGTTCATAAGCAGGGTAAGGTGCATGATAAGTAGGATATGCATGCATTGAATGAGCAGGGTAAGGTGCATAGTAAGTTGGAAATTGAGGTGCATGATACATAGGAGGATATGCAGTAGGTTGCACATAATAAGACTCATTTTCATACCAAGCATTTTGATTTTTCTTATTCTTATGCTTCTTTGGTTTACTAGATGCTTGCTCAGATGACTTAGTTTTGCTACTAGTCTGTTTCAGTTTAGCTTTATCGGCAGATTTCTTAGGACTCTGCTGTTTGGTCTTACTAGTATGTTTACCTACACTAGGCTCTTTGTTCTTTTTAGCCTTAGGAGATTTCTTCTCCTTTACCACTTTCTCAGGTGAAGCAGGTCTAGCAGTTTGAACATACAGAATGACCTTACTATTGTCAGCAGATATAAATTTCTCAGTATGATTCAATTCTCGCTTATCCTGTTCTAAAGGCATCTTCTGTTTACTAGACTTATGAGTGGATGCAACAGATGATTTCTCATGAGACTCAATAATCTTTTCAAGTTCCATGATTTTTCCTTTAAAAACTTCACATTCAGCTTTCAGAGGTTCATGTTCTTGCTCAAGCTGTTTATATTCAGCTGATTCTCTTGGCTTTTCAGCTGAGAGTTTCAGTGAACTATTTTGCTCTTTTAGCAATATCATCTCTTCCTTAAGCTTTTTATATGCTTCACCAATACCAGTATTGTTAAGCATCATTTGTTCAAATGAATTAAATAATTCATTGTCAAGAGAAGTTACCTCATCCTCGGAGTCATCAGATTCCTTTGCCATCAGGCAGAGGAGAGCAGGTTTTTCTTCGTCAGACGTGTCTGAGTCTGAATCAGATGAGTAGACAGCAGCCAGCTTTTCTGCTTCAGCCATCATTGCCTTGCTTCTCTGATGCTTTCTTTCTTTTCTAATTTTCGTTTCTTCCTCAGTGTATTTTTCTGCTTTTGGATATGGACAGTGTTTGATGAAGTGTCCCAATTTCCTGCAGTTATAACACATTAGTTTGGCTTTATAATCATCTTTATCTTGAGAAGAAAAGTTAGGTTTAGAAGTAGAAGTATTGTTATATTTGTTCTTCAATTTTCTCTTGTAGAACTTCTTGAAGTTGTTCATCAGCAATGCTACATCTCCAGCTGTGTACTCCTTTTTGTTGAGTATTGTGGCTTCATCAGATGAGTCCACTTCTTTACTTTTCTGTGCTGGTCTTCTGGGATTTTCAGCAGCAACCAGGGCAGCTGTGGGTCCTGAAGTTGAGGTTTCTTCAATTCCCATTCTAGGCAGTTTATACTCATATGCCTTGAGTACTGAGAACAGATCTGTAAGAGGGATTTTTCCCAAATCTCTTGATTCTTCCATTGCTGTCACCTTCATGTTGAATTTTGGAGGTAAATCCTTCAGCACTCTGATGGTTATCTCCTTGTCCGTGAAGGTTTTTTAAAGCTTTAAGACTTCGTTTAATGTTCTGGTGAACCTGGTATCCATCTGATCAATGGTCTCTCCAGATTTCATCTTGAAATTGTCCAGCTTTTCCAGAGCAACACTCAGCTGATGCTCTTTAATGGCGTCGTTTCCTTCGCTCATATCTCTGACTTTATCCCACATTTCCTTTGCAGTTTTGCAATGTTTGACTTTGTCAAACCGATCATTGTCCAGGGCTTTAGTCATGATGAATCTTCCGACCTTATCCAGATTGAAAAGCTTTATTTCTTCTGGAGTCATCTCATGAAGATCTTTTTCCACCACGGTATCAACTTCATTAATCTTTATCGTCTTGGTGAATCTGAATGGACCTTTAATGATACATGTGTATATGTTATCATTGTAAGCAGCCAGGAAAATTTCCATTCTGATTTTCCAGTCTTCAAAAGACATACCAGCAATGTGGGGAACATGGCTGATACAGTCCATTTTTTAAAAAGTTTAAATTTTTTAAAAAGATGCTCTTTTGAAAAGTTTTGAAAACCTTTGAAAAACACTTGGATCAAGCTCGTTGATCAGGCAGCTGATTCTAATGAACCACCCGCTATGATACCACTTGTTGGTCCCAAGTGGTCAGATAAGGTCTAGAGGGGGGGTGAATAGACCTCTAAAAATTTTAGACTTAAAAACTTTTTACTCTTCTGTCAGTAGACTAAGCTGAAGAACAGTAAGATAAACTTCTTTAAAATCTTTTAACAATTCAAAGTGTAAACTTATGTAATTTCAAAATATGCAAGAAAACTTAAATGCAAGATTAACACAAAGAATTTTTATAGTGGTTATATGGATAAAAATCTTTTAGTCCACTCTTCCAGATCACTTAGATTCTGGGTTATACTATAAACATACAGTTTACAATATTTCTCCACTTATACCTAAACAACAAATGAGAAGGCTATAAGCTCACAACAGGAAATCACTCAGAAATACTATCCTCTGAAGTTAAATCACTCACAAAGATGGATTTAAACTTCGCACAACACTCAGCTAATACAAATTCACTCAGATTGTATTTTTCTGTTTTCTTCAACTGGGTTTCTGTCAACAGATGACTTCCACCAGACGAGTGAGCTGTTCGAGCTTCTTGAGACATAGATAAATTTTCTGCTTCAAAATAAAATCTCGGAATGTTGTTGTGTGTGTCTCTCTTCGAACTTAGCTCTATTTATACTTGGATTTGAAAATATGACCGTTGAAGAGAGTCACAAATCAAATCCATAGCCTTAGCCCAATTTCAAAACGGCATACTGCTACAGTACCTTTTCTGCTGTACTTTCCTGTAGCTGCATTTAATGCACTCTGCTGATCCGAGAGTTTTCTTCAATCATTTGCCATTACTACCCTTCTCTTTCAGCATTTATTACACCAGGTGCATTTATTACCATTGGACTTTTCTCATGATCTCTTCTACTCTGCTGATCGAAGTAACTCTGCTGATAGATACTCTGCTGATCAAATGCTGAACTAATCTGATTTGAGTCAGCTGATGACCTACCCTTCTGTTCGCTGTTTCAGCACGAGATCAGTAGTCTTCTGGGCTTTGAACTTTGAACTCTTCAACAAGCTAAGTATTTAGAACATGTTACCCTTCGAACTGATGTAAAGAGTAAGTTTAACTTACGATTCACGATGTCTGCCTTTAGTAAATTGTTTATCTTATTGCGTAATGCTGGAGGTCTTGTTGACACAAAATATGTATCACTCAATGAACAAGTAGCTATATTTTTGCACGTTCTTGCTCATCACAAGAAAAACCGCATTATTGGTTTTGACTATCGTCGGTCGGGGGATACCGTGAGCAAGTGTTTCCATCGTGTATTGCATTGTTTGCTCAAACTGTACCCAGTTCTATTATCTCAACCCGAGCAAGTATTAGACAATGATGAGAGCGATAGGTGGGGTTGTTTTCCGATAAGTAATAATTGTTATTTAAAATTTTGAGATTGTTTTTTACGGGATCACGAATCCAACAAATTTGTTAATACCAACATTTGTACTTGGGTCCATAGGGTTGCATTGGGGCTTTGGATGGGAGTTATGTAAAATTAAACGTACCAGCCATAGATAAACCCCAATATAGATCAAGGAAGGGAAAGATTTCAACAAATGTCTTAGTTGCGTGTGATGTGAATGGTAGATTCACATAAGCACTTGCTGGGTGGAAGGGTTCAGCTGCGGATAGCCGAGTCCTAAGAGATGTAATCACCCGCCCTAACGGACTTCGGGTTCCTATAGGTATTTTTGCATTCTAGTTAAAAATGATATAGTTAAATTGACTAATTTTTCCCTTTATTTTTTATAGGTAGTTACTACATCTGTGATAACGGATACACAAATGGTGAAGGGTTTCTAACGCCCTATCGAGGAGTCCGGTACCACTTAAAAGAATGGGGTGTGGGCCAAGATGCTCCACAAAATCATAGAGAGTATTTCAATATGAAACATTCGCAAGCTAGAAATGTGATTGAGCGTTGCTTTGGAATTCTATAAAAAAAGATGGGCAGTCCTTAGGAGTCCGACGTTTTACCCTTTGAAGACCCAAAATAGGATAATAATGGCTTGCATCCTAATTCACAATTTCCAATTGAAGACCATGCCAAACGATATGTCGGTTCCCGATTCTTCATCTAGTGAGTCCGAAAGTAATGATGAAGATGAAATAGATGTAGGTGGTGCTAATGGTGATTATGTGAATGTTATCGAACTGTCTCAAGCATGGACCAATTTTCGGGAAAATATGGCACGTAATATGTATGAAGAGTGGATGGCAAGCCGTAGTTGATTACTACGAGGACTGAACTTGTATTTTAAAACCTTGAGAGTTTGTTTAAACTTGAAAATTTTACATGCCCATAAAAGTGTGTAATTTAGAATTAAATTTGTATTCCCTTGTGTGAAGATAGTACTTGTATCGGTTATTACATGTAATAGTGAATTGATATTTGTTATTTATGTGTGAATTTATTTATTTTTATTATTGTGACGATACATGGGATGATGGTTATGTAAAATTTATTGTGTATGGCTATATTACTACGACTATTTAATATTTTTTTCTACTTGTATGCACAACATTTGAATATGGAACCTATTCCTAGGTACGGTGGTACGTCCGGCCCTCGAGGACCAAATAAAAGTCAACCACCCCGTAGAGTTTGGAGTTCATCAGAATAGCAAATGTTGATTACATGTTTGCATGAGCTGATTGGAAATGGTGGGAGGGCGGATAACGGTTTCAAGCCTGGCTACTTACAACAACTAGAAGCCTTAATCAAACAACGTTTGCCCGATAGCAATATATGTCAAAGGCACATAAATTCCAAATTGATTGTTTGGAAGAAGCAATATTACATGTTGTTAGCTATGTTGGGAACAAGTGGGTTTGGTTGGAATGATGCTTCCAAGTTGATCGAGGTTAATGATGACGTATGAGTTCAATACGTTGCGGTAAGTGATTATGTTCAATGTAGTTGTTTGATCATTTTGAATCGTCCTAAGTACTACTAATCCGTATCTTTTTGCTTAAGGTGAACCGGGATGTGCATAACATGAGGAGGAAAGCATGGATTTACTATGAGGACTGGTGTGAAATATTTGGAAAGGATCGTGCAACCGGTGAGGGTGCCGAGGGGTTTCAAGATGTGGCTGAGGACATCTTAATGGCTGGGAAGCATGTAAGTAAGGTCGGGGATAAGGGAAAATCCTCCATTGATGATTTCATTGGAGTTGACTTGACACTCGACGACTGTGTTGTGAGCAGCCCGTGTGTAGAAATGACAACGGATAGCATGGACGAAGGATCCACGGGAGGTTTAAAAGCAAGCTTGAAACATTTTGGGATCAAAACGGGTGGGATTGAGAAAAAGAAAAAAATGAAGATCAAGAGAGGCGAAGTCGACGTTTTCTAATCTTAATCCCGTTTTCAACAAGGTACAAGACACGGATGACGAGAAAGCGATAAAGGTTATATCGGCCTTACAGGATATGCCGGGTTTAAGTGAAGAAAACATGAATCTCCTATGCTACAAGATCATGGACAACCCGAAACACACTTCTTTGTTTCTTGGATCGACCCCCCGCAACAGGGAAATTCAAGCGAAATTGATACTAGAAGGTAAAATGGGATAAACAGTTTGGAACTTTATTTTTTGGGCATTAAGAAAGTATGACAATCCTTTATTTTGGAACAATTTATTTGATGGAAATTGTCCAGTTTGCTATATTTTGGATACATTCTAATCACAATGATTTTGTATGTGATTCTATGGATCGTGAATTTTGTATGGAATTCATTTTGGAAATATATTTTGTGTAATCTTTTGTAGGGGTGTTTTTTGTAATATGATATCGAGGATTGACAAGCACAAATTGAGCGAGGTCAAGCGAATGAACTATGGATCGCGAACGTCGTAAGGTGAGTGGTTGTTACAAAAAAAAAAAAAAAAAAAAAAAAAAAACCTCGCCGCCGCGAGGTTCTGACAGAAGCTTACGGCACAAACCTCGGCGCGGCGAGGCGTGCCCAGAAATTTTTTAGTATGTTGGAATTATGGAGGCCCAAATTGGTGTATTATTTCTGCATTTTGGAATGTGTCGTGAAATAGTGATTATGAATTATATATTCTAGTAGTTGGAATGATAGAAAATTGACAACATGCATTCTCGTAGTAAATCAACAGCAAAGATAGCGTACAATATGAAAAGAACAATTAAAAAAATATGCAGCAGATAATTAATTTCCGTAATTCATATTTGCAAGATCATCCCAAAATACGACATCCTCATGATTATTTCCGGTTGCACGCGGTGCCAGAATAATATCGGCTGGTCCAATAATAGCGGGGGGATCAATTGGTTGAGCCGGAAGAATTATCCCATTTTCATCGTTTATATGTTCATTCTCCGGAACATGTACGGCCTCAATACCATTAATCCCGTCCTCAACATTATTGAATATTAAGCACAAATCATCCCAAGCTGTTCTCCTTCAATAATATACGCTTCTCCAAACCTATATGCCTGTTTATAATAACACATGGAAAAAAAATCAAAACTTTTAAATAAAATATAATACCCAATTATTACTCCGGTTAGATATATAATAACTCATATATATATATATATATATATATTCATAATTTAACATATATATATGGATAATTAATTTTATAATATAGAATGTTTTTACACTAGTAATGTAATCCCAACATGAACGATCTCCAACCGTAACTCGGTTACTTGTGCGATCATAACAAACCCCGGACGTTGCTAATATTGCTCCAAACGTATGGTAACGCTCTTTAAGTTTGCGAAACTTTGACAATGCCTCCCTCAGTGTGAATTCGGTTTCGAATTCAACATTTACACCCTCTATTGCTCGTTTGAGAATTTTTTATTTGTTTTGCAAGTAGTCTCCATAATTATTTGTAAACTCGTGAACAAGATGTTGAATGAATTTATCATCACCTCCTTGTTCCAAAATTCTGTGTAAAAAAAACTTAGACTGAGGTGCACTCATACTTTGTAGATGTTACTGAACTTTTGAGAAGTAAATTTATCCTGTTATGTTTATAAGTGTTGGTGAATAATTCTAGTGTTATATATTGGGTGTGTATGGCATTTATAACTGTTAATTTTTTTTTCCAGTTTTACACTCCAAACACCAACTCAACATCAACTACACTACTTTTTCCATGTCAGGAATATATTCTTTTCTTGACTACAAAATTGTCCCTAATATTTTGTCAAAAATACAGAGAATATCTGTGTTTCTATACTCAATTTAGAAAGACAAACAAGTCTATCACGTGAATAATAATTGTACATGACCTAGACATTCATTTAAATAAGGAAAAAAAGTATAATGAGACTGAAATTAACTACTAAAGATGTCTTCATTAATTGAAGAATAGGGATCAGTTAGTTGGAAAAAAAAACCATTATGTGCTTGTTTATGCCAATCCAACAACATATACATAAACAAGATGTTCAAACCATCAAGCACATCAAACTACATACCAAACAGAAACATAAAACACATAATATATAAACATAAAAACATATCATCCTTGAAAAAAAAAGGCATAAAAAAGACCCCAGAAGACATCTTCGTGCTACTTCCCACATCTCCTACTTGCCACCATTATCACCAGCATCACCACCAACACTCTCATTCTCGGAGACAGTTTCAGGAGCAACCACAGGAACGTACGGGATGATTGCAAGGGCATCAGGATCAACATTTTCATCCACACTTGGTGGGAGGGATTCTACAGCAGCATCGTCAGAGTCATACATTTCCTCTAAGCGGATTGGGACTATGGCACGTGAATCCTCATCCTCGTCACGTAAATGAATGGGCCACTCAGGGCTACCAACAACGTCGGGGGGAAACTTGGCACATTTCTTGAACTTGAAAATGTACCTCAGCTTACCGTAGTTGTGATAGGATAGTGCCCTGCAAGCCAACGAAATAGCTTGTAATAGGATCATTATCTTGTCTTGAAAGAATCTTTGATTTATCAATTAATACGAACTGTTTATTTTATTGAGAACTCATAATATAAACAAATGGCCATCTTCATCTTTCGCGAACACATTTAAGCGATTGGTTGAAACCCTGAGATCACTTATGACTACGGGATTATTCACTTCAGTATTGGGTGCGATTAATCATGAAACAATCTCAAAGGTCGTGATCTCAAAAATGTTCCAAGTCATAGATTCATATCGAGACGGGGTATCGAATGAATCGTCAAGACTTGTAGGATTATGCATGATTCACTAAGAGTGAATTTGTTGTCGTTTCATGAACAAGACATTATTAATGTCAGTGCATATGACTAGGTGGTTCGATAGGGGATCGGACGCATCGAACGACCCGAACAGAGAGACCCATTGTGGAAGTGCTTAAATAGCATATCGGTGGTGGGATGTCTCTCAAGACTTATAACAGTGTACGATTTAGTCCTTAGACTTGAGGTGCTAGGGTGAATTCGGTATACGGGTGTGCGTACTTTGATTTAGGAGCCGGGCACATAGCTTGTCCATTGTGCGCCTACGTTGGGTGCGTATAGTCGTATGCGCGGATGGTTAGCATCAATATAGGATCTACCGACTCATTGTAATGGATGAGGGAATTTCCTGTACATTCTTCGATTATACATTCCGAGAAATCCATGGCCATGGTCGGTGACGGATTTGGAAAGGGGTTTCCAGATTTAGCAGTCACACTGGAAGTATTATCCTGAATTAGAAAGTACAGAATCGAGATGATTAGAGGTGCCGACCAATTCACACACCCTAGGTCTCGATCGGGAAATTAGTCGTTAGAGGGACCGTATGTACATGGTACTTATAAGAGGTTTAAGGTTCACTAAAGTCAATTCACCTGAAGTTGGGCCTCATGGGCTTGTGGCTAGACATCGACCATGGGGTGTGGGTACTCCCGAATTAATAGTGGATTAATTCTGGAGTGGTCAATTGAAAGTAGTTTAATTGATCGGGGCAATTAATTAAATAATTAATTGCTCACTAATTAAATCACAGAAATGTGAGCCTGCGGCCAATTGATGGTGAACCTAGAGGGTCACACACAAAAGCTGGAACTGTGATAGTCAGTGGCAGAACGAAATGATTTAAAGTGGTTAAATCAAGATAAGGAATTAAAGGAATAATTCCTGGAGAGAAATTAATTAGATTTATCTAATTAATTAAATTAAATCTTTAATTAGATTTTATTGGATTATTTAATTAAAGTGTTAATTAAATAAATGGGCCATTTAATTAAAGTGGTTAATTAAATGACTTGGGCTATTTAATTAAAGGACTAATTAAATAGAGAGGGATTGGGCCAGACTTATCTGATAGCCCATTAGCTAGGAGATAAGATTAGGGATAGGGTTTGAACTCTCCTATAAAAAGGAGTCTTCAAGAATCAAAACCCAAAAAAAAGCAACTAACCCAAGCAAAAGAAAAACCTAATCTTCTCTCCCTCACTAGCCGCCGCCCCCTCCCCAAGAAACCCTAGCCGCCGCCGCCTAGCAACCATAGCCGCCGCCGCCCTTTGGTTGTAGATCGGCCGTGTAGCTCCATCTCTCCCTCTTCCGTTCTGCATCTAGAGTTGGATCTAAGTCCAACTCTCGAATCTGAGCTGCTTTTCTCCTAGTTCTGAGCCTGAGGATTAAGGTGATTGCAGATCCAGCTGGTGTGGACTAATCTCTGGAGGCACAACATTTGGGGTGCTCTAGTGACCCAAAAGAAGACCGGAGAAACCACCACCTTTGCCTGTGGTGAGGTAAAACTTTATTTTACCAGCTATTCGTTTTAGTATTTGTGCTAAAATGATTCAGACTTATTTATATGTGCTAATAAGAACCCTGGGATGTGGTGTATAAAAATTTTAAATTCCGCACCGTTGTAGTTGACAATTATACCCACAAAAACCCAACAGTGGTATCAAAGCCTAACTTATTATGCGCATATAAATAAGGCATGAACGCATCAATTATGTGTTATATATATGATTGCTGTGTTCTGGTATTTGATTCTTGCTTGTTATGATAAGTTGAGTGTTCGGATTTTTGCACTTTTCGGTTTTTGGGCCTAATATGTAATTTCCAAAAAATGGAGGGCTTGTTTGCAAATTGCGATTTTTATTAAATCTGGACAGAAATTGAAATTTTGTTTTTCTGCAATTCTGGACCAAATTGTAAATTCTGAAATTTTTCAAATTTTGGGTCATTTTGCAATTTACGAAAGGTTAGGGGTGTTTTTGCTATTTTCCGTAAAACTGGGGTCTGTTTTGCAATAAACAAAAGTTTCTGGAAATTTTATTAATTTTCTGCTTTCTGGTCCAATTTGCGTATTCTGGAAATTTTGGGGCTGATTTGTAATTTCCAAAAGTTGAGGGGTCAAAATGCAATTTTCGAAAATTCAAGGGCCGAACTGCAATTTTTCAAACTTGAAAAACAGAAACTGTTTTGTGCACTAAAGGTGTTTAGTAAATCCGGAAAGTCAATTTTATCATAATTAGTAGGGACTTAAAGTGAGAATCAAAGGGTCATTTTAAAGGGGTTTAAAATGATGTTAGGGATTGTTTTAGAAGGGGTTTTAAAACTAGAATCTAAATGTTTTAATAGGCTGTTTTAAAACATTGTTAGAAATAAGAAAAAGGGGTTTTTGCTTGTTTCTTGCTCTACGTGAAATTGTTTACGTGGTTTTCGATCGCGCCGAGCCTTGACCCTTAGGGTAGATGTGATTGGTTATTTTTAATCTTGTTGGTTTTTATTGGGCCTGCGAGCCTTAAAGTTTTGGGCCACTTTGAGCCATTGTAATAGATAGGGCTTTACTGTTTTATTAGTTTAGAATGGAGGCCCGTTACAAGCAAGGTGGGAGCCCAAGAAGACTAAAGGCCATGTATGCATGGTAAAATGTGTAATAGTATAGGTCTCTTTGAAACCTAATAGATTGACCAATAGGACCATCGTCTTTGGCTCGATGGTGGTCCACATAGGAGGCTCCCGATCGAAAACATATTGTGGTAGCATGCATGCTAGGTGTGTATGTGTTTATTTACGTATTTATATCTGAGCTTGTATGGTGATGCGCGCTAGTTATATTTAGATCGTAAATAAAAGATAATGCATAACTGGAACGGTGAGATCTCGAGGAGAGTTACCTCAAACTCTTAAACCCGAAAAACCCCTCTTGAAAATAATATTAAGTCATATTGGGTACATTTAAAATGATGTTTTAAGGATCCAAGCCTTCCATCAATAGGGACTAGTGTATGTTGTCTACTTATCGTTGAAGGTGATCCAGAGTCTGGCACCCTAGGCGAAGAAAGGGACAATGCACGAAATTCCTTGATTCTCGTTTTTAACTAAACTAGACAAGGGTGGGGACTGGTCGGGATGTGATTATCGACCGATAACTAGTTACGGGGACTTCACGACCGGGCCAGTTGCTCATCATGATTGATGGGTTAGACTTAACGATTAGTACCACTTATGATGTAGCAGTGCTAGATAAGTGCGAAGACCGAGGCAAAATAGCTTGAAGGTTGTGGAGGAACACAATTGGTAAAAGTATACCTACCTGGGGAGTTAATTGTATGGCCACGAGTCGTGGGTGCAATTAATGTCTGCTGGGACGTCAAGACCTACTAGGAGATTAGATTTCCCGAACAATTGAAGGGGTAATTGTTTCGAGAAAATAGTGGGAGAACTTTTTCAATAACAAGTCCAACATCGTTAATTATAAGTATTAATATAGATCAGTCAGCTAAACGTTATCATTTACTTTTGTAGATCATGTCTAAAAATCCATTAGCTATCATCCTTGACACTAACAAACTGAATGGATCAAATTTCGTCGACTGGCTAAGAAATCTGAGGATAGTCCTCGACTCCGAGAAAAGGAGTTACATTCTCGATGTACCCATGCCTGGTGCACTTCCGGAAGGGGTTTCGGAAGAGGAACGAGCTACCCATCAAAGGTGGGTCGATGATGATATTCAGGTTCGTTGCCTCATGCTGGCATCAATGACCAATGAGCTACAGAAACAGCATGCAAGGATGTTGCATGCTGCTGACATAATTCTTCATCTCCGAGAGTTATTTGGAGAGAAGTCTAGGACCGAAAGGTTCAAGACTACAAAAGAATTATTCAATCTGAGAATGGCTGAGGGTTCAAGTGTGAAGGATCACTGTTTGCGCTTCATTAATCTGGTTGAAAAACTGGAGAACTTGGAGGTAGACTTGCACGCTGATCTCTCCACTGACATGCTCCTCCATACTCTGCCGCGCTCATTTGATCAGTTCGTGTTAAACTTCAATATGGAAGTTAGAGAACTCGCTCTACACGAACTGACCAATTTATTGGTCACGGCAGAATCAACCCTGAAAAGGGAGAAGTCTGTCATGATTGCTGAGCAACCCAAGGCTGCAAAGCCTAAGAAGGGCAAGAAAAAGAAGAAGAGAGTAATCTCTTCTAAAACAACCAAGAAGGTTGTCGAGAAGAAGAGGAAAGGCCCAGAAGATGAATGTTTCCACTGCAAGAAAGCAGGGCACTGGAAAAGGAACTGCCCAGACTACCTGAAAGAGGTGGTCAAAGGTATTTTCTTTATTGAAGTTAATATTTCTATTAACTGTGCATCATGGGTGTTAGACACCGCAGCCGGTTCTCATATCTGCAATGATTTGCAGGTGATGGGAGCAGTAAGGCCTCTTAAACCTGGGGATAGAATCCTGCGCTTTGGAAACGGAGCTAGGGTTGCGGCAGAGGCCATAGGAGACGTTGAATTAGTCCTAGGAAATTTTTCTTTGGTTTTGAAAGACTGTTTGTACGTACCAACGATTATCAAAAACATTATTTCTATTCCTCTTTTAGACAATGATGGTTTTTGTTTTTCCATTTCTAATGGAAATTTTAGCATAATGAAAGGTGATTTTACTTATGCTTGTGGTACTTTGATAGATGGTCTTTATTCCTTAGAACCTGCTAATTCTAATGTCATGCACATTCAATCAAAGAAAAGAAAACAAGATGAAAACAATCCACAACTTTGGCACGCTAGGCTTGGACATATTTCCAAGAGTAGAATTCAAAAGTTGGTCTCCTCTAGGGCTCTTGAAATACAGAACCTAGATGATCTCCCAACTTGCGAATCCTGTCTTAAGGGAAAAATGACCAAGGCGCCTTTTACTGGGAAACCGGAGCGAACCAAACAAACCTTGGATCTAATCCATACTGATGTTTGTGGACCACTGAGTATCAGTGCGAGAGGAGGATTCTCATACTTCATAACCTTCACAGACGACTTTAGTCGTTATGGGTATGTATACCTGATGAAGTATAAGTCCGAAGCTTTTGATAAATTCAAAGAGTTTCGAATGAAAGTTGAGAATCAACTTGGACATAGTATCAAGGCACTTCGGTCGGATCGAGGTGGTGAATACTTAAGTCAAGAATTCCTCGATTATCTTGTAGAGAATGGAATTCTCTCTCAGCGAACTCCTCCTAGAACACCGCAGTTGAATGGTGTGTCTGAGAGAAGGAACAGAACTTTGTTAGACATGGTTCGTTCCATGATGAGCTTCGCTGACCTTCCTTTTTCGTTTTGGGGCCAAGCCCTATTAACTGCTTCGAAGATACTTAACAATGTACCTTCAAAGTCGGTGCCGACGACGCCATACCAAGAGTGGTTTGGTAAAGCACCCATATACTCATATCTACGAGTATGGGGATCTCCTGCCTATGTAAGAAACAAGAAAGGAGATAAACTAGAGAGTAGATCTAGTTTGTGCAAATTTGTGGGGTATCCAAAGGAATCCATTGGATACTTGTTCTACGAACCTAAGGAACAAAAGATATTTGTGTCTAGGAACGCCCACTTCTTAGAGGATGACTTCCTCACTAAAAGAAGCGGGATATCCGTAGAACTTGATGAAGTCCAGGAATTGGACCCATCCCCACAAACAGTGGGAGTTGATCCTGAACCCGTTGAACCATCTAGTACACCAGTACTTCGTAGGTCCGATCGAGTTCGTAGAGAGCCTGAAAGGTATGGCTTTATTCACGAAAACGATCAATTGGACACTGATCCAAGGACATACGAGGAAGCTATGTCAGACATAGATTCGGGTGCGTGGCAGGAGGCCATGCAATCCGAAATGGATTCCATGCATTCCAACAAAGTATGGACTTTGGTTGATCCACCTGAGGGAACCATCCCTGTAGGCTGCAAGTGGATCTTCAAGCGCAAGCTAGGAATGAATGGAGAGGTTTTAACTCATAAGGCTCGCCTTGTGGCAAAAGGTTATTCTCAAAGGCCTGGAATAGACTATGAGGAAACTTTTTCGCCAGTAGCGATGTCTAAATCCATTCGGATACTATTAGCCATAGCCGCGTGGTATGACTACGAGATATGGCAAATGGATGTAAAGACCGCCTTTCTCAATGGCGACATTGATAAGGAAATTTATATGCAACAGCCAAAAGGCTTTACATCTAAAGGAAGTGAGCATAAGGTTTGCAAACTTCAAAGGTCAATCTATGGCCTAAAACAGGCGTCCCGAACCTGGAACATACGTTTTGATGAGACAGTCAAGGGGTATGGCTTCATCAAGAACGTTTATGAGTCATGTGTGTACAAGAAATTCGATGGGAGTTCGGTACAATTTATTGTGTTATATGTCGATGACATTCTGTTGATCGGAGACGATATCAGAACGTTGACGCAGACGAAAGCGTGGTTATCCACGCAATTCTCCATGAAGGATATGGGAGACGCATCTTACGTACTAGGCATACGTATCTATAGAGATAGATCGAAGAAGATGTTAGGTCTCTCCCAATCCCAGTACATTAACACTATACTGAAGAGATTCAGTATGGAAGAATCCAAGAAAGGATTGCTTCCAATGAGACATGGAATCTATCTTTCTAAATCAATGTGCCCTACGAGTGATGAAGAAAGAAAGAAAATGTCTCTCATACCTTATGCATCTGCCATTGGCAGCATAATGTATGCAATGTTATGTACTAGACCTGACGTAGCTCACGCTCTCAGTGTAACGAGCCGCTACCAGTCAAATCCAGGGGAGGAACACTGGACCGCCGTAAAGGCTATCCTAAAGTACCTGAGAAGGACTAAGGATATGTTTTTGGTCTACGGTGGGAGTGGAGAATTGAAACTCGAAGGATTCACCGATTCGAGTTTCCAGTCTGACGTGGATGATTTTAAATCCAATTCTGGATATATATTTTGCCTCAACGGCGCAGCGGTGAGTTGGAAGAGCTCCAAACAGTCGACCACTGCAGACTCAACCACTGAAGCAGAATATATCACCGCATCAGATGCAGCGAAGGAAAGTGTTTGGATGAGAAACTTCATCCAAGAGCTGGATGTGGTACCTAGCATTGCAAATCCCATAGTAGTCTTCTGTGACAACAATGGGGTAATTGCTCAAGCGAAGGAGCCGAGATCACACCACCAGTCCAAACACGTATTGAGGAAATACCATGTGATCAGGGAGATCATAGGTAGAGGAGACATTCAAATGGAGCGTGTCGACTCAAAGGATAACGTAGCTGATCCACTAACTAAGCCATTATCGCAAAAGGTGTTCGAAGAGCATCTAGGAAGGATGGGTCTTAGAAACGTTTGTGATTGGCTTTAGGGCAAGTGGGAGATTGATAGGATAGTGCCCTGCAAGCCAACGAAATAGCTTGTAATAGGATCATTATCTTGTCTTGAAAGAATCTTTGATTTATCAATTAATACGAACTGTTTATTTTATTGAGAACTCATAATATAAACAAATGGCCATCTTCATCTTTCGCGAACACATTTAAGCGATTGGTTGAAACCCTGAGATCACTTATGACTACGGGATTATTCACTTCAGTATTGGGTGCGATTAATCATGAAACAATCTCAAAGGTCGTGATCTCAAAAATGTTCCAAGTCATAGATTCATATCGAGACGGGGTATCGAATGAATCGTCAAGACTTGTAGGATTATGCATGATTCACTAAGAGTGAATTTGTTGTCGTTTCATGAACAAGACATTATTAATGTCAGTGCATATGACTAGGTGGTTCGATAGGGGATCGGACGCATCGAACGACCCGAACAGAGAGACCCATTGTGGAAGTGCTTAAATAGCATATCGGTGGTGGGATGTCTCTCAAGACTTATAACAGTGTACGATTTAGTCCTTAGACTTGAGGTGCTAGGGCGAATTCGGTATACGGGTGTGCGTACTTTGATTTAGGAGCCGGGCACATAGCTTGTCCATTGTGCGCCTACGTTGGGTGCGTATAGTCGTATGCGCGGATGGTTAGCATCAATATAGGATCTACCGACTCATTGTAATGGATGAGGGAATTTCCTGTACATTCTTCGATTATACATTCCGAGAAATCCATGGCCATGGTCGGTGACGGATTTGGAAAGGGGTTTCCAGATTTAGCAGTCACACTGGAAGTATTATCCTGAATTAGAAAGTACAGAATCGAGATGATTAGAGGTGCCGACCAATTCACACACCCTAGGTCTCGATCGGGAAATTAGTCGTTAGAGGGACCGTATGTACATGGTACTTATAAGAGGTTTAAGGTTCACTAAAGTCAATTCACCTGAAGTTGGGCCTCATGGGCTTGTGGCTAGACATCGACCATGGGGTGTGGGTACTCCCGAATTAATAGTGGATTAATTCTGGAGTGGTCAATTGAAAGTAGTTTAATTGATCGGAGCAATTAATTAAATAATTAATTGCTCACTAATTAAATCACAGAAATGTGAGCCTGCGGCCAATTGATGGTGAACCTAGAGGGTCACACACAAAAGCTGGAACTGTGATAGTCAGTGGCAGAACGAAATGATTTAAAGTGGTTAAATCAAGATAAGGAATTAAAGGAATAATTCCTGGAGAGAAATTAATTAGATTTATCTAATTAATTAAATTAAATCTTTAATTAGATTTTATTGGATTATTTAATTAAAGTGTTAATTAAATAAATGGGCCATTTAATTAAAGTGGTTAATTAAATGACTTGGGCTATTTAATTAAAGGACTAATTAAATAGAGAGGGATTGGGTCAGACTTATTTGATAGCCCATTAGCTAGGAGATAAGATTAGGGATAGGGTTTGAACTCTCCTATAAAAAGGAGTCTTCAAGAATCAAAACCCAAAAAAAAGCAACTAACCCAAGCAAAAGAAAACCCTAATCTTCTCTCCCTCACTAGCCGCCGCCCCTCCCCAAGAAACCCTAGCCGCCGCCGCCTAGCAACCATAGCCGCCGCCGCCCTTTGGTTGTAGATCGGCCGTGTAGCTCCATCTCTCCCTCTTCCGTTCTGCATCTAGAGTTGGATCTAAGTCCAACTCTCGAATCTGAGCTGCTTTTCTCCTAGTTCTGAGCCTGAGGATTAAAGTGATTGCAGATCCAGCTGGTGTGGACTAATCTCTGGAGGCACAACATTTGGGGTGCTCTAGTGACCCAAAAGAAGACCGGAGAAACCACCACCTTTGCCTGTGGTGAGGTAAAACTTTATTTTACCAGCTATTCGTTTTAGTATTTGTGCTAAAATGATTCATACTTATTTATATGTGCTAATAAGAACCCTGGGATGTGGTGTATAAAAATTTTAAATTCCGCACCGTTGTAGTTGACAATTATACCCACAAAAACCCAACAAGTTGGCCATGCCATTCGTCCTGTAACGCCGGTAACAACCCGGTTCATTCTGAAGCAAAGGTTCAAAATATTAAACTGAGAGCAACCTAAATATTAAACTGGAATGGTTTAAATGGCTACTACTTACGTGCGGATCGATCTCACTCCAATAGATGTTTGGGAAAATCTGGATAATGTTGTTTGCCTGGTCGTAGTCAACTCCCGAAAGATTTAAGAAGCCATTAAACTGGTGGAAGTCCTTCCTAATACGTGTCAGCTTGTATTTCAACGAGGGGAGGCTGAATCTACGACCGAGGCATGCGCTTATTTGAATAGCAATACGACGACATACGACTGTGAGAGTGGCCACATCCCGTATGTCATGCTCACGGGCAGCAGCTGTGAGACAGCCAATGAAGAATCCCTGTTCATGGTCTGCCCAACCATCAAAGCATGCTGCCATTTCTGCCCTTTGGGTCCTTGTAAGAGGCATTTTCTGTACAAATGAAGGAAGAAAAACATTAAAAAATATTTATGTACAAATATTAAAAAGTGAACAAAAAATTTTTGAACTTATACCTGAGTAAGCAATGAGGATCAATCTGAAATTGTGAATGGAAGTGTTCGGTTGAGAATAGAAGAGTTTAACTCTTCAAATTCTAGTGTTTAGGGATAAGTAGGGGTAGATTTGCATTTATTACTACTTTCTATTGATATTAGGAAGAATGTAATAAATGCAATTTACTCCAAATACACATCAAATAGGATAATTTATAACTTGTGTGTGTCAGCTTCCATATATTAAAAATCACAACCACTCATTTATGGCAAGTGAAAGGTCACATATCCAATATTGGTACAAATAATATGCTTATCAGAACTGAGGAACAAATGCCATCCTAAATAATACATTAATGGCAATATGAAACTGGACAGAATTATGCATGTAAAAAAACTAATTTTATATCAAATATTATATAAGCTAATATCCAACATGAAATCAGCCCAAATATTACAGTAATGCATGTCAAAGTCAAAAGCTTCATATTTATGATGCAAATAAAAGTTCCAACAAATGTTCAAATTGTACTAGATTGCACCACAAGCATATTTACACACAAAAATACCAACTAGAAGTCATCAAAAGGAAATATGTAATCTACAGGAACCAAATATAAAGACAGAGCAAGCAAATCACAACAAAGAGCTTCACAAGCTTTTAGCTTGTGAAGCAATGAGTGATTTACTGCTTTTAATTCCAAAAGGCTTGCTTTCAAGGATCTTATTTCTGTATCCATGGCCACAAGGGTTGTATCCATACGTCGGTTCTCATCATCTAGATGATTCACCCTTACCATCAGCCTAGGGTTTATGGAATGTGCCTGGGCACACATGTAAGGGTCTACCCATTCAAAGAAGTCACACATTTGTCCCTGCCAATTAAAATTTGAGAATGTTCGACCAAGTTTGAAACATAATTGAAACGGGGCCATATTGAAACATAATTGAAACAGGGACATATTAGTATGTTATATTATGAAGACATGAAAAAATTCAACAAATGTGATTATGGTGCCACACTTTCTTAAAAAAATGTGTTTCATGACTATAAATTACATGTGCTTTCTAACTGATTCTAAAAAATTTTCCAAACATTTCAACATTTATAAACACATTAAATTGCACAATATTAAATGATCATATCAAGAAATCAAGAACAATCTACACCATCCTTTATAGAGGTTTAGTTTAATAAAAATGATCAATGAAAGCATGAATTAAAAATTTGATACTCACCTGAACACCAACACACCGTAGAAAACGTCGTCCATTGTTCATCTTCGTGTACGAAGTGTAAAGCTTAAATGCAGCTCCACATTGACACATTCGGCCTCCAATGGAAACGCCACTTTGCGAACTATTGCTACTAGATTGATGGTTCTCCATGGCAAGGAAACTGTTTTGCTTGAGGGAAAAAAAGTAAAACAGAAATTAAACCCAAAAAGACGAATGAATGTTGGAAAAAACTTTATAGAAGATTAGATACCTTGCAGCGGTGGTAGAAAGACGTGTCATAGAAAACCTAAAACGTGAATCGGAAAAAACAAATTAAACCCTAGAAATTCGAAGAAAAATTGAAAAATTGTAATGAAAAATGCATACCTTGCTTCGGTGGTAGATAGGCCCTCGGAGAATTGACTGAATACGACAAACAATGGTCGGAGAAAGACCCGGTGGCGGAACCCTAAACTGTAAACGGAGAAACAAAAATTAGGCCCATTAAATTCGAAGAAAACATGGAAATTATCATATAAACTTGCATACCTTGAAGAGGTGGAACAACCTCTTCTGAAATTTAACCCTAAACGACTCAAAAACCACGGAGAAAGACGCGGCGGCGGAAAGCTTGAAATCAACTGATGGGAACCCTAGAGAGAAGAGGGTATCGCGAAATGACTCCCAATTCCAGGGTTAGGGAGTTTTGACTCCATCCAACGACCATTGTTTGGTTAACAATCAACGGCCAGATCTTGAGATATGTGGGGGTATAAATGTAATTTCACAATAATCAGGCCAACCGAACGGGTTATCAGATTATTGGGCCGCATCAAATTAGAAGACCGATTAATGCCCAAACAGGTAATAAAACAATTGGCCCAACTATTATATGATCCGGGATTAGCAATTGGGCCATAATTATGTCCAGCCAAGCGAACACAGCCTTAGTAAATAAATTTATCATTTACACCATAAAGAAAATAAACTTTTAAAAGCTATACCATAATGACCTCCCACTGATTAGACCTCCTACTTTTGCTACTAGTATAAATTACTATATGATGTTCTTTTTATTAGTCAAATAAAGTAAATGTAAAAGCATAAGGATAATTTAGTCATTACATTTAGTCTCTTTGCTTAGTCTAAAATTTGAATACCTTGAAAAAAATTATAATTTCAAAATAACATCTAAATAACGTAACAATAATTAAAAAAGATGACACCCTATTTTAGTCACTTTATAATGCCAAATGTTCTTCCTGCCCTCACTTTTAAAAAAGTTTGGATGGGTTCGAGGAGATGACCTCCCGCTGATTAGGCCTTCTGAATTTCATCCAACTTTTTAGTCACTGCTCCCCACTTTCTTAAAAATTTGCAATGGTATTGTTGGGTATAGAAAATCTTTAGAAAGTAATATAATAAGGTTATTTAAGATAAAGAAAGAATAAAATGAAGAACATGTTCGTGATGATCAATAATTTAAATTATGAGAAAATTATGATGATCGATTCAATTGTCAATATCATTTATGAGAAAATTTAAATCTTTAGGAAGTAATAAAATGAAGAACATGTTCCTATTTTAGGAAGTGGTTTCTAGAATGATGATCGATTGTACGTCAAGATCATTCTAGAAATTAACCACAAAAAAATTATGAGAAAATTTAAATTTTCATTTACACCATAAATGAAATAAGTACGTTTTACTCGCTTCGAATGAGTTCAAGTCATGTCTAAAATTTGAATACCTTTGAAAAAAATTATAATTACAAAATAACATCTTAATAACGTAACAATAATTGAAAAAATGACACCCTATTTCAGTTGAAAATTAAAATTATCATTTTATTTATTTATTTATCAGATATGATTCGATTATTTAATTTTTCTTCATGAAATAAAAAATTTAGAATGAACATTGTTAATGAGGTAGAAGGGTGAGAAAATATAGGCTGATGGACTGGCCTAGTCAAACAATTATATTACATTATTATTTTAAGAGCATAAGGATAATTTAGCCATTAGGAAGAAAGTATTTTTTTGCAGTGACTAAATAATGGGAATTGGGATGCTATGACCGCATGTTTGGACAAAGAAGGGGTAATTAATAATTATTTAATTTAATTATTTACTCATTTGAAGGGCACATAGAGTTCAAGATTGTGGGCCTGTTTGTTTGGCGTTTATCAAAAAAAAAAAAGTGTTTGGGAAATGTCAAACAAACATGTTTTCCATTTTCTGAAATAAATTTTTCATATATCAATTTTCTCAAACTACTTTCTCAAAATCCAAACAAACAACAATTTTCTTATCTCTAAACAAAACCTATACAAACTCTACTCTGATTTGACATAATGTTATGGGAGTAAATTATCAGTCAACATAAGTTATGGTATCAAATGTGTAAAGTTTTAACGGCCACGTGACATTCTCGTGGCAATTCCGTCATTAATTTGACGAAAGTATTAAATGTGCAACATAATGTTTTGTGCTTGGTTACTGCATGTTGCATCATTATTTATCTCATCTTTTGAGGTCGTATTAGTTACTTTGCTGTCACTTTATCTTTACTTAGGTTTTGTTAATTAAGAGGTTCTCATTGAGAGCTTTCCAAATCTATCTCACACACCAAAAATGGCTTGTTAATTAAGACTTTATCTTCAAACAGACATATGTAGCATTTGAAGAAAATCAACATTACACCATTGAAAGGGAGTCCACAGGACCAGCTATAGTGTTTAATTATCGGTCTTGAAGGTTTGGAATTTAATGTATTTATAAGTTCTGGAAGAGTTAGTAAAGAAATTTGAAAGACAGTTCCTTGAAATGAATAATTTTATTTATTTTAAAAATTGGAACAAATTGCTATGCTCTGTAATTCAATTATGCATATAGGGGACTTTTTAGCAGTTGATGTGTCATTGCAACCTTCCTTCTCCATATTAGCTTGCTCTTCATATATTTTCCCAGGAGTTTTATTTGACCGAAATGAAGTGCTTGTCTGTAACAAAGAATAATAAACAATATATCTTCCACTTGATATTTATATCTTTTCATTTACCCATCATTGTACAAATAGTATCTCGTCAATTCTGAATAATTTTTATTACATGGTCTTTCGATCGAATAACCTTTTAGGTAAAAGCTCATTGTAACTAACTCCTTACTAATGCCTCTGTTTGAGAAGTGAGTGTTGGGTCTAAATCGAATACATAAACATAATGATCATTAGATCTAATTCGATTTAATACCAAAAACCTTATTGCCTAACCATGTCGATTGTCAAGAGATTAAAAGTAGATATGAAACTTTAATGCAGAGGAAACTCACCTTGATTCATGCCAGCAATCTTGATGTTATAGATGATTTAGTGATGATGGGTTTTATGATCTTCCACTTGATACACACCTTAGAACCTTAATACTCATGCATAAAGGGATTGCAGAGAATATGAGTTATGTAACTCTATATTGTGTTGTTGTGTTGTATACAAGTGGGGATCATAACCCCTTATATATAGCAACCTACTAGGGTTAGTATATGTTCCATTATTTTCAATTCGGCCCTTCATCAAATTGAAAATCACAAACTGGTATCTACACTTTTATTCCATGATAAACTTAATACCTATAGTCCAAAAGATAACATAATTAGACCACATAATTATGGACTTTACTTTATAATAGCAATACACACTAAATTAACATATTAGGCCCACATAACCATTTGAATTTTCCAACAATCTCCCGCTTGGGCCACATATGTTATCATATAAGTGTGTATATCCTTATGAGCTCAAAATTTGCTATTATTTCCTTAGGTATTCCAAACAATCTCGTCCATTGATTTAGTCGGCAAAGGACTAAAGGAGCTTTCGTCACAAATAGCGTAACTAAACCCATCAGTAATCACATACACCAACAAAACCAAATGACATAGATCTATCATGGAGCGTAGCATGAAAATTACATGTAATGTGATCTTAAACATGCCTATTTTCAATTGATCCTCCTTAATCTTTATTGAGATCAACTTTAACATAATTGTACATAGTGCAAAAACTGAAAACCTTATTTCTGCCAAAATATCCAAATATATAACTGGATCCAAAATTAACGACATATAGAGCAGCTAAATCACAAACTCCCACTAAAACCTGATATCCTTATTTAATATTACACCCATAAGAGCAGTATGCTCAGGAAGATTTTCAGGTTGTAAAACTTTAATTAGTGGAACCGTAATCATGGAGTTTGTCCCAATATTCTATATGAAAATTTGTCAACTATGTACTCTTTAGTTTACAACTAGGAACTTTGCGTCAATATACATTGCCTTTGATGAGCTCCTATTGTTGTCAGAATATAAGACTGCTGAGTTATTGTCACAATATATCTTTAGTGGTCTTTCTAACCGAATCATAATATGCAACCTAGTGACAAAATTCTGCAATCACAAAACTTGATTGGATGCCTCAACAAGCTACAAACTTTGATGCCAAGATGGAGGAAGCTGCGAGTGTTTGTTCGATACTCGTTAACTAGATAGCTTCTCTAGCTAACAAACAGTGTTAGCATTATGTGGATCTCCTAATGTTTTGGCATCCACTAAAATCAGAAATCAGAATATCTTATGATCTCTAACTGGTCTGATTTCCGATATGTGAACATGTTGTCTTTAGTTCTTTGTAAATACTTTAAAATTCTATCGTCTTCTTTCCAATGATCCATCCTAAGATTTCTAAGTATTTGCCAAGCATCCCAACAATAAATGCTATATATGAGGGAACCATATGCATTTCTTTGATTTCAAGGTTATTTTTAGGGCACTCATCGAGACTAAATTTGTCTCTTTTAGCGATAGGAGTATCTTCTGTGGTTTACATGCATGCCATGCACTTTTACTATATAGTTCTTTTGTGATAACCCAAGGACACCTCGAGTGCGATCTCGATGTATCTGCATCCCTAATACAAAAGAAGTTTTCCCCAAGATCTTTCATCTCAAATTTCTTTGATAGAAATTTCTTGGTTTCCTGCAACATATTTATATCATTAGTGGCAAGTAGTATGTCATCAACATATAAAACCAAAAATACAAATTTACTCCCACTGAACTTTTTGGTAAACATAATCTTCAACAATGTTTGCCTCGAAACCAAATGAGACAATTACTTGACGAAATTTGCAGTACCATTGACGGGAAGCATGCTTAATTCCATAGATGAATTTTCTTAATTTGCAACCTGTTAGTCCCTGATAGGATAGTGCCCTGCAAGCCAATATATTTAGCTTGTATTGGAACTATCATTATCTTTCTTTAGTATAAATGATTTAATACACACGTTTATTTATACAAGTATAAGGATAAACAATGGCCAACTTCATCTCTCGCGAATACATTTAAGCGATTGGATGAAATCCTTAGATTACATTTGACTATGGGACGATTCACTTCAGTACTGAGTGCAATCATGAAACAGTCTCAAAGGTCGTAATCTTAAAACTGTTCCAAGTCATAGATTCCGAAACGAGACGGGGTATCGTAGGAATCGCCAAGATTTGTACGAGTATGCATGATTCACATGGAGTGAATTTGTAGCGTTTCATGAGCAAGGCATTTGAGGCCAGTGCATATGAGTAGGTGGTTCAATGGAGGATTGAACGCATCGAACGACCCGAACAGAGAAACCCATTGTGGAAACGCATGTCGCATATCGGTGATGGGATGTTTCTCAAGGATTATAATAGTGTACGATTTAGTCCTTTGACTTGAGGTGCTAGGGATAATTCGGTGCATGAAAGTGCGTTCTTAGATCTAGGTATAGGCCACGTAGCTTGGTCATAACATGCCTAGGTTGGGTGCGTATGGACATGTACGCGAGTGGTTAGTACCAATATGGAATCTAGTGACTCATCGTAATGGATGAGAGAATTTCCTATACGATTCTTAGATAATATATCCGAGAAACCCGTGGCCACGGTCGGTGACGGATTTGGAAAGGGGTTTCCAAATTTAGCGGTCACACTGGAATATTATCCTGAATTAGAAAGTATAGTTATCGAGACAAATTTAGAGGTGCCGATCAATTCACACACCCTAAGTCTTGATTGGGAATATTAGTCGATAGAAGGACCGTATATACATGGTAATTATATGAGACGAGGTTCACAAGTATCAATTCACCTGAAGTTGGGCTTCATTGGCTTGTGGCTAGACATCGACCATGAAGTGTGGGTACTCCTGAGTTAATAGAGGATTTGATTCTAGGAGTGGTCAATTAAAGGTTGTTTAATTGACCGGAGCAATTTATTGTTCATAAATTAAATCACGAAGAATTCGTGGGCCTGCTGCCAATTGATGGTGAACCCAGAGGGTCACACACAATACAATTGGACGGTGACTGTTGAAAAGGACATGAAAGGAATTAATTGATTTAAAGGTAATTAAATCAATTAAATGAATTAAAGTATTTAATTCAAGTGGTAGATTAATTAATTAGTTAACTTAATTAATTAAATACTTAATTAAGTTACTAATTAATTATATAAAAGAAATAATGATTTATTTGGATTGGGCATTTAATTAAAGTAGTTAATTAAATGAAAGGCTTGCAAGACATGGGGCTTTAATTAAAAGCCCATTAGGAGTCTTGCAAACTTAGGTCAAATAGAACTCTATAAATAGAGTTCTACAAGAGCTCAGAAAGCTAACACCTTAGCACAAAACCCTGACCTCTCTTCTCTGACCTAGCCGCCCCAACCCTGCGCCGCCAAGCTACTGCCGCCGCCACCTCGCTGCCGTGAGCTGCTCTAGCGCCGCCGCCGCCGCCTCTCCCTTGTTCCACCGTGTCAGATCTTGCATTGGCAAGTAGATCTGCACAGTCCTGCTTCGACAAATCTCCTAGATCCAGTTATGAGCCTAAGACTAGGAGGTGTTGCCAGAATCCGATTGGTGTGGACTAACTTTGGAGGTGAGACGCTTGGATCACTTCTGTGAACCAGATCCAGATCTAGATCTAGATTCAGAATCAGAACTGAAGGTTGCCACCACCTTGCCTGTGGTGAGGTAAATCGCAAAAACCCCCTTGTTTAATTACTCTGTGTGTTTTTGTTTCTTGCTTGCGTATAACTAATATGGAGAATCTAATATGGGACCTTGGGTGCTTCGATAAAAATTTTAAATTCCGCACTGTCGTTGTTCTGACAATCGAGGCAACCCAACCACTATCCCAACAGTGGTATCAGAGCCAACTCCATCATTATTATACGGAAAGCCTGAACATAATGTGTTTTCACCGTATATGTTTAATTATGTATATGTAAACACATGATAATTATGTTCTGTAAATTGATTCTTGCTTGTTATGACTGGATCTATGATTGGGTAAAACTGCTTTTTTAGATCTGTGCCGATTTTATAGTTTTTGAAAACTTCAGGACTCTTTGGGCTAAAAATCGCAAATTAGGGTTTATGAGGGCTGAAAATTTGAAATTTTTGAAATCTGAAAATTACAAAATTATGGACCGTTTTTGCAAATCTGGTCGCGCGGGTTTTGGGGTCAATTTGTAATTTCCGAAAACTTTGGGGCTGTTTTGCAATTACCGAAACTTGAGGGTCATTTTGAAAAATTTCAAAATTTCAAAATTCAAAATTTTATTTTCTGTTTGTTGCCCGAAACTTACCAGGGGTGTTTTTGTAACTTTTTAAAAGTTTTGGGGTCAAAGTGCAATTTTCGAAAGTTGAGGGACGAAAATGCAATTTTCAAAAGTTGAAAAACAGAATCTGAATTTGAGCAGAAAATTAATTTTTGTTTACCCAAATTATTTGTTTTGTCATAATTAGTAGTGACTAAAAAGTAAGAATCATAGGAAGTTAGTTTTAAAAGGTAGTTTTAAAATTAAGTTAGAAGGAAGTAAAAATTGTTTACATGTTTCTTGCTCTACGTGAACTGTTTACGTGGTTTTCGATCGAGACGAGCCTTGACCTTAGGTTAGATGTGATTGGTTTAATTTATTGTTTGGTTTTTAATGGGCCTGCGAGCCTTTTATATTTTTTGGCCACTTTGAGCCTTTGTAATAGAATAGGGTTTTTACTGCTTTCCTAGTTTAGGATGAAGGCCCGTTTAGAAGCAAGGTGGGAGCCCAAGAAGATATGAAGGCCATGTATGCGTGGTACACTGTGTAATAGCATAGGCCTGTTTGAGAACCCTTTAGATTGACCAATAGGGCCAACATCATTCGCTCGATGATGGCCTGCATAGGAGGCTCCCGATCGAAAACATATTGTGGTAGTATGCATGCTAGGCTTGTATGTCTTTTATTTATTAGTCGATTTATGATTGCTTGTGTGTATGCGCGCTAGAATCTAGATCGTAATAAAAGATAAAGCATAATCGAAGCGGTGAGATCTCGAGAGAGTTTGCCTTAAACTTTCAAACCAGAAAACCCCCTCTTGAATTAAATATTAAGTCATATTGGATTAAAATAAAATGAAGTATTTATATAAATCCAAGCCTTCCATCAATAGGGACTAGCGTATGTTGTCTACTTATCGATAGAGGTGATCCAGAGTCTGGCACCCGAGTCGAAGAAAGGGACAATACGCGAAATTCCTTGACTCCTGTTTTTCACTAAACACGACAAGGGTTTGGATTGGTCGGGATGTGAGGATCGACCGATAACTAGTTACGGAGAACTCACGACCGGGCCCGTTGCTCATCATGATTGATGGGTTAGACTTAACGATTAGTAACACTTATGATGTAGCAGTGCTAGATAAGTGCGAAAACCGAGGCAAAATAGCTTGAAGGTTGTGGAGTAACACAATTGGCAATAAGTATGCCTACCTGGGGAATTTGTTGTATGGCCACGAGTCGTGGGTGCAATTAATTGCCGCTGGGACGTCAAGACCTACTAGGAAATAGAATTTCCCGAACAATTGAAGGGTAATTGTTTCGATAAAATAGTGGGAGAACTTCTACGATAGAAAGTCCAACCGTCGTAGATTATAAGTATTATTCATTAACTAGTCCACTGAATGTTTGTCTTCTCTTTAAATTAGATACTGAGATATCTGTAATTATCCATTTTTCTATTTATCCTCGACTAATAAAATAACTGGATTAAAATATCGACTAGGCAAGAAACTTGAAGAATTGTCTTAAATTCCAAGAATGGGAATGATGTTCTTAAATGACAAGCCTGTGCCTTATGCGCTTCTGAGATAAGTTAAAATATAAGAAACAAATCACCCGTAGAATATGGGAATATTAATGATCGTTTCTCATATAAAGATGAATCTCAAAAGTGAAACGAATCACCTATAGAGTATAGGAATCTTAATGATCGTTTCCTCAAATAAGCATCAATATTGAACGAGCTATGGAAGCGACATGAGAAGCATGTCTGAAGCTTCTGAAACAAACACCTCAAAAGGCTTGTTTTTAGGACCAGTCTTCTGAAACAAACCTCCACTTCAAAACGCTTGTTTTGAGGAGTAGTTTTGAATCAATATGATTCGAGACTACTAAGGAATTGTTTCAAAACTCGAGAATGAATGAAGGAACTATTGTCAAGGATCACTGTCTTTGTTTTATCAATCTAGTTTAAAACTGGATCGATTAAACGTAAGCCTGCAAGTGATCTTAACATTAACCTCCTCCTAAATTCTCCTCCTGCTCATTCAAATGACTCTTGAAATACACTGATCTTATTTGATAAGTTGATCACATTTCATGAATCAACCAAATAATTGTTAAAGGCAAATAGGATAAACCTGTCATGATCGTTTACACTTCCTGGACTGCAAACTCATGGAAGAGTAAAATGAAGAGGAATTTATTCTCTTCTAATTCGACCATTAAGGTAGTCAAAAGAACGCAAGTAGCCTAAAAGTCGAATTATCCCACTGCATCTAAGAAAGGCACTAATTGTTTAATTGATTAGATGATCTAATTAATTAAGCAACGTTTCAATTAAAGGGTTAATTGAAAGGGAAAAGAAATCAATTAAAGAAGTTAATTGAAAGGAAGTAAATTAATTAAATTAAACAATTAACTCAATTTCATTGAATTAATGTGTGAAGTTCAAATTAATACAAAGATAATAACCCATAACTTTGGTACGCTAGACTTGGACATATCTCCAAGAGTAGGATTCAAAAGTTGGTTTCACCTAAGCTTCTTGAAAAATAGAACTTGGATGAACTTCCAACCTGCGAATCATGTCTCAAAGGAGATATGACCAGATCTCCCGTCACAAGGAATCCAGAGCGAACCAAAATCTGGATTTAATCCATGAATATGGACCACTAAAAGTTACTGTGAGAGGAGATTACTCATACTTCGTACTTTTTGCTAATGACCTTGGTCGTTAGTGGAAAAGGAATCTAGTGAGAAACAAATCTGAAAAACCTTTTGAATATTTTCAAGGTATTTCAATACGAAGTAGAGAATCAGCAAAGACAAAGTATTACGACCATTCGATCTAGTTGAGATAAGCAAATACTTGTCAAGGATTCCTCAATTATCTTAATGAGAATGAGATTCTCATGTAACAAACTCCTCTTAAGACGCCTCAACTTATTGAAGTGTCTAAAGAGATGGAATCTAACATTGTTAGGCATTGTTCGATCCATACTGAGATTTTTTAAAGCTTCCTCATGCATTCTAGGGGTTAGTCCTCCTGACTGCATCGAAGATACTGAGCAAAGTACCTTCAAAGTACGTGCCTACAAAGCTTTACCAAGAAAGGTATGGCAAAATACCTTTATACTCTTACTTCTGAGTATGGAGATTTCCTGCCGATGGTAGAAACAAGAAAGGAGATAAATTGGCTAGTAGATCCAATTTGTATATAATTGTGGGGTATCCAACGAAATCCATTGGATACATGTTCCACGACAATGAGAAACAATCGTTTCTCCTAGATATCCGTTCCTCTGTTGATGAAGTTCTCGTCAAAGGAAATGGAAACGTCATGGAACTTGATGAAGTCCAAGATTTGGACCCGTCCCCGCAAATAGTGGGAGTTAATCCAGAATTTACTAAACCTACTAGTACACCTGCTCTTCGAAGGTCTGATCGAATTCGTAAGGAGTCAGAGCGATTTGGTTTCATTCACGAAAACGAGAATATGGAAAGTAATCCAAAGACCTATCAAGAAGCGATGTCAGACATAGACCCGAGTGCGTGGCTCGAAGCCATGCAAACCAAAATGGATCACATCCATTCCAACAAGGTATATCCTTGATTGATCCACCCAAGGGATTTATCCCTATAAGTTGGCTATAAATTGTAAGTAGATCTTCAAACTTGGAATGAATGGAGAGGTGTTGCCTCTAAGAATTGACTAGTGGTAAAAAGGCTATTCACAATGTTCTAGAACAGACTTTGATAAAACCTTTTCTCCATTAGCAATGTCTGAATCCATTTAGATTCACATTTGTTCTGATGAGATAGTCAAGACATTTGACTTCATCAAAACGAGTATGAACCATGAGTGTACAAGAGGATTAGTGGGAGCGCGATGAAGCTCATATTTTATATGTCGATAATGTTCTAATTATCTGGGATGATATTGGAATGTTAGCACAGACGAAAGCATGATTGTCCATGCAATTCTCCATGAAAGATTTAGGAGAAGCATCCTGCGTATTCGGATACGTATCTATAGAATTAGATCAGAAAAGATGCTGACACTCTCTAAATCTAAGTACATAGAATCAATACTGGAAATATTCAGTATGAAGAATCCAAGAAAGGATTGCTTCCAATGAGACGATTTATCCCTTGTTCCAAAATTGATGTGCCCTACATCAAATTAGAATAAAGGAGAATGTCTCAAATACCTTATGTTTCAAACAAATGGTTGCATGTGGCATGCTTTACTATGTACTAGACCAGACGTAGAACATGCTCAAGTGTCGCGAGCAGTTGCTAGTCAAACTCCAGTGAAGAAGTATTGGACCACCGTAAAAGATATCCTTAAGCTCTTGACAAAGACTAAGGATTTGTTCTTGGTCTACGGTGGTAGTGGAGAATTAAAATTCGAAGGATTCACTGATTCGAATTTTCAGTTTGATGTGGATGAATTAAATATATCCATTTTCGGATACATATCCTGCATCAATGGGGTAACGGTAAATTTAAAAGGGTTCCAAGCAAATCACCGTAACCATCTAAACCACTGAAGTAAGGCATTCGAGTATAAACTGCCTAGAATGGGAATTGAAGAAACCTCAACTTCAGGACCCACATCTGCACTGGTTGCTGCTGAAAACACTAGAAGACCAGCACAGAAAAGCAAAGAAGTGGACTCATCTGATGAAGCCACTTTACTCAACAAAAAGGAGTACACAGGTGGAGATGTTGCACTGTTGATGAATAATTTCAAGAAGTTCTACAAAAGAAAAATGAAGAACAAATACAACAATGCTTCTACTTCTAAACCTAACTTTTCTTCTCAAGATAAAGATGATTATAAATCAAAACTAATGTGTTACAACTGCAGGAAATTGGGACACTTCATCAAAGACTGCCCATATCCAAAAGCAGAAAAGTACACTGAAGAGGAGAAGAAAGTGAGAAAAGAAAGAAAGCATCAGAGAGGAAAAGCAATGATGGCTGAAGTAGAAAATCTGACTGCTGTCTACTCATCTGATTCAGATTCAGACTCGTCTGATGAAGAATCTTCTGATGAAGAAAAACCTGCTCTCCTGTGCCTGATGGCAAAGGACTCTGATGACTCTGAGGATGAGGTAACTCCTCTTAATGATGAATTATTTAATTCATTTGAACAAATGATGCTTAACAATACTGGTATTGCTGAAGCATATAAAAAGCTTAAGGAAGAGATGATCCTGCTAAAAGAGCAAAATAGTTCACTGAAACTCTTAGCTGAAAAGCCAAGGGAATCAGCTGAATATAAACAGCTTGAGCAAGAACATGAATCTCTGAAAGCTGAATGTGAAGTCTATAAAGGAAAAATCATGGAACTTGAAAAGATTATCGAGTCTCATGAGAAATCATCTGTTGCATCCACGCATACATCTAGTAAACAGAAGATACCTTTAGAACAGGATAAGATTGAACTGAAACATACTGAAAAATTTATATCAGCTGACAATAGTAAGGTCATTATTTATGTTCAGACAACTAAACCTGCTTCACCTGAGAAAGAATTAAAGGAGAAGAAATCTCCTAAGGCTAAAAAGAGCAAAGAGCCTAGTGTAGGAAATCAGACTAGTAAGACCAAACAGCAGAGTCCTAAGAAGTCTGCTGATAAAGCTAAATTGAATCAATCTGTTGGTAAAACTAAGTCAAAACAAACTGAGCAAGCATCTAGTAAGCTAAAGAAGCATAAAAACAAGAAAAATCAAAATGCTTGGTATGGAAATGAGTCATATTATGTGCAACCTGCTGCATATCATCCTATGTATCATGCACCTCAATTTCCAGGTTACTATGCACCTTACCCTGCTCATCCAATGCATGCATACCCTGCTTATCATGCACCTTACCCTGCTTATGAACACTTTCCTTATCATACTGATCATCAACATGACTTATCTGATAACTATGATAAAAATGAAGCTGTTCATGCTCCTGTCAAAACTCAGAAGCATAAAAAGCCTAAGACATCAACATATTGGGTTGTCAAAGGTGAAACTAATCCTTCAGGACCCTCTCAATAAGGGTACCTAAAACAATTTTTATTTTGTTTTGTAGGTTAGGATTAGGAGTAGGAGTAAAGTAGAGAAGATCTGGTACTTGGACAGTGGATGTTCAAGACACATGTGTGGAAACATACATGAGCTGACTGATGCAGATGCTGTGGATGGTCCAAAAGTAACTTTTGGAGACAGCAAAGAAGGAAAGATTAAAGCTAAAGGGAAACTGATCAGAGGAAACATTGAGATATCTGACGTCTCATATGTTAAAGGCCTCAAATATAATCTGCTGAGCATAAGTCAATTTTGTGACAAAGGATATTCAGTCATCTTCTCAACAGATAAGTGTTATGTTGAACAGATTGGTACAAAGAAGGTAATTTTATCTGGAAGAAGACAGGGAAATATCTACATAGTCGACTGGAATTCTGCTGATAAGAATTTAAGTATTTGTTTGGTGGCATCTGCACCAAGTGAAGTGAGTTGGCTATGGCACAAGAGAATGAATCATTTAAACTTCAAGACCATAAACAGTTTAATCAAGAATGATTTGGTAGAAGGGATTCCAAAAGCTGTCATGAGCAAGGACAAGCTATGTGACGCATGTCAGAAGGGTAAACAAATCAAGTCATCATTTAAAGGCAAGAAGCACCAATCTTCTGGATGAATATTGGAGCTGCTACATATGGACTTATTTGGACCCATTGATCCAGTCAGCAATGGTGGAAAGAAATACTGCCTAGCTGTGGTGGATGATTATTCAAGATATACTTGAGTGATTTTCATGAAGAAGAAAAGTGAAACCAAGGAACATCTTACAAATCTGATGGAACTGATCCAGAATGAGAAGAGTATCAAAATATTAAAGATCAGATCAGATAGAGGGACAGAGTTTACAAACTCTACTGTTGAAGAGTATTGTAATATCAAAGGAATACATCATGAGTATTCAGCTGCTAGAACCCCTCAACAGAATGGTGTTGCTGAAAGGAGAAACAGAACACTAAAAGAAGCTGTCAGGACCATGATAGCTGATAGCTGAAGCTAAGCTGCCACAAAGATTTTGGGCAGAAGCAACAAACACAGCATACTTTACCCAAAACAGATGTATGATCAACAAAAATTAGAACAAGACTCCATATGATTTTGGAACAACAGAAAACCAAACATTCATTACTTTAAGATTTTTGGTTGTAAATGTTTTGTATTGAATAATGGGAAAAATCACCTTACTGCATTTGCAGAAAAGGCTGATGAAGCTGTCTTTGTAGGATACTCATCTGTTAGTAAGGCTTACAGAGTTTTTAACAAAAGAACATTACTAATAGAAGAATCTATCCATGTAGTATTTGATGAGCCAAGTCAATCTTCTGAAAAGAATCAAAGTGTTAATCAAGATCTGTCTACTGATTTACAGAAGTTAGACATTGGAAGAAATGAAGAATATGTTCCCATCATACTACCTAATCTTGGTTCAGCTGCTAACTCAAGTGCTGTTCAAAATCACAGTGCTGATTGTGTTGGTCCCAAGTGGTCAGAAGAGGTTTAGAGGGGGGGGGGGGTGAATAAACCTCTTTAAAAATTTTCTTCGAATTTTAACTCTAAAACTTTCACTCAACTGAACAGATTAAGCTGATCAGATTAGTTAGTTACAATTCTGTTCGCGAACAAATCTTTGAACAGTCTTGTTGACCACTCGTCTGATTATTACTTAGCTGATTTTGTTAAAATCAGTTTTAATACTTAGAGTACTTGCAGCGAATTTTCAAAGTGTTTTTCACAAGTAATCTTAACAGTTTGAAAAATGTTTCCCCAGTTTTGTAAACTCCTTTGAATCCTTTTTCAAACAGTTAACTTAATGTGTTTTTAAGTAATCAGCAAATATGCAAGTTTGAAAAACAATGTAAAAACACAAGTAATTTTTATAGTGGTTATATGGATAAAAATCCTTTAGTCCACTCTTCCAGATCACTTAGATTCTGGGTTATACTATAATCACAAAGTTTACAGTATACTCTGCTTGCGTCGAACAACAAATGAAACGACCACAAGTTCGCAATAGGAAATCACACAGAAAACCTATTCTCTGAAGTTTGATCACTCACAAAGATGGATCACAACTCCGCACAACACTCTTATTTACAAAATCACTCAGAAGATGTATTTTTCTTGATTCTTCAACTCTGCTTTCGTCAACAAATGACTCAGCTGATGAGTGAGCTGTTCTTGAGACTTAAAGAATTTTGCTTCGAAAATTTCTCAGAGATTGTGTTGCTTGCTTCTTCTTCGTCTCTTTCAGCTATTTATACTTGAGGATTGAAAAGTGTCCGTTGAAGAGAGACAAGATTCAAATTCCTCGAGTACTGGTCCTTAATTTCCGCGAACGGCTCTTTTGCAGTCTGTCCGTACTGTAAACAGTACTATTCTGCAGGCAGCATTAAATGCACTCGGCTGATGCTAAGCGATTCTTCAATCATTTGTCTTTAATAACCTTGTACTTCAGCATTTATTACACCAAGGGGCATTTATTACCGTTGGGAAGACTTTATGATCCTTTCCACTTGGCTGACGAAAATACAAGTCTGATGGTGAACTCGGCTGATCTCAAACTTGAACAAATCTGATTTGAGTCGGCTGATCTTCATCAGTCTGATGTTTTTCCTTCAGCAGATCAGAAGTCTTGGACCTTGAAACTTTGACTCTTCTGATGTCTTCTTTACTTAGTCAAAATTCCTTCCAAAGGGATCATCAGCTAAGTTACTCCATACTTAGCCAATCTTGAAGTTTTGGAATGCATCAAAACCTCCCTTCTAAATTTGTCTTCAGTGCCTTCATCTTCATCCTTATCCAACAATTTCCCCCTTTTTGATGATGACAAAACTTCAGCTAAGTACCTGTCAAATACCTATGCTAAAGATTGTAATCCTCAAAATTTTCTGAGATAGAAAAAGTATATTGGATTGAACTTGACTTTTTATTAATTTTGAAAGAGCATTACATGTACAAGTTCATCGGATGAGATTTCTGAAGAATAGATAAAAGTAAATTGATTACAATGAATTTAAAATTTCTAACTATCAGCTTCTTCATCTGATCCTTCAAGCACTTCCTCATATTCATAAGATGATTCTTCATCATCTTCTTCATCATCAGCTTCTTCTTCCAAGATTGCTTTGGCAGCTTCCATCTTCTCCTTAAGTTGTTCTTCTCTAATAAGCTCCATTGCTTTCCTGGCAGATTCAGTGTTCTTGTACTTGGTAGTTTCTTTTTCAATCTTTCCTTCTTCTTCTACCTTTCCAAGCTTTTCAGTCTTGTCAGCTTCAGTCTTGTCAGCTGTTTTTTCAGTTTCCTTGGCTTCAGTTGTTGCAGCAGCAGTTTCCTTAGCTGGTTCTTCAGCAGCAGATTCCTTAGCTGGTTCCTCAGCTGGTTCTTCCCTTTTATATTCCCCCTTTTTGTCATCATCAACTCTGATGACATTAGAAGGTGCAACAGCAGGGTTGAGAGCAACTGTTGGAATCTTCACTCCAGCACACAAAGCCTTTAGGTTCTGATTAACAACGTCATGACTTGCTGTTAGATGATGAATATCAGTGCTGATGACGTCAGTCTTGTCATTGAAGTAGTCAATGTTAAGGTTGATAGTTGCAAGTTCATTCTGAACTTCCTGTGAGGCCTTTGCCACTTCTTGCAACATCCCTAGATTGATTTCCTTCTCTTCCTTACTGACTTGAATGAAGGTTGCAGTCAGATCAGCAATCTTGTGCTCAGCTGTTTTTAAAGCAGTATGAAGATGATTCACATCACCCTTCACATCTTCAACATTTTGGTTCAGATCTCTCAGGCTGTGCACTAACTGCAATGAATTGTCTTGAGGAATTGGAATACTGTCAATTTCTCTTTTGATGATCTCTTCTGTTGATCCTTGAACAGTTTCCAGCTGAAGTCTGTTGGTTTCCGCCAACTCTGCCTTAAGTTCAACCTTCAGCTCCTCCTTAACCTTCAATAGCTGTTGCTTGTGCTTGTCTTCCAGTTCCTTTAGTTGGTTTTCCATCAGCATCTGGATTGCTTCCATCAGTGATGAGTGTTGATCAGCTGATGAAGCAGAAGCATCAGCATCAGCTTCCTTCTCTTCAGTCGCCTGTTGAACAGGGACTTCTTCCATATCCGTCATCTGATGATCTTCAGAAGTCTTAGCTTGCAGCTCAATAGCTAAGGACTTATCAGCTTCCTTGTCTTCATCAGTGACATCATCGTAAAATAAGTTAGTGATGGTGCCATCATCATTGAAGCAAGTTGTTTGTCTGATTTGCCTCACAATGATCCAGGGGTTAACAGGAGCATTGTTGCCCTTTGGCACTTCACTGAACTCTTTAACTTCCTTGCCAAAAATTATCTGCTGAATGCTTGGCAGTAGTGGCAATTCACTTGAACAGCCTTGCTGGTATTTTGACCTTTTTACCCATCTCTTCAGGGAGGTCATAACAGCAAACTTAATTGCCCTTTCTTCAGCATCTTCAGACTTTTTCTTCTTATCAGGCAGGGTGCTTTTAATCTTCTTGGCCTCCTCCAATGCAAAGCCTTTTGCATAACTATGCATGACATCTCTTACATAGCTGGGATCAAGGGCCTTTTGAATGGAGTTTGTTTTCAGCCAAGTTAGAACCCATCGTTCTTCATCAGCTAACTCCTTCATGCTTTGAAGTTCTGTTATTGACTTGTTCAGCCTGTTGTCCCTCCAACTGATATACCTTGGCTTTTCTTGGTTGAACAGAGTCCTTAACATGAGCTTTTGATCATAGTATGCTAGAGACTTCTCAAATTTCTTGAACAGCTCCTTATCAGCATACACTATTTCAAAGGCTCTTCGAACTTCAAACTTTTCCTTTGACTTGGTTTTGGGGGCAGGCAACAGTATCTTTTTCTTGTCTTCTCCATCTTTGCCTTCTCCAATCTTGATGCCACCTCCATGGACAGGTCCATAGGCATCAACTTTGCTCAATTCCAAAACCATTTCCATTTCAGCATCCTCAGCAGCTTTCCTTTCTGCTTCAGACATGCGCCATCTGGCTTCATCCTTTGCTTCTTGAGCTTTGCTTAGCTCAAGTGCCCTCTTTTCCTCAGCTTCATCTTGCTTCCTTTGTTCAGCTTCCTCTCTTGCCTTCTTGTCTGCTTTAGAGATTTTCTTTCTCTTAAGCACTATCTTCCTCTTTCCTTTATCGATAGGAGCAGGAGCTGGACCAGCAGATGATAGGGGAGCAGCGGCAATAGGATAAATGATTTGGATGTCTGGATCTTCTTGAGGTTGAGCAACCTCAGCTGTTGATGTGACTTGACTTGGCTGTTGCTCATCAGCTTTGTCAGTCACAACAGTCTTAACTGTTTCAGCAGGCCTTTCAGCAGCTTCAGGGTCTTCCCTAGCTACATTCTCCAAGTCCGTTGTTTCTTCTATAAAGGTCATCTGCTTCCTAGCAGACTTCTTGGTTCTCCCTTCACGGTAAGTGGTTGTAGCTGTATCTCTCTGTTGACTTCTTGTTCGTTGAGAGATACCTTCAGCAGGCCTCTCTGCTGATGGAGTTCTTGATGGTGGTGCAGGGGATCCAGTCCTTACATCAGCAATTATGTTATCAACGATTTTAGTGGCTTCAGCAGCAGAAGTCACTTTCTCCATCTGCTTAGGAATCTTTTCCTTAGGCTTGTCAGCAGCCTTCTTCTTTTTGGTCTCAACAGCTAAGCTGGCTGTTTTGACTAACCTCTTTTGCCTTTTGGCAGGAACCTCTTTTGGTTCCTCAACATCAGCTTCTTCAGGCTCTCCAGCCTTCCTCTTTTGAACAGGCATGTACTTGGACAATGCCTTGGATTTGTGGATCTATTTCCCATTCTTTGTGTCACAGCCCAGTTTTGACAGTAGATAACTGAGTGTGATTCTGTGGTTGGTGGAGGGGCCTTTTCCTTTCTTCTCATCAAGGAAATCAGCCAATATATACCAAACTATGATTGACCAGTTGACCTCCAGTCCATAGTAGATGGCAGCCATGATGCTGAACCTCTTCATGGTAACAGCATCCAGTGAGAAGGTGCAGTTCTCAATCAGCTTAGACACCATATCAGCCATCCGCTGATATTCATCTCTCAGTTGTCTTTTCCTTATGTTTCCAGACATTACTTCTCCTTCTTTGGCGCAGATCGCCCAGAATTGTTGGTGCTTATCTTTCGTCAGTACAGTGACGTCATGTCGTCCACTGTTAGGAAGTCCAAACGATTCGTGCAGAGCAGCAGGAGTAATAGTGATAGATTTACCTCCCACTGTAGCCTTAATCTCCAGTGCGTTGTAGTCAGCTTTTGCTGTGTTGTAGTACTCCATCACTTGATCAGTCCAGATCACTCCCTCATTATATTCCATAAAATTTACCAAGTTCGCAGATTTGAACTTCTCCAGAAGTTCTTTCATCAGTGTCGTACCAGATTGGTAGTAGGAATCATATACGAGAAACATACCTTCAGCGGCCATTGTTAATCTGTTGAAGGTTAGGAAAACAGAGAGAAATTTGCAGAGAATTGCAGGTAATTTTCTCACAAGTACTTTTGAATGCTTAGAGTGCGTAAAGAACTACACGACTGATCAGATGGGGATTTATAGAGTTGGGGTATCTTGAATTCCGTGATATCCGCCAACCGTTAGATCCGTTTTTTTGTCAGTGCTGATCTTGCGGCGTCAGTTACGACTTTTCAAATTCAAAAGATATTTAATGAAGAGCGGGAATATGTACCGCCCAACAGTTACTTATAAAAGCGTATTTTGAATAAGACGTTTTAAATAGTTCCGCTTTTATTAAAGTAATCAGATGAGTAACATAAATACTTATCTGATGGACTACTGTCCTGATGACATAGTTGTTATCAGAGAATGCCAATAGCTGATAACCTTCCTCAGCTGTTTGTCAATCCAGCTAGATAAAATAACTTTAATCTTCGATAGTTGAGTCTTCTGATGAAAACATAACTTCAACTGATGGAATAGTGCCTGCAAGCCAATATATTTAGCTTGTATTGGAACTATCATTATCTTTCTTTAGTATAAATGTAATAATACGCAAGTTTATTTATATGTGTATAAGGATAAACAATGGCCAACTTCATCTCTCGCGAATACATTTAAGCGATTGGTTGAAACCCTTAGATTACATTTGACTATGGGACGATTCACTTCAGTACTGAGTGCAATCATGAAACAGTCTCAAAGGTCGTAATCTTAAAAGTGTTCCAAGTCATAGATTCCGAAACGAGACGGGGTATCGTAGGAATCGCAAAGACTTGTACGAGTATGCATGATTCACATGGAGTGAATTTGTAGTGTTTCATGAGCAAGGAATTTGAGTCCAGTGCATACGAGTAGGTGGTTCAATGGAAGATTGAACGCATCGAACGACCCGAACAGAGAAACCCATTGTGGAAGCGCATGACGCATATCGGTGATGGGATACTTCTCAAGGAATATAATAGTGTACGATTTAGTCCTTTGACTTGAGGTACTAGGGCGAATTCGGTGCATGAAAGTGCGTACTTAGATCTAGGTATAGGCCACGTAGCTTGGTCATAACATGCCTAGGTTGGGTGCGTATGGACATGTACGCGGGTGGTTATACCAATATGGAATCTATTGACTCATTGTAATGGATGAGAGAATTTCCTATACGATTCTTAGATAATATATCCGAGGAATCCACGGCCGTGGTCGGTGACGGATTTGGAAAGGGGTTTCCAAATTTAGGAGTCACACTGGAATATTATCCTGAATTAGAAAGTATAGTTATCGAGACAAATTTAGAGGTGCCGATCAATTCACACACCCTAAGTCTTGATCGGGAATATTAGTCGATAGAAGGACCGTATGTACATGGCAATTATATGAGACGAGGTTCACAAATATCAATTCACCTGAAGTTGGGCTTCATGGGCTTGTGGCTAGACATCGACCATGAAGTGTGGGTACTCCTGAATTAATAGAGGATTTAATTCTAGGAGTGGTCAATTAAAGGTTGTTTAATTGACCGGAACAATTTATTGTTCATAAATTAAATCACGAAGGATTCGTGGGCCTGCTGCCAATTGATGGTGAACCCAGAGGGTCACACACAATACAATTGGACTGTGACTGTTATAAAAGGACATGAAAGGAATTAATTGATTTAAAGGTAATTAAATCAATTAAATGAATTAAAAGTATTTAATTCAAGTGGGAGATTAATTAATTGGCTAACTTAATTGATAATTGAGTTGCTAATTAATTATGTAAAAGAAATAATGATTTAATTGGACTGGGCATTTAATTAAGTTGTTAATTAAATGGAGGATTGCAAGACATGGGCTTCTATTAATTAAAGCCCATAAGGAGTCTTGCAAACCTAGGACAGAAGGAGCTTATAAATAGAGCACAACTAGAGCTCAAAGGGAACACTCTAAGAAAAACCCTAGCCTCCTTTTGCCCTAATAGCCGCCGCCCTCTCTAGCTAGAAACCCTAGCCGTCGCCGCCACCTTAAGCCACCGCCACCTGTTGCCGTGGGCTACCTTGGTGCCGCCGCCGTCATCTCCCTGTTCCGTTGTGTTAGATATTGAACTGTCAAGAGATTCAACACTATCCTGCAATAACAAATCTCCTGAATCCAGTTCTGAGCCTAAGATCTTGAGGTGTTGCCAGAATCCAATTGGTGTGGACTATCCCTGGAGGTGAGACACTTGGATCACTCCTGTGAACCAGATCCAGATTCAGAAACGAAGTCGGAGGTTTCCACCACCTTGCCTGTGGTGAGGTATATCGCAAAAACCCCCTTGTTAATTCATTGTGTGTGTTTTTGTTTCATGTTTTTGTATACATAATATGGAGACTTCTTTTATGGGACCATTGGATGATTCGAAAAATTTTAAATTCCGCACTTTGTTGTATGACAAATCGAGCCATATCCCAACAGTGGTATCAGAGCCAACTCCATTATTATTATACAAAAGCCTGAACATAATTGTGTTCACCGTATATGTTTAATTATATGTATGAGAACACGTGATAATTATGTTCTGTAAGTTGATTCTTGCTTGTTATGACTAGATCTATCATTGGGAAAAACTGCTTTTCAAGATCTGTGGCGTTTTCATAGTTTTTGGAAACTTCAGGACTTTTTGGGGCAAAAATCGCATATTAGGGTTTTTGGGGCTGAAAATTCGAAATTTTTGAAATCTGGAAATTTGAAAATTCTGGACTGTTCTTGCAATTCTGTTCGCACGGTTTTTGGGGTCGTTTTGCAATTTCTGAAAACTTAGGGGCTGTTTTGCAATTACCGAAACTTGAGGGGTCAATTTGAAAAATCGAAAAATTTTCAAAATTCAAAATTTTATTTTCTGGTCTGCTGCCCGAAACTGCCCAGGGGTGTTTTTGTAACTTTTTAAAAGTTTTGGGGTCAAAATGCAATTTTCAAAAGTTGAGGGGTCAAAATGAAATTTTCAAAAGTTGAAAAACAGAATCTGAAATTGAGCAGAAAATTAATTTTTTGTTTACCCGGATATTTATTTTGTCATAATTAGTAGTGACTAAAAAGCAAGAATCATAGGAAGGTAGTTTTAAAATGATGTTTTAAAATTAAGGTAGAAGAAAGTAAAAGATGTTTACATGTTTCTTGCTCTACGTGAACTGTTTACGTGGTTTTCGATCGAGACGAGCCTTGACCCTAGGGTAGATGTGATTGGTTTAATTTATTGCTTGTTTTTCATTGGGCCTGCGAGCCTATTATTGTTTTTGGGCCACTTTGAGCCTTTGTAATAGAATAGGGCTTTACTGCTTTCCTAGTTTAGGATGGAGGCCCATTTACAAGCAAGGTGGGAGCCCAAGAAGATAAGAAGGCCATGAATGCATGGTACATTGTGTAATAGCATAGGGCCCGTTTGAAAACCCTTTAGATTGACCAATTGGGCCAACATCATTGGCTCGATGATGACCCGCATAGGAGGCTCCCGATCGAAAACATATTGTGGTAGTATGCATGCTAGGCTTGTATGTCTTTTATTTATTAGTCGATTTATGATTACTTGTGTGTATGCGCGCTAGAATCTAGATCGTAATAAAAGATAAAGCATAATTGAAGCGGTGAGATCTCGAGGAGAGTTAGTATAACTTTCACACCAGTAAACCCCCTCTTGAATTAAATATTAAGTCATATTGGATTAAAATAAAATGAAGTATTTATATAAATCCAAGCCTTCCATCAATAGGGACTAGCGTATGTTGTCTACTTATCGATAGAGGTGATCCAGAGTCTGGCACCCGAGTCGAAGAAAGGGACAATACGTGAAATTCCTTGACTCCTGTTTTTAACTAAACACGACAAGGGTGAGGATCGGTCGGGATGTGAGGATCGACCGATAACTAGTTACGGAGAACTCACGACCGGGCCCGTTGCTCATCATGATTGATGGGTTAGACTTAACGATTAGTAACACTTATGATGTAGCAGTGCTAGATAAGTGCGAAAACCGAGGCAAAATAGCTTGAAGGTTGTGGAGTAACACAATTGGCAATAAGTATGCCTACCTGGGGAATTGGTTGTATGGCCACGAGTCGTGGGTGCAATTAATTGCCGCTGGGACGTCAAGACCTACTAGGAAATAGAATTTCCCGAACAATTGAAGGGGTAATTGTTTCGATAAAATAGTGGGAGAACTTCTACGATAGAAAGTCCAACCTTCGTAGATTATAAGTATTATTCATTAACTAGTCCACTGAATGTTTGTCTTCTCTTTAAATTAGATACTGAGATATCAGTAATTATCCATTTTACTATTTATCCTCGACTAATAAAATAGCTGGATTAAAATATCGACTAGGCAAGAAACTTGAGAATTGTCTTAAATTCCAGAAGTGGGAATGATGTTCTTAAACGACGAACCTATGCCTTATGCGCTTCCGAGATAAGTCAAAATATAAGAAACGAATCACCCGTAGAATATGGGAATATTAATGATCGATCCTCATATAAAGATGAATCTCAAAAGTGAAACGAATCACCTATAGAGTATGGGAATCTTAATGATCGTTTCCTCAAATAAGCATCAAGATTGAACGAGCTATGGAAGCAACATGAGGAGCATGTCTGAAGCTTCCACCTCAAAAGGCCTGTTTTGAGGACATGTCTTCTGAAACAAAACCCCCCTCAAAAGGCTTGTTTTAAGGAGTAGTTTTGAATCAATATGATTCGAGACTTCCAAGGAATTGTTTCAAAACTCGAGAATAAGCGAAGGAACTAGTGTCAAGGATCACTGTCTTTGTTTTATCAATCTAGTTGAAAACTGGATCGATTGAACGTAAGCCTGCAAGTGATCTTAACATTAACTTCTTCCTAAATTCTCCTCCCGCTCATTCAAATGACTCTTGAAATAAACTGGTCTTATTTGATAAGTTGATCACATTTCATGAATCAACCAAAGAATTGGTTAAAGGCAAATAGGATAAACCTGTCATGATCGTTTACACTTCATGGACTGCAAAGTCAAAGAAGAGTAAAAATGAAGAGGAATTTATTCTCTTCTAATTCGACCATAAAGGTAGTCAAAAGAACGCAAGTAGCCTATAAGTCGAATTATCCCACTGCATCTAAGAAAGGCACTGATGTGTTTAATTGATTAGATGATCTAATTAATTAAGCAACGTTTCAATTAAAGGGTTAATTGAAAAGGAAAAGGGAAGCAATTAAAGTAGTTAATTGAAAGGAAGTAAATTAATTGAATTAAACCATTAGCTCAATTTTATTGAATTAATGTATGAAATTCAATTAATACAAAGATAATAATCCATAACTTTGGTATGCTAGACTTGGACACATCTCCAAGAGTAGGATTCAAAAGTTGGTTTCACCTAAGCTTCTTGAAAAATAGAACTTGGATGAACTTCCAACCTGCGAATCATGTCTCAAAGGAGAGATGACCAGATCTCCCGTCACAGGGAATCAAGAGCGAACCAAATAAAATCTGGATTTAATCCATGAGTATGGATCACTAAAGGTTACTGTGAGAGGAGATTACTCATACTTCGTACTTTTTGCTAATGACCTTGGTCGTTAGTGGAAAATGAATCTAGTGAGATACAAATCCGAAAAACCTTTCAAGGTATTTCGATGCGAAGTAGAGAATCAACAAAGACAAATTATTGCGACCATTCGATCTAGTTGAGATAGCAAATACTTGTCAAGGATTCCTCAATTATCTTAATGAGAATGAGATTCTCATACAAAAAAAACTCCTCCTAAGACGCCTCAACTTATTGAAGTGTCTAAAGAGATGGAATCTAACATTGTTAGGCATTGTTCGATCCATATTGAGTTTTGTTAAAACTTCCTTATGCATTCTAGGGGTTAGTGCTCCTGACTGCATCGAAGATACTAAGCAAAGTATCTTCAAAGTTTGTGCCTGCAAAGCTTTACCAAGAAAGGTATGGCAAAATACCTCTATGCTCTTACTTCTGAGTATGGAGATCTCCGGCCGATGGTAGAAACGAGAAAGGAGATAAATTGGCTAGTAGATCCAATTTGCATATAATTGTGGGGTATCCAACGAAATCCATTGGATACCTGTTCCACGACAATAAGAAACAATCGTTTCTTCAAGATACCCGTTCCTCTGTTGATGAATCTCTCGTCAAAGGAAATGGAAACGTCATGGAACTTGATGGAGTCCAAGATTTGGACCCGTCCCCGCAAACAGTGGGAGTTAATCCAGAATTTACTGAACCTACTAGTACACCTACTCTTCAAAGGTCTGATCGAATTCGTAAGGAACCAGAGCGATTTGGTTTCATTCACGAAAACGAGAATGTGGAAAGTGATCCAATGACCTATCAAGAAAGCGATGTCAGACATAGACTCGGGTGCGTGGCTCGAAGCCATGCAAACCAAAATGGATCTCATCCATTCCAACAAGGTATAACCTTGATTGATCCACCCGAGGGATTTATCCCTATAAGTTGGCTATAACTTGTAAGTGGAACTTCAAACTTGGAATGAATGGAGAGGTGTTAACCTCTAAGAATCGACTAGTGGTAAAAGGGTTATTCACAATGTTCTGGAACAGACTTTGTTGAAACCTTTTCTCCATTAGCGATATCTGAATCCATTTAGATTCACATTTGTTCTGATGAGATAGTCAAGTCATTTGACTTCATCAAGACAAGTATGAACAATGAATGTACAAAAGGATTAGTGGGAGCGCGATGAAGCTCATATTTTATATGTCGATAATGTTCTGAATATCTGGTATGATATCGGAATGTTAGCACAGACGAAAGCATGGTTGTCCATGCAATTCTCCATGAAAGATTTAGGAGAAGCATCTTGCGTATTGGGATACGTATCTATAGAATAGATCAGAAAAAGATGCTGACACTCTCTAAATCTAAGTACATAGGATCAATACTGGAAATATTCAGTATGAAGAATCCAAGAAAGGATTGCTTCCAGTAAGACACTGTATCCCTTATTCCAAAATCGATGTGCCCTACATCAAATGAGAATAAAGGAGAATGTCTCAAATACCTTATGTTTCAAACAAAAGGTTGCATGTGGCATGCTTTACTATGTACTAGACCAGACGTAGAACTTGCTCAAGTATCGCGAGCAGTTGCTAGTCAAAATCCAGTGAAGAAGTACTGGACCACCGTAAAAGATATCCTTAAGCTCTTGACAAAGACTAAGGATTTGTTCTTGGTCTACGGTGGTAGTGGAGAATTAAAATTTGAAGGATTCACTGATTCAAATTTTCAGTCTGATGTGGATGAATTAAGAATATCCATCTTTGGATACATATCCTGCATCAATGGGGTAACGGTGAATTTGAAAGGGTTCCAAGCAAATCACCATAACCATCTAAACCACTGAAGCAAGATATATTGCAGCATTAAATGTAGCATTAAATGCGGCTTAAGAAAGTGTTTGGATATAAAACTTCATCCTATGGTTGGATGTAGTGCCTAGCATTGCGAAGCTCATGGTTATCTTCTATGATAACATTGGAGCTATTGTCAAAGCAAAGCATTCGAGATCTTACCAGAAATCTAAACATAATTGAAAGAAAAGTACCATTTGATTAGAGAAATCATTGGTAGAGTTAACGCGCGTAATGGATCGCGTCGACTCAGGAGACAACTTAGCGGATCCACTAAAAGGAGGCTATGTCATGAAATGAGTTCGAAGAACATCTTTTGAAAGATGGGTCCTAGAAACGTTTGTGATTGGCTTTAGGGCAAGTGGGAGATTGATGGAATAGTGCCCTGCAAGCCAATATATTTAGCTTGTATTGGAACTATCATTATCTTTCTTTAGTATAAATGTAATAATACGCAAGTTTATTTATATGTGTATAAGGATAAACAATGGCCAACTTCATCTCTCGCGAATACATTTAAGCGATTGGTTGAAACCCTTAGATTACATTTGACTATGGGACGATTCACTTCAGTACTGAGTGCAATCATGAAACAGTCTCAAAGGTCGTAATCTTAAAAGTGTTCCAAGTCATAGATTCCGAAACGAGACGGGGTATCTTAGGAATCGCAAAGACTTGTACGAGTATGCATGATTCACATGGAGTGAATTTGTAGTGTTTCATGAGCAAGGAATTTGAGTCCAGTGCATACGAGTAGGTGGTTCAATGGAAGATTGAACGCATCGAACGACCCGAACAGAGAAACCCATTGTGGAAGCGCATGACGCATATCGGTGATGGGATACTTCTCAAGGAATATAATAGTGTACGATTTAGTCCTTTGACTTGAGGTACTAGGGCGAATTCGGTGCATGAAAGTGCGTACTTAGATCTAGGTATAGGCCACGTAGCTTGGTCATAACATGCCTAGGTTGGGTGCGTATGGACATGTACGCGGGTGGTTAGTACCAATATGGAATCTATTGACTCATTGTAATGGATGAGAGAATTTCCTATACGATTCTTAGATAATATATCCGAGGAATCCACGGCCGTGGTCGGTGACGGATTTGGAAAGGGGTTTCCAAATTTAGGAGTCACACTGGAATATTATCCTGAATTAGAAAGTATAGTTATCGAGACAAATTTAGAGGTGCCGATCAATTCACACACCCTAAGTCTTGATCGGGAATATTAGTCGATAGAAGGACCGTATGTACATGGCAATTATATGAGACGAGGTTCACAAATATCAATTCACCTGAAGTTGGGCTTCATGGGCTTGTGGCTAGACATCGACCATGAAGTGTGGGTACTCCTGAATTAATAGAGGATTTAATTCTAGGAGTGGTCAATTAAAGGTTGTTTAATTGACCGGAACAATTTATTGTTCATAAATTAAATCACGAAGGATTCGTGGGCCTGCTGCCAATTGATGGTGAACCCAGAGGGTCACACACAATACAATTGGACTGTGACTGTTATAAAAGGACATGAAAGGAATTAATTGATTTAAAGGTAATTAAATCAATTAAATGAATTAAAAGTATTTAATTCAAGTGGGAGATTAATTAATTGGCTAACTTAATTGATAATTGAGTTGCTAATTAATTATGTAAAAGAAATAATGATTTAATTGGACTGGGCATTTAATTAAGTTGTTAATTAAATGGAGGATTGCAAGACATGGGCTTCTATTAATTAAAGCCCATAAGGAGTCTTGCAAACCTAGGACAGAAGGAGCTTATAAATAGAGCACAACTAGAGCTCAAAGGGAACACTCTAAGAAAAACCCTAGCCTCCTTTTGCCCTAATAGCCGCCGCCCTCTCTAGCTATAAACCCTAGCCGCCGCCGCCACCTTAAGCCGCCGCCACCTGCTGCCGTGGGCTACCTTGGTGCCGCCGCCGTCATCTCCTTGTTCCGTTGTGTTAGATCTTGAACTGTCAAGAGATTCAACACTATCCTGAATCCAGTTCTGAGCCTAAGATCTTGAGGTGTTGCCAGAATCCAATTGGTGTGGACTATCCCTGGAGGTGAGACACTTGGATCACTCCTGTGAACCAGATCCAGATTCAGAAACGAAGTCGGAGGTTTCCACCACCTTGCCTGTGGTGAGGTATATCGCAAAAACCCCCTTGTTAATTCATTGTGTGTGTTTTTGTTTCATGTTTTTGTATACATAATATGGAGACTTCTTTTATGGGACCATTGGATGACTCGAAAAATTTTAAATTCCGCACTTTGTTGTATGACAAATCGAGCCATATCCCAACATCAACTAACTGTCATTAACAAATTTCATCTTTAAATTCAGAAGTACCGCTAGTCTTACACGTTCCCCCTGAGTTTAAGAATTCATAAGTTAACTAGTCTGTTGAGAGTTAATCCTTGAAGATAATAACAAATAACTAAGCTGTTGAACTCCAGTCTTCTGATGAGTTCCCCCTCAGCTTATGCTTCCAAATTAAGTAGTCCTAGCTCAGCTCTTAGAGTTGAAAACCTTACTTCACTTAAAGGTTTAGTGAAAATATCAGCAATCTGATTGTCTGTATGAACATACTCAATCATTACATTGCCTTTTTCCACATGATCTCTAATGAAGTGATGCTTGATCTCAATATGCTTAGTCCTTGAATGACTTGTAGTATTCTGAGTAAGAGAGATTGCACTTGTATTGTCACAGTAGATTGGAATTCCACTGATCTTGATGTTGTAGTCTTCTAGTTGATGTTTCAACCAAAGTATTTGTGCACAGCAAGCTCCAGCAGCTATATATTCAGCTTCAGCAGTAGATATAGAAACTGAAGTCTGTTTCTTACTCATCCATGAGATCAGACGACTACCTAAGAACTGACAGGCACCTGTTGTGCTCTTTCTGTCAATCTTGCAGCCAGCAAGGTCTGAATCTGAATAACCAATAAGTTCAAATCCAGATTCTCTAGGATACCACAATCCCAATTCTTGAGTGCCTTTAATGTATTTCAATATCCTCTTGGCAGCTAAGAGATGAGATTCTTTGGGGTTTGATTGAAATCTTGCACAGACTCCAACTGAGTACATTATATCAGGTCTACTTGCTGTTAGATACAACAATGAACCAATAATTCCTCTATATTTGGTTATGTCCACTGATTTGCCATCTTCATCTCTATCCAAACGAAGACTTGTAGACATGGGAATGGTAGCAGTAGAGCTAGTTTCCATACCAAATTTCTTGAACAGATCTCTTGTGTACTTTGCTTGGCTGATGAATATTCCATCAGGCAACTGTCTAACTTGCAATCCAAGAAAATAGTTAAGTTCACCCATCATGCTCATTTCAAACTTATTCTGCATCAGCTTGGAGAACTTATGACACATCTGTTGGTTAGTTGAACCAAAAATAATATCGTCCACATATATTTGCACAAGTAATATATGATTTTCCCATTCAATTGTGAACAAGGTTTTATCTACCTTACCTTTTCGAGATCCTTTAATTAAAAGAAAATCAGATAGGGTATCATACCATGCTCTTGGAGCCTGTTTTAGTCCATAGAGGGCTTTCTTCAGACGATATACCTTGTCCTCTTCTTGATAGACTTCAAATCCAGGAGGTTGTTCAACATATACCTCTTCTTGCAATTCTCCATTGAGAAAAGCAGACTTCACATCCATCTGATAGACAGTGAAGTTCTTGTAAGCAGCATAGGCAAGAAACAGTCGGATTGCTTCAAGTCTTTCTACTGGTGCAAAAGTCTCATCAAAGTCAATTCCTTCTTCTTGACAATAACCCTTGGCCACTAATCTTGCTTTGTTTCTGGTGACAACACCATCTTCATTCATCTTATTTCTGAAAACCCATTTAGTGCCAATAACTCTTTGATGACTTGGTCTAGGAACTAAGTACCAGACTTCATTCCTTTCAAATTGATTCAACTCTTCTTGCATAGCTTCTATCCAGAAGAAGTCATTTAGAGCTTCTTCAATTTGTTTAGGCTCTATTTGAGATAGAAATGTGACAAACATTGCATCTTGTGCAGCAGCTCTTCTTGTTTTCACTCTATCTAAAGGATCACCAATCACTAACTCAGGTGGGTGATTCTTGAGCCATCTTAGATCAGGTTGTAGATCAGGATGTTATCCTCTGTCTTGATCTTGCAACACTACTGTTGGAGTTCCAGTAGTAGTCTGTTGAACATTTGCAGTCTGTTGAACAGTCTCTGGTCTGTCAGCTTTTTGCAACTCGTCTGTTAGACAATCAGCACTGTGATTTTGAACAGCACTTGAGTTAGCAGCTGAACTTAGATTAGGTAGTATGATGGGAACACATTCTTCATTTCTTCCAATGTCTAACTTCTGTAAATCAGTAGACAGATCTTGATTAACATTTTGATTCTTTTCAGAAGATTGACTTGGCTCATCAAATACTACATGGATAGATTCTTCTATTAGTAATGTTCTTTTATTGAAAACTCTATAAGCCTTACTAACAGTTGAGTATCCTACAAAGACAGCTTCATCAGCCTTTTCTGCAAATGCATTAAGGTGATTTTTCCCATTGTTCAATACAAAACATTTACAACCAAAAATCTTAAAGTAATGAATGTTTGGTTTTCTGTTGTTCCAAACTTCATATGGAGTCTTGTTCTGATTTTTGTTGATCATACATCTGTTTTGGGTAAAGCATGCTGTATTTGTTGCTTCTGCCCAAAATCTTTGAGGCAGTTTAGCTTCAGCTATCATGGTTCTGACAGCTTCCTTTAGTGTTCTGTTTCTCCTTTCAGCAACACCATTCTGTTGAGGGGTTCTAGCAGCTGAATACTCATGATGTATTCCTTTGATATTACAATACTCTTCAACAGTAGAGTTTGTAAACTCTGTCCCTCTATCTGATCTGATCTTCAATATTTTGATACTTTTCTCATTTTGGATCAGTTCCATCAGATTGGTAAGATGTTCCATGGTTTCACTTTTCTTCTTCATGAAAATCACCCAAGTATATCTTGAATAGTCATCCACAACAGCTAGGCAGTATTTCTTTCCACCATTGCTGACTGGATCAATGGGTCCAAATAAGTCCATATGTAGTAGCTCCAATATTCTTTCAGAAGATTGATGCTTTTTGCTTTTGAAAGATGACTTAATTTGTTTACCCTTCTGACATGCGTCACAGAGCTTGTCTTTGCTCATGACTGCTTTTGGAATCCCTTCTACCAAATCATTCTTGATTAATCTGTTTATGGTCTTGAAGTTTAAGTGATTCATTCTCTTGTGCCATAGCCAACTAACTTCACTTGGTGCAGATGCAACCAAACAAACACTTGAATTCTTGTCAACAGAATTCCAGTCAACTATGTAGATATTTCCTTGTCTTCTTCCAGATAAAATTACCTTCTTTGTACCAATCTGTTCAACGTAGCACTTATCTGTTGAGAAGATAACAGAATATCCTTTGTCACAAAATTGACTTATGCTCAGCAGATTATACTTTAGGCCTTTAACATATGAGACGTCAGATATCTCTATGTTTCCCTTGATTAATCTTCCTTTAGCTTTAATCTTGCCTTCTTTGCTGTCTCCAAATGTAACACTTGGACCATCCACAGCAACTGCATCAGTCAACTCATGTATGTTTCCACACATGTGCCTTGAACATCCACTGTCCAAGTACCAAATCTTCTCTACTTTACTCCTACTCCTAATCCTAACCTACAAAACAAAAATAAAATTGTTTTAGGTACCCTTATTGAGAGGGTCCTGAAGGATTAGTTCCACCTTTGACAACCCAAGATGTTGATGTCTTAGGCTTCTTAGGCTTCTGAGTTTTGACAGGAGCATGAACAGTTTCATTTCTATCATAATTAGCAGATAAGTCATGTTGATGATCAGTATGATAAGAATAGTGTTCATAAGCAGGGTAAGGTGCATGATAAGCAGGGTATGCATGCATTGGATGACCAGGGTAAGGTGCATAGTAACCTGGAAATTGAGGTGCATGATACATAGGATGATATGCAGCAGGTTGCACATAATATGACTCATTTCCATACCAAGCATTTTGATTTTTCTTATTCTTATGCTTCTTTGGTTTACTAGATGCTTGCTCTTTAACAGACGACTTAGCTTTATCACTAGTCTGATTAGTTTTAGCCTTATCAGATGACTTCCTAGGACTCTTCTGTTTAGGCTTACTAGTCTGTTTTCCTACACTAGGCTCTTTGCTCTTTATAGCCTTAGGAGATTTCTTCTCCTTTACCACTTTCTCAGATGAGGTAGGTTTAGAAGTTTGAACATACAGAATGACCTTACTATTGTCAGCAGAAATGAATTTTTCAGTATGGTTCAATTCTAGTTAATCCTTTTCTAAAGGTGTCTCCTGTTTACTAGATGTATGCATGGATGCAACAGTTGACTTATCATGAGACTCAATGATTTTCTCAAGCTCCATGATTTTTCCTTTATAGACCTCACATTCAGCTTTCAGAGATTCATGCTCTTGCGCAAGCTGTTTATATTCAGCTGATTCTTTTGGCTTTTCAGCTAAAAGTTTCAGTGAACTATTTTGCTCTTTTAGCAATATCATCTCTTCCTTAAGCTTAACAAATTCTCCAGCAATAGTAGTATTATTCAACATCATTTGCTCTAGAGAATTAAATAGTTCATTATCTTGAGGAGTTACCTCATCATCTGAGTCATCAGATTCCTTAGCCATCAGGCAGAGGAGAGCAGGTTTTTCTTCATCAGACGATTCTTCATCAGACGTGTCTGAATCTGAATCAGATGAGTAGACAGCAGCAAGCTTTTCTGCTTCAGCCATCATTGCCTTGCCTCTCTGATGCTTTCTTTCTTTTCTCATTTTCTTCTCCTCTTTAGTGTACTTTTCTGCTTTTGGATATGGGCAGTCTTTGATGAAGTGTCCCAATTTCCTGCAGATGTAACACATTAATTTTGCTTTATAATCATCTTTTTCTTGAGAAGAAAAATTAGGTTTAGAAGTAGAAGCATTGTTGTATTTGTTCTTCATTTTTCTCTTGTAGAACTTCTTGAAATTGTTCATCAACAGTGCAACATCTCCAGCAGTGTACTCCTTCTTGTTGAGTATTGTGGCTTCATCAGATGAGTCCACTTCTATACTTCTTTGAGCTGGTCTTCTTTGATTTTCAGCAGCAACCAGTGCAGCTGTGGGTCCTGAAGTTGAGGTTTCTTCAATTCCCATTCTAGGCAGTTTATACTCGAATGCCTTGAGTACAGAGAACAGCTCAGTAAGAGAGATTTTTCCCAAATCCCTTGATTCTTCCATTGCTGTCACTTTCATGTTGAACTTTGGGGGTAGTGCCTTTAGTACTCTGACAGTGATTTCTTTGTCAGTGAAGGTCTTTCCCAACTTTAAAACTTCATTCAGAGTTCTGGTGAATCTGGTATCCATCTGGTCAATGGTTTCTCCAGACTTCATCTTGAAGTTGTCAAGTTTCTCCAAGGCAACAGTGAGCTGATGCTCTTTTATTGCATCATTGCCTTCGCTCATGTCTCTGACTTTGTCCCACATCTCCTTTGCAGTTTTGCAGTGTTTGACCTTGTCAAACCGATCATTATCCAGGGCTTTAGTCATGATGAATCTCCCAACTTTATATAGATTGTAAAGCTTTATTTAGATTGTAAAGCTTTATTTCTTCTGGAGTCATCTCATGAAGGTCTTTTTCCACAACCGTATCTATTTCATTTATTTTTATGGTCTTTGTGAATCTGAATGGACCTTTAATGATACATGTGTACATGTTGTCATTGTAGGCTGCTAGAAAGATTTCCATTCTAATCTTCCAGTCTTCAAAAGACATACCAGCAATGTGAGGAACATGGCTGATACAATCCATTTTTCAAAAAGTTTTGATTTTTCAAAAAGATGCTCTTTTGAAAAGTTTTGAAAACCTTTGAAAAACACTTGGATCAAGCTCGTTGATCAGGCAGCTGATTCTAATGAACAACCTGGCTCTGATACCACTTGTTGGTCCCAAATGGTCAGAAGAGGTTTAGAGGAGGGGGGGTGAATAAACCTCTTTAAAAATTTTCTTCTAATTTTAACTCTAAAACTTTCACTCAACTGAACAGATTAAGCTGATCAGATTAGTTAGTTACAATTCTGTTCGCGAACAAATCTTTGAACAGTCTTGTTGACCACTCGTCTGATTATTACTTAGCTGATTTTGTTAAAATCAGTTTTAATACTTAGAGTACTTGCAGCGGATTTTCAAAGTGTTTTTCACAAGTAATCTTAACAGTTTGAAAAATGTTTCCCCAGTTTTGTAAACTCCTTTGAATCCTTTTTCAAACAGTTAACTTAATGTGTTTTTAAGTAATCAGCAAATATGCAAGTTTGAAAAACAATGTAAAAACACAAGTAATTTTTATAGTGGTTATATGGATAAAAATCCTTTAGTCCACTCTTCCAGATCACTTAGATTCTGGGTTATACTATAATCACAAAGTTTACAGTATACTCTGCTTGCGTCGAACAACAAATGAAACGACCACAAGTTCGCAATAGGAAATCACACAGAAAACCTATTCTCTGAAGTTTGATCACTCACAAAGATGGATCACAACTCCGCACAACACTCTTGTTTACAAAATCACTCAGAAGATGTATTTTTCTTGATTCTTCAACTCTGCTTTCGTCAACAAATGACTCAGCTGATGAGTGAGCTGTTCTTGAGACTTAAAGAATTTTGCTTCGAAAATTTCTCAGAGATTGTGTTGCTTGCTTCTTCTTCGTCTCTTTCAGCTATTTATACTTGAGGATTGAAAAGTGTCCGTTGAAGAGAGACAGGATTCAAATTCCTCGAGTACTGGTCCTTAATTTCCGCGAACGGCTCTTTTGCAGTCTGTCCGTACTGTAAACAGTACTATTCTGCAGGCAGCATTAAATGCACTCGGCTGATGCTAAGCGATTCTTCAATCATTTGTCTTTAATAACCTTGTACTTCAGCATTTATTACACCAAGGGGCATTTATTACCGTTGGGAAGACTTTATGATCCTTTCCACTTGGCTGACGAAAATACAAGTCTGATGGTGAACTCGGCTGATCTCAAACTTGAACAAATCTGATTTGAGTCGGCTGATCTTCATCAGTCTGATGTTTTTCCTTCAGCAGATCAGAAGTCTTGGACCTTGAAACTTTGACTCTTCTGATGTCTTCTTTACTTAGTCAAAATTCCTTCCAAAGGGATCATCAGCTAAGTTACTCCATACTTAGCCAATCTTGAAGTTTTGGAATGCATCAAGACCTCCCTTCTAAATTTGTCTTCAGTGCCTTCATCTTCATCCTTATCCAACAGATTGTCTAACAGACGAGTTGCAAACAGCTGACAGACCAGAGACTGTTCAACAGACTGCAAATGTTCAACAGACTACTACTGGAACTCCAACAGTAGTGTTGCAAGATCAAGACAGAGGACAACATCCTGATCTACAACCTGATCTCAGATGGCTCAAGAATCACCCACCTGAATTAGTCATTGGTGATCCTTTAGATAGAGTGAAAACAAGAAGAGCTGCTGCACAAGATGCCATGTTTGTCACATTTCTATCTCAAATAGAGCCTAAGCAAATTGAAGAAGCTCTCAATGATTCCTTCTGGATAGAAGCTATGCAAGAAGAGTTGAATCAATTTGAAAGGAATGAAGTCTGGTACTTAGTTCCTAGACCAAGTCATCAAAGAGTAATTGGCACTAAGTGGGTATTCAGAAATAAGATGAATGAAGATGGTGTTGTCACCAGAAACAAAGCAAGACTAGTGGCTAAAGGTTATTGTCAAGAAGAAGGAATTGACTTTGATGAGACATTTGCACCAGTAGCAAGACTTGAAGCAATCAGACTGTTTCTTGCTTATGCTGCTTACAAGAACTTCACTGTCTATCAGATGGATGTGAAGTCTGCTTTTCTCAATGGAGAACTGCAAGAAGAAGTGTATGTTGAGCAACCTCCTGGATTTGAAGTCTATCAAGAAGAGGACAAAGTATATCGTCTGAAGAAAGCCCTCTATGGACTGAAACAGACTCCAAGAGCATGGTATGATACCCTATCTGATTTTCTTTTAATTAAAGGATTTCGAAAAGGTAAGGTAGATAAAACTTTGTTCACAATTGAATGGGAAAATCATATATTACTTGTGCAAATATATGTGGACGATATTATTTTTGGTTCAACTAATCAACAGATGTGTGATAAGTTCTCCAAGCTGATGCAGAATAAGTTTGAAATGAGCATGATGGGTGAACTTAATTATTTTCTTGGATTGCAAGTTAGACAGTTGCCTGATGGAATATTCATCAGCCAAGCAAAATACACAAGAGATCTGTTCAAGAAGTTTGGTATGGAAACTAGCTCTACTGCTACAATTCCTATGTCTACAAGTCTTCGGTTGGATAAAGATGAAGATGGCAAATCAGTGGACATAACCAAATATAGAGGCATTATTGGTTCATTGTTGTATCTAACAGCAAGCAGACCTGACATAATGTACTCAGTTGGAGTCTGTGCAAGATTTCAATCAAACCCCAAAGAATCTCATCTCTTAGCTGCCAAGAGGATATTGAAATATGTTAAAGGCACTCAAGAATTGGGATTGTGGTATCCTAGAGAATCTGGATTTGAGCTTATTGGTTATTCAGATTCAGACCTTGCTGGCTGCAAGATTGACAGAAAGAGCACAACAGGTGCCTGTCAGTTCTTAGGTAGTCGTCTGATCTCATGGATGAGTAAGAAACAGACCTCAGTTTCTATATCTACTGCTAAAGCTGAATATATAGCTGCTAGAGCTTGCTGTGCACAGATACTTTGGTTGAAACATCAACTAGAAGACTACAACATCAAGATCAGTGGAATTCCAATCTACTGTGATAATACAAGTGCAATTTCACTTACTCAGAACACTACAAGTCATTCAAGGACTAAACATATTGAGATCAAACATCATTTCATTAGAGATCATGTGGAAAAAGGCAATGTTGTGATTGAGTATGTTCATACTAATAATCAGATTGCTGATATCTTCACTAAACCTCTAAGTGAAGCAAGGTTCTCAACTCTAAGAGCTGAGTTAGGACTACTTAATTTGGATGCATAAGCTGAGGGGGAACTCATAAGAAGACTGAAGTTCAACAGCTTAGTCATTCACTATTTTATTCAAGGATTAACCTTCAATAGACTAGTTAACTTATGAATTCTTAAAGTCAGGGGGAACGTGTAAGACTAGCGGTACTTCTGTTCTGAAAGATGAAATCTGTTAATGACAGTTAGTTGAAGTTAAGTTATCATGAATATGTATTCTTAATTCTTGAAGATTGAAGATTATTTTATCTTGCTGGATTGACAAACAGCAGAGGAAGATTACTAGCTATTGGCATTCTCTAGTAATATCAGATAACAGATCACTCGTCTGTCAGATAAGTTTAACTCTACTCATCTGATACCTTATATAAGCATGGTCATAAAACGTATTATTAGAAACGGCTTTTATAAGTAACAGATTAGTGTCGATAGAGTTTCCCGCCCATCTGACATTAAAATAATAAAATTGAAATCCGCTTTTCCTATCCACACGATTAAAAACTGTCAGATTAGATCAACGGTTCTGATAAATCACGAAAACCTAACCAAAAGGAAACCTATAAAATCCGATCTGAAACAGTATAGTCGTCTTACGCACCTAAATATTCTCAAACTCTCTAACTCTCAAACCCTTCTGTTGCGAAAGTTAACTGCTTTTTGTAGATCTATACTCTCTAAAATTCAGAAATGGAGAAGATTATCGAAGGAAGATACTTTAACTACAGCAAATTCCATTTCTCTGGCACTGATCTCATGCGCTCGTTACTGGAAAAGATCAAAGAGGCATCGTTGGTTCCTGTTTTAGAGGCTCATGAAGACATGGTCTACGTGGAGGATGTTGAACACTTCTATCAGACCAGGAAATTCTCCAAAAATGACACTGTTATGTCTGCTGAAATTGGTGGAAAGAAGATTGCTATCTCGTCTGCCGTTCTTAGTGAGATCTACAAATTGACGAACAAAGGAGGGGATGTGACAGACCTTGGGTCTGAAAAGGAAGAGGAGTTCTGGGCTATTTGTGCTAAGAAAGGAGAAAAGATGACTGGGACTTTGATGAAGACCCAGCTGAAGGATGAATATCAGAGATTTGCTGATATTATAGCCAAGGTGCTGGACTGCAGCACAAGTTCTTTGGATGGGCTTCCAAGGAGAAGATACTACACAATGGTGTGTATCTACTACGGTTTAAAGGTTAACTGGGCTGCTCATGTTTATGAGCTACTGAGTGATAAGAGGCTTTCTCATGCCATTTTACTCAGTAATCTGTTTGCATCTCTGCAATGCCCCTTAGGACCAGGGAAGACTACTCATGGTAGCAAAGAGTTCAAACTTTACGAACCAGTGAGAAGAATAGTGGAAGAACCTAAAAGAAAAGCCCCTGCCAAATCCAAGAAGGGCCCCTCTAAGAAGAGCAAAAAGGAGGGACAGACAAGCCAAGTTGCTGAGCCAACAGCACAGTCTGCTGTTGAGGCTGATTCAGCAATTCCTGAGGATGAAGTTCCAGAAAAAGAAATTGAAGATTTTACTAAGGAGATTGAGCAGATGAGGACTGACTCTTCTCCTGAAAGGACAGAGTCTGAGGAAGAAATTCCTCTTCAAAGGTTGAAGAGGATGAGAACAAAGAGTGAGGCAAAGGGACCTCCTACTGCCAACCCCCCTGCCAAAAGGATTGCAAAGTCAAAGGCTAAGAGAAAGGTCACCTTCTCTGAAGAGCCTGTTGCAACTGTTAGAGAAACAACAGCAGAAACAGAAAGACCTGTAACAATTGAAGAACCTGCTGTCCAAGCTGCTAAGATTGATGCTGCTGAAGCTGAAGTTGTTTCTGAAGTTGGAATGTCAACAGAAGACTCGTCTGCTGCACTATCTGCTGAAGTTGAAGAAGCACAGCAGACCAGTACAACACAAGAAGGAGCTACACTGTTGTTGCACCCTACTCCAGTTGCTGCAACCCCTATTCAAGCAGTTGAGAGTCCTGAATCCAGAAGAAAGAGGACTGGCAAGATTGCCACTTACTTAACTGCTGCAGAAAAGAAAAGACAAGATGCTGCTGAAAAGCAGAGGATAGCTGCTGAGAAAGCAGAAGAAGAAAGGCAGAAAAGCTTAGAGCTTAAGAGGCTGGAGGAAGAAGCCAGCAAAATGACTCAAGAGCAGAGGGATGCTGTTGAGGCAGCAGAGTTGGCTGCTGCCATTGAAGCAAGCACCAAAGATGCTCATGGTCATCAGCATAGTGGTGGGATAGTTATTGGTGAACAAAGAGATCCAAACAAACCAATACCAGCTATGCCTGCACCAAAAATAAAGCCAAAGAGAAGAGAAGAAGTCAGACTATCTCTTGAAATTGTCAGGGATGATCCTGCAATTTTTGAAGAATTTCTCAGAAGGCTTGATGCTGAAAATGAAAGGATAAACCGCCTGACACAGTTCAATGCTGAAAAGATCAGATACAACAGGTGGAGGGAATTCAGACTGACAAAGAGTCCAGCTGAAATGACAAAATGGAAAGCCTTTAATGCTGAAGAAGCATGGGTACTGAAGTGGCTTGAGACAGGTTCTCTAATTCAAGCACTTGATTCAGAATTCTTTCTGGACAAGTTGAGGCTAAAGATAAGTCACATAGTAAAGGCTGAAGCCAAGAAGATCTTCCAATCAATTCCTGAAGACTATGAGGAATCTGAAGACCTCAAGGAAAGATCTATAAAGTTGGCTATTGCTCAAGCAATGGAGCTTTGGGCAAAGAAATCAAGGAAGTTAAGGGGACAACCAAGCTCATTGGTCCCTCTTCCAAACATCAAACACATTGTCTACGGGCCAAATATCGAACCTTATGAAGAGCTGCCTGAGGAACCTTCATCCACTTTTATTCCTCTTGATAATTTTACTTGGATTTCCAACAGGTCAGCTGTGGACAATGAAGGAATGATGAAGACAGTTGAGACTGTCAAGAAGATTATATCCCCTGCTGATAAAGAAAAAGCAGAGTCTTCTGATCAACCAGAGCAAAAAGAGGGTACATCAGACCCATCTGATCAGAACAAAGCACAGGGTGATAAGTCTGATGCTGCTGATGATTCAAAGAAAGAAGAAGCAATTCCAGCAGATCAGATCAAGGACAAAGAAGTTGCTGCTGAAGGAGATGATCAAGCTAAGGAGAAGGAAAGCACTCCAAGCCATGCTGGTAGTCCAGCAGATCAGTCTCTTGCATTAATAAATCAACCAACAGAGCAACTTATCAAAGAAACACTTCCTGCAACAACAAATATGCCTTCAACTTCTCAAAGTGCTCAGACAAATCTGTTGGACTCCATCCAACAAATGATCACCAAATCTTTGAAGGATATGAAGGAAGAATTAGCTGCAGAAGTGTTAGCTGCTGTCAAACAACCAAATCAGAAAGTTGTTGCTGTCCCAACCGATCTGATAGAAGACACTGCTCAGAATGTTAAATCCATCTGTCAAGATATGGATATACTTAGAAGACGGACTCAGAGCACTACTGACGGTTGGAGACAGATTGAACAAACAGTTGAAACGGCCCTCCGAGCAGAAGATGAAGTCATGGAAAATATGATGAAAGACTTCACTGCTTCATCAAATTGGATTTTGGGAACTCATATTCAATTAGGTGATCAAGGAGAAGATCTGCTCAAGGAAGTGAGAGATTTCAAGGCCAATCAACTCAGACAGCAAGCTCAGATCAATGCAATGGAAGAGAACATCAAGCTTCTCTGTGATTCACTTCTAATTACACCAGTTGTGCCACAATATCCAATCAACCCTGCTGATGATGACAAAAAGGGGGAAGAAAGGGTATTTGGACAGAAGAAAGTTGGTCCTTCTCTTGAAAAGGAAGAAGATAACCAAGCTGAAGCAACTGAAGTGTTGGAAGAATCTGCTGGTGACACTGAAAGAAATATGGGAGAATCAAGCAGACCAACAGATGAGAGAATTACAGAAGAAGAGCAAGCTGAATTTGAAGAATCTGAAGCAAAAGCCAAGTCTGATAAGGAACTAGCTGCTGCCAAAGATTCAGCTGAAGAACAGCTTGACCCTGATGTAAAATATAAAAAGATAGAGCTGCTAAGAAAAAGGTTCTTTGAAGAGCTGGAAGCTGAGACTTCTAAGTTATCTGATGAAGAATCTGAAAAAGAGGACAAGGAAGCTGAAGAAGAAAAGAAAGAAAATGCTGAAGAAGAGAAGAAAACTTCAGAAGAAGAGAAGAAGGAAGAAGACTAGTTTAGGCTAGATTTCCTTTTTATCTTAAAATCCTTGTAATCTGTTTAAAAGTACTTTGCACTTTTCATTCTTCAAAACTTGTAATCTGTAATCAGCTTAATCATCTATAAAATTGCAAGTTTGAATCCAACATACTATTTCTATCTCAGAAATTTTTGAGGATCAAAACTTTAGTTTAGGTACAGGTACTTAGCTGGAGTTTTGTCATCATCAAAAAGGGGGAAATTGTTGGATGAAGATGAAGATGAAAGAAGTCAGAATTTAAGGGAAGGTTTTGATGATTTCCAAAACATCATAATCAGCTAAGTATGGAAAGCTTAGTTCCCTTAGAAGGATCTTTGAACAAGTAAAGAAGATATCAGAAGAGTTCAAAGACCAGAAGACTAGTGATCTCTTGCTGAAACAGCAAACAGAAGGGTAGGTCATCAGCCGAGTCAAATCAGATTAGTTCAGTATTTGATCAGCAGAGTACCTATCAGAAGGGTTGCTTCGATCAGCAGAGTGGAAGAGATCATGAGATCAGTTCAACGGTAATAAATGCACTTGGTGTAATAAATGCTGAATGAGAAGTGTAGTAATGGCAAATGATTGAAGATATCCTCGTATCAGCAGAGTGCATTTAATGCAGCATTAAATGTGATGGACAGAAAGTACTGTACACTGTACGGATTGCTGCAGGGAGCCGTTTCAAAAGAGCTGAAGGATGGATTTGAATTGTGATTTGCCTTCAACGGTCATATTTTCATCTCCATGTATAAATAGAGCTGAATTTCAATCGAAAAAAAAAAAACACAACAACAATCAGAGATTTTGATTTTGAAGCAAAATTTTTCTAAGTCTCAAAAGCTCGAACAGCTCACTCGTCTGGTGGAAGTCATCTGTTGACAGAAACCCATTTGAAGAAATCAGAAAAACATTATCTGAGTGATTTTGTAATAGCTGAGTGTTGTGAGGAGTAGATATCCGTCTTTGTGAGTGATATTACTTCGGAGAATAGGTCTTCTTTGTGATTTCCTATTGTGAGCTTACAGCCTTTTCATTTGTTGTCTTGGTGTAAGTGGAGAAATATTGTAATCTGTGTGATTATAGTATAACCCAGAATCTAAGTGATCTGGAAGAGTGGACTAAAGGATTTTTATCCATATAACCACTATAAAAATTCTTTGTGTTATCTTGCATTTAAAGTTTTCTTGCATATTTTAAAAAGCTTGCATTTTAAACACTTTGAATCAATCAAAAGATTTTATAAAGAGTTTCTAACTGGGGATAAAATCTTTTAGAACTTAGTTTACTTCTGAAAAACACTTTCAAATAATCCGCTGCAAGTATACTCTTTGAAAACTATTTTGCTGAAAAACAGCTAAGTCATTGTAAGAAGAGTGGTCAGTCTGCTGTTCAAGATTTGTTCACGATCAGCTTAGTCTGCTTACTGTTCTTCATCAGCTTAGTCTGCTGACAGAAGACTGAAAAGTTTTTAAGTTCAAAAATTTTCAGAGGTCTATTCACCCCCCCCCCCTCTAGACCTCATCTGACCACTTGGGACCAACACTCACCTCCAAAGTTTAGTCCAAACCAACTGGATTGTAGTGACGCCTACAAGTCTTAGGCTCAGAACTGGATCTCGCAGGTTTGTCAGCAAAGGATTTTGGATCTAGATCTGGACTTGAGATCTTGATCGAGATTAGGAGATACAGATGGAAGAATCGAATCACAGGGCTTATGTGATCAAGCAGGGTTCGGCCAGGGCAGATCTGGTCGAGTTTGAGTTCGGCCGATGTCAACCTTGGGCGACTAGGGTTTGGGGCGAAAGTAAAGGGGGCGATTTGCTATTAAAGATTCTTGTCGAAAAATCTGATTTTCCTCACTATGTAAATCGATTTTTCTCTCTCCATTTTCAGCAAAATTTTGTTCTCTCTAAAATTTCTTGTGTTGTTCTTTCTTGTTGTGAAGAGAAGAAGGAATATTTATAAGAGAAGAATCCTTCTCTTGATAGATATCTTCTTTCCTCATCTATCAAATCTCCAAATCTTTCACTCCTTATCAACTTAGGAATGTGAGATTTGATAGATCTCTTTTAACTTGCTCTCCAAGTAAAAACTCCTTTTCTTTATTTACTAAAAATCGCCCCTACCCCCTATTTCAAGATAATTGCAAAATCAACCCATAATTTATTTCTTTTTCCAATTAATTAACTACTTTAATTAATTCCATATTTAATCAGATAACTCTAATTAATTAATTGAACATTAATCAATTAGATATCTAATCAATATTCTCCAATTGAATTAATACCATAATTCAATTACTTTGATTTAACAACTTTAAATCACTTGCTTTCCTTTAAGACAGTCACCGTTCAATTGTATTGTGTGTGACCCTCTGGGTTCACCATCAACTGGTAACAGGCCCACGACTTTCGTGATTTAATTAACGAGCAATTAAATGCTCCGACCAATTAAACAACTTTTATTTGACCACTCCAGAATTAATTTCCCTATTAATTCAGGAGTACCCACACTTCATGGTCGTTGTCTAGCCACAAGCCCATGAAGCACAATCAAAGGTGAATTGATTATTGTGAACCTCACCTCTTAAAATTGCCATGTACATATGGTCCTTCCACGATGATTTCCCGATCGAGACCTAGGGTGTGTGAATTGATCGGCACCTCTAATTATCTCAATACTGTACTTTCTAATTCTGGATAATAATTCCGGTGTGACTGCTTAATTTGGAAACCCCTTTCCAAATTTGTCACCAACCATGGCCATGGGTTTCTAGGAACATATTATCGAAGAACGTAAAGGAAATACTCTCACCTTATCAGGGTGAGTCGACAGATCCTTTCTTAGTACTAACCACTCGCATACAGTTGTGTACGCACCCAACTTAGGCACTTTGCGGCCAGGCTACGTGACCAGTACCTAAATCTAAGTACGCACACTCGTGCACCGAATTCGCCCTAGCACCTCAAGTCTAAGGACTAAATCGTACACTATTATAAGCCTTGAGAAACATCCCATCACCGATATGCGTCATGCGCTTCCACAATGGGTTTCTCTGTTCGGTTCGTTCGATGCGTTCAATCCTCCATTGAACCACCTACTCATATGCACTGGCCTCAAATGCCTTGCTCATTAAACGCTACAAATTCACTCCATGTGAATCATGCATACTTGTACAAGTCTTGGCGATTCCTACGATACCCCGTCTCGTTTGGAATCTATGACTTGGAACGGTGTTAAGATCACGACCTTTGAGACTGTTTCATGATTGCACTCAGTACTGAAGTGAATCGTCCCATAGTCTATTGTGACCTTAGTATTTCATCCAATCGCTTAGATAAGTTCGCGAGAGATGAAGTTGGCCATTGTTCAATTTCACGTACTATGAATGAACGGGCGTATTAATTATAAACCATAAGAAAATAGTACTTCAATAATAGTTGTCAATGAAAAAAGATCCATTCTCAATGGAAAAATTAAAACCATCATTGTCTAATAAAGGAATAGAAATAATGTTATTAATAATAGTTGGTACGTACAAACAGTCTCTTAAAAACAAAGTAAAATTCCATATAACTAACTCCACGTCTCCTATAGCCTCAGCAGCAACTCTTGCTCTGTTACCAAAATGCAGGATTCTATCCCCGGGCTTCAGGTTTCTTACTGCTACCATCACCTGCAAATCATTGCAGATATGAGAACCTGCTGCGGTGTCTAACACCCACGATGCACAGTTAATAGAAATATTAACTTCAACTATGAAAATACGTTTGGCTACCAGTTTTAGGTAGTCTGGGCAGTTCCTTTTCCAGTGCCCTGCTTTTTTGCAGTGGAAGCATTCGTCGTCTGGGCTTTTGAGATTCTTTTCGACCACCTTGGTGACTGCTTTGAAAGAGAACACTTTCTTCTTCTTCTTACCTCTCTTGGGCTTTGCAGCCTTCGATTGGTGTGCAATCATCACGGATTTCTCTTTCTTGAGAGTGGATTCTGCCGTAACCAACAGATTGGTCAGTTCGTGAAGAGCGAGGTTTATGTCCTCCATGTTGAAGTTCAACACGAACTGGTCAAACGAGCGAGCCAGCGTATGGAAAAGGAGGTCAGTACTAAGATCAGCGTCCAATTCCACGTCCAATCGCCCCAGTTTTTCAACCAGGTTTATAAAACGCAGACAGTGATCTTTGACACTGCTTCCCTCAGCCATCATGAGATTAAACAACTCCTTAGTGGCCGCGAACCTTTCCGTACGAGACCTTTCTCCAAACATCTGTTGGAGGTGGAGAAGTATATCTTTAGCAAGCGGTATTTCAGCATGTTGTTTCTGCAGCTCATTCGACATTGAAGCTAGCATGAGGCAGCGAACCTGAAGATCATCATCAACCCTTTTGGCATGGGCGGTTCGTTGTTCCTCAGTAGCTCGTGCTGCGGGTGCAGCAGGCATAGGTATGTCGAGTACATAGCTCCGTCGCTCGGAGTCGAGGACTATCCTCATATTTCTTAGCCAGTCGATAAAGTTTGAGCCATTCAGTTTATTGGTGTCGAGGATGACTGATAATGGATTCTTAGACATTGTTCTTAAATATCTACCAATGGAAAGAAGACAATACTTAGCTGACTGATCTATGCTTAATACTTATAATTAACGAATTTTGGACTTGGTTTCGTAAAAGTTCTCCCACTATTTTGTCGAAACAATCACCCATTTGATTGCTCGAGAAATCTAATCTCCTAGTAGGTCTTGACGTCCTAGCAGCCATTAATTGCATGTTGGGATAGTGGTTGGGATGCCTCGATTGTCAGAACAACGACAGTGCGGAATTTAAAATTTTTCGAAGCACCCAAGGTCCCATAAGAATTCTCCATATCAATTATACGCAAGCAAGAACAAAAACACACATAGAAATAGAACAAGGGTGTTTATGCGATATACCTCACCACAGGCAAGGTGGTGGCAACCTTCGATTCTGATTCTGCAACTGGATCTGGATCTAGATCTGGTTCACAGAAGTGATCCAAGCGTCTCACCTCCAAAGTAAGTCCACACCAATTGGGTTCTGGCAACACCTCAAGATCTTAGGCTCAGAACTGGATTCAGGAAGTTTGTCGAAGCAGGATTGTGTAGATTCTCTTGACAGGTCAAGATCTATCACAGAGGAACGGAGGGAGATGATCGGCGGCACAAGAGCAGCCCACGCAGCAGGGTGGCGGCGTCTCTTGGTGGCGGCGGTGGCTAGGGCTTCTAGCACTAGGGGGCGGCGGCTAGGGTTGAGAGGAGAGCTAGGGTTTTCTTCTTAGGGTGTTCGCTTATGAGCTCAAGTAGATCCCCTTTATATAGACTCCCTCAACCTAGGTTTTGCAAGACTCCTTATGGGCTTTTAATTAAAAGCCCATGTCTTGCAAGCCTAGTTCATTTAATTAATTGCTTAATTAAATGCCCAGTCCAATTAAATCATTATTTCTTTTATATAATTAATTAGCAACTCAATTAAGTATTTAATTAATTAAGTTAGCCAATTAATTAATCTCCCACTTGAATTAAATACTTTTAATTCATTTAATTGATTTAATTACCTTTAAATCAATTAATTCCTTTTAGTATCCTTTTCAACAGTCACCGTCCAATTGTATTGTGTGTGACCCTCTGGGTTCACCATCAATTGGCAGCAGGCCCTCGAATTCCTCGTGATTTAATTCATGAACAATAAATTGCTCCGGTCAATTAAACAACCTTTAATTGACCACTCCTAGAATCAATTCCTCTATTAACTCAGGAGTACCTACACTTCATGGTCGATGTCTAGCCACAAGCCCATGAAGCCCAACTTCAGGTGAATTGATACTTGTGAACCTCGTCTCATATAATTACCATGTACATACGGTCCTTCTATCGACTAATATTCTCGATCAAGACTTAGGGTGTGTGAATTGATCGGAACCTCTAAATTTGTCTCCATAGCTATACTTTCTAATTCAGGATAATATACCTTTGTGACCTTCTAAATTTGGAAACCCCTTTCCAAATCCGTCACCGACTGCGGCCGCAGATTCCTTGGATATATTATCTAAGAATCGTATAGGAAATTCTCTCATCCATTACGATGAGTCAATAGATTCCATATCGGTACTAACCATTCGCGTACATGTCCATACGCACCCAACCTAGGCATGTTATGACCAAGCTACGTGGCCTATACCTAGATCTAAGTACGCACTTTCATGCACCGAATTTGCCCTAGTACCTCAAGTCAAAGGACTAAATCGTACACTATTATATTCCTTGAGAAACATCCCATCACCGATATGCGTCATGCGCTTCCACAATGGGTTTCTCTGTTCGGGTCGTTCGATGCGTTCAATCCTCCATTGAACCACCTACTCATATGCACTGGCCTCAAATGCCTTGTTCATGAAATGCTACAAATTCACTCCATGTGAATCATGCATACTTGTACAAGTCTTTTCGATTCCTACGATACCCCGTCTCGTTTTGGAATCTATGACTTGGAACAGTTTTTAAGATTACGACCTTTGAGACTGTTTCATGATTGCACTCAGTACTGAAGTGAATCGTCCCATAGTCAAATGTAATCTAAGGGTTTCATCCAATCGCTTAAATGTATTCGCGAAAGATGAAGTTGGCCATTGTTTATCCTTATACATATATAAATAAACATGCGTATTATTATAAAATCAAAGATCGTTTCATACAGGATAGATCTATTACAAGCTAACAGAACTGGCTTGCAGGGCACTATCCTATCAATCTCCCACTTGCCCTAAAGCCATTCACCTATGGTTCTAAGACCCATCTGCTCTAGATGACTATCGAACGCCTTTTGTGAAAGTGGCTTAGTTAGTGGGTCAGCTACGTTGTCTTCCGATTTGACATACTCCATGTGCATGTCTCCTCTACCCATGATCTCCCTGATCACGTGGTATTTCCTCTGTACGTGTTTGGATTGATGGTGTGATCTCGGCTCCTTTGCTTGAGCTATCGCCCCGTTGTTGTCACAGAAGACGACTACAGGTTCAGCAATGCTAGGAACAACATCCAATTCTTGGATGAAGTTTTTCATCCATACACTTTCTTTTGCCGCATCTGATCCTGCGATATATTCTGCTTCTGTGGTTGAGTCGGCAGTGGTAGACTGTTTACAGCTTTTCCAACTGACCGCTCCTCCATTGATGCGGAATATGTATCCAGAGTTGGATTTGAAGTCATCCACATCAGACTGGAAACTTGCATCAGTGAATCCTTCAAGTTTCAGTTCTCCACTACCACCGTAGACCAAAAACATATCCTTAGTCCTTCGCAGGTACTTTAGGATTGCTTTTACGGCAGTCCAGTGCTCTTCGCCTGGATTTGACTGATAGCGGCTCGTTACACTTAGAGCGTGTGCTATGTCTGGTCGAGTACACAACATCGCATACATTATACTCCCTATAGCAGAGGCATAAGGTATGAGAGACATTCTCGTCTTTTCTTCGTCAGTCGTAGGGCACATAGACTTAGAAAGAGAGATACCATGTCTCATTGGAAGCAATCCTCTCTTGGATTCTTCCATTTTGAATCTCTTCAAAATAGTGTTGATGTACTGAGATTGGGAGAGTCCTATCATCTTCTTCGATCTATCCCTATAGATACGTATTCCCAATACGTAAGATGCGTCTCCCATATCTTTCATGGAAAACTGCGCGGATAACCACGCTTTAGTCTGCGCTAACATTTTGATATCATCTCCGATTAACAAAATGTCATCGAGCTCCCACTATTCTTTTTGTACACACAAGGTTCATATACGTTTTTGATGAAGCCAAATGCTTTGACTGTCTCATCAAATCGTATGTTCCAGGTTCGGGACGCCTGTTTGAGGCCATAGATTGACCTTTGAAGTTTACACAATTTGTGCTCACTCCCTTTGGACGCAAAACCTTCAGGTTGTTGCATAAAGATCTCCTTGTCAATGTCTCCATTGAGAAAGGCGGTCTTTACGTCCATTTTCCATATTTCGTAGTCATGCCACGCGGCTATGGCAAGCAGTATCCGAATGGATTTCGACATCGCCATGGGAGAGAAGGTTTCCTCATAGTCTATTCCAGGCCTTTGAGAATACCCTTTCGCCACTAAGCGAGCTTTATGAGTTAATATCTCTCCATTCATTCCAAGCTTGCGCTTGAAGATCCATTTGCATCCTACAGGGATAGTTCCCTCAGGTGGATCGACCAAGGTCCAAACCTTGTTGGAATGCATGGAATCCATTTCGGATTGCATGGCTTCGAGCCACGCACCCGAGTCTATGTCTGACATCGCTTCTTGATAGGTCTTTGGATCACTATCAACTCTCTCGTTTTCGTGAATGAAACCAAATCGCTCTGGTTCCTTACGAATTCGATCAGACCTGCGAAGAGTAGGTGTACTAGTAGGTTCAATAAATTCTGGTTCAGCTCCCACTGTTTGTGAGGATGGGTCCGATTCCAGGACTTCATCAAGTTCTACGATTGTCCCATTTCGATTGGTGAGGAAATCCTCTTCCAAGAAGTGGGCGTTCCTAGATACGAACGTATTACGTTCTTTAGGATCGAAGAACAGGTATCCAATGGATTCCTTTGGATACCCCACAAATTTGCACAAACTAGATCTACTATCTAGCTTATCTCCCTTTTTGTTCTTTACATACGCAGGAGATCCCCATACTCGTAGATACGAATACACCGGTGCTTTACCATACCATACTTGGTGCGGTGTTGTTGGCACTGATTTCGAAGGTACTATGTTTAGTATCTTCGATGCAGTTAACAGGGCTAAGCCCCAAAACGAAAAGGGAAGGTCAGCGAAGCTCATCATGGAACGAACCATGTCTAACAATGTTCGGTTCCTCCGCTCGGACACTCCATTGAGTTGGGGCGTCCTAGGGGGGGTTCGCTGGGCGAGAATTCCATTCTCTTTTAGATAATCGAGGAATTCTTGGCTTAAGTACTCACCACCTCTATCAGAACGAAGTGCTTTAATACTATGTCCAAGTTGATTCTCAACTTCCATTCGAAACTCTTTGAATTTTTCAAAAGTTTCGGATTTGTGTTTCATAAGATACACATATCCATAACGACTAAAATCGTCGGTGAATGTTACGAAGTAAGAGAATCCTCCTCTCGCATTGACACTCAATGGTCCACAAACGTCAGTATGGATTAAATCCAATGTTTGCTTGGTTCGCTCGGGATTCCCGGTGAAGGGTGATTTGGTCATCTTTCTTTTGAGACAAGATGATAGGATAGTGCCCTGCAAGCCAGTTCTGTTAGCTTGTAATAGATCTATCCTGTATGAAACGATCTTTGATTTTATAATAATACGCATGTTTATTTATATATGTATAAGGATAAACAATGGCCAACTTCATCTTTCGCGAATACATTTAAGCGATTGGTTGAAACCCTTAGATTACTTTTGACTATGGGACGATTCACTTCAGTACTGAGTGCAATCATGAAACAGTCTCAAAGGTCGTAATCTTAAAAGTGTTCCAAGTCATAGATTCCGAACGAGACGGGGTATCGTAGGAATCGCCAGGACTTGTACGAGTATGCATGATTCACATGGAGTGAATTTGTAGTGTTTCATGAGCAAGGAATTTGAGTCCAGTGCATACGAGTAGGTGGTTCAATGGAGGATTGAACGCATCGAACGACCCGAACAGAGAAACCCATTGTGGAAGCGCATGACGCATATCGGTGATGGGATGTTTCTCAAGGAATATAATAGTGTACGATTTAGTCCTTTGACTTGAGGTACTAGGGCGAATTCGGTGCATGGAAGTGCGTACTTAGATCTAGGTATAGACCACGTAGCTTGGTCATAACATGCCTAGGTTGGGTGCGTATGGACATGTACGCGAGTGGTTAGTACCGATATGCAATCTATTGACTCGCCGTAATGGGTGAGAGAATTTCCTATACGATTCTTAGATAATATATCCAAGGATTCTGCGGCCGCAGTCGGTGACGGATTTGGAAAGGGGTTTCCAAATTTAGAAGGTCACAAAGGTATATTATCCTGAATTAGAAAGTATAGCTATCGAGACAATTTAGAGGTGCCGATCAATTCACACACCCTAAGTCTTGATCGGGAATATTAGTCGATAGAAGGACCGTATGTACATGGTAATTATATGAGACGAGGTTCACAAATATCAATTCACCTGAAATTGGGCTTCATGGGCTTGTGGCTAGACATCGACCATGAAGTGTGGGTACTCCTGAATTAATAGAGGATTTAATTCTAGGAGTGGTTAATTAAAGGTTGTTTAATTGACCGGAACAATTTATTGTTCATAAATTAAATCACGAGGGATTCGTGGGCCTACTGCCAGTTGATGGTGAACCCAGAGGGTCACACACAATACAATTGGACGGTGACTGTTATAAAAGGACATGAAAGGAATTAATTGATTTAAAGGTAATTAAATCAATTAAATGAATTAAAAGTATTTAATTCAAGTGGGAGATTAATTAATTGGCTAACTTAATTAATTATTGAGTTGCTAGTTAATTGAAAGAAATATTAATTTAATTGGACTGGGCATTTAATTAAAGTAGTTAATTAAATGGAGGATTGCAAGACATGGGCTTCTATTAATTAAAGCCCATAAGGAGTCTTGCAAACCCTAGGTCAGAAGGAGTCTATAAAAGGGGAACTACATGAGCTTAAAAGCTAACACCCTGAAAAGAAAACCCTAGCCTCCCTCTGCCCTAAGTAGCCGCCCCCTCTCCAAGCTAACCCTAGTTAGCCGCAGCCGCCACCACTAGCTGCCGCCACTCTGCTGCCGTGGGTTTCTTGGTGCCGCCGCCGTGTACTCCTCGTTCCATTGTGTTAGATCTTGATCTGTCAAGAGATCTAATACAATCCTGCAATAACAAATCTCCTGAATCCAGTTCTGAGCCTAAGATCTTGAGGTGTTGCCAGAATCCAATTGGTGTGGACTATCCCTGGAGGTGAGACACTTGGATCACTCCTGTGAACCGGATCAGAATCATAATCGAAGACCGGAGGTTTCCACCACCTTGCCTGTGGTGAGGTATATCGCAAAAACCCCCTTTGTTAATTCATTGTGTGCGTTTTTGTTTAAGTTTTTGTATACATAATATGGAGACTTCTTATATGGGACCATTGGATACCTCGAAAAATTTTAAATTCCGCACTTTGTTGTCTGACAAATCGAGCTATATCCCAACAGTGGTATCAGAGCCAACTCCATTATTATTATACAAAAGCCTGAACATAATTGTGTTCACCGTATATGTTTAATTATAAGTATGAGAACACGTGATAATTATGTTCTGTAAGTTGATTCTTGTTTGTTATGACTAGATCTATCATTGGGTAAAACTGCTTTTCAAGATCTGTGCCGTTTTTATAGTTTTTGAAAACTTCAGGACTTTTGGGGTAGAAATCGCAAATCAGGGTTTTTGGGGGCTGAAAATTCGAAATTTTTGAGATCTGAAAATTTGGAAATTCTGGACTGTTCTTGCAAATCTGGTCGCACGGTTTTTGGGGTCGTTTTGCAATTTCTGAAAACTTAGGGGCTGTTTTGCAATTACCGAAACTTGAGGGGTCAATTTGAAATAATCGAAAATTTTCAAAAATTCAAAATTTTATTTTCTGGTCTGCTGCCCGAAACTACCCAGGGGTGTTTTTGTAACTTTTTAAAAGTTTTGGGGTCAAAGTGCAATTTTCGAAAGTTGAGGGGCCGAAAATGCAATTTTCAAAAGTTGAAAAACAGATTCTGAAATTGAGCAGAAAATTAATTTTTGTTTACCCGGATATTTATTTTGTCATAATTAGTAGTGACTAAAAGGCAAGAATCATAGGGAATTAGTTTTAAAAGGATGTTTTAAAATTAAGATAGAAGAAAGTAAAAGATGTTTACATGTTTCTTGCTCTACGTGAACTGTTTACGTGGTTTTCGATCGAGACGAGCCTTGACCTTAGGGTAGATGTGATTGGTTTAATTTATTGCTTGGTTTTTATTGGGCCTGCGAGCCTATTATTATTTTTGGGCCACTTTGAGCCTTTGTAATAGAATAGGGCTTTACTGCTTTCCTAGTTTAGGATGGAGGCCCATTTACAAGCAAGGTGGGAGCCCAAGAAGATAAGAAGGCCATGTATGCATGGTACAATGTGTAATAGCATAGGGCCTGTTTGAGAACCCTTTAGATTGACCAATTGGGCCAACATCATTGGCTCGATGATGGCCCACATAGGAGGCTCCCGATCGAAAACATATTGTGGTAGTATGCATGCTAGGCTTGTATGGCTTTTATTTATTTGTCGATTTATATTTAGCTGCGCGCTAGAATCTAGATCGTAATAAAAGATAAAGCATAACTGAATCGGTGAGATCTCGAGGAGAGTTAGCATAACTTTCAAAACCAGAAACCCCCTCTCGAATTAAATATTAAGTCATATTGGATTAAAATAAAATGAAGTATTTATATAAATCCAAGCCTTCCATCAATAGGGACTAACGTATGTTGTCTACTTATCGATAGAGGTGATCCAGAGTCTGGCACCCGAGTCGAAGAAAGGGACAATACGTGAAATTCCTTGACTCCTGTTTTTAACTAAACATGACAAGGGTGAGGACTGGTCGGGATGTGAGGATCGACCGATAACTAGTTACGGAGAACTCACGACCGGGCCCGTTGCTCATCACGATTGATGGGTTAGACTTAACGATTAGTAACACTTATGATGTAGCAGTGCTAGATAAGTGCGAAAGCCGAGGCAAAATAAGCTTGAAGGTTGTGGAGTAACACAATTGGTAAAAAGTATACCTACCTGGAGAATTGGTTGTATGGCCACGAGTCGTGGGTGCAATTAATTGCTGCTGGGACGTCAAGACCTACTAGGAATTAAATTTCCCGAACAATCAAAGGGGTGATTGTTTCGATAAAATAGTGGGAGAACTTTTTCGAAAACAAGTCCAAATTCGATAATTATAAGTATTAGGCATAAGATTAGTTAGCTAAATGTTGTCTTCTTTCCAATTGTAGATATTAAGAACAATGTCTAAAAATCCATTATCTGTTATCCTCGACGCAAACAAATTGAATGGCTCAAACTTTGTTGACTGGCTGAGAAATCTCAGAATCGTCCTCGACTCCGAGCGACGTAGCTATGTGCTCGACACACCCATGCCTGCTGCACCCGCAGCACGAGCTAGTGAGGAACAACGAACCGCCCATGCTAAAAGGGTTGATGATGATCGTCAGGTTCGATGTATCATGCTAGCCTCGATGTCGAATGAACTGCAGAAACAGCATGCTGCTATGCCGCTTGCTAGAGAGATACTTCTCCACCTCCAGCAGATGTTTGGAGAGAGGTCTCGTACCGAAAGGTTCGCGACCACTAAGGAGTTGTTTCATCTCAAGATGGCTGAGGGAAGCAGTGTCAAGGATCACTGTCTGCGTTTCAACAACCTGGTTGAAAAACTAGGGCGATTGGAAGTAGACTTGCACGCTGATCTTAGCACTGACCTCCTTCTCCATACGCTGCCCCGTTCTTTTGACCAGTTCGTGTTGAACTTCAACATGGAGGATAGAACCCTCGCTCTTCACGAACTGACCAATTTGTTGGTAACGGCAGAATCGACTCTCAAGAAAGAGAAGCCGGTAATGATTGCACACCAATCGAAGGCTGCAAAGCCTAAGAGAGGTAGGAAGAAGAAGAAGGTTGTTTCTTCGAAGGCAATCACCAAGGTGGTTGAAAAGAAGCGCAAGAGCCCAGAAGACGAATGTTTCCACTGCAAGAAAGCAGGGCACTGGAAAAGGAACTGCCCAGACTACCTAAAGATGAAATTGGTAGCCAAAGGTATTTTCTTGGTTGAAGTTAATATTTCTATTAACTGTGCATCGTGGGTGTTAGACACCGCAGCAGGTTCTCATATCTGCAATGATTTGCAGGTGATGGGAGCAGTAAGATACCTGAAGCCCGGGGATAGAATCCTGCGTTTTGGAAACGGAGCTAGGATCGCCGCTGAGGCTATTGGGGACGTCGAATTGGTTTTAGGAATACTTTGGTTTTAAGGGATTGTCTGTACGTACCAACGATAATTAAGAACATCATTTCTATACCAATGCTAGACATTGATGGTTTTAATTTTTCCATTGAAAATGGAGTTTTTAGCATATTTAAAGGTGGTTTAAAGTATGCTTGTGGTACTTTGATAGATGGTCTTTATTCCCTAGAACCTGTTAAATCCGACGTCATGCACATTCAATCTAGAAAAAGAAAATATGATAATCAAACTCCACAACTTTGGCACGCTAGACTTGGACATATTTCCAAGAGTAGGATTCAAAAGCTGGTTTCCTCTAAGGCTCTTGAAATAAAGAACTTGGATGAACTCCCAACTTGCGAATCTTGTCTCAAAGGAAAGATGACCAAATCACCCTTCACAGGGAATCCCGAGCGAACCAAGCAAACATTGGATTTAATCCATACTGACGTTTGTGGACCATTGAGTGTCAATGCGAGAGGAGGATTCTCTTACTTCGTAACATTCACCGACGATTTTAGTCGTTATGGATATGTGTATCTCATGAAACACAAATCCGAAACTTTTGAGAAATTCAAAGAGTTTCGAATGGAAGTTGAGAATCAACTTGGACATAGTATTAAAGCACTTCGTTCTGATAGAGGTGGAGAGTACTTAAGCCAAGAATTCCTTGATTATCTAAAAGAGAATGGAATTCTCGCCCAGCGAACTCCCACTAGGACGCCCCAACTCAATGGAGTGTCCGAGCGGAGGAACCGAACTTTGTTAGACATGGTTCGTTCCATGATGAGCTTTGCTGACCTTCCCTTTTCGTTTTGGGGCTTGGCCCTATTAACTGCATCGAAGATACTAAACATAGTACCTTCGAAGTCAGTGCCGACAACACCGCACCAAGTATGGTATGGTAAGGCACCCGTGTATTCGTATCTACGAGTATGGGGATCTCCTGCGTATGTAAAGAACAAGAAGGGAGATAAGCTAGATAGTAGATCTAGTTTGTGCAAATTTGTGGGGTATCCAAAGGAATCCATTGGATACCTGTTCTTCGATCCTAAAGATCGTAATACGTTCGTATCTAGGAACGCCCACTTCTTGGAAGAGGATTTCCTCTCCAACCGAAATGGGACAATCGTAGAACTTGATGAAGTCCAGGAATCGGACCCATCCTCACAAACAGTGGGAGCTGAACCAGAATTTACTGAACCTACTAGTACACCTACTCTTCGAAGGTCTGATCGAATTCGTAAGGAGCCAGAGCGATTTGGTTTCATTCACGAAAACGAAAGAGGTGATAATGATCCAAGGACCTATCAAGAAGCGATGTCATACATAGACTCGGGTGCGTGGCTCGAAGCCATGCAATCCGAAATGGATTCCATGCATTCCAACAAGGTTTGGACCTTGGTCGATCCACCTGAGGGAACTATCCCTGTAGGATGCAAATGGATCTTCAAGCGTAAGCTTGGAATGAATGGAGAGGTTTTAACTCACAAGGCACGCTTAGTGGCAAAGGGGTATTCTCAAAGGCCTGGAATAGACTATGAGGAAACCTTCTCTCCCGTAGCGATGTCCAAATCCATTCGGATATTGCTTGCCATTGCCGCATGGCATGACTATGAGATATGGCAAATGGACGTAAAGACCGCCTTCCTCAATGGAGACATTGACAAGGAGATCTTTATGCAACAACCTGAAGGTTTTGCGTCCAAAGGAAGTGAACACAAATTATGTAAAATTCAAAGGTCAATATATGGCCTCAAACAGGCATCCCGAACCTGGAACATACGATTTGATGAGACAGTCAAGGCATTTGGCTTCATCAAAAATATATATGAACCTTGTGTGTACAAGAAAAATAGTGGGAGCACAGTACAATTCATTGTTTTGTACGTCGATGACATTTTGTTGATCGGAGACGATATCAAGATGTTAGCACAGACTAAAGCGTGGTTATCCGCACAGTTCTCTATGAAAGATATGGGAGACGCATCTTACGTATTGGGAATACGTATCTATAGGGATAGATCGAAGAAGATGATAGGACTCTCCCAATCTCAGTACATTAACACAATCTTGAAAAGATTCAAGATGGAAGAATCCAAGAGAGGATTGCTTCCAATGAGACATGGTATCTCTCTTTCTAAGTCTATGTGCCCTACAACTGACAAAGAAAAGACGAGAATGTCTCTCATACCTTATGCCTCTGCTATAGGGAGCATAATGTATGCGATGTTGTGTACTCGACCAGACATAGCACACGCTCTAAGTGTAACGAGCCGCTATCAGTCAAATCCAGGCGAAGAGCACTGGACTGCCGTAAAAGCAATCCTAAAGTACCTGCGAAGGACTAAGGATATGTTTTTGGTCTACGGTGGTAGTGGAGAACTGAAACTTGAAGGATTCACTGATGCAAGTTTCCAGTCTGATGTGGATGACTTCAAATCCAACTCTGGATACATATTCCGCATCAATGGTGGAGCAGTCAGTTGGAAAAGCTGTAAACAGTCTACCACTGCTGATTCAACCACAGAAGCAGAATATATTGCAGCATCAGATGCAGCAAAAGAAAGTGTATGGATGAAAAACTTCATCCAAGAACTGGATGTTGTTCCTAGCATTGCTGAACCTGTAGTCGTCTTCTTTGACAACAACGGGGCGATAGCTCAAGCGAAGGAGCCGAGATCACACCATCAATCCAAACACGTACAGAGGAAATACCACGTGATCAGGGAGATCATGGGTAGAGGTGACATGCACATGGAGTATGTCAAATCGGAAGACAACGTAGCTGACCCACTAACTAAGCCACTTTCACAAAAGGCGTTCGATAGTCATCTAGAGAAGATGGGACTTAGAACCATAGGTGAATGGCTTTAGGGCAAGTGGGAGATTGATAGGATAGTGCCCTGCAAGCCAGTTCTGTTAGCTTGTAATAGATCTATCCTGTATGAAACGATCTTTGATTTTATAATGATACGCATGTTTATTTATATATGTATAAGGATAAACAATGGCCAACTTCATCTTTCGCGAATACATTTAAGCGATTGGTTGAAACCATTAGATTACATTTGACTATGGGACGATTCACTTCAGTACTGAGTGCAATCATGAAACAGTCTCAAAGGTCGTAATCTTAAAAGTGTTCCAAGTCATAGATTCCGAACGAGACGGGGTATCGTAGGAATCGCCAAGACTTGTACGAGTATGCATGATTCACATGGAGTGAATTTGTAGTGTTTCATGAGCAAGGAATTTGAGTCCAGTGCATACGAGTAGGTGGTTCAATGGAGGATTGAACGCATCGAACGACCCGAACAGAGAAACCCATTGTGGAAGCGCATGACGCATATCGGTGATGGGATGTTTCTCAAGTAATATAATAGTGTACGATTTAGTCCTTTGACTTGAGGTACTAGGGCGAATTCGGTGCATGGAAGTGCGTACTTAGATCTAGGTATAGACCACGTAGCTTGGTCATAACATGCCTAGGTTGGGTGCGTATGGACATGTACGCGAGTGGTTAGAACCGATATGGAATCTATTGACTCGCCGTAATGGGTGAGAGAATTTCCTATACGATTCTTAGATAATATATCCAAGGATTCTGCGGCCGCAGTCGGTGACGGATTTGGAAAGGGGTTTCCAAATTTAGAAGGTCACAAAGGTATATTATCCTGAATTAGAAAGTATAGCTATCGAGACAATTTAGAGGTGCCGATCAATTCACACACCCTAAGTCTTGATCGGGAATATTAGTCGATAGAAGGACCGTATGTACATGGTAATTATATGAGACGAGGTTCACAAATATCAATTCACCTGAAATTGGGCTTCATGGGCTTGTGGCTAGACATCGACCATGAAGTGTGGGTACTCCTGAATTAATAGAGGATTTAATTCTAGGAGTGGTTAATTAAAGGTTGTTTAATTGACCGGAACAATTTATTGTTCATAAATTAAATCACGAGGGATTCGTGGGCCTACTGCCAGTTGATGGTGAACCCAGAGGGTCACACACAATACAATTGGACGGTGACTGTTATAAAAGGACATGAAAGGAATTAATTGATTTAAAGGTAATTAAATCAATTAAATGAATTAAAAGTATTTAATTCAAGTGGGAGATTAATTAATTGGCTAACTTAATTAATTATTGAGTTGCTAGTTAATTAAAAGAAATATTGATTTAATTGGACTGGACATTTAATTAAAGTAGTTAATTAAATGGAGGATTGCAAGACATGGGCTTCTATTAATTAAAGCCCATAAGGAGTCTTGCAAACCCTAGGTCAGAAGGAGTCTATAAAAGGGGAACTACATGAGCTTAAAAGCTAACACCCTGAAAAGAAAACCCTAGCCTCCCTCTGCCCTAAGTAGCCGCCCCCTCTCCAAGCTAACCCTAGTTAGCCGCCGCCGCCACCACTAGCTGCCGCCACTCTGCTGTCGTGGGTTTCTTGGTGCCGCCGCCGTGTACTCCTCGTTCCATTGTGTTAGATCTTGATCTGTTAAGAGATCTAATACAATCCTGCAATAACAAATCTCCTGAATCCAGTTCTGAGCCTAAGATCTTGAGGTGTTGCCAGAATCCAATTGGTGTGGACTATCCCTGGAGGTGAGACACTTGGATCACTCCTGTGAACCGGAGGTTTCCACCACCTTGCCTGTGGTGAGGTATATCGCAAAAACCCCCTTTGTTAATTCATTGTGTGCGTTTTTGTTTAAGTTTTTGTATACATAATATGGAGACTTCTTATATGGGACCATTGGATACCTCGAAAAATTTTAAATTCCGCACTTTGTTGTCTGACAAATCGAGCTATATCCCAACACAAGACTCGCAAGTTGGGAGTTCATCCAAGTTCTTTATTTCAAGAGCCTTAGAGGAAACCAGCTTTTGAATCCTACTCTTGGAAATATGTCCAAGTCTAGCGTGCCAAAGTTGTGGAGTTTGATTATCATATTTTCTTTTTCTAGATTGAATGTGCATGACGTCGGAATTTGTAAGTTCTAAGGAATAAAGACCATCTATCAAAGTACCACGAGCATACATTAAACCACCTTTAAATATGCAAAAAACTCCATTTTCAATGGAAAAATTAAAACCATCAATATCCAGCATAGGAATAGAAATGATGTTCTTAATAATGTTTGGTACGTACAGACAATCCCTTAAAATTAAAGTAAAATTTCCTAAAACCAATTCGACGTCCCCAATTGCCTCAGCGGCGATCCTAGCTCCGTTTCCAAAATGCAGGATTCTATCCCCGGGCTTCAGGTATCTTACTGCTCCCATCACCTGCAAATCATTGCAGATATGAGAACCTGCTGCGGTGTCTAACACCCACGATGCACAGTTAATAGAAATATTAACTTCAATCAAGAAAATACCTTTGGCTGCCAATTTCATCTTTAGGTAGTCTGGGCAGTTCCTTTTCCAGTGCCCTGCTTTCTTGCAGTGGAAACATTCGTCTTCTGGGCTCTTGCGCTTATTTTCAACCACCTTTGTGACTGCCTTCGAAGAAAATACCTTCTTCTTCTTCTTCCTACCTTTCTTGGGCTTTGCAGCCTTCGATTGGTGTGCAATCATTACCGGCTTCTCTTTCTTGAGAGTCGATTCTGCCGTTACCAACAAATTGGTCAGTTCGTGAAGAGCGAGGGTTCTATCCTCCATGTTGAAGTTCAACACGAACTGGTCAAAAGAACGGGGCAGCGTATGGAGAAGGAGGTCAGTGCTAAGATCAGCGTGCAAGTCTACTTCCAATCGCCCCAGTTTTTCAACCAGGTTGATGAAACGCAGACAGTGATCCTTGACACTGCTTCCCTCAGCCATCTTGAGATGAAACAACTCCTTAGTGGTCGCGAACCTTTCGGTACGAGACCTCTCTCCAAACATCTGTTGGAGATGTAGAAGTATCTCTCTAGCAAGCGGCATGGCAGCATGCTGTTTCTGCAGTTCATTCGACATCGAGGCTAGCATGAGACATCGAACCTGAAGATCATCATCAACCCTTTTAGCATGGGCGGTTCGTTGTTCCTCACTAGCTCGTGCTGCGGGTGCAGCAGGCATGGGTGTGTCGAGCACATAGCTACGTCGCTCGGAGTCGAGGACGATTCTGAGATTTCTCAGCCAGTCAACAAAGTTTGAGCCATTCAATTTGTTTGCGTCGAGGATAACAGATAATGGATTTTTAGACATTGTACTTAATATCTACAAATGGAAAGAAGACAACATTTAGCTAACTGATCTTATGCCTAATACTTATAATTATCGAATTTGGACTTGTTTTCGAAAAAGTTCTCCCACTATTTTATCGAAACAATCACCCCTTTGACTGCTCGGGAAATTTAATTCCTAGTAGGTCTTGACGTCCCAGCAGCAATTAATTGCACCCACGACTCGTGGCCATACAACCAATTCTCCAGGTAGGTATACTTTTTACCAATTGTGTTACTCCACAACCTTCAAGCTATTTTGCCTCGGCTTTCGCACTTATCTAGCACTGCTACATCATAAATGTTACTAATCGTTAAGTCTAACCCATCAATCGTGATGAGCAACGGGCCCGGTCGTGAGTTCTCCGTAACTAGTTATCGGTCGATCCTCACATCCCGACCAGTCCTCACCCTTGTCATGTTTAGTTAAAAACAGGAGTCAAGGAATTTCACGTATTGTCCCTTTCTTCGACTCGGGTGCCAGACTCCGGATCACCTCTATCGATAAGTAGACAACATACGTTAGTCCCTATTGATGGAAGGCTTGGATTTATATAAATACTTCATTTTATTTTAATCCAATATGACTTAATATTTAATTCGAGAGGGGAATTTCTGGTTTTGAAAGTTTGTACTAACTCTCCTCGAGATCTCACCGATTCAGTTATGCTTTATCTTTTATTACGATCTAGATTCTAGCGCGCATCTCATACAAGCTAAATATAAATCGACAAAATAAATAAAAGCCATACAAGCCTAGCATGCATGCTACCACAATATGTTTTCGATCGGGAGCCTCCTATGCAGGCCATCATCGAGCCAATGATGTTGGCCCTATTGGTCAATCTAAAGGGTTTGCAAATGGGCCTATGCTATTACACAATGTACCACGCATACATGGCCTTCATGTCTTCTTGGGTTCCCACCTTGCTTGTAAACGGGCCTCCATACTAAACTAGGAAAGCAGTAAAGCCCTATTCTATTACAAAGGCTCAAAATGGCCCAAAAACATAATAGGCTCGCAGTCCCAATAAAAAACCAAACAATAAATTAAACCAATCACATCTAACCTAAGGTCAAGGCTCGGCTCGATCGAAAACCACGTAAACAATTCACATAGAGCAAGAAACAAGCAAACATCCTTTACCTATTTCTTTCTTAATTTTAAAACTACCTTTTAAAACTAACTTCCTATGATTCTTACTTTTTAGTCACTACTAATTATGACAAAATGAATATTCGGGTAAACAAAAATAAATTTTCTGCTCAAATTCAGATTCTGTTTTTCAACTTTTGAAAATTGCAATTTCGCCCCTCAACTTTCGAAAATTGCACTTTGACCCCAAAACTTTTAAAAAGTTACAAAAACACCCCTGGGCAGATTTGGGCAGATTCCAGAAAATAATATTTTGAATTCTGAAAATTTTCGATTTTTCAAATTGACCCCTCAAGTTTCGGTTATTGCAAAACAACCCCAAAGTTTTTGGAAATTACAAATTGACCCCAAAAAGCGTGCGACCAGATTTGCAAAAACAGTCCGTAATTTTGAAAATTCCAGATTCCAAAAATTCGAATTTTTCAGCCCTCTAAAACCCTATATGCGATTTTTAGTATAAAGAGTCCTGAAGTTTTCAAAAACTATAAAAACGGCACAGATCTAAAAAAGCAGTTTTACCCAATCATAGATCCAGTCATAACAAGTAAGAATCAACTTACAGAACATAATTATCACGTGTTTACATATACATAATTAAACATATATGGTGAAAACACATTATGTTCAGGCTTTTCGTATAATAATGATGGAGTTGGCTCTGATACCACTGTTGGGATAGTGGTTGGGATGCCTCGATTGTCAGAACAACGACAGTGCAGAATTTAAAATTTTTCGAAGCACCCAAGGTCCCATAAGAATTCTCCATATCAATTATACGCAAGCAAGAACAAAAACACACATAGAAATAGAACAAGGGTGTTTATGCGATATACCTCACCACAGGCAAGGTGGTGGCAACCTTCGATTCTGATTCTGCAACTGGATCTGGATCTAAATCTGGTTCACAGAAGTGATCCAAGCGTCTCACCTCCAAAGTAAGTCCACACCAATTGGGTTCTGGCAACACTGATAGGATAGTGCCCAGCAAGCCAACAAATATAAGCTTGTTTAGGTACTTCCTTTAGAAGCAATCTTATGATTCATAAGATAATACGCCCGTTTATTCATAGTACGTGAATTAAACAATGGCCAACTTCATCTCTCGCGAACGTATATAAGCGATTGGATGAAACCCTGAGATCACTCATGACTACGGGATTATTCACTTCAGTATTGGGTGCGATTAATCATTAAACAGTCTCAAAGGTCGTGATCTCAAAAATGTTCCAAGTCATAGATTCATATCAAGACGGGGTATCGAATGAATCGTCAAGACTTGTGGGATTATGCATGATTCACATGAAGTGAATTTGTTGCCGTTTCATGAACAAGGCATTGAATGCTAGTGCATATGACTAGGTGGTTCGATAGGGGATCGAACGCATCGAACGACCCGAACAGAGAGACCCATCGTGGAAGTGCGTTAAGCATATCGGTAATGGGATGTCTCTCAAGACTTATAATAGTGTACGATTTAGTCCTTTGACTTGAGGTACTATGACGGATTCGGTACACGGGAATACGTACTTTGATTTAGGAGCCGATCACATAGCTTGGTCATTGTGCGACTACTTTGGGTACGTATGAACGTGTGCGCGGATAGTTAGTACTAATATTGGATCTATCGACTCATCCTGATAAGATGAGAGAATTTCCTGTACGTTCTTAGATAATAAATCCGAGGAATCTACGGCCGTAGTCGGTGACGGATTTGGAAAGGGGTTTCCAAATTTAGCAGTCACACTGGAATTATTATCCTGAATTAGAAAGTACAGAATTGAGATAATTAGAGGTGCCGACCAATTCACACACCCTAGGTCTCAATCGGGAAATTAGTCGCTAGAAGGACCGTATGTACATGGCATTTATAAGAGGTGAAGGTTCACGAAATCAATTCACCTGAAGTTGGGCCTCATGGGCTTGTGGCTAGACATCGACCATGAGGTGTGGGTACTCCTGAATTAATAAGGAAATTAATTCTGGAGTGGTCAATTAAAGTGGTTAATTGATCGGAGCAATTAATTGCTCACTAATTAAATCACGAAAGTCGTGAGCCTGCTGCCAATTGATGGTGAACCTAGAGGGTCACACACAATACAGTTGGACAGTGACAGTCTGAAAGGAATCAATTGATTTAAGGAATTAAATCAATATATGAATTAAAGTATTAATTCATGAAGAAGAATAATTAATTAGAAGTAACTAATTAATTAATCGAGAATTAAAGTGTTAATTCGAAGTGGAGAATCATTAATTAGAAGTAACTAATTAATGAATCAATTGGAATTTCTAATTGATTAAATCCTCAATTAAAGTGTTAATTGGAAAGGATTAATTAATTAATAGTGGATTAATTAATTAAACACATGGGCCGATCCATATGAAAGTTAATTGATCTAGGATTAATTAATTTAAGCATATGGGCCGATTATTGTAAAGATAAATTAATCTGGGATTAATTAATCTTGCATGGGCTGATTTTGGGAACAATGATCAAATTAAGTTTAGGACTAATTAAAAGCACATGGGCCGATTTTATTGAATGAGGTTGGCCGATTTTTGCTTGATTATTTAGTCTTGAATTAATGTTGATTATGTTTGATTATGATAGGGATTAAGAGTTTGTGTTATCTTGTGTAACTAGGAAAGAGATTGAAAGATATCTTGTTTCCTAAAGTGATAAGATTGTGTATATCTTGTTTCTTGATAAGAAGATATTCTTTCAAGAATTAGATGTCTATTAGGAGAAGGAGTCTTCTAATAGAGATATCTATAAATACTAGATACACATAATCTAATCACAAGAGAGAACCCTAAGAGATTTATTCTAAGCAAGAAAGAAAATCACAACACAAGAAAACACATCAAGGCCGAAAATTTCAGCCCCCTCTCGCCCCTAATTGCATAATCGAACCCTATAGAAATCGCCCTCCCTGTGTAGGATTTTTCTCCAATTCTTCTTCCCGGATCCGCATCAAATTCCTGACGAGACGATTCCTTAATCCTAGTTCTGAGCCTGGGGATTTCGCGAAGTCACTCAAATCCAACTGGTGTGGACTATCTCTAGAGGCACAACACTTGGGGTGCTCTAGTGAACAACCGAAGACCGGAGGAAACCACCACCTTGCCTGTGGTGAGGTAAAATGGCTTTTACCACCTATTTAATTTTAGTATATGCATGCTCTAATTAAATTCAACCTTTATTCATATGTGCTAATAAGAAACCCTGGGATTTGGTGTATGATAAAAAATTTTAAATTCCGCACTGTTGTAGTTGACAAATTTATACCCAAAAAACCCAACAGTGGTATCAGAGCCTAACTTATTATGCACATATGAAAAAGGCCTGAACACTTCAAATTTTCGTGAATATGTTTATTTGTCGTGTTCTTTGCATGGATCTTGCTGATTATGATTAATTATGTGTTCAGGTAAATAGCATAATTCTTATTTGGGCCAGATCTGCAATTTGCGATTATTACAGGACTAATACTGCAATTTACGATTTTTAAAAAAAATCTGGACAGAATCTGAAATTTAACTTTTCTGGAAATTTTGGGCTGAAATTGAAAATCTGTTTTTCAAGCGATAAGGGGTCTGTTTTGCAATTTTCGTAAGTTGTGGGGCTGTTTTGCAATTTACGAAAACTTTAGGGGCTGTTTTGCGATAAATAAAAGTTTCTGGAAATAAAAATTATTATTTCTGTTTTCTGGGCCAATTTGCAAGTTCTGGAATTTTTGGGGCTGATTTGTTATTTCCAAAAGTTTTGGGGTCAAAAAGTAATTTTCGAAAATTGAAGGACCAAACTGTAATTTTCAAAATTTGAAATTTCCAGAATCTGAATTATGTTTAAAAGGAGTTTTATTATCCGAAGGATTAATTTTTCATAATTAGTAGTGGACTAAAGTAAGAACCATGAGATATTTTAAAAGGGGTTTTAAAATAGAAGTTGTGATTTAATTTTAAAAGGGGTTTTAAAATAAAATCAAAGTGTCTTTTTAAAAAGGGGTTTTAAAATGATAAGTAAAAGATTGTTTTAGAAAGGGGTTTTAAAACTAGAATCTAAAGTTATTTTAAAAGGTAATTTTAAAATAATATAAGAAATAAGAAAATTATAATTTTGCTTGTTTCTTGCTCAACGTGAAATTGTTTACGTGGTTTTCGATCGCGCCGAGCCTTGACCTTTAGGTTAGATGTGATTGGTTGTTTTAATCTTATTGGTTTTATTGGGCCTGCGAGCCTTATGTTTTTGGGCCACTTTGAGCCATTGTAATAGATATGGCTTTACTGTTTTATTAGTTTAGGATGGAGGCCCGTTACAAGCAAGGTGGGAGCCCAAGAAGACTAAAGGCCATGTATGCATGGTAAAATGTGTAATAGAGTAGGTCTCTGTGAAACCTAATAGATTGACCAATAGGACCATCGTCTTTGGCTCGATGGTGGTCCGCATAGGAGGCTCCCGATCGAAAACATACTGTGGTAGCATGCATGCTAGGTGTGAATGTTTTATTTTATTTGTTGATTTATTTTTGGCTTGCGCGCTAGAATTTAGATCACTAAATAAGTTATAAAGCATAATTAATGCGGTGAGATCTCGAGGAGAGTTACCTCAAACTTCCTAAAACCGAAAATCCCCTCTCGAATTAAAATATTAAGTCATATTGGGTAAACTATAAAATGAAGTTTTATAGATCCAAGCCTTCCATCAATAGGGACTAGTGTATGTTGTCTACTTATCGATAGAGGTGATCCAGAGTCTGGCACCCGAGTCGAAGAAAGGGACAATACACGAAATTCCTTGATTCTTGTTTTTAACTAAACTCGACAAGGGTGGGGACTGGTCGGGATGTGAAAATCGACCGATAACCAGTTACGGGGATTTCATGACCGGGCCAGTTTCTCATCAAGATTGACTGGGTTAGACTTAAACGAGTAGTAACATTTATGATGTAGCAGTGCTAGATAGATGCGAAAATCGAGGCAAAATAGCTTGAAGGTTGTGGAGTAACACAATTGGTAAAAGTATACCTACCTAGGGAATTAATTGTATGACCGCGAGTCGTGGGTGCAATTAATGTCTGCCGGGACGTCAAGACCTACTAGGAAATAGAATTTCCCGAACAATGCAAGGGGTTATTGTTTCTATAAAATAGTGGGAGAACTTTTTCGATAGAAAGACCAATCTTCGTTAATTATAAGTATTATCTTAAATCTGTCTGCTTATTGTTGTCTGTTATTTATATTTAGCCATGCCAAAATTCACTGCCAATTGCGAACAAACTATATTGCAAATCTGGATATCATCACTCCACGATGAAGGCATGACTGGGTACAAAAATATTAATAAATATTGCACTTACCTGATCAAGAGGCTAAAACGAATCGATGAGCTTGGAGCTATATTGACTCTAGATGATAAGATGGTAATCATCACAAATGGCCTGCCTGAATCATTCTCTCATTTTATCGATCATTGTGAAGTTCCACACAAAGGAATTGAGACCGATGATTTGCATAAGTTGTTAGAAAAATATGAGAAAGCCCTCGAAAGAGGACAAGGATTGATCGAAGGAAAGAATTGTCCCTTATGTAAGAAAAATGAGGAACTGAGTAACATGACTGATGAGGAATTCCGAAACATACTTGACCAAGGTATAACCTAAGTTATTTCCTTTTTGATGAAAAACATCTTAAGATCTTCTTTTGATGTAAATCATCTAACATTTCTGGTTTCTGTAAAAGTGTTTACAGAGGATGACTGGAACGTGCTGCATGTAACCAAGTTTGGGTTTCAATTGCACATGAGGGAAACATACTTCAAGGAATGGGTCAAGGAGCATCTGGATTTTTCTTATTAGCACATGTTTTTCTTAGATTCTGGATTTAGGCATTAGTTAGAGTTTTGTCTATTTACTTCAAACATTGTTCGAAACATTTTTAGCTTTACCATTATGAATGGAGTTATTTTAATTAAAGCTTTTAATTCGTACATAACTGCTTTACCGTTGTAAATGAAGCAAAGAAATAAGCATTGATAAAACTTAAACAATTATGCTAGATCAAGAAAAGAAAAACAAATTAGATAATTATCCACATTCGATCATAATTCCTAAAAGAAGGAATCAATGAATTGTTTTCAATCATGACTCTTGAAAAATAGAAGATTGATGAATTCAAAACATGCGAATCCTGTCTGAGTAGGAAATCAATCGATTGAATGAAGGTATTTTGAAATACCAAGTGTTTAATGAATGAAATTCGTGAACACACATGTGGATCACTAAAATAATAGTGCGAGTTATTAATTGCTTCATAAAGTATCCTAATAGCATTTAGGATATGAGTGCTTTGAAAGTACAAGTTTTTGGAAAGGTTGAAGGGTTCAAAGTGTTTCATAAAGGCACTAAGTAAAGTGCAAGTATGGAAATGTTGAAAGGATTCAAAGGATTCCAAAATCGAAGCAATTAAGGGCATTAAAGTATGATCATTCGATATAATCGAAGTGATTAATACATAATCCCTAAATAACTCAAATTATCTAAATCGAGAATAGAATTCTTAAATAGCAAATTAAATCAAATAAAAGGAATCGAACTATGAAAGACTAGATTCATTCCTTAAATTAGTATTGCTAAAACTCCTCAATCAATTCTAGGGGTCAACCCCATGACTCTAGAAGGGTACTTTGACTAAGTAACTTATTTAAGTCAATTCCTTCGAAAAACCGTACTAACCCAAGTATGGTATATCATCCATGAATGATAAAATTGGATAGCGGATCCAATTGAGAAAATTTGTAGGGTATTCAACGAAATCCATTGAATACCTGTTCCATGATCCTAAAGAACGAAAGTAGTCCGTTCCTGAGGATTCCCAATTCTTAGAGGGTGGTTCCCTCGCTAATAGAAATGGGATTTTACCATGGAACTTGATGAAGTCCTAGACTTGGACACATCCCTACAAATAGTGGGAGTATATTTCCAAACCTACTGAACCAAAATTTTGTACACCAAATTTCGAAGATTCGATCAAATTCGAAAAGGAACTAGTACGTTCACGAATATGATCGATTGGATAGTGATCCAAGAACTTTCGAAATATCTATGCATAACATAGATTCGGGCACATAGCTTAAACGCCATGTGATCTAAGTAGATTGTGAATAATCTATTTGGAGACAACGAATCATAGAAGCTTCGTGTGACTGCGAATAATATCCATTAGATTTAAATACAAAGGAAAATCTATGACTCTGGACCAGTATCCCGAAGCTGGAACATGCAACTAGATGAGATAGTCAAAGTAGTTGACTTTATCAAAATTGCATGTAAATCTCAATGTACAAAAGAATCAGTGGGAGTTTTTACATTGTTCGTAATATAAACACTAAAGTTGACATAGATGTTGTAAGAGTGTTAAACGCAGACGAAAGCGTGTTCATTCACGCAATTCTTCATTAAAAGATTTAAGGGATACATCTCACGTATTGGCAGTACGTATCTATTTTGATAGATTAAAGAAGATGTGTGAAATCCCAAAATCTTAGTACATGGACGAAAACTGAATAAAATCAGTATGGAAAGTCATAGTGAGGACAGTTTCCATAGAGATATAAAATCTCTCTCAAAGTCAAGGAGCCCTACATTTGATGAGAAAAGAGGATAATATCTCTGAACACCTTCCATATAAAAGGTGGCATAGTATTTGCAACGTCATGTACAAGACCAGACTAAACACTTGCTATGAGTTTCATAAGCTGATGTTAGTCGAACACCAGTAAGGAGTACTGAATTACCGAAAAGAGCATTTCTTAAGAACTCTGGGAGTTTTGAGGATATATTGCTGGTCAACGGTAATAATGAAGAATTGGAACTCGAAGGATTTAGTGATTCGAGTTTCCCGTTTGAAGTGAATATAATATTCTGGTTTTATGGGGCAACGATGATTTGAAAGGGGTTCAAAAGGGCAATCGATGCCAGGTAACCATAAAACAGAATATTTCGCAGTATTGAATACAGCGAAGGAAAGTGTTTGGACGAAAACTTCTTCCAACAAACTGGAAGTAGTACCTAGCATTGCGAGGCCGATAGTTATCTTCAATGATAACTTAAGGCAATTGCTTTAGCAAAGGAATAGAGATCTCACCCATGATCTAAACACAAATATACCATATGATCTGGAAAATCATAGGTAGAATAAGACGTGGGGGCACGTCAAGAGACAACATAGCAGATCCACTAATTAAATCATAATCACAAAAGGGTTCGACGGACATCTGGAGTGAGATGGGCCTTAGAAACGTATGTGGTTGGCTTTAGGGCAAGTGGGAGATTGATAGGATAGTACCCAGCAAGCCAACAAATATAAGCTTGTTTAGGTACTTCCTTTAGAAGCAATCTTATGATTCATAAGATAATACGCCCGTTTATTCATAGTACGTGAATTAAACAATGGCCAACTTCATCTCTCGCGAACGTATCTAAGCGATTGGATGAAACCCTGAGATCACTCATGACTACGGGATTATTCACTTCAGTATTGGGTGCGATTAATCATGAAACAGTCTCAAAGGTCGTGATCTCAAAAATGTTCCAAGTCATAGATTCATATCGAGACGGGGTACCGAATGAATCGTCAAGACTTGTGGGATTATGCATGATTCACATGAAGTGAATTTGTTGTCGTTTCATGAACAAGGCATTGAATGCTAGTGCATATGACTAGGTGGTTCGATAGGGGATCGAACGCGTCGAACGACCCGAACAGAGAGACCCATCGTGGAAGTGCGTTAAGCATATCGGTAATGGGATGTCTCTCAAGACTTATAATAGTGTACGATTTAGTCCTTTGACTTGAGGTACTATGGCGGATTCGGTACACGGGAATACTTACTTTGATTTAGGAGCCGATCACATAGCTTGGTCATTGTGCGACTACTTTGGGTACGTATGAACGTGTGCGCGGATAGTTAGTACTAATATAGGATCTATCGACTCATCCTGATAAGATGAGAGAATTTCCTGTACGTTCTTAGATAATAAATCCGAGGAATCTACGGCCGTAGTCGGTGACGGATTTGGAAAGGGGTTTCCAAATTTAGCAGTCACACTGGAATTATTATCCTGAATTAGAAAGTACAGAATTGAGATAATTAGAGGTGCCGACCAATTCACACACCCTAGGTCTCAATCGGGAAATTAGTCGCTAGAAGGACCGTATGTACATGGCATTTATAAGAGGTGAAGGTTCACGAAATCAATTCACCTGAAGTTGGGCCTCATGGGCTTGTGGCTAGACATCGACCATGAGGTGTGGGTACTCCTGAATTAATAAGGAAATTAATTCTGGAGTGGTCAATTAAAGTGGTTAATTGATCGGAGCAATTAATTGCTCACTAATTAAATCACAAAAGTCGTGAGCCTGCTGCCAATTGATGGTGAACCTAGAGGGTCACACACAATACAGTTGGACAGTGACAGTCTGAAAGGAATCAATTGATTTAAGGAATTAAATCAATATATGAATTAAAGTATTAATTCATGAAGAAGAATAATTAATTAGAAGTAACTAATTAATTAATCGAGAATTAAAGTGTTAATTCGAAGTGGAGAATCATTAATTAGAAGTAACTAATTAATGAATCAATTGGAATTTCTAATTGATTAAATCCTCAATTAAAGTGTTAATTGGAAAGGATTAATTAATTAATAGTGGATTAATTAATTAAACACATGGGCCGATCCATATGAAAGTTAATTGATCTAGGATTAATTAATTTAAGCATATGGGCCGATTATTGTAAAGATAAATTAATCTGGGATTAATTAATCTTGCATGGGCATATTTTGGGAACAATGATCAAATTAAGTTTAGGACTAATTAAAAGCACATGGGCCGATTTTATTGAATTAGGTTGGCCGATTTTTGCTTGATTATTTATTCTTGAATTAATGTTGATTATGTTTGATTATGATAGGGATTAAGAGTTTGTGTTATCTTGTGTAACTAGGAAAGAGATTGAAAGATATCTTGTTTCCTAAAGTGATAAGATTGTGTATATCTCTTTTCTTGATAAGAAGATATTCTTTCAAGAATTAGATGTCTATTAGGAGAAGGAGTCTTCTAATAGAGATATCTATAAATACTAGATACACATAATCTAATCACAAGAGAGAACCCTAAGAGATTTATTCTAAGCAAGAAAGAAAATCACAACACAAGAAAACACATCAAGGCCGAAAATTTCAGCCCCCTCTCGCCCCTAATTGCATAATCGAACCCTATAGAAATCGCCCTCCCTGTGTAGGATTTTTCTCCAATTCTTCTTCCCGGATCCGCATCAAATTCCTGACGAGACGATTCATTATTCCTAGTTCTGAGCCTGGGGATTTCGCGAAGTCACTCAAATCCAACTGGTGTGGACTATCTCTAGAGGCACAACACTTGGGGTGCTCTAGTGAACAACCGAAGACCGGAGGAAACCACCACCTTGCCTGTGGTGAGGTAAAATGGCTTTTACCACCTATTTAATTTTAGTATATGCATGCTCTAATTAAATTCAACCTTTATTCATATGTGCTAATAAGAAACCCTGGGATTTGGTGTATGATAAAAAATTTTAAATTCCGCACTGTTGTAGTTGACAAATTATACCCAAAAAACCCAACAAACACCTCAAGATCTTAGGCTCAGAACTGGATTCAGGAAGTTTGTCGAAGCAGGATTGTGTAGATTCTCTTGACAGGTCAAGATCTATCACAGAGGAACGGAGGGAGATGATCGGCGGCACAAGAGCAGCCCACGGCAGCAGGGTGGCGGCGTCTCTTGGTGGTGGCGGCGGCTAGGGCTTCTAGCACTAGGGGGCGGCGGCTAGGGTTGAGAGTAGAGCTAGGGTTTTCTTCTTAGGGTGTTCGCTTATGAGCTCAAGTAGATCCCCTTTATATAGACTCCCTCAACCTAGGTTTTGCATGACTCCTTATGGGCTTTTAATTAAAAGCCCATGTCTTGCAAGCCTAGTTCATTTAATTAATTGCTTAATTAAATGCCCAGTCCAATTAAATCATTATTTCTTTTATATAATTAATTAGCAACTCAATTAAGTATTTAATTAATTAAGTTAGCCAATTAATTAATCTCCCACTTGAATTAAATACTTTTAATTCATTTAATTGATTTAATTACCTTTAAATCAATTAATTCCTTTTGTATCCTTTTCAACAGTCACCGTCCAATTGTATTGTGTGTGACCCTCTGGGTTCACCATCAATTGGCAGCAGGCCCACGAATTCCTCGTGATTTAATTTATGAACAATAAATTGCTCCGGTCAATTAAACAACCTTTAATTGACCACTCCTAGAATCAATTCCTCTATTAACTCAGGAGTACCTACATTTCATGGTCGATGTCTAGCCACAAGCCCATGAAGCCTAACTTCAGGTGAATTGATACTTGTGAACCTCGTCTCATATAATTACCATGTACATACGGTCCTTCTATCGACTAATATTCCCGATCAAGACTTAGGGTGTGTGAATTGATCGGCACCTCTAAATTTGTCTCGATAGCTATACTTTCTAATTCAGGATAATATACCTTTGTGACCTTCTAAATTTGGAACCCCTTTCCAAATCCGTCACCGACTGCGGCCGCAGATTCCTTGGATATATTATCTAAGAATCGTATAGGAAATTCTCTCATCCATTACGATGAGTCAATAGATTCCATATCGGTACTAACCATTCGCGTACATGTCCATACGCACCCAACCTAGGCATGTTATGACCAAGCTACGTGGCCTATACCTAGATCTAAGTACGCACTTTCATGCACCGAATTCGCCCTAGTACCTCAAGTCAAAGGACTAAATCGTACACTATTATATTCCTTGAGAAACATCCCATCACCGATATGCGTCATGCGCTTCCACAATGGGTTTCTCTGTTCGGGTCGTTCGATGCGTTCAATCCTCCATTGAACCACCTACTCATATGCACTGGCCTCAAATGCCTTGCTCATGAAACGCTACAAATTCACTCCATGTGAATCATGCATACTTGTACAAGTCTTTTCGATTCCTACGATACCCCGTCTCGTTTTGGAATCTATGACTTGGAACAGTTTTTAAGATTACGACCTTTGAGACTGTTTCATGATTGCACTCAGTACTGAAGTGAATCGTCCCATAGTCAAATGTAATCTAAGGGTTTCATCCAATCGCTTAAATGTATTCGCGAAAGATGAAGTTGGCCATTGTTTATCCTTATACATATATAAATAAACATGCGTATTATTATAAAATCAAAGATCGTTTCATACAGGATAGATCTATTACAAGCTAACAGAACTGGCTTGCAGGGCACTATCCTATCATTACACCCATGACTCGTGGCCATACAATTAATTCTCCAGGTAGGTATACTTTTACCAATTGTGTCACTACACAACCTTGAAGCTATTTTGCCTCGGTTTTCACACTCATCTAGCACCGCTACATCATAAGTGTTACTAATCGTTAAGTATAACCCTTCAATCATGATGAGCAACAGGCCCGATCGTGAATTCTCCGTGACTAGTTATCGGTCGATATTCACATCCCGACCAGTCCTCACCCTTGTCGAGTTTAGTTAAAAATAGGAATCATGAAATTTCGCATATTGTCCCTTTCTTCAACTCAGGTGCCAGACTCTGGATCACCTCTGTCAACAAGTAGACAACTTACGCTAGTTCCTATTGATGGAAGGCTTGGATCTTTAAAACTTCGTTTTACAAGTACCCAATTTGACTTAATATTTAATTCGAGAGGGGAATTTCGGGTTTGAAAGTTATACTAACTCTCCTCGAGATCTCACCGCATAAATTATGCTTTATCTTTTATCTACGATCTAGATTCTAGCGCACATCACATACAAGCCAAACATAAATCGATAAACAAATTAAAACCATACAAGCCTAGCATGCATACTACCACAATATGTTTTCGATCGGGAGCTTCCTATGTGGGTCATCGAGCCATGATGCTGGCCCAATTGGTCAATCTAAAGGGTTCCCAAAAGACCTAGGCTATTACATAAACAACCATGCATACATGGCCTTCATCTCTTCTTGGGCTCCCACCTTGCTTGTAACGGGCCTCCATCCTAAACTAATAAAGCAGTAAAGCCCTATTCTATTACAAAGGCTCAAAGTGGCCCAAAAACAACATAAGGCTCGCAGGCCCAATAAAAACCAAACAATAAATTAACTCAATCACATCTACCCAAGGGTCAAGGCTCAGCATGATCGAAAACCACGTAAACAGTTCACTTAGAGTAAAAAACAGTTTAACAACTTTTTACGTATTTCATTCTTATTCTTAAAACACCTTTTAAAAATATTTTCTTATGATTCTTACTTTTTAGTCACTACTAATTATGACAAAATCAATCTTCGGGTAAACAAAACAAGTTTCCTGCTTAAAATCAGATTCGGATTTTTCAACTTTTGAAAATTGCAGTGCGACCCCTCAACTTTCGGAAATTGCACTTTTGACCCCAAAGTTTTTGAAATGTTACAAAACACCACTAAAAACCAATTCGGCCAGAGGACAAGAAAATAAAATTTTGAATCCAGAAAATTTTCGATTTTGCAAATACACCCCTGAAACAGTCCTTTAATTTTCGGAAATTGCAAAAATGACCATAAAATACTTACCGACCAGAATTGCAAAAACAGTCCAGATTTTCCAAAAAATTTCCAGAAAATAAAATTTCCAGCCCTAATATTGAAATTTGCGATTTTTGCATAAAAGTCCTGAAGTTCGAAAAACTATAAATTTGCCACAGATCTGAAAAAACAATTTTACCCAATCGTAGGTCTAGTCATAACAAGTAAGAATCAACACACAGAACATAAATAACACATGTATCCATATATTTATTCACGTTCAGGCCTTTTCGCATAATAATAATGGAGTTGCCTTTGATACTACCGTTGGGATATCTCGGTTGTCAAAACAACGACAGTGTGGAATTTAAATTTTTTTCGAAGTTACCTATTAGTCCCATGATACATAAAACCATCTTATATATGCGAAAAGGTTGAATCGCGCAACAAAGATAAATAAAGGGGCACTACAACAAAAATGATATTTGGTGGCATCAAGCTTGATGGCATTTTGAAGAAAATGTGGGAAAAAATTAATATAGTTACATTTTTTTTAAAATGTCAGAAATTATAAATGTTAAATACACTATTTAGTGACATTTTACTATATTATGGTTTTGTGTGCGGCTAGGGTTTAGGGGGCGGTTCAGGGTTTTGTGTGCAAGAATGAGATTAGGTTTCCAACTTCTTCTTTGAGTATTACTTAGACTCCTTTTATAAACCTCCCACTTAACCTAGTCTTGCAAGACTTCTTCTGGGATTTTAATTAAAGGCCCATGTCTTGCAAGTTAATTTAATTAACCCATTAATTAATAAATTAATATCTCTCTCTTAATTAATTAACACTTTAATTAATATTTAATTAACTAGATCATCTAATTAATTAGTACTCCAATTGAATTAACACTTTAATTCATTTATTGATTTAACATCCTTAAATCAAGTATTTCCTTTTATGACTGTCACTGTCCAACTATATTGTGTGTGACCTTCTAGGTTCACCATCAATTGGCAGCAGGCCCACGAGCTCTTCGTGATTTAATTTACGAGCAGTTAATTGTTCCCATCAATTAAACCCCTTTAATTGACCACTCCAGATTTAATCTCCCTTATCAATTCAGGAGTACCCACACTTCATGGTCGATGTCTAGCCACAAGCCCATGAAGCCCAACTTCAGTTGAATTTATATTTGTGAACCTCACCTCTTATAAATGCCATGTACATACGGTCATTCTATCGACTTAATTTCCCGATCAAGACATAGGGTGTGTGAATTGATCGGTACCTCTAATTTTCTCGATAACTATACTTTCTAATTCCGGATAATAATCCAGTGTGACTGCTAAATTTTGGAAACCCCTTTCCAAATCTATCATCGAATGCGGCCGCAGATTCCTCGTATATATTATCTAAGAATTGTATAGGAAATTCCCTCATCCATTACGATGAGTCGGTAGATTCCATATTGGTACTAACCACTCGCATACACAACTATACGCACCCAACCTAGGCACATTATGGTCAGGCTACGTGACCTGTACCTAGATCTAAGTACGTACACTCATGTACCGAATTCGCCCTAGCACCTCAAATCTAAGGATTGAATTGTACACTATTATAAGTCTTGAGAAACGTCCCATCACCGATATGCGTCATGCGCTTCCACAATGGGTTTCTCTGTTCGGGTCGTTCGATGCGTTCGATCCCCTATCGAACCACCTACTCATTTGCACCGACATCAAAATGTCTTGTTCATGAAACTCTACAAATTCACTTCATGTGAATAATGCATATTCATACAAGTCTTGACGATTTCTACGATACCCTGTCTCGTTTCGGAATTTATGACTTGGAACGTGTTTTAAGATCACGACCTTAGAGACTGTTTCATGATTGCACTCAATACCCAAGTGAATCGTCCCATAGTCAAATGTGATCTAAGGATTACATTCAATCACTTAAATGTATTCGCGAGAGATGAAGTTGGCCATTGTTTATTCTATACAGATATAAATAAACGTGCATATTATTTATAGAATCAAAGATTGTTTTTACAAAATAGACTTATTACAAGCTAAAGTGAATCGGCTTGCTGGGCACTATCCTATCATCTCTACAGATACGTGATGAGGGGTAATTTGGATCCCCTATTCTTGCTTGCTCAATGTGGATCGAACAACACCAGTTTCCGTCCCCAGAAGTGCCGAACCGAGTCGGGGTATGTAGTGAACTGTTCCGAGCCAATAAAGAGAATCCGAGATCGAAGGTTACTATTGGGCCGAGCCCAGGCCCAAGCCAGCGGACCAGAAAAGTACTCTTGCAAGTGTGTCAGAAAGCCCATTACCTCAGCTATAAATACCCCTAGCATTTATGACAACACAACTTCCCAGGTGCTCTTCCTCCGAGGTTGCTGCTCGGTGCTACATAGGAAGTTTAGTATAGGCTTTCTTATGTGTATTTCACCCTCTAGCTTGTACGGCATCCTATAATGCTCGGATAGGACTCTCGATATTTGTAATTTGTACTCAACCATTCTGAATACAATACTATTGATCTTTTATTTCTATTTACAAGCATTAGCACGGCATTTTACACCACTTAGATCGAACAAAGCGAAAACCCGTAAGATCAATTGGCGCCCAGCGAAGAGTAGAAATATGCTTACTAAGAGTAGAAATACGTATATCAGCGGAGAGCCACACTAACCAGAAACGCAGCCATTTACTTTCCAGGACGATCCTTCGACCAGCGGAGCGTTCGTCAATTTAAGATCGAAGATAAGACCTATGGGGATATCCTCCGACCAGCGAAGCATTCGTCAATTTAAGGTCGAAGATAAGACCTATGGGGTGAATTTCCGACCTTTAGATTGGTGGTTCTATTCTGTGATTGTCTAGTTCATTTATTCCTTCGTTGGATTTATTTTCCACAAATGATCAATTCTCTATTCATAAGTGAATAAGAAGTTTCACAAATATCGTTCTCAACTAACTAACACAGAATTAATCCAATCAGCTTGATCATCAGTTAACGACAAAAGGTTATGAGAGTCTATGGAGTTACAGCTTATTAATGTTCGGAATTTATTTTTCCGACCATCATATTTAGTAATCTCAGAATAAATTAGACGAATCAATTATTTCTCGATCAATCGCATAGTCCGTATAAATTATTTATCGATTATCTGATGCTTTTCTCGATCAGTTGGGATAGATTTGGTTTCATTCACTTGCTCAATGACAATTTCTAATGGATCCTGCAATTGAATATTAGTAAACGTCCGCTAGTACAACGACAACAGGTTATATAAATCCTCGAAGTCGCAACCGAGGGTGGGCTACTGTTCGATCGCTAAAAGAAATTTATGCTGCCGAAGGGAAGGGATAGATAATTTCACGATAACTACAAGTTCCAACGAGTCTCACTCATATTCGATCGAAGAAATTGAAAGGACATAAAAGAATAAAGCAATGAAATTCGATCAGAAAACAAAGCTTTATTATTGATATTCTTCAAACAAATTACAAGCGAAGCTTCGGGTATGATATTAAAACTCGAGCTCAAGAGATACAGTACAATCACTCCTACCGTACTACAAATTTTACAAGTAATTCTACCCTGTTATATATTCGGTCATCATTCCCTTTAGATCGCTCCAGATGCAGAACTCAACAGTGATTCTTCATGGCCATCACTCGCCACGTGTCGCACATCAGTCTTCATATGAGATAAAAGCCGGATCGGAGCTCCTCTCCAGGGTTTCAAACCGATCTTAGGTCTTCATCTGTAAATAATGATTGTCATACTCAATCATTATCTACAGCCTAATCCGAACCGGTGCAGCGAAGGGTTATCTCAACAGAGTCACCCCAAGCGAGCTCGAAGGAACTATACTTCAAGAAAGCCCTCAAGGAAGCTGGTGCTCCAGATTTAAAGAACTCCTCTGAGATTAACCAGCTGCCCGATCAGACACTACACCAGAAAACCGGAATTCTAACCCGCCCTAGATAAGGTATATCTAAGAAAATAGGTTGCCTGCCGGTATTCTAGGCGCAATTTCTTTTGCGTGTCGATATTCTATGCGAAAAAGATTACACCAAAGGAACCAAGATCGAAAAACAGGGTTCGAATTCTAATCTCAAACTCCTTTATCTTGGAGATAATATGAATCAAATGTAAAATTCGATCCATGGGGATCGGACGAAGCATAAAGGGAGAAGTGAGGAATGTCGTATAAACAAGTTGGACCTATTTATAGCGGCGAAGGGTTTTGGACCAACGGCCCAGATAACAGGTTGCGAATGGTTAGGATGTACGTAATAAATGAACTGACCGATACGTTTCCTGAGAAATGGGGTCCTGTTTGCTTAAGAGAAGCGAACGATCTAACAGTACGTAAAAAAGGGCTTGTTCGAAAGAATCGTTCGAACAAATTCTTATTCATTACCCTATTCGGAGGACAACACCGGGATCATGAATACATGTCTAAAATTCAACCCTTGTGCGCACGATATTTTAAGACATGAAACCAGTACTGCAAACTCATAGCATCATTTTCGAGAAATCGCAATTCGAAAAATTCTATATCCGGCTTGTTCCAAAGGAAGAAAATCAATCACTCAGCTTATTATCAAAGTTCTCAAAGAAGTCAGAAGGAAAGAGTAGGAGAATAATTACATGCTTATTATCAGATGATTCTATTATCAATTTCGTATCCTTTAACTCGGGTGATTATCTGGAGAAAGGTCCTACTCCGAGTTCGGAAAATTGTCAAGACAAAAGGATTATTAAGTTCTAGGGTTATTTACTATTTGATATCTCATTGTGTTTCATCTATTCTCACGATTACAGAAGACTATTATTTTAAAAAGTTTATTTCGAAGAAAGTTATTTATTCAGTAAAAGCCCATTTCGCCAGAATTCCTATTTATTCGTCATATCCTCATATTCTCGATCTCTATTCATCTATTATCAATCTCTATTTATCTCCATCTACTATTAAAAGGGGTAAAAGCTGTTGCTACGACCCTCGAAGATCGACCAAGGGTGAAAGCCGTTGCTACGCCCCTTGGATCGAAAAATAAAAATGGGTGACGACCCTCGGGCTAAAAATGCTCTGAAACGACTAAGGGTGAAAGCCGTTGCTATGGCCCTTAGATCGAAATAAATCAAAAGGGTGAAAGCTGTTGCTAAGACCCTCAGGTGAAAGCTGTTGCTATGACCGATCAAAACAACTAAGGGTGAAAGCCGTTGCTATGCCCCTTAGATCGAAATAAATCAAAAGGGTGAAAGTTGTTGCTAAGACCCTCAGGTGAAAGCTGTTGCTATGACCGATCAAAACGACTAAGGGTGAAAGCCGTTGCTATGCCCCTTAGATCGAAATAAATCAAAAGGGTGAAAGCTGTTGCTATGACCTCAGGTGAAAGCCGTTGCTATGACCGATCAAAACGACTAAGGGTGAAAGCCGTTGCTATGCCCCTTAGATCGAAATAAATCAAAAGGGTGAAAGCTGTTGCTAAGACCTCAGGTGAAAGCCGTTGCTATGACCGATCAAAACGACTAAGGGTGAAAGCCGTTGCTATGCCCCTTAGATCGAAATAAATCAAAAGGATGAAAGCTGTTGCTAAGACCTCAGGTGAAAGCCGTTGCTATGACCGATCAAAACGACTAAGGGTGAAAGGCGTTGCTATGGCCCTTAAATCGAAATAAATCAAAAGGGTGAAAGTTGTTGCTAAGACCTCAGGTGAAAGCTGTTGCTATGACCGATCAAAACGACTAAGGGTGAAAGGCGTTGCTATGCCCCTTAAATCGAAATAAATCAAAAGGGTGAAAGCTGTTGCTAAGACCTCAGGTGAAAGCTGTTGCTATGACCGATCAAAACGATTAAGGGTGAAAGCCGTTGCTATGCCCCTTAGATCGAAATAAAATGAAGGGTGAAAGCCGTTGCTAAGACCCTAAATGCAAAATTATCAATTATCCAAATATTCCGATGGTACCCTGTTTTGAACTACAGCGATCGAGATCTACTAAGGTCGCCAATCTTTATCCAAGTATAATTAATTTTCGATTACTCTATCAACGAATGAGATCGACGAAGAACGTCAATTATCGTTTATATCTGAATATTAATGGTCGAAGTTCAATCAAGGGACGATTATATAGTCGATGATTCGATCATTAAGAAGCTAATGTTTTATTGTCTTATTACTATTCAAAGTCGCTAAGGAATAGCACTTGTCGTTCGTACTTTTGGGGCGAAGAAATTGATGCTCGGTTGCTATTTACAGAAGCAAATCTACAGATTAACCTGTAAAAATGGCAAAGGAAATAAATATTTCATTCGTGAACTTTCAAACAGTTACAAGAGAATTCATGATTACAAGAAGGAAAATCGAGCAAAGCTGAAACCTTACATTTAGTGTAATCCGATTACAAATAATTAACCCTACGCTAGAATATTTTCGTAGTCGGAGGAGGAAAGCGGGGCTAGTACACTTCTACCCTTCATCCATCGCTTCCTTGATGATTGCTCCACGCCGAACCGGGTCGAAAGACAGGGAAGCAACTCCAGTTGGAATTATCCCTGCCGAATCCGAAGGCAACACTCTTCAAGTTGCATCTCGAAGAGGTTGAGATCGAGTGCAGAAAAACTCCTTCCACGAGTTGACCCACTATCCGACTGGATGGAGTGACGGGATACAGGAATTCGAACCAGCCTCAAATGGATGGAATCAGAGAGAGCTGGTCGCCTGCCGGTACCCAGTCGCAATTCTTTTCGCCTATCGATACCCTAGTCGAAATAAGTCGCCATTGAAGACAGCCAAAGTAGTAATGGAAGACAGTTCGAACCCGAACCTCGAACCATTTTATCGGAACTAAGAAACTTTCGTATGGCTGGGATTTCCGCCTCTTCTGCCCCTTGAGAATATGCGCGAGCTGAGTCTTGTTTGGTTTGCTCAAGCTCGATCTTAATTCTCTTAAGCTCATCCTCGAGTGCGCTCTTTTCTGTAACTACTGATAACAATTCATCCTCCATAGAGGAGGAATGTTTCTTACTTGTATTCTCTAGCTCTTTCTTCACTTGAAACAATTCTCGTTGACTGTCTGCCAGTTGAGATCGAAGGGTTTGATTATCAACGAAAATTTGTGTGTATGCATCATGAGCATCTTGCGACTCCTGCTCTAGCAAAGCTACGCGATAGGTCTGAAGAGCGAACAAATCCCCGACCTATGAGAAATTTTCGATTATCAGTAAATATTAGAGACTCCAAAGAAAGAAGAAATAGTCAAAAGACGATTCTTACCTCATGATACGTCCGGGAGAAATCACTCAGAACCTCAAAACTACCTTTGATGGTTTGAAGCAGCATATCCCGCTTAAACCGACTAGCCATATAAATTCTAGTGGCTTTGTCGAATTCATTCTCACCACCTGAATCTAGGTCGGTTTGAATAGTCCCGTCTTCGGGGTATCCAGCAGCTCTGCTACCGCGGAAATGTTCGTCCATGATGATAGGATAGTGCCCTGCAAGCCAGTTCTGTTAGCTTGTAATAGATCTATCCTGTATGAAACGATCTTTGATTTTATAATAATACGCATGTTTATTTATATATGTATAAGAATAAACAATGGCCAACTTCATCTTTCGCGAATACATTTAAGCGATTGGTTGAAACCCTTAGATTACATTTGACTATGGGACGATTCACTTCAGTACTGAGTGCAATCATGAAACAGTCTCAAAGGTCGTAATCTTAAATCTGTTCCAAGTCATAGATTCCTAAACGAGACAGGGTATCGTAGGAATCACCAAGACTTGTACAAGTATGCATGATTCACATGGAGTGAATTTGTAGTGTTTCATGAACAAGGAATTTGAGTCCAGTGCATACGAGTAGGTGGTTCAATGGAGGATTGAACGCATCGAACGACCCGAACAGAGAAACCCATTGTGGAAGCGCATGACGCATATCGGTGATGGGATGTTTCTCAAGGAATATAATAGTGTACGATTTAGTCCTTTGACTTGAGGTACTAGGGCGAATTCGGTGCATGAAAGTGCGTACTTAGATCTAGGTATAGGCCACGTAGCTTGGTCATAACATGCCTAGGTTGGGTGCGTATGGACATGTGCGCGAGTGGTTAGTACCGATATGGAATCTATTGACTCACCGTAATGGGTGAGAGAATTTCCTATACGATTCTTAGATAATATATCCAAGGATTCTGCGGCCGCAGTCGGTGACGGATTTGGAAAGGGGTTTCCAAATTTAGAAGGTCACAAAGGTATATTATCCTGAATTAGAAAGTATAGCTATCGAGACAAATTTAGAGGTGCCGATCAATTCACACACCCTAAGTCTTGATCGGGAATATTAGTCGATAGAAGGACCGTATGTACATGGCAATTATATGAGACGAGGTTCACAAATATCAATTCACCTGAAATTGGGCTTCATGGTCTTGTGGCTAGACATCGACCATGAAGTGTGGGTACTCCTGAATTAATAGAGGATTTAATTCTAGGAGTGGTTAATTAAAGGTTGTTTAATTAACCGGAACAATTTATTGTTCATAAATTAAATCACGAGGGATTCGTGGGCCTGCTGCCAGTTGATGGTGAACCCAGAGGGTCACACACAATACAATTGGACGGTGACTGTTATAAAAGGACATGAAAGGAATTAATTGATTTAAAGGTAATTAAATCAATTAAATGAATTAAAAGTATTTAATTCAAGTGGGAGATTAATTAATTGGCTAACTTAATTAATAATTGAGTTGCTAGTTAATTAAAAGAAATATTGATTTAATTGGACTGGGCATTTAATTAAAGTAGTTAATTAAATGGAGGATTGCAGGACATGGGCTTCTATTAATTAAAGCCCATAAGGAGTCTTGCAAACCCTAGGTCAGAAGGAGTCTATAAAAGGGGAACTACATGAGCTTAAAAGCGAACACCTAAGAAAGAAAAACCCTAGCCTCCCTCTGCCCTAAAAGCGCCGCCCCCTCTCCAAGCAAACCCTAGCCGCCGCCGCCACCACTAGCCGCCGCCACTGTGCTGCCGTGAGCTCCTTGGTGCCGCCGCCGCCGAGATCTCCTCCTCCATTGAATTAGATCTTGATTTATCAAGAGATCTCATACAATCCTTCAATAACAAATCTCCTGCATCGAGTTCTGAGCCTAAGATCTTGAGGTGTTGCCAGAATTTAATTGGTGTGGACTATCCCTGGAGGTGAGACAATTGGATCACTCCTGTGAACCGGATCAGAATCAGAATCGAAGACCGGAGGTTTCCACCACCTTGCCTGTGGTGAGGTATATCGCAAAAACCCCCTTTGTTAATTCATTGTGTGCGTTTTTGTTTAAGCTTTTGTATACATAATATGGAGACATCTTTTATGGGACCATTGGATACCTCGAAAAATTTTAAATTCCGCACTTTGTTGTTTGACAAATCGAGCTATATCCCAACAGTGGTATCAGAGCCAACTCCATTATTATTATACAAAAGCCTGAACATAATTGTGTTCACCGTATATGTTTAATTATATGTATGAGAACACGTGATAATTATGTTCTGTAAGTTGATTCTTGCTTGTTATGACTAGATCTATCAATGGGTAAAACTGCTTTTCAAGATCTGTGCCGTTTTTTATAGTTTTTGAAAACTTCAGGACTTTTGGGGTAGAAATCGCAAATCAGGGTTTTTGAGGGCTGAAAATTCGAAATTTTTGAAATCTGAAAATCTGAAAATTCTGGACTATTTTTGCAATTCTGGTCGCACGGTTTTTGGGGTCGTTTTGCAATTTCTGAAAACTTAGGGGCTGTTTTGCAATTACCGAAACTTGAGGGGTCAATTTGAAAAAATCAAAAAATTTCAAAATTCAAAATTTTATTTTCTGGAATCTGCCCGAATCTGTCCAGGGGTGTTTTTGTAACTTTTTAAAAGTTTTGGGGTCAAAGTGCAATTTTCGAAAGTTGAGGGGCCGAAAATGCAATTTTCAAAAGTTGAAAAACAGATTCTGAAATTGAGCAGAAAATTAATTTTTGTTTACCCGGATATTTATTTTGTCATAATTAGTAGCGACTAAAAAGCAAAAATCATAGGTATTAGTTTTAAAAGGATGTTTTAAAATTAAGATAGAAGAAAGTAAAAGATGTTTACATGTTTCTTGCTCTACGTGAACTGTTTACGTGGTTTTCGATCGAGACGAGCCTTGACCTTAGGGTAGATGTGATTGGTTTAATTTATTGCTTGGTTTTTATTGGGCCTGCCAGCCTATTATTGTTTTGGGGCCACTTTGAGCCTTTGTAATAGAATAGGGCTTTACTGCTTTCCTAGTTTAGGATGGAGGCCCATTTACAAGCAAGGTGGGAGCCCAAGAAGATAAGAAGGCCATGTATGCATGGTACAATGTGTAATAGCATAGGGCCTGTTTGAGAACCCTTTAGATTGACCAATTGGGCCAACATCATTGGCTCGATGATGGCCCACATAGGAGGCTCCCGATCGAAAACATATTGTGGTAGTATGCATGCTAGGCTTGTATGGCTTTTATTTATTTGTCGATTTATATTTAGCTACGCGCTAGAATCTAGATCGTAATAAAAGATAAAGCATAACTGAATCGGTGAGATCTCGAGGAGAGTTAGCATAACTTTCAAAACCAGAAACCCCCTCTCGAATTAAATATTAAGTCATATTGGATTAAAATAAAATGAAGTATTTATATAAATCCAAGCCTTCCATCAATAGGGACTAACGTATGTTGTCTACTTATCGATAGAGGTGATCCAGAGTCTGGCACCCGAGTCGAAGAAAGGGACAATACGTGAAATTCCTTGACTCATGTTTTTAACTAAACATGACAAGGGTGAGGACTGGTCGGGATGTGAGGATCGACCGATAACTAGTTACGGAGAACTCACGATCGGGCCCGTTGCTCATCACGATTGATGGGTTAGACTTAACGATTAGTAACACTTATGATGTAGCAGTGCTAGATAAGTGCGAAAGCCGAGGCAAAATAAGCTTGAAGGTTGTGGAGTAACACAATTGGTAAAATGTATACCTACCTGGAGAATTGGTTGTATGGCCACGAGTCGTGGGTGCAATTAATTGCTGCTGGGACGTCAAGACCTACTAGGAATTAAATTTCCCGAGCAATCAAAGGGGTGATTGTTTCGATAAAATAGTGGGAGAACTTTTTCGAAAATAAGTCCAAATTCGATAATTATAAGTATTAGGCATAAGATCAGTTAGCTAAATGTTGTCTTCTTTCCAATTGTAGATATTAAGTACAATGTCTAAGAATCCATTATCTGTTATCCTCGACGCAAACAAATTGAATGGCTCAAACTTTGTTGACTGGCTGAGAAATCTCAGAATCGTCCTCGACTCCGAGCGACGTAGCTATGTGCTCGACACACCCATGCCTGCTGCACCCGCAGCACGAGCTAGTGAGGAACAACGAACCGCCCATGCTAAAAGGGTTGATGATGATCTTCAGGTTCGATGTCTCATGCTAGCCTCGATGTCGAATGAACTGCAGAAACAGCTTGCTGCCATGCCGCTTGCTAGAGAGATACTTCTCCACCTCCAGCAAATGTTTGGAGAGAGGTCTCGCACCGAAAGGTTCGCGACCACTAAGGAGTTGTTTCATCTCAAGATGGCTGAGGGAAGCAGTGTCAAGGATCACTGTCTGCGTTTCATCAACCTGGTTGAAAAACTAGGGCGATTGGAAGTAGACTTGCACGCTGATCTTAGCACTGACCTCCTTCTCCATACGCTGCCCCGTTCTTTTGACCAGTTCGTGTTGAACTTCAACATGGAGGATAGAACCCTCGCTCTTCACGAACTGACCAATTTGTTGGTAACGGCAGAATCGACTCTCAAGAAAGAGAAGCCGGTAATGATTGCACACCAATCGAAGGCTGCAAAGCCTAAGAGAGGTAAGAAGAAGAAGAAAAGTGTTTCTTCGAAGGCAATCACCAAGGTGGTTCAAAAGAAGCGCAAAAGCCCAGAAGACGAATGTTTCCACTGCAAGAAAGCAGGGCACTGGAAAAGGAACTGCCCAGACTACCTAAAGATGAAATTGGTAGCCAAAGGTATTTTCTTGGTTGAAGTTAATATTTCTATTAACTGTGCATCGTGGGTGTTAGACACCGCAGCAGGTTCTCATATCTGCAATGATTTGCAGGTGATGGGAGCAGTAAGATACCTGAAGCCCGGGGATAGAATCCTGCGTTTTGGAAACGGAGCTAGGATCGCCGCTGAGGCTATTGGGGACGTCGAATTGGTTTTAGGAAATTTTACTTTGGTTTTAAGGGATTGTCTGTACGTACCAACGATAATTAAGAACATCATTTCTATACCAATGCTAGACATTGATGGTTTTAATTTTTCCATTGAAAATGGAGTTTTTAGCATATTTAAAGGTGGTTTAATGTATGCTTGTGGTACTTTGATAGACGGTCTTTATTCCCTAGAACCTGTTAAATCCGACGTCATGCACATTCAATCTAGAAAAAGAAAATATGATAATCAAACTCCACAACTTTGGCACGCTAGACTTGGACATATTTCCAAGAGTAGGATTCAAAAGTTGGTTTCCTCTAAGGCTCTTGAAATAAAGAACTTGGATGAACTCCCAACTTGCGAATCTTGTCTCAAAGGAAAGATGACCAAATCACCCTTCACAGGGAATCCCGAGCGAACCAAGCAAACATTGGATTTAATCCATACTGACGTTTGTGGACCATTGAGTGTCAATGCGAGAGGAGGATTCTCTTACTTCGTAACATTCACCGACGATTTTAGTCGTTATGGATATGTGTATCTTATGAAACACAAATCCGAAACTTTTGAGAAATTCAAAGAGTTTCGAATGGAAGTTGAGAATCAACTTGGACATAGTATTAAAGCACTTCGTTCTGATAGAGGTGGAGAGTACTTAAGCCAAGAATTCCTTGATTATCTAAAAGAGAATGGAATTCTCGCCCAGCGAACTCCCCCTAGGACGCCCCAACTCAATGGAGTGTCCGAGCGGAGGAACCGAACTTTGTTAGACATGGTTCGTTCCATGATGAGCTTTGCTGACCTTCCCTTTTCGTTTTGGGGCTTGGCCCTATTAACTGCATCGAAGATATTAAACATAGTACCTTCGAAGTCAGTGCCAACAACGCCGCACCAAGTATGGTATGGTAAGGCACCCGTGTATTCGTACTTACGAGTATGGGGATCTCCTGCGTATGTAAAGAACAAAAAGGGAGATAAGCTAGATAGTAGATCTAGTTTGTGCAAATTTGTGGGGTATCCAAAGGAATCCATTGGATACCTGTTCTTCGATCCTAAAGAACGTAATACGTTCGTATCTAGGAACGCCCACTTCTTGGAAGAGGATTTCCTCTCCAACCGAAATGGGACAATCGTAGAACTTGATGAAGTCCAGGAATCGGACCCATCCTCACAAACAGTGGGAGCTGAACCAGAATTTACTGAACCTACTAGTACACCTACTCTTCGAAGGTCTGATCGAATTCGTAAGGAGCCAGAGCGATTTGGTTTCATTCACGAAAATGAAAGAGGTGATAATGATCCAAGGACCTATCAAGAAGCGATGTCAGACATAGACTCGGGTGCGTGGCTCGAAGCCATGCAATCCGAAATGGATTCCATGCATTCCAACAAGGTTTGGACCTTGGTCGATCCACCTGAGGGAACTATCCCTGTAGGATGCAAATGGATCTTCAAGCGTAAGCTTGGAATGAATGGAGAGGTTTTAACTCACAAGGCACGCTTAGTGGCGAAGGGGTATTCTCAAAGGCCTGGAATAGACTATGAGGAAACCTTCTCTCCCGTAGCGATGTCCAAATCCATTCGGATATTGCTTGCCATTGCCGCATGGCATGACTATGAGATATGGCAAATGGACGTAAAGACCGCCTTCCTCAATGGAGACATTGACAAGGAGATCTTTATGCAACAACCTGAAGGTTTTGCGTCCAAAGGGAGTGAGCACAAATTGTGTAAACTTCAAAGGTCAATATATGGCCTCAAACAGGCATCCCGAACCTGGAACATACGATTTGATGAGACAGTCAAGGCATTTGGCTTCATCAAAAATGTATATGAACCTTGTGTGTACAAGAAGAATAGTGGGAGTTCGATACAATTCATTGTTTTGTACGTCGATGACATTTTGCTAATCGGAGACGATATCAAGATGTTAGCGCAGACTAAAGCGTGGTTATCCGCGCAGTTCTCTATGAAAGATATGGGAGACGCATCTTACGTATTGGGAATACGTATCTATAGGGATAGATCGAAGAAGATGATAGGACTCTCCCAATCTCAGTACATTAACACAATCTTGAAAAGATTCAAGATGGAAGAATCCAAGAGAGGATTGCTTCCAATGAGACATGGTATCTCTCTTTCTAAGTCTATGTGCCCTACAACTGACGAAGAAAAGACGAGAATGTCTCTCATACCTTATGCCTCTGCTATAGGGAGCATAATGTATGCGATGTTGTGTACTCGACCAGACATAGCACATGCTCTAAGTGTAACGAGCCGCTATCAGTCAAATCCAGGCGAAGAGCACTGGACTTCCGTAAAAGCAATCCTAAAGTACCTGCGAAGGACTAAGGATATGTTTTTGGTCTACGGTGGTAGTGGAGAACTGAAACTTGAAGGATTCACTGATGCAAGTTTCCAGTCTGATGTGGATGACTTCAAATCCAACTCTGGATACATATTCCGCATCAATGGTGGAGCGGTCAGTTGGAAAAGCTGTAAACAGTCTACCACTGCCGACTCAACCACAGAAGCAGAATATATTGCAGCATCAGATGCAGCAAAAGAAAGTGTATGGATGAAAAACTTCATTCAAGAACTGGATGTTGTTCCTAGCATTGCTGAACCTGTAGTCGTCTTCTGTGACAACAACGGGGCGATAGCTCAAGCGAAGGAGCCGAGATCACACCATCAATCCAAACACGTACAGAGGAAATACCACGTGATCAGGGAGATCATGGGTAGAGGTGACATGCACATGGAGTATGTCAAATCGGAAGACAACGTAGCTGACCCACTAACTAAGCCACTTTCACAAAAGGCGTTCGATAGTCATCTAGAGAAGATGGGACTTAGAACCATAGGTGAATGGCTTTAGGGCAAGTGGGAGATTGATAGGATAGTGCCCTGCAAGCCAGTTCTGTTAGCTTGTAATAGATCTATCCTGTATGAAACGATCTTTGATTTTATAATAATACGCATGTTTATTTATATATGTATAAGAATAAACAATGGCCAACTTCATCTTTCGCGAATACATTTAAGCGATTGGTTGAAACCCTTAGATTACATTTGACTATGGGACGATTCACTTCAGTACTGAGTGCAATCATGAAACAGTCTCAAAGGTCGTAATCTTAAATCTGTTCCAAGTCATAGATTCCTAAACGAGACAGGGTATCGTAGGAATCACCAAGACTTGTACAAGTATGCATGATTCACATGGAGTGAATTTGTAGTGTTTCATGAACAAGGAATTTGAGTCCAGTGCATACGAGTAGGTGGTTCAATGGAGGATTGAACGCATCGAACGACCCGAACAGAGAAACCCATTGTGGAAGCGCATGACGCATATCGGTGATGGGATGTTTCTCAAGGAATATAATAGTGTACGATTTAGTCCTTTGACTTGAGGTACTAGGGCGAATTCGGTGCATGAAAGTGCGTACTTAGATCTAGGTATAGGCCACGTAGCTTGGTCATAACATGCCTAGGTTGGGTGCGTATGGACATGTGCGCGAGTGGTTAGTACCGATATGGAATCTATTGACTCACCGTAATGGGTGAGAGAATTTCCTATACGATTCTTAGATAATATATCCAAGGATTCTGCGGCCGCAGTCGGTGACGGATTTGGAAAGGGGTTTCCAAATTTAGAAGGTCACAAAGGTATATTATCCTGAATTAGAAAGTATAGCTATCGAGACAAATTTAGAGGTGCCGATCAATTCACACACCCTAAGTCTTGATCGGGAATATTAGTCGATAGAAGGACCGTATGTACATGGCAATTATATGAGACGAGGTTCACAAATATCAATTCACCTGAAATTGGGCTTCATGGGCTTGTGGCTAGACATCGACCATGAAGTGTGGGTACTCCTGAATTAATAGAGGATTTAATTCTAGGAGTGGTTAATTAAAGGTTGTTTAATTAACCGGAACAATTTATTGTTCATAAATTAAATCACGAGGGATTCGTGGGCCTGCTGCCAGTTGATGGTGAACCCAGAGGGTCACACACAATACAATTGGACGGTGACTGTTATAAAAGGACATGAAAGGAATTAATTGATTTAAAGGTAATTAAATCAATTAAATGAATTAAAAGTATTTAATTCAAGTGGGAGATTAATTAATTGGCTAACTTAATTAATAATTGAGTTGCTAGTTAATTAAAAGAAATATTGATTTAATTGGACTGGGCATTTAATTAAAGTAGTTAATTAAATGGAGGATTGCAGGACATGGGCTTCTATTAATTAAAGCCCATAAGGAGTCTTGCAAACCCTAGGTCAGAAGGAGTCTATAAAAGGGGAACTACATGAGCTTAAAAGCGAACACCTAAGAAAGAAAAACCCTAGCCTCCCTCTGCCCTAAAAGCGCCGCCCCCTCTCCAAGCAAACCCTAGCCGCCGCCGCCACCACTAGCCGCCGCCACTGTGCTGCCGTGAGCTCCTTGGTGCCGCCGCCGCCGAGATCTCCTCCTCCATTGTATTAGATCTTGATTTATCAAGAGATCTCATACAATCCTTCAATAACAAATCTCCTGCATCGAGTTCTGAGCCTAAGATCTTGAGGTGTTGCCAGAATCCAATTGGTGTGGACTATCCCTGGAGGTGAGACAATTGGATCACTCCTGTGAACCGGATCAGAATCAGAATCGAAGACCGGAGGTTTCCACCACCTTGCCTGTGGTGAGGTATATCGCAAAAACCCCCTTTGTTAATTCATTGTGTGCGTTTTTGTTTAAGCTTTTGTATACATAATATGGAGACATCTATTATGGGACCATTGGATACCTCGAAAAATTTTAAATTCCGCACTTTGTTGTTTGACAAATCGAGCTATATCCCAACACATGAAATCTGCCACATCTGGCTCCGACCTACCCTCTCGACATGGAACCGAGTTAGAACTCACACCAAAGGGTTTTACCCTCCTCGAGGGTCCCGGATGGTCAGCATTCCTCTTTCGACTCAGGAGCTTCTCATACTCCTGAACACCCAGAATTCGGTTCCAGGAATGTTGACTATAGCCAACGGACGAAAGAGTAGAAGTATCAGGGGAAAACAGAGTTCGGAGAGGTCCATTAGTGGCAGAATTCAAGGAACTCATAGTACCAAGCCCTCTCAGATCGGGAAGTGTAATTGGTATATCAATTGAGTCTCCGCCTAAATTACTAGCGTCCGCTCTTCTTTCCGAAGTATGTGGAAACGGCTCGAAGTAGAATGGCGTACCTCCAACTGAGTCGGCAGTGGACAGACGAAACCTCTCAACAATTCGACCTGCAAAGGAAACACAGGGTATACATGAGTTTAAACAGGAAGAATTAATATATCACACCTTGAAATAGGAAGAAACTAAAAACATACTTAAAGAAAGAGGGGCGAGGGGCGGAGCAGCAGAAGCAGGCGAGTCACCGAGCGGCCGAAGGGATCCTTCGAAGGATTGATTGGGTAAAGGATAAGAGTATTTGATCATTGGGGCAGGATAGTCACATTTGCCTAACCCAGCCAACCGCAAAACACCTTCTTGAACTAGGAGCATGGTTTGGTAAGGATTGGACCGTAACTGCTCGAGAAATTCATTGGAAAGACGATGGTTGAGCTTCTCTTTAATCTTGCGACTACCGTATGACCAAGAATTTACGCCATCCCATCGATATGGTCTGGTCTTCGAGCTACCTTCTGATACTGGAACATCAGGGCCCTTCACAAAGAAGAACCTCCTCTTCCAACCTTTACTCTTTTCCGTTGTTATATTCGTAAGAAAAGGCCGTTTCGACCGCTGGCAGACGGACACGAACCCGACATTTGAGCCCTTACACAGGTCCATTCGAAATATTTGCCAGAAATTACTAAAAGAAGCCTCTTCCCCCTTGGCTTCCATGAGAGCGCTGAACGCTACGATATACGCGACGGAGTGAGGGGGAAGCTGAGCGGGGGAAAGCGAAAAGAAAGTCAAAATGTTTCTAATAAGAGGGATAAACGGATTGCGCAAACCGTAAAAGAACTGTTTCTCATAGAAGGTTTGACACCCGGCTGGAGACTCGTTTGCACGCTCGAGGTAAGAAGGGATGACAATCGAAAAACCCCGAGGAAGAAATTTTCTGAACTCCGCCTCAAGATAAACACGATCCTTTTTTGAAAAACCACAGGAAGTTTGATTGGCGGGATGTTCTGACCTGTTTGAGGTGGCAGTATTAGAAGGAAGCGTATGTCTAAAAATCCTGACAAAGGCGCCCTCGCCAATACTAAGCTTCTCGACCACGTCTTCCTCGAGATCTTCGGCCTGCTCAGCATCCCCGTCTTCTGGATGAAACTCTCCATCCTCGTAATCATCGACAAGCTTTAACAAAGGATCGGACTCTTGGTTCTCTCCGACCTTATTCTTGCCCCTCAAACTTCTGGAACTTGACATTATGGATGGGGAAACGATTATGCTAAAGATGCTTTTTCGACTCGAATGATCCGAACTCAAGAAAGTATGTGATTTGTAAGTAATTTTTCAATGAGTCAACATATATATACGGGGTTAAAAAGGTAAAATTGCAAACAGGTCCACGAGTAACCGCGACGGTTGAACTTACACTGGGTAAAAATTTAAAGTTATTTTCTGAGAATTGCATTCTTGATCCCTCTCTTTCCAGAAATTGGGGTATGTTGCTTGGAAATTGTTCCTATGATATTCCGTTGATCCTTTGTATTGCGGTTGGAAAATTAAGAAAGCGTTCGCTAAGGAATCGAATGAAGCATCACCGTAATTTACAGTAAAGAAAATTCCGATCTAGAGGTCCTACGCAAACAATAGACAACAAGGTTATCATCTCGACACGACGTTATATTGTTTCCAATATATGCACTCTTTTTCCCTAGCTCGGTTTTTATCCCAAAGGGTTTTTCCGAGTTAGGTTTTTAATGAGGCATACGCGAAACGTATTCTGAACGGCTCATCTCACCCCAGCGTTCAACATAGCTTATACTTCTTCGAGCGCAAGCTCCACTTTACGCTCGAGAAGTGGGGGAGTATTGATGAGGGGTAATTTGGATCCCCTATTCTTGCTGGCTCAATGTGGATCGAACAACACCAGTTTTCGTCCCCAGAAGTGCCGAACCGAGTCGGGGTATGTAGTGAACTGCTCCGAGCTAATAAAGAGAATCCGAGATCGAAGGTTACTATTGGGCCGAGCCCAGGCCCAAGCCAGCGGACCAGAAAAGTACTCTTGCAAGTGTGTCAGAAAGCCCATTACCTCATCTATAAATACCCCTAGCATTTATGACAACACAACTTCCCAGGTGCTCTTCCTCCGAGGATGCTGCTCGGTGCTACATAGGAAGTTTAGTATAGGCTTTCTTATTTGTATTTCACCCTCTAGCTTCTACGGCATCCTATAATGCTCGGATAGGACTCTCGATATTTGTAATTTGTAATCAACCATTCTAAATACAATACTATTGATCTTTTATTTCTATTTACAAGCATTAGCACGGCATTTTACACCACTCAGATCGAACAAAGCGAAAACCCGTAAGATCAATACGTATCCCCAATACGTAATATGCGTCTCCCATATCATTCATGGATAATTGCGTGGATAACCACGCTTTCGTCTGCATTAACATTCTGATATTGTTCCCGATTAACAAAATGTCATCGACATACAACACAATAAATTGTACCGAACCCCCATCGAATTTCTTGTACACGCATGACTCATATACGTTCCTGATGAAGCCAAACCCCTTGACTGTCTCATCAAAATATTTGTTCCAGGTTCGGGACGCCTGTTTTAGGCCGGAGATAGAAGTTTGAATTTTGCAAACCTTATGCTCATTTCCTTGGTTGTTGCATAAAGATTTTCTTATCAATGTCTCCATTGAGAAAGGCGGTCTTTACATCCATTTGCCATATCTCGTAGTCATACCACGCGGCTATGGCAAATAGTATCTGAATGGATTTTGACATTGCCACTGGAGAGAAGGTTTCCTCATAGTCTATACCAGGCCTTTGAGAATAACCCTTCGCCACAAGACGAGCCTTATATGTCAAAACTTCTCCATTCTTTCCAAGCTTGCGCTTGAAGATCCACTTACAGCCTACAGGGACAGTTCCCTCAGGCGAATCAACCAAGGTCCATACCTTGTTGGAAGGCATGGAAACCATTTCGGATTGCATGGCCTCCTGCCATGCACCCTAGTCTATGTCTGACATAGCTACTTCGTATGTCCTTGGATCACCATCCAACTGATCATTCTCATGGATAAAGCCATATTTTTCAGGCTCTCTACGAACTCGATCGGACCTTCGAAGTACTAGTGTACTAGATGGTTCAATAGGTTTAGGATCAACTCCCACTGTTTGTGGGGATGGGTCAACTTCCTTGACTTCATCATGTTCTACGGATATCCCGCTTCTTTTAGTAAGGAAGTCATCCTCTAAGAAGTCGTGGTTCCTAGACACGAACGTCTTCCGTTCTTCAGGGTCGTAGAACAGTGACCATCTAATATAAAGTAATAGAGGTGAATATTTCCAAAATTACTTCCATTATTAGTGTATTAAAGGGGTACAATTTTTTAAATAATTTTAGCAATTACTTAATGAGAGTTAATTACGTTAATGATCAAGAATTGAATTATATATATAGAACCATACAATTACCAACTAATATAAATTAAATGTGATTATAAAGATATACACCTCATCATAAATGTATTTGATTAGCACTAATTTCTTATTTGACTTATTAATATAGTTTAATCCAATGGATTCCTTTGGATACCCCACAAATTTGCACAAACTAGATCTACTATCTAGTTTATCACCTTTCTTGTTCCTAACATAGGCAGGAGATCCCCCTACTCGTAAATACGAGTACACGAGTGCTTTACCAAACCACTCTTGGTGTGGCGTCGTCGGCACCAACTTTGAAGGTACTATATTAAGTATCTTCGAAGCCGTTAAGAGGGCTAGGCCCCAAAACGAAAAAAGGAAGATCAGTGAAACTCATCATGGAACGAACCATGTCTAACAAAGTTCGGTTCCTTCTCTCAGACACACCATTCAACTGTCGTGTTCTAGGAGGAGTTCGCTGCGAGAGAATCTCATTCTCTACAAGATAATCGAGGAATTCTTGAGTTAAGTATTCCCCACCTCGATCCGACCGAAGTGCCTTGATACTATGTCCAAGTTGATTCTCAACTTCCATTCGAAACTCTTTGAACTTTTCAAAAGCTTCGGATTTATACTTCATAAGGTACACATACCCAAAACGACTGTAGTCGTCTGTGAAGGTTATGAAGTAAGAGAATCCTCCTCTTGCACTGATACTCAGTGGTCCACAAACATCAGTATGCATTAAATTCAAGGTTTGTTTGATTCGCTCTGGTTTCCCGGTGAAAGGCGTTTTGGTCATCTTTCCCTTGAGCTAGGATTCGCAAGTTGGGAGATTATCTAGGTTCTGTATTTCAAGAGCCATAGAGGAGATCAACTTTTGAATTCTACTCTTGGAGATATGTCCAAGCCTAGCATGCCATAACTGTGGACTATTATCATCTTGTTTTCTTTACTTTGATTGAATGTGCAATATGTTAGAATTACTAGTTTCTAGGGATTAAAGACCATCTATCAAAGTACCACTAGAATAAGTAAAACCACCTTTTATTATGCTAAAATTTCCATTAGAAATGTAAAAACAAAAACTATCATTATCCAGCAAAGGAATTGAAATAATATTTTTTATAATAGTCGGTACGTACAAACAGTCCTTTAAAACTAAAGAAAAATTCCCTAAAACTAATTCAATGTCCCCTATGGCCTCTGCCGCAACACTTGCTCCGTTTCCAGAGCGCAGGATCCTATCCCCATGTTTAAGAGGTCTTACTGCTCCCATCACTTGCAAATCATTGCAGATATGAGAACCAACTGCGGTGTCTAACACCCATGATGCACAATTAATTGAAATATTAACTTCAATAAAGAAAATACATTTGGCTACTGTTTTAATGTAGTCAGGGTAGTTCCTTTTCCAGTGCCCGACATTCTTGCAGTGGAAACATTTATCTTCTGGGCTCTTTCTCGACAACCTTCTTGATTGTATTGGAAGAGAACACTTTCTTCTTCTTCTTGCCCTTCTTAGGCTTTACAGCCTTGGGTTGCTCAGCAATCAGGACAGCCTTCTCCTTCTTCAGGGTAGCATTTGCCGTGACCAATAAGTTGGTCAGTTCGGGAAGAGCGAGATTTATCTCCTCCATGTTGAAATTCAACACGAACTGATTAAATGAGCGCAGCAGAGTATTGAGGAGGAGGTCATTAGAAAGATCCACATGCAGGTCACGTCCAAGTTCTCCGGTTTTTCAACTTGATTGATGAAACGAAGACAGTGATCTTTCACACTTGAACCCTCAACCATTCTCAGATTGAATAACTCCCTCGTTGTCTTGAACCTTTCGGTCCTAAACTTTTCTCCGAACAGCTCTCGGAGATGGAGAATTATGTCAGCAGAATGCAACATCTTTGCATGCTATTTTTGCAGTTCATTGGTCATAGATGCATGCATGATGCAACGAACCTGAATGTCATCATCGACCCATTTCTCATGGGTGGCTCGTTCCTCTTCCGAACCCTTCCGGAAGTACACCAGGCATGGGTGCATCGAGAATGTAGCTCCAACGCTCGAAGTCGAGGACGATCCTCAGATTTCTTAGCCAGTTGACGAAATTTGATCCGTTAAGTTTGTAAGTGTCAAGGATGATAGCTAATGGATTCTAAGACATTTTGCAGAATGATCTACAAAAATAAATGGTAACGTCTAGCTAACTGATCTAAATTAATACTTATAATTAACGACTATTGGACATGTTATCGGAAAAGTTCTCCCACTATTTTCTCGAAACTATTGCCCCTTCAATTGTTTGGGAAATCTTATTCCCTAGCAGGTCTTGACGTCCCAGCAGACATTAACTGCACCCCACGACTCGCGGCCATATAATTAATTCCCCCGATAGGTATACTTTTACCAATTGTATCCCTACACAACCTTCAAGATATTTTGCCTCGATTTTCGCATCCATCTAGCACTGTTACATCATGAGTGGTACTACTCGTTAAGTCTAACCCATCAATCTTGATGAGCAACTGGCCCGGTCATGAAATCCCCGTAACTTGGTTATCAGTCGATGTTCATGTCCCGACCAGTCCCCATCCTTGTCAAGTTTAATTAAAAACGAGAACCAAGGAATTTTGCGTATTGTCTCTTTTTTGCAGTTCGGTCCCTCAATTTTCAAAAATTACATTTTGACCCCTCAACTTTTGAAAATTACAAATCAACCCCAAAATTTCCAGAATATGCAAATCGGACCAGAAATCAGAAAATTAACAAAATTTCCAGAAACTTTCATTTAATGCAAAACAGACCCCAGATTTTATGGTAATTGCAAAAACAGCCCCTAACCATTTGTTAATTGCAAAACAGTCCAGATTTTGAAAATTTCCAGACATTACAATATGGTCCAGAATTGCAGAAAATCAAAATTTTACTCTCTGTCGGGATTATACAAAAATCGCAATTTGCACATAAGCCCTCAAATTTTTAGAAATTACAGTTTTGGCCCAAAACCGAAAAGTCCATATATCCGAACACATAATTCATCGTAACAAGCAAGAATCAAAACTTAGAACACAACAAACACATATATCCATATATTTTGAAGTAAATTTATCGAAACGGCCTAGCCTAGGGCACATCGGCGGTGCAGCTAGGGCAAGGGGCGGCGGCGCACGATTAGGGCTAGCGGGCGGGTAGAGTGGCCAGGGTTTTGGTTTTTGCACTTTTTCTTAGTTAGGGTATGAGTCTCCCAAGACTCCTTTTATAGTCACTCCTAAAAAGCCCTCTTGTGCAAGACTTACTATTGGGCCATTAATTAAATTGGTCCATGTCTTGCACTAATTTAATTAACCACTTTAATTAAATTAGCCCATTGATCTAATTAAATATTTATCACTTCAATTAACATTTAATTAATTAGACTATCTAATTAATTATCTCTCTCTCAGAATTAACCCTTTTAATTCTTTTATTTTGATTTAACCCTTTAAATCAATTATTTCATCAATTGATTGTCACAGTCCAACTGTATTGTGTGTGACCCTCTAGCTTCACCATCAATTGTTCGTAGGCCCACAACTTTCGTGATTTAATTAATGAGCAATTAATGTTCAATTAATTGCTCCGATCAATAAACTCCTTTAATTGACCACTCCAAAATTTATCTCCCATTAATTCAGGAATTCTCACACGTCATGGTCGATGTCTAGCTTTGTGCACATGAGCCTCAACTTCAGGTGAATTGACATTAGTGAACATCACCTCTTATTAGTCCCATGTACATACGGTCCTTCTAAGGACTAATTTCCCGATCGAGACCTAGGGTGTGTGAATTGGTTGGCACTTCTAATTATCTCAATTCTGTACTTTCATACACCCAACCCTAGGATTAATTTACTAGCACATATGAATAGGTTGAATATAATTTAGCAACAAATTACTTAATAAACAAGGGGGTAAATTGAATTTTACCACACCACAGGCAAGGTGGTGGTTTTCTCCGGTCTTATCTTTCGTTCACTAGAGCACCCCAAGTGTTGTGCTTCTAAAGAAAAGTTCACCAGATGGATTTAGTGACTCCTTCGATCCTCAGGCTTAGAACTAGGAGGGAAGGTTGTCAATCTGAAGAGCTGGATCTAGATCCAAATCTAGGTGAAGGAGAAAGTAGGAGAGAGAGAGAGAGGGGCGGCGCGGCCTAGCCTAGGGCACATCGGCGGTGCAGCTAGGGCAAGAGGCGGCGGCGCACGGCTAGGGCTAGGGGGCGGGTAGAGTGGCTAGGGTTTTGGGTTTTTCACTTTTTCTTAGTTAGGGTTTGAGCCTCGCAAGACTCCTTTTATAGTCACTCCTAAAAAGCCCTCTTGTGCAAGACTTACTATTGGGCCATTAATTAAATTGGTCCATGTCATGCACTAATTTAATTAAACACTTTAATTAAATTAGACCATTTGATCTAATTAAATATTTATTACTTCAATTAACATTTAATTAATTAGACTATCTAATTAATTATCTCTCTCTCAGAATTAACCCTTTTAATTCTTTTATTTTGATTTAACCCTTTAAATCAATTATTTCATCAATTGATTGTCACAGTCCAACTGTATTGTGTTTGACCCTCTAAGTTCACCATCAATTGGTCGTAGGCCCACAACTTTCGTGATTTAATTAATGAGCAATTAATATTCAATTAACTGCTCCGATCAATAAACTCCTTTAATTGACCACTCCAAAATTTATCTCCCATAAATTCAGGAATACTCACACGTCATTGTCGATGTTTAGCTACAAGCCCATGAGGCCCAACTTCAGGTGAATTGACATTAGTGAACATCACCTCTTATAAGTCCCATGTACATACGGTCCTTCTAAGGACTAATTTCCCGATCGAGACCTAGGGTGTGTGAATTGGTTGGCACCTCTAATTATCTCGATTCTGTACTTTCTAATTCTGGATAATACTTCCTGTGTGACGGCTAAATTTGGGAACCCCTTTCCAAATCAGTCACCGACCATGGCCATGGGTTTCTTGCAATGTATCATCTATGAACGTACAAGAAATTCCCTCATCCATTACGATGTGTCGGTAGATCCCATATTGATGCTAACCATCCGCGCATACGACTATACGTACCCAACGTAGGCGCACAATGGTCAGGCTACGTGAGTGGCTCCTAAATGAAAGCATGTACACCCGTATACAGAATTCGCCCTAGCATCTCAAGTCTAAGGAGTAAATCGTATACTATTATAAGTTCTGAGAAACTTCCCATCACCGATATGCTTTACGCACTTCCACATTGGGTTTCTCTGTTCGGGTCGTTCGATCCCCTATCGAACCACCTAGTCATATGCACTGACATCAAATGTCTTGTTCATGAAACTCTACAAATTCACTCCATGTGAATCATGCATAATCCTACAAGTCTTGACGATTCCTTCGATACCGCGTCTCGACAGGAATCTATGACTTGGAACACTTTTGAGATCACGACCTTATAGACTATTTCATGATTGCACTTAATACTAGAGTGAATCGTCCCATAGTCATGAGTGATCTCAGGGTTTCAACCAATCGCTTAAATGTGTTCGCCAAAGATGAAGTTGGCCATTAGTTTATCTTATACAAGAAATAAATAAATGATCTAACGTGGTTTCGTTAGGTCATCAATAAAGGGATGTAAAGGCAATAAAGATACTAAATTTCCAATGATGGGATCCAATATGTATATTTCCGATCGCAATTACAATATATATCGAGGTCCTACTACAAGCTAGAAACTAGTACATACAATATGATCTAACTACAAATCAAGAGGAGGCTTCGAGCAGTAGCTTCGAGCTGGGTGCACATGAGGAATTGTGCGTTATTTGGCGTCATAAATGCTAGCGGTTTTAATAGTAGAATCAGCGTGCCAGCTGAACCACCCGCAGGGGTGTATTCCTCGGCCCAACAGTGGAATCTGAGCATGAATCCCTTGCCTGTGATCGGAGTAGGCTTGTACAACGTTGGAGGTTGGCCGATACATCTTCGAGGTCGGATATTGTTATTTCTGATCGTAGAATGCCTTCCTAAAAAAACACATCCAAAGTACCCCTCATCAATTCTCCCCCACTTCTCGAGCGTAAGTGAAGCTGAAGCTCAGAGAAATAGATGTCGCCATATGACTGGAATGAATCATTACATAGTGTTTCGGATATGCCTCGTTAGAAACCTAGCTCGGAAAAACCCATTGGGATAAAAACCGAACCAGGGAAAAATAGTGTGTATCTTGGAAACTCTAAAATGATTATCCGTTGTGACGTAAATTATCTTGACATTCATGCTTTAAATTGTTCTTTGTAGTGACAGTTGATATTGTTGAAAAAATTTAGTTTATGCAACTTTCTGTCTTGAGCTCTTTAGTTAATAATTCCCTTGCATTGATCTTGTGGCGATCAATCTGATTCCTCATTAATACTCCCCCACTTCTTCGAGCATAAGTGAAGCTGGGCTCGGAGAAGTAGGTTCAATCCGACACTGAAAAGACGTGTCTTGTCAATTAGTCATGTAGTAGTCTAAATTCATAGAGTATAGGGGCTGCAAATGCAATTTTTTTAAAATCTTGTTTTGAAAATTACTGCTTGGAGAGCTCAACCGTCGCGGTTACTCGGGGTTCAATTTGCAATTTTACTTTTTTAACCCTGTATATATATACGTTGACCGTAGAAGATTCATTTACGAAAGATTCTCAAAGCCTTGATCGGAGAATTGTGTTCGAAATTTGTAGAAGAGTCCCGCAATTCGATTACTCCCAACAATCAGAAAATACATATAATCTTCTACTGAAAGCATGTCTTCTTCACGGGATCGAAAAGGGAAATCCAAAGTGGGCGAAGGGTCGGATAGTGATCCCTTAGCACTTATAGATAAATATAAGAGAAGGCCGAAAATTCTGGAGATGCTTCGAACTCCAAGACAGGGGAGGGAGAAGTTCGTCAGGGTTCAAGCGGTGATGAAGCAGGAACAGGAGAAGAGATCTCCGAGGATGAAGCGGTCGGGAGCGATTTCTCACACCTTCGTGAGGATGAAGTTGCGAATTACCAAGTTGGTGGCAGGGTAGTTGTCACCATCAAGAAATGGGTAGAACCCACAAGCAGTTCAAACCAACTTCGAACAAAGCGCAGAGCCGATCAGACTTCTACCATTTACAATACGGCGAAGCGTCGAGCGAAGTTGGAGCTTGAGTTCGTAAAATACCTTCCGGAAGGTTTTACCATCGTTGCGCCTACTCCCGGGCAACGAATCACCAATCCACCCAAGGGTTGCCAAGCCTTCTATAGCAGGCAATTTCTCTTCGGGCTGCATATTCCGTTTATCCCCTTGTTTAGGGATATTTTTGGAGTTTTATCACTTGCACCTGCTCAGATACTTTCGAATTCGATTGCGTACATCATTGCATTCAGCGTTCTGATGCAGGCTAAGGGGAAGGAGGCGTCCTTCCAAAATTTTTGGCAGATTTTTTCAGATGAGCCTTTCGACGTCCTCGAACGCTGGTTTTGTGTACTTTTCCAATCGGTTGAACAGATCAATTCTCTCGACCATGACTTCGAGCAACACCGAAGGCTGGAAAAAGGAGTTCTTCTTTGTTCGGGGTCCCGACATTCCGGTTTCGGAAGGTTTTTTTGAGCTAAAGCCATACGTGTGGGAGGGGGAAAAGACTTGGACATATGGCAAACGGTCCCTTAAAGGGAAACTTCCCAATCTGCTGTCTTCAAAATTCTTGAAGACCTTGATATCCGACCAGTATCAAATGGCGTTATTGACGCAAGAGGGGGTCCTGCGGCTGGCTGGGCTCAGCATGTGCACTTATCTTGCCCCGGCTATCAAGTATGGAAACACTCATGAGGTCGAAGACCGTCCCGAAGATGGCCAGCCTGCCGAAGCCGTTCCTGAGGAGGTTCAAGCCATAGTTGCTTCCCTTTCGTTCAGTAACTTTCCTATTTATTTAAGAAAGTCATTGAGTCTCATGTTAAGTCATCTGTTGCATCCACTCACATGTCTAGTAAACAGAAGACACCTTTAGATCAGGATAAGTTAGAACTGAACCATACTGAAAGATTTATATCAGCTGACAATGGTAAGGTCATCTTGTATGTTCAGACTACTAAACCTGCTTTACCTGAGAAAGAATTAAAGGAGCAAAAAGCTCCTAAGGCTAAAAAGAGCAAAGAGCCTAGTGTAGGAAAACAGACTGGTAAGTCGAAACAGAAGAGTCCTAGGAAATCTTCTGATAAGGTCAAAACTAATCAGACTAGTGATAAGACTAAGTCATTTGTTAATGAGCAAGCATCTAGTAAACCAAATAAGCATAAAAACAAGAAAAATCAAAATGCTTGGTATGGAAATGAGTCTTATTATGTGCAACCTGCTGCATATCCTCCTATCTATCATGCACCTCAATTTTCAACTTACTATGCACCATATCCTGCTCATCCAATGCATGCATACCCTCCTTAGCATGCATCTTATTCTACTTATGAACATTATCCTTATCATGCTGATTATCTTCAACATAGCAAATCTGATAAACATGATAAAGATGAAACTTTTCATGCTCCTGCCAAACAACAGAAGCCTAAGAAGCCTAAGATTTCATCATCTTGGGTTGTCAAAGGTGGAACTAATCCTTCTGGACCCTCTCAATAAGGGTACCTAAAACAATTTTATTTTGTTTTGTAGGTTAGGATTAGGAGTAGGAGTAAAGTAGAGAAAATCTGGTACTTGGACAGTGGATGTTCAAGACACATGTGTGGAAGCATACATGAGCTGACTGATGTTGTTGCTATGGATGGTCCGAATGTAACTTTTGGAGACAGCAAGGAAGGCAAGATTGTAGCAAGTGGAAAGCTGATCAAAGGAAACATTGAGATATCTGACGTCTCTTATGTTAAAGGCCTCAAATACAATCTGCTGAGCATAAGTCAATTTTGTGACAAAGGATATTCAGTCATCTTCTCAACAGATAAGTGCTACGTTGAACAGATAGGTACAAACGAGGTTGTTTTCTGGAAGACGACAAGGAAATGTCTACACAGTGGACTGGAATTCTGTTGACAAGAATTCAAGTGTTTGTTTGGTGGCATCGACACCAAGTGAAATCAGTTGGCTGTGGCATAAAAGAATGTCATGTGAATTTCAAGACCATCAACAGACTCATCAAGAACAATATGGTAGAATGAATCCCAAAGACAGTCATGAGCAAATACAAGCTTTGTGACGCCTGTCAGAAGGGTAAACAAATCAAGTCATCATTCAAAAGCAAGAAGCATCAATCTTCTGGAAGGATATTGGAGCTGCTACATATGGACTTATTTGGACCCATTGACCCCATCAGCAATGGTGGAAAGAAATACAGCCTAGCTGTTGTGGATGATTATTCAAGATACACTTGGGTGATTTTCATGAAGAAGAAAAGTGAAACCAAGGAGCATCTTACAAATCTGATGGAAAAGATTCAGAATGAGAAAAGTATGAAAATACTGAAGATCAGATCAAATAGAGGGACAAAATATACAAACTATATTGTTGAAGAGTATTGTAATGCCAGAGGAATCAGTCATGAGTACTCTACTTCCAGAACCCCTCAACAGAACGGAGTTGCTGAAAGGAGAAACAGAACTCTAAAAGAAGCTACAAGGACAATGATAGCTGAAGCTAAGCTGCCTCAAAGATTTTGGGCAGAAGCAACAAATACAGCATGCTTTACCCAAAACAGATGCATGATCAACAAGCACCAAAACAAGACTCCATATGAAGTTTGGAACAACAGGAAGCCAAACATTCATTACTTTAAAATATTTGGTTGTAAATACTTTGTTTTAAATAATGGAAAAAATCACCTTACTGCTTTTGCAGAGAAGGCTGATGAAGCAGTATTTGTAGGATACTCTACTGTTAGTAAAGCTTATAGAGTCTTTAACAAAAGAACTTTACTTATAGAGAAATCCATTCACGTAGTATTTGATGAACCAAATCAATCTTCTGAAAAGAATCAAAGTGCTAATCAAGATCTGTCTACTGATTTACAGAAATTTAATGTTGGAAAGAATGAAGAATATGTTCCCATCATACTACCTGATCTCAACCCAGCTGCTAACTCAAGTACTGTTCAAAATCACAATGCTGATTGTCTAACAGACTAGTTGCAAACAGCTGACAGACCAGAGAATGTTCAACAGACAACAAATGTTCAACAGACTACTACTGGAACTCCAACAGTAGTGTTGCAAGATCAAAACAAAGGAACATTATGATTTGCAACCTGATCTTAGATGGCTTAAGAATCACCCTCCAGAGCTGGTGGTTGGTGATCATTTGGATAAAGTAAAGACAAGGAGAGCTGCTGCAAGTGAAGCAATGTTTGTCAGCTTCCTATCTCAAATTGAGCCCAAACAGATTGAAGAAGCTCTTGGTGATTCAAACTGGATTGAAGCTATGCAAGAAGAGCTAAATCAGTTTGAAAGGAATGAAGTCTGGTACTTAGTTCCTAGACCAAGTCATTAAAGAGTAATTGGCACTAAATGGGTATTCAGGAACAAAATGAATGAAGATGGTGTTGTCACCAGAAACAAAGCTAGATCAGTGGCCAAGGGTTATTGCGAAGAAGAAGGCATTGACTTTGATGAAACTTTTGCACCTGTAGCAAGATTAGAGGCAATCAGACTCTTTCTTGCCTATGCTGCTCATAAGAATTTCACAGTCTATCAGATGGATGTGAAATCAGCTTTACTCAATGGAGAATTGCAAGAAGAAGTTTATGTTGAACAACCACCTGGATTTGAAGCATATCAAGAAGAAGACAAGGTGTATCGTTTGAAGAAAGCCCTCTATGGACTGAAACAGGCCCCAAGAGCATGGTATGATACCCTATCTGATTTTCTTTTAATTAAAGGATTTCGTAAAGGTAAGGTAGACAAGACCTTGTTCACTATTGAATGGGAAGAACATATTTTACTTGTGCAAATTTATGTGGACGATATTATTTTTGGTTCAACAAATCAACAGATGTGTGACAAGTTCTCAAAGCTGATGCAGAACAAGTTTGAAATGAGCATGATGGGAGAACTTAATTATTTTCTTGGCTTGCAAGTAAGACAGTTGCATGATGGAATATTCATCAGCCAAGCAAAATACACAAAGGATCTGTTCAAGAAATTTGGTATGGAAACTAGCTCTACTGCTAACATTCCAATTTTTACTAGTCTTCGTTTGGATAAAGATGAAGATGGCAAATCAGTGGACATAACCAAGTACAGAGGAATTATTGGGTCACTGTTATACTTAACAGCTAGCAGACTTGATATTATGTACTCTGTTGGGGTTTGTGCGAGGTATCAATCAAATCCTAAAGAATCTCATCTCCTAGCTTCCTATGGACTCTTCCGCAACCCTAGCTCCGTTTCCAAAGCGCAGGATTCTATCCCCAGGTTTAAGAGGCCTTACTGCTCCCATTACCTGCAAATCATTGCAGATATGAGAACCGGCTGCGGTGTCTAACACCCATGATGCACAGTTAATAGAAATATTAACTTCAATAAAGAAAATACCTTTGACCACCTCTTTCAGGTAGTCTGGGCAGTTCCTTTTCCAGTGCCCTGCTTTCTTGCAATGGAAACATTCATCTTCTGGGCTTTTTCTTTTCTTCTCGACAACCTTCTTCGTTGTTTTAGAAGAGATTACTTTCTTCTTCTTTTTCTTGCCTTGGGTTGTTCAGCAATCATGACAGACTTCTCCCTTTTCAGGGTTGATTCTGCCGTGACCAATAAATTGGTCAATTCGTGTAGAGCGAGCTCTCTATCTTCCATATTGAAGTTTATCACGAACTGATCAAATGAGCGTGGCAGAGTATGGAGGAGCAGGTCAGTGGAGAGATCAGCGTGCAGGTCTACGTCCAAGTTCTCCAGTTTTTCAACCAGATTAATGAAGCGCAAACAGTGATCCTTCACACTTGAACCCTCAGCCATTCGCAGATTGAATAATTCTTTTGTAGTCTTGAACCTTTTCGTCCTAGACTTCTCTCCAAACAACTCTCGGAGATGAAGAATTATGTCAGTAGCATGCAACATCCTTGCATGCTGTTTCTGCAGCTCATTGGTCCAGCATGAGGCAACGAACCTGAATATCATCATCGACCCACCTTTGATGGGTAGCTCGTTCCTCTTCCAAAACCCTTTCCGGAAGTGCACCAGGCATGGGTGCATCGAGAATGTAACTCCTTTTCTCGGAGTCGAGGACTATCCTCAGATTTCTAAGCCAGTCGACAAAATTTGATCCGTTCAGTTTGTTAGTGTCAAGGATAATAGCTAATGGATTCTTAGACATTTTTGCAGAATTAATCTACAAAAGTAAATGATAACGTTTAGCTGACTGATCTATATTAATACTTACAATTAACGACGTTGGACTTGTTATCGAAAAAGTTCTCCCACTATTTTCTCGAAACAATTACCCCTTAAATTGTTCGGGAAATCTAATCTCCTAGTAGGTCTTGACGTCCCAGCAGACATTAATTGCACCCACGACTCGTGGTCATACAATTAACTCCCCAGGTAGGTATACTTTTACCAATTGTGTTCCTCCACAACCTTCAAGCTATTTTGCCTCGGTCTTCGCACTTATCTAACACTGCCACATCATAAGTGTTACTAATCGTTAAGTCTAACCCATCAATCATGATGAGCAACTGACCCGGTCGTGAAGTCCACGTAACTGGTTATCGGTCGATAATCACATCCCGACCAGTCCCCACCCTTGTCAAGTTTAGTTAAAAACAAGAATCAAGGAATTTCGTGTATTGTCCCTTTCTTCGCCTAGGGTGCCAGACTCTGGATCACCTTCAACGATAAGTAGACAACTTACACTAGTCCCTATTGATGGAAGGCTTGGATCTTTAAAACATCATTTTAAATGTACCCAATATTACTTAATATTATTTTCAAGAGGGGATTTTCAGGTTTAAGAGTTTGAGATAACTCTCCTCGAGATCTCACCGTTCCAGTTATGCATTATCTTTTATTTACGATCTAAATATAACTAGCGCGCATCACCATACAAGCTCATATATATATACGTAAATAAACACATACACACCTAGCATGCATGCAACCACAGTATGTTTTCGATCGGGAGCCTCCTATGTGGACCACCATCGAGCCAAAGACGATGGTCCTATTGGTCAATCTATTAGGTTTCAAAGAGACCTACTCTATTACATATTTTACCATGCATACATGGCCTTTAGTCTTCTTGGGCTCCCACCTTGCTTGTAACGGGCCTCCATTCTAAACTAATAAAACAGTAAAGCCCTATCTATTACAATGGCTCAAAGTGGCCCAAAACATAAGGCTCGCAGGCCCAATAAAACCAATAAGATAAAAATAACCAATCACATCTACCCTAAGGGTCAAGGCTCGGCGCGATCGAAAACCACGTAAACAATTTCACGTAGAGCAAGAAACAAGCAAAACCTAATTTCTTATTTCTTATCTCATTTTAAAACTTAAGATTCTAGTTTTAAAACCCCTTTCTAAAACAATCTATAACATCATTTTAAACCCCTTTAAAATGACCCTTTGATTCTCACTTTAAGTCCCTACTAATTATGACAAAATTGACTTTCCGGATTTACTAAACCCTTTTTGTGCACAAAACAGTTTCTGTTTTTCAAGTTTGAAAAATTGCAGTTCGGCCCCTGAATTTTCGAAAATTACACTTTGACCCCTCAACTTTTGGAAATTACAAATCAGCCCCAAAATTTCCAGAATATGCAAATCGGACCAGAAAGCAGAAAATTAACAAAATTTTCAGAAACTTTTGTTTATTGCAAAACAGACCCCAGATTTACGGAAATAGCAAAAAACACCCATAAACTTTCGTAAATTGCAAAATGGTCCAGATTTTGAAAAATTCCAGAATTTGCAATTTGGTCCAGAGTTGTAGAAAAACAAAATTTTAATTTCTGTCCAGATTTATGAAAAATTGTAATTTGCAAATTAGCCCTCCAATTTTCGGAAATTACAATTTAGGCCCAAAAACCGAAAAGTGCAAAAATCCGAACACTCAATTTATCATAACAAGCAAGAATCAAATATCAGAACACAACAAATACATATAATCACATAATTTGATGCGTTCAGGCCTTTTTCGGATCACTAGAGCACCCCAAGTGTTGTGCCTCTAGAGAATAGTCCACACCAGCTGGATCTGTGATTGCTTCAATCCACAGGCTACGAACTAGGAAAGAGACACTTCAGATTCAAGAGTTGGATTCAGATCCAACTCTAGATGTAGAACAAGAAGATGGAGAGAGGCGCTGCACGGCCGATCTACAACCAGGGGCGGCGGCGGCTTGGTAGTGTAGGGCGGCGGCGGCTAGGGCAAATGGGGAGAGGGGGGCGGCCAAGAGAGAGGAGAGATTAGGGTTGCTTGTGTTTTCTTGCTGTTAGTCTTTTGAGTCTCCAAGACTCCCCTTTTAAAGTAGAGTCCAACCCTATCCCTAATCTCTATCCTTATCCTTATCTCTTCTTCACCTTATCTCTTTCTTGGCCTAATGGGCTATCAGATAAGTTAGCCCATACCTCTTATTTAATTAGTCCTTTTAATTAAATAAGCTCAAGTCATTTAATTAACCACTTTAATTAAATGGCCCATTTATTTAATTAGTCCCTTAATTAAATATTTAATTAATTAGATAAATCCAATTAATTTTCTCTCTGTAAGAATTAACCCTTTAATTCTTTTCTTTGATTTAACCCCTTTAAATCAATTCGTTCTACGACTGACTATCATAGTTCCAGCTTTTGTGTGTGACCCTCTAGGTTCACCATCAATTGGCCGCAGGCTCACATTTCTGTGATTTAATTAATGAGCAATTAATAATTTAATTAATTGCTCCGATCAATTAAACTACTTTCAATAGACCACCTCAGAATTAATCCACCATCAATTCAGGAGTACCCACACCTCATGGTCGATGTATAGCCACAAGCCCATGAGGTCCAACTTCAGGTGAATTGACTTCAGTGAACCTTAAACCTCTTATAAGTACCATGTACATACGGTCACTCTAACGACTAATTTCCCGATCGAGACCTAGGGTGTGTGAATTGGTCGGCACCTCTAATCATCTCGATTCTGTACTTTCTAATTCAGGATAATACTTCCAGTGTGACTGCTAAATCTGGAAACCTTTTTCCAAATCCTTCACTGACCATGGCCATGGATTTCTCGAAATGTATCATCGAAGAATTTACAGGAAATTCCCTCATCCATTACAATGAGTCGGCAGATCCTATATTGATGCTAACCATCCGCGCATACGACTATACGTACCCAACATAGGCGCACAATGGACAAGCTATGTGCCCGGCTCCTAAATCAAAGTACGCACACCCGTATACCGAATTCGCCCTAGCATCTCAAGTCTAAGGACTAAATCGTACACTGTTATAAGTCTTGAGAGACATCCCACCACCGATATGCTTTTTACGCACTTCCACAATGGGTCTCTCTGTTCGGGTCGTTCGATGCGTCCGATCCCCTATCGAACCACCTAGTCATATGCACTGACATTAACATTGTCTTGTTCATGAAACAACAACAAATTCACTTTAAGTGAATCAGGCATAATCGTACAAGTCTTGACGATTCATTCGATACCCCGTCTCGACATGAATCTATGACTTGGAACATTTTTGAGATCACGACCTTTGAGACTGTTTCATGATTAATCGCACCCAATACTGAAGTGAATAGTCCCGTAGTCATGAGTGATCTCAGGGTTTCAACCAATCGCTTAAATGTGTTCGCGAAAGATGAAGATGGCCATTTGTTTATATTATGAATTCTCAATAAAATAAACAGTTCGTATTAATTGATAAATCAAAGATTCTTTCTAGATAAAATAATGTTCCCTATTACAAGCTATTTTGTTGGCTTGCAGGGCACTATCCTATCAAGAACTAAGCAAGATTCAGGAAGCTAAGGATGCTTAAAGAAGAAAAATGTCTGGAGCTGAAAGAAAGGCAGCTGAAGACGCTGAGCTTGCTATTGTTATTGAGATAAGTAAAACTGATGCTCATGGACCAGTTCATGCTGGAGGCATCAAAATTGATGAAGACAAAGAAAAGAAGCCAAAGATGCTTGCTGGAGAGGTCAAGCCAAAGGTTAAGTATGAAGTAAGAAGAGCTTTTGACATCATCCATGCTGATAAAGCTCTCTTCAAAAGGTTTGAAAAGACCTTGGCTTATTATGACCAGAAGTTGATGCTGAAGATTCTGTTCACCCACGAGAAGCCTAGATACATGAAATGGAGGGATTATAGGCTGAACAGATCTGTTGCAGAGCTTCGGAGTTGGAAGGAGTTAGCTGATGAAGAAACATGGGTTCTTAATTGGCTAAGGACTAACTCTATGCAACAAGCCTTGGATCCTCACTTTGTAAGGGATGCTATGCATCAATACGCTAAGGATTATGCCATGGAGGAAGCCAAGATCATTCAAAACACGTTGCCACCAAAGTGAAGAAAATCTGATGATGATGTTGAGAGAGCAATCAACATAGCTGTTATGACCGCCTTGAAGAGATGGGCAGAAAGGTCAAGATATCAGCAATGATCTTCAAGTGAATTGCCTCAGCTGCCAAGCATTCAACAGATTACATTTGGCATGGAAGTCAAGGATTACTATGAATTGCCTAAGGTAAAGCCATCTACTCAAAAGCCATGGATTACTGTGCGACAAATCCGTCAAATAACATCCTTTAATGATGACGGCAAAATCACTAGTATAGTCTATGACGATGTAACTGATCAGCACAAAGCTGCTGATGAACCCTTAGCAATTAAGTGGAATGCTAAGGAATCAAAAGCTGATCAGGAGACAGAATTGAAAGATGCCCCTGTCCACCAGGAAGATGAAGTAAGGGAAGCTGTTGATTCTGCTTCATCAAGTAATCTGCATTCATCACTGATGGAAGCTTTCCAGTTATTAATGGAGAATTCAATGAAGGAACTGGAAGAGAAGAACAGCATGCAGTTGAAGAAGTTGCAACAAGAGTTGGCAGAGTCCAACATATTACAGCTGGAAAGTATGCAACTAATTACTGCCAGAACTATCAGAAATGCCATTGATATTTTTCCCATGCCTGAAGATCATTCCAAGCTGATGATGCAAAGCTTTGTTGAAATGAACAGAAATGTAGAAGATGTGAAGGCTGATGTCAATCACCTTGATGCCTTAAAAGAGCTGAACACAACATAGCTGATCTAACTGATAACTTCATCAGAGTCAGTGAAGAAGAAAAAGCTGTTAATGTTGGATTGTTGCGAGAAATCACTCAAGCTGGAAATGTTATAAATGAAGAACTTTCAACTATGCAACTTAACATTGATTGTTTCAATGATCAAATTGACAACATCAGCACCACTCTCACTCATCTAACTGCCAGTCATGATGTAATCAATCAAAATTTGAAGGCTTTGTGTGCTGCAATGAAGATTCAATCTGCTGCCCTTAATCCTTCTATCAAACCTGCTGATGTCATTATTCCTGATGATGACAAAAAGGGGGAAGAGAATAAGGAAGAGGAAAAAGTGGAGGAAGCTGCTGTCACTCAACCTGAAAAGATTGAAGAAGCTGCTGAAGAGACTAAAGCTGCTGAAGGGGTTGGAAAGGTAGAAGGCAAAGAAAAGTCTGAAGAAGAGACCAAGGAAAAAGCCAAATCTGATGAGGAAATGGCTGCAACCAAGGATTCTGCTGAAGATCAAACAGAGCCATTTACCAAGTACAAGAACACTGAAACAACTAAGAAATTAATGGAAGAGCCGAAGGAGCAGCAAATCAAAGAGAAGATGGAAGCTGCTAGGTCAAATCTTCTTTTGGATGAGGATGCTGATGAAGATGAAGAGGAAGAAGAAGATGATGAAGAATCATCTTATGAATATGAAGAAGTGCTGGAAGGAATTGATGAAGAAGTTGATAGTTAGCATAGACAAATCTATTTGTAATCAGTTTACTTTATGTATCTTTCAGACATCTCATCTGATCAGAAACTGTAACTTGTACTTATTTATCAGATTATCAATAAAAGTTCAAGTTTCTTTTTCCAACATATATTTTCTATCTCATAAAATTTTGAAGGTCAAAAACTTTAGCATAGGTAAAACAGGTACTTAGCTGAAGTTTTGTCATCATAAAAAATGGGGAAATTGTTGTGATCTTACGCGTTTTCGTGTGATGGGATTATATGGGGTGGTGTGCTAATTGAACATAAATAAATGCGAATAAATGGAGAAAGATCAATAGTATCAATATTCAATGAGTTTTAATACAAAGTATAAGTAGGATGAGTCCTATTCGAGCATTATTGGATGCCGTACAAGCTAGAGGGCGAAACATGTACAATTGGGCCTATCCTAATAATCCGAGCTGTGATCTTAAGCTTGGAGTCTCTTCCCTGGCCACCCCCAATGTAATAAATGCATGGAGTATTTATAGCCAACTTTAAGGGCTTGGGCCTGGGCTCGGCCCAACAGTGTCCTTCGACCATGTGAGCTCGAAACAATCATTTTCATGCTTTTGTTCGTCCTTTGGTCCCTGGCGACAGGGTTCATAACTATTCGAATCGCGTCGAGGCTAAAGAACAGGGAATCCGAATTACCCCTCATCAATACTCCCCCACTTCTCGAGTGTGAAGCGAAGTAAGCGCTCGAAGAAGTATAAAGTACGTTCCATGTTATGGTTAGACGAGCCGCTCAGTATGTTTTCAGAATATGCCTCGTTAAAAACCTGACTCGGAAAAACCCATTGGGATAAAAACCGAGTTAGGGAAAAAGAGTACATATATAAGAAATATACTTTGGCACGCTCTGAAATTATCCTCGTCGGGGGATGTTGAAATAGTAATACCCCTTTCGGTTTCATGCTGCGTTGTTCGATCCCTTGATGAATGCTTTCCAGAATTTCCGATTTATAACCAGGAGGGTTTCTGAGAATCTTAAGGATAGATTGCAAGGATATATTCCGCAATTCTAGGGAATGAAGGATCAAAAAGGTAATTTTGAGAGGGACGACCCTAAGCTTTTACCCTTGGTAAGTTCAATCGTCGTGGTTACTCGGGGACCTCTTTGCAATTTTTACCTTTTTAACCCTGTATATATACATGTTGACTTCGTTGAAAAATATTCACATAACAACTTTCTTGAACTCGAAGAGTTTGAGCTCGAAATAGCATTTTTCTCCTGTATAAATACTTCTTAGTCCATTATGTCGAGCTCTATAAGCGTGAGAGGCAAGAAGAAGGTTGAGGAGAGCCAAGAATCTGATCCTTTGTTTAAGCTTGTAGATGACTTTGAAGACGGGGAATTTCATCGAGACGATGAAGACGACGATCCGAGCGAGGACCTCGAAGAAAAAGAGGTCGACAAACATAGTATTGGCGAAGGAGCTTTTGTTAGGATTTTTGAACATACGCAGGCCTCACAAGCCGTCACCTCGGGTAAGTCAGAACTTCCTGCTAGTAAAACTTCCAGTTGTTTTTCGAAAAGAGATCGGGCTCGCCTTGAGGCGGATTATGGGAAATTTCTTCCGAAAGGTTTTTCGATTGTCGTTCCTTCTTACACAGAACGTGCCACTGAGTCTCCCGCTGGATGTCAAGCCTTTTATGAGGGACAATTTCTTTGTGGCTTGCGTATCCCGTTCGCTCCTCTTATCAGAAATATTTTGAATTTCTTTTCGCTTTCCCCGGCTCAGCTTCTCCCGCACTCCGTTGCATATATAATAGCGTTTTGCACTCTTATGGAGGCGAAAGGGGAAGAAGCTTCTTTTAGCAACTTTTGGCAGATATTCCGAATGGATCCCTGCAAAGGTTCGAATATAGGCTTTGTGTCCGTTCGTCCGAGGTCTAAACGGCCTTTTCTTACGAAAATATCAACAAAGAAAGCTTTAGGTTGGAAGAGGAGATTCTTTTTCGTGAAGGGCCCTGACGTTCCTATTTCGGAAGGTAGTTCGAAAACGAGACCTTATCGATGGGACGGCGCAAATACTTGGACATATGGTTCTCGCAAAATAAAAGAAAAACTTAGCCATCGTCTTTCGGATGAACTCCTGGGGCGATTGGAGTCTAACCCTTATCAAACCAGATACTTGGTTCAAGAAGGCGTTTTGCGGCTGGCTGGGTTGAGCTACTGCGATTATCCTGCCCCGGCGATTAAATATCCCGGTCAGTCCTCCGAAGGGCCCCTTCCTCTGTCCGATGTACAGGCAAACTCCAGTGGTCCGAACCCTACTTCTCTTTCTCTGGGTATGCTTCTCACCTTCTGTTTGGTTTTATGTTTATCTAATAAATTTGTTATTTAAGCTCGTCCCGATCCATTTTATCCTTGTAGGCCGGGTTGTTGAGAAATTTCGAGTGTCTGCTGCCGAATTAATTGAAGATAAACCCTTTTATTTTGATCCATTGCCTCATACTTCCGGGAATAGACCTGGTACAAGTAATTTGGGCGAAAATCCTGTTATCATTCCACTCACGACTCCCGAACCAAGAGGTGTCGGTACTTTGAGTTCCTTGAACTCTGCCTCTGCTGGGCCACTCCGAGCCTTATTTTGCCCTGATACTCCTGCCCTTTCATCAGTTGGTTATAGTCAATACTCCTGGAATCGAGTTCTGGGCGTCCAGGAGTACGAGAAACTTTTGAGTCGCAAGAGAAACGCTGAAGGTCCTGGACCCTCTAGGAGGGTAAAACCCTTTGGTGTGAGTTCCGACCCCGTTCCAAGTCGAGAAGGCAGGTCAGAACCTGATGTAGCGGATTTTATGGATGAGCACCTTCGGGGTAGCAGGGCTGTTGGGTATTCTGAAGATGGTAGCATTTTAACCGATCTGGATTCAGGTGGTGAGAACGAGTTCGACAAAGCCACCAGAATCTACTTGGCTAGTCGGTTCAAGCGGGACATCCTGCTTCAGACCGTTAAAAGTGACTTCGAGGTTTTGAGTGACTTTTCCCGATCGTATCACGAGGTAAACGTTTATCTTTGATTTTCTTTTCTTTCTTCTGTGCCCTTGACATTTTGCTGATATGTTTGCACTACTTCATAGATCGGAGATTTATTTGCTGTCCAAGCCTATCGCTTAGCTTTATTGGAGCAGGAATCGCAGGATGCTCATGACGCGTGTGCTCAGATTCTCGTTGATAACCAAACTCTTCGAGCTCAGTTAGTAGAAAACCAGCGGGAGCTGTCCCAAGTGAAGAAAGAGCTCGAAAAGGCTAATACGAAACATTCTTCCTCATTAGAAGAGGACTTGCTGGCGTCCGTTAAAGAGAGAAGTGTCCTTGAGGAGGAGCTAAAGAAAATAAAGATAGAACTCGATTTGGCGAAACGGGATTCCGAGCGTGCATATGCCCAAGGTCGGGAAGAAGCCGAGATTCCGGCCATACGAGGATTCTTGGAATCTCCAGTCTTAGATCCTTTAGTTCAAAGAAAAACGGGAGAAATTCTTCAGAAGATTTTTTATAAAGGGGTTCAACAGTTGGTCGCGGCCGAAAAAATTCCGAATGACATGGAGGAATATTTCAAGTATATGGACCCTTTTAAAAACGCTGAAGGGAAGGCTTATAAAACTTCTTCCCTTCCCAAGGCGAATTCTAATTGGCAAGAACATCGCTTTGCATCCTTAGTCGAGGAGTATGGTATTCCGATGCCTAACCCTGATGTGCTTGAGTACTCCTGTGACGATCGTTCTAATGCGTTCGGAGAAGAAGACAAAGATGTCAATACGGGCAATGCCCCGGATAAGGGAGACGGTCGATCTTTCAATCAAGCTGAGTAAGCCGGAGAGGACGATTCGAGGTTTTCCAGTTAGGAATCAATTGTATTTTCTCATGCAACCCAATCTTGTAAACGACTTAACTTTATATTTCTTGACTTATTTTATGTAACTCATGAATTCTAACTTCATAAATATCGATGATTTTCCATATTTTCTGCTCGAACTTCGTTTATCCGAGTGGGGTTTCTTACCATGGTCGCGTCGATTCGTTATCTCAATCGTAGTGCATAGCGTCTATAAATATTAAGATCTCTTATCATTATTCACACGACATCTTTGCTTATAGAGATCGGAGCTTTCCCAAAATTTTCCTGCATCTTTCGAACTTCCTGCGGGTAGAGATCCGAGCAGTTGATTCAAATTCACTCAACATGGAAGACGTGCTAGGCAAAGCTATCGACCCCAGGTCGCTATTTGGTGGTTCGAAAAATAAGAAGTCGAACAAAGAGCAAAAAGCCGATAAGGAGGTTAAACCCTCCAAATCTTCTTCTAAGACCTCCGCCTCTTCCCCAAAAGCACCTAAAGGTGGGGAAAAGACGAAAGAGAAAAGTACTTCATCGAAGCAGAACAAGGGTAGTTCCAGCAAGTCCATTCTGGACGAAGACCTCGAGGCTGAGCTTGGAGGTTCCTCCCCGAAGGTTATTGATTCTAAGAGCGAGGATAGTGTCCGGGAAAAGATTCCTGTTCCCTCTTCGAATAAGAGGCCTTATTCTGATGGGACGCCCATTGAGGCTTTGCAAAATCTTGCTATTGGCGGCAAGTCTTCCTCCGATGCTTCGATCATTCCTCCCTCAGGGAATCCCAACAAAAAGTCCAAGTCAGAGACTGGTGTGGGGGCTTCCGCTGAAGCTTTAGGAATTGATAATCCTCCCCGACCTTTTGCCGATTCCTCTCCTCGAAAAACTGCTTCTCCCCTGCATGAGGAGTTGAAAGATGGATCTCCTTCTAAAGTTGACCCCATGGGTAACTTGTTGCAAGCTACCTTTACTTCTTCGGAGACTGACATGCCCAAAGGGAGAAATGCGTCTAAGGAGAGGGATATTGAGGAGCTGTTCGAGTCCGGGCAGAATTTCCTGTTTCAGGTATAACTGTTTTTTTTTTTTTTTTTTTTTTTTTTTTTTTTTTTTTTTTTTTGAAGATTCTTTGAAAGAAACTTTTTTGGCAGGCCGGGCAAGATTTTATTGAGCTTAAGACATTTGCTGAGCGGGAGATCAAATATCGTGCTGCTATTTCCCAGGAGCTGGAGGAGAAGAAAACCGAATTCGACCGTGTCTTCGAGGAGAAACTCGCTCTAGAGAGGGAGAAGTCTGCTAGAGAAAGTGGAGAGGAGGTCCATAAGCAGCTGAGTGAAGAGCTCGAAAAACTGAAAAGTCTTCACGAGCAGGATAAGCAGGAATTCATTCGTCGAGAAAAGGAAGCTTTCGATCGTGGATATAAAGCTGGATATGAGGCTCGTAGTGCCGAGCTTCGGAAGATTCTTTCTGACAATAAGCTCCTCTAGGCGTTGTCTTTTATTTTCTCTGATTTGTAGTACAGCTAAAATATCTTTACCTGTTGTGTAATCCTGAATAATTTTCATACATTATATTTTCTATGGTTTGCAATAATCCACTTTCTTCTCGAATCGTATGCTTCCCTTGTGTGTTCTTTAATTTCGACTACGGCATCTGCAGGCGAAACTATTTCAACCCTGAAAGTTTCGACCTGGTATGATGCAATTTGCTAGGCTCCCTTTTGAAAATGTTTCAGGCAGTGCTTCGGAGATTGACGTCCTTTATAAAATGTTCACGTTTTTCCTGGTAAAGAGATGTATTGCCCTTCTCCTTTCCGAAGAAGTATGACTACAGTCGGAGACCTGTTGGCTTGATAGGCGTCTCCTTGTTGAGTAAGGACACTATCGTCCGCCGAAAATTTCATTGGGTCGGTCAGTTACAAAGATGTGACGGGGGTTGTTATCTTGTAATTGCTTCCTGTGCCAAGTTCGGAGAATACTTTTTATCAACATTTCGATGGCTTTACTTATTCTCGGGTCATTATGTGATGACGCTTTCTTTACAAGATGTATTTAGATCTCTTTATGATTTCTCTTGGATGATAGGTACCGGGACTTCGATGAATTCGGATAGGAATGAACTCGAGTAGAATAATCTTGACATTTCCTTCATTTCTCTTTCGGAATGGTTTCTGCAATTTCGGGAATCGTAACGGTCAGCGCATTTACTGCTCATATCTCAGCCGTTAGCACCATCAAATCTTAGTCGTTGATTGCTCTTTCTCCTCACTATATATAGTTCTGTGGAGACCCCCAGATTTTACATTTCAGTAACAATTTTGAACAGTCCTATGACTGAAGATTTATTCTTTCTAGCCAACATGCCTCGTTTCCTTTCTTTGATCAAATTGTTCGAAGTTCTCCTTCGTACTATTTTTAAATTCCTCTTTCTCATGATGGTAACCCAATTCGACTAGGGTATCGGCAGGCGAAAATAATTGCGACTGGGGTACCGGCAGGCGACCTGCTTCTTTGGATTCATCCCTCCTGAGACGGGTTAGAATTCCGGTACCCTGATCTCCATCCAGTCGGATAGTGGGTCGACTGCTGGAGGAGTTTTCCTGCTCTCGATCTCTACTTCTTCAAGATATTTCTTGAAGAATGTTACCTTCGAGAGAAGCGTTGTTCTGGTCCAGTGTAGGATTTATTTGTAATAGGGTTACATTAAATGTAAAGTCTTTGCTTGACTTCTCTTATCCTTGTAATTTCGAATTCTTTTGTAACTGTTTTGAATGACATGAATAAGATATTTATTTCTTTATCATCCTTCCTTATTGTCGAGTGTCGATTTTTCATGCCTCCAAAATATGATCAAGTGACATTCTTTATCTACTTTGAATAATACTTAGTTGATAGATGATGGTCGATATCTTTCGACTTTGAGTATAGCTTATAAGAAGCTTTTATTCTCTCGCCATATATTTAAGACATTCAGGTAGAGGAATACAAAATCTTCTTCAAGTGACAAATTCTAATTTGAAGGGCCAAATTCTGTACTCTGGACAAATAATTGTGAAGTAATAATCGAACAGGGTCTTGTTCGATCTCGAATAATAGCTTTGATTCAAGCGTTTGTGAAGATGGCTACTAGCCTTAGATGATCGAATAATAATAGAATAGAGTACCAGTTGATCTTGGTTGATCGAGGGTAATAGTTTCGATCTAAGGGGCGTAGCAACAGCTTTCACCCTTAGTCGTATCAGAGCATTTTTAGCTCGAGGGTCATAGCAGAGGCTTTCACCCGTTCCATAATTTCGATCTAAGGGGCATAGCAGAGGCTTTCACCCTTAGTCGTTTTTAGAGCAATTTCAGCCCTTGGGTCATAGCAGAGGCTTTCACCCGATAAATAATTTCGATCTAAGGGGCATAGCAGAGGCTTTCACCCTTAGTCGTTTTTAGAGCAATTTCAGCCCTTGGGTCATAGCAGAGGCTTTCACCCGATAAATAATTTCGATCTAAGGGGCATAGCAGAGGCTTTCACCCTTAGTCGTTTTTAGAGCAATTTCAGCCCTTGGGTCATAGCAGAGGCTTTCACCCGATAAGTAATTTCGATCTAAGGGGCATAGCAGAGGCTTTCACCCTTAGTCGTTTTTAGAGCAATTTCAGCCCTTGGGTCATAGCAGAGGCTTTCACCCGATAAATAATTTCGATCTAAGGGGCATAGCAGAGGCTTTCACCCTTAGTCGTTTTTAGAGCAATTTCAGCCCTTGGGTCATAGCAGAGGCTTTCACCCGATAAATAATTTCGATCTAAGGGGCATAGCAGAGGCTTTCACCCTTAGTCGTTTTTAGAGCAATTTCAGCCCTTGGGTCATAGCAGAGGCTTTCACCCGATAAATAATTTCGATCTAAGGGGCATAGCAGAGGCTTTCACCCTTAGTCGTTTTTAGAGCAATTTCAGCCCTTGGGTCATAGCAGAGGCTTTCACCCGATAAATAATTTCGATCTAAGGGGCATAGCAGAGGCTTTCACCCTTATATAATAGTAGACTGAGATAAGTACGGAACAAATAGCAAAGATCGATAATATCAGGAAGAGACGAACGAATATGAATTTTGACGGGATCAGTTTCCATTGAATATATATATAACTTTCGATTGCAATAAATACCGAAGAGAAAATAGTCTTCTGCAATTATGGAGAAAGAGGCAGTAGTGAACAGCCTTAGAAAATAATCCTTATGCCATTGTCGAGAAAATTCTTTGTTCGTAGGTTCCTAATTCTGATAAGTTTGATCTTTTCCAATCGGTTCCCGTTCTATCGGGAATTGCAACGGTCGACAAATCCTGTCCGTTTAATTTGCGAATTATACGTCGTTGGATTCTTTTCTGTTTTTGTCTATAAAAGGCTGGCACATTGTTGAAATTATCTCATTCGTTGCATCGAGAATTTTTTCATCCGATCATGGCGGTCAAGAGAACTATTCGATTAATTCAACTGTTTGAGTTCGGACTTCGGACGGTCTTTAAGCGGAATAGTCGCCGAGCGGAAAAAATTACAGCAACCACGCTTAGAATATCGACAGGCAAACGCGACTCCCATCTTGAAAGCCAATAAGCTAGGCTCATGGCCTTGCTGCTCCAATGCATTTAGGAAGACGTTGGGCCGATAGCATTCGATCCTCTGTCTTCTGAAGAATGCAAATAAAGTTAAAAGCCTGCGGGTCCTAAGGATATTCCTTGTCCGGAGGAAATGATAGGACGGGAGACCGAAAATTTCATAGGATTGTAATAACACATTGATGTAATATATAGGCTTATGCTATACTCGATGTATTTTCCCCTTTCTTGTAATCTTTCGAGATAATATAAATATATTTCATCTCCCTTTTGTTGATAACCTTAATATAATTAGGTAGAATTTTATCTTGTTCTTATAACATCGATCGATCAAGAAGTAATCTATCATCACTTGCTCGAGTGGATAATATATACATATCTTAGCAGATCTGAAACTGACAAGGAAAAAATTATGCCATAAATCTTTATCACTGTTGAATTTTCATAATTGCATAACTTCCAAGTCGAGAATTCTGTTCGACTGAATCGATTATATTCCTTCTCAGTTGGCAACGTAAAAACATAGCAATAATCACTTGTGTAAAAATATCCGAAATAATCGAACATGCATCCGACACGCCGTTCCTTCCTAATAATGATATTAATACGTCGTCAAATTCTATAGAATGTCCTAATTCTTCTACACCCATTATTGAATAGCGTGTCCTTCGTTACCAAACAGGGCCCTATTTCTCGGGAAATGTAACGGTCCTTCCATTTAATGCGGACATCCAGATTGCTCATAAGATACTATCTGGGCCGTTGATTTTAAATTCCCTACCCCTATAAATAGGTTCCTTCGCGTATTCAACACTTCTTGCTTTTCTCCTTATGCCCCATCCGACCACCATGGGTCGATTTTTTGATTTGATTCGCATTTTGTCCCGAATAAAAGAGTTTGAGATTAGAGTTCGAACTTTGTTTTTCAACCTTGCTTCCCTTGGCATAAGCTTTTCCGCTTAGAATATCGACAGGCAAAAGAAATTGCGCCTAGAATACCGGCAGGCAACCTGTTTTGCCTGACATATCATCTCTGGTGCGGGTTAGAGCTCCGGATTCTAGGCGTAGTACTTGATCGGGCAGCTGGTTATTCCGAGCGGAGTTCTTTAAGTCTGAGGCACCAGCTTCCTCGAGGGCTTTCTTGCGAGATAGTTCCTTCGAGCTCCCTTGAATCGCCTCTGCTGGGATAACCCTTTGCTGCTCCGGTTCGGATCGATCGGTAGATAATGGTTGATTTCGACCGTCATTATTTACCGATGAAGACCTAAGATCGGTTTTAAAGCCCTGGAAAGGAGCTCCGATCTGGCCTTTATCCCGTACGAAGACGGATGTGCGACACGTGGCAAGCAATTGCCGGGAAAGAATCACTGCTGAGTTCTGCATCTGGGGCGATCTTAGGGATGGGAGGCCAAGTCGTAATAGCACAGAATTATTCGGATAATTTGTAATAGAGTAGGAATAGTCGTACTTTATTTCTGGAGCTCGAACTCTGTATTCGAAGCTTCGCATTTGTAACTTGTTTGAATGACATCAATAATAAAACTTTGCTCTTGAATGAACTTTGTGTAATTTTTCGAGAATCCGCATAACTTCCTTTAATTACTCCCAATTGATTTGAGAATTCCCATAATTTTCATTCTCGAAATTAATCGATACCATGATCGGAAAAATAAATTCCGACCATTAATAACCTGTGCATCTATTGAATTCTGGTCGGTGAGGCTCTCTGCTACCACGTGTACTTCTCCTCGTAGTAGGCATTTTTCGATCAAATACTCGAATAGGGCCCCACGGTGGGCGCCAATTGATCTTACGCGTTTTCGTGTGATGGGATTATATGGGGTGGTGTGCTAATTGAACATAAATAAATGCGAATAAATGGAGAAAGATCAATAGTATCAATATTCAATGAGTTTTAATACAAAGTATAAGTAGGATGAGTCCTATTCGAGCATTATTGGATGCCGTACAAGCTAGAGGGCGAAACATGTACAATTGGGCCTATCCTAATAATCCGAGCTGTGATCTTAAGCTTGGAGTCTCTTCCCTGGCCACCCCCAATGTAATAAATGCATGGAGTATTTATAGCCAACTTTAAGGGCTTGGGCCTGGGCTCGGCCCAACAGTGTCCTTCGACCATGTGAGCTCGAAACAATCATTTTCATGCTTTTGTTCGTCCTTTGGTCCCTGGCGACAGGGTTCATAACTATTCGAATCGCGTCGAGGCTAAAGAACAGGGAATCCGAATTACCCCTCATCATGTTGGATAAGGATGAAGATGAAGAAGCACTGAAGACAATAAGCAAAGGGAGGTTTTGATGAACTTCAAAACATCAAATCTGCTAAGAATAAATTAACTTGGCTAATATCCCTTTGATGAATTTTTTACTAAGTAAAGAAGATATCAGAAGAGTCAAAATTCAAGGTCCAAGACTACTGATCTGCTGAAGGAAATAAATCAGACTGGTGAAGATCAGCCGACTAAAAACAGATTTGTTCAAGTTTGAGATCAGCTTAGTTCGCCATCAGACTTGTACTTTCGATCCGCCAAGTGGAAAAGATCAAGAAGTCGTCCCAACGGTAATAAATGCCACTGGAAGTAATAAATGCTGAAGTACAGGGCTATTAAAGACAAATGATTGAAGAAATGCATCGCATCAGCTTGGTGCATTTAATGCTGCCTGCAGAAAAGTACTGTTGACAGTCCGGACAGACTGCAGAGAGTCGTTCGCGGAAATTAAGGACCTGTACCCGAGGATTTTGAAATTTGTCTCACTTCAACGGACATTTTTCAAACCTACGAGTATAAATAGCTGTAGAGACGAAGAGAAGAAACACAACACAATATCTGAGAAGAAATCCGAAGCAGAATCTCTTAAGTCTTAAGAACAGCTCACTCATCAGCTCTGTCATTTGTTGACTAAAGCCGACGTTGAAGATCAAAGATAAACATATTTTCTGAGTGAAAAACTGTTTGAGTGTTGTGCGAAGTGTAGATCCATCTTTGTGAGTGATCTAGCTTCAGAGGATAGGCTTTCTTAGTGATTTCCTATTGCGAGCTTACGGTCAGATTCATTTGTTGTTTTGGCGTAAGTGGAGTGTACTAATTACTTTGTGTTTTTAGTATAACCCAAGATCTTTGTGACTTGGAAGAGTGGACTAAAGGATATTCAAATCCATATAACCACTATAAAAATTACTTGTGTTTTTACATTGTTTTTATCTTGCATATTTTCAGATAGCATAAAACACATTCTAAAACTGTTTGAAAAGAGTTTAAAGGAGTTTACAAAACTGGGGATAAAATTTTCAAACTACTAAGTTTACTTGTGAAAAACACTTTGAAAATCCGCTGCAAGTACTCTAGTATTAAAACTGATTTTAGCAAAAATCAGCTAAGTGATTGTCAGATTAGTAGTCAGCAAAGCTGTTCAAAGATCTGTTCGCAATCAGCCTTGTAAAGTTACTGTTCGATAACAGCTTAGTCTGTTCAAGTTAGAACAAAAGTGTTAAAGTTAAAAATTGTCAAAAAGTTAAGAGGTCTATTCACCCCCCCTCCCCCCTCTAGACCTCATATGACCACTTGGGACCAATAGGCATAACAACAGCTTTCAACCTTAGTCAATTTTCGAGGGTCGTAGCAACAGCTTTCACCCATATTTTTTTTATTTTGATCTAAGGGGCATAACAACAACATTCACCCTTAGTCAATTTTCGAGGGTCGTAGCAACAACTTTCACCCATATTTTTTTTTTATTTTGATCTAAGGCACATAACAACAGCTTTCACCCTTAGTCAATTTTCGAGGGTCGTGGCAATAGCTTTCACCCATAATTTTTTTTTATTTTGATCTAAGGGGAATCACAACGGCTTTCACTCTTAGTCAATTTTCGAGGGTCGTAGCAACAGCTTTCACCCGAGGGTCGTAGGAACAGCTTTCACCCATTTTTTTTTATTTTGCTCTAAGGGGCATAGCAACGACTTTCACCGTTAGTCAATTTTAGAGGGTCGTAGCAACAGCTTTCATCCATTTTTTTTATTTTGATCTAAGGGGCATAACAACAGCTTTCAGTCTTAGTCTTGTTTCGAGGAGAGGCCGAGTGCCGATCTTGGAGATAATAAATAATTCGTAGAGATGCACATAATCGATGAGAAAATTCGAAAATAGCAATATTTCATTGATTTCTACAATAGTAGGAGACATAATAGAGCCGAACAAAGAACAATAAACGACAGATAAACCGAAAAAACCAATACAAAATCTTCACTTCCCGTAATACTTCCTAAGATTAACAGCATTCCATGTTTGTGGAAGAACTTCTCCATTTGGATAAGCGATCTTATATGAACCTTTCTTCCCGACCTCGACCACAACATGGGGGCCATCCCAATTAGGTTGCAGTTTTCTACGTGTTTCGAGACATCCACCTTCTTTAGCACCAAGTAACCGACCTTGAAGGTTCGGATTCTGACCTTCTGATTTCACGCTTTCTCCATATTGGATTTTGCAGCTTTAATTTTCAGCTTAGCCCGATCTATTTTTCTATCTGCATGATCGACCTCCATTTCCCTCAAAGACTGATTGTTTTCTGGATCATAGAATTCAACTCTGGGAGACGTAATAAGAGTTATCACAAAAATAACAGCTTCCGAGCCATAAACCAGACTAAAAGGAGTTTCACCTGTAGCAGCTTTCACTGTTGTTCGATTTGCCCAAATGACTCCAGGTAGTTCATCAAGCCACTTTCCCTTTGCTTCGGCCAAGCGCTTCTCCAAGGATCGGACAATTTCTATGTTTACGACCTCGGTTTGTCCATTTTCATGCGGGTGTCCGACAAATGTAAAGTTCTGTTGTATCCCAAATTTCTCACACCATTCCAAGATTTTCTTTCCAGCAAATTGAGTTCCATTATCCGAGATCAATATTCTAGGAATTCCGAACCTGCTGATAATATTTTTCCAAAGAAAATTTATAACTTGGAAATGAGTTATCTTTGTCAAGGCCACACATTCCACCCACTTGCTAAAATATTCGAAGGCACTAGTACATAATTCTTTCTCACTCTAGCGGTCAGAAAAGGACCAACAATATCAATACCCCATTTATCGAAAGGCCAGCAAATAGGAATAGAATGCATCTGCTCTGGGGGTTGATGGATCAGATTCGAGTAAATCTGACAATGATGGCATTTCTTCACATAATTGACCGAGTCAGAGATAAGAATAGGCCAATAATATCCTGTTCTCGGGCATTTAAGAGCCAATGCTCGAGCACCACAATGATTTCCAGCTTCCCCCTCATGGACTTCTTTCAAGATCGTATGAAATCGATCTTTCGAAATACACTTCAGCAGAATTCCAGATGAGGACCTCTTTTATGGGCTTCCTTCCACTAGGGCGAAGCATGGTGAACGATATTTAACCCTGCGAGCCTCATTAGTGTCTTCGGGAAGTTATCCGTCTCGCAAATATATTACGAAATGATCGACCCAAGAGGGTTTCTTCTCATCAATCTCCATAATATCGACGTCTGGAGTAACATCCAATTCGATAGCCGGTGTGTTTGAAAGTAACCAAGTAATAACCCATTACTTCTTTCCATCCACTGTTCCCGTAAATTTAGATAATAAATCTGCCCATAAGTTTTCTTCTCTGGGAATTGCTTGAATTTCGATCTTCTCAAACTTGGAGATCAGAGTTTTAACCTTGTTGAGGTATTTTATCATGTTAAACTCCTTGGCTTCGTAAATTCCCTTGACCGGTCTATGTACGAGTTCGGAGTTAGTAAGCACAGTAAGGAATTTTACCTTTGCCTTCAGAGCCATCTCCATGCCTGCAATAAGAGCTTCGTATTCAGCTTCGTTATTTGTGATGACGAAGTCCAAGGTGATTGCATAGCTCAAATCTTCTCCGGCAGGTCCATGGAAATGTATCTCTGCTCCTCCTCCTTCCTTGGTTGAAGATCCATTGACGTGCATCAGCCAAACTGGTTCCTCGACCTTCTTGATCGAATTCACTTCTGAAGATTCTGATTCGTCCGGAACTTTCGTACTTGAGGTTTCTAGGATGAAATCAGCCAAGACATGGGCCTTGACTGCAGTTCTTGGTCGGTATTTGACTTCGAACTGGCCAAGCCCTATTGCCCATTTTATTAATCTTCCAGAAGCCTCTGGTTTCGACAAGACCTGCCTCAAAGGTTGGTTAGTCAAAACAATAATCTTGTTAGTCGGGAAATAAGGTCTCAATCTTCGAGCAGCTACTACTAGAGCAAGTGCGAACTTCTCGATTTCCATATAGTTATTTTTCGCGCCTTGTAATAATTTGCTCAAGTAGTATACAGTCTTGTGCTCGGATTTCTCCACCTTCACCAGAACTGAGCTAATTGCCTCCTCTGAAACCGCTATGTAGAGATATAAAGGTTCACCCTCGGAAGGTTTAGCCAGCATCGGCGGAGAAGTATGATAGGCCTTAAGATCCTCAAAAATTTTATCGCATTTAGTTGTCCACTCAAAATCCTTGGATTTTCGTAGTAGTTTGAAAAAGGGCAAACTTGTTGGGATAGTGGTTGGGATGCCTCGATTGTCAGAACAACGACACTGCGGAATTTAAAAGTTTTCGAAGCACCCAAGGTCCCATATAAGATTCTCCATATTAATTATACGCAAGCAATAAACAAAAACACACAGAGTAATTAAACAAAGGGGGTTTTTGCGATATACCTCACCACAGGCAAGGTGGTGGAAACCTTCAGTTCTGGATCTGGATCTGGATCTGGTTCACAGAAGTGATCCAAGCGTCTCACCTCCAAAGTTAGTCCACACCAATTGGATTCTGGCAACACCTCCTAGTCTTAGGCTCAGAACTGGATCTAGGAGATTTGTCGAAGCAGGATTGTGCAGATCTACTTGCCAATGCAAGATCTAACACGGTGGAAGAAGGGAGAGGCGGCGGCGGCGTTGCTAGGGCAGCTCACGGCAGCAGGTGGCGGCGGCTCTAGGTTGGCGGCGCAAAGGAGAGGGGCCGGTTAGGGTTGAGAGGAGAGGCTAGGGTTTTCTTCTAGGGTGTTAGCCTTTTGAGCTCTAGTGGAACCCTATTTATAGACTCCCTCTTGACCTAGGTTTTGCAAGATTCCTTATGGGCTTTTAATTAAAGGCCCATGTCTTGCAAGCCTTTCATTTAATTAATTGCTTAATTAAATGCCCAGTCCAATTAAATCATTATTTCTTTTATATAATTAATTAGCAACTCAATTAAGTATTTAATTAATTAAGTCAGCCAATTAATTAATCTCCCACTTGAATTAAATACCTTTTGATGAGGGGTAATTTAGATCCCATAATCCGCTCAAACTCAATGTGGATCAGATGACACCAGTCCAACCAGGGACGATTTGTCGAGCTTGAGCTCATAATTAACTATCCCTGATTTGTACGAGAAGCCCGAGATCGAAGAGTACTGTTGGGCCGAGCCCAGGCCCAAGCCCGTCAGCTCAGCTATAAATATCCCATGTATTTATGAGGATGACACGATTTTCCAGGTGCTCCCTCCTCGAAGCTACCGCTCGGAACCGCTTGGGAATATAGGCTTAGAATTATATGTATTTCGCCCTCTAGCTTGTACGGCATCCAATAATGCTCGAATAGGACCCTTGAATACTTGTATTTGTACTCATTCAATTCGAATACAATTACTTTGGTCTTTACTTTCCTTTTATTATTGTTATTATTGTATTACATCCCACCCTTGATCGAACTAACGAAATCCAGTAAGATCAATTGGCGCCCACCGTGGGGCTTTTATTCGAGTATTAGATCGAAATATGCCTACTACGAGGAGAAGTCCATATGTAGGCAGAGAGCATCACCAACCAGAAACTTCGCAATTCACTATCCAGGTTGATCCTCCGGCCAGCGGAACGTTCGTCAATTTGAGTTCGTAGATTAGGTCTGCAGGACGAATTTCTGACCTAAAGATCGATGATTTATTTTGTGGTTATCAAGCTTATTTATTACCTCGGTGGATTTATTTCTTACGAGTGATCCATTATCAACTAATATAAGCAAGTAAGAAGTTGCAAGGATATTATCCACATAAGAATTAACACAAAATTAACCTAGTCGATTCAACCATCTCCTTAACGGAAAAGGGCTAAGGAAATCTATACAATTACAGATTGTTAATGACGGAATTTATTTTTCCGATCATGATTAATTTCAAAAAGCGAAGTTTATGTGAATTCTCGAATCAGTTGGGATTAGTTGAATATTCGATAATGAAGACATACGAATTCTCGAACTTACAAAAATTCGATCAAAGCTTTATTATTGATGTTCAAACAAATTACAAAGGAAAGTCTCAAATACAGAATTCGAGCTCAAGAAATAAGTACATCAATTCCTACCCTATTACAAATTCTACGAATAATTCTACGCTATTACAATTTGGTCTTCCTTCCCTAAGATCGCCCCAGATGCAGAACTCAGCTATGATTCTCCTCGGCAATCACTAGCCACGTGTCGCACATCCGTCTTCGTACAGGATAGAAGCTGGATCGGAGCTCCTCTCCAGGACGTAAACCCGATCTTAGGTCTTCGTCGGTAAATAATGATTGTCGAAATCAATCATTATCTACCGACCGATCCGGACCGGCGCAGCAGAGGATTAACTCAGCAGAGGCACCCCAAACAAGCTCGAAGGAACTATATTTCAAGAAAGCCCTCGAGGAAGCTGATGCCTCAGATTTAAAGAACTCCTCTCGGATAAATCAGCTGCCCGATCGAACACTACACTAGAAAACCGGAGTGCTAACCTATCCAAGGCAAAGTATATCTAGGAAGGTAGGTTGCCTGCCGGTATTCTAAGCGCAATTCTTTTTGCCTGTCGATATTCTAAGCGAAGATTACATCAAATAGACCGGAGTCGGAAAATAAGGTTCGGGTTCTTATCTCGAATTCCATTATATTGGAAGCAATATGAATCAAAAGTAAAGCTCGACCCATATTGGTCGGACAAAACATAATGGTAGAAATGAAGAATATCAGATGACCAAAGGGGAACTATTTATAGCAGCCAAGTTTGTGAACCAACGGTCCAGATAACGGTGCACGGACGGTTGGGATATAGGCGGTAAATGGATTGACGGTTAGATTTCCCGAAGAATGAGGTCCTGTTTGGTGACAAGGACACATGATTCAACAGGGCGTATAGGAGAATTATGATATTCTAAATACCAGACCGTCAAGTAACGCTGTTCGACTCGGAGGAATAGTGATCGGACTATTCGAACTGAAATATCGACCTGAAAAATCACGCAACTATGCACTACCAAAGTTCAATTGCCAGATATTCTTTATTGATTTTAGCGCCACTAAAATATTTGTCTATTATTTAATCGAGCAAATGGTGTTTGATTATTGAGATATTGAAGATGAGAATTTATCTAATTATGTCTATTTTTATCAGCAAAACGGAGAAGAAATGTATTTATATTATCTCGGAAAATACAAAATATGGGAAATACATATCGAGCATAGCTCAAGCCCTCATATTACATCAGAACGCTATTATTTTCTACAATCCTATGAAATTTTCGGTTTCTTCTCCTATTGTTTATCAGGGATAACTTAGCTCCGACCATGGAATCTCCTTCGGACCCGCAGGCTCTTAACTTTATTTACGATTCTCCAAATACGAAGACTTGAGGGTACGGTTCATCGAGTAAATGAATTCTGCAGAACTCCCACCCTTGTACGTCTTCCTAAATGCATTGTGGCAATAGGTCCCTAACCGAAGAACTATGCAATAAACCGCGAGCTCTGTAGATCTGGCTTATTGGTTTTCAAGATGGAGATTATATTTGCCTGCCAATACCCTAAGCGAAAATCAAAATAGTGCTTTTTCTGATCGAAAATCCCTCTGCTTAAAGATTGTTCGAAATCTGAGCTCAAATAGGTGAATTAATGAAATAATAATCCTAGTCATCATGGTCGGACGAATTGAATGCCAACACAATGGATAAGATGGTTTCTAAGGAATGACCACCTTTTATAGAGATAATTCGAAGGAATCTAACGGCTGGTGATTCGCATAACGAAGGGGTAAGATCTAAGAGCTGTTGCGATTCCCGATAAGTAAGGAACCGTTTGGAAGAGATCAATGCTCATCAAAGAATTGGAAACCTTCATGACAGCTGGGATTATTTATTAAATCCCAGACCTATTGGTCATCTATGACCCATCTGGTTGTTTTCCATCTATTATCTTAATCACGGAAGATTATTTTTTCTTTAGGAAGTATTTCAATCGAAATCATATTTAATGGAAGCCCATTCCGTCAGTATGCTTATATGCTCATCTTTTGCTAGTATTGACAATCTTTATCTCCGCTATTATTCTGATATTCGGAATCTGCATTCATTTAATATCAGTTTCTATTATTTTCTTTCATTATAAAGGGTGAAAGCCGTTGCTATGCCCCTTGGATCGAAAATAATAAAATGGGTGACGACCCTCGAGCTAAAAATGCTCTGAAAACGACTAAGGGTGAAAGCCTCTGCTATGCCCCTTAGATCGACATTATCAAAAGGGTGAAAGCCTCTGCTAGGACCCTCGAGCTAAAAATGCTCTGAAAACGACTAAGGGTGAAAGCCTCTGCTATGCCCCTTAGATCGACATTATCAAAAGGGTGAAAGCCTCTGCTAGGACCCTCGAGCTAAAAATGCTCTGAAAACGACTAAGGGTGAAAGCCTCTGCTAGGACCCTCGAGCTTAAAATGCTCTGAAAACGACTAAGGGTGAAAGCCTCTGCTATGACCCTTAGATCGAAATTATTAAAAGGGTGAAAGCCTCTGCTAGGACCCTCGAGCTAAAAATGCTCTGAAAACGATTAAGGGTGAAAGCCTCTGCTATGCCCCTTAGATCGACATTATCAAAAGGGTGAAAGCCTCTGCTAGGACCCTCGAGCTAAAAATGCTCTGAAAACGATTAAGGGTGAAAGCCTCTGCTATGCCCCTTAGATCGACATTATCAAAAGGGTGAAAGCCTCTGCTAGGACCCTCGAGCTAAAAATGCTCTGAAAACGACTAAGGGTGAAAGCCTCTGCTATGCCCCTTAGATCGACATTATCAAAAGGGTGAAAGCCTCTGCTAGGACCCTCGAGCTAAAAATGCTCTGAAAACGACTTGATGGGGGCTATTTCGCACCCTACATACTACTCGGATCGAATGAAGAAGATAAGATCGATTCGACCAATTCAAACAGATCGGAATTATCTTACTGACCCGGCCAAGTGCAGCTCGCTTCGATAGAAGATTATACTCCGGACTCAAGAAGGATATTTGGGCCGAGTCCTATTAGGACTATGTTTCCTTGTAACGCTAGGTTTAACATTATATAAATACCTAGTTAATCATTGTATTAAGGGACGACGAAAATTCCTGAACTCTAAGAATACAGGATTTAACACTGCTTACAACAGCACAACTCAATAATATTCAATATTATTACAGAGCTTTTTACCTTCATATCGGTGTGTTCTTAGCTTTGTTTTGTGGTTTTACTTCTTGTTCTTGAATATTGCTTTTCTTTGTAACCGATCCATCCGGAATAAAGTAACAGAGCCCTATATAAAACATATATAAATATCGAAAACCCCCCGATATCACAAATTCACTGATATTCAATTAACCTGACGAAATCCGGCTAAATCAGTTGGCGCCCACCGTGGGGCTACGTTAATTATTCGATCGACACATGGCTCGCCCAAGGCAAAGCGCTCGCATTGGAGCAAGAAGTAATACGACCACCGGCCACAACACATCCGAAGATCCACAAGACAACAACGATAACAACATTCCCAACACCAATGAAAATCTCCCAGATACCCGTTCCCGTCAGCAGGAGCACCAATGAGGTCTTACCGGTGCAATACAGGAAGAACCGGAACTCCCCGAAATACCCGTTCCTCTCCCAGGCGCTCAGGAAAAACTGAGACAAATAGCAATGCTCTTCAAATCACTCTCTCCAGAAGAATTGCTAGTTTTAGACCAAATTCCTCGAAACGTTACGGCTCCCAGGACAACTCCTGCACCGGGAATGCCAAGGCCAAACGAACAAACCTCTCATCAAGCGGACAGCCCAGCAAGTGAGCGACGCTCGCTACACAGCCCACAGCAGGGCAATTCTAAACCCTCCGATAACCATCCCCGAAGAAAACCAGGTCGAAGAAGGCCACAGGCGGGTCGCAGCGGATCGAAGGAACGAACAATAATCCCTATCGAGGATGACATAGATGATGCTATCCCAGATCGACCACGAGCGACTCGATTCTCGGAAAGAGAAATCGAGAGAATAGTACAGGAATGACTGGAGCAACGCCTACGATCTGTTCAAAACCCGTGGACCCGAACCGCGGAACTCCAGGAGAGCCTTGCAGCATGTTCTCCCTTCTGCAGAGAAATAAAAGAAGCGCAATCCATTGGACAGGTCCCGGGTAGACTACCCCGATATGACGGAACCACCGACCCGGATGATTATATTTTTAGCTTCACTAATATAATGAATTTATATGCCCACTCTGCCGAATTCACCGCCAAGTTAATGGTGACCACATTCGAGGGCCTAGCGTTGGATTGGTTCGCAAAACAACCTGCCAACTCCATATTCAGTTTCCGGGAATTATGCAATAAATTGACGCAGCAGTTTGCCAGTCAGAAGAGGCAAAAACTCCCGATGAGCTACCTAGGAACCATACATCAACAAGAAGGGGAATGCCTGAGGAACTGGTTGGCAAGATTTAATGTAGAACTACTCAAGATCGATTCTCCGAATATCGATTACATAATTTCTATTCTCTTTGACCTCACAAAAAACAGGCAGTTCGGAAACGCTCTTAGTAGAAAGCAACCAAGAACGTTTGCCGACATCATGAGCTTGGCGTCTAAATATATGACCCAAGAGGAGATGAATTCCTTTAAGGACAAAAACAAAAATAAAGCCACAGCTTCGGGCTCTAAACGACATGACAGGATTCCTGACCAAAGGTCCGTGGATTATGAGCGATCTATCAGAAAAGGTAACGTCTTCCAACGATTGGAATACAGCAAAACCGACCGAGAAAGGCAACCTAATTTCTATCAAAAACCAAGAAACCCTGAACAACCAATCAGAAGCAGGGTGAATCAAGTGGAACACCCAAGGTTAAATGCTCCAATGGAAGAAATATTGGAAGTTCTAGAAAGAAATAACTGGATTCCCGAGGCGAGGAAAATCGCTCAGCCAAGACCAGGGTCTCGAAACTACGATCAATACTGTAAGTACCATAGGGCACATGGACACCGAACGGAGAATTGTTTTCACCTTAAGAGAGAAGTTGAAAAACTGATTGAACAAGGAAAATTAGACGAATACATAGAGCGAGATAATCGCAAAAGGGAAAGAAGTAGAAGCCCTCGGAACGGTAATCAAAGGAGAAGTTCTCATCGAAGGTCGCCTGAACATCGACCTACTCAGGAGTTGAATCACGACCAGATCAACGGGACTATCCATACGATATCCGGGGGACCCGCGGGTGGAGATAGTCGTAACGCACGATGAAGGACAGCCCGATCCATAATTGGAAATTCTAAATATCCAAAAGAAATATGGACTCTGGAAAACAGGTCGACAAATCACCAGCCGATCAGCTTTAACGAAGGCGAAGTACCTAAAAACATCATTTGGGACACAAAAGAGGATAACCCCGATTTTCCTATGGTAGTATCGTTAGAGATAGCGAATTATAATGTAAGAAGAATCCTAATCGATAATGGAAGCTCAGCAAATATCATCTCCCGGGAGGTTTTAGCCCAAATGGACTTGGGACAAATAAACCTACAAAAAGTAGCTACGCCGTTAGTAGGCTTTGGAGGGTCCGAGATCATCCCCAGCGGAACAATATCTTTAAGTGTGTCCCTTGGAAAGAAACCACTTCGGACAGTGAAGTTAGTAAAATTCCTAGTGGTAGAAACACCCTTCGCTTATAATGCTATATTAGGGCTACCAGCCCTTAACCTTTTCCGAGCTGTAGTCTCTACCTATCATCAGAAGATAAAGTTTCCGACCGATATGGGCATCGGAGAAATTACGAACGACCACTGTATGGCGTGGGATTGCTACAGCACATCGTTAACTTTGAAAGAACACCCTAAGTCTATTACTCCAAGCAAGAGAAAGATCGAAGACGATCTCATTAGAAATGAGGTTGAAATTCCTACTACTGATCGATTAGATAAAAAGGGAAAAGAACCACTAGACTTATCCTTGAAACCCCCAGAACATAAAGATATAATCCTAGTAGAAGGCGACTCGTCGAAAACAACAAGAATAGGAACAGAACTGAGCAAAGAAGGGGAAATAATGTTAATCGACTTCCTCAGAGACAATGCCGACGTCTTCGCCTGGAGCGCGAATGACATTGAAGGAATCGATCCTCGGGTAATCAAGCATACCCTAAAAATTGACCCTTCAGCAAAACCCGCCAGACAGAAGAAGAGAAATCATGGACCAGTAAAAGATAAAATTATCAAAGCCGAGGTAGAAAGACTACTTGAAGCAAAACAAATCCGAGAAATACATTTCTCGGAATGGCTATGTAATGTTGTACTAGTAGCAAAAGGGGATAAAAAGGACAACAAATGGAGAATGTGTAATGATTTCACCGACCTTAACAAGTTATGTCCACGCGACCCATACCCCCTCCCAAGGATTGACTTATTGGTCGACTCGACCGCTGGCTTCGCGATATTCAGCATGATGGACGCCTTCCAAGGGTTTTACCCAATATACATGGACGAGCGGGATCAAGAGAAGACCGCGTTCATAACCGAGCAGGGAGTATACTGCTTTATTGTAATGCCATTCGGATTGAGGAATGCCGGGGCTACTTACCAAAGGTTAGTAAACCTAATGTTCAGAGAATTAATCGGAGAAATAATGGAAGTCTATGTAGACGACATGTTAGTCAAAAGTATGAATGAAGAGGATCACGTAAAACATCTAGATCGATGTTTCCAAATCCTAAGAAAATACCGTATGAAGTTGAACCCTGCGAAATGCACCTTCGGTGTTAAGTCAGGAAAATTTTTGGGATACTTGGTACACCAGCGAGGAATAGAAGCCAACCCAGAGAAAATTCGAGCCATAACTGAAATGAAACCTCCCAAAACCATCTCTCGAGTACAAAGCTTGGTTGGGAAAATCGTAGCATTGAATAGATTCATATCAAAATCTGCGGACAGAAGCTTGCCCTTTTTCCAAACGCTTCGAAAAGCAAAAAAATTCGCTTGGACCGAAGAATGCGAACGAGCCTTCGAACAACTCAAAGAATATTTGACGACACCACCGATGTTAGCCAAACCAACGGAAGGGGAACCGTTGTATATCTACATCTCCATCTCCGATACGGCCATTAGTTCAGTACTAATTAAGATAGAGGGCTCAGAGCATAAGCCTGTCTATTATCTCAGCAAGTTATTGCAAGGGGCGGAGAAGAATTACTTGGAAATAGAAAAATTCACGCTGGCCTTAGTAGTGGCTGCACGAAAACTTCGACCTTACTTTTTAACTTACAAAATAGTGGTTTTGACAAATCAACCGCTAAGACAAGTCTTAGCAAAACCAGAAGCCTCAGGAAGACTAATTAAATGGGCGATCGAACTAGGCCAGTTCGAAATCGATTACAAACCAAGAATCACAATTAAGGCACAAGTGTTGGCTGACTTTATATTAGAAACACCGACACATGTAACTGAATCATCGAGCAGCCTCAACGACGATGTCTTGATCATAGAAGATCAAACTTGGTTAATGCATGTCGACGGTGCTTCATGCCGAGAAGGAGGAGGCGCCGGAATCAACTTCACCGGACCGAATAAGGAAGATTTGAATTACGCGATAACATTGGACTTCGTTGTAACAAACAATGAAGCTGAATATGAAGCATTGATTGCGGGAATGGAAATGGCGATTAAAGCCAACATAAAAAGTCTTAAAGTATTAACTGATTCCGAGTTAGTGCAAAGACAAATTGAAGGCCTATACGAGGCTAAAGAATTCAATATGGTCAAATACCTCGCCAAAGTGAAAACACTAGCTAAAAAATTTGAAAGCTTCGGTATTCAGAACATTTCGCGTTCGGAAAATAAATGGGCCGACCAGCTATCAAAGTTCACGGGATCCCATGACGGAAAGACCGAACGGGTAATCAACTGGTTGATCTCTAATACGCCGGCAATCGATATCGATGAAACACCGGTAGTCGATATAATGGAAATCGAAGAAGTCGAAGAAAACTGGATGACCCCGATGATAGACTATCTTCGAGAAGGAAAATTACCACCTGACCAAAATGAAGCTCGGAAAATAAGATATCGAGCTCCAAAATATACACTTGTAGAAGGAAAACTCTACCGAAGATCAGTATCAGGAATTCTTCTGAAATGCGTCTCTGAATCACAAACCATTGATATACTACGAGAAATACACGAAGGAGATGCAGGAAATCACAGCGGATCAAGGGCATTGGCCTTAAAATGTCTCAGGACAGGTTACTATTGGCCTACCATCAATAAAGATGCCGCTCGATAGGTCCAAGAATGTCATCACTGCCAGATCCATGCTAACATATGTCATCGACCAGCAGAAAACATGCATCCAATTCCAGTATGTTGGCCTTTCGATCAATGGGGAATGGACATCGTGGGGCCGTTCCCGGCGGCCAGATCCAAAAAGGCTTACGTCCTGGTCGCTGTAGAATATTTCAGCAAATGGATAGAATGCATCGCCCTCGCACGAATAACTCAATTCCAAGTGATCAACTTCCTATGGAAGTTCATAGTTTGTCGATTTGGCATCCCGAGGATCCTAATTTCCGATAATGGAACCCAATTCGCGGGAAAACAAGTAATAGAATGGTGTTCGAAACTGGGAATTCAACAAAATTTCACTTCGGTCGGGCATCCAAGAGCGAACCGACAAACCGAGGTAGCAAACCGAGAAATAATAAAATCTTTGGAAAAAAGATTAGGATCGGCCCAAGGAAAATGGCTTGATGAACTCCCAGGAGTACTATGGGCTAATCGAACCACAGTAAGGAGCTCAACCGGGGAAACCCCATTTAGCTTGGTATATGGGTCGGAGGCTGTTATTCCTGTTGAAACCTTAATCCCAACGCCAAGAATAGAGATGTTCGATGATCAAGAAAATGAAAAGGCGAGAGAAAATGACATTGATTTAACAGAAGCTTTAAGAGATAAAGCTGCCGTACGCCTACAAGCCACTAAAGCAAATATGGAGAAAGCATGCAATCAAAAAGTACGCATCCGAACTTTCAAAGAAGGAGACTTGGTCTTGAAAAAGGTAGAAGTATCCAAGCATGTGGGAAAGTTACAACAAAATTGGGATGGACCTTACATCGTCATTGGCGTAGGAAAGAAAGGTTCATACAAAATTGCACACTTGGATGGAACAGCCTTACCAAGAACCTGGAATGCGGTCAACCTTAGAAAATACTATGGTAAATAAATTTTAGCAGATTATACTGCATTGTTTTATTTTACTTTATCAAGTTTTAATCCTTGTAACAAAGGCCTTAGCCTACAGTTCAATTAGTAAAGATTTTTAGCATTTTCTATACATCGATTATTTCGGTTAACACTCCTTGGAATTACACTATCATATTGATAAAAATTAGAACGAAACGAGTCGAGTATACCTTGATCCGCTCAATAAACACTCCTCGATTTATATCAACGACAAAAAGGACTTTTTGGTGATGAACCTAAGTCTAAATTACAGATGAGTTGAGTAAACATCGATCCGCTCGATAAAAACTCCTCGATATATTCAAAAGCGAGTCGAGTATACATTGATCCGCTCAATACAAACTCCTCGCCCATATTTCAACGATTAAAAGGCTTTTGGTACGAAAAACCTAAGTCTAAACAAAACAAGTTGAGTAGACATCGATCCGCTCGATAAAAACTCCTCGATATATTCAAAAGCGAGTCGAGTATACATTGATCCGCTCAATACAAACTCCTCGCCCATATTTCAACGATTAAAAGGCTTTTGGTACGAAAAACCTAAGTCTAAACAAAACAAGTTGAGTAGACATCGATCCGCTCGATAAAAACTCCTCGATATATTCAAAAGCGAGTCGAGTATACATTGATCCGCTCAATACAAACTCGTCGCCCATATTTCAACGATTAAAAGGCTTTTGGTACGAAAAACCTAAGTCTAAATTACAGATGAGTTGAGTAAACATCGATCCGCTCGATAAAAACTCCTCGATATATTCAAAAGCGAGTCGAGTATACATTGATCCGCTCAATACAAACTCCTCGCCCATATTTCAACGATTAAAAGGCTTTTGGTACGAAAAACCTAAGTCTAAACAAAACAAGTTGAGTAGACATCGATCCGCTCGATAAAAACTCCTCGATATATTCAAAAGCGAGTCGAGTATACATTGATCCGCTCAATACAAACTCCTCGCCCATATTTCAACGATTAAAAGGCTTTTGGTACAGAAAACCTAAGTCTAAATTATAACGAGTCGAGTATACATCGATCCGCTCGATAAAAACTCCTCGATATATCTTCAACAATCAAAAAGACTTTTTGGGTTAAAAACCTAAGTCTAATCAAAACGAGTTGAGTAAACATCGATCCGCTCGATAAAAACTCCTCGATATATCTTCAACGATCAAAAAGACTTTTTGGGTTAAAAACCTAAGTCTAATCAAAACGAGTTGAGTAAACATCGATCCGCTCGATAAAAACTCCTCGATATATCTTCAACGATCAAAAAGACTTTTTGGGTTAAAAACCTAAGTCTAATCAAAACGAGTTGAGTAAACATCGATCCGCTCGATAAAAACTCCTCGATATATCTTCAACGATCAAAAAGACTTTTTGGGTTAAAAACCTAAGTCTAATCAAAAAGAGTCGAGTAAACATCGATCCGCTCGATAAAAACTCCTCGATACGTATCCAACATCCTAAAAAGACTTTTGGGTTAAAAACCTAAGTCTAATAAAAAAGAGTCGAGTATACATTGATCCGCTCAATAAAAACTCCTCGGTATATTTACAACGATCAGAAAAATTTCAGCTGATAAAAACCTAAGTCTAAATTGTAACAAGTTGAGTAAACATTGATCCGCTCAATAAACACTCCTCGATCTATTCCTAACGATCTAAAAGATCTGCTGATACTCCTAAAGTTTTGAAGATAAATCAAGTATGACTCCATCTGCTCGGAAATTGCTCCTCGTAAATAAAAATTATGACAGTATCAACGACAAAGAAGATGCAGGAGATAAAAGTAATATTTTATTCATCAAATCAGTTACATACAAAAATCCTACGTTACAAAGATCTGCTTGTTACTTAAAGATCATTACAATGATTTAGTTAAAATGATCCTATAGGATCGGCTATCTTCACGACAATGTCCACGGAAACACCAATCTCCTCCCTAGTACCTCGTCGATTATAATAAACCACCTAAGAAGCACGCTGCTCAGGATGGTCGACTTCTTTGGTTCGATGGCCAGGCTCTGAAGATCAAATGTTCTTCCAGATGAAATGAACATTACCAGCCAGATAACTAGCAATGCTCACTCACCCGCAAGAAGATACTGCTTTTACATTATCTATAAAACATTTTATCCTAAAGCAGCATCTCTTCGGGACCGTCGTGAAACGGTGAGTTTACCAGCCACCCCGGTGGTCTATCAATCCGGAGGTAACATCGAAGAGAGGAGGTGGCTGGCAAGTATGAACCCTCCATGTGCAAACGGAAACCACGGACCTCTAATTGATGAAGACAAAAGCTGAGGCCTCATGGGACCCGTTAGTACAAGGAAGGGCTGACATGGGACCCGTCAGTACAAGATAGATGAACATCAAGTTATTACAGAGTGAATCACGATAATGTGACTTTTTGAATATATTTGGATCTGAAGGCAGAATGAAATCCAAAGAAGTTGAGATCTCCATTCTCTTTGGGAAATTGCAAAGGAAGAATGCAAACCACCACCCTATTTATAGGGATAGACTCAAACAATCCAACGGCTGAAAAAGCATTTGATCAACGGACACAGATGCGACCCCTTGACTCCCCGCAATAAATGCTAGTAAGTTGGAACGGCACTATCTAATCGCCTCAACTAGTCGATAACAAAAGAGGCCATAGATCGAAATGATCAAACCTAAAAAAGCTTTGGATTAGACATACCGGCACAATCATACTTCATGGTCGATGGCTTAAAACCCTAGAATCCACAAACGAAGTCATACAAGCTTTAAAATCGCAGCGAAAAGGACAATTGCTCGATAAAAGATAAAAGACCAAACCCTTCACCATACGAGGGACGACACTGCCTCATACATCATATGGATGACCATTGACTAAGCCATACAGGAACTCCTCTGGAATCCAAGATATCTGATATAGAAATCAGGAGAATAGTCCTCCTTATTCAAAACAGCAAGGACGTAACTGCCTAACATACCAAAGAATTGCTTAAGGAGGTCTGAACAGGTCAGATCTGACTAAGACTTTTACAATTTCCAATTCCTCCCATATCAAAGATATGCTATAAACGAAACATTGGTTGAAGAACAAGTAGTTCGAAGTTGATAATGAGAAACATAAAGCTTTAGAGGGTACTGAAAGGGTTATTTTCTCTTAGTCTTATGAAAAGAAAAGAAGAGTTCAACAAAAGGTATAAAAAGCCTCCTTATATAAAAGTATGTGTCACAAAAGGACAATTTTACAAGGCATGGATTGAACATCGACCAAAATGCTGAACGTTCCCTAACAGCAATTCAATCGACTATCCAATACGAATAAACCTACTATTTGCATGATTATGCGCAAACATGATTTTGAATATAACCCAAGGGACTATACTGGGTTGATCAACAAAGATTTGATTTACAGAGCAAACATCAAGATCAAGCTAGCTTTTCTCTATCCTAAATATTCTCCGCAAAGATCAATTTCAGATACGTGTGCTAAACAATTCTGATTATTTCATGATGATTATATTTATGCATAAAGGCAAAATGTGCATAACAAGGAGAAGAAAATAGATATAGGCAAGAATCTGCCTACAAGAAGGTCATAATTTCCAATTTAGTACTTCTCCCATTACAAAAATTTCAGCCCAAACATATGCACAAAAATTGGGCAGCAAAAAAAAAAAAAAAAAAAAAAGACAGTCCAAGGCCTGCCAGGTCGAACAAAGATCACTGAGAAGAACGGTCAGTAGGTCGACTACTAGAAACAGTCCTCCGAGGAGTCAAGTTGCCAGCAAACGCCATCAACTCCTCTTGACGCTTTAGATAACCGGCGTCATATCCTTCCTCATAGGACTGCCGTTGAGACTCCTCTGCAAGGGCAGCAGCCCGAACCAAGTCGTTTTTCTCCTTCTCCCAGACAGACTTCTCCTCCTGCAATTTTTTCAAATCATCATTGACGAGCTGCAGCTGGAGAGTCTGCCCTGCGACCTTCGCCGACTCCGACGCCAACCGTTTTCGGTAAGAATCCTTACTATTCCACAGTTCATCGTTTTGCACACCCAGCTGGAGTGCAAAGTACTTAGCCTGGAAAAAGAAAACAGCCTTTATGTAACAAGGCAGTCAAAATAAAAACAAATAAAACAATGAAAGATTCATCCACCTGTTCGCATATCTTCACTAGCGATTGAACAAGGCGTACGTTTGAAGTACCCTCAAGTTTCTTCAACTCTCCGGGCAGAATGGTGCTCAAACCCAGATCCCAAGACAAAGTATCAGGCTCAACTGAGCCAGGCAATTCACTATTAGAAGCGACACCATCAGGGCGTGGAGTCTCTGACAGCATAATATCCTTAACTTGTTCAAGGATGCATCGATCGTCTAACGGACGGGGATAGTCTCTCTCGTTGGGGCTAACGGAGGTCTCCTTGCCCGAAGCAGAAATAACGGTTCGACGACCAGACCTCGACCCAAACCGACCCCCAGAAGGTCCCCCAGATTCAAAAGAAGCAGTCGTTACAGTGGTATCATGAAACAAATATTCAGGACAATCTTGCAAAATAGATTGCGTTACGAAAGTAATAACAGAAAAACCATCGCCAACTTGCCCTTCACTGGCAATCAGGGCAGTAGAAGCAGACAAAGGAAGGGAAATAGCAAAATCCCCTCCATGAAGAACGTGCTCAAAGGAAGAAGCATTTGAACTAACAGCTATATTATAAACCGATTCCTCGTTGGACATATCGCCAAAAGCAACTCGACCAGGGGAAGGCATGCTTCCTACTTGAGTGGAAGCAGAAAAGATTGGTTCTGAAAACGACGAGTTTACCACGGAGAGAGGTTCAGAAGTAATAAGACGAGTATCGATCTCCGACCTAATTGTTTGGGACGAACGAGGAGGCTCCATCGACGGCCCATCTCTTCGAGATCTTTTGGATCTATTATCCCGAGCGCCCTCACGGGATGGTCGCTTCGAAGTATTACCAAAAAGGTTACTCATGATCGGATTATGGAAAAATACAAATTAATATCGAGAAAGTTTATCGACTAGCTAAAGAAAGAGTATTCTGTTAAGAGAGGAGTATAGCAGTAAAAAACAAGTCAAGTTTTTACTTTTCGTATTTATACTACACGAAAGGACGCGACAGACCTAAAGAAAGGGCGCGAAACGGGAAAACTGACCTTGGAGCAAACGCTAGAATTTGAAAAGACACACACATAATGATTACGGCAAAATAAATGACTTGTCTGAATTATTACGGCGAATGTGAAAAGACACGACTGTCAGAATACGAAACGTTTAGCGTACAAAGTAAGGAAAGCTAAAGTTACAATTAAAACCTACGAATGAATAATTACAAAGATTATTTCAAAAATAAATCACTATTTCAAGAAGCCTGGTCGCTATCCGGAATCTTCTGTTCGCTACCGACGTCCTCAGTCATGCATATATCGTCTTCTTCTTCTTCTTCGTCTTCTGGATCGATAAAAGTATTATCGAGCTCATCGTTAACATCAGAAGGAGGAATCGGCAATTGATTTCCAAATTCTTCGACAAGGTGAGCCAGAGGAAAACCTTGATATATGACATCTGGAACCTCGGAAGAAGAATAAAGTTTGCCATAGCGATTCAACCGAATGTGCGCCGCCTTAAAATACTCCTTTCGACGGTCGTCGATCATCTCTAAAGCGACCAGCTGATGAATCGCCTTCTTAAAAGTATTCTCAAGAAGAGGACCGACCATCCGATACACCAACGCCGTATGAACAGGAGAATTAAGGAATTCACGAACAACTCTTTCATCAGGATTCCTACCATATCGATCCCTAAGCCCACTAAGTGGGACATCCTTTTCGTACTCCTCTAAAGAAGTTTCAAGGTTTGATACCTGAGATTCAAGCTCACTAATTCGAGTCGTGCTCTGTAACTGCAATTCCTCTAACTTTCTAGCCATTTGATTGGCCTGCTCTTGAGCACGAGAAACCTCCATCACCCTGTCTATCATTTCTTGATCTTCGGTCCCGGTAGCACGAGTCTCTACGATGGGAACGGAAGAAGAGGTTGAGGGACCAACCTCTGAACCGGAGGATTTATGAAGTAAAGCTTTATACTTCTCTTCCAGGAACTCGCACTGTTGTTTCCAAAGTGCATTTTCATAGGCGTATGACGCGAGACAAGTTTTAGTCTGGAAGAACAAAGAGAGCAAGAAAAAGAGATGGATTAGTAAATTAAGGAAAACCCTTAAAATTATCTGTCAATATGATTGAAGGAAAAAGATATCACCTTCTCAGCATAAAGAGAAGCTCGCTGGAATTTCTCCAGAGGATCCTTATGAAGAAGCTTATTGAGATCGCGAGTAAAAACGCCAGACAAAAGAACACGGTCGCCTTATCGACCGCGTTCTCACTATCATCATGAACAAGAGAATCCTTCTCGGAATAACCAGCGGCCCTCCTTCCCTCTAAATGATCCTCGATCATTTCGACCAGAGTAGGTTTTGGATGTTTATCTCCGAGTAAAGAAAGGTCGTCACCAGAACGTCCATAGTAACTCCTTTTTCTACCCACTGGATTATTAGTAGGATGAGGCATTGACCAGCTGCGACATCCTCGAATACCCAAAGAGGATCTAAGATGAAGAGGAGGATATCCAGATCCCGTGCCCTGACGAATAGGGGACTCACGAGAAGAATCTGGAGATTCCTCTCTATTCTCCTCAGATTCATGACCCAACTCCAGCTTCCTTTTTCGCGACGCTCTCTGCTCGATAGGGGCGTTCTCTACGGATTTGGAAGATTTCGACAGCACCATTTTTCCCTTCGAAGAATGTCGAGAGTTTTCTACCATATGGGCTGAAAAAGAAACAAAATAAAAGTTAGTTTCTCCGTATAAAAGGTATAGTTACAGCACTAAGATAAAATAAAGTACCAACCAAGAGGTTCAGATGATGAACTGATGGGAAAGTTATGAACACTTAACCCCGCCTTACGAAGGAAAGCCTCCCCGATCAGAAGAGCGCTTTGATATTTGTTTGCACGCATTTCGGGGATCTCAGTGATAAACTGTACATCGTCAGGAACAAATTCACCAGTCGTTAAGCGACCTCCAGGAATCCAACTGGAACCATGATCCCATGAAAAAGGCATGGTCGAACCATCAGCCAAACAAATATTAGACGCAGGACGAACAAAGAAGAAATGAGATTTCCATGAAGGATTACTAGAAACAGGGGCGTCAAAGATTGCTCGACTAGGCCGCTGACTAGCGAAGAAATATCCACGATTTGAAGAGCTAGAAATATTGAAGCGGAAAAGTTGCGTAAAATTACGAAAAGAAGGTTTAAACCCCTTTGCGATCATCAAAACGGAAAAACAAACCACAAAAGCAACGGAATTTGGAACCAGCTGTGTCAAGCATACACTGAAAGTTTTCAAAACTTCGAGAAAGAGGGGCGACAAAGGAAGACGCAGTCCGCTATTGAAGTGAGCCGTATAAAAGGCTTGACATCCCTCCGGTGGAGACGTGACCCTATCAGTAGGGGAAGGAAGAATTATCTCAGAACCTTCCGGAAAATATTTGGTATAATTATTCACAACCTCCGGGAATGTTTCCACCGTATAAGCACAAGCTACGTCCTCAATTGGTTCGGAAATCTGAGGAACAGTACCTTTGCCCTTTTTGGCTCGGGCAGCCACATCTGCATCAGAAAGGATTCGTACCCTGAAAGTATCTTCTACAGGGACGACGAAGTCAGATACTGTAGTTTGTTCGCCCAAAGGATTAGAATGCAACTCCTCCTCGTTATCGGGGGCGACGATCTCTCTAGAAGAAGAAGGAGATCTTCTTACAAAAGCCATATATTCTGGTTCTCGGAAGATGAAGGTCGATAAAAGGAAAAATTTTATGAGATGAACGACAAATCAGGAAAATGATTACGAGTTGTAAGGAAGTATAAAAGAGAAATGGCGAACTCAAAAGTCACCTATTTATAATAAGATGAGACAAGACGTTTCGAACTCATCGCAGCTACTCATATTCCCGCCAAAAACGGAAGGATACGAAAAGCCTCCTGAATAGACGCGTGGCGATTCATAATCGGACAGAGAAAACGACTATCTATGATATGTAGCACTCTTTTCCTTACTTAAGATTTTTTCCCACAGGGTTTTTTCTTAAGAAAGGTTTTTAACGAGGCCCCATTCATGGAAAACAAACAGTCGTAAAAATTTATCTACTTCTACGAGCTTCTATTATCTATACGCTCGAAGAAGTGAGGGAGTACTGATGGGGGCTATTTCGCACCCTACATACTACTCGGATCGAATGAAGAAGATAAGATCGATTCGACCAATTCAAACAGATCGGAATTATCTTACTGACCCGGCCAAGTGCAGCTCGCTTCGATAGAAGATTATACTCCGGACTCAAGAAGGATATTTGGGCCGAGTCCTATTAGGACTATGTTTCCTTGTAACGCTAGGTTTAACATTATATAAATACCTAGTTAATCATTGTATTAAGGGACGACGAAAATTCCTGAACTCTAAGAATACAGGATTTAACACTGCTTACAACAGCACAACTCAATAATATTCAATATTATTACAGAGCTTTTTACCTTCATATCGGTGTGTTCTTAGCTTTGTTTTGTGGTTTTACTTCTTGTTCTTGAATATTGCTTTTCTTTGTAACCGATCCATCCGGAATAAAGTAACAGAGCCCTATATAACACATATATAAATATCGAAAACCCCCCGATATCACAAATTCACTGATATTCCATTAACCTGACGAAATCCGGCTAAATCACGACTAAGGGTGAAAGCCTCTGCTATGCCCCTTAGGTCGAAACTATCAAGTGGGTGAAAGCCGTTGCTAAGATCCTAAATGCAAGTTATCGATTACACCGAAAAATTCAAATAATATTCTGTCTCAGAATAGAGCGATCAAGATCCGCCGACCCGACTATTATTATTCACGTATTATCAATCTTCAATCACTCTAGAGGAAAATGAAATCGACGAAGAACGTCAATTATTAATTATCTTTTGTTATTACCAATTATCTGGATATCGATGATCGAAGAATGTCAATTATCGCTTACTATCTAAACACCTACCGCAGTCGCTGTGGAATAGCGCTTATTTATGTTTTTGCGATGAAGAGCTTGATGCTCGATATCAGTGTATAAAGCAATCCTACGAATTAACAAAATTGAGTTGACGAAGGAAGCAAATATTTCATTTATGATCTTTCAAACAATTACAAAAGGACTAGTGATTACAATCGAGCAAAGATGAGATTTTACATTAAATCCTACTACAAGAACTGTCTACAAAGATGTACACCTCAAGTTTCATTATCACTCCCAGTTTATAAACTGTTAATAGTGATCAGAGGAGGAAGGCGGGGCCAGAATAACACTTCTACCCTTCATCCATCGCTCCCTCAACGGTTGACCCATATTGGACCGGATCGAAATACAGGGGAACAATCTCTAAAGAAATTATTCCACGCAATCTCGGAGGCAACATTCTTCAAGAAATATCTTGAAGAAGTAGAGATCGAGTGCAGGAAAACTCCTCCAGCAGTTGACCCACTATCCGACCGGCTGGATTAACAGGATACAGGATTTTGAACCAGTCTCAAATGGTTGGAATAAGAGAGAGCTGGTTGCCTGCCGGTACCCCAGTCGTGATCTTTTTCGCCTGTCGATACCCTAGTCGAAGTCATTCCCCGTTTTAAGACAGCGAAGAGGTTAAAAAAGAGAGTTCTAGTCCGAATCTCGAACATTTTTATGGCCGAGAACCAATGGAACATAAAGATGGTCAATGGAGGCAGAAATACGACCATGTTGATTGAACAAAATACTTACAGACAAGTAAAATATACGAAGGTAAACTCAGAAGGTATTTATAGGCGGAAAAATCCCATTTCAACGGAGGAGATCTCCTTGAATAAACGGTGGAGATACATACATTAAAAGCGCCCTGACCGCTCAGATCCCCAATGAATTAGGAATTGTTTTCCCAACCAAAGTTGGATGGTTAAGATATGAGCAGTAAATGCGCCGACCGTTACGCTTCCAAAATATTCGGGAATACCATAGATGAGTAAAGAAAAAGTCAAAATCAAGATCGCTCAAAGTACTCGTCACTTTGATTCCGACCATCAACTAAAATAAGAAAGGGAAATTCGGATTTCAACTAGTCAAGAAACCATTATCAACTCGTCTAAAATCGACCGAGATTGGCAGAATACACTATCAAAACATATAAGAATGGTTAAAAAGATTCGGTTAAGAAATATTATTATTTCCGAAGTTCGATATATTGAGAAATTACAAGTTACAAAGATATCAACTCCTGATACATCTCAAGCTAACCTCTTAATGCCAATACAATATTGAGATTATCAACAAAGAATTAATCTATATGTCTAAACATAAGGAGACCTTCATGAACAGGTAATCCTATGAAATTTTCGGCTGGCGATAATGTCCTTACTCGAAAGAGAGCAGCCCATCAAGCCGGCAGGGTTCTATCTTTTCCATAGTTTCTAAAAAAAGAGAAGAGGGGAATGCATCTTTTTCTAGGTGTAATGTGAATACTTTTTAAGGAGCTCGATCCTTAAAGCAGCACCCCCTCACATCTTCCAGGAGAGCTGAATAAACCGCCAAACATCCCCGCAAAAAAATTTTAACGTTTAAATCTCTCCCCGACCATAGAAGGTCGATGGAGATATTGGGGTCGTGGATGGTCAGCAATAAAGCTGCTCGGTCTTCAGGGTCTAAATACTGTACGCCTGCAGATACCTTAGTCGAATTTAAAACGAAGCTTTGGCTATAGTATGCAAAATAAGTCCTAGTTAGAAATTCGAAACGCTGAGTCATGCAACAGTTTCTTTTAGCTAGCATGATCGAAGAAATCTATACTTGGAAAACCTTATATAGAAATGAAAAACGAAGAACCACATTTATAGATACTACTCTCGAAATCCGACGGCTAGCAAAAGGAACGATCAAGATTGAAAGACTACTGCACTTCCCAAAAAATTCAGCGGGAAGAAAGAATGATATATTTTGAAAATTAAGCAAATTTGATGTACCAAGATTACAGATCGAGAATCACGAGCTCAAGCCCAAATAAAGAAAGCAAACAAAGCATGGACAGAAAAGAACACATCAAGATACAAAAGAACAAGCAGTCCGAGAAGCAAATAAATTATTACAAACCAGATGGGATAAAATGTCTGAAATTGTTCATAATCACACGAGAAATAAAAACAGTGGATCCGGATAAATAAAACATTTAGAGAAGCTTGTTATCGGAGAAAATTTTTCGAAGCTCGGCACTACGAGCCTCACGTCCAGCTTCATATCCACGGTCGTAAGCCTCCTTCTCTCGACGCATGAATTCTTCCTTCTCTCGTGAAGACCCTTCAGTTTTTCGAGCTCCTCACTCAGCTGTTTGTGGATCTCCTCTCCACTTTCTTTAACCGACTTCTCCTTCTCTAGAGCAAGCTTCTCCGCGAAGGCACGGTCAAATTCGGCTTTCTTCTCCTCCAGCTCGAGGGAAATAGCAGCACGATGATTGGTCTCCCGCTCAGCAAAAGTTTTAAGCTCAATAAAATCTTGCCCGGCCTGTCAAAGAAATAGACACTGTTCATAAAAAAAAAAAAAAAAAAAAGTAAAGTTAACCTGAAACAGGAAGTGCTGCCCAGACTCGAACAACTCTTCTATGTTTCTCTCCTTGGACATGTTTCTCCCTTTGGGCATATTAGTCTCCGAAGAAGTAAAGTTAACCTGCAACAGACTATCTATGGGATCGGACCCATCTTTTGACTCTTCAGGCACGGAAGAAGTAACTTTTGAAGGAATGGGGTCAACCCGGGGTTCGGAAGGATTATCAATTCTTAAAGCTTCAGGAGAAGCCCCCCCACCATTTCCTAACTTGAGTTTCTTGCTGAGACTCCCTGTGGAAGGAATGGTCGAAGCATCGGGAGATGACTTGCTACCAATAGCAAGATTTTGCAATGCCTCAACAGGAGTAACCACATCAGAGTAAGGCCTTTTGTTCGAAGAGGGAACAGAAGAATTTTCTCTCATAAGATCTTCGTTCGAAGAATCGACAACTTTCGGGGAAGAACCCCCGGGCGTGGTTTCAAGTTCTTCGTCCAAAATGAACTTGCTAGAATTCCCCTTGTTTTGTTTTGAAGAAGTACTCTTTTCTTTCTTGTTGTCTCCCCCTATAGGAGCCTTCGGGGAAGACACAGAGGTCTTAGAAGAAGATTTGGAGGTTTTGGCCTCCTTGGCAATTTTCTGCTCCTTGCTCGGATTCTTATTCTTCGAACCGCCAAATAATGATTTGGGGTCAATAGCTTTCCCTAGTACATTTTCCATGGTAAATGGATTTGGGGCCGATTGTTCGGACTCTTACTCTTAGAGGGATTCGAAAAAGGCAGAAAATATGGCAAAAGCTCCGATCTCTATAAGCAAGATGTCGTATGAATAATAAAAAGAAATCCTAATATTTATAGACACTACGCCCTGCGATTACAATAATGGATCGACGCAACCTTTAAAGAAAATCCCGTATGGAAAGGGCGATGTCCGAGCATAAAAGTTATCGAACCTTGAAAAATTAAAATGGTATCTGAATATCAGTAAGACTGGAATTTACAAGTTACAGGAGTCAAACCAAAAAAGAAACAAATCCGTTTACAAAAATGAGTTACGTGGGTAAATACGATTAGTTCCTAACTACAAAACTATGAATCGTCCTTTCCAGCACGATCGGCTCCAGTAACTTGCTAAATAGGAAGTCAGGCGATACATGTTAGAAGCGGAGCAATTACTAGGTTTGGTCAAGAGTTCGACCGTCTTCTTTATCCGATACATCGCCTATGTTGATATCTTCGCCCTTCTCCTCCGACACAGAAGGAGGACCATCGGTTAAACACTCAAGCACATCAGGGTTAGGCATCGGAATGCCATACTCCTCGACTAAGGGGGCAAAGCGATGATTCTGCCAATTAGTATCCATCTGGGGTAGAGAGGAAGCTTTTGTAATCCTTCCCTTCAGCGTTCTTGAAAGGGTTCATGTGCTTAAAGTACTCGTCCATATCATATGGAATTTTCTTGGCCGCGACCAATTGTTGAACCCCTTTATAAAAGATCGTCTGAAGAATTTCTCCCATTTTCCTTTGAATTAAAGGATCCAAGACAGAGGATTCCAAGAATTCTCGTATGGCAGGAATCTCGGCTTCCTCCCGGCTTTGGGCATACGCACGCTCAGAATCTTGCTTCGCTAGCTCGAGTTCAACCTTTATCTTCTTTAACTCTTCCTCGAGGGCACTTCTCTCCTTAACGGATGCTAGCAAATCTTCTTCTACAGAGGAAGGGTTTTTCGTAGTCACTTCCTTGAGCTTCTTCCTTACTTGGGATAATTCTCGCCGAGTTTCTGCCAGCTGCGATCGAAGAACTTGATTGTCAGAAAAAATTTGCGCGTATGCATCGTGAGCGTCCTGCGATTCTTGCTCCAATAGCGCCAAACGATAGGATTGAAGGGCGAACAAATCCCCGACCTATGAGACATTTTCGGATATCAGCAAGGATTAGAGACTCTAGAAAGGGATAAATAAAAGACAGATTTTCACCTCATGATATGTTCGGGAGAAATCGCTCAAAACCTCGAAATCACCTTTGACAGAATGGAGCAGCATATCCCTCTTAAACCGACTAGCCATAAAGATTCTAGCGGCTTTGTCAAATTCGTTCTCCCCATTCACATCTAGATCAGTCATAATGATGTCGTCTACAGGGTATCCAGCAGCTCTGCCACTTCGAAGATGCTCATCCATAAAGTCTGCCACGTCGGGCTCCGATCTACCTTCTCGACAAGGGACAGAGTCAGAACTCACGCCAAAAGGTTTTACCCTCCTCGAAGGCCCCGGGTGTTCAGCATTCCTTTCTGACCCAGAAGCTTCTCATATTCCTGGACACCTTGAATCCGGTTCCAGGAATGTTGACTGTAGCCGACAGACGAAAGAGCAGAAGTATCAAGGGAGAACAAGGTTCGAAGAGGTCCGGCCGTGGCAGAATTCAGTGAACTCATAGTACCAACCCCCCTTAAATCGGGAATCATACATGGTATGACAGTCGAATTTCCACCCAAGTTATTCATATCCTTTTTTCCTTCGGAGGCATAAGGTAACGGGTCGAAATAAAATCGCTTATCTTCGACCGGGCCGGCTGCGGACATTCGAAATCTGTCAACAATCCGACCTGCAAGGATAAAACAAATCGGGCACAAGTTTAAACAAGAAGAATTGTTAAATAAAACATAAAGGTAAGCAGAAGAGGAGAAGCATACCCAAAGAAAGAGGAGCAAGGGTCGGAGCACTAGAGGTTGGCTGAACATCGGCTCGCAGAAGGGATCCTTCGGAGGATTGGCTAGGGTACTTGATCGCCGGAGCAGGATAATTACAATGACTCAACCCGGCCAATCGCAAAACGCCTTCCTGAATCAGGAATCTAGTCTGGTAAGGATCAGACTGCAACTGCTCAAGGAGTTCATCAGAAAGATGATGGCTGAGCTTCTCCTTGATTCTGCGAGAACCGTATGTCCAAGTATTTGCACCATCCCATCGATACGGTCTTGTTTTCGAACTACCTTCTGAGATAGGAACATCAGGGCCCTTCACGAAAAAGAATCTCCTTTTCCAACCTATGCTCTTGTCCGTTGTTGTTTTCGTAAGAAAAGGTCGTTTCGATCGCGGGCGGACGGACACGAACCCCATATTCGAACCCTTGCATGGGTCCATTCGCAAAATCTGCCAAAAGTTGCTGAAGGAGGCCTCATCCCCTTTTGCCTCCATAAGAGCGCAAAACGCTAGTATATATGCAACGGAGTGTGGCAGAAGCTGAGCAGGGGAAAGCGAAAAGAAGTTCAGGATATTTCTGATAAGAGGAACGAACGGGATACGCAAGCCGCAGGAAAATTGACCCTCGTAGAAGGCTTGACAGCCAGCTGGGGGCTCGGTAGCACGTTCGGTGTAAGAAGGAACGACGATCGAAAAACCTTTGGGAAGAAATTTCCCAAACTCCGCCTCGAGATAAGCACGGTTATTCTTCGAGAAACAACAGGAAGTCTCGCTAGCAGGAAGCTCTGACTTATTCGAGATTACGGCCTTTGGGGCTTGCGTATGTTTGAAGATCCTGACAAAAGCACCTTCGCCAATACTGCGTTTCTCTACCTCATTTTCTTCGAAATCCTCGCTCGGATCCTCATCTTCCCCTTCTTGACGAAGTTCCCCATCTTCGAAGTCATCTACAAGCTTATACAAAGGATCGGACTCTTGATTCTCTTCAAACTTATTTTTGCCTTTAGCGCTTCTAGAGCTTGACATGGTGAATCGAGAGACAAATATACATAAAGCAGATGCAGTTTCAAACTAAAACACTTCGAGCTCAAGAGAGAATATAAGATGTAAATAAAGTTTTCAACGAGTCAACATATATATATGGGGTTAAAAAGGTAAAATTGCAAACAAGTCCCCGAGTAACCGCGACGGTTGAACTTGCCCTGGGTAAAAGCTCAAAGTTATTTCTCTGGAAATTGCACTTGTAATCCTTCGTTTTCCAAGACTGGGGGATATATTCCATGGAAGTTGCCCCCGGAAAATCTTAGTGGCCCCCTAGGCCTATGCTCGGAAAATAAGGGAAGGAAAGTCTCATAGTAATTCAAGACGAGGAGCATTTCAATTGAGAGGTCTTATATGAACAACAGACGTATTGTCTCGACACACCAAAATGATGTTTCTTACATATGCACTCTTTTTCCCTAGCTCGGTTTTTATCCCGATGGGTTTTTCCGAGTTAGGTTTTTAATGAGGTATATCCGAAACATGATCCGAACTGCACACTTCGCGCCAACAGGCAACGCAACTTATACTTCTTCGAGCGCAAGCTCCACTCTACGCTCGAGAAGTGGGGGAGTATTGATGAGGGGTAATTTAGATCCCATAATCCGCTCAAACTCAATGTGGATCAGATGACACCAGTCCAACCAGGGACGATTTGTCGAGCTTGAGCTCATAATTAACTATCCCTGATTTGTACGAGAAGCCCGAGATCGAAGAGTACTGTTGGGCCGAGCCCAGGCCCAAGCCCGTCAGCTCAGCTATAAATATCCCATGTATTTATGAGGATGACACGATTTTCCAGGTGCTCCCTCCTCGAAGCTACCGCTCGGAACCGCTTGGGAATATAAGCTTAGAATTATATGTATTTCGCCCTCTAGCTTGTACGGCATCCAATAATGCTCGAATAGGACCCTTGAATACTTGTATTTGTACTCATTCAATTCGAATACAATTACTTTGGTCTTTACTTACCTTTTATTATTGTTATTATTGTATTACATCCCACCCTTGATCGAACTAACGAAATCCAGTAAGATCACCTTTAATTCATTTAATTGATTTAATTACCTTTAAATCAATTAATTCCTTTTGTATCCTTTTCAACAGTCACCGTCCAATTGTATTGTGTGTGACCCTCTGGGTTCACCATCAATTGGCAGCAGGCCCACGAATTCCTCGTGATTTAATTTATGAACAATAAATTGCTCCGGTCAATTAAACAACCTTTAATTGACCACTCCTAGAATCAAATCCTCTATTAACTCAGGAGTACCTACACTTCATGGTCGATGTCTAGCCACAAGTCCATGAAGCCCAACTTCAGGTGAATTGATACTTGTGAACCTCGTCTCATATAATTACCATGTACATACGGTCCTTCTATCGACTAATATTCCCGATCAAGACTTAGGGTGTGTGAATTGATCGGCACCTCTAAATTTGTCTCGATAACTATACTTTCTAATTCAGGATAATATTCCAGTGTGACTCCTAAATTTGGAAACCCCTTTCCAAATCCGTCACCGACTACGGCCGTAGGTTCCTTGGATATATTATCTAAGAATCGTATAGGAAATTCTCTCACTCATTACAGTGAGTCAATAGATTCCATATCGGTACTAACCACTCGCGTACATGTCCATACGCACCCAACCTAGGCATGTTATGACCAATCTACGTGGCCTATACCTAGATCTAAGTACGCACTTTCATGCACAAAATTCGCCCTAGTACCTCAAGTCAAAGGACTAAATCGTACACTATTATAATCCTTGAGAAACATCCCATCACCGATATGCGACATGCGCTTCCACAATGGGTTTCTCTGTTCGGGTCGTTCGATGCGTTCAATCCTCCATTGAACCACCTACTCGTATGCACTGGCCTCAAATGCCTTGTTCATGAAACGCTACAAATTCACTCCATGTGAATCATGCATACTCGTACAAGTCTTGGCGATTCCTACGATACTCCGTCTCGTTCGGAATCTATGACTTGGAACAGTTTTAAGATTACGACCTTTGAGACTGTTTCATGATTGCACTCAGTACTGAAGTGAATCGTCCCATAGTCTAATGTAATCTAAGGGTTTCAACCAATCGCTTAAATGTATTCGCGAGAGATGAAGTTGGCCATTGTTTATCCTTATACACATATAAATAAACGTGCGTATTATTACATTTATACTAAAGAAAGATAATGATAGTTCCAATACAAGCTAAATATATTGGCTTGCAGGGCACTATCCCATCAAAACTCTTGTCGCCTGACCGCGAAATGAATCTGTTCAATGAGATAATTTTTACAACTGTGTAAGTCCGAAAGTCTCCTCGGTGGCTTCAGTTCGGTGATAGCCTGAATCTTTTCCGGGTTAGCCTCAATTCCGCGTTCATGTACGAGATATCCCAAGAACTTTCCCGATCTGACCCCGAAGGTACACTTCGCTGGGTTCAACTTCATACCGTATTTTCTCAAAATTGCAAAACATTGATCAAGATGCTTGATGATGTCCTCTTCTGTCATGCTTTTTACGAGCATATCGTCCACATAAACTTCCATGATTTCACCGATCAAATCTTTGAACATCATATCGACTAGCCTTTGGTAAGTTGCTCCAGCGTTTCTAAGTCCGAACGGCATGACAATGAAGCAATATACCCCTCGCTCGGTAATGAAAGCAGTTTTATCTTGGTCCTTCTCATTCATAAAGATTTGGTAAAACCCTTGGAAAGCATCCATCATACTGAAGAAAACGAAACCTGCCGTAGAATCCACCAGCATGTCGATCCTAGGCAACGGATAAGGGTCCCTTGGGCATAATTTATTTAGGTCAGTGAAATCATTGCACATTCTCCTTTTTTTTCGACCTTCTCTCCTACTATATCATTCGAGTTCCAGGTGAAGACATCTACATTTCTCCGTAGAAAGCCGATGAGCATAGTTTCCATTCCCTTACTCAGCTCCGTTCCAATCCTGGTAACCTTTTTCGACGATCCAGGAATTAAAGCAACCCTCTTGTAATCGGGGGATTGGACGCTCATGTCCATATTCTTGCCTATCTTTCCTTGTATTTTATCACAATCAGGGATCGGTAGGTCAACAACTGATCCTGATTCTAAATCGACCAGCCTTCTCTTGCTCGGAACCTCAGGCTCGATCTTTCTCTTTATCGACAATGAAGAATTATAACATTCCCATGCCATATACTGATCATTCCGCATTTCTCCGACCCCTCCATTTATCGGAAATTTTACCTTTTGATGATATGTTGATACCACGGCTTTGAACGCGTTCAACACCGGCCTTCCCAGTATGGCATTGTAAGCAAAGGGCGTTTCCACCACAAAAACTTTTACTATTCTGGTTACACTCTTTGGTTTCTTTCCTAGGGTCGCGCTTAGCAAGATCGTTCCTAATGGCACAATTTTTGAACCCCTAAACCCGACCAAGAGAGTGATCACTCTATCCAAACAAGGATACTGGAGGTTCATTCGAGAAAGAGCTTCCGAAGAAATAATGTTCGCGGAACTACCGTTGTCAATCAAAACTCTTTTAACCTCATAATTTGCAATTTTTAGAGTTAAAACCATCGAAAAATCGGGATCGTCGTCGTCCACATCCCAAGTAATATCTGTCGGTCGATCCGCATCACTGAAGCTTATGACTTGATTTTCCATGGAAGGTCGTTCCAAAGAAAATACTTCCTTCCTAGTCAATACGACTGACTTGATCGATCTCATCGTTCTTTTCCTTGCGTTTTACTATCTCCTCCCGCCGGTCCTCCTACAATCATGTTGATTACTCCATTCGGTTGTTCCTCCGACTGATTCCGAGGCACATGCTGTTGAACGAGGAACTTTCGAGGACTCCTGGATCTATAACGGTTGTTATAGTTTCCTCTTTTACAGACTCTTTAAGTTTGCCTTGCACAATCAATTTCTCAATTTCGACCTTCAACTGGTAACAATTTTTTGTTCTGTGTCCCGGAGCTCTATGGTATCGACAATATTTATCATAGTTCAAAGTTCCTTGTCTTGCTTGTGTGATCCTATCTGCTTCAGGTATCAAATTCCTCTCCTCCAGGACAGTGAGAATTTCTTCCTTCGATGTATTCAGTTCGATAAATGTGGATTTTTCCTGGTCGAGGAATCGGATTAGGATCGGAGACTGGACCATAGTCACCGGGGCGGTTGTTCGGCATTTGGGGTTTTATGTGTAGATTCTCTGCCACACCGACCCCCTGTTCGATCCACCATAATCCCCTGGTTTTGGCACAGGGGTTCTGTCCTGTTTCTTTCCGAGGGGAGGCCTCGGGTTTTGAGCATGCTTTAGCTTGTTCATTTCCTCTTGTATCATGTATTTTTTTGCTATCTCCATGATCCTTTCGAAAGATTTCGGTTGCTTCCTACACAGTGCATTTCCGAACTGTGTATTCTTTGTTAACTCGAACATTAAGGAGGATAGGTATTCGATCTGTGGAGTATCAAATTTTAGAAGTTCGATGCTGAAACGTGCCAACCATTGTCTCAAAGTTTTGCCTTCCATTTGTTTTACTGTGCCCAAATGGTTGGCAGGCAATCTAGGTTTCCTCTGGCTTGCGAATTGGTGTTTTAGTTTGTCGCAGAACTCATCAAAAGAGTAGATAGAGTTCGGTGGCAATTTTCCGAACCAATCTAGTGCGATTCCCTCAAAGGTCGTGACCATGATTTTGCAGCAAAAATCTTCCGATCCATACAAATTCATCACATTAATGAAACTGTTAATGTGTTCAGCGGGGTCGGTAGTCCCGTTATACCACGGCAATCTTGTGGGCACCGTCTCAGTATTTCTTGCCTCTTGAATTTCCTGACAGAAAGGAGAACATCTCATGATACTGTTTCTGATCTCTCTATCTTGATGTTTTCTCGAAATGTTTCTCTATTTTGCATTATCTCAGTACGTCTAATCATCGCTCCTGCGTGCCGAGCTTCTTTGGTGAATTCTTCTTGATCTAATTTCCTGGCAACCCTCGCCTGCACTATCTTTTCTAGCTCGGCCTTGGTGACTCTCTTATAGGTCGATTTCTTTTCTTTCTCAACTCCTTCAAGGTTAACTTTCCCCAACTACCGAATCCTCCACCTCATGTACTGCTTTGGACGGTAGTATTGATCGGACATTAGACTTCAATGGAGCTGGTTGGAAAGGATTTGTCGTAGGTCCTTTTGATATCGACCGAAGCGCACTTTTTTCCTTTTGAATATTCGAGGATGGAATTTCTGGCCTCCCATGCATTATGGGTTGCTACCGGTGATTGATCGGCTCTTCCATTGTTCAAGAATTCCCTGCACATTGTCCATATAATAGATCTCAGGTCGGCCACTGTCGTGCGGATCAGAATATCCTCTTGTGGCACGATCGGTGGAGCTTCTTGTTGATGCGCCGCTCGAGAAAGATTATTGAGCTCATTGTTAACGGAATTCTGTGCTCCAGCTGCGTGTGAAGGCTCTCCTCGCATGTATGTATTTCGCCTCGTAGTAGGAATATTTCGATCTAACACCCAAATAAGGCCCCTCGGTGGGCGCCAATTGATATAACGTGGTTTCGTTAGGTGATCAATAAAGGGAGGTAAAGACAATAAAGATGCTAAATTGCCAATGATGGGATCCAATATGTATATTTCCGATCGCGATTACAATAAATATCAAGGTCCTACTTGGGCATTACTAGATTCCGTACAAGCTAGAAACTAGTACATATAATATGATCAAAATACAAATCAAGAGGAGGCTTCGAGCAGTAGCTTCGAGTTTGGTGCACCTGGGGAATTGTGTGTTATCTGGCGTCATAAATTCTTGCGGTAATAATAGTAGAATCGGCGTGCCAGCTGAACCACCCGCAGGGGTGTATTCCCCGACCCACATGCCTGGGCCTGGGATCGGCCCAACAGTGGAATCCGAGCATGAACCCCTTGCATGTGATCGGAGTAGGCTTGTACAGCGTTGGAGGTCGGCCGATACATCTTTAAGGTCGGATATTGTTATTTCCGATCGTAGAATGCCTCCCCAAAAAAGCACATCCAAAGTACCCCTCATCAATAAACTATGCGTATTAATTAATAAATCAAAGATTTGTCCAACATAGAATAGTCCTATTACAAGCCATTGTGTTGGCTTGCTGGGCACTATCCAATCAGAGGTTATTTTAAATTACACATTTAGTCCTAATCTTTATAACATTTGTTTAATTATTAAGTCCAGTTTAAATTATAATTTTTGTTCTCCTTATCAGTAGCCATAACTCACCCATTATGGTTCCCATATGAGGCTTAATGTTCAAGATGTTATATATTTGCAGTGCACATAAGTTCGTTGGTATCACACATCATTTTAAAGAAATAGGTGTTTACATGATGTTACTCAATTGTTGTGTAAACATTATGAGATATAGCCGTTTGAAGCAAGACTGGCAGCTGGAAGCGGAAAAGTGGCAGTCCTTCAGCCTTTCAATGTCTAGTGCTAGGAGAAGGCTAAATGTTTCTTTAACATATATAAGGGGGGCACCTCGGGTGAGCGTCGGCCAGCCTCCCCCTTGTCGCCGGGTACCCGTCGGGTAACCTTGGATCACTAAGCGTGCATTCCTTGAGATTGATGGGGCAATCTCAGGGGCCTACTTCGAGCATCCTGTAGGGGAGTAGGAGTACTCGTTTTAGGTCGAAAACCGAGACGAGCATTGTGGGCCTGCGTGGGTCGTAATGGGCGTCCGTTGATCCACGGAGGTTCTGAAAAGGGCATTCGCTATGCCCTGCGAGCAGTCTAATTCGAGCAACACCTCCGAATCATGGGCAATCGAGGCACGCCTTTCGAGGCAACTCGTGAGCCAACTTGTGGGCTTTCGGCTACTGGTTCTAGCCTTCCCGCAGGGGTCCGAGGGCCTAAGAAATTTAGTCGTTGGGCGACGCTACATAGTGGTCAAGCAAAGCACACATGCTTGGGCTTCAAAGACATGGTCGTAGGCACATCGTCGGGCCTTGCTAAGATGATGGCACATCAAGTGAGCCTTGGAATAAAGAGTGGCCCATCTCGGGCTAGACACTAGTGAATGGCACGAAGGACTACGGGTGACGCTGAGTGCCGAGAACAAACGTCATTTTGAGTACGAAAATATTAAGTAATTTCAATTGGCGTTATTTTTTACCAATTGTCATAGCTGTAAGCCAACATACCATTGCAGTAACTGCAACCCATGATTGGTTTTCTCAGTTCAAAAACCATAATTTTGGCTTAATATTATGTTCAGTATTAGCCATGATGGTTTTTGAGATGCCGAAAGGGTGAGTTATGGCTACTGATATATTTCTTTATAACTGAATGCAATGCACAATTGTGTCATTATTATGGGTAGTTTTGAGGTGCACTGATATATTACGTATATATCTATAAAGGTCACAATGGTCTAGATTGTAATCCATGCACAAAAATACCCTCTACATAATAACCAACATAATTAAGTAATTAAGTAATATTACGTGAGATGTCGAATGGGTGGTAAAATCAGTACCCATGATCTAGCATTGGTTCGGTCTGAATGGGTGCAACCGGTTTAGTTCAAACCGAACCGGTGCCACAATTCAAAAAGTAGGCGCACGGATCTTTTCAGAGGCGGGTCAACTACGCGGATCTTGTTCGGGTCAACTACGCGGATCTTGTTCGGGTCAACAGGATCTGCTACGCGGATCTAATTTGTATGGATTTAGAAATTGGGCCTTTAAGTTTTGGGCCAAAACATTAATTAAATTTTGTCCAAAAAGATAATATTATGTTGAAGCCCAAGCCCAATCTCAATCCAAATCCAAATCAAAACTCAAACCCGAACACGAACCCGAACCCAAATCGGACCGTGCCGAGCTGAGACGGTCGGCCGGTCGGACGGCGTCGACGGCAGCGGCGCGTGCGTGTGTGGAAAACCATTGTCATGTACGTCTTCTCCCCTCAGAAAACTTTGGTACCCCCAAGGGGCCCTACCCTTATCCATTTTTTGGCATTATAAATGACAAAAATCTTTTCAATTTCCTCCATGTGGGATGAAGGCATTTTTCCTCTCTAAGTTTCATTCATTTCTCATTTTATGGGCTTAATTCCAATTGGGCTCAATCCAATTGGGTTAATACCCATAAAAACCCAACAATCCCCCACAAATGAATGATATTATTCTTCATATCTCATCACACGAGACATATCAAAGTCATATATCCTTTAGGAATAGTACTGCATCGGGATAGGTGAAATATTTCATCTTGAACCTTTCCTGGTTAGAGTTTATCGGATTTACTTAGCAAATCAGTGAAATATTTCATCTTGAACTGTCGGCTGTTTGTGTAAACCAAGACAATAAACTTAACACAACACTAGACCGATTTGTTAAGAGTTCTCGGTTGTGTTCGTTTTGGCCCTGAACATTCTTGGGTTCTGCAAGTACTTTAGAGGATTCCAGCCTTATAAGAATTCTCAACGAGCCGACACAGCTCACACTTACATAGGTGACCGCATCTATCAAGAGTATCCTACTATACTCCACTTGTTCTTGAATATATAGACGTCATTAAAAGCATAAGCTTAAGCTAATCAAACGTTGTAGGTTGCATTTTTTGCATCATAGGAATGAGCCAGAGTTGGACTCTAAAGTGCTCCACTTTTTAAGTTAACGAAGACTGGTTGTCCTATTGAACTTGGTCCGTGGGATCTCTAGGCGCCAAATTAGGTTTCCGTACAATGTAACTTTGTTATATTTTAGGCTTTTAAGCCCATTCCCCTCAACACACATTCTACTCTCTCACCAGATAAACCTTTAGTAAACGGATCCGCGAGGTTATCTTTTGATTTCGCAAAGTCAATGGAAATTGTTCCATTTGAGAGTAAATGTCTTACAGTATTATGTCGACGACGAATATGTCGTGATTTGCCATTATACATAAAGTTATGAGCTCTATGTAATGCCTCCTGATTATCACAATGAATACATATAGCCGACACAGGTTTTGGCCAGAGTGGAATATCTTCCAAAATTTTACAAAGCACTCAGCTTCTTCTCCAGCTTTATCCAAAGCTATAAACTCTGATCCCATAGTGGATCGAGCTATACAAGTTTGTTTGGAAGACTTCAAAGAAATAGCGGCTCCCCCCAAAGTGAATACATATCCGCTTGTGGATTTAGATTCCTCTGAATCAGAAATCCAATTTGCATCACTATATCCCTCAAGAACAGCTGGATATTTTCCGTGGTGTAATGCATATTTTGATGTATTCCTTAAGTATCCAAGCACTATCTTCAAAGCGTCCCAATGATCTTTGCTTGGATTGCTCGTGTTCCTACTCAATTTATTGACTGAGTAAGCGATGTCTGGCCTCGTTCAATTCATGATATACATGTGACATCCAATGATACGAGCATACTCGTTTTGTGATACACTATCACCTTTATTTTTGTGTAAAACAGGAGATGGAATAAACGGATTATTTGTTCCCTTAATTTCATAGTTTTTAAATCTTTCAAGCACTTTATCCATGTAATGTGATTGAGATAATTTAATCCCATCCGTTGATCTTGTTATCTTATTTCCCAAAATAACATCCGCTTCACCGAGGTCTTTCATATCAAAGTGTTTTGTTAATATTTTCTTTCCGGACTTAATAACATCCATATTAGTCCCAAGTATTAACATGTCGTCTACATATAAACATATTATGACAATTGCTTGTCCAAATTGTTTAATATAGACACACTTGTCGCATTCATTAATTTGAAAACCATTGTTAATCATGACACTATCTAATTTTTCGTGCCAATGTTTAGGAGCTTGTTTAAGGCCATAAAGAGATCGAACAAGTTTGCATACTTTGTTCTCTTTGCCTCATATATATTTCCTCATTCAATTCTCCATTGAGGAAAGCCGTTTTAACATCCATTTGATGTATCTCTAGATTATAAATAGCTGCTAAAGCTATTAATGTTCTAATGGATGTTATCCTAGTCACTGGTGAACAGGTACCAAAGAAGTCTATTCCCTTCTTTTGACTATAACCTTTGGCTACTAATCTAGCCTTATATTTATCAATTGAACCATCGGGTTTTAGTTCCTTTTTAAATACCCATTTACATCCAATTGGCTTACTTCCTTTGGGAAGATCAGCCAGCTCCCAAGTATTATTACTTAGAATGGATTGTAATTCACTGTCTATTGCCTCTTTCCAATACGAGGCATCAGGAATAGACATGGCTTCAGTATATGTTTTGGGATCATCCTCTAACATATAAGTTAAGAAATCTGGTCCGAAGGATTTCGCCATTTTAGCTCGCTTGCTTCTTCGGGGCTCGTCAGGCTCGTCAGCAACCTCGTTACTGATGATCTAGTACGGTTTCATGGTATGATCGTGATTGAAGTATAAACGATGCAAACACAAACAGAACTAAATAGAGGGTAGATCAATAACGTATATTGCAATCATAGGTGTATAGATTACAAATAATGGGGGTCCTATTTGAGCATTATAGGATGCCGTACAAGCTAGAGTGCGAAATACATATAAAATGGCCTAAACTATCTTTCGGAGCAGTAGCTTCGAATGGAGTGCACCTGGGAAAGAATGTCATGTGTCATAAATGATTGGGGTATTTATAGCTGAAAAATGGGGATAGGCCCATAGGCCTGGGCCTGAGATCGGCCCAACAGTATCTTTCGAGCATGGGCTGCATCTGGAGGGTCGAGTTAACTGAACAGTGATCCGAGCTTGATTCCAAGCCTTCGGGGTCGGGATTCTGGTTTTCCGTTCGTACCTTAGCACCTAATAGTAGAGTCGAAAATACCCCCCATCAATACTCCCCCACTTCTCGAGCGCAAAGTGAAGCTCAAGCACGAAGAAGTTTATGTTGTTCCGAATGCTGTGATGAACAATCATTTTTTTTGTGATGTGTTTCGGATATGCCTCCTTAAAAACCAAACTCGGAAAAACCCATTGGGATAAAAACCGAACCGGGGAAAAAAAGTGCATATCTTGGAAACAATATGATGAACTTGTCTTGACATAAATTTCGACGTCAAAGAGTTTTTGCTTTGCTTTCGAAATGAATCTCGATCAAAATGTCTCTCCGAGTCGGCTACCGAGATACTCACAATTCCAGAAGGTATAGGGGTCTAAAATGCAAATATCTGGAAGATAGTTTTGAATTTACCCTGAGGAAGCCTAACCGTTGCGCCTGTTCAGGGTCTGACTTGCAATTCATCTTTTTTACCTTTTATATATATGTTGCCTTGTTAAAAATTATTTTCAGAGTGACTTTTTACTTTAGATCGGAGCGTTGAGATCGCGTAAGCTGTCGTTTTCATACAACTATACCTTTTTATAATGTCCAGTTCGAGAGATTCGAGGGGCAAGGGCAAAGTTGGAGAGGATCCTGATTCCGATCCTGATTTTAGGCTTATTGATGACTTTGAAGAGGGAGAATTTCATCCCGAGCCTGAGGATGAGAATCAGGTCGAAGATCTCGAAGAAAACGTAGTAGAGAAACGTAATATTGGTGACAATGTTTTTGTCAGGATATATAAATTCGAATCTCCTTCTGGATCAACTGGTCATAATCGGGCCGAGCTTGGCGTAGATCAAACTTCTTGCATTTTTGTCCAAGAAGACCGCGCTTATTTGGACAAAGAGTTCGAAAAATTTCTTCCTGAGGGGTTTTCGATTGTCATCCCATCTTACCGCCAATGCGCAAGTAATCCTCCCCCAGGGTGCCAGGCTTTTTACGAGAAGCAATTTTCACATGGATTGCGCATCCCATTTATTCCCTTACTTAGAAGTATCTTATCCTTTCTTTCTCTTACCCTTGCTCAAATCCTTCCGAATTCTATAGCGTACATCGTGGCGTTCAATGTCCTCATGGAGGCCAAAGGAGAGGAGGCTTCTTTTCGGAATTTTTGGCAAGTATTCCAGATGAGTATGTCTAAAGGTTCCAATGCGGGGTTCGTATCTTTTTCACAGCGGTCGAACCAGCCTATCCTTTCGAGTGTGGCTATGGATAAAACTAAAGGCTGGAAAAGAAGGTTCTTCTTTGTGAAAGGTCCCGACATTCGTTCTGAAGGCAGTTCGAAAACTAGACCATATCGATGGGATGGTGAAGGGCCTTGGATGTATGGTCGTCGCAAGATCAAGGAAAAGATTAATCCTCACCTTTCTGACGAGTTTTTGAACCAGCTCCAAACCGATCCCTCTCAGACTATGCTCCTTGTCCAAGAAAGGATTTTGAGGCTTGCGGGCCTAAGCAAATGCGATTATCCAGCTCCGACGGTCGAATTTTCTCTTCCCTTTCCCTCTCAATCCCTTGGCGGATCTAGTCGATCTTTCAGACGCACGTCCGAATCGGCCATTTTGTATCGTGTGCCGCTCTCTTTGAGTATGTTATTATTCTTCTTTACTTGAATGCGAGGTAGATCAGACCTACTCACTTAGCTTTCTGAACGTATTGCACTTTCTTTGCAGATCAATTCATTGAGGAGTTTTGGCTGTCCGTTGGAATGTGGAACAAGGAATGGGAGCAGATAATCCGATCATCGACTCGATCGACATTCCAGAAGGATACCCAGCTCTAAGAGGGGTTGGGAGCTCGAGTTCATCGAATCCCGCTGTAGTTGGTCCCTTGCGTAGTGTATTCACGATCGATACTTCTAACCCATCCTCCGTTTTTTAAGGAGAGATTGTCTCAGGATAAGTTGAGTTCGGAGTTAGAGAGACTTAAAGATATTTATGAACGCGAGAAGAGATATTCCGAGCTCCGTGAGAAAGAAGCTTACACCCGCGGGTATGCTGATCGTAGTGCTGAAGTTCGAAAAATCCTTTCCGAAAATAATTTTATTTAGTAATACCTTGGTTAACCTTTGTATGACGAGTCAAAATTTCTCTTTGTGAGGCCATCCTTGTTGTAACGGTTTTTCTCTCTTGTTGTAACGATATAATATTTGCTTGAAATGATATAATATTTGCTTGGAATGATATTCTGCGTCTCTCTTCTACTCCTCCTTCTCCTTTTTTTTTTTTTTTTTTTTTTTTTTTTTTTTTTTTTTTTTTAGTGCCGTAGCCGTCGTGAAGAAATTTTGATAGAACTTAGGTCATTCTTCAATAGAATGTTCATCTCGATCTATCTTCCGTGAAATGTTTTCATTTTCTAACGGAATGTTTGTTTCAATCCTAAGGGCATAGCAGAGGCTCCTGCCCATTCAATATATTCGATCTAAGGGGCATAGCAGAGGCTTTCACCCTTAGTCGTTTTTAGAGCAATTTTAGCCCTTGGGTCATAGCAGAGGCTTTCACCCTTTTTCAATAATTTCGATCTAAGGGGCGTAGCAACGGCTTTCACCCTTAGTCGTATCAGAGCATTTTTAGCCCTTGGGTTATAGCAGAGGCTTTCACCCTTTTTCAATAATTTCGATCTAAGGGGCGTAGCAACGGCTTTCACCCTTAGTCGTATCAGAGCATTTTTAGCCCTTGGGTTATAGCAGAGGCTTTCACCCTTTTTCAATAATTTCGATCTAAGGGGCGTAGCAACGGCTTTCACCCTTAGTCGTATCAGAGCATTTTTAGCCCTTGGGTCATAGCAGAGGCTTTCACCCATTTAATATATTCGATCTAAGGGGCATAGCAGAGGCTTTCACCCTTAGTCGTATCAGAGCATTTTTAGCCCTTGGGTCATAGCAGAGGCTTTCACCCATTTAATATATTCGATCTAAGGGGCATAGCAGAGGCTTTCACCCTTAGTCGTATCAGAGCATTTTTAGCCCTTGGGTCATAGCAGAGGCTTTCACCCATTTAATATGTTCGATCTAAGGGGCATAGCAGAGGCTTTCACCCTTAGTCGTATCAGAGCATTTTTAGCCCTTGGGTCATAGCAGAGGCTTTCACCCTTTTTCAATAATTTACGGAGAAAAGTAGAGACCGATAATATCAGTAATATGACGAATAAGTAAGAATGTAGGCGAAATATACTTTCATTGAATACATAGTCTGAATAAACATTCTTCAAATAACCCAATTCTTCATTAAACACATATAGTTTGCCAAATAGTAACAGTCGAAAGAAAACAGAATAACTAAAGAGTAGAAGTCTCTACTGTAACTATCTTCCATAATATCTTCTTAAATTGACCGCATTCCAAGCTCGAGGCAGTATTTCTCCGTTAGGGCGTGCAATCTTATAAGACCCTTTCTTTCCAACCTCTATGATCACGAATGGGCCCTCCCAATTGGGTTGTAGTTTTCCTACGTGCTTTGATACTTCCACTTTTTTGAGCACTAAATCCCCTATTTTGAAGGATCGAACCCTCACATTTCGATTATAAGCCTTTTCCATGTTTGCCTTGGCGGCTTGGATTTTCAACTTCGCGCGGTCCCTACGAGCATCCGCGTGATCAACTTCCACTTGCCTCAGCGATTGATTTTCTTCAGGATCGTAAAATTCGACCCTGGGGGAAGGTATAAGATTCTCGACTGGAATAACAGCCTCCGATCCATAAACCAAACTAAATGGAGTTTCTCCAGTTGCCGCTTTAACTGTTGTTCTGTTGGCCCATAATACTCCTGGTAGCTCATCCAGCCATTTTCCCTTTGCTTCCGATAAGCGCTTCTCCAGAGATCGAACAATTTCCCGATTCACTACTTCAGTTTGTCCGTTAGCCTGAGGGTGGCCAACAGACGCAAAGTTCTGTTGTATTCCAAATCTTTCACACCAATCCGTGATCCTTTTTCCTGCAAACTGCGTTCCGTTATCTGATATTAAAACCCTGGGGATTCCGAACCGGCAGACTATATTTTTCCACAAAAAATTAATAACTTGGAATTGGGTGATCTTTGTCAAGGCAACACATTCGACCCACTTGCTGAAATATTCCACAGCTACAAGTACGTAATTTTTTCTGGCTCGCGCTGTCGGGAAAGGCCCCACTATATCGATGCCCCATTTGTCGAAGGGCCAACAAATAGGGATCGAATGCATGTGTTCGGCCGGTTGGTGTATTAAATTTGAATGAATTTGACAATGATGGCACTTTTTTACATACTCGACAGAATCAGAAAAGAGTGTAGGCCAATAATATCCAGATCTTGAGCATTTTAGAGCTAATGCTCGAGCTCCACAATGATTTCCTGCTTCCCCTTCATGAACTTCCCTTAAAATGGCGTTGTAGTGCGACTCGCGGATACATTTCAATAGAATTCCCGAAGAGGACCGCTTATAGAGTTGACTGTCCATCAAAGTAAATGATGGCGCCCTATATTTGATTCTCCGAGCCTCATTTGCATCATCCGGCAGTTTTCCATCCTTGAGATAGGCGATAAGAGGGTCGTTCCACGATCTATTTGGCTCTTCGATTTCCATAACTCCAATTGCAGGATCTGCATCTAATTCGATCGCAGACATATTCGATAGCAGCCAAGTGATTGTTCTCTCAGTCTTTCCGTCGGCCAATCCTGTAAATTTTGACAATATATCGGCCCAGAGATTCTCCTCCCTTGGTATAGGTTGAATATCAAACTTATCGAACTCCGAGATCAACTTCTTTGCTTTGTTCAGATATTTAATCATGTTGAATTCTCTGGCCTCGTAAGTGCCTTTTACCTGTCTGTGAACAAGTTCCGAATCCGTTAGTACGATGATCGATTTTACCTTTGCCTTAATGGCCATCTCTAATCCAGCTATCAATGCTTCATATTCGGCCTCATTGTTGGTGACAACAAAGTCCAAAGTTATCGCATAGCTCAGATCTTCAGCATTGGGCCCTTGGAAGTGAATCCCAGCTCCGCCACCTTCCTTGGTCGAAGATCCGTCCACGTGCATCAGCCAAACTTGATCGTTTGCCTCTTCTACCACACATAATTCCGAGGTTGTTCCTTCTTTCTCGTTCGATATGTTGGTTGATTCAAGCACGAAATCAGCTAGCACTTGCGCCTTGATGGCGATTCGTGGTCGGTATTCAATTTCGAACTGGCTGAGCTCGACCGCCCACTTTATCAATCTGCCTGAAGCTTCTGGCTTGGACAAAACCTGTCTCAAAGGTTGGTTAGTTAAAACAATGATTTTATACGTTTGAAAATAGGGCCTTAATCTCCGGGCCGCCACAATTAGGGCAAGTGCAAACTTTTCAATCTCCATATAATTCTTTTCGGCACCCTGCAACAATTTACTCAAATAGTAAACTGGTTTGTGCTCAGCTTTATCTATCTTGACCAGAACCGAGCTAATGGCTTCTTCTGACACAGCTATGTACAGATATAGGGGTTCCCCTTCGGATGGTTTTGCTAGCATGGGTGTCGAAGTCAAGTATGCCTTCAATTCTTCGAAAGCTTTGTCGCATTCAGCGTTCCACTCGAAGTTCTTAGATTTACGCAACAGTCTGAAGAAAGGTAAGCTTTTGTCAGCGGATCTGGAGATGAATCTATTCAATGAGATAATTTTTCCGATCAAACTTTGAACGTCCGAAAGTTTTCTCGGTGGATGGAGGTCAGTGATCGCTCGGATTTTTTCTGGATTAGCTTCAATCCCCCTTTCATGAACTAAATACCCAAGGAATTTTCCTGATCGCACCCCAAATGTGCATTTCGCTGGGTTTAGCTTCAATCCATACTTCCTCAAAATTATGAAGCACCTATCGAGATGATCAATATGATCCTCTTCGGACATACTTTTTACGAGCATGTCGTCTACATATACTTCCATGATTTCCCCTATTAACTCTTTGAACATCATATTGACCAACCTCTGATATGTCGCACCGGCGTTCCTTAAACCGAAGGGCATAACGATGAAACAGTACACCCCTCGTTCGGTGATAAATGCCGTTTTGTCCTGATCTCTTTCGTTCATGAAGATCTGATAAAATCCTTGAAATGCATCCATCATACTAAACAATACAAATCCTGCGGTGGAGTCCACGAGCATGTCAATTCGAGGCAAAGGGTAAGGGTCCCTTGGACATAGTTTGTTTAAGTCGGTGAAGTCATTGCACATTCTCCACTTATTTTCGATCTTTTCTCCCTTGGAGACTAACACCACATTGCATAGCCATTCTGTGAATTTTATCTCCTTGATTTGCCCAGCTGCTAACAATCTATCGACCTCTGCATTAATTATCTTGTCTTTCTCTCGTCCGTGATTACGCTTCTTCTGCCTCACGGGTCTGGCCTTTGGGTCGATATTCAGGGAATGCGTTATCACTCGCGGGTCGATTCCTACTATGTCATCCGAACTCCATGCGAAGACATCTACGTTTTTCTGCAAGAATCCGATGAGCTTTGCCTCCATGCCAATACTTAGCTCCGTTCCTATTTTTGTGAATTTTTCTGGAGATCCAGGTACCAAGTTCACCTTTTTGTGATCAGGTGCTTGTACACTCATGTCAACGATCTTCCCTTTCTTTCCATCCAGTCTTTCATACTCAGGAATTCGGGTTCCGGAGTTAGAGACTAACTCAGTTATTTTTCTTTTGCTAGGGACCTCAGGCTCCAGCTTTTCCTTGATGGTCAAGGACGAACTATAACACTCCCAGGCCATGTACTGGTCGTTCCTCATCTCTCCTACTCCTCCGTCGGTTGGGAACTTTATCTTCTGATGGTATGTGGATACGATAGCCTTAAAAGTATTCAGAGCGGGTCTTCCCAAGATGGCATTGTAGGCGAACGGCGTATCCACCACTAGGAACTTGATCATTCTCGTGACATTCTTTGGTTTTGTTCCTAGAGTGGTACTCAAAAGTATGGTTCCGAGCGGGGTGATTTCAGATCCGCCGAATCCGACCAAAGGGGTGGTTACCTTATCCAAACGTGGATGACAGAGTTTCATTCTTGTAAGAGCTTCTGATGAAATTATGTTCGCCGAGCTCCCATTATCGACCAGCACTCTTTTGACCTCGAAATTTGCAATTCTTAGTGTTAATACCATGGAAAAGTCTGGATCATCTTCGTTCGTGTCCCAATTTACATCCGCGGGTCGATCCGCCTCGCTAAAGCTGATGATCTGATTCTCCATGGATGGGAATTCCAGAGATAGAACCTCCCTTTTTGTGGATACTCCTGTCCTGATTGACCTTAAAGTTCGTTTTCTGGCATTCCTACTATCTCCACCTGCCGGTCCACCTGCAATCATGTTGATCACACCGTTCGATTGTTCTTCTGTCTGATTTTGAATTTGTCTCTGCCGGGCGTTAAGTTTTCTCGGGCTACGGGATCTGTAGCGGTTGTTATAGTTGCCATTCTTAACAAATTCTTTCAATTTACCCTGGTTGATTAACTTTTCGATCTCAACCTTTAACTGATAACAATTTTCCGTACTATGACCTCTCGCTCGATGATACCGACAGTATTGGTCATATCCTGGTGCGCCTGGCCTCGCCTGTGTGATCCTTTGGGCTTCCGGGATTAAATTACCTTCTTCTAACACAGTCAACACTTCTTCTTTAGAACTGTTAAGTTCGGTAAATTGAATTTTACCCGGCCTCGGGGCTCGATTTTGATTATAAGGAGGTCCGTATGAATTCAGCCCTTGGGGTGGTATATGCGTCTTAGAAGTGTTGATCCGCTGCCAGACGGATCCTCTACTCGATCCCCCATAATCACCTGGTCTTGGGATCGGAGCACGATCTTGTTTTTTGTTGAGATGAGATTTATCTAGATGTGAACTCTTCAATTTGTTCATCTCTTCCTGTATCATATATTTTTCAGCAATTTCCATTATCCGTTCGAAGGATTTCGGTTGCTTTCTACATAATGCATTCCCAAACTGGGTGCTTCTGGTCAGCTCGAACATCAACGAGGACAGATATTCAATTTGTGGGGTATCCACTTTCAAGAGCTCAATACTAAATCTTGCCAACCATTGCCTCAACGTCTCTCCTTCAAATTGTTTCACAGTGCCCAGATGGTTTGCTGGCAATCTTGGCTTCCTCTGGCTAGCGAATTGATGCTTCAGTTTATCGCAAAATTCTTGGAAAGAAAATATGGAGTTTGGAGGTAACTTTCCAAACCAATCGAGGGCAATTCCTTCGAAAGTGGTGACCATAATCTTGCAACAGAAATTATCCGAGTGTCCATACAAATTCATAACATTAACAAAGCTGTTAATGTGTTCTCCGGGGTCGGTAGTCCCGTTATACCGAGGGAGCCTGGTCGGCACTGTTTCTGTGTTTCGAGCTTCGCGTATTTCTTGACAAAAGGGTGAACATCTCATGATATTATTCGAGACCTCCCTTTCTCGTATGTTTCCTCTAGTCAGGGAGTTCCCTGCTTGCCTGGCAGCTTGATGAGTGAAGGGAATCTCGATCATGGTATCCTGCTCTTCCAATTTTTTAGCCACCCTTTCCTGTATTATTTTCTCCAATTCAGATTCTGTAATTCTCTTGCCGATTGGTCTGTTCCTTCTTACAGCGCCGGCGGTGTGACTTTCCCCCACAACAGAATTTTCCAGATCGTGCACTAGTGCAGGTGGGTTTTCAGACCGGGCATTGGCTTTCGAGGGTGCTGCTCGTCGCGGATGTGTCGACGGGGCTTGCGACATATCATTTTCCTTTTGCAAGTTCGATGAAGGTATCTCTGGTCTTCCCTGAATCCCTGGTTGGTCTACAGGTGATTGATCTGCCCTTCCGCTGTTCAAGAACTCCCTGCACATTGTGCCTATTATAGATCTTAAGTCACCAATGGTTGTGTGCACTGGAATGTTATTTTGTGGAACCGCCGGTGGCACCTCCGGTTGTTGTTGTGCGGCGCGTGATAAATTATCAGGTTCATTATTGACGGAATTTTGTGCTCCCCCTGCTTGGGAAGGCTCTCCTCTAATATATGTATTTCTCCTCGTAGTAGGCATATTTCGATCTAATACTCAAATAAGTGCCCCACGGTGGGCGCCAATTGATCTTACGTGGTTTCGTTAACTCGATCAAAGGTGTGGATGCATCACAATAATCACAAGTAAAGTAAAGTGAAGATCAAATGTAATTGTATTCGAATTAAATGAGTACAAGTACAAATATATCTAGGGTCCTATCCGAGCATTATAGGATGCCGTACAAGCTAGAGGGTGAAATACATATGTTCGATCTAGAGCTATAATCCCGAGCTGTTATGAACTGTAGCTTCGAGAGGAGAGCACCTGGGAAGTCGTGTCTAATGTCATAAATGCAGGGGGTATTTATAGCTGAAAATGGGGTCTAGGTGGTCTACCCGCAGGCATGTAATTCTTCGGCCCATAAGTTTGATTCAGAGCTCGGCCCAACAGTAACTTTGGATCCTGGGCTTGTTTACTTTTACTGCAAAACCACCGTCAGACTCGAACTCGATTCTTCGAGATAAGTACCGCTCGATCTCGTGTAATTGTAAAGAGAAGTAGGATCCAGAATGCCCCTCATCAGATAGAGGGACAGAGTTCACAAACTCTACTGTTGAAGAGTATTGTAACATCAAAGGAATACATCATGAGTATTCAGCTGCTAACCCCTCAACAAAATGGTGTTGCTGAAAGGAGAAACAGAACTCTAAAGGAAGCTGTCAGAACCATGATAGCTGAAGCTAAGCTGCCACAAATGATTTTGGGCAGAAGCAACAAATACAGCCTGCTTTACCCATAACAGATGCATGATCAACAAAAATCAGAACAAGACTCCATATGAAGTTTGGAACAACAGGAAACCAAACATTCATTACTTTAAAATTTTTGGTTGTAAATGCTTTGTGTTAAATAATGGGAAAAATCACCTTACTACATTTGCAGAGAAGGCTGATGAAGCTGTTTTTGTAGGATACTCTACTGTTAGTAAGGCTTATAGAGTTTTTAACAAAAGAACACTGCTAATAGAATAATCCATTCATGTAGTATTTGATGAGCCAAGTCAATCTTCTGAAAAGAATCAAAGTATTAATCAAGATCTGTCTACTGATTTACAGAAGTTGGATGTTGGAAAGAATGAAGAATATGTACCCATCATACTACCTAATCTCAATTCAGCTGCTAACTCAAGTGCTGTTCAAATCACAGTGTTGATTGTCTAACAGACGAGTTGCAAACAGCTGACAGACCAGAGACTGTTCAATAGACTACAAATGTTCAACAGACTACTACTGAATCTCCAACAGTAGTGTTGCAAGATCAAAACAGAGGACAACATCCAGATTTGCAACCTGATCTCAGATGGCTCAGGAATCACCCACCAGAGTTAGTGATTGGTGATCCCTTGGATAGAGTGAAAACAAGAAGAGCTGCTGCACAAGATGCTATGTTTGTCACTTTTCTATCTCAAATAGAGCCTAAACAAATTGAAGAAGCTCTCAGTGATTCCTTCTGGTTTGAAGCTATGCAAGAAGAGTTAAATCAATTTGAAAGGAATGAAGTCTGGTACTTAGTTCCAAGACCAAGTCATCAAAGGGTAATTGGCACTAAATGGGTTTTCAGAAATAAAATGAATGAAGATGGTGTTGTCACCAGAAATAAAGCAAGATTAGTGGCCCAGGGTTATTGTCAAGAAGAAGGAATTGACTTTGATGAAACATTTGCACCAGTAGAGATGAGGGGTAATTCGGATTCCCTGTCTTTCTAGCCTCAACGCAGTTCGAATAGCACCGAATCCTATCCCCAGGAACCAAGAGCCGAACCTAAGCTTGAAGATAATTATTCCGAGCACATAAGAGAACCGGAGATCGAAGGACACTGTTGGGCCGAGCCCAGGCCCAAGCCCTCCAAATCGGCTATAAATACCCCATGCATTTATTACACCGGACACAACTTCCCAGGGGGCTCTAGCCTTGAAACTACTGTTCGGATTCACTCGAGAATACTAGTGTAGGTTTTCTCATATGTATTTCACCCTCTAGCTTGTACGGCATCCAATAATGCTCGAATAGGACCCTTGAATACCTATATTTGTACTCATTCAATTCGAATACAAGTACTTTGGTCCTTGCTTTACTTTATTATTGTTATTATTGTGTTACATCCCACCCTTGATCGAACTAACGAAATTACGTAAGATCAATTGGCGCCCACCGTGGGGCCCTCTGTTCGAGTATTAGATCGAAATATGCCTACTACGAGGAGAAATATGTATGCCAGCGAAAGGCTTTACTGGTCATAAACTCCACCAATCACTATCCGAGGTGATCCCCCAACCACCCGAGCGTTCGAAGTTGAAGATAATACCTATACAATGAATTTCCGAATTTAATGTTAGCGACTTTATCCTGGGGTTGTCGCGGCTTATCTTTTTCTTCAATGGATTTATTTTCCACAAAGGAACCATTTTCTTCGATCATCATTAACGTCGTAGACTTAGAAAATCTATGCAATTAGAGCTTATCGATGGTCTGAATTTATTTTTTCGATCATCATATTTATTATTTTCAAAAGAAAAATTCCTCGAATCAGCTATCTTTGGGTTCAGTTGCATAATTCGTATACATTACTTATAAGTTACCTATATTTTTCTCGATTCAATTGGGATGAGTTGAATATTTGTACAACGGCAACAAGTTATAAGTCGGAGCTATATATCAGCAGTCGTTCGACTAATAAAAGGAAGATTACATGGTGAAATTCGATTAGAGAATAAAAGCTTTATCATTCAAATTCTTCAAATAAGTTACAAAGTAAAGCCTCGAATAAAATTCGAACTCAAGAAGTACAATACAATCATTCCTATCCTATTGTGAGTTCTACAAATAATTCTACCCTGTTACGTCCTCGGTCTTCATTCGCTCCAGATGCAGAACTCAGCAATGATTCTGATAGGATAGTGCCCAGCAAGCCAACAAATATAAGCTTGTTTAGGTACTTCCTTTAGAAGCAATCTTATGATTCATAAGATAATACGCCTGTTTATTCATAGTACGTGAATTAAACAATGGCCAACTTCATCTCTCGCGAACGTATCTAAGCGATTGGATGAAACCCTGAGATCACTCATGACTACGGGATTATTCACTTCAGTATTGGGTGCGATTAATCATGAAACAATCTCAAAGGTCGTGATCTCAAAAATGTTCCAAGTCATAGATTCATATCGAGACGGGGTATCGAATGAATCGTCAAGACTTGTAGGATTATGCATGATTCACATGAAGTGAATTTGTTGTCGTTTCATGAACAAGGCATTGAATGCTAGTGCATATGACTAGGTGGTTCGATAGGAGATCGAACGCATCGAACGACCCGAACAGAGAGACCCATCGTGGAAGTGCGTTAAGCATATCGGTAATGGGATGTCTCTCAAGACTTATAATAGTGTACGATTTAGTCCTTTGACTTGAGGTACTAGGGCGGATTCGGTACACGGGAATACGTACTTTGATTTAGGAGCCGATCACATAGCTTGGTCATTGTGAGACTACTTTGGGTACGTATGAACGTGTGCGCGGATAGTTAGTACTAATATAGGATCTATCGACTCATCCTGATAAGATGAGAGAATTTCCTGTACGTTCTTAGATAATAAATCCGAGGAATCTACGGCCGTAGTCGGTGACGGATTTGGAAAGGGGTTTCCAAATTTAGCAGTCACACTGGAATTATTATCCTGAATTAGAAAGTACAGCATTGAGATAATTAGAGGTGCCGACCAATTCACACACCCTAGGTCTCAATCGGGAAATTAGTTGATAGAAGGACCGTATGTACATGGCATTTATAAGAGTTGAAGGTTCACGAATATCAATTCACCTGAAGTTGGGCCTCATGGGCTTGTGGCTAGACATCGACCATGAGGTGTGGGTACTCCTGAATTAATAAGGAAATTAATTCTGGAGTGGTCAATTAAAGTGGTTAATTGATCGGAGCAATTAATTGCTCACTAATTAAATCACGAAAGTCGTGGGCCTGCTGCCAATTGATGGTGAACCTAGAGGGTCACACACAATACAGTTGGACAGTGACAGTCTGGAAGGAATCAATTGATTTAAGGAATTAAATCAATATATGAATTAAAGTATTAATTCATGAAGAAGAATAATTAATTAGAAGTAACTAATTAATTAATCGAGAATTAAAGTGTTAATTCAAAGTGGAGAAACATTAATTAGAAGTAACTAATTAATGAATCAATTGGAATTTCTAATTGATTAAATCCTCAATTAAAGTGTTAATTGTAAAGAATTAATTAATTAATAGTGGATTAATTAATTAAACACATGGGCCGATCCATATGAAAGTTAATTGATCTAGGATTAATTAATTTAAGCATATGGGCCGATAATTGTAAGGATAAATTAATCTAGGATTAATTAATCTTGCATGGGCCGATTTTAATGATCAAAATAGTTTAGGACTAATTAAAGCACATGGGCCGATTTTTGTTAGTCAATTATAATTGACTTGGCCGATTTTGCTTAATAAAATTAGTCTTGGATTATGTTTGATTATGATAGGGATCAAGAGAGATTTGTTATCTTGTGTGACTAGGAAAGTTGTTATGATATATCTTCTTTCCTAAAGAGATAGGATCTTGTGTATCTTGTTTCTTGATAAGAAGATATTCTTTCAAGATTTAGATATCTATTAGGAGAAGGAGTCTTCTAATAGAGATATCTATAAATACTAGATACACATAATCTAAGAGAGAGTTGGAAACCAAAAGAAAAATCACAACACAAGAAAACACATCAAGGCCGAAAATTTCAGCCCCCTCTCGCCCCTACTGCATAATCGAACCCTGTGCAAAAATCGCCCCTCCCTGTGTAGGATTTTTTCTCCAAGTCTTCTTCCGGATCTGCATCCAATTACTGACGAGACGATTCCTTAATCCTAGTTCTGAGCCTGGGGATTTCGCGAAGTCACTCAAATCCAACTGGTGTGGACTATCTCTAGAGGCACAACACTTGGGGTGCTCTAGTGAACAACCGAAGACCGGAGGAAACCACCACCTTGCCTGTGGTGAGGTAAAATGGCTTTTACCACCTATTTAATTTTAGTATATGCATGCTTTAATTAAATTCAACCTTTATTCATATGTGCTAATAAGAAACCCTGGGATTTGGTGTATGATAAAAAATTTGAATTCCGCACTGTTGTAGTTGACAAATTATACCCATAAATCCCAACAGATTCTTCTTGGCAATCACTAGCCACGTGTCGCACATCCGTCTTCGAACGGGATAAAATCCGGATTGGAGCTCCTCTCCGGGGCACCAGACCGACCTTAGATCATCATCAGTAAACAATGATTGAAACGCGCAATCATTGTTTACAGGATAATCCGAACCGGAGCAGCAAAGGGTTATCCCAGCAGAGGCGCTCCAAAGGAACTCGAAGGAACTATCTCGTAAGAAAGCCCTCGAGGAAGCTGGTGCCTCAGATTTAAAGAACTCCTCTCGGAGTAACCATCTGCCCGATCGGGTATTGCACCAGAAGACCGGAATTCTAACCCGTCACAGACAAGATATGTCTGGGAAAACAGGTTGCCTGCCGGTATTCTAGGCGCAATTTCTTTTGCCTGTCGATATTCTAAGCGAAAAAGCTTATGCTAAAGGAGCTAAGATCGAAAAACAGGGTTCTGAGTCTAACCTCAAACTCCTTTATCTTGGAAAAAGTATGAATCAAATCTAAAACTCGACCCATGGTGATCGGAGGGAGCATAAGGAAAAAATGAGAAGTGTTGTATACACGAAGGGACCTTTTTATAGTGGTAAGGGATTTTAAATCAACGGCCCAGATAACTGGCTACGAGCGGTTTGATGTCCGTAATAAATGGAATGACCGTTACATTTCCCGAGAAATAGGGCCCTGTTTGGCAAGAAGGACACGCGGGGAGTATAGAAGAATTACGACATTCTAAATTTTGAACCGTTATGATGTATTCATAACATTATTATTAAAGAATGGCATGTCGGATTCATATTCAGTTTATTCAGATGTTTTTACACTCAAGTATTTATTGTTATGCTTTATTGCTCCCAACTTAGAAGAACTATAATCGGTCGAGTCGAACAGAACTCTCGGCCTGGAAGTTATGCAATTATGGAAATTCAGCACTGATAAAGATTTATGGCATCGTTTTCCTTATCAATTTCTGGTCCACTAAAATATTTATCTATTATCCAAGCAGGCAAGTGATATTTGATTATTTCTTGATCGATATTAGAAGATCAAAATGGAATTATGGAAGATGAACATTTATCTTGTTATGATCGATGTTGTCAACAAAACGGAGAGGAAACGTACTTATATTATCTCGAAAAATACAAGATGTGGAAAATACATATCGAGCATAACACCAGCCTTTACATTACATCAATACATTATTACAATCCTATGATATCGAGCATAACACCAGCCTTTACATTACATCAATACATTATTTCTTGATCGATATTAGAAGATCAAAATGGAATTATGGAAGATGAACATTTATCTTGTTATGATCGATGTTGTCAACAAAACGGAGAGGAAACGTACTTATATTATCTCGAAAAATACAAGATGTGGAAAATACATATCGAGCATAACACCAGCCTTTACATTACATCAATACATTATTACAATCCTATGAAATTTTCGGTCTCCCGTCCTATCGGTCACTCGGGATAACTTAGCTCCGAGCGCGGAATATCCTTTGGACCCGCAGGCTTTCAACTTTATTTGCAATCTTCCGAAGACAGAGGGGCGAACGCTCGGCAGTATTTTCCGGCATTCTATTTCCAGCACATCTTCCTAAATGCATTGTAGCAACAGGTCCATGGGCCTGGCTTATTGGCTTTCCAGATGGAAACCGCATTTGCCTGTCGATATTCTAAGCGTGGTTGCTGTAATTTTTCTTCCGCTCGAAGATTGTTTCCCTTAAAATTTGTTCGAAGTCCGAACTCAAACAGTTGAATTAATTGAATAATCGCCTTGACCACCATGACCAGGTAGATAAATTCTCGATGCAACGAATGAGATAATTTCAACAATATGCCAGCCTTTTATAGCCAAAAACAGAAAAGAATCCAACGGCGTATAATTCGCGAAGTGAACGGACAAGATTTGTCGACCGTTGTGATTCCCAGAAAAACGGGAACCGTTTTGAAAAAATCAAACTTATCGAAATTAGAAACCTATAGACAAAGAATTTTCTCGACAAAGGCATAAGGATTATTGGGTTATCCACCACTGGCTATTTCTCCATGACTTATCTTTTCTCATGATTGCAGAAGACTATTTTCTCGTCAAAATATATTTCGACCAGAGTTACATATTCAATGGAAACTAATTTCATCAATATTCATATTCGTTCATCTCTCCCTGATATTATCGATCTCTGTTATTCTATCCGTATTTGTCTCAGTCTATTATTATCTAAGGGTGAAAGCTGTTGCTAGGACCCTCGAAAATCGATCAAGGGTGAAAGCCGTTGCTATGCCCCTTAGATCGAAATTATTAAAGGGTGAAAGCCTCTGCTATGACCCAAGGGCTAAAAATGCTCTGATACGACTAAGGGTGAAAGCCGTTGCTATGCCCCTTAGATCGAAATTATTAAAGGGTGAAAGCCTCTGCTATGACCCAAGGGCTAAAAATGCTCTGATACGACTAAGGGTGAAAGCCGTTGCTATGCCCCTTAGATCGAAATTATTAAAGGGTGAAAGCCTCTGCTATGACCCAAGGGCTAAAAATGCTCTGATACGACTAAGGGTGAAAGCCGTTGCTATGCCCCTTAGATCGAAATTATTGAAAAGGGTGAAAGCCTCTGCTATGACCCAAGGGCTAAAAATGCTCTAATACGACTAAGGGTGAAAGCCGTTGCTATGCCCCTTAGATCGAAATTATTAAAGGGTGAAAGCCTCTGCTATGACCCAAGGGCTAAAAATGCTCTGATACGACTAAGGGTGAAAGCCGTTGCTATGCCCCTTAGATCGAAATTATTGAAAAGGGTGAAAGCCTCTGCTATGACCCAAGGGCTAAAAATGCTCTGATACGACTAAGGGTGAAAGCCGTTGCTATGCCCCTTAGATCGAAATTATTAAAAAGGGTGAAAGCCTCTGCTATGACCCAAGGGCTAAAAATGCTCTGATACGACTAAGGGTGAAAGCCGTTGCTATGCCCCTTAGATCGAAATTATTGAAAAGGGTGAAAGCCTCTGCTATGACCCAAGGGCTAAAAATGCTCTGATACGACTAAGGGTGAAAGCCGTTGCTATGCCCCTTAGATTGAAATTATTGAAAAGGGTGAAAGCCTCTGCTATGACCCAAGGGCTAAAAATGCTCTGATACGACTAAGGGTGAAAGCCGTTGCTACGCCCCTTAGATCGAAATTGTTATCCTAGATCAACCAGCATTCTATTCTATTATCTCTCCGTAAATTATTCATTCGTTTAAGGCTAACAGCCATCATCTTGACGCTTAAATCAAAATTATTATTCAAGATCGATCAAGACCCTATTTCGATTATTACTTCACGATTATTTGTCCGACTAGGGAATTTGGCCCCTCAGATTAAGATTGTTACTCAAAGGTCATTTTGGATTCTTCTATTCGATCTCTTAATTATTATGTATTTGACGGGGAAATAAAAGCCCCATACAGGTTATACTCAAAATCGAGGAATGTCGAATGTCATCTATCAGCTAAATATTTATCAAACATGGACAACAAGGAAGGATGATAAGAGAAATAAATATCTTATTCATGACATTCCAAAACAGTTACAAAAGAGTTCGAAATTACAATGATAAGAAAAGTCAAGCAAAGACTTTACATTTAGTGTAACCCTATTACAAATTAATCCTACACTAGATTCTCTCCGTGATCGAAGGAGTAAGACGGGGCTAGAACAACGCTTCTACCCTTCATCCATCACTTCCTCAGTACTTGCTCCACGCCGGTCCAGATCGAGAAATAGTGAGGCAACCCCTAGAAAAATTATTCCACGCAATGAATTCGGAAATGAATGTACTAAAGTAACCACCTTTTCGATTAAAACACTTCGATCTCAAGAGAAAATGTAACATGGAAGTAATTTTTCAACGGGTCAATATATATATACGGGGTTAAAAAGGTAAAATTGCAAAGAGGTCCCCGAGTAACCGCGACGGTTGAACTTACCAAGGGTAAAAACTTTGGGTTATCCCTCTCAAAATAGCCTTTTTGATCCTTCATTCTCTGGAATTGCGGAGTATGTCCTTGCAATTTATCCCTAAGGATCTCGGAGGCCCTCCTTGTTATGATCGAAAATTCTGGAAAGCATCCACCTAGGGATCGAACAACGCATCTTGGAACCAAAAAAGGGATATTATTACTTCAACATCCTCCGACAAGGGTAACTTCAGAACACGCCGGTGTATCTTTTCTTGTATATGCACTCTTTTTCCCTAGCTCGGTTTTTATCCCAGTGGGTTTTTCCGAGTTAGGTTTTTAACGAGGCATATCCTAAAGACATTCTGAACGGCTCGTCTCATCATATGGGACGTATTTTGTACTTCTTCGAGCACTAGCTCCGCTTCGCACTCGAGAAGTGGGGGAGTATTGATGAGGGGTAATTCGGATTCCCTGTCTTTCTAGCCTCAACGCAGTTCGAATAGCACCGAATCCTATCCCCAGGAACCAAGAGCTGAACCTAAGCTTGAAGATAATTATTCCGAGCACATAAGAGAACCGGAGATCGAAGGACACTGTTGGGCCGAGCCCAGGCCCAAGCCCTCCAAATCGGCTATAAATACCCCATGCATTTATTACACCGGACACAACTTCCCAGGGGGCTCTAGCCTTGAAACTACTGTTCGGATTCACTCGAGAATAGTAGTGTAGGTTTTCTCATATGTATTTCGCCCTCTAGCTTGTACGGCATCCAATAATGATCGAATAGGACCCTTGAATACCTATATTTGTACTCATTCAATTCGAATACAAGTACTTTGGTCCTTGCTTTACTTTATTATTGTTATTATTGTGTTACATCCCACCCTTGATCGAACTAACGAAATTATGTAAGATCAAGTAGCAAGACTTGAAGCAATCAGACTTTTTCTAGCCTATGCTGCTTACAAGAACTTCACTGTCTATCAGATGGATATGAAGTTAGCTTTCTCAATGGAGAATTGCAAGAAGAAGTGTATGTTGAACAACCACCTGGATTTGAAGCTTATCAACAAGAAGACAAGGTGTATCGTCTAAAGAAAGCCCTCTATGGACTGAAACAGGCTCCAAGAGCATGGTATGATACCCTATCTAATTTTATTTTAATTAAAGGATTTCGTAAAAGTAAGGTAGACAAGACCTTGTTCACAATTGAATGGGAAAATCATAGATTAATTGTGCAAATATATGTAGACGATATTATTTTTGGTCAACTAACCAACAGATGTGTGACAAGTTCTCCAAGCTCATGCAGAACAAGTTTGAAATGAGCATGATGGGTGAACTCAACTATTTTCTTGGTTTGCAAGTTAGACAGTTGCCTGATGCAATATTCATCAACCAAGCAAAATACACAAGAGATCTGTTTAAGAAATTTGGTATGGAAACTAGCTCTACTGCTACTGTTCCAATGTCTACAAGTCTTCGTTTGGATAAAGATGAAGATGGAAAATCAGTGGACATAACCAAATACAGAGGCATTATTGGGTCACTGTTATATCTAACAGCAAGCAGACCTGATATCATGTACTCTGTTGGGGTTTGTGCAAGATTTCAATCAAATCCCAAGGAATCTCATCTCTTAGCTGCCAAGAGAATACTAAAATATATTAAGGGCACTAAAGATTTGGGATTGTGGTATCCTAGAGAATCTGGATTTGAGCTTATTGGATATTCAGATTCAGACCTTGAGGTCTGCAAAATTGATAGGAAGAGCACAACAGGTGCTTGTCAATTTTTGGGTAGTCGTCTGATCTCATGGATGAGTAAGAAACAGACTTCAGTATCCATATCTACTGCTGAAGCTGAGTATATAGCTGCTGGAGCATGCTGTGCACAGATACTTTGGTTGAAGCATCAACTAGAAGATTACAATATCAAAATCAGTGGAATTCCAATCTACTGTGACAATACAAGTGCAATATCTCTTACTCAAAATACTACAAGTCATTCAAGGACTAAGCATATTGAAATCAAGCATCACTTCATTAGAGATCATGTGGAAAAAGGCAATGTAATGATTGAATATGTTCATACTGACAATCAGATTGCTGATATTTTCACTAAACCTTTAATTGAAGTAAGGTTTTCAACTCTAAGAGCTGAACTAGGATTACTAAATTTGGATGCATAAGCTGAGGGGGAACTTATCAGAAGACTGAAGTTCATCAGCACAGTCATCCATTACCATATTCAAGGATTAACTCTCAACAGACTAGTTAACTTATGAATTCTTAAAGTCAGGGGGAACGTGTAAGACTAGCGGTACTTCTGATTAAAAGATGAAATTTGTTGATGATAGTTAGTTGAAGTTATGTTATCAGAAGATATGTTCTTAATTCTTGAAGATTGAAGATCAAATTATCTTGCTGGATTGACAAACAGCAGAGGATGATTACTAGCTATTGGCTTTCTCTAGTAATATCAGATAACAGATCACTCGTCTGTCAGATAAGTTAAACTCTACTCATTTGATACATTATATAAGCATGGTTATAAATCGCATCTTTTGAAACACGCTTTTATAAGTAATAGAAAAGTGCCGATAGAGTTTCCCGCCCGTCTGAGATTAAAATAATAAATTTGAAGTCCGCAATTCTCACCCGCACGATTTAAAAACTGTCAGATCAATCTTACGATTCAGATTAATCACTATAACCAAAACAGAAAGAAACGTATAAAATCCGATCTGAACAGATCAGTCGTCTTACGCACACAAAAATCCCAAAATTCTCTAACTCTCTAAGCTCTCTGTTTTCTAGCTCTCAATCTCTTACAGAACTACATCACTTAATCACAAAATGGATGTCATTGAAGAAAGATATCTAAGCTACGACAAATTCTTCTAATCTTGTACTGATCTGATGAGGGAAATCATGACGAAAATCAAGGAAGCATCTCTAGTACCCATTCTGGAAGCTCATGAGGAGCGTGTGTATCTTGAAGATGTTGATGACTTCTACAGAACCAGAAAGATCAACACTGAAAGGACTACTATGACTGCTGATTTAACCGGATTTCGTCGGGTTATATCAGTGAATATGGGATATTGGGGGTTCTCAATATTAATGATTTAAGGGGCTCTGTTACTTTATTCAGGATGGATCAATCTCAAAGAAAAACAATTTTGAGGGAACAACAAGTAATTATCATAACCAACGTAAAAATCATATGAATATGAAGAGAAAGCTCTTTTCTTATTGAATAACCTTGGATTCTGCTGTTTATGCAGGATTTATTGGCGCATTTGCCGTGTACTCGACGTGTCTAATACAATGATTAACTAGGTATTTATATCATACTAAACCTAGCATTACAAGGAAACATAATCCTAATAGGACTCGGCCCAATTATCCTTTTTGAGTCCGGAGTGTAGTCTTCTTGTCGAAGAGAGTTGTATTCGTCCGGCTCGATAAGATGATCCCGAACTGACTTGTCTGGTCGAACCGATCTTTTATTCTTCAGTCGATCCGCACATTATAAGGGGTGTGAAATAGCCCCCATCAGTACTCCCTCACTTCTTCGAGCGTATAGGCAGTAGAAGCTCGTAGAAGTAGACGATTTCTTACGACTGTTATCTTCTATGAATGGTGCCTCATTAAAAACCTTACTTAAGAAAAAACACAGTGGGAAAAAATCTTAAGTAAGGAAAAGAGTGCTACGCATCATAGATAGTCGTTTTCTCTTTTCAATTATGAATCGCCACGCGTCCCTTCGGGGAGGCTTTTTATCTTCTTCTGTTTTTGGCGGGAATGTGATTAATTGTGATGAGTTGGAAGCGTCTTTTCTCATCTCAGTATAAATAGGTGACTATTAAGTTTGTCATTTCTACTTTATACTTCCTTATACTTTGCAGTCATTCTCTTGCTTAGTCGTTCATCATATAAAGTTTTCCTTTTATCGACTTATATCCTCCGAGAATCCAAAAATATGGCCTCTTTAAGAAAATCTTCCTCCTCCTCTAGGGAAATGTTGCTCCCAATAACGAGGAAGAGTTGCATTCTAATCCTTCGAGCGAGCAAACTGGAGTTTCTGAATTTGTTGTTCCTGTTGAAGATACCTTTAAGGTACAAATTCTTTCTGACACAGATGTCGCTGCCCGAGCCAAAAAAGGCAAAGGTACTGCTCCTCAAATTTCTGAACCAATTGAGGACCTAGCTTGTGCTTACACGGTGGAAACTTTCCCTGAGGTTGTGAACAACTATGCCAAATATTTCCCGGAGGGTTCTGAGATAGTTCTCCCTTCTCCTTCTGATAGGGTTACATCACCACCTGAAGGATGTCGAGCCTTTTACACAACCCATTTTAATAGTGGTATGCGTCTTCCGTTGTCTCCCCTCTTTCTTGATATCCTAAAAATATTCAGTGTGTCCTTGACACAATTAGTCCCTAATTACGTGGCCTTCGTGGTTTGTTTTTCTTTCTTAATGATCGCGAAAGGGTTCAAACCTTCCTTTCGTAACTTTACACAACTTTTTCGGTTTAATATTTCCAGTTCCTCCAATCACGGATATTTCTTCGCTAGTCAAAGGCCTAGTCGAGCAATCTTCGACTCCCCAGTTTCTAGCAACCCTTCTTGGAAATCTCATTTTTCTTTGTTCGTCCCCCATCTCGTCTTCGTTTGGCGGATGGTTCGACCATGCCCTTTTCGTGGGATCATGGCTCCAAATGGGTTCACGGAGGTCGCCTGCCGACAGGTGAACTCATTCCTGATGATGCTCAGTTCATTGGTGATATTCATGCTATGCGTGCCAACAAATATCAGAGTGCTCTTCTGATTGGGGAAGTTTTCCTTCGTAAAGCGGGATTGAGTGCTCATGATTTTCCAATCACTTCATCATCTGAATCACTTGGTAAGCATTTTATTTCGGCTTAGTGTTGTGATGATCCCTTTTCTTCAGAAAGTCTAACTTTTGTCTTGTTTCTTTTTCAGCTCATATGGTAGAAAATTCCCGACATTCTTCAAAGGGAAAAATGGTGTTGTCCAAATCCTCCAAAACCATAGAGAACGTCCCTATCGAGCAGAGAGCGTCTCAGAAGAGAAAACTGGAGTTGAGTCATGAGTCCGAGGTGAATGGAGAGAAATCTCCAGATTCTTCTCAAGAGTCCCCTATTCGTCAGGGGACAGGATTCGGTTATCCCCCCTTCAGCTTAGAACATCCTTGGGTATTCGTGGATGTCGCAGCTGGTCGATGCCTCATCCTAATAATAATCCGGTGGAGAGAAAGAGGAGCTACTATGGTCGTTCCGGTAACGATCTTTCTTTGCTTGGCGACAATCATCCAAAACCTACTTTGGTTGAAATGATTGAGGATCATTTAGAGGGAAAGAGAGCCGCTGGCTACTCTGAGAATGATTCACTTGTCCACGACGAGAGCGTGAATGCGGTTGATAAGGCAACTCGTGTTCATTTGTCCGGCGTTTTTACTCGCGACATGAATAAGCTTCTTCGGAAGGATCCTTTGGAGAAATTTCAACGAGCTTCTCTTTATGCTGTAAAGGTGATCTTTTTGAGTTTGCTTTATAGGATATTTTCCTTCGAAGATCTTTTTAGTTTGCTAACTCATTTCTTGTTTTACCCCTTTACTTTTTCAGACTAAGACTTGTTTAGCATCATATGCTTATGAAACTGCTCTCTGGAAACAGCAATGTGAGTTTCTGGATGAGAAATACAAAGCTTTACTTCATAAGTCTTCTGGTTCAGAGGTTGGTCCCTCAACATCTTCTTTCGCCCCAATCGTAGAGACTCGTGATAGGATAGTGCCCTACAACTGACGAAGAAAAGACGAGAATGTCTCTCATACCTTATGCCTCTGCTATAGGGAGCATAATGTATGCGATGTTGTGTACTCGACCAGACATAGCACACGCTCTAAGTGTAACGAGCCGCTATCAGTCAAATCCAGGCGAAGAGCACTGGACTGCCGTAAAAGCAATCCTAAAGTACCTGCGAAGGACTAAGGATATGTTTTTGGTCTACGGTGGTAGTGGAGAACTGAAACTTGAAGGATTCACTGATGCAAGTTTCCAGTCTGATGTGGATGACTTTAAATCCAACTCTGGATACATATTCCGCATCAATGGTGGAGCAGTTAGTTGGAAGAGCTGTAAACAGTCTACCACTGCTGATTCAACCACAGAAGCAGAATATATTGCAGCATCAGATGCAGCAAAAGAAAGTGTATGGATGAAAAACTTCATCCAAGAACTGGATGTTGTTCCTAGCATTGCTGAACCTGTAGTCGTCTTCTGTGACAACAACGGGGCGATAGCTCAAGCGAAGGAGCCGAGATCACACCATCAATCCAAACACGTACAGAGGAAATACCACGTGATCAGGGAGATCATGGGTAGAGGAGACATGCACATGGAGTATGTCAAATCGGAAGACAACGTAGCTGACCCACTAACTAAGCCACTTTCACAAAAGGCGTTCGATAGTCATCTAGAGCAGATGGGACTTAGAACCATAGGTGAATGGCTTTAGGGCAAGTGGGAGATTGATAGGATAGTGCCCTGCAAGCCAGTTCTGTTAGCTTGTAATAGATCTATCCTGTATGAAACGATCTTTGATTTTATAATAATACGCATGTTTATTTATATATGTATAAGGATAAACAATGGCCAACTTCATCTTTCGCGAATACATTTAAGCGATTGGTTGAAACCCTTAGATTACATTTGACTATGGGACTATTCACTTCAGTACTGAGTGCAATCATGAAACAGTCTCAATGGTCGTAATCTTAAATCTGTTCCAAGTCATAGATTCCGAACGAGACGGGGTATCGTAGGAATCGCCAAGACTTGTACAAGTATGCATGATTCACATGGAGTGAATTTGTAGTGTTTCATGAGCAAGGAATTTGAGTCCAGTGCATACGAGTAGGTGGTTCAATGGAGGATTGAACGCATCGAACGACCCGAACAGAGAAACCCATTGTGGAAGCGCGTGACGCATATCGGTGATGGGATGTTTCTCAAGGAATATTGATGAGGGGTAATTTAGACCCCGCTATCTTCCCCGATCCAACACCGATCGAGTGGCTCCAACTCCCCAATACAGAGGGAAGTTGCCGAACTCGAGCTCATGATCATATATCCACGGCTTGCTCGAGAAGATCAATCAGGGGGTACTGTTGGGCTGAAGGCAGGCCCAAGCCCATCTGTCCAGCTATAAATACCCGCGCATTTATGATGTTAGGGACAACTTCCCAGGTGCTCTCTTCTCGAAGCTACAGTTCATAGCAGCTCGGGATTACAGCTCTAGATCGAACACATGTATTTCGCCCTCTAGCTTGTACGGCATCCTATAATGCTCGGATAGGACCCTAGAAATCTTTGTACTTGTACACATTTAATTCGAATACAATTACATTTGATCTTCACTTTACTTTATTTGTGATTATTGTGATACATCCACACCCTTGATCGAACCAACGAAAACACGTAAGATCAATTGGCGCCCACCGAGGGGCCCTATTCGAGTATTTGATCGAAAAATGCCTACTACGAGGAGAGGTACATGTGTTAGCAGAGAGCCTCACTAACCAGAAACTCCGCAATTCACTATCCAGGTTGAACCTCCGACCAGCGGAGCATTCGTCAGTTTGAGTTAGAAGATTACGATTACCAAGCTTATTTGTTACCTCATTGGATTTATTTTCTATGAGTGATCCATTCTCAACTAACATAAGCAAGCAAGAAGTGAAAGGATATCGTCCACAGAAAACTAATACAGAATTAGCCCAATCAATTCAATCATCAACTTAAAGAATAAGGGAAGAGGAAATCTATAGATGTACAGGTTATTAATGGTCGGAATTTATTTTTCCGATCATGGTATCGATTAATTTCGAGAATGAAATTTATGGGAATTCTCAAATCAATTGGGAGTAATTAAATGAAGTTATGCGAAGTTATGCGAATCCTCGAAAATTACACAAAGTTCATTCAAGAGCAAATTTTTATTATTGATGTCATTCAAACAAATTACAAATGCGTAGCTTCGAATACGGAATTCGAGCTCCAGAAATAAAGTACAACTATTCCTACTCTATTACAAATTCTCCGAATAATTCTGTGCTATTACGACTTGGTCTCCCATCCCTAAGATCGCCCCAGATGCAGAACTCAGCAGTGATTTTTCCTGGCAATCACTTGCCACGTGTCGCACATCCGTCTTCGTACGGGATAAAGGCCGGATCGGAGCTCCTTTCCAGGACTTTAAACCGATCTTAGGTCTTCGTCGGTAAACAATGATGGTCGAAATCAACCATTATCTACCGATCGATCCGAACCGGAGCAGCAAATGGTTATCCCAGCAGAGGCGCTTCAAGGGAGCTCGAAGGAACTGTCTCGTAAGAAAGCCCTCGAGGAAGCTGGTGCCTCAGACTTAAAGAACTCCGCTCGGAGTAACCAGCTGCCCGATCAAGTACTACGCCTAGAAACCGGAGCTCTAACCAGCCCCAGAGATGATATGTCTGGGAAAACAGGTTGCCTGCCGGTATTCTAGGCGCAATTTCTTTTGCCTGTCGATATTCTAAGCGGAAAGCTTATACCAAGGGAAGCAAGGTCGAAAAACAAAGTTCGAACTCTAATTTCAAACTTCTTTATCTGGGAGAAAATACAAGTCAAATCTAAAACTCGACCCATGGTGATCGGAGGGAGCATAAAGGAGAAAATGAGAAATGTGGTATACGCAAAGGGACCTATTTATAGTGATAAAGAATTTTGAATCAACGGCCCAGATAATAGATTACGTATTAAATGGACTGACCGTTACATTTCCCGAGAAATAGGATCATGATTGGTTACGAGGACTCACGCCTTAACGGAGCGCATTGGAGATCTACAACTTTCTAAATACTGAAATGATATGACGAGTTTATAACGTTATTGATAAAGGTTGATAATTTAGGTTCAAGTTCAGTCTCGTCCAGACATTCTTATAATCATTCGTTCGATCTAGAAGAACCACGAACGGATATTTCGAACAAGAGCTTTCATACGAAAACTCGTTCGACTACGTATATTTGGCGGTGCCTAAGACCTATTAATTTCAGGTCTACTAAATTATTACTCGATCAAGCAAGTGGTACTTGATTATTTCTTTATCAACATTAGAGAATCAAAATGGAGTTACAGGAAATAAAATTTATCTAGTTATGCTTCATGTTATCAACAAATCGAAAATGAAGTGTATTTATAGTATATCATCTCGAAAAGGTACAAAGTATGGGAAATACATATCGAACATAGCTCACGCCTTTACATTACATCGGAACGATACTACTTTCTACAATCCTATGAAATTTTCGGTTTTTTTTTCCTATGGCCGGTTCAAAATAGTTCATCCCCGAGCAATGAAATCTCCCTTGGAGCTGCAGGCTTTTAACCTTATTTACGATCTTCCGGAGGCGAAGGGGCGAGCATATGATTCATCAACTAACTGTATTCGTCGTCATTCACCCCCCAGTACGTCTTCCTAAATGCATTGTAGCAACAGGTCCCTAATCGAAGACTTGCGCAATAACCTGCCGACTCCTTGAATCGGGCATATTGGCTTTCAAGATGGAAGTTGTATTTGCCTGTCGATATTCTAAGCGAGGATCGAGATGGTTTTTCTTCTGCTCGAAGGTTTTTCTGCTTATAAGTCGATCGAAATCTGAGCTCAAAAAGTTGAATTAATCGAGTAATCATCTTGGCCTCCATGATCAGATAAGAAAATTCTCGATGCAACGAATGAGGTAATTTCAGCAATATATCAGCCTTTTATAGCCAAAAACAGAAGTGAATCCAACGGCATATAATTCGCAAAAGGAGCGGACAAGATTTGTCGGCCGTTGCGATTCTCGGTAAAATAGGGACCATTTAGAAAGAACCAAACTTATCAAAACCGGGAACCTACAAACAAGGAGTTTTCTCGACAAAGGAATAAGGATTCTTCGAAGTCTAAGGTTATTCACTACTGGCTGTTTCTCCGTAACCCATCCTTTTCATGGCTGCAGAAAACTATTTTCTCATCAAAATTTACTTCAATTAGAGTTATATATTCAATGAAAACTGGTTTAGTCAATATCCGTATTCATTCATCTCTCCTTGATGTTATTGATCTCTCTTATTCTGTCTGTGCTTGTCTCAATCTACTATTTTACAAGGGTGAAAGCCTCTGCTATGACCCTCGAGCTAAAAATGCTCCGATATGACTAAGGGTGAAAGCCTCTGCTATGCCCCTTAGATCGAAATTATTGAACGGGTGAAAGCCTCTGCTATGACCCTCGAGCTAAAAATGCTCCGATATGACTAAGGGTGAAAGCCTCTGCTATGCCCCTTAGATCGAAATTATTGAACGGGTGAAAGCCTCTGCTATGACCCTCGAGCTAAAAATGCTCCGATACGACTAAGGGTGAAAGCCTCTGCTATGCCCCTTAGATCGAAATTATTCAATGGGTGAAAGCCTCTGCTACGACCCTAGGGCTAAAAACGCTCTAAATTACGATTAAGGGTGAAAGCCTCTGCTATGCCCCTTAGATCGAAATTATTCAATGGGTGAAAGCCTCTGCTACGACCCTAGGGCTAAAAACGCTCTAAATTACGATTAAGGGTGAAAGCCTCTGCTATGCCCCTTAGATCGAAATTATTCAATGGGTGAAAGCCTCTGCTACGACCCTAGGGCTAAAAACGCTCTAAATTACGATTAAGGGTGAAAGCCTCTGCTATGCCCCTTAGATCGAAAATATTCAATGGGTGAAAGCCTCTGCTACGACCCTAGGGCTAAAAACGCTCTAAATTACGATTAAGGGTGAAAGCCTCTGCTATGCCCCTTAGATCGAAATTATTCAATAGGTGAAAGCTTCTACCACGCCCCTTATATCATCCAAGTAATATTAATCTCCGAATACTCTATCTATTATTGAAACCATCGTAAAACGTTGGTTATCAATTTTATCTGAAAATCAAAGGACAGAGCTCAACCAATCAGCGATTATAGTCAATGTTTACTATTTTGTTTCTCGATCTAAGTGAATAAGGAGTACGACTCATTTATAATACCTTTGGAATGACAATTTTTAGTCTTCGATCGTTACTTACAGAAACACACATGCAGGGTAATAAATAAGGAAGAATAAAGGCAATTGATCTTTCATTTATACATTTTCGAACAGTGACAAGAGAGTACTTTTTGCGGAAGCTCGGTATCCAAAGCATCACCTCCTCACATCTTCCTGAAAAGCCGAACAAACTACCGAACATCCTCAGAGGAAATACCAGGGTCGTGGATGATCAGCAATAACACTGCTCGGTTTTCGAGGTCGAAATACTGAACGCCTGCAGATACCCTAGTCGAGTTCGAAAACATAGATTTGGATACGCATGATCGAAGGAAATTATCCATGTTGCCGGCGACCACGCGAAATAACAATCCAATTAAGAAATAAAACGGAGAGTTTTAGCGGGAAGAACGAATGATACTCCTCGAAAATTAAGCTAAATCATTATACCAATATTACAAATCGAGAATCACAAGCTCAAGGCCAAGTGATGAAGGCAAACAAAACATAGATAGAAAAGAGCTCATCAAGGTACAGAGGAGCAAGCAATCCGAGAAGGAGATAAATTATTACAAACCAAAGGGGATAAAATGTCTGAAATCATCCATATGAAAATAAAGCAATATAGTCATACAAAAGATCTGAATAAGTAAAACATCTAAAGGAGCTTATTGTCGGACAAAATTTTCCGAAACTCGGCAGTACGAGCCTGACATCCAGCTTCATATCCACGGTCGAAAGCCTCCTTTTCTCGACGCGCGAACTCTTGCTTCTCCTGCTCGTGCTCCTTTTCTCGTCGCGAAAATTCTTGTCTCTCCTGCGCATGAAGATCTTTCAGTTTTTCGAGCTCCTCGTTCAGCTGCTTATGGAGCTCCTCTCCACTTTCTTTAATAGACATCTTCCTCTCTAGATCAAGCTTCTCCGCGGAGACACGCTCGAATTCAGCTTTTCTCTTTTCCAATTCAAGGGAGATAGCAGCACGATGTTTGGTCTCCCGCTCAGCAAAAGTTTTGAGCTCGATAAAATCCTGCCCGGCCTGCCAGGAGTACGCTCCGTTCATATACAAAAAAAAAAAAAAAAAAAAAAAAAATATATATATATATATATATATATATATATGTATATATATAAAAAATATATTCTACTCATACCTGAAAAAGGTAATGCTGTCCAGACTCGAACAGCTCCTCTATATTCCTCTCCTTAGATGTGTTTCTCTCTTTGGGCATATTAGTCTCTGAAGAAGTAAAATTAGTCTGCAACAAACTATCCATCGGGTCAGACCCATCTTTCGACTCTTCAGCCGCGGAGAAAGTAACTTTTGGGTGATTAGGATCAACCTGGGATTCGGGAGGGTTATCAGCTTTCAAAGCCTCAGCAGAAGCTCCCTCATCGATTCCTACTTTGAGTTTTTTATTAAGACCTCCCTCGGGAGGAACAGTCGAAGTATCGGGAGGCGATTTACTCCCAATGGCAAGATTTTGCAAGGCCTCAATGGGAGTGGTCCCGTCAGGATAAGGCCTCTTGTTTGAGGAAGGTACAGAAGGATTTTCTCCTACGGGATTCTTGTTCGAAGAATCGACAACTTTCGGGGAAGAACCTCCGAGCGAACTCTCGAGCTCCTCGTCTAAAATGGCCTTGCTGGAGCTACCCTTGTTTTGTTTTGAAGTACTTTTCTCTTTCTTGTTATCCTCCCCTTTAGCAGCTTTCGGGGAAGATACGGAGACCTTAGAAGAAGATTTGCAAGTTTTGGCTTCCTTAGTAATCTTCTGATCTTTGCTTGGATTCTTAGTCTTCGAGCCTCCGAATAACGATTTAGGGTCGATAGGTTTCCCTAGTACGTTCTCCATGTGGAGCGGATTGGAAGTCGATAAAAAAGATGGGAAATATGGCAAGAGCTCCGATCTCTATAAGCAAGGAGTCGTATGAATAATGAAAAGAAACCCTAATATTTATAGACACTACGCCCTCCGATTGCGATAATGGATCGACGCAACATTTAAAGAAAAATCCCGTATGGAAAGGGCGAATATCCGAGCATAATGTTATCGAAATCTTAAAAATTAATAGTAACTGGATATTAGTAAGATCGGAATTTACAAGTTACAGCAGTCAGGTCGAAACAGAAAACAAATCCGATTACAAAAATGGACTACATGGGTCGATACGATTAAAATCCTAACTACAAAACTTTAAGTTGCTCCCCTGGCATAATCGACTCCGATATTGAAATTGGATAATTACCCAGCTTGGTCGAAAGATCGATTGTCTCCCTCAACCGAAGCATTGCTTGCGTTGACATCCTCACCCTTTTCCCCTAGCACAACGGGAGGATCGTCGCAGGCGTATTCGAGCACATCGGGGTTAGGAATCGGAATGCCGTACTCCTCAACTAAGGGGGCGAAGCGATGATTCTGCCAATTAGCATCCATCTTGGGTAGAGAGGAAGCTTTGTAGTCCTTCCCTTCAGCGTTCTTGAAAGGGTTCATGTGCTTAAAGTACTCGTCCATATCATCCGGAATTTTCTTGGCCGCAACCAATTGTTGAACCCCTTTGTAAAAGATCGTCTGAGCAATTTCTCCCATTTTCCTTTGGACTAAAGGATTTAATACGGGAGATTCCAAAAATTCTCGTATGGCTGGAATAGCGGCCTCTTCCCGACCTTGGGCATACGCACGCTCGGAGTCTTGCTTCGCCAACTCCAGCTCTATTTTCACCTTCTTCAGCTCCTCCTCGAGGGCACTTCTCTCTTTGACGGATGCCAGCAGATCCTCCTCCACGGACGAGGAACATTTCACAGTAGCTTTTTCGAGCTCCTTCTTCACTCGAGATAATTCTCGTTGGTTTTCTTCTAATTGGGCTCGAATAGTTTTGTTATCAACGAGAAACTGAGCACACGCGTCATGAGCATCCTGCGATTCCTGCTCCAATAAAGCTAAGCGATAGGTTTGGATAGCAAATAAATCTCCGATCTGCGAAGTAGTTCAAACATATCAGCAAAATGTCGAGGGCACCGAAGAAAGAAAAGAAAATCAAAGATAAACGTTTACCTCGTGATACGTTCGGGAAAAATCACTCAAAACCTCGAAGTCACTTTTAACGGTCTGAAGCAGGATGTCCCGCTTGAACCGACTAGCCAAATAAATTCTGGTGGCTTTGTCGAACTCGTTCTCACCACCTGAATCCAGATCAGTTAAAATGCTACCATCTTCAGAATACCCAGCAGCCCTGCTACCCCGAAGGTGCTCATCCATGAAATCCGCTACATCAGGTTCTGACCTGCCTTCTCGACTTGGAACGGGGCCGGAACTCACACCAAAGGGTTTTACCCTCCTAGAGGGTCCAGGACCTTCAGCATTTCTCTTGCGACTCAAAAGTTTCTCGTACTCCTGGACACCCAGAACCCGATTCCAGGAGTATTGACTATAACCAACTGATGAAAGGGCAGGAGTATCAGGGGAAAACAGGGCTCGAAGTGGCCCAGCAGAGGCGGAATTCAAGGAGCTCATAGTACCAACACCTCTCAGTTCGGGGATCGTGAGCGGAACAATAACAGAGTTTCCGCCCAAGTTACTTGTACCAGTTCTATTTCCGGGAGTATTAGACAACGGATCAAAATAAAATGGTTTATCTTCAATTAAATCGGCAGCAGATACTCGGAGTTTCTCAACGACCCGACCTGCAGGAACAATACGCTTTAGGCACGGTTCTTTATAAGAAAAAACTATTCGATAAAACCTTAAATAGACATGGTAATAAACATACCCAAGGAAGGAGTGGCAAAAGGCGGAACACTAGGGATTGGAAGGTCATCGACCTGCAGAAGCGATCCTTCGGAAGTTTGGTTGGGATATTTAATCGCGGGGGCAAGATAGTCGCAATGGCTCAATCCAGCCAATCGCAAAACGCCTTCCTGAACTAGGAACCTGGTATGGTAAGGATTGGACCTCAGCTGCTCGAGAAATTCATCGGAAAGACATTGTCTAAGCTTCTCTTTGATGCTACGAGAACCATACGACCAAGAGGTTGCACCATCCCATCGATATGGTCTTGTCCTCGAACTACCTTCGGACGTTGGAACATCAGGACCTTTCACAAAGAAGAACCGCCTTTTCCAACCTTTGTCCTTTTTCGTCGTTATGTTGGTAAGAAAAGGCCGTTTCGACCTCTGACGGATGGATACGAATCCCGCATTCGAACCTTTGCCTAGGTCCATTCGGAAGGTGTCCCAAAAATTGCTAAAGGAGGCCTCTTCTCCTTTCGCCTCCATGAGAACACTGAATGCTGCTATATAAGCAATAGAGTGCGGAAGAAGCTGAGCGGGGGACAGCGAAAAGAAAGAAAGTATACACCTTAAGAGGGGACTGAATGGGATGCGCAAACCACACGAAAATTGACCTTCATAGAAGGATTGACAGCCAGTCGGGGGCTCGGAGGCGCGTTCGGAATAAGAGGGAATTACGATGGAAAACCCTTTGGGAAGAAATTTCCCATATTCCCCCTCAAGATGAACACGATCCTTCTTCGAAAAACAACAGGAAGTCTCTTTAGCGGGGAGTTCCGACCTGTTTGAGGCCATTGTCTCGGGGGCTGGCACAGGTTTGAAAATTCTGACAAAGGCTCCCTCACCGATGCTGCGCTTCTCAACCTCATTTTCTTCGAGATCCTCGTTTGGATCATCATTCTCGCCTCCTGGATGAAATTCTCCATCTTCATAATCGTCAACGAGCTTTAACAGAGGATCAGATTCTTGACTCTCTTCGACCTTACTCTTGCCCTTGACGTTCCTAGAGCTTGACATAACGAATTGAAAGACAAATATATAAGATGCTGTTTCGAACCCAAATACTTCGAGCTAAAGAGGGAATATAATGTGTAAATAAATTTTCAACGAGTCAACTTATATATATGGGGTTAAAAAGGTAAATTGCAAACTGGTCCCCGAGTAACCGCGACGGTTGAACTTACCATGGATAAAAACTCAAAGCTATTTCTCTGAAAATTGCTTTTTCAGTCCTTCGTTTCTTAAGACTGGGGAATATACCATGGAAGTCGCTTCCGGAAAATATTGTTGGCCCTCTAGGTCTGTGCTCGGAAATAAGGAAAGCATTCGAAGAAAGTCTCATGACAATTCACAGCTAAGGGCATTTCAATTGAGGGGCTCTACTAAAACGATGGACGTCTAAGTATTCCCTCCGCACTCCTAAACGATATTTCTAGCATATGCACTCTTTTTCCCTGGCTCGGTTTTTATCCCAATGGGTTTTTCCGAGTTAGGTTTTTAATGAGGCATATCCGAAACACATTCCCAACGACTCATTTCAATCCAACGGACAACGCAACTTAAACTTCTTCGAGCGCAAGCTCCTCTTTACGCTCGAGAAGTGGGGGAGTATTGATGAGGGGTAATTTAGACCCCGCTATCTTCCCCGATCCAACACCGATCGAGTGGCTCCAACTCCCCAATACAGAGGGAAGTTGCCGAACTCGAGCTCATGATCATATATCCACGGCTTGCTCGAGAAGATCAATCAGGGGGTACTGTTGGGCTGAAGGCAGGCCCAAGCCCATCTGTCCAGCTATAAATACCCGCGCATTTATGATGTTAGGGACAACTTCCCAGGTGCTCTCTTCTCGAAGCTACAGTTCATAGCAGCTCGGGATTACAGCTCTAGATCGAACACATGTATTTCGCCCTCTAGCTTGTACGGCATCCTATAATGCTCGGATAGGACCCTAGAAATCTTTGTACTTGTACACATTTAATTCGAATACAATTACATTTGATCTTCACTTTACTTTATTTGTGATTATTGTGATACATCCACACCCTTGATCGAACCAACGAAAACACGTAAGATCAAATATAATAGTGTACGATTTAGTCCTTTGACTTGAGGTACTAGGGCGAATTCGGTGCATGAAAGTGCGTACTTAGATCTAGGTATAGGCCACGTAGCTTGGTCATAACATGCCTAGGTTGGGTGCGTATAGACATGTGCGTGAGTGGTTAGTACCGACATGGAATCTATTGACTCACTGTAATGGGTGAGAGAATTTCCTATACGATTCTTAGATAATATATCCAAGGATTCTGCGGCCGCAGTCGGTGACGGATTTGGAAAGGGGTTTCCAAATTTAGAAGGTCACAAAGGTATATTATCCTGAATTAGAAAGTATAGCTATCGAGACAAATTTAGAGGTGCCGATCAATTCACACACCCTAAGTCTTGATCGGGAATATTAGTCGATAGAAGGACCGTATGTACATGGCAATTATATGAGACGAGGTTCACAAATATCAATTCACCTGAAATTGGGCTTCATGGGCTTGTGGCTAGACATCGACCATGAAGTGTGGGTACTCCTGAATTAATAGAGGATTTAATTCTAGGAGTGGTCAATTAAAGGTTGTTTAATTGACCGGAACAATTTATTGTTCATAAATTAAATCACGAGGGATTCGTGGGCCTGCTGCCAGTTGATGGTGAACCCAGAGGGTCACACACAATACAATTGGACGGTGACTGTTATAAAAGGACATGAAAGGAATTAATTGATTTAAAGGTAATTAAATCAATTAAATGAATTAAAAGTATTTAATTCAAGTGGGAGATTAATTAATTGGCTAACTTAATTAATAATTGAGTTGCTAATTAATTATGTAAAAGAAATATTGATTTAATTGGACTGGGCATTTAATTAAAGTAGTTAATTAAATAAAGGATTGCAAGACATGGGTTTCTATTAATTAAAGCCCATAAGGAGTCTTGCAAACCTAGGTCAGAAGGAGCTTATAAATAGAGCACAACTAGAGCTCAAAGATATAACACCTAAGAAAGAAAAACCCTAGCCTCCTTCTGCCCTAAGTAGCCGCCCCCTTTCCAAGCTAACCCTAGCTATCCGCCGCCACCTCAAGCCGCCGCCACCTGCTGCCGTGGGCTCCTTGGTGCCGCCGTCGCCATCTCCCTGTTCCATTGTGTTAGATCTTGATCTGTCAAGAGATTCAACACAATCCTGCAATAACAAATCTCCTGAATCGAGTTCTGAGCCTAAGATCTTGAGGTGTTGCCAGAATCCAATTGGTGTGGACTATCCCTGGAGGTGAGACACTTGGATCACTCCTGTGAACCAGATCAGATTCAGAAACGAAGCCGGAGGTTTCCACCACCTTGCCTGTGGTGAGGTATATCGCAAAAACCCCCTTTGTTAATTCATTGTGTGCGTTTTTGTTTAAGTTTTTGTATACATAATATGGAGACTTCTTATATGGGACCATTGGATGACTCGAAAAATTTTAAATTCCGCACTTTGTTGTTTGACAAAATCGAGCATATCCCAACAACTCGGGTTACGGGGACCGAAGACCAGGAGATTATAGACAGGATTCTGGAGACTTCCCGTGCTCAAGAACAAGCCAATCAATTGGCTAAAAAGTTAGAGGAGTTCCAATTTCAGAGTACTGCTCGGATTAGCGAGTTGGAATCACAAGTATCAAGTCTTCAAGCTTCTTTAGAGGAGTATGAGGGGGACATTCCTCTTAGTGGACTCAGGGATCGTTATGGCAGGAATCCTGATGAAAAAGTGATTCGTGAATTCCTTAGCTCTCCTGTCCATACAGCGTTGGTATATCAAATGGTCGATCCGCTCCTAGAAAGTACTTTCAAGAAGGCGGTTCATCAGTTGGTCGCTTTTGAAATGATAGAAGATCGTCGAAAGGAATATTTTAAAACGGCACATATTCGGTTAAACCGCTATGGCGAAATATACTCTCCTTCCGAGCTTCCAGACGTCGTTTATCAAAATTTTCCTTTGGCTCACCTCGTCAAAGAGTTCGGAAATCCATTGCCGATTCCTCCTTCTGATATTAATGAAGAGGTCGATGACAATTTTATCGATCCAGAGGAAGAGGAAGAGGTTATTGAGCCAGCAAAAGAAGGAGTTGTCGTTAGCGAACAGAAGATTTCGGAGGGCGATCAGGCTGCTTGATATATTGATCCATGAAAATATCTTTGTAACTATTTATTATAGGTCTAAATGTAATATTACACTTTCACCCCTTTGTACGTTAAACGTTTCATATTCTGACAGTCACGTCCTTTCATCTTTGCCGTAATAATTCAAACAAGTCATTAACTTCGCCGTAATCATTATGCGTGTGTCTTTTCAAATTCTAGTGTTTACTCCAAGGTCAGTTTTTCTATTTCGCGCCCTTTCTTTGGGTCTATCGCGTCTTCTCGTATAGTATAAATATAAAAGGTAAAAATTTGTCTCGCTATTTACCGCTTTGCTTATCTCTCAACAGAATACTCCTTCTTTATTAGGTCGATAAGCTTTCTCGATATTTTAAATTATCTTCTTGAATTCCGATCATGACTAATCTTTTGGGTAATACATCAAAGCGTCCTTCCCGTGAGAACGCTAGAAATCCCAGATTGAAGAAGTCTCGAACAGAAGGACCCTCGATGGAACCTCCTCGTTCATCTTATGTTAGTAGGTTGGTGACCGATACCCTTGTCGTCCCCTCCGAACCATTTTCTGTAGTTAGTTCATCCTTTGCAGAACTAATCTTTCCTTCTTCCACTGAAGTTGGAAGTATGCCTTCCCCTGGTCGGGTGGCTTTTGGCGATATGTCCAATGAGGAGCAGACTTATAATATACCCGTTACTTCAGGTGTTTCTTTCTTTGAGCATGCTTTTCACGGAGAGGTTCCTAACAGCTCCGTTTCTTCCTCTCTTTCTACCGCCCAGCTTGTCAGCGGACCCCTAAGGGAAGATGCTGCGGGGGCAGTTGGTGGAGATTCTTTTTTGGATTCGTCTATGACACAATCTGTGTCTCATGATTTTTCTGATTTTTTATTCCATGATACAACAATTGTTAATGCTTCCTTTGAATCTGGCGGGCCTTCTGGAGGTCGAACTGAGTCAAGGCCTGGTCGTCGGACCGTTATATCTGCTTCGAGTAAAGAAACCTCGGTTAGCCCCAACGAGAGGGAATCCCCTCGTCTGTTAGATGATCGTTGTATCCTTGAGCAGGTTAAGGATATCTTGCGGTCGGCGACTCCCCGCCCTGACATTGTCCCTCTTGTTAGTGAACTGTCGGGCTCTGTTGAGCCCGACGCTTTGTCCTGGGATCTGGGCTTGAGTACTATTTTGCCCGGTGAGTTGAGGAAGCTTGAGAGTACTTCCAATGTACGCCTTGTTCAGTTGCTAGTGAAGTTGTGCGAGCAGGTAGACCTATCTTTCATTATTTTTCCTGCTTTCATTTTGATTGCCTTGTTACGTAAGGACTGTTTTCTTTTTCCAGGCTAAGTACTTTGCACTCCAGCTGGGTGTGCAAAATGACAATCTGTGGATAAGCAGAGATGCTTATCAACGTCGTTTGGAATCAGAGTCGGCCAAGGTCAGAGGGCAGAGTCTCCAACTGCAGCTTGCCAATGATGATCCGAAAAAATTTCAAGAAGAAAAGTCTGTCTGGGAAAAAGAGAAAAGTGACTTGGTTCAGGCTGCTGCCCTAGCAGAGGAGTCTCGACGGCGGTCCTATGAGGAAGGTTATGATGCCGGTTATCTAAAGCGTCAAGAGGAGTTGATGGCGTTTGCTGGTAACTTGACTCCTCGGAGGACTGTTTCTGCTAGTCGGCCTGTTGATAACAACCCTTCTCGGTGATCTGTTCGACCTGGCAGGCTTGATCAATTTCATTTCGTAGAAATATTTTGTTATGCACATTTTGCTGTTATGCATAAATATAACTGCATGAAATAATCAGTATAGATTAGCATACTTGTCTGATATTGATCTTCGCGGATAATATTCAGAATAGAGAAAAGGTAGCCTAATCTTGCTCGGTCAGTGTTTAAGTAACTGAATGATAATGTTTGTTCTGCTAATCAAACTTTTTTGATGATCAGCCCAGTATAGTTCCTTGGGTTATATCCAAAGTCACGTTATACATCAAAATGTAGACAGTAGGTCACTCGTATCGATAATCGATTGAATAGCTGTTAAGGAACGCTCAGTATCTTGGTCGATGTTCAACCCATGCCTTGTAAATTTGTCTTTTTGTCATGTTTATCTTATATAAGGAGGCTATCATTCCTTCTGTTGAACTCTGCTTTTCTTTCCATAGGGCTAAGTTTGAAGAGAATATATCCCTCTAAGTATCCTCCTAAAATTAATGTTTCTCTGTACTGGTTGTGAGTTACATGTTCCTCAAAACAGAACAACTAGTGTATCATCATGTCATTTCTTTGATATGGGAGGAATTGGAAAACGTAGAATTATTAGCCAGATCTGGCCTGTTCAGACCTCCTTCAGCAATTCTTTGGAATATTAGGTAGTGACGACAGTTCAGTCTGACCTGGTTTTATTTACCGTCCCATTATCGACGTCAGCTTTCTTGGACTCCAATGGAGTTCTTGTATAGTTAAGTTAAAAAATTTCCATATAATATATGAGGCAGTGACGACCCTCTTATGATGGAGGGTTTGGTCTTATACCTCTAGGCGAGCCAGTATCCTTTTTACAACGGTTTAAACTTGCATGCCTTCGTTGAGGATCTTAAGTTTTCTGCCGAGCGACTATCATAGGTGAGCGTGCAAACCTTTCTGGTCCGGAGCTCCTTTAGATCTGCTTGGATTATTCGTTGATCGCTTCGATCTAAGGTTTCTCTTGTTATCGATTGGTTGAGTCGATCAGAGAGGTGCCGTTCCAACTTACTTGCATTAATTACGGGAAGTCAAACGGTCGCATTTCCGTCTCTTGATCAGATATTTATCCAGCCGTTGGATTACTTAGATCCATCCCTATAAATAGGGCGGTGGTTTGCATACTTCACTTGCAATTTCTCAAAAAGGATGGAGATCTCAGTTTCCTTAAATTTTATTTTACCTTCTGATCCCGTAATATTAAAAAAGTCACATTATCGTGATTCGTATCATAATAACTTAATTTTCTTCTGCCTTGTACTGACGGGTCCCATGGAAGCCCTACCTTGTACTAACGGTTCCCATGAGGCCTCGAACTTTGTATCCACGGGTTTGAGGTCCGTGGTTTCCTGTTTGCACATGGAGGGTTCATATTTGCCAGTCACCCCCGCTCTTCGATGTTACCTCCGGAGTGATTGATTGCCGGGGTGTGCTGGTTAATGTGCTTACCGCGACGGTCCTTGTGAGATGCTGCTTCAGAGTAAAATGCCAACTCCTAATGTAGAAGCAGTATCTTGTTGTGGGTGAATGAGTATTGCCAGTTATCTGGCTGGTAATGACCAATTCGTCTGGAGGAACATTTGATCTTCCATTCCTGGCCATCGAACTAAAGAAGTCGATCATCCTGAGCAGCATGCTTCTTAGGTGGTCTATCATAATCGTCGAGGTACTAGGGAGGAGATTGGTGTTTCCGTGGACATTGTCGTGAAGATCCCAGATCCATAGGATAGGATCGTTTGATAGTTGTAACGATGTGTAAATCGTATATAGACCTTTGTAATCTAATCAGAGCTATTTGTATGTAATTTATCACATGTTCCTTGAACATAGATGAATAAAACTTTACTATTATTCTTTTCATTCTTCTTGTCATTGATATCGTTTTAATCTTGTTTATGAGGAGCGTTTATCGAGCAAATTCATTTTACTCAACTCATTTCCAAGATTTAGGTGTGTTTACCAATTCTTATTGATCGTTAAGACAGATCGAGGAGTGTTTATTGAGCGGATCAATTTATACTCAACTCTTTTTGTTTAGACTTAGGTTTTTATACCAAAAGCCTTATAATCGTTAAGAATAATCGAGGACTGTTTATTGAGCGGATCAATGTATACTCAACTCTTTATTGTTTAGACTTAGGTTTTTATAACAAAAGCCTTATAATCGTTAAAAATAATCGAGGAGTGTTTATTGAGCGGATCAATGTATACTCAACTCTTTATTGTTTAGACTTAGGTTTTTATACCAAAAGCCTTATAATCGATAAAAATAATCGGGGAGTCTTTATTGAGCGGATCAATGTATACTCAACTCGTTGTATTGAGACTTAGGTTTTTATACCAAAAGTCTTTTAATTGTTGAAATATAATCGAGAAGTGTTTATTGAGCGGATCAATGTATACTCAACTCGTTGTATTGAGACTTAGGTTTTTATACCAAAAGTCTTTTAATTATTGAAATATAATCGAGGAGTGTTGTTGGTCCCAAGTGGTCAGAAGAGGTTTAGAGGGGGGGGGGGGTGAATAAACCTCTTTAAAATTTTCTTTCAATTTTAACTTTAAAACTTTACTTTAATTGAACAGACTAAGCTGATCAGATTAGTAAGTTACAATTCTGTCCGCGAACAAATCTTTGAACAGGTCTGTTGACCACTCGTCTGATAGTTACTTAGCTGATTCTGTTAAAATCAGTTTTAATACTTAGAGTACTTGCAGCGGATTTTCAAAGTGTTTTTCACAAGTAATCTTAGCAGTTTGAAAAATGCTTCCCCAGTTTTATAAACTCCTTTTTATCTCTTTTTCAAACAGTTAACTTAATGTGTTTTTATGCAAACAGAAAATATGCAGATTTAAAACAATGTAAAAACACAAGTAATTTTTATAGTGGTTATATGGATTTGAATATCCTTTAGTCCACTCTTCCAAGTCACACAGATCTTGGGTTATACTATAATCACAAAGTTTACAGTATACTCTGCTTGCGTCGAACAACAAATGAAACGACCACAAGTTCGCAATAGGAAATCACACAGAAAACCTATTCTCTGAAGTTTGATCACTCACAAAGATGGATCACAACTCCGCACAACACTCTTGTTTACAAAATCACTCAGAAGATGTATTTTTCTTGATTCTTCAACTCTGCTTTCGTCAACAAATGACTCAGCTGATGAGTGAGCTGTTCTTGAGACTTAAAGAATTTTGCTTCGGAAATTTCTCTCAGAAAGTGTGTTGCATGTTTCTTCTTCGTCTCTTTCAGCTATTTATACTTGAGGATTGAAAAGTGTCCGTTGAAGAGAGACAGAATTCAAATTCCTCGAGTACTGGTCCTTAAAATCCGCGAACGGCTCTTTTGCAGTCTGTCCGTACTGTAAACAGTACTATTCTGCAAGCAGCATTAAATGCAGCATTAAATGCATTCGGCTGATGCGAAGCTTTTCTTCAATCATTTGTCTTAAATATCCTCGTACTTCAGCATTTATTACACCAAGGGGCATTTATTACCGTTGGGAATACTTCATGATCTTCTTCACTTGGCTGACGAAAGTATAAGTCTGATGGTGAACTCGGCTGATCTCAAACTTGAACAAATCTGATTTGAGTCGGCTGATCTTCACTAGTCTGATAACTTTACTTCAGCAGATCAGAAGTCTTGGACCTTGAAACTTTGACTCTTCTGATGTCTTCATTACTTAGTCAAAATTCCTTGATAAGTTTATCAGCTAAGTTACTCCATACTTAGCCAATCTTTGAAGTTTTGGAATGCATCAAAACCTCCCTTATCAAACTTCCTTTAGTGCCTTCATCTTCATCCTTATCCAACAATTTCCCCCTTTTTGATGATGACAAAACTTCAGCTAAGTACCTGTTGAATACCTAAACTAAAGATTGTAATCCTCAAAATTTTCTGAGATAGAAAAAGTTTATTGGGTTGAACTTGACTTTTCATTAATATTGAAAAAGCATTACATGTACAAGTTCATCAGATGAGATTTCTGAGGAATAGATAAAAGTAAACTGATTACAAAGATTTTACAATTTCTAAACTAACTATCAGCTTCTTCATCTGATCCTTCAAGCACTTCCTCATACTCATAAGATGATTCTTCATCATCTTCTTCATCATCAGCTTCTTCTTCCAAGGTTGCTTTGGCAGCTTCCATCTTTTCTTTGAGTTGCTGTTCTTGAAGAGCTTTCAAAGCTTCCATGGCCTTCCTGGCAGATTCAGTATTCTTGTACTTGGTAGTTTCTTTTTCAATCTTTCCTTCTTCTTCTTCTACCTTTCCAAGCTCTGCAATCTTGTCAGCTTCAGCTTCAGTCTTGTCAGCTGTTTCTTCAGTTTCCTTGGCTTCAGTTGTTGCAGCAGCAGTTTCCTCCTTAGTTGATTCTTCAGCAGCAGATTCCTTTGCTGGTTCTTCAGCAGCAGTTTCTTTAGTTGGTTCTTCCCTTTTATCTTCCCCCTTTTTGTCATCATCAACTCTGATGACATTAGAAGGTTCAACAGCAGGGTTGAGAGCAACTGTTGGAATCTTTACTCCAGCGCATAAAGCCTTTAGATTCTGATTAACAACGTCATGACTTGCTGTTAGATGATGAATATCAGTGCTGATGATATCAGTCTTGTCATTGAAGTAGTCAATGTTAAGGTTGATAGTTGCAATTTCATTTTGAACTTCCTGTGAAGCCTTTGCCACTTCTTGCAACATCCCAAGATTGATTTCCTTCTCTTCTTGACTGACTTGAATGAAGGTTGCAGTCAGATCAGCAATCTTGTGCTCAGCTGTTTTTAATGCAGTGTGAAGGTGGTTGACATCACCCTTCACATCTTTTACGTTCTGGTTCAGCTCTTTCAGACTGTGCACTAACTGCAATGAATGATCTTGAGGAATAGGTAGACTATCAATAGCTAATTTGATAGTACTGGCAGTTAGAAGGTGCATTCTTTCCATCTGTTGAGTGTTTGATTCAACCAAATCTTTCTTCATCTTCTGTAACTGCAGACTGTTCCTCTCTTCCATCTCTTTTATTTGATTTTCAATAAGTAATTGGAAGGCTTCCATTAGTGATGAGTGTTCATCACCTGATGAAGTGGAAGCATCAGCATCCTTCTCTTCAGTCGCCTGTTGAATAGGGACTTCTTCCATGTCCGTCATCTGATGGTCTTCAGAAGTCTTAGCTGGCAGCTCAATAGCTAAGGACTTATCAGCTTCTTTGTGCTTATCAGTGACATCATCGTAGAACAGATTAGTAATGGTTCCATCATCGTTGAAGCAAGTTGTCTGTCTAATCTGCCTTACAATAATCCAAGGGTTGACAAAGGCATTGTTACCCTTTGGGACTTCATAGTACGACTGTACTTCCTTGCCAAAAATGATTTGTTGAATACTTGGCAGCAGTGGCAAGTCACTTGAACATCCTTGCTGATACTTTGACTTTTTAGCCCATCTCTTCAAGGCGGTCATAACAGCAAACTTAATTGCTCTTTCTTCAGCATCTTCAGACTTTTTCTTCTTATCAGACAAGGTGTTTTGAATTTTCTTGGCCTCCTCCAATGCAAAACCTTTTGCATAACTATGCATGATGTCTCTTACATAGCTGGGATCAAGGGCCTTTTGAATGGAGTTTGTCTTCAGCCAAGTTAGAACCCATTGTTCTTCATCAGCTAACTCCTTCATGCTTTGAAGTTCTGTTAATGACTTGTTCAGCCTGTTGTCTCTCCAACTGATATATGTTGGCTTCTCTTGGTTGAACAGAGTCTTCAACATAAGCTTCTGATCATAGTAAGCTAGAGACTTCTCAAATTTCTTGAATAGCTCTTTGTCAGCATACACAATCTCAAATGCTTTTCTGACTTCAAACTTGTCTTTTGACTTGACTTTGGGGGCAGGCAGTAATATCTTCTTTTTGTCTTCTTCATTCTTGCCTTCTCCAATCTTGATGCCACCTCCATGGACAGGTCCATAGGCATCAACTTTGCTCAATTCCAATACGACAGCCATTTCAGCATCCTCAGCAGCTTTCCTTTCTGCTTCAGACATGCGTCTTCTGGCTTCATCCTTTGCTTCTTGAGCTTTGCTTAGCTCAAGCGCCTTCTTTTCCTCCAACTCATCCTGTTTTCTTTGTTCAGCCTCCTCCCTTGCTTTCTTGTCAGCTTTGGAAACTTTCTTTTTCCTCAGCACTATTTTTCTCTTGCCTTTATCAGCAGGGGCTGGTCCAGCAGATGATATGGGAGCAGCAGCAATAGGATAGATGATTTGGACGTCTGGATCTTCTTGAGGTTGAGCAACCTCAGCTGTTGATGTGACTTGACTTGGCTGTTGCTCATCAGCTTTGTCAGTCTCAACAGTCTTAACTGTTTCAGCAGGCCTTTCAGCAGCTTCAGGGTCTTCCCTAGCTACATTTTCCAAAACCGTTGGTTCTTCTATGAAAGTCATCTGCTTTCTAGCAGTCTTCTTGGTTCTCCCTTCACGGTAAGTGGTTGTAGCTGTATCTCTCTGTTGACTTCTTGTTCGTTGAGAGATCCCTTCAGCAGGCCTCTCTGCTGATGGAGTTCTTGATGGTGATGTAGAGGATCCAGTCCTTACATCAGCAATTATGTTTTCAACAATCTTAGTGGCTTCAGCAGCAGAAGTCACTTTCTCCATCTGCTTAGGAATCTTTTCCTTAGGCTTGTCAGCAGCCTTCTTCTTTTTAGTCTCAACAGCTAAGTCAGCAGTCTTGACCAGTTTCCTTTGCCTTTTGGCAGGAACCTCTTTTGGTTCCTCAACATCAGCTTCCTCCGGTTCACCAGCCTTCCTCTTTTGAACAGGCAAGTACTTGGATACTGCCTTGGATTTATGGATCTCTTTTCCATTCTTCATATCACAACCCAGTTTTGACAGCAGATAACTGAGAGTGATTATGTGGTTGGTGGTGGGGCCTTTTCCTTTCTTATCATCAAGAAAGTCAGCTAATATGTACCAGACTATGATTGACCAGTTGATCTCCAGTCCATAGTATATGGCAGCCATGATGCTGAACCTCTTCATGGTAACAGCATCCAGTGAGAATGTGCAGTTCTCAATCAGCTTAGCTACCATATCAGCCATCCGCTGATATTCATCTCTCAGTTGTTTCTTCCTTATGTTTCCAGACAACGTTTCTCCCTCTTTGGCGCAGATCGCCCAGAACTGTTGGTGCTTGTCCTCCGTCAGTACAGTGACGTCATGTCGTCCACTGTTAGGAAGCCCAAACGTCTCGTGAAGAACAGCTGGGGTGATAGTGATAGATTTGTCTCCCACAGTAGCCTTAATTGCTAGTGAGTTATAGTCAGCTTTCGCAGTGTTGTAGTACTCCATCACTTGGTCAGTCCAGATAATTCCTTCGTGGTATTCCATGAAGTTTACCAGCGAAGCAGCTTTGAATTTTTCGAGCAGTTCTTTCATCAGATCCGTACCGGATTGGTAGTAGGAATCATAGACGAGAAACATACCTTCAGCGGCCATTGTTAATCTGTTGAAGGTTAGAAAAACAAAGAGAAGTATGCAGAGAATTGCAGATATTTTTCTCACAAGTACTTTTGAATGCTTAGAGTGCGTAAAGAGCGACTCGACTGATCAGATGGGGATTTATAGAGTTGGGGTATCTTGAATTTCGTGATATCCGCCAGCCGTTAGATCCGTTTTTCTGTCAGTGCTGATCGTGCGGCGTCAGTTACGACTTTTCGAATTCAAAAGATATTTAATGAAGAGCGGGAATATGTACCGCCCAACAGTTACTTATAAAAGCGTATTTTGAATAAAACGTTTTGAATAGTTCAGCTTTTATTAAAGTAATCAGATGAGTAACATAAATACTTATCTGATGGACTACTGTCCTGATGACATAGTCGTTATCAGAGAATGCCAATAGCTGATAACCTTCCTCAGCTGTTTGTCAATCCAGCTAGATAAAGTGTCTTTAATCTTCGATAGTTGAGTCTTCTGATGAGAACATAACTTCAACTAACTGTCATTAACAAATTTCATCTTTAATTCAGAAGTACCGCTAGTCTTACACGTTCCCCCTGAGTTTAAGAATTCATAAGTTAACTAGTCTGTTGAGAGTTAATCCTTGAAGATAATAATGGATAACTAAGCTGTTGAACTCCAGTCTTCTGATGAGTTCCCCCTCAGCTTATGCTTCCAAATTAAGTAGTCCTAGCTCAGCTCTTAGAGTTGAGAACCTTACTTCACTTAAAGGTTTAGTGAAAATATCAGCAATCTGATTGTCTGTATGAACATACTCAATCAAAACATTGCCTTTTTCAACATGATCTCTAATGAAGTGATGCTTGATCTCAATATGCTTAGTCCTTGAATGACTTGTAGTGTTCTGAGTAAGAGAGATTGCACTTGTATTGTCACAGTAGATTGGAATTCCACTGATCTTGATGTTGTAGTCTTCTAGTTGATGTTTCAACCAAAGTATCTGTGCACAGCAAGCTCCAGCAGCTATATATTCAGCTTCAGCAGTAGATATAGAGACTGAGGTTTGCTTCTTACTCATCCATGAGATCAGACGACTGCCTAAGAACTGACAGGCACCTGTTGTGCTCTTTCTGTCAATCTTGCAGCCAGCAATGTCTGAATCTGAATAGCCAATAAGTTCAAATCCAGATTCTCTAGGGTACCATAATCCCAATTCTTGAGTGCCTTTAATGTATTTCAATATCCTCTTGGCAGCTAAGAGATGAGATTCTTTGGGGTTTGATTGAAATCTTGCACAGACTCCAACTGAGTACATTATGTCAGGCCTACTTGCTGTTAGATACAACAATGACCCTATAATGCCTCTATATTTGGTTATGTCCACTGATTTGCCATCTTCATCTTTATCCAAACGAAGACTTGTAGACATAGGAATTGTAGCAGTAGAGTTAGTTTCCATACCAAATTTCTTGAACAGATCTCTTGTGTACTTTGCTTGGCTGATGAATATTCCATCAGGCAACTGTCTAACTTGCAATCCAAGAAAGTAATTAAGTTCACCCATCATGCTCATTTCAAACTTATTCTGCATCAGCTTAGAGAACTTATCACACATCTGTTGGTTAGTTGAACCAAAAATAATGTCGTCCACATATATTTGCACAAGTAATATATGATTTTCCCATTCAATTGTGAACAAGGTTTTATCTACCTTACCTTTTCGAAATCCTTTAATTAAAAGAAAATCAGATAGGGTATCATACCATGCTCTTGGGGCCTGTTTCAGTCCATATAAGGCTTTCTTCAGACGATGTACTTTGTCCTCTTCTTGATAGACTTCAAATCCAGGAGGTTGTTCAACATATACCTCTTCTTGCAATTCTCCATTGAGAAAGGCAGACTTCACATCCATCTGATAGACAGTGAAGTTTTTATAAGCAGCATAGGCTAGAAACAGTCTGATTGCTTCAAGTCTTGCTACTGGTGCAAAAGTTTCATCAAAGTCAATTCCTTCTTCTTGACAATAACCTTTGGCCACTAATCTTGCTTTGTTTCTGGTAACAATACCATCTTCATTCATTTTATTTCTGAATACCCACTTAGTGCCAATTACTCTTTGATGACTTGGTCTAGGAACTAAGTACCAGACTTCATTCCTTTCAAATTGATTCAACTCTTCTTGCATAGCTTCTATCCAGAAGGAATCATTGAGAGCTTCTTCAATTTGCTTGGGCTCTATTTGAGATAGAAATGTGACAAACATAGCATCTTGTGCAGCAGCTCTTCTTGTTTTCACTCTATCTAAAGGATCACCAATTACTAACTCAGGAGGGTGATTCTTGAGCCATCTGAGATCAGGTTGCAGATCAGGATGTTGTCCTCTGTCTTGATCTTGCAACACTACTGTTGGAGTTCCATTAGTAGTCTGTTGAACATTTGTAGTCTGTTGAACAGTCTCTGGTCTGTCAGCTGTTAGCAACTCGTCTGTTAGACAATCAGCACTGTGATTTTGAACAGTACTTGAGTTAGCAGCTGAACTTAGATTAGGTAGTATGATGGGAACATATTCTTCATTTCTTCCAATGTCTAGCTTCTGTAAATCAGTAGACAGATCTTGGTTAACACTTTGATTCTTTTCAGAAGATTGACTTGGCTCATCAAATACTACATGGATAGATTCTTCTATTAGTAATGTTCTTTTGTTAAATACTCTGTAAGCTTTACTAACAGATGAGTATCCTACAAAGACAGCTTCATCAGCCTTTTCTGCAAATGCAGCAAGGTGATTTTTCCCATTATTCAATACAAAACATTTACAACCAAAAATCTTAAAGTAATGAATGTTTGGTTTTCTGTTGTTCCAAACTTCATATGGAGTCTTGTTCTGATTTTTGTTGATCATACATCTGTTTTGGGTAAAGCATGCTGTATTTGTTGCTTCTGCCCAAAATCTTTGAGGCAGTTTAGCTTCAGCTATCATGGTTCTGACAGCTTCCTTTAGTGTTCTGTTTCTCCTTTCAGCAACACCATTTTGTTGAGGGGTCCTAGCAGCTGAATACTCATGATGTATTCATTTGATATTACAATACTCTTCAACAGTAGAGTTTGTAAACTCTGTCCCTCTATCTGATCTGATCTTCAATATTTTGATACTCTTCTCATTCTGGATCAGTTCCATCAGATTTGTAAGATGTTCCTTGGTTTCACTTTTCTTTTTCATGAAAATCACCCAAGTATATCTTGAATAATCATCCACAACAGCTAGGCAGTATTTCTTTCCACCATTGCTGACTGGATCAATGGGTCCAAATAAGTTCATATGCAACAGCTCCAATATTCTTCCAGAAGATTGGTGCTTCTTTTCTTTGAATGATGACTTGATTTGTTTACCCTTCTGACATGCGTCACAGAGCTTGTCTTTGCTCATGACTGTTTTTGGAATCCCTTCTACCAAATCATTCTTGATTAATCTGTTTATGGTCTTGAAGTTTAAGTGATTCATTCTCTTGTGCCATAGCCAACTGACTTCACTTGGTGCAGATGCCACCAAACAAACACTTGAATTCTTGTCAACAGAATTCCAGTCAACTATATAGATATTTCCTTGTCGTCTTCCAGATAAAATTACCTTCTTTGTACCAATCTGTTCAACGTAGCACTTATCTGTTGAGAAGATGACTGAATATCCTTTGTCACAAAATTGACTTATGCTCAGCAGATTATATTTCAGGCCTTTAACATATGAGACGTCAGATATCTCTATGTTTCCCTTGATTAATCTTCCTTTAGCTTTAATCTTGCCTTCTTTGCTGTCTCCAAAGGTAACTTTTGGACCATCCACAGCAACTGCATCAGTCAACTCATGTATGTTTCCACACATGTGCCTTGAACATCCACTGTCCAAGTACCAGATCTTCTCTACTTTACTCCTACTCCTAATCCTAACCTACAAAACAAAAATAAAATTGTTTTAGGTACCCATATTGAGAGGGTCCTGAAGGATTAGTTCCACCTTTGACAACCCAAGATGTTGAAGTCTTAGGCTTCTTAGGCTTCTGAGTTTTAGGAGCATGAACAGCTTCATTTTTATCATAGTTATCAGATAAGTCATGTTGATGATCAGTATGATATGAATAATGTTCATAAGCAGGGTAAGGTGCATGATATGCAGGATATGCATGCATTGGATGAGCAGGGTAAGGTGCATAGTAACTAGGAAATTGAGGTGCATGATACATAGGATGATATGCAGCAGGTTGCACATAATATGACTCATTTCCATACCAAGCATTTTGATTTTTCTTGTTTTTATGCTTCTTTGGTTTACTAGATGCTTGCTCAATTGATTTTGACTTAGTTTTACCACCAGTCTGATTGACTTTAGCTTTATCAGCAGACTTCTTAGGACTCTGCTGTTTGGTCTTACTAGTCTGATTTCCTACACTAGGCTCTTTGCTCTTTTTAGCCTTAGGAGATTTCTTCTCCTTTACCACTTTCTCAGATGAGGTAGGTTTAGAAGTTTGAACATACAGAATGACCTTACTATTGTCAGCTGAAATAAATTTTTCAGTATGATTCAATTCTAGTTTATCCTTTTCTAAAGGTGTCTCCTGTTTACTAGATGTATGCATGGATGCAACAGTTGACTTATCATGAGACTCAATGATTTTCTCAAGTTCCATGATTTTTCCTTTATAGACCTCACATTCAGCTTTCAGAGATTCATGCTCTTGCTCAAGCTGTTTATATTCAGCTGATTCTTTTGGCTTTTCAGCTAGAAGTTTCAGTGAATTATTTTGCTCTTTTAGCAAGTTCATCTCTTCCTTAAGCTTAACAAATTCTCCAGCAATAGTAGTATTATTCAACATCATTTGCTCTAGAGAATTAAATAGTTCATTATCTTGAGGAGTTACCTCATCCTCTGAGTCATCAGATTCCTTTGCCATCAGGCAGAGGAGAGCAGGTTTCTCTTCATCAGACGATTCTTCATCAGACGTGTCTGAATCTGAATCAGATGAGTAGACAGCAGCAAGCTTTTCTGCTTCAGCCATCATAGCCTTGCCTCTCTGATGCTTTCTTTCTTTTCTCATTTTCTTCTCCTCTTCAGTGTACTTTTCTGCTTTTGGATATGGACAGTCTCTGATGAAATGTCCCAATTTCCTGCAGTTATAACACATTAGTTTTGCTTTATAATCATCTTTTTCTTGAGAAGAAAAGTTAGGTTTAGAAGTTGAAGCATTGTTGTATTTGTTCTTCATTTTTCTCTTGTAGAACTTTTTGAAGTTGTTCATCAACAGTGCAACATCTCCAGCAGTGTACTCCTTTTTGTTGAGTAGAGTGGCTTCATCAGATGAGTCCACTTCTGCATTTCTTTGAGCCGGTCTTCTTTGGTTTTCAGCAGCAACCAGTGCAGCTGTGGGTCCTGAAGTTGAGGTTTCTTCAATTCCCATTCTAGGCAGTTTATACTCATAAGCCTTGAGTACGGAGAACAGCTCTGTAAGAGAAATCTTGCCCAGATCTCTTGATTCTTCCATTGCTGTCACCTTCATGTTGAACTTGGAAGGTAGAGCCTTCAGTACTCTGATAGTGATCTCTTTGTCAGTGAAAGTCTTTCCCAGCTTCAAAACTTCATTCAGAGTTCTGGTGAATCTGGTATCCATTTGATCAATGGTTTCTCCAGATTTCATCTTGAAGTTGTCCAGCTTCTCCAAGGCAACACTGAGATGATGCTCTTTAATTGCATCATTGCCTTCACTCATGTCTCTGACTTTGTCCCACATCTCCTTTGTAGTCTTGCAATGCTTGACCTTGTGATGATGAATCTCCCAACTTTATCTAGATTGTAAAGCTTTATTTCTTCAGGAGTCATCTCATGAAGGTCTTTCTCCACAACCGTATCTACTTCATTTATTTTGATGGTCTTTGTGAATCTGAATGGACCTTTAATGATACATGTGTACATGTTGTCATTGTAGGCTGCTAGAAAGATTTCCATTCTAATCTTCCAGTCCTCAAAGGACATACCAGCAATGTGGGGAACATGGCTGATACAATCCATTTTTCAAAAAGTTTTGGTTTTTCAAAAAGATGCTCTTTTGAAAAGTTTTAAAAACCTTTTAAAAACACTTGGATCAAGCTCGTTGATCAGGCAGCTGATTCTAATGAACCACCCGCTCTGATACCACTTGTTGTTCCCAAGTGGTCAGAAGATGTTTAGAGGGGGGGGGGGGGTGAATAAACCTCTTTAAAATTTTCTTTCAATTTTAACTTTAAAACTTTACTTTAATTGAACAGACTAAGCTGATCAGATTAGTAAGTTACAATTCTGTTCGCGAACAAATCTTTGAACAGGTCTGTTGACCACTCGTCTGATAGTTACTTAGCTGATTCTGTTAAAATCAGTTTTAATACTTAGAGTACTTGCAGCGGATTTTCAAAGTGTTTTTCACAAGTAATCTTAGCAGTTTGAAAAATGCTTCCCCAGTTTTATAAACTCCTTTTTATCTCTTTTTCAAACAGTTAACTTAATGTGTTTTTATGCAAACAGAAAATATGCAGATTTAAAACAATGTAAAAACACAAGTAATTTTTATAGTGGTTATATGGATTTGAATATCCTTTAGTCCACTCTTCCAAGTCACACAGATCTTGGGTTATACTATAATCACAAAGTTTACAGTATACTCTGCTTGCGTCGAACAACAAATGAAACGACCACAAGTTCGCAATAGGAAATCACACAGAAAACCTATTCTCTGAAGTTTGATCACTCACAAAGATGGATCACAACTCCGCACAACACTCTTGTTTACAAAATCACTCAGAAGATGTATTTTTCTTGATTCTTCAACTCTGCTTTCGTCAACAAATGACTCAGCTGATGAGTGAGCTGTTCTTGAGACTTAAAGAATTTTGCTTCGGAAATTTCTCTCAGAAAGTGTGTTGCATGTTTCTTCTTCGTCTCTTTCAGCTATTTATACTTGAGGATTGAAAAGTGTCCGTTGAAGAGAGACAGAATTCAAATTCCTCGAGTACTGGTCCTTAAAATCCGCGAACGGCTCTTTTGCAGTCTGTCCGTACTGTAAACAGTACTATTCTGCAAGCAGCATTAAATGCAGCATTAAATGCATTCGGCTGATGCGAAGCTTTTCTTCAATCATTTGTCTTAAATATCCTCGTACTTCAGCATTTATTACACCAAGGGGCATTTATTACCGTTGGGAATACTTCATGATCTTCTTCACTTGGCTGACGAAAGTATAAGTCTGATGGTGAACTCGGCTGATCTCAAACTTGAACAAATCTGATTTGAGTCGGCTGATCTTCACTAGTCTGATAACTTTACTTCAGCAGATCAGAAGTCTTGGACCTTGAAACTTTGACTCTTCTGATGTCTTCATTACTTAGTCAAAATTCCTTGATAAGTTTATCAGCTAAGTTACTCCATACTTAGCCAATCTTTGAAGTTTTGGAATGCATCAAAACCTCCCTTATCAAACTTCCTTTAGTGCCTTCATCTTCATCCTTATCCAACAAGTGTTTATTGAGCGGATCAATGTATACTTAACTCCTTTTGTTTAGACTTAGGTTTTTAATACCAGAAGTCTTTTAATTGTTGAAAAATAATCGAGGAGTCTTTATTGAGCGGATCAATGTATACTCAACTCTTTTTGTTTAGACATAGGTTTTTAATACCAGAAGTCTTTTAATCGTTGAAAAATAATTGAGGAGTGTTTATTGAGCGGATCAATGTATACTCAACTCTTTTTGTTTAGACTTAGGTTTTTAATACCAGAAGTCTTTTAATCGTTGAAAAATAATCGAGGAGTGTTTATTGAGCGGATCAATGTATACTCGACTCGTTTGTTTCTTGGACTTGACCAATACTTATCATAGGATTACGAGGAATGTTTACCGAATCAATCGATTTATACTCAATCTCGATTTAATATTTAAAATCGCTAGAATCTTTAATTATCGAACTGTAGGCTAAGGCCTTTATTACAAAAAATAAAACAAAGTAAAGCAGCATGTTCTACTAAAATTTATTTACCATAGTATTTTCTAAGGTTGACTGCATTCCAGGTTCCTGGTAAGGCTGTTCCGTCCAAGTGTGCAATTTTGTATGAACCTTTCTTTCCTACGCCAATGACAACGTAAGGTCCATCCCAATTTTGTTGTAACTTTCCCACATGCTTGGATACTTCTACCTTTTTCAAGACCAGGTCCCCTTCTTTGAAGGTTCAGATGCGTACCTTTTGATTATACGCCCTTTCCATATTTGCTTTAGTGACTAGCAAACGTACAGCGGCTTTTTCTCTTAAAGCTTATGTTAAATCAATATCATTTTCTCTCATCTTTTCATTTTCCTGGTCGTCATACATTTCAATCCTTGGTGTTGGAATTAACGTTTCGACAGGAATAACAGCTTCCGAGCCATATACTAGACTGAATGGGGTTTCCCCGGTTGAGGTCCGGACAGTGGTTCGATTAGCCCAAAGTACTCCTGGGAGTTCATCAAGACATTTTCCTTTGGCTGCTCCTAATCTTTTTTCCAAGGATTTTATTATTTCACGGTTTGCTACCTCAGTCTGTCCGTTCGCTCTAGGATGCCCGACCGAAGTAAAATTTTGTTGAATTCCTAGTTTTGAACACCATTCTATTACCTGTTTTCCCGCAAATTGGGTTCCATTATCAGAAATTAGAATTCTCGGGATGCCAAATCGACACACTATGAATTTCCAGAGGAAGTTGATCACTTGAAACTGAGTTATCCGTGCAAGGGCGATGCATTCTATCCATTTGCTGAAATACTCAACAGCAACCAGAACGTATGCTTTCTTGGATCTAGCTGCGGGGAAAGGTCCTACAATGTCCATTCCCCATTGATCGAACGGCCAACACACTGGTATCGGGTGTATGTTTTCGGCTGGTTGATGACATATATTAGCATGGACATGGCAATGATGACATTTTGGGACATACTGTATGGCATCATTGTTGAGGGTAGGCCAATCCTATCTAACGGAACGCTATTGGATCAAATGACAAAGGCATTGTTAAGAAAAAGATGGCTTTTCCCGGATGAAATGAAAATTGGATTCATGTAAGGAGAAAGATTTAACTTGTTCGAAGGCATTTTAAAGCCAAGGCCCTCGCTCCACTGTGATTCCCTGCTTCTCCTTCGTGTATTTCTCGGAGTATATCATCGATTTGAGTTTCGGAGATGCATCTTAGAAGAATTCCCGATACCGATCTTCGGTAAAGTTTTTCTTCTATTAACATATATTTTGGAGCACGATATTTTATTTTACGAGCTTCGTTTTGATCGAGCGGCAGTTTTCCTTCTCGAAGGTACTCTATCATCGGAGTCATCTAATTTGCTTCGGCCTCTTCGATTTCCATTACTTCAGTGATCGGTGTTTCATCGATATCGATTGCTGGTGTATTAAATATTAGCCAAGTGATCACTCTTTCAGTCTTTCCGTCGTTGGATGCTGTAAATCTGGAGAGTTGATCGGCCCATTTATTTTCCGATCTTGGAATGTTTTGTATCCCAAATTCTTCAAATTTTTCAGCTAGTTGTTTCACTTTGGATAGATATTTGATCATGTTAAATTCCTTTGCCTCATATAGGCCCTCTATTTGTCTTTGTACTAACTCTGAATCGGTTAATACTTTAAGCTTTTTTATGTCTGCTTTGATTGCCATTTCCATTCCTGCAATCAATGCTTCATATTCTGCTTCGTTGTTTGTCACGATGAAGTCTAATGTTATCGCGTAATTGATATCCTCCTTATTTGGCCCGGTAAAGTTGATTCCAGCACCTCCGTTATTGAGCGGATCAATGTATACTCAACTCGTTGTATTGAGACTTAGGTTTTTATACCAAAAGTCTTTTAATTGTTGAAATATAATCGAGAAGTGTTTATAGAGCGGATCAATGTATACTCAACTCGTTGTATTGAGACTTAGGTTTTTATACCAAAAGTCTTTTAATTATTGAAATATAATCGAGGAGTGTTGTTGGTCCCAAGTGGTCAGAAGAGGTTTAGAGGGGGGGGGGGTGAATAAACCTCTTTAAAATTTTCTTTCAATTTTAACTTTAAAACTTTACTTTAATTGAACAGACTAAGCTGATCAGATTAGTAAGTTACAATTCTGTCCGCGAACAAATCTTTGAACAGGTCTGTTGACCACTCGTCTGATAGTTACTTAGCTGATTCTGTTAAAATCAGTTTTAATACTTAGAGTACTTGCAGCGGATTTTCAAAGTGTTTTTCACAAGTAATCTTAGCAGTTTGAAAAATGCTTCCCCAGTTTTATAAACTCCTTTTTATCTCTTTTTCAAACAGTTAACTTAATGTGTTTTTATGCAAACAGAAAATATGCAGATTTAAAACAATGTAAAAACACAAGTAATTTTTATAGTGGTTATATGGATTTGAATATCCTTTAGTCCACTCTTCCAAGTCACACAGATCTTGGGTTATACTATAATCACAAAGTTTACAGTATACTCTGCTTGCGTCGAACAACAAATGAAACGACCACAAGTTCGCAATAGGAAATCACACAGAAAACCTATTCTCTGAAGTTTGATCACTCACAAAGATGGATCACAACTCCGCACAACACTCTTGTTTACAAAATCACTCAGAAGATGTATTTTTCTTGATTCTTCAACTCTGCTTTCGTCAACAAATGACTCAGCTGATGAGTGAGCTGTTCTTGAGACTTAAAGAATTTTGCTTCGGAAATTTCTCTCAGAAAGTGTGTTGCATGTTTCTTCTTCGTCTCTTTCAGCTATTTATACTTGAGGATTGAAAAGTGTCCGTTGAAGAGAGACAGAATTCAAATTCCTCGAGTACTGGTCCTTAAAATCCGCGAACGGCTCTTTTGCAGTCTGTCCGTACTGTAAACAGTACTATTCTGCAAGCAGCATTAAATGCAGCATTAAATGCATTCGGCTGATGCGAAGCTTTTCTTCAATCATTTGTCTTAAATATCCTCGTACTTCAGCATTTATTACACCAAGGGGCATTTATTACCGTTGGGAATACTTCATGATCTTCTTCACTTGGCTGACGAAAGTATAAGTCTGATGGTGAACTCGGCTGATCTCAAACTTGAACAAATCTGATTTGAGTCGGCTGATCTTCACTAGTCTGATAACTTTACTTCAGCAGATCAGAAGTCTTGGACCTTGAAACTTTGACTCTTCTGATGTCTTCATTACTTAGTCAAAATTCCTTGATAAGTTTATCAGCTAAGTTACTCCATACTTAGCCAATCTTTGAAGTTTTGGAATGCATCAAAACCTCCCTTATCAAACTTCCTTTAGTGCCTTCATCTTCATCCTTATCCAACAATTTCCCCCTTTTTGATGATGACAAAACTTCAGCTAAGTACCTGTTGAATACCTAAACTAAAGATTGTAATCCTCAAAATTTTCTGAGATAGAAAAAGTTTATTGGGTTGAACTTGACTTTTCATTAATATTGAAAAAGCATTACATGTACAAGTTCATCAGATGAGATTTCTGAGGAATAGATAAAAGTAAACTGATTACAAAGATTTTACAATTTCTAAACTAACTATCAGCTTCTTCATCTGATCCTTCAAGCACTTCCTCATACTCATAAGATGATTCTTCATCATCTTCTTCATCATCAGCTTCTTCTTCCAAGGTTGCTTTGGCAGCTTCCATCTTTTCTTTGAGTTGCTGTTCTTGAAGAGCTTTCAAAGCTTCCATGGCCTTCCTGGCAGATTCAGTATTCTTGTACTTGGTAGTTTCTTTTTCAATCTTTCCTTCTTCTTCTTCTACCTTTCCAAGCTCTGCAATCTTGTCAGCTTCAGCTTCAGTCTTGTCAGCTGTTTCTTCAGTTTCCTTGGCTTCAGTTGTTGCAGCAGCAGTTTCCTCCTTAGTTGATTCTTCAGCAGCAGATTCCTTTGCTGGTTCTTCAGCAGCAGTTTCTTTAGTTGGTTCTTCCCTTTTATCTTCCCCCTTTTTGTCATCATCAACTCTGATGACATTAGAAGGTTCAACAGCAGGGTTGAGAGCAACTGTTGGAATCTTTACTCCAGCGCATAAAGCCTTTAGATTCTGATTAACAACGTCATGACTTGCTGTTAGATGATGAATATCAGTGCTGATGATATCAGTCTTGTCATTGAAGTAGTCAATGTTAAGGTTGATAGTTGCAATTTCATTTTGAACTTCCTGTGAAGCCTTTGCCACTTCTTGCAACATCCCAAGATTGATTTCCTTCTCTTCTTGACTGACTTGAATGAAGGTTGCAGTCAGATCAGCAATCTTGTGCTCAGCTGTTTTTAATGCAGTGTGAAGGTGGTTGACATCACCCTTCACATCTTTTACGTTCTGGTTCAGCTCTTTCAGACTGTGCACTAACTGCAATGAATGATCTTGAGGAATAGGTAGACTATCAATAGCTAATTTGATAGTACTGGCAGTTAGAAGGTGCATTCTTTCCATCTGTTGAGTGTTTGATTCAACCAAATCTTTCTTCATCTTCTGTAACTGCAGACTGTTCCTCTCTTCCATCTCTTTTATTTGATTTTCAATAAGTAATTGGAAGGCTTCCATTAGTGATGAGTGTTCATCACCTGATGAAGTGGAAGCATCAGCATCCTTCTCTTCAGTCGCCTGTTGAATAGGGACTTCTTCCATGTCCGTCATCTGATGGTCTTCAGAAGTCTTAGCTGGCAGCTCAATAGCTAAGGACTTATCAGCTTCTTTGTGCTTATCAGTGACATCATCGTAGAACAGATTAGTAATGGTTCCATCATCGTTGAAGCAAGTTGTCTGTCTAATCTGCCTTACAATAATCCAAGGGTTGACAAAGGCATTGTTACCCTTTGGGACTTCATAGTACGACTGTACTTCCTTGCCAAAAATGATTTGTTGAATACTTGGCAGCAGTGGCAAGTCACTTGAACATCCTTGCTGATACTTTGACTTTTTAGCCCATCTCTTCAAGGCGGTCATAACAGCAAACTTAATTGCTCTTTCTTCAGCATCTTCAGACTTTTTCTTCTTATCAGACAAGGTGTTTTGAATTTTCTTGGCCTCCTCCAATGCAAAACCTTTTGCATAACTATGCATGATGTCTCTTACATAGCTGGGATCAAGGGCCTTTTGAATGGAGTTTGTCTTCAGCCAAGTTAGAACCCATTGTTCTTCATCAGCTAACTCCTTCATGCTTTGAAGTTCTGTTAATGACTTGTTCAGCCTGTTGTCTCTCCAACTGATATATGTTGGCTTCTCTTGGTTGAACAGAGTCTTCAACATAAGCTTCTGATCATAGTAAGCTAGAGACTTCTCAAATTTCTTGAATAGCTCTTTGTCAGCATACACAATCTCAAATGCTTTTCTGACTTCAAACTTGTCTTTTGACTTGACTTTGGGGGCAGGCAGTAATATCTTCTTTTTGTCTTCTTCATTCTTGCCTTCTCCAATCTTGATGCCACCTCCATGGACAGGTCCATAGGCATCAACTTTGCTCAATTCCAATACGACAGCCATTTCAGCATCCTCAGCAGCTTTCCTTTCTGCTTCAGACATGCGTCTTCTGGCTTCATCCTTTGCTTCTTGAGCTTTGCTTAGCTCAAGCGCCTTCTTTTCCTCCAACTCATCCTGTTTTCTTTGTTCAGCCTCCTCCCTTGCTTTCTTGTCAGCTTTGGAAACTTTCTTTTTCCTCAGCACTATTTTTCTCTTGCCTTTATCAGCAGGGGCTGGTCCAGCAGATGATATGGGAGCAGCAGCAATAGGATAGATGATTTGGACGTCTGGATCTTCTTGAGGTTGAGCAACCTCAGCTGTTGATGTGACTTGACTTGGCTGTTGCTCATCAGCTTTGTCAGTCTCAACAGTCTTAACTGTTTCAGCAGGCCTTTCAGCAGCTTCAGGGTCTTCCCTAGCTACATTTTCCAAAACCGTTGGTTCTTCTATGAAAGTCATCTGCTTTCTAGCAGTCTTCTTGGTTCTCCCTTCACGGTAAGTGGTTGTAGCTGTATCTCTCTGTTGACTTCTTGTTCGTTGAGAGATCCCTTCAGCAGGCCTCTCTGCTGATGGAGTTCTTGATGGTGATGTAGAGGATCCAGTCCTTACATCAGCAATTATGTTTTCAACAATCTTAGTGGCTTCAGCAGCAGAAGTCACTTTCTCCATCTGCTTAGGAATCTTTTCCTTAGGCTTGTCAGCAGCCTTCTTCTTTTTAGTCTCAACAGCTAAGTCAGCAGTCTTGACCAGTTTCCTTTGCCTTTTGGCAGGAACCTCTTTTGGTTCCTCAACATCAGCTTCCTCCGGTTCACCAGCCTTCCTCTTTTGAACAGGCAAGTACTTGGATACTGCCTTGGATTTATGGATCTCTTTTCCATTCTTCATATCACAACCCAGTTTTGACAGCAGATAACTGAGAGTGATTATGTGGTTGGTGGTGGGGCCTTTTCCTTTCTTATCATCAAGAAAGTCAGCTAATATGTACCAGACTATGATTGACCAGTTGATCTCCAGTCCATAGTATATGGCAGCCATGATGCTGAACCTCTTCATGGTAACAGCATCCAGTGAGAATGTGCAGTTCTCAATCAGCTTAGCTACCATATCAGCCATCCGCTGATATTCATCTCTCAGTTGTTTCTTCCTTATGTTTCCAGACAACGTTTCTCCCTCTTTGGCGCAGATCGCCCAGAACTGTTGGTGCTTGTCCTCCGTCAGTACAGTGACGTCATGTCGTCCACTGTTAGGAAGCCCAAACGTCTCGTGAAGAACAGCTGGGGTGATAGTGATAGATTTGTCTCCCACAGTAGCCTTAATTGCTAGTGAGTTATAGTCAGCTTTCGCAGTGTTGTAGTACTCCATCACTTGGTCAGTCCAGATAATTCCTTCGTGGTATTCCATGAAGTTTACCAGCGAAGCAGCTTTGAATTTTTCGAGCAGTTCTTTCATCAGATCCGTACCGGATTGGTAGTAGGAATCATAGACGAGAAACATACCTTCAGCGGCCATTGTTAATCTGTTGAAGGTTAGAAAAACAAAGAGAAGTATGCAGAGAATTGCAGATATTTTTCTCACAAGTACTTTTGAATGCTTAGAGTGCGTAAAGAGCGACTCGACTGATCAGATGGGGATTTATAGAGTTGGGGTATCTTGAATTTCGTGATATCCGCCAGCCGTTAGATCCGTTTTTCTGTCAGTGCTGATCGTGCGGCGTCAGTTACGACTTTTCGAATTCAAAAGATATTTAATGAAGAGCGGGAATATGTACCGCCCAACAGTTACTTATAAAAGCGTATTTTGAATAAAACGTTTTGAATAGTTCAGCTTTTATTAAAGTAATCAGATGAGTAACATAAATACTTATCTGATGGACTACTGTCCTGATGACATAGTCGTTATCAGAGAATGCCAATAGCTGATAACCTTCCTCAGCTGTTTGTCAATCCAGCTAGATAAAGTGTCTTTAATCTTCGATAGTTGAGTCTTCTGATGAGAACATAACTTCAACTAACTGTCATTAACAAATTTCATCTTTAATTCAGAAGTACCGCTAGTCTTACACGTTCCCCCTGAGTTTAAGAATTCATAAGTTAACTAGTCTGTTGAGAGTTAATCCTTGAAGATAATAATGGATAACTAAGCTGTTGAACTCCAGTCTTCTGATGAGTTCCCCCTCAGCTTATGCTTCCAAATTAAGTAGTCCTAGCTCAGCTCTTAGAGTTGAGAACCTTACTTCACTTAAAGGTTTAGTGAAAATATCAGCAATCTGATTGTCTGTATGAACATACTCAATCAAAACATTGCCTTTTTCAACATGATCTCTAATGAAGTGATGCTTGATCTCAATATGCTTAGTCCTTGAATGACTTGTAGTGTTCTGAGTAAGAGAGATTGCACTTGTATTGTCACAGTAGATTGGAATTCCACTGATCTTGATGTTGTAGTCTTCTAGTTGATGTTTCAACCAAAGTATCTGTGCACAGCAAGCTCCAGCAGCTATATATTCAGCTTCAGCAGTAGATATAGAGACTGAGGTTTGCTTCTTACTCATCCATGAGATCAGACGACTGCCTAAGAACTGACAGGCACCTGTTGTGCTCTTTCTGTCAATCTTGCAGCCAGCAATGTCTGAATCTGAATAGCCAATAAGTTCAAATCCAGATTCTCTAGGGTACCATAATCCCAATTCTTGAGTGCCTTTAATGTATTTCAATATCCTCTTGGCAGCTAAGAGATGAGATTCTTTGGGGTTTGATTGAAATCTTGCACAGACTCCAACTGAGTACATTATGTCAGGCCTACTTGCTGTTAGATACAACAATGACCCTATAATGCCTCTATATTTGGTTATGTCCACTGATTTGCCATCTTCATCTTTATCCAAACGAAGACTTGTAGACATAGGAATTGTAGCAGTAGAGTTAGTTTCCATACCAAATTTCTTGAACAGATCTCTTGTGTACTTTGCTTGGCTGATGAATATTCCATCAGGCAACTGTCTAACTTGCAATCCAAGAAAGTAATTAAGTTCACCCATCATGCTCATTTCAAACTTATTCTGCATCAGCTTAGAGAACTTATCACACATCTGTTGGTTAGTTGAACCAAAAATAATGTCGTCCACATATATTTGCACAAGTAATATATGATTTTCCCATTCAATTGTGAACAAGGTTTTATCTACCTTACCTTTTCGAAATCCTTTAATTAAAAGAAAATCAGATAGGGTATCATACCATGCTCTTGGGGCCTGTTTCAGTCCATATAAGGCTTTCTTCAGACGATGTACTTTGTCCTCTTCTTGATAGACTTCAAATCCAGGAGGTTGTTCAACATATACCTCTTCTTGCAATTCTCCATTGAGAAAGGCAGACTTCACATCCATCTGATAGACAGTGAAGTTTTTATAAGCAGCATAGGCTAGAAACAGTCTGATTGCTTCAAGTCTTGCTACTGGTGCAAAAGTTTCATCAAAGTCAATTCCTTCTTCTTGACAATAACCTTTGGCCACTAATCTTGCTTTGTTTCTGGTAACAATACCATCTTCATTCATTTTATTTCTGAATACCCACTTAGTGCCAATTACTCTTTGATGACTTGGTCTAGGAACTAAGTACCAGACTTCATTCCTTTCAAATTGATTCAACTCTTCTTGCATAGCTTCTATCCAGAAGGAATCATTGAGAGCTTCTTCAATTTGCTTGGGCTCTATTTGAGATAGAAATGTGACAAACATAGCATCTTGTGCAGCAGCTCTTCTTGTTTTCACTCTATCTAAAGGATCACCAATTACTAACTCAGGAGGGTGATTCTTGAGCCATCTGAGATCAGGTTGCAGATCAGGATGTTGTCCTCTGTCTTGATCTTGCAACACTACTGTTGGAGTTCCATTAGTAGTCTGTTGAACATTTGTAGTCTGTTGAACAGTCTCTGGTCTGTCAGCTGTTAGCAACTCGTCTGTTAGACAATCAGCACTGTGATTTTGAACAGTACTTGAGTTAGCAGCTGAACTTAGATTAGGTAGTATGATGGGAACATATTCTTCATTTCTTCCAATGTCTAGCTTCTGTAAATCAGTAGACAGATCTTGGTTAACACTTTGATTCTTTTCAGAAGATTGACTTGGCTCATCAAATACTACATGGATAGATTCTTCTATTAGTAATGTTCTTTTGTTAAATACTCTGTAAGCTTTACTAACAGATGAGTATCCTACAAAGACAGCTTCATCAGCCTTTTCTGCAAATGCAGCAAGGTGATTTTTCCCATTATTCAATACAAAACATTTACAACCAAAAATCTTAAAGTAATGAATGTTTGGTTTTCTGTTGTTCCAAACTTCATATGGAGTCTTGTTCTGATTTTTGTTGATCATACATCTGTTTTGGGTAAAGCATGCTGTATTTGTTGCTTCTGCCCAAAATCTTTGAGGCAGTTTAGCTTCAGCTATCATGGTTCTGACAGCTTCCTTTAGTGTTCTGTTTCTCCTTTCAGCAACACCATTTTGTTGAGGGGTCCTAGCAGCTGAATACTCATGATGTATTCATTTGATATTACAATACTCTTCAACAGTAGAGTTTGTAAACTCTGTCCCTCTATCTGATCTGATCTTCAATATTTTGATACTCTTCTCATTCTGGATCAGTTCCATCAGATTTGTAAGATGTTCCTTGGTTTCACTTTTCTTTTTCATGAAAATCACCCAAGTATATCTTGAATAATCATCCACAACAGCTAGGCAGTATTTCTTTCCACCATTGCTGACTGGATCAATGGGTCCAAATAAGTTCATATGCAACAGCTCCAATATTCTTCCAGAAGATTGGTGCTTCTTTTCTTTGAATGATGACTTGATTTGTTTACCCTTCTGACATGCGTCACAGAGCTTGTCTTTGCTCATGACTGTTTTTGGAATCCCTTCTACCAAATCATTCTTGATTAATCTGTTTATGGTCTTGAAGTTTAAGTGATTCATTCTCTTGTGCCATAGCCAACTGACTTCACTTGGTGCAGATGCCACCAAACAAACACTTGAATTCTTGTCAACAGAATTCCAGTCAACTATATAGATATTTCCTTGTCGTCTTCCAGATAAAATTACCTTCTTTGTACCAATCTGTTCAACGTAGCACTTATCTGTTGAGAAGATGACTGAATATCCTTTGTCACAAAATTGACTTATGCTCAGCAGATTATATTTCAGGCCTTTAACATATGAGACGTCAGATATCTCTATGTTTCCCTTGATTAATCTTCCTTTAGCTTTAATCTTGCCTTCTTTGCTGTCTCCAAAGGTAACTTTTGGACCATCCACAGCAACTGCATCAGTCAACTCATGTATGTTTCCACACATGTGCCTTGAACATCCACTGTCCAAGTACCAGATCTTCTCTACTTTACTCCTACTCCTAATCCTAACCTACAAAACAAAAATAAAATTGTTTTAGGTACCCATATTGAGAGGGTCCTGAAGGATTAGTTCCACCTTTGACAACCCAAGATGTTGAAGTCTTAGGCTTCTTAGGCTTCTGAGTTTTAGGAGCATGAACAGCTTCATTTTTATCATAGTTATCAGATAAGTCATGTTGATGATCAGTATGATATGAATAATGTTCATAAGCAGGGTAAGGTGCATGATATGCAGGATATGCATGCATTGGATGAGCAGGGTAAGGTGCATAGTAACTAGGAAATTGAGGTGCATGATACATAGGATGATATGCAGCAGGTTGCACATAATATGACTCATTTCCATACCAAGCATTTTGATTTTTCTTGTTTTTATGCTTCTTTGGTTTACTAGATGCTTGCTCAATTGATTTTGACTTAGTTTTACCACCAGTCTGATTGACTTTAGCTTTATCAGCAGACTTCTTAGGACTCTGCTGTTTGGTCTTACTAGTCTGATTTCCTACACTAGGCTCTTTGCTCTTTTTAGCCTTAGGAGATTTCTTCTCCTTTACCACTTTCTCAGATGAGGTAGGTTTAGAAGTTTGAACATACAGAATGACCTTACTATTGTCAGCTGAAATAAATTTTTCAGTATGATTCAATTCTAGTTTATCCTTTTCTAAAGGTGTCTCCTGTTTACTAGATGTATGCATGGATGCAACAGTTGACTTATCATGAGACTCAATGATTTTCTCAAGTTCCATGATTTTTCCTTTATAGACCTCACATTCAGCTTTCAGAGATTCATGCTCTTGCTCAAGCTGTTTATATTCAGCTGATTCTTTTGGCTTTTCAGCTAGAAGTTTCAGTGAATTATTTTGCTCTTTTAGCAAGTTCATCTCTTCCTTAAGCTTAACAAATTCTCCAGCAATAGTAGTATTATTCAACATCATTTGCTCTAGAGAATTAAATAGTTCATTATCTTGAGGAGTTACCTCATCCTCTGAGTCATCAGATTCCTTTGCCATCAGGCAGAGGAGAGCAGGTTTCTCTTCATCAGACGATTCTTCATCAGACGTGTCTGAATCTGAATCAGATGAGTAGACAGCAGCAAGCTTTTCTGCTTCAGCCATCATAGCCTTGCCTCTCTGATGCTTTCTTTCTTTTCTCATTTTCTTCTCCTCTTCAGTGTACTTTTCTGCTTTTGGATATGGACAGTCTCTGATGAAATGTCCCAATTTCCTGCAGTTATAACACATTAGTTTTGCTTTATAATCATCTTTTTCTTGAGAAGAAAAGTTAGGTTTAGAAGTTGAAGCATTGTTGTATTTGTTCTTCATTTTTCTCTTGTAGAACTTTTTGAAGTTGTTCATCAACAGTGCAACATCTCCAGCAGTGTACTCCTTTTTGTTGAGTAGAGTGGCTTCATCAGATGAGTCCACTTCTGCATTTCTTTGAGCCGGTCTTCTTTGGTTTTCAGCAGCAACCAGTGCAGCTGTGGGTCCTGAAGTTGAGGTTTCTTCAATTCCCATTCTAGGCAGTTTATACTCATAAGCCTTGAGTACGGAGAACAGCTCTGTAAGAGAAATCTTGCCCAGATCTCTTGATTCTTCCATTGCTGTCACCTTCATGTTGAACTTGGAAGGTAGAGCCTTCAGTACTCTGATAGTGATCTCTTTGTCAGTGAAAGTCTTTCCCAGCTTCAAAACTTCATTCAGAGTTCTGGTGAATCTGGTATCCATTTGATCAATGGTTTCTCCAGATTTCATCTTGAAGTTGTCCAGCTTCTCCAAGGCAACACTGAGATGATGCTCTTTAATTGCATCATTGCCTTCACTCATGTCTCTGACTTTGTCCCACATCTCCTTTGTAGTCTTGCAATGCTTGACCTTGTGATGATGAATCTCCCAACTTTATCTAGATTGTAAAGCTTTATTTCTTCAGGAGTCATCTCATGAAGGTCTTTCTCCACAACCGTATCTACTTCATTTATTTTGATGGTCTTTGTGAATCTGAATGGACCTTTAATGATACATGTGTACATGTTGTCATTGTAGGCTGCTAGAAAGATTTCCATTCTAATCTTCCAGTCCTCAAAGGACATACCAGCAATGTGGGGAACATGGCTGATACAATCCATTTTTCAAAAAGTTTTGGTTTTTCAAAAAGATGCTCTTTTGAAAAGTTTTAAAAACCTTTTAAAAACACTTGGATCAAGCTCGTTGATCAGGCAGCTGATTCTAATGAACCACCCGCTCTGATACCACTTGTTGTTCCCAAGTGGTCAGAAGATGTTTAGAGGGGGGGGGGGGTGAATAAACCTCTTTAAAATTTTCTTTCAATTTTAACTTTAAAACTTTACTTTAATTGAACAGACTAAGCTGATCAGATTAGTAAGTTACAATTCTGTTCGCGAACAAATCTTTGAACAGGTCTGTTGACCACTCGTCTGATAGTTACTTAGCTGATTCTGTTAAAATCAGTTTTAATACTTAGAGTACTTGCAGCGGATTTTCAAAGTGTTTTTCACAAGTAATCTTAGCAGTTTGAAAAATGCTTCCCCAGTTTTATAAACTCCTTTTTATCTCTTTTTCAAACAGTTAACTTAATGTGTTTTTATGCAAACAGAAAATATGCAGATTTAAAACAATGTAAAAACACAAGTAATTTTTATAGTGGTTATATGGATTTGAATATCCTTTAGTCCACTCTTCCAAGTCACACAGATCTTGGGTTATACTATAATCACAAAGTTTACAGTATACTCTGCTTGCGTCGAACAACAAATGAAACGACCACAAGTTCGCAATAGGAAATCACACAGAAAACCTATTCTCTGAAGTTTGATCACTCACAAAGATGGATCACAACTCCGCACAACACTCTTGTTTACAAAATCACTCAGAAGATGTATTTTTCTTGATTCTTCAACTCTGCTTTCGTCAACAAATGACTCAGCTGATGAGTGAGCTGTTCTTGAGACTTAAAGAATTTTGCTTCGGAAATTTCTCTCAGAAAGTGTGTTGCATGTTTCTTCTTCGTCTCTTTCAGCTATTTATACTTGAGGATTGAAAAGTGTCCGTTGAAGAGAGACAGAATTCAAATTCCTCGAGTACTGGTCCTTAAAATCCGCGAACGGCTCTTTTGCAGTCTGTCCGTACTGTAAACAGTACTATTCTGCAAGCAGCATTAAATGCAGCATTAAATGCATTCGGCTGATGCGAAGCTTTTCTTCAATCATTTGTCTTAAATATCCTCGTACTTCAGCATTTATTACACCAAGGGGCATTTATTACCGTTGGGAATACTTCATGATCTTCTTCACTTGGCTGACGAAAGTATAAGTCTGATGGTGAACTCGGCTGATCTCAAACTTGAACAAATCTGATTTGAGTCGGCTGATCTTCACTAGTCTGATAACTTTACTTCAGCAGATCAGAAGTCTTGGACCTTGAAACTTTGACTCTTCTGATGTCTTCATTACTTAGTCAAAATTCCTTGATAAGTTTATCAGCTAAGTTACTCCATACTTAGCCAATCTTTGAAGTTTTGGAATGCATCAAAACCTCCCTTATCAAACTTCCTTTAGTGCCTTCATCTTCATCCTTATCCAACAAGTGTTTATTGAGCGGATCAATGTATACTTAACTCCTTTTGTTTAGACTTAGGTTTTTAATACCAGAAGTCTTTTAATTGTTGAAAAATAATCGAGGAGTCTTTATTGAGCGGATCAATGTATACTCAACTCTTTTTGTTTAGACATAGGTTTTTAATACCAGAAGTCTTTTAATCGTTGAAAAATAATTGAGGAGTGTTTATTGAGCGGATCAATGTATACTCAACTCTTTTTGTTTAGACTTAGGTTTTTAATACCAGAAGTCTTTTAATCGTTGAAAAATAATCGAGGAGTGTTTATTGAGCGGATCAATGTATACTCGACTCGTTTGTTTCTTGGACTTGACCAATACTTATCATAGGATTACGAGGAATGTTTACCGAATCAATCGATTTATACTCAATCTCGATTTAATATTTAAAATCGCTAGAATCTTTAATTATCGAACTGTAGGCTAAGGCCTTTATTACAAAAAATAAAACAAAGTAAAGCAGCATGTTCTACTAAAATTTATTTACCATAGTATTTTCTAAGGTTGACTGCATTCCAGGTTCCTGGTAAGGCTGTTCCGTCCAAGTGTGCAATTTTGTATGAACCTTTCTTTCCTACGCCAATGACAACGTAAGGTCCATCCCAATTTTGTTGTAACTTTCCCACATGCTTGGATACTTCTACCTTTTTCAAGACCAGGTCCCCTTCTTTGAAGGTTCAGATGCGTACCTTTTGATTATACGCCCTTTCCATATTTGCTTTAGTGACTAGCAAACGTACAGCGGCTTTTTCTCTTAAAGCTTATGTTAAATCAATATCATTTTCTCTCATCTTTTCATTTTCCTGGTCGTCATACATTTCAATCCTTGGTGTTGGAATTAACGTTTCGACAGGAATAACAGCTTCCGAGCCATATACTAGACTGAATGGGGTTTCCCCGGTTGAGGTCCGGACAGTGGTTCGATTAGCCCAAAGTACTCCTGGGAGTTCATCAAGACATTTTCCTTTGGCTGCTCCTAATCTTTTTTCCAAGGATTTTATTATTTCACGGTTTGCTACCTCAGTCTGTCCGTTCGCTCTAGGATGCCCGACCGAAGTAAAATTTTGTTGAATTCCTAGTTTTGAACACCATTCTATTACCTGTTTTCCCGCAAATTGGGTTCCATTATCAGAAATTAGAATTCTCGGGATGCCAAATCGACACACTATGAATTTCCAGAGGAAGTTGATCACTTGAAACTGAGTTATCCGTGCAAGGGCGATGCATTCTATCCATTTGCTGAAATACTCAACAGCAACCAGAACGTATGCTTTCTTGGATCTAGCTGCGGGGAAAGGTCCTACAATGTCCATTCCCCATTGATCGAACGGCCAACACACTGGTATCGGGTGTATGTTTTCGGCTGGTTGATGACATATATTAGCATGGACATGGCAATGATGACATTTTGGGACATACTGTATGGCATCATTGTTGAGGGTAGGCCAATCCTATCTAACGGAACGCTATTGGATCAAATGACAAAGGCATTGTTAAGAAAAAGATGGCTTTTCCCGGATGAAATGAAAATTGGATTCATGTAAGGAGAAAGATTTAACTTGTTCGAAGGCATTTTAAAGCCAAGGCCCTCGCTCCACTGTGATTCCCTGCTTCTCCTTCGTGTATTTCTCGGAGTATATCATCGATTTGAGTTTCGGAGATGCATCTTAGAAGAATTCCCGATACCGATCTTCGGTAAAGTTTTTCTTCTATTAACATATATTTTGGAGCACGATATTTTATTTTACGAGCTTCGTTTTGATCGAGCGGCAGTTTTCCTTCTCGAAGGTACTCTATCATCGGAGTCATCTAATTTGCTTCGGCCTCTTCGATTTCCATTACTTCAGTGATCGGTGTTTCATCGATATCGATTGCTGGTGTATTAAATATTAGCCAAGTGATCACTCTTTCAGTCTTTCCGTCGTTGGATGCTGTAAATCTGGAGAGTTGATCGGCCCATTTATTTTCCGATCTTGGAATGTTTTGTATCCCAAATTCTTCAAATTTTTCAGCTAGTTGTTTCACTTTGGATAGATATTTGATCATGTTAAATTCCTTTGCCTCATATAGGCCCTCTATTTGTCTTTGTACTAACTCTGAATCGGTTAATACTTTAAGCTTTTTTATGTCTGCTTTGATTGCCATTTCCATTCCTGCAATCAATGCTTCATATTCTGCTTCGTTGTTTGTCACGATGAAGTCTAATGTTATCGCGTAATTGATATCCTCCTTATTTGGCCCGGTAAAGTTGATTCCAGCACCTCCTCCTTCTCGGCATGAAGCTCCGTCGACGTGCATTAACCAGGTTTGATTTTCTACGATCAGGATATCATGTGTATGGCTGGTCGATTCAGGATTTTCAACTTCCTGACTCGGAGTCTCTAGTAGAAAATCGGCTAGGACTTGTGCTTTAATTGACCGAGTTCGATCGACCATTTGATCAATCTTCCATAGGCTTCTGGCTTTGCTAAGAACTGTCTTAATGGTTGATTGGTTAATACCACAACTTTATAGGTCAGAAAATAGGGTCGGAGTTTTCTTGCTGCCACTACCAAGGCCAAGGCGAATTTCTCTATTTCCAAGTAGTTTTTCTCGGCCCCTTGCAATAGTTTGCTTAAGTAATAAACAGGCTTATGTTCTAAGCCATCCACTTTAACTAGTACCGAACTAATGGCCACTTCTGAGATCGATATGTATAAATATAATGGTTCCCCTTCGGTTGGTTTGGCCAAAAGTGGGGGCGTCGTTAGGTATTCTTTTAATCGTTCAAAGCCTTGGTCGCATTCTTCGGTCCAAGCAAAGTTTTTTGCTTTTCGAAGCGTTTGGAAAAACGGCAAGCTTCTGTCAGCTGACTTGGATATGAATTTGTTTAACGCCACGATTTTTCCTACCAAGCTCTGTACTTGGGAGATCGTTTTTGGAGGCTTCATTTCAGTTATCGCTCGAATTTTTTCTAGGTTGGCCTCAATTCCACGTTGATGTACCAGATATCCCAAAAACTTTTCGGATTTAACCCCGAAAGTGCATTTGGCAGGGTTTAGTTTCATTCGATACTTTCTCAATATTTGGAAGCATCGATCGAGGTGCTTTACGTGATCAGCTTCATTCATGCTTTTGACCAACATATCGTCTACGTATACTTCCATTATTTCTCCAATTAATTCTTTGAACATCAGGTTAACTAACCTTTGGTAGGTGGCCCCGGCATTCCTCAAGCCAAACGGCATCACTATAAAGCAATACACTCCTTGCTCGGTTACGAACGCAGTTTTCTCTTGGTCACGTTCGTCCATGTATATTTGATAGAAACCTTGGAAGGCATCCATCATCCTGAAAATTAAAAAACCAGCAGTGGAGTCGACTAATAGGTCGATCCTTGGGAGAGGATATGGATCCCGTGGGCAGAATTTGTTAAGGTCGGTGAAATTATTACACATCCTCCATTTGTTATCCTTTTTGTCTCCCTTTGCTACTAGCACGACATTACACAGCCACTCCGAGAAGTGTATTTCTCGAATTTGTTTTGTTTTGAGTAGCCTTTCTACTTCGGCTCTAATTATTTTGTCCATGGTTCCTCTTCTTTTGCCTAGCAGGTTTTGCCAAAGGGTCGATTTTTAGGGAATGACTGATTACCCGGGGGTCAATCCCTTCAATGTCGTTCGCACTCCAGGCGAAGATATCTACATTATTTCTGAGAAAGTTGATCAACATTACTTCCCATTCCTTGCTTAACTCTGTACCTATTCTTGTTGTTTTCGATGAGTCCCCTTGTACTAGTATGACATCCTTATGTTCTGGTGGTTTTAAGGCTAAATCCACCGGCTCTTTTCCCTTTTTATCTATTCGGTCAGTGCTAGGGATTTCAACCTTGTTTCTATCAACGTCGTCTTCGAGCTTCCTTTTGCTCGGGGTAATCGCTTTAGGGGGGCTTTTCAAAGTTAACAATGTGCTGTAACAATCCCATGCCATACAATGGTCGTTCACTATTTCCCCGATACCTATGTCGGTCGGAAATTTTATTTTTTGATGGTAAGTTGAGACGACAGCTCGGAACAAGTTGAGGGCAGGTCGCCCTAAAATTGCATTGTAGGCGAACGGAGTTTCTATTACTAAAAATTTTACCAGCTTCACTGTTCGATATGGTTTCTTTCCGAGTGAAACACTCAAATTAATTGTTCCAGTGGGGACAATTTCGGATCCTCCGAATCCCACCAACGGCGTAGCTGCCTTTTGGAATGTTATTTGCCCTAAGTTCATCTGGGCAAGTACCTCTTTAGAGATGATATTTGCGGAACTTCCATTATCGATTAGGATTCTTCTGACGTTGTAATTTGCTATCTCTAGGGATACCACCATCGGAAAATCGGGGCTATCCTCTTTCGTGTCCCAAACAAGGTTTTTGGGTACTTCGCCTTCATTGAAACTAATTAGCTGGTGCGTCGTTGCTTTGTTTTCTAAGGTCCATATTTCTTTCAGATATTTTAGGCTTCCGATTATGGATCTAGCGGTTCTTCGACGAGCATTACGACTATCTCCCCCTGCGGGTCCCCCTGAGATCGTGTGTATGGTTACGTTGATCTGATCATTATTTAGTTGTTGAGGGGGACCTTCATTAGGGGACTTTCTTCGTGAATTTCTTCTTGGGTGGTTATACCGAGGACTCCCGCTTCTTTCTCGCTTGCGGTTATCCCGCTCCAAATAGTCATTAAGTTTTCCTTGTTCGATCAGCTTTTCGATTTCTCTTTTAAGGTGAAAACAATTTTAAGTGCGGTGCCCGTGTGCCCGGTGATACTTGCAGTATAAGTCATAGTTTCGTCCACCTGGTCTGGGCTGAGCGATTTTCTTCGCTTCTGGGATCCAATTATTCCTTTCTAGTACAGCCAAGATTTCGTCTATTGGAACGGTTAGTCTTGGGTGATCTACTTGATTGACCCTGTTTTGGATCACTGGTTCGCTGATTCTAGGTTTTTGATAGATGTTAGGTCGTCTATCTTGGTCGTTTTTATTATATTCTAATCGCTGAAAGACGTTGCCTTTTCTAAAAGATCGTTCATAGTCCATGGATCTTTGGGCAGGAATTCTATCTTGTCGTTTGGAGCCCGAGGTCGTAACTTTATTTTTGTTTTTATCTTTAAAAGAGTTCATCTCTTCCTGGGTCATATACTTAGATGTCAGGCTCATGATGTCCGCAAACGTTCTTGGTTGCTTTCGGCTGAGGGCGTTTCCAAACTGCCTATTTTTTGTGAGGTCGAAGAGAATCGAGATTATGTAATCGATATTGGGGGAATCGATCTTGAGTAATTCGACATTAAATCTTGCTAACCAATTCCTTAAAGATTCACCTTCTTGTTGATAAATGGTTCCTAAATAGCTCATTGGCAATTTTTGTCTTTTTTGACTGGCGAATTGCTGTGTCAGTTTGTTACGTAATTCTCGAAAACTGAATATGGAGTTGGATGGTTGTTTGGCGAACCAGTCCAAAGCTAATCCTTCTAACGTGGTCACCATTAGCTTAGCGGTGAACTCCGCTGTGTGAGAATACAAGTTCATTATGTTTGTGAAACTAAAGATGTAGTCGTCTGGATCAGTGGTTCCGTCATATCTGGGTAGTCTACCTGGAACCTGTCCGATTGACTGTGCCTCTTTTATTTCACTGCAGAAGGGAGAGCTGTTGGGATATTCTATCTAGGGGCTCGATTGTCAATACAACAAAGTGCGGAATTTAAAATTTTTCGAGGTCCCTATATGTCCCATAAATCTTTCTCCACAGTTTATTTATACGAAAAGCATGAATCAAACACTTAATTAAACATAGGGGGTTTAATCGCAATTTACCTCACCACGGATTTGTGGTGGTTTCCTCCATGTGTTTGGTTCGATCCACAGCTTGAGTGATCCATGTGTCTCACCTCCAAAGTTAGTCCACACCAATCGGATTGTAGTGACGCCTACAAGTCTTAGGCTCAGAACTGGATCTCGCAGGTTTGTCAGCAAAGGGTTTCGGATCTAGATCTGGACATAAGATCTTGATCAAGATTAGGATATACAGATGGAAGAAACAGATCACAGGACTTGTGTGATCGGAACAGGGCTCGACCAGGTTGGGTTCGGTCAGCTCAGGGTTCGGTCGAGTTTGGTTCGGGCGACTTGGGGTTTGGGGCGAAAACTTTTGGGGCGATTTTGTAGTTAATAATACTTGTGCAAAAATCTGATTTTCTCTCTTGTAAAAATCGACTTCTCTCAAATTTTCAGCAAAATAATTTTCTCTCAAAATTTTCTGAATTCACTTTTTATGAAGAGAAGAGAAGGAATATATTTATAGGAGAAGAGTCCTTCTCTAAAAAGATATCTCCTTCCCTTGTCTATCAAATCTTCATTCCTTATCAAGTTAGGAATGTGAGATTTGATAGATCTCTTCTAACTTGCTCTCCAAGAAATAAAACTCTTTTTCCTCATTCATCAAAAATCGCCCACTCCATTATTTCTAGTTAATTGCAAAATCAACCCCATAATTATCCAATATTAAAATTGGTTAATTATTTATTCTTCCAATTAATTAACTACTTTAATTAATTTCCATAATTAATCAGATGACTCTAATTAATTAATTAAACATTAATTAATTAGACATCTAATTAATAATCTCCAATTGAATTAATACCATAATTCAATTACTTTGATTTAACAACTTTAAATCATTTGCTTTTCCTTTAAGACAGTCACCGTCCAATTGTATTGTGTGTGACCCTCTGGGTTCACCATCAACTGGCAGCAGGCCCACGACTTTCGTGATTTAATTAACGAGCAATTAAATGCTCCGATCAATTAAACAACTTTTAATTGACCACTCCTAGAATTAATTTCCCCATCAATTTAGGAGTACCCACACTTCATGGTCGATGTCTAGCCACAAGCCCATGAAGCCCAATCAAAGGTGAATTTATTATTGTGAACCTCACCTCTTATAATTGCCATGTACATACGGTCCTTCCACGATGATTTCCCGATCGAGACCTAGGGTGTGTGAATTGATCGGCACCTCTAATTATCTCGATACTGTACTTTCTAATTCTGGATAATAATTCCGGTGTGACTGCTAAATTTGGAAATACTTTCCAAATTCATCACCAACCATGGCCATGGATTTCTAGGAACATATTATCGAAGAACGTACAGGAAATACTCTCATCTTATCAGGATGAGTCGATAGATCCTTTCTTAGTACTAACCACTCGCGTACAGTCATGTACGCACCCAACTTAGGCACTTTGTGGCCAGGCTACGTGACCAGTACCTAAATCTAAGTACGCACACTTGTGCACCGAATTCGCCCTAGCACCTCAAGTCTAAGGACTAAATCGTACACTATTATAAGCCTTGAGAAACATCCCATCACCGATATGCGTCATGCGCATCCACAATGGGTTTCTCTGTTCGGGTCGTTCGATGCATTCAATCCTCCATTGAACCACCTACTCATATGCACTGGCCTCAAATGCCTTGCTCATGAAACGCTACAAATTCACTCCATGTGAATCATGCATACTTGTACAAGTCTTGGCGATTCCTACGATACCCCGTCTCGTTCGGAATCTATGACTTGGAACGGTTTTAAGATCACGACCTTTGAGACTGTTTCATGATTGCACTCAGTACTGAAGTGAATCGTCCCATAGTCTATTGTGACCTTAGGATTTCATCCAATCGCTTAGATAAGTTCGCGAGAGATGAAGTTGGCCATTGTTCAATTTCACGTACTATGAATGAACGATCGTATTAATTATAAACCATAAGAAAATAGTACTTCAAAAAGCTAATTAATATTGGCTTGCTGGGCACTACTCTATCAATCTCCCACTTGCCCTAAAGCCAATCACAACATTTCTAAGACCCATCTATACCAAGATGTCCCTCGAACCATTTGTGAAAGAGCTTAATTAGTGGATCTGCTAAGTTTGTCTTTGTTTGAGATAACGTAGTACTTTTACGCGTCTCAGTTATCTATGACTTGTTCAATCATATGATATTGTGTTCAGATCATCGGTGAGATCTCGTTTCCCTTTCATTGAGCAATCGCCTTGTTTAAATCGGTTAAGATTATGACAGGCTTTTGCCATGCTAGGTTATTCATCCAATCATTGGACGAATGTTTCTCATCTAAACACTTTCTCTTGTGCAGCATCATAATGGTGCTATTATTCTGATTGAGTTGGCAATGGTATACTATTGGAATTTCTTCCAATTTACCTTCGCTCCATCGAGACAGAACAATTCATCCACTTCAGACTGGAAATCTCGAAATTTTAAATCCTTCGAGTTTTCAATTTTCCATTACTACCACAGACCTGCATTATATCCTTTAATTATCTTCGAGGATTGCTTTAATGGTAGTCCAGTGTCCTTTACTGGTGTTCGACTATCAGCAGCTCTTGAATGATCAGAGCATTTTGATGGGTCAGGTCTAGTACAAGGCATTGCATGCTACATGCAATCCAAATGCTAAAGCATAAGGTTTCTTGAGACATTTACTTCTTTACTTATTAAATTTAGGGCTCATTAAATAAGTAAGAGAGCTTTGTCTCTTTGGAACTAATCCTTTCTTGGATTCTTCCATATTGAATTTAATCAATATTTAGTCTTTGTACTTCGATTTGGTGAATTGCAACATCTACTTCGCTTTTATCTCCATAAATACGTATTGCCAGTACGTGAGATGTAATTCCAAATCATATCATGGAAAATTGCGTGAATAACACGCTTTCGTCTGTGCTTTTCTGATATTTTTATATCGTATGTGTAGATCAATATCTCGTTGCGTTGCGAATTTTAACTATGCTCCCACTGATCCTTTTGCACATTTGGAATCCATATGCCTTTTGACAAACTTCAACATTCTTGATTGACTTATCAAGTTGCATGTTCCATGTTCGGGAAAAAGTCACAGATTGACCTTTGGATTTGAATAGAGATCTTATCATCAATTTTCAATTGTGAGATGCAGGATTCATTTCCAATAAGTCATTCTTCGGCAGTGAAAAACCACCTTTCTATGGCTAATAGTTTCGAAATGGATTTTGACGTAGCAAACGGAGAAGGTACTTTCATTGGTCCTAGAAGGACTTTTGAAGAGTGACCTATCGCCATAAGGTGAGTCAAAGTTTCCACTTTGAATCTTATGGCTTCATGCCATATCCCTTAGTTCTTTTGTAATCTTGGATTAGAATCCAGTTTCTTAATTTCGTAAAATGGAATTTTGAGTTCCTTACGAATTGATCAGATTACTAATTTGTGCATGGATCGGTTCAGTAGGTTTCGGGGTTTACTCCCACTGTTTGTGGGGATGGGTCCAGTTCCTTGGACTTCATCAAGTTCTATGACGTCTCTTATTTCCTTTGACAAGTGTTTTGTCAACAGAGGAACAAGCTTCTTACGAGACACTTTCGTTTCTCTTTGTCGCAGAACAGGTATCCAATGGATTTCGTCGGATACCCCACAAACTTTATATGAATTAGATCTACCATCGAATTTCTCATATAAGGGTGTATTGCTATGTCTTAATGACATGGCGGTGTAAGAACTTACTTCAAAATACTAGACCAAGTACTTTTGAAGAGTCAGGGGAGGCTATCCCCTAATGTGAATATAGGAATTTAGCAAGATCACAGTTGAGAGTCGAACTATGTTTTATCAAAGCTCGATCTTCTTCTTTGATTTGCTTTGTTTAGAATTCTATTCTCCTTTAGATAATCGAGGATTTAGTTGCTTATGTTTCAGCAATTTTGATTAGATCAAATTGCTTTTGACATAATGCATCTAATTACTTCATTTCCAAAACATCTATTGAATTACTTCAATAGTTTCAGAATTGTACTTCTTTTGAATTAGTGCTTTTAGTTCTTATTGATTTGAAATGTTTGGAATGCCTAGCAATCCTTTATTTCGGTTATTAATCTTTTAAGACAAGATTTGAAAGTTCGGAGTTTTATCCAAGTTCCTTATTTCAAGAACAGTAGACAAAAACTTTCCTTTCGAATCTTTCTTTAGAAAAAATGTCCAAAATAAACATTTCAGTGAACGATTATCCAGGTTTTTCGATTCAGCATATAGTGTTCGAAGTTTTGATTTGTTTATCATTGTTTATTTCTATGTTTCAAAACATCAACATTTGTACAAAGTCAAATCGCTCTAATTAAATAAATTCCATTCTCAATGGTAAAGCAATAAAGTCTTGTACAAAATTTGAAATAATACTCAAAATAAACTAAAACTAAAAACTCATTGCTAATACGAAAAACTTTTTCTAAAAAGGAATGTCTAGGTTGAGTACTTCCTTGACCCAGTCCCTGAATTCGATTTCCCTCAACTCTCTCTGCGCTGCTTGCATCTTCCTTTCAAGGAATTTCCATCTTGCAGTTGGAGAGGGAATTGTTTCATCCGCTGTAAACTCTTTTATAGAAATGAAAGTTTTATCAGATGTCTTACATCAAAAGATTTAACAAATGTATAATTTAAAAAATCTTACCGTAGTTAAGTCTATCCAGGAATTCCTTTTCAGTAAGCTTTCCTATTTTCCTTTCGTGCATACACAGTGGGCAATTATCTTCATGCAGTCCAAGACCTCTTAGATGAGCTTGTTCATATTTGTCTAACAACTCATGCAATTGCTTTGTTTCAATTCCATCAAGCAGAATTTCACAGTGTTGCATGAAATGAGTGAAGATGTCAGAAAGACCATGTGTGGTAATTTCTATCTCATCTACGAGCATCAATCCGGCTCTAAGCCTTTTGAGTCGTTTGAACATCTTGGTTAAGTAACAACAATATTCCTTGACGTTATTATACTTAGCCATGGTCTTTTCTTGAAGATAATAGCACATCATAGCCCCCAAAGTATTTTCGCGTCTAACATTCATTAATACTCGTTTGAACGGAACAGTGGATGGTAAATGTCTAACAATAAAACAGACAACTATAAGCAGACAGGTTTAATATTAATACTTATAATTAACGAAATTTGGACTTTTTATAGAAAAAGTTCTCCCACTATTTTATCGAAACAATAACCCCTTCTAGTTTCGGGAAAAATCTATTTCCTAGTAGGTCTTGACGTCCCAGCAGCAATTAGTTGCACCCACGAATCGTGGCCATACAATTAATTCCCTAGGTAGGCATACTTATTGCCAATTGTGTCTACCACACAACCTTCAAGCTATTTTGCCTCGTTTTTCGCATTTATCTAGCACTGCTACATCATAAATGTTACTACGCGTTAAGTCTAACCCATTAATCATGATAAGAAACGGGCCCGGTCATGAATTCTCCGTAACTAGTTATCGGTCGATCTTCACGTCCCGACCAGTCCCTACCCTTGTCAAGTTTTATTAAAACTAGAATCAAGGAATTTCGTGCATTGCCCCTTTCTTCGACTCGGGTGCCAGACTCTGGATCACCTCTATCGATAAGTAGACAACATACACTAGTCCCTATTAATGGAAGGCTTGGATTTTATAAAACCTCATTTTATATTTAACCCAATATGACTTAATATTTATTCAAGAGGGGAATTTTTGGTTTTGAAAGTTTAAGGAAACTCTCCTCGAGATCTCACCGCTTCAATTATGCTTTATCTTTTATTTACGATCTAGATTCTTGCGCGTAAACACACAAGCAATCATAAATCGACTAATAAATAAAAGCCATACAAGCCTAGCATGCATACTACCACAATATGTTTTCGATCGGGAGCCTCCTATGCAGGCCATCATCGAGCCAATGATGTTGGCCCAATTGGTCAATCTAAAGGGTTTGTAAATGGGCCTATGCTATTACACAATGTACCATGCATACATGGCCTTCAATTCTTCTTGGGCTCCCACCTTGCTTGTAAACGGGCCTCCATCCTAGACAAGGAAAGCAGTAAAGCCCTATTCTATCACAAAGGCTCAAAGTGGCCCAAAGTAATAACAGGCTCGCAGGCCCAATAAAAAACACGCATTAAATTAAACCAATCACATCTAACCTAAGGTCAAGGCTCGGCGCGATCGAAAACCAAGTAAGCAGTTCACGTAGAGCAAGAAACATGCAAACAACTTTTTACGTATTTCTTTCTTAATTTTAAAACTACCTTTTAAAACTAACCTCCTATGATTCTTGTTTTTTAGTCACTACTAATTATGACAAATAAATTCTCGGATAAATAAAAACAAGTTTTCTGCCTCAAATAAAGATTCTGATTTTTCAACTTTTGAAAATTGCAGTTCAGCCCCTATACTTTTGGAAATTGCACTTTTGACCCCAAAACTTTTGAAAAGTTACAAAATACCCCCAAAACAATTTTAGGACAGAAGGACCAGAAAATAAAATTTTGAAATCCAGAAAATTTTCGAATTTGCAAACTGACCCCTGAATTTTTGGAAATTACAAAACAGTCCTTGAATTTTTGGAAATTGCAAAATGGTCCTAAAACCCGTGCGATCTAATTTCAGAAACAGCCCAGATTTTACAAAAATTTCCAGAAACAGAAAATTAATTTTCAGCCCTAATTTTGAGATATGCGATTATTTGCACAAAGAGTCCTGATTTTTCGAAAAACTATAAATTCGCCACAGATCTTAAAAGGAAATTTTACCCAATCATAGATCCAGTCATAACAAGCAAGAATCAATCAACAGAACATAATTATCACGCGTTCTCATACATACAATCAAGCATATACAGTGAAAACACATTATGTTCAGGCCTTTTCGTATAAAAACGTATGGAGTTGGCTCTGATACCACTGTTGGGATATTCTATCTAGGGGCTCGATTGTTAATACAACAAAGTGCGGAATTTAAAATTTTTCGAGGTCCCTATATGTCCCATAAATCTTTCTCCACAGTTTATTTATACGAAAAGCATGAATCAAACACTTAATTAAACATAGGGGGTTTAATCGCAATTTACCTCACCACGGATTTGTGGTGGTTTCCTCCATGTGTTTGGTTCGATCCACAGCTTGAGTGATCCATGTGTCTCACCTCCAAAGTTAGTCCACACCAATCGGATTGTAGTGACGTCTACAAGTCTTAGGCTCAGAACTGGATCTCGCAGGTTTGTCAGCAAAGGGTTTCGGATCTAGATCTGGACTTAAGATATTGATCAAGATTAGGAGATACAGATGGAAGAAACAGATCACAGGACTTGTTTGATCGGAACAGGGCTCGACCAGGTTGGGTTCGGTCAGCTCAGGGTTCGGTCGAGTTTGGTTCGAGCGACTTGGGGTTTGGGGCGAAAACTTTTGGGGCGATTTTGTAGTTAATAATACTTGTGCAAAAATCTGATTTTCTCTCTTGTAAAAATCGACTTCTCTCAAATTTTCAGCAAAATAAGTTTCTCTCAAAATTTTCTGAATTCACTTTTTATGAAGAGAAGAGAAGGAATATATTTGTAGGAGAAGAGTCCTTCTCTAAAAAGATATCTCCATCCCTTGTCTATCAAATCTTCATTCCTTATCAAGTTAGGAATGTGAGATTTGATAGATCTCTTCTAACTTGCTCTCCAAGAAATAAAACTCTTTTTCCTCATTCATCAAAAATCGCCCACTCCCTTATTTCTAGTTAATTGCAAAATTAACCCCATAATTATTCAATATTAAAATTGGTTAATTATTTATTCTTCCAATTAATTAACTACTTTAATTAATTTCCATAATTAATCAGATGACACTAATTAATTAATTAAACATTAATTAATTAGACATCTAATTAATAATCTCCAATTGAATTAATACCATAATTCAATTACTTTGATTTAACAACTTTAAATCATTTGTTTTTCGATTAAGACAGTCACCGTCCAATTGTATTGTGTGTGACCCTCTGGGTTCACCATCAACTGGCAGCAGGCCCACGACTTTCGTGATTTAATTAACGAGCAATTAAATGCTCCGATCAATTAAACAACTTTTATCCACTCCTAGAATTAATTTCCCTATCAATTTAGGAGTACCCACACTTCATGGTCGATGTCTAGCCACAAGCCCATGAAGCCCAATCAAAGGTGAATTTATTATTGTGAACCTCACCTCTTATAATTGCCATGTACATACGGTCCTTCCACGATGATTTCCCGATCGAGACCTAGGGTGTGTGAATTGATCGGCACCTCTAATTATCTCGATACTATACTTTCTAATTCTGGATAATAATTCCGGTGTGACTGCTAAATTTGAAAATACTTTCCAAATTCGTCACCAACCATGGCCATGGATTTCTAGGAACATATTATCGAAGAACGTACAGGAAATACTCTCATCTTATCAGGATGAGTCGATAGATCCTTTCTTAGTACTAACCACTCGCGTACAGTCATGTACGCACCCAACTTAGGCACTTTGTGGCCAGGCTACGTGACCAGTACCTAAATCTAAGTACGCACACTTGTGCACCGAATCCGCCCTAGCACCTCAAGTCTAAGGACTAAATCGTACACTATTATGAGCCTTGAGAAACATCCCATCACCGATATGCGTCATGCGCTTCCACAATGGGTTTCTCTGTTCGGGTTGTTCGATGCATTCAATCCTCCATTGAACCACTTACTCATATGAACTGGCCTCAAATGCCTTGCTCATGAAACGCTACAAATTCACTCCATGTGAATCATGCATACTTGTACAAGTCTTGGCGATTCCTACGATACCCCGTCTCGTTCGGAATCTATGACTTGGAACGGTTTTAAGATCACGACCATTGAGACTGTTTCATGATTGCACTCAGTACTGAAGTGAATCGTCCCATAGTCTATTGTGACTTTAGGATTTCATCCAATCGCTTAGATAAGTTCGCGAGAGATGAAGTTGGCCATTGTTCAATTTCACGTACTATGAATGAACGGTCGTATTAATTATAAACCATAAGAAAATAGTACTTCAACAAGCTAATTAATATTGGCTTGCTGGGCACTACTCTATCAAGAGCATGCTGCTAAGCTCTCCTGGAGTTCTGTGGTTCTGGGCCACGGGTTTTGAACGGATCTTAAGCGTTGCTCAAGTCGTTCTTGTACCATCTTTTTGATTTCTGTTTTCGAGAATCGCATTGTTCTTGCACGATTCAGGATCGCCCCGCCAGCGTCATCCTCGATGGGGATTATGGTGTGTTCCTTTGATTCGTTGCGTTGTGGTCTCCTTCGATCCATTTTTCTTCGGACGTTGTCATCCGAGGGTTTTGAATTCCCCTGCTGCGGACTGTGTAGCGAGCGTCGCTCGCTCGCCGGGCTATCAGCTTGCCTTGGCGTTCTTTGAGCAGGATTTGCCCTAGCAGTTCTAATGTTTTGAGGAACTTGTTCGAGTACGAGTAATTCCTCTGGGGAGAGTGATTTAAGGAGCATAGCGATCTGTCGAAATTTCTCCTGAGCATCTGACAGGGGGATCGGGATCGTTGGAGCCGCGTGTTCTTCCGGTACTGTGCCAGTAGGGATCCTTTGTGGTTCCACCCGATTCTGATGATGCTCATGATGTTGCTGATTATCGTTGGATACAGGGGCGTTATTATCGGTATTGCCCCGCGGATCCTCAGACGCATCCTGTTGGTTGGTCGTGTTACTTCTTGCTCCGTTACGAGTGCTCTTCCTTGGGCGAGCCATATGTCGATCGAATAATTAACCTAGCCCCTCGGTGGGCGCCAACTGATTTAACCGGATTTCGTCGGGTTAATTATATCAGTGAATATGGGATATTGGGGGTTCTCAATATTAATGATTTAAGGGGCTCTGTTACTTTATTCAGGATGGATCAATCTCAAAGAAGAACAATTTTGAGGGAACAACAAGTAATTATCATAACCAACGTAAAAATCATATGAATATGAAGAGAAAGCTCTTTTCTTATTGAATAATCTTGGATTCTGCTGTTTATGCAGGATTTAGTGGCGCATTTTCCGTGTACTCGACGTGTCTAATACAATGATTAACTAGGTATTTATATCATACTAAACCTAGCATTACAAGGAAACATAATCCTAATAGGACTCGGCCCAATTATCCTTTTTGAGTCCGGAGTGTAGTCTTCTTGTCGAAGAGAGTTGTATTCGTCCGGGTCGATAAGATGATCCCGAACTGACTTGTCTGGTCGAACCGTTTTTTATTCTTCAGTCGATCCGCACATTATAAGGTGTGTGAAATAGCCCCCATCAACTGCCACTGTTGGAGGAAAGAAGATTTGTGTTTCTGCTGCTGTTTTGAGTGAAGTTTATGGGCTAACAAACGAAGGAGGAGATGTGACAGACCTAGGGTCTGAAAAGGAGGAAGAATTCTGGCTGATTTGTGCGAAGGAAGGGGAGGATATGACAGGAACTCTGATGAAGACTCAAGTGAAAAATGAGTATCAGAGGTTCGCTGACATTATTGCTAAGATGCTGGACTGCAGCACTTGTTCTTTGGATGGTTTCCCCAGAAGGAGATATTACACTATGATTTGCATATACTATGGGTTGAAAATCAACTGGGCTGCTCATATATTTGATCTACTGTGTGATAAGAAGGTCAAGTATGGTATTCTACTCAGTCATCTGTTTTTAAGCCTGGGATGTCCTTTGGGAAGTGGAAAGACTATTCATGGAGGCAAGGAATTCAAACTGTATGAGCCAGTTAGAAGTATGGGCACTTCTAAGAGAAAGGCTCCTGCTAAGGCTACTAAGGCTCCTGCCAAGAAAAGCAAGAAAACTGGTCAGACCAGTGGGTCTGCTGATCAAACAGTGACCACCACTGTTGAAGCTGGATCAGCTGAGCCAGAGATTAAAGTTTCTAACAAATTAGTTAGTGACTTTACTAAAGAAGTTGAAGAGATGGAGACTGGATCATCTCCAGAAAGGACAGAATTAGAGGAAGTTGTTCCTCTTCAACCTGCTAAGAGAATGAGGACAAGGAGCGCTGCTAAAGGACCTCCTCAATCTAAACCCTCAAGAAAAATTGCCAAGTCTAAGGCAAAGAGAAAAGTCACATTCTCTGAATAACCAACTGAAACAGTGAGGGAGATACCAGCAACAGCAGAGAGACCGATTATCATTGAAGAACCTGCTGCTGAGTCTGCTGGAGACTCATCTGTTGCACTGTCTGCTGAGGTTAGGGAAGAACAGCGGACTGGCACAACAAATAATGGGAATGCACTGCTTCTGCACCCTACTCCTGTTGCTGCCACTCCACTTCAAACTGTGGAAAGTCCTGAAGCTAAGAAGCTAAGGACTGGTAAGATTGTGATTCCTTACCTCACTGCTGCCGAAAAGAAGAAATTAGATGAGGCAGAGAGAAAAAGGAAGGCCGCAGAAAAGGCTGAGGAAGATCGCCTAAAGGCCCTTGAGCTCAAAAGACTGGAGGAAGAGGCCAGTAAGATGACTCAAGCACAAAGAGATGGTGTTGAAGCAGCTGAGTTGGCTGCTGCTATTGAAGCAAGTACTAAGGACTCTCATGGTCCAAAGCATACTGGTGGCATTGTAATTGGTGAACAGAGAGATCCCTCCAAGCCCAAGCCAGTCATGCCTACTCCAGCAATACAACCTAAGAGAAGAGCAGAGGTAAAATTGGCACTGGAGATTGTCAGAGATGACCCTACTACTTTTGAAGAGTTTATTGCAAGGTTGGATGCTGAGAATGAAAAGATCACTCGTCTGACGATGTTCAATAAAGAGAAGATCAGATATAACAGATGGAGGGACTATCGTCTGAACAAGAGTAAAGATCAAATTGCAAGTTGGAAAGCCTTTGCTGATGAAGAAGCCTGGGTGCTAAAGTGGCTTGAGACAGGTTCAATAACTCAAGCATTAGACTCAGAATTCTTTTGGATAAATTGAGACTGAGGATCAGTCATGTTGTAAAGGCCGAAGCAAAGAAGATATATGAATCCGTTGCTGAGGAGTATGCTGACAATGAAGATCTTAAGGAACGATCAATCAAACTGGCCGTTTCACAAACAATGGAAACTTGGGCCAAAAAGACTAGGAAGATGAGGGGACAACCAAGCACTATGATTCCCCTTCCAAGTCTGAAATAGATTGTGTATGGACCTACTATTAGGCCATATGAAGAACTACCTGAGGATCCTATCTCTTCTTTTGTTCCAATAGATAATTTAACTTGGATCACTCATAGGACTGCTTTGGATGAAGCTGGCACAAGGCGCACCATTATCAATGTTAAGAAGATCCAAGCACCTCCTGCTGATCAAAGTAAAGAGAAAGAAGGCACTTCTGATGTTGCGGATCAAGACAAAGGAAAAGAGGGTACTTCTGACCCTGCTGATCAGAACAAAGAGAAAGAAAAGGAAAGTACTTCTGATCTTGCTGATCAAAATAAAGAAAATGAGGACACCTCTGAACCATCTGATAAGATTAAGGAGAAGGAAAGCACTCCACATCCAGCTGATCAGATCAAGGAGAAGGAAGATACTTCTGAAAAAGCTGATCAGACTACGGAGAAGGAAAGCACTCCTAGTCAGGCTGAAGTAACCAAAGAAAAAGAGCCAACTACTGGTTCAGCAGATCAGATAACAGAAACAGAAACTCTTGCCTTACCTCCTATTCCCACTAATGTTGCTTCTACTTCTAATTATTTGCAACCATCTCTATTGGATTCAATTCAACAGATAATTTCAAGTTCAATGAAGGGATTAGAAGGGAAGATAACTGCTAATATGTTGACTGCCTTAAGTCAACCAACCCAGAAAGTTGCTGCTGTTCCAACCTCTCTGATAGAAGACACTGCTCAAAATGTGAAGTCTATCTGTCAAGATATGGATGTCATCAGGGCAAGGACTCAAAGTACAGCTGCTGGTTGGAGACAGGTTACAGAGACAGTTGAGATGGCCATTCAAGTTGAGGATGAAGCATTAGAAAATAGTGTTGGATAAGGATGAAGATGAAGGCACTGAAGACAAATTTAGAAGGGAGGTTTTGATGCATTCCAAAACTTCAAGATTGGCTAAGTATGGAGTAACTTAGCTGATGATCCCTTTGGAAGGAATTTTGACTAAGTAAAGAAGACATCAGAAGAGTCAAAGTTTCAAGGTCCAAGACTTCTGATCTGCTGAAGGAAAAACATCAGACTGATGAAGATCAGCCGACTCAAATCAGATTTGTTCAAGTTTGAGATCAGCCGAGTTCACCATCAGACTTGTATTTTCGTCAGCCAAGTGGAAAGGATCATAAAGTCTTCCCAACGGTAATAAATGCCCCTTGGTGTAATAAATGCTGAAGTACAAGGTTATTAAAGACAAATGATTGAAGAATCGCTTAGCATCAGCCGAGTGCATTTAATGCTGCCTGCAGAATAGTACTGTTTACAGTACGGACAGACTGCAAAAGAGCCGTTCGCGGAAGTTAAGGACCAGTACTCGAGGAATTTGAATACTGTCTCTCTTCAACGGATACTTTTCAATCCTCAAGTATAAATAGCTGAAAGAGACGAAGAAGAAGTAAGCAACACAATCTCTGAGAAATTTTCGAAGCAAAATTCTTTAAGTCTCAAGAACAGCTCACTCATCAGCTGAGTCATTTGTTGACGAAAGCAGAGTTGAAGAATCAAGAAAAATACATCTTCTGAGTGATTTTGTAAACAAGAGTGTTGTGCGGAGTTGTGATCCATCTTTGTGAGTGATCAAACTTCAGAGAATAGGTTTTCTGTGTGATTTCCTATTGCGAACTTGTGGTCGTTTCATTTGTTGTTCGACGCAAGCAGAGTATACTGTAAACTTTGTGATTATAGTATAACCCAGAATCTAAGTGATCTGGAAGAGTGGACTAAAGGATTTTTATCCATATAACCACTATAAAAATTACTTGTGTTTTTACATTGCTTTTCAAACTTGCATATTTGCTGATTACATAAAAACACATTAAGTTAACTGTTTGAAAAAGAATTCAAAGGAGTTTACAAAACTGGGGAAACATTTTTCAAACTGCTAAGACTACTTGTGAAAAACACTTTGAAAATCCGCTGCAAGTACTCTAAGTTTTAAAACTGATTTTAACAAAATCAGCTAAGTAATAATCAGACGAGTGGTCAACAAAACTGTTCAAAGATTTGTTCGCGAACAGAATTGTAACTAACTAATCTGATCAGCTTAGTCTGTTCAGTTGAGTGAAAGTTTTAGAGTTAAAATTCGAAGAAAATTTTTAAAGAGGTTTATTCACCCCCCCCCTCTAAACCTCTTCTGACCACTTGGGACCAACAAGTGGTATCAGAGCAGGTGGTTCATTAGAATCAGCTGCCTGATCAACGAGCTTGATCCAAGTGTTTTTCAAAGGTTTTCAAAACTTTTCAAAAGAGCATCTTTTTGAAAAATCAAAACTTTTTGAAAAATGGATTGTATCAGCCATGTTCCTCACATTGCTGGTATGTCTTTTGAAGACTGGAAGATTAGAATGGAAATCTTTCTAGCAGCTTACAATGATAACATGTACACATGTATCATTAAAGGTCCATTCAGATTCACAAAGACCATAAAAATAAATGAAATAGATACGGTTGTGGAAAAAGACCTTCATGAGATGACTCTAGAGGAAATAAAGCTTTACAATCTAGATAAAGTTGGGAGATTCATCATGACTAAAGCCCTGGATAATGATCGGTTTGACAAGGTCAAACACTGCAAAACTGCAAAGGAGATGTGGGACAAAGTCAGAGATATGAGCGAAGGCAATGATGCCATTAAAGAGCATCAGCTCACTGTTGCCTTGGAGAAACTTGACAACTTCAAGATGAAGTCTGGAGAAACCATTGACCAGATGGACACCAGATTCACCAGAACTCTGAATGAAGTTTTAAAGTTGGGAAAGACCTTCACTGACAAAGAGATCACTGTCAGAGTGCTAAAGGCCCTACCCCCAAAGTTCAACATGAAAGTGACAGCAATGGAAGAATCAAGGGATTTGGGAAAAATCTCTCTTACTGAGCTGTTTTCTGTACTCAAGGCATTCGAGTATAAACTGCCTAGGATGGGAATTGAATAAACCTCAACTTCAGGACCCACAGCTGCACTGGTTGCTGCTGAAAATCAAAGAAGACCAGCTCAAAGAAGTATAGAAGTGGACTCATCTGATGAAGCCACAATACTCAACAAGAAGGAGTACACTGCTGGAGATGTTGCACTGTTGATGAACAATTTCAAGAAGTTCTACAAGAGAAAAATGAAGAACAAATACAACAATGCTTCTACTTCTAAACCTAATTTTTCTTCTCAAGAAAAAGATGATTATAAAGCAAAATTAATGTGTTACAACTGCAGGAAATTGGGACACTTCATCAAAGACTGCCCATATCCAAAAGCAGAAAAGTACACTGAAGAGGAGAAGAAAATGAGAAAAGAAAGAAAGCATCAGAGAGGCAAGGAAATGATGGCTGAAGCAGAAAAGCTTGCTGCTGTCTACTCATCTGATTCAGATTCAGACACGTCTGATGAAGAATCGTCTGATGAAGAAAAACCTGCTCTCCTCTGCCTGATGGCCAAGGAATCTGATGACTCAGAGGATGAGGTAACTCCTCAAGATAATGAACTATTTAATTCTCTAGAGCAAATGATGTTGAATAATACTACTATTGCTGGAGAATTTGTTAAGCTTAAGGAAGAGATGATATTGCTAAAAGAGCAAAATAGTTCACTGAAACTTTTAGCTGAAAAGCCGAAAGAATCAGCTGAATATAAACAGCTTGAGCAAGAGCATGAATCTCTGAAAGCTGAATGTGAGGTCTATAAAGGAAAAATCATGGAACTTGAGAAAATCATTGAGTCTCATGATAAGTCAACTGTTGCATCCATGCATACATCTAGTAAACAGGAGACACCTTTAGAAAAGGATAAACTAGAATTGAACCATACTGAAAAATTCATTTCTGCTGACAATAGTAAGGTCATTCTGTATGTTCAAACTTCTAAACCTACCTCATCTGAGAAAGTGGTAAAGGAGAAGAAATCTCCTAAGGCTAAAAAGAGCAAAGAGCCTAGTGTAGGAAAACAGACTAGTAAGACTAAACAGAAGAGTCCTAGGAAGTCATCTGATAAGGCTAAAACTAATCAGACTTGTTGGATGAAGATGAAGATGAAAGAAGACAAGTAATTAAGGGAAGGTTTTGATGATTTCCAAAACATCATAATCAGCTAAGTATGGAAAGCTTAGTTCCCTTAGAAGAATTTTGAGCTGGTAAAAGAAGACATCAGAAGAGTTCAAAGTTCAAAGCTCAGAAGACTAGTGATCTCTTGCTGGATCAGCGAACAGAAGGGTAGATCATCAGCCGAGTCAAATCAGATGAGTTCAGTATTTGATCAGCAGAGTATCTATCAGCAGAGTCGTTTTGATCAGCAGAGCAGAAGAGGTCAAGAGATTAGTCCAACGGTAATAAATGCACTTGGTGTAATAAATGCTGTAAGAAAAGGGTAGTAATGGCAAATGATTGAAGATATCCTCGGATCAGCAGAGTGCATTAAATGCAGCATTAAATGCGATGGACAGAAAGGTACTGTACACAGTACGGAATGCTGCAGGGAGCCGTTTCAAAAAGAGCTGAAGGATGGATTTGATTTGTGACTTGCCTTCAACGGTCATAATTTCATTTCCATGTATAAATAGAGCTGAATTTCAAATCGAGCAACAACAACAACAATCAGAGATCGAAATTTTGAAGCAGAATTTCTCTAAGTCTCAAAAGCTCGAACAGCTCACTCGTCTGGTGGAAGTCATCTGTTGACAGAAACCCAGTTGAAGAAATCAGAAAAACATTATCTGAGTGATTTTGTAATAGCTGAGTGTTGTGCGAAGTGAGAATCCATCTGTGTGAGTGATTCTACTTTAGAGGATAGGTTTTCTTTGTGAATCCCTATTGCGAGCTTACAGCCTTCTCATTAGTTGTTTAGGTGTAAGTGGAGAAATATTGTAATCTTTGTGATTATAGTATAACCCAGAATCTGTGTGATCTGGAAGAGTGGACTAAAGGATTTTTATCCATATAACCACTATAAAAATTCTTTGTGTTATCTTGCATTTAAAGTTTTCTTGCATATTTTAAAGTTTGCATTTTAAACACTTTGAATCAATTAAAAAGATTTTATAAGGAGTTTTAAACTGGGGATAAAATCTTTTTAGAACTTAGTTTACTTGTGAAAAACACTTTCAAACAATCCGCTGCAAGTATACTCTTGAAAAACTGTTTGCTGAAAAACAGCTAAGTCATTGTAAGAAGAGTGGTCAGTCGTCTGTTCAAGATTTGTTCACGATCAGACTAGTCTGCTTACTGTTCTTCATCAGCTTAGTCTGCTGACAGAAGACTGAAAAGTTTTTAAGTTCAAAAATTTTCAGAGGTCTATTCACCCCCCCCCCTCTAGACCTCATCTGACCACTTGGGACCAACAAGTGGTATCAGAGCAGGTGGTTCATTAGAATCAGCTGCCTGATCAACGAGCTTGATCCGAGTGTTTTTCAAAGGTTTTCAAAACTTTTCAAAAGAGCATTTTTTTTTGAAAAACAAAAACTTTTTGAAAAATGGATTGTATCAGCCATGTTCCCCACATTGCTGGTATGTCCTTTGAGGACTGGAAAATCAGAATGGAGATTTTCCTTGCTGCCTATAATGACAACATGCATACATGTATCATTAAAGGTCCATTCAGATTCACAAAGACCATAAAGATAAATGAAGTAGATACGGTTGTGGAGAAAGACCTTCATGAGATGACTCCAGAAGAGATAAAGCTTTACAATCTAGATAAAGTTGGGAGATTCATCATGACTAAAGCCCTGGATAATGATCGGTTTGACAAGGTCAAACATTGCAAAACCGCAAAGGAGATGTGGGACAAAGTCAGAGATATGAGCGAAGGCAATGATGCTATTAAAGAGCATCAGCTCAGTGTTGCATTGGAAAAGCTGGACAACTTCAAGATGAAGTCTGGAGAAACCATTGATCAGATGGATACCAGATTCACCAGAACGCTGAATGAAGTTTTGAAGCTGGGAAAGACTTTCACTGACAAAGAGATTTCTGTCAGAGTACTGAAGGCTCTACCATCCAAGTTCAACATGAAGGTGACAGCAATGGAAGAATCAAGAGATCTGGGCAAGATTTCTCTAACAGAGCTGTTCTCCGCACTCAAGGCTTATGAGTATAAACTGCCAAGAATGGGAATTGAAGAAACCTCAACTTCAGGACCCACAGCTGCACTTGTTGCTGCTGAAAACACCAGAAGACCAGCACAGAAAAGCAAAGAAGTGGACTCATCTGATGAAGCCACTCTACTCAACAAAAAGGAGTACACTGCTGGAGATGTAGCATTATTGATGAACAACTTCAAGAAGTTCTATAAGAGAAAAATGAAAAACAAATACAATCATGCTGCTTCTACTTCTAAACCTAACTCTTCTTCTCAGGATAAAGAGGATTATAAATCAAAACTGATGTGTTACAACTGCAGGAAATTGGGACACTTCATAAGAGACTGCCCATATCCAAAAGCAGAGAAGTACACTGAGGAAGAGAAGAAAATGAGAAAAGAAAGAAAGCATCAGAGAGCCAAGGCAATGATGGCTGAAGCAGAAAAGCCAGCTGCTGTCTACTCATCTGATTCAGACTCAGACTCGTCTGATGAAGAATCATCTGATGAAGAAAAACCTGCTCTCATGTGCCTGATGGCAAAGGAATCTGATGACTCCGAGGATGAGGTAACTCCTCAAGAAAATGAACTATTTAATTCTCTAGAGCAAATGATGTTGAATAATACTACTATTGCTGGAGAATTTGTTAAGCTTAAGGAAGAGATGAACTTGCTAAAAGAGCAAAATAGTTCACTGAAACTTTTAGCTGAAAAGCCTAAAGAATCAGCTGAATATAAACAGCTTGAGCAAGAGCATGAATCTCTGAAAGCTGAATGTGAGGTTTATAAAGGAAAAATCATGGAACTTGAGAAAATCATTGAGTCTCATGATAAGTCTACTGTTGCATCCATGCATACATCTAAGAAACAGGAGACACCTTTGGAAAAGGATAATCTAGAATTGAATCATACTGAAAAATTTATTTCTGCTGACAACAGTAAGGTCATTCTGTATGTTCAAACCTCTAGACCTACCTCATCTGAGAAAGTGGTAAAGGAGAAGAAATCTCCTAAGGCTAAAAAGAGCAAAGAGCCTAGTGTAGGAAATCAGACTAGTAAGACCAAACAGCAGAGTCCTAAGAAGTCTGCTGATAAAGCTAAAGTCAATCAGACTAGTGGTAAAACTAAGTCAAAAACAAATGAGCAAGCACCTAGTAAACCAAAGAAGCATAAGAATAAGAAAAATCAAAATGCTTGGTATGGAAATGAGTCATATTATGTGCAACCTGCTGCATATCATCCTATGTATCATGCACCTCAATTTCCTAATTACTATGCACCTTATCCTGCTCATCCAATGCATGCATATCCTGCATATCATGCACCTTACCCTGCTTATGAACATTATTCATATCATACTGATCATCAACATGACTTATCTGATAACTATGATAAAAATGAAACTGTTCATGCTCCTAAAACTCAGAAACCTAAGAAGCCTAAGACTTCAACATCTTGGGTTGTCAAGGGTGGAACTAATCCTTCAGGACCCTCTCAATAAGGGTACCTAAAACAATTTTATTTTTGTTTTGTAGGTTAGGATTAGGAGTAGGAATAAAGTAGAGAAGATTTGGTACTTGGACAGTGGTTGTTCAAGGCACATGTGTGGAAACATACATGAGTTGACTGATGCAGTTGCTGTGGATGGTCCAAAAGTCACTTTTGGAGACAGCAAAGAAGGCAAGATTAAAGCTAAAGGAAGATTAATCAAGGGAAACATAGAGATATCTGACGTCTCCTATGTTAAAGGACTAAAATATAATCTGCTGAGCATAAGTCAATTTTGTGACAAAGGATATTCAGTCATCTTCTCAACAGATAAGTGCTACGTTGAACAGATTGGTACAAAGAAGGTAATCCTATCTGGAAGACGACAAGGGAATATCTACATAGTTGACTGGAATTCTGTTGACAAGAATTCAAGTGTTTGTTTGGTGGCATCTGCACCAAGTGAAGTCAGTTGGCTATGGCACAAGAGGATGAATCATTTAAACTTCAAGACCATAAACAGATTAATCAAGAATGATTTGGTAGAAGGGATTCCAAAAGCAGTCATGAGCAAAGACAAGCTCTGTGATGCATGTCAGAAGGGTAAACAAATCAAGTCATCATTCAAAGAAAAGAAGCACCAATCTTCTGGAAGAATATTGGAGCTGTTGCATATGGACTTATTTGGACCCATTGATCCAGTCAGCAATGGTGGAAAGAAATACTGCCTAGCTGTTGTGGATGACTATTCAAGATACACTTGGGTGATTTTCATGAAGAAGAAAAGTGAAACCAAGGAACATCTTACCAATCTGATGGAACTGATCCAGAATGAAAAGAGTATTAAGATATTGAAGATCAGATCAGATAGAGGGACAGAGTTTACAAACTCTACTGTTGAAGAGTATTGTAACATGAAGGGAATACATCATGAGTATTCTGCTGCAAGAACCCCTCAACAGAATGGTGTTGCTGAAAGGAGAAACAGAACACTAAAAGAAGCTGTCAGAACCATGATAGTTGAAGCTAAACTGCCTCAAAGATTTTGGGCAGAAGCAACAAACACAGCATGCTTTACCCAGAACAGATGTATGATCAACAAAAATCAGAACAAGACTCCATATGAAGTTTGGAACAATAGAAAGCCAAACATTCACTACTTTAAGATTTTTGGTTGTAAATGTTTTGTATTAAATAATGGGAAAAATCACCTTACTGCATTTGCAGAAAAGGCTGATGAAGCTGTCTTTGTAGGATACTCATCTGTTAGTAAGGCTTATAGAGTTTTCAATAAAAGAACATTGCTAATAGAAGAATCTATCCATGTAGTATTTGATGAGCCAAGTCAATCTTCTGAAAAGAATCAAAGTGTAAATCAAGATCTGTCTGCTGATTTACAGAAGTTAGACGTTGGAAGAAATGAAGAATATGTTCCCATCATACTACCTAATCTAAGTTCAGCTGCTAACTCAAGTGCTGTTCAAAATCACAGTGCTGATTGTCTAACAGACGAGTTGCAAACAGCTGACAGACCAGAGACTGTTCAACAGACGGCAAATGTTCAACAGACTACTACTGGAACTCCAACAGTAGTGTTGCAAGATCATAACAGAGGACAACATCCTGATTTGCAGCCCGATCTCAGATGGCTCAAGAATCACCCTCCTGAATTAGTCATTGGTGATCCTTTAGATAGAGTGAAAACAAGAAGAGCTGCTGCACAAGATGCTATGTTTGTTACATTCCTATCTCAAATAGAGCCCAAACAGATTGAAGAAGCTCTCAATGATTCCTTCTGGATAGAAGCTATGCAAGAAGAGTTGAATCAATTTGAAAGGAATGAAGTCTGGTACTTAGTTCCTAGACCAAGTCATCAAAGAGTAATTGGCACTAAGTGGGTATTCAGAAATAAGATGAACGAAGATGGTGTTGTCACCAGAAACAAAGCAAGACTAGTGGCCAAGGGTTATTGTCAAGAAGAAGGAATTGACTTTGATGAAACTTTTGCACCAGTAGCAAGACTTGAAGCAATCAGACTGTTTCTTGCCTATGCTGCTCACAAGAACTTCACTGTCTATCAGATGGATGTGAAGTCTGCTTTTCTCAATGGAGAATTGCAAGAAGAAGTGTATGTTGAACAACCTCCAGGATTTGAAGTCTATCAAGAAGAGGACAAAGTATATCGTCTGAAGAAAGCCCTTTATGGACTGAAACAGGCTCCAAGAGCATGGTATGATACCCTATCTGATTTTCTTTTAATTAAAGGATTTCGAAAAGGTAAGGTAGACAAAACCTTGTTCACTATTGAATGGGAAAATCATATATTACTTGTGCAAATATATGTGGACGATATTATTTTTGGTTCAACTAACCAACAGATGTGTGATAAGTTCTCCAAGCTGATGCAGAATAAGTTTGAAATGAGCATGATGGGTGAACTTAACTACTTTCTTGGATTGCAAGTTAGACAGTTGCCTGATGGAATATTCATCAGCCAAGCAAAGTACACAAGAGATCTGTTCAAGAAATTTGGTATGGAAACTAGCTCAACAGCTACCATTCCTATGTCTACAAGTCTTCGTTTGGATAAAGATGAAGATGGCAAATCAGTGGACATAACCAAATATAGAGGCATTATTGGTTCATTGTTGTATCTAACAGCAAGCAGACCTGATATAATGTACTCAGTTGGAGTCTGTGCAAGATTTCAATCAAACCCCAAAGAATCTCATCTCTTAGCTGCCAAGAGGATATTGAAGTATGTTAAAGGCACTCAAGAATTGGGATTGTGGTATCCTAGAGAATCTGGATTTGAACTAGTTGGCTACTCAGATTCAGACCTTGCTGGCTGCAAGATTGACAGAAAGAGCACAACAGGTGCCTGTCAGTTCTTGGGCAGTCGTCTGATCTCATGGATGAGTAAGAAGCAAACCTCAGTTTCTATATCTACTGCTGAAGCTGAATATATAGCTGCTGGAGCCTGCTGTGCACAGATACTTTGGTTGAAACATCAACTAGAAGACTACAACATCAAGATCAGTGGAATACCAATCTACTGTGACAATACAAGTGCAATTTCACTTACTCAGAACACTACAAGTCATTCAAGGACTAAACATATTGAGATTAAACATCATTTCATTAGAGATCATGTGGAAAAAGGCAATGTTTTGATTGAGTATGTTCACACTGATAATCAGATTGCTGATATCTTCACCAAACCTCTAAGTGAAGCAAGGTTCTCAACTCTAAGAGCAGAGTTAGGATTACTTAACCTGGATGCATAAGCTGAGGGGGAACTCATCAGAAGACTGGAGTTCAACAGCTTAGTCATCAGTTATTTCATTCAAGAATTAACTCTCAACAGACTAGTTAACTTATGAATTCTTAAAGACAGGGGGAACGTGTAAGACTAGCGGTACTTCTGTTCTAAAGATGAAATCTGTTAATGACAGTTAGTTGAAGTTATGTTATCAAGAAGATGTGTTCTTAATTCTTGAAGATTGAAGATTATTTTATCTTGCTGGATTGACAAACAGCAAAGGAAGATTACTAGCTATTGGCATTCTCTAGTAATATCAGATAACAGATCACTCGTCTGTCAGATAAGTTTAACTCTACTCATCTGATACCTTATATAAGCATGGTCATAAAACGCATTATTAGTAACACGCTTTTATAAGTAAACAGATTAGTGTCGATAGAGTTTCCCGCCCATCTGACATTAAAATAATAAAATTGAAATCCGCGACTCTCATCCGCTCGATTAAAAACTGTCAGATTAGATCAACGGTTTAAATAAATCACGAAAACCAAATCAAAAGGAAACCTATAAAATCCGATCTGAACAGCATAGTCGTCTTACGCACTCAAAAATTCTCAAACTTTCTATCTCTCAAACCCTCTTGTTGCGAAAGTTCACTATTTTGCAGAATTTACTCACAAATCTCAGAAATGGACAAAGTTATTGAAGGAAGATACTTCAACTACAGCAAATTCCATTTCTCTGGCACCGATTTGATGCGCGCTTTACTGGAAAAGATCAAGGAAGCATCTTTGGTCCCAGTCTTGGAAGCACACGAAGATAGGGTTTATCTTGAAGATGTATACCACTTCTACACTTCCAGGGAGTTCAACGATGATGACACCGTTATGACTGCTGTCATAGGTGGTAAGAAAATCGCTGTATCTGCTGCTGTTCTTCATGAAATTTATAAGCTGACAGACAAGGGAGGAGATGTGACCTCGTTAGGGTCAGAAAAAGAAGAGGAATTTTGGAAAATTTGTGCTAAGAAGGGAGAGGAGATGACTGGGACTTTAATGAAGACCCAGCTGAAGGATGAATACCAAAGATTTGCTGATATCATAGCAAAGGTTTTGGATTGTGCTACGGGTTCTCTGGATGGCCTACCTAGAAGAAGGCTTCACACTATGATTTGCATTTACTATGGGATGAAAGTGAACTGGGCTGCTCATGTTTATGAGCTGTTAAGTGACAAAAGGCATTCTCATGCCATTCTGCTGAGTAACTTGTTTGCTTCTCTGCATTGCCCTATGGGTGGAGGAAAACAAACCCATGGAAGCAAAGAATTCAAACTCTACGAACCAGTGAGGCAACTGGTGGAAAAACCAAAGAGAAAAGCCTCCAAACAATCCAAGAAGACCCCTTCTAAGAAGAGCAAGAAGGAAGGTCAGACTAGTCAGTCTGCTGAGCCAACAGCACAGTCTGCTGTTGTGGCTGGATCAGCAGAGCCTGAAATTGAAGTCTCTAAGAAGGTGGTAGATGACTTCACTGTTGAAATTGAAAACATGAAGACAGGATCATCCTCTGAAGGAACTGAATCTGAAGAGGAAATTCCACTTCAAAGACTGAAGAGACTAAGGACTAGGAGTGAAGCAAGGGGACCTCCTACTGCCAACCCCCCTGCTGTCAAGAAAATTCCTAAGTCAAAGGCCAAGAGAAAGGTCACTTTCCCTGAAGAGCCTGCTGTAACTGTGAGGAAAACAACAACTGAGGCAGAAAGGCCATTAAATGTTGAAGAACCAGTTGTTGAAGCTACTAAGGCTGCTACTGCTGAGCCTGAAAGTGGTCCTACAGTTGAAATGACAACAGAAGCCTCAACTGCTGCACTATCTGCTGATGTGGAAAAGGAACAGCAGACTAGTACACAAATGGAGGGAGAAATTCTGTTAATACATCCTACTCCAGTTGCTGCAACACCTATCCAAGCAGTTGAAAGCCCTGAATCAAGAAGAAAGAGGTTAGGCAAAACCTCAACCTATGTAACTGCTGCAGAGAAGATGAAACTGGATGTTGCTGAAAAGCAAAGGATTGCTGCTGAGAAAGCAGAAGAAGATAGGCTGAAAAGCCTAGAGTTGAAAAGGCTGGAAGAAGAAGCCAGCAAAATGACTCAAAAGCAGAGAGATGCTTTTGAGGCAGCAGAGTTGGCTGCTGTCATTGAAGCAAGCCTCAAGGATGCTCATGGTCCTCAGCGTACTGGTGGGATAGTTATTGGTGAGCAAAGAGATCCAAATAAACCAATACCAGCTATGCCTGCACCCAAGATTAAGGAAAAGAGAAGAGAAGAAGTCAAACTGTCTCTTGAAATTGTCAGGGAAGACCCTGCAATTTTTGAAGAATTCCTTAGAAGACTGGATGCTGAAAATGAAAGAGTCAACCGTCTGACACTCTTCCATTCTGAAAAGATCAAATACAATAGATGGAGAGAATACAGATTAACAAAGAGTCCTGCTGAAATGGCTAAGTGGAAAGAATTCAAGGCTACAGAAGACTGGTTACTTAAATGGCTTGAGACAAATTCAACCATTCAAGCACTTGATTCAGAGTTCTTTCTGGACAGGTTGAGGATGAGAATATGTCATATAGTCAAGGAAGAGGCCAAGAAGATCTTTGCATCCATTCCTGAGGATTTTGATGACTCAGTAGATCTCAAAGAAAGATCTATCAAGTTGGCTATTGCTCAAGCAATGGAGCTTTGGGCCAAGAAAGCAAGGAAGTTAAGGGGACAACCAAGCTCACTGGTTCCACTTCCTAACATCAAGCATATTGTCTATGGACCAAACATCAAACCCTATGAAGAGCTGCCAGAGGAACCAACAACTACTTTTATTCCTCTTGACAACTTTACTTGGATTTGTAACAGGTCAGCAGTGGACAATGAAGGTTTGATGAGGACAGTTGAAACTGTCAAGAAGATTATATCACCTGCTGATAAAGAAGGAGCAGAGTCCTCTGATCAACCAAAGCAAATTGAGGGTACTTCAGACCCATCTGATCAAGACAAAGTGCAGGATGACAAGTCTGATGCTGCTGATGAATCAAAGAAGGAAGAAGAAATTCCAGCAGATCAGTTAAAGGAGAAAGAAGTTGCTGCTGAAGAAGATGATCAGGCTAAGGAGAAGGAAAGCACTCCAAGCCATGCTGGTGAACCAGCAGATCAGTCCCTTGCAATGATAACTCAACCATCAGAACAACATCTCAAGGAAACCGTTTCTGCTACTCCATCAGAAGATCCTTCAATATCTCAGAGTTCTCAAACAAATCTGTTGGATTCCATCCAACAACTGATTATCAAATCAATGAAGGAAATGAAGGAGGAGATAAAAGCAGAAGTGATAGCTGCTGTTCATCAACCTATTCAGAAGGTTGCTGCTACTGTTCCTACTGACTTACTGAAAGATACTGCTCAGAATGTACAATCTATATGTCAGGATATGGATATACTCAGGAGAAGGACACAAAGCACCACTGAAGGTTGGAAGCAGATTGAACAGACTGTTGAATTGGCTCTCCAAGCAGAAGATGAAGTCATGGGCAACATGATGAAAGACTTCAATGCTTCATCAAATTGGATTTTAGGAACTCAAATCCAGTTGGGTGATCAAGGAGAAGACTTGCTCAAAGAAGTCAAGACTGTTAAAGCCAATCAACTTAACCAGCAAGCTCAGATCAATGCTATGGAAGAAAACATCAAGCTTCTATGTGATTCACTTCTAATCACACCAGTTGTGCCACAATATCCATCTGTCCCTGCTGATGATGACAAAAAGGGGGAAGAAAGGATATTTGGACAGCAAAGGGTTGATTTCCAAAGGGAAGGAAATCAAAATGCTGAGGAAACAGAAGTGTTAGAAGAATCTGAAGAGTCTGCTAATAATAGGAATGAAGCAGCAAATGAAGACACAAGCAGATTAGCAGATGAGAAGATCACTGAAGAAGAAGACCAAGCTGATGAGGAAGAATCTGAAGCAAAAGCTAAGTCAGACAAAGAACTAGCTGCTGCCAAAGATTCAGTTGAAGAACAGCTTGATCCTGATGTTAAAAAGAAGAAGCTAGAGCTGTTGATGCAGAAATTGGAAGTTGGAACCTCCAAGTCTGCTGAAGAAGAAAAGAAGACAGAAGACTAGCTTGGCTAGATTTTCTTTAAAAATTCTTGTAATCCTTTAGAGTATTTTGTACTTTTCATCTTTCAACTTGAAAAATGTAATCAGTTCTATATCTATAAAATTTGCAAGTTTGACTCCAACATATCATTTCTATCTCAGAAATTTTTGAGGATCAAAACTTTAGTTTAGGTACAGGTACTTAGCTGGAGTTTTGTCATCATCAAAAAGGGGGAAATTGTTGGATGAAGATGAAGATGAAAGAAGACAAGTAATTAAGGGAAGGTTTTGATGATTTCCAAAACATCATAATCAGCTAAGTATGGAAAGCTTAGTTCCCTTAGAAGAATTTTGAGCTGGTAAAAGAAGACATCAGAAGAGTTCAAAGTTCAAAGCTCAGAAGACTAGTGATCTCTTGCTGGATCAGCGAACAGAAGGGTAGATCATCAGCCGAGTCAAATCAGATGAGTTCAGTATTTGATCAGCAGAGTATCTATCAGCAGAGTCGTTTTGATCAGCAGAGCAGAAGAGGTCAAGAGATTAGTCCAACGGTAATAAATGCACTTGGTGTAATAAATGCTGTAAGAAAAGGGTAGTAATGGCAAATGATTGAAGATATCCTCGGATCAGCAGAGTGCATTAAATGCAGCATTAAATGCGATGGACAGAAAGGTACTGTACACAGTACGGAATGCTGCAGGGAGCCGTTTCAAAAAGAGCTGAAGGATGGATTTGATTTGTGACTTGCCTTCAACGGTCATAATTTCATTTCCATGTATAAATAGAGCTGAATTTCAAATCGAGCAACAACAACAACAATCAGAGATCGAAATTTTGAAGCAGAATTTCTCTAAGTCTCAAAAGCTCGAACAGCTCACTCGTCTGGTGGAAGTCATCTGTTGACAGAAACCCAGTTGAAGAAATCAGAAAAACATTATCTGAGTGATTTTGTAATAGCTGAGTGTTGTGCGAAGTGAGAATCCATCTGTGTGAGTGATTCTACTTTAGAGGATAGGTTTTCTTTGTGAATCCCTATTGCGAGCTTACAGCCTTCTCATTAGTTGTTTAGGTGTAAGTGGAGAAATATTGTAATCTTTGTGATTATAGTATAACCCAGAATCTGTGTGATCTGGAAGAGTGGACTAAAGGATTTTTATCCATATAACCACTATAAAAATTCTTTGTGTTATCTTGCATTTAAAGTTTTCTTGCATATTTTAAAGTTTGCATTTTAAACACTTTGAATCAATTAAAAAGATTTTATAAGGAGTTTTAAACTGGGGATAAAATCTTTTTAGAACTTAGTTTACTTGTGAAAAACACTTTCAAACAATCCGCTGCAAGTATACTCTTGAAAAACTGTTTGCTGAAAAACAGCTAAGTCATTGTAAGAAGAGTGGTCAGTCGTCTGTTCAAGATTTGTTCACGATCAGACTAGTCTGCTTACTGTTCTTCATCAGCTTAGTCTGCTGACAGAAGACTGAAAAGTTTTTAAGTTCAAAAATTTTCAGAGGTCTATTCACCCCCCCCCCCCTCTAGACCTCATCTGACCACTTGGGACCAACAAGACTAGTGATAAAGCTAAGTCGTCTGTTAAAGAGAAAGCATCTAGTAAACCAAAGAAGCATAAGAATAAGAAAAATCAAAATGCTTGGTATGGAAATGAGTCATATTATGTGCAACCTGCTGCATATCATCCTATGTATCATGCACCTCAATTTCCAGGTTACTATGCACCTTACCCTGCTCATCCAATGCATGCATACCCTGCTTATCATGCACCTTACCCTGCTTATGAACACTATTCTTATCATACTGATCATCAACATGACTTATCTGCTAATTATGATAGAAATGAAACTGTTCATGCTCCTGTCAAAACTCAGAAGCCTAAGAAGCCTAAGACATCAACATCTTGGGTTGTCAAAGGTGGAACTAATCCTTCAGGACCCTCTCAATAAGGGTACCTAAAACAATTTTATTTTTGTTTTGTAGGTTAGGATTAGGAGTAGGAGTAAAGTAGAGAAGATTTGGTACTTGGACAGTGGATGTTCAAGGCACATGTGTGGAAACATACATGAGTTGACCGATGCAGTTGCTGTGGATGGTCCAAGTGTTACATTTGGAGACAGCAAAGAAGGCAAGATTAAAGCTAAAGGAAGATTAATCAAGGGAAACATAGAGATATCTGACGTCTCATATGTTAAAGGCCTAAAGTATAATCTGCTGAGCATAAGTCAATTTTGTGACAAAGGATATTCTGTTATCTTCTCAACAGATAAGTGCTACGTTGAACAGATTGGTACAAAGAAGGTAATTTTATCTGGAAGAAGACAAGGAAATATCTACATAGTTGACTGGAATTCTGTTGACAAGAATTCAAGTGTTTGTTTGGTTGCATCTGCACCAAGTGAAGTTAGTTGGCTATGGCACAAGAGAATGAATCACTTAAACTTCAAGACCATAAACAGATTAATCAAGAATGATTTGGTAGAAGGGATTCCAAAAGCGGTCATGAGCAAAGACAAGCTCTGTGACGCATGTCAGAAGGGTAAACAAATCAAGTCATCTTTCAAAAGCAAAAAGCATCAATCTTCTGAAAGAATATTGGAGCTACTACATATGGACTTATTTGGACCCATTGATCCAGTCAGCAATGGTGGAAAGAAATACTGCCTAGCTGTTGTGGATGACTATTCAAGATATACTTGGGTGATTTTCATGAAGAAGAGAAGTGAAACCAAGGAACATCTTACCAATCTGATGGAACTGATCCAAAATGAGAAAAGTATCAAAATATTGAAGATCAGATCAGATAGAGGGACAGAGTTTACAAACTCTACTGTTGAAGAGTATTGTAATATCAAAGGAATACATCATGAGTATTCAGCTGCTAGAACCCCTCAACAGAATGGTGTTGCTGAAAGGAGAAACAGAACATTAAAGGAAGCTGTCAGAACCATGATAGCTGAAGCTAAAATGCCTCAAAGATTTTGGGCAGAAGCAACAAATACAGCATGCTTTACCCAAAACAGATGTATGATCAACAAAAATCAGAACAAGACTCCATATGAAGTTTGGAACAACAGAAAACCAAACATTCATTACTTTAAGATTTTTGGTTGTAAATGTTTTGTATTGAACAATGGGAAAAATCACCTTAATGCATTTGCAGAAAAGGCTGATGAAGCTGTCTTTGTAGGACACTCAACTGTTAGTAAGGCTTATAGAGTTTTCAATAAAAGAACATTACTAATAGAAGAATCTATCCATGTAGTATTTGATGAGCCAAGTCAATCTTCTGAAAAGAATCAAAATGTTAATCAAGATCTGTCTACTAATTTACAGAAGTTAGACATTGGAAGAAATGAAGAATATGTTCCCATCATACTACCTAATCTAAGTTCAGCTGCTAACTCAAGTGCTGTTCAAAATCACAGTGCTGATTGTCTAACAGACGAGTTGCAAACAGCTGACAGACCAGAGACTGTTCAACAGACTGCAAATGTTCAACAGACTACTACTGGAACTCCAACAGTAGTGTTGCAAGATCAAGACAGAGGACAACATCCTGATCTACAACCTGATCTAAGATGGCTCAAGAATCACCCACCTGAGTTAGTGATTGGTGATCCTTTAGATAGAGTGAAAACAAGAAGAGCTGCTGCACAAGATGCAATGTTTGTCACATTTCTATCTCAAATAGAACCTAAACAAATTGAAGAAGCTCTAAATGACTCCTTCTGGATAGAAGCTATGCAAGAAGAGTTGAATCAATTTGAAAGGAATGAAGTCTGGTACTTAGTTCCTAGACCAAGTCATCAAAGAGTTATTGGCACTAAATGGGTTTTCAGAAATAAGATGAATGAAGATGGTATTGTTACCAGAAACAAAGCAAGATTAGTGGCCAAGGGTTATTGTCAAGAAGAAGGAATTGACTTTGATGAGACTTTTGCACCAGTAGCAAGACTTGAAGCAATCAGACTGTTTCTTGCCTATGCTGCTTACAAGAACTTCACTGTCTATCAGATGGATGTGAAGTCTTCTTTTCTCAATGGAGAATTGCAAGAAGAGGTATATGTTGAACAACCTCCTGGATTTGAAGTCTATCAAGAAGAGGACAAGGTATATCGTCTGAAGAAAGCCCTCTATGGACTAAAACAGGCTCCAAGAGCATGGTATGATACCCTATCTGATTTTCTTTTAATTAAAGGATTTCGAAAAGGTAAGGTAGATAAAACCTTGTTCACAATTGAATGGGAAAATCATATATTACTTGTGCAAATATATGTGGACGATATTATTTTTGGTTCAACTAACCAACAGATGTGTGATAAGTTCTCCAAGCTGATGCAGAATAAGTTTGAAATGAGCATGATGGGTGAACTTAACTATTTTCTTGGATTGCAAGTTAGACAGTTGCCTAATGGAATATTCATCAGCCAAGCAAAGTACACAAGAGATCTGTTCAAGAAATTTGGTATGGAAACTAGCTCTACTGCTACCATTCCCATGTCTACAAGTCTTCGTTTGGATAAAGATGAAGATGGCAAATCAGTGGACATAACCAAATATAGAGGCATTATTGGTTCATTATTGTATCTAACAGCAAGTAGACCTGATATAATGTACTCAGTTGGAGTCTGTGCAAGATTTCAATCAAACCCCAAAGAATCTCATCTCTTAGCTGCCAAGAGGATATTGAAATACATTAAAGGCACTCAAGAATTGGGATTGTGGTATCCTAGAGAATCTGGATTTGAACTTATTGGTTATTCAGATTCAGACCTTGCTGGCTGCAAGATTGACAGAAAGAGCACAACAGGTGCCTGTCAGTTCTTAGGTAGTCGTCTGATCTCATGGATGAGTAAGAAACAGACTTCAGTTTCTATATCTACTGCTGAAGCTGAATATATAGCTGCTGGAGCTTGCTGTGCACAAATACTTTGGTTGAAACATCAACTAGAAGACTACAACATCAAGATCAGTGGAATTCCAATCTACTCTGATAATACAAGTGCAATCTTTATTACTCAGAATACTACAAGTCATTCAAGGACTAAGCACATTGCGATCAAGCATCACTTCATTAGAGATCATGTGGAAAAAGGCAATGTAATGATTGAGTATGTTCATACTGATAATCAGATTGCTGATATTTTCACAAAACCTTTAAGTGAAGTAAGGTTTTCAACTCTAAGAGCTGAGCTAGGACTACTTAATTTGGAAGCATAAGCTGAGGGGGAACTCATCAGAAGACTGAAGTTCAACAGCTTAGTTGTTCGTTATTATCTTCAAGGATTAACTCGCAACAGACTAGTTAACTTATGAATTCTTAAACTCAGGGGGAACGTGTAAGACTAGCGGTACTTCTGAATTTAAAGATGAAATTTGTTAATGACAGTTAGTTGAAGTTATGTTTTCATCAGAAGACTCAACTATCGAAGATTAAAGTTATTTTATCTAGCTGGATTGACAAACAGCTGAGGAAGGTTATCAGCTATTGGCATTCTCTGATAACAACTATGTCATTAGGACAGTAGTCCATCATATAAGTATTTATGTTACTCATCTGATTACTTTAATAAAAGCGGAACTATTTAAAACGTCTTATTCAAAATACGCTTTTATAAGTAACTGTTGGGCGGTACATATTCCCGCTCTTCATTAAATATCTTTTGAATTCGAAAAGTCGTAACTGACGCCGCACGATCAGCACTGACAGAAAAACGGATCCAACGGTTGGCGGATATCACGGAATTCAAGATACCCCAACTCTATAAATCCCCATCTGATCAGTCGAGTCGTTCTTTACGCACCTCAAACATTCAAAAGTACTTGTGAGAAAATTTACTTGCATTTCTCTGCATATTTCTCTCTGTTTTCCTAACCTTCAACAGATTAACAATGGCCGCTGAAGGTATTTTTCTCGTATATGATTCCTACTACCAATCTGGTACGACACTGATGAAAGAACTTCTGGAGAAGTTCAAATCTGCGAACTTGGTGAATTTTATGGAATATAATGAGGGAGTGATCTGGACTGATCAAGTGATGGAGTACTACAACACAGCAAAAGCTGACTACAACGCACTGGAGATTAAGGCTACAGTGGGAGGTAAATCTATCACTATTACTCCTGCTGTTTTGCACGAGACGTTTGGGCTTCCTAACAGTGGACGACATGACGTCACTGTACTGACGGAAGATAAGCACCAACAATTCTGGGCGATCTGCGCCAAAGAAGGAGAAGTAATGTCTGGAAACATAAGGAAAAGACAACTGAGAGATAAATATCAGTGGATGGCTGATATGGTAGCAAAGCTGATTGAGAACTGCACCTTCTCACTGGATGCTGTTACTATGAAGAGGTTCAGCATCATGGCTGCCATATACTATGGACTGGAGGTCAACTGGTCAATCATAGTCTGGTACATATTGGCTGATTTCCTTGAAGAGAAGAAAGGAAAAGGCCCCTCCACCAACCACAGAATCACACTCAGTTATCTACTGTCAAAACTGGGCTGTGACACAAAGAATGGAAAGGAGATCCACAAATCCAAGGCATTGTCCAAGTACATGCCTGTTCAGAAGAGGAAGGCTGGTGAGCCTGAAGAAGCTAATGTTGAGGAACCAAAAGAGGTTCCTGCCAAAAGGCAGAGGAAACTGGTCAAGACTGCTGACTTAGCTGCTGAGACCAAAAAGAAGAAGGCTGATGATGAGCCTAAGAAGAAAGAAACTAAGCAGATGGAGAAAATGACTTCTACTGCTGAAGCCACTAAAATCGTTGAAAACATAATTGCTGATGTAAGGACTGGATCCCCTGCATCACCATCAAGAACTCCATCAGCAGAGAGGCCTGCTGAAGGTATCTCTCAACGAACAAGAAGTCAACAGAGAGATACAGCTACAACCACTTACCGTGAAGGGAGAACCAAGAAGTCTGCTAGAAAGCAGATGACCTTTATAGAAGAAACAACGGACTTGGAGAATGTAGCTAGGGAAGACCCAGAAGCTGCTGAAAGGCCTGCTGAAACAGTTAAGACTGTTGTGACTGACAAAGCTGATGAGCAACAGCCAAGTCAAGTCACATCAACAGCTGAGGTTGCTCAACCTCAAGAAGATCCAGACATCCAAATCATTTATCCTATTGCTGCTGCTCCCCTATCATCTGCTGGTCCAGCTCCTGCTCCTATCGATAAAGGAAAGAGGAAGATAGTGCTTAAGAGAAAGAAAATCTCTAAAGCAGACAAGAAGGCAAGAGAGGAAGCTGAACAAAGGAAGCAAGATGAAGCTGAGGAAAAGAGGGCACTTGAGCTAAGCAAAGCTCAAGAAGCAAAGGATGAAGCCAGAAGGCGCATGTCTGAAGCAGAAAGGAAAGCTGTTGAGGATGCTGAAATGGAAATTGTTTTGGAATTGAGCAAAGTTGATGCCTATGGACCTGTCCATGGAGGTGGCATCAAGATTGGAGAAGGCAAAGATGGAGAAGACAAGAAAAAGATACTGTTGCCTGCCCCCAAAACCAAGTCAAAGGAAAAGTTTGAAGTTCGAAGAGCCTTTGAAATAGTGTATGCTGATAAGGAGCTGTTCAAGAAATTTGAGAAGTCTCTAGCATACTATGATCAAAAGCTCATGTTGAGGACTCTGTTCAACCAAGAAAAGCCAAGGTATATCAGTTGGAGGGACAACAGGCTGAACAAGTCAATAACAGAACTTCAAAGCATGAAGGAGTTAGCTGATGACGAACGATGGGTTCTAACTTGGCTGAAAACAAACTCCATTCAAAAGGCCCTTGATCCCAGCTATGTAAGAGATGTCATGCATAGTTATGCAAAAGGCTTTGCATTGGAGGAGGCCAAGAAGATTAAAAGCACCCTGCCTGATAAGAAGAAAAATTCTGAAGATGCTGAAGAAAGGGCAATTAAATTTGCTGTTATGACCTCCCTGAAGAGATGGGTAAAAAGGTCAAAATACCAGCAAGGCTGTTCAAGTGAATTGCCACTACTGCCAAGCATTCAGCAGATAATTTTTGGCAAGGAAGTTAAAGAGTTCAGTGAAGTGCCAAAGGGCAACAATGCTCCTGTTAACCCCTGGATCATTGTGAGGCAAATCAGACAAACAACTTGCTTCAATGATGATGGCACCATCACTAACTTATTTTACGATGATGTCACTGATGAACACAAGGAAGCTGATAAGTCCTTAGCTATTGAGCTGCAAGCTAAGACTTCTGAAGATCATCAGATGACGGATATGGAAGAAGTCCCTGTTCAACAGGCGACTGAAGAGAAGGAAGCTGATGCTGATGCTTCTGCTTCATCAGCTGATCAACACTCATCACTGATGGAAGCAATCCAGATGCTGATGGAAAACCAACTAAAGGAACTGGAAGACAAGCACAAGCAACAGCTATTGAAGGTTAAGGAGGAGCTGAAGGTTGAACTTAAGGCAGAGTTGGCGGAAACCAACAGACTTCAGCTGGAAACTGTTCAAGGATCAACAGAAGAGATCATCAAAAGAGAAATTGACAGTATTCCAATTCCTCAAGACAATTCATTGCAGTTAGTGCACAGCCTGAGAGATCTGAACCAAAATGTTGAAGATGTGAAGGGTGATGTGAATCATCTTCATACTGCTTCAAAAACAGCTGAGCACAAGATTGCTGATCTGACTGCAACCTTCATTCAAGTCAGTAAGGAAGAGAAGGAAATCAATCTAGGGATGTTACAAGAAGTGGCAAAGGCCTCACAGGAAGTTCAGAATGAACTTGCAACTATCAACCTTAACATTGACTACTTCAATGACAAGACTGACGTCATCAGCACTGATATTCATCATCTAACAGCAAGTCATGACGTTGTTAATCAGAACCTAGAGGCTTTGTGTGCTGGAGTGAAGATTCCAACAGTTGCTCTCAACCCTGCTGTTGCACCTTCTAATGTCATCAGAGTTGATGATGACAAAAAGGGGGAAGATAAAAGGGAAGAACCAGCTGAGGAACCAGCTAAGGAACCAGCTAAGGAATCTGCTGCTGAAGAACCAGCTAAGGAAACTGCTGCTGCAACAACTGAAGCCAAGGAAACTGAAGAAACAGCTGACAAGACTGAAGCTGACAAGACTGAAAAGCTTGGAAAGGTAGAAGAAGAAGGAAAGATTGAAAAAGAAACTACCAAGTACAAGAACACTGAATCTGCCAGGAAAGCAATGGAGCTTATTAGAGAACAACAACTTAAGGAGAAGATGGAAGCTGCCAAAGCAATCTTGGAAGAGGAAGCTGATGATGAAGAAGATGACGAAGAGTCATCTTATGAGTATGAGGAAGTGCTTGAAGGATCAGATGAAGAAGCTGATAGTTAGAATTTGTAAAATCTTTGTAATCAGTTTACTTTTATCTATTCTTCAGAAATCTCATCTGATGAACTTGTACATGTAATGCTTTTTCAAAATCAATAAAAAGTCAAGTTCAATCCAATATACTTTTTCTATCTCAGAAAATTTTGAGGATTACAATCTTTAGCATAGGTATTTGACAGGTACTTAGCTGAAGTTTTGTCATCATCAAAAAGGGGGAAATTGTTGGATAAGGATGAAGATGAAGGCACTGAAGACAAATTTAGAAGGGAGGTTTTGATGCATTCCATGATGGTAATGGTCCTAAGGTCAACCAAAACGCAGCGGATAACAAAAATTTTAAACGGGACAAAACGGCCCAAAAGTGCAACTACTTTGCAAGAAATCTTTGGAGACCTTCTACCATTACTATCCTAGGATCATCATGCATACAAAGTTCATATTAGAAGGAAAGATATCAAGTCATACCTCTCCCAATCTTGGGAGGTGAAGAGCCGCAAAGAATCGGGACAAGCAAGTAACACCCGAAACCTTCAAGAACCTCTAAGCTCACGGGTTCAACACCTCCAAGCTAGAATCTCCTCCTATAAGACTTCTTTCTTCAAGATCCTCAAGAATATCCACACCAAGATCTCCAAGTGTAGATCCTCCAAAGCTAGCCCACACACACAAGTGATAGCACATAAGGAGCAAAGAAGATGAACTAGATCTTGCAAATACACCCTCAATCTATTAGCTAGAATGAAGTAGTACTTGAATCAAGTTAGAAACTTGATGAAGGAAGAGAAAGAGATGAAGAAAACAACTTTTCTTTCTAGGGTTTGAGATAAATCCGAACACACACTAAAAGATGTAGTGTGTGTTTTTGTCTTGCTACTACTACACTTATGAATGAAGACAACATCTTATCTTTTGATCTTACGTGGTTTCGTTAGTTCGATCAAGGGTAGGATATATGACAATAATAACAATAAATAAAGTAAAGTGGAGATCAAATGTAATTGTATTTGAATTAATTGAGTACAAGTACAAATATTTAGGGTCCTACTCGAGCATTATTGGATGCCGTACAAGCTAGAGGGCGAAATCATAATAGATCTAAAGCCTATACTTCCAATTGTTTCCGAGCAGTAGCTTCGAGGAGGGAGCACCTGGAAAATCGTGTCCAGCATCATAAATGCACGGGGTATTTATAGCTGAAATTGGGGTTCAGGTGGTCCACCCACAGACATGCAATTCTTCGGCCCAGAAGTTTGGATCTAAGCTTGGCCCAACAGTAACTTTGGATACTGGGCTGCTGCGTATATACGGTATTCGGGCATCGAGGTCGGGAACGACTTTCCGAGATAAACACTGCTTGATCTCGTGTGATTGTATAGACAGGGCGGACGCCCGAGATATCCCTCATCAATACTCCCCCACTTCTCGAGCGCAAAGTAGAACTTAAGCTCGAAGAAGTATGCATAACCATTGATAAAGGAGTAGGATAAATCGATCTCGGCTTATTGTTTCGGGTATGCCTCATTAAAAACCTGACTCGGAAAAACCCTTTTGGGATAAAAACCGGTTCAGGGAAAAAGAGTGCATACTTGAACGATTTCTTAGTGGCGCAGTCTTAATATCATCCTCGTTGTTTGTGATGTGCATCTTTAACTCAGAAATTCCGGAAAGTATAGGGGCTGTAGTTGCAATTTCTGAAAATGCGACTCCAAATTTACCTTAAGAGAGTTCAATCGTCGCGGTTACTCGGGGACTGATTTGCAATTTCCCATTTTGTCTCTGTATATATAGTTATACAGAGGGTCGCTGTTCCTTACAAATACTGAGGAGAGAAGTTTAGATCGGAGCAGACGGGTCGATACATAAGTTTCATTAGCCATTTTTTAATCAGTCATATTATATTTATTATGTCGAGCCTAGTAAATTTGAAAGGAAAGTCTCCCTTAGAGGAGAATGAGGTCGATAACCGCAAGGGGAAAAATGTTGTGGAGAGTCGATCATCTGAAAACGAGAATCCGCAAAGCTCGGTTTCCGCTTCGGATTCCAGCGGAGAGGAGCGGGAGTCGAGCTCTGAAAGTGGAGATAGTGAAGACGAAAATTCCAATGAGGCGACAGTTTCCGAACGAGAAAATATAGAGGATGGGGAGCTTCCTTTGGGTAACAACGAGCAGCATAAATACAAATTGAACCGTAACGTAGTGATTACGATCTATAATTGGGAAGAGCCCTCGACTAGCGCAGCTCTAAATATGACAGAGGAGAGGGCAGATGAGATCGTCTGTTCCTATAAGGAGACAGACTTGGCGCAGTTGCAAGAAGAATTCGGTCGATATCTAGGCGCCGGTTTTAGATTGTGCTTCCCTCTCCCGATCAGCGAGTTACCGATCCTCCTGCCGGTTGCCAAGCCTTTTATTCCAAACACTTCCACTACGGCTTACGCATCCCCTTCCCTCCTTTGCTAGAAAGCCTTCTGGATGCTTTCAAGTTGGCTCCTTGCCAGATTTTACCAAATTCGATCGGCCTGATCATGGCTTTTTGCGTGTTGATGAAGGCTAAGGGGAAAAAGGCAACGTTTCAGAATTTTTGGCGGATATTCCAGATAAGCGCTTCCACCTCTTCAAACGCAGGTTACGTATACTTTTCTCAGAGGCCGAAGATTTCTATCTTATCGACCAACGTGAGTAGTAATCTGAAGGGATGGAAGCATGAGTTCTTCTTTGTCCGGGGGCCAGAGTTTCCGTCTTCTGAAGAAAATCCCGAGCCTACTCCCTTCGAGTGGCCTGGAGCCAAGGAGTGGATATATGGAAAACGCCGTCTCATGGGGAATATGAAAAATGAGATAACAGATAAATTTCTGCAATCTCTTCGTGCTGATCCTCATCAGACCGCTCTAATGACTCAAGAAGCAGTCTTGCGATTGGCCGAGCTCAGCAATTGCACTTTTCCTGCCGATCCGATCGAATACGGGAAAGCTCAGATCGATCCTGCTAACCCCCCTTCCACGTTGGCTGATATCGTTGACAAATTTCGTACATCGGTAGCTGGCCCGCACGTTGCTTCCTTTTCGAAAGGTAGTAAGGGTCGACCCCGTCCTCAAATGTCAACGAATCCTCGAAAAGCAAAAAAGTCCAAAGACGCGGTGGGGATTGCATCGACCTCGAGTGCTTTAGTGACTGTTCCCCCGATTACCCAAGCAGGAACCTCTCGGTGTAGGGCCGAGACGGCGGGGGTCTCCGATTTCCAGGGTTCCGGGATCCTTCGATCCGTTTTTCCGAACGTATCCTCCAATCCGAACGATGAGGGATTCAGTAATTATACTCTCCTGGAGAATCGTGCCAGAGAGATTTTGCAGGCCAGGATGAATCGTAAGAGAAGTAGCAATGTTCCTGAGTCCTCCAGGAGAGTCAAGCCCTTTGCTCGAGGGCCAGAACCTATACCATGTCGGGCTGGTCATTCCGAGCCAGATTTGGCAGATTTTATCGAGAATCATTTGCACGGACCGAGGGCGGCCGGATATCCAGACCATGGGACCATCGAATCTGATTTGGGCTCCGAGGGTGAGCATACGGTGGACAAGTCTCTCCGGATGTTCCTGGCCAGTAGATTCAGAGATGATACTATCCAATCTTTCGCTAAGAAAGATTTCGAGATACTTGGCGATTATGCCCATGCTCAACAAATGGTACTGTCTAATTCCGAAAGTTTCTAGCTTTTTTCCCTACAATCTTTATCTTGTGCTTTTACGTATCTTTTCCTTTACAGGCCGGAGACCTATTTATTCAAACTGCTCTTCGACTGTCCGTATTGAGCGAAGAGTCTCAGGCGGTACAGAAGGCCTTATACAATGTTCTGGAGGATGAGGCTGCGAAGACCAGTCAGCTAGAGGATGCCAAGATTAAGTTGTCCGAAATCGAGATTGAGCTTGAGAGGACTAAGAAAGAGTTGGAAGCAAAGAAAGCCTTAGAGGAGGAGGTGGAGAAATTAAAGCAGGAGCTTGAGCGAACCAAAGTGTCTGCCGAACAGTCCTATGAACGGGGTCAAAACGAAGCCAGGCTTCCCGCCATAAGAGAGTTCCTAAATTCTCCAATCCTCGATGCCTTAGTTCGGTTACGGTCGGGAGAAATCAATCAAGCCTTCTATTTCAAAGGAGCACAGCATCTCCTTACAGTTGCTAAGGTTGAAGGCTCCCTTGATGACTTCCTTCCTAAGATGAATCCTTACAAGAATATCTTTGGTAAAGATTACAAAGCGTCTTCCCTTCCTCCTAAGCTCGAGGAATTTGCCACTCACGAGTTTGCTCCATTTCTTGAGGAATTTGGTGCACCGATGCCTAATCCTGATGAGCTCGAAGCCCAATCCAAAAGCGAAGATGTGGATATTGAAGGGGATTCCCGTGATCGGAGTGAACAAGGCACCCCCTCTTCTGGTTCGAGTGGATCTGCGTCTGACGTACAAAGTCATGATGGAGGAGGTAGCAGCTCAGGCAAAGATGACTCTGACGGCTCGGGAAGCGGTAGTAGCGAATCAGAGAAAGAAGATAGATCGGACCGTGGTTCGGGCGTGAAAGAGTCCAACCAATAACGTTTGCTGTGTAATAGGACTAACTTAGCGAATCAATGTACTTGCTTACTTGTAATCTTTTCCTGTTGCCTATTTAGTGGGCACTTGAATATGAATCTATTTTCTTTATGCTATTTTTAGACCATGGCCTTTGATCTTTTACAACGTCACTCTTGCGTATTTAGCTGCGTCATTGGATCTTTTTTGGAAGTAGTGCTTTACCAATCATTGCGATTTTGCCTGATGTTGTTTCTCTTATAAGTAGCAAGGGCACTTTCGTTGCTTTCGCATTGATATCGTTCATAGTGTTCGGAGCTTTCTTAAAAATCAGTTCGGTTGGATTTTTACTCGAAGGTTGAGAGATGGATAAAAATTCGAACGCTCTTGTGATTTCTTCCATGCCTTTTTCCAGGCCAAGTGTTAGTAGAAAATCAAGAAAAAGAGATCGATCATCAATTACATCCACTAATTCTGACCAGCAAAACTTCCATGAGGGGAATAAACACTCGACCGTTGCCCTTCCTTCGTGCTTGAAAATTAGGGGCTCCAATAAGGGAATAAAAAAGGTTTCTTTTGCGGAAGATGTCACTGGGCACGTCTTTTCTCAATCCGTACCTTCAATGGTCAATGGATCTTTGTTTAAAAGGGACATAGCTCCTTTTGACAAGGTGTCTCACGAGAAAACCAACCTGACCCTTCTTCGATCCCGCGTTACTGTCTCCGAGGGTGACTCTTCGACTGGAGAATATTCCTCGTTCCTGTTTTATTCTGGGTTGGAAACTCTTGCCCAAGTAATTCTTTCTCACCCCTTTGTCATGACTGTTTAATCTCTTTATTTCTGTTATAACATATTTTCTTGTAAGTTCAGGCTAGGGTGGTCTTTTCTAAGCTTTATACATTGGCCAAACATGAGTTCGAGCAGCGGGTTTCTATTTCGCTTGAGCTTATCGGGAAGAAGATCGAGCTGGAACGTGCATTGGAAGCTAATCGATTTTTCAAGGAAAAGATATCTCAGGACAAGTTAAGTTCAGAATTGGAGAAACTCAAAGGTATTTACGAACGTGAGAAGAGACACTCTGAGCTTCGTGAGAAGGAGGCTTACATCCGCTGGTATACTGATCGTAGTACTTAAGTTCGAAAGATCCTTTCCGAAAATAATTTCGTTTAGTAACTCCGTGGTTTTCCTCCATATTATGAGTTAAGACTTCTCGTTGTAACACCACCCTTGTTGTAATGGTTTTCCTTTCTTGTTGTAGTATAACCCTTGTTGTAATGATATAATATTTGCTGTAATAATATTCTCCGTCTCTTTCTTTCTTCTCTTTTTTTTTTTTTTTTTTCTTTTTTTTTTTTTAATATCGAACTTCTCGGGAAGTGAAACGGTCAGAGCTTTAAATGCTCGTATCGTGGCCATTCATCCTGAGATATATGTACCGTTGATGCCGAATTCTTTCCCCTATATATAGCTTTCCACGTTATTCTTGTTTTTTACTCTTCTGTAAACATTTTATTCGATCGATATGGTTGTGTTTTTACCTCTGTCGATCGGCTCCCCGTTCCATTCATTGTCAGTAATTGAAATGTTCGAAGTTTTCATTCGAACCTTCTTTCCTCGTTTTGTTGGCAATCCTATTTGACAAATCTCTCGGCTAGGGTATCGACAGGCGAAAATAATTGCGACTAGGGTACCGGCAGGCGACCTGCTCTCTCTGATTCCAAATCCTTGAGGCGGGCTCGACTTCCTATATCCTGTTCTCCATCCAGTCGGGATAGTGGGTCCACAGCTGGAGAGGTTTTCCTATGTTCGATCTTCATGTCTTCGAGGCGACTTCCTGAAGGGTGTGGTCTTCGAACTTACTAGGAATGTCTCCAGCTGGAGTTGCTTCCCTGTTTCTCGACTTGGATCCTTATCAACCGACTTGCTGTGAAGCGTTGGATGAAGGGTAGAAGTGTAGCAGGCTTACTTTCCTTCTTCGGGCGTTCATAGGAATAAACATATGTAATAGGGTTGAACTATATGTAAAATATTCCGTCTTGAATGTAAATAAGAGTTCGTATGTAATTTGTCCGAAAGTTTATGAATGAGAATTTTCGTTTATTTTGCTGCCAAATCTTTCGTTGAATATCTCATAGTTTTGATCCTTTTCAGCACCATAGTCTTCGTTGGAGAGATAGTATGATAAAATTTAAATCGATCTCGAAAGTATTCTTGATTTAGGGGGTAATATCTTTTATTTATTTGATAATTTCGAGCTAAGGGGCGTAGCAGAGGCTTTCACCCTTAGTCGCATCTGGAGCATTTTTAGCCCTAGGGTCGTAGCAGAGGCTTTCACCCATTAATAATTTCGAATCTAAGGGGCATAGCAGAGGCTTCCACCCTTAGTCGTATTTAGAGCATTTTTAGCTCGAGGGTCATAGCAGAGGCTTTCACCCATTCAATAATTTCGATCTAAGGGGCATAGTAGAGGCTTTCACCCTTAGTCATTTACAGAGCAACTTTAGCTCGAGGGTCATAGCAGAGGCTTTCACCCATTCAATATTTTCGATCTAAGGGGCATAGCAGAGGCTTTCACCCTTAGTCGTTTTCAGAGCAACTTTAGCTCGAGGGTCATAGCAGAGGCTTTCACCCATTCAATACTTTCGATCTAAGGGGAATAGCAGAGGCTTTCACCCTTAGTCGTTTTCAGAGCAATTTTAGCTCGAGGGTCATAGCAGAGGCTTTCACCCATTCAATATTTTCGATCTAAGGGGCATAGCAGAGGCTTTCACCCTTAGTCGTTTTCAGAGCAATTTTAGCTCGAGGGTCATAGCAGAGGCTTTCACCCATTCAATAATTTCGATCTAAGGGGCATAGCAGAGGCTTTCACCCTTAGTCGTTTTCAGAGCAATTTTAGCTCGAGGGTCATAGCAGAGGCTTTCACCCATTCAATATTTTCGATCTAAGGGGCATAGCAGAGGCTTTCACCCTTAGTCGTTTTCAGAGCAATTTTAGCTCGAGGGTCATAGCAGAGGCTTTCACCCATTCAATATTTTCGATCTAAGGGGCATAGCAGAGGCTTTCACCCTTAGTCATTTTCAGAGCAATTTTAGCTCGAGGGTCATAGCAGAGGCTTTCACCCATTCAATATTTTCGATCTAAGGGGCATAGCAGAGGCTTTCACCCTTAGTCGTTTTCAGAGCAATTTTAGCTCGAGGGTCATAGCAGAGGCTTTCACCCATTCAATATTTTCGATCTAAGGGGCATAGCAGAGGCTTTCACCCTTAGTCATTTTCAGAGCAATTTTAGCTCGAGGGTCATAGCAGAGGCTTTCACCCATTCAATATTTTCGATCTAAGGGGCATAGCAGAGGCTTTCACCCTTAGTCGTTTTCAGAGCAATTTTAGCTCGAGGGTCATAGCAGAGGCTTTCACCCATTCAATATTTTCGATCTAAGGGGCATAGCAGAGGCTTTCACCCTTAGTCATTTTCAGAGCAATTTTAGCTCGAGGGTCATAGCAGAGGCTTTCACCCATTCAATATTTTCGATCTAAGGGGCATAGCAGAGGCTTTCACCCTTAGTCATTTTCAGAGCAATTTTAGCTCGAGGGTCATAGCAGAGGCTTTCACCCATTCAATATTTTCGATCTAAGGGGCATAGCAGAGGCTTTCACCCTTAGTCATTTTCAGAGCAATTTTAGCTCGAGGGTCATAGCAGAGGCTTTCACCCATTCAATATTTTCGATCTAAGGGGCATAGCAGAGGCTTTCACCCTTAGTCATTTTCAGAGCAATTTTAGCTCGAGGGTCATAGCAGAGGCTTTCACCCATTCAATATTTTCGATCTAAGGGGCATAGCAGAGACTTTCACCCTTAGTCATTTTCAGAGCAATTTTAGCTCGAGGGTCATAGCAGAGGCTTTCACCCATTCAATAGTTGGTGGAGAAAAACAGAGATTGATAAATATGAATATAGACCGAGAATATCGGGAATATAACGAATAAGTAAGAATGTAGATGAAACAAGCTTTCATTGAATAAGTATTCCGAATAACATTCCTCAAATAACTCAATTCTTCATTGAACACATATAGCTTGCCAAATAGTTATAGTGAGAGAAAACAGAACAAGAAAACTAAAAAGTAGAGGCCTAAACTGTAACTATCTTCCATAATATCTTCTTAAATTGACCGCATTCCAAGCTCGAGGCAGTATCTCCCCGTTAGGGCGAGCAATCTTGTAAGAACCTTTTCTTCCAACCTCTACGATCACGAAAGGACCCTCCCAATTGGGCTGTAGTTTGCCGACGTGCTTTGATACTTCCACTTTTTTGAGCACTAGATCCCCTACTTTGAAGGATCGAATCCTCACATTTCGATTATAAGCCTTTTCCATGTTGGCCTTGGCGGCTTGAATTTTCAACTTCGCGCGGTCCCTTCGAGCATCCGCGTGATCAACTTCCACTTGCCTCAGTGATTGGTTTTCTTCAGGATTATAGAATTCGACCCTGGGAGAAGGTATAAGGTTCTCGACTGGGATAACAGCCTCCGACCCATAAACCAAACTGAATGGAGTTTCTCCAGTTGCGGCTTTTACTGTTGTCCTGTTGGCCCATAATACTCCTGGTAGTTCATCCAGCCATTTTCCCTTTGCCTCCGATAAGCGCTTCTCCAGAGATCGAACAATTTCCCGGTTCACTACTTCAGTTTGTCCATTAGCTTGAGGGTGGCCAACAGATGCAAAGTTCTGTTGTATTCCGAATCTTTCACACCAGTCTGTTACCCTTTTTCCTGCAAACTGTGTTCCGTTGTCTGATATCAAAACCCTGGGGATTCCAAACCTGCATACTATATTTTTCCATAAAAAATTAATAACTTGAAATTGAGTGATTTTGGTCAAGGCAACACATTCGACCCACTTGCTGAAATATTCCACTGCCACTAGTACATAATTTTTTCTGGCTCGCGCAGTTGGGAAAGGTCCCACAATATCGATGCCCCATTTGTCGAAGGGCCAACAAATAGGAATCGAATGCATATGTTCGGCCGGTTGGTGTATCAAATTCGAATGAATTTGGCAGTGATGGCATTTTTTCACATACTCGACAGAATCAGAAAAAAGTGTAGGCCAATAATATCCAGATCTTGAGCATTTTAGAGCTAACGCTCGAGCGCCACAATGACTTCCTGCTTCCCCTTCATGAACTTCCCTTAATATGGCATTGTAGTGTGATTCGCGGATACATTTTAAGAGAATTCCCGAAGAGGACCGCTTATAGAGTTGATTTTCCATCAAAGTAAATGATGGCGCTCTATATTTAATTCTCCGAGCCTCATTTGCATCCTCCGGCAGTTTTCCGTCCCTAAGATAGGCGATAAGAGGGTCGCTCCATGACTCGCTCGGTTCTTCAATTTCCATAACATCAACTGGAGGGGCTGCATCTAGCTCGATGGCAGACATATTCGATAGCAGCCAAGTAATTGTTCTTTCAGTCTTTCCGTCGGCCAGTCCTGTAAATTTCGACAATATATCGGCCCAGAGATTCTCTTCTCTTGGTATCGGTTGAATATCAAATTTATCGAACTCTGAGATTAACTTCTTCACTTTGTTCAGATATTTAATCATGTTGAATTCTCTGGCTTCGTAAGTGCCTTTCACTTGTCTGTGAACAAGTTCCGAATCTGTTAGCACGACAATTGATTTTACCTTTGCCTTAATGGCCATCTCCAATCCGGCTATCAATGCTTCATATTCGGCCTCATTGTTGGTGATGACAAAATCCAAAGTTATCGCATAGCTCAGGTCTTCAGCATTGGGCCCTTGGAAGTGAATCCCAGCTCCACCACCTTCTTTGGTTGAAGATCCGTCCACGTGCATCAGCCAAACTTGATTGTTTGCTTCTTCCACCATACCTAATTCCGAGGTCGTTCCTTGTTTCCCGTTTGATATGTTGGTTGATTCAAGCACGAAATCGGCTAGCACTTGCGCCTTAACAGCGACTCGTGGTCGGTATTCAATTTCGAATTGGCTGAGCTCGACCGCCCACTTTATTAACCTACCTGAAGCTTCTGGTTTGGACAGAACCTGTCTTAAAGGCTGGTTAGTTAAAACAATGATTTTATACGTTTGAAAATAGGGCCTTAACCTCCGGGCTGCCACAATTAGGGCAAGAGCAAATTTTTCAATCTCCATATAGTTCTTTTCGGCACCCTGCAACAACTTACTCAAATAGTAAACTGGTTTGTGCTCAGCTTTATCTAGTTTGACCAGAACCGAGCTAATGGCTTCTTCTGACACAGCTATGTACAGATATAGGGGTTCCCCTTCAGATGGTTTTGCTAGCATGGGTGTCGAGGTTAAGTATGCTTTCAGTTCTTCGAAAGCCTTATCACATTCAGCGTTCCACTCGAACTTCTTAGATTTACGCAACAGTTTGAAGAAAGGTAAGCTCTTGTCCGCGGATCTGGAGATGAATCTATTCAACGAGATAATTTTTCCGATCAAACTTTGAACGTCTGAAAGTTTCCTTGGTGGATGGAGATCAGTTATTGCTCGGATTTTTTCTGGATTAGCTTCGATCCCCCTCTCATGAACTAAATACCCAAGAAACTTTCCTGATCGCACCCCGAATGTGCATTTCGCTGGATTTAACTTCATCCCATACTTCCTCAAAATTTCGAAGCACCTACCAAGATGTTTAATATGATCCTCTTCGGACATACTTTTTACGAGCATGTCATCTACATACACTTCCATGATTTCTCCTATTAATTCTTTGAACATCATATTGACCAATCTCTGATACGTTGCGCCGGCGTTCCTTAAACCAAAAGGCATAACGATGAAGCAGTACACTCCCCGTTCGGTGATGAATGCCGTTTTATCCTGATCTCTTTCGTTCATGAAGATCTGATAAAATCCTTGAAATGCGTCCATCATGCTAAACAACACAAATCCCGTAGTGGAGTCTACGAGCATGTCAATCCGAGGCAAGGGGTAAGGGTCCCTGGGACATAACTTGTTCAAATCGGTGAAATCGTTGCACATTCTCCATTTATTTTCGACCTTTTCCCCCTTAGAGACTAGGACCACATTACATAACCATTCGGTGAACTTTATCTCTTTTATCTGTCCTGCTGCTAACAATCTATCGACCTCCGCATTAATTATTTTGTCTTTCTCTCGCCCGTGATTACGCTTCTTCTGCCTTACTGGTTTAGCCCTCGGGTCAATATTTAAAGAATGCGTTATCACACGTGGGTCAATTCCCACTATGTCGTCCGAACTCCATGCGAAAACATCAACATTTTCCTGTAAGAATCCGACGAGCTTTGCTTCCATGTCATTACTTAGCTCCGTTCCTATTTTTGTGAATTTTTCTGGAGATCCAGGTACCAAATTCACTTTTTCGTGACCAGGTGCTTGCATACTCATGTCAATAATTCTTCCTTTCTTTCCATCCAGTCTTTCATAATCGGGAATCGGAGTTCCGAAGTTAGAGGTTAATTCGTTTATTTTCCTTTTGTTAGGGAGCTCGGGCTCCACCTTTTCTTTGATAGTTAAGGATGAACTGTAACATTCCCAAGCCATGTACTGGTCATTCCTCATTTCTCCGACTCCTCTCTCAGTTGGGAACTTTATTTTTTTATGGTAGGTAGATACGATAGCCTTAAAGGCATTCAGTGCAGGTCTTCCTAGAATGGCATTGTAAGCAAATGGCGTGTCCACGACTAGAAACTTGATCATTCTCGTGACATTCTTTGGTTTGAGCCCTAGAGTGGTGCTCAGAAGTATGGTCCCGAGCGGAATGATCTCCGATCCCCCGAAACCGACCAAGGGAGTAGTTACCTTATCCAAGTGTGGATGACAGAGATTCATTCTTGCAAGAGCTTCCGATGAAATTATGTTTGCCGAGCTCCCGTTGTCGACCAGCACTCTTTTGACCTCGAAGTTCGCAATTCTTAATGTTAATACCATGGAGAAATCTGGATCATCTTCATTCGTATCCCAACTAACGTCTGCGGGTCGATCCGCTTCGCTAAAGCTGATGACTTGATTCTCCATTGATGGAAATTCCAAAGATAGAACCTCCCTTTTTGCGGATACTCCTGCCCTGATTGATCTTAAAGTCCTTTTTCTGGCATTCCTACTATCTCCGCCTGCCGGTCCGCCTGCAATCATGTTGATCACACCGTTCGATTGTTCTTCTGCCTGATTCTGAATTTGCCTCTGCCGAGAGTTAAGTTTTCTCGGACTACGGGATCTGTAGCGATTGTTATAGTTGCCATTCTTAACAAATTCTTTGAGTTTTCCTTGGTTGATTAATTTTTCGATCTCGACCTTCAATTGATAACAATTTTCCGTACTGTGGCCTCTAGCTCGATGATATCGACAGTATTGGTCATATCCGGGCGCACCCGGCCTCGCCTGTGTGATTCTTTGGGCTTCCGGAATTAAATTCCCTTCTTCCAATACAGTCAACACCTCCTCCTTTGAACTGTTGAGCTCAGTAAACTGGATTTTACCCGGCCTTGGGGCTCTATTTCGATCATAAGGAGGTCCGTATGAGTGCGGTCCTTGGGGTGGCATATGCGGCTTAAAAGTGTTGATTCGCTGCCAAACGGATCCTTTACTCGGCCCTCCATAATCACTTGGTTTTGGGATCGGAGTCCGATCTTGTTTTTTGTTGAGATGAGACTTATCTAGATGTGAACTCTTCAATTTGTTCATCTCTTCCTGTATCATATACTTTTCAGCAATTTCCATTATCCGTTCGAAGGATTTTGGTTGCTTTCTGCATAACGCGTTCCCAAACTGTGTACTTCTAGTCAGCTCGAACATCAACGAGGACAGATATTCAATCTGCGGGGTATCCACTTTCAAGAGCTCAATACTGAATCTTGCCAGCCATTGCCTCAACGTCTCTCCTTCCAATTGTTTCACAGTGCCCAGATGATTTGCTGGCAGTCTTGGCTTCCTTTGGCTAGCGAATTGATGCTTCAGCTTATCGCAAAATTCTTCGAAAGAAAATATGGAGTTCGGAGGTAACTTTCCGAACCAATCGAGGGCAATCCCTTCAAAAGTGGTGACCATAATCTTGCAACAGAAATTGTCCGAGTGTCCATACAGGTTCATAACATTAACGAAGCTGTTAATGTGTTCACCGGGGTCGGTAGTCCCGTTATACCGAGGGAGCCTGGTTGGCACTGTTTCTGTGTTTCGAGCTTCGCGTATTTCTCTACAAAAGGGTGAACATCGCATGATATTGTTCGAGACCTCCCTCTCTCGTAGGTTTCTTCTAGTCAGGATATCCCCCGCTTGCCTGACAGCTTGATTAGTGAAAGGAATCTCTATCATAGCATCCTGTTCTTCCAATTTCTTAGCTACCCTTTCCTGTACTATCACCTCCAATTCAGATTCTGTAATTCTCTTATAAGTTGGTTTATCTCTTCTCGCAGCGCCGGCGGTGTGACTTTCCCCCATAACAGAATTCTCCAGATCGTGCACTCGTGCAGGAGGATTTTCTGATCGAGCATTGACTTTCGAGGGCGCAGTCCTTTGTGGACGCATTGATGGGGCAAGTGACATATCATTTTCCTTCTGTAAGTTCGATGAAGGTATTTCAGGTCTTCCCTGATTCCCCGGTTGATCGACGGGTGATTGATCTGCTCTTCCACTGTTCATGAATTCCCTGCACATGGTGCCTATTATAGACCTCAGATCTCCAATGGTCGTATGTATTGGGATGTTATCTTGCGGAACCGTCGGCGGTGCCTCTGGTTGTTGTTGAGCCGCGCGCGATAAGTTATCAGGTTCATTGTTGACAGAATTTTGTGCCCCTGCTGCTTGGGAAGGCTCTCCTCTAACGTATGTATTTCTCCTCGTAGTAGGCATATTTCGATCAAATACTCGAATAGGGCCCCTCGGTGGGCGCCAATTGATCTTACGTGGTTTCGTTAGTTCGATCAAGGGTAGGATATATGACAATAATAACAATAAATAAAGTAAAGTAGAGATCAAATGTAATTGTATTTGAATTAATTGAGTACAAGTACAAATATTTAGGGTCCTACTCGAGCATTATTGGATGCCGTACAAGCTAGAGGGCGAAATCATAATAGATCTAAAGCCTATACTTCCAATTGTTTCCGAGCAGTAGCTTCGAGGAGGGAGCACCTGGAAAATCGTGTCCAGCATCATAAATGCACGGGGTATTTGTAGCTGAAATTGGGGTTCAGGTGGTCCACCCACAGACATGCAATTCTTCGGCCCAGAAGTTTGGATCTAAGCTTGGCCCAACAGTAACTTTGGATACTGGGCTGCCGCGTATATACGGTATTCGGGCATCGAGGTCGGGAACGACTTTCCGAGATAAACACTGCTCGATCTCGTGTGATTGTATAGACAGGGCGGACGCCCGAGATATCCCTCATCATCTTTTATGTGTGTACATTATTCAATGTAGTTTATTGTTGGATCAAATCCACCAATAAGACTTGTAGCTTTATTGTGCTTCCCAAGCACACTTCTTGAGCTTCCCAAGCACACTACTTTTGATACAAGTTAGTGGTGGGGGCCACCACTAACTCTTGATAAGATATTTATTTTTCTCTCTTGTATATATATATCACATATATATATTAACATTATATCATATCATATATGATCATCTCATAAGACCAATTTAGATTGGTCATGGGTTAATTGGACATTTATTTCCCAATTAATAAATCCAATCTTTAATTCAAAATTAGAAACACATTTATTTCTTCCTTCAATTAATTAGACCCTTCTAATTAATTTCGACTAAATTAATTTAACACTTAAATTAATAGAGTCCTTTAATTAATTAATCTCCATTAATTAATTACTACTTCTTGTCAAATCCAATTTGACCTTTAATAGATTGAACTAAGTTGCATCTTGTGCTATTGTGTGTGGCCCCTTGGGTTCACCATCAATTAGCCGTGGGCTCACAAACCATTTGTGATTTAATTAAAAAGATTAATCAAACTACTTTTAATCAATCACTCTTAGATATGATCTCATCAAATCTAGAGTACCCAACACTCGAGGTAGTCGTCTAGTCACGGTCGACGAGTCCTAACTAATGATGAATAAAAAGTGTGAACCTTTCTTGAATTGATCTCATCAATCCTCTTACGCATACCATGCACGTACGCTCCTTCCAATAACTTATTTCCCGATCGAGGCCTAGGACATGGAGTCCAACGGATTCCTATTAGCCTTGATAACTATGCGTCTTTATTCTTTATGGTGATTCCTTTTAGTGATTACCCATTTGGAAACTCCCTTTCCAAATCTAACATCACTCACTTCGGCCGAAGATTCCCGGAATCAATCCATACAAAAGAATGCATAGGAAATCGCCCAACCACATCACGGTGGGAGTTAATGGATCCTTTATTGACGTCATTAACCTCACTACGAAGCAATCCATACCCAACGTGAAACTATGATGACTCGCTAATTAGTAGTCGAGTAACACATCAAAGCATAAACGCTCCGCATGAAGTTCACTCTAACATCTCAAGTCAAAGGACCAATTTACGTACACTATCGTAAGTAGAAGAAATCTTCATCTCCGATAAACTCCTAAGATGAGATTTTTCTAGCGGGGTTTCGATGCGCTTGATCTCATCAAGCCACCCACTCATATGCATTGATATCTACCATATCGATGTCCATGGAACTATCCATCCTCATGCAAAAGAGAATGCATACTCGTGCAAGTCTTACCGAATACAATGATGCCCTATCTCAATTGTATTCAACGACTTGGAAAGCTTTTAAGATCTTAAACCATAGTAGAACATATTCCATAGAGGGATGCACCATGTTCCATAGTTTCAACGATCTAAGGGCTTCATAAATTGCTTAGATGTATCACAATAAATGAAGAATTGCCAATGCGAACTTTTATTGATCATGAATAAGATTGATTACAAGAGTATTTACAAGACAACCGATTGGCTTGCAGGGCACTACTCTAACAATCTCCCACTTGCACTAAAGCCAATCGTTCATAACTTTAAGGCCCATCTTAAGGCGATGTCCTTCAAAAGCCTTGATTGGCAATGGTTTAGTTAGTGGGTCCGCCACATTATCTTTCGATTCGACGCGCGCCACTCTCACGTCTCCTCTATCAATGATATCTCGTATCAAATGATATCGCCTCAATACGTGCTTGGATCTTTGATGAGATCTTGGCTCCTTTGCTTGCGCAATGGCCCCATTGTTATCACAGAAGATAGCAACGGGTTCGGCAATGCTAGGAATTACACCCAACTCTTGGATGAAGTTTCGCATCCAAACACCTTCCTTAGCAGCATCACATGCAGCTATGTATTCTGCTTCGGTTGTAGAATCGGCTACAGTTTCCTGTTTGGAACTCTTCCAACTTACTGCACCTCCGTTCAAGCAAAATACAAATCCTGACATAGACTTGGAGTCATCTACATCACACTGAAAACTAGAGTCAGTGTGACCTTCAAGTTTTAATTCTCCATTACCATAGACCAAGAACAAATCCTTAGTTCTTCTCAAGTACTTAAGGATTGCTTTTACGGCACTCCGGTGACTCTCACCTGGATTGGATTGAAAGCGGCTTGTGACACTAAGAGCTTGTGCCACATCCGGCCTAGTACATAGCATGGCGTACATTATGCTCCCTATAGCGGACGCATAAGGTATCTTCGACATCCTTTCTCTTTCATCGTCTGTCTTGGGAGACATCGACTTGGAGAGATGGATTCCATGTCGCATTGGAAGAAACCCTTTCTTCGAATCATCCATACTAAACCTCTTTAGTATCTTTTCTATGTACAACATTTGGGATAGCCCTAGCAACCTTTTAGATCTATCTCTATAGATCCGTATTCCCAATACAAAGGAAGCTTCTCCCAAATCTTTCATGGAGAATTTTGTAGATAACCATGCTTTAGTCTTCTCTAATATTCCTACTTCATTCCCAATGAGAAGAATATCATCGACATAAAGCACTATAAACTCTATCGAGCTCCCACTAACCTTCTTGTACACACAAGGTTCATAGATGTTCTTGATGAAGCCAAACGATTTGACTGTCTCATCAAAACGCTTGTTCCAATTTCGGGATGCTTGTTTAAGTCCATAAATGGACCTTTGCAGTTTGCAAACCTTTTGCTCACTACCTTTGGGTGTGAAACCTTTTGGTTGCTCCATATAAATTTCTTCTTCAATGTCTCCATTGAGAAAAGCGGTTTTCACATCCATTTGCCATATCTCATAGTCGTACCATGCGGCTATGGCAAGCAAGATCCGAATGGACTTCGGCATGGCCACCGGTGAGAAGGTTTCCTCAAAGTCGATGCCAGGCCTTTGAGTGTATCCCTTCGCAACTAGCCTTGCCTTGTAGGTAGACACCTCTCCATTTACTCCAAGCTTTCGCTTATAGATCCACTTGCAACCAACGGGTACTACACCCTTTGGTGGATCTACCAAGGTCCATACCTTGTTTGAGTACATAGAGTCCAATTCGGCTCTCATGGCTTCACGCCATTTTCCCGAATCTATGTCCAACATAGCTTCTTCATAAGTCCTTGGATCAACATCCAATTGCCCCGTTTCATGTATCAATCCAAACCGTTCGGGTTGTTTACGTTCACGAGTGGACCTACGAAGTTGTTGTGTACTAGTGGTTTCCTCATTACTCTCATTTGTTTCCATCTCTTGTGGTGATTCATTCGTCTCACGAATTTCCTCCAATTCTATCTCCATCTTTTCATTATCAAGAAGACGTTCTTCCAAGAAAATGGCGTTCCTAGAAACAAACACATTTTGTTCCTTAGGATCATAGAATTGATATCCAATAGACTCTCTAGGATATCCCACAAATTTGCATAAGGTGGACTTGGCTTCCAACTTATCTCCCACTAGCTTCTTGACATAAGCGGGAGACCCCCAAATTCTCATGAATTTATAAGAGGGTGCTTTGCCGAACCACATCTCATGAGGTGTCTTAGGCACAGTTTTCGAAGGTACTACGTTTAGTATCTTCGAAGCTGTAAGAAGAGCCAAACCCCAAAAGCTTCTAGGTAAATCCGTGAAACTCATCATGGATCGAACCATGTCCAACAGAGTTCTATTCCTTCTCTCCGATACTCCGTTCAATTGAGGAGTACCCGGAGGAGTCCACTTTGAGAGAATCCCATTCTCTTTCAAATAACCGAGGAATTCGCTACTCAAGTATTCTCCACCTCGATCGGATCGAAGTGACTTAATACTTTTACCGAGTTGCTTTTCTACTTCATTTCGAAACTCTTTGAACCTTTCAAAAGCTTCGGACTTATGTGTTATGAGATACACATATCCATACCGTGAATGATCATCGGTAAAGGTTATGAAGTACTTATAACCTCCTCGAGCACTAACACTTAGTGGTCCACATATATCCGTATGGATCAAATCCAAAGTGCTTGAAGCACGTTCCGGTTTCCCAGAAAATGGCAATTTGGTCATTTTTCCCTTTAAGCAAGATTCGCAAGTTGGGTACTCATCCAAGTCCACTATTTCTAGAGACCCATTTGAGACCAACCTTTGAATCCTCTTCTTGGAAATATGTCCAAGTCTAGCATGCCATAGATATGCGGTGTTATCGTTATTTGCCTTTCGTTTCTTAATATTATCGTGAACATGCAATATAGTGTTAGATGTTATGGACGTTTCAAGATTATACAATCCATTAGCTAGTGTACCTTTTGCATATAAAGAACCATTCTTTGAAATGCTAAAAATTCCATTCATAATGGTAAAACAAAAACCTTCTTGATCCAAAACAGGAATGGAAATAAGGTTCTTGATTAAAGTAGGTACATAGAGACAATCTCTAAGGACTAGCTTACAATGTCCTACATCTAGTTCTACGTCCCCTATTGCTTCGGCTGCAACTTTTGCACCATTGCCCAAGCGGAGAATCCAATCCTCGGGTTTAAGGGGCCTTGTTGTTCTCATCACCTGTTTGTCATTACAAAGGTGAGAACCACAAGCGGTGTCCAACACCCAATTAGCATTATTCACGGAAATATTAACTTCAACGAAAAATATACCTTGATTCTTATTTGGGACGGTTTTAAGGTAAAGAGGACAATTCCTCTTCCAATGCCCTTCTTTATTACAATGGAAACAAATACCCTTAGGCACCTTTCCCTTCGCAACTTTAGGAGTAGCCTTAAGAGGCTTCTTGTCCTTAGAGGAACTTTTCCCCTTCTTTTTCTTTCCCTTTGCCTTTCGGCCCTTGGAAGAAGAGGGAGCTAACATCACATGTTTCTCCTTTACTAGAGAGCTTTCCGCCGTGTGAAGCATATTAACAAGTTCATGAAGTCCAACTTCCATGTTATGCATGTTAAAGTTCATCACAAAGTTGTCAAATGAGCGGGGCAATGATTGAAGGATCAAATCCATATAGAGTTCATTGTCCATAACCACGTTAAGATGAGCAAGCTTTTCAATGAGTCCAATCATCTTAAGCCCATGCTCACGGACTGATGAACCCTCAATCATGCGAGCTTGGAAAAGCTCCTTACTTGCCAAGTAACGTTCTTGCCGACCTGGAGTCGAGTACAACTCGGACAAGTGAAGGTGGATATCCGAAGCATGAGACATGTTCTCATGTTGCTTTTGAAGCTCACTTGACATTGAGGCCAACATGAGGCAACGGGCCTGAAGATCATCTTCGACCCATTTGTCAAAGGTGGCCCGTTCCTCATCCGACGAATCAGTCGGTAAAGCCACAGGGGGTGGGGCGGACAGGACATAGCTCCTTTTCTCAGAATCGAGAACAATGCGAAGGTTGCGGAGCCAATCGGAGTAATTTGGCCCGGTGAGTTTGTTTGAGTCAAGTATCATATGAAGTGGGTTCTTTGCCATTTAAAACACTTTTAAATCTACAAAGGCGAAAAAGATTATGTTTAGCGTTCATTCAATTTTTCAATATACTTTATGATCTTGGACTTCTAACCATAAAGGTCTCCCACTATTTTATCGAATCCCATGCCCCCACATGGTAAACGAGAAATCAAATTTCTTAGTAGGTCTCAAAGTCCTAAAGACATTTTCCACACCCACGACTCGTGAGACATGTGGTCAATTCAATAGGTAGGCAACAAATTGCCAATCGTTTCTACCAAACGACCTTTGAGAATATTTTGCCTCGCTTTTCGTATGGACCCACGACTCGTGCGACATCCATATTATTAAACGTTAAGTCTACACCATCAATCTTGATAAGACATACCCCAATCATGGACGTTCCACGACTCGTGAGACAACGCCATGACCCGAATATGCCCTACCCTTGGCACTTTAACTCGTGCATCAAGGAAACGATCATATTGCTCTAATTACACCCATTCCACGACTCGTGAGACAACGGATGAATCTAATACAACTCATGACCGAGCCCTATTGATGGAAGGCATGGACTACGAAAACTCGCTTGCCCATTATGACTTAATTATTAAACTCGATTGGGTCGAGTGGAGGTTTTTAATTATTTGAAGTTGCAAGATCTCACCAAATTTTAGTTGTTTATCTTTGTTAGGTGATCTATCCTAACATGCATCACATACATCAAATGGATAAAATACCAACAAAGCATAAACGGCCCTAGCATGCTCCTATCGCGTGGTGGATGATCATGGGCCGATCCTATGCGGTCCATTCCGAGCCAAGGAATGTCCCAATTGGTCAATCTAGGGTAAGCAAACAAATGGAAATAGAATCCTATTCTATTACATATGCATCACCATGCATACATGGCCTTCAAGGTCTTCAAGTCCTCCAAGTCCTTCAAGTCCTTCACAAGTCCTTCAAGTCCTTCATCTTGAATAAACCTCACAACCTAACGCCTACTCTCTTTACATTGACATAAGTCAAGAAATAAGAGGCATGCAAGCCCCATTTAATTACAAACCCAAATCATCAAATGAATTACAAGATTAATATCCAATCACATAAGGTCAAGGCCACTAGATCATCCACCCATACATTCATCACACAAATGGGCATCGATAAAGTAAATTTACCAAGAAGATTATCTACCAATTTCTAATGGATTAAGGCATGTACTTTGTGGTGTTCCAATTTAATGAGACCAAAGAACACAAATTTAGATAACTTGATGTAGGAGCTCGATAGGTGTTTGAATTTCGGTTTTATGACCAATCCGGCTCATCCTAAGGTTATCCATAAGTAAAGAGGCTTACCCACAGCCCTACATTACCTTAGGAAACCGTAGGACTCACAAGATTTAGGCAATTTTACCGGTGGGTGCGATTGTTCCACTACAACCCGGCACATACGGTCTTTTCACCAAAAACCAATTTTCAAACTAAAACCACCCTTACTCCATACATCCTTATATCCAACAAAGTGTTCATAAACATTATCTAACCATAATAAACCACAAAAACAGCCCCTAAATCCAAAAGCAAATCGGTTGATGCACTTCAAATTTTAACAAACCGTTTTCACCAAAACGTAAGGAAACATTCATAACACTTATGAATCACGAATCTAATATGAAATAGCATGATTTGGCTCTGATACCACTTGATGGTAATGGTCCTAAGGTCAACCAAAACGCAGCGGATAACAAAAATTTTAAACGGGACAAAACGGCCCAAAATTGCAACTACTTTGCAAGAAATCTTTGGAGACCTTCTACCATTACTATCCTAGGATCATCATGCATACAAAGTTCATATTAGAAGGAAAGATATCAAGTCATACCTCTCCCAATCTTGGGAGGTGAAGAGCCGCAAAGAATCGGGACAAGCAAGTAACACCCGAAACCTTCAAGAACCTCTAAGCTCACGGGTTCAACACCTCCAAGCTAGAATCTCCTCCTATAAGACTTCTTTCTTCAAGATCCTCAAGAATATCCACACCAAGATCTCCAAGTGTAGATCCTCCAAAGCTAGCCCACACACACAAGTGATAGCACATAAGGAGCAAAGAAGATGAACTAGATCTTGCAAATACACCCTCAATCTATTAGCTAGAATGAAGTAGTACTTGAATCAAGTTAGAAACTTGATGAAGGAAGAGAAAGAGATGAAGAAAACAACTTTTCTTTCTAGGGTTTGAGAGAAATCCGAACACACACTAAAAGGTGTAGTGTGTGTTTTTGTCTTGCTACTACTACACTTATGAATGAAGACAACATCTTATCTTTTATGTGTGTACATTATTCAATGTAGTTTATTGTTGGATCAAATCCACCAATAAGACTTGTAGCTTTATTGTGCTTCCCAAGCACACTTCTTGAGCTTCCCAAGCACACTACTTTTGATACAAGTTAGTGGTGGGGGCCACCACTAACTCTTGATAATATATTTATTTTTCTCTCTTGTATATATATATCACATATATATATTAACATTATATCATATCATATATGATCATCTCATAAGACCAATTTAGATTGGTCATGGGTTAATTGGACATTTACTTCCCAATTAATAAATCCAATCTCTAATTCAAAATTAGAAACCCATTTATTTCTTCCTTCAATTAATTAGACCCTTCTAATTAATTTCGACTAAATTAATTTAACACTTAAATTAATAGAGTCCTTTAATTAATGAATCTCCATTAATTAATTACTACTTCTTGTCAAATCCAATTTGACCTTTAATAGATTGAACTAAGTTGCATCTTGTGCTATTGTGTGTGGCCCCTTGGGTTCACCATCAATTAGCCGTGGGCTCACAAACCATTTGTGATTTAATTAAAAAGATTAATCAAACTACTTTTAATCAATCACTCTTAGATATGATCTCATCAAATCTAGAGTACCCAACACTCGAGGTAGTCGTCTAGTCACGGTCGACGAGTCCTAACTAATGATGAATAAAAAGTGTGAACCTTTCTTGAATTGATCTCATCAATCCTCTAACGCATACCATGCACGTACGCTCCTTCCAATAACTTATTTCCCGATCGAGGCCTAGGACATGGGGTCCAACGGATTCCTATTAGCCTTGATAACTATGCGTCTTTATTCTTTATGGTGATTCCTTTTAGTGATTACCCATTTGGAAACTCCCTTTCCAAATCTAACATCACTCACTTCGGCCGAAGATTCCCGGAATCAATCCATACAAAAGAATGCATAGGAAATCGCCCAACCACATCACGGTGGGAGTTAATGGATCCTTTATTGACGTCATTAACCTCACTACGAAGCAATCCATACCCAACGTGAAACTATGATGACTCGCTAATTAGTAGTCGAGTAACACATCAAAGCATAAACGCTCCGCATGAAGTTCACTCTAACATCTCAAGTCAAAGGACCAATTTACGTACACTATCGTAAGTAGAAGAAATCTTCATCTCCGATAAACTCCTAAGATGAGATTTTTCTAGCGGGGTTTCGATGCGCTTGATCTCATCAAGCCACCCACTCATATGCATTGATATCTACCATATCGATGTCCATGGAACTATCCATCCTCATGCAAAAGAGAATGCATACTCGTGCAAGTCTTACCGAATACAATGATGCCCTATCTCAATTGTATTCTACGACTTGGAAAGCTTTTAAGATCTTAAACCATAGTAGAACATATTCCATAGAGGGATGCACCATGTTCCATAGTTTCAACGATCTAAGGGCTTCATAAATTGCTTAGATGTATCACAATAAATGAAGAATTGCCAATGCGAACTTTTATTGATCATGAATAAGATTGATTACAAGAGTATTTACAAGACAACCGATTGGCTTGCAGGGCACTACTCTAACATTCCAAAACTTCAAGATTGGCTAAGTATGGAGTAACTTAGCTGATGATCCCTTTGGAAGGAATTTTGACTAAGTAAAGAAGACATCAGAAGAGTCAAAGTTTCAAGGTCCAAGACTTCTGATCTGCTGAAGGAAAAACATCAGACTGATGAAGATCAGCCGACTCAAATCAGATTTGTTCAAGTTTGAGATCAGCCGAGTTCACCATCAGACTTGTATTTTCGTCAGCCAAGTGGAAAGGATCATAAAGTCTTCCCAACGGTAATAAATGCCCCTTGGTGTAATAAATGCTGAAGTACAAGGTCATTAAAGACAAATGATTGAAGAATCGCTTAGCATCAGCCGAGTGCATTTAATGCTGCATTTAATGCTGCCTGCAGAATAGTACTGTTTACAGTACGGACAGACTGCAAAAGAGCCGTTCGCGGAAATTAAGGACCAGTACTCGAGGAATTTGAATCCTGTCTCTCTTCAACGGATACTTTTCAATCCTCAAGTATAAATAGCTGAAAGAGACGAAGAAGAAGTAAGCAACACAATCTCTGAGAAATTTTCGAAGCAAAATTCTTTAAGTCTCAAGAACAGCTCACTCATCAGCTGAGTCATTTGTTGACGAAAGCAGAGTTGAAGAATCAAGAAAAATACATCTTCTGAGTGATTTTGTAAACAAGAGTGTTGTGCGGAGTTGTGATCCATCTTTGTGAGTGATCAAACTTCAGAGAATAGGTTTTCTGTGTGATTTCCTATTGCGAACTTGTGGTCGTTTCATTTGTTGTTCGACGCAAGCAGAGTATACTGTAAACTTTGTGATTATAGTATAACCCAGAATCTAAGTGATCTGGAAGAGTGGACTAAAGGATTTTTATCCATATAACCACTATAAAAATTACTTATGTTTTTACATTGCTTTTCAAACTTGCATATTTGCTGATTACATAAAAACACATTAAGTTAACTGTTTGAAAAAGAATTCAAAGGAGTTTACAAAACTGGGGAAACATTTTTCAAACTGCTAAGACTACTTGTGAAAAACACTTTGAAAATCCGCTGCAAGTACTCTAAGTTTTAAAACTGATTTTAACAAAATCAGCTAAGTAATAATCAGACGAGTGGTCAACAAAACTGTTCAAAGATTTGTTCGCGAACAGAATTGTAACTAACTAATCTGATCAGCTTAGTCTGTTCAGTTGAGTGAATGTTTTAGAGTTAAAATTCGAAGAAAATTTTTAAAGAGGTTTATTCACCCCCTCCCCCTCTAAACCTCTTCTGACCACTTGGGACCAACAAATAGGATGAAGGACTTCAAGGCATCTACTGATATGATTCTGGCATCTCAGATTCAGCTACGTGACCAAGGAGAAGTGGTCCTTAACAGAATGGAAGCTTTTGAGGCCAATCAACTAAGACAGAAAGCTCAACTTGATGCTATGGAAGAAAACATCAAACTTCTCTGTGATTCACTTAAAATCACACCAGTCTTACCACAATATCCAATCAACCCTGCTGATGATGACAAAAAGGGGGAAGATAGGGTAATTGGTGAAGAAGAAGATAAACAAGATGACAAATCTCTTGAAAAGACTGCTGAATTTGAAGACACTGAAGTACTGGGGGAATCTGCTGAAGAAGAAAAAGTTGATGAAGATAATGAAGGCACTAACAGACCAGTAGATCAGCCAATTGCAGAAGAAGAGGAAGCTGCTGAAATTGAAGCTGAAGAAAAGTCTAAGGGAACAGCAAAGACTGACAAAGAAATTGCTGCTGCTAAGGACTCAGCTGAAGAACAACTCAATCCTGATGTGAAGCACAAGAAGTTGGAGCTGTTAAAACAAAAATTCTTCAAGGAAGTGGAAGCTGAAACTTCCAAAGAAGATGAAGAGGACAAGCAAGAAGACAAGACAGAAGACTAGTTTAGTCTAGGTTACTTATGCTTGAAAATCTTTGTAATTTGTAGACACTAAAGTACTGGGGGAATCTGCTGAAGAAGAAAAAGCTGATGAAGATAATGAAGGCACTAGCAGACCAGTAGATCAGCCAATTGCAGAAGAAGAGGAAGCTGCTGAAACTGAAGCTGAAGAAAAGTCTAAGGGAACAGCAAAGACTGACAAAGAAATTGCTGCTGCTAAGGACTCAGCTGAAGAACAGCTCAATCCTGATGTGAAGCACAAGAAGTTGGAGCTGTTAAAACAAAAATTCTTCAAGGAAGTGGAAGCTGAAACTTCCAAAGAAAATGAAGAGGACAAGCAAGAAGACAAGACAGAAGACTAGTTTAGTCTAGGTTACTTATGCTTGAAAATCCTTGTAATTTTTTTTTGCACATTTCATCTGATCAAACTTGTAATATGTAATCTTTTCAAAATCTATAAAAGTTCAAGTTTGAATCCAATAAACTATTTCTATCTCAGAAATTTTTGAGGATCAAAACTTTAGTTTATGTACAGGTACTTAGCTGAAGTTTTGTCATCATCAAAAAAAGGGAAATTATTGGATGAAGATGAAGATGAAGTGCAAAGAAGATAAGAAGATAAGGGAAGGTTTTGATGATTTTCAAAACGTCAAAATCAGCTAAGTATGGAAAGCTTAGCCCTTAGAAGAATTTTGAACAAGTAAAGAAGACATCAGAAGAGTTAAAAATTCAAAGCCCAGAAGACTACTGATCTCATGCTGAAACAGCAATTAGAAGGGTAGGTCATCAGCTGACTCAAATCATATTAGTTCAGTGTTTGATCAGCAGAGTATATATCAGCAGAGTTGCTTCGATCAGCAAAGTAGAAGAGATCAAGAAGCAAGTCCAACGGTAATAAATCCACTTGGTGTAATAAATGCTGCAAGAGAAGGGTTGTAATGACAAATGATTGAAGAATATTCTCGGATCAGCATGGTGCATTAAATGCAGCTACGAGAAAGTACAACAGAAAAGGTACTGTAGCAAGGAGCCGTTCTGAATTTGGGCTAAGGCTATGGATTTGAAGTTTGATTTCCTTCAATGGTCATAATTTCAAATCCAAGTATAAATAGAGCTGATTTCAACGAGCGAGACACACAACAACATTCTGAGATTTTGATTCCGAAGCAGAAATTTCTCTAAGTCTCAAGAAGCTCGAACAGCTCACTCGTCTGGTGGAAGTCATCTGTTGACAGAAGCCAAGTTGAAGCGAAAAGAAAAACATCTTCTGAGTGAATTTGTATTAGCTGAGTGTTGTGCGATGTTTAAATCCGTCTTTGTGAGTGATTTAACTTCAGAGGATAGGTTTTCTGAGTGATTTCCTATTGCGAGCTTATAGCCTTTTCATTTGTTGTCTAGGTGTAAGTGGAGACATATTGTAAACTTTGTGTTTATAGTATAACCCAGAATCTAAGTGATCTGGAAGAGTGGACTAAAGGATTTTTATCCATATAACCACTATAAAAATTCTTTGTGTTATTCTTGCATTTAAGTTTTCCTGCATATTTCAAAATTGCATAAGTTTACACTTTGAATTATTAAAAGATTTTAAAGGAGTTTTAAAACTGGGGATAAAATATTTTTGAAGGACTTAGTCTACTTGTGAAAAACACTTTCAAACATCCGTTGCAAGTATACTCTTGATAAAACTGATTTTTGCTGAAATCAGCTAAGTTACTATAAGAAGAGTGGTCACTCTGATGTTCAAGATTTGTTCACGATCAGCATAGTCAGCTTACTGTTCTTCATAAGCTTAGTCTGCTGACAGACGACTGAAAAGTTTTTAAGTCTAAAAATTTTCAGAGGTCTATTCACCCCCCCCCCCCCTCTAGACCTCATCTGACCACTTGGGACCAACAGTGTTGATACCACCAAACAAATACTTGAATTCTTGTCAGCAGAATTCCAGTCCACTGTGTAGACATTTCCTTGTCGCCTTCCAGATAAGATGACCTTCTTTGTACCAATCTGTTCAACGTAACACTTTTCTGTTGAGAAGATGACTGAATATCCTTTGTCACAAAATTGACTTATGCTCAGCAAATTATATTTGATGCCTTTAACATAAGAGACGTCAGATATCTCAATGTTGCCTTTGATCAGCTTTCCACTTGCTTCAATCTTGCCTTCTTTGCTGTCCCCAAAAGTAACTTTAGGACCATCCACAGCAACAGCATTAGTCAGCTCATGTATGTTTCCACACATGTGTCTTGAACAGACACTGTCCAAGTACCAGATTTTATCTACTTTACTCCTACTCCTAATCCTAACCTACAAAACAAAATAAAATTGTTTTAGGTACCCTTATTGAGAGGGTCCTGAAGGATTAGTTCCACCTTTGACAACCCAAGATGATGAAGTCTTAGGTTTCTTAGGTTTCTGAGTTTCAACAGGAGCATGAACAGCTTTGCCTTTATCACGTACGTCAGATTTGTCATATTGTTGATGATCAGCATGATAAGGATAATGTTCATAAGCAGAATAAGATGCATGATATGGAGGATATGCATGCATGGGATGAGCAGGATATGGTTCATAGTAAGTAGGAAATTGAGGTGCATGAAACATATGAGGATATGCAGCAGGTTGCACATAATATGATTCATTTCCATACCAAGCAATGCTTCTTTGGCTTACTAGATGCTTGCTCATGAACAGGCGATTTAGACTTACTACTAGTCTGATTGGTTTTGACCTTATCAGAATACTTCCTAGGACTCTTCTGTTTGGGCTTACCAGTCTGTTTTCCTACACTAGGCTCTTTGCTCATTTTAGCCTTAGGAGTTTTCGTCTCCTTTAATACTTTCTCAGGTGAAGCAGGTTTAGTAGTCTGAACATACAAGATGACCTTACTATTGTCAGCTGATATAAATTTTTCAGAATGATTCAGTTCTATCTTATCCTGATCTAAAGGTGTCTTCTGTTTACTAGACATATGAGTGGATGTAACAGATGACTTCTCATGAGACTCAATGACTTTCTCAAGCTCAATGATTTTACCTTTATAAACTTCACATTCAGCTTTCAGAGATTCATTCTCTTGCTCAAGCATTTTGTATTCAGCTGATTCTCTTAGCTTTTAAGCTTTAAGTTTCAGTGAACTGTTTTGCTCTTTCAGCAATATCATCTCTTCCTTAAGCTTTTTAAATGCATCAGCAATACTTCTATTGTTGAGCATCATTTGTTCAAATGAATTAAATAATTCATTATCAAGAGGAGTTACCTCATCATCCTCGAAGTCATCAGATTCCATAGCCATCAGGCAGAGAATAGCAGGGCTCTTTTCATCAGAAGACTCTTCATCAGAAGTGTCTGGATCTGAATCAGATGAGTAGACAGCAGCTAGCTTTTCTGCTTCTGCTACCAGCACCTTTCCTTTCTGATGCTTTCTTTCCTTTCTGATTCTCTTTTCTTCTTCTGTATACTTCTCAGCTTTAGGATATGGGCAGTCTCTAATGAAATGACCCAGTTTCCTGCAATTATAGCACATCATTTTTTATTTATAAGAATCCTTATCCTGAGAAGAAGAAGTAGGGTTAGAAGTAGAAGCATTGTTATATTTGTTCTTCATTTTTCGTCTGTAGAACTTTTTGAAGTTGTTCATCAGCAATGCAACGTCTCTAGCAGTGTACTCCTTTTTGTTGAGTAGTGTGGCTTCATCAGATGAGTCCACTTCTTTACTTTTGTGAGCTGGTCTTCTTGGATTTTCAGCAGCATCAAGTGCGGTTGTGGGACTTGAAGTAGAGGTTTCTTCAACACCCATTCTTGGCAATTTATACTCGTACGCCTTGAGTACTGAGAACAGCTCGGTGAGAGAAATCTTGCCCAGATCTCTTGACTCGTACATGGTTGTTACCTTCATGTTGAACTTCGGAGGTGGAGCCTTCAGTACCCTGACGGTTATCTCCTTATCAGTGATGGTTTTCCAAGCTTTAACACTTCATTCAGCGTCCTTGTAAACCTTGTATCCATCTGATCAACGATTTCCGCAGATTTCATCTTGAAGTTGTCCAGCTTTTCCAGAGCAACACTCAGCTGATGCTCTATGATGGCGTCGTTTCCTTCGCTCATGTCACGAACCTTATCCCACATCTCTTTGGCAGTCTTGCAGTGCTTGACTTTGTCAAATCGATCGTTGTCAAGGGCCTTAGTCATGATGAAACGGCCAACTTTATCCAGATTGAACAGCTTTATTTCTTCGGTTGTCATCTCTGTTAGATCTTTTTCCACCACTATTTCTGCTTCGTCAACCGTGATAGTCTTGATGAATCTGAATGGACCTTTGATGATACATGTTTACATGTTATCATTGTAAGCAGCCAGGAAAATCTCCATTCTGATTTTCCAGTCTTCAAAGCTCATACCAGCTATGTGGGGAACATGGCAAATACAATCCATTTTTCAAAAATTTTAATTTTTCAAAATATGATCTTTTGAAAAGTTTGAAAACTTTTGAAAAACACTCGGATCAAGCTCGTTGATCAGGCAGCTGATTCTAATGAACCACCTGCTCTGATACCACTTGTTGGTCCCAAGTGGTCAGATGAGGTCTAGAGAGGGGGGTGAATAGACCTCTAAACTTTTTAATTTACTTTTTAACTTTAAACAGACCAAGCTGTTTATCGAACAGTAAGTTACTTGGCTGATCGCGAACAAATCTTTGAACAGCTTAGGCGACCACTAATCTGATAATTACTTAGCTGATTTTGTTAAAATCAGTTTCAATACTTAGAGTACTTGCAGCGGATTTGTAAAGTGTTTTTCACAAGTAAACTTAGTAGTTGAAAAGTTTGTTACCCAGTTTTATAAAACTTCTTTTCTTATAAACTTTTCCAACAGTTAAATCAAAGTGTTTTTATGCGACTGAAAATATGCGAGGAAAAATGCAAGTAAAAACACACGGAATTTTTATAGTGGTTATATGGATTTGAATATCCTTTAGTCCACTCTTCCAAGTCACTCAGATCTTGGGTTATACTATAATCACAAAGTTTACAGTATCTCCACTTACGCCAAAACAACAAATGAATATGGCTGTAAGCTCGTAATAGGAAATCACAAAGAAACTCCTATCTCTGAAGTTAGATCACTCACTAAGACGGATCTACACTTCGCACAACACTCGTGTTTACAAAATCACTCAGAAGATGTAATTTATCGTTGTTCTTCAACTCTGCTTTTGTCAACAAATGACTAAGCTGATGAGTGAGCTGTTCTTGAGACTTAAAGAATTCTGCTTCGAAAATTTCTCAGAGATTATGTTGTTCTTCTTCTCTTCGTCTCTCTCAGCTATTTATACTTGAGGTTTGAAAAATGTCCGTTGAAGAAAGACAGAGTTCAAATTCCTCGAGTACTGGTCCTTAATTTCCGCGAACGGCTCTCTGCAGCTGTCCGTACTGTTAACAATACTTTTCTGCAGGCAGCATTAAATGCACCCAGCTGATGCGAAGCATTTCTTCAATCATTTGACTTTAATAGCCTTGTACTTTAGCATTTATTACTTCAAGGAGCATTTATTACCGTTGGGAAGACTTTATGATCCTTTCCACTTGGCTGACGAAAGTAAAAGTCTGATGACGAACTAAGCTGATCTCAAACTTGAACAAATCTGATTTGAGTAGGCTGATCTTCACCAGTCTGATTTCTTTCCTTCAGCAGATCAGTAGTCTTGGACCTTGAATTTTGACTCTTCTGATATCTTCTTTACTTAGTCAAAAAAATTTCAAAGGGACATCAGCTAAGTTAATCCATACTTAAGCCAATTTTGAAGTTTTGGAATGCATCAAAACCTCCCTTTACAAATTGTCTTCAGTGCCTTCATCTTCATCCTTATCCAACAATTTCTCTGATCTGATCGGCAGCTAGCAACCTATCAACTTCCGCCTTGATTATTTTATGCTTTTCGCGTCCGTGATTACGCTTCTTCTGTCTTACTGGCTTTGCCCTAGGATCGATGTTTAAAGAGTGGGTTATTACTCGTGGATCGATCCCCACTATATCATCCGAGCTCCAGGCAAACACGTCTACATTCTTTTGCAAAAACTCGAGGAGCATGGTTTCCATCCCTTCACTTAGTTCCGTTCCGATCCTGGTAATTTTCTCCAGGGATCCTGGAACCAATATTACCTTTTTATGATCGGGCGCTTGTATGCTCATGTCTACATTCCTTCCTTTCTTTCCCAGTAATTTTTCAGTATCGGGAACTGATAAATTCGAGACTGATCCTGATTCCAAATCAACCAATTTCCTTTTCGCCGGAATTTCGGGCTCCACTTTCTTTTTTATGCTTAAAAACGAGTTATAACACTCCCAAGCCATGTACTGGTCGTTTCGCACCTCTCCTACTCCACCATCCGTTGGGAATTTTACTTTTTGATGATAAGTAGACACTACTGCCTTGAAGGTATTTAGAGCCGGTCTTCCCAGTATAGCATTGTAGGCAAAAGGTGTTTCTACCACCAGAAATTTTATCATCCTTGTTATGCTCTTGGGCTTTTTCCCGAGAGTTGTACTTAACAGTATGGTTCCTAGTGGAACAATCTCTGAGCCTCCGAACCCAACCAAAGGAGTGGCTACTCGATCCAGATGAGAATGCTGAAGGTTCATTCGAGCGAGAGCTTCGGAGGAGATAATGTTTGCTGAACTTCCATTGTCGACCAAAATTCTTTTGACCTCGTAATTAGCAATTTTTAGAATCAATACCATGGAAAAATCTGGATCATCTTCATTTGTGTCCCAATTAACATCGGAGGGTCCACCTGCATCGCTGAAGCTTATAACTTGATTTTCCATGGAGGGGAATTCCAAAGAAAATACTTCCTTTTTGGTCGAAACAGATGCTTTTATTAACCTCATCGTTCTTTTTCTAGCATTTTTGCTGTCTTTTCCTGCCGGTCCGCCAGCGATCACGTTTATAACTCCGTTCAACTGCTCATCCGCCTGATTCCGAACTTCCTTTTGCTGATTAATAAATCTTCGAGGACTCCTGGATCTATATCGGCTCTTGTAGTTACTTCCTTTGACAAACTCCTTGAGTTTTCCTTGTGCAATTAACTTTTCAATCTCAACTTTCAGTTGGTAACAATTCTCAGTACTGTGCCCCCGAGCTCTATGATATCTGCAATATTGGTCATATCCCATCGCTCCTGGTATTGCCTGGGTAATTCTCTGGGCTTCGGGAATTAAATTTCCTTCTTCCAATACTGTCAAAATTTCCTCTTTTGGGATGTTCAATTCGGTGAACTGAATCTTTCCAGGTCGTGGGAGCTGACTTTGATCATAACTTGGACCGTAGACATTCGGTCTTTAGGCAGGCACCTGCGGCTTATATGCGTTGAGTCGTTGCCATACCGATCCTCTATTGGTTCCTTCCGTAATCACTTGGTTTTGGTATGGGGGCTCGATCTTGCTTTTTGTTAAGAGGGAGTTTTGGGCTATGTGCATTTTTTAATCTATTCATCTCCTCCTGAATCATATACTTCTCTGCAATCTCCATTATTTGCTCAAAAGACTTCGGTTTCTTCCTACATAATGCGTTTCCGAATTGTGTACTCTTTGTTAATTCGAACATTAGAGAGGATAAGTATTCGATCTGAGGGGTATCGACTTTTAATAGCTCGATACTAAATCTTGATAACCATTACCTCAAGGTTTCTCCCTCCCATTGTTTGACCGTTCCCAAGTGATTTGCCGGCAACCTAGGTTTTCTCTGGCTCGCAAATTGATGCTTAAACTTGTCACAAAACTCATCAAAAGAGAATATAGAGTTTGGCGGCAATTTTCCAAACCAATCAAGGGCAATCCCTTCAAAGGTTGTGACCATAATTTTGCAGCAGAAATCTTCTAAATGTCCATACAAATTCATCACATTGACAAAACTGTTGACATGTTCCCTGGGGTCGGTAGTCCCGTTATACCGTGGTAACCTTGTTGGTACCGTTTCAGTATTCCTGGCTTCACGTATCTCTTGGCAGAATGGCGAACATCGTATGATGCTATTTCCGATCTCTCTGTCTCTGATATTTGCCTGGATAATTTCCCTATTTTGGTTCATTTCAGTGCCCCTAGCAGTTGTAGTGGCATGACGGACTTCTACCACCGCCTCTTCCCTATCTAACTTCTTTGCAACCCGCTCCTGCACTATTCTTTCAAGCTCGGACTCTGTAATTCTCTTGTAGGTTCGCCATATCTATAGGGTGGCTTTCCCCTACAACTGAGTCCTCCACACCTTGTATTGTTCGTGCTAGGTTTTCCGACCGGACATTAGTTTTTGCGAGAGCTGTTCTAGGAAGGTTTGGTGCGGGCGCATTCGATGTGACTCGTAACACACTATTTTCCTTCTGGATGTTCGAAGAAGGAATTTATGCCCTCCCATGGACAGGTGGTTGATCCACGGGAGACTGGTCAGCCCTTCCACTATTCAAAAACTCCCTGCACATAGTGCCTATGATGGACCTCAGATCAGCGATAGTTGTGTGGATCGGAGCATTGTCCTGGGGAATGACTGGTGGTGCTTCTGGTTGTTGAGCCGCTCGAGATAAATTATCGGGCTCATTGTTAACTGAGTTCTGTGCTCCGACTGCATGGGAAGGCTCTCCTCGAACATATGTATTCCTCCTCGTAGTAAGCATTTTTCGATCTAACACCCAAATAAGGCCCCACGGTGGGCGCCAATTGATCTAGCACGGTTTCGTGGTATGATCGTGATTGAAGTATAAACGATGCAAACACAAACAGAACTAAATAGAGGGTAGATCAATAACGTATATTGCGATCATAGGTGTATAGATTACAAATAATGGGGGTCCTATTTGAGCATTATAGGATGCCGTACAAGCTAGAGTGCGAAATACATATAAAATGGCCTAAACTATCTTTCCGAGCAGTAGCTTCGAATGGAGTGCACCTGGGAAAGCGTGTCCTGTGTCATAAATGATTGGGGTATTTATAGCTGAAAAATGGGGATAGGCCCATAGGCCTAGGCCTGGGCCTGAGATCGTCCCAACAGTATCTTTCGAGCATGGGCTGCATCTGGAGGGTCGAGTTAACTGAACAGTGATCCGAGCTTGATTCCAAGCCTTCGGGGTCGGGATTTTGGTTTTTCGTTCGTACCTTAGCACCTAATAGTAGAGTCCAAAATACCCCCCATCAACTGATTTGAGAATCATTTTCCTTTGAGATTGATTCATATGACTAATGATCAACAACCTCATTGCTGATTTGAGAATTATCTTCCTTAGAAATTAATTCATATAGTCTCTTATGAGAAGTAACGATCGAGTTCTTCTTACGTGGAAATACATTCTCGAAGAATGTAGCATCACGTGATTCAATTATAGTATTCACGTGTATGTTGCTTACTTCAGATTTGAATACTAGAAATCTGTAAGCGCTACTATTTTCTGCATGACCTATATAGTAGCAATCCACGGTTTTTGGTTCAATTTTTTCTTTCTTAGGTCTTGGTACAGCTACCTTTGCCAAACACCCCCAGACTTTAAGGTATTTATAACTTGGTTGTCTACCTTTCCATAACTCATACGGAATAGTATCATTTTTCTTGTGCGAAACTCTATTTAATATATGTTTAGCCATAAATAGAGCTTCCCCCCACAAGTTCTTAGGTAAACCTAAATTCAGAAGTAATACATTGATCATGTCTCTTAAGGTTCGGTTTTTCCTTTCGGCTACTCCATTTGATTGAGGTGAGTATGGTGCCGTTGTTTGGTGAGTTATCCCCGAGTCGGCACACAACTGTGCAAAGGGATATTCGTATTCACCACCTCTATCAGATCTAAGAATTTTTATCTTCTTATTTAACTTATTTTCCACTTCAGCCTTGTATCTAACAAAGCATTTATTGCTTCCTTTTTCTTACTCAATAAGTAAACGTAGCAATAACGTGTACAATCATCAATAAATGTGATGAAGTACTTTTTCCCTCCTCGAGTTGGAGTTGACTTGAGATTGCACAAGTCTGTGTGAATTAGCTCTAATGGTTGTGAGCTCCTTTCCACTGAAGGGAAAGGTTGTTTCGCAAACTTTACCTCAATGCAAATTTCACACTTATAAAATTTATCAATATCAAATTTAGGAATTAATCCTAAGTTTGCTAATTTTTTCAATTTTCTAAAATTAATGTGACCTAATCTATCATGCCAAGGTAAAGTGGACTCAAGCAAGTAAGAAGAAGAATTATTATTATTAATAACTTATCGTTTTTGCCAATAACGGCTACAATAGCCTTAAATAGGCCATCATACATACCCCCCTTGGTCAGCACAAATTTATCTGACTCAAAGGCCAATCTAAAACCTTTCTTAATTAGGACAGAACCAGAAATTAAATTCTTCCTAGTGCCCGGGACATGAAGAACTTCATTGAGAGTAACATCTTTTCCTGAGGTAAATTTGAGAACCACTTTGCCTTATCCCCCCACCACTGAGTGAGCATCATTTTCCATGTACAACTTCTCTTCATGATCAAACTTCTTGTATGAAGTGAACATATTCATGTCATAGCAAATGTGACGGGTAGCTCCAGTATCCACCCACCAGCCTTTGGATTCACTTGTCAGGAATGCTTCAGCAACTGCAGATAAGTGCATGTTATCGATGTCAGACGGAGCTAGGTTAATGCTAATATTTGCTTCATCCTTTGGCTGAGCACGGCTACGACAACCCTTTGCAAGGTGTCCATACATGTGAATTTGTAACTAAATTATATATTTGAGGAACTTAAGTAAAATATATTCCACATACTTATGTAAATCCTTCGAACGTATTTTATGAGGACATGGTGATTCGAAAATTAGATGGTTTATGTTCACTTCCACTTCAGAAAGAAATCTTATCCCCTAGTTTCTGCTATTGCTTCTCAATATCAAAGCAGGTTTTGAAGAAGCATCTAATGTGTTGGCATTTGTGGGTGCTTTTGTGGGTGTTGGCATTTCCATATTTAAATATTAGTTATTTCTAAATATTTTTATCCATGTAATTGAATTAAATTTCAAGTTACCCCCATTTTTTGTCTCATTGTTATCTTATTATTGATTTAGAAATTTATTGTAATATGTATAAAATAATTGAAGTATATTAAGATATTAATACTTATTAAGAATTGATTAATAACAAGAAAAATATACGATTATTCTTCATAATTGGCGATTTAAAATAAAGTTCCAAGGATGGTGCTAAAATTTCAAAGGATTGTGAAGGTAACATGCAGAGCTAGAGTTGTCATGCCACTTTATGATATTTATCATTCCCTTCCATGAAAACCTTTATTAACCGTCTTTTGTTTTGTCATTATTTGGTTTCATGGTTTTTTTTTTTTTTTTTTTTGGGTACTTTTTAGAAAAATTCAGTAAATTGGTAATCTGTTGTTACAACAAATTAATATCATATTTGGACATTTCTTTTATAAGGTTTTCTTCTAGAGAAACTTTGGTCCCAGTAATGTTGTTGTGGAATTTTTGAAATATTACGACTACTTTCTTCTGCTTTTCTCATGCCTTCGCAATTTCTTAGTTTTATGTGTGTTTATGTGTGGTTTACTTTCTGCGGTGGTTGATGTTTGGATTCTGGTTAAATTTAGTGTATCTAATTATTCTTTCTCTCATTTTATTTGGAAAAATAAACTGGACTTAACAAGGATCCCGAAATCTATCAAATTCATATGTATGGTTTACATTTTCATGGATGCATGTTCAACAAAGAATGAACTTCATTGTCACCTTGAACTTTTCTTGTTTTAATATACTCCGTATATTTATTATTAGGAAATAATCTATTGATCTCTGATGGCCTGATACATACTCCGTATTCAACAAAGAATGAACTTCATTGTCGCGTGGCTTGTTAAAATCTTGTGCAACAACTTTACATACTCCGTTGTTAGCCCTGAAAATGAGCCCAAACGAGCCGGACAAACAAGTACTCGGATTCTGGGATCGAAAATAGGCCCAATTATTTGAGCTTAGCTCGGAGCTCGAGTTTTTTCAAAAAAAATTGTTTGGGCTCGGCTCGAGTTTTAACAAATCTATTCACTGAGTACTCGAAAGCTAACATAAGAAAGTAATCACGGGGCATTCTATAGTAAGATTTTGTTGGGCAATGGGTAAATAAGATACCCTCTTACATTGTGCCATTTGTCATTCAAAATTAATGAACAATATAAAATAATTATTAAAATACAACTTTACCCTTTCATTACTTTTACAATTATATGACTAAACAACTATTATTTCCCTAATTCATACAACATTCTATTTTATTAATATCATCAAAACTACTATAACTATAAAAAAAAAATCTGCATCTAGGATAGGTTAAAGTAGTTAATAATTGAGATTACCCACTTGGCTAAAATTTATCCAATAATAAATTTATGTTTTGAAAATAACAATTAAAAACACATGTAACCCTAAAACCCATTAAATATAAGGTTATTGAATATCTATGCAAGTATATATTTTACATTGATTATCGTTATATAATATCAATTGAGTAACATAATCTATATAGATATAAATACATGTATTTAACAAATTTACTTAATTTGAATAAATTTTTAGTTCTTTATCACTTAACAATGTGTGTTATTAAATCTTATGTAATTTACAAGAAAAATATATTTTATATGATAAGAGTGTGACAATTTTTGTTTAAATAAAATTAATTAGGTAATATAATCAATATGTATTCAAATTCTATTTACAAAGGTACACATGGAAATTATTATGAATATGTTAAATAAAATATTTCATATTTATTGGTGATATTTTATAAATTTATTTTAATCTTAATTTCAAAATATAAAAAATATTTTAAAATATTTCTGGAAGGCGGCAGCGGCGCCGCCTTCGCGTGGCTAGAAGTGGCCACGCAGCCTCCATTGTTGGCCTACGAGTGGCCGGATCCGACCATAACAAGGCTAGATCCGGCCACGAGAAGGCCAGATCTGGCCTCTGAGTGGCCGGATCCGGCCATAACAAGGCTAGATCTGGCCACGAGAAGGCCAGATCTGGCCTCTGAGTGGCTGGATCTGGCGAAGATGGTTGCTGCGTGGCCACCTGCTAGTTCTGGCGAAAAAAAATTATAAAGGCGGAGGTGGTGTCCGGTGGTGATATGAGCTTTTGGAGAAGGAGAGAGATGAACATGGAAGATGTTTTATTCGACGGGTGGTCGAAATTTGTCACAATATTTTCTGAAGGAGGCGGAGGTGATGGCCGTCCGGGGTGATAGATTTTGGAGGAGGAGAGAAATAGACATGAAAGATGGAGAGGAAGAAGAAGTGAGAATTTTTTGCATTTCTTAGGGTTTGTTAAACCGATATATGGGAGGGTATAAAGGTACATTTATATTTTCAAATTTGTCCAATTAAAAAAATGGTCCAATTGATCAACTTTATCTTGGACAAAATTATGTGGTCTGGAATTAATTTTAATAAATTTTGGTGGTGAAGATGAACTATCTTATTGGAAATAGCTTTTTCAACTATCTTATAGTAGACAAATCCATGTTTGAATCAACTTTTTCTCTGTTGTCAGAAACCAAACAACACTAACGCACACCCTATGATTTTATGTGTATGTTTGAATCAACTTTTTCTCTGAAGTCAGAAACCAAACAACACTGACCCACACCCTATGATTTTATGTGTTTTGTGATATAATTTCTTGTTAAAAAAATGTTCAATTTTTATTGCTCAAATTTTTTTGTTCAACTTTTATTGTTCATACTTTTTTCTTGACATTTTAATGTATAAAATCAATTTTTTTTTAAATGACAATTAAAACAAAATCATTTAATTAGAATACAAGTGATTATATACTTCCTCTGTCGCTGACCAGTCAACTCAGATAAAGTTAAACAATTCTATTGACGTGGTTATGTTCATTAATGAAATCAAATCTCATTAATAATATGTTAATATTATTAAATAAGCAGGTGAAGGTAAGTTTTGTTTGAAGAAAAACCGTAGCATGTGATGTAACACTGCACAAAGTGAAAAAAGAAACACAACAATGTTACGCATTTTAAAGCATAGCCAATCCATCTGATAAAGACAAATCCTTAAACCCAATTATCCTCTAAATAAAATTCTGTTATATAAATAGCAAAAACTCGAGTCTCAAAAAGAAAAAGAAAAATAGAGCAATGCTTCAAAACTTGTAATCCACCAATAGCTCAAGCCTTCCTAGATTTACCTGTGGCCGCCAACTGTGATTCAGGCTGCAAAACAAGGAAAATGGCAAATTATGAATAAGAAAAGAATTAAGTGACTGCAAGCAAGGCATTTACGAGTTTGTTTTGAGCAACATTAGGGAGAAAAACAAGTTTGTTTACCTCCTTTTTGACAGGCTCTTCCTTCTCAGATAGAGTCAACTCAATGTGGCAGGGGGACGACATGTAGGCTGTGAAGGGAGAATTTAAAAAGTTAGCTCGAAAAAGTATCAATTGTCCAACACACGTACAAAATGAAACATTATGTCAACAACATACGATTAATTCTTCCATGAGCACGGTACGTGCGGCGTCTCTGCTTCTGGGCCTGGTTAACCTGAATGTGAGAAATGAATAGTGCATCCACATCCAAACCTTTAACCTATAAAAAATATTACCAACTATGTAAACCAAAAGTGGAAATATTACAAGTAAAGAAGAACGAATAAAACGCATATGAAGGTTACCTCAGCATTGCTCTCAGCATTCTTCAGCAAATCCAAGATAAAATTGGCTGATTTGACAGGCCAGCGCCCCTGTCCATTGGAATGTCTGTTCTTTGCTTGAGCAGTTCTCCCAACACCTCTACAGAAACGAGTGAATGGAATAGCCTGTTTGTGGGCAAGCACATCTTCCAAGTACCTCTTGGCCTTGATCAGGGGCAACTTCCGGATGGCATGCGCTGTCTCCCTAGTGTTCTACATTAATTTTGGACAAAGTATGTAAAATTCATCTTGATCAATCATTAATTGTACATGTAAACTACTGGCTGAACGTAAAGATTTTCTTAACATCAAATTATGAATTTATTTCAATCAGAAGAAGACAATTGTAATCTCATCAAGACCATAAAAATGCAGCTACCAAAGGGAATGTCTTTTATATTCACAGGTGGCCTATTTACAAACTAAATTTTTATGGTAATGAGTACTAAATTTGCTAAAAACATTAGCTTGCATGTTTATGTATCACCAAAAAATTCTTACACAGTGATGGGCAAGAGGGGAGTTAAGTTACTTTCTTCATGGGAAAATGAAATAAAAAAGCATCTTTATTAATCATGATTCAAATGCTTAAAAGATACAACTGATAGCAGTAATAAATGTGCTTCTAGAAACCATGGCATCACATGTATTCAAAAGAGCAAGCAATCACACAGTGCAACCAATATCATTGTAAATAAGACAGCACATAAATTAATTGGCAGTTAAAATTAGTTCTTCAAAACATAAATTCTCTTCAAACCTAAAGACGAATTCAATCACGATTTGTCTCTCAACAAATTACATTTTCAAATTCTAATTTTATCACTTATTTAATAACAAATTTACATTTCAATATAACAACCTCCAGATTAAAAACATAAAAGGGTAATAATGTAGCATTGTTTACTGAACCATCAATCATGGGAAAAACTCAATAGGTTCACCCAATAACATTGCAAATTTTTTGTCCCTGAAGTTTACGAGAGAACCGTTAACAAAAGGCAACAGATCCCTGCTTTTTTCATCAGGTTAAACTCATAAAAAACCCCCAAACAACCAAATACCCAAACAAACAAGAGCTGCATCTCATAATAATCCAATAACAAGTAAACTGAATCTTAAACTAACGTACCTTAAAATGAACCCTCAAATCGGCTCCCCTGGCTTTGCAGGCTGAAATAAACGACCAAACAAAAAAAATACATAAAAATCGAATCAAATGAAAAATAACAATAACAAAAATGGAAAATGAAACCAACATTTGGTAGGGTTGTCGGGTTCTCTCGAGTACTTCACCTGTAAATAAGCAAACACAAATTAACGATTAAAATCTGACAAGGAGTAATAAACGGACATTAGCTACTGAATTGTGTGTGAGAGATGAAAAAGGAGATAAACGCACCATGGTATCTGCTGCTGCTTCTCCGGCGTCTGGAGAAAGCTTTTACACTCAGAAGCTGCGTTAAGATGGTTGAGCCAGTTATATATGAAACCCTAAGGGGCTAATTAAAGAAATGGGCTTGCAATGAATTATTTTGAAACTTCTGGGCCTTTAGACTATTGGCCCATTTTCTTACAGCTGTTCAACGGTATGCGTATTAGATTTTTTGTCCGGATTGAAACGCAAATTGAAGAAATAACAATAGGCCCAAATTGATGAAAAGAAATTGAAGATACACGGAAAATTCTTGTCCAAGCCTGGTTTGGCCAAACTCATCCAATCACTAAGCAAGTGTATTGCACTTGCTTTGTGATTGGTCACTCCCCTAGGATTTACATCCAATTCCAAAGCAAGTGTATTACACTTGCCATGTAATTGCTTTGGGTTCGGCCAAACCCGGTCTGGGTAAGAATTTCCCAAGATACACATACTAGGCCCAAATTGGTCAAGACAAATTGGAGGCATAATAATAATATAATATTACCCCAAATTGGTCACGAAGATTTATAAAAGTTTATTATGTATTATTTAATAATGAATTCTGGCTCATAACAAATGCCTCATCATGGTTGTTTGAGTCGGATCTATTGGAGGCCAAGCTTCCATGGCTAATGTAATTAAATGTGAAATTGGACTTTCAGCTAAATAAAACCCGATCCACCAGAATATAGTCCAACAGCTCGTTAAAATGTTTAATTAGTTTCAGTCTTTCAAAACTTATCAAATTAATCTTTTTTTAAGCTTATTGTGGTGGGAGAAAAACACCTTTGCTAATAAATATTTGCAAGTATTTGAGATATTGGAAAGTGTTATTATATCATTTATCGGTTGATTTTTAATTTGATATATTTCCTAAAATTTATTTTAAAAATTATTATATCAAATTTATATATTTCATGTGCATTATGTATAGATATTTTATTTTTTGCATATTTTTTTATTGGGATAATCTAATATGAGCTAGCATGTTATAAACTAATAAAAAATAAGTAGGTGAGGCGAATTTGATCCTAATAAACAACAAATTTATTAAATAAGTTTGAACTTGCACTCATTAAGTCCGATGGTATTTTAGTTTAGTTAATCCAGATCCAACTTATAAGATTTGATTGATACCCGTGAATATTGATCTGTGAAGTAAAATAAAATAAAAAGATATGTGAAGTAATTCGGCCGGAATTGTCTAATGTTAAGACATAAACTCTAAACCTTAATGTTTAATACATAAATAAATACATGTCATTTAAGGTTATTGCATAAGAATTAAGATTACCTACATTTTAGAGAGAAAAAAAAGTCTTACGGCAAAATACCCTTGAAAACTAAAAGACATTTCGAAAATTTAGGCATGTTCTCTTGGCCTCTCAATTTTAAAGATGATTTTTTAGGAGATTTTTTGTAAGATTGAATTCTTACAAATTTGGGTCTTTTATATTTGTTTATAAAGCAATACTCCACCATCCCCTATTTCTGCGTGTATAAGTGTAACGGCCCTCTAATTTAAATTCAATAAACGCAAACTATACCATGAAGGACTCTAAATATGAAAATGTCTCGGATAAGTGTTTACAAAGATTAGTACATATAATCAAAATAAACTAACTAACCCAACTATCTAAAGATCGTGAATAAAGTGCCCATTTATAATATATACATAAGTAGGCATGATCAACTAACATCAAAAGTTACAAAATTTTATCACAAATTTTCCTCGCCAAAACACAAAATACATATCCACACCGAACTTACTTCCTGATCACGATGCCTGAAATGTATAAAAATAGCGACAGAACAAGCATGAGTTGATGAATGCAGTGAAATTTAACTGAAAGTTATATAATATATTGTACATATGTGACATAAAACAAATAACCACACTTAAAACCTATATTTGGATACTATTCCAGTATTATTATTTCCAGCAATGCATCTTTGATATTCATTCATAAAACACATAAGGTTTTCATAATTTACACTTGAAAGAATAATATTCATATGAAAAGGATACGGGACCCAAAATTTGGGTTTGTTGATGTTGCATTACACGAACTAGTCACTCACGAAACACGAAATGCATTGACCGGTCGCTGCCACGAAAGATCCCTTTGAAAAGATCAAGATAGTGGTAGATCAAGTCTTACCCAAACCGACCACCATCACACGAGAACCATTTTCACACCCAAACACACATAAGCACAAACACAAAAGTAACCATGTAGGGTGAGATAAAGTACTACACCCCGAGAACATTTAGCAAACTAACATTATACATGTATATATATATATATATATATGTCGAGTAGCCAATTAATACAAACACCACAATTAAACATATTTGGGCAATCATAAGGGTCATATACCGCAATTTTTATCAATCATGCATAGTCTATTATAATAAATTGGGCTAACGTGCTAAAAACTATGTGTAACCATTATCAATTCATAAAGTGCGATCAATTACTGCGAACATCGCAAACGCACAATTCATAATGCTCTATTAAACCAATTAAGCACATAAATAGCAAGAACTCATGTAATAGACAAAATAAACAAAAAAAAATATCACATATATGGTACGACTCTCACCTTGATATGCTAAATCTCGAAACCTACGAATTACCGAAAGAAGGTATATAGCCCGAAGCTGTATAACACAAAATATAACTAAATATTATAACTAGCACAAAGAATGTTGCATTTATATCCTAGTGCGAATTTTGTCCTAATAACTACAACTTTGATTGTAACAATTTACTACTTAAAAACATAAAGCAAACTCAAAGTTGCAAAAAGATTGCTTCTAAAATTCCCAAGATCTTTCACAACTTGCTAAGTAAAATCCCCAAAATGTTAGTCAAGAACTTTAAAACAAAACCTTAATGTAAAAACTAACCACAATTTTAAAGAAGCATTTTATTTAAGGAATTCTACATACTCTATATAAAAGATTCAAGAATCACATGAAATTGTAAAGGAATTTGAGAATTTTTACCTCACTTGTGTAATCCAAAAGTCTCTATCTCTTTCTCTACCCTTTTTCCTTTCCTTCAATCTATTTTTTATTTTTGAGAGAAAGATGAACAGGTGGTGACCACCACCTGTAAACGTTTTCTTTCTTTTTTTTTTTCTTTTTTTTTTTAATTTTCATTTTTTAATAAAATAACAAATATTAAATTTATAATATTTCAACTTAGTTATTTAATTCAAATTAATATAATTTTACATTGCTATAAAATTGATTTAAGTCCAATAGTTGTGTAATAATTAAATTTTCTTTTTTCGGGTCCTTACAATAAGAACAACTTAAGGTGAAAACCAAGCAAAATGGATATTGAATTGTACATCGTCGTTTGACGAAAAAATCACGCACGTTGGTTTTTGTATTAGATCATGAATTCATACTAAATCGAAGAAATTTTAAAATTTTGAAATATAGAAATATGATTAGTGAATGGTCATTAAATTAAGGAAAGCTTATAATTATTTTCTTAACTTAAGTAATTCGAGTTACTTTCCTTTTATGCAAGTTTTACCTAAAATTCCATATTTTTTTTCTGAAAACATCTCTTGAGGTGCTTTCAAAAAATGAGTAAATTATCTCACATTTTTTTGAGATTCTTTCAAAAATGTCTGTCAAAAGAATATAGTTTTAAAGAATTTAATTATGAAACGACATTTTCGGAGTGATAGGCCAAAAGAACAAATACTTGGAAGTTCAATATTAAATGATAAAGACTAAAATTGTCAGAAAATAATATAAGTCACTACTAAATTTCTAAACGATATGTATTAGGAATATTTTCTTTTTATCAAAATGACATGAATTTAGATATAAAATTAGTAATATGAATATATTAGACCATTAAACTCAAGTTCTTTCTTGTTGATTAAATACAGGTATCATTCTTTCAATTAAAATTGAAAAATTAATAGTATATTTTAAAGTTTAACTGGATTAAATAAATACTTCATTTACAAATCTTACCAGACTAAATGTAAAGGAGTTGAACTAACATGATATTAATTAAACAGCATATTTAACTCGTGTTTGACTTTTGCTTATTTTTGTCGGAATAAATACAAGTGTTTTCATGACAATTGCCTTTACTCGGTTTCATTTTGTTTGAATGAAAAATATTTTAATTTGATATTTTGAATTTTTTCTTGAAATTAGTGTGACACAATTGGAAAATGACTTTGATGTGTTTTTTTTCATAATCTTTTAAATGTAAAATGTGGGTTGTGATTTGAAAATGTAGGTTCTAGTGTAAATTTGAATGTGAATGATAAATGTCGAAATAAAAATAACCGATTTTAGACTTAAGATGGAATCGGTGAAAAACTTGAAGAATATTTCATCCCTATCAAAATTCGAAACGTTCGAGCTAAAATGAATTCGAACAGAGGCAGTGCATCTCAATTCTATTTGACCCACCCCAAAAAATATTCACCCTTATCCTTGAGGCCCAACTATAGCCTAAAAGAACAAATTTTGTTTCAGCCCATCTGGATGGTATCTAATTCGGTAAACTTAGACATATTCTCTTTTTTTCAGTTTTCCAAGATTTAAAGGTCCTTTTTGTTGGCGTTTGTCATATTCTTTTAATGTTTAGTAAATGTCAAATAAATCCTTGGGAAATAAAAAAAAATGTCAAATATATTTTCTACTTTTTAAAATAAATTTTTTTATCTCTCAATTTTTTCAAAAGGCAAACAAATAATAATTTTTCAATATTTAAACAAAATCTACACAAATTATATTTTGATTTGACATAAAGTAACTCATTTTTTACACAATAAATATGATTTGACATAAAATCTTAGACATCTTATACCTACAATCTAACTCTTCCAAAAATAACCTACACCTACTTTATTTCTCAAATAACTCTCTCAAAATTCAAACAAATAACATTATGCAAATCAATATTATTTCTCAAACTTCCGCTACTCTCATATCAATATTAGATATAAGTAATTTAAACTTAAGTTCGATGATTTTTACTGTGAATGTTAATACTATGATGTTCTACAAGATGGTATTTTATCTACAATGCTAGGTGCTTCAAACGGCTTATATCTCACAATGGGTTTATAAGTCATACTACATCAGTATTAGATATATTTTCTACCTAAAATATTCAACAAGACGATTTTCAAAATATCCCAGTGAAATATTACCCCAAAACAATCGTCGTTTTTGAGGCTTAATATTTGTGTCAATATTATTGATACGAACCACGTTAAGAAAAACGAGATTCGCATTATAAGGAATTGATAGACCGTTCTACAATCAGGTTTAGGATGGATGAACGCCACAAGTCGTCTTGATTAGTTCACGGGGACGCCACAAACGATATTGACTGAATAGTTTGATAAGTCGATGTGGAACGCCACAAGTATTTTTGATAAGTTCGGTAGGACGCCACAAACGATGATGGATGAATCGTTTGATAAGTCGAAGAATGAACGCCACAAGAATTAGACAAATTGAAAAATCCTTGATAAGTTCAAAAGAGTTCTTCAAAGAAACTAGAGAATTCCTTCTCGCTAAAATAATAAGATTCAAGTTGTGTGTCTTCTATTACATATTATGCCTATATATAGCTGAAAATTAAGTCCTATCAAGACTAAGAATAGGACTTCTAGAGTAATCTACTTAGACTAGGAAATAAATCCCCCTAAACAACTAGGAAACAAAAACAACTAATAAACTAGGAAACAAATAAAGTCCTACTACTAAATATAATAGGTAATTTATTACTATAGATAACTAAATATGCTATTAATCTTATCCACTCCCTTCTTGAGAAATTGCATTAAGTTGGACTTGTATAATGTTGACTAAATTCGGTTGTTCATTTTTGAACACATCCAACTCCTTTTGTTGCGCTTGATTTATTAACTCATTGAGTTCTTCTTCCTTGAAATATTTGGTTCTTGCTCTCGTAACTAGACCTTGTGGAACTTTGATTGGTTCTTCAAAGCGTGATTTTCAATTTATGTCCTCATCATTCTGCGAATTTCCATTTATGTTCTCATCATCCTCCTCCTCTTGAAAAGGATTTGCCCTCAAATCAGCACCTACATCGAAAGGACTTAAATCAGTAACATTGAATGTAGTGCTAACATTGTACTCACCTGGTAGGTCTAGCTTGTAGGCATTGTCTTTGACACGCTCTAGAACTTGAAAAGGACCATCTCCCATTGGGAGCAACTTCGAACGCCTTTGGGATGGAAATCTTTCTTTCCTCATGTGCAACCAAACCCAATCTCCGGGTTCAAAAACTACCTTGCGACGCCCTTTGTTAGCTTGCTTTGCATATTGTTCCGTCTTCTTCTCTATATTGAATCTTGCCTTTTCATGTATCTGCTTAACAAATTCAGCCTTTTTCTTTCCATCCAAGTTAACTCTTTCAGACAAAGGTAATGGTGTTAATTCCAATGGAGTTAAGGGGTTAAAACCATAAACTATTTCAAATGGAGAAAACTTAGAAGCAGAATGAATGGTACGATTGTAAGCAAACTCAACATGTGGTAAACATTCTTCCCATGTTTTGATGTTCCTTTTAATTATAGCCCTCAACAAAGTAGATAAAGTCCTATTTACTACTTCAGTTTGACCATCAGTTTGTGGATGACAAGTGGTGGAAAATAACAACTTAGTCCATAACTTACACCACAAGGTTTTCCAAAAGTAACTCAAAAACTTAGTATCTCTATCTGAAACAATGGTTCGAGGCATTCCATGTAATCTAACAATTTCTCGAAAGAATAAGTCAGCAATATTAGACGCATTATCAGTTTTCGTACATGGAATGAAATGCGCCATTTTAGAAAACCTATCTACAACCACAAAAATAGAATCCCTACCTCGTTTAGACCTAGGTAAACCTAAAAAAAATCCATTGAAATATCAATCCAGGAATCACTAGGAATTGGTAGTGGCATTTATAAACCATGAGGTTGTACTCTAGATTTTGCTTGCTTACAAGTGACACGTTTTGGACATGGCATCTAGCATGAAAAATATTTTCCCTCTGTACTTCGTCACTCTCTTTGATTTGCACACTTAACGATCTTCTTGCAACCAACAACTCCCCATGGACAGCGTATTCTTCCTCATTAGCATCCTCCAACGGTGGCATAGATTCAGTGTCCTCCTCACTATCGGTTTCAACTTCTCCATTATCTCGTATCACCATAACTCTTCTATTTGGGCATTGGTTTGCTATGTGCCCCCTACCTTGACATTTAGAAAACTTAATATCACGATTTCGAGTAGTGGAATAATCAGTTTTACCTTGATTGCTACGAGTTGGTTGCTCTTGTTTTGACTCAAATCTAGCCTTGGTTGAGACTTGCTTCTCCTCTTTCTTGAACGTATTCTGTTTCCACGAATTAGCACCCCTTCTCATAAGTTGGCTCTCAATTTTAATAGCCATATGCAGCATGTCCTCTAACTCCACATAATGCTGCAATTCTACTCGATTGGCAATTTCTTGATTCAAGCCAGCTAAAAATCGCGCCATAGTAGCCTTCGACACTCCGATTTCCTTGTACCAGCCCTTGCAACTTCTTGTACAAATCCCGATAATAGTGGCTAGGTACAAAACGCTTTCTCATTACTGTTTTCATCACCTCCCAAGTGTCCACCGGTTGTTCTCCATTCCGTCTTCTGTTTAACACCAATTGATCCCACCAAACATTAGCATAATAGATAATTTATTACTATAGATAACTAAATATGCTATTCATCTTATCCACTCCTTTCTTGAGAAATTGCATTTAGTTGGACTTGTATAATGTTGACTAAATTCGGTTGTTCATTTCCGAACTCATCCAACTCCTTTTGTTGCGCTTAATTTATTAACTCATTGAGTTCTTCTTCCTTGAAACATTTGGCTCTTGCTCTCGTCACTGGACCTTGTGGAACTTTGATTGGTTCTTCAAAGTGTGATTTTCAATTTATGTCCTCATCATTCTGCGAATTTCCATTTATGTCCTCATCAATTATGTTCAAAAACCGTAATGGTTTTCTCAGTTCAACATACCATTGCTTTAATTATGTGGATCATACATGTATTTAATTGCTGAATTCATGTAAGTTATGTTTTCTCAGCCATAACTTATATATTCTAAAATTTGTTGTTTTCAAATTTAATTAAAGAGAAGAAAATTTCTAACTTCTTTTCCTCCTATTAAGCACCATGAATATGGAAGAAAAATAAAAATATATCCAAATTAGACATGAAGTCTTATTATAGTTATTTCCTACACTAACTCCAATAATTAAGAAATTAACTCTTACATCACTTTTAATTTAATTATTGTTATCCTATAACACACACACACACACACAAAAAACTATTATTTTGAATAGTTGCTAAAATATGTATTTAAAATTATTATAATGTATTATAAATATGTTGTTATGTAAAAAATATTATTTGTTTCTTTTAAAGATTTAATACAATATGTCACTCCTTAAAAAATCAATTCTTAAATATCATAAAATCTGTTAAACTAGAATTGCATCTTACCTATGAATAAACAAAAATGCTTATGACTTAGTGAACTAAGTAATCTTTATTTGACGTGAGAAACATTACCTCATATTTTCATGAAATCTTTTTGAGAAAAATGAGTGAATGAAGTAAAAAAAATGATGAAAATCAATGAAAATTGGTGAAACCGATGAAATAAATTTTATGAACATGCACTGGTGAAGTATGTGAAAATGTGGGTGAAATTAGTAATAAAAAATGACAGTAAAATCGATAAATACAAGTGAAATTGATGAAAATTCGGGTGACACTTGTGAAAACATGGGAAACAAATTGGTGAAATCAATGAAAAATGGTTGAAATATATGAAGAATTTGTTAAATCATTGAAAAAAGATTAAATTCTGTGAAATCAATGAAAATTTAAGTGAAATTGGTTTTAAAAAAATGTGAAATCTGTGAAATATAAGTTAAACTGATAAAAATAAGTAAATTAAGAAAAATAAAAAAATTAAACTAGAATTTTTTTTTTTGAATAGAAGAAAACAAAAGAAATCGATGGAAAAATCGAAAAATTATGGACTATGGGTTATAATTGATCAAGAACGAGTAAATCAGTAAGAAAATATAAAATCAATGAAAATTGAATTAAACTAATTAATATAATAAGTGAAATGCCTTAGATCGGTAAAGAAATATCTTTCAAATGTTATGGTAAGTAAAATAATTTGAGATATATACTTAAAAGTAATTGAAGATGCATAATTATTTGAGTTGAAAATTCAGCAAATACATGTGAAATCGATGAAAATTCAAGTAAATTCGCGAAAAAAATTGATGACATCGGTGATACGATGAAATTACATAAAAAATTATCAAATATGTGAAAAACGGGTAAAATCGGTGAAAAATGCTAAAGTCGGTGAAAGCATTTAAAACTTGGTTAAACTGGTAAAATTGAGTGAAACCAATCAAATGAAAAAATACAACCAAGAAAACAAAGTCAAACAATTAGAAAAATGGTTTAAACCTTAAAAAACTAAAGAAATCGATGGAAAATACCCATGATGAAGTTACTAAATTGAATATCAGTCATTAATATGTGCTATTTTATGACATAATGAAGTTAATTTTACTCTGATTTACAACAATATACAACTGAAATTAGATAGACACGTACAACGTATGTGCACTTACGTTGCACTTTAAACTGATGAAAAAAATACATGTGAAATCGTAAATACATGTGAGTATTATAGCTGAATTGGTAAAATTAGATGTTTTCTCACATGAATCACACATAATTTTGGCTTAATATACCAACTGTCAAGCATTATGGCTGAAGCAAGTACGACAATTTTACAACGAACTATATAAAATTGGTATGTTGCAGTAACTGCAATGCTAGAAACAACGAATGGGGGGTAAAATCAGTACCCATGATCAGTAGCCATAACTCACCCATTATGGTTTTTGAACTTAGGATTACGAAGTTATGTTACAAAGAAATATGTTTTAGCATTTGCTTTAATACTATATAAGCACATAATTAAGTAATTTAGTTATGTTATAAAGAAATATGCTAACTGAAATTACGAAGTTATGGCTTTGATTAAGATAGTCACATAATTTAAGACGAATACATAAGTTCAAAAATTTATATCTATTAAAGGGACTGAAATATAATTGTACATATGAAACATAATGAAAATTTTAAATGTGTACGATGAAATAGGAAAAAAAGAAATCGTAAAAGTTTACACTTCTTATTTAGTACACATTCGTAATTGTACAAATAGATCTACTACACCAAGAAAAATAAAGTTGGCATTCAAAGCAAAAAATGTATGGTGTTTGTAGTTAGAGAAAAAGAAAAAGAAAAAGTTAGAAATACAAAGAAAAATTATATAGGGATGCACCATAGTTTTTTTTAAGCTTGCCATCTTTAATTGTATAGTTAATAAAAAGAATCTGAATCACATAGCCACAAAATTTAAAAATATTCCAGTGAAATATTCGTCTTGGCCGCGGAAATGGAACCCACAAATGTGTGACCCTCTATGCAAATCCTTAACAGTTATTTACACATTTTCAAAATCATCGAACTTAAGTTTAAATTACGAATATCTAATATTGATATGAGAGTAGCGTAAGTTTGTGAAATAATATTGATTGCATAATGTTATTTGTTTGAGTTTTGAGAGAGTTGCTTGAGAAATAACTTCCGCTACTCTCATATCAATATTAGAGCAAAATCATCGAACACTTTGCACAGGTAATTCTTTTAAATACAACGTCTCATGTGATCATTTATATATTTCTTAAATAACGTAAATTGTATTTTTATTCAGGCGACAAATGGACGTAGAAGATAAGATTTTCGGATCACCATGTCCTCATATTGGTTTATGTTCCTAGGTGCACAACTACGACAATTAGCTTAATATATGTGTAAATACATGTGAGCCAAAGAACCATTAAAAAATACGCTATTAACATTATTAAGAGGGAATCCGAAAATAGTTGATAACAATAGTTATTTTACGCACCAAATAAAATATTAAGATAATATTAAGCCAAAGAACCAATGCTACTTTGCAAGTACACTTGCTTGAATCGTGACATAACCGGGGCAAAAATTCTAAGTTCATGTAAACATCTTGGCATAATAATTAAACAAATATTATAATTAGGAAAATATGCATGATCGTGACTATCTTAATATGTTGAATTATGTTCAAAAACAAGGAAAATATCCATTATGCCTTTATTTACTGAATGACACATAATTATTGTTAAATTGTCATAATACTAGATAAAATTCGGAACCAACAAGGGTTTAACCATCGATGAAATGTTCTTACAAATTCTTGTATCTGAAGTGTTGGTCCCAAGTGGTCAGTTGAGGTCTAGAAGGGGGTGAATAGACCTCTGATATGGATGAAAATCCTTTAGTCCACTCTTCCAAGTCAGTTAGATCTTGGGTTATACTATAAACACACAGTTTACAATATACAATGCTTGCGCTTTACAACAAATGATAAGCCACAAGTTCGCAGCAGGATATCACAAAGAAACTCCTACCCTCTGAAGTAATATCACTCATTTAGATGGATATTTACTTCTCACAACACTCCTCTAATATAGATTCACTCAGAAAACGTTTTCTTTTTGCTTCAACTTAGCTTCTGTCAACAAATGACTTCAGCAGACGAGTGAGCTGTTCTTGAGCTTTTGAGACTTAGAGAAATTCTGCTTCGCGTATGAAATCTCAGATTGTTGTGTTGTCTCTAACTCTTGAATCCAGCTCTATTTATATTTGTTTTTGAAATCTATCCGTTGAAGATGAGACAAATTTCAAAGCTACAAGTATTGGTCCCCCATTTCTTGGAATGGCTCTCTGCAACTGTTGCATTGTACAGTCTGCTATACTTTTCTGCCAGTCGCATTAAATGCACCCTGCTGATCCGAGAATATTTTCAATCATTTGCCATTAATACCCTTCTTCAGCATCATTTATTACTCCAAGTGCATTTATTATCGTTGGGCAGACTTCTTGATCTCTTCCACTCTGCTGATAGAAGTGACTCGTCTGATAGATACTCTACTGATCAAACATGAACTAATCTGATTTGAGTCAATTGATAACCTACACTTTTGATTTCGAATTCAACATAATTAGTAGTCTTCTGGACCTTGAACTATTGACCCTTCTGATAGTCTTCTTACTTGTTCAAAATTCTTCTAAGGGATCTAAGCATTCCTTACTTAGCTAATTTTGATGTTTTGGAAATCATCAAAACCTCTCTCAAATCCTTGCACTCTATCTTCGTCTTGATCCAACAATTTACCTCTTTTTGATGATGACAAAACCTTCAGCTAAGTACCTGTGAATAAGCTAAAGTTTTAATCCTCAAGAATTTCTGAGATAGAAATAATTTGTTGGAAGAAAACTTGAACTTTTATAGATTTTGAAATTCATTACAAGTTATAAGTTATCTGATGAGATAGACAGAAAATAAAATACAAGAGATTACAAGAAAATAAGCATCCTAGTCTAGTTTCCTAGTATAGTCCTTCTTCTCTTCTTGTTTTTCATCTTTCTTTTCTTCCTTGTCTTCTTTATTTTCTACTTTGTCTTCTTCTGATGATACTAGATCATCATCTTCATCTTCTTCATCACTTGAGGAGTTTAAGGCATATACTCTTTTCTTCAACTCCTCCAAGTTTTTGTATTTCGTATATGGATTTAGTTGTGCTTCTGCTGAGTCCTTGGATGCAGCAATTTCTTTATCTGTCTTTGCTGGTTCCTTGGACTGTTTAGAGTCAAAAGAGTCTGATCATCAACTTCTTCTTCTTTATCCTTCTGTTCGGCAGTTGGCTGATCAACTGGTCTGCTTGTATTTTCTTATGTCTTCTCAGGAGACTGATAGGATATTGCCCAACAAGCCAGTTCAATTAGCTTGTAATAGGTCTATTCTGTAGAAGACAATCTTTGATTTTATAATAATACGCGCGTTTATTTATATGTGTATAAGGATAAACAATGGCCAACTTCGTTTATCGCGAATACATTTAAGCGATTGGATGAAATCCTTAGATTACATTTGACTATGGGACGATTCACTTCAGTACTGAGTGCAATCATGAAACAGTCTCTAAGGTCGTAATCTTAAAACACGTTCCAAGTCATAGATTCCGAAACGAGACGGGATATTGTAGGAATCGCCAAGACTTGTACGAGTATGCATGATTCACATGGAGTGAATTGTAGCGTTTCATGAGCAAGGCATTTGAGGCCAATACATATGAGTAGGTGGTTAGATAGAGGATTGAACGCATCGAACGACCCAAACAGAGAAACCCATTGTGGAAGTGCATGACGCATATCGATGATGGGATGTTTCTCAAGGCTTATAATAGTGTACGATTTAGTCCTTTGACTTGAGGTTCTAGGGCGAATTCGGTGCATGAATGTGCGTACTTAGATCTAGGTATAGATCACTTAGCCTGATCATAACATGCCTAGGCTGGGTGCGTATAGTTATGTACGCGAGTGGTTAGTACCAATATGGAATCCATTGACTCATCGTAATGGATGAGAGAATTTCCTGTACGATTCTTAGATAATATGTCCGAGGAATCTACGGCCGTAGTCGGTGACGGATTTGGAAAGGGGTTTCCAAATTTAGCAGTCACACTGGAATATTATCCCTAATTAGAAAGTATAGTGATCGAGACAAATTTAGAGGTGCCGATCAATTCACACACCCTAAGTCTTGATCGGGAAAATTAGTCGATAGAAGGACCGTATACATGGCAATTATAAGAGGTGAGGTTCACAAATATCAATTCACCTGAAGTTGGGCTTCATGGGCTTGTGGCTAGACATCGATCATGAAGTGTGGGTACTCCTGAGTAATAGAGGAATTGATTCTAGGAGTGGTCAATTAAAGGTTGTTTAATTGACCAGAGCAATTTATTGTTCATAAATTAAATCACGAGGAATTCGTGGGCCTCCTGCCAATTGATGGTGAACCTAGAGGGTCACACACAATACAATTGGACGGTGACTGTTATAAAAGGGTATAAAAGGAATTAATTGATTTAAATGTAATTAAATCAATTAAATGAATTAAAGTGTTAATTCAAGTGGGAGATCAATTGATTAGTTGATTTAATTGATTAATATAATTAATTAAATTGCTAATTAATTAATTAAAGGGAATATTAATTTATTAATTAATATGGACTGGGTATTTAATTAAAGTTGTTAATTAAAAGGAAGGCTTGCAAGACATGGGCCTTTAATTAAAAGCCCATAAGAAGTCTTGCAAACCTAGGTCAAGAAGGAGGCTTATAAATAGGGTTCTGCATGAGCTCAAAAAGCTAACACCCTAGCACAGAAAACCCTTGCCTTCTCTGCACCTAGCCGCCCCCCATCCCTGCGCCGCCACCAAGTAGCCGCCGCCACCACCTCTGGCCGTGAGCTCCCCAGTGCCGCCGTGAGTTCCCCTCTTGTTCCTTCGTGCTGGATCTTGCTCTGCCAAGTAGATCTGCACAATCCTTCAGTAACAAACCTCTTAGATCTAGTTCTTAGCCTAAGACTAGGAGGTGTTGCCAGAATCCAATTGGTGTGGACTAATCTCTGGAGGTGAGACATTTGGATCACTGTTGTGAACCAGAATTAGAATCAGAGTTGGAGGTTGCCACCACCTTGCCTGTGGTGAGGTAAAAATCGAAACTCCCTTATTTCAATACATTATGTGTTTTGATTCATGCTTTTCGTATATATAATATGGAGATCTAATATATGGGACCATGTGTGCTTCGAATTTTTTTAAAATTCCGCACTCTATGTTGTTCTGACAATCGAGGCAACCCAACAGAGACTCCTCCAGTTTTTCAGTTACTGTGTCAGCAGGCTTTTCAACTTCAGCAGTCTTATTAGCAGCAACAGCCTTTGTTGCATAGCCATTATCTTGCCCCTTTTTGTCATCAGCAGCAGGGTTGACAAGTAGCTCCTTAGGCAATTCCTTAGGCAAAACTGGTGTGATGTTGATTGATTCACAAAGAAGTCTGGCGTTCTATTCAACTGCATCCATATGAACGTCCTGTTGTGCTTCAGCAAGAGTCTCCACCTTTCCAAAAGTTAGATCAATTTGATCCAGCAGCTTACCCTGAGTTTAAAAAATCAGCTCAGCAGCTATGGTGAAGGTCTTCAGCATACTTTTGCTAGATTGCTCATGAGCATGCAGTGCTTCAGCAACAACTCTGTTGACATTATTCCACCCAGCTGTATTGCTTTGTGATCTTGCTCCAAGTGTTTCCAAATCCAGCTAGATAGTTTGTATATCCTATTTGATTTCAGCAATTTCTTCAACTATCTGTGGACTGGGAGCAGCAGCAGGGGGTAGTCTTTTAGCAGCAGCAATAGACATCAGAGCAGAGGCTATCTCCTTAAACTTTTTCAAGTGCTCTCTGTTTTTTTCCTCCATCTCCTTCATGGCATTTGATATCATCTGTTGAATGGATTCCAGCAGTGTTGGCTGAACAGATGAGGAAGTTGAAGTTGATAGGATAATTGTTGGGCTAGGAGTGATTTCCTTCTCTTTTGCCTTTTCTGATGTTGGTTCTTGGACCTTTCTGGGTTCATCTGCAATTGTAACAACATCAGAACCGTCAGCAGAGATAACAGTTTTATGTGTAAAAACCCACGCAGGGGTGAATGGTGATGTTGTTTGCTCTGGCATTTCTTCATATGTCTTGACTGCATGTCCAAAAACGATTTGTTGAAGACTAGGCAGGGGAGTCATAGAACTTGGTTGACCCTTCTGGCACCTTGTCTTCTTCGACCACATTTCCAGGGTGATGGAAATGGCCAACTTCGCTGCTCTTTCCAGCAGGTTTTCTCCCTTAGCAGGGTCCTCTGGAACAGGTCTCTTATCTTCTTTGCTTCAGACTTAGCCATGTTTCTTAATCTCCATCTGACCATGTCCATGAAGAAGTCTGAGTCAAGAGCTTGTTTCAGGCATCCAGTCTTCAGCCAGCTTAACACCCAAGCTTCCTCTGCTGAAAACGCCTTCCATTCGATAATCTGCTCCTTAGTCTTTGCCAGTCTGTAGTCTCTCCATCTGTTGTGCCTTATTTTCTCCTTGACAAACAAACTTTGACGGATGAGCAGGTTATTGTACCTTTCCAATTCAACCTCAAACCTCTTATAAGCCTCTGGATTATCAAGCACAACCGTTAAGGCATACTTGAGTTCTGATTTTTGTTTCTTAGGCTCCTTGGGTCTAGGCATCATTTGCCTTGGCTGATTTGGGTCCCTTGGCTCCCCAATTCTGATGCCACCACTGTACCTTAGACCATGGGCGTCCTTGGTACTGGCTTCTATGGCAGCAGCCAAGTCTTCTGCTTCCTTTGCAGCTAAGTCTTCAGGTGTCATCATTTTAGCCTGAGCTTCCAGCTCACTAAGTCTCACTGCTTCTTTGTATTCTGCCTCTTCCTTCTTTTTTAGCTCTCTTTCTTCTTTTCTCTTGTGAGCGGCAGACACCTTCCCTTTGCCACTTCATTTCCTCTTGGCAGAAGGGTTTTCCACAACCTTGAGAGGTTGAGCATCAATTGGTTGAGGATGGATGAGCAGAGGTTCACCCTCACCAATTGTGCTAGTCTGCTGTTCTGTCTCCGTGACAGCAGACTGAACCAATTCTGAGTTAGCAGCAGGCTCCTCAGCAGACTTATCTGTTTGTTCAATGGGTCTCTCTGCTGATGCTGTATCCTCCCTCACTTTTTCAACTGGCTCTTCAGAGAAAATAACCTTCATCCGATGCTTGGACTTGGTCATAGTCCCAGTTGGCTGATGCTCAATAGCAAGCCTCTTTGCAGAGCTCCTTGTTCTTCTCTTCAATTCAACCTGAGCCGGTTCGTCCGACTCAGTTCTTTCTGGAGATGCTGTTGCTGCACTTTCTCCCAGTTCCTTAGTCACTTGATTGACTAATTTGTTCACGATTTCTAAAGCAGACTCCACTGATCTGGCTTCAACAGTAGGGTCTGCTGTTTGATCAGTAGACTTACTAGTCTGTACAGTAGTCTTGGCCTTTTTCGCAGCACCGACCTCTTTGGTGTTCCTCTTTCCTTTCCTCTTAGGAGTAGCAGCCACCTTGTGCTCTACTCTTACTGGTTCATACTTGTGGAACCTTTTCAGGGCATGAACCATCTTGCCATTCACCATTTGGCAGTTCAACGCCAAGAACATATGACTCAACAGAATGGCATGTCCATTTTTCTTGACAGCCAAAATGTTGAACATATGAGCAGCCCAATTCACATCTAGGTCGTAGTAAATGTAGGCCATGGTGTGAAATCTCCTTCTGGGTAACCCATCCAATGAGCTGGTTGAACACTCCAGCACTTGAGCAATGATGTCAGCAAATCGTTGATACTCGTCTTTTAGCTGAGTCTTCATCATTGTGCCCAAAATTTCTTCTCCCTCCTTACCACAGATAGCCCAGAACTCTTTCTCCTTCTGGGAACCAAGAACAGATACCTCTCCACCTTCATTCTTCAAACCATAAATTTCACTCAGCACAGTAGGGGAAATGCAAATAGTTTTCCCTCCAACCTTCCCAATCATGGTACTTTTTGCCATATCAATCTTTCTGCCAGCGTAGAATTCAGCGACGTCTTCTAAGAACACCAATTCTTCATGAGCTTCAAGTACAGAAACCAACCCAGATTCCTTAATCTTTTCCAGTAAACTCTTCATGAGTTGGGTTCCTGATGAGTAGAACCCAGCGTAGCTTAGATATCTACCTTTTGCTCCAGCCATTGATTGATTTTGAGTGATTTTGTGAGATTGAAAAACTTTAAGACATAAAGCAAGAGATTAGTAACTTCTTGAGTGCTTAGGGTATTTAGGGTGCGTTAGCTCGACTCCTCTGATCAGATCTGGATTTATAGATTTATATCAGCTTCGATTTCCATGTTTTACGAGAACCGTTAGATTAATCTGATAGTTTTTAGATCGTGTGGGCTAGATTTATGAATTTCAAATATTATATTTTAATGTCAGATGGGCGGGAAACTCAAGCGACACTAGTCTGTTACTTATAAAAACGCGTTTTTAAATATAAAAATTTTAGTACACACTTATATAATATATCAGACGAGTAGAGTTTAACTTATCTGACAGACGAGTGATCTGATATCTGATATTACTAGTGAAAGACAATAGCTAGTAATCTTCATCTGCTGTTTGTCAATCCAGCAAGATAAATTAATCTTCAATCTTCAAGAATTAAGAACAAATCTTCTGAACACATAACTCTAACTAACTGACATTAACAAATTTCATCTGTAGATCAAGAGTACCGCTAGTCTTACACGTTCACCTTGACTTCAAGAATCCATAAGTTAACTAGTTTGTTGAGAGTTAACCTTGAAGATGATAAGATGAGTAAGCTGATGAACTCGAGTCTTCTGATGAGTTTTCCCTCAGCTTATGTATCCAAATTTAGTAGTCCTAGTTCAACTCTTAGAGTTGAAAACCTTGCATCACTTAGTGGTTTGGTGAAGATGTCAGCAATCTGATTGTCAGTATGGACATATTCAATGATGACATTTCCTTTTTCCACATGATCTCTAATAAAATGATGTTTGATCTCAATAAGTTTTGTTCTTGAATGACTTGTAGTGTTCTGAGTAAGTGAGATGGCACTTGTATTATCACAGTAGATTGAAATTCCATTGATCTTTATGTTGTAATCTTCTAGTTGATGCTTCAACCAAAGTATTTGTGCACAACATGCTCCAGCAGCAATGTATTCAGCTTCAGCAGTAGAGATAGATACTGAAGTCTGCTTCTTACTCATCCATGAGATCAGACGACTTCCCAAGAATAGACAGGCACCTGTAGTGCTTTTCCTATCAATCTTGCAACCAGCAAGATCAGAATCAGAATATCCAACAAGCTCGAATCCTAATTAACTAGGGTACCATATCGCAAATCCGGCGTGCCTTTGAGGTATTTAAGAATCCTTTTGGTTGCTAAGAGATGAGATTCTTTAGGATTTGATTGATATCTCGCACAAACCCCAACATAATACATAAATAATGTCTGGTCTGCTAGCTGTTAAATATAACAGTGACCCTATTATGCCTCCGTACTTTGTAATATGCACTGATTTGCCTTCGTCATCTTTATCCATATGAAGTCCAATAGACATAGGAACACTAACAGTGGAGCTAGTTTCCATACCAAATTTCTTGAACAGATCCTTCGTGTACTTAGCTTGGTTGATGAATATTCCATCAGTCAACTGTCTAACTTGCAAACCAAGAAAGTAATTCAGTTCACCCATCATGCTCATTTCAAACTTGTTTTGCATTAGCTTGGAGAACTTGTCACACATTTGTTGGTTAGTTGAACCGAAAATAATATCGTCCACATATATTTGCACAAGTAATATATGTTTGATGAGGGGTACTTTGGATTCTCTACTTACCGGAACTCATGCTGGGTTAAAATAGACGGAAGACCCCTAATCCCGACCTCAAAGACATAAAGTCGATCTCAAAGCACGACAAGCCCAGTCCGATCATTAAGGTAAAGGCTCCTGGTCGAAAACCACTAATGGGCCGACCTCAGGCCCAAGCCTGTGGGCCGAGGAATGTTCCCCTGCGGATGGTTCAGCTAGCTCACCGCATCTACTATAAATATCCCACGCATTTATGACAACGGTGACGCTTTTCCAGGCACTCCCGGCTCAGAGCTCATGCTCGGATCAATAGTTTTGCGTTGCTCATATATATATTTAGCCTCTAGCTTGTACGGCATCCTGTAATGCTCGGATAGGACCCATATCATTTGTATTATGTATTCAGTACAATCGCAATCGGAATATATATTATTGATCTTCTCCTTCATATTATATGGTTCTGCTTCTTTATTATTTCTATCTTGATCCCCTAAGAAACAGCGTAAGATCAATTGGCGCCCACGTGGCGCCCTATTTGGGTGTTAGATCGAAAAATGCCTACTACGGGGCGAAATACATACTTTCGAGGAGGGTCTTCTCGCATAGCTGGAGTGCAGAATTTAGTCCATGATGAGCTCGATAAGTCTATCTCGAATGGCTCAACAGCCAGAAACACATCCGACCGTACCCGGGATGATATTCTGATCCGAACTAGTATAAAGAAAAGTATACGACCAGAAGGTCAGGATCCAAGCCTTCAGAGTAGATGACTTAATCTTGAGTAAGATGCAGATTTTGAAACATGGATGAAGAATTGCAACTCAATTGCGCTGGTCCTTATATTGTGTTCGAAATTAAGAAGAAAGGCTCGAATTGAGTTACTTATGAAAATGGGGAAATTCTTCCCCGAACAGGGAATGCAATTAAGCTCAGGAAGCATTGCGGGGAATGGGAATTATGTATTAGGTTTCTCGGACTATCTATCGATCTTTATTCTTTATGGGAATCTATCGTGTCTTCTATTATTGACAAGAATCAATATTTATATTGTCAAAATTCTCTCATCTATTCTATGTATCTCTATAAGCTATATATTAACTTGGGAATGGGCACTCGGCCTCTCTTCGAAAATCGACTAGGGGTGAAAGCCATTGCTATGCCCCTTTAGTTCAAGATAACGAAAAAGGGTGAAAGCTGTTGCTACGACCCTCAGGTGAAAGCTATTGCTATAACCGATTAAAATAGAAAGGGTGAAAGCTGTTGCTACTACCCTCAGGTGAAAGCTATTGTTATGACCGATTAAAATAAAAAGGGTGAAAGTTGTTGCTACGACCCTCAGGTGAAAGCTGTTGCTATGACCGATTAAAACAAAAAGGGTGAAAGCTGTTGCTACGACCCTCAGGTGAAAGCTGTTGCTATGACCGATTAACACAAAAAGGGTGAAAGCTGTTACTATGACCCTCAGGTGAAAGCTGTTGCTATGACCGATTAAAACAAAAAGGGTGAAAGCTGTTGCTACGACCCTCAGGTGAAAGCTGTTGCTATGACCGATTTAAAACCGACTAAGGGTGAAAGCCGTTGCTATGCCCCTTAGATCGAACTTGTGAAAAGAACATAGACGATTAACTCGAACGATCTCGAAGATAAGATGAAAAATAACTGCCCTATACTCTTACCGATCAACAAATTATTGGTTTATTATGGATTTATCTTCCAGTTATCCATCCAATTATTATCAATGATTCCCACCATTTGTCTGATTAAGCAAATTTGAGCTATGGAACGACCAATATATATGCTTAAAAGGTAAACGATCCTATGAACGACGAAATGTTAGCAGATCGATCGGTATGATGATAGTGGATTATAGAAGTCTTTAAAGTTGCAACCTATTTCAAAGGTTGTCCGATCGCCAAAGGAATTTATTTTCGAACGTCAGGTTTTCGATGATTTCGGGCAAGTTACACAAATTAGTTACAATCGCCTAAGTTCAATTTTGTTCAGTCACATTATTTATTTAAAAAGGTCGTTTTATATATTGCACGACCAACGAAGACAAGGAAATATGCAACGAAAATAAGCAGGAAACAAAATCTTTATTCATTCTTCGAACAAATTACAAATGAATTCTTGAGTACAATGGTTAAATTCGAGCTCAAAAAGAATAGTACATTCACTCTTACCCTACTACAAATCCTACGTACTACGCTAATTTGTCTCTGATCGAGCTTCGAAGCAGAATAAAATCTTATACCCCGGAGTACCAACTGATCGAATATCTTCGTATGTAAATAAAGATTACCGTGACCAATCCAAGATGGTCAGTCAACATTCGATCGGAGGTCCTAAGGTTTTTCACCCGTCGATCATATAGTCTTCGTAAATTTCCTAACTTCAAAATCTTGTATATGGGAAACAGTAGTGGCCATTTTATTCGAGAAAATTAAAATTCAAATAGCAATGTTCGGACATAATGTTTAGGAAAAAGTAAAAATGTGATGGTAAAATTGGAGCTATTTATAGACGAGGAAAAATATAATCAACGGATCAAAAATCACACCACGGAAGGCTAGGATCGCAGCAATGAATGCGCCGACCGTTCTGCTTCTCGAAAAATAGAGGACCGTTTGGCTAAGATGGACTAACTCTTCCTACGAGAGTCCAAAAACCTTACGGACACGCTCGATTCCTAAGATCGGTCTAACATGCTTATTGAAATGTCAAATGAATCAACTAATTTGCGTCGCCATATGAACTCAGAAAACGGAGCGTGGACCTATGTCCCAAGAAATATGGTTCCATTTGGATAAGGAAGGAAGAATCTCCTCAATTCTCGACAAAATTTCTTTAGCACGAACATATTTAGGATCGATTTGAAATAAAAGAAACGAAGATCTTATTATTACGGACATGTAACTTCGCCGATAAATATTGTACTTCAAAAAGCTTCTAAGGGAAGCTTCTAAAGTACTAACTGAAAACAACCATTTGAGTGCTATCTCTCCAAACAACGACGCGAGTACAGTGGTGTTCATAAATTCTCTAACGATCGAACCTTTATATCCGATCAACGGTGTAGATTCAAAAGATCGGTACAAGTATATGCGCGGACAAAGTGTTAAGGATCAATTGCAATCTTCGTTATGATCGGTTGAATATTAGTGATCGATTATTTATTCGCACTTCGAAATTTTACTCCCAAATGATCGAAGATCAGATTGCCTAGAATTACCCCTTAGTGTGTTGGCTTGCGGAATCAGCTAAGTAATTAGATTACTCGACATAATTATTTCGAATAAAGATTCATTCGATTATTATTAGTCAACACAATTCAGCAACAAATAAATTTCCGAATATCATTTTGAACTGGAAGGTATTTACAATTTCGATCTCATTACAAAAAGACAAAGCTTCAACATACAAAAATACAAGAGATGCATTTTAATCCCATTACATCAGACTCTGATCCTATTGCATCCCACAATTCTATGAAATTGTCGGCTTCTTCTCCCGTCAGATGATCGAGATAGTCTACGCCAGAGCCTGGAATCTCCTTTGGACCCGCAGGCTTTTGTCTTTATTTGCGCCATAACAAAGACGCAGGGGCTGGTGCTTCATTTATCAGGTGACCCGTTCTCCGCCACCACCCAAGCACGTCTTCCTAAATGCATTGTGGCAATAGGTCCCCCGAAAAGACACCCATGCCAGAGGGATGATAAAAACTATCGACCATCCTTGAAGAACTTGATGCTCATACTCCACCAACACTTTTGTGGGATGAGCAAGTTCTTAGGATCCCAGGTGGTCAGCAATACCAAGGTATTGTCCTCTACTGACTGATCCCAGGCAAGGATCGGTAGCTCATTGGTTTTCCGGATCGGGGATATTGGCCTTCAAGATCGGAAATAGATTTGCCTGTCGATATTCTAAGCGGGTAAAAAACGCTGATATTTCTGTCAAAGAATATTCGGAGTCTGGATTCAAAAAATTGGATCGAAAGCAGAGGGTATTCGATTATGATATTCGGAGCGGATTATAGGTTAAGATGGAAAATGAACAAACAAGGGTGACCCCCTTTATAGCAACAGTCGCACTCGATCCAACGACTGGAATTCACTCAGATGGACCTTTGAGATTCGGTGACCGTCCTGTTTCCCGAGGAATAGGGAACGTTTGGCAGTAAAAGATCACGAGGATTTCAGCCTAGTTTAAATAACTATTATGGAATCAGCAAAATTATTACTCGACATCCAGAATTCCCTCGTGACAACAAGATTGCGAACAAAAAGTATCGCAAACACAAATACTATCGTAGAAAGTCCGGGCATCAGTATATCAATCGGAAAATACGGCGAAGCCTAGTAAAAAAGTTTCAGTTGAAAGACATGCAAGACGGATTATTCAAAATTACAGAATCTGAGGAGACAAAAACTTAAAATTACAACAAGTAGTGAAGTATATTTAAAAGAGTTTGTTATTAGCAAATATCTTCCGGAGCTCGGTATTGCGGTCATCGTACCCACGAGCTTAAGTTTCCTCCTCGCGGAATTCGGAATCTTTCTTCTCCCTCTCATAGATCCCTTTGAGCACTTCGAGCTCCTTGCTCAACTCCTGATAAATCTCCTCACCTCGGTCCTTAGCGGCTTTTTCCTTCTCCACGGCCAGACTCTCCTCAGCCATCCTTTTGGCCTCTAAGGCGCCTTCCAGCTCGACTTTCTTTTTCTCCAACTCAGGAAAAGTACAGAATGTCGTTCAATCCTCCGTTCAGCGAACATCTTAAGCTCGAGAAAATCTTGGCTGGCCTATTGACAAAAGAGTGGATCAATCAATCATAAAAAAAAAAAAAAAAGAAGCTTAACAGAAAAGGATATCTTATAGATACCTGAACAAGAGAATTCGATTCCGACTGAAACAACTGTGAAAGACTCCTCCCCTTCAATGGATCCGCCTCGAAAACGGAAATATGAGCTTGCACAAGGATTGGAACGGGGTTATCAAGCAACCCATCGGAATGGGACTTATTCTTCAAGTCTCCACACGGGAGTGGAGATTTGTTTGGAATAGCAGGAACATAAGGAAACTCCGGAGGATTCTTAATCTCTAAGAATTCTGCAGATATTTCCTGAACACGAATATCTGCACCAGTAACAGTTGATTTGAGTTTCTTGCTTGGCCCTCTGCCCTCGGAATTAGTTGCACGAACATCAGGCAGAGGCGCGTCTTCAATAGTAAGTTTCTGCAAAGTTTCAATTGGGGCGCTCTCATCAGGATGGGGCCTCTTATTCGAAACAAGCTCTGATGCCTTTTGCCTAGCCGGCGCTCGGTTGAAATTGTCGAGAGGCTTAGTGGGAGAGCCCTCGGGTTCCCCGTTGGAACTCTCATCTGAAAGGATGGGTCTGCTGGATTCGCCCTTAGCAGTCTTCTTCTTTTTCTTACTTTTCCCACCAGCAGAAGTTTGGGAAGAAAGCTCGGACGCTCTTGGAGAATCCTTGGAGGATTTCTTCTCCTTGATCAATCTTTTATCATTGGGCGGACCTTTGTTTTGGGAACCACCTAATAACAATTTGGGATCGATTGGGGCACCAACACTTTGTCCATTAAGATCGAAAGGAAAATTTAAAGTTCGAAATTATACGCTAACCTTGGATCACCGATCTCAATACTAAGGCGTTATGGTGAAATGAGTTGAAATGACACTCGTATTTATAGTGCAGACAACACTTTACTTTACAATAAATAAACCGTTACATCTCCAAAGAAATTTCAGCGAAAAATAGCAGATTTTGATTATAAGGAATAAGATTTTTGAACAACAGGATTGAAGTCAAAATATGCATAAGTACATTCAAAGAAGAGAAAACTACAAGTTGCGGGAAGAAATATTAAGGACAATCCTAGGGGACATCCTATTACATAATTGTCAATAGTCAGTCTTCTAGCCCCCAGGCTCGGAGTTACGATCATCCCCATCATGTTCTTCGTCAGAATCATTTTCCCCAGAGCTATCGTCTTCGCCATCTGAACTGCCACTATCTTCATTGTCGCTAGTCGAGGATTCGGCTCAATTTTTAGAATGAATGTTCTGCTCTTCGGATTCCCCATCAATATCTACATACTCATCAAATTCATGTTCCCTCAAGGAAGAATGGGAGTCGGCGACAGTCCGCTCGAGGATGTCTAGATTCGGCATAGGAGCAACAAACTCTTCAATATAGAGGGCAAATTCATGAGTTTGCCAATCCCCAGCTTCCCGAGCCAAAGATGAAGCTTTTGTCGGGATTTCATGGGTATAATTGTCAACTACAACGGTGCGGAATTTAAAATTTTTATACTCCACATCCCAGGAATCTTAGTAGCACATATGAATAAGGTTGTGATGGGGGCTATTTCGCACCCCTCATATAATCGGAATGGCTAGTCCTTGTACATTCGGACTGACCCGGTGTCTAAATCGCTAAAGAGCCGCCCGGTCCGATCTGCGCTATCAATCCTCGGCGACCAAGAGCAATGTCCGAGTTACATAAGGATTGCTATGCCTAGTCCTATTAGGATTATGTTTCCTTGTAAAACTAGAGTTAATATCATATAAATACCTAGTTAAGCATTGTATTATGAGAACAGACAATCGGAGCTTACGCCTACATACTTGGGCAATCTGATATCATAATTAATAGAAAAGCTTTTGCTATACTATTTACATATTCATCGGCAAAAATTCATTTTTGGCACCATAGAACTAGGCGTTTTTCAATTTTGGTACCATAGTATCAATTTTGGCACCAATTCTGACTGGCGTTTTCAATTTTGGCACTTCCGTCAGTTGACTTAACGGTCAACTGACGGAAGTGCCAAAATTGAAAACTACAGTCAGAATTGGTGCCAAAATTGATACTATGGTACCAAAATTGAAAAACGACTAGTTCTATGGTGCCAAAAATGAATTATCATTCATAAAGGTTGAATTTATTAAAAAAAAATATATTCATTCATAACTTTCATAATACTTCTAATTTTAAATTAAGGAATATCTTTTGAGATACAGTTAAAAAAAGAGAACTAAGATAAACTCCATTGGCTAAATGTAAATTTGAGAATATAAATAAATTATACATTCTCATATATACTTATTTAAAATATTTTATTTTAACTATGAGTATATAAAATTAGTTTCTACATTATCTTATTCATATTTTTTTTATATAGCACATCAATGCAGTTTATTGATTTGTTCATTTATTATTTCAACCCGACTTTCAAATATGGCTTAAAATGTTTTTATATAATTTTGAACTATTTAAAGGGAATCAACAAATAATCGCTTCTAACTCTTGAAAATGATAAGAAGTAATTCATCTAAGCAACGTCTCCGTTATTGGAATAATAAGGAGAAAAAGAGAAAGAAGAAAATGAAAAGAAAGCAACTTACAATTGAAAGAAGGATACAACTGAAAAGCGGAAGTTCAAATTAGAAGATAACTGTATATTCTTATTCAACCAAGTGATTTTCATCCTTGAGTAAAGACCAAACTGAAGACTTAGAAGACATTTTTAGTTGAATGTTTTGTCATCATAAAAAAAAACGGAAATTGTTGGATGAAGTTGAGTCAATGTTGTAAGGAGTGGTTTTAATGATAACATGTGTACCAAAAAAAATATTATTATTATTGTGTACCTAAATATTTTTTATAATATAATTTTTTTACTATTTTGTTATTATTATTAATATTCTTATTATTATTAAAATGGGAGAGGAATTGGCAAAAATTCATTTTTGGCACCATAGAACTAGGAGTTTTTCAATTTTGGTACCATTGTGTCAATTTTGGCACCAATTCTGACTGACCTTTTCAATTTTGGTACTTCCGTCAGTTGACTTAACGGTCAACTGACGGAAGTGCCAAAATTGAAAATGATATTCAGAATTGGTACCAAAATTGACACCATGGTACCAAAATTGAAAAACGCTTAATTCTATGGTGCCAAAAATGAATTTTTGCCTCTTGCTAACTCATTGTTCTTTATATAATTGTTCTTCCTTGAGATTGATCCATCCGGAATAAAGTAACAAAGCCCTATAACCTATACTTAATTTGACCTCTAAAACATATATCATTGATTTAATCTAAACCAACGAAAAACGGTTAAATCAGTTGGCGCCCACCGTGGGGCTAGGTTAATTATTCGATCGACATATGGCTCGCCCAAGGAAGAGCGCCCGTAACGGAGCAAGAAGTAACACGACCAACCCGCATAACACATCTGAGGGTCAACAGGGCGATACTAACAACGACGCCCCTATAATTAATGACAATCAGCAAGATAACGAGCAGTTGCCGAATCAGGAGGAACCACAAGGGATCCCTGCCAATGTGAAACCAAATGACCCTATGGCTCCAGCAATCCCGGTTCCTCTGTCAGACACTCGGGAGAAGCTACGACAGATCGCTATGCTCTTTAGTTCACTCTGCCCAGAGGAATTACTGGTACCCGAGCAAGTCCCTAGAAATACTAGAGCGACTAGGCCAAATCCTATTCAAAGGACACCGAGGCAGGTCGATTAGATCTCTCAACAAGCGGACAGCCCTGCAAGCGAACAACGGTCGTTGCACAGTCCGCAAAAGAGCAATTCGAAACTATCAAATGAACATATCCGAAGACAAACGGGTTGGACAAGGCCACAACCCATCGGCCCCGGATCAAAGGAACATACCATAATTCCCATAGAAGATGATATAGTTGGCCCAATTCCTAATCGACCACGAACCATGCGATTCTCGGAGAGAGAAATTGAAAAGATGGTACAAGAACGTCTGGAACAACGACTTCGAACTGTTCAAAATCCATGGGCCAGAAGTACTGAGATCCAAGAGAGCCTAGCGGCATGCTCCCCCTTCTGCAAGGAAATAAAAGAAGCACAATCCTCGGGACAAGTTCCGGGACGACTGCCCAGATATGATGGAACAACCGACCCAAATGATTATATATTCAGCTTTACTAACATAATAAATCTATATGCTCACTCGGCTGAATTCACTGCAAAATTGATGGTCTCCACATTCGAGGGGCTAGCTTTGGACTGGTTTGCAAAACAACCCACCAATTCCATATTCAGTTTTAGATAATTATGCAATAAGCTAACTCAGTAGTTCGCTAGCCAGAAGAGACAGAAATTGCCAATGAGCTACCTAGGGACTATCCATCAACAAGACGGAGAAACCCTTCGTTCCTGGTTGGCTAGATTTAACGTAGAATTGCTTAAAATCGACTCCCTAAATATCGATTACATAATCTCCATTCTTTTCGATCTCACGAAAAACAGGCAATTCGGGAATGCCCTCAGTAGAAAGCAACCTAGAACGTTTGCTGATATTATGACCTTGGCATCAAAGTATATGACCCAAGAGGAGATGAACTCTTTTAAAGACAAGAATAAATTTAAAGCTCCCGCCTCCGGTTCCAAACGGCAAGATAGAATTCCCGCTAAAAAATCCATGGATTACGATCGATCCATTAGAAGAGGTAATGTCTTCCAGCGATTAGAATATAATCAAAACGATCAAGACAGACGACCTAATGTCTATCAAAGACCTAGATCGGCCGAGCCAACGAGCAGGAGCAGAATCAACAAAGTAGAATACCCCAGGCTGACCGTTCCAATAGAAGAAATCTTGGTAGTACTTGAGAGGAACAATTGGATCCCGACAGCAAAGAGAATCGCTCAGCCAAGGCCAGGGGCACGAAACTATGATCTATACTGTTGCTGAAAAGAAGAAGTTGGATGAAGCTGAGAGACAAAGGAAAGCTGCTGAAAAGGCTGAAGAGGATCGTCAGAAGGCTCTTGAGCTCAAAAGACTGGAAGAGGAAGCCAGTAAGATGACTCAAGAACAAAGAGATGCCATTGAAGCTGCAGAGTTGGCTGCTGCCATAGAAGCCAGTACTAAGGACTCTCATGGTCCAAGGCAAGCTGGTGGCATTGTTATTGGAGAACAAAGAGATCAAACAAAGCCTAAACAAGTCATGCCTACACCAGCAGTGCAACCTAAGAGAAGATCAGAATTGAAACTAGCATTGGAAATTGTTAGAGATGATCCTGCTGTTTTTTATGAGTTCATTGAACGCCTGGAATCTGAAAGTGACAGAATTACTCGTCAGAAGATGTTTATCAAAGAAAAAGTTAGATATAACAGATGTAGAGAGTATCGTTTGTTGAAGAGTCAGAATCAGATTGCCAACTGGAAGGCTTTTACAAGTGAAGAAGCCTGGGTCATGAAGTGGCTTGAAACAAATTCTATAACTCAAGCATTGGACTCAGAGTTCTTTCTAGACAAGATAAAACTGAGGATCAGTCATCTGGTAAAAGCTGAGGCCAAAAAGATGTATGATTCCGTTCCAGAAGAGTATACTGAAGATGAAGATCTGAAGGAACGTGCAATCAAGCTGGCAGTTTCCACAACCATGGAAACTTGGGCCAAAAGAACTAGGAAGATGAAGGGACAGCCAAGTTCACTGCTCCCTCTTCCAAGTTTGAAACAGATTTTCTATGGACCTACAATCAAACCCTATGAGGAACTTCCAGATGATCCAATTTCTCCATTCATTCCAATAGATAACATGACCTAGATTACTCATAGATCTATTTTAAATAATGATGGTAAAGTGTTTACTACTGCAGATACTAGAAAGGTCCAAGCACAATCAGCTGATAAGACTAAGGAGAAGGAAAACACTCCCAGTCAAGCTGATCAGACCAAGGAGAAGGACAATACTTCTGAACCAGCTGATCAAACTAAGGAGAAGGAAAGCACTCCTAGTCAAGATGATCATATCAAGGATAAAGAGACTACTCCTGATCCAGCAGATCAGATCACAGAAAAAGCAAGCCTTGCCTTACCTTATGTTCAAACAGAGGTTGCTTCTACTTCCCAAAGCATTCAACCATCTTTGTTGAACTCAATTCAACAGATGATTTCAAATTCAATGAAGGAATTAGAGGAGAGGTTAACTGCCAATATGCTGGCTGCTATAAGTCAACCAACCCAAAGAGTTGCTGCTATTCCTACTTCTCTGATAGAAGACACTGCTCATACTGTAGAAACTATCAGACAAGACATGGATGTAATTAGAGCAAGGACTCAAAGCACTGCTGCTGGTTGGAGACAAATTACTGAGAATGTTGAAATGGCCATGACAGCACAGGATGAAACCTTGGAAAATATGATGAAGGACTTCAAGGCATCTGCTGATTAGTTACTAGCAACTCAGATTCAGCTAGGTGACCAAGGGGAAGTTGTGCTTAACAGAATGGATGCATTTGAGGCCAATCAACTCAGACAAGAAGCTCAAATTACTGCAATGGAAGCAAACATCAGACTTCTCTGTGATACACTCCAAGTCACACCAGTCTTACCACAATATCCAATCAACCCAACTGATGATGACAAAAAGGGGGAAGATAGGGTACCTGGTGAAGAGGAAGATAGACATGAAGAAGATAGACAAGATGACAATTCTTTCTCAAAGACTGCTGAATTGGAAGGAACTAAAGTACTGGATGAATCTGCCAAAGATGAAAGTGAAAATGAAGGCACAAGCAGACCAGTAGATCAGTCAATTACAGAAGAAGAAGAGGAAGCTGATGAAACTGAAGGAAATCCTAAGGAAACAGCAAAGACTAATAAAGAAATTGTTGCTGCTAAGGACTCAGCTGAAGAACAGCTTAATCATGATGTCAAGCATAAAAAGATGGAGCTTTTAAGGCAAAAATTCTTCAAGGAGTTAGAAGCTGAAACTTCCAAACCTGAAGAAGATGAAGAGGACAAGCAAGAAGACAAAGGAGAAGACTAGTCTAAATTACTTAGTCTAATTTACTTATGCTTGAAATCTTTGTAAATTTTCTTTATGCACATTTCATCTACTAAACTTGTAATCTGTAATCTTTTCTGAAATCTATAAAAGTACAAGTTTAAATCCAAACAATTTATATCTCAGAAATTTTTGAGGATCAAAACTTTAGTTTAGGTACAGGTACTTAGCTGAAGTTTTGTCATCATCAAAAAGGGGGAAATTGTTGGATGAAGATAAAGATGAATTGCAATGAAGATAAGAAGATAAGGGAAAGTTTTGATGATTTCCAAAACGTCAAAATCAGCTAATTGTGGAAAGCTTAGGTCCCTTAGAAGAATTTTGACCAAGTAAAGAAGACATCAGAAGGGTCTAAAATTCTAAGCCCAGAAGACTACTGATCTTATGCTGAAACAGCAATCAGAAGGGTAGACCATCAGCTGACTCAAATCAAATGGGTTCAGAGTTTGATCAGCAGGGTATCTATCAGAAGGGTTGTTTTGATCAGTAGAGTAGAAGAGATCAAGAAGTTAGTCCAACGGTAATAAATGCACTTGGTGTAATAAATGCTGTAAGAGAAGGGTAGTAATGGCAAATGATTGAAGATTATTCTCGGATCAGCAGGGTGCATTAAATTCAGCTACAGGAAAGTACAACAGAAAGTACTGTAGTAGGGAACCGTTCTGAAAATTGGGCTAAGGCTATGGATTTGATGTGTGATTTTCTTCAACGATCACATTTTCAAATCTAAGTATAAATAGAGCTGATATAACAACACCAACACTCTGAGATTTTATTTCCGAAGCAGAATTTTATCTAAGTCTCAAGAAGCTCAAGAATAGCACACTCATCTGGTGGATTCATTTGTTGACAGAAACCAAGTTGAAGCCAAAAAGAAAACATTTTCTGAGTGAATTTGTATTAGTTGAGTGTTGTGCGGAGTGTAGATCCATCTTTGTGAGTGATCTAACTTCAGAGGATAGGTCTTCTTAGTGATTTCCTATTGTGAGCTTACAGCCTTCTCATTTGTTGTTTTGGTGTAAGTGGAGAAATATTGTAAACTTTGTGTTTATAGTATAACCCAGAATCTGTGTGATCTGGAAGAGTGGACTAAAGGATTTTTATCCATATAACCACTATAAAAATTCTTTCGGTTATTTTTGCATAAGCTTTCTTGCATATTTTAAATTTGCATAAGTTAACACTTTGAAACATTTGTTTAAAGATTTTGAAGGAGTTTTAAAACTGGGGATAAAAAGAATTAGTCTACTTGTGAAAAACACTTACAAATTATCCGCTGCAAGTATACTCTTGTAAAACTATTTTTGCTGAAATCAGCTAAGTTACTATAAGAAGAGTGGTCACTCTGCTGTTCAAGATTTGTTCACGATCAGCTTAGTCAGCTGACTGTTCTCTATAAGCTTAGTCTGCTGACAGATGACTGAAAAGTTTTTAAGTCTAAAAAATTTACAGATGTCTATTCACCCCCCCTCTAGACCTCATCTGACCACTTGGGACCAACAATTCCTCTGTATTTGGTTATATCCACTGATTTGCCATCTTCAACTTTATCCAAACGAGGTCCAGTAGACATTGGAATACTAACAGTAGAGCTAGTTTCCATACCAAATTTCTTGAACAGATCCTTTGTGTATTTTGCTTGGTTAATGAATATTACGTCAGGCAACTGTCTTACTTGCAAACCAAGAAAATAATTTAGTTCACCCATCATGCTCATTTCAAACTTGTTTTGCATCAGCTTGGAGAACTTGTCACACATCTGTTGATTTGTTAAACCAAAATTAATATCGTCCACATATATTTGCACAAGCAATATATGATTCTCCCATTCAACAGTGAACAGAGTCTTATCTACCTTACCTTTACGAAATCTTTTAATTAAGAAAAAATCAGATAGGGTATCATACCATGCTCTTGGAGCCTGTTTCAGTTCATAGAGGGCTTTCTTCAGACGATACACCTTGTCTTCTTCCTTGTAAGCTTCAAATCCAGGTGGTTGTTCAACATAAACTTCTTCTTGCAATTCTCCATTGAGAAAAGCTGATTTCACATCCATTTGATAGACTGGGAAATTTTTATGAGCAGCATAGGCGAGAAACAATCTGATTGCCTCTAATCTTGCCACTGGTGCAAAGGTTTCATCAAAGTCAATGCCTTCTTCTTGGCAATAACCCTTGGCTACTAATCTTGCTTTATTTCTGGTAACAATACCATCTTCATTCATTTTATTCCTGAATATCCATTTAGTGCCAAGTACCCTTTGATGACTTGGTCTAGGAACTAAGTACCAGACTTCATTCCTTTCAAATTGATTCAACTCATCTTGCATAGCTTCAATCCAATTTGAATCACTAAGAGCTTCTTCAATCTGTTTAGGCTCTATTTGAGATAGGAAGCTGACAAACATGGCATCATTTGCAGCAGCTCTCCTTTTCTTTACTCTATTAAAAGGATCACCAATCACCAGCTCTGGTGGGTGATTCTTGAGCCATCTGAGATCAGGTTGCAAATCTGAATGTTGTCCTCTGTTTCGATCTTGCAACACTACTGTTAGACAATCAGCAGTGTGATTTTGAACAACACTTGAGTTAGCAGCTGATTTGAGATCAGGTAGTATGATGGGTATATACTCTTCATTTCTTTCAACACTCAATTTCTAAAAATCAGTAGACAGATTTTGATCAATACTTTGATACTTTTCAGAAGATTGGTTTGGTTCATCAAATACTACATGAATAGATTTTTCTACAAGTAAAGTTCTTTTTTTAAAGACTCTATAAGCTTTACTGACTGTAGAGTATCCTACAAAAACAGCTTCATCAACCTTTTCTGCAAAGGCAATAAGGTGATTTTTCCCATTATTTAAAACAAAGCATTTACAACCAAAAATTCTAAAGTAATGAATGTTTGGCTTCTTGTTTGATCTTACGCAAATTCGTAGTATGATCAATATAAATAAAATAATATAATAAACGCTAGAAAACTAGAGAAATATCAAAGTGTATATATATTCCGAACGTTGATGTACAAGTTAAAAATATTTGGGGTCCTATCCAAGCATTATGGGATGCCGTACAAGCTAGAGAGCGAAATACATATAAAAGCGATTGAATTAATCTATCCGAGCAGCAGCTTCGAGCGGAGTGCACCTGGGAAAGCGTGTCTGTCGTCATAAATGCAAGTGGTATTTATAGTGAAAATTGATGAGCTAGCTACTCCATCCACAGGGATATATTTCTCTGGCCCAAGGGCTTGGGCCTATGATCGGCCCAACAGTAAACTCCGATCACGAGCATTCCCTAGGCGATCGGGCTGAGTAGATTGCGATCTGGGCTTGATTATAGATGAGCATGGTCGGAATCTACTCTTTTCGATCTTACTCGGACTTCCTAATGTGACGCTCAAAATACCCCTCATCAATACTCCCCCACTTCTCGAGCGCAAAGCGAAGCTCGAGCTCGAAGAAGTTTATTTCAAATGTCATTGATGAGCAAATCGTTCTGACGTTTTTACGGATATGCCTCGTTAAAAACCTTATTCGGAAAAACCCATAGGGATAAAAACCGAATGAGGGAAAAAGAGTGCATATCTTGAAAACCACATGATGAACTTGCCTTGACATAAATTTAGTCGTTTAAAGTTTCTTGCCCAGTGCTTGAAATGAATCCTTATTCAAGACGTCTTTTCGCATCGTTCGCCGTGATACTCGCAATTATCATAGGTATAGGGGCCTAAAATGTGAATATTTGGAAGGTATTTTTATTTTACTTTTAGGAAGCTCAAGCGTCGTGACCACTCGGGGACCGATTTGTAATTCGGTCTTCTTTTTACCTTTTATATATATGTTACTTTGTAGAAAATTACTTTCAGAATCATTTTTACTTGAGATCGGAGCATTGAGATCGCGCACCCTCCTTTTCATTCAATTATATTTATTTATAATGTCTAGTTCGAGAAATTCTAGGGGCAAGGGCATAGTCGGAGAGGATACCGAATCTGATCCTGACTTTAAGCTTATCGATGATTTTGAAGAGGGGGAATTCCATCCCGAGCGCGAAGATGCTAATCAAGTTGAGGATCTCGAAGAGAATGAGGTAGATAAGCGCAATATCGGCGATGATGTTTTTGTCAGGACATACAGATCTGAAGCCCCTTCCGGACCAGTTGGTCATAACCGTGTTGAAGTTGGCGCAGAACTAATTTCTTGCATTTTTGTTCAGGAAGACCGTGCTAGTTTGGAGGAAGAGTTCGGAAAATTTCTTCCGGGGGGGTTTTTGATCGTCGTTCCTTCTTATCGTGATCGTGCAACTGCTCCCCCGCCTGGATGCCAAGCTTTTTATGATAAACAATTTTCACACGGGTTGCGCATTCCCTTTATTCCTCTATTAAGAAATATCCTATCTTTTTTCTCTCTCACCCCCGCCCAAATTCTTCCGAACTCTATAGCCTACATAGTTGCGTTCATCGTCCTCATGAAGGCCAAAGGAGAGGAGGCCTCTTTTCAAAACTTCTGGCAGGTATTTCAAATGAGTATGTCTAGAGGTTCCAATGCGGGATTCGTTTCTTTTTCACAAGGGTCGAACCGGCCTGTCCTTTCGACCGTAGCTTTGGACAAGACCAAAGGTTGGAAAAGAAGGTTCTTCTTTGTAAAAAGTCCCGATGTTCGTTCCACTGGCAGTTCAAAGAATAGACCATATCGATGGGATGGCGAAGGACCTTGGGTATACGGTCGTCGTAAGATCAAGGAAAAGGTCAATCCTCAATTTTCTGACGAATTTTTGAAACAACTTCGATGCGATCCTTGTCAGACCATGCTCCTCGTACAAGAAAGGATTCTAAGATTAGCCGGACTAAGCCAATGTAACTATCCTGCACCGACACTCGAATTCTATCCTCCTTTGTCCATTGAACCTGCTGGTGGGAATATTCAATCATTCAGACATATGACCGAGTCAGCCGCTTCGTCCCATGCTTTGCCTCCTTTAAGTAAGCTATTAATAAGTTTTTTGCTTAATTTCGCTGTGGATTGTATATGTATTCGCTTCGAAGTTACGAACATATCATCCTTTTCCTTACAGGTCGACTCGTTGAGGAGTTCCGAGTGTCCGTTGTTATGTCGGTTGGGACCACTCGCCCCAAAGACACGCGAGGCCAGTTCCTACCTCCACCGAAGAGGAGGAAGACAGAACGAGCAACAGGAGAGGATAATCTGATCGTTAATTCAATTGATAACCCTAACATATATCCAGCTTTGAGAGGGGTTGGGAGCTCGAGCTCCGTAAATCCAGCAGTAGCTGGTCCTCTGCGTAGTGTGTTTTCAATCGATACTTCTAATCCCTCCTCCGCTGGTTATCGTCAATATTCCTGGACCTGCATTCTGGGCAAACAAGAACACTGATTTAGCCGGATTTCGTCGGGTTAATTGAATATCAGTGAATTTGTGATATCGGGGGTTTTCGATATCTATATATATGTTATATAGGGCTCTGTTACTTTATTCCGGATGGATCGATTACAAAGAAAAGCAATATTCAAGAACAAGAAGTAAAACCACAAAACAAAGCTAAGAACACACCGATATGAAGGTAAAAAGCTCTGTAATAATATTGAATATTATTGAGTTGTGCTGTTGTAAGCAATGTTAAATCCTGTATTCTTAGATTTCAGGAATTTCGTAGTTGTCTGATACAATGATTAACTATGTATTTATATAATTTTAAACCTAGCGTTACAAGGAAACATAGTCCTAATAGGACTCGGCCCAAATATCCTTCTTGAGTCCGGAGTATAATCTTCTATCGAAGCGAGCTGCACTTGGCCGGGTCAGTAAGATGATCCCGATCTGTTTGAATTGGTCGAATCGATCTTATCTTCTTCATTCGATCCGAGTAGTATGTAGGGTGCGAAATAGCCCCCATCAGTACTCCCTCACTTCTTCGAGCGTATAGATAATAGAAGCTCGTAGAAGTAGATGAATCTTTACGACTGTTTGTTTTCTATGAATGGAGCCTCGTTAAAAACCTTTCTTAAGAAAAAACCCTGTGGGAAAAAATCTTAAGTAAGGAAAAGAGTGCTACGCATCATAGATAGTCGTTTTCTCTGTTCGATTACGAATCGCCACGTGTCTATTCAGGAGGCCTTTCGTATCCTTCCGTTTTTGGCGGGAATATGAGTAGCTGCGATGAGTTCGAAACGTCTTGTCTCATTTTATTATAAATAGGTGACTTTTGAGTTCGCCATTTCTCTTTTATACTTCCTTACAACTTGTAATCATTTTCCTGATTAGTCGTTCATCTCATAAAATTTTTCCTTTTATCGACCTTCATTTTCCGAGAACCAGAATATATGGCTTTTGTAAGAAGATCTTCTTCCTCTTCTAGAGAGATCGTCGCCCCTGATAACGAGGAGGAGTTGCATTCTAATCCTTTGGGCGAACAAACTACAGTATCTGACTTCGTCGTCCCTGTAGAAGATACTTTCAAGGTACGAATCCTTTCTGATGCAGATGTGGCTGTCCGAGCCAAAAAGGGCAAAGGTACTGTTCCTCAGATTTCTGAACCAATTGAGGACGTAGCTTGTGCCTATACGGTGGAAACATTCCCGGAGGTTGTGAATAATTATACCAAATATTTTCCGGAAGGTTCTGAGATAATTCTTCCTTCCCCTACTGATAGGGTCACGTCTCCCCCGGAGGGATGTCGAGCCTTTTATACGGCTCACTTCAATAGCGGACTGCGTCTTCCTTTGTCTCCCCTCTTTCTCGAAGTTTTGAAAACTTTCAGTGTGTGCTTGACACAGCTGGTTCCAAATTCCGTTGCTTTTGTGGTTTGTTTTTCCGTTTTGATGATCGCAAAGGGGTTTAAACCTTCTTTTCGTAATTTTACGCAACTTTTCCGTTTCAATATTTCTAGCTCTTCAAATCGTGGATATTTCTTCGCTAGTCAGCGGCCTAGTCGAGCGATCTTTGACGCCCCTGTTTCTAGTAATCCTTCATGGAAATCTCATTTCTTCTTTGTTCGTCCTCCGTCTAATATTTGTTTGGCGGATGGTTCGACCATGCCTTTTTCATGGGATCATGGTTCCAGTTGGATTCCTGGAGGTCGCTTACCGACTGGTGAACTTGTTCCTGACGATGTACAGTTTATCACTGAGATCCCCGAAATGCGTGCAAACAAATATCAAAGCGCTCTTCTGATCGGGGAGGCTTTCCTTCGTAAGGCGGGGTTAAGTGTTCATAACTTTCCCATCAGTTCATCATCTGAACCTCTTGGTTAGTACTTTATTTTATCTTAGTGCTGTAACTATACCTTTTGTACGGAGAAACTAACTCTTATTTTGTTTCTTTTTCAGCCCATATGGTAGAAAACTCTCGACATTCTTCGAAGGGAAATCTTCCAAATCCGTAGAGAACGTCCCTATCGAGCAGAGAGCGTCGCGAAAAAGAAAGCTGGAGTTGGGTCATGAATCTGAGGAGAATAGAGAGGAATCTCCAGATTCTTCTCGTGAGTCCCCTATTCGTCAGGGCACGGGATCTGGTTATCCTCCTCTTCATCTTAGATCCTTTTTGGGTATTCGAGGATGTCGCAGCTGGTCAATGCCTCATCCTACTAATAATCCAGTGGGTAGAAAAAGGAGTTACTATGGACGTTCCGGTGACGACCTTTCTTTACTCGGAGATAAACATCCAAAACCTACTTTGGTCGAAATGATCGAGGATCATTTAGAGGGAAGGAGGGCCGCTGGTTATTCCGAGAAGGATTCTCTTGTTCATGATGATAGTGAGAACGCGGTCGATAAGGCGACCCGTGTTCTTTTGTCTGGCGTTTTTACTCGCGATCTCAATAAGCTTCTTCATAAGGATCCTCTGGAGAAATTCCAGCGAGCTTCTCTTTATGCTGAGAAGGTGATATCTTTTTCCTTCAATCATATTGACAGATAATTTTAAGGGTTTTCCTTAATTTACTAATCCATCTCTTTTTCTTGCTCTCTTTGTTCTTCCAGACTAAAACTTGTCTCGCGTCATACGCCTATGAAAATGCACTTTGGAAACAACAGTGCGAGTTCCTGGAAGAGAAGTATAAAGCTTTACTTCATAAATCCTCTGGTTCGGAGGTTGGTCCCTCAACATCTTCTTCCGTTCCCATCGTAGAGACTCGTGCTACCGGGACCGAAGATCAAGAAATGATAGACAGGGTGATAGAGGTTTCTCGTGCTCAAGAGCAGGCCAATCAAATGGCTAGAAAGTTAGAGGAATTGCAGTTACAGAGCACGACTCGAATTAGTGAGCTTGAGTCTCAGGTATCAAACCTTGAAACTTCTTTACAGGAGTACGAAAAGGATGTCCCACTTAGCGGGCTTAAGGATCGATATGGTAGGAATCCTGATGAAAGAGTTGTTCGTGAATTCCTTAATTCTCCTGTTCATACGGCGTTGGTGTATCGGATGGTCGGTCCTCTTCTTGAGAATACTTTTAAGAAGGCGATTCACCAGCTGGTCGCTTTAGAGATGATCGACGACCGTCGAAAGGAATATTTTAAGGCGGCGCACATTCGGTTGAATCGCTATGGCAAACTTTATTCTTCTTCCGAGGTTCCAGATGTCGTATATCAAGGTTTTCCTCTGGCTCACCTTGTCGAAGAGTTTGGAAATCCATTGCCGATTCCTCCTTCTGATGTTAACGATGAGCTCGATAATACTTTTATCGATCCAGAAGACGAAGGAGAAGAAGAAGACGATATATGCATGACTGAGGACGTCGGTAGCGAACAGAAGATTCCGGATAGCGACCAGGCTTCTTGAAATAGTGATTTATTTTTGAAATAATCTTTGTAATTATTCATTCGTAGGTTTTGATTGTAACTTTAGCTTTCCTCACTTTGTACGCTAAACGTTTCGTATTCTGACAGTCGTGTCTTTTCACATTCGCCGTAATAATTCAGACAAGTCATTTAATTTGCCGTAATCATTATGTGTGTGTCTTTTCAAATTCTAGCGTTTGCTCCCAGGTCAGTTTTCCTAGTTCGCGCCCTTTCTCTAGGTCTGTCGCGTCCTTTCGTGTAGTATAAATACGAAAGGTAAAAACTTGACTTGTTTTTTTACTGCTATACTCCTCTCTTAACAGAATACTCTTTCTTTAGCTAGTCGATAAACTTTCTCGATATTAATTTGTATTTTTCCATAATCCGATCATGAGTAACCTTTTTGGTAATACTTCGAAGCGACCTTCCCGTGAGGGCGCCCGGGATAACAGATCGAAAAAATCTCGAAGAGACGGGCCTTCGATGGAGCCTCCTCGTTCGTCCTTGATTAGTAGTTCGATGGTCGATAGTCCTGCTATCACGTCCCAACCTTTATCAGAAGTTAGTTCGTCGCTTCTTCAACCAAATTTTCCTTCTTCCACCGGGGTAGGTAGTAGGCCTTCCCCTGGTCGATTAGCTTTTGGGGATCCATCCAACATGGAGCATGTTTACGACATACCTGTTTCTTCAGGTTTTTCTTCTTATGAGCATGGGTCTCATGGAGGGGATTTTGTTAGTTCCCTTCCTTTTTCTACTTCTACTGCCCTGAATGCCAGTGAAGGGCAAGTTGGAGATGGTTTTACTGTTAATCCTTCCATAACGCAATCTATTTTGCAAGATTGTCCTGAATATTTGTTTCATGATACCACTGTAACGACTGCTTCTTTTGAATCTGGGGGACCTTCTGGGGGTCGGTTTGGGTCGAGGTCTGGTCGTCGAACCGTTATTTCTGCTTCGGGCAAGGAGACCTCCGTTAGTCCCAACGAGAGAGACTCTCCTCGTCCATTAGACGATCGATGCATCCTTGAACAAGTTAAGGATATTACATTGTCAGAGACTCCACGCCCTGATGGTGTCCCACCTAATAGCGAACTGCCTGGTTCAGTTGAGCCTGATGCTTTGTCTTGGGATCTGGGTTTAAGCACCATCTTGCCTGGTGAGCTGAAGAAACTTGAGGGTACTTCAAATGTACGCCTTGTGCAGTCTCTTGTTAAGATGTGCGAGCAGGTAGGCATATTTTTTCGATACTTTTTCCCTATTTTTATTTCGACTTTCATGTCTTGTGAAGATTTTTCTCATTGTTTTTCTTTGTAGGCCAAACATTTTGCGCTCCAGTTAGGTGTGCAAAACGACGAACTGTGGAGTAGCCGGAGAGCTCATCAAGGTCAGTTGGAGTCAGAAAAAGCTAAGGCCGCAGGGCTTGATCTTACGCGATTTCGTTAGTTCGATCAAGGGTGGGATGTAATACTATAATAACAATAATAAAGTAAAGCAAAGATCAAAGTAATTGTATTCAAATTGAATGAGTACAAATACAAGTATTCAAGGGTCCTATTCGAGCATTATTGGATGCCGTACAAGCTAGAGGGTGAAATACGTATGAGAAAGCCTATACTAATATTCTCCAGTAAACCCGAGCAGCAGTCTCAAGGTTAGTGCGCCTGGGAAGTTGTGTCCAGTGTAATAAATGCATGGAGTATTTATAGCCAAATTGGAGGGCTTGGGCCTGGGCTCGGCCCAACAGTGTCCTTCGATCTCTGGTTTTCTTATGTGCTCGGAACAATCATCTTCAGGCTTTGGTTCGGCTCTTGGTCCCTGGGGACAGGGTTCGGTGCTATTCGAACTGCGTTGAGGCTAGAAAGACAGGGGATCCAAATTACCCCTCATCAATACTCCCCCACTTCTCGAGTGCGAAGCGGAGCGAGCGCTCGAAGAAGTACAAAATACATCCCATGCTACAATGAGACGAGCCGTTCAGAATGTCTTTAGGATATGCCTCGTTAAAAACCTAACTCGGAAAAACCCACTGGGATAAAAACCGAGCTAGGGAAAATGAGTGCATATACAAGAAAACATACATCGGCGTGTTCTGAAGTTACCCTTGTCAGAGGATGTTGAAGTAATAATATCCTTTTTGGTTCCAAGATGCGTTGTTCGATCCCTAGATGGATGCTTTCCAGAATTTTCGGTTATAATGAGGAGGGCCTCCGAGATCCTTAGGGATAAATCGCAAGGACAAATTCCGCAATTCTAGAAAATGAAGGATCAAAAAGGCTATTTTGAGAGGGATAACCCAAAGTTTTTACCCTTGGTAAGTTCAACCGTCGCGGTTACTCGGGGACCTCTTTGCAATTTTACCTTTTTAACCCCGTATATATATGTTGACCCGTTGAAAAATTACTTCCATGTTATATTTTCTCTTGAGCTCGAAGTGTTTGAATCGAAAAGGTAGTAACTCTAGTACATTCATTTCCGAATTCATAATGTCAAGTTCTAGAAGTTCAAAGGGCAAGAATAAGGTCGAAGAGAGTCAAGAATCTGATCCTCTGTTAAAGCTCGTTGATGATTACGAAGATGGAGAATTCCATCCAGGAGGCGAGAATGATGATCCGAGCGAGGATCTCGAAGAAAATGAGGTTGAAAAGCGCAGCATCGGTGAGGGTGCCTTTGTCAGAATTTTCAAACCCAAGCTCACCTCTGAGGTCGTGACCTCGAACACGTCAGAACTTCCTGCTAAAGAAACCTCCTGTTGTTTTACGAAGAAAGATCGTGTTTATCTTGAGACGGGATTTGGGAAATATCTTCCGAAAGGGTTTTCGATCGTCATTCCTTCTTATTCCGACCGTGCTACCGAGCCCCCAGCTGGCTGTCAATCGTTTTACGAGGGCCAATTCTCCTGTGGTCTACGTATTCCATTCATTCCCCTTATCAGAAATGTCCTTTATTTCTTTTCGCTGTCCCCCGCTCAACTTCTTCCGCACTCCGTTGCCTACATAGTGGCATTCAGTGCTCTCATGGAGGCAAAAGGGGAAGAGGCCTCTTTTAGTAATTTCTGGCACACTTTCCGAATGGAATTGAATAAGGGCTCCAATGCGGGGTTCGTATCCATTTTCCAGCGGTCGAAGCGACCCTTTCTTACTAAGATATCAACAAAGAAGAGTATAGGCTGGAAGAGGAGATTCTTCTTCGTGAAAGGTCCTGATGTTCCTGTGTTGGAAGGTAGTTCAAAGACTAGACCATATCGATGGGATGGTGCAGATTCTTGGTCGTATGGTTCTCGTAAAATCAGAGAAAAGCTCAGACAACGTCTTTCCGACGAATTTCTCGAACAAATGCGATCCAATCCCTACCATACCAAGTCCCTAATTCAAGAGGGCGTTTTACGATTGGCTGGGTTGAGCCGCTGTGATTACCCTGCCCCGGCGATTAAGTCCCCTAGCCAATCTTCCGAAGGATCCCTCCTGCGAACCTCTAGTGCTCCTACCCTTGCTCCTCTTTCTCTGGGTATGCTTCTTATCTTTAACTTACTTTTGGGTTTTATTAAACAATTTTCCTTGTTTAAACTCGTGCCCGATTCGTATTATCCTCGCAGGTCGACTTGTTGAGAAATTTCGAGTATCCCCTGCCAGCTTGGTCGGAGATAAACAATTTTATTTCGACCCATTACCTTACGCTTCCGAAAGAAGAACAGACGCAAGTAACTTAGGTGGGAATCCAGTTGTCATACCATCTTTGATTCCTGACTTAAGAGGGGTTGGCACTATGAGTTCTTTGAATTCTGCCACGTCCGGACCTCTTCGATCGTTATTCTCCCCTGATACTTCCGCTCTTTCGTCTGTCGGCTACAGTCAACATTCCTGGAATCGGATTCAGGGTATTCAGGAATACGAGAAGCTTCTGGGCCAGAAAAGAAATGCCGAACACCCAGGGCCTTCGAGGAGGATAAAACCCTTTGGCGTGAGTTCTGCTTCTGTCCCTTGTCGAGAAGGTAGGTCGGAGCCTGATGTGGCAGACTTTATGGACGAGCATTTTCGTAGTAGCAGAACTGCTGGATATCCTGAGGATGGTACCATTATGACCGATCTGGATATGAATGGGGAGAACGAATTCGACAAAGCCACTAGAATCTTTATGGCTAGTCGGTTTAAACGGGATATTCTGCTTCATTCCATCAAAGGGGATTTTGAGGTTTTGAGTGATTTCTCAAGAACGTATCACGAGGTAAATACTCGTCTTTTGACTGTGTTCTTTCTTTAGAATTCCTAGCTTTACTGATACTCGAAAATGTCTTGTAGGTAGGGGATTTATTCGCCCTTCAATCCTATCGTTTGGTGTTACTCGAGCAGGAATCGCAGGACGCTCATGATGCATATGCCCAGATTTTTGCTGATAACCAGGCCATTCGATCTCAGCTGGCGGAGAGTCAGCGAGAATTGTCCCAAATAAAGAAGGAGCTTGAGAAAGCGAATACGAAGCATTCTTCCTCAGTAGAAGAGGACTTGCTTGCATCCGTTAAAGAGAGAAGTGCCCTTGAGGAGGAGCTAAAGAAGATAAAGGTTGAACTCGAGCTAGCGAAGCAAGACTCCGAGCGTGCATATGCCCAAGGCCGGGAAGAAGCCGAGATCCCTGCCATACGAGAGTTCCTGGAATCCCCTGTCTTGGACCCCTTAGTTCAAAGGAAAATGGGAGAAATCCTTCAGACGATCTTTTATAAAGGGGTTCAACAATTGGTCGCGGCCAAGAAGATTCCGGATGATATGGATGAGTACTTTAAGCACATGAACCCTTTTAAGAACGCTGAAGGGAAGGATTACAAAGCTTCCTATATACCCAAGATGGATACTAATTGGAAAAATCATCGCTTTGCCCCTTAGTCGAGGAGTATGGCATTCCGATGCCTAACCCTGATGTGCTCGAGCGTTTCACCGACTATCCTCCCGTGTCGGAGGAAAAAGGCGAAGATGTCAACATAGGCGATGTATCGGATAAAGAAGGCGATCGAACTCTTGACCAAACCGAGTAATAGCTCCGCCTAACTTTCTATTTAGCGAGTTATCGGAGCCGATCGTGCTGGAAGGGGCGATTCATAGTTTTGTAGTTAGGAACTAATCGTGTATACCCATGTAACTCATTTTTGTAAACGGATTTGTTTCTTTTCTGATTTGACTGCTGTAACTTGTAAATTCCGATCTTACTAATATCCAGTTACCATTTTAATTTTCAAGGTTCGATAACTTTATGCTCGGATATTTGCCCTTTCCATACGGGATTTTTCTTTAAAGGTTGCGTCGATCCATTATCGTAATCATAGGGCGTAGTGTCTATAAATATTAGGGTTTCTTTTCATTATTCATACGACATCTTGCTTATTGAGATCGGAGCTTTTTGCCATATCTTCTGCCTTCTTCGAATCCCTCCGAACCGTAGGTCCCAAATCCGCTTATCATGGAAAACGTATTAGGGAAGGCTATCGATCCCAGATCGTTATTTGGCGGTTCGAAAAATAAGAATCCGAGCAAGGAGCAGAAAGTTGCCAAGGAGGCCAAGACCTCCAAATCTTCTTCCAAGACCTCTGTGTCTTCCCCAAGAGCTCCTAAAGGGGAAGATAACAAGAAAGAGAAAAACACTTCTTCAAAACAAAACAAGGGCAGCTCTAGCAAGTCAATCTTGGACGAGGAGCTCGAGGCTACGCTCGGGGGTTCTTCCCCGAAAGTTTTCGATCCTCCATACAAAGATCCCGTGATAGAAAATACTTCTGGCCCTTCTTCAAATAAAAGGCCTTATTCTGACGGGGCCACTCCCCTTGAGGCTTTACAAAATCTTGCCATTGGTGGTAAATCATCTCCCGATACTTCGACCGTTCCTCCCGCAGGGAATCTCAGCAAAAAATCCAAGTTAGATCTTGGCGGAGGGACCTCTGCTGAAGCTTCAGGAATTGATAATCCTCTCCGACCTCTTGTCGATTTCTCTCCTCCAAAAGTTGCTTCTTCCCTGCACGAGGAGTCGAAAGATGGATCTCCTTCTAAGGTTGATCCCATGGGTAATTTGCTGCAAGCTAACTTTACTTCTTCGGAGACTGATATTCCCAAGGAGAGGAACGCATCCAAGGAGAGGAACATAGAAGAGTTGTTTGAGTCTGGGCAGCACTTTCTTTTTCAGGTGTGCATTTATTTATTCTTCCTCTCTTTTTTTTTTTTTTTTTTTTTTTTTTTTTTTAGCGCTGTTGATCCTTTTAACAGGCCGGACAAGACTTTATTGAGCTTAAAACATTTGCTGAGCGGGAGACCAATCAACGTACTGCCATCTCTCTCGAGTTGGAGGAGAAGAAAGTCGAGTTCGAGCGTGTCCTCGCAGAGAAGCTTGCTTTAGAGAGGGAGAAGACTGCTAACGAGCGTGGAGAAGAGATCCATAAGCAGCTGAACGAGAAACTCGAAAAACTGAAGAGCCTTCACGAGCAGGAGAAACAAGATTTCATACGTCGAGAAAAGGAGGCTTATGATCGTGGATTCGAAGCAGGATGTGAGGCTCGTAACGCTGAGCTTCGAAAGATTCTTTCTGACAATAAGCTTGTTTAGATGTTGTCTCTTATTTACCCGGGCTTGTAATATGTCTATACTGTTTTTCGTGCGACCATGAATAATTTTCAGATATTTTATTTTCTATAGCTTGTAATACTGTTTTTACTTTTGAGCATGTTCCTCTTATTTGCCTTCTTAATCTTTCGATCTTGGCGTAGTAATTCCGCTTATTTTCCAAAAGTAATATCACTTTCTCTTCCCGGCGAAATTCTCGGGAGTCGCGACGACCTTTTGATCTCGACCGTTTCTTTTGTTTTCTGATAGCCGTTGGATTTTTGAGAATAGTATCTATAAATGGGGCTCTTCGTTTTGCATTCTTATAATATCTTTCGAAAACAGATTCCTTCGATCATGCTGATTAAAAGATCTTGTTGCACGACTCAATGTTTCGAAATCCGGGTTAGGAGTTATATTGCGTATCATAGTAAGATTTATACTTCGATCTCGACTAGGGTATCTGCAGGCGAACGCTATTTCAACCTTGAAGACCGATAAGCTTTATTGCTGACCATCCACGACCCCAATGGCCCATGGCCTTTTTGTGGTTTAGGGAGGCTCTGGCGTCAAGTTTTTCGAGGGTATGATGCAACTTGCTAGGTTTTCTTTTGAAAACGTTTCGGGTAGTGACTCGGAGATTGACGTCCTTCATAAAATGTTCATGTTTCTCCCAGGAAAGAGATGTATTGCCCTTCTCCTTTTCGAAGAAGTACGATCATAGTCGAAGACTCGTTGGCTCGATAGGCGTTTCCTGGTCGAGTAAGGACATTATCGTCCGCCGAAAATTTCATAGGATCGGCCAGCTATGAAGATGTAATAGGGGTTGATGTCTTTGTATCTTGCAATTGCTTCATATGTCAAGCTCGGAAAATACTTTTTATCGATCTTTACGACGGCTTCACTTATCCTTAGGCCGTTTTCCGACAAAGCTTTCTTTACATGATGTATTTAGATTTCTTTATGGTTTTTTTTTTTTTTTTTTTTTTTTTTTTTTTGACGATTGGAGCTGAGTCTACGATGAATTTGGATAGGAATGAACTTGAGTGGAACAATTTTGACATTTTCTTCACTTTCTTCCCGAAATAGTTTCTGTATTTTCGGGAATCGTAACGGTCGGCGCATTTACTGCTTATATCTCAGCCGTTTGTATCATCAAATCTGAGTCGTTAATTGCTTTTTTCTTCCACTATATATAGTTCCGTTGTTACCTTTAAATTTAATGTTTCAGTAAGATTTCTGATCGGCTCTTTGATTGAGATTTTATTCTCTCTGGCCATAATGTTTCGTTTATTATCTCCGACTGAATTGTTCGAGGTTCTCCTTCGAACTATCTTCCTTCATAAATTTTGCTATCTCTTGATGGCAGCTTATTTCGATTAGGGTATCGGCAGGCGAAAGTAATTGCGACTGGGGTACCGGCAGGCGACCAGCTTTCTTTGACTACAAGTCTTAGAGGCAGGTTCGATCTTCTGTATCCTGTCAATCCACCCGGTCGGATAGTGGGTCGACTGCTGGAGGAGTTTTCCTGCACTCGATCTCTACTTCTTCAAGATATTCCTTGAAGAATGTTGTTTTCGAGATTGCGTGGAATAATTTTTCTAGGAGTTGCCTCGCTATTTCTCGATCTGGACCGGTGTCGACCAAGTACTGAGGAAGTGACGGATGAAGGGCAGGGGCGTTGTTCTAGCCTCGTCTTACCCATTCGATCATGGAGAGAATCTAGTGTAGGATTTATTTGTAATAGGGTTACATTAAATGTAAAGACTTTGCTTGACTTTTCTCATCGTTGTAATTTCGAATTCTTTTGTAACTGTTTGGAATGTCACGAATAAGATATTTATTTCTTTTATCATCCTTCCTTGTTGTCCTATAGAATTACTTTCGTATACCATCGTCGAGCATCAATTCTTCTGTCTTAAAAATATGAACAAGCGCTATTCTTTACCATGTTTGATAAATATTTAGCTGATAAATGACATCCGACATTCCTCGATTTTGAGTATAATCTGTATGGGGCTTTTAATTCCCCGTCAAATACATAATAATTAAGAGATCGAATAGAAGAATCCAAAATGACCTTTGAGTAACAATCTTAATCTGAGGGGCCAAATTCCCTAGTCGGATAAATAATCGTGAAGTAATAATCGAAATAAGGTCTTGCTCGATCTTGAATAATAATTTTGATTTAAGCGTCAAGATGATGGCTATTAGCCTTAGATGAATGAGTGATTTACGGAAAGATAATAGAATAGAATGCTGGTTGATCTAGGTTGATCGAGGATAATAATTTCGATCTAAGGGGTGTAACAATGACTTTCACCCTTAGTCGTATCAGAGCATTTTAGCCCTTGGGTCATAGCAGAGGCTTTCACCCTTTAATAATTTCGATCTAAGGGGCATAGCAGAGGCTTTCACCCTTAGTCGTTTTCAGAGCATTTTTAGCCCTTGGGTCATAGCAGAGGCTTTCACCCATTAATAATTTCGATCTAAGGGGCATAGCAGAGGCTTTCACCCTTAGTCGTTTTCAGAGCATTTTTAGCCCTTGGGTCATAGCAGAGGCTTTCACCCATTAATAATTTCGATCTAAGGGGCATAGCAGAGGCTTTCACCCTTAGTCGTTTTCAGAGCATTTTTAGCCCTTGGGTCATAGCAGAGGCTTTCACCCATTAATAATTTCGATCTAAGGGGCATAGCAGAGGCTTTCACCCTTAGTCGTTTTCAGAGCATTTTTAGCCCTTGGGTCATAGCAGAGGCTTTCACCCATTAATAATTTCGATCTAAGGGGCATAGCAGAGGCTTTCACCCTTAGTCGTTTTCAGAGCATTTTTAGCCCTTGGGTCATAGCAGAGGCTTTCACCCATTAATAATTTCGATCTAAGGGGCATAGCAGAGGCTTTCACCCTTAGTCGTTTTCAGAGCATTTTTAGCTCGAGGGTCGTCACCCATTTTTATTTTTCGATCCAAGGGGCGTTGCAACGGCTTTTACCCTTAGATAATGGGAGACTGGGACAAATACGAATAGAATAATAGAGATTGATAATATCAGGGAGAGATGAATGAATATGAATATTGATGAAATTAGTTTTCATTGAATATGTAACTCTGATCGAAATATATTTTGGCGAGAAAATAGTCTTCTGCAATCATGAGAAAAGATAAGTCATGGAGAAATAGCCAGTGGTGGATAACCCAATAATCCTTATGCCTTTGTCGAGAAAATTCTTTGTCTATAGGTTTCTAATTTCGATAAGTTTGATTTTTTCAAAACGGTTCCCGTTTTTCTGGGAATCGCAACGGTCGACAAATCTTGTCCGTTCACTTCGTGAATTATACGCCGTTGGATTCTTTTCTGCTTTTTGCTATAAAAGGCTGGCCTATTGTTGAAATCATTTCATTCGTTGCATCGAGAATTTACCTATTTGATCATGGTGGTCAAGGTGACTATTCGATTAATTCAACTGTTTGAGTTCGGACTTCGAACAATTTTTAAGCAGAACAATCTTCGAGCGGAAGAGCAACCACGCTTAGAATATCGACAGGCAAATGCGGTTTCCATCTGGAAGGCCAATAAGCCAGGCCCATGGACCTGTTGCTACAATGCATTTAGGAAGACGTGCTGGGAACAGAATGCCGGGAAGTACTGCCGAGCGTTCGCCCCTCTGTCTTCGGAAAATTGCAAATAAAGTTAAAAGCCTGCGGGTCCAAAGGATATTCCGCGCTCGGAGCCATATTATCCCGAGTAACCGATAGGACGGAAATCGAGAATTTCCTAGGATTGTAATAATGTATTGAAGTAATGTAAAGGCTCGTGTTTTTCTTCTTTATGTATTTTCCACATCTTGTATTTTTCGAGATAATATAAGTACGTTTCCTCTCCGTTTTGTTGACAACATCGACCACAATCAAGATAAATGTTCATCTTCCATAATTCCATTTTGATCTTCTAATATCGATCGAGAAATAATCAAATATCACTTGCCTGCTTGGATAATAGATAAATATTTTAGTGGACCAGAAATTGATAAAGAAAACGATGCCATAAAACTTTATCACTGCTGAATTTCCATAATTGCATAACTTCCAGGTCGAGAGTTCTGTTCGACTCGACCGATTATAGTTCTTCTAAGTTGGCAGCATAAAGTAATAATAATGTAAAACATAACGAAATTGTAATCATAAAGTAATAATAATCAAATACTTGAGTGTAAAAACATCTGAATAAACTGACTATGAATCCGACATGCCATTCTTCAATAATAATGTTATGAATACGTCATAGCGGTTCAAAATTTAGAATGTCGTAATTCTTCTATACTCCCCACTGAATCGCATGTCCTTCTTGCCAAACAGGGCCCTATTTCTCGGGACACGTAACGGTCATTCCATTTACTACGGACATCAAACCGCTCGTAGCCTGTTATCTGGGCCGTTGATTTAAAATCCCTTACCACTATAAAAAGGTCCCTTCGTGTATACATCACTTCTCACTTTTTCCTTATGCTCCCTCCGATCACCATGGGTCGAGTTTTAGATTTGATTCGTACTTTTTCCAGGATAAGGAGTTTGAGGTTAGACTCAGAACCCTGTTTTTCGATCTTAGCTCCTTTAGCATAAGCTTTTTCGCTTAGAATATCGACAGGCAAAAGAAATTGCGCCTAGAATACCGGCAGGCAACCTGTTTTCCCAGACATATCTTGTCTGTGACGGGTTAGAATTCCGGTCTTCTGGTGCAGTACCCGATCGGGCAGATGGTTACTCCGAGAGGAGTTCTTTAAATCTGAGGCACCAGCTTCCTCGAGGGCTTTCTTACGAGATAGGTCCTTCGAGTTCCTTTGGAGCGCCTCTGCTGGGATAACCCTTTGCTGCTCCGGTTCGGATTATTCTGTAAACAACGATTGCGCGTTTCAATCATTGTTTACTGATGATGATCTAAGGTCGGTCTGGTGCCCCGGAGAGGAGCTCCAATCCGGCTTTTATCCCGTTTGAAGATGGATGTGCGATACGTGGCTAGTGATTGCCAAGAAGAATCACTGCTGGGTTCTGCATCTGGAGCGAATGAAGACCGAGAATGTAACAGGGTAGAATTATTCGTAGAACTCACAATAGGATAGGAACGATTGTATTGTACTTCTCGAGTTCGAATTTTATTCGAGGCTTTACTTTGTAATTTATCTGAAGAATTTGAATGATAAAGCTTTCATTCTTTAATCGAATTTCACCATTTAATCTTCCTTTTTATTGGTCGAACGACTGCTGATATTTAGCTCCGACTTATAATTTGTTGCCGTTGTTCAAATATTCCAATCATCCCAATCGAATCGAGAAAAATATAGGTAACTTATAAGTAATGTATACGCATTATGCAACTGAACCCAAAGATAGCTGATTCGAGGAATTTTTTCTTTTGAAAATAATAAATAAGATGATCGGAAAAATAAATTCCGACCATCGATGAGCTCTGATTGCATAGATTTTCTAAGTCTACGACGCTAATGATGATCGAAGAAAATGGTTCCTTTATGGAAAATAAATCCATTGAAGAAATAGATGAACTGTGCAATCATAGATCCGACCATTATCCTTAAGCTTTTCGCTGGCATACATATTTCTCCTCGTAGTAGGCATATTTCGATCTAATACTCGAATAAGGCCCCACGGTGGACGCCAATTGATCTTACGCGATTTCGTTAGTTCGATCAAGGGTGGGATGTAATACTATAATAACAATAATAAAGTAAAGCAAAGATCAAAGTAATTGTATTCAAATTGAATGAGTACAAATACAAGTATTCAAGGGTCCTATTCGAGCATTATTGGATGCCGTACAAGCTAGAGGGTGAAATACGTATGAGAAAGCCTATACTAATATTCTCCAGTAAACCCGAGCAGCAGTCTCAAGGTTAGTGCGCCTGGGAAGTTGTGTCCGGTGTAATAAATGCATGGAGTATTTATAGCCAAATTGGAGGGCTTGGGCCTGGGCTCGGCCCAACAGTGTCCTTCGATCTCTGGTTTTCTTATGTGCTCGGAACAATCATCTTCAGGCTTTGGTTCGGATCTTGGTCCCTGGGGACAGGGTTCGGTGCTATTCGAACTGCGTTGAGGCTAGAAAGACAGGGGATCCAAATTACCCCTCATCAGGGCTGTCTTTGCAACTGCAGCTTGCCCGAGATGACCTCCAAAAATTAGAGGCTGATAAAGTTGTTCTTGAGAAAGAGAAAGATGACTTAGTTCAGGCTGCCGCCTTGGCAGAGAGGTCTCGTCAGCAGGCTTATGAGGATGGTTACGATGCTGGTTATCTCAAGCGTCAAGAGGAGTTGATGATGTTTGCTGGTAACTTGACTCCTCGGAGGCCTGTCTCTGCTGGTCGCCCCTCTGGCGATTCTTCTCAGTGACCTCTCTCTCTTTTTTTTTTTTTAGGTGCCCAACTTTTGTGTAGTTGTTCGGGCGGAGATTTTTGTATTGGGAGAATGACTAAATTGGAAATTATGATCTTCTTGTAGGCAGATTCTTGCCTATATCTATTTTCTTCTCCATGTTATGCACATTTTGCCTTTATGCATAAATATAATCATCATGAAATAATCAGAATTGTTTAGCACACGTATCTGAAATTGATCTTTGCGGAGAATATTTAGGATAGAGAAAAGCTAGCTTGATCTTGATGTTTGCTCTGCAAATCAAATCTTTGTTGATCAACCCAGTATAGTTCCTTGGGTTATATTCAAAATCATGTTTGCGCATAATCATGCAGATAGTAGGTTTATTCGTATTGGATAGTCGATTGAATTGCTGTTAGGGAACGTTCAGCATCTTGGTCGATGTTCAATCCATGCCTTGTAAAATTGTCCTTTTGTGACACATACTTTTATATAAGGAGGTTTTTTATACCTTTTGTTGAACTCTTCTTTTCTTTTCATAAGACTAAGAGAAAATAACCCTTTCAGTATCCTCCAAAGCTTTATGTTTCTCATTATCAACTTCGAACTACTTGTTCTTCAACCAATGTTTCGTTTATAGCATATCTTTGATATGGGAGGAATTGGAAATTGTAGAAGTCTTAGTCAGATCTGACCTGTTCAGACCTCCTTAAGAAATTCTCTGGTATGTTAGGCAGTTACGTCCTTGCTGTTTTGAATAAGGAGGACTATTCTCCTGATTTCTATATCAGATATCTTGGATTCCAGAGGAGTTCCTGTATGTCTTAGTCAATGGTCATCCATATGATGTATGAGGCAGTGACATCCCTCGTATGGTGAAGGGTTTGGTCTTTTATCTTTTATCGAGCAACTGTCCTTTTCGCTGCGATTTTAAAGCTTGTATGACTTCGTTTGTGGATTCTAGGGTTTTAAGCCATCGACCATGAAGTAGGATTGTGCCGGTATGTCTAATCCAAAGCTTTTTTAGGTTTGATCATTTCGATCTATGGCCTCTTTTGTTATCGACTAGTTGAGGCGATTAGATAGTGCCGTTCCAACTTACTAGCATTTATTGCGGGGAGTCAAGGGGTCGCATCTGTGTCCGTTGATCAAATGCTTTTTCAGCCGTTGGATTTGAGTCTATCCCTATAAATAGGGAGACAGTTTGCATATTCCATTTGTCATTTCTCAAAAAGGATGGAGATCTCAGTTTCCTTAGATTTTGTTTTGCCTTCAGATCCCATAATATTCAAAAAGTCACATTATCGTGATTCACTCTGTAATAACTTGATGTTCATCTACCTTGTACTGACGGGTCCCATGTCAGCCCTTCCTTGTACTAACGGGTCCCATGAGGCCTCGGCTTTTGTCTTCATCAATTAGAGGTCCGTGGTTTCCGTTTGCACATGGGGGGTTCATACTTACCAGCCACCCTCGCTCTTGGATGTTACCTCCGGAGTGATAGACCACTGGAGTGCGCTGGTAGGTTTACTGTTTCGCGACCGCCCCGAAGAGATGCTGCTTTAGAGTAAAATGTTTTATCTTTAAAGTAAAAGCAGTATCTTGTTGTGGGTGAATGAGTATTGCCGGTTATCTGGCTGGTAATGCTCATTTAGTCTGGAAGAAAATTTGATCTTCAGAGCCTGGCCATCGAACCAAAGAAGTCGACCATCCTGAGCAGCATGCTTCTTAGGTGGTTTATTATAATCGACAAGGTACTAGGGAGGAGATTGGTGTTTCCGTGGACATTGTCGTGAAGATAGCCGATCCTATAGGATCATTTTAACTAAATCATTGTAATGATCTTTAAGTAACAAGCAGATCTTTGTAACGTAGGATTTTTGTATGTAACTGATTTGATGAATAAAATATTACTTTTATCTCTTGCATCTTCTTTGTCGTTGATTCTGTCATAATTTTTATTTACGAGGAGCAATTTCCGAGCAGATGGAGTCATACTTGATTTATCTTCAAAACTTTAGGAGTATCAGCAGATCTTTTAGATCGTTAGGAATAGATCGAGGAGTGTTTATTGAGCGGATCAATGTTTACTCAACTTGTTAATTAGACTTAGGTTTTTAACCCAAAAAGTCTTTTTGATCGTTGAAGATATATCGTGGAGTTTTTATCGAGCGGATCGATGTTTACTCAACTCGTTTTGATTAGACTTAGGTTTTTAACCCAAAAAGTCTTTTTGGTTGTTGAAGATATATCGTGGAGTTTTTATTGAGCGGATCGATGTTTACTCAACTCGTTTTGATTAGACTTAGGTTTTTAACCCAAAAAGTCTTTTTGGTTGTTGAAGATATATCGAGGAGTTTTTATCGAGCGGATCGATGTTTACTCAACTCGTTTTCATTAGACTTAGGTTTTTAACCAAAAAAGTCTTTTTGATTGTTGAAGATATATCGAGGAGTTTTTATCGAGCGGATCGATGTTTACTCAACTTGTTTTGATTAGACTTAGGTTTTTAACCCAAAAAGTCTTTTTGATCGTTGAAGATATATCGAGGAGTTTTTATCGAGCGGATCGATGTTTACTCAACTTGTTTTGATTAGACTTAGGTTTTTAACCCAAAAAGTCTTTTTGATCGATGAAGATATATCGAGGAGTTTTTATCGAGCGGATCGATGTATACTCGACTCGTTATAATTTAGACTTAGGTTTTTGTACCAACAGCCTTTTAATCGTTGAAATATGGGCGAGGAGTTTGTATTGAGCGGATCAATGTATACTCGACTCGCTTTTGAATATATCGAGGAGTTTTTTATCGAGCGGATCGATGTTTACTCAACTCATCTGTAATTTAGACTTAGGTTCGTGACCAAAAAGTCCTTTTTGTCGTTGATATAAATCGAGGAGTGTTTATTGAGCGGATCAATGTATAATCGACTCGTTTCGTTCTAATTTTTATCAATATGATAGTGTAATTCCAAGGAGCGTTAACCGAAATAATCGATGTATAGAAAAAATCTTTACTAATTGAACTGTAGGCTAAGGCCTTTGTTACAAGGATTAAAACTTGATAAAATAAAATAAAACAATGCAGTATAATCTGCTAAAATTTATTTACCATAATATTTCCTAAGGTTGACCGCATTCCAGGTTCTTGGTAAGGCTGTTCCATCCAAGTGTGCAATTTTGTATGAACCTTTCTTTCCTACGCCAATGACGACGTAAGGTCCATCCCAATTTTGTTGTAACTTTCCCACATGCTTGGATACTTCTACCTTTTTCAAGACCAAGTCTCCTTCTTTGAAAGTTCGGATGCGTACTTTTTGATTGTATGCTTTCTCCATATTTGCTTTAGTGGCTTGTAGGCGTACGGCAGCTTTATCTCTTAAAGCTTCTGTTAAATCAATGTCATTTTCTCTCGCCTTTTCATTTTCTTGATCATCGAACATCTCTATTCTTGGCGTTGGGATTTGTTGGGATATAGATCGATTTGTCAGACAACAAAGTGCGAAATTTAAAATTTTTCGAGGTATCCAATGGTCCCATATAAGAAGTCTCCATATTATGTATACAAAAACTTAAACAAAAACGCACACAATGAATTAACAAAGGGGGTTTTTGCGATATACCTCACCACAGGCAAGGTGGTGGAAACCTCCGGTCTTCGATTATGATTCTGATCCGGTTCACAGGAGTGATCCAAGTGTCTCACCTCCAGGGATAGTCCACACCAATTGGATTCTGGCAACACCTCAAGATCTTAGGCTCAGAACTGGATTCAGGAGATTTGTTATTGCAGGATTGTATTAGATCTCTTGACAGATCAAGATCTAACACAATGGAACGAGGAGTACACGGCGGCGGCACCAAGAAACCCACGGCAGCAGAGTGGCGGCGGCTAGTGGTCGCGGCGGCGGCTAACTAGGGTTAGCTTGGAGAGGGGACGGCTACTTAGAGCAGAGGGAGGCTAGGGTTTTCTTTTCAGGGTGTTTTCTTTTAAGCTCATGTAGTTCCCCTTTTATAGACTCCTTCTGACCTAGGGTTTGCAAGACTCCTTATGGGCTTTAATTAATAGAAGCCCATGTCTTGCAATCCTCCATTTAATTAACTACTTTAATTAAATGCCCAGTCCAATTAAATCAAAATTTCTTTTAATTAACTAGCAACTCAATAATTAATTAAGTTAGCCAATTAATTAATCTCCCACTTGAATTAAATACTTTTAATTCATTTAATTCATTTAATTACCTTTAAATCAATCAATTCCTTTCATGTCCTTTTATAACAGTCACCGTCCAATTGTATTGTGTGTGACCCTCTGGGTTCACCATCAACTGGCAGTAGGCCCACGAATCCCTCGTGATTTAATTTATGAACAATAAATTGTTCCGGTCAATTAAACAACCTTTAATTAACCACTCCTAGAATTAAATCCTCTATTAATTCAGGAGTACCCACACTTCATGGTCGATGTCTAGCCACAAGCCCATGAAGCCCAATTTCAGGTGAATTGATATTTGTGAACCTCGTCTCATATAATTACCATGTACATACGGTCCTTCTATCGACTAATATTCCCGATCAAGACTTAGGGTGTGTGAATTGATCGGCACCTCTAAATTGTCTCGATAGCTATACTTTCTAATTCAGGATAATATACCTTTGTGACCTTCTAAATTTTGAAACCCCTTTCCAAATCCGTCACCGACTGCGGCCGCAGAATCCTTGGATTTATTATCTAAGAATCGTATAGGAAATTCTCTCACCCATTACGGCGAGTCAATAGATTCCATATCGGTACTAACCACTTGCGTACATGTCCATACGCACCCAACCTAGGCATGTTATGACCAAGCTACGTGGTCTATACCTAGATCTAAGTACGCACTTCCATGCACCGAATTCGCCCTAGTACCTCAAGTCAAAGGACTAAATCGTACATTATTATATTCCTTGAGAAACATCCCATCACCGATATGCGTCATGCGCTTCCACAATGTGTTTCTCTGTTCGGGTCGTTCGATGCGTTCAATCCTCCATTGAACCACCTACTCGTATGCACTGGACTCAAATTCCTTGCTCATGAAACACTACAAATTCACTCCATGTGAATCATGCATACTCGTACAAGTCTTTGCGATTCCCACGATACCCCGTCTCGTTTAGGAATCTATGACTTGGAACACTTTTAAGATTACGACCTTTGAGACTGTTTCATGATTGCACTCAGTACTGAAGTGAATCGTCCCATAGTCAAATGTAATCTAAGGGTTTCAACCAATCGCTTAAATGTATTCGCGAAAGATGAAGTTGGCCATTGTTTATCCTTATACATATATAAATAAACATGCGTATTATTATAAAATCAAAGATCGTTTCATACAGGATAGATCTATTACAAGCTAACAGAACTGGCTTGCAGGGCACTATCATATCAATCTCCCACTTGCCCTAAAGCCATTCACCTATGGTTCTAAGTCCCATCTTCTCTAGATGACTATCGAACGCCTTTTGTGAAAGTGGCTTAGTTAGTGGGTCAGCTACGTTGTCTTCCGATTTGACATACTCCATGTGCATGTCACCTCTACCCATGATCTCCCTGATCACGTGGTATTTCCTCTGTACGTGTTTGGATTGATGGTGTGATCTCGGCTCCTTCGCTTGAGCTATCGCCCCGTTGTTGTCACAGAAGACGACTACAGGTTCAGCAATGCTAGGAACAACATCCAGTTCTTGGATGAAGTTTTTCATCCATACACTTTCTTTTGCTGCATCTGATGCTGCAATATATTCTGCTTCTGTGGTTGAATCAGCAGTGGTAGACTGTTTACAGCTTTTCCAACTGACTGCTCCACCATTGATGCGGAATATGTATCAAGAGTTGGATTTGAAGTCATCCACATCAGACTGGAAACTTGCATCAGTGAATCCTTCAAGTTTCAGTTCTCCACTACCACCGTAGACCAAAAACATATCCTTAGTCCTTCGCAGGTACTTTAGGATTGCTTTTACGGCAGTCCAGTGCTCTTCGCCTGGATTTGACTGATGGCGGCTCGTTACACTTAGAGCGTGTGCTATGTCTGGTCGAGTACACAACATCGCATACATTATGCTCCCTATAGCAGAGGCATAAGGTATGAGAGACATTCTCGTCTTTTCTTCATCAGTTGTAGGGCACATAGACTTAGAAAGAGAGATAGCATGTCTCATTGGAAGCAATCCTCTCTTGGATTCTTCCATCTTGAATCTTTTCAAGATTGTGTTAATGTACTGAGATTGGGAGAGTCCTATCATCTTCTTCGATCTATCCCTATAGATACGTATTCCCAATACGTAAGATGCGTCTCCCATATCTTTCATAGAGAACTGCGCGGATAACCACGCTTTAGTCTGTGCTAACATCTTGATATCGTCTCCGATCAACAAAATGTCATCGACGTACAAAACAATGAATTGTACTGTGCTCCCACTATTTTTCTTGTACACACAAGGTTCATATATATTTTTGATGAGGCCAAATGCCTTGACTGTCTCATCAAATCGTATGTTCCAGGTTCGGGATGCCTGTTTGAGGCCATATATTGACCTTTGAAGTTTACATAATTTGTGTTCACTTCCTTTGGACGCAAAACCTTCAGGTTGTTGCATAAAGATCTCCTTGTCAATGTCTCCATTGAGGAAGGCGGTCTTTACGTCCATTTGCCATATCTCATAATCATGCCATGCGGCAATGGCAAGCAATATCCGAATGGATTTGGACATCGCTACGGGAGAGAAGGTTTCCTCATAGTCTATTCCAGGCCTTTGAGAATACCCCTTCGCCACTAAGCGTGCCTTGTGAGTTAAAACCTCTCCATTCATTCCAAGCTTACGCTTGAAGATCCATTTGCATCCTACAGGGATAGTTCCCTCAGGTGGATCGACCAAGGTCCAAACCTTGTTGGAATGCATGGAATCCATTTCGGATTGCATGGCTTCGAGCCACGCACCCGAGTCTATGTCTGACATCGCTTCTTGATAGGTCCTTGGATCATTATCACCTCTTTCGTTTTCGTGAATGAAACCAAATCGCTCTGGCTCCTTACGAATTCGATCAGACCTTCGAAGAGTAGGTGTACTAGTAGGTTCAGTAAATTCTGGTTTAGCTCCCACTGTTTGTGAGGATGGGTCCGATTCCTGGACTTCATCAAGTTCTACGATTGTCCCATTTCGATTGGAGAGGAAATCCTCTTCCAAGAAGTGGGCGTTCCTAGATACGAACGTATTACGTTCTTTAGGATCGAAGAACAGGTATCCAATGGATTCCTTTGGATACCCCACAAATTTGCACAAACTAGATCTACTATCTAGCTTATCTCCCTTCTTGTTCTTTACATACGCAGGAGATCCCCATACTCGTAGATACGAATACACGGGTGCCTTACCATACCATACTTGGTGCGGTGTTGTCGGCACTGACTTCGAAGGTACTATGTTTAGTATCTTCGATGCAGTTAATAGGGCCAAGCCCCAAAACGAAAAGGGAAGGTCAGCAAAGCTCATCATGGAACGAACCATGTCTAACAAAGTTCGGTTCCTCCGCTCGGACACTCCATTGAGTTGGGGCGTCCTAGGGGGAGTTCGCTGGGCGAGAATTCCATTCTCTTTTAGATAATCAAGGAATTCTTGGCTTAAGTACTCTCCACCTCTATCAGAACGAAGTGCTTTAATACTATGTCCAAGTTGATTCTCAACTTCCATTCGAAACTTTTTGAATTTCTCAAAAGTTTCGGATTTGTGTTTCATAAGATACACATATCCATAACGACTAAAATCGTCGGTGAATGTTACGAAGTAAGAGAATCCTCCTCTCGCATTGACACTCAATGGTCCACAAACGTCAGTATGGATTAAATCCAATGTTTGCTTGGTTCGCTCGGGATTCCCTGTGAAGGGTGATTTGGTCATCTTTCCTTTGAGACAAGATTCGCAAGTTGGGAGTTCATCCAAGTTCTTTATTTCAAGAGCCTTAGAGGAAACCAACTTTTGAATCCTACTCTTGGAAATATGTCCAAGTCTAGCGTGCCAAAGTTGTGGAGTTTGATTATCATATTTTCTTTTTCTAGATTGAATGTGCATGACGTCGGATTTAACAGGTTCTAAGGAATAAAGACCATCTATCAAAGTACCACAAGCATACATTAAACCACCTTTAAATATGCTAAAAACTCCATTTTCAATGGAAAAATTAAAACCATCAATGTCTAGCATTGGTATAGAAATGATGTTCTTAATTATCGTTGGTACGTACAGACAATCCCTTAAAACCAAAGTAAAATTTCCTAAAACCAATTCGACGTCCCCAATAGCCTCAGCGGCGATCCTAGCTCCGTTTCCAAAACGCAGGATTCTATCCCCGGGCTTCAGGTATCTTACTGCTCCCATCACCTGCAAATCATTGCAGATATGAGAACCTGCTGCGGTGTCTAACACCCACGATGCACAGTTAATAGAAATATTAACTTCAACCAAGAAAATACCTTTGGCTACCAATTTCATCTTTAGGTAGTCTGGGCAGTTCCTTTTCCAGTGCCCTGCTTTCTTGCAGTGGAAACATTCGTCTTCTGGGCTCTTGCGCTTCTTTTCAACCACCTTGGTGATTGCCTTCGAAGAAACAACCTTCTTCTTCTTTCTACCTCTCTTAGGCTTTGCAGCCTTCGATTGGTGTGCAATCATTACCGGCTTCTCTTTCTTGAGAGTCGATTCTGCCGTTACCAACAAATTGGTCAGTTCGTGAAGAGCGAGGGTTCTATCCTCCATGTTGAAGTTCAACACGAACTGGTCAAAAGAACGGGGCAGCGTATGGAGAAGGAGGTCAGTGCTAAGATCAGCGTGCAAATCCACGTCCAATCGCCCCAGTTTTTCAACCAGGTTGATGAAGCGTAGACAGTGATCCTTGACACTGCTTCCCTCAGCCATCTTGAGATGAAACAACTCCTTAGTGGTCGCGAACCTTTCGGTAAGAGACCTCTCTCCAAACATCTGCTGGAGGTGGAGAAGTATCTCTCTAGCAAGCGGCATAGCAGCATGCTGTTTCTGCAGTTCATTCGACATCGAGGCTAGCATGAGACATCGAACCTGAAGATCATTATCAACCCTTTTTGCATGGGCGGTTCGTTGTTCCTCAGTAGCTCGTGCTGCGGGTGCAGCAGGCATGGGTGTGTCGAGCACATAGCTACGTCGCTCGGAGTCGAGGACGATTCTGAGATTTCTCAGCCAGTCAACAAAGTTTGAGCCATTCAATTTGTTTGCGTCGAGGATAACAGATAATGAATTTTTAGACATTGTTCTTAATATCTACAATTGGAAAGAAGACAACATTTAGCTAACTGATCTTATGCCTAATACTTATAATTATCGAATTTGGACTTGTTTTCGAAAAAGTTCTCCCACTATTTTATCGAAACAATCACCCCTTTGATTGTTCGGGAAATTTAATTCCTAGTAGGTCTTGACGTCCCAGCAGCAATTAATTGCACCCACGACTCGTGGCCATACAACCAATTCTCCAGGTAGGTATACTTTTTACCAATTGTGTTACTCCACAACCTTCAAGCTTATTTTGCCTCGGCTTTCGCACTTATCTAGCACTGCTACATCATAAGTGTTACTAATCGTTAAGTCTAACCCATCAATCGTGATGAGCAACGGGCCCGGTCGTGAGTTCTCCGTAACTAGTTATCGGTCGATCCTCACATCCCGACCAGTCCTCACCCTTGTCATGTTTAGTCAAAAACAGGAGTCAAGGAATTTCACGTATTGTCCCTTTCTTCGACTCGGGTGCCAGACTCTGGATCACCTCTATCGATAAGTAGACAACATACGTTAGTCCCTATTGATGGAAGGCTTGGATTTATATAAATACTTCATTTTATTTTAATCCAATATGACTTAATATTTAATTCGAGAGGGGGTTTCTGGTTTTGAAAGTTATGCTAACTCTCCTCGAGATCTCACCGATTCAGTTATGCTTTATCTTTTATTACGATCTAGATTCTAGCGCGCAGCTAAATACAAATCGACAAATAAATAAAAGCCATACAAGCCTAGCATGCATACTACCACAATATGTTTTCGATCGGGAGCCTCCTATGTGGGCCATCATCAAGCCAATGATGTTGGCCCAATTGGTCAATCTAAAGGGTTCTCAAATAGGCCCTATGCTATTACACATTGTACCATGCATACATGGCCTTCTTATCTTCTTGGGCTCCCACCTTGCTTGTAAATGGGCCTCCATCCTAAACTAGGAAAGCAGTAAAGCCCTATTCTATTACAAAGGCTCAAAGTAGCCCAAAAATAATAATAGGCTCGCAGGCCCAATAAAAACCAAGCAATAAATTAAACCAATCACATCTACCCTAAGGTCAAGGCTCGTCTCGATCGAAAACCACGTAAACAGTTCACGTAGAGCAAGAAACATGTAAACATCTTTTACTTTCTTCTATCTTAATTTTAAAACATCCTTTTAAAACTAACTTCCTATGATTCTTGCTTTTTAGTCACTACTAATTATGACAAAATAAATATCCGGGTAAACAAAAATTAATTTTCTGCTCAATTTCAGAATCTGTTTTTCAACTTTTGAAAATTGCATTTTCGGCCCCTCAACTTTCGAAAATTGCACTTTGACCCCAAAACTTTTAAAAAGTTACAAAAACACCCCTGGGTAGTTTCGGGCAGCAGACCAGAAAATAAAATTTTGAATTTTTGAAAATTTTCGAATTTTTCAAATTGACCCCTCAAGTTTCGGTAATTGCAAAACAGCCCCTAAGTTTTCAGAAATTGCAAAACGACAACCAAAAACCGTGCGACCAGATTTGCAAGAACAGTCCAGAATTTCCAAATTTTCAGATCTCAAAAATTTCGAATTTTCAGCCCCCAAAACACCTGATTTGCGATTTCTACTCCAAAAGTCCTGAAGTTTTCAAAAACTATAAAAACGGCACAGATCTTGAAAAGCAGTTTTACCCATTGATAGATCTAGTCATAACAAGCAAGAATCAACTTACAGAACATAATTATCACGTGTTCTCATACATATAATTAAACATATACGGTGAACACAATTATGTTCAGGCTTTTGTATAATAATAATGGAGTTGGCTCTGATACCACTGTTGGGATATAGCTCGATTTGTCAGACAACAAAGTGCGGAATTTAAAATTTTTCGAGGTATCCAATGGTCCCATATAAGAAGTCTCCATATTATGTATACAAAAACTTAAAAACGCACACAATGAATTAACAAAGGGGGGTTTTTGCGATATACCTCACCACAGGCAAGGTGGTGGAAACCTCCGGTCTTCGATTATGATTCTGATCCGGTTCACAGGAGTGATCCAAGTGTCTCACCTCCAGGGATAGTCCACACCAATTGGATTCTGGCAACACCTCAAGATCTTAGGCTCAGAACTGGATTCAGGAGATTTGTTATTGCAGGATTGTATTAGATCTCTTGACAGATCAAGATCTAACACAATGGAACGAGGAGTACACGGCGGCGGCACAAAGAAACCCACGGCAGCAGAGTGGCGGCGGCTAGTGGTGGCGGCGGCGGCTAACTAGAGTTAGCTTGGAGAGGGGGCGGCTACTTAGGGCAGAGGGAGGCTAGGGTTTTCTTTTCAGGGTGTTTTCTTTTAAGCTCATGTAGTTCCCCTTTTATAGACTCCTTCTGACCTAGGGTTTGCAAGACTCCTTATGGGCTTTAATTAATAGAAGCCCATGTCTTGCAATCCTCCATTTAAATAACTACTTTAATTAAATGCCCAGTCCAATTAAATCAATATTTCTTTTAATTAACTAGCAACTCAATAATTAATTAAGTTAGCCAATTAATTAATCTCCCACTTGAATTAAATACTTTTAATTCATTTAATTGATTTAATTACCTTTAAATCAATCAATTTCTTTCATGTCCTTTTATAACAGTCACCGTCCAATTGTATTGTGTGTGACCCTCTGGGTTCACCATCAACTGGCAGTAGGCCCACGAATCCCTCGTGATTTAATTTATGAACAATAAATTGTTCCGGTCAATTAAACAACCTTTAATTAACCACTCCTAGAATTAAATCCTCTATTAATTCAGGAGTACCCACACTTCATGGTCGATGTCTAGCCACAAGCCCATGAAGCCCAATTTCAGGTGAATTGATATTTGTTAACCTCGTCTCATATAATTACCATGTACATACGGTCCTTCTATCGACTAATATTCCCGATCAAGACTTAGGGTGTGTGAATTGATCGGCACCTCTAAATTGTCTCGATAGCTATACTTTCTAATTCAGGATAATATACCTTTGTGACCTTCTAAATTTGGAAACCCCTTTCCAAATCCGTCACCGACTGCGGCCGCAGAATCCTTGGATATATTATCTAAGAATCGTATAGGAAATTCTCTCACCCATTACGGCGAGTCAATAGATTCCATATCGGTACTAACCACTCGCGTACATGTCCATACGCACCCAACCTAGGCATGTTATGACCAAGCTACGTGGTCTATACCTAGATCTAAGTACGCACTTCCATGCACCGAATTCGCCCTAGTACCTCAAGTCAAAGGACTAAATCGTACACTATTATATTCCTTGAGAAACATCCCATCACCGATATGCGTCATGCGCTTCCACAATGGGTTTCTCTGTTCGGGTCGTTCGATGCGTTTAATCCTCCATTGAACCACCTACTCGTATGCACTGGACTCAAATTCCTTGCTCATGAAACACTACAAATTCACTCCATGTGAATCATGCATACTCGTACAAGTCTTTGCGATTCCCACGATACCCCGTCTCGTTTAGGAATCTATGACTTGGAACACTTTTAAGATTACGACCTTTGAGACTGTTTCATGATTGCACTCAGTACTGAAGTGAATCGTCCCATAGTCAAATGTAATCTAAGGGTTTCAACCAATCGCTTAAATGTATTCGCGAAAGATGAAGTTGGCCATTGTTTATCCTTATACATATATAAATAAACATGCGTATTATTATAAAATCAAAGTTCGTTTCATACAGGATAGATCTATTACAAGCTAACAGAACTGGCTTGCAGGGCACTATCCTATCAGGATTAAGGTTTCAACAGGAATAACAGCCTCCGACCCATATACCAAGCTAAATGGGGTTTCCCCGGTTGAGCTCCTTACTGTGGTTCGATTAGCCCATAGTACTCCTGGGAGTTCGTCAAGCCATTTTCCTTTGGCCGATCCTAATCTTTTTTCCAAAGATTTTATTATTTCTCGGTTTGCTACCTCGGTTTGTCCGTTCGCTCTTGGATGCCCGACCGAAGTGAAATTTTGTTGAATTCCCAGTTTCGAACACCATTCTATTACTTGTTTTCCCGCGAATTGGGTTCCATTATCGGAAATTAGAATCCTTGGGATGCCAAATCGACAAACTATGAACTTCCATAGGAAGTTGATCACTTGGAATTGAGTTATTCGTGCGAGGGCGATGCATTCTATCCATTTGCTGAAATATTCTACAGCGACCAGGACGTAAGATTTTTTGGATTTGGCCGCCGGGAATGGCCCCACGATGTCCATTCCCCATTGATCGAAAGGCCAACATACTGGAATTGGATGCATGTTTTCTGCTGGTCGATGACATATGTTAGCATGGATCTGGCAGTGATGACATTCTTGGACATATCGTGCGGCATCTTTATTGATGGTAGGCCAATAGTAACCTGTCCTGAGACATTTTAAGGCCAATGCCCTTGATCCGCTGTGATTTCCTGCATTTCCTTCGTGTATTTCTCGTAGTATATCAATGGTTTGTGATTCAGAGACGCATTTCAGAAGAATTCCTGATACTGATCTTCAGTAGAGTTTTCCTTCTACAAGTGTATACTTTGGAGCTCGATATCTTATTTTCCGAGCTTCATTCAGGTCAGGTGGTAATTTTCCTTCTCGAAGATAGTCTATCATCGGGGTCATCCAGTTTTCTTCGACTTCTTCGATTTCCATTATATCGACTACCGGTGTTTCATCGATATCGATAGCCGGCGTATTAGAGATCAACCAGTTGATTACCCGTTCGGTCTTTCCGTCACGGGATCCCGTGAACTTTGATAGCTGGTCGGCCCATTTATTTTCCGAACGCGGAATGTTCTGAATACCGAAGCTTTCAAATTTTTTAGCTAGTGTTTTCACTTTGGCGAGGTATTTGACCATATTGAATTCTTTAGCCTCGTATAGGCCTTCAATTTGTCTTTGTACTAGCTCTGAATCAGTTAATACTTTAAGACTTTTTATGTTGGCTTTAATCGCCATTTCCATTCCAGCAATCAATGCTTCATATTCAGCTTCATTGTTTGTTACAACGAAGTCCAATGTTATTGCGTAATTCAAATCTTCCTTATTCGGTCCGGTGAAGTTGATTCCGGCGCCTCCTCCTTCTCGGCATGAAGCACCGTCGACATGCATTAACCAAGTTTGATCTTCTATGATCAAGACATCGTCGTTGAGGCTGCTTGATGATTCAGTTGTCTGTGTCGGTGTTTCTAATATAAAGTCAGCCAACACTTGTGCCTTAATTGCGATTCTTGGTTTGTAATCCATTTCGAACTGGCCTAGTTCGATCGCCCATTTAATTAGTCTTCCTGAGGCTTCTGGTTTTGCTAAGACTTGTCTTAGCGGTTGATTTGTCAAAACCACTATTTTGTAAGTTAAAAAGTAAGGTCGAAGTTTTCGTGCAGCCACTACTAAGGCCAGCGTGAATTTTTCTATTTCCAAGTAATTCTTCTCCGCCCCTTGCAATAACTTGCTGAGATAATAGACAGGCTTATGCTCTGAGCCCTCTATCTTAATTAGTACTGAACTAATGGCCGTATCGGAGATGGAGATGTAGATATACAACGGTTCCCCTTCCGTTGGTTTGGCTAACATCGGTGGTGTCGTCAAATATTCTTTGAGTTGTTCGAAGGCTCGTTCGCATTCTTCGGTCCAAGCGAAGTTTTTTGCTTTTCGTAGTGTTTGGAAAAAGGGCAAGCTTCTGTCCGCAGATCTTGATATGAATCTATTCAATGCTACGATTTTCCCAACCAAGCTTTGTACTTGAGAGATGGTTTTGGGAGGTTTCATTTCAGTTATGGCTCGAATTTTCTCTAGGTTGGCTTCTATTCCTCGCTGGTGTACCAAGTATCCCAAAAATTTTCCTGACTTAACACCGAAGGTGCATTTCGCAGGGTTCAACTTCATACGGTATTTTCTTAGGATTTGGAAACATCGATCTAGATGTTTTACGTGATCCGCTTCATTCATACTTTTGACCAACATGTCGTCTACATAGACTTCCATTATTTCTCCGATTAATTCTCTGAACATTAGGTTTACTAACCTTTGGTAAGTAGCCCCGGCATTCCTTAATCCGAATGGCATTACAATAAAGCAGTATACTCCCTGCTCGGTTATGAACGCGGTCTTCTCTTGATCCCGCTCGTCCATGTATATTTGGTAAAACCCTTGGAAGGCGTCCATCATGCTGAATATCGCGAAGCCAGCGGTCGAGTCGACCAATAAGTCAATCCTTGGGAGGGGGTATGGATCGCGTGGACATAACTTGTTAAGGTCGGTGAAATCATTACACATTCTCCATTTGTTGTCCTTTTTATCCCCTTTTGCTACTAGTACAACATTACATAGCCATTCCGAGAAATGTATTTCTCGGATTTGTTTTGCTTCAAGCAGTCTTTCTATCTCGGCTTTGATAATTTTATCTTTTACTGGTCCATGATTTCTCTTCTTCTGTCTGGCGGGTTTTGCTGAAGGGTCAATTTTTAGGGTATGCTTGATTACCCGAGGATCGATTCCTTCAATGTCATTCGCGCTCCAGGCGAAGACGTCGGCATTGTCTCTGAGGAAGTCGATTAACATTATTTCCCCTTCTTTGCTTAGTTCTGTTCCTATTCTTGTTGTTTTCGACGAGTCGCCTTCTACTAGGATTATATCTTTATGTTCTGGGGGTTTCAAGGATAAGTCTAGTGGTTCTTTTCCCTTTTTATCTAATCGATCAGTAGTAGGAATTTCAACCTCATTTCTAATGAGATCGTCTTCGATCTTTCTCTTGCTCTGAGTAATGGACTTAGGGTGTTTCTACCACTAGGAATTTTACTAACTTCACTGTCCGAAGTGGTTTCTTTCCAAGTGACACACTTAAAGATATTGTTCCGCTGGGGATGATCTCGGACCCTCCAAAGCCCACTAACGGCGTAGCTACTTTTTGTAGGTTTATTTGTCCCAAGTTCATTTGGGCTAAAACCTCCCGGGAGATGATATTTGCTGAGCTTCCATTATCAATTAGGATTCTTCTTACATTATAATTCGCTATCTCTAACGATACTACCATAGGAAAATCGGGGTTATCCTCTTTTGTGTCCCAAATGATGTTTTTAGGTACTTCGCCTTCGTTAAAGCTGATCGGCTGGTGATTTGTCGAGCTGTTTTCCAGAGTCCATATTTCTTTTGGATATTTAGAATTTCCAATTATGGATCGGGCTGTCCTTCGTCGTGCGTTACGACTATCTCCACCCGCAGGTCCCCCGGATATCGTATGGATAGTCCCATTGATCTGGTCGTGATTCAACTCCTGAGTAGGTCGACGTTCAGGCGACCTTCGATGAGAACTTCTCCTTGGATTATCGTTCCGAGGGCTTCTACTTCTTTCCCTTTTGCGATTATCTCGCTCTATGTATTCGTCTAATTTTCCTTGTTCGATCAGTTTTTCAACTTCCCTCTTAAGGTGAAAACAATTCTCCGTTCGGTGTCCATGTGCCCTATGGTACTTACAGTATTGATCGTAGTTTCGAGACCCTGGTCTTGGCTGAGCGATTTTCCTCGCCTCGGGAATCCAGTTATTCCTTTCTAGAACTTCCAATATTTCTTCCATTGGAGCATTTAACCTTGGGTGTTCCACTTGATTCACCCTGCTTCTGATTGGTTGTTCAGGGTTTCTTGGTTTTTGATAGAAATTAGGTTGCCTTTCTCGGTCGGTTTTGCTGTATTCCAATCGTTGGAAGACGTTACCTTTTCTGATAGATCGCTCATAATCCATGGACCTTTGGTCAGGAATCCTGTCATGTCGTTTAGAGCCCGAAGCTGTGGCTTTATTTTTGTTTTTGTCCTTAAAGGAATTCATCTCCTCTTGGGTCATATATTTAGACGCCAAGCTCATGATGTCGGCAAACGTTCTTGGTTGCTTTCTACTAAAAGCGTTTCCGAACTGCCTGTTTTTTGTGAGGTCAAAGAGAATAGAAATTATGTAATCGATATTCGGAGAATCGATCTTGAGTAGTTCTACATTAAATCTTGCCAACCAGTTCCTCAAGGATTCCCCTTCTTGTTGATGTATGGTTCCTAGGTAGCTCATCGGGAGTTTTTGCCTCTTCTGACTGGCAAACTGCTGCGTCAATTTATTGCATAATTCCCGGAAACTGAATATGGAGTTGGCAGGTTGTTTTGCGAACCAATCCAACGCTAGGCCCTCGAATGTGGTCACCATTAACTTGGCGGTGAATTCGGCAGAGTGGGCATATAAATTCATTATATTTGTGAAGCTAAAAATATAATCATCCGGGTCGGTGGTTCCGTCATATCGGGGTAGTCTACCCGGGACCTGTCCAATGGATTGCGCTTCTTTTATTTCTCTGCAGAAGGGAGAACATGCTGCAAGGCTCTCCTGGAGTTCCGCGGTTCGGGTCCACGGGTTTTGAACAGATCGTAGGCGTTGCTCCAGTCGTTCCTGTACTATCCTCTCGATTTCTCTTTTCGAGAATCGAGTCGCTCGTGGTCGATCTGGGATAGCATCATCTATGTCATCCTCGACAGGGATTATTGTTCGTTCCTTCGATCCGCTGTGGCCCGCCTGTGGCCTTCTTCGACCTGGTTTTCTTCGGGGATGGTTATCGGAGGGTTTAGAATTGCCCTGCTGTGGGCTGTGTAGCGAGCGTCGCTCACTTGCTGGGCTGTCCGCTTGTTGAGAGGTTTGTTCGTTTGGCCTTGGTATTCCTGGTGCAGGAGTTGTCCTGGGAGCCGTAACGTTTCGAGGAATTTGGTCTAAAACTAGCAATTCTTCTGGGGAGAGTGATTTGAAGAGCATTGCTATTTGTCTCAGTTTTTCCTGAGTGCCTGGGAGAGGAACGGGTATTTCGGGGAGTTCCGGTTCTTCCGGTATTGTACCGGTAAGACCTCCTTGGTGTTCCTGCTGATGGGAACGGGTATCTGGGAGATTTTCATTGGTGTTGGGAATGTTGTTATCGTTGTTGTCTTGTGGATCTTCAGATGTGTTGTGGCCGGTGGTTGTATTACTTCTTGCTCCAATGCGAGCGCTTTTCCTTGGGCGAGCCATGTGTCGATCGAATAATTAACGTAGCCCCACGGTGGGCGCCAACTGATTTAGCCGGATTTCGTCGGGTTAATTGAATATCAGTGAATTTGTGATATCGGGGGTTTTCGATATCTATATATATGTTATATAGGGCTCTGTTACTTTATTCCGGATGGATCGGTTACAAAGAAAAGCAATATTCAAGAACAAGAAGTAAAACCACAAAACAAAGCTAAGAACACACCGATATGAAGGTAAAAAGCTCTGTAATAATATTGAATATTATTGAGTTGTGCTGTTGTAAGCAATGTTAAATCTTGTATTCTTAGATTTCAGGAATTTCGTAGTTTTCTGATACAATGATTAACTATGTATTTATATAATTTTAAACCTAGCGTTACAAGGAAACATAGTCCTAATAGGACTCGGCCCAAATATCCTTCTTGAGTCCGGAGTATAATCTTCTATCGAAGCGAGCTGCACTTGGTCGGGTCAGTAAGATGATCCCGATCTGTTTGAATTGGTCGAATCGATCTTATCTTCTTCATTCGATCCGAGTAGTATGTAGGGTGCGAAATAGCCCCCATCAAACACGAGAGACGTATGAATCAGATACAGTACTCCAAAGACCCGGGTCCTTCGAGAAGAGAAAAACCATTCGGAAGTAATTCAGATTCAGTTCCATGTCGACCAGGCAGATCGGAGCCGGATGTGGCTGACTTTATGAATGACCATTTTCGCGGGTGTAGAGCTGCTGGTTATCCAGAGGAAGGGTCTATTTCATCCGACCTTGGACAAGATGGTGAGAATGAGTTTGACAAGGCCACTTGGATTTTTATGGCCGGACGTTTTAAACAAGATCTTCTTGATCACACCTTTAAAAGCGACTTTGAAGTCCTAAGTAACTTTTCTCGATCATACCAGGAGGTAATAATCGTTTCTAGATCTGAATTTCCCATTTGACTTTTAGTTGAAGAAACTAATACCACTTTTTATTCGTAGGTCGGGGATTACTTTGCACTTCAGACATTTCGTTTGTCTTTGTTAGAACAAGAGTCGCAAGAAGCTCATAACGCGCTCGCACAGACATCGTCCGAAAATAGAACTCTTCGAGCCCAATTAGAGGACGTCACAAGCAAATTATCTGCTAATCGTCGAGAATTGTCGAAGGTGAAGGAGCAATTGGAGGTCGCCAATAAGAAACATACCATATCCGTGGAGGAGGACTTGTTGTCCACTGTTAAGGAGAAAAGTGCCCTCGAGGAAGAACTCAAGAAGGTGAAAATCAAACTTGAGCAAGCTAAGCACGATTCCGAGCGAGCCTATGCCCAAGGCGGGAAGAGGCCATAATTCCAGCTATCCGAGACTTCTTGCAGTCCCCTGTGCTGGACCCCTTAATTCAGAGAAGGATGGGTGGGTTTCTTCAAACGATTTTCTACAATGGGGTTCAACAGCTGGTTTCAGCCAAGAGGATTCCAAAAAAATGTATGAATATCTTCAATACATGAACCCTTATAAGAATGCAAAAGGGGAGGATTATAAAGCTTCTTCTTTGCCAAAGGCAAATATGAATTGGCAGGACCACCATTTTGCCCCCTTTGTCGAGGAGTTTGGTTTTCCGATGCCGAACCCTGATGATCTTGAGCTGTCTGATGATGATCCCGAATATTCCTTAAGAGGCGAGTCAAATGGGGAGCCTATCGATCGCTCTTGTAGTTGAGTACGGTTTTCGGTGTTGATTCAGGCAATAGATCTGTTTCTTCGAAGGGAATCGATTCATAGTTCGAAAATTAAAGGTCGAATGTTTATAATAGTTATGTAATTAGGGGTAGCATTTCTGTAACAGGGTCCTCTTCCAGCGATTTCTTTTATAACCTGTATACCCCTCTTAACTTGTAGAGACTAACATTTGAATGAATTGTGTTGTTTGCGATCGAATCTTTATCGCTCCCTTTTCTTGGGTTTCTTAATAGTCGCGACGGTTCAACCATTGCCAAAATAAAATGTCGCTTCTATAAATATCTAGGCCGTTCCAAATGTAACAACCCAACTTCGTGTTAATCTAACACTTAAAATTAGGCAACCACTAAACTTAATATCTATAATCAAACTCAAAATGTGGTTAAAGCATAACAACTAAAAAATTTCATAGAATCGAGGCCAAACATTTTCAATACTAATAATTTACCTTTAATTGACCCAAAACAATACATAACTACAAAATAGGCATATAGATAATTACATATACATACTTTCCTGTCTACATATAACCCAAAGTTTGACATCTAGTCATCATGTCAACATCAAAATTAGATAGGTAGACGTATACATATACAACCAAAATTAACATTACTTTGGCAAAAGTCCTACTACACATTCATATAAACTTATTTACACAAAAGCACATCAAAGCAATTCACTAGGAAATCTTCACTTGAGTTCGGTGCCTGAATCACTGAAAAATGATAACAAAAAAATATGTAAGTTGAAATATTCAACTTAGTGAGGCTGGTATATGTGTGTGCATAAACCTTGTTTCAATGTTAGGATATTTACTATAATATAACCTGCATAACCAATTCTTATTGAAATTTAAAACCACTCAATTTCACATTCGATCAATCAAATAAGAAATAAACTATCAAGACATAAAATCATTATATATAGGTAAATAAACACACGTTCAAGAAACAAGAAAACATTCAAATTAGTCACTATAAGGGTATTTAATCCCATTTTATCACTAAGGGTAAGTGGCCAATCTTACCATCCCTCACGGAAATGCATTTCTGCCAATTTAGGTCACATAAACCAAAATATATGAGACCAAGATAATGTTCAATTCGGAGTCAACCTGACAAGTCCCCACTTGTTCCAGATTTATCCGAACCTACCATTACCACTCACTATGAACAGGCACATATTCTGTCCCTACAATAAGCATAAAAAAAAAATCAAGTAATACTATCCTTTCATATTTCACAAACCTATACTATTGCCAACAGTAAAGACAGTTATTCTAGCAATTTTCAAAATATCACAGACACTCAATAAATATCAACTGCGAGCATCGCAAGCTTACTACTTCAACAACTCCATGCTATCATAATCAAACATATAACAAATTATATACTCATACAATAACCTACATTTAAATAAACTGTAACATTCACATAACATAGGTATAGTACAGCTCTCACCTTTGATATTATCCAAACCTTACTATTAATTAGATGTTGGTTCCCGGCCCGCTCCTGTACACCGAAAGCAACGAGATAGTAAGACATACACTTTGAAAAGTAAATAAAACCATTCTAAACCCATATAAAAAACTACCATAATTTTACGTAATAATCATGATCTAATTTGAAAGACATATCACATTCTAATTCGATTCACTTGAGTTAATTTCAATTCCCTTATCACTTCTATATGACTTTCAAGACCCATATTATAAATCTCTTCAACTTGGCAATTGTATAAAAGAAACCTTGATTAGTTACAATTCAAACACTAACATCACTTAATTTTTCTAAACTCTAAACTTCTACTAAAACATCTAAACCCAAGTCAAAGTTAAATTTAGCTAATTAGGAATTCATATCCTACTTGATAGTAATATATATCAATGACCAAATAGTATTCAAGATGAAAAAAAACTATAAATCCTAAAATTGAAACCCAAATACTTGAATTGAAAGCCCTAGGTTCAAATTCGTCAAATAATCAAAGAAATCTACACAACTATTCAAGAATCAAAATGAATAAAGTAAGCAATTAAGGAAAACAAGTGTGTTAACCTTAATCTTAAAATTACCCCACAAATTTTTTCTTCTTTCTTTCCCCCTCTTGACCGTGCTCTCTCTCTTTCTCGTCCCTCTCTCCCTTTCTTTCTTTTCTTCTCTAGTTTTTTTTGATAAATTGAGAATATGAAGAAAATAAAGAACTGGGGCGGTCAATTCCCCAATTCACGAACAGGTGGAGAGTAATAAACTCTCCATATTAATTCAGAAGTACCCACACTTCATCGTCGATGTCTAGCCACAAGCCCATGAAGCCCAATTAAAGGTGAATTGATATTTGTGAACCTCACCTCTTATAATTGCCATGTACATACGGTCCTTCTATTGACCAATTTCCCGATCGAGACCTAGGGTGTGTGAATTGATCGGCACCTCTAATTATCTCGATAACTATACTTTTTAATTTCCCGACAATGATTCCAGTGTGACTGCCAAATTTGGAAACTCCTTCCAAATGCATCACCGACTATGGCCATAAATTTCTCAGAATCAATTATCTAAGAATGTATAGGAAATTCTCTCATCTTATCAGGATGAGTCGCTAGATCCTTTCTTAGTACTAACCACTCGCGTACATAACTATACGCACCCAACTTAGGCACTTTGTGGCCAGGCTACGTGACCAGTACCTAAATCTAAGTACGCACACTCATGTACCGAATTCGCCCTAGTACCTCAAGTCTAAGGACTAAATCGTACACTATTATAAGCCTTGAGAAACATCCCATCACCGATATGCGACATGCGCTTCCACAATGGGTTTCTCTGTTCGGGTCGTTCGGTGCGTTCAATCCTCCATTGAACCACCTACTCATATGCACTGGCCTCAAATGCCTTGCTCATGAAACGCTACAAATTCACTCCATGTGAATCATGCATACTTGTACAAGTCTTGGCGATTCCTACGATACCCCGTCTCGTTTGGAATCTATGACTTGGAACGGTTTTAAGATCACGACCTTTGAGACTGTTTCATGATTGCACTCAGTACTGAAGTGAATCGTCCCATAGTCTATTGTGACCTTAGGATTTCATCCAATCGCTTAGATAAGTTCGCGAGAGATGAAGTTGGCCATTGTTCAACTCACGTACTATGAATGAACGGGCGTATTAATTATAAACCATAAGAAAATAGTACTCTAACAAGCTAATTAATATTGGCTTGCTGGGCACTATCCTATCACCGACAACTAAATAACCGATTTATATGTAATCATTCCTAAATAAGAGGAACCAGTGTATTCCGCAAAGGATTTCACATAAAGTCCAGCAAAGCTCTTTCATCCGTCGTAAGAACTACTTGAATTGAGAAGTATAACCCTTTGAGTAAGCTAGGTAAACTTTATGACGAATGAAAGAACTTTTGCGAGACTTAATGTAAAGAAAATTTATCATTTTTATCAAGCTCTGGGTTTTGTTATATGAACTTCCTTTTTAGTTTTATATCCACAAAATCATAATGATGTGGAGACGAAACAACTTGAATAATGACCTTTCAGATTCTCAAAGACTAATGTCTACTCGATAAGTGACTCACATCAGACTCCGACAAAGATAAGGGTCAACAAAAATATATATTCAATACGATAGCATTTATACAAATTTAGTAAGAAGCTCTTTCTGAAATAAGAGTCTCTCGGTTTTACTCATCTCGACCTCCATCCGGTTTCTCATGCCCTCTCTGCTAAACCAAGTATCATCGTTTTGAACACCTAGCTGCAAGGCAAGATACTTCCCCTGAAGGAATAAAAGGCGTAATCAGTAAGCAGCCCGAAAGAAGATTAAGAAGAATAAACTAAAATGTACCTGCTCAAAAAGTATGAAAAGAGATTGAACAAGGCGAATGTTGGAAACATCCTCGTATCTCTTTAATTTTCCAGGCAAAATGGTACTAAGCCCAAGGTTCAAGGACAACGCATCGGGCTCACAAGGCCCGGGCAGAACGGAATCAAGTGGGACATTGTCATGGCGAGGAGTTTAAGACCCCATGATATCATAAACCTGCTATTTGACACAGCGATCATCCAGCGGGAGTGGGGAATCTCTCACATTGGGGCTCACGAGAATTTCCTTCCCCGAGGCAGAAAAATGAACCTGCCGATCAGACCCTTGCTCGGTCCGACCTTGGGAAGAGGTCCCGACCTCAACTGAGGAAACCATCGCGGTTGTATCAGTAAAAAGGAAGTCAGGGAAACTCTGAGTAACAATCTGTGCATGGCAACTATCCAAAGACGGATCTAAAGAGGAACCACCACTGGCCAGCCCATCAATGTTCTCTTCTTGACTTTGACCGATGGCTAAGTCAGCAATGTGATTAGTAACAGTAGGATTAGTTTGAACATGACCTTGAGGATCATGCTCGGAAGAAGGGTCGGAGGTTGGGATAACGATCTCCGAAGCTCGTTCATTGGAGGACAAGTCTCCAAAAGCTACCCGCCCAAGAGAATCTCTTATATGTACGTCCCCTATAGAAGAAGGGTTTGATTGAATATCAGGTTGGGTAGAAGTTGGGTGTATGGTTGAGTCACCCACTCCGCTCGGAGTAAGAATAGACGCCTGCGCCCCCGAGCTGGCAGATGCTCGAGGTTCTAGAGAATCAGAAGAAGGTCCCTCAGTTCGAGACCTCTTAGATCTAACGTTCCTGGAGGGGTCGCGCGAAGGTCACCTGGAAGTATTGGAGAAAAGGGAACTCATTCTCGAGGAATGTAAGAAAGGTTAGAAAAATCGAGAAGAACGCTCGAACTACTTGAGAGAATATTTTATCTAAGTGGGGACGCACGGTAAAATAGCGAAGAACTTTTAACCTCAGTATTTATACTAAAGGAAAAGACTCGACGAACCCTGGGAGAGGCGCGAAATCGTCTTTCCAAATTCTAAGCAGTGATGTTCATTTGAATATGCTAAATAAAATAAATTATTCAAATAAAAGACTTATGTCTAAATAAGTGATAAAATAAAATCATGGGGATCGAAGCCAGGCTGTTTTAATACAAGGAGAATATTGTAAATTTACCAAACCATCTCATGACGATTAATCTTCCTAAGTCTTCTCATCGGTACCCTCTGGAATTTGCTGGTCGGCCTCACCGTGAATCTCCTGGTCGAAATTATCTTGATGCTCTAGGTCATCATCCTCCTCTTCCTGGTCGCTCGAACTACCGTCCCTTGGAGGATCAGCGTTGGGAGAAGGCAAGGGCAATGGAACTCCGAACTCCTTTACCAGATGTGCCAAAGAGAGATGCTTGTAATCCGTTGTCTGAACATCAGCGGAAGAATACTTTCGACCATTCCGATCTAAGCTGACATGGATGGTCTTAAAATACTCATCCATACGATCCTCGATCAAACCAAGAGCTACCATCTGGTGAACTGCCTTCTTGAAAGTATTCTCTAACAGTGGACCCACCTTTTGATAAACCAGAGCAGTATGGACCGGAGAACCAAGGAATTCACGAATAACCCTTTCCTTAGGGCTCATGCCTGAACGGTCGATCAAACCATCAAGATTATCATCTTCTTCCTGCTCGCCCAGAGAAGCTTGAAGACGAGTGACCCAGGACTCGAGCTCGCTGATCCGAGTAACATGCTGGGCTTGTTGGTCCTCCAGCTCCCTAGCTAACTGGTCTGCACGCTCCTGAGCACAAGTAGCGTCCAGGACATTGTTGATTATTTGAGGATCATCTGTCCCCAAATCCAGATTGCCAACGACCCGAGGCGATTGAGTAGAAGACGTAGAAGGCCCTGCATCACTCAATCCTTGCCCTAAATCAGCCACCTTCTGAAGGTGAGTTTTGTTCTTTCTTCCAAGAATTGACATTGCTGCCTCAGTAGAGCTGACTCATACATGGAGGATACCATACAGGCACTGGTCTGAAAGCTCAAATAATCATTAAATTAGAGAAAGCCCTGTCAATTAAGATGAGAAAGAAAATTTAAAAAATAAGGTTAATCTCATCTTACTCTGATATGAGATTGAGCAGCCTTTGCCAGTTTCTCCAGTGGATCCTTCTCTAGTAACCGCTGCATATCCCTCGTAAAGACAGAAGAGAGGAGAATACGTGTGGCATTGTCTGCAGCATTCTCCCTCTCGTCGTTAACCTGTGCGTCATGGTCAGAATAACCTGCCGCTCTCTTTCCTACGAGATGATCCTCTATCATCTCGACCACCGTGACTTTTGGGTTCGGCTCACCCAGCGATGTAAGGTCCTGACCTGAACGATCATAAACGTGTTTACTTCTCTTTGCCACATCACCAGAGGAATTGGGTATCGTCCATGACCGGCAGCCGCGAATACCAAGCGAGGATCTAAGATAAAGGGGAGGATATCCCTGTCTTGTCCTAATGGTGGATGAGGAAGCCGGAGTCTGGGAAGTGGAAGGCCCTTGAGGGACGTTTTTAGAGACTTCTGGGGTTTCTTCTTCATTGTCATCAGAATCAGGATCTTGGTCTATTTTTTTCTTTCGAGAAAATCGTTGCTCTATAGGTTGGTTCTCAGCTATTTTGGTGGATTTAGATAGGACCACTTTTCCCATCTTTGAAAGCCTGGAATTTTCAACAATAGAAGCTACAGAAAAAAAAAAAAAAAAAAAAAAAAAAAAAAAAAAAAAGATTATGGATGATAATAAACATAAGAGCAGTCAGAATATATTGGAGGAAAAAAAAGGAAGGCGTACCAAGTGAGCGGGCAGGAATCTGAACAGAATAATTATGAAAACTTAGGCCAGCTTTCCGAAGAAAAGCCTCTCCTATGAGAACGGTGCATTGATATTTATCTGACCGCATCTCCTTTACCATACACAACAAGGATGGGTCGTCGGGAATCAGTTTGCCTTCGACAGTGCGGCCACCAAAGGTCCATTTGGATTCATGGTCCCAAGTAAAGGGCACTCTCGATCCATCAGCTAAAATTTTATGAGTCGGAGGCCGAACAAAGAAGAAATGAAGTTTCCACTCGGAATTATTGGAAACAGTTGAATCAAAAATAGAACGGCTAGATAATTGGCTTGCAAAAAGTAGTCGTGGTTCGAAGAACTGTAAAGGTTAAAACGGAATAATTGATGAAAGTTGCGAAATGAGGGCTGAAGACCTTTAGCAATCATCAAAACGGAGAAAGAAATAACAAAAGCTACAAAGTTAGGAACTAACTGAGTTAAGGAAATAGTAAAGTTCTTTAGTATCTCAAGGAAAAGAGGAGACAGGGGGAGCCTAAGACCATGTTGGAAATGGGCGGTATAGAAGGCACGACAACCCTCCGGGGGAGAAGTAACCCTATCCGTAGAGGATGGAAGAAGAAATTGGGAGCCTTCAGGAAAATACTTGCTGTAATAGTCCCGTAGATCGCTAAGATGATCTTCATTGAAGGCGCAAACAAGATGTTCGACTGGATCGGAGACTTGAGGATTGGCACCCTTGGTTTTATTAGAGGCCTTAGCAGCTACCTCAGCCTCGGTAAGGATGCCTACCTTAAACGTGTCCTTCTCCGGAACATTTATGTCTGAAGCCTCCGCTTGGTCGGGGGGAGGACTTTGAGAACCTTCTAGGTTGATTATGGGGTTTATGTCATAGGTAGTTGAGGAAGTAGGATTTCTGGAACTAGAAGCCATCGAAAGGGGTTGTTCGGATATGTTGTCGAAAAGTATGATGCTTGAAAGAATTATCGACTTAAGAAAGTACTGCTAAAAGACAGAAGGTGGAAAGTAAAAAGTAAGGGTGAAACCTGAACTCATATATATATATATATGAACTCAAAAAGACGCTTTAGTCTCTTCATAACCATTCACTTTCCCGCTATCAAACGAAGAAAGGTGACTTCTCAAATCGAAATGACTCGCGACGCGGGAACAACAATGCGACTATTTATGAAACGAGGCACTCTTTTCCTTATTTTGGATTTTTTCCCATAGGGTTTTTTCCAAATAAGATTTTTAATGATGCACAATTCATAAATCACTAGTCGAAAAGGGCGAATACTTCTACGAGCTTCGACTACTTCTCCGCTCGAAGAAGTGAGGGAGTACCGATGGGGGCTATTTTATATCCCATAAGATATTCGGAGAACTCAAGAATAACAGATCGGCCCGACCAGATACCTTGATCATAAGTAATGGTCTACCCGATCTAACGTGATGCGTCCCAGCGACCAACCTAAAATCCAAGTACGAGAAGGACGTCACTCCGAGTCCGAGTAGGATTATGTTTCCTTGTATAGTTAGGGATAAATACCTATAAATACGATTAACTTGTATTGTTTAGGACACAATGATCATAAATCATACGCCTACATACTTTGTAATCTGAGATTAAATATATAAAAGAGCTTTTGCTATAGTTATTCATCTTTACGTTATTCTTCTTCACCTTCGTTACGTATTGTTCATCTTTGAGTTGATCCATCCGGAATAAAGTAACTAAGCTCACTAATCCGAATATAATCTAACCTCGTATAAATATCATTGATTTAATTTAACCACACAAAATTCGGTTAAATCAGTTCGCTAGTTGAAGTTCAGTAGCCTTGGAAACATGCCATTTGACTTTGCTAAATAGTTATAACTTTACCTTGATGTTGTTTCGTAAAGTTTGATTTAATGATTATTACATATTCTCATTCATAATGGTCCTAATATATGTTTTTCTTATGAAACGAGGACTACATTCGAATTCTATTTTCAACAACAAAAGTGAAAATATACTTTGCACATGGATGTTCAAAATAAGACATCGTAGCAAAATTTATTAACTCAAAACTAATAGCTAAAAATCACTCAATTGAGTTAAATGATGGGTTTTGATGATAACAAAAGCTAAGATATAAAAGAGCCAAGCTAGATTCAGAAAACTTTTCAAAATAGCTAAGGTGAAAAGATTCAAATAAATGAATACCAAGAAAATAACAAGTATCGTAGTCAAAGAAAATTTGAATATTTGTTGTGACTGATTAACATAGAAGATATTCACCATCAGTAATTTTTCAGACTTTGGAAAGGAACATAGGTAGTAAAATAGTTGAGTCAAACAACCAAGAAATTCTGATCAGCAATGTACTTGAACATCTGACACTAACAGAAGACAAAATAGCTGACTACTTCAACGACATACATAATTAATGAAGTATTTCTTGTACGAGGATCAGAGGAATGGATTCTAGTCATAAGGAATAAATTTAAATATCTCGGACATTAGTCTGAATTTAATGCGACTGACATAATAGTACAGTGTACAGTACTGCAATAGTGACATAGCCGCCTGTAGACATTTACAGCCGTTTGAAGGCTGGTGCAAACAATAAGGGCATTTAGGGAATTATGGCTTTCTTTCAACAAACATAATTCTCCACCCTTTTAAAATACCAATTAAATTTGAATGAAGAACTACTTTTACTAAATCTACAATCGCAGATCATACAAGAAGAAAATCATTCAAGTTCAAATTGAGCAAAAACGCTAAGTTGTTCTAAGAGAATGCTTATTTAATTGAAGAAACTAAGAGCTTGACAAGTTAAAACCCAGAGGTTTAGATCTTGCGATTTACTAATAGTAAAAGTTCTGCTTGGACTATAATTTGTAATATTGTTCTAAGTGAATAGTGCATAGAGCCTTCCATCGTATTAAGGGAAAATAGTGGACTAGAATGATTACACCACCTTCGAACGACTATAAATTTGATGTGTTATTTAATTTCCTGCATTATCATATGCTAAATTAGGCTAGTCATTTGATCATCATTTTGATATGATTTAAATGACTAAAAAAAAGCTTTTACATGAAGTGAATCATTTGTTAAAACCAATGTTATTTTCGCTGCATAGAATTGAAAAGCTCTAAACTATTAAATTGTTAGTATTGTTGATGAGGACATAGCTAGAAAATCGAACATTGAAGAACTTAGCAAAGTTCCACAGAGTTTAAAAAATCCATGTAACTTTATCATAAGATTAAGAGTTGACCCATTAATTGTTATCTTAAATGCTCTGAGGTTCAATTAAGTAATCTCCAATGATAAAGAGTAAACACAAGTATTCCTAGGATAGCAAAGTATCCTTAGATTGAATAGTGCACTTAATGTGATTGACATAACTGCACAGTGGGCAAGACTGAAACAGTGACAGAGCCGCCTGTAGACTTTATAGTCTTTCAAATTTTTAGAAGAAATATGGGCATTCCTGGAATTAAGGAAACTTTCAATTGATTTTCATTACAAAACTCCTATAAATACTCGTGATTTCTTGTTTTGCATGCTCTTCCTTGGTTCTAGCTCATTTTTTTTCCTATATTGATAGATTTCTTGTTTCTTTCTGAATAAAAGAGTTCGTTTAGGTTGACTCTGGTTTATGATTATCTATGTTTTTTTGCCTATTTGTGAATGATGTGCCAAAATTTATAAGGAAACAATAAAGAAATAAAAACGAAGAGAAGTAATTGTGTATCTAAGAATTCATATCTTGATCTAATCAAAGCACAAAAAGTTTATTAATTGGCCTTAATCTACCATGAGTATGGCAAGAAGTTGATGGTACTCTATCGCGAAAGTAAAATTGATACTTTTATTTGAAGTCAAATGAATATTATTAACACACAATAAAAGCCCAAAAAGATGATAAGAATCCACTAGTGTAGTTTTAGTTTATATTTAAACACTTTGAGACAAAAATTGCAGCACTAGATTATATCAATTCTTAAATATTGTTTTACCTTTATAAATTGAGATCTTTGGTTCTTCGTTAGTTTGATGTATGTAGTTTAATTATCAGGTTATTTTTTCCTAAAATTTGTTCCAATTAGAGCAAACTCTTCAAGCTTGAATTTAATTTGTGAGATAGGAGGCTATACTACATGGAAAAACTCACGGGAAAGAAGACAAGATTAGATCGTTGTTCTTGGCATATCAGTCAACATTTTGCCACACACTACTAGAAGGTTTCCATGTTGATAACATTCACAAGTTCAACTTATATAGAATAGAGTATTTACAATGTATTATAGACTTATAGTTCTTTTGTTCTCCTCATTGATTCCATAACCAATGGTTAGTATGATTTAGCCTAGATGAGTCCAAACCTAAGCTTCATGAAACTCGTATCTACATATTGTTTGAATTGATGTTAGCTAGCAAATCAAACGAGATCTTGAATTAGTTGTCCTTTTAAGTGGACATCTTCTATATTGGAATTAAAAATTAAATCTTAATATATAGCGCACTAGTCCCTTAGAATCCACCCTCATTAGTGACCAAAATTTGAATCAAACATTCGTCGAACTCAATTCATCGCATTTCTGGTTGGTTGATATGACTATTTACTTCCCGGCCAATATGTATGCTATCAGGGTTCAGAGTAAACTAAACCTTAACTATGGATATTTAATTTGGAAAATAAATGGTATTACATGTAATGTGACTAAGTGAGGTCACAACTATGTATTGATAATTTTGGAATAATATAAGAATGGATAATCGAGAGATTGGAAATATAAGTTCAATAAAGTAACATTGAATTTTTTTATCATCCTTGTCAACTACAAAAATAGAAAAGCATAAGAGTTTCCATATAAAAAGTGCCACATTTTCGAGCCAAAATTTTATCATCATATGTAACATAAAAGAGACTATGACCCTGATAAGAATAATTGCAATGATATGTAAACGCACAAAACATGCTTGTATTATATTCTTTTACCTGCAACTTGAAAAACGTGTCAAACCTTCCATGCGCTGTATCTAGGCTCTAGTAGTCAGAATGCCTTTAATGACTTCTTGAGTTAGGAAAACCGCGTTTAATGATCTCTCATTTCATTTACCCAAATGCTTTTCATTAAATGGGAATAACATTTTTGTTTCTCCAGATAGATCCATTTTCATTATTCTTCTTTTTTTTTTTTTTTTTTTCAAATTTTTGCTTTTCTGTTGTTAGTTTAGAATTCGTGAGTCAGTTATGTTCATATATTTTTGAATTTGTGATTGATTGGAATCATGTCGTTATTGTCGGTTCTTTTGTTCACACCAGTCATGTTTTGTTGTATTCTGCATTGAGAAGTAGCAAGCCTCTCGTTTTTGAGGTTGATAAAAAAATTCTCACGTCTTTTCATTGAGTTTTTGCATGATGAAAATTAGTTTTGAGTCACTATGATATTTCATTTCTTTCAGAAAAAGATACGTCGTAGAAGACTAGTTGTCTCTTATTATAGTGATAATAAATTTGTTTTTTTAAAATAATATTTATTGTTCTTCTCGTTGTTGTTTTGATCCCACTTTTTACAATTTGGTTGAGTTTAATTTGTTAAGTATCACAAAAGTTGATTTTGATAAGCTTTGGTCGTTTATCTTATCTAATGGAACATCATATTTAATTTTATCCAAAAAAGGAAAAAATTGCTTTGACTTTTCCATTTTTCATTTGTGACGGCCCGACTTCGCGGGTTCGTCGGATGACGGTCGAAAAGTTATTATTATTTTAAAAAGAGTTAAAATATCGAAACATTTTAAAAGAAACGATAAATTAAAATCGAGAATTAAAGGTTTTAAGCGGAAGCGATTTAAAACGAAATAAGAACAATTTTGATTACTAAGTTTAAAGCGGAAGTAATTAAAATAAATCTTAACGGATAACATGACATGGTGAAACAACTTGTGGGATCCAATAGAAATACAAGAAGATTAAGATTAATATTTGAAAAACTTTAAAAATCATTTGCGATAGATATTCCCATTTTACAAAATTAACTAAAATACCAAGATATTTAACAAGATATAATAAAAATGAACTTAAACGTTATAGGAGATTTAAAACATGAGTTCAAACGAAAATCTTAAAATCAAATAAGAATTTAAACAAAAGTTCAACAGTTCAACTACTCTCTGGAACTAGGATGGGACCACAACCGTGATGACCTAACCGCAACATGAACTATCATTTACCCAACACCTGTAGCTGAAAGATTGAAACATGGAATGCATAAGTTGATCGTCCAACTTAGTGAGGCTATAGTGCACATGTGCGTGGATGCAACATAATATACATGAGCATATACAACAGTACAGTAATGAACATATGCTAAAACAATTTAAGCACGTTAAACAAGTAACCAACATTTGTTGATGCCGTCCTCCTCTTACCCTCCAATCCACAGTCAAGAAAACCACCACCGAACACTCCAAGTAAGGTGCGACCTTACATAACAGTACGCATTGACGTCAAATGCCAGGAGTTTGACATTCACTCCCCAAGTGTAACCTCCACACTTGGTTCGTGAAGCGGGTCTACGGTGGATCGAGGTAACCCTCCGGCCCTTACCTTCCGGGTTAACCACGATTCCGCACACCAAAATAGGGGCCCACACAGTAACAGTAAACAGTACAGTACAGTACAGTAACAATAACAGTAACAGTTCAGTAACACGAAATCGGTAAACAACTTAATAACAGTTCAACATGCAATATCAATGACTCATAAGCACATAGACATAAACAATACTTCAACGTGTAACTTGTCCTAGCAGCCGAGTTCTTCATGTTATCATACATCACATGCTTGTTCGTTTAGTAACTAAGTTACAGTTATGACTCGGTCTACTAGCACATTTAGACTTACACACAAGTAACACATAGCACTCACCTGAAGAGCTTATTACGGCGACCAAAATTCCACTATGAAGTGTATCCGAAACCTGAGCAAATACATATACGACTAATAAATTATCTTATAATCTTACTTAAATATAATTAAAGAAAATCCTATCACAAGGATTTCCTAAATTAAAATCTTAGACAAGAACTTAAAACTTTCGAAAGTGTATTCACTTTTATTTTTTAAACTTTAAGATTTGAGAAAATCCAAAATATTTAACAAGCTAATAATTAAACACCCTTTTCTTTTGAAAACATTCAAAGTATACCCCTAAAGTTTCCAAAACATTAAAACATTACTTTCTTGCAAAAATAATTCAAGACCCAATATCACAAGAACGTTTAAAAATATTTAAGTAAAAATTCACTATAAAACCAGAATTAATCACAAGTTTTAATAACTTTTCACAAACTAACAATGAGAAACAAAAGTTCTTTCATTAAAAATTTTCTTAGGAAATTTTTCAAATTTTCAATCTTAAAACACAAGTTATCAAAGCACTACTTTAAATCAATTAATCAAAAGTTTATAAAAGTAACGATGTAAAAATAGCGACCTAACAGCACCTTTAACCCCTTATTTTCAGATTTACAAAAATAGCCCCAAATGTTTCAAAAACTCCAATTTTTTGCAAAATATCGAAACAAACTTTAAAACAAACGCCTTTCTAGTAAACCTAACCAAATATCAAACAAAAATAGATTTTTCAGTCCAATAGACTCTCAAAATTTTCACATCCCTAACCCTTGAACTTTTAATATCTTTCAAAAATACCCCCCCAAAGTTTAAAAAATTATAAACAATAACTTTCTTACAAAATAAATCAAGATCCAAATATCTAATAAACATTTATTAAACCAAGCAAAACTACACCATCCTTATAGCTAAAATCGAGTTAATCAAGATACATGCATAACATAATACGAACTCAAACTAAATTCTAAAGCCAAAAATTAACCACAATGTAAATATATAATGCACAATAACATTTAGGCTCAAGGAACTATCTAACGAACTCAAATCGAAAAATGAAGACCGAAAATGGAATACCCATTCCGAGACGAAGTCGCTGACCGGAGCAGGCACCGTTGACCGGCGTTGACCACCGTTGACCGGCCGTTAACCGACACCGGAAAATGAGCCGAACCCACCATTCCGCTCTCCTCTAAGCCTAGAACACCGTGGTGAAGCTCGATTGTCGAAAAAATGATCGGAAAAGGGACATGCAAGGAAACCCACTTAAAACCGCCACTTTCTCCTCTAATTTCCGCCGAAAAACAGCTTCTATTCCTTCAATAACCACCACCATTGTGTTCCTCTCGTCGAGTAGATCAATTTTGACTACTCATTTACTTGATTTGGTTAAGAAATGAAGAAGTTATGAGCTTAATAAGAAAGGAAATTTGTGTGTGTGTGAAAAACACTTTAGTGTGTGTGTTGGGTGGGGAAGATGAAAAATGAGAGTGGAGCTGAAATTTCAAGTATTTAATGTGTGTTTTGTAATTCACACTCTGAAATTTTGAATTTTTCCTTTTTAGTCCTCTAAGTCTTGGGACAATCAAGAAGTCCCCCTTTTTATTTTATTCTTGCATTTAAATCCTCAAAATAACACAAGAGTGAGTATTTATAATTCATAATTTGCACAACAATAATAGTTTGAGTGAATATTAATTTAAAGCACTTCAAATTTAAAAATATGCTCACTCGTTGAATTTTTTTTTTTTTTTTAACAACATAGATATGAATATTAATTTCAATTATTAAATCCACATAGTTAAAATTATCAATTTCAAGTAAATTAAATTTATAGGAAAGAAATTCGGGGTTTTACAATCTTCCCTCCTTAAAAGAATTTGGTCCCCAAATTCGCACTTGAGTTTTGAGAAGTTCGAGTGATGATGTCGTATCTCTTATTGTATTTCTCGAGTAGTTTATTGTATACTTTGACCACATCGTGAGGCTTTTAACGGTGGAGTTCACTGGTTTCTTGATTTGGATGAGTATGCGAACAAATCTTTTCTCTAACTCTAGATGTTTCTTGAGGTCTGATGATATGTAGTCGCGATCATGAGGACAATCCTTCTGGAACTTCATATACTATACGTGGAATTTTATGGGATAAATCAAAGTTCGACAAATAATCAAACTCGCATGCCGTAGTTAGATTCTACCAAAAGGGAAAACTTTCACGTTATAACACAAAAATTCGATTTTTGCCAATGAAATTCAAAAGATAGCGGAAGACATCTGAATTGATATTCTCAGCAGGAATCAGAAATGATAGTCTAATGAAGTGTCTTGATAAAGATTGTAAAAGATGACCGAGTCAATTTATGTAGATAATAAGGTCAAACTGAATAACGGTAACGAAAAGAAGATCGATGAAGGTTGCAAACAAAACAGAATAACTGTAACAATGATAATCAAGTCAAGAGATCGGAGTAGCAAGAAGAAGGTTAAATCAAGTGTGCCAATAAGGATAATGGAAATTAATTCAAGAGTTCTGTCAATGGAAATCAAAGTTTTGAAATGTCTTTGATTATTTAAAAATTGAACTAAGATAAAATTCGCTACTCAAAGATTCATTTTAAGTAGCAACGAATGTAACAAAAGTACAACGTAGAAAGCGTATAGAGTTAAAGAACGAGATCCAAGTAAAATGAGAACACCATATACGAGAAACTAACCACGATGAAAGGACATGTTTAGAAAGAACAAGATAACAGTGTGGAGTTCAAAAGAAAGTCGATGACTGAGTGAAAATGTTGCATGGTCAATGAAGTTAACAAGTATGAATGATATGGAATCAAAGAGACGATTCAGAAATAACCATATATTAGCAAAGGGGTTCAATAAAGTATCAAGCAACACCGAAACGATAAATTTCTATAAGGATCATAAAGGACATTTGAACCAAAAATTTTGCCCATGAAAAATGAAGCAATTGAGTTTATAGACTGAGCAAAAATAACTTCGGAATAATGTAATGAGGACCTGAAAGGTCGATCGACTCAAGGATTGTTCAAATAATATAACCAGAAAGTGGTCGATTAAGGATTTTCAATGAATGTTACAGGACACAGTCGAATAGAAGTCTTAAAAAGGATTATGAAAATGAATGGGAAACATAAGTTATGACATTCGAAGAAAAACTCAATTTAAACAAATGTAATCAAATAACAAGTATCAGTAGGGGTATTATAAGACTATCACATCAGAAGTCTTAATAACAAGAAGGTTGAATCAGGGATGTGAGAATCGAATCAAAAGTTTTGGTATTAACAACCAGAGCGCTAAAGTGTCTTTGGACGTCTAAATATCAAGCGAGAATAAAACGAATCATTCAAAGGTTCATTTAAAGAAGTAATGAGTGTAATGATGATATTAGAGACAAAGCGAATAAGGCAAGGCAAGGAAAATGAAAATGTCCAATTTCAAGATTAATGATAACAAATATGATGAAACAACTTTAGAAAGAACATGATACAAGTATGAAGTTGATTGTACATTCCTTCTAGAATAACAAGAAGGAATAATATGAAATCGAAGAGACTTTTTCTAAACCTTTCGCAATTCAATAATTAGGTTCAGGGAATAAGGATAATGAAATATTACTAACCACTGAATCAAATTAAGGTAAGCATATGATTCCCGAGTTCACTATGAAGAAGTAGCTCGTGAAAGAAAAAGGGAGTACAAACTCCGAACAAATATACAACTCAAATATCAAATTGGAAGCTTCGATCGGACAACAAGAAGTTGAATTAAAAGTGCCAATAAACTTTGAAGGGATGGGTTTTAATTAGAATGACAATCAGTTCAAGAAACTGTTAAATTCAAGAAATTGTGGGAAACAATATTTAAAAATATGAGATAAAGGTAAGCAAGTTCAAGAATAAAGCTCAGGAAAGGATCAAAGAAGTTTTGGTCAATTCAGAATTAAAATTGAGAGAAAGAAACTGACTATCGCATATGGAAACCAAGGGAAAAAAAACATTAGCGCATATGGAAAAATAAACAATGAACAATTCTAGGGCCCAATTAGAGATATTCGTCTGATAGAAATGAGTAGAAGATGTTAGGAGACGAATTCTCTCACGTCATCGAAAGATTATAGAGTTAGGATTTAATTCACTTTTGAGTGATCGCGGATCTTTGAAGTTTTTACGTAACAAAGAAGGTATCATTGGCTTATTTCTTAGTCGATAGCTGGTTTATTAGATGACGAAGATAGTTGCAACGCTTCTCTTCAACCAATGACATTCGTTACACTCGATTTCTCCAGGGAAAACACTACAATGTGATAAGTAGGCTTCTTCAAATGACTTGTTCATCGATACACTTAACTTTTGTGGAAACATCCTTTCTCGAAATTTCAACAAGTCGAAAGATTCAATAGAGAGAGGAATTTCGATCATCTTAATAGACCCTTTTGTTTCATTTAGACCCTTGTTTTTCATTCTATCTGAATCATCGATAGCAAGTCTTGATGTTAAAGACTATTTGGTTGTCGTCACACTCCATTAATTACGTTTTCCAAGAACTTATATAATACATCATCAAGACGCGTATATAACAAGTAGGGGTCACATATTTTGGTCAACACACAAAGAGTATGCCAGAATCAAGAGTGCCAGTTCATAGTAATCTAGATCAAATAATCAATACTTCGTATTTAGGAAGTACCTACAAATGTAAGTTCAGATGAGAGTATATTTCAACCTCGAGGAAAAGTAGAACCATGGATAGTTGAAGAATGAGACACACCTGAAGTACTAGGTACAGAATAGTCATCATCAATCAAACTAACAATGACTAAGAAAGAATTCCATGGAGCACAAACTAGCGAGATGAATCATAGTCAGGCATGAACATAAGTAAATCGATCTGAAGGTTCAAATGAACTATGATTTTTAAGAATTGTATAGGAGGAATGAAATTTATAGTAAATCACCAAGATTCAAAGAAACGTGTATCGATTTCATACTATCAAGAATAACCCATACACAAAACAAAAAAACATGATGGGTTCTGGAATGAGTTAAAACCAAGGAACGGAGCCCAAGGAGAATCCAAATATATTCAGATTCGATGGCTCGTTACGAAAGAGTAATGTTTGAAATCAGGAGAACGAGTTTTGAATGAATTAAGCACAATTAAAGGAATCATAAAAGCACCCATGACTACTTTAGTTAACTTACAAGTGTCCCAAGAAAAGAAACTTGATTCCAGGATCTAAATACGAGAGTAAGATAGAGAAAGAAAGAGCTTTCTCCGAATTAATCGTAGTCAAACGATAACGAGGGTTAAACATTTCAGGTCATTCTAGTCATTTGGTAACGAAACGGCGATACCAAGAAATCAAATCTCCATTGAGATCAAACATACGCGTATAATTTTGATTGCAGCCTTATTCCACAATGTGAGTTATTCGAATTGAGTTGACCTTAAGACTTTCGTGCAAGCTTACTAAAGGTGAGAGATCAATTTGAAGAAGAAATGTCTGAAGTCAACAATATAAGTTTTGAATAAAGTAAACTCACATGATGATGGACTTCGAAAAGGTTTATGGCTATATTAGTCATTGAACATCGCTTCGAGAAAAGTTACTTGATTCAAGTAACTCAATGTGTGTATATTATGAAACATTATGGATCTTACTTATACAATCATATTCAGACAATAATTCAAACAGTTCAGTCAAAGTAACGTCAAACATATCCCCTTCCCCCGAGGCCATGCACAATACATATGTTTTGGTTGCGGTTTTGTCTTAAAAGTGAACTACCCAATGTGGGTAGACACCCTAAAGTATTGTCGGTTAGTCCCACCTTACTAGCACCACAATACGAATTCCGAGGATCATATCCTAGCCATGAGCCGAAGCTCTGATACCATCTGTGACGGCCCGACTCCGCGGGTTCGTCGGATGACGGTCGAAAAGTTATTATTATTTTAAAAAGAGTTAAAATATCGGAACATTTTAAAAGAAACGATAAATTAAAATCGAGAATTAAAGGTTTTAAGCGGAAGCGATTTAAAACGAAATAAGAACAATTTTGATTACTAAGTTTAAAGCGGAAGTAATTAAAATAAATCTTAACGGATAACATGACATGGTGAAACAACTTGTGGGATCCAATAGAAATACAAGAAGATTAAGATTAATATTTGAAAAACTTTAAAAATCATTTGCGATAGATATTCCCATTTTACAAAATTAACTAAAATACCAAGATATTTAACAAGATATAATAAAAATGAACTTAAACGTTATAGGAGATTTAAAACATGAGTTCAAACGAAAATCTTAAAATCAAATAAGAATTTAAACAAAAGTTCAACAGTTCAACTACTCTCTGGAACTAGGATGGGACCACAACCGTGATGACCTAACCGCAACATGAACTATCATTTACCCAACACCTGTAGCTGAAAGATTGAAACATGGAATGCATAAGTTGATCGTCCAACTTAGTGAGGCTATAGTGCACATGTGCGTGGATGCAACATAATATACATGAGCATATACAACAGTACAGTAATGAACATATGCTAAAACAATTTAAGCACGTTAAACAAGTAACCAACATTTGTTGATGCCGTCCTCCTCTTACCCTCCAATCCACAGTCAAGAAAACCACCACCGAACACTCCAAGTAAGGTGCGACCTTACATAACAGTACGCATTGACGTCAAATGCCAGGAGTTTGACATTCACTCCCCAAGTGTAACCTCCACACTTGGTTCGTGAAGCGGGTCTACGGTGGATCGAGGTAACCCTCCGGCCCTTACCTTCCGGGTTAACCACGATTCCGCACACCAAAATAGGGGCCCACACAGTAACAGTAAACAGTACAGTACAGTACAGTAATAATAACAGTAACAGTTCAGTAACACGAAATCGGTAAACAACTTAATAACAGTTCAACATGCAATATCAATGACTCATAAGCACATAGACATAAACAATACTTCAACGTGTAACTTGTCCTAGCAGCCGAGTTCTTCATGTTATCATACATCACATGCTTGTTCGTTTAGTAACTAAGTTACAGTTATGACTCGGTCTACTAGCACATTTAGACTTACACACAAGTAACACATAGCACTCACCTGAAGAGCTTATTACGGCGACCAAAATTCCACTATGAAGTGTATCCGAAACCTGAGCAAATACATATACGACTAATAAATTATCTTATAATCTTACTTAAATATAATTAAAGAAAATCCTATCACAAGGATTTCCTAAATTAAAATCTTAGACAAGAACTTAAAACTTTCGAAAGTGTATTCACTTTTATTTTTTAAACTTTAAGATTTGAGAAAATCCAAAATATTTAACAAGCTAATAATTAAACACCCTTTTCTTTTGAAAACATTCAAAGTATACCCCTAAAGTTTCCAAAACATTAAAACATTACTTTCTTGCAAAAATAATTCAAGACCCAATATCACAAGAAAGTTTAAAAATATTTAAGTAAAAATTCACTATAAAACCAGAATTAATCACAAGTTTTAATAACTTTTCACAAACTAACAATGAGAAACAAAAGTTCTTTCATTAAAAATTTTCTTAGGAAATTTTTCAAATTTTCAATCTTAAAACACAAGTTATCAAAGCACTACTTTAAATCAATTAATCAAAAGTTTATAAAAGTAACGATGTAAAAATAGCGACCTAACAGCACCTTTAACCCCTTATTTTCAGATTTACAAAAATAGCCCCAAATGTTTCAAAAACTCCAATTTTTTTGCAAAATATCGAAACAAACTTTAAAACAAACGCCTTTCTAGTAAACCTAACCAAATATCAAACAAAAATAGATTTTTCAGTCCAATAGACTCTCAAAATTTTCACATCCCTAACCCTTGAACTTTTAATATCTTTCAAAAATACCCCCCCAAAGTTTAAAAAATTATAAACAATAACTTTCTTACAAAATAAATCAAGATCCAAATATCTAATAAACATTTACTAAACCAAGCAAAACTACACCATCCTTATAGCTAAAATCGAGTTAATCAAGATACATGCATAACATAATACGAACTCAAACTAAATTCTAAAGCCAAAAATTAACCACAATGTAAATATATAATGCACAATAACATTTAGGCTCAAGGAACTATCTAACGAACTCAAATCGAAAAATGAAGACCGAAAATGGAATACCCATTCCGAGACGAAGTCGCTGACCGGAGCAGGCACCGTTGACCGGCGTTGACCACCGTTGACCGACCGTTAACCGACACCGGAAAATGAGCCGAACCCACCATTCCGCTCTCCTCTAAGCCTAGAACACCGTGGTGAAGCTCGATTGTCGAAAAAATGATCGGAAAAGGGACATGCAAGGAAACCCACTTAAAACCGCCACTTTCTCCTCTAATTTCCGCCGAAAAACAGCTTCTATTCCTTCAATAACCACCACCATTGTGTTCCTCTCGTCGAGTAGATCAATTTTGACTACTCATTTACTTGATTTGGTTAAGAAATGAAGAAGTTATGAGCTTAATAAGAAAGGAAATTTGTGTGTGTGTGAAAAACACTTTAGTGTGTGTGTTGGGTGGGGAAGATGAAAAATGAGAGTGGAGCTGAAATTTCAAGTATTTAATGTGTGTTTTGTAATTCACACTCTGAAATTTTGAATTTTTCCTTTTTAGTCCTCTAAGTCTTGGGACAATCAAGAAGTCCCCCTTTTTATTTTATTCTTGCATTTAAATCCTCAAAATAACACAAGAGTGAGTATTTATAATTCATAATTTGCACAACAATAATAGTTTGAGTGAATATTAATTTAAAGCACTTCAAATTTAAAAATATGCTCACTCGTTGAATTTTTTTTTTTTTTAACAACATAGATATGAATATTAATTTCAATTATTAAATCCACATAGTTAAAATTATCAATTTCAAGTAAATTAAATTTATAGGAAAGAAATTCGGGGTTTTACAATCTTCCCTCCTTAAAAGAATTTGGTCCCCAAATTCGCACTTGAGTTTTGAGAAGTTCGAGTGATGATGTCGTATCTCTTATTGTATTTCTCGAGTAGTTTATTGTATACTTTGACCACATCGTGAGGCTTTTAACGGTGGAGTTCACTGGTTTCTTGATTTGGATGAGTATGCGAACAAATCTTTTCTCTAACTCTAGATGTTTCTTGAGGTCTGATGATATGTAGTCGCGATCATGAGGACAATCCTTCTGGAACTTCATATACTATACGTGGAATTTTATGGGATAAATCAAAGTTCGACAAATAATCAAACTCACATGCCGTAGTTAGATTCTACCAAAAGGGAAAACTTTCACGTTATAACACAAAAATTCGATTTTTGCCAATGAAATTCAAAAGATAGCGGAAGACATCTGAATTGATATTCTCAGCAGGAATCAGAAATGACAGTCTAATGAAGTGTCTTGATAAAGATTGTAAAAGATGACCGAGTCAATTTATGTAGATAATAAGGTCAAACTGAATAACGGTAACGAAAAGAAGATCGATGAAGGTTGCAAACAAAACAGAATAACTGTAACAATGATAATCAAGTCAAGAGATCGGAGTAGCAAGAAGAAGGTTAAATCAAGTGTGCCAATAAGGATAATGGAAATTAATTCAAGAGTTCTGTCAATGGAAATCAAAGTTTTGAAATGTCTTTGATTATTTAAAAATTGAACTAAGATAAAATTCGCTACTCAAAGATTCATTTTAAGTAGCAACGAATGTAACAAAAGTACAACGTAGAAAGCGTATAGAGTTAAAGAACGAGATCCAAGAAAAATGAGAACACCATATACGAGAAACTAACCACGATGAAAGGACATGTTTAGAAAGAACAAGATAACAGTGTGGAGTTCAAAAGAAAGTCGATGACTGAGTGAAAATGTTGCATGGTCAATGAAGTTAACAAGTATGAATGATATGGAATCAAAGAGACGATTCAGAAATAACCATATATTAGCAAAGGGGTTCAATAAAGTATCAAGCAACACCGAAACGATAAATTTCTATAAGGATCATAAAGGACATTTGAACCAAAAATTTTGCCCATGAAAAATGAAGCAATTGAGTTTATAGACTGAGCAAAAATAACTTCGGAATAAAGTAATGAGGACCTGAAAGGTCGATCGACTCAAGGATTGTTCAAATAATATAACCAGAAAGTGGTCGATTAAGTATTTTCAATGAATGTTACAGGACACAGTCGAATAGAAGTCTTAAAAAGGATTATGAAAATGAATGGGAAACATAAGTTATGACATTCGAAGAAAAACTCAATTTAAACAAATGTAATCAAATAACAAGTATCAGTAGGGGTATTATAAGACTATCACATCAGAAGTCTTAATAACAAGAAGGTTGAATCAGGGATGTGAGAATCGAATCAAAAGTTTTGGTATTAACAACCAGAGCGCTAAAGTGTCTTTGGACGTCTAAATATCAAGCGAGAATAAAACGAATCATTCAAAGGTTCATTTAAAGAAGTAACGAGTGTAATGATGATATTAGAGACAAAGCGAATAAGGCAAGGCAAGGAAAATGAAAATGTCCAATTTCAAGATTAATGATAACAAATATGATGAAACAACTTTAGAAAGAACATGATACAAGTATGAAGTTGATTGTACATTCCTTCTAGAATAACAAGAAGGAATAATATGAAATCGAAGAGACTTTTTCTAAACCTTTCGCAATTCAATAATTAGGTTCAGGGAATAAGGATAATGAAATATTACTAACCACTGAATCAAATTAAGGTAAGCATATGATTCCCGAGTTCACTATGAAGAAGTAGCTCGTGAAAGAAAAAGGGAGTACAAACTCCGAACAAATATACAACTCAAATATCAAATTGGAAGCTTCGATCGGACAACAAGAAGTTGAATTAAAAGTGCCAATAAACTTTGAAGGGATGGGTTTTAATTAGAATGACAATCAGTTCAAGAAACTGTTAAATTCAAGAAATTGTGGGAAACAATATTTAAAAATATGAGATAAAGGTAAGCAAGTTCAAGAATAAAGCTCAGGAAAGGATCAAAGAAGTTTTGGTCAATTCAGAATTAAAATTGAGAGAAAGAAACTGACTATCGCATATGGAAACCAAGGGAAAAAAAACATTAGCGCATATGGAAAAATAAACAATGAACAATTCTAGGGCCCAATTAGAGATATTCGTCTGATAGAAATGAGTAGAAGATGTTAGGAGACGAATTCTCTCACGTCATCGAAAGATTATAGAGTTAGGATTTAATTCACTTTTGAGTGATCGCGGATCTTTGAAGTTTTTACGTAACAAAGAAGGTATCATTGGCTTATTTCTTAGTCGATAGCTGGTTTATTAGATGACGAAGATAGTTGCAACGCTTCTCTTCAACCAATGACATTCGTTACACTCGATTTCTCCAGGGAAAACACTACAATGTGATAAGTAGGCTTCTTCAAATGACTTGTTCATCGATACACTTAACTTTTGTGGAAACATCCTTTCTCGAAATTTCAACAAGTCGAAAGATTCAATAGAGAGAGGAATTTCGATCATCTTAATAGACCCTTTTGTTTCATTTAGACCCTTGTTTTTCATTCTATCTGAATCATCGATAGCAAGTCTTGATGTTAAAGACTATTTGGTTGTCGTCACACTCCATTAATTACGTTTTCCAAGAACTTATATAATACATCATCAAGACGCGTATATAACAAGTAGGGGTCACATATTTTGGTCAACACACAAAGAGTATGCCAGAATCAAGAGTGCCAGTTCATAGTAATCTAGATCAAATAATCAATACTTCGTATTTAGGAAGTACCTACAAATGTAAGTTCAGATGAGAGTATATTTCAACCTCGAGGAAAAGTAGAACCATGGATAGTTGAAGAATGAGACACACCTGAAGTACTAGGTACAGAATAGTCATCATCAATCAAACTAACAATGACTAAGAAAGAATTCCATGGAGCACAAACTAGCGAGATGAATCATAGTCAGGCATGAACATAAGTAAATCGATCTGAAGGTTCAAATGAACTATGATTTTTAAGAATTGTATAGGAGGAATGAAATTTATAGTAAATCACCAAGATTCAAAGAAACGTGTATCGATTTCATACTATCAAGAATAACCCATACACAAAACAAAAAAACATGATGGGTTCTGGAATGAGTTAAAACCAAGGAACGGAGCCCAAGGAGAATCCAAATATATTCAGATTCGATGGCTCGTTACGAAAGAGTAATGTTTGAAATCAGGAGAACGAGTTTTGAATGAATTAAGCACAATTAAAGGAATCATAAAAGCACCCATGACTACTTTAGTTAACTTACAAGTGTCCCAAGAAAAGAAACTTGATTCCAGGATCTAAATACGAGAGTAAGATAGAGAAAGAAAGAGCTTTCTCCGAATTAATCGTAGTCAAACGATAACGAGGGTTAAACATTTCAGGTCATTCTAGTCATTTGGTAACGAAACGGCGATACCAAGAAATCAAATCTCCATTGAGATCAAACATACGCGTATAATTTTGATTGCAGCCTTATTCCACAATGTGAGTTATTCGAATTGAGTTGACCTTAAGACTTTCGTGCAAGCTTACTAAAGGTGAGAGATCAATTTGAAGAAGAAATGTCTGAAGTCAACAATATAAGTTTTGAATAAAGTAAACTCACATGATGATGGACTTCGAAAAGGTTTATGGCTATATTAGTCATTGAACATCGCTTCGAGAAAAGTTACTTGATTCAAGTAACTCAATGTGTGTATATTATGAAACATTATGGATCTTACTTATACAATCATATTCAGACAATAATTCAAACAGTTCAGTCAAAGTAACGTCAAACATATCCCCTTCCCCCGAGGCCATGCACAATACATATGTTTTGGTTGCGGTTTTGTCTTAAAAGTGAACTACCCAATGTGGGTAGACACCCTAAAGTATTGTCGGTTAGTCCCACCTTACTAGCACCACAATACGAATTCCGAGGATCATATCCTAGCCATGAGCCGAAGCTCTGATACCATCTGTGACGGCCCGACTCCGCGGGTTCGTCGGATGACGGTCGAAAAGTTATTATTATTTTAAAAAGAGTTAAAATATCGGAACATTTTAAAAGAAACGATAAATTAAAATCGAGAATTAAAGGTTTTAAGCGAAAGCGATTTAAAACGAAATAAGAACAATTTTGATTACTAAGTTTAAAGCGGAAGTAATTAAAATAAATCTTAACGGATAACATGACATGGTGAAACAACTTGTGGGATCCAATAGAAATACAAGATGTAACGCCCCCAAAATTTCGAACGCTTTCGATTGAATTTTAATCCAAATTTATGTGCTACTTTTTATTTTCAAAGTTAAGCGTTAATTTGAACAAATTAATTAAATATTGTGATCTTATGAACTTTGAAATAATTAAAATTATAAAAGTAACTTTAAAATAAGATCAAGACCTTCTTGAAAATTTCGGGCTTGGATGCAAAAAAATTTGTTTTTGTGGACAAAAATGTAAGATTTCAAAACTTCGGAGGGCAAAGTGTAAATTTGCCCCAAGTTCCAGATTTTTTGTAGGAGAGTAATCATTTTCTCTCTTTGCACACTCCTAGGGTTGTCAAGCATGCCCTTGGGTAGATAAACTCATCCGCCTAAGTTGACATGCATTGGTGGAAAATATGAAGTAATAACACTCCTTTATTATCATATTATATGTATATGTGTATACATATTAAAAAAAATCTGATTTTATAACCTAATAAATATCCTCCTCAAACCCACATTATCTTCTTTACAACTTAAAAACACTTAGAGAGAAAATAAGAGAGAGAAAAGAGACAAAACATTTAGAAAGAGAGTTTTCGGGTATACTCAACCCAGCCTCGGATTTTCGATCATTCCACCTTCTTCCACCGTTGGATCATGCCCAAATTTTGCGTGGAGGTTCTACACACATGGATCTACATATTGACCATTCGGATCGTCGTTTGGAACTACCAAAGTGAATCGACAGCCATTGGAAAATGGTGAAAAGTAAGGATTTGAGGGCCTTTTTATGAACCACCACCGGAGCCGCCACCACTGCCACCGGAGCTGCCACCACCACCTTCGGAGTTCTGGAAATGAAGAGATTTTCACCCCTTTCGTTGATTTGGGTAAAAAGACATCTATGCATGTGTTATTTAGTCTTTGTGATATTACTTTATTCTCTTTAAAATATATGTTGAAGAAGTTAGTTTGTCCTTGTGATAAGTTGTTGAGTTCATATGTAATATTTAGTGTGACTTGCTTTGGTTTTGTTTAAATATTGCTTATATGTTTGGATCTTGATTTATTTTCGTAAAAAAGTTATTGTTCATGATTTCCGAAACTTTGGGGGTATTTTTGAAAGGTTTTAAAAGTTGAAGGGCTTAGGTTGCGATTCTTGTTGGGATTAAAAAGGGACTGAAAATATAAGTTTTTGTTTGATATTTGGTTAGGTTTACTTGAAAAGCATTTGATTTAAAGTTTGTTCCGATATTTTGCAAAAATGAGAGTTTTTGAAACATTTGGGGTTATTTTTGTAAATCTGAAAATAAGGGGTTAAAGTTGCTGTTTTGTTGCTGTTTTCACATGGTTCTTTTATAAACTCTTGATTAATTGATTTGAAGTAGTGTTTTATTCATTTTAGTTATAAGATTGAAAATTTGTAAATTTTTCCGAAGAAAATTTATAATTAAAGAACTTTTTGTTTCTCAATGTTAGTTTGTGAAAAAAAAAAATATTAAAACTTATTGTTAATCATAGTTTTATATTGAAATTATGCTTGATTATTTTTAAATTATTGCTTAAATGCTTGAATCTTGAATATTTTTTCAAGAAAGTTGATTTTTCTATGTTTTCAAAACTATGAGGGTATTTTCGAAAAGTTTTAAACTTGTGGGAATTTTAAAGATTTGGTTTTTGAAGTAACAAGATACTTAATACTTTTATTTGATTTTCGATATGAGTTTAGTTAAAAATCTTTTGATTTAAAGTTTGTTGCAATTTTTTTGCAAAGATGGATATTTTTAAAAGTTTAGGGGCTGTTTTGTAAATCTGGAAAATGAAGGGAAAATTTTGCTGTTTTGGCATTGTCTTTTTTTTAAATTAGAATTTTGTGTTTTGAAAATAATAACTTTTAAGTAGAGTTGATGTCGTAATTTTTTTAAGCACTTTTGAGTGATGTGTTACTTTAGGAAATCCTTGTGTAGGATTTTCATTAGTTATGTTTCTAAGTCGTATACGTACTTGCTCAGGTTTCGGATACGCTTCATTTGTGGAGTTTTAGTCGCTATATGATCTTACGTGGTTTCGCTGGTTCGATCAAGGGTGGGGAAATAACACGATGACAATAATGTTAAAAGGAAAATAAAGACCAAATGTAATTGTATTCGAGTAAATTGAGTACAAGTACAAATATTAGGGGTCCTATTCGAGCATTATTGGATGCCGTACAAGCTAGAGGGTGAACATGTATGAGAAAGCCTATGCTAATACTCTCTAGTGACCCGAGCAGCGGTCTCAAGGTTAGTGCGCCAAGGAAGTTGTGTAGTATAATAAATGCATGGAGTATTTATAGCCAAATTGGAGGGCTTGGGCCTGGGCTTGGCCCAACAGTGTCCTTCGATCTATGGTTCTCTAATGTGCTCGAAACAATCATCTTCATGCTTTGGTTCGGCTTTTGGTCCCTGGCGACAGGGTTCGGTGCTATTCGAACCGCAATGAGGCTGGAAAAACAGGGGATCCGAATTACCCCTCATCAATACTCCCCCACTTCTCGAGTGTAAAGCGAAGCAAGCGCTCGAAGAAGTACAGAATACGTTTCCAAGCTACAATGAGACGGACCGTTCAGATATCTTGAGGATATGCCTCGTTAAAAACCTAACTTGGAAAAACCCATTGGGATAAAAACCGAGCTAGGGAAAAAGAGTGCATATACAAGAAAACATGCATCGATGTGTTCTGTAGTCGCCCTTGTCAGAGGATGTTGAAGTAATAATATCCTTTTCGGTTCCAAGATGTGTTGTTCGATCCCCAGATGGATGCTTTCCCGAATTTCCGATTATAATAAGCAGGGCCTCCGAGATCTTTAGGGATGAACCGTAAAGACAAATTCTGCAATTCTAGAAAATGAAGGACCAAAAAGGCTATTTTGAGTAGAATAACCCGAAGTTTTTACCCTTGGTAAGTTCAACCGTCGCGATTACTCGGGGACCTCTTTGCAATTTACCTTTTTAACCCCGTATATATATGTTGACCCGTTGAAAAATTACTTCCATGTTATATTTTCTCTTGAGCTCGAAGTGTTTTAATCGAAAAGGTAGTTACTTAGTATATTCATCTCCGAATTCATAATGTCAAGTTCTAGGAGTTCAAAGGGCAAGAATAAGGTCGAAGAGAGTCAAGAATCTGATCCCTTGTTTAAGCTTGTAGATGACTTCGAAGATGGGGAATTTCATCAAGACGGCGAAGACGACGATCCGAGCGAGGATCTCGAAGAGAATGAAGTCGACAAACGTAGTATCGGCGAAGGTGCCTTTGTCAGGATCTTTAAACATACGCAAGCCTCACAAGTCGTAATCTCGGGTAAGTCAGAGCTTCCCGCTAGTGAAACTTCCTGTTGTTTTTCGAAAAAGGATTATGCTCGCCTCGAGGCGGATTTTGGGAAATTTCTTCCCAAAGGTTTTTCGATTGTCGTTCCTTCTTACACCGAGCGTGCCACTGAGCCCCCCGCTGGATGTCAAGCTTTTTACGAGGGACAATTTTCCTGTGGCTTGCGTATCCCGTTCGTTCCTCTTATCAGAAACATCCTGAATTTCTTTTCGCTTTCCCCGGCTCAGCTTCTCCCACACTCCATTGCATACATACTTGCGTTTTGCGTTCTTATGGAGACCAAGGGGGAAGAGGCTTCCTTCAGTAACTTTTGGCAGATTTTTCGAATGGACCCATGCAAGGGTTCGAACATGGGGTTTGTCTCCGTCCTTCCGCGGTCCAAACGGCCTTTTCTCACAAAGATAACAACAAAGAAGAGTATAGGTTGGAAAAGAAGATTTTTCTTCGTGAAGGGCCCTGATGTTCCCTTCTCAGAGGGTGGCTCGAAAACAAGACCTTATCGATGGGATGGCGCAAATACTTGGACATACGGTTCTCGCAGGATAAAAGAAAAACTTAGCCACCGTCTTTCTGATGAAGTCTTGGGGCAACTGCAGTCTAACCCTTTCCAGACTAGATTCCTGATCCAAGAAGGCGTTTTGCGATTGGCTGGGTTGAGCCAATGTAACTACCTAGCTCCAGCGATTATATACCCTAAGCAGTCCTCCGAAGGGCCCCTTAAGCGAACCGATGTCCTGCCAACCTCCAGTGCTTCGAACACTGCTCCACTTTCTTTGGGTATGCCTCTCATCTCCTGCTTGCTTTTAGGTTTTATTGAATTATTGTTCTTGTTTAAACTTGCGCCACTTTCTGTATCATCTCTGCAGGTCGAGTTGTTGAGAGATTTCGCATGTTCGCTGTCGGTCCGGTTGAAGACAAGCGATTTTACTTCGATCCGTTGCCTTATGCCTCCGAAAGAAAAGCGGATACGACTAAACTAGGCGAAAGTTCGATTGTCATACCATCCTTGATTCCCGAATTGAGAGGGGTTGGTACCATGAGTTCACTGAATTCAGCTACAGCCGGACCTCTTCGAACTTTGTTCTCTCCTGATACGTCTGCTCTTTCCTCTGTTGGCTACAGTCAACATTCCTGGAACCGGATTCAGGGTATTCAGGAGTACGAGAGGCTTCTGGGTCAGAAAAGGAACGCCGAACATCCAGGGCCCTCGAGGAGGGTAAAACCTTTTGGCGTGAAATCTGACTCAGTCCCTTGCCGAGAAGGTAGATCGGAGCCAGATGTGGTGGACTTTATGGATGAGCATCTTCGAGATGGCCGAGCCGCAGGATACCCCGAAGATGGCACCATTATGACTGACCTGGATGCGAACGGGGAGAACGAATTCGACAAAGCTGCTAGAATCTTCATGGCTGGTCGATTTAGAAGGGATATGCTGCTCCATTCTGTAAAAGGTGATTTCGAGGTTTTGAGCGATTTCTCGCGAACCTATCATGAGGTAAAAATCTTTCTTAATCGTCTCCTTTCATGCCCCTAAACCTTGCTAATTATCTGAGAAATGTCTCGTAGATCGGAGATTTGTTCGCCCTCCAATCCTATCGTTTGGCGTTGTTGGATCAGGAGTCGCAGGAGGCTCATGATGCATTTGCGCAGATTTTTTCTGACAATCAAGTTCTTCGATCTCAATTGGCCGAAACTCAGCGAGAATTATCCCAAGTAAAGAAGGAGCTTGAGAAAGCGAATATGAAACATTCTTCCTCAGTAGAAGAGGACTTGCTTGCGTCCGTCAAAGAGAGAAGTGCCCTCGAGGAAGAGCTGAAGAAAGTAAAGATAGAACTCGAATTGGCAAAGCAAGATTCCGAGCGTGCGTATGCCCAGGGCCGGGAAGAAGCCGAGATTCCGGCCATACGAGAATTCTTGGAATCCCCTGTCTTAGATCCTTTAGTTCAAAGGAAAACGGGAGAAATTCTTCAGACAATTTTTTATAAAGGGGTTCAACAATTAGTCGCGGCCGAGAAAATTCCGGATGATATGGAGGAATATTTCAAGTATATGGACCCTTTCAAGAATGCTGAAGGGAAGGATTATAAAGCTTCCTCTCTTCCCAAGGAGAATACTAACTGGCAGGGACATCGCTTTGCCCCCTTAGTCGAGGAGTATGGCATTCCAATGCCTAACCCTGATGTGCTCGAGTACTCTTGCGACGATCCTTCTAATGTGCCCGGGGAGGAAGATAAAGATGTCAATATAGGTAATGCCCCGGATAAGGGAGACGGTCGATCTTTCGACCAAGCCGGGTAATTATCCAGCTTCAAATATGCATATATCGTCTGATCTTCAGTTTAGCGAGTTACTGGGGTTGAGTAAGCCGGAGGGGGCGATTCAAGGTTCTCTAGTTAGGAAATCAATTGTATTTACTCATGTAACCTTATTTTGTAAACGAGTTGACTTTATATTTCTTGATCTGATTCGTGTAACTTGTGAATTCTAACTTTATAAATATCGATGATTTTTCACACTTTCTGATCGAACTTTGTTTATCCGAGTGGGATTTTTCTCCATGGTCGCGTCGATTCACTATCACAATCGTAGTGCGTAGCGTCTATAAATATTAGGATTTCTTTTCATTATTCATACGATATCCTCCCTTACAGAGATCGGAGCTCTCCCCTTATTTTCTGCATTTTCTGAATTCCTTAGAAAGTAAAGATCCTAGCTTATCGATCCCAGATTCACTTATTATGGAGAATGTATTAGGCAAAGCTATCGATCCCAGATCGATATTTGGTGGTTCGAAGAATAAGAAATCGAACAAAGAGCGAAAGGCTGACAAGGAGGCCAAACCTTCCAAATCTTCTTCTAAGACCTCTGTGTCTTCCCCAAAAGCTCCTAAAGGGGAAGAAGATAAGAAAGAAAAAAGTGCTTCCTCGAAACCAAACAAGGGTGACGAAAAGCCCGAGGCTGAGCTCGGAGGTTCCTCCCCGAAAGTGATTGATTCTAAAAGTGAAGATCGTGTCCAAGAAAAGATTCCTGTTCCTTCTTCGAATAAGAGGCCTTATTCCGATGAGGTTACACCCCTTGAGGCTTTACAAAATCTTGCTATTGGTAGCAAGTCATCCTCCGATACTTCGATCGTTCCTCCCTCAGGGAATCCCGGCAAAAAATCCAAGTTTGAAGCTTTAGGAATTGATAATCCTCCCCGACCTTCTGCCGATTCCTCTCCTCAAAAAATTGCTTCTTCCCTGCACGAGGAGTTGAAAGACGAGTCTCCTTCTAAGGTTGATCCCATGGGTAACTTGTTGCAGGCTACTTTTACTTCTTCAGAGACTGACATACCTAAGGAGAGAAACCTGTCCAAAGAGAGAAACATAGAAGAGTTGTTCGAGTCTGGGCAGCACTTCCTTTTTCAGGTGTATTCTCCTTTTTTTTTTTTTTTTTTTTTTTTTTTTTTTTTTTTTTAAAAAAAAATGCTGCTGATCCTTTTAACAGGCCGGACAAGATTTTATTGAGCTTAAAACATTTGCTGAGCGAGAGACCAGCCAGCGTGCTGCTATTTCTCTCGAGCTGGAGGAGAAGAAAGTCGAGCTCGACCGCGTCCTCGCAGAGAAGCTTGCTTTAGAGAGGGAGAAGTCGGCTAACGAGCATGGAGATGAGATCCATAAGCAGCTGAATGAGAAACTCGAAAAACTGAAGATCCTCCACGAGCAGGAGAAACAAGATTTCATACGTCGAGAAAAGGAGGCTTATGATCGTGGATTTGAAGCAGGATGTGAGGCTCGTAATGCTGAGCTTCGAAAAATTCTCTCTGACAATAAGCTTGTTTAGATGTTATCTCTTATTTACCCGGGCTTGTAATATGTCTTATACTGTCTTTACTTGTGCGATCATGAATAATTTTCAGATATTTTATTTTCTATGGCTTGTAATAATTTACTTTCTTCTCGAATCGCATGTTCCTCTTATGTGCTCTTTCTTTGATCATGCTTTATTTTGCTTTCTTGATCTTCGATCTTGGCGTAGTAATTCCACTTAAATTTCAAAAATAATATCACTTTCTTTTTCCGGCAAAGTTCTCGGGAGTTGTGACAATCTTTTGATCTCTCCCGTGACAATCTTTTGATCTCGACCGTTTGTTTTCTGGTAGCCGTTGAAAATAGTGTCTATAAATGGGGTTCTTCGTTTTGTATTCCTTTAACATTTTTCGAAAATAGATTCCTTCGATCATGCTGATTAGAAGATCTTGTTGCATGATTCCACGTTTCGAAATCCGGTTTAGGAATTGTATTGCGCCTCATAGTAAAATTTATACTTCTATCTCGACTAGGGTATCTGCAGGCGCACGCTATATCAATCTTGAAGGCCGATGAGCTTTATTGCTGACCATCCACGACCCCGACGGCCCATGGTATTTTTGTGATTTAGGGAGATTCTGGCGTCAAGCTTTTTCGAGGGTATGATGTAATTTGCTAGGTTTTCTTTTGAAAACGTTTCAGGTAGTGACTCGGAGATTGACGTCCTTCATTGAATGTTCATATTTTTTCCAGGAAAGAGATGTATTGCCTTTTTCCTTTTCGGCCGTATCCGAAGATTCGCTGGCTCAATGGGCGCTTCTTGGTCAAGTAAGGACATTATCGTTCGCCGGAAATTTCATAGGATCAGCCAGTTATGAAGATGTAATAGGGTTCGATGTCTTTGTATTTTGCAATTGTCTTATTTATTAAGCTCGAAAAATACTTTTTTATCGACCTTTACGATGGCTTTATTTACCCTTAGGCCGATTACTGACAAAGCTTTCTCTACATAAAGTATTTAGATTTCTTTATTATTTTTCTCCGGTGATTGGAGCTGAACCTACGATGAACTCGGATGGGAATGGGCTCGAGTAGAACAGTTTTGACATTTTCTTCACTTTTTTCCCGAAATAGCTTCTGTATTTTCGGGAATCGTAACGGTCGGCGCATTTACTGCTTATATCTCAGCCGTTAGTACCATCAAATCTGAGTCGTTAATTGCCTTTTCCTTTCACTATATATAGTTCCGTAGTTACCTTCAAACTTTTCATTTCAGTAACATTTCTGATCGGCTCTATGATTGAGATTTTACTCTTTCTAGGCGCCATGTTCCGTTTGCTATCCCCGATTGAACTGTTCGAGGTTTTCCTAACTATTTATAAATTTCGCTATCTCCTGATGGCTACTTATTTCGACTAGGGTATCGACAGGCGAAAATGAATGCGACTGGGGTACCGGCAGGCGACCAGCTCTCTTTGATTTCAAGTCTTTGAGGCAGGTTCGATCTCCTGTATCCTGTCAATCCACCCGGTCGGATAGTGGGTCAACTGCTGGAGGAGTTTTCCTGCACTCGATCTCTACTTCTTCAAGATATTCCTTGAAGAATGTTGCCTTCGAGATTGCGTGGAATAATTTCTCTAGGGATTGCCTCCCTGTCTCTCGGCCTGCTCCAGCACGGAGCGATTATTGAGGAAGCGATGGATTAAGGGTAGAAGTGTTATCCCAGCCTCGCCTTCCGTCTTCAGTTACGAGAACATTCTAGCGTAGGGTTAATTTGTAATAGGGTTACATTAAATGTAAAGTTTTTGCTCGACTTATCATTGTAATTTTGAACTCTTTTGTAACTGTTTGTAATGTAATGAATGAGATATTTATTTCTCTTATCATCCTTACTCGTTATCTTATAGAATTGCTTTTGTATACTGTTGTCGAGCATCCATCTCTCTGTCTCAAGAATACGAATAAGAGCTATTCTTTAAAAACTTTGACAAATATTCAGACGATGGATGACAACCGACATTCCTCGATTTTGAATTTAACCTGTCGGAGACCTTTGTACCCCCATCAAATACATAATAATTAAGAGATCGAATAGAAGAATCCCGAGATGATCCTTGAGTAACAAATTTAATCCGAGGGGCCAAATTCCCTAGTAAGACAAATAATCGCGAAGTAATAATCGAAAAAGGGTTTTGACCGATCTTAAATAATAATTTTGATATAAGCGTCACGATGATGGCTGTTAGCCTTAGCCGAATGAATAATTATGGAGAGAAAAGAATAGAAATGCTGGTTGATCTTGATTGATCGATGAAAATAATTTCGATCTAAGGGGCGTAGCCAGGGGCATAGCAGAGGTTTTCACCCTTAGTCGTTTTCAGAGCGTTTTTAGCCCTTGGGTCATAGCAGAGGCTTTCACCCTTTAACAATTTCGATCTAAGGGGCATAGCAGAGGCTTTCACCCTTTAACAATTTCGATCTAAGGGGCATAGCAGAGGCTTTCACCCTTAGTCATTTTCAGAGCGTTTTTAGCCCTTGGGTCATAGCAGAGGCTTTCACCCTTTAACAATTTCGATCTAAGGGGCATAGCAGAGGCTTTCACCCTTAGTCGTTTTCAGAGCATTTTTAGCCCTTGGGTCATAGCAGAGGCTTTCACCCTTTAACAATTTCGATCTAAGGGGCATAGCAGAGGCTTTCAACCTTTAACAATTTCGATCTAAGGGGCATAGCAGAGGCTTTCACCCTTAGTCGTTTTCAGAGCGTTTTTAGCCCTTGGGTCATAGCAGAGGCTTTCACCCTTTAACAATTTCGATCTAAGGGGCATAGCAGAGGCTTTCACCCTTAGTCGTTTTCAGAGCATTTTTAGCCCTTGGGTCATAGCAGAGGCTTTCACCCTTTAACAATTTCGATCTAAGGGGCATAGCAGAGGCTTTCACCCTTATTCGTTTTCAGAGCGTTTTTAGCCCTTGGGTCATAGCAGAGGCTTTCACCCTTTAACAATTTCGATCTAAGGGGCATAGCAGAGGCTTTCACCCTTAGTCGTTTTCAGAGCGTTTTTAGCCCTTGGGTCATAGCAGAGGCTTTCACCCTTTAACAATTTCGATCTAAGGGGCATAGCAGAGGCTTTCACCCTTAGTCGTTTTCAGAGCGTTTTTAGCCCTTGGGTCATAGCAGAGGCTTTCACCCTTTAACAATTTCGATCTAAGGGGCATAGCAGAGGCTTTCACCCTTAGTCGTTTTCAGAGCATTTTTAGCCCTTGGGTCATAGCAGAGGCTTTCACCCTTTAACAATTTCGATCTAAGGGGCATAGCAGAGGCTTTCACCCTTTAACAATTTCGATCTAAGGGGCATAGCAGAGGCTTTCACCCTTAGTCGTTTTCAGAGCGTTTTTAGCCCTTGGGTCATAGCAGAGGCTTTCACCCTTTAACAATTTCGATCTAAGGGGCATAGCAGAGGCTTTCACCCTTAGTCGTTTTCAGAGCATTTTTAGCCCTTGGGTCATAGCAGAGGCTTTCACCCTTTAACAATTTCGATCTAAGGGGCATAGCAGAGGCTTTCACCCTTATTCGTTTTCAGAGCGTTTTTAGCCCTTGGGTCATAGCAGAGGCTTTCACCCTTTAACAATTTCGATCTAAGGGGCATAGCAGAGGCTTTCACCCTTAGTCGTTTTCAGAGCGTTTTTAGCCCTTGGGTCATAGCAGAGGCTTTCACCCTTTAACAATTTCGATCTAAGGGGCATAGCAGAGGCTTTCACCCTTAGTCGTTTTCAGAGCATTTTTAGCCCTTGGGTCATAGCAGAGGCTTTCACCCTTTGAAAATTTCGAAAATAATTGAGATCGATATTATATAAATGCTGATCTTGAGTACCAGAATAATTGCTAAATAGAGATTGACCATATTAGCACCCGACGAGCAGGTGAGCATACTTAGGAAATAAATTTCCAATAACCATGATTTCGATCGAAATACTCCTAAGGAAATGATAGTCTCCCGTGGTTGAAATAATAGATAGGAAACCGGTAGACGAACGATAGATCACAAATAGGTCCAAGACTTAATGAGTAATCCTTCCGTCTTAATAGAAAATGTTCTTCGCGAACTTGTTCGAACTAATACTCTTTACTGTTTCAAATGTTTCCAATTCTTTAATAAGCGTTGACCTTTTCCAAACGGTCCCTCCTTTATCGGGAAACGCAATAGTTCTTAGATCTGGTTCCTTCGTGACGTGAAATCTCTGCCGTTAGATTCCACTTATTTTTCCTATAAAAAGCTGTCATTCCTTAGAAGCCATCTTATTCATTGTATTGGCATCTCTTCCGTCCCCTCATGGCGACTAAGATTATTATTTCAATAATTCGCTTATTCGAGGTCAGATTTCGAACAATTTTTAAGTGGAGGGATATCCGAGCAGAGAGAATATCATTTCAACCTTCGCTTAGAGTATCGGCAGGCAAATATAATCTCCATCTTGGAGGCCAATAAGCCAGATTTATGGAGCTTGTAGGTTATGGCATAGGTTTTCGATTAGGGACCTATTGCCACAATGCATTTAGGAAGACGTACAGGGGTGGGAGTTCTGCAGAGCTCGCTTACTCGATGAATCGCACCCTCGAGTCTTCATCTTTGGAGAATCGTAAATAAAGTTAAGAGCCTGCGGGTCCGAAGGAGATTCCATGGTCGGAGCTAAGTTACCCCTAATAGACGGTAGGAGAAGAGACCGAAAATTTCATAGGATTGTAGGGAGTAATAGTGTTCTTGATGTAATATGAATGTTTGATCTATGCTCGATATGTATTTCCCAGCTTTTGTATTTTCCAAGATAATATAAATACACTTCCTCTTTGTTTTGTTGATAACATCAAATATAAATAGAATAGAGTTTATCTTTCGTAACTCCATTTTGATCTTCTAATACCGATAGAGAAATAATCGAATACCAGTTGCCTGATCGGATAATAGATAAATATTTTAACGGCCCTGAAATTGATAAGGGAAATGATGCCATAAATCCTTATCACTGCTGAACTTCCATAATTGTATAATTCCCAGGTCGAGAATTCTGTTCGACTAAACCGATTATATTTCTTCTCAGTTGGTAGTGTAAAAGCATAACAATAAATACTTGAGTGTAAAAACATCTAAATAAACCGAATACGAATCCGACATGCCATCCTTCAATATAATGTTATGAACACGTCGTGACTGTTCGATATTTAGAATGTCGTAATTCTTCTATACTCCCCATTGAATTATGTGTCCTTCGTTACCAAACAGGGCCCTATTTCTCGGGAAACGTAACGGTCCTTCCATTTATTACGGACATCAAACCGTTCGTAGCCTGTTATCTGGGCCGTTGATTAAAAATCCTTCACCACCATAAATAGGTCCCTTCGTGTATACAGCACTTCTTGCTTTTTTCCTTATGCTCCTCCGATCACCATGGGTCGAATTTCAGATTTGATTCGTATTTTCTCCCAGATTAAAGAGTTTGAGATTAGAGTTCGAACTTTGTTTTTCGATCTTGTTTCCTTTTGTAAAAGCTTTTCGCTTAGAATATCGACAGGCAAAAGAAATTGCGCCTAGAATACCGGCAGGCAACCTGTTTTCCCAGACATATCTTGTCTGTGACGGGTTTGAATTCCGGTCTTCTGGCGCAGTACCTGATCGGGCAGTAGGTTACTCCGAGTGGAGTTCTTTAAGTCTGAGGCACCAGCTTCCTCGAGGGCTTTCTTACGAGATAATTCCTTCGAGTTCCCTTGGAGCGCCTCTGCTGGGATAACCCTTTGCTGCTCCGGTTCGGATTATCCAGTAAACAATGATCGCGCGTTTCAATCATTGTTTACTGATGATGATCTAAGGTCGGTCTGGTGCCCCGGAGAGGAGCTCCAATCCGGCTTTCATCCCGTTCGAAGACGGATGTGCGACACGTGGCTAGTGATTGCCAATAAGAATCACTGCTGAGTTCTGCATCTGGGGCGACCTTGGGGAACGAAGATCGAGTATATTACCTCATGAAATTTGTAATAGAGTAGGAGTGATTGTATTGCATTTCTTGAGCTCGAATTATATTCGAAGCTTTACCTTGTAACTTGTTTGAAGATTATTAATGATAAAGCTTCATTTCTGATTGAATTTTATTACTTGAATTCCGTTATTGGTCGAAATGATAGCCAATATTCCGTCCATTAGCTCGAGAATTTATCTAATCGATTGCAGATATTCAATCAATCAACTTATCCCGATTAACTTTGAGAAAAAACACCACAGTCGATAAATAGTATATAGAGATTTCGTAAATGGTCTTCTAAATAACCGATTCGAAAGAACTTGTCATTGAAGTTAATAAACGCGAAGATCGGAAAAATAAATTCCGATCGTCAATAACAAGCTGCAATTTTATAGATCTTCTAAGCCTTCGATGATACCTGCTGAACTTCTTAATCGCTCCTAAAAATAAATTCGTTGAAGAAATAAAAGAGTTGTGCGACCATAGGCTTGACCATTATCCTTAAGCTTTTCTGGCATACATTTTTCTCCTCGTATTAGGCATATTTCGATCTAATACTCGAATAAGGCCCCACGGTGGGCGCCAATTGATCTTACGTGGTTTCGCTGGTTCGATCAAGGGTGGGGAAATAACACGATGACAATAATGTTAAAAGGAAAATAAAGACCAAATGTAATTGTATTCGAGTAAATTGAGTACAAGTACAAATATTAGGGGTCCTATTCGAGCATTATTGGATGCCGTACAAGCTAGAGGGTGAACATGTATGAGAAAGCCTATGCTAATACTCTCTAGTGACCCGAGCAGCGGTCTCAAGGTTAGTGCGCCAAGGAAGTTGTGTAGTATAATAAATGCATGGAGTATTTATAGCCAAATTGGAGGGCTTGGGCCTGGGCTTGGCCCAACAGTGTCCTTCGATCTATGGTTCTCTAATGTGCTCGAAACAATCATCTTCATGCTTTGGTTCGGCTTTTGGTCCCTGGCGACAGGGTTCGGTGCTATTCGAACCGCAATGAGGCTGGAAAAACAGGGGATCCGAATTACCCCTCATCACTATACTAAGCGACAAAGGTGAGCGCTGTGTGTTTAATTTGTATGTCGGTCCGATGTGCTAGTAGATCGAGTCCAAACATGCACTTGGGCTCTTAATAATCGAAGCATGAATTTTATTCTAACTTTTCTTACATGTCATCACGAATAGGTTGACTTATTAGGTCAACATTACTCGCATGAAATCACTTAGCATTTCAACATGATGATCCAATACATGCTACATCCGAATCTACTAGTTGCGAATATATTTTACGAAATTATCATGATATCTAAAATTTCATTTGATAAGTTATTAAATGTTGATAATATGTTAAATATATTTGATATGTTATGTTCCGTTTGTTTCCGACTGTATGTTTCCGTTTGTTTTCGATTTTGTGTGGGCCCTTTTGATTTGGTACATGGACCCGATGCCAACCTGGCCGGCAAGGGCCGGCAGGATTGTCACGGTTACCCGTAGGCCTGGCCTTACAACCCAAGTGGGGAGGAACACTTGGTGAGTAAGGACGAACTTAGGCAAAGACATGTCGATGTATATTAGATAGTAAGGTCGCTCCTTACTTGGTGTGTTTGGATGGACTTCTGACTGAGGATGGAGGGTAAGTGGAGGACGACATCAGCAATTATGAGTTATGTGAATTCCGTGTTTCTTTCGTCTTGAATATATGTTTATTTGCTTGATAACATGCTTATGTTATATAATATGTTGCATTCATACATCACCATGCAAATTCGCACATAGCCTCACTAAGTTGGATGATCAACTTATGCGTTCCGTGTTTCATTTCTTTTCAGTTTCAGGCGTTCTGGAAATAATAGTCGGGTTGTGGTTAGGTCATCACGGTTGCGGTCCCACCCTAATATTCGGGAGAGTAGTAATATTTATACTCTTTTTCGATTTTGTTTAAACCCTTACTTAGAATGTTTGAATCGTTAAAGATGATTTATATTTTCGTCAAAGATTCAAGATTTTCATAAATTACTTAATTATCTTTCTCTGTTGATTTTGTTCAAATATTTTAATATATTGTGATTAAATGCTTCCGCTTTAAAACTCTACTATGAAAATTGATTTTATTTGTTCGTCAAAAAAAAAAAAACTTAGTAATTTAAATTGTTCTTATTTCGCTTTAAACCGCTTCCGCTTTTAAACTTTTAATTCATCGTTTTCGTTTTAAAAAAAAGAGTTTCGATATTTTAACGCTTTTTCAAAATAACAATAATTTTTCGATCGTTATCCGACGGACCCGCGGTGCCGGGCCGTCACAGATGGTATCAGAGCTTCGGCTCAAGGTCAGGATAGGGTCCTCGGATATTGTACTGAGGTACTAGTAAGGTGGGACTCACCGTCGTGACTTTAGGGTGTCTACCTACATTGGGTAGTTCACTTTTAGGAAAATACCGCAACCTAAACTATATGTTTAGTACGTGTCCTTGAGTTAATGGTTATTTTCGCTTGATTCTGTGTTATCTTGATTAATTGTTTTTTTGGTGGTATCCCGAATACCATAATGTTATTCGAACTTTATTGTTGATATTAGTGTCTGGTTATGATTGTATATGTTTGCGCTCCGTGATTTTACGTAAATTAAAATATTTGAATCAAGTGACGTTTCTTGAAGTACATATAGAATGACTAAAATAGCCCTAATCCTTTTGAATTCCATTATCGAGTTTACCTTACTCAAAACTCATAATTCTGATCCTAAATGTATCCATCTCCAAATTGATCTCTAGACTTCATTAAGCTTTCTTCAGCCTATTTTCGCTATAATTAATTGTTTCGCCCTTATTCTAATGTTGGTACTTATTCATTTTGAACTTGTGATCCCTAGATGTCTTTTCTTTATCGTTTTGGTGAATCAAATTGTTATGTAAGCAATCTTTCTTTCAATAGACAAAATATCATTCCAATTTCGTTGACACCAGTCTTGTGTTCTAACTAGTCTATTACCTGTTTCTTGCATTCAACTATGAATCACTTTTGATAGCGAGTAACTTCATTTTCAATTCTAAATATATCCTATGTTCATATCCAATCTCTTTATTTCCGCTCGTGTTTTTCTGAAGTTTCTAAAGCGATTGCCCGATTGTATCTTTTCCTTCACGTTCTGTAATTTATCGTAAATTATTCTTCAATCATTTTAGCCTCATTCTTGAAATGGCTTCTTCAAGCCGTGCCCTTAATTACCTTTAGTCTGACTCTTTGACTGTTTTCCTTCATAGCTTATCGACACTCTCAATTAACATGTCTTTGTCTATTGGGGATTGACATCTTGTATCCCTTTAAGCTTTTATTTCGATCCCTTATTTTTGTACTTGTTCAGAGTTTACCCCTCCCTATTTCATGAGATACTTTTTCGTATCGACTTCGTAAACCAAAACTATTTATTTTTGTCGGATTGTGTTATTGTTATTGTTCCTTGTCCTTCTTTTTCCAGAGCCTATTTATTCCGTTATGATCATTTTGAAATTATCCATATGCTTTCATGTTACTCTTTTTCGTTCTATTCGATTATACAATCTTCTAAATTTCCTAAAGGAATTGAATTGTCTCTGTTTCTTTTTGAACTTCATGTTTTCGTTTGTCCATTCATAAATTGTTGTTCCTTTGTCTACTTCATTCCTTTTTGTGAGCCGCATAAATCAGATCAATTTATTCTCAATTCCTTTTGAACTTCGAACTTACCTTCTATTTGTTTTGAACTTATTTCTAATCCCATCTCGCTCAATTTGATCGTTTCGATGTTCTCAGATTTCACTATTGAGCTTTACTTGTTTTCTATTGCATCTTGTTGCAATCATTATTGAAATGATTTTTAAATCACATCATTTACCTTGACTTGCTTTTCAAAAGACCAAACACACTTTAATGTTTTGGTTATTATTGGCATGATACTTGTTTCGACTTTCTATTATCCTTACCGATATCCTTGCTTTGATCTTCTTTTTACTTACATAGTTTGAAATGGTGAGGCTCATCCCTTCAGTTATTCTTATCGGTGCGCCTTAATCGTTCTCCTTGTCACTTATATCGAACTATTCAATTGGTTATCTTTCTTATTGATATTTCAGTCCTTTTGCAATCTTCGTTGATTCTTCTATACGGTGTCATTGTTAATTCTTGCATTGTCGTCTTGAGCATCTTGATTCGATCATCATTTCTAATCCTTATTGTGTCTCTTCATTTGACTCATTTTGATCAGATGGACACTATATTCACCAGAACCCTCAATGAAGTTCTAAAGCTGGGAAAGACCTTCACTGACAAGGAGATCACCGTCAGAGTTCTGAAGGCCCTGCCTCCCAAGTTCAACATGAAGGTGACAGCCATGGAAGAATCAAGAGATCTGGGGAAGATTTCTCTTACAGAGATGTTCTCCGTACTCAAGGCATATGAGTATAAACTGCCAAGAATGGGTATTGAAGAAACCTCAACTTCAAGTCTCACAGCTGCACTTGTTGCTGCTGAAAATCCCAGAAGGCCAGCTCACAAAAGCAAAGATGTGGACTCATCTGATGAAGCCACACTACTCAACAAAAAGGAGTACACTGCTGGAGACGTTGCATTGCTGATGAACAACTTCAAAAAGTTCTACAGACGGAAAATGAAGAACAAATATAACAATGCTTCTACTTCTAACCCTACTTTTTCTGCTCAGGATAAGGATTCTTACAAATCCAAAATGATGTGCTATAATTGCAGGAAACTGGGTCATTTCATCAGAGACTGCCCATATCCTAAAGCTGAGAAGTATACTGAAGAAGAAAAGAGAATCAGAAAAGAAAGAAAGCATCAGAAAGCAAAGGCGATGGTAGCAGAAGCAGAAAAGCCAGCTGCCGTCTACTCATCTGATTCAGATTCAGACACCTCTGATGAAGAATCTTCTGATGAAGAGAGCCCTGCTCTTCTCTGCCTGATGGTTAAGGAATCTGATGAATCTGAGGATAGCGAGGTAACTCCTCTTGAAAATGAACTATTTATTTCATTTGAACAAATGATGCTTAACAATACTACTATTGCTGAAGCATATAAAAAGCTTAAGGAAGAGATGATATTGCTAAAAGAGCAAAACAGTTCACTGAAACTCTCAGCTGAAAGGCCAAGAGAATCAGCTGAATATAAACAGCTTGAGCAAGATCATGAATCTCTGAAAGCTGAATGTGAAGTCTATAAGGGTAAAATCATTGAGCTTGAGAAAGTCATTGAGTCTCATGAGAAGTCATCTGTTGCATCCACTCATATGTCTAGTAAACAGAAGACACCTTTAGAACAGGATAAGCAAGAACTGAATCATACTGAGAAATTTATATCTGCTGACAATAGTAAGGTCATCCTGTATGTTCAAACTGCTAGACCTGCTTCACCTGAGAAAGTATTAAAGGAGACGAAAACTCCTAAGGCTAAAAAGAGCAAAGAGCCTAGTATAGGAAAACATAATAGTAAGCCTAAACAGAAAAGTCCTAGGAAGTCCTCTGACAAGGCTAAAACTAATCAGACTAGTGATAAAACTAAGTCGTCTGTTAATGAGCAAGCAAGTAGTAAACCAAAGAAGCATAAAAACAAGAAAAATCAAGATGCTTGGTATGGAAATGAGTCTTATTATGTGCAACCTGCTGCATATCATCCTATGTATCATGCACCTCAATTTCCAACTTACTATGCTGATAGGATAGTGCCCTGCAAGCCAGTTCTGTTAGCTTGTAATAGATCTATCCTGTATGAAACGATCTTTGATTTTATTATAATATGCATGTTTATTTATATATGTATAAGGATAAACAATGGCCAACTTCATCTTTCGCGAATACATTTAAGCGATTGGTTGAAACCCTTAGATTACATTTGACTATGGGACGATTCACTTCAGTACTGAGTGCAATCATGAAACAGTCTCAAAGGTCGTAATCTTAAAAGTGTTCCAAGTCATAGATTCCTAAACGAGACGGGGTATCGTGGGAATCGCAAAGACTTGTACGAGTATGCATGATTCACATGGAGTGAATTTGTAGAGTTTCATGAGCAAGGAATTTGAGTCCAGTGCATACGAGTAGGTGGTTCAATGGAGGATTGAACGCATCGAACGACCCGAACAGAGAAACCCATTGTGGAAGCGCATGACGCATATCGGTAATGGGATGTTTCTCAAGGAATATAATAGTGTACGATTTAGTCCTTTGACTTGAGGTACTAGGGCGAATTCGGTGCATGGAAGTGCATGCTTAGATCTAGGTATAGGCCACGTAGCTTGGTCATAACATGCCTAGGTTGGGTGCGTATGGACATGTGCGCGAGTGGTTAGTATCGATATGGAATCTATTGACTCACTGTAATGGGTGAGAGAATTTCCTATACGATTCTTAGATAATATATCCAAGGATTCTGCGGCCGCAGTCGGTGACGGATTTGGAAAGGGGTTTCCAAATTTAGAAGGTCACAAAGGTATATTATCCTGAATTAGAAAGTATAGCTATCGAGACAAATTTAGAGGTGCCGATCAATTCACACACCCTAAGTCTTGATCGGGAATATTAGTCGATAGAAGGACCGTATGTACATGGCAATTATATGAGACGAGGTTCACAAATATCAATTCACCTGAAATTGGGCTTCATGGGCTTGTGGCTAGACATCGACCATGAAGTGTGGGTACTCCTGAATTAATAGAGGATTTAATTCTAGGAGTGGTTAATTAAAGGTTGTTTAATTAACCGGAACAATTTATTGTTCATAAATTAAATCACGAGGGATTCGTGGGCCTGCTGCCAGTTGATGGTGAACCCAGAGGGTCACACACAATACAATTGGACGGTGACTGTTATAAAAGGACATGAAAGGAATTAATTGATTTAAAGGTAATTAAATCAATTAAATGAATTAAAAGTATTTAATTCAAGTGGGAGATTAATTAATTGGCTAACTTAATTAATAATTGAGTTGCTAGTTAATTAAAAGAAATATTGATTTAATTGGACTGGGCATTTAATTAAAGTAGTTAATTAAATGGAGGATTGCAAGACATGGGCTTCTATTAATTAAAGCCCATAAGGAGTCTTGCAAACCCTAGGTCAGAAGGAGTCTATAAAAGGGGAACTACATGAGCTTAAAAGCTAACACCCTGAAAAGAAAAGAAAACCCTAGCCTCCCTCTGCCCTAAGTAGCCGCCCCCTCTCCAAGCTAACCCTAGCTAGCCGCCGCCGCCACCTCAAGCCGTCGCCACCTGCTGCCGTGGACTGCTTGGTGCCGCCGCCGCCATCTCCCCTGTTCCATTGTGTTAGATCTTGATCTGTCAAGAGATCTAATACAATCCTGCAATAACAAATCTCCTGAATCCAGTTCTGAGCCTAAGATCTTGAGGTGTTGCCAGAATCCAATTGGTGTGGACTATCCCTGGAGGTGAGACACTTGGATCACTCCTGTGAACCAGATCAGAATCAGAATAAAAGACCGGAGGTTTCCACCACCTTGCCTGTGGTGAGGTATATCGCAAAAACCCCCTTTGTTAATTCATTGTGTGCGTTTTTGTTTATGCTTTTGTATACATAATATGGAGACATCTTTTATGGGACCATTGGATACCTCGAAAATTTTAAATTCCGCACTTTGTTGTCTGACAAATCGAGCTATATCCCAACATATGCACCATACCCTGCTCATCCAATGCATGCATATCACCCTTATCATGCATCTTACTCTGCATTTGAACATTATCCTTATCATGCTGATCATCAACAATATGACAAATCTGATGAACGTGGTAAAGGCAAAGTTGTTCATACTCCTGTTGAAACTCAGAAGCCTAAGAAGCCTAAGACTTCATCATCTTGGGTTGTCAAAGGTGGAACTAATCCTTCAGGACCCTCTCAATAAGGGTACCTAAAACAATCTTATTTTGTTTTGTAGGTTAGGATTAGGAGTAGGAGTAAAGTAGAGAAAATCTGGTACTTGGACAGTGGCTGTTCAAGACACATGTGTGGAAACATACATGAGCTGACGGATGCTGTTGCTGTGGATGGTCCAAAAGTTACTTTTGGAGACAGTAAAGAAGGCAAGATTGTAGCAAAAGGAAGCTTAATCAAGGGAAACATAGAGATATCTGACGTCTCATATGTTAAAGGCCTCAAATATAATCTGCTGAGCATAAGTCAATTTTGTGACAAAGGATATTCAGTTATCTTCTCAACAGATAAGTGCTATGTTGAACAGATTGGTACAAAGAAGGTAATCTTATCTGGAAGACGACAAGGAAATATCTACATAGTTGACTGGAATTCTACTGACAAGAATTCAAACGTTTGTTTGGTGGCATCAACACCAAGTGAAGTTAGTTGGTTGTGGCACAAAAGGATGAATCATTTAAACTTCAAGACCATCAACAGATTGATAAAGAATGAACTGGTAGAAGGGATTCCAAAAACAGTCATGAGCAAAGATAAGCTCTGTGACGCCTGTCAGAAGGGTAAACAAATCAAGTCATCGTTCAAAAGCAAGAAGCATCAATCTTCTGGAAGAATATTGGAGCTGCTACATATGGACTTATTTGGACCCATTGATCCAGTCAACAATGGTGGAAAGAAATACTGCCTAGCTGTTGTGGATGACTATTCAAGATATACTTGGGTAATATTCATGAAAAAGAAAAGTGAAACCAAGGAACATCTTACTAATCTGATGGAACTGATCCAGAATGAGAAAAACATAAAGATATTGAAGATCAGATCAGATAGAGGGACAGAGTTTACAAACTCTACTGTTGAAGAGTATTGTAATATCAAAGGAATACATCATGAGTATTCAGCTGCTAGAACCCCTCAACAGAATGGTGTTGCTGAAAGGAGAAACAGAACACTGAAGGAAGCTGTCAGAACCATGATAGCTGAAGCTAAGCTGCCACAAAGATTTTGGGCAGAAGCAACAAATACAACATGTTTTACCCAAAACAGATGCATGATCAACAAACACCAAAACAAGACTCCATATGAAGTTTGGAACAACTGGAAGCCAAACTTTCATTATTTTAAGATATTTGGTTGTAAATGCTTTGTTTTAAATAATGGAAAAAATCACCTTACTGCATTTGCAGAAAAGGCTGATGAAGCTGTTTTTGTAGGATACTCTACTGTTAGTAAAGCCTATAGAGTTTTTAACAAAAGAACATTACTAATAGAAGAATCCATTCATTTAGTATTTGATGAACCAAGTCAATCATCTGAAAAGAATCAAAGTGTTAATCAAGATCTGTCTACTGATTTACAGAAGTTGAATGTTGGAAAGAATGAAGAATATGTTCCCATCATACTACCTGATCTCAACCTAGCTGATAACTCAAGTGCTGTTCAAAATCACAGTGCTGATTGTCTAACAGACGAGTTGCAAACAGCTGATAGACCAGAGACTGTTCAACAGACTACTACTGGAACTCCAACAGTAGTGTTGCAAGATCAAAACAAAGGACAACATTATGATTTGCAACCTGATCTTAGATGGCTCAAGAATCACCCACCAGAGCTGGTGATTGGTGATCCTTTGGATAAAGTAAAGACAAGGAGAGTTGCTGCAAATGATGCAATGTTTGTCAGCTTTCTATCTCAAGTTGAGCCCAAACAGATTGAAGAAGCTCTTAGTGATTCCAACTGGATTGAAGCTATGCAAGAAGAGCTAAATCAATTTGAAAGGAATGAAGTCTGGTACTTAGTTCCTAGACCAACTCATCAAAGAGTCATTGGCACTAAATGGGTATTCAGAAATAAGATGAATGAAGATGGTGAAGTCACCAGAAACAAAGCAAGATTAGTGGCCAAGGGTTACTGCCAAGAAGAAGGCATTGACTTTGATGAAACGTTTGCACCAGTAGCAAGACTAGAGGCAATCAGACTCTTTCTTGCCTATGCTGCTCACAAGAATTTCACCGTCTATCAGATGGATGTGAAATCAACTTTTCTCAATGGAGAATTGCAAGAAGAAGTTTATGTTGAACAACCACCTGGTTTCGAAGTCTATCAAGAAGGAGACAAAGAATATCGTCTGAAGAAAGCCCTCTATGGACTGAAACAGGCTCCAAGAGCATGGTATGATACCTTATCTGATTTTCTTTTAATTAAAGGATTTCGCAAAGGTAAAGTTGACAAGACCCTGTTCACTATTGAATGGGAAGAACATATTTTGCTTGTGCAAATTTATGTGGACGATATTATTTTTGGTTCAACTAACCAACAGATGTGTGACAAGTTCTCAAAGCTGATGCAGAACAAGTTTGAAATGAGCATGATGGGAGAACTTTATTATTTTCTTGGTTTGCAAGTTAGACAGTTGCCTGATGGAATATTCATCAGCCAAGCAAAATACTCAAATGATCTGTTCAAGAAATTTGGTATGGAAACTAGCTCTACTGCTACTATTCCTATGTCTACAAGTCTTCGTTTGGATAAAGATGAAGATGGCAAATCAGTGGACATAACCAAATACAGAGGCATTATTGGGTCACTGTTAGCAGACCTGACATTATGTACTCAGTTGGGGTTGTGCGAGATTTCAATCAAATCCTAAAGAATCTCATCTCTTAGCTGCCAAAAGAATATTGAAATATATTAAAGGTACTCAGGATTTGGGATTATGGTATCCTAGGGAATCTGGATTTGAGCTCATTGGATATTCAGATTCTGACCTTGCGGGCTGCAAAATTGATAGGAAAAGCACAACAGGTGCTGTCAATTCTTAGGTAGTCGTCAGATCTCATGGATGAGTAAGAAACAGACTTCAGTATCCATATCTACTGCTGAAGCTGAATACATAGCTGCTGGAGCTTGCTGTGCACAAATCTTATGGTTGAAGCATCAACTGGAAGACTACAATATCAAAATCAGTGGAATACCAATCTACTGTGACAATACAAGTGCAATCTCACTTACTCAAAATACTACAAGTCATTCAAGGACTAAGCATATTGAAATCAAGCATCATTTTATTAGAGATCATGTGGAGAAAGGAAATGTCATGATAGAATATGTATTTACTGAAAATCAAATTGCTGACATCTTCACAAAACCTTTAAGTGAGACAAGGTTTTCAACTCTAAGAGCTGAACTAGGTTTATTAAAATTGGATGCATAAGCTGAGGGGGAACTTATAAGAAGACCAAAGTTCAACAGCTTACTCATCTTATTTATCTTCAAGGATTAACTCTCAACAGACTAGTTAACTTATGAATTCTTAAAGTCAGGGGGAACGTGTAAGACTAGCGGTACTTCTGATTAAAAGATGAAATTTGTTGATGACAGTTAGTTGAAGTTATGTTTTCAACAGAAGATCAAAGTCTTGAAGAATGAAGATTTATTATCTAGCTGGATTGACAAACAGCTGAGGAAGGTTATCAGCTATTGGCTTTCACTGATAACAACAGTATCATCAGGACACTAGTCCATCAGATAAGTATTTATTTTACTCATCTGATCGCTTATGTAAAAGCTTACTGTTTAAAAACGTTTTATTTCAAAACATCCTTTTACAAGTGACAGAAGGGCGGTACAAATTCCCGCTCCTCATTTAATGCGATTTGAATTTGAACGGTCGTAACTGACGCCGCACGATCAGCACTGACAAGAAATGGATCTAACGTTTAGATGGTATCACGGAAACCAAGATACCCTAACTCTATAAATCCAGATCTGATCAGCCGTGTAGTTCTTTACGCACCCTAAAATTTCAAAAGCAATTGTGAGAAACTACTTGCAATTTTCTGCAAATTTCTTCCTGTTTCTCTAATTTTCAACAGATTTGCAATGGCCGCTGAAGGTATGTTCCTCGTTTATGAATCATACTACCAATCTGGTACGACTTTGATGAAGGAACTTCTGGAGAAATTCAAATCTGCTTCGTTGGTGAACTTTATGGAGTACAATGAGGGAGTGATCTGGACTGACCAGGTTATGGAGTATTACAAGACTGCAACTGTTGATTACAGTAAACTGGAGATCAAAGCTACAGTGGGAGGTAAATCCATAGTTATTACTTCTGCTGCTCTTCACGAGACTTTTGGGCTTCCTAACAGTGGACGACATGACGTCACTGTACTGACGGAAGACAAACACCAACAATTTTGGGCGATCTGCGCCAAGGAAGGAGAAGTGTTGTCTGGCAACATAAGGAAGAAACAGCTGAAGGATGAATATCAGCGGATGGCTGATATGGTGTCAAAGCTGATAGAGAATTGTACCTTCTCGCTGGATGCTGTTACTATGAAGAGGTTCAGCATCATGGCTGCTATCTATTATGGACTAGAAGTCAACTGGTCCATCATAATTTGGTACATCTTGGCTGACTTTCATGAAGTAAAGAAAGGAAAAGGCCCTCACACTAATCACAGGATCACACTCAGCTACCTGCTGTTCAAGCTGGGCTGTGATATGACAAATGGTAAAGAGATCCACAAGTCTAAGGCAATGTCCAAATACTTGCCTGTTATGAAGAGGAAGGCTGGTGAGCCTGAAGAGGATGAAGATGAGGAACCAAAGGAGGTTCCTGCCAAGAGGCAAAGAAGACTAGTCAAAACAGCTGACTTAGCTGTTGAGACTAAGAAGAAGAAGGTTGCTGATCAACCAAAGGAGAAGGTCTCCAAGAAAGTGAAGAATGTGGCTGACGTTGCTGTTGATCAAATCATAAGTCAGACCACTGCTGATGTAAGGGGAATGTCTCCTGCATCACCTTCTAGAACTCCTTCTGCTGAAATTCCTGCTGAGAATGTTTCTCACAGGACAAGGAGCCAACAAAGGGATACTGCTGCCTCAAGACCCATTCAGGGTTTGTCAAAGAAGTCAGCAAGGAAGCAGATGACATTTATAGAAAAGGACACTGAGTTGGTAAACTTAGTGAGACCAAGTCCTGAATCTGCTGAAAGACCCGTTGAAACTGTTGGGGCTTCTGTTGCTGACAAAGCTGATGCGCAACAGTTGACTCAAACTGCACCAACAGTTGAAGCTGCTCAACCTCAGGATGATCCTGATGTTATGATCATTCATCCTATAGCTGCAGCTCCCATCTCATCTGCTGGTCCAGCCCCTACCCAAGCTGATAAAGGAAAGAAGAAAATTGTGCTTAAGAGAAAGAAAATCTCTAAAGCTGATAAGAAAGCAAGGGAAGAAGCTGAACAGAGAAAACAAGATGAGTTGGAGGAAAAGAAGGCACTTGAGCTAAGCAAAGCTCAGGCTGCAAAGGATGAAGCCAGAAGGAAGATGTCTGAAGCAGAGAGAAAAGCTGCTGAAGATGCAGAATTGGCAATGGTCATTGAAATGAGCAAAACTTATGCCTATGGACCTATCCATGGAGAAAGCATTAAAATTGGCGAAGGCAAGGATGAAGTGGGCCAAGCTGATAATGCCGTGAAAATGTCGTTATTACCTATCTCCTTAAGCCCAAAACATCTTGTTTTGATTCGAGTTTTTGTGTGTCTTCTCGTGTTTTCGTTTCTTTTGTGCTTTTGGCCCCTTTGTTTGGCCTTTGTTCGTCTTTTGTGTTTTGGTTCTCGTATTGATCGTTTTCTCCGTGGTTTGTAGGTATTAACATCATAGAGAGATTCGGAGTTGCGTATCAATGATACGAGTCGCTCTACCAACCCCGCGAGTCAAGCTTGAGCTTCAAAGGAAATAGAACCCGAAGTAAATCGTACAAGAACGTAGATAGCTTCTCACTAGAACATTCATAAATATTTCATGGATGATCCAAATGAGCTGAATTTTGGATATGTCATAGACGAGTGAGTTATCTACGCTACGGACTTTACGGATCTGGATTTGGAGTTCGGAATCAAAAGATATGCTGCTCATAAGAAAGTGTGGCGGAGCAGAAAATATGCAGAGAGCTTACTGCCTGAGCTCGCGGCCGCGAGCTCAGGGCTCGCGGCCGCGAGACCTGCTGCCAGAAAAGCTGCGTGTTTTGAAGGTGTTTTATGTCCTTTGCCTTTTTCCCTCCCACTTGTAATTCCAACTTCTTTTGGGGACTTTTTGGCCTTAGTTGCCTTGTTTTGGAGGGTAACTTAGGCATGGAAAGTTGGTAGTTTTGCTAGGTTAGATATTAGGAGGTGAAATTCATCACAACTTCATACTTCACTTTACATCTTGCCTCCTAAGAAGAAAAGCTTTGGTTGGCACTTGGGAATGAAGAACTCTCACTTGGACTCCCCATTGAAGATAAAAAGGCTTGAGGGAGAAGTTGTTGAAGACCTCAACCACTAAGCTTATTCTAACTCTTTCTTGCTTTGTTCATTTACACTTATAACTTTGTTTAATGTAATGAATATTGTGTTGATTAATATGAGTAGCTAATCTCCTTTATTCTATGTTTTTATTGATCCTATGTTTGGTTCTTGATTCTTGATTAAATGATGAGTTAATGATTGTTGCTATGCTTGTATACAAGTGTTTGTTAAACTAGTTTAAGCTTTTGTCAACTTGTGGTTAGGCCAACCATAGGATGAAATGGATTGATCTTTAATTGCTAGACATAGTTGATTAAAGATTAGATTATAAAACTAGGTTGTGATTTGATTTTAGGATAGAAATATACCTATGTTATTTCATATTCTAATAAGGTTTGGGAATTAAAGCATCACTTAGGCTTAATCCTTTTAGACATAAATTGGATTAGTCTACTTTGGTAGGTTTGTACGATATCGAAAGATACGTATGAATAAATTATGAAACCTTGAACAACAAACATGAGTGTGGTTGTCAATCGTTGATTCGTTTGTCTTGAATTGAACTAGGTGATGTAAAATCGTAGAAGCCTTTACATATATTAAGTCAAGTGTTAGTTTCCTTAGTCACCTTAATTGAATTGTAGTATCAAAACCACCATGACCTCACAAAACTCAACTTACAAATCTAAGTCGAAGTAACAAGACGTTAGTTGGTAATTAATTGAACAATTCCTCGTGGGTTCGACACTCCTTATCACTTTATTACTTGTAACGACCGTATACTTGCGTGTTTGCGTATTAGTATTTGGAGCGCAACAAGTTTTTGGCGCCGTTGCCGGGGAGTTGTAACGATTGTTTGCCAATTTATATTCTTGTATATCTTAACTTGGATTTGCTATTTACGTTGTGATCTTTGTCTTCCTAGGTACGATGGCCTACAATGATTGCTATCCAAGGTCAATCGAGGGACGATCACTTTGTTATTGCATGCATTGCATGGGGGAGAGCACAATCGCCGGTTGCCCAATGAATCCAACTCATTTTCAATATGAGAATTCATACATGGGTAATCATTATGAGCCGAGTTCCACTTACAATGGCTACAATATCGAATGGGGAGATGGCCCGTATTATCCAAGGAACATTGAGTGGAGAGGTGGACCACACCCGAATATGATGATGACTACCCCGTTCATCCAACCGAACTATCATGAATATTCTCAACCTCCGGTAGAGGCACAATCATCTTTGGAAGAAGCATTCACTAAGTTCATGAAGCACACCACCAAATACATGGTTAACAATGATTCTAAATTGGAAGAGGTTTCCAAACAATTGGAAGAGGTTTCCAAACAGTTGCAAGAAGACTCCAAACAGTTGCAAGAAGACTCGGGGGCATTAAGGAATCTTCAAACACAAATGGAGCAAATCTCACAAGCCTTAAGCATAAGACCCCCGGGAGCTTTGCCGAGTTTAATTGAATCAGTTACTCCTAATGAAAGCTTTAATGAACCGATTGAAATGTTAGAAACAAATGAGCTTCCTACTAGAGAGGAAGAACAAGGTGGATCGAAAAAGCTTGCGAGGGAAGAAATTTCATCATAGATGAAGAGTTTGATCAAAAGGTCATCAAATGTTCTTATGTGGACTTGATTATTCCCAAAGAAGACAAGTGGATCCACCCGAGCAAAGCAACGTGGATAATTATGGGTAAAGATTACAAGAGATTTGAACCGGGAGATAAAAGTTTTCGATTTGATATGTGGTTCAAATCCGTCCCAAAAGGCCGTACAATGGAAAAATTAAGGCGTAGGACGAATTTAAAAGCGAGGAGGCCGGGGCTCATACTTGATCCCGATGGGATCCTATTCGATTATTGGCCACCCTAAAAGAAAAGAAAAGTTTAAAGTCGAGCTACCGACTATAAACAAGCGCTTCTCGGGAGGCAACCCGAGCCTACTGCTTTTTCCTTTGTTGTTTTTGTTTTGTGTTTTTGTTGTTCGTTTTTGTTTTCGTTTTGCGTTTTGTGTTGTAGGTAAATGAGCGCGCACGAAAGATCGAGGATTAACAAGCATAATTCGAGTGAGATCGAGCGAATGAACCATGGACGGCGTAAGGTGAGATTACGTTGAGTTATTCGATCGAGTGGAAGGGGAAATTTTTCTGCCAACCCTCGCGGCCGCGAACATCCAGCTCGCCGCCGCGAGGATTTGGCAGAAACTTTCTGCCCGACCTCACGGCCGCGAGTCTCCAGCTCGCCGCCGCGAGGCATGGGCAGAAAGCTTCTGCCCAGGTCTCGCGGCCGCGAGACGTAATTTAAAAAAAAAAAATGGTTTTCCGAATTAAACTCTCTTACTCCCTTATACTCCCTCACTTCTCATTTCAAATACATTCTCATTCCCTCCTCTCTCAAAAGGCTCTCACTATCCCTCTCATAAAACTCCCTCAATTCTTCCCAACTCACACAATCATTCAACCCTCCTTTACTCTCAATCATCCAAATCACCCCATCAATCCAAAAAGAGCAAAAACTTCACCCACATAGCACCATATCCGGAAATTCACCCTAGGGGTTTGAAAATTGCAAGTTCTTCGATTCCAATCCGAAGTTAAGTGTGGCTAAACTCATGGTATTGCTTGATTGATATTGTGCGTATTGGTGTTACATTGTTTGGTATTGAAAATTTTTGTGTTGAAGCTCTTGTAAATTTTGAAGAAAAGTAGTAATTTTGGGTGTGCACGGAAGGTGTTCGATGAATTGCTTCTTAGAATACTTTTGCCAATTTTGCTAGTTTTCGTTTGTAAGTTGCCGGGGTACTGATTTGTTGATATTGGGTAGTTGCAACATAAGTTTGGGGGAATTTTGCGCATTTGACATAATTGGGAAGAGTGCGGGAAAGCAATGGAGCTTGCTCTCAATGCACGAAACCACTAAAGACGGGAACAACCGCGGGATGCATACGAAAAGGGACGTTGGATTTAAATTTACGCAGTCCCGTCGGTTTAAATTGAGCTTACAATGTTTTAATTATATTCTCGTCTTGTGTTGGTTTTGTTATTAAATCTTGTGAGATATTGGCATGTCTACGTGTTTAAATGTATAACGTTTGCTCGTTGGACTTAATTAGAGTCGTGCTCGCTCATTTATCATTTTGTTTTGTTTTGTTTTGCTTGTGTTTTTGTTGTGTTCTTGTTTTTGTCGTGTCGTACCTTATTCCGTCATTCTCAATTCACACAATGGGGACATTGTGCATTTTAAGTTTGGGGGAGTAAGGTCGCGCTTGTTGCATGCTAGGTCGACCCGCCAAAATTTTTCAAATTCTTATTATTATTTGAACATGCTCTACAAAGTTCAAAGCACATTGGCTAAGGTTAGGTAATATTTAAAGTGGATAACGAACTTTAGCGATAATAGGTTCTAGGACTTCTTTTGCTTAACTTAGAATCCCTCCAATCCATAGCTTGGAATCTAAATGTAAAAAGAGCATAAATAGCCTAAGTTTGGGGGAGTAAACCCTTTTCGAGAATGAAAAACCTTTGAACACCTAACTCTTAAAAGAAATGAGTAGAGAAGTTGCTAAAATGTACGCACTTCTATGAGAGAAAAGAAAGGCTAAGCCTTCGATTGATAATATTCGTTGATCATTTTTGGTAATTACTCTATCTCATTGTTTTAGTGCAAAAGTTGTATAAGAGGAAAATAGAGTGGTGCTAGTAGCCCACAAAAGCAAAATTGCACAGAGTTCGCCATTAGTGCTAGTATTGTATTGCAATATTCTTGTAAAGCACAAAGTGCCTTGTTTCATTGTAAAAACAAGTGTGGTGAGAAAAGAGTTAGGAGCTAAAATCGTCAATTAATTCAAGAATAGGGAAAACACTCTTAAATTACCTATAACTTAGTCCCGTGAAGTGATTTGAGCATTAAGTTTGTAATCTACGGTAAGGAGAGATTCTTTGTTAAACATTAGAAGTCCATGAAAATAGAACCGATGATTTTGACCTATCGAAAATTATTCACCTAAGATAGAATCTAGCCGAAGCCATCACACACACACGTGGAGCTTGTTTAAAGAATAATTTCAAAGTGTTAAGTTTGAGCATTTCAATCTTAAGTATGTTTGTTTTGTTCTTGTTCTGTTTTCTTTGCTCGAGGACGAGCAAGTGTTTAAGTTTGGGGGTGTTGATAATGCCGTGAAAATGTCGTTATTACCTATCTCTTTAAGCCCAAAACATCTTGTTTTGATTCGAGTTTTTGTGTGTCTTCTCGTGTTTTCGTTTCTTTTGTGCTTTTGGCCCCTTTGTTTGGCCTTTGTTCGTCTTTTGTGTTTTGGTTCTCGTATTGATCGTTTTCTCCGTGGTTTGTAGGTATTAACATCATAGAGAGATTCGGAGTTGCGTATCAATGATACGAGTCGCTCTACCAACCCCGCGAGTCAAGCTTGAGCTTCAAAGGAAATAGAACCCGAAGTAAATCGTACAAGAACGTAGATAGCTTCTCACTAGAACATTCATAAATATTTCATGGATGATCCAAATGAGCTTAATTTTGGATATGTCATAGATGAGTGAGTTAGCTACGCTACGGACTTTACGGATCTGGATTTGGAGTTCGGAATCAAAAGATATGCTGCTCAGAAGAAAGTGTGGCGGAGCAGAAAATATGCAGCTCGCGGCCGCGAGACCTGCTGCCAGAAAAGCTGCGTGTTTTGAAGGTGTTTTATGTCCTTTGCCTTTTTTCCTCCCACTTGTAATTCCAACTTCTTTTGGGGACTTTTTGGCCTTAGTTGCCTTGTTTTGGAGGGTAACTTAGGCATGGAAAGTTGGTAGTTTTGCTAGGTTAGATATTAGGAGGTGAAATTCATCACAACTTCATACTTCACTTTACATCTTGCCTCCTAAGAAGAAAAGCTTTGGTTGGCACTTGGGAATGAAGAACTCTCACTTGGACTCCCCATTGAAGATAAAAAGGCTTGAGGGAGAAGTTGTTGAAGACCTCAACCACTAAGCTTATTCTAACTCTTTCTTGCTTTGTTCATTTACACTTATAACTTTGTTTAATGTAATGAATATTGTGTTGATTAATATGAGTAGCTAATCTCCTTTATTCTATGTTTTTATTGATCCTATGTTTGGTTCTTGATTCTTGATTAAATGATGAGTTAATGATTGTTGCTATGCTTGTATACAAGTGTTTGTTAAACTAGTTTAAGCTTTTGTCAACTTGTGGTTAGGCCAACCATAGGATGAAATGGATTGATCTTTAATTGCTAGACATAGTTGATTAAAGATTAGATTATAAAACTAGGTTGTGATTTGATTTTAGGATAGAAATATACCTATGTTATTTCATATTCTAATAAGGTTTGGGAATTAAAGCATCACTTAGGCTTAATCCTTTTAGACATAAATTGGATTAGTCTACTTTGGTAGGTTTGTACGATATCGAAAGATACGTATGAATAAATTATGAAACCTTGAACAACAAACATGAGTGTGGTTGTCAATCGTTGATTCGTTTGTCTTGAATTGAACTAGGTGATGTAAAATCGTAGAAGCCTTTACATATATTAAGTCAAGTGTTAGTTTCCTTAGTCACCTTAATTGAATTGTAGTATCAAAACCACCATGACCTCACAAAACTCAACTTACAAATCTAAGTCGAAGTAACAAGACGTTAGTTGGTAATTAATTGAACAATTCCTCGTGGGTTCGACACTCCTTATCACTTTATTACTTGTAACGACCGTATACTTGCGTGTTTGCGTATTAGTATTTGGAGCGCAACAAGTTTTTGGCGCCGTTGCCGGGGAGTTGTAACGATTGTTTGCCAATTTATATTCTTGTATATCTTAACTTGGATTTGCTATTTACGTTGTGATCTTTGTCTTCCTAGGTACGATGGCCTACAATGATTGCTATCCAAGGTCAATCGAGGGACGATCACTTTGTTATTGCATGCATTGCATGGGGGAGAGCACAATCGCCGGTTGCCCAATGAATCCAACTCATTTTCAATATGAGAATTCATACATGGGTAATCATTATGAGCCGAGTTCCACTTACAATGGCTACAATATCGAATGGGGAGATGGCCCGTATTATCCAAGGAACATTGAGTGGAGAGGTGGACCACACCCGAATATGATGATGACTACCCCGTTCATCCAACCGAACTATCATGAATATTCTCAACCTCCGGTAGAGGCACAATCATCTTTGGAAGAAGCATTCACTAAGTTCATGAAGCACACCACCAAATACATGGTTAACAATGATTCTAAATTGGAAGAGGTTTCCAAACAATTGGAAGAGGTTTCCAAACAGTTGCAAGAAGACTCCAAACAGTTGCAAGAAGACTCGGGGGCATTAAGGAATCTTCAAACACAAATGGAGCAAATCTCACAAGCCTTAAGCATAAGACCCCCGGGAGCTTTGCCGAGTTTAATTGAATCAGTTACTCCTAATGAAAGCTTTAATGAACCGATTGAAATGTTAGAAACAAATGAGCTTCCTACTAGAGAGGAAGAACAAGGTGGATCGAAAAAGCTTGCGAGGGAAGAAATTTCATCATAGATGAAGAGTTTGATCAAAAGGTCATCAAATGTTCTTATGTGGACTTGATTATTCCCAAAGAAGACAAGTGGATCCACCCGAGCAAAGCAACGTGGATAATTATGGGTAAAGATTACAAGAGATTTGAACCGGGAGATAAAAGTTTTCGATTTGATATGTGGTTCAAATCCGTCCCAAAAGGCCGTACAATGGAAAAATTAAGGCGTAGGACGAATTTAAAAGCGAGGAGGCCGGGGCTCATACTTGATCCCGATGGGATCCTATTCGATTATTGGCCACCCTAAAAGAAAAGAAAAGTTTAAAGTCGAGCTACCGACTATAAACAAGCGCTTCTCGGGAGGCAACCCGAGCCTACTGCTTTTTCCTTTGTTGTTTTTGTTTTGTGTTTTTGTTGTTCGTTTTTGTTTTCGTTTTGCGTTTTGTGTTGTAGGTAAATGAGCGCGCACGAAAGATCGAGGATTAACAAGCATAATTCGAGTGAGATCGAGCGAATGAACCATGGACGGCGTAAGGTGAGATTACGTTGAGTTATTCGATCGAGTGGAAGGGGAAATTTTTCTGCCAACCCTCGCGGCCGCGAACATCCAGCTCGCCGCCGCGAGGATTTGGCAGAAACTTTCTGCCCGACCTCACGGCCGCGAGTCTCCAGCTCGCCGCCGCGAGGCATGGGCAGAAAGCTTCTGCCCAGGTCTCGCGGCCGCGAGACGTAATTTAAAAAAAAAAAATGGTTTTCCGAATTAAACTCTCTTACTCCCTTATACTCCCTCACTTCTCATTTCAAATACATTCTCATTCCCTCCTCTCTCAAAAGGCTCTCACTATCCCTCTCATAAAACTCCCTCAATTCTTCCCAACTCACACAATCATTCAACCCTCCTTTACTCTCAATCATCCAAATCACCCCATCAATCCAAAAAGAGCAAAAACTTCACCCACATAGCACCATATCCGGAAATTCACCCTAGGGGTTTGAAAATTGCAAGTTCTTCGATTCCAATCCGAAGTTAAGTGTGGCTAAACTCATGGTATTGCTTGATTGATATTGTGCGTATTGGTGTTACATTGTTTGGTATTGAAAATTTTTGTGTTGAAGCTCTTGTAAATTTTGAAGAAAAGTAGTAATTTTGGGTGTGCACGGAAGGTGTTCGATGAATTGCTTCTTAGAATACTTTTGCCAATTTTGCTAGTTTTCGTTTGTAAGTTGCCGGGGTACTGATTTGTTGATATTGGGTAGTTGCAACATAAGTTTGGGGGAATTTTGCGCATTTGACATAATTGGGAAGAGTGCGGGAAAGCAATGGAGCTTGCTCTCAATGCACGAAACCACTAAAGACGGGAACAACCGCGGGATGCATACGAAAAGGGACGTTGGATTTAAATTTACGCAGTCCCGTCGGTTTAAATTGAGCTTACAATGTTTTAATTATATTCTCGTCTTGTGTTGGTTTTGTTATTAAATCTTGTGAGATATTGGCATGTCTACGTGTTTAAATGTATAACGTTTGCTCGTTGGACTTAATTAGAGTCGTGCTCGCTCATTTATCATTTTGTTTTGTTTTGTTTTGCTTGTGTTTTTGTTGTGTTCTTGTTTTTGTCGTGTCGTACCTTATTCCGTCATTCTCAATTCACACAATGGGGACATTGTGCATTTTAAGTTTGGGGGAGTAAGGTCGCGCTTGTTGCATGCTAGGTCGACCCGCCAAAATTTTTCAAATTCTTATTATTATTTGAACATGCTCTACAAAGTTCAAAGCACATTGGCTAAGGTTAGGTAATATTTAAAGTGGATAACGAACTTTAGCGATAATAGGTTCTAGGACTTCTTTTGCTTAACTTAGAATCCCTCCAATCCATAGCTTGGAATCTAAATGTAAAAAGAGCATAAATAGCCTAAGTTTGGGGGAGTAAACCCTTTTCGAGAATGAAAAACCTTTGAACACCTAACTCTTAAAAGAAATGAGTAGAGAAGTTGCTAAAATGTACGCACTTCTATGAGAGAAAAGAAAGGCTAAGCCTTCGATTGATAATATTCGTTGATCATTTTTGGTAATTACTCTATCTCATTGTTTTAGTGCAAAAGTTGTATAAGAGGAAAATAGAGTGGTGCTAGTAGCCCACAAAAGCAAAATTGCACAGAGTTCGCCATTAGTGCTAGTATTGTATTGCAATATTCTTGTAAAGCACAAAGTGCCTTGTTTCATTGTAAAAACAAGTGTGGTGAGAAAAGAGTTAGGAGCTAAAATCGTCAATTAATTCAAGAATAGGGAAAACACTCTTAAATTACCTATAACTTAGTCCCGTGAAGTGATTTGAGCATTAAGTTTGTAATCTACGGTAAGGAGAGATTCTTTGTTAAACATTAGAAGTCCATGAAAATAGAACCGATGATTTTGACCTATCGAAAATTATTCACCTAAGATAGAATCTAGCCGAAGCCATCACACACACACGTGGAGCTTGTTTAAAGAATAATTTCAAAGTGTTAAGTTTGAGCATTTCAATCTTAAGTATGTTTGTTTTGTTCTTGTTCTGTTTTCTTTGCTCGAGGACGAGCAAGTGTTTAAGTTTGGGGGTGTTGATAATGCCGTGAAAATGTCGTTATTACCTATCTCTTTAAGCCCAAAACATCTTGTTTTGATTCGAGTTTTTGTGTGTCTTCTCGTGTTTTCGTTTCTTTTGTGCTTTTGGCCCCTTTGTTTGGCCTTTGTTCGTCTTTTGTGTTTTGGTTCTCGTATTGATCGTTTTCTCCGTGGTTTGTAGGTATTAACATCATAGAGAGATTCGGAGTTGCGTATCAATGATACGAGTCGCTCTACCAACCCCGCGAGTCAAGCTTGAGCTTCAAAGGAAATAGAACCCGAAGTAAATCGTACAAGAACGTAGATAGCTTCTCACTAGAACATTCATAAATATTTCATGGATGATCCAAATGAGCTTAATTTTGGATATGTCATAGATGAGTGAGTTAGCTACGCTACGGACTTTACGGATCTGGATTTGGAGTTCGGAATCAAAAGATATGCTGCTCAGAAGAAAGTGTGGCGGAGCAGAAAATATGCAGCTCGCGGCCGCGAGACCTGCTGCCAGAAAAGCTGCGTGTTTTGAAGGTGTTTTATGTCCTTTGCCTTTTTTCCTCCCACTTGTAATTCCAACTTCTTTTGGGGACTTTTTGGCCTTAGTTGCCTTGTTTTGGAGGGTAACTTAGGCATGGAAAGTTGGTAGTTTTGCTAGGTTAGATATTAGGAGGTGAAATTCATCACAACTTCATACTTCACTTTACATCTTGCCTCCTAAGAAGAAAAGCTTTGGTTGGCACTTGGGAATGAAGAACTCTCACTTGGACTCCCCATTGAAGATAAAAAGGCTTGAGGGAGAAGTTGTTGAAGACCTCAACCACTAAGCTTATTCTAACTCTTTCTTGCTTTGTTCATTTACACTTATAACTTTGTTTAATGTAATGAATATTGTGTTGATTAATATGAGTAGCTAATCTCCTTTATTCTATGTTTTTATTGATCCTATGTTTGGTTCTTGATTCTTGATTAAATGATGAGTTAATGATTGTTGCTATGCTTGTATACAAGTGTTTGTTAAACTAGTTTGAGCTTTTGTCAACTTGTGGTTAGGCCAACCATAGGATGAAATGGATTGATCTTTAATTGCTAGACATAGTTGATTAAAGATTAGATTATAAAACTAGGTTGTGATTTGATTTTAGGATAGAAATATACCTAGGTTATTTCATGTTCTAATAAGGTTTGGGAATTAAAGCATCACTTAGGCTTAATCCTTTTAGACATAAATTGGATTAGTCTACTTTGGTAGGTTTGTACGATATCGAAAGATACGTATGAATAAATTATGAAACCTTGAACAACAAACATGAGTGTGGTTGTCAATCGTTGATTCGTTTGTCTTGAATTGAACTAGGTGATGTAAAATCGTAGAAGCCTTTACATATATTAAGTCAAGTGTTAGTTTCCTTAGTCACCTTAATTGAATTGTAGTATCAAAACCACCATGACCTCACAAAGCTCAACTTACAAATCTAAGTCGAAGTAACAAGACGTTAGTTGGTAATTAATTGAACAATTCCTCGTGGGTTCGACACTCCTTATCACTTTATTACTTGTAACGACCGTATACTTGCGTGTTTGCGTATTAGTATTTTGAGCGCAACACAAGCCCAAAGAGAAATTTGAAGTCAGAAGAGCCTTCAACATAGTATATGCTGATAAGGAACTCTCCAAGAGATTTGAGAAGTCCTTAGCTTACTATGATCAGAAGCTAATGTTAAAGACGCTGTTCAATCAAGAAAAGCCAAGTTACATCAGTTGGAGAGACAACAGGATGAACAAGTCTATAACAGAACTTCAAAACTCAAAGGAGTTAGATGATGAAGAACAATGGGTTCTTAATTGGCTAAGAATAGATTCCATTCAAAAGGCCCTGGATCCCAGCTATGTCAGAGATATCATGCATCAGTATGCAAAGGAATTTGCACTGGAGGAGGCCAAGAAAATTGATAACTCCCTGCCAACCAAGAAAAGAAAGTCTGATAATGCTGAAGAGAGAGCAATAAACATTGATGTTATGACCGCCCTGAAGAGATGGGCAGAGAGGTCAAGATATCAGCAGGGTCACTCAAGTGAGTTGCCCCAGCTGCCAAGTATCCAGCACATTATCTTTGGCAAGGAAGTGAAGGAATATAGTGAAGTGCCCAAGGGAAATAATGCACCTGTCAACCCATGGATCATTGTGAGGCAGATTAGACAAACAACCTGCTTCAATGATGATGGCACCATTACTAATCTGTTCTATGACGAAATCACTGATGAACACAAAACAGCTGACAAGACCTTAGCCATTGAGTGGAATGCTAAGGCTTCTGAAGATCATCAGGAGACTAAAATGGAAGACGTCCCTGTCCACCAGGAGACTGAAGAAAAGGAAGCTGCTGCTTCTACTTCATCAGGCGATGAACACTCATCACTGATGGAAGCTTTCCAGATGCTTATGGAGAGTTCAATGAAGGAACTGGAAGAGAAGCATAGCCAGCAGCTGGTGAAGATGAAAGAGGAGCTGAAGAATGAACTGAAAACAGAGTTGGCAAAGTCCAACAAACTTCAGCTGGAAACTATGCAGCAATCAACTGCCAAGATTATCAAATCTGAAATTGATGGTTTCCCAGTGCCTCAGGATTATTCAAAGCAGTTAGTGCAGAGCCTAAATGAGATGAACAGAAACGTTGAAGATGTGAAGGCTGATGTAAACCACCTTCATACTGCATTACAAAGAGCTGAGCACAAGATTGCTGACTTAACTGCTACCTTCATCAAGATCAGTGACGAAGAGAAGTCTATCAATGTTGGTCTGTTGCAGGAACTTCACAAAGCTGGAGATGTTATTCATACAGAACTCTCAACTATGCAACTCAATATTGACTGCTTCAATGATCAAACTGACAACATCAGCACTACTCTGACTCACCTGACTACAAGTCATGATGTTGTAAATCAGAATTTGAAAGCTTTATGTGCTACCATGAAGATTCCAACTGTTGCACTCAACCCTGCTGCTCAAACTCAAGATGCCATCAAGTCTGATGATGACAAAAAGGGGGAAGATAAAGGGGACGATTCAACTAAGGAAACTTTTGTTGTTGTTGAAGCCAAGAAGACTGATGATGCTACTGAAAAGACCAAGACTGCTGAAGAAGAACTTGGAAAGGTCCAAGGTAAAGAAAAGTCTGAAGAAGAGACTAAGGAAAAAGCCAAAACTGTTGAAGTAATGGCTGAATCCAAAGACTCTGCTGCTGATCAATCAGAGCCATTGACCAAGTACAAGAATACAGAATCAGCTAGGAAGGCGATGGAACTTCTGAGAGAGCAGCAACTTAAAGGAAAGATGGATCTGCCAAAGAAGTTATCCTTCAAGGTGAAGAAGCTGATGAAGATGAAGAAGAAGATGATGAAGAGTCATCTTATGAATACGAAGAAGTGCTTGAAGAATCTGATGAAGAAGCTGATAGTTAGATTTTTTTTACATCTTTTGTAATCAGTTTACTTTATCTGTTCTTCAGACATCTCATCTGAAAACTTGTACTTGTAATATTTGCATTATCTATAAAAGTCAAGTTTTTCCAACATATTATTTTCTATCTCAGAAAATTTTTGAGGATTACAATCTTTAGCTTAAGTTTTAACAGGTACGTGGCTGAAGTTTTGTCATCATCAAAAAGGGGGAAATTGTTGGATAAGGAAGAAGATGAAGGCACTGAAGACAAAATTAGAAGGGAGGTTTTGATGCATTCCAAAACTTCAAAATTCGCTAAGTATGGAATAACTTAGCTGATGATCCCTTTGGAAGAAATTTTGACTAAGTATAAGAAGACATCAGAAGAGTCAAAATTTCAAGGTCCAAGACTTCTGATCTGCTGAAGGAAAGATATCAGACTGATGAAGATCAGCCGACTCAAATCAGATTTGTTCAAGTTTGAGATCAGCTTAGTTTGTCATCAGACTTGCATTTTCGTCAGCCAAGTGGAAAGGATCATAAAGTCTTCCCAACGGTAATAAATGCCCCTTGGAGTAATAAATGCTGAAGTACAAGGTTATTAAAGACAAATGATTGAAGAAATGCTTCGCATCAGCTGGGTGCATTTAATGCTGCATTTAATGCTGCCTGCAGAATAGTACTGTTGACAGTACGGACAAACTGCAAAAGAGCCGTTCGCGGATTTTAAGGACCAGTACTCGAGGAATTTGAATATTGTCTCTCTTCAACGAACATTTTAAACCTCAAGTATAAATAGCTGGAAGAGACGAAGAGAAGAACAACAACACACTTTCTGAGAGAATTTTCGAAGCAGAACTCTTTAAGTCTCAAGAACAGCTCACTCATCAGCTTAGTCATTTGTTGACGAAAAGCGAAGGTGAAGAACAAGGCTAAATACATCTTCTGAGTGAATTTGTAAAACAGAGTGTTGTGAGAAGTAGATATCCATCTTAGTGAGTGATATTACTTCAGAGAGTAGGATTTCTTTGTGATTTCTTACTGCGCACTTACGGCCTGTTCATTTGTTGTTCGGCGTAAGCAGAGTGTACTGGTTACTTTGTGTTTCTAGTATAACCCAAGCTCTTTGTGACTTGGACGAGTGGATTAAAGGATATTTACATCCATATAACCACTATAAAAATTACTTGTGTTTTTATCTGTATTTTTACTTGCATATTTCAAGATTGCATAAAACACTTTACTTAACTGTTAGAAAAGGGTCTAAAAGGAGTTTATAAAAGTGGGGAAACATTTTTCAAACTGCTGAGAATACTTATGAAAAACACTTTGAAAAATCCGCTGCAAGTACTCTAAGTATTAAAACTGATCTTGACAAAATCAGCTAAGTAACTATCAGTTTAGTGGTCTACGAAGCTGTTCAAAGATTTGTTCGCGATCAGCCGAGGAACCTAATGTTGATAACAGCTTAGTCTGTTTAAGTTAACAAAAAGGTTTTAAAGTTAAAAATTATAAAAAGTTTAGAGGTCTATTCCCCCCCCCCCCCCCTCTAGATCTCATCTGACCACTTGGGACCAACAGTCGTTTTTCGGGGGCTCGATTTTTGAGATCTTTAAATTTTCATTTTTTCGAGATTTAAATCTCCGGGAACTCAAATAATAACATATTAAGCCCTTAGCAGTCATTTCATTTGTTTTTCGGTCACTTAATTTCAATTATTTTGAGACGTCCTTTTTCAGGAGTTCGATTTTCGAGACCCTAAAAATTTGCTTTTTTTCAAGAGTTTAAAGTTTGGGAATTCAAATAATAACTTATTAAGCACTTAAGAGTCATTTTATTTGTTTTTCGGTCACTTATTTTAGCTTATTTTGAGACGACGTTTTTCGGTCACTTATTTTAGTTTATTTTGAGACGACGTTTTTCGGTGCCTCGAATTTCGAGACCCTAAAAATTTCATTTTTTCGAGATTTAAAGCTTCGGGAACTCAAATAATAACATATTTAGCCCTTAGGAGTCATTTGATTTGCTTTTCGGTCACTTATTTTCGCTTATTTTGAGACGTCCTTTTTCAGGATCTCGATTTTCGAGACCCTAAAAATTTGCTTTTTTTCAAGACTTAAAGCTTTGGGAATTCAAATAATAACTTATTAAGCACTTAAGAGTCATTTTATTTGTTTTTCGGTCACTTATTTTAGCTTATTTTGAGACGACGTTTATCATTTGCCCCAAATTTCGAGACCCCAAAAATTTCATTTTTTCGAGATTTAAAGCTTCGGGAACTCAAATAATAACATATTTAGCACTTAGGAGTCATTTGATTTGCTTTTCGGTCACTTATTTTAGCTTATTTTGAGACGTCGTTTTTCGGGGGCTTGATTTTCGAGATCTTAAAATTTTTATTTTTTCGAGATTTAAAGCTTTGGGAACTCAAATAATAACATATTTAGCCCTTAGGAGTCATTTGATTTGCTTTTCGGTCACTTATTTTAGCTTATTTTGAGACGTCGTTTTTCGGGGGCTTGATTTTCAAGATCTTAAAATTTTCTTTTTTACAAGATTTAAAGCTCCGGAAACTAAAATAGTAACAAATTTAGCCCTTAGGAGTCATTTGATTTGCTTTTCGGTCACTTATTTTAGCTTATTTTGAGACGTCGTTTTTCGGGGGCTCGATTTTCGAGATCTTAAAATTTTCATTTTTTCGAGATTTAAATCTCCGGGAACTCAAATAATAACATATTAAGCCCATAGGAGTCATTTTATTTGTTTTTCGGTCACTTATTTTTGCTTATTTTGAGACGTCCTTTTTCAGGAGCTCGATTTTCGAGACCCTAAAAATTTGCTTTTTTTCAAGACTTAAAGCTTTGGGAATTCAAATAATAAATTATTAAGCACTTAAGAGTCATTTTATTTGTTTTTCGGTCACTTATTTTAGCTTATTTTGAGACAACGTTTTTCGTTGGCTCGAATTTCGAGACCCCAGAAATTTCATTTTTTCGAGATTTAAAGCTCCGGAAACTTAAATAATAACAAATTTAGCCCTTAGGAGTCATTTGATTTGCTTTTCGGTCACTTATTTTAGCTTATTTTGAGACGTCGTTTTTCGGGGGCTTGATTTTCGAGATCTTAAAATTTTCATTTTTTCGAGATTTAAAGCTCCGGAAACTGAAATAATAACATATTAAGCACTTAAGAGTCATTTTATTTGTTTTTCAGTCACTTATTTTAGCTTATTCTGAGACGTCGTTTTTCGGGCGCTCGATTTTTGAGATCTTAAAATTTTCATTTTTTCGAGATTTAAATCTCCGGGAACTAAATATAATAACATATTAAGCCCTTATGAGTCATTTTATTTGTTTTTCGGTCACTTACTTTGAGACGTCCTTTTTCAGGAGCACGATTTTCGAGACCCTAAAAATTTGCTTTTTTTCAAGACTTGAAGCTTTGGGAATTCAAATAATAACATATTAAGCACTTAAGAGTCATTTTATTTGTCTTTCGGTCACTTATTTTAGCTTATTTTGAGAAGTCGTTTTTTAGTGGCTCCATTTTCGAGACCCTAAAAATTTTAATTTTTTCGAGATTTAAAGCTTTGGGAAGTCATGTAATAACATATTAAGCACTTAAAAGTCATTTGATTTGTTTTTCGCTCAATTATTTTAGCTTATTTTGAGGCGTCGTTTTTCAGGTGCTCGATTTTCGAGACCCTAAAAATTTGTTTTTTTTTTCAAGATTTAAAGCTTTGGGAAGTCAAATAATAACAATAAGCACTTAAGAGTCATTTTATTTGTTTTTCGGTCACTTGTATCAGCTTATTTTGAGACGTCGTTTTTCAGGGGCTTGATTTTCGAAACCCTAAAAATTTCAATTTTTTAAAGATTGAAAGCTCTGGGATGTCAAGTAATAACATATTAAGCACTTAAATGTCATTTGATGTGTTTTTCGGTGAATTATTTTAGCTTATTTTGATACGTCATTTTTCAGGGGCTCGATTTTCGAATCCCTAAAAATTTCAATTTTTCGAGATTTAAAGCTTTGGGAATTCAAAGAATAACATATTAAGCTCTTAAGAGTCATTTTATTTGTTTTTCGGTCACTTATTTTAGCTTATATTGAGAAGTCGTTTTTCGGGGGTTCGATTTTTGAGATCCTATAATTTTCATTTTTTCGAGATTTAAAGATCCGGGAACTCAAATAATAACATATTATGCCCTTAGGAGTCATTTTATTTGTTTTTCGGTCACTTGTTTTAGCTTATTTTGAGACGTCGTTTTTCGGGGGCTCGATTTTTGAGATCTTTAAATTATCATTTTTTCGAGATTTAAATCTCCGGGAACTCAAATAATAACATATTAAGCCCTTAGCAGTCATTTTATTTGTTTTTCGGTCACTTAATTTCAATTATTTTGAGACGTCCTTTTTCAGGAGCTCGATTTTCGAGACCCTAAAAATTTGCTTTTTTTCAAGAGTTTAAAGCTTTGGGAATTCAAATAATAACTTATTAAGCACTTAAGAGTCATTTTATTTGTTTTTCGGTCACTTATTTTAGGTTATTTTGAGGCGACATTTTTCGTTGGCTCGAATTTTGAGACCCCAAAAATTTCATTTTTTCGAGATTTAAAGCTTCGGGAACTCAAATAATAACATATTTAGCACTTAGGTGTCATTTGATTTGCTTTTCGGTCACTTGTTTTAGCTTATTTTGAGACGACGTTTTTCGGGGGCTTGATTTTCGAGATCTTAAAATTTTTATTTTTTCGAGATTTAAAGCTTCGGGAACTCAAATAATAACATATTTAGCCCTTAGGAGTCATTTGATTTGCTTTACGGTCACTTATTTTAGCTTATTTTGAGACGTCATTTTTCGGGGGCTTGATTTTCGAGATCTTAAAATTTTCATTTTTTCGAGATTTAAAGCTCCGGAAACTCAAATAATAACAAATTTAGCCCTTAGGAGTCATTTGATTTGCTTTTCGGTCACTTATTTTAGCTTATTTTGAGACGTCGCTTTTCGGGGGCTTGATTATTGAGTTCTTAAAATTTTCATTTTTTCGAGATTTAAAGCTCCAGGAACTCAAATAATAACATATTAAGCACTTAAGAAGCATTTTATTTGTTTTTTGGTCACTTATTTTAACTTATTTTGAGACGTCGTTTTTCGGGGGCTCGATTTTTGAGATCTTAAAATTTTCATTTTTTCGAGATTTAAATTTCCGGGAACTCAAATAATAACATATTAAGCACTTAGGAGTCATTTTATTTGTTTTTCGGTCACTTATTTTCGCTTATTTTGAGACGTCCGTTTTCAGGAGCTCGATTTTCGAGACCCTAAAAATTTGCTTTTTTTTCAAGACTTAAAGCTTTGGGAATTCAAATAATAACTTATTAAGCACTTAAGGGTCATTTTATTTGTTTTTCGGTCACTTATTTTGAGACGACGTTTTTCGTTGGCTCGAATTTCGAGACCCCAAAAATTTTAGTTTTTCGAGATTTAAAGCTCCGGAAACTCAAATAATAACAAATTTAGCCCTTAGGAGTCATTTGATTTGCTTTTCGGTCACTTATTTTAGCTTATTTTGAGACGTCGTTTTTCGGGGGCTTGATTTTCGAGATCTTAAAATTTTCATTTTTTCGAGATTTAAAGCTCCGGGAACTCAAATAATAACATATTAAACACTTAAGAGTCATTTTATTTGTTTTTCGGTCACTTATTTTAGCTTATTCTGAGACGTCGTTTTTCGGGCGCTCGATTTTCGAGATCTTAAAATTTTCATTTTTTCGAGATTTAAATCTCCGGGAACTAAATATAATAACATATTAAGCCCTTATGAGTCATTTTATTTATTTTTCGGTCACTTATTTTTACTTATTTTGAGTCGTCCTTTTTCAGGAGCACGATTTTCGAGACCCTAAAAATTTTCTTTTTTTCAAGACTTGAAGCTTTGGGAATTCAAATAATAACATATTAAGCACTTAAGAGTCATTTTATTTATTTTTCGGTCACTTATTATAGCTTATTTTGAGAAGACGTTTTTCGGTGGCTCGAATTTCGAGACCCTAACAATTTCATTTTTTCGAGATTTAAAGCTACGGGAACTCAAATAATAACATATTAAGCCCTTAGGAGTCATTTTATCTGTTTTTCGGTCACTTATTTTAGATTATTTTTAGAAGTCGTTTTTTAGTTACTCGATTTTCGAGACCCTAAAAATTTTAATTTTTTCGAGATTTAAAGCTTTGGGAAGTCATGTAATAACATATTAAGCACTTAAAAGTCATTTGATTTGTTTTTCGCTAAATTATTTTAGCTTATTTTGAGGCGTCGTTTTTCAGGTGCTCGATTTTCGAGACCCTAAAAATTTGTTTTTTTTTCAAGATTTAAAGTTTTGGGAATTCAAATAATAACTTATTAAGCACTTAAGAGTTATTTTATTTGTTTTTCGGTCACTTATTTTAGCTTATTTTGAGACGACGTTTTTAGGTGGCTCGAATTTCGAGACCCTAAAAATTTCATTTTTTCGAGATTTAAAGCTTCGGGAACTAAAATAATAACATATTTAGCCCTTAGGAGTCATTTGATTTGTTTTTCGGTCACTTATTTTCGCTTATTTTGAGACGTCATTTTTCAGGAGTTCGATTTTCGAGACCCTAAAAATTTGCTTTTTTTTCAAGACTTAAAGCTTTGGGAATTCAAATAATAACTTATTAAGCACTTAAGGGTCATTTTATTTGTTTTTCGGTCAGTTATTTTAGCTTATTTTGAGACGACGTTTTTCGTTGGCTCGAATTTCGAGACCCAAAAAATTTTAGTTTTTCGAGATTTAAAGCTCCGGAAACTCAAATAATAACAAATTTAGCCCTTAGGAGTCATTTGATTTGCTTTTCGGTCACTTATTTTAGCTTATTTTGAGACGTCGTTTTTCGGGTGCTTGATTTTCGAGATCTTAAAATTTTCATTTTTTCGAGATTTAAAGCTCCGGGAACTCAAATAATAACATATTTAGCACTTAAGAGTCATTTTATTTGTTTTTCGGTCACTTATTTTAGCTTATTCTGAGACGTCGTTTTTCGGGCGCTCGATTTTTGAGATCTTAAAATTTTCATTTTTTCGAGATTTAAATCTCTGGGAACTAAATATAATAACATATTAAGCCCTTATGAGTCATTTTATTTGTTTTTCGGTCACTTATTTTTACTTATTTTGAGTCGTCCTTTTTCAGGAGCACGATTTTCGAGACCCTAAAAATTTTCTTTTTTTCAAGACTTGAAGCTTTGGGAATTCAAATAATAACATATTAAGCACTTAAGAGTCATTTTATTTGTTTTTCGGTCACTTATTATAGCTTATTTTGAGAAGACGTTTTTCGGTGGCTAGAATTTCGAGACCCTAACAATTTCATTTTTTCGAGATTTAAAGCTTCGGGAACTCAAATAATAACATATTAAGCCCTTAGGAGTCATTTTATTTGTTTTTCGGTCACTTATTTTAGCTTATTTTTAGAAGTCGTTTTTTAGTTACTCGATTTTCGAGACCCTAAAAATTTTAATTTTTTCGAGATTTAAAGCTTTGGGAAGTCATGTAATAACATATTAAGCACTTAAAAGTCATTTGATTTGTTTTTCGCTCAATTATTTTAACTTATTTTGAGGCGTCGTTTTTCAGGTGCTCGATTTTCGAGACCCTAAAAATTCATTTTTTTTTCAAGATTTAAAGCTTTGGGAAGTCAAATAATAACAATAAGCACTTAAGAGTCATTTTATTTGTTTTTTCGGTCACTTGTTTCAGCTTATTTTGAGACGTCGTTTTTCAGGGGCTTGATTTTCGAAACCCTAAAAATTTCAATTTTTTCAAGATTGAAAGCTCTGGGATATCAAGTAATAACATATTAAGCACTTAAATGTCATTTGATGTGTTTTTCGGTGAATTATTTTAGCTTATTTTTCGACTCATTTTTCAGGGGCTCGATTTTCGAAGCCCTAAAAATTTCAATTTTTCGAGATTTAAAGCTTTGGGAATTCAAAGAATAACATATTAAGCACTTAAGAGTCATTTTATTTGTTTTTCGGTCACTTATTTAAGCTTATATTGAGACGTCGTTTTTCGGGGGTTCGATTTTCGAGATCCTATAATTTTCATTTTTTCGAGATTTAAAGATCCGGGAACTCAAATAATAACATATTAAGCCCTTAGGAGTCATTTTATTTGTTTTTCGGTCACTTATTTTCGCTTATTTTGAGACGTCCTTTTTCAGGAGCTCGATTTTCGAGACCCTAAAAATTTGCTTTTTTCCAAGAGTTAAAGCTTTGGGAATTCAAATAATAACTTATTAAGCACTTAATAGTCATTTTATTTGCTTTTCGGTCACTTATTTTAGCTTATTTTGAGACGACGTTTTTCGGTGGCTCGAATTTCGAGACCCTAAAAATTTCTTTTTTTCGAGATTTAAAGCTTCGGGAACTCAAATAATAACATATTTAGCCCTTAGGAGTCATTTGATTTGCTTTTTTTCAAGACTTAAAGCTTTGGAAATTCAAATAATAACTTATTAAGCACTTAAGAGTCATTTTATTTGTTTTTCGGTCACTTATTTTAGCTTATTTTGAGACGTCGTTTTTCAGGGGCTCGATTTTTGAGATCTTTAAATTTTTATTTTTTCGAGATTTAAATCTCCGGGAACTCAAATAATTACATATTAAGCCCTTAGCAGTCATTTTATTTCAATTATTTTGAGACGTCCTTTTTCAGGAGCTCGATTTTCGAGACCCTAAAAATTTGCTTTTTTTCAAGAGTTTAAAGCTTTGGGAATTCAAATAATAACTTATTAAGCACTTAAGAGTCATTTTATTTGTTTTTCGGTTACTTATTTTAGGTTATTTTGAGACGACATTTTTCGTTGGCTCGAATTTTGAGACCCCAAAAATTTCATTTTTTCGAGATTTAAAGCTTCGGGAACTCAAATAATAACATATTTAGCACTTAGGTGTCATTTGATTTGCTTTTCGGTCACTTGTTTTAGCTTATTTTGAGACGACGTTTTTCGGGGGCTTGATTTTCGAGATCTTAAAATTTTTATTTTTTCGAGATTTAAAGCTTCGGGAACTCAAATAATAACATATTTAGCCCTTAGGAGTCATTTGATTTGCTTTACGGTCACTTATTTTAGCTTATTTTGAGACGTCATTTTTCGGGGGCTTGATTTTCGAGATCTTAAAATCTTCATTTTTTCGAGATTTAAAGCTCCGGAAACTCAAATAATAACAAATTTAGCCCTTAGGAGTCATTTGATTTGCTTTTCGGTCACTTATTTTAGCTTATTTTGAGACGACGTTTTTCGGTGCCTCGAATTTCGAGACTCAAAAAATTTCATTTTTTCGAGATTTAAAGCTTCGGGAACTCAAATAATAACATATTTAGCCCTTAGGAGTCATTTGATTTGCTTTTCGGTCACTTATTATAGCTTATTTTGAGGCGTCATTTTTCGGGGGCTTGATTTTCGAGATCTTAAAATTTTCATTTTTTCGAGATTTAAAGCTCCGGAAACTCAAATAATAACAAATTTAGCCCTTAGGAGTCATTTGATTTGTTTTTCGGTCACTTATTTTAGCTTATTTTGAGACGTCGTTTTTCGGGGGCTTGATTTTCGAGATCTTAAAATTTTCATTTTTTCGAGATTTAAAGCTCCGGGAACTCAAGTAAGAAAATATTAAGCACTTAAGTGTCATTTTATTTGTTTTTCGGTCACTTATTTTAGCTTATTTTGAGACGTCGTTTTTCGGGGGCTCGATTTTTGAGATCTTTAAATTTTCATTTTTTCGAGATTTAAATCTCCGGGAACTCAAATAATTACATATTAAGCCCTTAGCAGTCATTTTATTTCAATTATTTTGAGACGACATTTTTTAGGAGCTCGATTTTCAAGACCTAAAAATTTGATTTTAGCTTAACCAATTTTGTCTTTGCCGTGGAGATCGATGAGTGTATATCGAGCGGATAGATTTTACTCAATTTTTGTACTTAGGTTTTTTACCAATAATTGGTTTTAACCCGTTTTGTCTTTGTTGTAGAGATCGATGAGTGTATATCGAGTGGATCGATTTTACTCAATTTTTGTACTTAGGTTTTTTTACCAATAATTGGTTTAAACCCGTTTTGTCTTTGCTGTGGAGATCGATGAGTGTATATCGAGCAGATCGATTTTACTCAATTTTTGTACTTAGGTTTTTTACCAATAATTGGTTTTAACCCGTTTTGTCTTTGCTGTGGAGATCGATTAGTGTATATCGAGCGGATCGATTTTACTCAATTTTAGTACTTAGGTTTTTTACCAATAATTGGTTTTAACCCGTTTTGTCTTTGTTGTGGAGATCGATGACTGTATATCGAGCGGATCAATTTTACTCAATTTTTGTACTTAGGTTTTTTTACCAATAATTGGTTTTAATCCGTTTTGTCTTTGTTGAGGAGATCGATGAGTGTATATCGAGTGGATCGATTTTACTCAATTTTTGTACTTAGGTTTTTTACCAATAATTGGTTTTAACCTGTTTTGTCTTTGCTGTGGAGATCGAAGAGTGTATATCGAGCGAATCGATTTTACTCAATTTTTGTACTTAGGTTTTTTTACCAATAATTGGTTTTAACCCGTTTTGTCTTTGCTGTGGAGATCGATGAGTGTATATCGAGCGGATCGATTTAACTCAATTTTTGCACTTAGGTTTTTTACCAATAATTGGTTTTAACCCGTTTTGACTTTGCTGTGGAGATCGATGAGTGTATATCGAGGAGATCGATTTTACTCAATTTTTGTACTTAGGTTATTTTACCAATAATTGATTTTAACCCGTATTGTAATTGCTGTGGAGATCGATGAGTGTATATCGAGCGAATCGATTTTACTCAATTTTTGTACTTAGGTATTTTACCAATAATTGGTTTTAACCAATTTTGTCTTTGACGTGGAGATCGATGAGTGTATATCGAGCGGATAGATTTTACTCAATTTTTGTACTTAGGCATTATTTTAGCTTATTTTGATACGTCATTTTTCAGGGGCTCGATTTTCTAAGCCCTAAAAATTTCAATTTTTCGAGATTTAAAGCTTTGGGAATTCAAAGAATAACATATTAAGCACTTAAGAGTCATTTTATTTGTTTTTCGGTCACTTATTTTAGCTTATATTGAGACGTCGTTTTACGGGGGTTCGATTTTCGAGATCCTATAATTTTCATTTTTTCGAGATTTAAAGATCCGGGAACTCAAATAATAACATATTAAGCCCTTAGTAGTCATTTTATTTGTTTTTGGGTCACTTATTTTCGCTTATTTTGAGACGTCCTTTTTCAGGAGCTCGATTTTCGAGACCCTAAAAATTTGCTTTTTTTCAAGAGTTTAAAGCTTTGGGAATTCAAATAATAACTTATTAAGCACTTAAGAGTCATTTTATTTGTTTTTCGGTCACTTATTTTAGCTTATTTTGAGACGACGTTTTTCATTGGCTCGAATTTCGAGACCCTAAAAATTTCATTTTTTCGAGATTTAAAGCTTCGGGAACTCAAATAATAACATATTTAGCCCTTAGGAGTCATTTGATTTGCTTTTCGGTCACTTATTTTAGCTTATTTTGAGACGTCGTTTTTCGGGGGTTTAATTTTCGAGATCTTAAAATTTTCATTTTTTCGAGATTTAAAGCTTCGGGAACTCAAATAATAACATATTAAGCCCTTCAGGAGACATTTTATTTGTTTTTCGGTCTCTTATTTTCGCTTATTTTGAGACGTCCTTTTTCAGGAGCTCGATTTTCGAGACCATAAAAATTTGCTTTTTTTCAAGAGTTAAAGCTTTGGGAACTCAAATAATAACATATTTAGCCCTTAGGAGTCATTTGATTTGCTTTTCGGTCACTTATTTTAGCTTATTTTGAGACGTCGTTTTTCGGGGGCTTGATTTTCGAGATCTTAAAATTTTCATTTTTTCGAGATTTAAAGCTTCGGGAACTCAAATAATAACATATTTAGCGCTTAGGAGTCATTTGATTTGCTTTTCGGTCACTTATTTTAGCTTATTTTGAGACGTCGTTTTTCGGGGGCTTGATTTTCGAGATCTTAAAATTTTCATTTTTTCGAGATTTAAAGCTCCGGAAACTCAAATAATAACAAATTAGCCCTTAGGAGTCATTTGATTTGCTTTTCGGACACTTATTTTAGCTTATTTTGAGACGTCATTTTTCGGGGGCTTAATTTTCGAGATCTTAAAATTTTCATTTTTTCGAGATTTAAAGCTCAGGGAACTCAAATAATAACATATTAAGCCCTTAGGAGTCATTTGATTTGCTTTACGGTCACTTATTTTAGCTTATTTTGAGACGTCATTTTTCGGGGGCTTGATTTTCGAGATCTTAAAATTTTCATTTTTTCGAGATTTAAAGCTCCGGAAACTCAAATAATAACAAATTTAGCCCTTAGGAGTCATTTGATTTGCTTTTCGGTCACTTATTTTAGCTTATTTTGAGACGTCGCTTTTCGGGGGCTTGATTATTGAGTTCTTAAAATTTTCATTTTTTCGAGATTTAAAGCTCCAGGAACTCAAATAATAACATATTAAGCACTTAAGAAGCATTTTATTTGTTTTTTGGTCACTTATTTTAACTTATTTTGAGACGTCGTTTTTCGGGGGCTCGATTTTTGAGATCTTAAAATTTTCATTTTTTCGAGATTTAAATTTCCGGGAACTCAAATAATAACATATTAAGCACTTAAGAGTCATTTTATTTGTTTTTCGGTCACTTATTTTCGCTTATTTTGAGACGTCCGTTTTCAGGAGCTCGATTTTCGAGACCCTAAAAATTTGCTTTTTTTTCAAGACTTAAAGCTTTGGGAATTCAAATAATAACTTATTAAGCACTTAAGGGTCATTTTATTTGTTTTTCGGTCACTTATTTTAGCTTATTTTGAGACGACGTTTTTCGTTGGCTCGAATTTCGAGACCCCAAAAATTTTAGTTTTTCGAGATTTAAAGCTCCGGAAACTCAAATAATAACAAATTTAGCCCTTAGGAGTCATTTGATTTGCTTTTCGGTCACTTATTTTAGCTTATTTTGAGACGTCGTTTTTCGGGGGCTTGATTTTCGAGATCTTAAAATTTTCATTTTTTCGAGATTTAAAGCTCCGGGAACTCAAATAATAACATATTAAACACTTAAGAGTCATTTTATTTGTTTTTCGGTCACTTATTTTAGCTTATTCTGAGACGTCGTTTTTCGGGCGCTCGATTTTTGAGATCTTAAAATTTTCATTTTTTCGAGATTTAAATCTCCGGGAACTAAATATAATAACATATTAAGCCCTTATGAGTCATTTTATTTATTTTTCGGTCACTTATTTTTACTTATTTTGAGTCGTCCTTTTTCAGGAGCACGATTTTCGAGACCCTAAAAATTTTCTTTTTTTCAAGACTTGAAGCTTTGGGAATTCAAATAATAACATATTAAGCACTTAAGAGTCATTTTATTTATTTTTCGGTCACTTATTATAGCTTATTTTGAGAAGACGTTTTTCGGTGGCTCGAATTTCGAGACCCTAACAATTTCATTTTTTCGAGATTTAAAGCTACGGGAACTCAAATAATAACATATTAAGCCCTTAGGAGTCATTTTATCTGTTTTTCGGTCACTTATTTTAGATTATTTTTAGAAGTCGTTTTTTAGTTACTCGATTTTCGAGACCCTAAAAATTTTAATTTTTTCGAGATTTAAAGCTTTGGGAAGTCATGTAATAACATATTAAGCACTTAAAAGTCATTTGATTTGTTTTTCGCTAAATTATTTTAGCTTATTTTGAGGCGTCGTTTTTCAGGTGCTCGATTTTCGAGACCCTAAAAATTTGTTTTTTTTTCAAGATTTAAAGCTTTGGGAATTCAAATAATAACTTATTAAGCACTTAAGAGTTATTTTATTTGTTTTTCGGTCACTTATTTTAGCTTATTTTGAGACGACGTTTTTAGGTGGCTCGAATTTCGAGACCCTAAAAATTTCATTTTTTCGAGATTTAAAGCTTCGGGAACTAAAATAATAACATATTTAGCCCTTATGAGTCATTTGATTTGTTTTTCGGTCACTTATTTTCGCTTATTTTGAGACGTCATTTTTCAGGAGTTCGATTTTCGAGACCCTAAAAATTTGCTTTTTTTTCAAGACTTAAAGCTTTGGGAATTCAAATAATAACTTATTAAGCACTTAAGGGTCATTTTATTTGTTTTTCGGTCACTTATTTTAGCTTATTTTGAGACGACGTTTTTCGTTGGCTCGAATTTCGAGACCCAAAAAATTTTAGTTTTTCGAGATTTAAAGCTCCGGAAACTCAAATAATAACAAATTTAGCCCTTAGGAGTCATTTGATTTGCTTTTCGGTCACTTATTTTAGCTTATTTTGAGACGTCGTTTTTCGGGTGCTTGATTTTCGAGATCTTAAAATTTTCATTTTTTCGAGATTTAAAGCTCCGGGAACTCAAATAATAACATATTTAGCACTTAAGAGTCATTTTATTTGTTTTTCGGTCACTTATTTTAGCTTATTCTGAGACGTCGTTTTTCGGGCGCTCGATTTTTGAGATCTTAAAATTTTCATTTTTTCGAGATTTAAATCTCTGGGAACTAAATATAATAACATATTAAGCCCTTATGAGTCATTTTATTTATTTTTCGGTCACTTATTTTTACTTATTTTGAGTCGTCCTTTTTCAGGAGCACGATTTTCGAGACCCTAAAAATTTTCTTTTTTTCAAGACTTGAAGCTTTGGGAATTCAAATAATAACATATTAAGCACTTAAGAGTCATTTTATTTGTTTTTCGGTCACTTATTATAGCTTATTTTGAGAAGACGTTTTTCGGTGGCTAGAATTTCGAGACCCTAACAATTTCATTTTTTCGAGATTTAAAGCTTCGGGAACTCAAATAATAACATATTAAGCCCTTAGGAGTCATTTTATTTGTTTTTCGGTCACTTATTTTAGCTTATTTTTAGAAGTCGTTTTTTAGTTACTCGATTTTCGAGACCCTAAAAATTTTAATTTTTTCGAGATTTAAAGCTTTGGGAAGTCATGTAATAACATATTAAGCACTTAAAAGTCATTTGATTTGTTTTTCGCTCAATTATTTTAACTTATTTTGAGGCGTCGTTTTTCAGGTGCTCGATTTTCGAGACCCTAAAAATTCATTTTTTTTTCAAGATTTAAAGCTTTGGGAAGTCAAATAATAACAATAAGCACTTAAGAGTCATTTTATTTGTTTTTTCGGTCACTTGTTTCAGCTTATTTTGAGACGTCGTTTTTCAGGGGCTTGATTTTCGAAACCCTAAAAATTTCAATTTTTTCAAGATTGAAAGCTCTGGGATATCAAGTAATAACATATTAAGCACTTAAATGTCATTTGATGTGTTTTTCGGTGAATTATTTTAGCTTATTTTTCGACTCATTTTTCAGGGGCTCGATTTTCGAAGCCCTAAAAATTTCAATTTTTCGAGATTTAAAGCTTTGGGAATTCAAAGAATAACATATTAAGCACTTAAGAGTCATTTTATTTGTTTTTCGGTCACTTATTTAAGCTTATATTGAGACGTCGTTTTTCGGGGGTTCGATTTTCGAGATCCTATAATTTTCATTTTTTCGAGATTTAAAGATCCGGGAACTCAAATAATAACATATTAAGCCCTTAGGAGTCATTTTATTTGTTTTTCGGTCACTTATTTTCGCTTATTTTGAGACGTCCTTTTTCAGGAGCTCGATTTTCGAGACCCTAAAAATTTGCTTTTTTCCAAGAGTTAAAGCTTTGGGAATTCAAATAATAACTTATTAAGCACTTAATAGTCATTTTATTTGCTTTTCGGTCACTTATTTTAGCTTATTTTGAGACGACGTTTTTCGGTGGCTCGAATTTCGAGACCCTAAAAATTTCTTTTTTTCGAGATTTAAAGCTTCGGGAACTCAAATAATAACATATTTAGCCCTTAGGAGTCATTTGATTTGCTTTTTTTCAAGACTTAAAGCTTTGGAAATTCAAATAATAACTTATTAAGCACTTAAGAGTCATTTTATTTGTTTTTCGGTCACTTATTTTAGCTTATTTTGAGACGTCGTTTTTCAGGGGCTCGATTTTTGAGATCTTTAAATTTTTATTTTTTCGAGATTTAAATCTCCGGGAACTCAAATAATTACATATTAAGCCCTTAGCAGTCATTTTATTTCAATTATTTTGGGACGTCCTTTTTCAGGAGCTCGATTTTCGAGACCCTAAAAATTTGCTTTTTTTCAAGAGTTTAAAGCTTTGGGAATTCAAATAATAACTTATTAAGCACTTAAGAGTCATTTTATTTGTTTTTCGGTTACTTATTTTAGGTTATTTTGAGACGACATTTTTCGTTGGCTCGAATTTTGAGACCCCAAAAATTTCATTTTTTCGAGATTTAAAGCTTCGGGAACTCAAATAATAACATATTTAGCACTTAGGTGTCATTTGATTTGCTTTTCGGTCACTTGTTTTAGCTTATTTTGAGACGACGTTTTTCGGGGGCTTGATTTTCGAGATCTTAAAATTTTTATTTTTTCGAGATTTAAAGCTTCGGGAACTCAAATAATAACATATTTAGCCCTTAGGAGTCATTTGATTTGCTTTACGGTCACTTATTTTAGCTTATTTTGAGACGTCATTTTTCGGGGGCTTGATTTTCGAGATCTTAAAATTTTCATTTTTTCGAGATTTAAAGCTCCGGAAACTCAAATAATAACAAATTTAGCCCTTAGGAGTCATTTGATTTGCTTTTCGGTCACTTATTTTAGCTTATTTTGAGACGACGTTTTTCGGTGCCTCGAATTTCGAGACTCAAAAAATTTCATTTTTTCGAGATTTAAAGCTTCGGGAACTCAAATAATAACATATTTAGCCCTTAGGAGTCATTTGATTTGCTTTTCGGTCACTTATTATAGCTTATTTTGAGGCGTCATTTTTCGGGGGCTTGATTTTCGAGATCTTAAAATTTTCATTTTTTCGAGATTTAAAGCTCCGGAAACTCAAATAATAACAAATTTAGCCCTTAGGAGTCATTTGATTTGTTTTTCGGTCACTTATTTTAGCTTATTTTGAGACGTCGTTTTTCGGGGGCTTGATTTTCGAGATCTTAAAATTTTCATTTTTTCGAGATTTAAAGCTCCGGGAACTCAAGTAAGAAAATATTAAGCACTTAAGTGTCATTTTATTTGTTTTTCGGTCACTTATTTTAGCTTATTTTGAGACGTCGTTTTTCGGGGGCTCGATTTTTGAGATCTTTAAATTTTCATTTTTTTGAGATTTAAATCTCCGGGAACTCAAATAATTACATATTAAGCCCTTAGCAGTCATTTTATTTCAATTATTTTGAGACGACATTTTTTAGGAGCTCGATTTTCAAGACCTAAAAATTTGATTTTAGCTTAACCAATTTTGTCTTTGCCGTGGAGATCGATGAGTGTATATCGAGCGGATAGATTTTACTCAATTTTTGTACTTAGGTTTTTTACCAATAATTGGTTTTAACCCGTTTTGTCTTTGTTGTAGAGATCGATGAGTGTATATCGAGTGGATCGATTTTACTCAATTTTTGTACTTAGGTTTTTTTACCAATAATTGGTTTAAACCCGTTTTGTCTTTGCTGTGGAGATCGATGAGTGTATATCGAGCAGATCGATTTTACTCAATTTTTGTACTTAGGTTTTTTACCAATAATTGGTTTTAACCCGTTTTGTCTTTGCTGTGGAGATCGATTAGTGTATATCGAGCGGATCGATTTTACTCAATTTTAGTACTTAGGTTTTTTACCAATAATTGGTTTTAACCCGTTTTGTCTTTGTTGTGGAGATCGATGACTGTATATCGAGCGGATCAATTTTACTCAATTTTTGTACTTAGGTTTTTTTACCAATAATTGGTTTTAATCCGTTTTGTCTTTGTTGAGGAGATCGATGAGTGTATATCGAGTGGATCGATTTTACTCAATTTTTGTACTTAGGTTTTTTACCAATAATTGGTTTTAACCTGTTTTGTCTTTGCTGTGGAGATCGAAGAGTGTATATCGAGCGAATCGGTTTTACTCAATTTTTGTACTTAGGTTTTTTTACCAATAATTGGTTTTAACCCGTTTTGTCTTTGCTGTGGAGATCGATGAGTGTATATCGAGCGGATCGATTTAACTCAATTTTTGCACTTAGGTTTTTTACCAATAATTGGTTTTAACCCGTTTTGACTTTGCTGTGGAGATCGATGAGTGTATATCGAGGAGATCGATTTTACTCAATTTTTGTACTTAGGTTATTTTACCAATAATTGATTTTAACCCGTATTGTAATTGCTGTGGAGATCGATGAGTGTATATCGAGCGAATCGATTTTACTCAATTTTTGTACTTAGGTATTTTACCAATAATTGGTTTTAACCAATTTTGTCTTTGACGTGGAGATCGATGAGTGTATATCGAGCGGATAGATTTTACTCAATTTTTGTACTTAGGCATTATTTTAGCTTATTTTGATACGTCATTTTTCAGGGGCTCGATTTTCTAAGCCCTAAAAATTTCAATTTTTCGAGATTTAAAGCTTTGGGAATTCAAAGAATAACATATTAAGCACTTAAGAGTCATTTTATTTGTTTTTCGGTCACTTATTTTAGCTTATATTGAGACGTCGTTTTACGGGGGTTCGATTTTCGAGATCCTATAATTTTCATTTTTTCGAGATTTAAAGATCCGGGAACTCAAATAATAACATATTAAGCCCTTAGTAGTCATTTTATTTGTTTTTGGGTCACTTATTTTCGCTTATTTTGAGACGTCCTTTTTCAGGAGCTCGATTTTCGAGACCCTAAAAATTTGCTTTTTTTCAAGAGTTTAAAGCTTTGGGAATTCAAATAATAACTTATTAAGCACTTAAGAGTCATTTTATTTGTTTTTCGGTCACTTATTTTAGCTTATTTTGAGACGACGTTTTTCATTGGCTCGAATTTCGAGACCCTAAAAATTTCATTTTTTCGAGATTTAAAGCTTCGGGAACTCAAATAATAACATATTTAGCCCTTAGGAGTCATTTGATTTGCTTTTCGGTCACTTATTTTAGCTTATTTTGAGACGTCGTTTTTCGGGGGTTTAATTTTCGAGATCTTAAAATTTTCATTTTTTCGAGATTTAAAGCTTCGGGAACTCAAATAATAACATATTAAGCCCTTCAGGAGACATTTTATTTGTTTTTCGGTCTCTTATTTTCGCTTATTTTGAGACGTCCTTTTTCAGGAGCTCGATTTTCGAGACCATAAAAATTTGCTTTTTTTCAAGAGTTAAAGCTTTGGGAACTCAAATAATAACATATTTAGCCCTTAGGAGTCATTTGATTTGCTTTTCGGTCACTTATTTTAGCTTATTTTGAGACGTCGTTTTTCGGGGGCTTGATTTTCGAGATCTTAAAATTTTCATTTTTTCGAGATTTAAAGCTTCGGGAACTCAAATAATAACATATTTAGCGCTTAGGAGTCATTTGATTTGCTTTTCGGTCACTTATTTTAGCTTATTTTGAGACGTCGTTTTTCGGGGGCTTGATTTTCGAGATCTTAAAATTTTCATTTTTTCGAGATTTAAAGCTCCGGAAACTCAAATAATAACAAATTAGCCCTTAGGAGTCATTTGATTTGCTTTTCGGACACTTATTTTAGCTTATTTTGAGACGTCATTTTTCGGGGGCTTAATTTTCGAGATCTTAAAATTTTCATTTTTTCGAGATTTAAAGCTCCGGGAACTCAAATAATAACATATTAAGCCCTTAGGAGTTATTTTATTTGTTTTTTGGTCACTTATTTCCGCTTATTTTGAGACGTCCTTTTTCTGTAGCTCGATTTTCGAGACCCTAAAAATTTGCTTTTTTTCAAGAGTTAAAGCTTTGGGAATTCAAATAATAACTTATTAAGCACTTAAGAGTCATTTTATTTGTTTTTCGTGATAGAATAGTGTCCTGCAAGCCAACTATTTGGCTTCATTTAATTGAAAGGACCATTCAATTGGATTAATAAATGCATTTTATTATTATATGGTCATCTTTATCTTATGTAATAATTATCTACGCATAAGGATAGAAGTCCTTAGATCACAGGGCTATGGGACAACCCGTGGACTGATCTCCAAGGCCGTGATCTAGAATACATTCAAGAGTCGTAGAATCCAATCGAGATAGGACATCATTGGATTCGGTTAGACTCTCACTATTATGTATACTCCGATGAACTAGAGAACGCTGGGGTCCACGAGCGTGACTGGGATAGTCGATACACATAAGTGAGTGGCTTGCTGGGATGGCAAGCGTACTGAATACCCCAATTAGGAAATAACTCACCATGGAAGCGGTAGTCGCATATCGGGGTTGAAGTTATTCCAATTTACAATAGTATACGAGGAACGATCCCTAACTACTTGAGATGATAGGGTTTATCTGGTGCGAGAACGTCTATGCTTTGATATGAGTCCCGACGGACTGGAGATCGCCAGAAAGTCTTTGTGGACTCATATTGGGTATAGAGGAACTCGTATGCAGATTCATATCATCAACAAAGGATCCATTGACCCGACTTGATAGGTTGGGAAATTCTCCTATGGATTTCTGTGAGAAATTAATTCTGGTAAAATCCTCGGCCGAGGTATCTGACGGCTTTATGTAAGTAGCTCATAAAGGTTAAGTCAAAGAGAATTATTTCGAGACCAGAATGCATAAGGTCAAGACAAAAGAAAAAGGGAAACCGATGAAAGACCATACCCTTAAGTCTCGACTGGGAGATTGATCGATGGAGAGATTATGTCGTATATGGAAATTGTAAATGATAAAAGGTTCACTGAATTAATTCACTAGTGATTGGGCTCCAGGGGCTTGTGGCTGGACATCGACCGTGGAGTGTGGGAGAATTCCCAAATTGGCAGGGGTGCTAATTTTGGAATGATTAATCGACAGAGTGTTCGATTGATTTAGAGTAAGTCTTACTCGAATAATTAAATAATATTTAATTATAACCCACGGCCAATTATGTGGTGAACCTACGGGGGCATACACAATACACATGAAGCGAAAGCAAGGAAATAAGAACGACCGAGTCGACTGGGTCGACTGGGTGAATAATCGACTGGGTTGATTATTATGGGTGGGTCGACTGGGTCGACCCAATTGGAACAAATGGGATCCAATTGAAATTGGATCAGTCGTTTTTCGGGGGCTTGAGAGTCATTTGATTTGCTTTTCGGTCACTTATTTTAGCTTATTTTGAAACGTCGTTTTTCGGGGGCTTGATTTTCGAGATCTTAAAATTTTCATTTTTTCGAGATTTAAAGCTTCGGGAACTCAAATAATAACATATTTAGCGCTTAGGAGTCATTTGATTTGCTTTTCGGTCACTTATTTTAGCTTATTTTGAGACGTCGTTTTTCGGGGGCTTGATTTTCGAGATCTTAAAATTTTCATTTTTTCGAGATTTAAAGCTCCGGAAACTCAAATAATAACAAATTAGCCCTTAGGAGTCATTTGATTTGCTTTTCGGACACTTATTTTAGCTTATTTTGAGACGTCATTTTTCGGGGGCTTAATTTTCGAGATCTTAAAATTTTCATTTTTTCGAGATTTAAAGCTCCGGGAACTCAAATAATAACATATTAAGCCCTTAGGAGTTATTTTATTTGTTTTTTGGTCACTTATTTCCGCTTATTTTGAGACGTCCTTTTTCTGTAGCTCGATTTTCGAGACCCTAAAAATTTGCTTTTTTTCAAGAGTTAAAGCTTTGGGAATTCAAATAATAACTTATTAAGCACTTAAGAGTCATTTTATTTGTTTTTCGTGATAGAATAGTGTCCTGCAAGCCAACTATTTGGCTGCATTTAATTGAAAGGACCATTCAATTGGATTAATAAATGCATTTTATTATTATATGGTCATCTTTATCTTATGTAATAATTATCTACGCATAAGGATAGAAGTCCTTAGATCACAGGGCTATGGGACAACCCGTGGACTGATCTCCAAGGCCGTGATCTAGAATACATTCAAGAGTCGTAGAATCCAATCGAGATAGGACATCATTGGATTCGGTTAGACTCTCACTATTGTGTATACTCCGATGAACTGGAGAACGCTGGGGTCCACGAGCGTGACTGGGATAGTCGATACACATAAGTGAGTGGCTTGCTGGGATGGCAAGCGTACTGAATACCCCAATTAGGAAATAACTCACCATGGAAGCGGTAGTCGCATATCGGGGTTGAAGTTATTCCAATTTACAATAGTATACGAGGAACAATCCCTAACTACTTGAGATGATAGGGTTTATCTGGTGCGAGAACGTCTATGCTTTGATATGAGTCCCGACGGACTGGAGATCGCCAGAAAGTCTTTGTGGACTCATATTGGGTGTAGAGGAACTCGTATGCAGATTCACATCATCAACAAAGGATCCATTGACCCGACTTGATAGGTTGGGAAATTCTCCTATGGATTTCTGTCAGAAATTAATTCTGGTAAAATCCTCGGCCGAGGTATCTGACGGCTTTATGTAAGTAGCTCATAAAGGTTAAGTCAAAGAGAATTATTTCGAGACCAGAATGCATAAGGTCAAGACAAAAGAAAAAGGGAAACCGATGAAAGACCATACCCTTAAGTCTCGACTGGGAGATTGATCGATGGAGAGATTATGTCGTATATGGAAATTGTAAATGATAAAAGGTTCACTGAATTAATTCACCAGTGATTGGGCTCCATGGGCTTGTGGCTGGACATCGACCGTGGAGTGTGGGAGAATTCCCAAATTGGCAGGGTTGCTAATTTTGGAATGATTAATCGACAGAGTGTTCGATTGATTTAGAGTAAGTCTTACTCGAATAATTAAATAATATTTAATTATAACCCACGGCCAATTATGTGGTGAACCTACGGGGGCATACACAATACACATGAAGCGAAAGCAAGGAAATAAGAACGACCGAGTCGACTGGGTCGACTGGGTGAATAATCGACTGGGTTGATTATTATGGGTGGGTCGACTGGGTCGACCCAATTGGAACAAATGGGATCCAATTGGAATTGGATCAGGATCATAAATTAAATTGGAATTTAATTTGTGGATTAATTAATTAAGTTGGATTTAATTAATTAGAAGGGATTTTAATTAAATGGACTTAGAGTCTGATTTAATTAAATGGGAGATTAAGTTAATTAATTGGGCTATTTAATTGGGAGATTAAATAAAGTCTGGTCAAATTAATTAACTGGGCCATGAATTAATTAGGAGACTTGGTCTTCTAATTAAAGAGGGTCATGGCCCATGTAGGAGAGAAGAGCCCTAGTCCTAATAGGACTAGGTTAGGGAGATAACTATAAGTAGCCTTCTTGTAGTTATTTTTCACATAACTCCATAAGCAAAAATTGAGCAAGAGCAAAATTTTCTCTCCCTCTCCCAAGCTATAATCGACCGAACCCTGTCTTCCACTTGGAAGAATTTTCATTTTCGATTCATGTTCCAAAATCGTTCCTATATCCTAGATCATAATACATCTTGTGTTCTAGCTGATCAAGATTTCTTATTTTCGTGTAATTGTGGTGTATCAACCCGTAGAGGCGCAACACGTGGGGCGCTCCTGAGAAGCTTGGATCGATTTCTGCTGGAGAAGAATTCAGAGCTCGTTTTGCTAGCCGAGGATTTGCAAGGAGATAGGTATAACGTGCAAACTTATACTATCGTTTTTATTTATATTCATATATATACAACTAGAGAATATCCTGGCAAGATTCCGTAAGAGGTCCTAAAATTTTTATATTCCGCTGTGCCTAGGGCTGTTTATCTTACCGAATCCCAACAGTGGTATCAGAGCCAACTCTAGGCTTTGTATATATATGAATTTGCAAATTCTGTGATTTAAATCATATGTTTGATTTATGTGGCTGGTTCTTTAACTTTGTATGTTTTAGAACATAGATCTGTTAACTTAGAGTTAATTTAAAAATTTTTTATTCGAAATTTTATCGTGTTAATTTTTATTTTGGATTGGGATTTAATTAATTGGATCTGTTTAATTAAATCAAAAGTAATCGAACAAGAAAAAATATATATTTTTGGGATCAACCGTGGTGGCACGCGGCGGTGCGCAGCAGCGCACCGCGGCTAGGCAGCCATCGCGTGCTGCCGTAGGCGGCAGCGCGTGAACAGCACGCTGTATGCGCGTGAACAACACGCTGTCTGCGCGTGCAGCACACGGCAGCTGCCCTCGGGCAGTTTGCCGCGTGCTGGCAACGCGCAGCAGCACGCTGCTACGCGCTGTCACGCGCGGCAGCAGCCACTGCGTGGGGCTCACGCGCGGCTTCCGTGGCCATGTGTGTGCTGCCACATGGCAGCGTTCATTGCGTCACTACGTGGCTGAATTTTGGTTGATCTCAAACTCACCTATTTTGGAAGTCCTGAAAATCTTGGAGATTTGGTTGTTATGGAGTCTTGGTGAATCTTGGATTGATCTTAGAGATCTAATTAACAAGGAAACTTAGAGTTACATTTGTGATAAGACATTTAATTAGAATTAATGTCTAGTAAGTTACCAAGATTAAAAGATCTTAGAGATCTTATTAAACAAGGAAACTTAGAGTTTCATTTGTGATAAGACATTTAATTAGAATTAATGTCTAGTAAGTTACCAAGATTAAAAGATCTTAGAGGTCTTATTAAACAAGGAAACTTAGAGTTTCAATTGTAAGAAGAGATTTAATTAAAATTAATCTCTTCTAGTAAGTTACCAAGATTAAAGATCTTAGAGATCTTATTAAATTAGGAAACTTGGAGTTTTGGATAAGGTAGAAATCTTGGTGGATTTGAACACTACCTTAGTTAACTAATCTAGTCAAAATAGGATTATCTTGAGAATCTTGGAGATTTGTAAAATTGGGAAACTTAGAGTTTTGGATAAGATAGTAATCTTGGAAGATTTGTAACTATCTTAATTAACCAACTTTATTAAGATAAGAGTTGTAGATTACTTAGAACTCAAGTAAGAGTTAATTAATCTTAGAGATTAATTGTTAATTCAAAATTAAATTAACTTGGATAATTTTTGTGAATTAAAATTAAAGGAGCCGGTAAATTTACATTTATGCCCTTATGTGATGTTCTTGAGTGAATATGTGGATTGGTTGATTTTGCCCTTAAGCCCTGTGTAGTTTTGGTTTATTTATATTATGGGTTGTAATTAAATGGGCCTGATTGGTGCCCTTGCTTGCGCAAACAATTGTAATAGAATAGGGCCTTTATTTTTATAAGCTAGGCTTAGATTAGGCTTGGAGCCAAGAAGACCTCATGAAGACTTGGAGATCCACATGGAGGCCCATTACCTTGGAGGACATGGAGGCCCAATTCATTACATGAAGGCCCAATCAAGGTGGATATTACAAGAAGGCCCATGATGTATGGGATTGAAAATTGTAATAGTTAGGACATTTAATTTCCACCCTAGACTGACCAATTGGTCCATCATGTGGCTCGTGATGGATCGCATAGGATGGGCAATCGATCAATCATATGTGCAATGCTAGGTGATATATGTTTACTATTATTCTTTGATGTATGTCTTGCATGCTTAGAATAGATCACGTAAACAAGATAAAGCATAATCTGATGAGACCTCGCACAAAGAAAACTTAAAACCTCCAATTGAACTTAAAAACTCAATTAGAATATTAAATCTATTAACGGGCGCATATGAATGGTGTCTATGGTCCGAGCCTATCCAATTACTAGGTCTTAGGCATATTGTACAAATATATCTCGATGTCTCACGAGTCGTGGGTCGAGCTATAGGAAGATGATATGTCTATTGCCTCGATGCACAGTTTAGTGCCAAGGGAGGGGATAGCAAGGTTCTAGGCGCTGTCTCACGAGTCGTGGGGCGTCTAGGATTGAACTATTTCTCTTCACGAGTATTGGACATGATTTAACGCGAGTAAGTATGGATGTCTCACGAGTCGTGGGTCCATAATGAAAACCGAGGCTGAATGAACTCAAGGGTTAGCTGGGATGGTTAACCGGCGACGTGATCGCCCACCAAGTGGATCGATTGGTATGGCCAACGAGTCGTGGGTACTGAGCGATTGCATTTGGGCCTTGAGCCCATTAGGAAATTTTTATTTCCCGAACCTTATGTGGGGGCATAAGTATTCGACAAAAATAGTGGGAGTAATTTACAAATGAAAACCATGTTTGTAAATTATGCATTGATATTAATCTGCCGCGTATTTATCGTCATGTTTATGATAGTTTATCATAAGTTATGTATCCATGAATATTTACCATCATACTTGAATCAAATTAATTGACTGAACCCAAATGAATTTTGAATGACTTCAAAACTTGAGAAATTATTCTCGAGTCCAAGCAAGGACTGATCTCCTTACAAAGATTTCATTGTTTTTCCTTTCGAAGTTACACTTCGACTGGAATGGTGATAGGTTTCACCAAGCTGCCTTTTTCGAAGTTACTCTTCAAATAAGAAAGGTGATAAGTTTCACCAGAGGGTTGAGGATGGTTCTCAAGCCCAAATTTTCTTGAAGGCAAACATGAAGTCTCCCGTAAATGGGAAGTAACATCTCGTTGAAAGCTCAAAAGGCTCGAGAGATGGAAATAGAGGAATGTACCCTCTCTGAAGGGAAATAACCTTGGAAGTTTTTCTGTAAGGATGATAAGTTGAGAAGTCAATCAAAAATGGTTCTTCCATGGATTAAGATCAAGGGAAATAAGGAATTGAACCTATTCATCCCATAAGGGATGATTAAATTTTATTGAACTTAACCTTATGGTTAAAGTAATGCATAAGGGTGTTGGATGCCCGATGAAGTACTCATTGATGCATTCAATGCATCTAAAGCCATGAATTATTTAGATCGTTAGAATTTGCTTATACCATCCCTTGTCTTAAGGGATGTGATAGTTCCATAATGGTTGGAACTGATTGCGCTATAAGATTTATACGCAAAAGGTGTACATAAGCAAATGAGTATGGATACTCATATAACGACTAAATAAAATATGCATAGTCAATAAAATATAAATAATCAAGATTTCACACACTTGAGTCGTTGTAAAAACCGAAAGGCGATACACGAATACTAAAACATATTTCCAAATTAAAAGATTCAAAGACTGAGCTCGACTGGGTCGAGCTTGACTGGGATGCTATACATAGCAACCGACTTTCGAATCTTGCTTAATGGAAATTAGATTTAGTAGTTGGTTGCTAGGCAACCAAGAGGCATAAACAATTGCAATGGATTTTATCCATTTAAAAGTGTGTAGAAACACTAAAGCATTAGTGGGAGATAAGGCGTCTCTAGTACCCTCATGGGTAAAAGTACGTTGTGATGTACAAATCCAAATTACTTTTGGAATAAAAGAAGAGAGCCTGATCAATGAAAGCATGTAAAAGATTTGGATCGATTCAAAATCAAACATGCATAGGCAGTACGCCATTGATTATTTGATAGAGAATTAGATTCTCGAAATGTAAGACCCGCTTGAAACGTTGTATGTTGTCAAGCATTCTGGACATGTAAATGTCCATTAAGAAATCTTACATGAAATTCCTTATTCAAACAAATAAAACTTGATCGAGAAAATCGAAGATACTGAGCTAAGTATCTCTGAAGCCAGTTCCAAAAACATATCACGTGATATGAGTTGGTATTGTACCTTCATATGCATTCATGCGCATATGGGGTCTCCCGCTTATGTGAATAAGCTGGTGGGAGATAAGTTGGATGTGAAGTCCATCTTATGCAATTCGTGGGGTATCCAGAAAACTCTATAGGATACAAGTTCTACGATCCTACAAGATAAACTACGTTTGTCTCAAGGAACGCACACTTCTTGGAGAAGGATTTCTTGCTAGGCAAGAAGGAACACAACATAGAACTAGATGAGGTCACTGAAGCTAAAAGGACCAAAGAGGTCGATCAAGCTGACCCATCGCCACAGGCAGTGGGAGAACATGAGCATGAAAGTGCACCAGAAAGTACACCGGTGCTTCGTAAGTCAGAAAGACAACGTATAGAACCCGAGAGGTACTACGGTCTGCTGCGTGAGACTAGACAGTCTCTAACCGACCCAAGGACTTACGAAGAGGCTATGCTAGGCATAGACTCGGGAAAGTGGCGTGAAGCCATGGAATTCGAATTGGACTCCATGCACTCGAACAAGGTCTAGGCCTTGGTAGATCCACCAGTGGGAGTAGCTCCCGTGGGTTGCAAGTGGATCTATAAGCGAAAGCTTGGAGTGAACGGAGAGGTAATAACCTACAAGGCGCGACTAGTGGCAAAAAGGATACACTCAAAGGCCAAGCATCGACTTTGAGGAGACCTTCTCGCCCGTCGCAATGTCTAAATCCATTCGAATCTTGCTGGCCATAGCTGCGTGGTATAACTACGAGATATGGTAGATGGATGTAAAGACTGCCTTTCTCAATGGGGACATTGACAAGGAGATCTACATGAAGCAACCAAAAGGATATACATCCAAAGGAGATGAACACAAGGTGTGCAAACTCCAGAGGTGATTTAACCGGATTTCGTTAGGTTATTCAATTATCAGTGAATTTGTGATATCGGGGGTTTTCGATATTTATATATATTATTTAGGGCTCTGTTACTTTATTCCGGATGGATCGGTTACAAAGAAAAGCAATATTCAAGAACAAGAAGTAAAACCACAAAACAAAGCTTAGATACACACCGATATGAAGGTAAAAAGCTCAGTAATAATATTGAATATTATTAAGTTGTGCTGTTGTAAGCAGTGTTAAATCCTGTATTCTTAGAGTTCAGGAATTTCGTAGTTGTCTAATACAATGATTAACTAGGTATTTATATAATGTTAAACCTAGCGTTACAAGGAAACATAGTCCTAATAGGACTCGGCCCAAATATCCTTTTTGAGTCCGGAGTATAATCTTATATCGAAGCGAGCTGCACTTGGCCGGGTCGGTAAGATGATCCCGATCTGTTTGAATTGGTCGAATCAATCTTATCTTCTTCATTCGATCCGAGTAGTATATAGGGCGCGAAATAGCCCCCATCAGTACTCCCTCACTTCTTCGAGCGTATAGATAATAGAAGCTCGTAGAAGTAGATAAATCTTCACGACTGTTTGTTTTCTATGGATGGAGCCTCGTTAAAAACCTTTCTTAAGAAAAAACCCTGTGGGAAAAAATCTTAAGTAAGGAAAAGAGTGCTTCATATCATAGATAGTCGTTTTCTCTGTCCGATTACGAACCGCCACGCGTCTATTCAGGAGGCTTTTCATATCCTTTCGTTTTTGGCGGGAACATGATTAGCTGCAATGAATTCGAAACGTCTTTTCCCATATTATTATAAATAGGTGACCTTCAAATTCGCCATTTTTCCTTTACACCTCTTTATAACTCATAATCATTTTCCTGACTAGTCGTTCATCTCATAAAATTTTTCTTTTATCGATCTTCATCCTCGGGGAACCAGAACATATGGCTTTTGTAAGAAGATCTTCTTCTTCTTCTAGAGAGATCGTCGCCCCTGATAACGATGAGGAGTTGCATCCTAATCCTTTGGGCGAACAAACTCCAGTATCCGACTTCGTCGTCCCTGTAGAAGATACTTTCAAGGTACGAATCCTTTCTGATGCGGATGTAGCTGCCCGAGCCAAAAAGGGCAAAGGTACTGTTCCTCAGATTTCTGAGCCAATTGAGGAGGTAGCTTGCGCATATACGGCGGAAACATTCCCGGAGGTTGTGAATAATTATACCAAATATTTTCCGGAAGGTTCTGAGATAATTCTTCCTTCCTCCACTGATAGGGTCACATCTCCCCCGGAGGGATGTCGAGCCTTTTATACGGCTCACTTCAATAGCGGACTGCGCCTTCCTTTGTCTCCCCTCTTTCTCGAAGTTTTGAAAACTTTCAGTGTGTGCTTGACACAGCTGGTTCCAAATTCCGTTGCTTTTATGGTTTGTTTTTCCGTTTTGATGATTGCGAAAGGGTTTAAACCTTCTTTTCGTAATTTTACGCAACTTTTCCGCTTCAATATTTCCAGTCCTTCCAATCGCGGATATTTCTTCGCTAGTCAGCGGCCTAGTCGAGCAATCTTTGACGCCCCTGTTTCTAGTAATCCTTCATGGAAATCTCATTTCTTCTTTGTTCGTCCTCCGTCTAATATTTGTTTGGCGGATGGTTCGACCATGCCTTTTTCATGGGATCATGGTTCCAGTTGGATTCCTGGAGGTCGCTTACCGACTGGTGAACTTATTCCTGACGATGTACAGTTTATCACTGAGATCCCCGAAATGCGTGCAAACAAATATCAAAGCGCTCTTCTGATCGGGGAGGCTTTCCTTCGTAAGGCTGGGTTAAGTGTTCATAACTTTCTCATCAGTTCATCATCCGATCCTCTTGGTTAGTACTTTATTGTATCTTAGTGCTGTGACTATACTTTTTATACGGAGAAACTAACTTTTATTTTGTTTCTTTTTCAGCCCATATGGTAGAAAACTCTCGACATTCTTCGAAGGGAAAAATGGTGCTGTCGAAATCTTCCAAATCCGCAGAGAATGCCCCCATCGAGCAGAGAGCGTCGCGAAAAAGGAAGCTGGAGTTGGGTCATGAATCTGAGGAGAATAGAGAGGAATCTCCAGATTCTTCTCGTGAGTCCCCTATCCGTCAGGGCACGGGATCTGGTTATCCTCCTCTTCATCTTAGATCCTCTTTGGGTATTCGAGGATGTCGCAGCTGGTCAATGCCTCATCCTACTAATAATCCGGTTGGTAGAAAAAGGAGTTATTATGGACGCTCTGGTGACGACCTTTCTTTACTCGGAGATAAACACCCAAAACCTACTCTGGTCGAAATGATCGAGGATCATTTAGAGGGAAGGAGGGCCGCTGGTTATTCCGAGAAGGATTCTCTTATCCATGATGATAGTGAGAACGCGGTCGATAAGGCGACCCGTGTTCTTTTGTCTGGCGTTTTTACTCGCGATCTTAATAAGCTTCTTCATAAGGATCCTTTGGAGAAATTCCAGCGAGCTTCTCTTTATGCTGAGAAGGTGATATCTTTTTCCTTAAATCATATTGACAGATAATTTTAAGGGTTCTTCTTAATTTACTAAATCTATCTCTTTTTCTTGTTTTCTTTGTTCTTCAGACCAAAACTTGTCTCGCGTCATACGCCTATGAAAATGCACTTTGGAAACAACAGTACGAGTTTCTGGAAGAGAAGTATAAAGCTTTACTTCATAAATCCTCCGGTTCAGAGGTTGGTCCCTCAACATCTTCTTCCGTTCCCCTCATAGAGACTCGTGCTACCGGGACTGAAGATCAAGAGATGATAGACAGGGTGATGGAGGTTTCTCGTGCTCAAGAGCAGGCCAATCAAATGGCTAGAAAGTTAGAGGAATTGCAGTTACAGAGCACGACTCGAATTAGTGAGCTTGAATCTCAAGTATCAAACCTTGAAACTTCTTTAGAGGAGTACGAAAAGGATGTCCCACTTAGTGGACTTAGGGATCGATACGGTAGGAATCCTGACGAAAGAGTCGTTCGTGAGTTCCTTAATTCTCCCGTTCATACGGCGTTGGTGTATCGGATGGTCGGTCCTCTTCTTGAGAATACTTTTAAGAAGGCGATTCATCAGCTGGTCGCCTTAGAGATGATTGACGACCGTCGAAAGAAGGCGGCGCATATTCGATTGAATCGCTATGGCAAACTTTATTCTTCTTCCGAGGTTCCAGATGTCGTATATCAAGGTTTTCCCCTGGCTCACCTTGTCGAAGAATTTGGAAATCCATTGCCGATTCCTTCTTCTGATGTTAACGATGAGCTCGATGACACTTTTATCGATCCAGAAGATGAAGAAGAAGAAGAAAACGACGTATGCATGACTGAGGACGTCGGTAGCGAACAGAAGATTCCGGATAGCGATCAGGCTTCTTGAAATAGTGATTTATTTTTGAAATAATCTTTGTAATTATTTACTCGTAGGTTTTAATTGTAATTTTAGCTTTCCTTACTCTGTACGCTAAACGTTTCGTATTCAGACAGTCGTGTCTTTTCACATTCGCCGTAATAATTCAGACAAGTCATTTAATTTGCCGTAATCATTATGTGTGTGTCTTTTCAAATTCCAGTGTTTGCTCCAAGGTCATTTTTCCCGTTTCGCGCCCTTTCTTTAGGTCTGTCGCGTCCTTTCGTGTAGTATAAATACGAAAGGTAAAAACTTGACTTGTTTTTTACTGCTATACTCCTCACTTAACAGAATACTCTTTCTTCAGCTAGTCGATAAACTTTCTCGATATTAATTTGTATTTTTCCATAATCCGATCATGAGTAACCTTTTTGGTAATACTTCGAAGCGACCATCCCGTGAGGGCGCTCGGGATAGTAGATCCAAAAGACCTCGAAGAGATGGGCCGTCGATGGAGCCTCCTCGTTTGTCCCAATCAATTAGGTCGGAGATCGATACTCCTGTTATTGCTTCTGAACCTTTCTCCGTGGTAAATTCGTCGTTTTCAGAACCAATTTTTTCTGCTTCCACTCAGGAAGGAAACATGCCTTCCCCTGGTCGATTACCTTTTGGGGATATGTCCAACGAAGAACCGGCTTATAATATAGCTGTTAGTTCCAGTGCTTCTTCCTTTGAGCACGTTTTTCACGGAGGGGATTTTGCTATTTCCCTTCCTTTGTCTGCTTCTACTGCCCTGATTGCCAGTGAAGGGCAAGTTGGCGATGGTTTTTCTGTTAATCCTTCCGTAACGCAATCTATTTTGCAAGATTGTCCTGAATTTTTGTTTCATGATACCACTGTAATGACTACATCCTTTGAATCGGGAGGACCTTCCGGAGGTGGGACCGGTTCCAGGTCTGGTCGTCGAACTGTAATTTCTGCTTCGGGCAAGGAAACCACAGTTAGCCCCAACGAGAGGGAATCCCCTCGTCCATTAGATGATCGCTGTGTGCTTGTGCAGGTTAATGACATTCTTTTGTCGGAAACTCCACGTTCCGATGGTGTCCCTTTGACTAGTGAACTGCCTGGTTCTGTTGAACCTGATGCTTTGTCCTGGGACTTAGGCATGAGTACTATTTTGCCCGGCGAGTTGAGGAAGCTCGAAGGTACCTCCAATGTTCGCCTTGTTCAATCTCTGGTGAAGATATGTGAGCAGGTAAGCATATCTCGAATATTTTTCCTGTTCTTTGTTTTGAATGCCTTGTTGTATGGCGGTTTTTCTTACTCTTTCTGCTTTTTAGGGCAAGTATTTTGCACTCCAGCTGGGTGTGCAAAATGACGAACTGTGGAATAGTCGGAGAGTTCTTCAAGGTCAGTTGGAGTCAGAAAAGGCTAAAGCCAGGGGTTTGGAGTTGCAGCTGCAACTTGCCAAAGATGATCTCCAAAAATTGGAGGCCGATAAAGTTGTTCTTGAAAAGGAGAAAGGTGACTTAGTTCAGGCTGCTGCCCTTGCAGAGGAGTCTCAACGGCGGTCCTATGAGGAAGGATATGACGCCGGTTATTTAAAGCGTCAAGAGGAGTTGATGGCGTTTGCTGGCAACTTGACTCCTCGGCGGACTGTTTCTAGTAGTCGACCTCCTGACCGTTCTTCTCAGTGATCTTTGTTCGACCTGGCATGGCAGTCCTTGGACTGTCTATTTTTTTTTTTTTTTTTTTTTTTTTTTTGACTGCCCAGCTTTTGTGCATTTGTTTGGGCTGAAATTTTTGTAATGGGAGGAGTAGAAATTTGGAAATTATGACTTTTTTGTAGGCAGATCATTGTCCTGATTAATTTTCTTCTCCTTGTTATGCACATTTTGCCTTTATGCATAAATATAATCATCATGAAATAATCAGAATTGTTTAGCATACGTATCTGAAATTGATCTTTGCGGAGAATATTTAGGATAGAGAAAAGCTAGCTTGATCTTGATGTTTGCTCTGCAAATCAAATCTCTGTTGATCAACCCAGTATAGTCCCTTGGGTTATATTCAAAATTATGTTTGCGCATAATCATGTACATAGTAGGTTTATTCGTATTGGATAGTCGATTGAATTGCTGTTAGAGAACGTTCAGCATTTTGGTCGATGTTCAATCCATGCCTTGTAAAATTGTCCTTTTGTGACACAAACTTTTATATAAGGAGGCTTTGTATACCTTTTGTTGAACTCTTCTTTTCTTTTCATAAGACTAAGAGAAAATAACCCTTTCAGTATCCCCAAAGCTTTATGTTTCTCATTATCAACTTCGAACTACTTGTTCTTCAACCAATGTTTCGTTTATAGCATATCTTTGATATGGGAGGAATTGGAAATTGTAGAAGTCTTAGTCAGATCTGATCTATTCAGACCTCCTTAAGCAATTCTCTGGTATGTTAGGCAGTTACGTCCTTGCTGTTTTGAATAAGGAGGACTATTCTCCTGATTTCTATATCAGATATCTTGGATTCCAGAGGAGTTCCTGTATGTCTTAGTCAATGGTCATCCATATGATGTATGAGGCAGTGACATCCCTCGTATGGTGAAGGGTTTGGTCTTTTTATCTTTTATCGAGCAACTGTCCTTTTCGCTGCGACTTTAAAGCTTGTATGACCTCGTTTGTGGATTCTAGCGTTTTAAGCCATCGACCATGAAGTAGGATTGTGCCGGTATGTCTAATCCAAAGCTTTTTTAGGTTTGATCATTTCGATCTATGGCCTCTTTTGTTATCGACTAGTTGAGGCGATTAGATAGTGCCGTTCCAACTTACTAGCATTTATTGCGGGGAGTCAAGGGGTCGTATCTGTGTCCGTTGATCAAATGCTTTTTCAGCCGTTGGATTGTTTGAGTCTATCCCTATAAATAAGGAGACGGTTTGCATATTTCCTTTGCAATTTCCCAAAGAGAATGGAGATCTCAACTTCTTTGGATTTCATTCTGCCCTCAGATCCCATAATATTCAAAAAGTCACATTATCGTGATTCACTCTGTAATAACTTGGTGTTCATCTACCTTGTACTGACGGGTCCCATGTCAGCCCTTCCTTGTACTAACGGGTCCCATGAGGCCTCAGCTTTAGTTTTCATCAATTAGAGGTTCGTGGTTTCCGTTTGCACATGGGGGGTTCATACTTGCCAGTCACCCTCGCTCTTGGATGTTACCTCCGGAGTGATAGACCGCCGGGGTGGCTGGTAAACTTACCGTTTCACGACGGTCCCGAAGAGATGCTGCTCGAGAGTAAAATGTTTTATAGATAAAGTAAAAGCAGTATCTTCTTACGGGTGAGTGAGCATTGCTAGTTATCTGGCTGGTAATGTTCATTTCATCTGGAAGAACATTTGATCTTCAGAGCCTAGCCACCGAACTAAAGAAGTCGACCATCGTGAGCAGCATGCTTCTTAGGTCGCATATTATAATCGATGAGGTACTAGGGGGGAGATTGGTGTTTCCGTGGACATTGTCGTGAAGATAATCGATCCCATAGGATCAATTTAAGTAGATCATTGTAACGATCTTTAGGTAGCAAGCAGATCTTTGTAACGTAGTATATTTGTATGTAATTGATTTGATGAATAAAATATTACTTTATTTCTTGCATCTTCTTTGTCGTTGAAAATTCTATTTACGAGGATTATTTTCCGAGCAGAAGAATTCATACTTGATTTATCTTTCAAAACTTTAGGAGTATCAACGGATCTTTTTTAGATCGTTAGGAATATATTGAGGAGTTTTTATTGAGCGGATCAATGTATACTCGACTCGTTTGTAATTACACTTAGGTTTTTAACCCAAAAGTCCTTTAATCATTGAAAACATATCGAGGAGTTTTTATCGAGCTTATCGATGTTTACTCAACTCGTTTTATCTAGACTTAGGTTTTTAATACCAAAAAGTCTTTTATCGTTGAATGGATATCGAGGAGTTTTTATCGAGCGGATCGATGTTTACTTTACTCGTTTTATTTAGACTTAGGTTTTAATACCACAAAGTCTTTTTCTCGTTTGTAAATAGTTCGAGGAGTGTTTATCGAGCGGATCGATGTTTACTTTACTCGTTTTATTTAGACTTAGGTTTTAATACCACAAAGTCTTTTTCTCGTTTGTAAATAGTTCGAGGAGTGTTTATCGAGCGGATCGATGTTTACTCGACTCGTTTATAATTTAGACTTAGGTTTTTAATACCAAAAAGTCGTTGTGAATAGTTCGAGGAGTGTTTATCGAGCGGATCGATGTTTACTCGACTCGTTTATAATTTAGACTTAGGTTTTTAATACCAAAAAGTCGTTGTAAATAGTTCGAGGAGTGTTTATCGAGCGGATCGATGTTTACTCGACTCGTTTATAATTTAGACTTAGGTTTTTAATACCAAAAAGTCTTTTTCTTGTTGTAAGTATGGGCGAGGAGTTTGTATTGAGCGGATCAACGTATACTCGACTCGTTTTTTAATTTATCGAGGAGTTTTTATCGAGCGGATCGATGTTTACTCGACTCTTTTTAATTAGACTTAGGTTTTTAACCCAAAAAGTCTTTTCGATCGTTGAAGATATATCGAGGAGTGTTTATTGAGCGGATCAATGTATACTCGACTCGGTTTGTTCTTAATTTTCATCAATATGATAGTGTAATTCCGAGGAGCGTTAACCGAAATAATCGATGTATATAGAACGCTAAAACTCTTTACTAATTGAACTTGTAGGCTAAGGCCTTTGTTACAAGGATTAAAACTTGATAAAGTAAAAGAATGCAGTATAATCTGCTAAAATTTATTTACCATAGTATTTCCTAAGGTTGACCGCATTCCAGGTTCTTGGTAAGGCTGTTCCATCCAAGTGTGCAATTTTGTATGAACCTTTCTTTCCTACGCCAATGACGATGTAAGGTCCATCCCAATTTTGTTGTAACTTTCCCATGTGCTTGGATACTTCTACCTTTTTCAAGACCAAGTCTCCTTCTTTGAAAGTTCGGATGCGTACTTTTTGATTGTATGCTTTCTCCATATTTGCTTTAGTGACTTGTAGGCGTACAACAGCTTTATCTCTTAAAGCTTCTGTTAAATCAATGTCATTTTCTCTCGCCTTTTCATTTTCTTGATCGTCGAACATCTCTATTCTTGGCGTTGGGATTAAGGTTTCAACAGGAATAACAGCCTCCGACCCATACACCAAGCTGAATGGGGTTTCCCCGGTTGAGCTTCTTACTGTAGTTCGATTAGCCCATAGCACTCCTGGAAGTTCATCGAGCCATTTTCCTTTGGCCGAACCTAATCTTTTTTCCAAAGATTTTATTATTTCTCGGTTCGCTACTTCGGTTTGTCCGTTCGCTCTTGGATGTCCGACCGAAGTGAAATTTTGTTGAATTCCCAGTTTCGAACACCATTCTATTACTTGTTTTCCCGCGAATTGGGTTCCATTATCTGAAATTAGGATCCTCGGGATGCCAAATCGGCAAACTATGAACTTCCATAGGAAGTTGATTACTTGGAATTGAGTTATTCGTGCGAGTGCGATGCATTCTATCCATTTGCTAAAATATTCTACAGCGATCAGGACGTAAGCTTTTTTGGATCTGGCCGCTGGGAAAGGCCCCACAATGTCCATTCCCCATTGATCGAAGGGCCAACATACTGGAATTGGATGCATGTTTTCTGCTGGTCGATGACATATGTTAGCATGGATCTGGCAGTGATGACATTCTTGGACATATAGAGTGGCATCTTTATTGATGGTAGGCCAATAGTAACCAGTCCTGAGACATTTTAAGGCCAATGCCCTTGATCCGCTGTGATTTCCTGCGTCTCCTTCATGTATTTCTCGCAGTATATCGGCGGTTTGTGATTCAGGGATGCATTTCAGGAGAATTCCTGATACTGACCTTCGGTAGAGTTTTCCTTCTACAAGCGTATACTTTGGGGCTCGATATTTTATTTTCCGAGCTGCATTCTGATCAGATGGTAGTTTTCCTTCTCGAAGATAGTCTATCATTGGGGTCATCCAGTTTTCTTCGACTTCATCTATTTCCATTATATCGACTGCCGGTGTTTCATCGATATCGACTGCCGGTGTAGAAGATATCAACCAATTGATCACCCGTTCGGTCTTTCCGTCGTGGGATCCTGTGAACTTAGATAGTTGATCGGCCCATTTGTTTTCCGAACGTGGGATGTTCTGTATGTCGAAATTTTCAAACTTCTCAGCTAGTGTTTTTACATTGGCGAGGTATTTTACCATATTGAATTCCTTAGCTTCGTATAGGCCTCTTATTTGTCTTTGTACTAACTCTGAGTCGGTTAACACTTTAAGCCTTTTTATGTTAGCTTTGATCGCCATTTCCATTCCTGCGATTAACGCTTCATATTCAGCTTCATTGTTTGTTACAACGAAGTCCAATGTTATCGCGTAATTCAAATCTTCCTTATTCGGTCCGGTGAAGTTGATTCCGGCGCCTCCTCCTTCTCGGCATGAAGCACCATCGACATGCATTAACCAAGTTTGATCTTCTATGATCAAGACATCGTCGTTGAGGCTGCTCGATGATTCAGTAGCCTGTGTTGGTGTTTCTAATATAAAATCGGCCAACACTTGGGCCTTGATGGCAATCCTTGGTTTGTAGTCTACTTCGAACTGGCTGAGTTCGATGGCCCATTTGATCAATCTTCCGGAGGCTTCTGGTTTTGCTAGAACTTGCCTTAGCGGCTGATTCGTCAAAACGATGATTTTGTAAGTTAAGAAGTAGGGTCGGAGTTTTCGTGCGGCCACTACTAAGGCCAGCGTGAATTTTTCTATTTCCAAGTAATTCTTCTCCGCCCCTTGTAATAATTTGCTGAGATAATAGACGGGCTTATGCTCGGAGCCCTCTATCTTAATTAGTACTGAACTAATGGCCGTATCGGAGATGGAGATGTAGATGTACAACGGTTCCCCTTCCGTCGGTTTAGCTAACATCGGAGGCGTTGTCAAATATTCTTTGAGTTGTTCGAAGGCTCGTTCACATTCTTCGGTCCAAGCGAATTTTTTCGCTTTTCGAAGTGTTTGGAAAAAGGGCAAGCTTCTGTCCGCAGATTTTGATATGAATCTATTCAATGCTACGATTTTCCCAACTAAGCTTTGTACTTGAGAGATGGTCTTGGGAGGTTTCATTTCAGTTATGGCTCGAATTTTTTCTGGGTTGGCTTCTATACCTCGCTGGTGTACCAAGTATCCTAAAGTTTTTCCTGACTTAACACCGAAGGTTCATTTTGCAGGGTTCAACTTCATACGGTATTTTCTTAAGATTTGGAAACATCGATCTAGATGTTTTATGTGATCTGCTTCATTCATACTTTTGACTAACATGTCGTCTACATAGACTTCCATTATTTCTCCGATTAATTCCTTGAACATTAGGTTTACTAACCTTTGGTAAGTAGCGCCGGCATTCCTCAATCCGAATGGCATTACAATAAAACAGTATACTCCCTGTTCGGTTATGAACGCGGTCTTCTCTTGATCCCGCTCGTCCATGTATATTTGGTAAAACCCTTGGAAGGCGTCCATCATGCTGAATATCGCGAAGCCAGCAGTCGAGTCGACCAATAAGTCAATCCTTGGGAGAGGGTATGGGTCGCGTGGACATAATTTGTTAAGGTCGGTGAAATCATTACACATTCTCCATTTGTTGTCCTTTTTATCCCCTTTTGCTACTAGTACAACATTACATAGCCATTCCGAGAAATGTATTTCTCGGATTTGTTTTGCTTCAAGCAGTCTCTCTACTTCGGCTTTGATAATTTTATCTTTTACCGGTCCATGATTTCTTTTCTTCTGTCTGGCGGGTTTCGCCGAAGGGTCGATTTTTAGGGTATGCTTGATTATCCTAGGATCAATTCCTTCAATCTCATTCGCGCTCCAGGCGAAGGCGTCAACATTATTTCTTAGGAATTCGATTAACATTATTTCTCCTTCTTTGCTCAATTCTGTACCTATTCTTGTCGTTTTGGACGAGTCGCCTTTTACTAGAATTATATCTTTATGTTCTGGGGGTTTCAAGGATAAGTCTAGCGGTTCTTTCCCCTTTTTATCTAAACGATCAGTAATAGGAATTTCAACCTCATTTCTAATGAGATCGTCTTCGATCTTTCTCTTGCTCGGAGTAATTGACTTAGGGTGTTCTTTCAAAGTTAACGATGTGCTGTAGCAATTCCACGCCATACAGTGGTCGTTCGTTATTTCTCCGATGCCCATATCGGTCGGAAACTTTTATCTTCTGATGATAGGTAGAGACTACAGCTCGGAAAAGGTTAAGGGCTGGTCGCCCTAATATAGCGTTATAAGCGAAGGGTGTTTCCACTACTAGGAATTTTACTAACTTCACTGTCCTAAGTGGTTTCTTTCCAAGTGACACACTTAAAGATATTGTTCCGCTGGGGATAATCTCGGACCCTCCAAAGCCTACTAATGGCGTAGCTACTTTTTGTAGGTTTATTTGTCCCAAGTTCATTTGGGCTAAAACCTCCCGGGAGATGATATTTGCTAAGCTTCCATTATCGATTAGGATTCTTCTTACATTATAATTCGCTATCTCTAATGATACTACCATAGGAAAATCGGGGTTATCCTCTTTTGTGTCCCAAATGATGTTTTTAGGTACTTCGCCTTCGTTAAAGCTGATCGGCTGGTGATTTGTCGGCCTGTTTTCCAGAGTCCATATTTCTTTTGGATATTTAGAATTTCGAATTATGGATCGGGCTGTCCTTCGTCGTGCGTTACGACTATCTCCACCCGCGGGTCCCCCGGATATTGTATGGATAGTCCCATTGATCTGGTCCTGATTTAACTCCTGAGTAGGTCGACGTTCAGGCGACCTTCGATGAGAACTTCTCCTTCGATTACCGTTCCGAGGGCTTCTACTTCTTTCCCTTTTGCGATTATCTCGGTCTATGTATTCGTCTAGTTTTCCCTGCTCGATCAGTTTTTCGATTTCTCTCTTAAGGTGAAAACAATTTTCCGTTAGATGCCCATGTGCCCTGTGGTACTTACAGTATTGATCATAGTTTCTAGACCCCGGTCTGGGCTGAGCGATTTTCCTTGCCTCGAGAATCCAGTTATTTCTTTCTAGGACTTCCAATATTTCTTCCATTGGAGCATTTAACCTTGGGTGTTCTACTTGATTCACCCTGCTTCTGATTGGTTGCTCAGGGTATCTTGGTCTTTGGTAGTAATTAGGTTGTCTTTCTTGATCGGCTTTGCTGTATTCCAGTCGCTGGAAAACGTTACCTCTCCTGGAAGATCGCTCATAGTCTAAGGGTCTTTGAGTAGGAATCTTATCATGCCGCTTGGAGCCTGAAGCTGTGAATTTATTTTTGTTTTTATCCTTAAAGGAATTCATCTCTTCTTGGGTCATATACTTAGACGCCAAGCTCATGATGTCGGCGAACGTTCTTGGTTGTTTTCGACTGAGGGCATTTCCGAACTGCCTGTTTTTAGTGAGATCGAAGAGGATAGAAATTATGTAATCAATATTTGGAGAATCGATTTTGAGTAGTTCTACGTTGAATCTGGCCAACCAGTTTCTTAGGGATTCTCCTTCTTGTTGATGTATGGTTCCTAGGTAGCTCATCGGGAGTTTTTGCCTCTTCTGACTGGCAAACTGCTGCGTCAATTTATTGCATAATTCCCGGAAACTGAATATGGAGTTGGCAGGTTGTTTTGCGAACCAATCCAACGCTAGGCCCTCGAATGTGGTCACCATTAACTTGGCGGTGAATTCGGCAGAGTGGGCATATAAATTCATTATGTTAGTGAAGCTAAAAATATAATCATCCGGGTCGGTGGTTCCGTCATATCGGGGTAGTCTACCCGGGACCTGTCCAATGGATTGCGCTTCTTTTATTTCTCTGCAGAAGGGAGAACATGCTGCAAGGCTTTCCTGGAGTTCCGCGGTTCGGGTCCACGGGTTTTGAACAGATCGTAGGCGTTGCTCCAGTCGTTCCTGTACTATTCTTTCGATTTCTCTTTCCGAGAATCGAGTCGCTCGTGGTCGATCTGGGATAGCATCATCTATGTCATCCTCGATAGGGATTATTGTTCGTTCCTTCGATCCGCTGCGATCCGCCTGTGGCCTTCTTCGACCTGGTTTTCTTCGGGGACGGTTATCGGCGGGTTTAGAATTGTCCTGCTGTGGGCTGCGTAACGAGCGTCGCTCACTTGCTGGGCTGTCCGCTTGTTGAGAGGTTTGTTTGTTTGGCCCTGGCATTCCTGGTGCAGGAGTTGTCCTGGGAGCCGTAGCGTTTCGAGGAATTTGGTCTAAAACTAGCAATTCTTCTGGAGAGAGTGATTTGAAGAGCATTGCTATTTGTCTCAGTTTTTCCTGAGCGCCTGGGAGAGGAACGGGTATTTCGGGGACTTCCGGTTCTTCCTGTATTGCACCGGTAAGACCTCCTTGGTGTTCCTGCTGACGAGAACGGGTATCTGGGAGATTTTCATTGGTGTTGGGAATGTTGTTATCGTTGTTGTCTTGTGGATCTTCGGATGTGTTGTGGCCGGTGGTTGTATTACTTCTCGCTCCAATGCGAGCGCTTTTCCTTGGGCGAGCCATGTGTCGATCGAATAATTAACGTAGCCCCACGGTGGGCGCCAACTGATTTAACCGGATTTCGTTAGGTTATTCAATTATCAGTGAATTTGTGATATCGGGGGTTTTCGATATTTATATATATTATTTAGGGCTCTGTTACTTTATTCCGGATGGATCGGTTACAAAGAAAAGCAATATTCAAGAACAAGAAGTAAAACCACAAAACAAAGCTTAGAAACACACCGATATGAAGGTAAAAAGCTCAGTAATAATATTGAATATTATTAAGTTGTGCTGTTGTAAGCAGTGTTAAATCCTGTATTCTTAGAGTTCAGGAATTTCGTAGTTGTCTAATACAATGATTAACTAGGTATTTATATAATGTTAAACCTAGCGTTACAAGGAAACATAGTCCTAATAGGACTCGGCCCAAATATCCTTTTTGAGTCCGGAGTATAATCTTATATCGAAGAGAGCTGCACTTGGCCGGGTCGGTAAGATGATCCCGATCTGTTTGAATTGGTCGAATCAATCTTATCTTCTTCATTCGATCCGAGTAGTATATAGGGCGCGAAATAGCCCCCATCAAGAGGTCCATTTATGGACTGAAGCAAGCTTCCCGAAGTTGGAACATTCGTTTCGATGAAACAATCCAAACTTTTGGATTCATCAAAAACGTGTTCGAACCTTGCGTGTACAAGAAGGTCAGTGGGAGTACAGTTGAATTTTTGTGCTTTATGTTGATGACATTCTTCTCATTGGGAACAAATGTGAAAGTGTTGTCCGAAACTAAAGCATGGTTATCTACACAATTCTCGATGAAGGATTTGGGAGAAGCATCCTTTGTACTAGGTACAAGGATCTACCGAGATAGATCAAAAGGACTGCTGGGCCTCTCCCAATCCCAGTACATAGATAAAATCTTGAAAAGATTTAGCATGGAAGAATCCAAGAGAGGATTGCTTCCAATGAGACATGGAATTGCACTCTCTAAGTCTATGGCCCCAAAGACCCCTGAAGAGAGAAGCAATATGTCTCAAGTACCATATGCATCAGCAATAGGAAGCATAATGTATGGTACGTTATGTACGAGACCAGACGTAGCATACGCTTTAAGCGTTACAAGTCGCTACCAGTCTGATCCAGGTGAGCAGCACTGGATAGCCGTAAAGGCAATTCTGAAGTACCTGAGAAGGACTAAGGAATTGTTCTTGGTGTACGGTGGAGGAGAATTGAAATTGGAAGGCTATACTGATTCTAGCTTCCAATGTAATGTGGACGACTTCAAGTCGACATCTGGATACGTGTTCTGCCAAAATAGTGGTGCGGTAAGCTGGAAGAGCTCCAAGCAAAACACTACCGCAGATTCAACCACCGAGACAGAATACATTGCCGCGAGTGAAGCAGCAAAGGAAGGTGTTTGGATGAAAAACTTCATCCAGGAATTGGATGTGATACCTAGCATTGTCGAGCCATTACTATCTTCTGTGATAATAATGGAGCTATCTCGCAAGCGAAGGAGTCGAGATCTCATCAGAATCCAAGCACGAACTAAGACGATACCATTTGATATTTATATCATTGGTAGAGGAGACATAAAGATGGAACGTGTCACCTCAAGGGATAATACGACGGACCCGCTGTCTAAGCCATTGCCTCAAAGGCATCCGAAAACATCTGTCTAAGATGGGAATCAGAAGTATGAAAAGTTGGCTTTAGTACAAGTGGGAGATTGATAGAATAGTGTCCTGCAAGCCAACTATTTGGCTGCATTTAATTGAAAGGACCATTCAATTGGATTAATAAATGCATTTTATTATTATATGGTCATCTTTATCTTATGTAATAATTATCTACGCATAAGGATAGAAGTCCTTAGATCACAGGGCTATGGGACAACCCGTGGACTGATCTCCAAGGCCGTGATCTAGAATACATTCAAGAGTCGTAGAATCCAATCGAGATAGGACATCATTGGATTCGGTTAGACTCTCACTATTGTGTATACTCCGATGAACTGGAGAACGCTGGGGTCCACGAGCGTGACTGGGATAGTCGATACACATAAGTGAGTGGCTTGCTGGGATGGCAAGCGTACTGAATACCCCAATTAGGAAATAACTCACCATGGAAGCGGTAGTCGCATATCGGGGTTGAAGTTATTCCAATTTACAATAGTATACGAGGAACGATCCCTAACTACTTGAGATGATAGGGTTTATCTGGTGCGAGAACGTCTATGCTTTGATATGAGTCCCGACGGACTGGAGATCGCCAGAAAGTCTTTGTGGACTCATATTGGGTATAGAGGAACTCGTATGCAGATTCATATCATCAACAAAGGATCCATTGACCCGACTTGATAGGTTGGGAAATTCTCCTATGGATTTCTGTGAGAAATTAATTCTGGTAAAATCCTCGGCCGAGGTATCTGACGGCTTTATGTAAGTAGCTCATAAAGGTTAAGTCAAAGAGAATTATTTCGAGACCAGAATGCATAAGGTCAAGACAAAAGAAAAAGGGAAACCGATGAAAGACCATACCCTTAAGTCTCGACTGGGAGATTGATCGATGGAGAGATTATGTCGTATATGGAAATTGTAAATGATAAAAGGTTCACTGAATTAATTCACCAGTGATTGGGCTCCATGGGCTTGTGGCTGGACATCGACCGTGGAGTGTGGGAGAATTCCCAAATTGGCAGGGGTGCTAATTTTGGAATGATTAATCGACAGAGTGTTCGATTGATTTAGAGTAAGTCTTACTCGAATAATTAAATAATATTTAATTATAACCCACGGCCAATTATGTGGTGAACCTACGGGGGCATACACAATACACATGAAGCGAAAGCAAGGAAATAAGAACGACCGAGTCGACTGGGTCGACTGGGTGAATAATCGACTGGGTCGATTATTATGGGTGGGTCGACTGGGTCGACCCAATTGGAACAAATGGGATCCAATTGGAATTGGATCAGGATCATAAATTAATTTGGAATTTAATTTATGGATTAATTAATTAAGTTGGATTTAATTAATTAGAAGGAATTTTAATTAAATGGACTTAGAGTCTGATTTAATTAAATGGGAGATTAAGTTAATTAATTGGGCTATTTAATTGGGAGATTAAATAAAGTCTGGTCAAATTAATTAACTGGGCCATGAATTAATTAGGAGACTTGGTCTTCTAATTAAAGAGGGTCATGGCCCATGTAGGAGAGAAGAGCCCTAGTCCTAATAGGACTAGGTTAGGGAGATAACTATAAGTAGCCTTCTTGTAGTTATTTTTCACATAACTCCATAAGCAAAAATTGAGCAATAGCAAAATTTTCTCTCCCTCTCCCAAGCTATAATCGACCGAACCCTGTCTTCCACTTGGAAGAATTTTCGTTTTCGATTCATGTTCCAAAATCGTTCCTATATCCTAGATCATAATACATCTTGTGTTCTAGCTGATCAAGATTTATTATTTTCGTGTAATTGTGGTGTATCAACCCGTAGAGGTGCAACACGTGGGGCGCTCCTGAGAAGCTTGGATCGATTTCTGCTGGAGAAGAATTCAGAGCTCGTTTTGCTAGCCGAGGATTTGCAAGGAGATAGGTATAACGTGCAAACTTATACTATCGTTTTTATTTATATTCATATATATACAACAAGAGAATATCCTGGCAAGATTCCGTAAGAGGTCCTAAAATTTTTATATTCCGCTGTGCCTAGGGCTGTTTATCTTACCGAATCCCAACATTTCGGTCACTTATTTTAGCTTATATTGAGACGTCGTTTTACGGGGGTTCGATTTTCGAGATCCTATAATTTTCATTTTTCCGAGATTTAAAGATCCGGGAACTCAAATAAAAACATATTAAGCCCTTAGTAGTCATTTTATTTATTTTTCGGTCACTTATTTTCGCTTATTTTGAGACGTCCTTTTTCAGGAGCTCGATTTTCGAGACCCTAAAAATTTGCTTTTTTTCAAGAGTTAAAGCTTTGGGAATTCAAATAATAACTTATTAAGCACTTAAGAGTCATTTTATTTGCTTTTCGGTCACTTATTTTAGCCTATCTTGAGACGACGTTTTTTCTGTGGCTCGAATTTCGAGACCCCAAAAATTTCATTTTTTCGAGATTTAAAGCTTCGGGAACTCAAATAATAACATATTTAGCCCTTAGGAGTCATTTGATTTGCTTTTCGGTCACTTATTTTCGCTTATTTTGAGACGTCCTTTTTCAGGAGCTCGATTTTCGAGACCCTAAAAATTTGCTTTTTTTCAAGACTTAAAGCTTTGGGAATTCAAATAATAACTTATTAAGCACTTAAGAGTCATTTTATTTGTTTTTCGGTCACTTATTTTAGCTTATTTTGAGACGACGTTTTTCATTGGCTCGAATTTCGAATTTCGAGACCCCAAAAATTTCATTTTTTCGAGATTTAAAGCTTCGGGAACTCAAATAATAACATATTTAGCCCTTAGGAGTCATTTGATTTGCTTTTCGGTCACTTATTTTAGCTTATTTTGAGACGTCGTTTTTCGGGGGCTTGATTTTCGAGTTCTTAAAATTTTCATTTTTTCGAGATTTTAAGCTCCGAAAACTCAAATAATAACAAATTTAGCCCTTAGGAGTCATTTGATTTGCTTTTCCGTCACTTATTTTAGTTTATTTAGAGACGTCGTTTTTCGGGGGCTTGATTTTCGAGATCTTAAAATTTTCATTTTTTCGAGATTTAAAGCTCCGGGAACTCAAATAATAACATATTAAGCACTTAAGAGTCATTTTATTTGTTTTTCGATCACTTATTTTAGCTTATTCTGAGACGTCGTTTCTCGTGGGCTCGATTTTTGAGATCTTAAAATTTTCATTTTTTCGAGATTTAAATCTCCGGGAACTCAAATAATAACATATTTAGCCCTTAGGAGTCATTTTATTTGTTTTCCGGTCACTTATTTTCGCTTATTTTGAGACGTCCTTTTCCAGGAGCTGGATTTTCGAGACCCTAAAAATTTGCTTTTTGGGAATTCAAATAATAACTTATTAAGCACTTAAGAGTCATTTTATTTGTTTTTCGGTCACTTATTTTAACTTATTTTGAGACGACGTTTTTCGGTGGCTCGAATTACGAGACCCTAAAAATTTCAATTTTTCGAGATTTAAAGCTTCGGGAACTCAAATAATAACATATTTAGCCCATAGGAGTCATTTGATTTGCTTTTCGGTCACTTATTTTCGATTATTTTGAGACGTCCTTTTTCAGGAGCTCGATTTTTCGAGACCCTAAAAATTTGCTTTTTTTCAAGACTTAAAGCTTTGGGAATTCAAATAATAACTTATTAAGCACTTAAGAGTCATTTTATTTGTTTTTCAGTCACTTATTTTAGCTTATTTTGAGACGACATTTTTCATTGGCTCGAATTTCGAATTTCGAGACTCAAAAAATTTCATTTTTTCGAGATTTAAAGCTTCGGGAACTCAAATAATAACATATTTAGCCCTTAGGAGTCAATTGATTTGCTTTTCGGTCACTTATTTTAGCTTATTTTGAGACGTCGTTTTTCGGGGGCTTGATTTTGGAGATCTTAAAATTTTCATTTTTTCGAGATTTAAAGCTTCGGGAACTCAAATAATAACATATTTAGCCCGTAGGAGTCATTTGATTTGCTTTTCGGTCACTTATTTTAGCTTATTTTGAGACGTCGTTTTTCGGGGGCTTGATTTTCGAGATCTTAAAATTTTTATTATTTCGAGATTTTAAGCTCCGAAAACTCAAATAATAACAAATTTAGCCCTTAGGAGTCATTTGATTTGCTTTTCCGTCACTTATTTTAGCTTATTTAGAGACGTCGTTTTTCGGGGGGCTTGATTTTCGAGATCTTAAAATATTCATTTTTTCGAGATTTAAAGCTCCGGGCACTCAAATAATAACATATTAAGCACTTAAGAGTCATTTTATTTGTTTTTCGATCACTTATTTTAGCTTATTCTGAGACGTCGTTTCTCGGGGGCTCGATTTTTGAGATCTTAAAATTTTCATTTTTTCGAGATTAAAATCTCCGGGAACTCAAATAATAACATATTTAGCCATTACGAGTCATTTTATTAGTTTTCCGGTCACTTATTTTCGCTTATTTTGAGACGTCCTTTTTCAGGAGCTCGATTTTCGAGACCCTAAAAATTTGCTTTTTGGGAATTCAAATAATAACTTATTAAGCACTTAAGAGTCATTTTATTTGTTTTTCGTTCACTTATTTTAACTTATTTTGAGACGACGTTTTTTGGTGGCTCGAATTTCGAGACCCTAAAAATTTCATTTTTTCGAGATTTAAAGCTTCGGGAACTCAAATAATAACATATTTAGCCCTTAGGAGTCACTTGATTTGCTTTTCGGTCACTTATTTTCGCTTATTTTGAGACCTCCTTTTTCAAGAGCTCGATTTTCGAGACCCTAAAAATTTGCATTTTTTCAAGACTTAAAGCTTTGGGAATTCAAATAATAACTTATTAAGCACTTAAGAGTCATTTTATTTGTTTTTCGGTCAATTATTTTAGCTTATTTTGAGACGACGTTTTTCGTTGGCTCGAATTTCGAGACCCCAAAAATTTCATTTTTTCGAGATTTAAAGCTTCGGGAACTCAAATAATAACATATTTAGCCCTTAGGAGTCATTTGATTTGCTTTTCGGTCACTTATTTTAGCTTATTTTGAGACGTCGTTTTTCGGGGGCTTGATTTTCGAGATCTTAAAATTTTCATTTTTTCGAGATTTTAAGCTCCGAAAACTCAAATAATAACAAATTTAGCCCTTAGGAGTCATTTGATTTGCTTTTCCGTCACTTATTTTAGCTTATTTAGAGACGTCGTTTTTCGGGGGCTTGATTTTCGAGATCTTAAAATTTTCATTTTTTCGAGATTTAAAGCTCCGGGAACTCAAATAATAACATATTAAGCACTTAAGAGTCATTTTATTTGTTTTTCGATCACTTATTTTAGCTTATTCTGAGACGTCGTTTCTCGGGGGCTCGATTTTTGAGATCTTAAAATTTTCATTTTTTCGAGATTTAAATCTCCGGGAACTCAAATAATAACATATTTAGCCCTTAGGAATCATTTTATTTGTTTTCCGGTCACTTATTTTCGCTTATTTTGAGACGTCCTTTTTCAGGAGCTGGATTTTCGAGACCCTAAAAATTTGCTTTTTGGGAATTCAAATAATAACTTATTAAGCACTTAAGAGTCATTTTATTTGTTTTTCGGTCACTTATTTTAACTTATTTTGAGACGTCGTTTTTCGGTGGCTCGAATTTCGAGACCCTAAAAATTTCAATTTTTCGAGATTTAAAGCTTCGGGAACTGAAATAATAACATATTTAGCCCTTAGGAGTCATTTGATTTGCTTTTCGGTCACTTATTTTGAGACGTCCTTTTTCAGGAGCTCGATTTTCGAGACCCTAAAAATTTGCTTTTTTTCAAGACTTAAAGCTTTGGGAATTCAAATAATAACTTATTAAGCACTTAAGAGTCATTTTATTTGTTTTTCAGTCACTTATTTTAGCTTATTTTGAGACGACGTTTTTCATTGGCTCGAATTTCGAATTTCGAGACTCAAAAAATTTCATTTTTTCGAGATTTAAAGCTTCGGGAACTCAAATAATAACATATTTAGCCCTTAGGAGTCAATTTATTTGCTTTTCGGTCACTTATTTTAGCTTATTTTGAGACGTCGTTTTTCGGGGGCTAGATTTTGGAGATCTTAAAATTTTCATTTTTTCGAGATTTAAAGCTTCGGGAACTCAAATAATAACATATTTAGCCCGTAGGAGTCAATTGATTTGCTTTTCGGTCACTTATTTTAGCTTATTTTGAGACGTCGTTTTTCGGGGGCTTGATTTTGGAGATCTTAAAATTTTCATTTTTTCGAGATTTAAAGCTTCGGGAACTCAAATAATAACATATTTAGCCCGTAGGAGTCATTTGATTTGCTTTTCGGTCACTTATTTTAGCTTATTTTGAGACGTCGTTTTTCGGGGGCTTGATTTTCGAGATCTTAAAATTTTTATTATTTCGAGATTTTAAGCTCCGAAAACTCAAATAATAACAAATTTAGCCCTTAGGAGTCATTGGATTTGCTTTTCCGTCACTTATTTTAGCTTATTTAGAGACGTCGTTTTTCGGGGGGCTTGATTTTCGAGATCTTAAAATTTTCATTTTTTCGAGATTTAAAGCTCCGGGCACTCAAATAATAACATATTAAGCACTTAAGAGTCATTTTATTTGTTTTTCGATCACTTATTTTAGCTTATTCTGAGACGTCGTTTCTCGGGGGCTCGATTTTTGAGATCTTAAAATTTTCATTTTTTCGAGATTAAAATCTCCGGGAACTCAAATAATAACATATTTAGCCCTTACGAGTCATTTTATTAGTTTTCCGGTCACTTATTTTCGCTTATTTTGAGACGTCCTTTTTCAGGAGCTCGATTTTCGAGACCCTAAAAATTTGCTTTTTGGGAATTCAAATAATAACTTATTAAGCACTTAAGAGTCATTTTATTTGTTTTTCGTTCACTTATTTTAACTTATTTTGAGACGACGTTTTTTGGTGGCTCGAATTTCGAGACCCTAAAAATTTCATTTTTTCGAGATTTAAAGCTTCGGGAACTCAAATAATAACATATTTAGCCCTTAGGAGTCATTTGATTTGCTTTTCGGTCACTTATTTTCGCTTATTTTGAGACCTCCTTTTTCAAGAGCTCGATTTTCGAGACCCTAAAAATTTGCATTTTTTCAAGACTTAAAGCTTTGGGAATTCAAATAATAACTTATTAAGCACTTAAGAGTCATTTTATTTGTTTTTCGGTCAATTATTTTAGCTTATTTTGAGACGACGTTTTTCGTTGGCTCGCATTTCGAGACCCCAAAAATTTCATTTTTTCGAGATTTAAAGCTTCGGGAACTCAAATAATAACATATTTAGCCCTTAGGAGTCATTTGATTTGCTTTTCGGTCACTTATTTTAGCTTATTTTGAGACGTCGTTTTTCGGGGGCTTGATTTTCGAGATCTTAAAATTTTCATTTTTTCGAGATTTTAAGCTCCGAAAACTCAAATAATAACAAATTTAGCCGTTAGGAGTCATTTGATTTGCTTTTCCGTCACTTATTTTAGCTTATTTAGAGACGTCGTTTTTCGGGGGCTTGATTTTCGAGATCTTAAAATTTTCATTTTTTCGAGATTTAAAGCTCCGGGAACTCAAATAATAACATATTAAGCACTTAAGAGTCATTTTATTTGTTTTTCGATCACTTATTTTAGCTTATTCTGAGACGTCGTTTCTCGGGGGCTCGATTTTTGAGATCTTAAAATTTTCATTTTTTCGAGATTTAAATCTCCGGGAACTCAAATAATAACATATTTAGCCCTTAGGAATCATTTTATTTGTTTTCCGGTCACTTATTTTCGCTTATTTTGAGACGTCCTTTTTCAGGAGCTGGATTTTCGAGACCCTAAAAATTTGCTTTTTGGGAATTCAAATAATAACTTATTAAGCACTTAAGAGTCATTTTATTTGTTTTTCGGTCACTTATTTTAACTTATTTTGAGACGACGTTTTTCGGTGGCTCGAATTTCGAGACCCTAAAAATTTCAATTTTTCGAGATTTAAAGCTTCGGGAACTCAAATAATAACATATTTAGCCCTTAGGAGTCATTTGATTTGCTTTTCGGTCACTTATTTTCGCTTATTTTGAGACGTCCTTTTTCAGGAGCTCGATTTTCGAGACCCTAAAAATTTGCTTTTTTTCAAGACTTAAAGCTTTGGGAATTCAAATAATAACTTATTAAGCACTTAAGAGTCATTTTATTTGTTTTTCAGTCACTTATTTTAGCTTATTTTGAGACGACGTTTTTCATTGGCTCGAATTTCGAATTTCGAGACTCAAAAAATTTCATTTTTTCGAGATTTAAAGCTTCGGGAACTCAAATAATAACATATTTAGCCCTTAGGAGTCAATTTATTTGCTTTTCGGTCACTTATTTTAGCTTATTTTGAGACGTCGTTTTTCGGGGGCTTGATTTTGGAGATCTTAAAATTTTCATTTTTTCGAGATTTAAAGCTTCGGGAACTCAAATAATAACATATTTAGCCCGTAGGAGTCAATTGACTTGCTTTTCGGTCACTTATTTTAGCTTATTTTGAGACGTCGTTTTTCGGGGGCTTGATTTTGGAGATCTTAAAATTTTCATTTTTTCGAGATTTAAAGCTTCGGGAACTCAAATAATAACATATTTAGCCCTTAGGAGTCATTTGATTTGCTTTTCGGTCACTTATTTTAGCTTATTTTGAGACGTCGTTTTTCGGGGGCTTGATTTTCGAGTTCTTAAAATTTTCATTTTTTCGAGATTTTAAGCTCCGAAAACTCAAATAATAACAAATTTAGCCCTTAGGAGTCATTTGATTTGCTTTTCCGTCACTTATTTTAGTTTATTTAGAGACGTCGTTTTTCGGGGGCTTGATTTTCGAGATCTTAAAATTTTCATTTTTTCGAGATTTAAAGCTCCGGGAACTCAAATAATAACATATTAAGCACTTAAGAGTCATTTTATTTGTTTTTCGATCACTTATTTTAGCTTATTCTGAGACGTCGTTTCTCGTGGGCTCGATTTTTGAGATCTTAAAATTTTCATTTTTTCGAGATTTAAATCTCCGGGAACTCAAATAATAACATATTTAGCCCTTAGGAGTCATTTTATTTGTTTTCCGGTCACTTATTTTCGCTTATTTTGAGACGTCCTTTTTCAGGAGCTGGATTTTCGAGACCCTAAAAATTTGCTTTTTGGGAATTCAAATAATAACTTATTAAGCACTTAAGAGTCATTTTATTTGTTTTTCGGTCACTTATTTTAACTTATTTTGAGACGACGTTTTTCGGTGGCTCGAATTTCGAGACCCTAAAAATTTCAATTTTTCGAGATTTAAAGCTTCGGGAACTCAAATAATAACATATTTAGCCCATAGGAGTCATTTGATTTGCTTTTCGGTCACTTATTTTCGCTTATTTATAGACGTCCTTTTTCAGGAGCTCGATTTTTCGAGACCCTAAAAATTTGCTTTTTTTCAAGACTTAAAGCTTTGGGAATTCAAATAATAACTTATTAAGCACTTAAGAGTCATTTTATTTGTTTTTCAGTCACTTATTTTAGCTTATTTTGAGACGACGTTTTTCATTGGCTCGAATTTCGAATTTCGAGACTCAAAAAATTTCATTTTTACGAGATTTAAAGCTTCGGGAACTCAAATAATAACATATTTAGCCCTTAGGAGTCAATTGATTTGCTTTTCGGTCACTTATTTTAGCTTATTTTGAGACGTCGTTTTTCGGGGGCTTGATTTTGGAGATCTTAAAATTTTCATTTTTTCGAGATTTAAAGCTTCGGGAACTCAAATAATAACATATTTAGCCCGTAGGAGTCATTTGATTTGCTTTTCGGTCACTTATTTTAGCTTATTTTGAGACGTCGTTTTTCGGGGGCTTAATTTTCGAGATCTTAAAATTTTTATTATTTCGAGATTTTAAGCTCCGAAAACTCAAATAATAACAAATTTAGCCCTTAGGAGTCATTTGATTTGCTTTTCCGTCACTTATTTTAGCTTATTTAGAGACGTCGTTTTTCGGGGGGCTTGATTTTCGAGATCTTAAAATTTTCATTTTTTCGAGATTTAAAGCTTCGGGAACTCAAATAATAACATATTTAGCCCTTAGGAGTCATTTGATTTGCTTTTCGGTCACTTATTTTAGCTTATTTTGAGACGTCGTTTTTCGGGGGCTTGATTTTCGAGTTCTTAAAATTTTCATTTTTTCGAGATTTTAAGCTCCGAAAACTCAAATAATAACAAATTTAGCCCTTAGGAGTCATTTGATTTGCTTTTCCGTCACTTATTTTAGTTTATTTAGAGACGTCGTTTTTCGGGGGCTTGATTTTCGAGATCTTAATATTTTCATTTTTTCGAGATTTAAAGCTCCGGGAACTCAAATAATAACATATTAAGCACTTAAGAGTCATTTTATTTGTTTTTCGATCACTTATTTTAGCTTATTCTGAGACGTCGTTTCTCGTGGGCTCGATTTTTGAGATCTTAAAATTTTCATTTTTTCGAGATTTAAATCTCCGGGAACTCAAATAATAACATATTTAGCCCTTAGGAGTCATTTTATTTGTTTTCCGGTCACTTATTTTCGCTTATTTTGAGACGTCCTTTTTCAGGAGCTGGATTTTCGAGACCCTAAAAATTTGCTTTTTGGGAATTCAAATAATAACTTATTAAGCACTTAAGAGTCATTTTATTTGTTTTTCGGTCACTTATTTTAACTTATTTTGAGACGACGTTTTTCGGTGGCTCGAATTTCGAGACCCTAAAAATTTCAATTTTTCAAGATTTAAAGCTTCGGGAACTCAAATAATAACATATTTAGCCCATAGGAGTCATTTGATTTGCTTTTCGGTCACTTATTTTCGCTTATTTATAGACGTCCTTTTTCAGGAGCTCGATTTTTCGAGACCCTAAAAATTTGCTTTTTTTCAAGACTTAAAGCTTTGGGAATTCAAATAATAACTTATTAAGCACTTAAGAGTCATTTTATTTGTTTTTCAGTCACTTATTTTAGCTTATTTTGAGACGACGTTTTTCATTGGCTCGAATTTCGAATTTCGAGACTCAAAAAATTTCTTTTTTTCGAGATTTAAAGCTTCGGGAACTCAAATAATAACATATTTAGCCCTTAGGAGTCAATTGATTTGCTTTTCGGTCACTTATTTTAGCTTATTTTGAGACGTCGTTTTTCGGGGGCTTGATTTTGGAGATCTTAAAATTTTCATTTTTTCGAGATTTAAAGCTTCGGGAACTCAAATAATAACATATTTAGCCCGTAGGAGTCATTTGATTTGCTTTTCGGTCACTTATTTTAGCTTATTTTGAGACGTCGTTTTTCGGGGGCTTGATTTTCGAGATCTTAAAATTTTTATTATTTCGAGATTTTAAGCTCCGAAAACTCAAATAATAACAAATTTAGCCCTTAGGAGTCATTTGATTTGCTTTTCCGTCACTTATTTTAGCTTATTTAGAGACGTCGTTTTTCGGGGGGCTTGATTTTCGAGATCTTAAAATTTTCATTTTTTCGAGATTTAAAGCTCCGGGCACTCAAATAATAACATATTAAGCACTTAAGAGTCATTTTATTTGTTTTTCGATCACTTATTTTAGCTTATTCTGAGACGTCGTTTCTCGGGGGCTCAATTTTTGAGATCTTAAAATTTTCATTTTTTCGAGATTAAAATCTCCGGGAACTCAAATAATAACATATTTAGCCCTTAGGAGTCATTTTATTAGTTTTCCGGTCACTTATTTTCGCTTATTTTGAGACGTCCTTTTTCAGGAGCTCGATTTTCGAGACCCTAAAAATTTGCTTTTTGGGAATTCAAATAATAACTTATTAAGCACTTAAGAGTCATTTTATTTGTTTTTCGGTCACTTATTTTAACTTATTTTGAGACGACGTTTTTTGGTGGCTCGAATTTCGAGACCCTAAAAATTTCATTTTTTCGAGATTTAAAGCTTCGGGAACTCAAATAATAACATATTTAGCCCTTAGGAGTCATTTGATTTGCTTTTCGGTCACTTATTTTCGCTTATTTTGAGACGTCCTTTTTCAGGAGCTCGATTTTCGAGACCCTAAAAATTTGCTTTTTTTCAAGACTTAAAGCTTTGGGAATTCAAATAATAACTTATTAAGCACTTAAGAGTCATTTTATTTGTTTTTCAGTCACTTATTTTAGCTTATTTTGAGACGACGTTTTTCGTTGGCTCGAATTTCGAATTTCGAGACTCAAAAAATTTCATTTTTTCGAGATTTAAAGCTTCGGGAACTCAAATAATAACATATTTAGCCCTTAGGAGTCAATTTATTTGCTTTTCGGTCACTTATTTTATCTTATTTTGAGACGTCGTTTTTCGGGGGCTTGATTTTGGAGATCTTAAAATTTTCATTTTTTCGAGATTTAAAGCTTCGGGAACTCAAATAATAACATATTTAGCCCGTAGGAGTCAATTGATTTGCTTTTCGGTCACTTATTTTAGCTTATTTTGAGACGTCGTTTTTCGGGGGCTTGATTTTGGAGATCTTAAAATTTTCATTTTTTCGAGATTTAAAGCTTCGGGAACTCAAATAATAACATATTTAGCCCTTAGGAGTCATTTGATTTGCTTTTCGGTCACTTATTTTAGCTTATTTTGAGACGTCGTTTTTCGGGGGCTTGATTTTCGAGTTCTTAAAATTTTCATTTTTTCGAGATTTTAAGCTCCGAAAACTCAAATAATAACAAATTTAGCCCTTAGGAGTCATTTGATTTGCTTTTCCGTCACTTATTTTAGTTTATTTAGAGACGTCGTTTTTCGGGGGCTTGATTTTCGAGATCTTAAAATTTTCATTTTTTCGAGATTTAAAGCTCCGGGAACTCAAATAATAACATATTAAGCACTTAAGAGTCATTTTATTTGTTTTTCGATCACTTATTTTAGCTTATTCTGAGACGTCGTTTCTCGTGGGCTCGATTTTTGAGATCTTAAAATTTTCATTTTTTCGAGATTTAAATCTCCGGGAACTCAAATAATAACATATTTAGCCCTTAGGAGTCATTTTATTTGTTTTCCGGTCACTTATTTTCGCTTATTTTGAGACGTCCTTTTTCAGGAGCTGGATTTTCGAGACCCTAAAAATTTGCTTTTTGGGAATTCAAATAATAACTTATTAAGCACTTAAGAGTCATTTTATTTGTTTTTCGGTCACTTATTTTAACTTATTTTGAGACGACGTTTTTCGGTGGCTCGAATTTCGAGACCCTAAAAATTTCAATTTTTCGAGATTTAAAGCTTCGGGAACTCAAATAATAACATATTTAGCCCATAGGAGTCATTTGATTTGCTTTTCGGTCACTTATTTTCGCTTATTTATAGACGTCCTTTTTCAGGAGCTCGATTTTTCGAGACCCTAAAAATTTGCTTTTTTTCAAGACTTAAAGCTTTGGGAATTCAAATAATAACTTATTAAGCACTTAAGAGTCATTTTATTTGTTTTTCAGTCACTTATTTTAGCTTATTTTGAGACGACGTTTTTCATTGGCTCGAATTTCGAATTTCGAGACTCAAAAAATTTCATTTTTTCGAGATTTAAAGCTTCGGGAACTCAAATAATAACATATTTAGCCCTTAGGAGTCAATTGATTTGCTTTTCGGTCACTTATTTTAGCTTATTTTGAGACGTCGTTTTTCGGGGGCTTGATTTTGGAGATCTTAAAATTTTCATTTTTTCGAGATTTAAAGCTTCGGGAACTCAAATAATAACATATTTAGCCCGTAGGAGTCATTTGATTTGCTTTTCGGTCACTTATTTTAGCTTATTTTGAGACGTCGTTTTTCGGGGGCTTGATTTTCGAGATCTTAAAATTTTTATTATTTCGAGATTTTAAGCTCCGAAAACTCAAATAATAACAAATTTAGCCCTTAGGAGTCATTTGATTTGCTTTTCCGTCACTTATTTTAGCTTATTTAGAGACGTCGTTTTTCGGGGGGCTTGATTTTCGAGATCTTAAAATTTTTATTTTTTCGAGATTTAAAGCTCCGGGCACTCAAATAATAACATATTAAGCACTTAAGAGTCATTTTATTTGTTTTTCGATCACTTATTTTAGCTTATTCTGAGACGTCGTTTCTCGGGGGCTCGATTTTTGAGATCTTAAAATTTTCATTTTTTCGAGATTAAAATCTCCGGGAACTCAAATAATAACATATTTAGCCCTTAGGAGTCATTTTATTAGTTTTCCGGTCACTTATTTTCGCTTATTTTGAGACGTCCTTTTTCAGGAGCTCGATTTTCGAGACCCTAAAAATTTGCTTTTTGGGAATTCAAATAATAACTTATTAAGCACTTAAGAGTCATTTTATTTGTTTTTCGGTCACTTATTTTAACTTATTTTGAGACGACGTTTTTTGGTGGCTCGAATTTCGAGACCCTAAAAATTTCATTTTTTCGAGATTTAAAGCTTCGGGAACTCAAATAATAACATATTTAGCCCTTAGGAGTCATTTGATTTGCTTTTCGGTCACTTATTTTCGCTTATTTTGAGACCTCCTTTTTCAAGAGCTCGATTTTCGAGACCCTAAAAATTTGCATTTTTTCAAGACTTAAAGCTTTGGGAATTCAAATAATAACTTATTAAGCACTTAAGAGTCATTTTATTTTTTTTTCGGTCAATTATTTTAGCTTATTTTGAGACGACGTTTTTCGTTGGCTCGAATTTCGAGACCCCAAAAATTTCATTTTTTCGAGATTTAAAGCTTCGGGAACTCAAATAATAACATATTTAGCCCTTAGGAGTCATTTGATTTGCTTTTCGGTCACTTATTTTAGCTTATTTTGAGACGTCGTTTTTCGGGGGCTTGATTTTCGAGATCTTAAAATTTTCATTTTTTCGAGATTTTAAGCTCCGAAAACTCAAATAATAACAAATTTAGCCCTTAGGAGTCATTTGATTTGCTTTTCCGTCACTTATTTTAGCTTATTTAGATACGTCGTTTTTCGGGGGCTTGATTTTCGAGATCTTAAAATTTTCATTTTTTCGAGATTTAAAGCTCCGGGAACTCAAATAATAACATATTAAGCACTTAAGAGTCATTTTATTTGTTTTTCGATCACTTATTTTAGCTTATTCTGAGACGTCGTTTCTCGGGGGCTCGATTTTTGAGATCTTAAAATTTTCATTTTTTCGAGATTAAAATCTCCGGGAACTCAAATAATAACATATTTAGCCCTTAGGAGTCATTTTATTAGTTTTCCGGTCACTTATTTTCGCTTATTTTGAGACGTCCTTTTTCAGGAGCTCGATTTTCGAGACCCTAAAAATTTGCTTTTTGGGAATTCAAATAATAACTTATTAAGCACTTAAGAGTCATTTTATTTGTTTTTCGATCACTTATTTTAGCTTATTCTGAGACGTCGTTTCTCGGGGGCTCGATTTTTGAGATCTTAAAATTTTCATTTTTTCGAGATTAAAATCTCCGGGAACTCAAATAATAACATATTTAGCCCTTAGGAGTCATTTTATTAGTTTTCCGGTCACTTATTTTCGCTTATTTTAAGACGTCCTTTTTCAGGAGCTCGATTTTCGAGACCCTAAAAATTTGCTTTTTGGGAATTCAAATAATAACTTATTAAGCACTTAAGAGTCATTTTATTTGTTTTTCGGTCACTTATTTTAACTTATTTTGAGACGACGTTTTTTGGTGGCTCGAATTTCGAGACCCTAAAAATTTCATTTTTTCGAGATTTAAAGCTTCGGGAACTCAAATAATAACATATTTAGCCCTTAGGAGTCATTTGATTTGCTTTTCGGTCACTTATTTTCGCTTATTTTGAGACCTCCTTTTTCAAGAGCTCGATTTTCGAGACCCTAAAAATTTGCATTTTTTCAAGACTTAAAGCTTTGGGAATTCAAATAATAACTTATTAAGCACTTAAGAGTCATTTTATTTTTTTTTCGGTCAATTATTTTAGCTTATTTTGAGACGACGTTTTTCGTTGGCTCGAATTTCGAGACCCCAAAAATTTCATTTTTTCGAGATTTAAAGCTTCGGGAACTCAAATAATAACATATTTAGCCCTTAGGAGTCATTTGATTTTCTTTTCGGTCACTTATTTTAGCTTATTTAGAGACGTCGTTTTTCGGGGGGCTTGATTTTCGAGATCTTAAAATTTTCATTTTTTCGAGATTTAAAGCTCCGGGCACTCAAATAATAACATATTAAGCACTTAAGAGTCATTTTATTTGTTTTTCGATCACTTATTTTAGCTTATTCTGAGACGTCGTTTCTCGGGGGCTCGATTTTTGAGATCTTAAAATTTTTATTTTTTCGAGATTAAAATCTCCGGGAACTCAAATAATAACATATTTAGCCCTTAGGAGTCATTTTATTAGTTTTCCGGTCACTTATTTTCGCTTATTTTGAGACGTCCTTTTTCAGGAGCTCGATTTTCGAGACCCTAAAAATTTGCTTTTTGGGAATTCAAATAATAACTTATTAAGCACTTAAGAGTCATTTTATTTGTTTTTCGGTCACTTATTTTAACTTATTTTGAGACGACGTTTTTTGGTGGCTCGAATTTTGAGACCCTAAAAATTTCATTTTTTCGAGATTTAAAGCTTCGGGAACTCAAATAATAACATATTTAGCCCTTAGGAGTCATTTGATTTGCTTTTCGGTCACTTATTTTCGCTTATTTTGAGACCTCCTTTTTCAAGAGCTCGATTTTCGAGACCCTAAAAATTTGCATTTTTTCAAGACTTAAAGCTTTGGGAATTCAAATAATAACTTATTAAGCACTTAAGAGTCATTTTATTTTTTTTTCGGTCAATTATTTTAGCTTATTTTGAGACGACGTTTTTCGTTGGCTCGAATTTCGAGACCCCAAAAATTTCATTTTTTCGAGATTTAAAGCTTCGGGAACTCAAATAATAACATATTTAGCCCTTAGGAGTCATTTGATTTGCTTTTCGGTCACTTATTTTAGCTTATTTTGAGACGTCGTTTTTCGGGGGCTTGATTTTCGAGATCTTAAAATTTTCATTTTTTCGAGATTTTAAGCTCCGAAAACTCAAATAATAACAAATTTAGCCCTTAGGAGTCATTTGATTTGCTTTTCCGTCACTTATTTTAGCTTATTTAGATACGTCGTTTTTCGGGGGCTTGATTTTCGAGATCTTAAAATTTTCATTTTTTCGAGATTTAAAGCTCCGGGAACTCAAATAATAACATATTAAGCACTTAAGAGTCATTTTATTTGTTTTTCGATCACTTATTTTAGCTTATTCTGAGACATCGTTTCTCGGGGGCTCGATTTTTGAGATCTTAAAATTTTCATTTTTTCGAGATTTAAATCTCCGGGAACTCAAATAATAACATATTTAGCCCTTAGGAGTCATTTTATTTGTTTTCCGGTCACTTATTTTCGCTTATTTTGAGACGTCCTTTTTCAGGAGCTGGATTTTCGAGACCCTAAAAATTTGCTTTTTGGGAATTCAAATAATAACTTATTAAGCACTTAAGAGTCATTTTATTTGTTTTTCGGTCACTTATTTTAACTTATTTTGAGACGACGTTTTTCGGTGGCTTGAATTTCGAGACCCTAAAAATTTCAATTTTTCGAGATTTAAAGCTTCGGGAACTCAAATAATAACATATTTAGCCCTTAGGAGTCATTTGATTTGCTTTTCGGTCACTTATTTTCGCTTATTTTGAGACGTCCTTTTTCAGGAGCTCGATTTTCGAGACCCTAAAAATTTGCTTTTTTTCAAGACTTAAAGCTTTGGGAATTCAAATAATAACTTATTAAGCACTTAAGAGTCATTTTATTTGTTTTTCAGTCACTTATTTTAGCTTATTTTGAGACGACGTTTTTCTTTGGCTCGAATTTCGAATTTCGAGACTCAAAAAATTTCATTTTTTCGAGATTTAAAGCTTCGGGAACTCAAATAATAACATATTTAGCCCTTAGGAGTCAATTTATTTGCTTTTCGGTCACTTATTTTAGCTTATTTTGAGACGTCGTTTTTCGGGGGCTTGATTTTGGAGATCTTAAAATTTTCATTTTTTCGAGATTTAAAGCTTCGGGAACTCAAATAATAACATATTTAGCCCGTAGGAGTCAATTGATTTGCTTTTCGGTCACTTATTTTAGCTTATTTTGAGACGTCGTTTTTCGGGGGCTTGATTTTGGAGATCTTAAAATTTTCATTTTTTCGAGATTTAAAGCTTCGGGAACTCAAATAATAACATATTTAGCCCTTAGGAGTCATTTGATTTGCTTTTCGGTCACTTATTTTAGCTTATTTTGAGACGTCGTTTTTCGGGGGCTTGATTTTCGAGTTCTTAAAATTTTCATTTTTTCGAGATTTTAAGCTCCGAAAACTCAAATAATAACAAATTTAGCCCTTAGGAGTCATTTGATTTGCTTTTCCGTCACTTATTTTAGTTTATTTAGAGACGTCGTTTTTCGGGGGCTTGATTTTCGAGATCTTAAAATTTTCATTTTTTCGAGATTTAAAGCTCCGGGAACTCAAATAATAACATATTAAGCACTTAAGAGTCATTTTATTTGTTTTTCGATCACTTATTTTAGCTTATTCTGAGACGTCGTTTCTCGTGGGCTCGATTTTTGAGATCTTAAAATTTTCATTTTTTCGAGATTTAAATCTCCGGGAACTCAAATAATAACATATTTAGCCCTTAGGAGTCATTTTATTTGTTTTCCGGTCACTTATTTTCGCTTATTTTGAGACGTCCTTTTTCAGGAGCTGGATTTTCGAGACCCTAAAAATTTGCTTTTTGGGAATTCAAATAATAACTTATTAAGCACTTAAGAGTCATTTTATTTGTTTTTCGGTCACTTATTTTAACTTATTTTGAGACGACGTTTTTCGGTGGCTCGAATTTCGAGACCCTAAAAATTTCAATTTTTCGAGATTTAAAGCTTCGGGAACTCAAATAATAACATATTTAGCCCATAGGAGTCATTTGATTTGCTTTTCGGTCACTTATTTTCGCTTATTTTGAGACGTCCTTTTTCAGGAGCTCGATTTTCGAGACCCTAAAAATTTGCTTTTTTTCAAGACTTAAAGCTTTGGGAATTCAAATAATAACTTATTAAGCACTTAAGAGTCATTTTATTTGATGGGGGCTATTTCGCACCCTACTTACTATTCGAATCGAACGAAGAAGATAAGATCGATTCGACCAAACCTAACAGATCGGGATCATCTTGCAGACCCGGCCAAGTGCAGCTCGCTTCGATAGAAGATTGTACTCCGGACCCAAGAAGGATATTTGGGCCGAATCCTATTAGGACTATGTTTCCTTGTAACACTAGGTTTAGCATCATATAAATACCTAGTTAATCATTGTATTAGAAGACTACGAAATTCCTGAACCGTGAGAATACAGGATTTAACACTGCTTACAACAGCACAACTTAATAATATTCAATATTATTACTGAGCTTTTTACCTCCATATCGGTGTGTTTCATAGCTTTGTTTGGTGGTTTTACTTCTTGTTCTTGAATATTGCTTTTCTTTGTAACCGATCCATCCGGAATAAAGTAACAGAGCCCTAAATAATATATATAAATATCGAAAACCCCCGATATCACAAATTCACTGATAATTCAAGTTACCCGACGAAATCCGGTTAAATCAGTTGGCGCCCACCGAGGGGCTACGTTAATTATTCGATCGAGACATGGCTCGCCCAAGGAAAAGCGCTCGCATTGGAGCGAGAAGTAATACAACCACCGGCCACAACACATCCGAAGATCCACAAGACAACAACGATAACAACATTCCCAACACCAATGAAAATCTCCCAGATACCCGTTCTCGTCAGCAGGAACACCAAGGAGGTCTTACCGGTGCAATACAGGAAGAACCGGAAGTCCCCGAAATACCCGTTCCTCTACCAGGCGCTCAGGAAAAACTGAGACAAATAGCAATGCTCTTCAAATCACTCTCTCCAGAAGAATTGCTAGTTTTAGACCAAATTCCTCGAAACTCTGCGGCTCCCAGGACAACTCCTGCACCGGGAATGCCGGGGCCAAACAAACAAACCTCTCAACAAGCGGACAGCCCAGCAAGTGAGCGACGCTCGTTACGCAGCCCACAGCAGGACAATTCTAAACCCTCCGATAACCGTCCCCGAAGAAAACCAGGTCGAAGAAGGCCACAGGCGGATCGCAGCGGATCGAAGGAACGAACAATAATCCCTATCGAGGATGACATAGATGATGCTATCCCAGATCGACCACGAGCGACTCGATTCTCGGAAAGAGAAATCGAGAGAGTAGTACAGGAACGACTGGAGCAACGCCTACGATCTGTTCAAAACCCGTGGACCCGAACCGCGGAACTCCAGGAGAGCCTTGCAGCATGTTCTCCCTTCTGCAGAGAAATAAAAGAAGCGCAATCCATTGGACAGGTCCCGGGTAGACTACCCCGATATGACGGAACCACCGACCCGGATGATTATATTTTTAGATTCACTAACATAATGAATTTATATGCCCACTCTGCCGAATTCACCGCCAAGTTAATGGTGACCACATTCGAGGGCCTAGCGTTGGATTGGTTCGCAAAACAACCTGCCAACTCCATATTCAGTTTCCGGGAATTATGCAATAAATTGACGCAGCAGTTTGCCAGTCAGAAGAGGCAAAAACTCCCGATGAGCTACCTAGGAACCATACATCAACAAGAAGGAGAATCCCTAAGAAACTGGTTGGCCAGATTCAACGTAGAATTACTCAAAATCGATTCTCCAAATATTGATTACATAATTTCTATCCTCTTCGATCTCACTAAAAACAGGCAGTTCGGAAATGCCCTCAGTCGAAAACAACCAAGAACGTTCGCCGACATCATGAGCTTGGCGTCTAAGTATATGACCCAAGAAGAGATGAATTCCTTTAAGGATAAAAACAAAAATAAATTCACAGCTTCAGGCTCCAAGCGGCATGATAAGATTCCTATTCAAAGACCCTTAGACTATGAGCGATCTTCCAGGAGAGGTAACGTTTTCCAGCGACTGGAATACAGCAAAGCCGATCAAGAAAGACAACCTAATTACTACCAAAGACCAAGAAACCCTGAGCAACCAATCAGAAGCAGGGTGAATCAAGTAGAACACCCAAGGTTAAATGCTCCAATGGAAGAAATATTGGAAGTCCTAGAAAGAAATAACTGGATTCCCGAGGCAAGGAAAATCGCTCAGCCCATACCGGGGTCTAGAAACTATGATCAATACTGTAAGTACCACAGGGCACATGGGCATCTAACGGAAAATTGTTTTCACCTTAAGAGAGAAGTCGAAAAACTGATCGAGCAGGGAAAACTAGGCGAATACATAGACCAAGATAATCGCAAAAGGGAAAGAAGTAGAAGCCCTCGGAACGGTAATCGAAGGAGAAGTTCTCGTCGAAGGTCGCCTGAACGTCGACCTACTCAGGAGTTAAATCAGGACCAGATCAATGGGACTATCCATACAATATCCGGGGGACCCGCGGGTGGAGATAGTCGTAATGCACGACGAAGGACAGCCCGATCCATAATTCGAAGTTCTAAATATCCAAAAGAAATATGGACTCTGGAAAACAGGCCGACAAATCACCAGCCGATCAGCTTCAACGAAGGCGAAGTACCTAAAAACATCATTTGGGACACAAAAGAGGATAACCCCGATTTTCCTATGGTAGTATCATTAGAGATAGCGAATTATAATGTAAGAAGAATCCTAATTGATAATGGAAGCTCAGCAAATATCATCTCCCGGGAGGTTTTAGCCCAAATGAACTTGGGACAAATAAACCTACAAAAAGTAGCTACGCCGTTAGTAGGCTTTGGAGGGTCCGAGATTATCCCCAGCGGAACAATATCTTTAAGTGTGTCACTTGGGAAGAAACCACTTAGGACAGTGAAGTTAGTAAAATTCCTAGTAGTGGAAACACCCTTCGCTTATAACGCTATACTAGGGCGACCAGCCCTTAACCTTTTCCGAGCTGTAGTCTCTACCTATCATCAGAAGATAAAGTTTCCGACCGATATGGGCATCGGAGAAATAAGGAATGACCACTGTATGGCGTGGAATTGCTACAGCACATCGTTAACTTTGAAAGAACACCCTAAGTCAATTACTCCGAGCAAGAGAAAGATCGAAGACGATCTCACTAGAAATGAGGTTGAAATTCCTATTACTGATCGGTTAGATAAAAAGGGGAAAGAACCGCTAGACTTATCCCTAAAACCCCCAGAACATAAAGATATAATTCTAGTAAAAGGCGACTCGTCCAAAACGACAAGAATAGGTACAAAATTGAGCAAAGAAGGAGAAATAATGTTAATCGAATTCCTAAGAAATAATGTTGACGTCTTCGCCTGGAGCGCGAATGAGATTGAAGGAATTGATCCTCGGATAATCAAGCATACCCTAAAAATCGACCCTTCGGCGAAACCCGCCAGACAGAAGAAAAGAAATCATGGACCAGTAAAAGATAGAATTATCAAAGCCGAAGTAGAGAGACTGCTCGAAGCAAAACAAATCCGAGAAATACATTTCTCGGAATGGCTATGTAATGTTGTACTAGTAGCAAAAGGGGATAAAAAGGACAACAAATGGAGAATGTGTAATGATTTCACCGACCATAACAAGTTATGTCCACGCGACCCATACCCTCTCCCAAGGATTGACTTATTGGTCGACTCGACTGCTGGCTTCGCGATATTGAGCATGATGGACGCGTTCCAAGGATTTTACCAAATATACATGGATGAGCGGGATCAAGAGAAGACCGCGTTCATAACCGAACAGGGAGTATACTATTTTATTGTAATGCCATTCGGATTGAGGAATGCCGGCGCTACTTACCAAAGGTTAGTAAACTTAATGTTCAGGGAATTAATCGGAGAAATAATGGAAGTCTATGTAGACGACATGTTAGTCAAAAGTATGAATGAAGCAGATCACATAAAGCATCTAGATCGATGTTTCCAAATCTTAAGAAAATACCGTATGAAGTTGAACCCTGCAAAATGCACCTTCGGTGTTAAGTCAGGAAAATTTTTAGGATACTTGGTACACCAGCGAGGTATAGAGGCCAACCCAGAAAAAATTCGAGCCATAACTGAAATGAAACCTCCCAAGACCATCTCTCAAGTACAAAGCTTAGTTGGGAAAATAGTAGAATTGAATAGATTCATATCAAAATCTGCGGACAGAAGCTTGCCCTTTTTCCAAACACTTCGAAAAGCGAAAAAATTCGCTTGGACCGAAGAATGTGAACGAGCCTTCGAACAACTCAAAGAATATTTGACAACGCCTCCGATGTTAGCTAAACCGACAGAAGGGGAACCGTTGTACATCTACATCTCCATCTCTGATACGGCCATTAGTTCAGTACTAATTAAGATAGAGGGCTCCGAGCATAAGCCCGTCTATTATCTAAGCAAATTATTACAAGGGGCGGAGAAGAATTACTTGGAAATAGAAAAATTCACGCTGGCCTTAGTAGTGGCCGCACGAAAACTCCGACCCTACTTCTTAACTTACAAAATCATCGTTTTGACGAATCAGCCGCTAAGGCAAGTTCTAGCAAAACCAGAAGCCTCCGGAAGATTGATCAAATGGGCCATCGAACTCAGCCAATTTGAAGTAGACTACAAACCAAGGATTGCCATCAAGGCCCAAGTGTTAGCCGATTTTATATTAGAAACACCAACACAGGCTACTGAATCATCGAGCAGCCTCAACGACGATGTCTTGATTATAGAAAATCAAACTTGGTTGATGGTGCTTCATGCCGAGAAGGAGGAGGCGCCGGAATCAACTTCACCGGACCAAATAAGGAAGATTTGAATTACGCGATAACATTGGACTTCGTTGTAACAAACAACGAAGCTGAATATGAAGCGTTAATCGCAGGAATGGAAATGGCGATCAAAGCTAACATAAAAAGGCTTAAAGTGTTAACCGACTCAGAGTTAGTACAAAGACAAATTAGAGGCCTATACGAAGCTAAGGAATTCAATATGGTAAAATACCTCGCCAAAGTAAAAACACTAGCCGAGAAGTTTGAAAATTTCGACATACAGAACATCCCACGTTCGGAAAACAAATGGGCCGATCAACTGTCTAAGTTCACAGGAGCCCACGACGGAAAAACCGAACGGGTGATCAATTGGTTGATATCTTCTACACCGGCAGTCGATATCGATGAAACACCGGCAGTCGATATAATGGAAATAGATGAAGTCGAAGAAAATTGGATGACCCCAATGATAGACTATCTTCGTGAAGGAAAACTACCATCTGATCAGAATGCAGCTCGGAAAGTAAAATATCGAGCCCCAAAATATACGCTTGTAGAAGGAAAACTCTACCGAAGGTCAGTATCAGGAATTCTCCTGAAATGCATCCCTGAGTCACAAACCGCCGATATACTGCGAGAAATACATGAAGGAGACGCAGGAAATCACAGCGGATCAAGGGCATTGGCCTTAAAATGTCTCAGGACTGGTTACTATTGGCCTACCATCAATAAAGATGCCACTCTATATGTCCAAGAATGTCATCACTGCCAGATCCATGCTAACATATGTCATCAACCAGCAGAAAACATGCATCCAATTCCAGTATGTTGGCCCTTCGATCAATGGGGAATGGACATTGTGGGGCCTTTTCCAGCGGCCAGATCCAAAAAAGCTTACGTCCTGGTCGCTGTAGAATATTTCAGCAAATGGATAGAATGCATTGCACTCGCACGAATAACTCAATTCCAAGTGATCAACTTCCTATGGAAGTTCATAGTTTGCCGATTTGGCATCCCGAGGATCCTAATTTCAGATAATGGAACCCAAATCGCGGGAAAACAAGTAATAGAATGGTGTTCGAAACTGGGAATTCAACAAAATTTCACTTCGGTCGGACATCCAAGAGCGAACGGACAAACCGAAGTAGCAAACCGAGAAATAATAAAATCTTTGGAAAAAAGATTAGGTTCGGCCAAAGGAAGATGGCTCGATGAACTTCCAGGAGTACTATGGGCTAATCGAACTACAGTAAGAAGCTCAACCGGGGAAACACCATTCAGCTTGGTGTATGGGTCGGAGGCTGTTATTCCTGTTGAAACCCTAATCCCAACGCCAAGAATAGAGATGTTCGACGATCAAGAAAATAAAAAAGCGAGAGAAAATGACATTGATTTAACAGAAGCTTTAAGAGATAAAGCTGCTGTACGCCTACAAGTCACTAAAGCAAATATGGAGAAAGCATACAATCAAAAAGTACGCATCCGAACTTTCAAAGAAGGAGACTTGGTCTTGAAAAAGGTAGAAGTATCCAAGCATGTGGGAAAGTTACAACAAAATTGGGATGGACCTTACATCGTCATTGGCGTAGGAAAGAAAGGTTCATACAAAATTGCACACTTGGATGGAACAGCCTTACCAAGAACCTGGAATGCGGTCAACCTTAGGAAATACTATGGTAAATAAATTTTAGCAGATTATACTGCGTTCCTTTATTTTACTTTATCAAGTTTTAATCCTTGTAACAAAGGCCTTAGCCTACAAGTTCAATTAGTAAAAAGTTTTAGCATTCTATATACATCGATTATTTCGGTTAATGCTCCTCGGAATTACACTATCATATTAATGAAAATTGAGAACGAACCGAGTCGAGTATACATTAATCCGCTCAATAAACACTCCTCGATATATCTTCAACGATCGAAAAGACTTTTTGGGTTAAAAACCTAAGTCTAGTTAAAAAGAGTCGAGTAAACATCGATCCGCTCGATAAAAACTCCTCGATAAATTCAAAAACGAGTCGAGTATACATTGATCCGCTCAATAAACACTCCTCGATATATCTTCAACGAGAAAAAGACTTTTTGGTACTAAAAACCTAAGTCTAAAATTAAAAACGAGTCGAGTATACATTGATCCGCTCAATAAACACTCCTCGATATATCTTCAACGAGAAAAAGACTTTTTGGTACTAAAAACCTAAGTCTAAAATTATAAACGAGTCGAGTAAACATCGATCCGCTCGATAAACACTCCTCATATTTACAACGAGAAAAAGACTTTTTGGTACTAAAAACCTAAGTCTAAAATTATAAACGAGTCGAGTAAACATCGATCCGCTCGATAAACACTCCTCGCCCATATTTACAACGAGAAAAAGACTTTTTGGTACTAAAAACCTAAGTCTAAAATTATAAACGAGTCGAGTAAACATCGATCCGTTCGATAAACACTCCTCGCCCATATTTACAACGAGAAAAAGACTTTTTGGTACTAAAAACCTAAGTCTAAAATTATAAACGAGTCGAGTAAACATCGATCCATTCGATAAACACTCCTCGCCCATATTTACAACGAGAAAAAGACTTTGTGGTATTAAAACCTAAGTCTGAATAAAACGAGTAAAGTAAACATCGATCCGCTCGATAAAAACTCTTCGATATATTTTCAATGATTAAAGAACTTTTGGGTTAAAAACCTAAGTATAATTACAAACGAGTCGAGTATACATTGATCCGCTCAATAAAAACTCCTCGATATATTCCTAACGATCTAAAAAAGATCTGCTGATACTCCTAAAGTTTTGAAAGATAAATCAAGTATGAATTCATCTGCTCGGAAAATACTCCTCGTAAATAAAATTATCAACGACAAAGAAGATGCAAGAAATAAAGTAATATTTTATTCATCAAATCAATTACATACAAATATACTACGTTACAAAGATCTGCTTGCTACCTAAAGATCGTTACAATGATCTACTCAAATTGATCCTATGGGATCGACTATCTTCACGACAATGTCCACGGAAACACCAATCTCCTCCCTAGTACCTCATCGATTATAATATGCGACCTAAGAAGCATGCTGCTCACGATGGTCGACTTCTTTAGTTTGATGGCCAGGCTCTGAAGATCAAATGTTCTTCCAGATGAAATGAACATTACCAGCCAGATAACTAGCAATGATCACTCACCCGTAAGAAGATACTGCTTTTACTTTATCTATAAAACATTTTACTCTCGAGCAGCATCTCTTCGGGACCGTCGTGAAACGGTAAGTTTACCAGCCACCCCGGCGGTCTATCACTCCGGAAGTCACATCCAAGAGCGAGGGTGACTGGCAAGTATGAACCCCCCATGTGCAAACGGAAACCACGGACCTCTAATTGATGAAGACTAAAGCGGAGGCCTCATGGGACCCGTTAGTACAAGGAAGGGCTGACATGGGACCCGTCAGTACAAGGTAGATGAACACCAAGTTATTAAAGAATGAATCACGATAATGTGATTTTTTGAATATTATGGGATCTGAGGGCAGAATAAAATCCAAAGAAGTTGAGATCTCCATTCTCTTTGGGAAATTGCAAAGGAAGAATGCAAACCACCACCCCATTTATAGGGATAGACTCAAACAATCCAACGGCTGAAAAAGCATTTGATCAACGGACACAGATGCGACCCCTTGACTCCCCGCAATAAATGCAAGTAAGTTGGAACGGCACAATCTAATCGCCCCAACTAGTCGATAACAAAAAAGGCAATAGATCGATATGATCATATCTTAAAAAGCTTTGGATTAGACATTCCAGCACAATCATACTTCATGATCGATGGTTTAGAGACCTAGAATCCATAAACAAAGTTATACAAGCTTTAAAATCGCAGCAAAAAGGACAGTTGCTCGATAAGAGATAAAAGACCAAACTTTTCACCATACGAGGCACGTCACTGCCTCATACATCGTATGGATGACCATTGACTAAGCCATACAGGAACTCCTCTCGAATCCAAGATATCTGATATAGAAATCAGGAGAATAGTCCTCCTTATTCAAAACAGCAAGGACGTAACTGCCTAACATACCAAAGAATTGCTTAAGGAGGTCTGAATAGGTCAGATCTGACTAAGACTTCTACACTTTCCAATTCCTCCCATATCAAAGATATGCTATAAACGAAACATTGGTTGAAAAATAAGTAGTTCGAAGTTGATAATAAGAAACATAAAGCTTCGAAGGATACTGAAAGAGTTATTTTCTCTTGCTCTTATGAAAAGAAAAGAAGAGTTCAACAAAAGGTATAAAAAGCCTCCTTATATAAAAGTATGTGTCACAAAAGGACAATTTTACAAGGGCAGGGATCGAACATCGACTAAAATGTTGAACGTTCCCTAAATCAGATCGATCCGAATAAAGCTGCTATCTGCATGATTATGCGCAAACGTGATTTTGAATATAACCCAAGGGACTATACTGGGTTAATTAACAAAGATTGGATTTGCAAAACAAACATCGAGATCAAAGCTACTTTATTCTACATTCTTGGCAAAGATCAATTTCAGATAAGTATGCTAAACAATACTGATTATTTTACGATAATTATATTTATGCATAAAGGCAAATTGTGCATAACAAAGAGAAGAAAATAGATATAGGCAAGAATCTGCCTGCAAGAAGGTTAATATTTCCAATTTAGTACTTCTCCCATTACAAAAATTTCAGCCCAAACAAGTGCACAAAAGTTGGGCGAAAAAAAAAAAAAAAAAAAAAAATAGACAGTCCAAGGCCTGCCAGGACGAACAAAGATCACTGAGAAGGACGGTCAATAGGCCGACTACTAGAAACAGTCCTCCGAGGAGTCAAATTGCCAGCAAACGCCATCAACTCCTCTTGACGCTTCAGATAACCAGCGTCATACCCTTCCTCATAGGACCGCCGTTGAGACTCCTCTGCAAGGGCAGCAGCCTGAATTAAATCATTTTTCTCTTTTTCAAGAACAACTTTATCAGCCTCCAATTTTTGAAGATCATCTCTGGCAATCTGAAGTTCCAACGTCAGCCCTGCAGCTTTAGCTTTTTCCGACTCTAACTGACGTTGATGAACACGCTTACTCGTCCACAGTTCGTCATTTTGCACACCCAGCTGGAGTGCAAAATACTTGCCCTAAAAAGCAGAAAAAGTAAGAAAAACCGACACACAACAAGGCGTTCAAAACAAAAAACAGGAAAAATATTCAGAATATGTTTACCTGCTCACATATCTTCACCAGAGATTGAACAAGGCGAACGTTGGAGGAACCTTCGAGCTTCCTCAACTCGCCGGGCAAAATTGTGCTCATACCCAGATCCCAAGATAAAGCATCAGGCTCAACTGAGCCAGGCAATTCACTATTAGAAGGGACACCATCAGAACGAGGTGTCTCTGACAACATAATATCTTTAACTTGCTCAAAGATACATCGATCATCTAATAGACGAGGAGATTCTCTCCCGTCGGGACTAACAGAGGTCTCCTTGCCCAAGGCAGAAATAACCGTTCGACGACCAGACCTGGAACAGGTCCCACCTCCGGAAGGCCCTCCTGATTCAAAGGATGTAGTCATTACAGTGGTATCATGAAACAAAAATTCAGGACAATCCTGCACAATAGATTGTGTCGTAGAAGGATTGACAAAAAAGCTATCACCAGCTTGCCCTCCGCTTACAATGGGAGCAGAAGAAGTAGACAAAGGAAGGGAAACAGCAAAATCCCCTCCGTGAAAAACGTGCTCAAAAGAAGAAGTGTTGGAACTAACAGCTATATTATAAGCCGGTTCTTCGTTGGACATATCCCCAAAAGGTAATCGACCAGGGGAAAGCATGTTTCCTTCCTGAGTGGAAGTAGAAAAGATTGGTTCTGAAAACGACGAGTTTACCACGGAAAGAGGTTCAGAGACAATACAACGAGTATCGATCTCCGACCTAATTGATTGAGACAAGCGAGGAGGCTCTATCGACGGCCCATCTCTTCGAGATTTTTTAGATCTATTATCTCTAGCGCCCTCACGAGAAGGTCGCTTCGAAGTATTACCAAAAAGGTTACTCATGATCGGACTATGGAAAAATACAAATTAATATCGAGAAAGTTTATCGACTAGTTAAAGAAAGAGTATTCTGTTAAGAGAGGAGTATAGCAGTAAAAAACAAGTCCAGTTTTTACCTTTCGTATTTATACTACACGAAAGGATGCGACAGACCTAAACAAAAGGGCGCGAAACAGGAAAACTGACCTTGGAGCAAACGCTGGAATTCGAAAAGACACACACATAATGATTACGGCAAATTAAATGACTTGTCTGAATTATTACGGCAATAGTGAAAAGACACGACTGTCAGAATACGAAGCGTTTAACGTACAAAATAAGCTAAAGTTACAGTTAAAACTACGAGGAAATAATTACAAAGATTATTTCAAAAATGAATCACTATTTCAAGAAGCCTGGTCGCTATCCGGAATCTTCTGTTCACTACCGACGTCCTCAGTCATCCCTATATCGTCTCCTTCTTCCTCTTCGTCTCCTGGATCGATGAAAGTATTATCAAGCTCATCGTTAACATCAGAAGGAGGAATCGGCAATGGATTTCCAAATTCCTCGACAAGGTGAGCCAGAGGAAAACCTTGATATTCAACATCTGGAACCTCGGAAGAAGAATATAATTTGCCATACCGATTCAACCGAATGTGCGCCGTCTTAAAATACTCCTTTCGACGGTCGTCGATCATCTCTAAAGCGACCAGCTGATGAATCGCCTTCTTAAAAGTATTCTCAAGAAGAGGACCGACCATCCGATACACTAACGCCGTATGAACAGGAGAGTTAAGGAATTCGCGAACAACTCTTTCATCAGGATTCCTACCATATCGATCCCTAAGTCCGCTAAGTGGGACATCCTTTTCGTACTCCTCTAAAGAAGTTTCAAGGTTTGATACTTGAGATTCAAGCTCACTAATTCGAGTCGTGCTCTGTAACTGCAATTCCTCTAACTTTCTAGCCATTTGATTGGCCTGCTCTTGAGCACGAGAAATCTCCATCACCCTGTCTATCATTTCTTGATCTTCAGTCCCGGTAGCACGAGTCTCTACGACGGGAACGGAAGAAGATGTTGAGGGACCAACCTCTGAACCGGAGGATTTATGGAGTAAAGCTTTATGCTTCTCTTCCAGAAACTCGCACTGTTGTTTCCAAAGTGCATTTTCATAGGCGTATGACGCAAGACAAGTTTTGGTCTGAAGAACAAAGAGAGCAAGAAAAAGAAATGGATTAATAAATTAAGGAAGACCTTTAAAATTATCTATTAATATGATTAAAGTAAAAAGATGTCACCTTCTCGGCATAAAGAGAAGCTCGCTGGAATTTCTCCAGAGGATCCTTATGAAGAAGCTTATTGAGATCACGAGTGAAAACACCAGACAAAAGAACGCGGGTTGCCTTATCGACTGCGTTCTCACTATCATCATGAATAAGAGAATCCTTCTCGGAGTAACCAGCGGCCCTCCTTCCCTCTAAATGATCCTCGATCATTTCGACCAGGGTAGGTTTTGGATGTTTATCTCCGAGTAAAGAAAGGTCGTCACCAGAACGTCCATAGTAACTCCTTTTTCTATCAACTGGATTATTAGTAGGATGAGGCATCGACCAGCTACGACATCCTCGAATACCCAAAGATGTTCTAAGGTGAAGAGGAGGATAACCAGATCCCGTGCCCTGACGAATAGGGGACTCACGAGAAGAATCTGGAGATTCCCCTCTATTATCCTCGGACTCATGACCCAACTCCAGTTTCCTTTTTCGTGAAGCTCTCTGCTCGATGGGGGTGTTCTCTACGGATTTTGAAGATTTCGACAGCACCATTTTTCCCTTCGAAGAATGCCGAGAGTTTTCTACCATATGGGCTGAAAAAGAAACAAAATAAAAGTTAGTTTCTCCGTATAAAAGGTATAGTTACAGCAATAAGATAAAATAAAATACTAACCAAGAGGATCAGATGATGAACTGATGGGAAAGTTATGGACACTTAACCCCGCCTTACGAAGGAAAATCTCCCCGATTAGAAGAGCGCTTTGATATTTGTTTGCACGCATTTCGGGGATTTCAGTGATAAACTGTACATCGTCAGGAACAAGTTCACCGGTCGGTAAGCGACCTCCAGGAATCCAATTGGAACCATGATCCCATAAAAAAGGCATGGTCGAACCATCCGGAAAACCAATATTAGACGGAGGACGAACAAAGAAGAAATGAGATTTCCACGAAGGATGACTAGAAACAGGGGCATCAAAGATTGCTCGACTAGGCCGCTGACTAGCAAAGAAATATCCACGATTTGAAGAACTAGAAATATTAAAGCGAAAAAGCTGCGTAAAATTACGAAAGGAAGGTTTAAACCCCTTCACAATCATCAAAACGGAAAAACAAACCACAAAAGCAACGGAATTTGGAACCAGCTGTGTCAAGCACACACTGAAAGTTTTCAAAACTTCAAGAAAAAGGGGAGACAAAGGAAGACGCAATCCACTATTGAAGTGAGCCGTATAAAAGGCTCGACATCCCTCCGGGGGAGATGTGACTCTATCAGTAGAAGAAGGAAGAATTATCTCAGAACCTTCCGGAAAATATTTGGCGTAATTATTCACAACATCCGGGAATGTTTCCGCTGTATATGCGCAAGCTACGTCCTCAATCGGTTCAGAAATCTGAGGAACAGTACCTTTGCCCTTTTTGGCTCGGGCAGCCACGTCTGCATCAGAAAGGATTCGTACTTTGAAAGTATCTTCTACGGGGACAACGAAGTCAGATACTGTAGATTGCTCGCTCAAAGGATTAGGGTGCAACTCCTCATCGTGATCAGGAGCGACGATCTCTCTAGAAGAAGAAGAGGATTTTCTTACAAAAGCCATATATTCTGGTTTCCCAAAGATGAAGATCGACAAAAGAGAAATTTTTATGAGATAAACGACCAGGCAGGAAAATGAGTACAGGTTATAAGGAAGTATAAAAGAGAAATGGCGAACTCGAAAGTCACCTATTTATAACAAAATGAGAAAAGACGTTTCAAACTTATTGCAGCTACTCATATTCCCGCCAAAAACGGAAGGATACGAAGAGCTTCCTGAATAGACGCGTGGCGATCCGTAATTCGACAGAGAAAACGACTATCTATGATATGTAGCACTCTTTTCCTTATTTAAGATTTTTTCCCACAGGGTTTTTTCTTAAGGTTTTTAATGAGGCTCCATTCATAGAAAAGAAACAGTCGTAAAGATTTATCTACTTCTACGAGCTTCTATTATCTATACGCTCGAAGAAGTGAGGGAGTACTGATGGGGGCTATTTCGCACCCTACTTACTATTCGAATCGAACGAAGAAGATAAGATCGATTCGACCAAACCTAACAGATCGGGATCATCTTGCAGACCCGGCCAAGTGCAGCTCGCTTCGATAGAAGATTGTACTCCGGACCCAAGAAGGATATTTGGGCCGAGTCCTATTAGGACTATGTTTCCTTGTAACACTAGGTTTAGCATCATATAAATACCTAGTTAATCATTGTATTAGAAGACTACGAAATTCCTGAACCGTGAGAATACAGGATTTAACACTGCTTACAACAGCACAACTTAATAATATTCAATATTATTACTGAGCTTTTTACCTCCATATCGGTGTGTTTCATAGCTTTGTTTGGTGGTTTTACTTCTTGTTCTTGAATATTGCTTTTCTTTGTAACCGATCCATCCGGAATAAAGTAACAGAGCCCTAAATAATATATATAAATATCGAAAACCCCCGATATCACAAATTCACTGATAATTCAAGTTACCCGACGAAATCCGGTTAAATCATTATTTGTTTTTCAGTCACTTATTTTAGCTTATTTTGAGACGACGTTTTTCATTGGCTCGAATTTCAAATTTCGAGACTCAAAAAATTTCATTTTTTCGAGATTTAAAGCTTCGGGAACTCAAATAATAACATATTTAGCCCTTAGGAGTCAATTGATTTGCTTTTCGGTCACTTATTTTAGCTTATTTTGAGACGTCGTTTTTCGGGGGCTTGATTTTGGAGATCTTAAAATTTTCATTTTTTCGAGATTTAAAGCTTCGGGAACTCAAATAATAACATATTTAGCCCGTAGGAGTCATTTGATTTGCTTTTCGGTCACTTATTTTAGCTTATTTTGAGACGTCGTTTTTCGGGGGCTTGATTTTCGAGATCTTAAAATTTTTATTATTTCGAGATTTTAAGCTCCGAAAACTCAAATAATAACAAATTTAGCCCTTAGGAGTCATTTGATTTGCTTTTCCGTCACTTATTTTAGCTTATTTAGAGACGTCGTTTTTCGGGGGGCTTGATTTTCGAGATCTTAAAATTTTCATTTTTTCGAGATTTAAAGCTCCGTGCACTCAAATAATAACATATTAAGCACTTAAGAGTCATTTTATTTGTTTTTCGATCACTTATTTTAGCTTATTCTGAGACGTCGTTTCTCGGGGGCTCGATTTTTGAGATCTTAAAATTTTCATTTTTTCGAGATTAAAATCTCCGGGAACTCAAATAATAACATATTTAGCCCTTAGGAGTCATTTTATTAGTTTTCCGGTCACTTATTTTCGCTTATTTTGAGACGTCCTTTTTCAGGAGCTCGATTTTCGAGACCCTAAAAATTTGCTTTTTGGGAATTCAAATAATAACTTATTAAGCACTTAAGAGTCATTTTATTTGTTTTTCGGTCACTTATTTTAACTTATTTTGAGACGACGTTTTTTGGTGGCTCGAATTTCGAGACCCTAAAAATTTCATTTTTTCGAGATTTAAAGCTTCGGGAACTCAAATAATAACATATTTAGCCCTTAGGAGTCATTTGATTTGCTTTTCGGTCACTTATTTTCGCTTATTTTGAGACGTCCTTTTTCAAGAGCTCGATTTTCGAGACCCTAAAAATTTGCATTTTTTCAAGACTTAAAGCTTTGGGAATTCAAATAATAACTTAGTAAGCACTTAAGAGTCATTTTATTTGTTTTTCGGTCAATTATTTTAGCTTATTTTGAGACGACGTTTTTCGTTGGCTCGAATTTCGAGACCCCAAAAATTTTATTTTTTCGAGATTTAAAGCTTCGGGAACTCAAATAATAACATATTTAGCCCTTAGGAGTCATTTGATTTGCTTTTCGGTCACTTATTTTAGCTTATTTTGAGACGTCGTTTTTCGGGGGCTTGATTTTCGAGATCTTAAAATTTTCATTTTTTCGAGATTTTAAGCTCCGAAAACTCAAATAATAACAAATTTAGCCCTTAGGAGTCATTTGATTTGCTTTTTCGTCACTTATTTTAGCTTATTTAGAGACGTCGTTTTTCGGGGGCTTGATTTTCGAGATCTTAAAATTTTCATTTTTTCGAGATTTAAAGCTCCGGGAACTCAAATAATAACATATTAAGCACTTAAGAGTCATTTTATTTGTTTTTCGATCACTTATTTTATCTTATTCTGAGACGTCGTTTCTCGGGGGCTCGATTTTTGAGATCTTAAAATTTTCATTTTTTCGAGATTTAAATCTCCGGGAACTCAAATAATAACATATTTAGCCCTTAGGAGTCATTTTATTTGTTTTCCGGTCACTTATTTTCGCTTATTTTGAGACGTCCTTTTTCAGGAGCTTGATTTTCGAGACCCTAAAAATTTGCTTTTTGGGAATTCAAATAATAACTTATTAAGCACTTAAGAGTCATTTTATTTGTTTTTCGGTCACTTATTTTAACTTATTTTGAGACGACGTTTTTCGGTGGCTCGAATTTCGAGACCCTAAAAATTTCAATTTTTCGAGATTTAAAGCTTCGGGAACTCAAATAATAACATATTTAGCCCTTAGGAGTCATTTGATTTGCTTTTCGGTCACTTATTTTCGCTTATTTTGAGACGTCCTTTTTCAGGAGCTCGATTTTCGAGACCCTAAAAATTTGCTTTTTTTCAAGACTTAAAGCTTTGGGAATTCAAATAATAACTTATTAAGCACTTAAGAGTCATTTTATTTGTTTTTCAGTCACTTATTTTAGCTTATTTTGAGACGACGTTTTTCATTGGCTCGAATTTCGAATTTCGAGACTCAAAAAATTTCATTTTTTCGAGATTTAAAGCTTCGGGAACTCAAATAATAACATATTTAGCCCTTAGGAGTCAATTGATTTGCTTTTCGGTCACTTATTTTAGCTTATTTTGAGACGTCGTTTTTCGGGGGCTTGATTTTGGAGATCTTAAAATTTTCATTTTTTCGAGATTTAAAGCTTCGGGAACTCAAATAATAACATATTTAGCCCGTAGGAGTCATTTGATTTGCTTTTCGGTCACTTATTTTAGCTTATTTTGAGACGTCGTTTTTCGGGGGCTTGATTTTCGAGATCTTAAAATTTTCATTATTTCGAGATTTTAAGCTCCGAAAACTCAAATAATAACAAATTTAGCCCTTAGGAGTCATTTGATTTGCTTTTCCGTCACTTATTTTAGCTTATTTAGAGACGTCGTTTTTCGGGGGGCTTGATTTTCGAGATCTTAAAATTTTCATTTTTTCGAGATTTAAAGCTCCGGGAACTCAAATAATAATATATTAAGCACTTAAGAGTCATTTTATTTGTTTTTCGATCACTTATTTTAGCTTATTCTGAGACGTCGTTTCTTGGGGACTCGATTTTTGAGATCTTAAAATTTTCATTTTTTCGAGATTAAAATCTCCGGGAACTCAAATAATAACATATTTAGCCCTTAGGAGTCATTTTATTAGTTTTCCGGTCACTTATTTTCGCTTATTTTCAGACGTCCTTTTTCAGGAGCTCGATTTTCGAGACCCTAAAAATTTGCTTTTTGGGAATTCAAATAATAACTTATTAAGCACTTAAGAGTCATTTTATTTGTTTTTCGGTCACTTATTTTAACTTATTTTGAGACGACGTTTTTCGGTGGCTCGAATTTCGAGACCCTAAAAATTTCATTTTTTCGAGATTTAAAGCTTCGGGAACTCAAATAATAACATATTTAGCCCTTAGGAGTCATTTGATTTGCTTTTCGGTCACTTATTTTCGCTTATTTTGAGACGTCCTTTTTCAAGAGCTCGATTTTCGAGACCCTAAAAATTTGCATTTTTTCAAGACTTAAAGCTTTGGGAATTCAAATAATAACTTATTAAGCACTTAAGAGTCATTTTATTTGTTTTTCGGTCAATTATTTTAGCTTATTTTGAGACGACGTTTTTCGTTGGCTCGAATTTCGAGACCCCAAAAATTTCATTTTTTCGAGATTTAAAGCTTCGGGAACTCAAATAATAACATATTTAGCCCTTAGGAGTCATTTGATTTGCTTTTCGGTCACTTATTTTAGCTTATTTTGAGACGTCGTTTTTCGGGGGCTTGATTTTCGAGATCTTAAAATTTTCATTTTTTCGAGATTTAAAGCTCCGGAAACTCAAATAATAACAAATTTAGCCCTTAGGAGTCATTTGATTTGCTTTTCGGTAACTTATTTTAGCTTATTTTGAGACGTCGTTTTTTGGGGGCTTGATTTTCGAGATCTTAAAATTTTCATTTTTTCGAGATTTTAAGCTCCGAAAACTCAAATAATAACAAATTTAGCCCTTAGGAGTCATTTGATTTGCTTTTTCGTCACTTATTTTAGCTTATTTAGAGACGTCGTTTTTCGGGGGCGTGATTTTCGAGATCTTAAAATTTTCATTTTTTCGAGATTTAAAGCTCCGGGAACTCAAATAATAACATATTAAGCACTTAAGAGTCATTTTATTTGTTTTTCGATCACTTATTTTAGCTTATTCTGAGACGTCGTTTCTCGGGGGCTCGATTTTTGAGATCTTAAAATTTTCATTTTTTCGAGATTTAAATCTCCGGGAACTCAAATAATAACATATTTAGCCCTTAGGAGTCATTTTATTTGTTTTCCGGTCACTTATTTTCGCTTATTTTGCGACGTCCTTTTTCAGGAGCTGGATTTTCGAGACCCTAAAAATTTGCTTTTTGGGAATTCAAATAATAACTTATTAAGCACTTAAGAGTCATTTTATTTGTTTTTCGGTCACTTATTTTAACTTATTTTGAGACGACGTTTTTCGGTGGCTCGAATTTCGAGACCCTAAAAATTTCAATTTTTCGAGATTTAAAGCTTCGGGAACTCAAATAATAACATATTTAGCCCTTATGAGTCATTTGATTTGCTTTTCGGTCACTTATTTTCGCTTATTTTGAGACGTCCTTTTTCAGGAGCTCGATTTTCGAGACCCTAAAAATTTGCTTTTTTTCAAGACTTAAAGCTTTGGGAATTCAAATAATAACTTATTAAGCACTTAAGAGTCATTTTATTTGTTTTTCAGTCACTTATTTTAGCTTATTTTGAGACGACGTTTTTCATTGGCTCGAATTTCGAATTTCGAGACTCAAAAATTTTCATTTTTTCGAGATTTAAAGCTTCGGGAACTCAAATAATAACATATTTAGCCCTTAGGAGTCAATTGATTTGCTTTTCGGTCACTTATTTTAGCTTATTTTGAGACGTCGTTTTTCGGGGGCTTGATTTTGGAGATCTTAAAATTTTCATTTTTTCGAGATTTAAAGCTTCGGGAACTCAAATAATAACATATTTAGCCCGTAGGAGTCATTTGATTTGCTTTTCGGTCACTTATTTTAGCTTATTTTGAGACGTCGTTTTTCGGGGGCTTGATTTTCGAGATCTTAAAATTTTCATTATTTCGAGATTTTAAGCTCCGAAAACTCAAATAATAACAAATTTAGCCCTTAGGAGTCATTTGATTTGCTTTTCCGTCACTTATTTTAGCTTATTTAGAGACGTCGTTTTTCGGGGGGCTTGATTTTCGAGATCTTAAAATTTTCATTTTTTCGAGATTTAAAGCTCCGGGAACTCAAATAATAATATATTAAGCACTTAAGAGTCATTTTATTTGTTTTTCGATCACTTATTTTAGCTTATTCTGAGACGTCGTTTCTTGGGGACTCGATTTTTGAGATCTTAAAATTTTCATTTTTTCGAGATTAAAATCTCCGGGAACTCAAATAATAACATATTTAGCCCTTAGGAGTCATTTTATTAGTTTTCCGGTCACTTATTTTCGCTTATTTTCAGACGTCCTTTTTCAGGAGCTCGATTTTCGAGACCCTAAAAATTTGCTTTTTGGGAATTCAAATAATAACTTATTAAGCACTTAAGAGTCATTTTATTTGTTTTTCGGTCACTTATTTTAACTTATTTTGAGACGACGTTTTTCGGTGGCTCGAATTTCGAGACCCTAAAAATTTCATTTTTTCGAGATTTAAAGCTTCGGGAACTCAAATAATAACATATTTAGCCCTTAGGAGTCATTTGATTTGCTTTTCGGTCACTTATTTTCGCTTATTTTGAGACGTCCTTTTTCAAGAGCTCGATTTTCGAGACCCTAAAAATTTGCATTTTTTCAAGACTTAAAGCTTTGGGAATTCAAATAATAACTTATTAAGCACTTAAGAGTCATTTTATTTGTTTTTCGGTCAATTATTTTAGCTTATTTTGAGACGACGTTTTTCGTTGGCTCGAATTTCGAGACCCCAAAAATTTCATTTTTTCGAGATTTAAAGCTTCGGGAACTCAAATAATAACATATTTAGCCCTTAGGAGTCATTTGATTTGCTTTTCGGTCACTTATTTTAGCTTATTTTGAGACGTCGTTTTTCGGGGGCTTGATTTTCGAGATCTTAAAATTTTCATTTTTTCGAGATTTAAAGCTCCGGAAACTCAAATAATAACAAATTTAGCCCTTAGGAGTCATTTGATTTGCTTTTCGGTAACTTATTTTAGCTTATTTTGAGACGTCGTTTTTCGGGGGCTTGATTTTCGAGATCTTAAAATTTTCATTTTTTCGAGATTTTAAGCTCCGAAAACTCAAATAATAACAAATTTAGCCCTTAGGAGTCATTTGATTTGCTTTTTCGTCACTTATTTTAGCTTATTTAGAGACGTCGTTTTTCGGGGGCGTGATTTTCGAGATCTTAAAATTTTCATTTTTTCGAGATTTAAAGCTCCGGGAACTCAAATAATAACATATTAAGCACTTAAGAGTCATTTTATTTGTTTTTCGATCACTTATTTTAGCTTATTCTGAGACGTCGTTTCTCGGGGGCTCGATTTTTGAGATCTTAAAATTTTCATTTTTTCGAGATTTAAATCTCCGGGAACTCAAATAATAACATATTTAGCCCTTATGAGTCATTTTATTTGTTTTCCGGTCACTTATTTTCGCTTATTTTGCGACGTCCTTTTTCAGGAGCTGGATTTTCGAGACCCTAAAAATTTGCTTTTTGGGAATTCAAATAATAACTTATTAAGCACTTAAGAGTCATTTTATTTGTTTTTCGGTCACTTATTTTAACTTATTTTGAGACGACGTTTTTCGGTGGCTCGAATTTCGAGACCCTAAAAATTTCAATTTTTCGAGATTTAAAGCTTCGGGAACTCAAATAATAACATATTTAGCCCTTAGGAGTCATTTGATTTGCTTTTCGGTCACTTATTTTCGCTTATTTTGAGACGTCCTTTTTCAGGAGCTCGATTTTCGAGACCCTAAAAATTTGCTTTTTTTCAAGACTTAAAGCTTTGGGAATTCAAATAATAACTTATTAAGCACTTAAGAGTCATTTTATTTGTTTTTCAGTCACTTATTTTAGCTTATTTTGAGACGACGTTTTTCATTGGCTCGAATTTCGAATTTCGAGACTCAAAAATTTTCATTTTTTCGAGATTTAAAGCTTCGGGAACTCAAATAATAACATATTTAGCCCTTAGGAGTCAATTGATTTGCTTTTCGGTCACTTATTTTAGCTTATTTTGAGACGTCGTTTTTCGGGGGCTTGATTTTGGAGATCTTAAAATTTTCATTTTTTCGAGATTTAAAGCTTCGGGAACTCAAATAATAACATATTTAGCCCGTAGGAGTCATTTGATTTGCTTTTCGGTCACTTATTTTAGCTTATTTTGAGACGTCGTTTTTCGGGGGCTTGATTTTCGAGATCTTAAAATTTTCATTATTTCGAGATTTTAAGCTCCGAAAACTCAAATAATAACAAATTTAGCCCTTAGGAGTCATTTGATTTGCTTTTCCGTCACTTATTTTAGCTTATTTAGAGACGTCGTTTTTCGGGGGGCTTGATTTTCGAGATCTTAAAATTTTCATTTTTTCGTGATTTAAAGCTCCGGGAACTCAAATAATAATATATTAAGCACTTAAGAGTCATTTTATTTGTTTTTCGATCACTTATTTTAGCTTATTCTGAGACGTCGTTTCTTGGGGACTCGATTTTTGAGATCTTAAAATTTTCATTTTTTCGAGATTAAAATCTCCGGGAACTCAAATAATAACATATTTAGCCCTTAGGAGTCATTTTATTAGTTTTCCGGTCACTTATTTTCGCTTATTTTCAGACGTCCTTTTTCAGGAGCTCGATTTTCGAGACCCTAAAAATTTGCTTTTTGGGAATTCAAATAATAACTTATTAAGCACTTAAGAGTCATTTTATTTGTTTTTCGGTCACTTATTTTAACTTATTTTGAGACGACGTTTTTCGGTGGCTCGAATTTCGAGACCCTAAAAATTTCATTTTTTCGAGATTTAAAGCTTCGGGAACTCAAATAATAACATATTTAGCCCTTAGGAGTCATTTGATTTGCTTTTCGGTCACTTATTTTCGCTTATTTTGAGACGTCCTTTTTCAAGAGCTCGATTTTCGAGACCCTAAAAATTTGCATTTTTTCAAGACTTAAAGCTTTGGGAATTCAAATAATAACTTATTAAGCACTTAAGAGTCATTTTATTTGTTTTTCGGTCAATTATTTTAGCTTATTTTGAGACGACGTTTTTCGTTGGCTCGAATTTCGAGACCCCAAAAATTTCATTTTTTCGAGATTTAAAGCTTCGGGAACTCAAATAATAACATATTTAGCCCTTAGGAGTCATTTGATTTGCTTTTCGGTCACTTATTTTAGCTTATTTTGAGACGTCGTTTTTCGGGGGCTTGATTTTCGAGATCTTAAAATTTTCATTTTTTCGAGATTTAAAGCTCCGGAAACTCAAATAATAACAAATTTAGCCCTTAGGAGTCATTTGATTTGCTTTTCGGTAACTTATTTTAGCTTATTTTGAGACGTCGTTTTTCGGGGGCTTGATTTTCGAGATCTTAAAATTTTCATTTTTTCGAGATTTTAAGCTCCGAAAACTCAAATAATAACAAATTTAGCCCTTAGGAGTCATTTGATTTGCTTTTTCGTCACTTATTTTAGCTTATTTAGAGACGTCGTTTTTCGGGGGCTTGATTTTCGAGATCTTAAAATTTTCATTTTTTCGAGATTTAAAGCTCCGGGAACTCAAATAATAACATATTAAGCACTTAAGAGTCATTTTATTTGTTTTTCGATCACTTATTTTAGCTTATTCTGAGACGTCGTTTCTCGGGGGCTCGATTTTTGAGATCTTAAAATTTTCATTTTTTCGAGATTTAAATCTCTGGGAACTCAAATAATAACATATTTAGCCCTTAGGAGTCATTTTATTTGTTTTCCGGTCACTTATTTTCGCTTATTTTGAGACGTCCTTTTTCAGGAGCTGGATTTTCGAGACCCTAAAAATTTGCTTTTTGGGAATTCAAATAATAACTTATTAAGCACTTAAGAGTCATTTTATTTGTTTTTCGGTCACTTATTTTAACTTATTTTGAGACGACGTTTTTCGGTGGCTCGAATTTCGAGACCCTAAAAATTTCAATTTTTCGAGATTTAAAGCTTCGGGAACTCAAATAATAACATATTTAGCCCTTAGGAGTCATTTGATTTGCTTTTCGGTCACTTATTTTCGCTTATTTTGAGACGTCCTTTTTCAGGAGCTCGATTTTCGAGACCCTAAAAATTTGCTTTTTTTCAAGACTTAAAGCTTTGGGAATTCAAATAATAACTTATTAAGCACTTAAGAGTCATTTTATTTGTTTTTCAGTCACTTATTTTAGCTTATTTTGAGACGACGTTTTTCATTGGCTCGAATTTCGAATTTCGAGACTCAAAAAATTTCATTTTTTCGAGATTTAAAGCTTCGGGAACTCAAATAATAACATATTTAGCCCTTAGGAGTCAATTGATTTGCTTTTCGGTCACTTATTTTAGCTTATTTTGAGACGTCGTTTTTCGGGGGCTTGATTTTGGAGATCTTAAAATTTTCATTTTTTCGAGATTTAAAGCTTCGGGAACTCAAATAATAACATATTTAGCCCGTAGGAGTCATTTGATTTGCTTTTCGGTCACTTATTTTAGCTTATTTTGAGACGTCGTTTTTCGGGGGCTTGATTTTCGAGATCTTAAAATTTTCATTATTTCGAGATTTTAAGCTCCGAAAACTCAAATAATAACAAATTTAGCCCTTAGGAGTCATTTGATTTGCTTTTCCGTCACTTATTTTAGCTTATTTAGAGACGTCGTTTTTCGGGGGGCTTGATTTTCGAGATCTTAAAATTTTCATTTTTTCGAGATTTAAAGCTCCGGGAACTCAAATAATAATATATTAAGCACTTAAGAGTCATTTTATTTGTTTTTCGATCACTTATTTTAGCTTATTCTGAGACGTCGTTTCTTGGGGACTCGATTTTTGAGATCTTAAAATTTTCATTTTTTCGAGATTAAAATCTCCGGGAACTCAAATAATAACATATTTAGCCCTTAGGAGTCATTTTATTAGTTTTCCGGTCACTTATTTTCGCTTATTTTCAGACGTCCTTTTTCAGGAGCTCGATTTTCGAGACCCTAAAAATTTGCTTTTTGGGAATTCAAATAATAACTTATTAAGCACTTAAGAGTCATTTTATTTGTTTTTCGGTCACTTATTTTAACTTATTTTGAGACGACGTTTTTCGGTGGCTCGAATTTCGAGACCCTAAAAATTTCATTTTTTCGAGATTTAAAGCTTCGGGAACTCAAATAATAACATATTTAGCCCTTAGGAGTCATTTGATTTGCTTTTCGGTCACTTATTTTCGCTTATTTTGAGACGTCCTTTTTCAAGAGCTCGATTTTCGAGACCCTAAAAATTTGCATTTTTTCAAGACTTAAAGCTTTGGGAATTCAAATAATAACTTATTAAGCACTTAAGAGTCATTTTATTTGTTTTTCGGTCAATTATTTTAGCTTATTTTGAGACGACGTTTTTCGTTGGCTCGAATTTCGAGACCCCAAAAATTTCATTTTTTCGAGATTTAAAGCTTCGGGAACTCAAATAATAACATATTTAGCCCTTAGGAGTCATTTGATTTGCTTTTCGGTCACTTATTTTAGCTTATTTTGAGACGTCGTTTTTCGGGGGCTTGATTTTCGAGATCTTAAAATTTTCATTTTTTCGAGATTTAAAGCTCCGGAAACTCAAATAATAACAAATTTAGCCCTTAGGAGTCATTTGATTTGCTTTTCGGTAACTTATTTTAGCTTATTTTGAGACGTCGTTTTTCGGGGGCTTGATTTTCGAGATCTTAAAATTTTCATTTTTTCGAGATTTTAAGCTCCGAAAACTCAAATAATAACAAATTTAGCCCTTAGGAGTCATTTGATTTGCTTTTTCGTCACTTATTTTAGCTTATTTAGAGACGTCGTTTTTCGGGGGCTTGATTTTCGAGATCTTAAAATTTTCATTTTTTCGAGATTTAAAGCTCCGGGAACTCAAATAATAACATATTAAGCACTTAAGAGTCATTTTATTTGTTTTTCGATCACTTATTTTAGCTTATTCTGAGACGTCGTTTCTCGGGGGCTCGATTTTTGAGATCTTAAAATTTTCATTTTTTCGAGATTTAAATCTCCGGGAACTCAAATAATAACATATTTAGCCCTTAGGAGTCATTTTATTTGTTTTCCGGTCACTTATTTTCGCTTATTTTGAGACGTCCTTTTTCAGGAGCTGGATTTTCGAGACCCAAAAAATTTGCTTTTTGGGAATTCAAATAATAACTTATTAAGCACTTAAGAGTCATTTTATTTGTTTTTCGGTCACTTATTTTAACTTATTTTGAGACGACGTTTTTCGGTGGCTCGAATTTCGAGACCCTAAAAATTTCAATTTTTCGAGATTTAAAGCTTCGGGAACTCAAATAATAACATATTTAGCCCTTAGGAGTCATTTGATTTGCTTTTCGGTCACTTATTTTCGCTTATTTTGAGACGTCCTTTTTCAGGAGCTCGATTTTCGAGACCCTAAAAATTTACTTTTTTTCAAGACTTAAAGCTTTGGGAATTCAAATAATAACTTATTAAGCACTTAAGAGTCATTTTATTTGTTTTTCAGTCACTTATTTTAGCTTATTTTGAGACGACGTTTTTCATTGGCTCGAATTTCGAATTTCGAGACTCAAAAAATTTCATTTTTTCGAGATTTAAAGCTTCGGGAACTCAAATAATAACATATTTAGCCCTTAGGAGTCAATTGATTTGCTTTTCGGTCACTTATTTTAGCTTATTTTGAGACGTCGTTTTTCGGGGGCTTGATTTTGGAGATCTTAAAATTTTCATTTTTTCGAGATTTAAAGCTCCGGAAACTCAAATAATAACATATTTAGCCCGTAGGAGTCATTTGATTTGCTTTTCGGTCACTTATTTTAGCTTATTTTGAGACGTCGTTTTTCGGGGGCTTGATTTTCGAGATCTTAAAATTTTCATTATTTCGAGATTTTAAGCTCCGAAAACTCAAATAATAACAAATTTAGCCCTTAGGAGTCATTTGATTTGCTTTTCCGTCACTTATTTTAGCTTATTTAGAGACGTCGTTTTTCGGGGGGCTTGATTTTCGAGATCTTAAAATTTTCATTTTTTCGAGATTTAAAGCTCCGGGAACTCAAATAATAATATATTAAGCACTTAAGAGTCATTTTATTTGTTTTTCGATCACTTATTTTAGCTTATTCTGAGACGTCGTTTCTTGGGGACTCGATTTTTGAGATCTTAAAATTTTCATTTTTTCGAGATTAAAATCTCCGGGAACTCAAATAATAACATATTTAGCCCTTAGGAGTCATTTTATTAGTTTTCCGGTCACTTATTTTCGCTTATTTTGAGACGTCCTTTTTCAGGAGCTGGATTTTCGAGACCCTAAAAATTTGCTTTTTGGGAATTCAAATAATAACTTATTAAGCACTTAAGAGTCATTTTATTTGTTTTTCGGTCACTTATTTTAACTTATTTTGAGACGACGTTTTTCGGTGGCTCGAATTTCGAGACCCTAAAAATTTCAATTTTTCGAGATTTAAAGCTTCGGGAACTCAAATAATAACATATTTAGCCCTTAGGAGTCATTTGATTTGCTTTTCGGTCACTTATTTTCGCTTATTTTGAGACGTCCTTTTTCAGGAGCTCGATTTTCGAGACCCTAAAAATTTGCTTTTTTTCAAGACTTAAAGCTTTGGGAATTCAAATAATAACTTATTAAGCACTTAAGAGTCATTTTATTTGTTTTTCAGTCACTTATTTTAGCTTATTTTGAGACGACGTTTTTCATTGGCTCGAATTTTGAATTTCGAGACTCAAAAAATTTCATTTTTTCGAGATTTAAAGCTTCGGGAACTCAAATAATAACATATTTAGCCCTTAGGAGTCAATTGATTTGCTTTTCGGTCACTTATTTTAGCTTATTTTGAGACGTCGTTTTTCGGGGGCTTGATTTTGGAGATCTTAAAATTTTCATTTTTTCGAGATTTAAAGCTTCGGGAACTCAAATAATAACATATTTAGCCCGTAGGAGTCATTTGATTTGCTTTTCGGTCACTTATTTTAGCTTATTTTGAGACGTCGTTTTTCGGGGGCTTGATTTTCGAGATCTTAAAATTTTCATTATTTCGAGATTTTAAGCTCCGAAAACTCAAATAATAACAAATTTAGCCCTTAGGAGTCATTTGATTTGCTTTTCCGTCACTTATTTTATCTTATTTAGAGACGTCGTTTTTCGGGGGGCTTGATTTTCGAGATCTTAAAATTTTCATTTTTTCGAGATTTAAAGCTCCGGGAACTCAAATAATAATATATTAAGCACTTAAGAGTCATTTTATTTGTTTTTCGATCACTTATTTTAGCTTATTCTGAGACGTCGTTTCTTGGGGACTCGATTTTTGAGATCTTAAAATTTTCATTTTTTCGAGATTAAAATCTCCGGGAACTCAAATAATAACATATTTAGCCCTTAGGAGTCATTTTATTAGTTTTCCGGTCACTTATTTTCGCTTATTTTCAGACGTCCTTTTTCAGGAGCTCGATTTTCGAGACCCTAAAAATTTGCTTTTTGGGAATTCAAATAATAACTTATTAAGCACTTAAGAGTCATTTTATTTGTTTTTCGGTCACTTATTTTAACTTATTTTGAGACGACGTTTTTCGGTGGCTCGAATTTCGAGACCCTAAAAATTTCATTTTTTCGAGATTTAAAGCTTCGGGAACTCAAATAATAACATATTTAGCCCTTAGGAGTCATTTGATTTGCTTTTCGGTCACTTATTTTCGCTTATTTTGAGACGTCCTTTTTCAAGAGCTCGATTTTCGAGACCCTAAAAATTTGCATTTTTTCAAGACTTAAAGCTTTGGGAATTCAAATAATAACTTATTAAGCACTTAAGAGTCATTTTATTTGTTTTTCGGTCAATTATTTTAGCTTATTTTGAGACGACGTTTTTCGTTGGCTCGAATTTCGAGACCCCAAAAATTTCATTTTTTCGAGATTTAAAGCTTCGGGAACTCAAATAATAACATATTTAGCCCTTAGGAGTCATTTGATTTGCTTTTCGGTCACTTATTTTAGCTTATTTTGAGACGTCGTTTTTCGGGGGCTTGATTTTCGAGATCTTAAAATTTTCATTTTTTCGAGATTTAAAGCTCCGGAAACTCAAATAATAACAAATTTAGCCCTTAGGAGTCATTTGATTTGCTTTTCGGTAACTTATTTTAGCTTATTTTGAGACGTCGTTTTTCGGGGGCTTGATTTTCGAGATCTTAAAATTTTCATTTTTTCGAGATTTTAAGCTCCGAAAACTCAAATAATAACAAATTTAGCCCTTAGGAGTCATTTGATTTGCTTTTTCGTCACTTATTTTAGCTTATTTAGAGACGTCGTTTTTCGGGGGCTTGATTTTCGAGATCTTAAAATTTTCATTTTTTCGAGATTTAAAGCTCCGGGAACTCAAATAATAACATATTAAGCACTTAAGAGTCATTTTATTTGTTTTTCGATCACTTATTTTAGCTTATTCTGAGACGTCGTTTCTCGGGGGCTCGATTTTTGAGATCTTAAAATTTTCATTTTTTCGAGATTTAAATCTCCGGGAACTCAAATAATAACATATTTAGCCCTTAGGAGTCATTTTATTTGTTTTCCGGTCACTTATTTTCGCTTATTTTGAGACGTCCTTTTTCAGGAGCTGGATTTTCGAGACCCAAAAAATTTGCTTTTTGGGAATTCAAATAATAACTTATTAAGCACTTAAGAGTCATTTTATTTGTTTTTCGGTCACTTATTTTAACTTATTTTGAGACGACGTTTTTCGGTGGCTCGAATTTCGAGACCCTAAAAATTTCAATTTTTCGAGATTTAAAGCTTCGGGAACTCAAATAATAACATATTTAGCCCTTAGGAGTCATTTGATTTGCTTTTCGGTCACTTATTTTCGCTTATTTTGAGACGTCCTTTTTCAGGAGCTCGATTTTCGAGACCCTAAAAATTTGCTTTTTTTCAAGACTTAAAGCTTTGGGAATTCAAATAATAACTTATTAAGCACTTAAGAGTCATTTTATTTGTTTTTCAGTCACTTATTTTAGCTTATTTTGAGACGACGTTTTTCATTGGCTCGAATTTCGAATTTCGAGACTCAAAAAATTTCATTTTTTCGAGATTTAAAGCTTCGGGAACTCAAATAATAACATATTTAGCCCTTAGGAGTCAATTGATTTGCTTTTCGGTCACTTATTTTAGCTTATTTTGAGACGTCGTTTTTCGGGGGCTTGATTTTGGAGATCTTAAAATTTTCATTTTTTCGAGATTTAAAGCTTCGGGAACTCAAATAATAACATATTTAGCCCGTAGGAGTCATTTGATTTGCTTTTCGGTCACTTATTTTAGCTTATTTTGAGACGTCGTTTTTCGGGGGCTTGATTTTCGAGATCTTAAAATTTTCATTATTTCGAGATTTTAAGCTCCGAAAACTCAAATAATAACAAATTTAGCCCTTAGGAGTCATTTGATTTGCTTTTCCGTCACTTATTTTAGCTTATTTAGAGACGTCGTTTTTCGGGGGGCTTGATTTTCGAGATCTTAAAATTTTCATTTTTTCGAGATTTAAAGCTCCGGGAACTCAAATAATAATATATTAAGCACTTAAGAGTCATTTTATTTGTTTTTCGATCACTTATTTTAGCTTATTCTGAGACGTCGTTTCTTGGGGACTCGATTTTTGAGATCTTAAAATTTTCATTTTTTCGAGATTAAAATCTCCGGGAACTCAAATAATAACATATTTAGCCCTTAGGAGTCATTTTATTAGTTTTCCGGTCACTTATTTTCGCTTATTTTCAGACGTCCTTTTTCAGGAGCTCGATTTTCGAGACCCTAAAAATTTGCTTTTTGGGAATTCAAATAATAACTTATTAAGCACTTAAGAGTCATTTTATTTGTTTTTCGGTCACTTATTTTAACTTATTTTGAGACGACGTTTTTCGGTGGCTCGAATTTCGAGACCCTAAAAATTTCATTTTTTCGAGATTTAAAGCTTCGGGAACACAAATAATAACATATTTAGCCCTTAGGAGTCATTTGATTTGCTTTTCGGTCACTTATTTTCGCTTATTTTGAGACGTCCTTTTTCAAGAGCTCGATTTTCGAGACCCTAAAAATTTGCATTTTTTCAAGACTTAAAGCTTTGGGAATTCAAATAATAACTTATTAAGCACTTAAGAGTCATTTTATTTGTTTTTCGGTCAATTATTTTAGCTTATTTTGAGACGACGTTTTTCGTTGGCTCGAATTTCGAGACCCCAAAAATTTCATTTTTTCGAGATTTAAAGCTTCGGGAACTCAAATAATAACATATTTAGCCCTTAGGAGTCATTTGATTTGCTTTTCGGTCACTTATTTTAGCTTATTTTGAGACGTCGTTTTTCGGGGGCTTGATTTTCGAGATCTTAAAATTTTCATTTTTTCGAGATTTAAAGCTCCGGAAACTCAAATAATAACAAATTTAGCCCTTAGGAGTCATTTGATTTGCTTTTCGGTAACTTATTTTAGCTTATTTTGAGACGTCGTTTTTCGGGGGCTTGATTTTCGAGATCTTAAAATTTTCATTTTTTCGAGATTTTAAGCTCCGAAAACTCAAATAATAACAAATTTAGCCCTTAGGAGTCATTTGATTTGCTTTTTCGTCACTTATTTTAGCTTATTTAGAGACGTCGTTTTTCGGGGGCTTGATTTTCGAGATCTTAAAATTTTCATTTTTTCGAGATTTAAAGCTCCGGGAACTCAAATAATAACATATTAAGCACTTAAGAGTCATTTTATTTGTTTTTCGATCACTTATTTTAGCTTATTCTGAGACGTCGTTTCTCGGGGGCTCGATTTTTGAGATCTTAAAATTTTCATTTTTTTGAGATTTAAATCTCCGGGAACTCAAATAATAACATATTTAGCCCTTAGGAGTCATTTTATTTGTTTTCCGGTCACTTATTTTCGCTTATTTTGAGACGTCCTTTTTCAGGAGCTGGATTTTCGAGACCCTAAAAATTTGCTTTTTGGGAATTCAAATAATAACTTATTAAGCACTTAAGAGTCATTTTATTTGTTTTTCGGTCACTTATTTTAACTTATTTTGAGACGACGTTTTTCGGTGGCTCGAATTTCGAGACCCTAAAAATTTCAATTTTTCGAGATTTAAAGCTTCGGGAACTCAAATAATAACATATTTAGCCCTTAGGAGTCATTTGATTTGCTTTTCGGTCACTTATTTTCGCTTATTTTGAGACGTCCTTTTTCAGGAGCTCGATTTTCGAGACCCTAAAAATTTGCTTTTTTTCAAGACTTAAAGCTTTGGGAATTCAAATAATAACTTATTAAGCACTTAAGAGTCATTTTATTTGTTTTTCAGTCACTTATTTTAGCTTATTTTGAGACGACGTTTTTCATTGGCTCGAATTTCGAATTTCGAGACTCAAAAAATTTCATTTTTTCGAGATTTAAAGCTTCGGGAACTCAAATAATAACATATTTAGCCCTTAGGAGTCAATTGATTTGCTTTTCGGTCACTTATTTTAGCTTATTTTGAGACGTCGTTTTTCGGGGGCTTGATTTTGGAGATCTTAAAATTTTCATTTTTTCGAGATTTAAAGCTTCGGGAACTCAAATAATAACATATTTAGCCCGTAGGAGTCATTTGATTTGCTTTTCGGTCACTTATTTTAGCTTATTTTGAGACGTCGTTTTTCGGGGGCTTGATTTTCGAGATCTTAAAATTTTCATTATTTCGAGATTTTAAGCTCCGAAAACTCAAATAATAACAAATTTAGCCCTTAGGAGTCATTTGATTTGCTTTTCCGTCACTTATTTTAGCTTATTTAGAGACGTCGTTTTTCGGGGGGCTTGATTTTCGAGATCTTAAAATTTTCATTTTTTCGAGATTTAAAGCTCCGGGAACTCAAATAATAATATATTAAGCACTTAAGAGTCATTTTATTTGTTTTTCGATCACTTATTTTAGCTTATTCTGAGACGTCGTTTCTTGGGGACTCGATTTTTGAGATCTTAAAATTTTCATTTTTTCGAGATTAAAATCTCCGGGAACTCAAATAATAACATATTTAGCCCTTAGGAGTCATTTTATTAGTTTTCCGGTCACTTATTTTCGCTTATTTTCAGACGTCCTTTTTTAGGAGCTCGATTTTCGAGACCCTAAAAATTTGCTTTTTGGGAATTCAAATAATAACTTATTAAGCACTTAAGAGTCATTTTATTTGTTTTTCGGTCACTTATTTTAACTTATTTTGAGACGACGTTTTTCGGTGGCTCGAATTTCGAGACCCTAAAAATTTCATTTTTTCGAGATTTAAAGCTTCGGGAACTCAAATAATAACATATTTAGCCCTTAGGAGTCATTTGATTTGCTTTTCGGTCACTTATTTTCGCTTATTTTGAGACGTCCTTTTTCAAGAGCTCGATTTTCGAGACCCTAAAAATTTGCATTTTTTCAAGACTTAAAGCTTTGGGAATTCAAATAATAACTTATTAAGCACTTAAGAGTCATTTTATTTGTTTTTCGGTCAATTATTTTAGCTTATTTTGAGACGACGTTTTTCGTTGGCTCGAATTTCGAGACCCCAAAAATTTCATTTTTTCGAGATTTAAAGCTTCGGGAACTCAAATAATAACATATTTAGCCCTTAGGAGTCATTTGATTTGCTTTTCGGTCACTTATTTTAGCTTATTTTGAGACGTCGTTTTTCGGGGGCTTGATTTTCGAGATCTTAAAATTTTCATTTTTTCGAGATTTGAAGCTCCGGAAACTCAAATAATAACAAATTTAGCCCTTAGGAGTCATTTGATTTGCTTTTCGGTAACTTATTTTAGCTTATTTTGAGACGTCGTTTTTCGGGGGCTTATTTTCGAGATCTTAAAATTTTCATTTTTTCGAGATTTATAGCTCCGGGAACTCAAATAATAACATATTAAGCACTTAAGAGTCATTTTATTTGTTTTTCGGTCACTTATTTTAGCTTATTCTGAGACGTCATTTTTCGGGCGCTCGATTTTTGAGATCTTAAAATTTTCATTTTTTCGAGATTTAAATCTCCGGGAACTAAATATAATAACATATTAAGCCCTTAGGAGTCATTTTATTTGTTTTTAAGTCACTTATTTTGAGACGTCCTTTTTCAGGAGCACGATTTCCGAGACCCTAAAAATTTGCTTTTTTTCAAGACTTGAAGCTTTGGGAATTCAACTAATAACATATTAAGCACTTAAGAGTCATTTTATTTGTTTTTCTGTCACTTATTATAGCTTATTTTGAGACGACGTTTTTCGGGTGCTCGAATTTCGAGACCCTAACAATTTCATTTTTTCGAGATTTAAAGCTTCGGGAACTCAAATAATAATATATTAAGCCCTTAGGAGTCATTTTATTTGTTTTTCGGTCACTTATTTTAGCTTATTTTGAGAAGTCATTTTTTAGTGGCTCGATTTTCGAGACCCTAAAAATTTTAATATTTTCGAGATTTAAAGCTTTGGGAAGTCATGTAATTTTTTTGAGGCGTCGTTTTTCAGGTGCTCGATTTTCGAGACCCTAAAAATTTGTTTTTTTTTCAAGATTTAAAGCTTTGGGAAGTCAAATAATAACAATAATAAGCACTTAAGAGTCATTTTATTTGTTTTTCGGTCACTTGTTTCAGCTTATTTTGAGACGTCATTTTTCGGGGGCTTGATTTTCGAAACCCTAAAAATTTCAATTTTTTCAAGATTGAAAGCTTTGGGATGTTAAGTAATAACATATTAAGCACTTAAATGTCATTTGATGTGTTTTTCGGTGAATTATTTTAGCTTATTTTGATACGTCATTGATCAGGGGCTCGATTTTCGAAGTCCTAAAAATTTCAATTTTTCGAGATTTAAAGCTTTGGGAATTCAAAGAATAACATATTAAGCACTTAAGAGTCATTTTATTTGTTTTTCGGTCACTTATTTTAGCTTATATTGAGACGTCGTTTTTCGGTGGTTCGATTTTCGAGATCCTATAATTTTCATTTTTTCGAGATTTAAAGATCCGGGAACTCAAATAATAACATATTAAGCACTTAAGAGTCATTTTATTTGTTTTTCGGTCACTTATTTTAGCTTATTTTGAGGCGTCGTTTTTCGGGGGCTCGATTTTTGAGATATTAAAATTTTCATTTTTTCGAGATTTAAATCTCCGAGAACTCAAATAATAACATATTAAGCCCTTAGGAGTCATTTTATTTGTTTTTCGGTCACTTATTTTCGCTTATTTTGAGACGTCCTTTTTCAGGAGCTCGATTTTCGAGACCCTAAAAATTTGCTTTTTTTCAAGAGTTAAAGCTTTGGGAATTCAAATAATAACTTATTAAGCACTTAAGAGTCATTTTATTTGTTTTTCGGTCACTTATTTTAGCCTATTTTGAGACGACGTTTTTTCGGTGGCTCGAATTTTGAGACCCCAAAAATTTCATTATTTCGAGATTTAAAGCTCCGGAAACTCAAATAATGACAAATTTAGCCCTTAGGAGTCATTTGATTTGCTTTTCGGTCACTTATTTTAGCTTATTTTGAGACGTCGTTTTTCGGAGGCTTTATTTTCGAGATCTTAAAATTTTATTTTTTCGAGATTTAAAGCTCCGGGAACTCAAATAATAACATATTAAGCACTCAAAAGTCATTTTATTTGTTTTTCGGTCACTTATTTTAGCTTATTCTGAGACGTCGTTTTTCGGGCGCTCGATTTTTGAGATCTTAAAATTTTCATTTTTTCGAGATTTAAATCTCCGGGAATTAAATATAAAAACATATTAAGCCCATAGGAGTCATTTTATTTGTTTTTCGGTCACTTATTTTGAGACGTCCTTTTTCAGGAGCACGATTTTCGAGAACCTAAAAATTTGCTTTTTTTCAAGACATGAAGCTTTGGGAATTCAAATAATAATATATTAAGCACTTAAGCGTCATTTTATTTGTCTTTCGATCAGTTATTATAGCTTATTTTGAGAAGACGTTTTTCGATGGCTCGAATTTTGAGACCCTAACAATTTCATTTATTCGAGATTTAAAGCTTCGGGAACTCAAATAATAATATATTAAGCCCTTAGGAGTCATTTTATTTGTTTTTCGGTCACTTATTTTAGCTTATTTTGAGAAGTCGTTTTTTAGTGGCTCGATTTTCGAGACCCTAAAAATTTGTTTTTTTTTTCAAGATTTAAAGCTTTGGGAAGTCAAATAATAACAATAAGCACTTAAGAGTCATTTTATTTGTTTTTCGGTCACTTGTTTCAGCTTATATTGAGACGTCATTTTTCAGGGGCTCGATTTTCGAAGCCCTAAAAATTTCAATTTTTCGAGATTTAAAGCTTTGGGAATTCAAAGAATAACATATTAAGCACTTAAGAGTCATTTTATTTGTTTTTCGGTCACTTATTTTAGCTTATATTGAGACGTCGTTTTTCGGGGGTTCGATTTTCGAGATCCTATAATTTTCATTTTTCCGAGATTTAAAGATCCTGGAACTCAAATAATAACATATTAAGCCCTTAGGAGTCATTTTATTTGTTTTTCGGTCACTTATTTTCACTTATTTTGAGACGACGTTTTTCGGTGGCTCGAATTTCGAGACCCTAAAAATTTCATTTTTTCGAGATTTAAAGCTTCGGGAACTCAAATAATAACATATTTAGCCCTTAGGAGACGTCCTTTTTTAGGAGCTCGATTTTCGAGATCCTAAATATTTGCTTTTTTTCAAGACTTAAAGCTTTGGGAATTCAAATAATAACTTATTAAGCACTTAAGAGTCATTTTTTTTTGGGTCACTTATTTTAGCTTATTTTGAGACGACGTTTTCGTTGGCTCGAATTTCGAGACCCCAAAAATTTCATTTTTTCGAGATTTAAAGCTTCGAAAACTCAAATAATAACATATTTAGCCCTTAGGAGTCATTTTATTTGCTTTCCGGTCACTTATTTTGAGACGTCGTTTTTCGGGGGCTTGATTTTCGAGATCTTAAAATTTTCATTTTTTCGAGATTTAAAGCTTCGGGAACTCAAATAATATCATATTTAGCCCTTAGGAGTCATTTGATTTGCTTTTCGGTCACTTATTTTAGCTTATTTTTAGACGTCGTTTTTCGGGGGCTTGATTTTCGAGATCTTAAAATTTTTATTTTTTCGAGATTTAAAGCTCCGGAAACTCAAATAATAACAAATTTAGCCCTTAGGAGTCATTTGATTTGCTTTCCGGTCACTTATTTTAGCTTATTTTGAGACGTCGTTTTTCGGGGGCTTGATTTTCGAGATCTTAAAATTTTCATTTTTTCGAGATTTAAAGCTTCGGGAACTCAAATAATATCATATTTAGCCCTTAGGAGTCATTTGATTTGCTTTTCGGTCACTTATTTTAGCTTATTTTTAGACGTCGTTTTTCGAGGGCTTGATTTTCGAGATCTAAAAATTTTCATTTTTTCGTGATTTAAATGTCCGGAAACTCAAATAATAACAAATTTAGCCCTTAGGAGTCATTTGATTTGCTTTTCGGTCAATTATTTTTGCTTATTTTGAGACGTCGTTTTTCGCGGGCTTGATTTTCGAGATCTTATAATTTTCATTTTTTCGAGATTTAAAGCTCCGGGAACTCAAATAATAACATATTAAGCACTTAAGAGTCATTTTATTGGTTTTTTGGTCACTTATTTTAGCTTATTTTGAGACGTCGTTTTACGGGGGCTCGATTTTTGAGATCTTAAAATTTTCTTTTTTTCTAGATTTAAATCTCCGGAACTAAATATAAAAACATATTAAGCCCTTAGGAGTCATTTTATTTGTTTTTCGGTCACTTATTTTGAGACGTCCTTTTTCAGGAGCACGATTTTCGAGACCCTAAAATTTTGCCTTTTTTCATGACATGAAGCTTTGGGAATTCAAATAATAATATATTAAGCACTTAAGCGTCATTTTATTTGTCTTTCGGTCACTTATTATAGCTTATTTTGAGAAGTCGTTTTTCGGTGGCTCGAATTTTGAGACCCTAACAATTTCATTTATTCGAGATTTAAAGCTTCGGGAACTCAAATAATAACATATTAAGCCCTTAGGAGTCATTTTATTTGTTTTTCGGTCACTTATTTTAGCTTATTTTGAGAAGTCGTTTTTTAGTTGCTCGATTTTCGAGACCCTAAAAATTGTAATTTTTTCGAGATTTAAATCTTTGGGAAGTCATGTAATAACATATTAAGCACTTAAATGTCATTTGATTTGTTTTTCGCTCAATTATTTTAGCTTAATTTGAGGCGTCGTTTTTCAGGTGCTCGATTTTCGAGACCCTAAAAATTTGTTTTTTTTTTCAAGATTTAAAGCTTTGGGAAGTCAAATAATAACAATAAGCACTTAAGAGTCATTTTATTTGTTTTTCGGTCACTTGATTCAGCTTATTTTGAGACGTCATTTTTCAGGAGCTCGATTAACGAAGCCCTAAAAATTTCAATTTTTCGAGATTTAAAGCTTTGGGAATTCAAAGAATAACATATTAAGCACTTAAGAGTCATTTTATTTGTTTTTCGGTCACTTATTTTAGCTTATATTGAGACGTCGTTTTTCGGGGGTTCAATTTTCGAGATCCTATAATTTTCATTTTTTCGAGATTTAAAGATCCAGGAACTCAAATAATAACATATTAAGCCCTTAGGAGTCATTTTATTTGTTTTTCGGTCACTTATTTTCGCTTATTTTGAGACGTCCTTTTTTAGGAGCTCGATTTTCGAGACCCTAAAAATTTGCTTTTTTTCAAGAGTTAAAGCTTTGATAATTCAAATAATAACTTATTAAGCACTTAAGAGTCATTTTATTTGCTTTTCGGTCAATTATTTTAGCTTATTTTGAGACGACGTTTTTCGGTGGCTCGAATTTCGAGACCCTAAAAATTTCATTTTTTCGAGATTTAAAGCTTCGGGAACTCAAATAATAACATATTTAGCCCTTAGGAGTCATATGATTTGCTTTTCGGTCACTTATTTTAGCTTATTTTGAGACGTCCTTTTTTAGGAGATCGATTTTCGAGATCCTAAATATTTGCTTTTTTTCAAGACTTAAAGCTTTGGGAATTCAAATAATAACTTATTAACCACTTATTTGTCATTTTTTTTTTGGGTCACTTATTTTAGCTTATTTTGAGACGACGTTTTCGTTGGCTCGAATTTCGAGACCCCAAAAATTTCATTTTTTCGAGATTTAAAGCTTCGGGAACTCAAATAATAACATATTTAGCCCTTAGGAGTCATTTAATTTGCTTTCCGATCACTTATTTTAGCTTATTTTGAGACGTCGTTTTTCGGTGGCTTGATTTTCGAGATCTTAAAATTTTCATTTTTTCGAGATTTAAAGCTTCGGGAACTCAAATAATATCATATTTAGCCCTTAGGAGTCATTTTATTTGCTTTTCGGTCACTTATTTTAGATTATTTTTAGACGTCGTTTTTCGGGGGCTTGATTTTCGAGATCTTAAAATTTTCATTTTTTCGAGATTTAAAGCTCCGGAAACTCAAATAATAACAAATTTAGCCCTTAGGAGTCATTTGATTTGCTTTTCGGTCACTTATTTTTGCTTATTTTGAGACGTCGTTTTTCGGGGGCTTGATTTTCAAGATCTTATAATTTTCATTTTTTCGAGATTTAAAGCTCCGGGAACTCAAATAATAACATATTAAGCACTTAAGAGTCATTTTATTTGTTTTTTGGTCAATTATTTTAGCTTATTTTGAGACGTCGTTTTACGGGGGCTCGATTTTTGAGATCTTAAAATTTTCATTTTTTCGAGATTTAAATCTCCGGGAAATCAAATAATAACATATTAAGCCCTTAGGAGTTATTTTATTAGTTTTTCGGTCACTTATTTTAGCTTATTTTGAGAAGTCGTTTTTTAGTTGCTCGATTTTCGAGACCCTAAAAATTTTAATTTTTTCGAGATTTAAATCTTTGGGAAGTCATGTAATAACATATTAAGCACTTAAATGTCATTTGATTTGTTTTTCGCTCAATTATTTTAGCTTAATTTGAGGCGTCGTTTTTCAGGTGCTCGATTTTCGAGACCCTAAAAATTTGTTTTTTTTTCAAGATTTAAAGTTTTGGGAAGTCAAATAATAACAATAAGCACTTAAGAGTCATTTTATTTGTTTTTCGGTCACTTGATTCAGCTTATTTTGAGACGTCATTTTTCAGGAGCTCGATTTTCGAAGCCCTAAAAATTTCAATTTTTCGAGATTTAAAGCTTTGGGAATTCAAAGAATAACATATTAAGCACTTAAGAGTCATTTTATTTGTTTTTCGGTCACTTATTTTAGCTTATATTGAGACGTCGTTTTTCGGGGGTTCAATTTTCGAGACCCTATAATTTTCATTTTTTCGAGATTTAAAGATCCGGGAACTCAAATAATAACATATTAAGCCCTTAGGAGTCATTTTATTTGTTTTTCGGTCACTTATTTTCGCTTATATTGAGACGACGTTTTTCGGTGGCTCGAATTTCGAGACCCTAAAAATTTCATTTTTTCGAGATTTAAAGCTTCGGGAACTCAAATAATAACATATTTTGCCCTTAGGAGTCATTTGATTTGCTTTCCGATCACTTAATTTATCTTATTTTGAGACTTCGTTTTTCGGTGGCTTGATTTTCGAGATCTTAAAATTTTTATTTTTTCGAGATTTAAAGCTTCGGGAACTCAAATAATATCATATTTAGCCCTTAGGAGTCATTTTATTTGCTTTTCGGTCACTTATTTTAGAATATTTTTAGACGTCGTTTTTCGGGGGCTTGATTTTCGAGATCTTAAAATTTTCATTTTTTCGAGATTTAAAGCTCCGGAAACTCAAATAATAACAAATTTAGCCCTTAGGAGTCATTTGATTTGCTTTTCGGTTACTTATTTTTGCTTATTTTGAGACGTCGTTTTTCGGGGGCTTGATTTTCAAGATCTTATAATTTTCATTTTTTCGAGATTTAAAGCTCCGGGAACTCAAATAATAACATATTAAGCACTTAAGAGTCATTTTATTTGTTTTTTGGTCACTTATTTTAGCTTATTTTGAGACGTCGTTTTACGGGGGCTCGATTTTTGAGATCTTAAAATTTTCATTTTTTCGAGATTTAAATCTCCGGGAACTAAATATAAAAACATATTAAGCCCTTAGGAGTCATTTTATTTGTTTTTCAAGACTTAAAGCTTTGGGAATTCAAATAATAACTTATTAAGCACTTAAGAGTCATTTTTTTTTGGGTCACTTATTTTAGCTTATTTTGAGACGACGTTTTCGTTGGCTCGAATTTCGAGACCCCAAAAATTTCATTTTTTCGAGATTTAAAGCTTCGGGAACTCAAATAATAACATATTTAGCCCTTAGGAGTCATTTAATTTGCTTTCCGGTCACTTATTTTAGCTTATTTTGAGACGTCGTTTTTCGGGGGCTTGATTTTCGAGATCTTAAAATTTTCATTTTTTCGAGATTTAAAGCTTCGGGAACTCAAATAATAACATATTTAGGCCTTAGGAGTCATTTGATTTGCTTTCCGGTCACTTATTTTAGCTTATTTTGAGACGTCGTTTTTCGGGGGCTTGATTTTCGAGATCTAAAAATTTTTATTTTTTCGAGATTTAAAGCTTCGGGAACTCAAATAATATCATATTTAGCCCTTAGGAGTCATTTTGATTTGCTTTTCGGTCACTTATTTTAGCATATTTTTAGACGTCGTTTTTCGGGGGCTTGATTTTCGAGATCTTAAAATTTTCATTTTTTCGAGATTTAAAGCTCCGGAAACTCAAATAATAACAAATTTAGCCCTTAGGAGTCATTTGATTTGCTTTTCGGTCACTTATTTTTGCTTATTTTGAGACGTCGTTTTTCAGGGGCTTGATTTTCGAGATCTTATAATTTTCATTTTTTCAAGATTTAAAGCTCCGGGAACTCAAATAATAACATATTAAGCACTTAAGGGTCATTTTATTTGTTTTTTGGTCACTTATTTTAATTTATTTTGAGACGTCGTTTTACAGGGGCTCGATTTTTGAGATCTTAAAATTTTCATTTTTTCGAGATTTAAATCTCCGGGAAATTAAATAATAACATATTAAGCCCTTAGGAGTTATTTTATTTGTTTTTTGGTCACTTATTTTCGCTTATTTTGAGACGTCCTTTTTCAGAAGCTCGATTTTCGAGACCCTAAAAATTTGCTTTTTTTCAAGAGTTAAAGCTTTGGGAATTCAAATAATAACTTATTAAGCACTTAAGAGTCATTTTATTTGTCTTTCGGTCACTTATTATAGCTTATTTTGAGAAGACGTTTTTCGGTGGCTCGAATTTCGAGACCCTAACAATTTCATTTTTTCGAGATTTAAAGCTTCGGGAACTCAAATAATAATATATTAAACCCTTAGGAGTCATTTTATTTGTTTTTCGGTCACTTATTTTAGCTTATTTTGAGAAGTCATTTTTTAGTGGCTCGATTTTCGAGACCCTAAAAATTTTAATATTTTCGAGATTTAAAGCTTTGGGAAGTCATGTAATTTTTTTGAGGCGTCGTTTTTCAGGTGCTCGATTTTCGAGACCCTAAAAATTTGTTTTTTTTCAAGATTTAAAGCTTTGGGAAGTCAAATAATAACAATAATAAGCACTTAAGAGTCATTTTATTTGTTTTTCGGTCACTTGTTTCAGCTTATTTTGAGACGTCATTTTTCGGGGGCTTGATTTTCGAAACCCTAAAAATTTCAATTTTTTCAAGATTGAAAGCTTTGGGATGTCAAGTAATAACATATTAAGCACTTAAATGTCATTTGATGTGTTTTTCGGTGAATTATTTTAGCTTATTTTGATACGTCATTGATCAGGGGCTCGATTTTCGAAGTCCTAAAAATTTCAATTTTTCGAGATTTAAAGCTTTGGGAATTCAAAGAATAACATATTAAGCACTTAAGAGTCATTTTATTTGTTTTTCGGTCACTTATTTTAGCTTATATTGAGACGTCGTTTTTCGGTGGTTCGATTTTCGAGATCCTATAATTTTCATTTTTTCGAGATTTAAAGATCCGGGAACTCAAATAATAACATATTAAGCACTTAAGAGTCATTTTATTTGTTTTTCGGTCACTTATTTTAGCTTATTTTGAGGCGTCGTTTTTCGGGGGCTCGATTTTTGAGATATTAAAATTTTCATTTTTTCGAGATTTAAATCTCCGAGAACTCAAATAATAACATATTAAGCCCTTAGGAGTCATTTTATTTGTTTTCCGGTCACTTATTTTCGCTTATTTTGAGACGTCCTTTTTCAGGAGCTCGATTTTCGAGACCCTAAAAATTTGCTTTTTTTCAAGAGTTAAAGCTTTGGGAATTCAAATAATAACTTATTAAGCACTTAAGAGTCATTTTATTTGTTTTTCGGTCACTTATTTTAGCCTATTTTGAGACGACGTTTTTTCGGTGGCTCGAATTTTGAGACCCCAAAAATTTCATTATTTCGAGATTTAAAGCTCCGGAAACTCAAATAATAACAAATTTAGCCCTTAGGAGTCATTTGATTTGCTTTTCGGTCACTTATTTTAGCTTATTTTGAGACGTCGTTTTTCGGAGGCTTGATTTTCGAGATCTTAAAATTTTATTTTTTCGAGATTTAAAGCTCCGGGAACTCAAATAATAACATATTAAGCACTCAAGAGTCATTTTATTTGTTTTTCGGTCACTTATTTTAGCTTATTCTGAGACGTCGTTTTTCGGGCGCTCGATTTTTGAGATCTTAAAATTTTCATTTTTTCGAGATTTAAATCTCCGGGAATTAAATATAAAAACATATTAAGCCCATAGGAGTCATTTTATTTGTTTTTCGGTCACTTATTTTGAGACGTCCTTTTTCAGGAGCACGATTTTCGAGAACCTAAAAATTTGCTTTTTTTCAAGACATGAAGCTTTGGGAATTCAAATAATAATATATTAAGCACTTAAGCGTCATTTTATTTGTCTTTCGATCAGTTATTATAGCTTATTTTGAGAAGACGTTTTTCGATGGCTCGAATTTTGAGACCCTAACAATTTCATTTATTCGAGATTCAAAGCTTCGGGAACTCAAATAATAATATATTAAGCCCTTAGGAGTCATTTTATTTGTTTTTCGGTCACTTATTTTAGCTTATTTTGAGAAGTCGTTTTTTAGTGGCTCGATTTTCGAGACCCTAAAAATTTGTTTTTTTTTTCAAGATTTAAAGCTTTGGGAAGTCAAATAATAACAATAAGCACTTAAGAGTCATTTTATTTGTTTTTCGGTCACTTGTTTCAGCTTATATTGAGACGTCATTTTTCAGGGGCTCGATTTTCGAAGCCCTAAAAATTTCAATTTTTCGAGATTTAAAGCTTTTGGAATTCAAAGAATAACATATTAAGCACTTAAGAGTCATTTTATTTGTTTTTCGGTCACTTATTTTAGCTTATATTGAGACGTCGTTTTTCGGGGGTTCGATTTTCGAGATCCTATAATTTTCATTTTTCCGAGATTTAAAGATCCTGGAACTCAAATAATAACATATTAAGCCCTTAGGAGTCATTTTATTTGTTTTTCGGTCACTTATTTTGAGACGTCCTTTTTCAGGAGCACGATTTTCGAGACCCTAAATATTTGCTTTTTTTCAAGACTTAAAGCTTTGGGAATTCAAATAATAACTTATTAAGCACTTAAGAGTCATTTTTTTTTGGGTCACTTATTTTAGCTTATTTTGAGACGACGTTTTCGTTGGCTCGAATTTCGAGACCCCAAAAATTTCATTTTTTCGAGATTTAAAGCTTCGAAAACTCAAATAATAACATATTTAGCCCTTAGGAGTCATTTTATTTGCTTTCCGGTCACTTATTTTGAGACGTCGTTTTTCGGGGGCTTGATTTTCGAGATCTTAAAATTTTCATTTTTTCGAGATTTAAAGCTTCGGGAACTCAAATAATATCATATTTAGCCCTTAGGAGTCATTTGATTTGCTTTTCGGTCACTTATTTTAGCTTATTTTTAGACGTCGTTTTTCGGGGGCTTGATTTTCGAGATCTTAAAATTTTTATTTTTTCGAGATTTAAAGCTCCGGAAACTCAAATAATAACAAATTTAGCCCTTAGGAGTCATTTGATTTGCTTTCCGGTCACTTATTTTAGCTTATTTTGAGACGTCGTTTTTCGGGGGCTTGATTTTCGAGATCTTAAAATTTTCATTTTTTCGAGATTTAAAGCTTCGGGAACTCAAATAATATCATATTTAGCCCTTAGGAGTCATTTGATTTGCTTTTCGGTCACTTATTTTAGCTTATTTTTAGACGTCGTTTTTCGAGGGCTTGATTTTCGAGATCTAAAAATTTTCATTTTTTCGTGATTTAAAGGTCCGGAAACTCAAATAATAACAAATTTAGCCCTTAGGAGTCATTTGATTTGCTTTTCGGTCAATTATTTTTGCTTATTTTGAGACGTCGTTTTTCGCGGGCTTGATTTTCGAGATCTTATAATTTTCATTTTTTCGAGATTTAAAGCTCCGGGAACTCAAATAATAACATATTAAGCACTTAAGAGTCATTTTATTGGTTTTTTGGTCACTTATTTTAGCTTATTTTGAGACGTCGTTTTACGGGGGCTCGATTTTTGAGATCTTAAAATTTTCTTTTTTTCTAGATTTAAATCTCCGGAACTAAATATAAAAACATATTAAGCCCTTAGGAGTCATTTTATTTGTTTTTCGGTCACTTATTTTGAGACGTCCTTTTTCAGGAGCACGATTTTCGAGACCCTAAAATTTTGCCTTTTTTCATGACATGAAGCTTTGGGAATTCAAATAATAATATATTAAGCACTTAAGCGTCATTTTATTTGTCTTTCGGTCACTTATTATAGCTTATTTTGAGAAGTCGTTTTTCGGTGGCTCGAATTTTGAGACCCTAACAATTTCATTTATTCGAGATTTAAAGCTTCGGGAACTCAAATAATAACATATTAAGCCCTTAGGAGTCATTTTATTTGTTTTTCGGTCACTTATTTTAGCTTATTTTGAGAAGTCGTTTTTTAGTTGCTCGATTTTCGAGACCCTAAAAATTGTAATTTTTTCGAGATTTAAATCTTTGGGAAGTCATGTAATAACATATTAAGCACTTAAATGTCATTTGATTTGTTTTTCGCTCAATTATTTTAGCTTAATTTGAGGCGTCGTTTTTCAGGTGCTCGATTTTCGAGACCCTAAAAATTTGTTTTTTTTTCAAGATTTAAAGCTTTGGGAAGTCAAATAATAACAATAAGCACTTAAGAGTCATTTTATTTGTTTTTCGGTCACTTGATTCAGCTTATTTTGAGACGTCATTTTTCAGGAGCTCGATTAACGAAGCCCTAAAAATTTCAATTTTTCGAGATTTAAAGCTTTGGGAATTCAAAGAATAACATATTAAGCACTTAAGAGTCATTTTATTTGTTTTTCGGTCACTTATTTTAGCTTATATTGAGACGTCGTTTTTCGGGGGTTCAATTTTCGAGATCCTATAATTTTCATTTTTTCGAGATTTAAAGATCCGGGAACTCAAATAATAACATATTAAGCCCTTAGGAGTCATTTTATTTGTTTTTCGGTCACTTATTTTCGCTTATTTTGAGACGTCCTTTTTTAGGAGCTCGATTTTCGAGACCCTAAAAATTTGCTTTTTTTCAAGAGTTAAAGCTTTGATAATTCAAATAATAACTTATTAAGCACTTAAGAGTCATTTTATTTGCTTTTCGGTCAATTATTTTAGCTTATTTTGAGACGACGTTTTTCGGTGGCTCGAATTTCGAGACCCTAAAAATTTCATTTTTTCGAGATTTAAAACTTCGGGAACTCAAATAATAACATATTTAGCCCTTAGGAGTCATATGATTTGCTTTTCGGTCACTTATTTTCGCTTATTTTGAGACGTCCTTTTTTAGGAGATCGATTTTCGAGATCCTAAATATTTGCTTTTTTTCAAGACTTAAAGCTTTGGGAATTCAAATAATAACTTATTAACCACTTATTTGTCATTTTTTTTTGGGTCACTTATTTTAGCTTATTTTGAGACGACGTTTTCGTTGGCTCGAATTTCGAGACCCCAAAAATTTCATTTTTTCGAGATTTAAAGCTTCGGGAACTCAAATAATAACATATTTAGCCCTTAGGAGTCATTTAATTTGCTTTCCGATCACTTATTTTAGCTTATTTTGAGACGTCGTTTTTCGGTGGCTTGATTTTCGAGATCTTAAAATTTTCATTTTTTCGAGATTTAAAGCTTCGGGAACTCAAATAATATCATATTTAGCCCTTAGGAGTCATTTTATTTGCTTTTTGGTCACTTATTTTAGATTATTTTTAGACGTCGTTTTTCAGGGGCTTGATTTTCGAGATCTTAAAATTTTCATTTTTTCGAGATTTAAAGCTCCGGAAACTCAAATAATAACAAATTTAGCCCTTAGGAGTCATTTGATTTGCTTTTCGGTCACTTATTTTTGCTTATTTTGAGACGTCGTTTTTCGGGGGCTTGATTTTCAAGATCTTATAATTTTCATTTTTTCGAGATTTAAAGCTCCGGGAACTCAAATAATAACATATTAAGCACTTAAGAGTCATTTTATTTGTTTTTTGGTCACTTATTTTAGCTTATTTTGAGACGTCGTTTTACGGGGGCTCGATTTTTGAGATCTTAAAATTTTCATTTTTTCGAGATTTAAATCTCCGGGAAATCAAATAATAACATATTAAGCCCTTAGGAGTTATTTTATTTGTTTTTCGGTCACTTATTTTAGCTTATTTTGAGAAGTCGTTTTTTAGTTGCTCGATTTTCGAGACCCTAAAAATTTTAATTTTTTCGAGATTTAAATCTTTGAGAAGTCATGTAATAACATATTAAGCACTTAAATGTCATTTGATTTGTTTTTCGCTCAATTATTTTAGCTTAATTTGAGGCGTCGTTTTTCAGGTGCTCGATTTTCGAGACCCTAAAAATTTGTTTTTTTTTCAAGATTTAAAGTTTTGGGAAGTCAAATAATAACAATAAGCACTTAAGAGTCATTTTATTTATTTTTCGGTCACTTGATTCAGCTTATTTTGAGACGTCATTTTTCAGGAGCTCGATTTTCGAAGCCCTAAAAATTTCAATTTTTCGAGATTTAAAGCTTTGGGAATTCAAAGAATAACATATTAAGCACTTAAGAGTCATTTTATTTGTTTTTCGGTCACTTATTTTAGCTTATATTGAGTCGTCGTTTTTCGGGGGTTCAATTTTCGAGACCCTATAATTTTCATTTTTTCGAGATTTAAAGATCCGGGAACTCAAATAATAACATATTAAGCCCTTAGGAGTCATTTTATTTGTTTTTCGGTCGATTATTTTCGCTTATATTGAGACGTCCTTTTTTAGGAGCTCGATTTTCGAGACCCTAAAAATTTGCTTTTTTTCAAGAGTTAAAGCTTTGATAATTCAAATAATAACTTATTAAGCACTTAAGAGTCATTTTATTTGCTTTTCGGTCAATTATTTTAGCTTATTTTGAGACGACGTTTTTCGGTGGCTCGAATTTCGAGACCCTAAAAATTTCATTTTTTCGAGATTTAAAGCTTCGGGAACTCAAATAATAACATATTTTGCCCTTAGGAGTCATATGATTTGCTTTTCGGTCACTTATTTTCGCTTATTTTGAGACGTCCTTTTTTGGAAGATCGATTTTCGAGATCCTAAATATTTGCTTTTTTTCAAGACTTAAAACTTTGGGAATTCAAATAATAACTTATTAACCACTTAAGAGTCATTTTTTTTTGGGTCACTTATTTTAGCTTATTTTGAGACGACGTTTTCGTTGGCTCGAATTTCGAGACCCCAAAAATTTCATTTTTTCGAGATTTAAAGCTTCGGGAACTCAAATAATAACATATTTAGCCCTTAGGAGTCATTTGATTTGCTTTCCGATCACTTATTTTAGCTTATTTTGAGACGTCGTTTTTCGGTGGCTTGATTTTCGAGATCTTAAAATTTTTATTTTTTCGAGATTTAAAGCTTCGGGAACTCAAATAATATCATATTTAGCCCTTAGGAGTCATTTTATTTGCTTTTCGGTCACTTATTTTAGAATATTTTTAGACGTCGTTTTTCGGGGGCTTGATTTTCGAGATCTTAAAATTTTCATTTTTTCGAGATTTAAAGCTCCGGAAACTCAAATAATAACAAATTTAGCCCTTAGGAGTCATTTGATTTGCTTTTCGGTCACTTATTTTTGCTTATTTTGAGACGTCGTTTTTCGGGGGCTTGATTTTCAAGATCTTATAATTTTCATTTTTTCGAGATTTAAAGCTCCGGGAACTCAAATAATAACATATTAAGCACTTAAGAGTCATTTTATTTGTTTTTTGGTCACTTATTTTAGCTTATTTTGAGACGTCGTTTTACGGGGGCTCGATTTTTGAGATCTTAAAATTTTCATTTTTTCGAGATTTAAATCTCCGGGAACTAAATATAAAAACATATTAATCCCTTAGGAGTCATTTTATTTGTTTTTCAAGACTTAAAGCTTTGGGAATTCAAATAATAACTTATTAAGCACTTAAGAGTCATTTTTTTTTGGGTCACTTATTTTAGCTTATTTTGAGACGACGTTTTTCGGTGGCTTGATTTTCGAGATCTTAAAATTTTTATTTTTTCGAGATTTAAAGCTTCGGGAACTCAAATAATAACATATTTAGCCCTTAGGAGTCATTTGATTTGCTTTCCGGTCACTTATTTTAGCTTATTTTGAGACGTCGTTTTTCGGGGGCTTGATTTTCGAGATCTTAAAATTTTCATTTTTTCGAGATTTAAAGCTTCGGGAACTCAAATAATAACATATTTAGGCCTTAGGAGTCATTTGATTTGCTTTCCGGTCACTTATTTTAGCTTATTTTGAGACGTCGTTTTTCGGGGGCTTGATTTTCGAGATCTTAAAATTTTTATTTTTTCGAGATTTAAAGCTTCGGGAACTCAAATAATATCATATTTAGCCCTTAGGAGTCATTTTGATTTGCTTTTCGGTCACTTATTTTAGCATATTTTTAGACGTCGTTTTTCGGGGGCTTGATTTTCGAGATCTTAAAATTTTCATTTTTTCGAGATTTAAAGCTCCGGAAACTCAAATAATAACAAATTTAGCCCTTAGGAGTCATTTGATTTGCTTTTCGGTCACTTATTTTTGCTTATTTTGAGACGTCGTTTTTCAGGGGCTTGATTTTCGAAATCTTATAATTTTCATTTTTTCAAGATTTAAAGCTCCGGGAACTCAAATAATAACATATTAAGCACTTAAGGGTCATTTTATTTGTTTTTTGGTCACTTATTTTAATTTATTTTGAGACGTCGTTTTACAGGGGCTCGATTTTTGAGATCTTAAAATTTTCATTTTTTCGAGATTTAAATCTCCGGGAAATTAAATAATAACATATTAAGCCCTTAGGAGTTATTTTATTTGTTTTTTGGTCACTTATTTTCGCTTATTTTGAGACGTCATTTTTCAGAAGCTAGATTTTCGAGACCCTAAAAATTTGCTTTTTTTCAAGAGTTAAAGCTTTGGGAATTCAAATAATAACTTATTAAGCACTTAAGAGTCATTTTATTTGTCTTTCGGTCACTTATTATAGCTTATTTTGAGAAGACGTTTTTCGGTGGCTCGAATTTCGAGACCCTAACAATTTCATTTTTTCGAGATTTAAAGCTTCGGGAACTCAAATAATAACATATTTGGCCCTTATGAGTCATTTGATTTGCTTTTCGGTGACTTATTTTAGCTTATTTTGAGACGTCGTTTTTCGGGGGCTTGATTTTCGAGATCTTAAAATTTTCATTTTTTCGAGATTTAAAGCTCCGGAAACTCAAATAATAACAAATTAGCCCTTAGGAGTCATTTGATTTGCTTTTCGGTCACTTATTTTAGCTTATTTTGAGAGGTCGTTTTTCGGGGGCTTGATTTTCGAGATCTTAAAATTTTCATTTTTTCGAGATTTAAAGCTCCGGGAACTCAAATAATAACATATTAAGCACTTAAGAGTCATTTTATTTGTTTTTCGGTCACTTATTTTAGCTTATTTTGAGACGTCGTTTTTCGGGGGCTCGATTTTTGAGATATTAAAATTTTCATTTTTTCGAGATTTAAATCTCCGAGAACTCAAATAATAACATATTAAGCCCTTAGGAGTCATTTTATTTGTTTTTCGGACACTTATTTTAGCTTATTTTGAGACGTCCTTTTTCAGGAGCTCGATTTCGAGACCCTAAAAATTTGCTTTTTTTCAAGCGTTAAAGCTTTTGGAATTCAAATAATAACTTATTAAGCACTTAAGAGTCATTTTATTTGTTTTTCGGTCACTTATTTTAGCCTATTTTTAGACGACGTTTTTCGGTGGCTCGAATTTTGAGACCCCAAAAATTTCATTATTTCGAGATTTAAAGCTCCGGAAAATCAAATAATAACAAATTTAGCCCTTAGGAGTCATTTGATTTGCTTTTCAGTCACTTATTTTAGCTTATTTTGAGACGTCGTTTTTCGGAGGCTTGATTTTCGAGATCTTAAAATTTTATTTTTTCGAGATTTAAATCTCCGGGAACTAAATATAAAAACATATTAAGCCCATAGGAGTCATTTTATTTGTTTTTCGGTCAATTATTTTGAGACGTCCTTTTTCAGGAGCACGATTTTCGAGACCCTAAAAATTTGCTTTTTTTCAAGACATGAAGCTTTGGGAATTCAAATAATAATATATTAAGCACTTAAGCGTCATTTTATTTGTCTTTCGGTCACTTATTATAGCTTATTTTGAGAAGACGTTTTTCGTTGGCTCGAATTTTGAGACCCTAACAATTTCATTTATTCGAGATTTAAAGATTCGGGAACTCAAATAATAACATATTAAGCCCTTAGGAGTCATTTTATTTGTTTTTCGGTCACTTATTTTAGCTTATTTTGAGAAGTCGTTTTTTAGTGGCTCGATTTTCGAGACCCTAAAAATTTTAATTTTTTCGAGATTTAAAGCTTTGGGAAGTCATGTAATAACATATTAAGCACTTAAATGTCATTTGATTTGTTTTTCGCTCAATTATTTTAGCTTATTTTGAGGCGTTGTTTTTCAGGTGCTCGATTTTCGAGACCTTAAAAATTTGTTTTTTTTTTCAAGATTTAAAGCTTTGGGAAGTCAAATAATAACAATAAGCACTTAAGAGTCTTTTTATTTGTTTTTCGGTCACTTGTTTCAGCTTATATTGAGACGTCATTTTTCAGGGGCTCGATTTTCGAAGCCCTAAAAATTTCAATTTTTCGAGATTTAAAGCTTTGGGAATTCAAAGAATAACATATTAAGCACCTAAGAGTCATTTTATTTGTTTTTCGGTCACTTATTTTAGCTTATATTGAGACGTCGTTTTTCGGGGGTTCGATTTTCGAGATCCTATAATTTTCATTTTTTCGAGATTTAAAGATCCTGGAACTCAAATAATAACATATTAAGCCCTTAGGAGTCATTTTATTTGTTTTTCGGTCACTTATTTTCGCTTATTTTGAGACGTCCTTTTTAAGGAGCTCGATTTTCGAGACCCTAAAAATTTGCTTTTTTTCAAGAGTTAAAGCTTTGATAATTCAAATAATAACTTATTAAGCACTTAAGAGTCATTTTATTTGCTTTTCGGTCACTTATTTTAGCTTATTTTGAGACGACGTTTTTCGGTGGCTCGAATTTCGAGACCCCAAAAATTTTATTTTTTCGAGATTTAAAGCTTCGGGAACTCAAATAATAACATATTTAGCCCTTAGGAGTCATATGATTTGCTTTTCGGTCACTTATTTTCGCTTATTTTGAGAAGTCCTTTTTTAGGAGCTCGATTTTCGAGATCCTAAATATTTGCTTTTTTTCAAGACTTAAAGCTTTGGGAATTCAAATAATAACTTATTAAGCACTTAAGAGTCATTTTTTTTGGGTCACTTATTTTAGCTTATTTTGAGACGACGTTTTCGTTGGCTCGAATTTCGAGACCCCAAAAATTTCATTTTTTCGAGATTTAAAGCTTCGGGAACTCAAATAATAACATATTTAGCCCTTAGGAGTCATTTGATTTGCTTTCCGGTCACTTATTTTAGCTTATTTTGAGACGTCGTTTTTCGGGGGCTTGATTTTCGAGATCTTAAAATTTTCATTTTTTCAAGATTTAAAGCTTCGGGAACTCAAATAATATCATATTTAGCCCTTAGGAGTCATTTGATTTGCTTTTCGGTCTCTTATTTTAGCTTATTTTTAGACGTCGTTTTTCGGGGGCTTGATTTTCGAGATCTTAAAATTTTTATTTTTTCGAGATTTAAAGCTCCGGAAACTCAAATAATAACAAATTTAGCCCTTAGGAGTCATTTGATTTGCTTTTCGGTCACTTATTTTTGCTTATTTTGAGACGTCGTTTTTCGGGGGCTTGATTTTCGAGATCTTATAATTTTCATTTTTTCGAGATTTAAAGCTCCGGGAACTCAAATAATAACATATTAAGCACTTAAGGGTCATTTTATTTGTTTTTTGGTCACTTATTTTAGCTTATTTTGAGACGTCGTTTTACGGGGGCTCGATTTTTGAGATCTTAAAATTTTCATTTTTTCGAGATTTAAATCTCCGGGAACTAAATATAAAAACATATTAAGCCCTTAGGAGTCATTTTATTTGTTTTTCGGTCACTTATTTTGAGACGTCCTTTTTCAGGAGCACGATTTTCGAGACCCTAAAAATTTGCCTTTTTTCAAGACATGAAGCTTTGGGAATTCAAATAATAATATATTAAGCACTTAAGCGTCATTTTATTTGTCTTTCGGTCACTTATTATAGCTTATTTTGAGAAGACGTTTTTCGGTGGCTCGAATTTTGAGACCCTAACAATTTCATTTATTCGAGATTTAAAGCTTCGGGAACTCAAATAATAACATATTAAGCCCTTAGGAGTCATTTTATTTGTTTTTCGGTCACTTATTTTAGCTTATTTTGAGAAGTCGTTTTTTAGTGGCTCGATTTTCGAGACCCTAAAAATTTTAATTTTTTCGAGATTTAAATCTTTGGGAAGTCATGTAATAACATATTAAGCACTTAAATGTCATTTGATTTGTTTTTCGCTCAATTATTTTAGCTTAATTTGAGGCGTCGTTTTTCAGGTGCTCGATTTTCGAGACCCTGAAAATTTGTTTTTTTTTTCAAGATTTAAAGCTTTGGGAAGTCAAATAATAACAATAAGCACTTAAGAGTCATTTTATTTGTTTTTCGGTCACTTGTTTCAGCTTATTTTGAGACGTCATTTTTCAGGAGCTCGATTTTCGAAGCCCTAAAAATTTCAATTTTTCGAGATTTAAAGCTTTTGGAATTCAAAGAATAACATATTAAGCACTTAAGAGTGATTTTATTTGTTTTTCGGTCACTTATTTTAGCTTATATTGAGACGTCGTTTTTCGGGGGTTCAATTTTCGAGATCCTATAATTTTCATTTTTTTGAGATTTAAAGATCCGGGAACTCAAATAATAACATATTAAGCCCTTAGGAGTCATTTTATTTGTTTTTCGGTCACTTATTTTCGCTTATTTTGAGACGTCCTTTTTTAGGAGCTCGATTTTCGAGACCCTAAAAATTTGCATTTTTTCAAGAGTTAAAGCTTTGATAATTCAAATAATATCTTATTAATCACTTAAGAGTCATTTTATTTGCTTTTCGGTCACTTATTTTAGCTTATTTTGAGACGACGTTTTTCGGAGGCTCGAATTTCGAGACCCTAAAAATTTCATTTTTTCGAGATTTAAAGCTTCGGGAACTCAAATAATAACATATTTAGCCCTTAGAAGTCATATGATTTGCTTTTCGGTCACTTATTTTCGCTTATTTTGAGACGTCCTTTTTTAGGAGATCGATTTTCGAGATCCTAAATATTTGCTTTTTTTCAAGACTTAAAGCTTTGGGAATTCAAATAATAACTTATTAACCACTTAAGAGTCATTTTTTTTTGGGTCACTTAATTTAGCTTATTTTGAGACGACGGTTTCGTTGGCTCGAATTTCGAGACCCCAAAAATTTCATTTTTTCGAGATTTAAAGCTTCGGGAACTCAAATAATAACATATTTATCCCTTAGGAGTCATTTGATTTGCTTTCCGGTCACTTATTTCAGCTTATTTTGAGACGTCGTTTTTCGGTGGCTTGATTTTCGAGATCTTAAAATTTTCATTTTTTCGAGATTTAAAGCTTCGGGAACTCAAATAATATCATATTTAGCCCTTAGGAGTCATTTGATTTGCTTTTCGGTCACTTATTTTAGCTTATTTTTAGACGTCGTTTTTGGGGGGCTTGCTTTTCGAGATCTTAAAATTTTCATTTTTTCGAGATTTAAAGCTCCGGAAACTAAAATAATAACAAATTTAGCCCTTAGGAGTCATTTGATTTGCTTTTCGGTCACTTATTTTTGCTTATTTTGAGACGTCGTTTTTCGGGGGCTTGATTTTCAAGATCTTATAATTTTCATTTTTTCGAGATTTAAAGCTCCGGGAACTCAAATAATAACATATTAAGCACTTAAGAGTCATTTTATTTGTTTTTTGGTCACTTATTTTAGCTTATTTTGAGACGTCGTTTTACGGGGGCTCGATTTTTGAGATCTTAAAATTTTCATTTTTTCGAGATTTAAATCTCCGGGAACTAAATATAAAAACATATTAAGCCCTTAGGAGTCATTTTATTTGTTTTTCGGTCACTTATTTTGAGACGTCCTTTTTCAGGAGCACGATTTTCGAGACCCTAAAAATTTGCCTTTTTTCAAGACATGAAGCTTTGGGAATTCAAATAATAATATATTAAGCACTTAAGCGTCATTTTATTTGTCTTTCGGTCACTTATTATAGCTTATTTTGAGAAGACGTTTTTCGGTGGCTCGAATTTTGAGACCCTAACAATTTCATTTATTCGAGATTTAAAGCTTCGGGAACTCAAATAATAACATATTAAGCCCTTAGGAGTCATTTTATTTGTTTTTCGGTCACTTATTTTAGCTTATTTTGAGAAGTCGTTTTTTAGTGGCTCGATTTTCGAGACCCTAAAAATTTTAATTTTTTCGAGATTTAAATCTTTGGGAAGTCATGTAATAACATATTAAGCACTTAAATGTCATTTGATTTGTTTTTCGCTCAATTATTTTAGCTTAATTTGAGGCGTCGTTTTTCAGGTGCTCGATTTTCGAGACCCTAAAAATTTGTTTTTTTTTTCAAGATTTAAAGCTTTGGGAAGTCAAATAATAACAATAAGCACTTAAGAGTCATTTTATTTGTTTTTCGGTCACTTGTTTCAGCTTATTTTGAGACGTCATTTTTCAGGAGCTCGATTTTCGAAGCCCTAAAAATTTCAATTTTTCGAGATTTAAAGCTTTTGGAATTCAAAGAATAACATATTAAGCACTTAAGAGTGATTTTATTTGTTTTTCGGTCACTTATTTTAGCTTATATTGAGACGTCGTTTTTCGGGGGTTCAATTTTCGAGATCCTATAATTTTCATTTTTTTGAGATTTAAAGATCCGGGAACTCAAATAATAACATATTAAGCCCTTAGGAGTCATTTTATTTGTTTTTCGGTCACTTATTTTCGCTTATTTTGAGACGTCCTTTTTTAGGAGCTCGATTTTCGAGACCCTAAAAATTTGCATTTTTTCAAGAGTTAAAGCTTTGATAATTCAAATAATATCTTATTAATCACTTAAGAGTCATTTTATTTGCTTTTCGGTCACTTATTTTAGCTTATTTTGAGACGACGTTTTTCGGAGGCTCGAATTTCGAGACCCTAAAAATTTCATTTTTTCGAGATTTAAAGCTTCGGGAACTCAAATAATAACATATTTAGCCCTTAGAAGTCATATGATTTGCTTTTCGGTCACTTATTTTCGCTTATTTTGAGACGTCCTTTTTTAGGAGATCGATTTTCGAGATCCTAAATATTTGCTTTTTTTCAAGACTTAAAGCTTTGGGAATTCAAATAATAACTTATTAACCACTTAAGAGTCATTTTTTTTTGGGTCACTTAATTTAGCTTATTTTGAGACGACGGTTTCGTTGGCTCGAATTTCGAGACCCCAAAAATTTCATTTTTTCGAGATTTAAAGCTTCGGGAACTCAAATAATAACATATTTATCCCTTAGGAGTCATTTGATTTGCTTTCCGGTCACTTATTTCAGCTTATTTTGAGACGTCGTTTTTCGGTGGCTTGATTTTCGAGATCTTAAAATTTTCATTTTTTCGAGATTTAAAGCTTCGGGAACTCAAATAATATCATATTTAGCCCTTAGGAGTCATTTGATTTGCTTTTCGGTCACTTATTTTAGCTTATTTTTAGACGTCGTTTTTGGGGGGCTTGCTTTTCGAGATCTTAAAATTTTCATTTTTTCGAGATTTAAAGCTCCGGAAACTAAAATAATAACAAATTTAGCCCTTAGGAGTCATTTGATTTGCTTTTCGGTCACTTATTTTTGCTTATTTTGAGACGTCGTTTTTCGGGGGCTTGATTTTCAAGATCTTATAATTTTCATTTTTTCGAGATTTAAAGCTCCGGGAACTCAAATAATAACATATTAAGCACTTAAGAGTCATTTTATTTGTTTTTTGGTCACTTATTTTAGCTTATTTTGAGACGTCGTTTTACGGGGGCTCGATTTTTGAGATCTTAAAATTTTCATTTTTTCGAGATTTAAATCTCCGGGAACTAAATATAAAAACATATTAAGCCCTTAGGAGTCATTTTATTTGTTTTTCGGTCACTTATTTTGAGACGTCCTTTTTCAGGAGCACGATTTTCGAGACCCTAAAAATTTGCCTTTTTTCAAGACATGAAGCTTTGGGAATTCAAATAATAATATATTAAGCACTTAAGCGTCATTTTATTTGTCTTTCGGTCACTTATTATAGCTTATTTTGAGAAGATGTTTTTCGGTGGCTTGAATTTTGAGACCCTAACAATTTCATTTATTCGAGATTTAAAGCTTCGGGAACTCGAATAATAACATATTAAGCCCTTAGGAGTCATTTTATTTGTTTTTCGGTCACTTATTTTAGCTTATTTTGAGAAGTCGTTTTTTAGTGGCTCGATTTTCGAGACCCTAAAAATTTTAATTTTTTCGAGATTTAAAGCTTTGGGAAGTCATGTAATAACATATTAAGCACTTAAATGTCATTTGATTTGTTTTTCGCATAATTATTTTAGCTTATTTTGATGCGTCGTTTTTCAGGTGCTCGATTTTTGAGACCCTAAAAATTGTTTTTTTTTTTAAGATTTAAAGCTTTGGGAAGTCAAATAATAACAATAAGCACTGAAGAGTCATTTTATTTGTTTTTCGGTCACTTGTTTCAGCTTATTTTGAGACGTCATTTTTCAGGGGCTCGATTTTCGAAGCCCTAAAAATTTCAATTTTTCGAGATTTAAAGCTTTGGGAATTCAAAGAATAACATATTAAGCACTTAAGAGTCATTTTATTTGTTTTTCGGTCACTTATTTTAGCTTATATTGAGACGTCGTTTTTCGGGGGTTCAATTTTCGAGATCCTATAATTTTCATTTTTTGGAGATTTAAAGATCCGCGAACTCAAATAATAACATATTAAGCCCTTAGTAGTCATTTTATTTGTTTTTCGGTCACTTATTTTCGCTTATTTTGAGACGTTCTTTTTCAGGAGCTCGATTTTCGAGACCCTAAAAATTTGCTTTTTTTCAAGAGTTAAAGCTTTGATAGTTCAAATAATAACTTATTAAGCACTTAAGAGTCATTTTATTTGCTTTTCGGTCACTTATTTTAGCTTATTTTGAGACGACGTTTTTCGGTGGCTCGAATTTCGAGACCCTAAAAATTTCATTTTTTCGAGATTTAAAGCTTCGGGAACTCAAATAATAACATATTTAGGCCTTAGGAGTCATTTGATTTGCTTTCCGATCACTTATTTTAGCTTATTTTGAGACGTCGTTTTTCGGGGGCTTGATTTTCGAGATCTTAAAATTTTTATTTTTTCGAGATTTAAAGCTTCGGGAACTCAAATAATAACAAATTTATCCCTTAGGAGTCATTTGATTTGCTTTTCGGTCACTTATTTTTGCTTATTTTGAGACGTCGTTTTTCGGGGGCTTGATTTTCGAGATCATATAATTTTCATTTTTTCGAGATTTAAAGCTCCGGGAACTCAAATAATAACATATTAAGCACTTAAGGGTCATTTTATTTGTTTTTTGGTCACTTATTTTAGCTTATTTTGAGACGTCGTTTTACGGGGGCTCGATTTTTGAGATCTTAAAATTTTCATTTTTTCGAGATTTAAATCTCCGGGAAATCAAATAATAACATATTAAGCCCTTAGGAGTTATTTTATTTGTTTTTTGGTCACTTATTTTCGCTTATTTTGAGACGTCCTTTTTCAGAAGCTCGATTTTCGAGACCCTAAAAATTTGCTTTTTTTCAAGAGTTAAAGCTTTGGGAATTCAAATAATAACTTATTAAGCACTTAAGAGTCATTTTATTTGTCTTTCGGTCACTTATTATAGCTTATTTTGAGAAGACGTTTTTCGGTGGCTCGAATTTCGAGACCCTAACAATTTCATTTTTTCGAGATTTAAAGCTTCGGGAACTCAAATAGTAACATATTAAGCCCTTAGGAGTCATTATATTAGTCTTTCGGTCACTTATTTTAGCTTATTTTGAGAAGTCTTTTTTAGTGGCTCGATTTTCGAGACCCTAAAAATTTTAATTTTTTCGAGATTTAAAGCTTTGGGAAGTCATGTAATAACATATTAAGCACTTAAAAGTCATTTGATTTGTTTATCGCTCAATTATTTTAGCTTATTTTGAGGCGTCGTTTTTCAGGTGCTCGATTTTCGAGACCCTAAATTTTTTTTTTTCAAGATTTAAAGCTTTGGGAAGTCAAATAATAACAATTAGCACTTAAGAGTCATTTTATTTGTTTTTCGGTCACTTGTTTCAGTTTATTTTGAGACGTCATTTTTCAGGGGCTCGATTTTCGAAGCCCTAAAAATTTCAATTTTTCGAGATTTAAAGATTTGGGAATTCAAAGAATAACATATTAAGCACTTAAGAGTCATTTTATTTGTTTTTCGGTCACTTATTTTTTCTTATATTGAGACGTCGTTTTTCGGGGGTTCGATTTTCGAGATCCTATAATTTTCATTTTTTCGAGATTTAAAGATCCGGGAACTCAAATAATAACATATTAAGCCCTTAGGAGTCATTTTATTTGTTTTTCGGTCTCTTATTTTCGCTTATTTTGAGACGTCCTTTTTCAGGAGCTCGATTTTCGAGACCCTAAAAATTTGCTTTTTGGGAATTCAAATAATAACTTATTAAGCACTTAAGAGTCATTTTATTTGTTTTTCGGTCACTTATTTTAACTTATTTTGATACGACGTTTTTCGGTGGCTCGAATTTCGAGACCCTAAAAATTTCATTTATTCGAGATTTAAAGCTTCGGGAACTCAAATAATAACATATTTAGCCCTTAGGAGTCATTTGATTTACTTTTCGGTCACTTATTTTCGCTTATTTTGAGACGTCCTTTTTCAAGAGCTCGATTTTCGAGACCCTAAAAATTTGCATTTTTTCAAGACTTAAAGCTTTGGGAATTCAAATAATAACTTATTAAGCACTTAAGAGTCATTTTATTTGTTTTTGGGTCAATTATTTTAGCTTATTTTGTGATGGGGGCTATTTTACACCCCTTATAACATTCGGAACGACTAAGACTATGCATGATCGATCCGACCAGGAAGCTGTTTTATTAACATGCTACGCGCTCCGACCAGAGGCCTCATTCCATAAGCGACCAAGGGTGAAGCCCAAATTCCAGTAGGACTATTATACCAAGTCCTATTAGGACTATGTTTCCTTGTATGGCTAGGGTTCATATCTTATAAATACCTAGATCAACATTGTACTACACACACAAGAATAGGGCGGACGCCTACATACTTTGTACAGAGCATTGTAATATCTTTACTCTAATAAAATAGCTTTTGCTCTCCATTAATTTTACGTTATAATCATTGTTCCTACTTTACTTTTTCTTGTATTGCACCATCCTGAGTAACTTAATCTGCCCTCAAATCTAATCCTATAATATTGATTGAACCTAACGAAAAATGGTTAAATCAGTTGGCGCCCACCGAGGGGCAAGGTTAATTGCTCGAACGACATATGGTCAATCCAGGAAGAAGATCACCTCTCTCCCCGAACTGTGTGCAAATACACCGCTAGTATGTGAAATTTCACATAGTCTGCCATATCCATTCACCTTGCTCACTATTTCTTAGCAAAATCTTGCAAGCTTATACTTGTTTTAATCGTCCCTCTCTGGCGATCATAAATCTCAATTCAATTCTTCATATGCTTTGTTTCTTTTGCCGATTACTATTAGAACACAAAAAACCCCAAAATATTAGGTTTTAGAGATTTCTGATTTCTCTTCGGATTTGTGCAATTCCTCTTCGTCACTCACCTCGTGGAGACACATAAGCATCATCCGCGGGTTAATTTTACATTACTAGGCTGATTTTCAGTGATTGAAAGAGGAAGCAGTCGAAAATCGTGATCTCCTTCTACGGTTCTTCGTGATTCTGGTTTTGGGGCTATTTGCGGTGATTGATTCATGTTCTCTAGTGGTCGAATTTAGTGTTTACTACAACAATTTTATATTACTGATAACGATTCGTCGTTCCTATAATCCGGGCCATGAGGAACAATATCGGGTTTTGTGATTTCTGGGTTATTTGCTCGGTTCTCTTTCGGCCCCCTGGTCGTAATTAGCCACATCAATGGTATGTATGCTTAACTTATCTTTTATCTAGAATTTGTTGGATTCCAGCAATCGACCTCAAAGTTGTTCACATATATGGATATTTCACAAATACAGAAGTAATCTTCACGTATCAATATCAGTGTAGTTGCTTGACTGATTATTATACTAATTTCCAGTAATGGTATATACTTGAATTGAGCTGCTTCCTATAATGGTTGAAATTTTCCAAGTTCAGCAGCTTAGTTAATTACTATACTAATATTTCCTGTAATTATATATACTTGAATTGAGCTGCTTCCTTGATTGGTTGGAGTTTTACAAGAATCAATTATATATACTTGAATTGAGCTGCTTCCTTGATTGGTTGAAGTTTTACAAGAATCGATTATATATACTTGGATTATCTGCTTACTTGAATGGTGGTAATTTTACAAGACTCTGGAGGATCGAGAGCGAAAGAGTAAAATCTATTGATATAAATCTATGCTCGAAATTAATAAGAGTAAAATTTATTGATATAACTTTGTGACCGAAATCAGGCAAGAACTTTTGTTCGTCCCGAGAATCGAAGTTAACAAGAGTAAAATCTGTTGATATAACTCTGTGATTGAAATCAGGCAAGAACTTTCAATCCGATTACAAGCCCCTTAAATTCTTAAATAGGACTGATTTCGGTTCCTTGTCAATTATTATGGTTGTTAGAGTCCTTAATTTGGGATGATTTGCCTTAACCTAATGTTTAGATTATTAATATCTTCGATGAAATTGCTCATCTTATTCTTCTTCGAGTAACTATCATGATCATCAGCAAACAAACAGAGAGCTGCCTGGTTGATAATTGAGCTGCTTGTTATTCGATTTGCTGGTGGCTTGAATGAGTTTGATAAACTCCATTGGCTGCTACATGGAGAATTACTTAGTGTTGGTAGCTTGGCTTCGAAATTGTGAGATCAGTATTTAGCTACTTGATTGCTATTATTCTATTAATTACCATAATTTCACCTATCTGCTTGGTTTTCCTGTCAAATTGGGTTTTCATCGTTATTGATTGGCTTGGAAAAAGACTTATATTTAAATGTCTCGACCAAAAGTGAAAGCTATTGCTAAGACTATCGGCTTGGAAAGAAACATTATCAAATTGTCTCAACCGAGAGTGAAAACCATTAATTTGGTATAAACTCTTACATAAAAAATAAAAAGGTTAAAACCAATAATTGGTAAACAACCTTAGCCAAAGAATTGAGTAAAATCGACTCAATCGATAAACACTCACTGATCTCCAAAAAATGACTTACTGGTTAAAACCAATAATTGGTAAACAACCTAAGTCATACAATTTGAGTAAAATCGATCCGCTCGATAAACACTCACTGATCTCCAAAAAATGACTTACTGGTTAAAACCAATAATTGGTAAACAACCTAAGTCATACAATTTGAGTAACATTGATCCTCTCAATAAATACTCCTCGATCCAGCAATAAAAACGAGTCGAGTATACATTGATCCGCTCAATAAACACTCCTCGATCCAGCAATAAAAACGAGTCGAGTATACATTGATCCGCTCAATAAACACTCCTCGATCCAGCAATAAAAACGAGTCGAGTATACATTGATCCGCTCAATAAACACTCCTTGATCCAGCAATAAAAACGAGTCGAGTATACATTGATCCGCTCAATAAACACTCCTCGATCCAGCAATAAAAACGAGTAGAGTATACATTGATCCGCTCAATAAACACTCCTCGATCCAGCTAAATGAAAAGACTTGAGTATACATTGATCCGCTCAATAAACACTCGTCGACTAATTGGTATAAAAACCTAAGTCTAAATGAAGAGAGTTGAGTATAAATCGATCCGCTCGATAAACACTCACTGATCTCCAAAAAGTGAATTACTGGTTAAAACCAATAATTGGTAAACAACCTAAGTCATAATATTTGAGTAAAATCGATCCGCTCGATAAACACTCACCGATCTCCAAAAAATGACTTACTGGTTAAAACCAATAATTGGTAAACAACCTAAGTCATACAATTTGAGTAAAATCGATCCGCTCGATAAACACTCACCGATCTCCAAAAAATGACTTACTGGTTAAAACCAATAATTGGTAAACAACCTAAGTCATAATATTTGAGTAAAATCGATCCGCTCGATAAACACTCACTGATCTCCAAAAAATGACTTACTGGTTAAAACCAATAATTGGTAAACAACCTAAGTCATACAATTTGAGTAAAATCGATCCGCTCGATAAACACTCACTGATCTCCAAAAAATGACTTACTGGTTATAACCAATAATTGGTAAACAACCTAAGTCATACAATTTGAGTAAAATCGATCCGCTTGATAAACACTCACCGATCTCCAAAAATGACTTACTGGTTAAAACCAATAATTGGTAAACAACCTAAGTCATGATATTTGAGTAAAATCGATCCGCTCGATAAACACTCACCGATCTCCAAAAAATGACTTACTGGTTAAAACCAATAATTGGTAAACAACCTAAGTCATACAATTTGAGTAAAATCGATACGCTCGATAAACACTCAGCGATCTTCAAAATTAAAGAAATTGAAGGGTAAAAACCATTAATTTGGTATGAACTCTTGATCGAGTAAAACCATTAAGTTGGTAAAAACTCTCAAATAAAAATTAAAGAGTAAAACCACTTAAATTGGTATAAACTCCTGATCGAAAAATATTGAGTAAAATCATTAATTTGGTAAAACTTCCTCAAATACATATTGAGCATAAACCATCAAGCGGTAAAAGCTCGATCTACAATCTTCGATCTTCAATCTACTACATTCAATCTACGATCTTCGATCTTCGATCTACAATCTTCGATCTTCGATCTACTATCCTCAATCTACAATCTTCGGTCTTCGATCTACGATATACAATCTTCGATCTACAATATTCAATATACGATCTATGATCTACAAAACCGATAATTGGTTTACCATCCAAATACAAAATTAAAGATCAGACCATGGTTTGAAAGGATCAAAAAATTACTATATGGAATTTTTAACTGCTCCGATCTCCCTGCTGATTATGGTTATGGAGAACTGCAAATTCAACCATTGAAGAAATTATACTATACTCAGAGATCGAAGGATATGTACTCTTTTTCCCTTGGTCGGTTTTTATCCCAATGGGTTTTTCCAAGCAAGGTTTTTAACGAGGCATGTTCGATATACATCAGGGAGCCATCCAAAGGCATAATTTTACTTCTCCGAGCTACATATATACTTCCGCTTGAGAGGCGGGTTTCGTACTGACGGCTGCTATTTCGTATTTAGCCTGATCGTCTTCGACCTGATCAATATCGATCTGGAACATTTCAATCTCGATATGGAGTGTCTCGATCATGACCAAACCTCATCATTATCGATTGATTCAAGCTGAAGTACACATCAACGCTTTATGTGACGCAAATGCTGATCGATAGAGCTCGATCTAAGATCCATAATCTATGATTTCTAATGGGGTAAAACCCTTAAGCTGGTAAAAATTCTGATTTTATGAGCACAAACTGTCGATCAGAAAATCTTTTAACTGAATTTATTACCAAATTGTCTCGACCAAGACTGGAAGCTGTTGCTACGACCCTTGGCTCGGAAAAGGATTGAGAATAAAGCCATTTGAGTAAAATCTCTTTTTATAACCCTTTGCTCAGAAATGACTAAAAGCAAGAGTGAAATCCAGATATGACTCTATTCTCGAACAGGACTTAATAGAAAATTTGAGTAAAACCATTCATTTGGTATAAACTCAATGCTCGAAAATGTATAATAGTATGGGTAATATCTGCTGATATAATTCTTTACTCGATAAAGATTTAACATAAAAGGGCATATTGGGCCCCTCAACTTTGAAGAAGTGGCTTCCCAGTTCAAAAGCATCTGACTTTATTAAGCGTCTCTCATGAATATATACTCTTTTTCCCTTCCTTGGTTTTTATCCCACAGGGTTTTCCGAGCTAGGTTTTTAATGAGGTATATCCGACGCATCCCAATTTTGAGGACGATCAGCACCTTCGCTCGGTTTATTTCTACGAGCTTCAGCCTCACTTCTGTTCGATTTTAATGAGGTATTATCCCATCTTCGCTCGCGACTAATCATATTCTCGCCAATCATTGAAGAAGAAACGTCTCCTCAAAAGAGAAACAACATTACGGTTCGAAAACGACAAAACGACTATCTATGAAGTGTAGTACTCTTTTCCTTACTTAGGATTTTTTCCCACTGGGTTTTTTTCCAAGTAAGGTTTTTAACGAGGCACAGTTCATAGAAAGGACAGTCGTAAAAGACCATCTACTTCTACGAGCTTCTATTACATATACGCTCGAAGAAGTGAGGGAGTACTGATGGGGGCTATTTTACACCCCTTATAACATACGGAACGACTAAGACTATGCATGATCGATCCGACCAGGAAGCTGTTTTATTAACATGCTACGCGCTCCGACCAGAGGCCTCATTCCATAAGCGACCAAGGGTGAAGCCCAAATTCCAGTAGGACTATTATACCAAGTCCTATTAGGACTATGTTTCCTTGTATGGCTAGGGTTCATATCTTATAAATACCTAGATCAACATTGTACTACACACACAAGAATAGGGCTGACGCCTACATACTTTGTACAGAGCATTGTAATATCTTTACTCTAATAAAATAGCTTTTGCTCTCCATTAATTTTACGTTATAATCATTGTTCATACTTTACTTTTTCTTGTATTGCACCATCCTGAGTAACTTAATCTGCCCTCAAATCTAATCCTATAATATTGATTGAACCTAACGAAAAATGGTTAAATCATTTTGAGACGACGTTTTTCGTTGGCTCGAATTTCGAGACCCCAAAAATTTCATTTTCTCGAGATTTAAAGCTTCGGGAACTCAAATAATAACATATTTAGACCTTATGAGTCATTTGATTTGCTTTTCGGTCACTTATTTTAGCTTATTTTGAGACGTCGTTTTTCGGGGGCTTGATTTTCGAGATCTTAAAATTTTCATTTTTTCGAGATTTAAAGCTCCGGAAACTCAAATAATAACAAATTTAGCCCTTAGGAGTCATTTGATTTGCTTTTCGGTCACTTATTTTAGCTTATTTTGAGACGTCGTTTTTCGGGGGCTTATTTTCGAGATCTTAAAATTTTCATTTTTTCGAGATTTATAGCTCCGGGAACTCAAATAATAACATATTAAGCACTTAAGAGTCATTTTATTTGTTTTTCGGTCACTTATTTTAGCTTATTCTGAGACGTCATTTTTCGGGCGCTCGATTTTTGAGATCTTAAAATTTTCATTTTTTCGAGATTTAAATCTCCGGGAACTAAATATAATAACATATTAAGCCCTTAGGAGTCATTTTATTTGTTTTTCAGTCACTTATTTTGAGACGTCCTTTTTCCGGAGCACGATTTCTGAGGCCCTAAAAATTTGCTTTTTTTCAAGACTTGAAGCTTTGGGAATTCAACTAATAACATATTAAGCACTTAAGAGTCATTTTATTGTTTTTTTCTGTCACTTATTATAGCTTATTTTGAGACGACGTTTTTCGGGTGCTCGAATTTCGAGACCCTAACAATTTCATTTTTTCGAGATTTAAAGCGTCGGGATCTCAAATAATAATATATTAAGCCCTTAGGAGTCATTTTATTTGTTTTTCGGTCACTTATTTTAGCTTATTTTGAGAAGTCGTTTTTTAGTGGCTCGATTTTCGAGACCCTAAAAATTTTAATATTTTCGAGATTTAAAGCTTTGGGAAGTCATGTAATTTTTTTGAGGCGTCGTTTTTCAGGTGCTCGATTTTCGAGACCCTAAAAATTTGTTATTTTTTCAAGATTTAAAGCTTTGGGAAGTCAAATAATAACAATAATAAGCACTTAAGAGTCATTTTATTTGTTTTTCGGTCACTTGTTTCAGCTTATTTTGAGACGTCATTTTTCGGGGGCTTGATTTTCGAAACCATAAAAATTTCAATTTTTTCAAGATTGAAAGCTTTGGGATGTCAAGTAATAACATATTAAGCACTTAAATGTCATTTGATGTGTTTTTCGGTGAATTATTTTAGCTTATTTTGATACGTCATTGATCAGGGGCTCGATTTTCGAAGTCCTAAAAATTTCAATTTTTCGAGATTTAAAGCTTTGGGAATTCAAAGAATAACATATTAAGCACTTAAGAGTCATTTTATTTGTTTTTCGGTCACTTATTTTAGATTATATTGAGACGTCGTTTTTCGGTGGTTCGATTTTCGAGATCCTATAATTTTCATTTTTTCGAGATTTAAAGATCCGGGAACTCAAATAATAACATATTAAGCCCTTAGGAGTGATTTTATTTGTTTTTCGGTCACTTATTTTCGCTTATTTTGAGACGTACTTTTTCAGGAGCTCGATTTTCGAGACCTTAAAAATTTGCTTTTTTTCAAGAGTTAAAGCTTTGGGAACTCAAATAATAACATATTTAGCCCTTAGGAGTCATTTGATTTGCTTTTCGGTCACTTATTTTTGCTTATTTTGAGACGTCGTTTTTCGGGGGCTTTATTTTCGAGATCTTAAAATTTTCATTTTTTCGAGATTTAAAGCTTCGGGAACTCAAATAATAACATATTTGGCCCTTAGGAGTCATTTGATTTGCTTTTTGGTGACTTATTTTAGCTTATTTTGAGACGTCGTTTTTCGGGGGCTTGATTTTCGAGATCTTAAAATTTTCATTTTTTCTAGATTTAAAGCTCCGGAAACTCAAATAATAACAAATTAGCCATTAGGAGTCATTTGATTTGCTTTTCGGTCACTTATTTTAGCTTATTTTGAGAGGTCGTTTTTCGGGGGCTTGATTTTCGAGATCTTAAAATTTTCATTTTTTCGAGATTTAAAGCTCCGGGAACTCAAATAATAACATATTAAGCACTTAAGAGTCATTTTATTTGTTTTTCGGTCACTTATTTTAGCTTATTTTGAGACGTCGTTTTTCGGGGGCTCGATTTTTGAGATATTAAAATTTTCATTTTTTCGAGATTTAAATCTCCGAGAACTCAAATAATAACATATTAAGCCCTTAGGAGTCATTTTATTTGTTTTTCGATCACTTATTTTCGCTTATTTTGAGACGTCCTTTTTCAGGAGCTCGATTTTCGAGACCCTAAAAATTTGCTTTTTTTCAAGAGTTAAAGCTTTGGGAATTCAAATAATAACTTATTAAGCACTTAAGAGTCATTTTATTTGTTTTTCGGTCACTTATTTTAGCCTATTTTGAGACGACGTTTTTCGGTGGCTCGAATTTTGAGACCCCAAAAATTTCATTATTTCGAGATATAAAGCTCCGGAAACTCAAATAATAACAAATTTAGCCCTTAGGAGTCATTTGATTTGCTTTTCAGTCACTTATTTTAGCTTATTTTGAGACGTCGTTTTTCGGAGGCTTGATTTTCGAGATCTTAAAATTTTATTTTTTCGAGATTTAAAGCTCCGGGAACTCAAATAATAACATATTAAGCACTCAAGAGTCATTTTATTTGTTTTTCGGGCGCTCGATTTTTGAGATCTTAAAATTTTCATTTTTTCGAGATTTAAATCTCCGGGAACTAAATATAAAAAATATTAAGCCTATAGGAGTCATTTTATTTGTTTTTCGGTCAATTATTTTGAGACGTCCTTTTTCAGGAGCACGATTTTCGAGACCCTAAAAATTTGCTTTTTTTCAAGACATGAAGCTTTGGGAATTCAAATAATAATATATTAAGCACTTAAGCGTCATTTTATTTATCTTTCGGTCACTTATTATAGCTTATTTTGAGAAGACGTTTTTCGGTGGCTCGAATTTTGAGACCCTAACAATTTCATTTATTCGAGATTTAAAGCTTCGGGAACTCAAATAATAACATATTAAGCCCTTAGGAGTCATTTTATTTGTTTTTCGGTCACGTCGTTTTTTAGTGGGTCGATTTTCGAGACCCTAAAAATTTTAATTTTTTCGAGATTTAAAGCTTTCAGAAGTCATGTAATAACATATTAAGCACTTAAATGTCATTTGATTTGTTTTTCGCTCAATTATTTTAGCTTATTTTGAGGCGTTGTTTTTCAGGTGCTTGATTTTCGAGACCCTAAAAATTTGTTTTTTTTTTCAAGATTTAAAGCTTTGGGAAGTCAAATAATAACAATAAGCACTTAAGAGTCATTTTATTTGTTTTTCGGTCACTTGTTTAAGCTTATATTGAGACGTCATTTTTCAGGGGCTCGATTTTCGAAGCCCTAAAAATTTCAATTTTTCGAGATTTAAAGCTTTGGGAATTCAAAGAATAACATATTAAGCACTTAAGAGTCATTTTATTTGTTTTTCGGTCACTTATTTTAGCTTATATTGAGACGTCGTTTTTCGGGGGTTCGATTTTCGAGATCCTATAATTTTCATTTTTTCGAGATTTAAAGATCCTGGAACTCAAATAATAACATATTAAGCCCTTAGGAGTCATTTTATTTGTTTTTCGGTCACTTATTTTCGCTTATTTTGAGACGTCCTTTTTAAGGAGCTCGATTTTCGAGACCCTTAAAATTTGCTTTTTTTCAAGAGTTAAAGCTTTGATAATTCAAATAATAACTTATTAAGCACTTAAGAGTCATTTTATTTGCTTTTCGGTCACTTATTTTAGCTTATTTTGAGACGACGTTTTTCGGGGGTTCGATTTTCGAGATCCTATAATTTTCATTTTTTCGAGATTTAAAGATCCTGGAACTGAAATAATAACATATTAAGCCCTTAGGAGTCATTTTATTTGTTTTTCGGTCACTTATTTTCGCTTATTTTGAGACGTCCTTTTTCAGGAGCTCGATTTTCGAGACCCTAAAAATTTGCTTTTTTGCAAGAGTTAAAGCTTTGGGAATTCAAATAATAACTTATTAAGCACATAAGAGTAATTTTATTTTCTTTTCGGTCACTTATTTTAGCTTATTTTGAGACGACGTTTTTCGGTGGCTCGAATTTCGAGACCCTAAAAATTTCATTTTTTCGAGATTTAAAGCTTCGGGAACTCAAATAATAACATATTTAGCCCTTACGAGTCATTTGTTTTGCTATTCGGTCACTTATTTTCGCTTATTTTGAGACGTCCTTTTTCAGGAGCTCGATTTTCGAGACCCTAAAAATTTGCTTTTTTTCAAGACTTAAAGCATTGAGAATTCAAGTAATAACTTATTAAGCACTTAAGAGTCATTTTATTTGTTTTTCGGTCACTTATTTTAGCTTATTTTGAGACGACGTTTTCGTTGGCTCGAATTTCGAGACCCCAAAAATTTAATATTTTCGAGATTTAAAGCTTCGGGAACTCAAATAATAACATATTTAGCCCTTAGGAGTCATTTGATTTGCTTTTCGGTCACATATTTTAGATTATTTTGAGACGTCGTTTTTCGGGAGCTTGATTTTCGAGATCTTAAAATTTTCATTTTTTCGAGATTTAAAGCTTCGGGAACTCAAATAATAACATATTTAGCCCTTAGGAGTCATTTGATTTGCTTTTCGGTCACTTATTTTAGCTTATTTTGAGACGTCGTTTTTCGGGGGCTCGATTTTTGAGATCTTAAAATTTTCATTTTTTCGAGATTTAAATCTCCGGGAACTCATATAATAACATATTAAGCCCTTAGGAGTCATTTTATTTGTTTTTCGGTCACTTATTTTCGCTTATTTTGAGACGTCCTTTTTCAGGAGCTCGATTTTCGAGACCCTAAAAATTTGCTTTTTTTCAAGAGTTAAAGCATTTGGAATTCAAATAATAACTTATTAAGCACTTAAGAGTCATTTTATTTGTTTTTCGGTCAGTTATTTTAGCTTATTTTGAGATGACGTTTTTAGGTGGCTCGAATTTCGAGACCCTAAAAATTTCATTTTTTCGAGATTTAAAGCTTCGGGAACTCAAATAATAACATATTTAGCCCTTAGGAGTCATTTGATTTGCTTTTCGGTCACTTATTTTCGCTTATTTTGAGACGTCCTTTTTCAGGAGCTCGATTTTCGAGACCCTAAAAATTTGCTTTTTTTAAAGACTTAAAGCTTTTGGAATTCTAATAATAACTTATTAAGCACTTAAGAGTCATTTTATTTGTTTTTCGGTCACTTATTTTAGCTTATTTTGCGACGACGTTTTTCGTTGGCTCGAATTTCGAGACCCCAAAAATTTCATTTTTTCGAGATTTAAAGCTTCGGGAACTCAAATAATATCATATTTAGCCCTTAGGAGTCATTTGATTTGCTTTTCGGTCACTTATTTTAGTTTATTTTTAGACGTAGTTTTTCGGGGGCTTGATTTTCAAGATCTTAAAATTTTCATTTTTTCGAGATTTAAAGCTCCGGAAACTCAAATAATAAAAAATTTAGCCCTTAGGAGTCATTTGATTTGCTTTTCGGTCACTTAAATTTGCTTATTTTGAGACGTCGTTTTTCGGGGGCTTGATTTTCGAGATCTTATAATTTTCATTTTTTCGAGATTTAAAGCTCCGGGAACTCAAATAATAACATATTAAGCACTTAAGAGTCATTTTATTTGTTTTTTGGTCACTTATTTTAGCTTATTTTGAGACGTCGTTTTACGGGGGCTCGATTTTTGAGATCTTAAAATTTTCATTTTTTCGAGATTTAAATCTCCGGGAAACCAAATAATAACATATTAAGCCCTTAGGAGTTATTTTATTTGTTTTTTGGTCACTTATTTTCGCTTATTTTGAGACGTCCTTTCTCAGGAGCTCGATTTTCGAGACCCTAAAAATTTGCTTTTTTTCAAGAGTTAAAGCTTTGGGAATTCAAATAATAACTTATTAAGCACTTAAGAGTCATTTTATTTGTCTTTCGGTCACTTATTATAGCTTATTTTGAGAAGACGTTTTTCGGTGGCTCGAATTTCGAGACCCTAATAATTTCATTTTTTCGAGATTTAAAGTTTCGGGAACTCAAATAGTAACATATTAAGCCCTTAGGAGTCATTTTATTAGTTTTTCGGTCACTTATTTTAGCTTATTTTGAGAAGTCTTTTTTAGTGGCTCGATTTTCGAGACCCTAAAAATTTTAATTTTTTCGAGATTTAAAGCTTTGGGAAGTCATGTAATAACATATTAAGCACTTAAAAGTCATTTGATTTGTTTTTCGCTCAATTATTTTAGCTTATTTTGAGGCGTCGTTTTTCAGGTGCTCGATTTTCGAGACCCTAAAAATTTGTTTTTTTTTTCAAGATTTAAAGCTTTGGGAAGTCAAATAATAACAATAAGCACTTAAGAGTCATTTTATTTGTTTTTCGGTCACTTGTTTCAGCTTATTTTGAGACGTCATTTTTCAGGGGCTCGATTTACGAAGCCCTAAAAATTTCAATTTTTCAAGATTTAAAGCTTTGGGAATTCAAAGAATAACATATTAAGCACTTAAGAGTCATTTTATTTGTTTTTCGGTCACCTATTTTAGCTTATATTGAGACGTCGTTTTTCGGGGGTTCGATTTTCGAGATCCTATAATTTTCATTTTTTCGAGATTTAAAGATTCGGGAACTCAAATAATAACATATTAAGCCCTTAGGAGTCATTTTATTTGTTTTTCGGTCACTTATTTTCGCTTATTTTGAGACGTCCTTTTTCAGGAGCTCGATTTTCGAGACCCTAAAAATTTGCTTTTTTTCAAGAGTTAAAGCTTTGGGAATTCAAATAATAACTTATTAAGCACTTAAGAGTAATTTTATTTGCTTTTCGGTCACTTATTTTAGCTTATTTTGAGACGACGTTTTCGGTGGTTCGAATTTCGAGACCCTAAAAATTTTATTTTTTCGAGATTTAAAGCTTCGGGAACTCAAATAATAACATATTTAGCCCTTAGGAGTCATTTGTTTTGCTATTCGGTCACTAATTTTCGCTTATTTTGAGACGTCCTTTTTCAGGAGCTCGATTTTCGAGACCCTAAAAATTTGCTTTTTTTCAAGACTTAAATCATTGAGAATTCAAGTAATAACTTATTAAGCACTTAAGAGTCATTTTATTTGTTTTTCGGTCACTTATTTTAGCTTATTTTGAGACGACGTTTTTCGTTGGCTCGAATTTCGAGACCCCAAAAATTTCATTTTTTCGAGATTTAAAGCTTCGGGAACTCAAATAATATCATATTTAGCCCTTAGGAGTCATTTGATTTGCTTTTCGGTCACTTATTTTAGTTTATTTTTAGACGTAGTTTTTCGGGGGCTTGATTTTCAAGATCTTAAAATTTTCATTTTTTCGAGATTTAAAGCTCCGGAAACTCAAATAATAAAAAATTTAGCCCTTAGGAGTCATTTGATTTGCTTTTCGGTCACTTATTTTTGCTTATTTTGAGACGTCGTTTTTCGGGGGCTTGATTTTCGAGATCTTATAATTTTCATTTTTTCGAGATTTAAAGCTCCGGGAACTCAAATAATAACATATTAAGCACTTAAGAGTCATTTTATTTGTTTTTTGGTCACTTATTTTAGCTTATTTTGAGACGTCGTTTTACGGGTGCTCGATTTTTGAGATCTTAAAATTTTCATTTTTTCGAGATTTAAATCTCCGGGAAATCAAATAATAACATATTAAGCCCTTAGGAGTTATTTTATTTGTTTTTTGGTCACTTATTTTCGCTTATTTTGAGACGTCCTTTCTCAGGAGCTCGATTTTCGAGACCCTAAAAATTTGCTTTTTTTCAAGAGTTAAAGCTTTGGGAATTCAAATAATAACTTATTAAGCACTTAAGAGTCATTTTATTTGTCTTTCGGTCACTTATTATAGCTTATTTTGAGAAGACGTTTTTCGGTCACTTATTTTAGCTTATTTTGAGAAGTCTTTTTTAGTGGCTCGATTTTCGAGACCCTAAAAATTTTAATATTTTCGAGATTTAAAGCTTTGGGAAGTCATGTAATAACATATTAAGCACTTAAAAGTCATTTGATTTGTTTTTCGCTCAATTATTTTAGCTTATTTTGAGGCGTCGTTTTTCAGGTGCTCGATTTTCGAGACCCTAAAAATTTGTTTTTTTTTTCAAGATTGAAAGCTTTGGGAAGTCAAATAATAACAATAAGCACTTAAGAGTCATTTTATTTGTTTTTCGGTCACTTGTTTCGGCTTATTTTGAGACGTCATTTTTCAGGGGCTCGATTTTCGAAGCCCTAAAAATTTCAATTTTTCGAGATTTAAAGCTTTGGGAATTCAAAGAATAACATATTAAGCACTTAAGAGTCATTTTATTTATTTTTCGGTCACCTATTTTAGCTTATATTGAGACGTCGTTTTTCGGGGGTTCGATTTTCGAGATCCTATAATTTTCATTTTTTCGAGATTTAAAGATTCGGGAACTCAAATAATAACATATTAAGCCCTTAGGAGTCATTTTATTTGTTTTTCGGTCACTTATTTTCGCTTATTTTGAGACGTCCTTTTTCAGGAGCTCGATTTTCGAGACCCTAAAAATTTGCTTTTTTTCAAGAGTTAAAGCTTTGGGAATTCAAATAATAACTTATTAAGCACTTAAGAGTAATTTTATTTTCTTTTCGGTCACTTATTTTAGCTTATTTTGAGACGACGTTTTTCGGTGGCTCGAATTTCGAGACCCTAAAAATTTCATTTTTTCGAGATTTAAAGCTTCGGGAACTCAAATAATAACATATTTAGCCCTTACGAGTCATTTGTTTTGCTATTCGGTCACTTATTTTCGCTTATTTTGAGACGTCCTTTTTCAGGAGCTCGATTTTCGAGACCCTAAAAATTTGCTTTTTTTCAAGACTTAAAGCATTGAGAATTCAAGTAATAACTTATTAAGCACTTAAGAGTCATTTTATTTGTTTTTCGGTCACTTATTTTAGCTTATTTTGAGACGACGTTTTCGTTGGCTCGAATTTCGAGACCCCAAAAATTTAATTTTTTCGAGATTTAAAGCTTCGGGAACTCAAATAATAACATATTTAGCCCTTAGGAGTTATTTGATTTGCTTTTCGGTCACATATTTTAGATTATTTTGAGACGTCGTTTTTCGGGAGCTTGATTTTCGAGATTTTAAAATTTTCATTTTTTCGAGATTTAAAGCTTCGGGAACCCAAATAATAACATATTTAGCCCTTAGGAGTCATTTGATTTGCTTTTCGGTCACTTATTTTAGCTTATTTTGAGACGTCGTTTTTCGGGGGCTCGATTTTTGAGATCTTAAAATTTTCATTTTTTCGAGATTTAAATCTCCGGGAACTCAAATAATAACATATTAAGCCCTTAGGAGTCATTTTATTTGTTTTTCGGTCACTTATTTTCGCTTATTTTGAGACGTCCTTTTTCAGGAGCTCGATTTTCGAGACCCTAAAAATTTGCTTTTTTTCAAGAGTTAAAGCATTTGGAATTCAAATAATAACTTATTAAGCACTTAAAAGTCATTTTATTTGTTTTTCGGTCAGTTATTTTAGCTTATTTTGAGACGACGTTTTTAGGTGGCTCGAATTTCGAGACCCTAAAAATTTCATTTTTTCGAGATTTAAAGCTTCGGGAACTCAAATAATAACATATTTAGCCCTTAGGAGTCATTTGATTTGCTTTTCGGTCACTTATTTTCGCTTATTTTGAGACGTCCTTTTTCAGGAGCTCGATTTTCGAGACCCTAAAAATTTGCTTTTTTTAAAGACTTAAAGCTTTTGGAATTCACATAATAACTTATTAAGCACTTAAGAGTCATTTTATTTGTTTTTCGGTCACTTATTTTAGCTTATTTTGCGACGACGTTTTTCGTTGGCTCGAATTTCGAGACCCCAAAAATTTCATTTTTTCGAGATTTAAAGCTTCGGGAACTCAAATAATATCATATTTAGCCCTTAGGAGTCATTTGATTTGCTTTTCGGTCACTTATTTTAGTTTATTTTTAGACGTAGTTTTTCGGGGGCTTAATTTTCAAGATCTTAAAATTTTCATTTTTTCGAGATTTAAAGCTCCGGAAACTCAAATAATAAAAAATTTAGCCCTTAGGAGTCATTTGATTTGCTTTTCGGTCACTTATTTTTGCTTATTTTGAGACGTCGTTTTTCGGGGGCTTGATTTTCGAGATCTTATAATTTTCATTTTTTCGAGATTTAAAGCTCCGGGAACTCAAATAATAACATATTAAGCACTTAAGAGTCATTTTATTTGTTTTTTGGTCACTTATTTTAGCTTATTTTGAGACGTCGTTTTACGGGGGCTCGATTTTTGAGATCTTAAAATTTTCATTTTTTCGAGATTTAAATCTCCGGGAAATCAAATAATAACATATTAAGCCCTTAGGAGTTATTTTATTTGTTTTTTGGTCACTTATTTTCGCTTATTTTGAGACGTCCTTTCTCAGGAGCTCGATTTTCGAGACCCTAAAAATTTGCTTTTTTTCAAGAGTTAAAGCTTTGGGAATTCAAATAATAACTTATTAAGCACTTAAGAGTCATTTTATTTGTCTTTCGGTCACTTATTATAGCTTATTTTGAGAAGACGTTTTTCGGTGGCTCGAATTTCGAGACCCTAATAATTTCATTTTTTCGAGATTTAAAGTTTCGGGAACTCAAATAGTAACATATTAAACCCTTAGGAGTCATTTCATTAGTTTTTCGGTCACTTATTTTAGCTTATTTTGAGAAGTCTTTTTTAGTGGCTCGATTTTCGAGACCCTAAAAATTTTAATTTTTTCGAGATTTAAAGCTTTGGGAAGTCATGTAATAACATATTAAGCACTTAAAAGTCATTTGATTTGTTTTTCGCTCAATTATTTTAGCTTATTTTGAGGCGTCGTTTTTCAGGTGCTCGATTTTCGAGACCCTAAAAATTTGTTTTTTTTTTTCAAGATTTAAAGCTTTGGGAAGTCAAATAATAACAATAAGCACTTAAGAGTCATTTTATTTGTTTTTCGGTCACTTGTTTCAGCTTATTTTGAGACGTCATTTTTCAGGGGCTCGATTTACGAAGCCCTAAAAATTTCAATTTTTCAAGATTTAAAGCTTTGGGAATTCAAAGAATAACATATTAAGCACTTAAGAGTCATTTTATTTGTTTTTCGGTCACCTATTTTAGCTTATATTGAGACGTCGTTTTTCGGGGGTTCGATTTTCGAGATCCTATAATTTTCATTTTTTCGAGATTTAAAGATTCGGGAACTCAAATAATAACATATTAAGCCCTTAGGAGTCATTTTATTTGTTTTTCGATCACTTATTTTCGCTTATTTTGAGACGTCCTTTTTCAGGAGCTCGATTTTCGAGACCCTAAAAATTTGCTTTTTTTCAAGAGTTAAAGCTTTGGGAATTCAAATAATAACTTATTAAGCACTTAAGAGTAATTTTATTTGCTTTTCGGTCACTTATTTTAGCTTATTTTGAGACGACGTTTTCGGTGGTTCGAATTTCGAGACCCTAAAAATTTTATTTTTTCGAGATTTAAAGCTTCGGGAACTCAAATAATAACATATTTAGCCCTTAGGAGTCATTTGTTTTGCTATTCGGTCACTAATTTTCGCTTATTTTGAGACGTCCTTTTTCAGGAGCTCGATTTTCGAGACCCTAAAAATTTGCTTTTTTTCAAGACTTAAATCATTGAGAATTCAAGTAATAACTTATTAAGCACTTAAGAGTCATTTTATTTGTTTTTCGGTCACTTATTTTAGCTTATTTTGAGACGACGTTTTTCGTTGGCTCGAATTTCGAGACCCCAAAAATTTCATTTTTTCGAGATTTAAAGCTTCGGGAACTCAAATAATATCATATTTAGCCCTTAGGAGTCATTTGATTTGCTTTTCGGTCACTTATTTTAGTTTATTTTTAGACGTAGTTTTTCGGGGGCTTGATTTTCAAGATCTTAAAATTTTCATTTTTTCGAGATTTAAAGCTCCGGAAACTCAAATAATAAAAAATTTAGCCCTTAGGAGTCATTTGATTTGCTTTTCGGTCACTTATTTTTGCTTATTTTGAGACGTCGTTTTTCGGGGGCTTGATTTTCGAGATCTTATAATTTTCATTTTTTCGAGATTTAAAGCTCCGGGAACTCAAATAATAACATATTAAGCACTTAAGAGTCATTTTATTTGTTTTTTGGTCACTTATTTTAGCTTATTTTGAGACGTCGTTTTACGGGGGCTCGATTTTTGAGATCTTAAAATTTTCATTTTTTCGAGATTTAAATCTCCGGGAAATCAAATAATAACATATTAAGCCCTTAGGAGTTATTTTATTTGTTTTTTGGTCACTTATTTTCGCTTATTTTGAGACGTCCTTTCTCAGGAGCTCGATTTTCGAGACCCTAAAAATTTGCTTTTTTTCAAGAGTTAAAGCTTTGGGAATTCAAATAATAACTTATTAAGCACTTAAGAGTCATTTTATTTGTCTTTCGGTCACTTATTATAGCTTATTTTGAGAAGACGTTTTTCGGTCACTTATTTTAGCTTATTTTGAGAAGTCTTTTTTAGTGGCTCGATTTTCGAGACCCTAAAAATTTTAATATTTTCGAGATTTAAAGCTTTGGGAAGTCATGTAATAACATATTAAGCACTTAAAAGTCATTTGATTTGTTTTTCGCTCAATTATTTTAGCTTATTTTGAGGCGTCGTTTTTCAGGTGCTCGATTTTCGAGACCCTAAAAATTTGTTTTTTTTTCAAGATTTAAAGCTTTGGGAAGTCAAATAATAACAATAAGCACTTAAGAGTCATTTTATTTGTTTTTCGGTCACTTGTTTCGGCTTATTTTGAGACGTCATTTTTCAGGGGCTCGATTTTCGAAGCCCTAAAAATTTCAATTTTTCGAGATTTAAAGCTTTGGGAATTCAAAGAATAACATATTAAGCACTTAAGAGTCATTTTATTTATTTTTCGGTCACCTATTTTAGCTTATATTGAGACGTCGTTTTTCGGGGGTTCGATTTTCGAGATCCTATAATTTTCATTTTTTCGAGATTTAAAGATTCGGGAACTCAAATAATAACATATTAAGCCCTTAGGAGTCATTTTATTTGTTTTTCGGTCACTTATTTTCGCTTATTTTGAGACGTCCTTTTTCAGGAGCTCGATTTTCGAGACCCTAAAAATTTGCTTTTTTTCAAGAGTTAAAGCTTTGGGAATTCAAATAATAACTTATTAAGCACTTAAGAGTAATTTTATTTTCTTTTCGGTCACTTATTTTAGCTTATTTTGGGACGACGTTTTTCGGTGGCTCGAATTTCGAGACCCTAAAAATTTCATTTTTTCGAGATTTAAAGCTTCGGGAACTCAAATAATAACATATTTAGCCCTTACGAGTCATTTGTTTTGCTATTCGGTCACTTATTTTCGCTTATTTTGAGACGTCCTTTTTCAGGAGCTCGATTTTCGAGACCCTAAAAATTTGCTTTTTTTCAAGACTTAAAGCATTGAGAATTCAAGAAATAACTTATTAAGCACTTAAGAGTCATTTTATTTGTTTTTCGGTCACTTATTTTAGCTTATTTTGAGACGACGTTTTCGTTGGCTCGAATTTCGAGACCCCAAAAATTTAATTTTTTCGAGATTTAAAGCTTCGAGAACTCAAATAATAACATATTTAGCCCTTAGGAGTCATTTGATTTGCTTTTCGGTCACATATTTTAGATTATTTTGAGACGTCGTTTTTCGGGAGCTTGATTTTCGAGATCTTAAAATTTTCATTTTTTCGAGATTTAAAGCTTCGGGAACCCAAATAATAACATATTTAGCCCTTAGGAGTCATTTGATTTGCTTTTCGGTCACTTATTTTAGCTTATTTTGAGACGTCGTTTTTCGGGGGCTCGATTTTTGAGATCTTAAAATTTTCATTTTTTCGAGATTTAAATCTCCGGGAACTCAAATAATAACATATTAAGCCCTTAGGAGTCATTTTATTTGTTTTTCGGTCACTTATTTTCGCTTATTTTGAGACGTCCTTTTTAGGAGCTCGATTTTCGAGACCCTAAAAATTTGCTTTTTTTCAAGAGTTAAAGCATTTGGAATTCAAATAATAACTTATTAAGCACTTAAGAGTCATTTTATTTGTTTTTCGGTCAGTTATTTTAGCTTATTTTGAGACGACGTTTTTAGGTGGCTCGAATTTCGAGACCCTAAAAATTTCATTTTTTCGAGATTTAAAGCTTCGGGAACTCAAATAATAACATATTTAGCCCTTAGGAGTCATTTGATTTGCTTTTCGGTCACTTATTTTCGCTTATTTTGAGACGTCCTTTTTCAGGAGCTCGATTTTCGAGACCCTAAAAATTTGCTTTTTTTAAAGACTTAAAGCTTTTGGAATTCACATAATAACTTATTAAGCACTTAAGAGTCATTTTATTTGTTTTTCGGTCACTTATTTTAGCTTATTTTGCGACGACGTTTTTCGTTGGCTCGAATTTCGAGACCCCAAAAATTTCATTTTTTCGAGATTTAAAGCTTCGGGAACTCAAATAATATCATATTTTGTAACGGCCCGACTCCGCGGGTCCATCGAATGACGGTCGAAAAATTATTATTATTTTAAAAAGGAGGTAAAATATCGTACTCTTTTAAAAGAAACGATAAATTAAACCGAGAATTAAAGATTTTAAGCGGAAGCGGTTTAAAACGAAATAAAAAAATTTCGATTACTAAATTTAAAGCGAAAGTAATTAAACAAATTTTAACGGATGACATGACAAGGTGAAACAACTTGTGGGTCCTAATTGAAATACAAGAAGATTAAGATTAACATTTTATAAAATTTAAATAATTATTTTCGATAGATATTCCCATTTTACAAAATTAGCTAAAATACCAAGATATTTAGCAAGATATAATAAAAATGAACTTAGACATTATAGAAGATTTAAAACATGAGTTCAAACGAAAATCTTAAAATCAAATAAGAATTTAAACAAAAATTTAATTACTCTCTGGAACTAGGGTGGGACCGCAACCGTGATGACCTAACCGCAACATGAACTATCCTTTACCCCAAATACCTGTAGCTGAAAAGATTGAAACACGGAATGCATAAGTTGATCGTCCAACTTAGTGAGGCTGTAGTTCACATGTGCGTTGATGCAACATAATTTACATGAGCATATACAACAGTACAGTAATGAAAATATGCTATAACAATTTAAGCACGTTAAACAAGTAACCAACATTTGTTGATGCCGTCCTCCTCTTACCCTCCAATCCACAGTCAGGAAAACCACCACCGAACACTCCAAGTAAGGTGCGACCTTACATAACAGTGCGCATTGACGTCAAATGCCAGGAGTTTGACATTCACTCCCCAAGTGTAACCTCCACACTTGGTTCGTGAAGCGGGTCTACGGTGGATCGAGGTAACCCTCCGGCCCTTACCTTCCGGGTTAACCCCGATTCCGCACACCAAAATAGGGGCCCACACAGTAACAGTAAACAATACAGTACAGTACAGTAACAGTAACAGTTCAGTAACAGGAAATCGGTAAACAACTCAATAACAGTTCAACATGCAATATTAATGACTCATAAGCACATAGACATAAACAATGCTTCAACGTGTAACTTGTCCCAACAGCCGAGTTCTTCATGTTATCATACATCACATGCTTGTTCGTTTAGTAACTAAGTTACAATTATGACTCGACCTACTAGCACATTTAGACTTACACACAAGTAACACATAGCACTCACCTGTGTAGCTTACGATTCTCGAGAAATTGCGGAAAAGTAGCGTCTTCGGCTCCTGTACACGTTTATGTAACGATCTTAGAATCTAATCACACCACAAGGATTCTAGAGTGACTAAAGCAATGTTTTAGTCGAGCAAACAATTGAATCGTGGTTGTTCAATATCGAAGCCACGATCAAAACTTGGACATTTACGTCCGATCTAAAGGTTCTATGGTTCGTTCATGAACCGAGGTAAACATAGCCACGAAAGAGATAAACTAGAACAAAACCGTTCTAATTGAGCTTTAACAATAAGGTTTAATAACTTTTTACAAACTAACAATGAAAAAAAAAAAAGTTCTTTAATTATAAGTTTCTTCGAAAATTTTTACAAATTTTCAATCTTAAAACTAAAATGAATAAACCACTACTTCAAATCAATTAATCAAGAATTTATAAAAGAACCATGCAAAAACAGCGACAAAACAGCGCATTTCACCCCTTATTTTCAGATTTGCAAAACTAACCCCAAAAGTTTCAAAAACTCCCTTTTTGCAAACAAACTTGGAGCAACTTTAAAACAAATAATTTTTAAGTAAACTCATATCAAATATTGAACAAAAATAGAGATTCTCAGTCCATTATACTCCCAAAATTTTTTGCATCCCTAAACCTTCAACCTTTAAAATCTTTCAAAATTACCCCCTAAAGTTTCAAAAATTATGAACAATAACTTTCTTACAAATATAAATCAATATCCAAACATCTAATAAACATTTATTAAAACCAATCAAAACTACACCATCCTTATAGCAAAAATCGAGTTAATCGAGATACATGCATAACATAGTATGAACTCAAATTCATGCTCAAATTAACTTTTAAAGCCAAAAATTAACCAAATAAACACACAATAACATTTAAGCTCAAAGAACTACCTAACGAACTCAAATCGAGAAATGAAGACCGAAAATGGAATACCCATTCCGAGACGAAGTCGCTGACCGGAGCAGGCACCGTTGACCGGCGTTGACCACCGTTGACCGGCCGTTGACCGACACCGGAAAATGAGCCGAACCCACCATTCCACTCTCCTCTAAGCCTAGAACACCGTGGTGAAGCTCGATTGTTGAAGAAATGACCGGAAAAGGGACATGCAAGGAGACCCATTTAAAACCGCACCTTCAACCTCGAATTTCCGCCGGAAAACAGATTCTATTCCTTCAATAACCACCACCATTGTGATCCTCTCGTCGAGTAGATGAATTTGGACTACTTATTTGCTCGATTTGGTTAAGAAATGAGAAAGTTATAAGTAAATTAAAGAAAGGGGTTTTGTGTGTGCGAAAACACACTTTAGTGTGTGTGTTTGGTGGGGAAGATGAAGAATGAGAGAGTGGGGTTGAATTTTCAAGTCTTTAATGTGTGTTTTGCAATTCACACTCTCAAATTTCGAATTTTTTCTTTTTAGTCCACAAAGTCTTGGGACAATCAAGAAGTCCCCCTTTTTATTTTTTCCTTTTTGCATTTAAATCCTCAAAATAACACAAGAGTGAGTATTTATAATTCATAATTTGCGCAACAATAATAGCTCAAGTGAATATTAATTTAAATCACTTCAAATTAAAAAAAAATGCTCACTCGTTGAATTTTTTTAACAACATAGATATGAATTTTAATTTCAATTGTTAAATCTACATAAATAAAATTATCAATTTCAAGTAAATTAAAATTATAGGAAAGAAAATTCATGAATTTTCGGGGTTTTACATTCTTCCCTCCTTAAAAGAATTTGGTCCCCAAATTCGCACTTGAGTTTTGAGAAGTTCGAGTGATGATGTTGTATATCTCTTTGTATTTTTCAAGTCTTTTCTTGTATACTTTAACAGCACCTTGAGGCTTTAAACGATGGAGTCCACTGGTTTCTTGACTTTGACGACTATGCGAACAAATCTTTTCTCTAACTCTAGATGTTTCTGGAGCCTGATGATATGTAGTCGGGAGCATGAGGAAAAATTCTCTTGGAACTTCATACGTGGAATTTTACGCGATAAATCAAAGTTCGACGAATAATCAAACCCACATGCCGTAGTTAGATTCTCCCAAAAAGGAAAACTTTCACGTTATAACACAAAAATTCGATTTTTGCCAATGAAATTCAAAAGATAGCGGAAGACATATGAATTGATATTCTCAGTAGGAATAAAAATGACAGTCCCAATGAAGTGCCTTGATAAAGATTGTAAAAGATGACCGAGTCAATTTATGTAGATAATAAAGTCAAACTGAATAACGGTAATGAAAAGAAGATCGATGAAGATTGCAAACAAAACAGAATAACGGTAACAATGATAATCAAGTCAAGAGATCGGGGTAGCAAGAAGAAGGTTAAATCAAGTGTGCCAATAAGGATAATGGAAATTAATTCAAGAGTTCTGTCAATGGAAATCAAAGTTTTGAAATGTCTTTGATTATTTAAAAATTGAACTAAGATAAAATTCGCTACTCAAAGATTCATTTTAAGTAGCAACGAATGTAACAAAAGTACAACGTAGAAAGCGTATAGAGTTAAAGAACGAGATCCAAGAAAAATGAGAACACCATATACGAGAAACTAACCACGATGAAAGGACATGTTTAGAAAGAACAAGATAACAGTGTGGAGTTCAAAAGAAAGTCGATGACTGAGTGAAAATATTTCATGGTCAATGAAGTTAACAAGTATGAATGATATGGAATCAAAGAGACGATTCAGAAATGACCATATATTAGCAAAGGGGTTCAATAAAGTATCAAGCAACACCGAAACAATAAATTTCTATAAGGATCATAAAGGACAATTGAACCAAAACTTTTGCCCATGAAAAATGAAGCAATTGAGTTTATAGACTGAGCAAAAATAACTTCGGAATAAAGTAATGAGGACCTGAAAGGTCGATCGAGTCAAGGATTGTTCAAATAATATAACCAGAAAGTGGTCGATTCAATGAATGTGACAGGACACAGTCGAATAGAAGTCTTAAAAAGGATTACGAAAATGAATGGGAAACATAAGTTATGACATTCGAAGAAAAACTCAATTTAAACAAATGTAATCAAATAACAAGTATCACTAGGGGTATTATAAGACTATCACATCAGAAGTCTTAAGAACAAGAAGGTTGAATCGGGGATGTAAAAATCGAATCAAAAGTTTTGGTATTAACAACCAGAGCGCTAAAGTGTCTTTGGACGTCTAAATATCAAGTGAGAATAAAACGAATCATTCGAAGGTTCATTTAAAGAAGTAATGAGTGTAATGATGATACTAGAGACAAAGCGAATAAGGTTCAAGAACAAGGCAAGAAAAATAAAAATGCCCAATTTCAAGATTAATGATAACAAACAGGATGAAACAACTTTAGAAAGAACATGATACAAGTATGAAGTTGACTGTACATTCCTTCTAGAATAACAAGCACGAATAATATGAAATCGAAGAGACTTTTTCTGAACCTTTCGCAATTCAATAATTAGGTTCAGGGAATAAAAATAATGAAATATTTCTAACCACTTAACCATATTAAGGTAAGCAGTCTGATTCATGAATTCACTATGAAGAAGTAGCTCGTGAAATAAAAAGGGAGTACAAAATTCGAACAAATGTAAAACTCAAGTATCAAATTGGAAGCTTCGATCGGACAACAAGGAGTTGAATTAAAAGTGTCAATAAACTTTGAGGGGATGGGTTTTAATTAGAATGACAATCAGTTCAAGAAACTGTTAAATTCAAGAAATTGTGAGAAACAATATTTAAAACTATGAGATCAAGGTAAGCAAGTTCAAGAATAAAGCTCATGAAAGGATCAAAGAAGTTTTGGTCAATTCAGAATTAAAATTGAGGGAAAGAAACTGACTATCGCATATGGAAGCGAAGGAAAAGGCAGTAGCACATATGGAAAATAAACAATGAACAATTCTAGAGCTCAATTAGAGATATTCGTCTGATAGAAATGAGCAGGAGATGTTAGGAGACGAATTCGCTCACGTCATCGAAAGATTATAAAGTTAGGATTTAATTCACTTTTGAGTGATTGCGAATCTTTGAAGTTTTTGTGTAACAAAGAAGGTATCTTCGACTTATTTCCTTAGTCGATAGCTGATTTACTAGATGCGAAGATGGTTGCAATGTTTCTCTTCAACCAATGACATTCATTACACTCGATTTCTCCAGGGAAAACACTACAATGTGATGAGTAGTCTTCTTCAAATGACTTGTTCATCGATACGCTTAACTTTTGTGGAACCATCCTTTCTCGAAATTTTCCGATAGATTCAATAGAGAGAGGAATTTCGATCGTCTTGATAGACCCCTTTGTTTCTTTTAGACCTTGTCTTTCATTCTATCTGAAACCTCGATAGCAAGTCTTGATGTTAAAAGACTATTTAGTTGTCGCCACACTCCATTAATTATGTTTTTCAAGAACTTATATAATACATCGTCTAAACACATATATAACAAATAGGGGTCACATATTTTGAACAACATACAAAGAGTATGCCAGAATCGAGAGTGGCAGTTCATAGTAATCGAGATCAAATAACCTACAAATGTAGGTTCAGATGAAAGTAAATTTCAACCTCGAGGAAAAGTAGAACCAAAGAACGGAGCCCAAGGAGAATCCAAATATATTCAAATTCGATGGCTCATTATGAAAGAGTAATGTTTGAAATCAGGAGAACGAATTTTGAATGAATTAAGCACAATTAAAGGAATCTTAAGAGCAACCATGACTACTTTAGATAACTTACAAGTGTCCCAAGAAAAGAAACTTGATTCCTGGATCTAAGTAAGATAGAGAAACAAAGAGCTTTCTCCAATTTAATCGTAGTCAAACGATAACGAGGGTTAAATATTTGAGGTCATTTTTGTCATTTGGTTACGAAACAGTGATACCAAGAAATCAGACCTCCATTGAGATTGAACATATGCGTATAATTTTGATTGCAGCCTTATCCCACAAAGTGAGTTATTCGAATTGAGTTGACCTTAAGACTTTCGCGCAAGCTTACTAAAGGTGAGAGATCAATTTGAAGAGGAAATGTCGGAAGTCAACAATATGAGTTCTGAATAAGGTAAACTCACATGATGATGGACTTCAAAAATATTTAGGGCTGTATTAGTCATTTTATATGTACTTCAAGTAAGACACTTGATTAAAGTAATTCAATAAGCACAAAATCAAGGAGCATACTCATCTACAATCATATTCAAACAATAATTCAAATAGTTCAGTCAAAGTAACGTCAAGTATATTCTGGGCACCAACAATAAAACAACAAATCAAGAAATCAAATTAACAATCAAACATAACCCCTTCCCCCGAGGACATGCACAATACCTATGTTTTGGTTGCGGTTTTGTCCTAAAAGTGAACTACCCAATGTGGGTAGACACCCTGAAATCTTGTCGGTTAGTCCCACCTTACTAGCACCACAGTACGAATTCCGAGGACCATATCCTGGCCATGAGCCGAAGCTCTGATACCATCTGTAACGGCCCGACTCCGCGGGTCCATCGAATGACGGTCGAAAAATTATTATTATTTTAAAAAGGAGGTAAAATATCGTACTCTTTTAAAAGAAACGATAAATTAAACCGAGAATTAAAGATTTTAAGCGGAAGCGGTTTAAAACGAAATAAAAAAATTTCGATTACTAAGTTTAAAGCGAAAGTAATTAAACAAATTTTAACGGATGACATGACAAGGTGAAACAACTTGTGGGTCCTAATTGAAATACAAGAAGATTAAGATTAACATTTTATAAAATTTAAATAATTATTTTCGATAGATATTCCCATTTTACAAAATTAGCTAAAATACCAAGATATTTAGCAAGATATAATAAAAATGAACTTAGACATTATAGAAGATTTAAAACATGAGTTCAAACGAAAATCTTAAAATCAAATAAGAATTTAAACAAAAATTTAATTACTCTCTGGAACTAGGGTGGGACCGCAACCGTGATGACCTAACCGCAACATGAACTATCCTTTACCCCAAATACCTGTAGCTGAAAAGATTGAAACACGGAATGCATAAGTTGATCGTCCAACTTAGTGAGGCTGTAGTGCACATGTGCGTTGATGCAACATAATTTACATGAGCATATACAACAGTACAGTAATGAAAATATGCTATAACAATTTAAGCACGTTAAACAAGTAACCAACATTTGTTGATGCCGTCCTCCTCTTACCCTCCAATCCACAGTCAGGAAAACCACCACCGAACACTCCAAGTAAGGTGCGACCTTACATAACAGTGCGCATTGACGTCAAATGCCAGGAGTTTGACATTCACTCCCCAAGTGTAACCTCCACACTTGGTTCGTGAAGCGGGTCTACGGTGGATCGAGGTAACCCTCCGGCCCTTACCTTCCGGGTTAACCCCGATTCCGCACACCAAAATAGGGGCCCACACAGTAACAGTAAACAATACAGTACAGTACAGTAACAGTAACAGTTCAGTAACAGGAAATCGGTAAACAACTCAATAACAGTTCAACATGCAATATTAATGACTCATAAGCACATAGACATAAACAATGCTTCAACGTGTAACTTGTCCCAACAGCCGAGTTCTTCATGTTATCATACATCACATGCTTGTTCGTTTAGTAACTAAGTTACAATTATGACTCGACCTACTAGCACATTTAGACTTACACACAAGTAACACATAGCACTCACCTGTGTAGCTTACGATTCTCGAGAAATTGCGGAAAAGTAGCGTCTTCGGCTCCTGTACACGTTTATGTAACGATCTTAGAATCTAATCACACCACAAGGATTCTAGAGTGACTAAAGCAATGTTTTAGTCGAGCAAACAATTGAATCGTGGTTGTTCAATATCGAAGCCACGATCAAAACTTGGACATTTACGTCCGATCTAAAGGTTCTATGGTTCGTTCATGAACCGAGGTAAACATAGCCACGAAAGAGATAAACTAGAACAAAACCGTTCTAATTGAGCTTTAACAATAAGGTTTAATAACTTTTTACAAACTAACAATGAAAAAAAAAAAGTTCTTTAATTATAAGTTTCTTCGAAAATTTTTACAAATTTTCAATCTTAAAACTAAAATGAATAAACCACTACTTCAAATCAATTAATCAAGAATTTATAAAAGAACCATGCAAAAACAGCGACAAAACAGCGCATTTCACCCCTTATTTTCAGATTTGCAAAACTAACCCCAAAAGTTTCAAAAACTCCCTTTTTTGCAAACAAACTTGGAGCAACTTTAAAACAAATAATTTTAAACTCATATCAAATATTGAACAAAAATAGAGATTCTCAGTCCATTATACTCCCAAAATTTTTTGCATCCCTAAACCTTCAACCTTTAAAATCTTTCAAAATTACCCCCTAAAGTTTCAAAAATTATGAACAATAACTTTCTTACAAATATAAATCAATATCCAAACATCTAATAAACATTTATTAAAACCAATCAAAACTACACCATCCTTATAGCAAAAATCGAGTTAATCGAGATACATGCATAACATAGTATGAACTCAAATTCATGCTCAAATTAACTTTTAAAGCCAAAAATTAACCAAATAAACACACAATAACATTTAAGCTCAAAGAACTACCTAACGAACTCAAATCGAGAAATGAAGACCGAAAATGGAATACCCATTCCGAGACGAAGTCGCTGACCGGAGCAGGCACCGTTGACCGGCGTTGACCGGCGTTGACCACCGTTGACCGGCCGTTGACCGACACCGGAAAATGAGCCGAACCCACCATTCCACTCTCCTCTAAGCCTAGAACACCGTGGTGAAGCTCGATTGTTGAAGAAATGACCGGAAAAGGGACATGCAAGGAGACCCATTTAAAACCGCACCTTCAACCTCGAATTTCCGCCGGAAAACAGATTCTATTCCTTCAATAACCACCACCATTGTGATCCTCTCGTCGAGTAGATGAATTTGGACTACTTATTTGCTCGATTTGGTTAAGAAATGAGAAAGTTATAAGTAAATTAAAGAAAGGGGTTTTGTGTGTGCGAAAACACACTTTAGTGTGTGTGTTTGGTGGGGAAGATGAAGAATGAGAGAGTGGGGTTGAATTTTCAAGTCTTTAATGTGTGTTTTGCAATTCACACTCTCAAATTTCGAATTTTTTCTTTTTAGTCCACAAAGTCTTGGGACAATCAAGAAGTCCCCCTTTTTATTTTTTCCTTTTTGCATTTAAATCCTCAAAATAACACAAGAGTGAGTATTTATAATTCATAATTTGCGCAACAATAATAGCTCAAGTGAATATTAATTTAAATCACTTCAAATTAAAAAAAAATGCTCACTCGTTGAATTTTTTTAACAACATAGATATGAATTTTAATTTCAATTGTTAAATCTACATAAATAAAATTATCAATTTCAAGTAAATTAAAATTATAGGAAAGAAAATTCATAAATGAATTTTCGGGGTTTTACATATTTAGCCCTTAGGAGTCATTTGATTTGCTTTTCGGTCACTTATTTTAGTTTATTTTTAGACGTAGTTTTTCGGGGGCTTGATTTTCAAGATCTTAAAATTTTCATTTTTTCGAGATTTAAAGCTCCGGAAACTCAAATAATAAAAAATTTAGCCCTTAGGAGTCATTTGATTTGCTTTTCGGTCACTTATTTTTGCTTATTTTGAGACGTCGTTTTTCGGGGGCTTGATTTTCGAGATCTTATAATTTTCATTTTTTCGAGATTTAAAGCTCCGGGAACTCAAATAATAACATATTAAGCACTTAAGAGTCATTTTATTTGTTTTTTGGTCACTTATTTTAGCTTATTTTGAGACGTCGTTTTACGGGGGCTCGATTTTTGAGATCTTAAAATTTTCATTTTTTCGAGATTTAAATCTCCGGGAAATCAAATAATAACATATTAAGCCCTTAGGAGTTATTTTATTTGTTTTTTGGTCACTTATTTTCGCTTATTTTGAGACGTCCTTTCTCAGGAGCTCGATTTTCGAGACCCTAAAAATTTGCTTTTTTTCAAGAGTTAAAGCTTTGGGAATTCAAATAATAACTTATTAAGCACTTAAGAGTCATTTTATTTGTCTTTCGGTCACTTATTATAGCTTATTTTGAGAAGACGTTTTTCGGTGGCTCGAATTTCGAGACCCTAATAATTTCATTTTTTCGAGATTTAAAGTTTCGGGAACTCAAATAGTAACATATTAAGCCCTTAGGAGTCATTTTATTAGTTTTTCGGTCACTTATTTTAGCTTATTTTGAGAAGTCTTTTTTAGTGGCTCGATTTTCGAGACCCTAAAAATTTTAATTTTTTCGAGATTTAAAGCTTTGGGAAGTCATGTAATAACATATTAAGCACTTAAAAGTCATTTGATTTGTTTTTCGCTCAATTATTTTAGCTTATTTTGAGGCGTCGTTTTTCAGGTGCTCGATTTTCGAGACCCTAAAAATTTGTTTTTTTTTTTCAAGATTTAAAGCTTTGGGAAGTCAAATAATAACAATAAGCACTTAAGAGTCATTTTATTTGTTTTTCGGTCACTTGTTTCAGCTTATTTTGAGACGTCATTTTTCAGGGGCTCGATTTACGAAGCCCTAAAAATTTCAATTTTTCGAGATTTAAAGCTTTGGGAATTCAAAGAATAACATATTAAGCACTTAAGAGTCATTTTATTTGTTTTTCGGTCACCTATTTTAGCTTATATTGAGACGTCGTTTTTCGGGGGTTCGATTTTCGAGATCCTATAATTTTCATTTTTTCGAGATTTAAAGATTCGGGAACTCAAATAATAACATATTAAGCCCTTAGGAGTCATTTTATTTGTTTTTCGGTCACTTATTTTCGCTTATTTCGAGACGTCCTTTTTCAGGAGCTCGATTTTCGAGACCCTAAAAATTTGCTTTTTTTCAAGAGTTAAAGCTTTGGGAATTCAAATAATAACTTATTAAGCACTTAAGAGTAATTTTATTTGCTTTTCGGTCACTTATTTTAGCTTATTTTGAGACGACGTTTTCGGTGGCTCGAATTTCGAGACCCTAAAAGTTTCATTTTTTCGAGATTTAAAGCTTCGGGAACTCAAATAATAACATATTTAGCCCTTACGAGTCATTTGTTTTGCTATTCGGTCACTAATTTTCGCTTATTTTGAGACGTCCTTTTTCAGGAGCTCGATTTTCGAGACCCTAAAAATTTGTTTTTTTTCAAGACTTAAAGCATTGAGAATTCAAGTAATAACTTATTAAGCACTTAAGAGTCATTTTATTTGTTTTTCGGTCACTTATTTTAGCTTATTTTGAGACGACGTTTTCGTTGGCTCGAATATCGAGACCCCAAAAATTTAATTTTTTCTAGATTTAAAGCTTCGGGAACTCAAATAATAACATATTTAGCCCTTAGGAGTCATTTGATTTGCTTTTCGGTCACATATTTTAGATTATTTTGAGACGTCGTTTTTCGGGAGCTTGATTTTCGAGATCTTAAAATTTTCATTTTTTCGAGATTTAAAGCTTCGGGAACTCAAATAATAACATATTTAGCCCTTAGGAGTCATTTGATTTGCTTTTCGGTCAGTTATTTTAGCTTATTTTGAGACGACGTTTTTAGGTGGCTCGAATTTCGAGACCCTAAAAATTTCATTTTTTCGAGATTTAAAGCTTCGGGAACTCAAATAATAACATATTTAGCCCTTAGGAGTCATTTGATTTGCTTTTCGGTCACTTATTTTCGCTTATTTTGAGACGTCCTTTTTCAGGAGCTCGATTTTCGAGACCCTAAAAATTTGCTTTTTTTAAAGACTTAAAGCTTTTGGAATTCACATAATAACTTATTAAGCACTTAAGAGTCATTTTATTTGTTTTTCGGTCACTTATTTTAGCTTATTTTGCGACGACGTTTTTCGTTGGCTCGAATTTCGAGACCCCAAAAATTTCATTTTTTCGAGATTTAAAGCTTCGGGAACTCAAATAATATCATATTTAGCCCTTAGGAGTCATTTGATTTGCTTTTCGGTCACTTATTTTAGTTTATTTTTAGACGTAGTTTTTCGGGGGGCTTGATTTTCAAGATCTTAAAATTTTCATTTTTTCGAGATTTAAAGCTCCGGAAACTCAAATAATAAAAAATTTAGCCCTTAGGAGTCATTTGATTTGCTTTTCGGTCACTTATTTTTGCTTATTTTGAGACGTCGTTTTTCGGGGGCTTGATTTTCGAGATCTTATAATTTTCATTTTTTCGAGATTTAAAGCTCCGGGAACTCAAATAATAACATATTAAGCACTTAAGAGTCATTTTATTTGTTTTTTGGTCACTTATTTTAGCTTATTTTGAGACGTCGTTTTACGGGGGCTCGATTTTTGAGATCTTAAAATTTTCATTTTTTCGAGATTTAAATCTCCGGGAAATCAAATAATAACATATTAAGCCCTTAGGAGTTATTTTATTTGTTTTTTGGTCACTTATTTTCGCTTATTTTGAGACGTCCTTTCTCAGGAGCTCGATTTTCGAGACCCTAAAAATTTGCTTTTTTTCAAGAGTTAAAGCTTTGGGAATTCAAATAATAACTTATTAAGCACTTAAGAGTCATTTTATTTGTCTTTCGGTCACTTATTATAGCTTATTTTGAGAAGACGTTTTTCGGTGGCTCGAATTTCGAGACCCTAATAATTTCATTTTTTCGAGATTTAAAGTTTCGGGAACTCAAATAATAACATATTAAGCCCTTAGGAGTCATTTTATTAGTTTTTCGGTCACTTATTTTAGCTTATTTTGAGAAGTCTTTTTTAGTGGCTCGATTTTCGAGACCCTAAAAATTTTAATTTTTTCGAGATTTAAAGCTTTGGGAAGTCATGTAATAACATATTAAGCACTTAAAAGTCATTTGATTTGTTTTTCGCTCAATTATTTTAGCTTATTTTGAGGCGTCGTTTTTCAGGTGCTCGATTTTCGAGACCCTAAAAATTTGTTTTTTTTTTTCAAGATTTAAAGCTTTGGGAAGTCAAATAATAACAATAAGTACTTAAGAGTCATTTTATTTGTTTTTCGGTCACTTGTTTCAGCTTATTTTGAGACGTCATTTTTCAGGGGCTCGATTTACGAAGCCCTAAAAATTTCAATTTTTCGAGATTTAAAGCTTTGGGAATTCAAAGAATAACATATTAAGCACTTAAGAGTCATTTTATTTGTTTTTCGGTCACCTATTTTAGCTTATATTGAGACGTCGTTTTTCGGGGGTTCGATATTCGAGATCCTATAATTTTCATTTTTTCGAGATTTAAAGATTCGGGAACTCAAATAATAACATATTAAGCCCTTAGGAGTCATTTTATTTGTTTTTCGGTCACTTATTTTCGCTTATTTCGAGACGTCCATTTTCAGGAGCTCGATTTTCGAGACCCTAAAAATTTGCTTTTTTTCAAGAGTTAAAGCTTTGGGAATTCAAATAATAACTTATTAAGCACTTAAGAGTAATTTTATTTGCGTTTCGGTCACTTATTTTAGCTTATTTTGAGACGACGTTTTCGGTGGCTCGAATTTCGAGACCCTAAAAGTTTCATTTTTTCGAGATTTAAAGCTTCGGGAACTCAAATAATAACATATTTAGCCCTTACGAGTCATTTGTTTTGCTATTCGGTCACTAATTTTCGCTTATTTTGAGACGTCCTTTTTCAGGAGCTCGATTTTCGAGACCCTAAAAATTTGCTTTTTTTCAAGACTTAAAGCATTGAGAATTCAAGTAATAACTTATTAAGCACTTAAGAGTCATTTTATTTGTTTTTCGGTCACTTATTTTAGCTTATTTTGAGACGACGTTTTCGTTGGCTCGAATTTCGAGACCCCAAAAATTTAATTTTTTCGAGATTTAAAGCTTCGGGAACTCAAATAATAACATATTTAGCCCTTAGGAGTCATTTGATTTGCTTTTCGGTCACATATTTTAGATTATTTTGTGACGTCGTTTTTCGGGAGCTTGATTTTCGAGATCTTAAAATTTTCATTTTTTCGAGATTTAAAGCTTCGGGAACTCAAATAATAACATATTTAGCCCTTAGGAGTCATTTGATTTGCTTTTCGGTCACTTATTTTAGCTTATTTTGAGACGTCGTTTTTCGGGGGCTCGATTTTTGAGATCTTAAAATTTTCATTTTTTCGAGATTTAAATCTCCGAGAACTCAAATAATAACATATTAAGCCCTTAGGAGTCATTTTATTTGTTTTTCGGTCACTTATTTTCGCTTATTTTGAGACGTCCTTTTTCAGGAGCTCGATTTTCAAGACCCTAAAAATTTGCTTTTTTTCAAGAGTTAAAGCATTTGGAATTCAAATAATAACTTATTAAGCACTTAAGAGTCATTTTATTTCTTTTTCGGTCAGTTATTTTAGCTTATTTTGAGACGACGTTTTTAGGTGGCTCGAATTTCGAGACCCTAAAAATTTCATTTTTTCGAGATTTAAAGCTTCGGGAACTCAAATAATAACATATTTAGCCCTTAGGAGTCATTTGATTTGCTTTTCGGTCACTTATTTTCGCTTATTTTGAGACGTCCTTTTTCAGGAGCTCGATTTTCGAGACCCTAAAAATTTGCTTTTTTTCAAGACTTAAAGCTTTTGGAATTCAAATAATAACTTATTAAGCACTTAAGAGTCATTTTATTTGTTTTTCGGTCACTTATTTTAGCTTATTTTGAGACGACGTTTTTCGTTGGCTCGAATTTCGAGACCCCAAAAATCTCATTTTTTCGAGATTTAAAGCTTCGGGAACTCAAATAATATCATATTTAGCCCTTAGGAGTCATTTGATTTGCTTTTCGGTCACTTATTTTAGTTTATTTTTAGACGTAGTTTTTCGGGGGCTTGATTTTCAAGATCTTAAAATTTTCATTTTTTCGAGATTTAAAGCTCCGGAAACTCAAATAATTAAAAATTTAGCCCTTACGAGTCATTTGATTTGCTTTTCGGTCACTTATTTTTGCTTATTTTGAGACGTCGTTTTTCGGGGGCTTGATTTTCGAGATCTTATAATTTTCATTTTTTCGAGATTTAAAGCTCCGGGAACTCAAATAATAACATATTAAGCACTTAAGAGTCATTTTATTTGTTTTTTGGTCACTTATTTTAGCTTATTTTGAGACGTCGTTTTACGGGGGCTCGATTTTTGAGATCTTAAAATTTTCATTTTTTCGAGATTTAAATCTCCGGGAAATCAAATAATAACATATTAAGCCCTTACGAGTTATTTTATTTGTTTTTTGGTCACTTATTTTCGCTTATTTTGAGACGTCCTTTCTCAGGAACTCGATTTTCGAGACCCTAAAAATTTGCTTTTTTTCAAGAGTTAAAGCTTTGGGAATTCAAATAATAACTTATTAAGCACTTAAGAGTCATTTTATTTGTCTTTCGGTCACTTATTTTAGCTTATTTTGAGACGACGTTTTTCGTTGGCTCGAATTTTGAGACCCCAAAAATCTCATTTTTTCGAGATTTAAAGCTTCGGGAACTCAAATAATATCATATTTAGCCCTTAGGAGTCATTTGATTTGCTTTTCGGTCACTTATTTTAGCTTATTTTTAGACGTCGGTTTTCGGGGGCTTGATTTTCGAGATCTTAAAATTTTCATTTTTTCGAGATTTAAAGCTCCGGAAACTTAAATAATAACAAATTTAGCCCTTAGGAGTCATTTGATTTGCTTTTCGGTCACTTATTTTTGCTTATTTTGAGACGTCGTTTTTCGGGGGCTTGATTTTCGAGATCTTATAATTTTCATTTTTTCGAGATTTAAAGCTCCGGGAACTCAAATAATAACATATTAAGCACTTAAGAGTCATTTTATTTGTTTTTTGGTCACTTATTTTAGCTTATTTTGAGACGTCGTTTTACGGGGGCTCGATTTTTGAGATCTTAAAATTTTCATTTTTTCGAGATTTAAATCTCCGGGAAATCAAATAATAACATATTAAGCCCTTAGGAGTTATTTTATTTGTTTTTTGGTCACTTATTTTCGCTTATTTTGAGACGTCCTTTCTCAGGAGCTCGATTTTCGAGACCCTAAAAATTTTCTTTTTTTCAAGAGTTAAAGCTTTGGGAATTCAAATAATAACTTATTAAGCACTTAAGAGTCATTTTATTTGTCTTTCGGTCACTTATTATAGCTTATTTTGAGAAGACGTTTTTCGGTGGCTCGAATTTCGAGACCCTAATAATTTCATTTTTTCGAGATTTAAAGTTTCGGGAACTCAAATAGTAACATATTAAGCCCTTAGGAGTCATTTTATTAGTTTTTCGGTCACTTATTTTAGCTTATTTTGAGAAGTCTTTTTTAGTGGCTCGATTTTCGAGACCCTAAAAATTTTAATTTTTTCGAGATTTAAAGCTTTGGGAAGTCATGTAATAACATATTAAGCACTTAAAAGTCATTTGATTTGTTTTTCGCTCAATTATTTTAGCTTATTTTGAGGCGTCGTTTTTCAGGTGCTAGATTTTCGAGACCCTAAAAATTTGTTTTTTTTTTTCAAGATTTAAAGCTTTGGGAAGTCAAATAATAACAATAAGCACTTAAGAGTCATTTTATTTGTTTTTCGGTCACTTGTTTCAGCTTATTTTGAGACGTCATTTTTCAGGGGCTCGATTTACGAAGCCCTAAAAATTTCAATTTTTCGAGATTTAAAGCTTTGGGAATTCAAAGAATAACATATTAAGCACTTAAGAGTCATTTTATTTATTTTTCGGTCACCTATTTTAGCTTATATTGAGACGTCGTTTTTCGGGGGTTCGATTTTCGAGATCCTATAATTTTCATTTTTTCGAGATTTAAAGATTCGGGAACTCAAATAATAACATATTAAGCCCTTAGGAGTCATTTTATTTGTTTTTCGGTCACTTATTTTCGCTTATTTCGAGACGTCCTTTTTCAGGAGCTCGATTTTCGAGACCCTAAAAATTTGCTTTTTTTCAAGAGTTAAAGCTTTGGGAATTCAAATAATAACTTATTAAGCACTTAAGAGTAATTTTATTTGCTTTTCGGTCACTTATTTTAGCTTATTTTGAGACGACGTTTTCGGTGGCTCGAATTTCGAGACCCTAAAAATTTCATTTTTTCGAGATTTAAAGCTTCGGGAACTCAAATAATAACATATTTAGCCCTTACGAGTCATTTGTTTTGCTATTCGGTCACTAATTTTCGCTTATTTTGAGACGTCCTTTTTCAGGAGCTCGATTTTCGAGACCCTAAAAATTTGCTTTTTTTCAAGACTTAAAGCATTGAGAATTCAAGTAATAACTTATTAAGCACTTAAGAGTCATTTTATTTGTTTTTCGGTCACTTATTTTAGCTTATTTTGAGACGACGTTTTCGTTGGCTCGAATTTCGAGACCCCAAAAATTTAATTTTTTCGAGATTTAAAGCTTCGGGAACTCAAATAATAACATATTTAGCCCTTAGGAGTCATTTGATTTGCTTTTCGGTCACATATTTTAGATTATTTTGAGACGTCGTTTTTCGAGATCTTAAAATTTTCATTTTTTCGAGATTTAAAGCTTCGGGAACTCAAATAATAACATATTTAGCCCTTAGGAGTCATTTGATTTGCTTTTCGGTCACTTATTTTAGCTTATTTTGAGACGTCGTTTTTCGGGGGCTCGATTTTTGAGATCTTAAAATTTTCATTTTTTCGAGATTTAAATCTCCGGGAACTCAAATAATAACATATTAAGCCCTTAGGAGTCATTTTATTTGTTTTTCGGTCACTTATTTTCGCTTATTTTGAGACGTCCTTTTTCAGGAGCTCGATTTTCGAGACCCTAAAAATTTGCTTTTTTTCAAGAGTTAAAGCATTTGGAATTCAAATAATAACTTATTAAGCACTTAAGAGTCATTTTATTTGTTTTTCGGTCAGTTATTTTAGCTTATTTTGAGACGACGTTATTAGGTGGCTCGAATTTCGAGACCCTAAAAATTTCATTTTTTCGAGATTTAAAGCTTCGGGAACTCAAATAATAACATATTTAGCCCTTAGGAGTCATTTGATTTGCTTTTCGATCACTTATTTTCGCTTATTTTGAGACGTCCTTTTTCAGGAGCTCGATTTTCGAGACCCTAAAAATTTGCTTTTTTTCAAGACTTAAAGCTTTTGGAATTCAAATAATAACTTATTAAGCACTTAAGAGTCATTTTATTTGTTTTTCGGTCACTTATTTTAGCTTATTTTGAGACGACGTTTTTCGTTGGCTCGAATTTCGAGACCCCAAAAATCTCATTTTTTCGAGATTTAAAGCTTCGGGAACTCAAATAATATCATATTTAGCCCTTAGGAGTCATTTGATTTGCTTTTCGGTCACTTATTTTAGTTTATTTTTAGACGTAGTTTTTCGGGGGCTTGATTTTCAAGATCTTAAAATTTTCATTTTTTCGAGATTTAAAGCTCCGGAAACTCAAATAATAAAAAATTTAGCCCTTACGAGTCATTTGATTTGCTTTTCGGTCACTTATTTTTGCTTATTTTGAGACGTCGTTTTTCGGGGGCTTGATTTTCGAGATCTTATAATTTTCATTTTTTCGAGATTTAAAGCTCCGGGAACTCAAATAATAACATATTAAGCACTTAAGAGTCATTTTATTTGTTTTTTGGTCACTTATTTTAGCTTATTTTGAGACGTCATTTTACGGGGGCTCGATTTTTGAGATCTTAAAATTTTCATTTTTTCGAGATTTAAATCTCCGGGAAATTAAATAATAACATATTAAGCCCTTACGAGTTATTTTATTTGTTTTTTGGTCACTTATTTTCGCTTATTTTGAGACGTCCTTTTTCAGGAGCTCGATTTTCGAGACCCTAAAAATTTGCTTTTTTTCAAGAGTTAAAGCTTTGGGAATTCAAATAATAACTTATTAAGCACTTAAGAGTCATTTTATTTGTCTTTCGGTCACTTATTTTAGCTTATTTTGAGACGACGTTTTTCGTTGGCTCGAATTTCGAGACCCCAAAAATCTCATTTTTTCGAGATTTAAAGCTTCGGGAACTCAAATAATATCATATTTAGCCCTTAGGAGTCATTTGATTTGCTTTTCGGTCACTTATTTTAGCTTATTTTTAGACGTCGGTTTTCGGGGGCTTGATTTTCGAGATCTTAAAATTTTCATTTTTTCGAGATTTAAAGCTCCGGAAACTCAAATAATAAAAAATTTAGCCCTTAGGAGTCATTTGATTTTCTTTTCGGTCACTTATTTTTGCTTATTTTGAGACGTCGTTTTTCGGGGGCTTGATTTTCGAGATCTTATAATTTTCATTTTTTCGAGATTTAAAGCTCCGGGAACTCAAATAATAACATATTAAGCACTTAAGAGTCATTTTATTTGTTTTTTGGTCACTTATTTTAGCTTATTTTGAGACGTCGTTTTACGGGGGCTCGATTTTTGAGATCTTAAAATTTTCATTTTTTCGAGATTTAAATCTCCGGGAAATCAAATAATAACATATTAAGCCCTTAGGAGTTATTTTATTTGTTTTTTGGTCACTTATTTTCGCTTATTTTGAGACGTCCTTTCTCAGGAGCTCGATTTTCGAGACCCTAAAAATTTGCTTTTTTTCAATAGTTAAAGCTTTGGGAATTCAAATAATAACTTATTAAGCACTTAAGAGTCATTTTATTTGTCTTTCGGTCACTTATTATAGCTTATTTTGAGAAGACGTTTTTCGGTGGCTCGAATTTCGAGACCCTAATAATTTCATTTTTTCGAGATTTAAAGTTTCGGGAACTCAAATAGTAACATATTAAGCCCTTAGGAGTCATTTTATTAGTTTTTCGGTCACTTATTTTAGCTTATTTTGAGAAGTCTTTTTTAGTGGCTCGATTTTCGAGACCCTAAAAATTTTAATTTTTTCGAGATTTAAAGCTTTGGGAAGTCATGTAATAACATATTAAGCACTTAAAAGTCATTTGATTTGTTTTTCGCTCAATTATTTTAGCTTATTTTGAGGCGTCGTTTTTCAGGTGCTCGATTTTCGAGACCCTAAAAATTTGTTTTTTTTTTTCAAGATTTAAAGCTTTGGGAAGTCAAATAATAACAATAAGCACTTAAGAGTCATTTTATTTGTTTTTCGGTCACTTGTTTCAGCTTATTTTGAGACGTCATTTTTCAGGGGCTCGATTTACGAAGCCCTAAAAATTTCAATTTTTCGAGATTTAAAGCTTTGGGAATTCAAAGAATAACATATTAAGCACTTAAGAGTCATTTTATTCCTTTTTCGGTCACCTATTTTAGCTTATATTGAGACGTCGTTTTTTGGGGGTTCGATTTTCGAGATCCTATAATTTTCATTTTTTCGAGATTTAAAGATTCGGGAACTCAAATAATAACATATTAAGCCCTTAGGAGTCATTTTATTTGTTTTTCGGTCACTTATTTTCGCTTATTTCGAGACGTCCTTTTTCAGGAGCTCGATTTTCGAGACCCTAAAAATTTGCTTTTTTTCAAGAGTTAAAGCTTTGGGAATTCAAATAATAACTTATTAAGCACTTAAGAGTAATTTTATTTGCTTTTCGGTCACTTATTTTAGCTTATTTTGAGACGACGTTTTCGGTGGCTCGAATTTCGAGACCCTAAAAGTTTCATTTTTTCGAGATTTAAAGCTTCGGGAACTCAAATAATAACATATTTAGCCCTTACGAGTCATTTGTTTTGCTATTCGGTCACTAATTTTCGCTTATTTTGAGACGTCCTTTTTCAGGAGCTCGATTTTCGAGACCCTAAAAATTTGCTTTTTTTCAAGACTTAAAGCATTGAGAATTCAAGTAATAACTTATTAAGCACTTAAGAGTCATTTTATTTGTTTTTCGGTCACTTATTTTAGCTTATTTTGAGACGACGTTTTCGTTGGCTCGAATTTCGAGACCCCAAAAATTTAATTTTTTCGAGATTTAAAGCTTCGGGAACTCAAATAATAACATATTTAGCCCTTAGGAGTCATTTGATTTGCTTTTCGGTCACATATTTTAGATTATTTTGAGACGTCGTTTTTCGGGAGCTTGATTTTCGAGATCTTAAAATTTTCATTTTTTCGAGATTTAAAGCTTCGGGAACTCAAATAATAACATATTTAGCCCTTAGGAGTCATTTGATTTGCTTTTCGGTCAGTTATTTTAGCTTATTTTGAGACGACGTTTTTAGGTGGCTCGAATTTCGAGACCCTAAAAATTTCATTTTTTCGAGATTTAAAGCTTCGGGAACTCAAATAATATATTTAGCCCTTAGGAGTCATTTGATTTGCTTTTCGGTCACTTATTTTCGCTTATTTTGAGACGTCCTTTTTCAGGAGCTCGATTTTCGAGACCCTAAAAATTTGCTTTTTTTAAAGACTTAAAGCTTTTGGAATTCACATAATAACTTATTAAGCACTTAAGAGTCATTTTATTTGTTTTTCGGTCACTTATTTTAGCTTATTTTGCGACGACGTTTTTCGTTGGCTCGAATTTCGAGACCCCAAAAATTTCATTTTTTCGAGATTTAAAGCTTCGGGAACTCAAATAATATCATATTTAGCCCTTAGGAGTCATTTGATTTGCTTTTCGGTCACTTATTTTAGTTTATTTTTAGACGTAGTTTTTCGGGGGCTTGATTTTCAAGATCTTAAAATTTTCATTTTTTCGAGATTTAAAGCTCCGGAAACTCAAATAATAAAAAATTTAGACCTTAGGAGTCATTTGATTTGCTTTTCGGTCACTTATTTTTGCTTATTTTGAGACGTCGTTTTTCGGGGGCTTGATTTTCGAGATCTTATAATTTTCATTTTTTCGAGATTTAAAGCTCCGGGAACTCAAATAATAACATATTAAGCACTTAAGAGTCATTTTATTTGTTTTTTGGTCACTTATTTTAGCTTATTTTGAGACGTCGTTTTACGGGGGCTCGATTTTTGAGATCTTAAAATTTTCATTTTTTCGAGATTTAAATCTCCGGGAAATCAAATAATAACATATTAAGCCCTTAGGAGTTATTTTATTTGTTTTTTGGTCACTTATTTTCGCTTATTTTGAGACGTCCTTTCTCAGGAGCTCGATTTTCGAGACCCTAAAAATTTGCTTTTTTTCAAGAGTTAAAGCTTTGGGAATTCAAATAATAACTTATTAAGCACTTAAGAGTCATTTTATTTGTCTTTCGGTCACTTATTATAGCTTATTTTGAGAAGACGTTTTTCGGTGGCTCGAATTTCGAGACCCTAATAATTTCATTTTTTCGAGATTTAAAGTTTCGGGAACTCAAATAGTAACATATTAAGCCCTTAGGAGTCATTTTATTAGTTTTTCGGTCACTTATTTTAGCTTATTTTGAGAAGTCTTTTTTAGTGGCTCGATTTTCGAGACCCTAAAAATTTTAATTTTTTCGAGATTTAAAGCTTTGGGAAGTCATGTAATAACATATTAAGCACTTAAAAGTCATTTGATTTGTTTTTCGCTCAATTATTTTAGCTTATTTTGAGGCGTCGTTTTTCAGGTGCTCGATTTTCGAGACCCTAAAAATTTGTTTTTTTTTTCAAGATTTAAAGCTTTGGGAAGTCAAATAATAACAATAAGCACTTAAGAGTCATTTTATTTGTTTTTCGGTCACTTGTTTCAGCTTATTTTGAGACGTCATTTTTCAGGGGCTCGATTTACGAAGCCCTAAAAATTTCAATTTTTCGAGATTTAAAGCTTTGGGAATTCAAAGAATAACATATTAAGCACTTAAGAGTCATTTTATTTGTTTTTCGGTCACCTATTTTAGCTTATATTGAGACGTCGTTTTTCGGGGGTTCGATTTTCGAGATCCTATAATTTTCATTTTTTCGAGATTTAAAGATTCGGGAACTCAAATAATAACATATTAAGCCCTTAGGAGTCATTTTATTTGTTTTTCGGTCACTTATTTTCGCTTATTTCGAGACGTCCTTTTTCAGGAGCTCGATTTTCGAGACCCTAAAAATTTGCTTTTTTTCAAGAGTTAAAGCTTTGGGAATTCAAATAATAACTTATTAAGCACTTAAGAGTAATTTTATTTGCTTTTCGGTCACTTATTTTAGCTTATTTTGAGACGACGTTTTCGGTGGCTCGAATTTCGAGACCCTAAAAGTTTCATTTTTTCGAGATTTAAAGCTTCGGGAACTCAAATAATAACATATTTAGCCCTTACGAGTCATTTGTTTTGCTATTCGGTCACTAATTTTCGCTTATTTTGAGACGTCCTTTTTCAGGAGCTCGATTTTCGAGACCCTAAAAATTTGCTTTTTTTCAAGACTTAAAGCATTGAGAATTCAAGTAATAACTTATTAAGCACTTAAGAGTCATTTTATTTGTTTTTCGGTCACTTATTTTAGCTTATTTTGAGACGACGTTTTCGTTGGCTCGAATTTCGAGACCCCAAAAATTTAATTTTTTCGAGATTTAAAGCTTCGGGAACTCAAATAATAACATATTTAGCCCTTAGGAGTCATTTGATTTGCTTTTCGGTCACATATTTTAGATTATTTTGAGACGTCGTTTTTCGGGAGCTTGATTTTCGAGATCTTAAAATTTTCATTTTTTCGAGATTTAAAGCTTCGGGAACTCAAATAATAACATATTTAGCCCTTAGGAGTCATTTGATTTGCTTTTCGGTCACTTATTTTAGCTTATTTTGAGACGTCGTTTTTCGGGGGCTCGATTTTTGAGATCTTAAAATTTTCATTTTTTCGAGATTTAAATCTCCGAGAACTCAAATAATAACATATTAAGCCCTTAGGAGTCATTTTATTTGTTTTTCGGTCACTTATTTTCGCTTATTTTGAGACGTCCTTTTTCAGGAGCTCGATTTTCAAGACCCTAAAAATTTGCTTTTTTTCAAGAGTTAAAGCATTTGGAATTCAAATAATAACTTATTAAGCACTTAAGAGTCATTTTATTTGTTTTTCGGTCAGTTATTTTAGCTTATTTTGAGACGACGTTTTTAGGTGGCTCGAATTTCGAGACCCTAAAAATTTCATTTTTTCGAGATTTAAAGCTTCGGGAACTCAAATAATAACATATTTAGCCCTTAGGAGTCATTTGATTTGCTTTTCGGTCACTTATTTTCGCTTATTTTGAGACGTCCTTTTTCAGGAGCTCGATTTTCGAGACCCTAAAAATTTGCTTTTTTTCAAGACTTAAAGCTTTTGGAATTCAAATAATAACTTATTAAGCACTTAAGAGTCATTTTATTTGTTTTTCGGTCACTTATTTTAGCTTATTTTGAGACGACGTTTTTCGTTGGCTCGAATTTCGAGACCCCAAAAATCTCATTTTTTCGAGATTTAAAGCTTCGGGAACTCAAATAATATCATATTTAGCCCTTAGGAGTCATTTGATTTGCTTTTCGGTCACTTATTTTAGTTTATTTTTAGACGTAGTTTTTCGGGGGCTTGATTTTCAAGATCTTAAAATTTTCATTTTTTCGAGATTTAAAGCTCCGGAAACTCAAATAATTAAAAATTTAGCCCTTACGAGTCATTTGATTTGCTTTTCGGTCACTTATTTTTGCTTATTTTGAGACGTCGTTTTTCGGGGGCTTGATTTTCGAGATCTTATAATTTTCATTTTTTCGAGATTTAAAGCTCCGGGAACTCAAATAATAACATATTAAGCACTTAAGAGTCATTTTATTTGTTTTTTGGTCACTTATTTTAGCTTATTTTGAGACGTCGTTTTACGGGGGCTCGATTTTTGAGATCTTAAAATTTTCATTTTTTCGAGATTTAAATCTCCGGGAAATCAAATAATAACATATTAAGCCCTTACGAGTTATTTTATTTGTTTTTTGGTCACTTATTTTCGCTTATTTTGAGACGTCCTTTCTCAGGAACTCGATTTTCGAGACCCTAAAAATTTGCTTTTTTTCAAGAGTTAAAGCTTTGGGAATTCAAATAATAACTTATTAAGCACTTAAGAGTCATTTTATTTGTCTTTCGGTCACTTATTTTAGCTTATTTTGAGACGACGTTTTTCGTTGGCTCGAATTTTGAGACCCCAAAAATCTCATTTTTTCGAGATTTAAAGCTTCGGGAACTCAAATAATATCATATTTAGCCCTTAGGAGTCATTTGATTTGCTTTTCGGTCACTTATTTTAGATTATTTTTAGACGTCGGTTTTCGGGGGCTTGATTTTCGAGATCTTAAAATTTTCATTTTTTCGAGATTTAAAGCTCCGGAAACTTAAATAATAACAAATTTAGCCCTTAGGAGTCATTTGATTTGCTTTTCGGTCACTTATTTTTGCTTATTTTGAGACGTCGTTTTTCGGGGGCTTGATTTTCGAGATCTTATAATTTTCATTTTTTCGAGATTTAAAGCTCCGGGAACTCAAATAATAACATATTAAGCACTTAAGAGTCATTTTATTTGTTTTTTGGTCACTTATTTTAGCTTATTTTGAGACGTCGTTTTACGGGGGCTCGATTTTTGAGATCTTAAAATTTTCATTTTTTCGAGATTTAAATCTCCGGGAAATCAAATAATAACATATTAAGCCCTTAGGAGTTATTTTATTTGTTTTTTGGTCACTTATTTTCGCTTATTTTGAGACGTCCTTTCTCAGGAGCTCGATTTTCGAGACCCTAAAAATTTGCTTTTTTTCAAGAGTTAAAGCTTTGGGAATTCAAATAATAACTTATTAAGCACTTAAGAGTCATTTTATTTGTCTTTCGGTCACTTATTATAGCTTATTTTGAGAAGACGTTTTTCGGTGGCTCGAATTTCGAGACCCTAATAATTTCATTTTTTCGAGATTTAAAGTTTCGGGAACTCAAATAGTAACATATTAAGCCCTTAGGAGTCATTTTATTAGTTTTTCGGTCACTTATTTTAGCTTATTTTGAGAAGTCTTTTTTAGTGGCTCGATTTTCGAGACCCTAAAAATTTTAATTTTTTCGAGATTTAAAGCTTTGGGAAGTCATGTAATAACATATTAAGCACTTAAAAGTCATTTGATTTGTTTTTCGCTCAATTATTTTAGCTTATTTTGAGGCGTCGTTTTTCAGGTGCTAGATTTTCGAGACCCTAAAAATTTGTTTTTTTTTTTCAAGATTTAAAGCTTTGGGAAGTCAAATAATAACAATAAGCACTTAAGAGTCATTTTATTTGTTTTTCGGTCACTTGTTTCAGCTTATTTTGAGACGTCATTTTTCAGGGGCTCGATTTACGAAGCCCTAAAAATTTCAATTTTTCGAGATTTAAAGCTTTGGGAATTCAAAGAATAACATATTAAGCACTTAAGAGTCATTTTATTTGTTTTTCGGTCACCTATTTTAGCTTATATTGAGACGTCGTTTTTCGGGGGTTCGATTTTCGAGATCCTATAATTTTCATTTTTTCGAGATTTAAAGATTCGGGAACTCAAATAATAACATATTAAGCCCTTAGGAGTCATTTTATTTGTTTTTCGGTCACTTATTTTCGCTTATTTCGAGACGTCCTTTTTCAGGAGCTCGATTTTCGAGACCCTAAAAATTTGCTTTTTTTCAAGAGTTAAAGCTTTGGGAATTCAAATAATAACTTATTAAGCACTTAAGAGTAATTTTATTTGCTTTTCGGTCACTTATTTTAGCTTATTTTGAGACGACGTTTTCGGTGGCTCGAATTTCGAGACCCTAAAAATTTCATTTTTTCGAGATTTAAAGCTTCGGGAACTCAAATAATAACATATTTAGCCCTTACGAGTCATTTGTTTTGCTATTCGGTCACTAATTTTCGCTTATTTTGAGACGTCCTTTTTCAGGAGCTCGATTTTCGAGACCCTAAAATTTGCTTTTTTTCAAGACTTAAAGCATTGAGAATTCAAGTAATAACTTATTAAGCACTTAAGAGTCATTTTATTTGTTTTTCGGTCACTTATTTTAGCTTATTTTGAGACGACGTTTTCGTTGGCTCGAATTTCGAGACCCCAAAAATTTAATTTTTTCGAGATTTAAAGCTTCGGGAACTCAAATAATAACATATTTAGCCCTTAGGAGTCATTTGATTTGCTTTTCGGTCACATATTTTAGATTATTTTGAGACGTCGTTTTTCGAGATCTTAAAATTTTCATTTTTTCGAGATTTAAAGCTTCGGGAACTCAAATAATAACATATTTAGCCCTTAGGAGTCATTTGATTTGCTTTTCGGTCACTTATTTTAGCTTATTTTGAGACGTCGTTTTTCGGGGGCTCGATTTTTGAGATCTTAAAATTTTCATTTTTTCGAGATTTAAATCTCCGGGAACTCAAATAATAACATATTAAGCCCTTAGGAGTCATTTTATTTGTTTTTCGGTCACTTATTTTCGCTTATTTTGAGACGTCCTTTTTCAGGAGCTCGATTTTCGAGACCCTAAAAATTTGCTTTTTTTCAAGAGTTAAAGCATTTGGAATTCAAATAATAACTTATTAAGCACTTAAGAGTCATTTTATTTGTTTTTCGGTCAGTTATTTTAGCTTATTTTGAGACGACGTTATTAGGTGGCTCGAATTTCGAGACCCTAAAAATTTCATTTTTTCGAGATTTAAAGCTTCGGGAACTCAAATAATAACATATTTAGCCCTTAGGAGTCATTTGATTTGCTTTTCGATCACTTATTTTCGCTTATTTTGAGACGTCCTTTTTCAGGAGCTCGATTTTCGAGACCCTAAAAATTTGCTTTTTTTCAAGACTTAAAGCTTTTGGAATTCAAATAATAACTTATTAAGCACTTAAGAGTCATTTTATTTGTTTTTCGGTCACTTATTTTAGCTTATTTTGAGACGACGTTTTTCGTTGGCTCGAATTTCGAGACCCCAAAAATCTCATTTTTTCGAGATTTAAAGCTTCGGGAACTCAAATAATATCATATTTAGCCCTTAGGAGTCATTTGATTTGCTTTTCGGTCACTTATTTTAGTTTATTTTTAGACGTAGTTTTTCGGGGGCTTGATTTTCAAGATCTTAAAATTTTCATTTTTTCGAGATTTAAAGCTCCGGAAACTCAAATAATAAAAAATTTAGCCCTTACGAGTCATTTGATTTGCTTTTCGGTCACTTATTTTTGCTTATTTTGAGACGTCGTTTTTCGGGGGCTTGATTTTCGAGATCTTATAATTTTCATTTTTTCGAGATTTAAAGCTCCGGGAACTCAAATAATAACATATTAAGCACTTAAGAGTCATTTTATTTGTTTTTTGGTCACTTATTTTAGCTTATTTTGAGACGTCATTTTACGGGGGCTCGATTTTTGAGATCTTAAAATTTTCATTTTTTCGAGATTTAAATCTCCGGGAAATTAAATAATAACATATTAAGCCCTTACGAGTTATTTTATTTGTTTTTTGGTCACTTATTTTCGCTTATTTTGAGACGTCCTTTTTCAGGAGCTCGATTTTCGAGACCCTAAAAATTTGCTTTTTTTCAAGAGTTAAAGCTTTGGGAATTCAAATAATAACTTATTAAGCACTTAAGAGTCATTTTATTTGTCTTTCGGTCACTTATTTTAGCTTATTTTGAGACGACGTTTTTCGTTGGCTCGAATTTCGAGACCCCAAAAATCTCATTTTTCCGAGATTTAAAGCTTCGGGAACTCAAATAATATCATATTTAGCCCTTAGGAGTCATTTGATTTGCTTTTCGGTCACTTATTTTAGCTTATTTTTAGACGTCGGTTTTCGGGGGCTTGATTTTCGAGATCTTAAAATTTTCATTTTTTCGAGATTTAAAGCTCCGGAAACTTAAATAATAACAAATTTAGCCCTTAGGAGACATTTTATTTGCTTTTCGGTCACTTATTTTTGCTTATTTTGAGACGTCGTTTTTCGGGGGCTTGATTTTCGAGATCTTATAATTTTCATTTTTTCGAGATTTAAAGCTCCGGGAACTCAAATAATAACATATTAAGCACTTAAGAGTCATTTTATTTGTTTTTAGGTCACTTATTTTAGCTTATTTTGAGACGTCGTTTTACGGGGGCTCGATTTTTGAGATCTTAAAATTTTCATTTTTTCGAGATTTAAATCTCCGGGAAATCAAATAATAACATATTAAGCCCTTAGGAGTTATTTTATTTGTTTTTTGGTCACTTATTTTCGCTTATTTTGAGACGTCCTTTCTCAGGAGCTCGATTTTCGAGACCCTAAAAATTTGCTTTTTTTCAAGAGTTAAAGCTTTGGGAATTCAAATAATAACTTATTAAGCACTTAAGAGTCATTTTATTTGTCTTTCGGTCACTTATTATAGCTTATTTTGAGAAGACGTTTTTCGGTGGCTCGAATTTCGAGACCCTAATAATTTCATTTTTTCGAGATTTAAAGTTTCGGGAACTCAAATAGTAACATATTAAGCCCTTAGGAGTCATTTTATTAGTTTTTCGGTCACTTATTTTAGCTTATTTTGAGAAGTCTTTTTTAGTGGCTCGATTTTCGAGACCCTAAAAATTTTAATTTTTTCGAGATTTAAAGCTTTGGGAAGTCATGTAATAACATATTAAGCACTTAAAAGTCATTTGATTTGTTTTTTGCTCAATTATTTTAGCTTATTTTGAGGCGTCGTTTTTCAGGTGCTCGATTTTCGAGACCCTAAAAATTTGTTTTTTTTTCAAGATTTAAAGCTTTGGGAAGTCAAATAATAACAATAAGCACTTAAGAGTCATTTTATTTGTTTTTCGGTCACTTGTTTCAGCTTATTTTGAGACGTCATTTTTCAGGGGCTCGATTTACGAAGCCCTAAAAATTTCAATTTTTCGAGATTTAAAGCTTTGGGAATTCAAAGAATAACATATTAAGCACTTAAGAGTCATTTTATTTGTTTTTCGGTCACCTATTTTAGCTTATATTGAGACGTCGTTTTTCGGGGGTTCGATTTTCGAGATCCTATAATTTTCATTTTTTCGAGATTTAAAGATTCGGGAACTCAAATAATAACATATTAAGCCCTTAGGAGTCATTTTATTTGTTTTTCGGTCACTTATTTTCGCTTATTTCGAGACGTCCTTTTTCAGGAGCTCGATTTTCGAGACCCTAAAAATTTGCTTTTTTTCAAGAGTTAAAGCTATGGGAATTCAAATAATAACTTATTAAGCACTTAAGAGTAATTTTATTTGCTTTTCGGTCACTTATTTTAGCTTATTTTGAGACGACGTTTTCGGTGGCTCGAATTTCGAGACCCTAAAAGTTTCATTTTTTCGAGATTTAAAGCTTCGGGAACTCAAATAATAACATATTTAGCCCTTACGAGTCATTTGTTTTGCTATTCGGTCACTAATTTTCGCTTATTTTGAGACGTCCTTTTTCAGGAGCTCGATTTTCGAGACCCTAAAAATTTGCTTTTTTTCAAGACTTAAAGCATTGAGAATTCAAGTAATAACTTATTAAGCACTTAAGAGTCATTTTATTTGTTTTTCGGTCACTTATTTTAGCTTATTTTGAGACGACGTTTTCGTTGGCTCGAATTTCGAGACCCCAAAAATTTAATTTTTTCGAGATTTAAAGCTTCGGGAACTCAAATAATAACATATTTAGCCCTTAGGAGTCATTTGATTTGCTTTTCGGTCACATATTTTAGATTATTTTGAGACGTCGTTTTTCGGGAGCTTGATTTTCGAGATTTAAAGCTTCGGGAACTCAAATAATAACATATTTAGCCCTTAGGAGTCATTTGATTTGCTTTTCGGTCACTTATTTTAGCTTATTTTGAGACGTCGTTTTTCGGGGGCTCGATTTTTGAGATCTTAAAATTTTAATTTTTTCGAGATTTAAATCTCCGAGAACTCAAATAATAACATATTAAGCCCTTAGGAGTCATTTTATTTGTTTTTCGGTCACTTATTTTCGCTTATTTTGAGACGTCCTTTTTCAGGAGCTCGATTTTCGAGACCCTAAAAATTTGCTTTTTTTCAAGAGTTAAATCATTTGGAATTCAAATAATAACTTATTAAGCACTTAAGAGTCATTTTATTTGTTTTTCGGTCAGTTATTTTAGCTTATTTTGAGACGACGTTTTTAGGTGGCTCGAATTTCGAGACCCTAAAAATTTCATTTTTTCGAGATTTAAAGCTTCGGGAACTCAAATAATAACATATTTAGCCCTTAGGAGTCATTTGATTTGCTTTTCGGTCACTTATTTTCGCTTATTTTGAGACGTCCTTTTTCAGGAGCTCGATTTTCGAGACCCTAAAAATTTGCTTTTTTTCAAGACTTAAAGCTTTTGGAATTCAAATAATAACTTATTAAGCACTTAAGAGTCATTTTATTTGTTTTTCGGTCACTTATTTTAGCTTATTTTGAGACGACGTTTTTCGTTGGCTCGAATTTCGAGACCCCAAAAATCTCATTTTTTCGAGATTTAAAGCTTCGGGAACTCAAATAATATCATATTTAGCCCTTAGGAGTCATTTGATTTGCTTTTCGGTCACTTATTTTAGTTTATTTTTAGACGTAGTTTTTCGGGGGCTTGATTTTCAAGATCTTAAAATTTTCATTTTTTCGAGATTTAAAGCTCCGGAAACTCAAATAATTAAAAATTTAGCCCTTACGAGTCATTTGATTTGCTTTTCGGTCACTTATTTTTGCTTATTTTGAGACGTCGTTTTTCGGGGGCTTGATTTTCGAGATCTTATAATTTTCATTTTTTCGAGATTTAAAGCTCCGGGAACTCAAATAATAACATATTAAGCACTTAAGAGTCATTTTATTTGTTTTTAGGTCACTTATTTTAGCTTATTTTGAGACGTCGTTTTACGGGGGCTCGATTTTTGAGATCTTAAAATTTTCATTTTTTCGAGATTTAAATCTCCGGGAAATCAAATAATAACATATTAAGCCCTTAGGAGTTATTTTATTTGTTTTTTGGTCACTTATTTTCGCTTATTTTGAGACGTCCTTTCTCAGGAGCTCGATTTTCGAGACCCTAAAAATTTGCTTTTTTTCAAGAGTTAAAGCTTTGGGAATTCAAATAATAACTTATTAAGCACTTAAGAGTCATTTTATTTGTCTTTCGGTCACTTATTATAGCTTATTTTGAGAAGACGTTTTTCGGTGGCTCGAATTTCGAGACCCTAATAATTTCATTTTTTCGAGATTTAAAGTTTCGGGAACTCAAATAGTAACATATTAAGCCCTTAGGAGTCATTTTATTAGTTTTTCGGTCACTTATTTTAGCTTATTTTGAGAAGTCTTTTTTAGTGGCTCGATTTTCGAGACCCTAAAAATTTTAATTTTTTCGAGATTTAAAGCTTTGGGAAGTCATGTAATAACATATTAAGCACTTAAAAGTCATTTGATTTGTTTTTCGCTCAATTATTTTAGCTTATTTTGAGGCGTCGTTTTTCAGGTGCTCGATTTTCGAGACCCTAAAAATTTGTTTTTTTTTTCAAGATTTAAAGCTTTGGGAAGTCAAATAATAACAATAAGCACTTAAGAGTCATTTTATTTGTTTTTCGGTCACTTGTTTCAGCTTATTTTGAGACGTCATTTTTCAGGGGCTCGATTTACGAAGCCCTAAAAATTTCAATTTTTCGAGATTTAAAGCTTTGGGAATTCAAAGAATAACATATTAAGCACTTAAGAGTCATTTTATTTGTTTTTCGGTCACCTATTTTAGCTTATATTGAGACGTCGTTTTTCGGGGGTTCGATTTTCGAGATCCTATAATTTTCATTTTTTCGAGATTTAAAGATTCGGGAACTCAAATAATAACATATTAAGCCCTTAGGAGTCATTTTATTTGTTTTTCGGTCACTTATTTTCGCTTATTTCGAGACGTCCTTTTTCAGGAGCTCGATTTTCGAGACCCTAAAAATTTGCTTTTTTTCAAGAGTTAAAGCTATGGGAATTCAAATAATAGCTTATTAAGCACTTAAGAGTAATTTTATTTGCTTTTCGGTCACTTATTTTAGCTTATTTTGAGACGACGTTTTCGGTGGCTCGAATTTCGAGACCCTAAAAGTTTCATTTTTTCGAGATTTAAAGCTTCGGGAACTCAAATAATAACATATTTAGCCCTTACGAGTCATTTGTTTTGCTATTCGGTCACTAATTTTCGCTTATTTTGAGACGTCCTTTTTCAGGAGCTCGATTTTCGAGACCCTAAAAATTTGCTTTTTTTCAAGACTTAAAGCATTGAGAATTCAAGTAATAACTTATTAAGCACTTAAGAGTCATTTTATTTGTTTTTCGGTCACTTATTTTAGCTTATTTTGAGACGACGTTTTCGTTGGCTCGAATTTCGAGACCCCAAAAATTTAATTTTTTCGAGATTTAAAGCTTCGGGAACTCAAATAATAACATATTTAGCCCTTAGGAGTCATTTGATTTGCTTTTCGGTCACATATTTTAGATTATTTTGAGACGTCGTTTTTCAGGAGCTTGATTTTCGAGATCTTAAAATTTTCATTTTTTCGAGATTTAAAGCTTCGGGAACTCAAATAATAACATATTTAGCCCTTAGGAGTCATTTGATTTGCTTTTCGGTCACTTATTTTAGCTTATTTTGAGACGTCGTTTTTCGGGGGCTCGATTTTTGAGATCTTAAAATTTTCATTTTTTCGAGATTTAAATCTCCGAGAACTCAAATAATAACATATTAAGCCCTTAGGAGTCATTTTATTTGTTTTTCGGTCACTTATTTTCGCTTATTTTGAGACGTCCTTTTTCAGGAGCTCGATTTTCGAGACCCTAAAAATTTGCTTTTTTTCAAGAGTTAAATCATTTGGAATTCAAATAATAACTTATTAAGCACTTAAGAGTCATTTTATTTATTTTTCGGTCAGTTATTTTAGCTTATTTTGAGACGACATTTTTAGGTGGCTCGAATTTCGAGACCCTAAAAATTTCATTTTTTCGAGATTTAAAGCTTCGGGAACTCAAATAATAACATATTTAGCCCTTAGGAGTCATTTGATTTGCTTTTCGGTCACTTATTTTCGCTTATTTTGAGACGTCCTTTTTCAGGAGCTCGATTTTCGAGACCCTAAAAATTTGCTTTTTTTCAAGACTTAAAGCTTTTGGAATTCAAATAATAACTTATTAAGCACTTAAGAGTCATTTTATTTGTTTTTCGGTCACTTATTTTAGCTTATTTTGAGACGACGTTTTTCGTTGGCTCGAATTTCGAGACCCCAAAAATCTCATTTTTTCGAGATTTAAAGCTTCGGGAACTCAAATAATATCATATTTAGCCCTTAGGAGTCATTTGATTTGCTTTTCGGTCACTTATTTTAGTTTATTTTTAGACGTAGTTTTTCGGGGGCTTGATTTTCAAGATCTTAAAATTTTCATTTTTTCGAGATTTAAAGCTCCGGAAACTCAAATAATTAAAAATTTAGCCCTTACGAGTCATTTGATTTGCTTTTCGGTCACTTATTTTTGCTTATTTTGAGACGTCGTTTTTCGGGGGCTTGATTTTCGAGATCTTATAATTTTCATTTTTTCGAGATTTAAAGCTCCGGGAACTCAAATAATAACATATTAAGCACTTAAGAGTCATTTTATTTGTTTTTTGGTCACTTATTTTAGCTTATTTTGAGACGTCGTTTTACGGGGGCTCGATTTTTGAGATCTTAAAATTTTCATTTTTTCGAGATTTAAATCTCCGGGAAATCAAATAATAACATATTAAGCCCTTACGAGTTATTTTATTTGTTTTTTGGTCACTTATTTTCGCTTATTTTGAGACGTCCTTTCTCAGGAGCTCGATTTTCGAGACCCTAAAAATTTGCTTTTTTTCAAGAGTTAAAGCTTTGGGAATTCAAATAATAACTTATTAAGCACTTAAGAGTCATTTTATTTGTCTTTCGGTCACTTATTTTAGCTTATTTTGAGACGACGTTTTTCGTTGGCTCGAATTTCGAGACCCCAAAAATCTCATTTTTTCGAGATTTAAAGCTTCGGGAACTCAAATAATATCATATTTAGCCCTTAGGAGTCATTTGATTTGCTTTTCGGTCACTTATTTTAGCTTATTTTTAGACGTCGGTTTTCGGGGGCTTGATTTTCGAGATCTTAAAATTTTCATTTTTTCGAGATTTAAAGCTCCGGAAACTTAAATAATAACAAATTTAGCCCTTAGGAGTCATTTGATTTGCTTTTCGGTCACTTATTTTTGCTTATTTTGAGACGTCGTTTTTCGGGGGCTTGATTTTCGAGATCTTATAATTTTCATTTTTTCGAGATTTAAAGCTCCGGGAACTCAAATAATAACATATTAAGCACTTAAGAGTCATTTTATTTGTTTTTTGGTCACTTATTTTAGCTTATTTTGAGACGTCGTTTTACGGGGGCTCGATTTTTGAGATCTTAAAATTTTCATTTTTTCGAGATTTAAATCTCCGGGAACTCAAATAATAACATATTAAGCCCTTAGGAGTCATTTTATTTGTTTTTCGGTCACTTATTTTCGCTTATTTCGAGACGTCCTTTTTCAGGAGCTCGATTTTCGAGACCCTAAAAATTTGCTTTTTTTCAAGAGTTAAAGCTTTGGGAATTCAAATAATAACTTATTAAGCACTTAAGAGTAATTTTATTTGCTTTTCGGTCACTTATTTTAGCTTATTTTGAGACGACGTTTTCGGTGGCTCGAATTTCGAGACCCTAAAAATTTCATTTTTTCGAGATTTAAAGCTTCGGGAACTCAAATAATAACATATTTAGCCCTTACGAGTCATTTGTTTTGCTATTCGGTCACTAATTTTCGCTTATTTTGAGACGTCCTTTTTCAGGAGCTCGATTTTCGAGACCCTAAAAATTTGCTTTTTTTCAAGACTTAAAGCATTGAGAATTCAAGTAATAACTTATTAAGTACTTAAGAGTCATTTTATTTGTTTTTCGGTCACTTAATTTAACTTATTTTGAGACGACGTTTTTCGTTGGCTCGAATTTCGAGACCCCAAAAATTTCATTTTTTCGAGATTTAAAGCTTCGGGAACTCAAATAATATCATATTTAGCCCTTAGGAGTCATTTGATTTGCTTTTCGGTCACTTATTTTAGTTTATTTTTAGACGTAGTTTTTCGGGGGCTTGATTTTCAAGATCTTAAAATTTTCATTTTTTCGAGATTTAAAGCTCCGGAAACTCAAATAATAAAAAATTTAGCCCTTAGGAGTCATTTGATTTGCTTTTCGGTCACTTATTTTTGCTTATTTTGAGACGTCGTTTTTCGGGGGCTTGATTTTCGAGATCTTATAATTTTCATTTTTTCGAGATTTAAAGCTCCGGGAACTCAAATAATAACATATTAAGCACTTAAGAGTCATTTTATTTGTTTTTTGGTCACTTATTTTAGCTTATTTTGAGACGTCGTTTTACGAAGGCTCGATTTTTGAGATCTTAAAATTTTCATTTTTTCGAGATTTAAATCTCCGGGAAATCAAATAATAACATATTAAGCCCTTACGAGTTATTTTATTTGTTTTTTGGTCACTTATTTTCGCTTATTTTGAGACGTCCTTTCTCAGGAGCTCGATTTTCGAGACCCTAAAAATTTGCTTTTTTTCAAGAGTTAAAGCTTTGGGAATTCAAATAATAACTTATTAAGCACTTAAGAGTCATTTTATTTGTCTTTCGGTCACTTATTATAGCTTATTTTGAGAAGACGTTTTTCGGTGGCTCGAATTTCGAGACCCGAATAATTTCATTTTTTCGAGATTTAAAGTTTCGGGAACTCAAATAGTAACATATTAAGCCCTTAGGAGTCATTTTATTAGTTTTTCGGTCACTTATTTTAGCTTATTTTGAGAAGTCTTTTTTAGTGGCTCGATTTTCGAGACCCTAAAAATTTTAATTTTTTCGAGATTTAAAGCTTTGGGAAGTCATGTAATAACATATTAAGCACTTAAAAGTCATTTGATTTGTTTTTCGCTCAATTATTTTAGCTTATTTTGAGGCGTCGTTTTTCAGGTGCTCGATTTTCGAGACCCTAAAAATTTGTTTTTTTTATTTTCAAGATTTAAAGCTTTGGGAAGTCAAATAATAACAATAAGCACTTAAGAGTCATTTTATTTGTTTTTCGGTCACTTGTTTCAGCTTAATTTGAGACGTCATTTTTCAGGGCTCGATTTTCGAAGCCCTTAAAATTTCAATTTTTCGAGATTTAAAGCTTTGGGAATTCAAAGAATAACATATTAAGCACTTAAGAGTCATTTTATTTGTTTTTCGGTCACCTATTTTAGCTTAAATTGAGACGTCGTTTTTCGGGGGTTCGATTTTCGAGATCCTATAATTTTTATTTTTTCGAGATTTAAAGATCCGGGAACTCAAATAATAACATATTAAGACCTTAGGAGTCATTTTATTTGTTTTTCGGTCACTTATTTTCGCTTATTTTGAGACGTCCTTTTTCAGGAGCTCGATTTTCGAGACCATAAAAATTTCCTTTTTTTCAAGAGTTAAAGCTTTGGGAATTCAAATAATAACTTATTAAGCACTTAAGAGTAATTTTATTTGCTTTTCGGTCACTTATTTTAGCTTATTTTGAGACGACGTTTTTCGGTGGCTCGAATTTCGAGACCCTAAAAATTTCATTTTTTCGAGATTTAAAGCTTCGGGAACTCAAATAATAACATATTTAGCCCTTAGGAGTCATTTGATTTGCTATTCGGTCACTTATTTTCGCTTATTTAGAGACGTCCTTTTTTAGGAGCTCGATTTTCGAGACCCTAAAAATTTGCTTTTTTTCAAGACTTAAAGCATTGAGAATTCAAGTAATAACTTATTAAGTACTTAAGAGTCATTTTATTTGTTTTTCGGTCACTTAATTTAACTTATTTTGAGACGACGTTTTTCGTTGGCTCGAATTTCGAGACCCCAAAAATTTCATTTTTTCGAGATTTAAAGCTTCGGGAACTCAAATAATATCATATTTAGCCCTTAGGAGTCATTTGATTTGCTTTTCGGTCACTTATTTTAGTTTATTTTTAGACGTAGTTTTTCGGGGGCTTGATTTTCAAGATCTTAAAATTTTCATTTTTTCGAGATTTAAAGCTCCGGAAACTCAAATAATAAAAAATTTAGCCCTTAGGAGTCATTTGATTTGCTTTTCGGTCACTTATTTTTGCTTATTTTGAGACGTCGTTTTTCGGGGGCTTGATTTTCGAGATCTTATAATTTTCATTTTTTCGAGATTTAAAGCTCCGGGAACTCAAATAATAACATATTAAGCACTTAAGAGTCATTTTATTTGTTTTTTGGTCACTTATTTTAGCTTATTTTGAGACGTCGTTTTACGGGGGCTCGATTTTTGAGATCTTAAAATTTTCATTTTTTCGAGATTTAAATCTCCGGGAAATCAAATAATAACATATTAAGCCCTTACGAGTTATTTTATTTGTTTTTTGGTCACTTATTTTCGCTTATTTTGAGACGTCCTTTCTCAGGAGCTCGATTTTCGAGACCCTAAAAATTTGCTTTTTTTCAAGAGTTAAAGCTTTGGGAATTCAAATAATAACTTATTAAGCACTTAAGAGTCATTTTATTTGTCTTTCGGTCACTTATTTTAGCTTATTTTGAGACGACGTTTTTCGTTGGCTCGAATTTCGAGACCCCAAAAATCTCATTTTTTCGAGATTTAAAGCTTCGGGAACTCAAATAATATCATATTTAGCCCTTAGGAGTCATTTGATTTGCTTTTCGGTCACTTATTTTAGCTTATTTTTAGACGTCGGTTTTCGGGGGCTTGATTTTCGAGATCTTAAAATTTTCATTTTTTCGAGATTTAAAGCTCCGGAAACTTAAATAATAACAAATTTAGCCCTTAGGAGTCATTTGATTTGCTTTTCGGTCACTTATTTTTGCTTATTTTGAGACGTCGTTTTTCGGGGGCTTGATTTTCGAGATCTTATAATTTTCATTTTTTCGAGATTTAAAGCTCCGGGAACTCAAATAATAACATATTAAGCACTTAAGAGTCATTTTATTTGTTTTTTGGTCACTTATTTTAGCTTATTTTGAGACGTCGTTTTACGGGGGCTCGATTTTTGAGATCTTAAAATTTTCATTTTTTCGAGATTTAAATCTCCGGGAACTCAAATAATAACATATTAAGCCCTTAGGAGTCATTTTATTTGTTTTTCGGTCACTTATTTTCGCTTATTTCGAGACGTCCTTTTTCAGGAGCTCGATTTTCGAGACCCTAAAAATTTGCTTTTTTTCAAGAGTTAAAGCTTTGGGAATTCAAATAATAACTTATTAAGCACTTAAGAGTAATTTTATTTGCTTTTCGGTCACTTATTTTAGCTTATTTTGAGACGACGTTTTCGGTGGCTCGAATTTCGAGACCCTAAAAATTTCATTTTTTCGAGATTTAAAGCTTCGGGAACTCAAATAATAACATATTTAGCCCTTACGAGTCATTTGTTTTGCTATTCGGTCACTAATTTTCGCTTATTTTGAGACGTCCTTTTTCAGGAGCTCGATTTTCGAGACCCTAAAAATTTGCTTTTTTTCAAGACTTAAAGCATTGAGAATTCAAGTAATAACTTATTAAGTACTTAAGAGTCATTTTATTTGTTTTTCGGTCACTTAATTTAACTTATTTTGAGACGACGTTTTTCGTTGGCTCGAATTTCGAGACCCCAAAAATTTCATTTTTTCGAGATTTAAAGCTTCGGGAACTCAAATAATATCATATTTAGCCCTTAGGAGTCATTTGATTTGCTTTTCGGTCACTTATTTTAGTTTATTTTTAGACGTAGTTTTTCGGGGGCTTGATTTTCAAGATCTTAAAATTTTCATTTTTTCGAGATTTAAAGCTCCGGAAACTCAAATAATAAAAAATTTAGCCCTTAGGAGTCATTTGATTTGCTTTTCGGTCACTTATTTTTGCTTATTTTGAGACGTCGTTTTTCGGGGGCTTGATTTTCGAGATCTTATAATTTTCATTTTTTCGAGATTTAAAGCTCCGGGAACTCAAATAATAACATATTAAGCACTTAAGAGTCATTTTATTTGTTTTTTGGTCACTTATTTTAGCTTATTTTGAGACGTCGTTTTACGAAGGCTCGATTTTTGAGATCTTAAAATTTTCATTTTTTCGAGATTTAAATCTCCGGGAAATCAAATAATAACATATTAAGCCCTTACGAGTTATTTTATTTGTTTTTTGGTCACTTATTTTCGCTTATTTTGAGACGTCCTTTCTCAGGAGCTCGATTTTCGAGACCCTAAAAATTTGCTTTTTTTCAAGAGTTAAAGCTTTGGGAATTCAAATAATAACTTATTAAGCACTTAAGAGTCATTTTATTTGTCTTTCGGTCACTTATTATAGCTTATTTTGAGAAGACGTTTTTCGGTGGCTCGAATTTCGAGACCCGAATAATTTCATTTTTTCGAGATTTAAAGTTTCGGGAACTCAAATAGTAACATATTAAGCCCTTAGGAGTCATTTTATTAGTTTTTCGGTCACTTATTTTAGCTTATTTTGAGAAGTCTTTTTTAGTGGCTCGATTTTCGAGACCCTAAAAATTTTAATTTTTTCGAGATTTAAAGCTTTGGGAAGTCATGTAATAACATATTAAGCACTTAAAAGTCATTTGATTTGTTTTTCGCTCAATTATTTTAGCTTATTTTGAGGCGTCGTTTTTCAGGTGCTCGATTTTCGAGACCCTAAAAATTTGTTTTTTTTATTTTCAAGATTTAAAGCTTTGGGAAGTCAAATAATAACAATAAGCACTTAAGAGTCATTTTATTTGTTTTTCGGTCACTTGTTTCAGCTTAATTTGAGACGTCATTTTTCAGGGCTCGATTTTCGAAGCCCTTAAAATTTCAATTTTTCGAGATTTAAAGCTTTGGGAATTCAAAGAATAACATATTAAGCACTTAAGAGTCATTTTATTTGTTTTTCGGTCACCTATTTTAGCTTAAATTGAGACGTCGTTTTTCGGGGGTTCGATTTTCGAGATCCTATAATTTTTATTTTTTCGAGATTTAAAGATCCGGGAACTCAAATAATAACATATTAAGACCTTAGGAGTCATTTTATTTGTTTTTCGGTCACTTATTTTCGCTTATTTTGAGACGTCCTTTTTCAGGAGCTCGATTTTCGAGACCATAAAAATTTCCTTTTTTTCAAGAGTTAAAGCTTTGGGAATTCAAATAATAACTTATTAAGCACTTAAGAGTAATTTTATTTGCTTTTCGGTCACTTATTTTAGCTTATTTTGAGACGACGTTTTTCGGTGGCTCGAATTTCGAGACCCTAAAAATTTCATTTTTTCGAGATTTAAAGCTTCGGGAACTCAAATAATAACATATTTAGCCCTTAGGAGTCATTTGATTTGCTATTCGGTCACTTATTTTCGCTTATTTAGAGACGTCCTTTTTTAGGAGCTCGATTTTCGAGACCCTAAAAATTTGCTTTTTTTCAAGACTTAAAGCATTGAGAATTCAAGTAATAACTTATTAAGTACTTAAGAGTCATTTTATTTGTTTTTCGGTCACTTAATTTAACTTATTTTGAGACGACGTTTTTCGTTGGCTCGAATTTCGAGACCCCAAAAATTTCATTTTTTCGAGATTTAAAGCTTCGGGAACTCAAATAATATCATATTTAGCCCTTAGGAGTCATTTGATTTGCTTTTCGGTCACTTATTTTAGTTTATTTTTAGACGTAGTTTTTCGGGGGCTTGATTTTCAAGATCTTAAAATTTTCATTTTTTCGAGATTTAAAGCTCCGGAAACTCAAATAATAAAAAATTTAGCCCTTAGGAGTCATTTGATTTGCTTTTCGGTCACTTATTTTTGCTTATTTTGAGACGTCGTTTTTCGGGGGCTTGATTTTCGAGATCTTATAATTTTCATTTTTTCGAGATTTAAAGCTCCGGGAACTCAAATAATAACATATTAAGCACTTAAGAGTCATTTTATTTGTTTTTTGGTCACTTATTTTAGCTTATTTTGAGACGTCGTTTTACGGGGGCTCGATTTTTGAGATCTTAAAATTTTCATTTTTTCGAGATTTAAATCTCCGGGAAATCAAATAATAACATATTAAGCCCTTACGAGTTATTTTATTTGTTTTTTGGTCACTTATTTTCGCTTATTTTGAGACGTCCTTTCTCAGGAGCTCGATTTTCGAGACCCTAAAAATTTGCTTTTTTTCAAGAGTTAAAGCTTTGGGAATTCAAATAATAACTTATTAAGCACTTAAGAGTCATTTTATTTGTCTTTCGGTCACTTATTATAGCTTATTTTGAGAAGACGTTTTTCGGTCACTTATTTTAGCTTATTTTGAGAAGTCTTTTTTAGTGGCTCGATTTTCGAGACCCTAAAAATTTTAATATTTTCGAGATTTAAAGCTTTGGGAAGTCATGTAATAACATATTAAGCACTTAAAAGTCATTTGATTTGTTTTTCGCTCAATTATTTTAGCTTATTTTGAGGCGTCGTTTTTCAGGTGCTCGATTTTCGAGACCCTAAAAATTTGTTTTTTTTTTTCAAGATTTAAAGCTTTGGGAAGTCAAATAATAACAATAAGCACTTAAGAGTCAATTTATTTGTTTTTCGGTCACTTGTTTCAGCTTATTTTGAGACGTCATTTTTCAGGGGCTCGATTTTCGAAGCCCTAAAAATTTCAATTTTTCGAGATTTAAAGCTTTGGGAATTCAAAGAATAACATATTAAGCACTTAAGAGTCATTTTATTTGTTTTTCGGTCACCTATTTTAGCTTATATTGAGACGTCGTTTTTCGGGGGTTCGATTTTCGAGATCCTATAATTTTCATTTTTTCGAGATTTAAAGATTCGGGAACTCAAATAATAACATATTAAGACCTTAGGAGTCATTTTATTTGTTTTTCGGTCACTTATTTTCGCTTATTTTGAGACGTCCTTTTTCAGGAGCTCGATTTTCGAGACCATAAAAATTTCCTTTTTTTCAAGAGTTAAAGCTTTGGGAATTCAAATAATAACTTATTAAGCACTTAAGAGTAATTTTATTTGCTTTTCGGTCACTTATTTTAGCTTATTTTGAGACGACGTTTTTCGGTGGCTCGAATTTCGAGACCCAAAAAATTTCATTTTTTCGAGATTTAAAGCTTCGGGAACTCAAATAATAACATATTTAGCCCTTAGGAGTCATTTGATTTGCTATTCGGTCACTTATTTTCGCTTATTTTGAGACGTCCTTTTTTAGGAGCTCGATTTTCGAGACCCTAAAAATTTGCTTTTTTTCAAGACTTAAAGCATTGAGAATTCAAGTAATAACTTATTAAGTACTTAAGAGTCATTTTATTTGTTTTTCGGTCACTTAATTTAACTTATTTTGAGACGACGTTTTTCGTTGGCTCGAATTTCGAGACCCCAAAAATTTCATTTTTTCGAGATTTAAAGCTTCGGGAACTCAAATAATATCATATTTAGCCCTTAGGAGTCATTTGATTTGCTTTTCGGTCACTTATTTTAGTTTATTTTTAGACGTAGTTTTTCGGGGGCTTGATTTTCAAGATCTTAAAATTTTCATTTTTTCGAGATTTAAAGCTCCGGAAACTCAAATAATAAAAAATTTAGCCCTTAGGAGTCATTTGATTTGCTTTTCGGTCACTTATTTTTGCTTATTTTGAGACGTCGTTTTTCGGGGGCTTGATTTTCGAGATCTTATAATTTTCATTTTTTCGAGATTTAAAGCTCCGGGAACTCAAATAATAACATATTAAGCACTTAAGAGTCATTTTATTTGTTTTTTGGTCACTTATTTTAGCTTATTTTGAGACGTCGTTTTACGAAGGCTCGATTTTTGAGATCTTAAAATTTTCATTTTTTCGAGATTTAAATCTCCGGGAAATCAAATAATAACATATTAAGCCCTTACGAGTTATTTTATTTGTTTTTTGGTCACTTATTTTCGCTTATTTTGAGACGTCCTTTCTCAGGAGCTCGATTTTCGAGACCCTAAAAATTTGCTTTTTTTCAAGAGTTAAAGCTTTGGGAATTCAAATAATAACTTATTAAGCACTTAAGAGTCATTTTATTTGTCTTTCGGTCACTTATTATAGCTTATTTTGAGAAGACGTTTTTCGGTGGCTCGAATTTCGAGACCCGAATAATTTCATTTTTTCGAGATTTAAAGTTTCGGGAACTCAAATAGTAACATATTAAGCCCTTAGGAGTCATTTTATTAGTTTTTCGGTCACTTATTTAGCTTATTTTGAGAAGTCTTTTTTAGTGGCTCGATTTTCGAGACCCTAAAAATTTTAATTTTTTCGAGATTTAAAGCTTTGGGAAGTCATGTAATAACATATTAAGCACTTAAAAGTCATTTGATTTGTTTTTCGCTCAATTATTTTAGCTTATTTTGAGGCGTCGTTTTTCAGGTGCTCGATTTTCGAGACCCTAAAAATTTGTTTTTTTTATTTTCAAGATTTAAAGCTTTGGGAAGTCAAATAATAACAATAAGCACTTAAGAGTCATTTTATTTGTTTTTCGGTCACTTGTTTCAGCTTAATTTGAGACGTCATTTTTCACGGCTCGATTTTCGAAGCCCTTAAAATTTCAATTTTTCGAGATTTAAAGCTTTGGGAATTCAAAGAATAACATATTAAGCACTTAAGAGTCATTTTATTTGTTTTTGGGTCACCTATTTTAGCTTAAATTGAGACGTCGTTTTTCGGGGGTTCGATTTTCGAGATCCTATAATTTTTATTTTCTCGAGATTTAAAGATCCGGGAACTCAAATAATAACATATTAAGACCTTAGGAGTCATTTTATTTGTTTTTCGGTCACTTATTTTCGCTTATTTTGAGACGTCCTTTTTCAGTAGCTCGATTTTCGAGACCATAAAAATTTCCTTTTTTTCAAGAGTTAAAGCTTTGGGAATTCAAATAATAACTTATTAAGCACTTAAGAGTAATTTTATTTGCTTTTCGGTCACTTATTTTAGCTTATTTTGAGACGACGTTTTTCGGTGGTTCGAATTTCGAGACCCTAAAAATTTCATTTTTTCGAGATTTAAAGCTTCGGGAACTCAAATAATAACATATTTAGCCCTTAGGAGTCATTTGATTTGCTATTCGGTCACTTATTTTCGCTTATTTTGAGACGTCCTTTTTTAGGAGCTCGATTTTCGAGACCCTAAAAATTTGCTTTTTTTCAAGACTTAAAGCATTGAGAATTCAAGTAATAACTTATTAAGTACTTAAGAGTCATTTTATTTGTTTTTCGGTCACTTAATTTAACTTATTTTGAGACGACGTTTTTCGTTGGCTCGAATTTCGAGACCCCAAAAATTTCATTTTTTCGAGATTTAAAGCTTCGGGAACTCAAATAATATCATATTTAGCCCTTAGGAGTCATTTGATTTGCTTTTCGGTCACTTATTTTAGTTTATTTTTAGACGTAGTTTTTCGGGGGCTTGATTTTCAAGATCTTAAAATTTTCATTTTTTCGAGATTTAAAGCTCCGGAAACTCAAATAATAAAAAATTTAGCCTTAGGAGTCATTTGATTTGCTTTTCGGTCACTTATTTTTGCTTATTTTGAGACGTCGTTTTTCGGGGGCTTGATTTTCGAGATCTTATAATTTTCATTTTTTCGAGATTTAAAGCTCCGGGAACTCAAATAATAACATATTAAGCACTTAAGAGTCATTTTATTTGTTTTTTGGTCAATTATTTTAGCTTATTTTGAGACGTCGTTTTACGGGGGCTCGATTTTTGAGATCTTAAAATTTTCATTTTTTCGAGATTTAAATCTCCGGGAAATCAAATAATAACATATTAAGCCCTTACGAGTTATTTTATTTGTTTTTTGGTCACTTATTTTCGCTTATTTTGAGACGTCCTTTCTCAGGAGCTCGATTTTCGAGACTCTAAAAATTTGCTTTTTTTCAAGAGTTAAAGCTTTGGGAATTCAAATAATAACTTATTAAGCACTTAAGAGTCATTTTATTTGTCTTTCGGTCACTTATTATAGCTTATTTTGAGAAGACGTTTTTCGGTCACTTATTTTAGCTTATTTTGAGAAGTCTTTTTTAGTGGCTCGATTTTCGAGACCCTAAAAATTTTAATATTTTCGAGATTTAAAGCTTTGGGAAGTCATGTAATAACATATTAAGCACTTAAAAGTCATTTGATTTGTTTTTCGCTCAATTATTTTAGCTTATTTTGAGGCGTCGTTTTTCAGGTGCTCGATTTTCGAGACCCTAAAAATTTGTTTTTTTTTTTCAAGATTTAAAGCTTTGGGAAGTCAAATAATAACAATAAGCACTTAAGAGTCATTTTATTTGTTTTTCGGTCACTTGTTTCAGCTTATTTTGAGACGTCATTTTTCAGGGGCTCGATTTTCGAAGCCCTAAAAATTTCAATTTTTCGAGATTTAAAGCTTTGGGAATTCAAAGAATAACATATTAAGCACTTAAGAGTCATTTTATTTGTTTTTCGGTCACCTATTTTAGCTTATATTGAGACGTCGTTTTTCGGGGGTTCGATTTTCGAGATCCTATAATTTTCATTTTTTCGAGATTTAAAGATTCGGGAACTCAAATAATAACATATTAAGACCTTAGGAGTCATTTTATTTGTTTTTCGGTCACTTATTTTCGCTTATTTTGAGACGTCCTTTTTCAGGAGCTCGATTTTCGAGACCATAAAAATTTCCTTTTTTTCAAGAGTTAAAGCTTTGGGAATTCAAATAATAACTTATTAAGCACTTAAGAGTAATTTTATTTGCTTTTCGGTCACTTATTTTAGCTTATTTTGAGACGACGTTTTTCGGTGGCTCGAATTTCGAGACCCTAAAAATTTCATTTTTTCGAGATTTAAAGCTTCGGGAACTCAAATAATAACATATTTAGCCCTTAGGAGTCATTTGATTTGCTATTCGGTCACTTATTTTCGCTTATTTTGAGACGTCCTTTTTTAGGAGCTCGATTTTCGAGACCCTAAAAATTTGCTTTTTTTCAAGACTTAAAGCATTGAGAATTCAAGTAATAACTTATTAAGTACTTAAGAGTCATTTTATTTGTTTTTCGGTCACTTAATTTAACTTATTTTGAGACGACGTTTTTCGTTGGCTCGAATTTCGAGACCCCAAAAATTTCATTTTTTCGAGATTTAAAGCTTCGGGAACTCAAATAATATCATATTTAGCCCTTAGGAGTCATTTGATTTGCTTTTCGGTCACTTATTTTAGTTTATTTTTAGACGTAGTTTTTCGGGGGCTTGATTTTCAAGATCTTAAAATTTTCATTTTTTCGAGATTTAAAGCTCCGGAAACTCAAATAATAAAAAATTTAGCCCTTAGGAGTCATTTGATTTGCTTTTCGGTCACTTATTTTTGCTTATTTTGAGACGTCGTTTTTCGGGGGCTTGATTTTCGAGATCTTATAATTTTCATTTTTTCGAGATTTAAAGCTCCGGGAACTCAAATAATAACATATTAAGCACTTAAGAGTCATTTTATTTGTTTTTTGGTCACTTATTTTAGCTTATTTTGAGACGTCGTTTTACGGGGGCTCGATTTTTGAGATCTTAAAATTTTCATTTTTTCGAGATTTAAATCTCCGGGAAATCAAATAATAACATATTAAGCCCTTACGAGTTATTTTATTTGTTTTTTGGTCACTTATTTTCGCTTATTTTGAGACGTCCTTTCTCAGGAGCTCGATTTTCGAGACCCTAAAAATTTGCTTTTTTTCAAGAGTTAAAGCTTTGGGAATTCAAATAATAACTTATTAAGCACTTAAGAGTCATTTTATTTATCTTTCGGTCACTTATTATAGCTTATTTTGAGAAGACGTTTTTCGGTCACTTATTTTAGCTTATTTTGAGAAGTCTTTTTTAGTGGCTCGATTTTCGAGACCCTAAAAATTTTAATATTTTCGAGATTTAAAGCTTTGGGAAGTCATGTAATAACATATTAAGCACTTAAAAGTCATTTGATTTGTTTTTCGCTCAATTATTTTAGCTTATTTTGAGGCGTCGTTTTTCAGGTGCTTGATTTTCGAGACCCTAAAAATTTGTTTTTTTTTTTCAAGATTTAAAGCTTTGGGAAGTCAAATAATAACAATAAGCACTTGAGACGTCGTTTTTCGGGAGCTTGATTTTCGAGATCTTAAAATTTTCATTTTTTCGAGATTTAAAGCTTCGGGAACTCAAATAATAACATATTTAGCCCTTAGGAGTCATTTGATTTGCTTTTCGGTCACTTATTTTAGCTTATTTTGAGACGTCGTTTTTCGGGGGCTCGATTTTTGAGATCTTAAAATTTTCATTTTTTCGAGATTTAAATCTCCGGGAACTCAAATAATAACATATTAAGCCCTTAGGAGTCATTTTATTTGTTTTTCGGTCACTTATTTTCGCTTATTTTGAGACGTCCTTTTTCAGGAGCTCGATTTTCGAGACCCTAAAAATTTGCTTTTTTTCAAGAGTTAAAGCATTTGGAATTCAAATAATAACTTATTAAGCACTTAAGAGTCATTTTATTTGTTTTTCGGTCAGTTATTTTAGCTTATTTTGAGACGACGTTTTTAGGTGGCTCGAATTTCGAGACCCTAAAAATTTCATTTTTTCGAGATTTAAAGCTTCGGGAACTCAAATAATAACATATTTAGCCCTTAGGAGTCATTTGATTTGCTTTTCGGTCACTTATTTTCGCTTATTTTGAGACGTCCTTTTTCAGGAGCTCGATTTTCGAGACCCTAAAAATTTGCTTTTTTTCAAGACTTAAAGCTTTTGGAATTCAAATAATAACTTATTAAGCACTTAAGAGTCATTTTATTTGTTTTTCGGTCACTTATTTTAGCTTATTTTGAGACGACGTTTTTCGTTGGCTCGAATTTCGAGACCCCAAAAATCTCATTTTTTCGAGATTTAAAGCTTCGGGAACTCAAATAATATCATATTTAGCCCTTAGGAGTCATTTGATTTGCTTTTCGGTCACTTATTTTAGTTTATTTTTAGACGTAGTTTTTCGGGGGCTTGATTTTCAAGATCTTAAAATTTTCATTTTTTCGAGATTTAAAGCTCCGGAAACTCAAATAATAAAAAATTTAGCCCTTACGAGTCATTTGATTTGCTTTTCGGTCACTTATTTTTGCTTATTTTGAGACGTCGTTTTTCGGGGGCTTGATTTTCGAGATCTTATAATTTTCATTTTTTCGAGATTTAAAGCTCCGGAAACTCAAATAATAACATATTAAGCACTTAAGAGTCATTTTATTTGTTTTTTGGTCACTTATTTTAGCTTATTTTGAGACGTCGTTTTACGGGGGCTCGATTTTTGAGATCTTAAAATTTTCATTTTTTCGAGATTTAAATCTCCGGGAAATCAAATAATAACATATTAAGCCCTTACGAGTTATTTTATTTGTTTTTTGGTCACTTATTTTCGCTAATTTTGAGACGTCCTTTTTCAGGAGCTCGATTTTCGAGACCCTAAAAATTTGCTTTTTTTCAAGAGTTAAAGCTTTGGGAATTCAAATAATAACTTATTAAGCACTTAAGAGTCATTTTATTTGTCTTTCGGTCACTTATTTTAGCTTATTTTGAGACGTCGTTTTTCGGGGGCTTGATTTTCGAGATCTTATAATTTTCATTTTTTCGAGATTTAAAGCTCCGGGAACTCAAATAATAACATATTAAGCACTTAAGAGTCATTTTATTTGTTTTTTGGTCACTTATTTTAGCTTATTTTGAGACGTCGTTTTACGAAGGCTCGATTTTTGAGATCTTAAAATTTTCATTTTTTCGAGATTTAAATCTCCGGGAAATCAAATAATAACATATTAAGCCCTTACGAGTTATTTTATTTGTTTTTTGGTCACTTATTTTCGCTTATTTTGAGACGTCCTTTCTCAGGAGCTCGATTTTCGAGACCCTAAAAATTTGCTTTTTTTCAAGAGTTAAAGCTTTGGGAATTCAAATAATAACTTATTAAGCACTTAAGAGTCATTTTATTTGTCTTTCGGTCACTTATTATAGCTTATTTTGAGAAGACGTTTTTCGGTGGCTCGAATTTCGAGACCCGAATAATTTCATTTTTTCGAGATTTAAAGTTTCGGGAACTCAAATAGTAACATATTAAGCCCTTAGGAGTCATTTTATTAGTTTTTCGGTCACTTATTTTAGCTTATTTTGAGAAGTCTTTTTTAGTGGCTCGATTTTCGAGACCCTAAAAATTTTAATTTTTTCGAGATTTAAAGCTTTGGGAAGTCATGTAATAACATATTAAGCACTTAAAAGTCATTTGATTTGTTTTTCGCTCAATTATTTTAGCTTATTTTGAGGCGTCGTTTTTCAGGTGCTCGATTTTCGAGACCCTAAAAATTTGTTTTTTTTATTTTCAAGATTTAAAGCTTTGGGAAGTCAAATAATAACAATAAGCACTTAAGAGTCGTTTTATTTGTTTTTCGGTCACTTGTTTCAGCTTAATTTGAGACGTCATTTTTCAGGGCTCGATTTTCGAAGCCCTTAAAATTTCAATTTTTCGAGATTTAAAGCTTTGGGAATTCAAAGAATAACATATTAAGCACTTAAGAGTCATTTTATTTGTTTTTCGGTCACCTATTTTAGCTTAAATTGAGACGTCGTTTTTCGGGGGTTCGATTTTCGAGATCCTATAATTTTTATTTTTTCGAGATTTAAAGATCCGGGAACTCAAATAATAACATATTAAGACCTTAGGAGTCATTTTATTTGTTTTTCGGTCACTTATTTTCGCTTATTTTGAGACGTCCTTTTTCAGGAGCTCGATTTTCGAGACCATAAAAATTTCCTTTTTTTCAAGAGTTAAAGCTTTGGGAATTCAAATAATAACTTATTAAGCACTTAAGAGTAATTTTATTTGCTTTTCGGTCACTTATTTTAGCTTATTTTGAGACGACGTTTTTCGGTGGCTCGAATTTCGAGACCCTAAAAATTTCATTTTTTCGAGATTTAAAGCTTCGGGAACTCAAATAATAACATATTTAGCCCTTAGGAGTCATTTGATTTGCTATTCGGTCACTTATTTTCGCTTATTTTGAGACGTCCTTTTTTAGGAGCTCGATTTTCGAGACCCTAAAAATTTGCTTTTTTTCAAGACTTAAAGCATTGAGAATTCAAGTAATAACTTATTAAGTACTTAAGAGTCATTTTATTTGTTTTTCGGTCACTTAATTTAACTTATTTTGAGACGACGTTTTTCGTTGGCTCGAATTTCGAGACCCCAAAAATTTCATTTTTTCGAGATTTAAAGTTTCGGGAACTCAAATAATATCATATTTAGCCCTTAGGAGTCATTTGATTTGCTTTTCGGTCACTTATTTTAGTTTATTTTTAGACGTAGTTTTTCGGGGGCTTGATTTTCAAGATCTTAAAATTTTCATTTTTTCGAGATTTAAAGCTCCGGAAACTCAAATAATAAAAAATTTAGCCCTTAGGAGTCATTTGATTTGCTTTTCGGTCACTTATTTTTGCTTATTTTGAGACGTCGTTTTTCGGGGGCTTGATTTTCGAGATCTTATAATTTTCATTTTTTCGAGATTTAAAGCTCCGGGAACTCAAATAATAACATATTAAGCACTTAAGAGTCATTTTATTTGTTTTTTGGTCACTTATTTTAGCTTATTTTGAGACGTCGTTTTACGGGGGCTCGATTTTTGAGATCTTAAAATTTTCATTTTTTCGAGATTTAAATCTCCGGGAAATCAAATAATAACATATTAAGCCCTTACGAGTTATTTTATTTGTTTTTTGGTCACTTATTTTCGCTTATTTTGAGACGTCCTTTCTCAGGAGCTCGATTTTCGAGACCCTAAAAATTTGCTTTTTTTCAAGAGTTAAAGCTTTGGGAATTCAAATAATAACTTATTAAGCACTTAAGAGTCATTTTATTTGTCTTTCGGTCACTTATTATAGCTTATTTTGAGAAGACGTTTTTCGGTCACTTATTTTAGCTTATTTTGAGAAGTCTTTTTTAGTGGCTCGATTTTCGAGACCCTAAAAATTTTAATATTTTCGAGATTTAAAGCTTTGGGAAGTCATGTAATAACATATTAAGCACTTAAAAGTCATTTGATTTGTTTTTCGCTCAATTATTTTAGCTTATTTTGAGGCGTCGTTTTTCAGGTGCTCGATTTTCGAGACCCTAAAAATTTGTTTTTTTTTTCAAGATTTAAAGCTTTGGGAAGTCAAATAATAACAATAAGCACTTAAGAGTCATTTTATTTGTTTTTCGGTCACTTGTTTCAGCTTATTTTGAGACGTCATTTTTCAGGGGCTCGATTTTCGAAGCCCTAAAAATTTCAATTTTTCGAGATTTAAAGCTTTGGGAATTCAAAGAATAACATATTAAGCACTTAAGAGTCATTTTATTTGTTTTTCGGTCACCTATTTTAGCTTATATTGAGACGTCGTTTTTCGGGGGTTCGATTTTCGAGATCCTATAATTTTCATTTTTTCGAGATTTAAAGATTCGGGAACTCAAATAATAACATATTAAGACCTTAGGAGTCATTTTATTTGTTTTTCGGTCACTTATTTTCGCTTATTTTGAGACGTCCTTTTTCAGGAGCTCGATTTTCGAGACCATAAAAATTTCCTTTTTTTCAAGAGTTAAAGCTTTGGGAATTCAAATAATAACTTATTAAGCACTTAAGAGTAATTTTATTTGCTTTTCGGTCACTTATTTTAGCTTATTTTGAGACGACGTTTTTCGGTGGCTCGAATTTCGAGACCCTAAAAATTTCATTTTTTCGAGATTTAAAGCTTCGGGAACTCAAATAATAACATATTTAGCCCTTAGGAGTCATTTGATTTGCTATTCGGTCACTTATTTTCGCTTATTTTGAGACGTCCTTTTTTAGGAGCTCGATTTTCGAGACCCTAAAAATTTACTTTTTTTCAAGACTTAAAGCATTGAGAATTCAAGTAATAACTTATTAAGTACTTAAGAGTCATTTTATTTGTTTTTCGGTCACTTAATTTAACTTATTTTGAGACGACGTTTTTCGTTGGCTCGAATTTCGAGACCCCAAAAATTTCATTTTTTCGAGATTTAAAGCTTCGGGAACTTAAATAATATCATATTTAGCCCTTAGGAGTCATTTGATTTGCTTTTCGGTCACTTATTTTAGTTTATTTTTAGACGTAGTTTTTCGGGGGCTTGATTTTCAAGATCTTAAAATTTTCATTTTTTCGAGATTTAAAGCTCCGGAAACTCAAATAATAAAAAATTTAGCCCTTAGGAGTCATTTGATTTGCTTTTCGGTCACTTATTTTTGCTTATTTTGAGACGTCGTTTTTCGGGGGCTTGATTTTCGAGATCTTATAATTTTCATTTTTTCGAGATTTAAAGCTCCGGGAACTCAAATAATAACATATTAAGCACTTAAGAGTCATTTTATTTGTTTTTTGGTCACTTATTTTAGCTTATTTTGAGACGTCGTTTTACGAAGGCTCGATTTTTGAGATCTTAAAATTTTCATTTTTTCGAGATTTAAATCTCCGGGAAATCAAATAATAACATATTAAGCCCTTACGAGTTATTTTATTTGTTTTTTGGTCACTTATTTTCGCTTATTTTGAGACGTCCTTTCTCAGGAGCTCGATTTTCGAGACCCTAAAAATTTGCTTTTTTTCAAGAGTTAAAGCTTTGGGAATTCAAATAATAACTTATTAAGCACTTAAGAGTCATTTTATTTGTCTTTCGGTCACTTATTATAGCTTATTTTGAGAAGACGTTTTTCGGTGGCTCGAATTTCGAGACCCGAATAATTTCATTTTTTCGAGATTTAAAGTTTCGGGAACTCAAATAGTAACATATTAAGCCCTTAGGAGTCATTTTATTAGTTTTTCGGTCACTTATTTTAGCTTATTTTGAGAAGTCTTTTTTAGTGGCTCGATTTTCGAGACCCTAAAAATTTTAATTTTTTCGAGATTTAAAGCTTTGGGAAGTCATGTAATAACATATTAAGCACTTAAAAGTCATTTGATTTGTTTTTCGCTCAATTATTTTAGCTTATTTTGAGGCGTCGTTTTTCAGGTGCTCGATTTTCGAGACCCTAAAAATTTGTTTTTTTTATTTTCAAGATTTAAAGCTTTGGGAAGTCAAATAATAACAATAAGCACTTAAGAGTCATTTTATTTGTTTTTCGGTCACTTGTTTCAGCTTAATTTGAGACGTCATTTTTCAGGGCTCGATTTTCGAAGCCCTTAAAATTTCAATTTTTCGAGATTTAAAGCTTTGGGAATTCAAAGAATAACATATTAAGCACTTAAGAGTCATTTTATTTGTTTTTCGGTCACCTATTTTAGCTTAAATTGAGACGTCGTTTTTCGGGGGTTCGATTTTCGAGATCCTATAATTTTTATTTTCTCGAGATTTAAAGATCCGGGAACTCAAATAATAACATATTAAGACCTTAGGAGTCATTTTATTTGTTTTTCGGTCACTTATTTTCGCTTATTTTGAGACGTCCTTTTTCAGGAGCTCGATTTTCGAGACCATAAAAATTTCCTTTTTTTCAAGAGTTAAAGCTTTGGGAATTCAAATAATAACTTATTAAGCACTTAAGAGTAATTTTATTTGCTTTTCGGTCACTTATTTTAGCTTATTTTGAGACGACGTTTTTCGGTGGCTCGAATTTCGAGACCCTAAAAATTTCATTTTTTCGAGATTTAAAGCTTCGGGAACTCAAATAATAACATATTTAGCCCTTAGGAGTCATTTGATTTGCTATTCGGTCACTTATTTTCGCTTATTTTGAGACGTCCTTTTTTAGGAGCTCGATTTTCGAGACCCTAAAAATTTACTTTTTTTCAAGACTTAAAGCATTGAGAATTCAAGTAATAACTTATTAAGTACTTAAGAGTCATTTTATTTGTTTTTCGGTCACTTAATTTAACTTATTTTGAGACGACGTTTTTCGTTGGCTCGAATTTCGAGACCCCAAAAATTTCATTTTTTCGAGATTTAAAGCTTCGGGAACTTAAATAATATCATATTTAGCCCTTAGGAGTCATTTGATTTGCTTTTCGGTCACTTATTTTAGTTTATTTTTAGACGTAGTTTTTCGGGGGCTTGATTTTCAAGATCTTAAAATTTTCATTTTTTCGAGATTTAAAGCTCCGGAAACTCAAATAATAAAAAATTTAGCCCTTAGGAGTCATTTGATTTGCTTTTCGGTCACTTATTTTTGCTTATTTTGAGACGTCGTTTTTCGGGGGCTTGATTTTCGAGATCTTATAATTTTCATTTTTTCGAGATTTAAAGCTCCGGGAACTCAAATAATAACATATTAAGCACTTAAGAGTCATTTTATTTGTTTTTTGGTCACTTATTTTAGCTTATTTTGAGACGTCGTTTTACGAAGGCTCGATTTTTGAGATCTTAAAATTTTCATTTTTTCGAGATTTAAATCTCCGGGAAATCAAATAATAACATATTAAGCCCTTACGAGTTATTTTATTTGTTTTTTGGTCACTTATTTTCGCTTATTTTGAGACGTCCTTTCTCAGGAGCTCGATTTTCGAGACCCTAAAAATTTGCTTTTTTTCAAGAGTTAAAGCTTTGGGAATTCAAATAATAACTTATTAAGCACTTAAGAGTCATTTTATTTGTCTTTCGGTCACTTATTATAGCTTATTTTGAGAAGACGTTTTTCGGTGGCTCGAATTTCGAGACCCGAATAATTTCATTTTTTCGAGATTTAAAGTTTCGGGAACTCAAATAGTAACATATTAAGCCCTTAGGAGTCATTTTATTAGTTTTTCGGTCACTTATTTTAGCTTATTTTGAGAAGTCTTTTTTAGTGGCTCGATTTTCGAGACCCTAAAAATTTTAATTTTTTCGAGATTTAAAGCTTTGGGAAGTCATGTAATAACATATTAAGCACTTAAAAGTCATTTGATTTGTTTTTCGCTCAATTATTTTAGCTTATTTTGAGGCGTCGTTTTTCAGGTGCTCGATTTTCGAGACCCTAAAAATTTGTTTTTTTTATTTTCAAGATTTAAAGCTTTGGGAAGTCAAATAATAACAATAAGCACTTAAGAGTCATTTTATTTGTTTTTCGGTCACTTGTTTCAGCTTAATTTGAGACGTCATTTTTCAGGGCTCGATTTTCGAAGCCCTTAAAATTTCAATTTTTCGAGATTTAAAGCTTTGGGAATTCAAAGAATAACATATTAAGCACTTAAGAGTCATTTTATTTGTTTTTCGGTCACCTATTTTAGCTTAAATTGAGACGTCGTTTTTCGGGGGTTCGATTTTCGAGATCCTATAATTTTTATTTTCTCGAGATTTAAAGATCCGGGAACTCAAATAATAACATATTAAGACCTTAGGAGTCATTTTATTTGTTTTTCGGTCACTTATTTTCGCTTATTTTGAGACGTCCTTTTTCAGGAGCTCGATTTTCGAGACCATAAAAATTTCCTTTTTTTCAAGAGTTAAAGCTTTGGGAATTCAAATAATAACTTATTAAGCACTTAAGAGTAATTTTATTTGCTTTTCGGTCACTTATTTTAGCTTATTTTGAGACGACGTTTTTCGGTGGTTCGAATTTCGAGACCCTAAAAATTTCATTTTTTCGAGATTTAAAGCTTCGGGAACTCAAATAATAACATATTTAGCCCTTAGGAGTCATTTGATTTGCTATTCGGTCACTTATTTTCGCTTATTTTGAGACGTCCTTTTTTAGGAGCTCGATTTTCGAGACCCTAAAAATTTGCTTTTTTTCAAGACTTAAAGCATTGAGAATTCAAGTAATAACTTATTAAGTACTTAAGAGTCATTTTATTTGTTTTTCGGTCACTTAATTTAACTTATTTTGAGACGACGTTTTTCGTTGGCTCGAATTTCGAGACCCCAAAAATTTCATTTTTTCGAGATTTAAAGCTTCGGGAACTCAAATAATATCATATTTAGCCCTTAGGAGTCATTTGATTTGCTTTTCGGTCACTTATTTTAGTTTATTTTTAGACGTAGTTTTTCGGGGGCTTGATTTTCAAGATCTTAAAATTTTCATTTTTTCGAGATTTAAAGCTCCGGAAACTCAAATAATAAAAAATTTAGCCTTAGGAGTCATTTGATTTGCTTTTCGGTCACTTATTTTTGCTTATTTTGAGACGTCGTTTTTCGGGGGCTTGATTTTCGAGATCTTATAATTTTCATTTTTTCGAGATTTAAAGCTCCGGGAACTCAAATAATAACATATTAAGCACTTAAGAGTCATTTTATTTGTTTTTTGGTCACTTATTTTAGCTTATTTTGAGACGTCGTTTTACGGGGGCTCGATTTTTGAGATCTTAAAATTTTCATTTTTTCGAGATTTAAATCTCCGGGAAATCAAATAATAACATATTAAGCCCTTACGAGTTATTTTATTTGTTTTTTGGTCACTTATTTTCGCTTATTTTGAGACGTCCTTTCTCAGGAGCTCGATTTTCGAGACCCTAAAAATTTGCTTTTTTTCAAGAGTTAAAGCTTTGGGAATTCAAATAATAACTTATTAAGCACTTAAGAGTCATTTTATTTGTCTTTCGGTCACTTATTATAGCTTATTTTGAGAAGACGTTTTTCGGTCACTTATTTTAGCTTATTTTGAGAAGTCTTTTTTAGTGGCTCGATTTTCGAGACCCTAAAAATTTTAATATTTTCGAGATTTAAAGCTTTGGGAAGTCATGTAATAACATATTAAGCACTTAAAAGTCATTTGATTTGTTTTTCGCTCAATTATTTTAGCTTATTTTGAGGCGTCGTTTTTCAGGTGCTCGATTTTCGAGACCCTAAAAATTTGTTTTTTTTTTTCAAGATTTAAAGCTTTGGGAAGTCAAATAATAACAATAAGCACTTAAGAGTCATTTTATTTGTTTTTCGGTCACTTGTTTCAGCTTATTTTGAGACGTCATTTTTCAGGGGCTCGATTTTCGAAGCCCTAAAAATTTCAATTTTTCGAGATTTAAAGCTTTGGGAATTCAAAGAATAACATATTAAGCACTTAAGAGTCATTTTATTTGTTTTTCGGTCACCTATTTTAGCTTATATTGAGACGTCGTTTTTCGGGGGTTCGATTTTCGAGATCCTATAATTTTCATTTTTTCGAGATTTAAAGATTCGGGAACTCAAATAATAACATATTAAGACCTTAGGAGTCATTTTATTTGTTTTTCGGTCACTTATTTTCGCTTATTTTGAGACGTCCTTTTTCAGGAGCTCGATTTTCGAGACCATAAAAATTTCCTTTTTTTCAAGAGTTAAAGCTTTGGGAATTCAAATAATAACTTATTAAGCACTTAAGAGTAATTTTATTTGCTTTTCGGTCACTTATTTTAGCTTATTTTGAGACGACGTTTTTCGGTGGCTCGAATTTCGAGACCGTAAAAATTTCATTTTTTCGAGATTTAAAGCTTCGGGAACTCAAATAATAACATATTTAGCCCTTAGGAGTCATTTGATTTGCTATTCGGTCACTTATTTTCGCTTATTTTGAGACGTCCTTTTTTAGGAGCTCGATTTTCGAGACCCTAAAAATTTGCTTTTTTTCAAGACTTAAAGCATTGAGAATTCAAGTAATAACTTATTAAGTACTTAAGAGTCATTTTATTTGTTTTTCGGTCACTTAATTTAACTTATTTTGAGACGACGTTTTTCGTTGGCTCGAATTTCGAGACCCCAAAAATTTCATTTTTTTGAGATTTAAAGCTTCGGGAACTCAAATAATATCATATTTAGCCCTTAGGAGTCATTTGATTTGCTTTTCGGTCACTTATTTTAGTTTATTTTTAGACGTAGTTTTTCGGGGGCTTGATTTTCAAGATCTTAAAATTTTCATTTTTTCGAGATTTAAAGCTCCGGAAACTCAAATAATAAAAAATTTAGCCCTTAGGAGTCATTTGATTTGCTTTTCGGTCACTTATTTTTGCTTATTTTGAGACGTCGTTTTTCGGGGGCTTGATTTTCGAGATCTTATAATTTTCATTTTTTCGAGATTTAAAGCTACGGGAACTCAAATAATAACATATTAAGCACTTAAGAGTCATTTTATTTGTTTTTTGGTCACTTATTTTAGCTTATTTTGAGACGTCGTTTTACGGGGGCTCGATTTTTGAGATCTTAAAATTTTCATTTTTTCGAGATTTAAATCTCCGGGAAATCAAATAATAACATATTAAGCCCTTACGAGTTATTTTATTTGTTTTTTGGTCACTTATTTTCGCTTATTTTGAGACGTCCTTTCTCAGGAGCTCGATTTTCGAGACCCTAAAAATTTGCTTTTTTTCAAGAGTTAAAGCTTTGGGAATTCAAATAATAACTTATTAAGCACTTAAGAGTCATTTTATTTATCTTTCGGTCACTTATTATAGCTTATTTTGAGAAGACGTTTTTCGGTCACTTATTTTAGCTTATTTTGAGAAGTCTTTTTTAGTGGCTCGATTTTCGAGACCCTAAAAATTTTAATATTTTCGAGATTTAAAGCTTTGGGAAGTCATGTAATAACATATTAAGCACTTAAAAGTCATTTGATTTGTTTTTCGCTCAATTATTTTAGCTTATTTTGAGGCGTCGTTTTTCAGGTGCTTGATTTTCGAGACCCTAAAAATTTGTTTTTTTTTTTCAAGATTTAAAGCTTTGGGAAGTCAAATAATAACAATAAGCACTTGAGACGTCGTTTTTCGGGAGCTTGATTTTCGAGATCTTAAAATTTTCATTTTTTCGAGATTTAAAGCTTCGGGAACTCAAATAATAACATATTTAGCCCTTAGGAGTCATTTGATTTGCTTTTCGGTCACTTATTTTAGCTTATTTTGAGACGTCGTTTTTCGGGGGCTCGATTTTTGAGATCTTAAAATTTTCATTTTTTCGAGATTTAAATCTCCGGGAACTCAAATAATAACATATTAAGCCCTTAGGAGTCATTTTATTTGTTTTTCGGTCACTTATTTTCGCTTATTTTGAGACGTCCTTTTTCAGGAGCTCGATTTTCGAGACCCTAAAAATTTGCTTTTTTTCAAGACTTAAAGCTTTTGGAATTCAAATAATAACTTATTAAGCACTTAAGAGTCATTTTATTTGTTTTTCGGTCACTTATTTTAGCTTATTTTGAGACGACGTTTTTCGTTGGCTCGAATTTCGAGACCCCAAAAATCTCATTTTTTCGAGATTTAAAGCTTCGGGAACTCAAATAATATCATATTTAGCCCTTAGGAGTCATTTGATTTGCTTTTCGGTCACTTATTTTAGTTTATTTTTAGACGTAGTTTTTCGGGGGCTTGATTTTCAAGATCTTAAAATTTTCATTTTTTCGAGATTTAAAGCTCCGGAAACTCAAATAATAAAAAATTTAGCCCTTACGAGTCATTTGATTTGCTTTTCGGTCACTTATTTTTGCTTATTTTGAGACGTCGTTTTTCGGGGGCTTGATTTTCGAGATCTTATAATTTTCATTTTTTCGAGATTTAAAGCTCCGGGAACTCAAATAATAACATATTAAGCACTTAAGAGTCATTTTATTTGTTTTTTGGTCACTTATTTTAGCTTATTTTGAGACGTCGTTTTACGGGGGCTCGATTTTTGAGATCTTAAAATTTTCATTTTTTCGAGATTTAAATCTCCGGGAAATCAAATAATAACATATTAAGCCCTTACGAGTTATTTTATTTGTTTTTTGGTCACTTATTTTCGCTAATTTTGAGACGTCCTTTTTCAGGAGCTCGATTTTCGAGACCCTAAAAATTTGCTTTTTTTCAAGAGTTAAAGCTTTGGGAATTCAAATAATAACTTATTAAGCACTTAAGAGTCATTTTATTTGTCTTTCGGTCACTTATTTTAGCTTATTTTGAGACGACGTTTTTCGTTGGCTCGAATTTCGAGACCCCAAAAATCTCATTTTTTCGAGATTTAAAGCTTCGGGAACTCAAATAATATCATATTTAGCCCTTAGGAGTCATTTGATTTGCTTTTCGGTCACTTATTTTAGCTTATTTTTAGACGTCGGTTTTCGGGGGCTTGATTTTCGAGATCTTAAAATTTTCATTTTTTCGAGATTTAAAGCTCCGAAAACTTAAATAATAACAAATTTAGCCCTTAGGAGTCATTTGATTTGCTTTTCGGTCACTTATTTTTGCTTATTTTGAGACGTCGTTTTTCGGGGGCTTGATTTTCGAGATCTTATAATTTTCATTTTTTCGAGATTTAAAGCTCCGGGAACTCAAATAATAACATATTAAGCACTTAAGAGTCATTTTATTTGTTTTTTGGTCACTTATTTTAGCTTATTTTGAGACGTCGTTTTACGAAGGCTCGATTTTTGAGATCTTAAAATTTTCATTTTTTCGAGATTTAAATCTCCGGGAAATCAAATAATAACATATTAAGCCCTTACGAGTTATTTTATTTGTTTTTTGGTCACTTATTTTCGCTTATTTTGAGACGTCCTTTCTCAGGAGCTCGATTTTCGAGACCCTAAAAATTTGCTTTTTTTCAAGAGTTAAAGCATTGGGAATTCAAATAATAACTTATTAAGCACTTAAGAGTCATTTTATTTGTCTTTCGGTCACTTATTATAGCTTATTTTGAGAAGACGTTTTTCGGTGGCTCGAATTTCGAGACCCTAATAATTTCATTTTTTCGAGATTTAAAGTTTCGGGAACTCAAATAGTAACATATTAAGCCCTTAGGAGTCATTTTATTAGTTTTTCGGTCACTTATTTTAGCTTATTTTGAGAAGTCTTTTTTAGTGGCTCGATTTTCGAGACCCTAAAAATTTTAATTTTTTCGAGATTTAAAGCTTTGGGAAGTCATGTAATAACATATTAAGCACTTAAAAGTCATTTGATTTGTTTTTCGCTCAATTATTTTAGCTTATTTTGAGGCGTCGTTTTTCAGGTGCTCGATTTTCGAGACCCTAAAAATTTGTTTTTTTTTTTCAAGATTTAAAGCTTTGGGAAGTCAAATAATAACAATAAGCACTTAAGAGTCATTTTATTTGTTTTTCGGTCACTTGTTTCAGCTTATTTTGAGACGTCATTTTTCAGGGGCACGATTTACGAAGCCCTAAAAATTTCAATTTTTCGAGATTTAAAGCTTTGGGAATTCAAAGAATAACATATTAAGCACTTAAGAGTCATTTTATTTGTTTTTCGGTCACCTATTTTAGCTTATATTGAGACGTCGTTTTTCGGGGGTTCGATTTTCGAGATCCTATAATTTTCATTTTTTCGAGATTTAAAGATTCGGGAACTCAAATAATAACATATTAAGCCCTTAGGAGTCATTTTATTTGTTTTTCGGTCACTTATTTTCGCTTATTTCGAGACGTCCTTTTTCAGGAGCTCGATTTTCGAGACCCTAAAAATTTGCTTTTTTTCAAGAGTTAAAGCTTTGGGAATTCAAATAATAACTTATTAAGCACTTAAGAGTAATTTTATTTGCTTTTCGGTCACTTATTTTAGCTTATTTTGAGACGACGTTTTCGGTGGCTCGAATTTCGAGACCCTAAAAATTTCATTTTTTCGAGATTTAAAGCTTCGGGAACTCAAATAATAACATATTTAGCCCTTACGAGTCATTTGTTTTGCTATTCGGTCACTAATTTTCGCTTATTTTGAGACGTCCTTTTTCAGGAGCTCGATTTTCGAGACCCTAAAAATTTGCTTTTTTTCAAGACTTAAAGCATTGAGAATTCAAGTAATAACTTATTAAGTACTTAAGAGTCATTTTATTTGTTTTTCGGTCACTTAATTTAACTTATTTTGAGACGACGTTTTTCGTTGGCTCGAATTTCGAGACCCCAAAAATTTCATTTTTTCGAGATTTAAAGCTTCGGGAACTCAAATAATATCATATTTAGCCCTTAGGAGTCATTTGATTTGCTTTTCGGTCACTTATTTTAGTTTATTTTTAGACGTAGTTTTTCGGGGGCTTGATTTTCAAGATCTTAAAATTTTCATTTTTTCGAGATTTAAAGCTCCGGAAACTCAAATAATAAAAAATTTAGCCCTTAGGAGTCATTTGATTTGCTTTTCGGTCACTTATTTTTGCTTATTTTGAGACGTCGTTTTTCGGGGGCTTGATTTTCGAGATCTTATAATTTTCATTTTTTCGAGATTTAAAGCTACGGGAACTCAAATAATAACATATTAAGCACTTAAGAGTCATTTTATTTGTTTTTTGGTCACTTATTTTAGCTTATTTTGAGACGTCGTTTTACGGGGGCTCGATTTTTGAGATCTTAAAATTTTCATTTTTTCGAGATTTAAATCTCCGGGAAATCAAATAATAACATATTAAGCCCTTACGAGTTATTTTATTTGTTTTTTGGTCACTTATTTTCGCTTATTTTGAGACGTCCTTTCTCAGGAGCTCGATTTTCGAGACCCTAAAAATTTGCTTTTTTTCAAGAGTTAAAGCTTTGGGAATTCAAATAATAACTTATTAAGCACTTAAGAGTCATTTTATTTGTCTTTCGGTCACTTATTATAGCTTATTTTGAGAAGACGTTTTTCGGTCACTTATTTTAGCTTATTTTGAGAAGTCTTTTTTAGTGGCTCGATTTTCGAGACCCTAAAAATTTTAATATTTTCGAGATTTAAAGCTTTGGGAAGTCATGTAATAACATATTAAGCACTTAAAAGTCATTTGATTTGTTTTTCGCTCAATTATTTTAGCTTATTTTGAGGCGTCGTTTTTCAGGTGCTCGATTTTCGAGACCCTAAAAATTTGTTTTTTTTTTCAAGATTTAAAGCTTTGGGAAGTCAAATAATAACAATAAGCACTTAAGAGTCATTTTATTTGTTTTTCGGTCACTTGTTTCAGCTTATTTTGAGACGTCATTTTTCAGGGGCTCGATTTTCGAAGCCCTAAAAATTTCAATTTTTCGAGATTTAAAGCTTTGGGAATTCAAAGAATAACATATTAAGCACTTAAGAGTCATTTTATTTGTTTTTCGGTCACCTAATTTAGCTTATATTGAGACGTCGTTTTTCGGGGGTTCGATTTTCGAGATCCTATAATTTTCATTTTTTCGAGATTTAAAGATTCGGGAACTCAAATAATAACATATTAAGACCTTAGGAGTCATTTTATTTGTTTTTCGGTCACTTATTTTCGCTTATTTTGAGACGTCCTTTTTTAGGAGCTCGATTTTCGAGACCATAAAAATTTCCTTTTTTTCAAGAGTTAAAGCTTTGGGAATTCAAATAATAACTTATTAAGCACTTAAGAGTAATTTTATTTGCTTTTCGGTCACTTATTTTAGCTTATTTTGAGACGACGTTTTTCGGTGGCTCGAATTTCGAGACCCTAAAAATTTCATTTTTTCGAGATTTAAAGCTTCGGGAACTCAAATAATAACATATTTAGCCCTTAGGAGTCATTTGATTTGCTATTCGGTCACTTATTTTCGCTTATTTTGAGACGTCCTTTTTTAGGAGCTCGATTTTCGAGACCCTAAAAATTTGCTTTTTTTCAAGACTTAAAGCATTGAGAATTCAAGTAATAACTTATTAAGTACTTAAGAGTCATTTTATTTGTTTTTCGGTCACTTAATTTAACTTATTTTGAGACGACGTTTTTCGTTGGCTCGAATTTCGAGACCCCAAAAATTTCATTTTTTCGAGATTTAAAGCTTCGGGAACTCAAATAATATCATATTTAGCCCTTAGGAGTCATTTGATTTGCTTTTCGGTCACTTATTTTAGTTTATTTTTAGACGTAGTTTTTCGGGGGCTTGATTTTCAAGATCTTAAAATTTTCATTTTTTCGAGATTTAAAGCTCCGGAAACTCAAATAATAAAAAATTTAGCCCTTAGGAGTCATTTGATTTGCTTTTCGGTCACTTATTTTTGCTTATTTTGAGACGTCGTTTTTCGGGGGCTTGATTTTCGAGATCTTATAATTTTCATTTTTTCGAGATTTAAAGCTCCGGGAACTCAAATAATAACATATTAAGCACTTAATAGTCATTTTATTTGTTTTTTGGTCACTTATTTTAGCTTATTTTGAGACGTCGTTTTACGAAGGCTCGATTTTTGAGATCTTAAAATTTTCATTTTTTCGAGATTTAAATCTCCGGGAAATCAAATAATAACATATTAAGCCCTTACGAGTTATTTTATTTGTTTTTTGGTCACTTATTTTCGCTTATTTTGAGACGTCCTTTCTCAGGAGCTCGATTTTCGAGACCCTAAAAATTTGCTTTTTTTCAAGAGTTAAAGCATTGGGAATTCAAATAATAACTTATTAAGCACTTAAGAGTCATTTTATTTGTCTTTCGGTCACTTATTATAGCTTATTTTGAGAAGACGTTTTTCGGTGGCTCGAATTTCGAGACCCTAATAATTTCATTTTTTCGAGATTTAAAGTTTCGGGAACTCAAATAGTAACATATTAAGCCCTTAGGAGTCATTTTATTAGTTTTTCGGTCACTTATTTTAGCTTATTTTGAGAAGTCTTTTTTAGTGGCTCGATTTTCGAGACCCTAAAAATTTTAATTTTTTCGAGATTTAAAGCTTTGGGAAGTCATGTAATAACATATTAAGCACTTAAAAGTCATTTGATTTGTTTTTCGCTCAATTATTTTAGCTTATTTTGAGGCGTCGTTTTTCAGGTGCTCGATTTTCGAGACCCTAAAAATTTGTTTTTTTTTTTCAAGATTTAAAGCTTTGGGAAGTCAAATAATAACAATAAGCACTTAAGAGTCATTTTATTTGTTTTTCGGTCACTTGTTTCAGCTTATTTTGAGACGTCATTTTTCAGGGGCACGATTTACGAAGCCCTAAAAATTTCAATTTTTCGAGATTTAAAGCTTTGGGAATTCAAAGAATAACATATTAAGCACTTAAGAGTCATTTTATTTGGTTTTCGGTCACCTATTTTAGTTTATATTGAGACGTCGTTTTTCGGGGGTTCGATTTTCGAGATCCTATAATTTTCATTTTTTCGAGATTTAAAGATTCGGGAACTCAAATAATAACATATTAAGCCCTTAGGAGTCATTTTATTTGTTTTTCGGTCACTTATTTTCGCTTATTTCGAGACGTCCTTTTTCAGGAGCTCGATTTTCGAGACCCTAAAAATTTGCTTTTTTTCAAGAGTTAAAGCTTTGGGAATTCAAATAATAACTTATTAAGCACTTAAGAGTAATTTTATTTGCTTTTCGGTCACTTATTTTAGCTTATTTTGAGACGACGTTTTCGGTGGCTCGAATTTCGAGACCCTAAAAATTTCATTTTTTCGAGATTTAAAGCTTCGGGAACTCAAATAATAACATATTTAGCCCTTACGAGTCATTTGTTTTGCTATTCGGTCACTAATTTTCGCTTATTTTGAGACGTCCTTTTTCAGGAGCTCGATTTTCGAGACCCTAAAAATTTGCTTTTTTTCAAGACTTAAAGCATTGAGAATTCAAGTAATAACTTATTAAGTACTTAAGAGTCATTTTATTTGTTTTTCGGTCACTTAATTTAACTTATTTTGAGACGACGTTTTTCGATGGCTCGAATTTCGAGACCCCAAAAATTTTATTTTTTCGAGATTTAAAGCTTCGGGAACTCAAATAATATCATATTTAGCCCTTAGGAGTCATTTGATTTGCTTTTCGGTCACTTATTTTAGTTTATTTTTAGACGTAGTTTTTCGGGGGCTTGATTTTCAAGATCTTAAAATTTTCATTTTTTCGAGATTTAAAGCTCCGGAAACTCAAATAATAAAAAATTTAGCCCTTAGGAGTCATTTGATTTGCTTTTCGGTCACTTATTTTTGCTTATTTTGAGACGTCGTTTTTCGGGGGCTTGATTTTCGAGATCTTATAATTTTCATTTTTTCGAGATTTAAAGCTCCGGGAACTCAAATAATAACATATTAAGCACTTAAGAGTCATTTTATTTGTTTTTTGGTCACTTATTTTAGCTTATTTTGAGACGTCGTTTTACGAAGGCTCGATTTTTGAGATCTTAAAATTTTCATTTTTTCGAGATTTAAATCTCCGGGAAATCAAATAATAACATATTAAGCCCTTACGAGTTATTTTATTTGTTTTTTGGTCACTTATTTTCGCTTATTTTGAGACGTCCTTTCTCAGGAGCTCGATTTTCGAGACCCTAAAAATTTGCTTTTTTTCAAGAGTTAAAGCTTTGGGAATTCAAATAATAACTTATTAAGCACTTAAGAGTCATTTTATTTGTCTTTCGGTCACTTATTATAGCTTATTTTGAGAAGACGTTTTTCGGTGGCTCGAATTTCGAGACCCGAATAATTTCATTTTTTTGAGATTTAAAGTTTCGGGAACTCAAATAGTAACATATTAAGCCCTTAGGAGTCATTTTATTAGTTTTTCGGTCACTTATTTTAGCTTATTTTGAGAAGTCTTTTTTAGTGGCTCGATTTTCGAGACCCTAAAAATTTTAATTTTTTCGAGATTTAAAGCTTTGGGAAGTCATGTAATAACATATTAAGCACTTAAAAGTCATTTGATTTGTTTTTCGCTCAATTATTTTAGCTTATTTTGAGGCGTCGTTTTTCAGGTGCTCGATTTTCGAGACCCTAAAAATTTGTTTTTTTTATTTTCAAGATTTAAAGCTTTGGGAAGTCAAATAATAACAATAAGCACTTAAGAGTCATTTTATTTGTTTTTCGGTCACTTGTTTCAGCTTAATTTGAGACGTCATTTTTCAGGGCTCGATTTTCGAAGCCCTTAAAATTTCAATTTTTCGAGATTTAAAGCTTTGGGAATTCAAAGAATAACATATTAAGCACTTAAGAGTCATTTTATTTGTTTTTCGGTCACCTATTTTAGCTTAAATTGAGACGTCGTTTTTCGGGGGTTCGATTTTCGAGATCCTATAATTTTTATTTTTTCGAGATTTAAAGATCCGGGAACTCAAATAATAACATATTAAGACCTTAGGAGTCATTTTATTTGTTTTTCGGTCACTTATTTTCGCTTATTTTGAGACGTCCTTTTTCAGGAGCTCGATTTTCGAGACCATAAAAATTTCCTTTTTTTCAAGAGTTAAAGCTTTGGGAATTCAAATAATAACTTATTAAGCACTTAAGAGTAATTTTATTTGCTTTTCGGTCACTTATTTTAGCTTATTTTGAGACGACGTTTTTCGGTGGCTCGAATTTCGAGACCCTAAAAATTTCATTTTTTCGAGATTTAAAGCTTCGGGAACTCAAATAATAACATATTTAGCCCTTAGGAGTCATTTGATTTGCTATTCGGTCACTTATTTTCGCTTATTTTGAGACGTCCTTTTTTAGGAGCTCGATTTTCGAGACCCTAAAAATTTGCTTTTTTTCAAGACTTAAAGCATTGAGAATTCAAGTAATAACTTATTAAGTACTTAAGAGTCATTTTATTTGTTTTTCGGTCACTTAATTTAACTTATTTTGAGACGACGTTTTTCGTTGGCTCGAATTTCGAGACCCCAAAAATTTCATTTTTTCGAGATTTAAAGCTTCGGGAACTCAAATAATATCATATTTAGCCCTTAGGAGTCATTTGATTTGCTTTTCGGTCACTTATTTTAGTTTATTTTTAGACGTAGTTTTTCGGGGGCTTGATTTTCAAGATCTTAAAATTTTCATTTTTTCGAGATTTAAAGCTCCGGAAACTCAAATAATAAAAAATTTAGCCCTTAGGAGTCATTTGATTTGCTTTTCGGTCACTTATTTTTGCTTATTTTGAGACGTCGTTTTTCGGGGGCTTGATTTTCGAGATCTTATAATTTTCATTTTTTCGAGATTTAAAGCTCCGGGAACTCAAATAATAACATATTAAGCACTTAAGAGTCATTTTATTTGTTTTTTGGTCACTTATTTTAGCTTATTTTGAGACGTCGTTTTACGGGGGCTCGATTTTTGAGATCTTAAAATTTTCATTTTTTCGAGATTTAAATCTCCGGGAAATCAAATAATAACATATTAAGCCCTTACGAGTTATTTTATTTGTTTTTTGGTCACTTATTTTCGCTTATTTTGAGACGTCCTTTCTCAGGAGCTCGATTTTCGAGACCCTAAAAATTTGCTTTTTTTCAAGAGTTAAAGCTTTGGGAATTCAAATAATAACTTATTAAGCACTTAAGAGTCATTTTATTTGTCTTTCGGTCACTTATTATAGCTTATTTGGAGAAGACGTTTTTCGGTCACTTATTTTAGCTTATTTTGAGAAGTCTTTTTTAGTGGCTCGATTTTCGAGACCCTAAAAATTTTAATATTTTCGAGATTTAAAGCTTTGGGAAGTCATGTAATAACATATTAAGCACTTAAAAGTCATTTGATTTGTTTTTCGCTCAATTATTTTAGCTTATTTTGAGGCGTCGTTTTTCAGGTGCTCGATTTTCGAGACCCTAAAAATTTGTTTTTTTTTTTCAAGATTTAAAGCTTTGGGAAGTCAAATAATAACAATAAGCACTTAAGAGTCATTTTATTTGTTTTTCGGTCACTTGTTTCAGCTTATTTTGAGACGTCATTTTTCAGGGGCTCGATTTTCGAAGCCCTAAAAATTTCAATTTTTCGAGATTTAAAGCTTTGGGAATTCAAAGAATAACATATTAAGCACTTAAGAGTCATTTTATTTGTTTTTCGGTCACCTATTTTAGCTTATATTGAGACGTCGTTTTTCGGGGGTTCGATTTTCGAGATCCTATAATTTTCATTTTTTCGAGATTTAAAGATTCGGGAACTCAAATAATAACATATTAAGACCTTAGGAGTCATTTTATTTGTTTTTCGGTCACTTATTTTCGCTTATTTTGAGACGTCCTTTTTTAGGAGCTCGATTTTCGAGACCATAAAAATTTCCTTTTTTTCAAGAGTTAAAGCTTTGGGAATTCAAATAATAACTTATTAAGCACTTAAGAGTAATTTTATTTGCTTTTCGGTCACTTATTTTAGCTTATTTTGAGACGACGTTTTTCGGTGGCTCGAATTTCGAGACCCTAAAAATTTCATTTTTTCGAGATTTAAAGCTTCGGGAACTCAAATAATAACATATTTAGCCCTTAGGAGTCATTTGATTTGCTATTCGGTCACTTATTTTCGCTTATTTTGAGACGTCCTTTTTTAGGAGCTCGATTTTCGAGACCCTAAAAATTTGCTTTTTATCAAGACTTAAAGCATTGAGAATTCAAGTAATAACTTATTAAGTACTTAAGAGTCATTTTATTTGTTTTTCGGTCACTTAATTTAACTTATTTTGAGACGACGTTTTTCGTTGGCTCGAATTTCGAGACCCCAAAAATTTCATTTTTTCGAGATTTAAAGCTTCGGGAACTCAAATAATATCATATTTAGCCCTTAGGAGTCATTTGATTTGCTTTTCGGTCACTTATTTTAGTTTATTTTTAGACGTAGTTTTTCGGGGGCTTGATTTTCAAGATCTTAAAATTTTCATTTTTTCGAGATTTAAAGCTCCGGAAACTCAAATAATAAAAAATTTAGCCCTTAGGAGTCATTTGATTTGCTTTTCGGTCACTTATTTTTGCTTATTTTGAGACGTCGTTTTTCGGGGGCTTGATTTTCGAGATCTTATAATTTTCATTTTTTCGAGATTTAAAGCTCCGGGAACTCAAATAATAACATATTAAGCACTTAATAGTCATTTTATTTGTTTTTTGGTCACTTATTTTAGCTTATTTTGAGACGTCGTTTTACGAAGGCTCGATTTTTGAGATCTTAAAATTTTCATTTTTTCGAGATTTAAATCTCCGGGAAATCAAATAATAACATATTAAGCCCTTACGAGTTATTTTATTTGTTTTTTGGTCACTTATTTTCGCTTATTTTGAGACGTCCTTTCTCAGGAGCTCGATTTTCGAGACCCTAAAAATTTGCTTTTTTTCAAGAGTTAAAGCTTTGGGAATTCAAATAATAACTTATTAAGCACTTAAGAGTCATTTTATTTGTCTTTCGGTCACTTATTATAGCTTATTTTGAGAAGACGTTTTTCGGTGGATCGAATTTCGAGACCCGAATAATTTCATTTTTTCGAGATTTAAAGTTTCGGGAACTCAAATAGTAACATATTAAGCCCTTAGGAGTCATTTTATTAGTTTTTCGGTCACTTATTTTAGCTTATTTTGAGAAGTCTTTTTTAGTGGCTCGATTTTCGGGACCCTAAAAATTTTAATTTTTTCGAGATTTAAAGCTTTGGGAAGTCATGTAATAACATATTAAGCACTTAAAAGTCATTTGATTTGTTTTTCGCTCAATTATTTTAGCTTATTTTGAGGCGTCGTTTTTCAGGTGCTCGATTTTCGAGACCCTAAAAATTTGTTTTTTTTATTTTCAAGATTTAAAGCTTTGGGAAGTCAAATAATAACAATAAGCACTTAAGAGTCATTTTATTTGTTTTTCGGTCACTTGTTTCAGCTTAATTTGAGACGTCATTTTTCAGGGCTCGATTTTCGAAGCCCTTAAAATTTCAATTTTTCGAGATTTAAAGCTTTGGGAATTAAAAGAATAACATATTAAGCACTTAAGAGTCATTTTATTTGTTTTTCGGTCACCTATTTTAGCTTAAATTGAGACGTCGTTTTTCGGGGGTTCGATTTTCGAGATCCTATAATTTTTATTTTTTCGAGATTTAAAGATCCGGGAACTCAAATAATAACATATTAAGACCTTAGGAGTCATTTTATTTGTTTTTCGGTCACTTATTTTCGCTTATTTTGAGACGTCCTTTTTCAGGAGCTCGATTTTCGAGACCATAAAAATTTCCTTTTTTTCAAGAGTTAAAGCTTTGGGAATTCAAATAATAACTTATTAAGCACTTAAGAGTAATTTTATTTGCTTTTCGGTCACTTATTTTAGCTTATTTTGAGACGACGTTTTTCGGTGGTTCGAATTTCGAGACCCTAAAAATTTCATTTTTTCGAGATTTAAAGCTTCGGGAACTCAAATAATAACATATTTAGCCCTTAGGAGTCATTTGATTTGCTATTCGGTCACTTATTTTCGCTTATTTTGAGACGTCCTTTTTTAGGAGCTCGATTTTCGAGACCCTAAAAATTTGCTTTTTTTCAAGACTTAAAGCATTGAGAATTCAAGTAATAACTTATTAAGTACTTAAGAGTCATTTTATTTGTTTTTCGGTCACTTAATTTAACTTATTTTGAGACGACGTTTTTCGTTGGCTCGAATTTCGAGACCCCAAAAATTTCATTTTTTCGAGATTTAAAGCTTCGGGAACTCAAATAATATCATATTTAGCCCTTAGGAGTCATTTGATTTGCTTTTCGGTCACTTATTTTAGTTTATTTTTAGACGTAGTTTTTCGGGGGCTTGATTTTCAAGATCTTAAAATTTTCATTTTTTCGAGATTTAAAGCTCCGGAAACTCAAATAATAAAAAATTTAGCCTTAGGAGTCATTTGATTTGCTTTTCGGTCACTTATTTTTGCTTATTTTGAGACGTCGTTTTTCGGGGGCTTGATTTTCGAGATCTTATAATTTTCATTTTTTCGAGATTTAAAGCTCCGGGAACTCAAATAATAACATATTAAGCACTTAAGAGTCATTTTATTTGTTTTTTGGTCACTTATTTTAGCTTATTTTGAGACGTCGTTTTACGGGGGCTCGATTTTTGAGATCTTAAAATTTTCATTTTTTCGAGATTTAAATCTCCGGGAAATCAAATAATAACATATTAAGCCCTTACGAGTTATTTTATTTGTTTTTTGGTCACTTATTTTCGCTTATTTTGAGACGTCCTTTCTCAGGAGCTCGATTTTCGAGACCCTAAAAATTTGCTTTTTTTCAAGAGTTAAAGCTTTGGGAATTCAAATAATAACTTATTAAGCACTTAAGAGTCATTTTATTTGTCTTTCGGTCACTTATTATAGCTTATTTTGAGAAGACGTTTTTCGGTCACTTATTTTAGCTTATTTTGAGAAGTCTTTTTTAGTGGCTCGATTTTCGAGACCCTAAAAATTTTAATATTTTCGAGATTTAAAGCTTTGGGAAGTCATGTAATAACATATTAAGCACTTAAAAGTCATTTGATTTGTTTTTCGCTCAATTATTTTAGCTTATTTTGAGGCGTCGTTTTTCAGGTGCTCGATTTTCGAGACCCTAAAAATTTGTTTTTTTTTTTCAAGATTTAAAGCTTTGGGAAGTCAAATAATAACAATAAGCACTTAAGAGTCATTTTATTTGTTTTTCGGTCACTTGTTTCAGCTTATTTTGAGACGTCATTTTTCAGGGGCTCGATTTTCGAAGCCCTAAAAATTTCAATTTTTCGAGATTTAAAGCTTTGGGAATTCAAAGAATAACATATTAAGCACTTAAGAGTCATTTTATTTGTTTTTCGGTCACCTATTTTAGCTTATATTGAGACGTCGTTTTTCGGGGGTTCGATTTTCGAGATCCTATAATTTTCATTTTTTCGAGATTTAAAGATTCGGGAACTCAAATAATAACATATTAAGACCTTAGGAGTCATTTTATTTGTTTTTCGGTCACTTATTTTCGCTTATTTTGAGACGTCCTTTTTCAGGAGCTCGATTTTCGAGACCATAAAAATTTCCTTTTTTTCAAGAGTTAAAGCTTTGGGAATTCAAATAATAACTTATTAAGCACTTAAGAGTAATTTTATTTGCTTTTCGGTCACTTATTTTAGCTTATTTTGAGACGACGTTTTTCGGTGGCTCGAATTTCGAGACCCTAAAAATTTCATTTTTTCGAGATTTAAAGCTTCGGGAACTCAAATAATAACATATTTAGCCCTTAGGAGTCATTTGATTTGCTATTCGGTCACTTATTTTCGCTTATTTTGAGACGTCCTTTTTTAGGAGCTCGATTTTCGAGACCCTAAAAATTTGCTTTTTTTCAAGACTTAAAGCATTGAGAATTCAAGTAATAACTTATTAAGTACTTAAGAGTCATTTTATTTGTTTTTCGGTCACTTAATTTAACTTATTTTGAGACGACGTTTTTCGTTGGCTCGAATTTCGAGACCCCAAAAATTTCATTTTTTCGAGATTTAAAGTTTCGGGAACTCAAATAATATCATATTTAGCCCTTAGGAGTCATTTGATTTGCTTTTCGGTCACTTATTTTAGTTTATTTTTAGACGTAGTTTTTCGGGGGCTTGATTTTCAAGATCTTAAAATTTTCATTTTTTCGAGATTTAAAGCTCCGGAAACTCAAATAATAAAAAATTTAGCCCTTAGGAGTCATTTGATTTGCTTTTCGGTCACTTATTTTTGCTTATTTTGAGACGTCGTTTTTCGGGGGCTTGATTTTCGAGATCTTATAATTTTCATTTTTTCGAGATTTAAAGCTCCGGGAACTCAAATAATAACATATTAAGCACTTAAGAGTCATTTTATTTGTTTTTTGGTCACTTATTTTAGCTTATTTTGAGACGTCGTTTTACGGGGGCTCGATTTTTGAGATCTTAAAATTTTCATTTTTTCGAGATTTAAATCTCCGGGAAATCAAATAATAACATATTAAGCCCTTACAAGTTATTTTATTTGTTTTTTGGTCACTTATTTTCGCTTATTTTGAGACGTCCTTTCTCAGGAGCTCGATTTTCGAGACCCTAAAAATTTGCTTTTTTTCAAGAGTTAAAGCTTTGGGAATTCAAATAATAACTTATTAAGCACTTAAGAGTCATTTTATTTATCTTTCGGTCACTTATTATAGCTTATTTTGAGAAGACGTTTTTCGGTCACTTATTTTAGCTTATTTTGAGAAGTCTTTTTTAGTGGCTCGATTTTCGAGACCCTAAAAATTTTAATATTTTCGAGATTTAAAGCTTTGGGAAGTCATGTAATAACATATTAAGCACTTAAAAGTCATTTGATTTGTTTTTCGCTCAATTATTTTAGCTTATTTTGAGGCGTCGTTTTTCAGGTGCTTGATTTTCGAGACCCTAAAAATTTGTTTTTTTTTTTCAAGATTTAAAGCTTTGGGAAGTCAAATAATAACAATAAGCACTTGAGACGTCGTTTTTCGGGAGCTTGATTTTCGAGATCTTAAAATTTTCATTTTTTCGAGATTTAAAGCTTCGGGAACTCAAATAATAACATATTTAGCCCTTAGGAGTCATTTGATTTGTTTTTCGGTCACTTATTTTAGCTTATTTTGAGACGTCGTTTTTCGGGGGCTCGATTTTTGAGATCTTAAAATTTTCATTTTTTCGAGATTTAAATCTCCGGGAACTCAAATAATAACATATTAAGCCCTTAGGAGTCATTTTATTTGTTTTTCGGTCACTTATTTTCGCTTATTTTGAGACGTCCTTTTTCAGGAGCTCGATTTTCGAGACCCTAAAAATTTGCTTTTTTTCAAGAGTTAAAGCATTTGGAATTCAAATAATAACTTATTAAGCACTTAAGAGTCATTTTATTTGTTTTTCGGTCAGTTATTTTAGCTTATTTTGAGACGACGTTTTTAGGTGGCTCGAATTTCGAGACCCTAAAAATTTCATTTTTTCGAGATTTAAAGCTTCGGGAACTCAAATAATAACATATTTAGCCCTTAGGAGTCATTTGATTTGCTTTTCGGTCACTTATTTTCGCTTATTTTGAGACGTCCTTTTTCAGGAGCTCGATTTTCGAGACCCTAAAAATTTGCTTTTTTTGAAGACTTAAAGCTTTTGGAATTCAAATAATAACTTATTAAGCACTTAAGAGTCATTTTATTTGTTTTTCGGTCACTTATTTTAGCTTATTTTGAGACGACGTTTTTCGTTGGCTCGAATTTCGAGACCCCAAAAATCTCATTTTTTCGAGATTTAAAGCTTCGGGAACTCAAATAATATCATATTTAGCCCTTAGGAGTCATTTGATTTGCTTTTCGGTCACTTATTTTAGTTTATTTTTAGACGTAGTTTTTCGGGGGCTTGATTTTGAAGATCTTAAAATTTTCATTTTTTCGAGATTTAAAGCTCCGGAAACTCAAATAATAAAAAATTTAGCCCTTACGAGTCATTTGATTTGCTTTTCGGTCACTTATTTTTGCTTATTTTGAGACGTCGTTTTTCGGGGGCTTGATTTTCGAGATCTTATAATTTTCATTTTTTCGAGATTTAAAGCTCCGGGAACTCAAATAATAACATATTAAGCACTTAAGAGTCATTTTATTTGTTTTTTGGTCACTTATTTTAGCTTATTTTGAGACGTCGTTTTACGGGGGCTCGATTTTTGAGATCATAAAATTTTCATTTTTTCGAGATTTAAATCTCCGGGAAATCAAATAATAACATATTAAGCCCTTACGAGTTATTTTATTTGTTTTTTGGTCACTTATTTTCGCTAATTTTGAGACGTCCTTTTTCAGGAGCTCGATTTTCGAGACCCTAAAAATTTGCTTTTTTTCAAGAGTTAAAGCTTTGGGAATTCAAATAATAACTTATTAAGCACTTAAGAGTCATTTTATTTGTCTTTCGGTCACTTATTTTAGCTTATTTTGAGACGACGTTTTTCGTTGGCTCGAATTTCGAGACCCCAAAAATCTCATTTTTTCGAGATTTAAAGCTTCGGGAACTCAAATAATATCATATTTAGCCCTTAGGAGTCATTTGATTTGCTTTTCGGTCACTTATTTTAGCTTATTTTTAGACGTCGGTTTTCGGGGGCTTGATTTTCGAGATCTTAAAATTTTCATTTTTTCGAGATTTAAAGCTCCGGAAACTTAAATAATAACAAATTTCGCCCTTAGGAGTCATTTGATTTGCTTTTCGGTCACTTATTTTTGCTTATTTTGAGACGTCGTTTTTCGGGGGCTTGATTTTCGAGATCTTATAATTTTCATTTTTTCGAGATTTAAAGCTCCGGGAACTCAAATAATAACATATTAAGCACTTAAGAGTCATTTTATTTGTTTTTTGGTCACTTATTTTAGCTTATTTTGAGACGTCGTTTTACGAAGGCTCGATTTTTGAGATGTTAAAATTTTCATTTTTTCGAGATTTAAATCTCCGGGAAATCAAATAATAACATATTAAGCCCTTACGAGTTATTTTATTTGTTTTTTGGTCACTTATTTTCGCTTATTTTGAGACGTCCTTTCTCAGGAGCTCGATTTTCGAGACCCTAAAAATTTGCTTTTTTTCAAGAGTTAAAGCTTTGGGAATTCAAATAATAACTTATTAAGCACTTAAGAGTCATTTTATTTGTCTTTCGGTCACTTATTATAGCTTATTTTGAGAAGACGTTTTTCGGTGGCTCGAATTTCGAGACCCGAATAATTTCATTTTTTCGAGATTTAAAGTTTCGGGAACTCAAATAGTAACATATTAAGCCCTTAGGAGTCATTTTATTAGTTTTTCGGTCACTTATTTTAGCTTATTTTGAGAAGTCTTTTTTAGTGGCTCGATTTTCGAGACCCTAAAAATTTTAATTTTTTCGAGATTTAAAGCTTTGGGAAGTCATGTAATAACATATTAAGCACTTAAAAGTCATTTGATTTGTTTTTCGCTCAATTATTTTAGCTTATTTTGAGGCGTCGTTTTTCAGGTGCTCGATTTTCGAGACCCTAAAAATTTGTTTTTTTTTTTCAAGATTTAAAGCTTTGGGAAGTCAAATAATAACAATAAGCACTTAAGAGTCATTTTATTTGTTTTTCGGTCACTTGTTTCAGCTTAATTTGAGACGTCATTTTTCAGGGCTCGATTTTCGAAGCCCTTAAAATTTCAATTTTTCGAGATTTAAAGCTTTGGGAATTCAAAGAATAACATATTAAGCACTTAAGAGTCATTTTATTTGTTTTTCGGTCACCTATTTTAGCTTAAATTGAGACGTCGTTTTTCGGGGGTTCGATTTTCGAGATCCTATAATTTTTATTTTTTCGAGATTTAAAGATCCGGGAACTCAAATAATAACATATTAAGACCTTAGGAGTCATTTTATTTGTTTTTCGGTCACTTATTTTCGCTTATTTTGAGACGTCCTTTTTCAGGAGCTCGATTTTCGAGACCATAAAAATTTCCTTTTTTTCAAGAGTTAAAGCTTTGGGAATTCAAATAATAACTTATTAAGCACTTAAGAGTAATTTTATTTGCTTTTCGGTCACTTATTTTAGCTTATTTTGAGACGACGTTTTTCGGTGGCTCGAATTTCGAGACCCTAAAAATTTCATTTTTTCGAGATTTAAAGCTTCGGGAACTCAAATAATAACATATTTAGCCCTTAGGAGTCATTTGATTTGCTATTCGGTCACTTATTTTCGCTTATTTTGAGACGTCCTTTTTTAGGAGCTCGATTTTCGAGACCCTAAAAATTTGCTTTTTTTCAAGACTTAAAGCATTGAGAATTCAAGTAATAACTTATTAAGTACTTAAGAGTCATTTTATTTGTTTTTCGGTCACTTAATTTAACTTATTTTGAGACGACGCTTTTCGTTGGCTCGAATTTCGAGACCCCAAAAATTTTATTTTTTCGAGATTTAAAGCTTCGGGAACTCAAATAATATCATATTTAGCCCTTAGGAGTCATTTGATTTGCTTTTCGGTCACTTATTTTAGTTTATTTTTAGACGTAGTTTTTCGGGGGCTTGATTTTCAAGATCTTAAAATTTTCATTTTTTCGAGATTTAAAGCTCCGGAAACTCAAATAATAAAAAATTTAGCCTTAGGAGTCATTTGATTTGCTTTTCGGTCACTTATTTTTGCTTATTTTGAGACGTCGTTTTTCGGGGGCTTGATTTTCGAGATCTTATAATTTTCATTTTTTCGAGATTTAAAGCTCCGGGAACTCAAATAATAACATATTAAGCACTTAAGAGTCATTTTATTTGTTTTTTGGTCACTTATTTTAGCTTATTTTGAGACGTCGTTTTACGGGGGCTCGATTTTTGAGATCTTAAAATTTTCATTTTTTCGAGATTTAAATATCCGGGAAATCAAATAATAACATATTAAGCCCTTACGAGTTATTTTATTTGTTTTTTGGTCACTTATTTTCGCTTATTTTGAGACGTCCTTTCTCAGGAGCTCGATTTTCGAGACCCTAAAAATTTGCTTTTTTTCAAGAGTTAAAGCTTTGGGAATTCAAATAATAACTTATTAAGCACTTAAGAGTCATTTTATTTGTCTTTCGGTCACTTATTATAGCTTATTTTGAGAAGACGTTTTTCGGTCACTTATTTTAGCTTATTTTGAGAAGTCTTTTTTAGTGGCTCGATTTTCGAGACCCTAAAAATTTTAATATTTTCGAGATTTAAAGCTTTGGGAAGTCATGTAATAACATATTAAGCACTTAAAAGTCATTTGATTTGTTTTTCGCTCAATTATTTTAGCTTATTTTGAGGCGTCGTTTTTCAGGTGCTCGATTTTCGAGACCCTAAAAATTTGTTTTTTTTTTTCAAGATTTAAAGCTTTGGGAAGTCAAATAATTACAATAAGCACTTAAGAGTCATTTTATTTGTTTTTCGGTCACTTGTTTCGGCTTATTTTGAGACGTCATTTTTCAGGGGCTCGATTTTCGAAGCCCTAAAAATTTCAATTTTTCGAGATTTAAAGCTTTGGGAATTCAAAGAATAACATATTAAGCACTTAAGAGTCATTTTATTTGTTTTTCGGTCACCTATTTTAGCTTATATTGAGACGTCGTTTTTCGGGGGTTCGATTTTCGAGATCCTATAATTTTCATTTTTTCGAGATTTAAAGATTCGGGAACTCAAATAATAACATATTAAGACCTTAGGAGTCATTTTATTTGTTTTTCGGTCACTTATTTTCGCTTATTTTGAGACGTCCTTTTTCAGGAGCTCGATTTTCGAGACCATAAAAATTTCCTTTTTTGCAAGAGTTAAAGCTTTGGGAATTCAAATAATAACTTATTAAGCACTTAAGAGTAATTTTATTTGCTTTTCGGTCACTTATTTTAGCTTATTTTGAGACGACGTTTTTCGGTGGCTCGAATTTCGAGACCCTAAAAATTTCATTTTTTCGAGATTTAAAGCTTCGGGAACTCAAATAATAACATATTTAGCCCTTAGGAGTCATTTGATTTGCTATTCGGTCACTTATTTTCGCTTATTTTGAGACGTCCTTTTTTAGGAGCTCGATTTTCGAGACCCTAAAAATTTGCTTTTTTTCAAGACTTAAAGCATTGAGAATTCAAGTAATAACTTATTAAGTACTTAAGAGTCATTTTATTTGTTTTTCGGTCACTTAATTTAACTTATTTTGAGACGACGCTTTTCGTTGGCTCGAATTTCGAGACCCCAAAAATTTTATTTTTTCGAGATTTAAAGCTTCGGGAACTCAAATAATATCATATTTAGCCCTTAGGAGTCATTTGATTTGCTTTTCGGTCACTTATTTTAGTTTATTTTTAGACGTAGTTTTTCGGGGGCTTGATTTTCAAGATCTTAAAATTTTCATTTTTTCGAGATTTAAAGCTCCGGAAACTCAAATAATAAAAAATTTAGCCTTAGGAGTCATTTGATTTGCTTTTCGGTCACTTATTTTTGCTTATTTTGAGACGTCGTTTTTCGGGGGCTTGATTTTCGAGATCTTATAATTTTCATTTTTTCGAGATTTAAAGCTCCGGGAACTCAAATAATAACATATTAAGCACTTAAGAGTCATTTTATTTGTTTTTTGGTCACTTATTTTAGCTTATTTTGAGACGTCGTTTTACGGGGGCTCGATTTTTGAGATCTTAAAATTTTCATTTTTTCGAGATTTAAATCTCCGGGAAATCAAATAATAACATATTAAGCCCTTACGAGTTATTTTATTTGTTTTTTGGTCACTTATTTTCGCTTATTTTGAGACGTCCTTTCTCAGGAGCTCGATTTTCGAGACCCTAAAAATTTGCTTTTTTTCAAGAGTTAAAGCTTTGGGAATTCAAATAATAACTTATTAAGCACTTAAGAGTCATTTTATTTGTCTTTCGGTCACTTATTATAGCTTATTTTGAGAAGACGTTTTTCGGTCACTTATTTTAGCTTATTTTGAGAAGTCTTTTTTAGTGGCTCGATTTTAGAGACCCTAAAAATTTTAATATTTTCGAGATTTAAAGCTTTGGGAAGTCATGTAATAACATATTAAGCACTTAAAAGTCATTTGATTTGTTTTTCGCTCAATTATTTTAGCTTATTTTGAGGCGTCGTTTTTCAGGTGCTCGATTTTCGAGACCCTAAAAATTTGTTTTTTTTTTCAAGATTTAAAGCTTTGGGAAGTCAAATAATAACAATAAGCACTTAAGAGTCATTTTATTTGTTTTTCGGTCACTTGTTTCAGCTTATTTTGAGACGTCATTTTTCAGGGGCTCGATTTTCGAAGCCCTAAAAATTTCAATTTTTCGAGATTTAAAGCTTTGGGAATTCAAAGAATAACATATTAAGCACTTAAGAGTCATTTTATTTGTTTTTCGGTCACCTATTTTAGCTTATATTGAGACGTCGTTTTTCGGGGGTTCGATTTTCGAGATCCTATAATTTTCATTTTTTCGAGATTTAAAGATTCGGGAACTCAAATAATAACATATTAAGACCTTAGGAGTCATTTTATTTGTTTTTCGGTCACTTATTTTCGCTTATTTTGAGACGTCCTTTTTCAGGAGCTCGATTTTCGAGACCATAAAAATTTCCTTTTTTTCAAGAGTTAAAGCTTTGGGAATTCAAATAATAACTTATTAAGCACTTAAGAGTAATTTTATTTGCTTTTCGGTCACTTATTTTAGCTTATTTTGAGACGACGTTTTTCGGTGGCTCGAATTTCGAGACCCTAAAAATTTCATTTTTTCGAGATTTAAAGCTTCGGGACCTCAAATAATAACATATTTAGCCCTTAGGAGTCATTTGATTTGCTATTCGGTCACTTATTTTCGCTTATTTTGAGACGTCCTTTTTTAGGAGCTCGATTTTCGAGACCCTAAAAATTTGCTTTTTTTCAAGACTTAAAGCATTGAGAATTCAAGTAATAACTTATTAAGTACTTAAGAGTCATTTTATTTGTTTTTCGGTCACTTAATTTAACTTATTTTGAGACGACGTTTTTCGTTGGCTCGAATTTCGAGACCCCAAAAATTTTATTTTTTCGAGATTTAAAGCTTCGGGAACTCAAATAATATCATATTTAGCCCTTAGGAGTCATTTGATTTGCTTTTCGGTCACTTATTTTAGTTTATTTTTAGACGTAGTTTTTCGGGGGCTTGATTTTCAAGATCTTAAAATTTTCATTTTTTCGAGATTTAAAGCTCCGGAAACTCAAATAATAAAAAATTTAGCCCTTAGGAGTCATTTGATTTGCTTTTCGGTCACTTATTTTTGCTTATTTTGAGACGTCGTTTTTCGGGGGCTTGATTTTCGAGATCTTATAATTTTCATTTTTTCGAGATTTAAAGCTCCGGGAACTCAAATAATAACATATTAAGCACTTAAGAGTCATTTTATTTGTTTGTTGGTCACTTATTTTAGCTTATTTTGAGACGTCGTTTTACGGGGGCTAGATTTTTGAGATCTTAAAATTTTCATTTTTTCGAGATTTAAATCTCCGGGAAATCAAATAATAACATATTAAGCCCTTACGAGTTATTTTATTTGTTTTTTGGTCACTTATTTTCGCTTATTTTGAGACGTCCTTTCTCAGGAGCTCGATTTTCGAGACCCTAAAAATTTGCTTTTTTTCAAGAGTTAAAGCTTTGGGAATTCAAATAATAACTTATTAAGCACTTAAGAGTCATTTTATTTGTCTTTCGGTCACTTATTATAGCTTATTTTGAGAAGACGTTTTTCGGTCACTTATTTTAGCTTATTTTGAGAAGTCTTTTTTAGTGGCTCGATTTTCGAGACCCTAAAAATTTTAATATTTTCGAGATTGAAAGCTTTGGGAAGTCATGTAATAACATATTAAGCACTTAAAAGTCATTTGATTTGTTTTTCGCTCAATTATTTTAGCTTATTTTGAGGCGTCGTTTTTCAGGTGCTCGATTTTCGAGACCCTAAAAATTTGTTTTTTTTTTCAAGATTTAAAGCTTTGGGAAGTCAAATAATAACAATAAGCACTTAAGAGTCATTTTATTTGTTTTTCGGTCACTTGTTTCAGCTTATTTTGAGACGTCATTTTTCAGGGGCTCGATTTTCGAAGCCCTAAAAATTTCAATTTTTCGAGATTTAAAGCTTTGGGAATTCAAAGAATAACATATTAAGCACTTAAGAGTCATTTTATTTGTTTTTCGGTCACCTATTTTAGCTTATATTGAGACGTCGTTTTTCGGGGGTTCGATTTTCGAGATCCTATAATTTTCATTTTTTCGAGATTTAAAGATTCGGGAACTCAAATAATAACATATTAAGACCTTAGGAGTCATTTTATTTGTTTTTCGGTCACTTATTTTCGCTTATTTTGAGACGTCCTTTTTCAGGAGCTCGATTTTCGAGACCATAAAAATTTGCTTTTTTTCAAGAGTTAAAGCTTTGGGAATTCAAATAATAACTTATTAAGCACTTAAGAGTAATTTTATTTGCTTTTCGGTCACTTATTTTAGCTTATTTTGAGACGACGTTTTTCGGTGGCTCGAATTTCGAGACCCTAAAAATTTCATTTTTTCGAGATTTAAAGCTTCGGGAACTCAAATAATAACATATTTAGCCCTTAGGAGTCATTTGATTTGCTATTCGGTCACTTATTTTCGCTTATTTTGAGACGTCCTTTTTTAGGAGCTCGATTTTCGAGACCCTAAAAATTTGCTTTTTTTCAAGACTTAAAGCATTGAGAATTCAAGTAATAACTTATTAAGTACTTAAGAGTCATTTTATTTGTTTTTCGGTCACTTAATTTAACTTATTTTGAGACGACGTTTTTCGTTGGCTCGAATTTCGAGACCCCAAAAATTTCATTTTTTCGAGATTTAAAGCTTCGGGAACTCAAATAATATTATATTTAGCCCTTAGGAGTCATTTGATTTGCTTTTCGGTCACTTATTTTAGTTTATTTTTAGACGTAGTTTTTCGGGGGCTTGATTTTCAAGATCTTAAAATTTTCATTTTTTCGAGATTTAAAGCTCCGGAAACTCAAATAATAAAAAATTTAGCCCTTAGGAGTCATTTGATTTGCTTTTCGGTCACTTATTTTTGCTTATTTTGAGACGTCGTTTTTCGGGGGCTTGATTTTCGAGATCTTATAATTTTCATTTTTTCGAAATTTAAAGCTCCGGGAACTCAAATAATAACATATTAAGCCCTTAGGAGTCATTTTATTTGTTTTTTGGTCACTTATTTTAGCTTATTTTGAGACGTCGTTTTACGGGGGCTCGATTTTTGAGATCTTAAAATTTTCATTTTTTCGAGATTTAAATCTCCGGGAAATCAAATAATAACATATTAAGCCCTTACGAGTTATTTTATTTGTTTTTTGGTCACTTATTTTCGCTTATTTTGAGACGTCCTTTCTCAGGAGCTCGATTTTCGAGACCCTAAAAATTTGCTTTTTTTCAAGAGTTAAAGCTTTGGGAATTCAAATAATAACTTATTAAGCACTTAAGAGTCATTTTATTTGTCTTTCGGTCACTTATTATAGCTTATTTTGAGAAGACGTTTTTCGGTCACTTATTTTAGCTTATTTTGAGAAGTCTTTTTTAGTGGCTCGATTTTCGAGACCCTAAAAATTTTAATATTTTCGAGATTTAAAGCTTTGGGAAATCATGTAATAACATATTAAGCACTTAAAAGTCATTTGATTTGTTTTTCGCTCAATTATTTTAGCTTATTTTGAGGCGTCGTTTTTCAGGTGCTCGATTTTCGAGACCCTAAAAATTTGTTTTTTTTTTCAAGATTTAAAGCTTTGGGAAGTCAAATAATAACAATAAGCACTTAAGAGTCATTTTATTTGTTTTTCGGTCACTTGTTTCAGCTTATTTTGAGACGTCATTTTTCAGGGGCTCGATTTTCGAAGCCCTAAAAATTTCAATTTTTCGAGATTTAAAGCTTTGGGAATTCAAAGAATAACATATTAAGCACTTAAGAGTCATTTTATTTGTTTTTCGGTCACCTATTTTAGCTTATATTGAGACGTCGTTTTTCGGGGGTTCGATTTTCGAGATCCTATAATTTTCATTTTTTCGAGATTTCAAGATTCGGGAACTCAAATAATAACATATTAAGCCCTTAGGAGTCATTTTATTTGTTTTTCGGTCACTTATTTTCGCTTATTTTGAGACGTCCTTTTTCAGGAGCTCGATTTTCGAGACCCTAAAAATTTGCTTCTTTTCAAGAGTTAAAGCTTTGGGAATTCAAATAATAACTTATTAAGCACTTAAGAGTAATTTTACTTTCTTTTCGGTCACTTATTTTAGCTTATTTTGAGACGACGTTTTTCGGTGGCTCGAATTTCGAGACCCTAAAAATTTCATTTTTTCGAGATTTAAAGCTTCGGGAACTCAAATAATAACATATTTAGCCCTTACGAGTCATTTGTTTTGCTATTCGGTCACTTATTTTCGCTTATTTTGAGACGTCCTTTTTCAGGAGCTCGATTTTCGAGACCCTAAAAATTTGTTTTTTTTCAAGACTTAAAGCATTGAGAATTCAAGTAATAACTTATTAAGCACTTAAGAGTCATTTTATTTGTTTTTCGGTCACTTATTTTAGCTTATTTTGAGACGACGTTTTCGTTGGCTCGAATTTCGAGACCCCAAAAATTTAATTTTTTCAAGATTTAAAGCTTCGGGAACTCAAATAATAACATATTTAGCCCTTAGGAGTCATTTGATTTGCTTTTCGGTCACATATTTTAGATTATTTTGAGACGTCGTTTTTCGGGAGCTTGATTTTCGAGATCTTAAAATTTTCATTTTTTCGAGATTTAAAGCTTCGGGAACCCAAATAATAACATATTTAGCCCTTAGAGGAGTCATTTGATTTGCTTTTCGGTCACTTATTTTAGCTTATTTTGAGACGTCGTTTTTCGGGGGCTCGATTTTTGAGATCTTAAAATTTTCATTTTTTCGAGATTTAAATCTCCGGGAACTCAAATAATAACATATTAAGCCCTTAGGAGTCATTTTATTTGTTTTTCGGTCACTTATTTTCGCTTATTTTGAGACGTCCTTTTTCAGGAGCTCGATTTTCGAGACCCTAAAAATTTGCTTTTTTTCAAGAGTTAAAGCATTTGGAATTCAAATAATAACTTATTAAGCACTTAAGAGTCATTTTATTTGTTTTTCGGTCAGTTATTTTAGCTTATTTTGAGACGACGTTTTTAGGTGGCTCGAATTTCGAGACCCTAAAAATTTCATTTTTTCGAGCTTTAAAGCTTCGGGAACTCAAATAATAACATATTTAGCCCTTAGGAGTCATTTGATTTGCTTTTCGGTCACTTATTTTAGTTTATTTTTAGACGCAGTTTTTCGGGGGCTTGATTTTCAAGATCTTAAAATTTTCATTTTTTCGAGATTTAAAGCTCCGGAAACTCAAATAATAAAAAATTTAGCCCTTACGAGTCATTTGATTTGCTTTTCGGTCACTTATTTTTGCTTATTTTGAGACGTCGTTTTTCGGGGGCTTGATTTTCGAGATCTTATAATTTTCATTTTTTCGAGATTTAAAGCTCCGGGAACTCAAATAATAACATATTAAGCACTTAAGAGTCATTTTATTTGTTTTTTGGTCACTTATTTTAGCTTATTTTGAGACGTCGTTTTACGGGGGCTCGATTTTTGAGATCTTAAAATTTTCATTTTTTCGAGATTTAAATCTCCGGGAAATCAAATAATAACATATTAAGCCCTTACGAGTTATTTTATTTGTTTTTTGGTCACTTATTTTCGCTTATTTTGAGACGTCCTTTCTCAGGAGCTCGATTTTCGAGACCCTAAAAATTTGCTTTTTTTCAAGAGTTAAAGCTTTGGGAATTCAAATAATAACTTATTAAGCACTTAAGAGTCATTTTATTTGTCTTTCGGTCACTTATTTTAGCTTATTTTGAGACGACGTTTTTCGTTGGCTCGAATTTCGAGACCCCAAAACTCTCATTTTTTCGAGATTTAAAGCTTCGGGAACTCAAATAATTTCATATTTAGCCCTTAGGAGTCATTTGATTTGCTTTTCGGTCACTTATTTTAGCTTATTTTTAGACGACGGTTTTCGGGGGCTTGATTTTCGAGATCTTAAAATTTTCATTTTTTCGAGATTTAAAGCTCCGGAAACTTAAATAATAACAAATTTAGCCCTTAGGAGTCATTTGATTTGCTTTTCGGTCACTTATTTTTGCTTATTTTGAGACGTCGTTTTTCGGGGGCTTGATTTTCGAGATCTTATAATTTTCATTTTTTCGAGATTTAAAGCTCCGGGAACTCAAATAATAACATATTAAGCACTTAAGAGTCATTTTATTTGTTTTTTGGTCACTTATTTTAGCTTATTTTGAGACGTCGTTTTACGGGGGCTCGATTTTTGAGATCTTAAAATTTTCATTTTTTCGAGATTTAAATCTCCGGGAAATCAAATAATAACATATTAAGCCCTTACGAGTTATTTTATTTGTTTTTTGGTCACTTATTTTCGCTTATTTTGAGACGTCTTTTCTCAGGAGCTCGATTTTCGAGACCCTAAAAATTTGCTTTTTTTCAAGAGTTAAAGCTTTGGGAATTCAAATAATAACTTATTAAGCACTTAAGAGTCATTTTATTTGTCTTTCGGTCACTTATTATAGCTTATTTTGAGAAGACGTTTTTCGGTGGCTCGAATTTCGAGACCCGAATAATTTCATTTTTTCGAGATTTAAAGTTTCGGGAACTCAAATAGTAACATATTAAGCCCTTAGGAGTCATTTTATTAGTTTTTCGGTCACTTATTTTAGCTTATTTTGAGAAGTCTTTTTTAGTGGCTCGATTTTCGAGACCCTAAAAATTTTAATTTTTTCGAGATTTAAAGCTTTGGGAAGTCATGTAATAACATATTAAGCACTTAAAAGTCATTTGATTTGTTTTTCGCTCAATTATTTTAGCTTATTTTGAGGCGTCGTTTTTCAGGTGCTCGATTTTCGAGACCCTAAAAATTTGTTTTTTTTTTTTTCAAGATTTAAAGCTTTGGGAAGTCAAATAATAACAATAAGCACTTAAGAGTCATTTTATTTGTTTTTCGGTCACTTGTTTCAGCTTATTTTGAGACGTCATTTTTCAGGGGCTCGATTTTTGAAGCCCTAAAAATTTCAATTTTTCGAGATTTAAAGCTTTGGGAATTCAAAGAATAACATATTAAGCACTTAAGAGTCATTTTATTTGTTTTTCGGTCACCTATTTTAGCTTATATTGAGACGTCATTTTTCGGGGGTTCGATTTTCGAGATCCTATAATTTTCATTTTTTCGAGATTTAAAGATTCGGGAACTCAAATAATAACATATTAAGCCCTTAGGAGTCATTTTATTTGTTTTTCGGTCACTTATTTTCGCTTATTTTGAGACGTCCTTTTTCAGGAGCTCGATTTTCGAGACCCTAAAAATTTGCTTTTTTTCAAGAGTTAAAGCTTTGGGAATTCAAATAATAACTTATTAAGCACTTAAGAGTAATTTTATTTTCTTTTCGGTCACTTATTTTAGCTTATTTTGAGACGACGTTTTTCGGTGGCTCGAATTTCGAGACCCTAAAAATTTCATTTTTTCGAGATTTAAAGCTTCGGGAACTCAAATAATAACATATTTAGCCCTTACGAGTCATTTGTTTTGCTATTCGGTCACTTATTTTCGCTTATTTTGAGACGTCCTTTTTCAGGAGCTCGATTTTCGAGACCCTAAAAATTTGCTTTTTTTCAAGACTTAAAGCATTGAGAATTCAAGTAATAACTTATTAAGCACTTAAGAGTCATTTTATTTGTTTTTCGGTCACTTATTTTAGCTTATTTTGAGACGACGTTTTCGTTGGCTCGAATTTCGAGACCCCAAAAATTTAATTTTTTCAAGATTTAAAGCTTCGGGAACTCAAATAATAACATATTTAGCCCTTAGGAGTCATTTGATTTGCTTTTCGGTCACATATTTTAGATTATTTTGAGACGTCGTTTTTCGGGAGCTTGATTTTCGAGATCTTAAAATTTTCATTTTTTCGAGATTTAAAGCTTCGGGAACCCAAATAATAACATATTAAGCCCTTAGGAGTCATTTTATTTGTTTTTCGGTCACTTATTTTCGCTTATTTTGAGACGTCCTTTTTCAGGAGCTCGATTTTCGAGACCCTAAAAATTTGCTTTTTTTCAAGAGTTAAAGCTTTGGGAATTCAAATAATAACTTATTAAGCACTTAAGAGTCATTTTATTTGTCTTTCGGTCACTTATTTTAGCTTATTTTGAGACGACGTTTTTCGTTGGCTCGAATTTCGAGACCCCAAAAATCTCATTTTTTCGAGATTTAAAGCTTCGGGAACTCAAATAATATCATATTTAGCCCTTAGGAGTCATTTGATTTGCTTTTCGGTCACTTATTTTAGCTTATTTTTAGACGTCGGTTTTCGGGGGCTTGATTTTCGAGATCTTAAAATTTTCATTTTTTCGAGATTTAAAGCTCCGGAAACTTAAATAATAACAAATTTAGCCCTTAGGAGTCATTTGATTTGCTTTTCGGTCACTTATTTTTGCTTATTTTGAGACGTCGTTTTTCGGGGGCTTGATTTTCGAGATCTTAAAATTTTCATTTTTTCGAGATTTAAAGCTTCGGGAACCCAAATAATAACATATTTAGCCCTTAGGAGTCATTTGATTTGCTTTTCGGTCACTTATTTTAGCTTATTTTGAGACGTCGTTTTACGGGGGCTCGATTTTTGAGATCTTAAAATTTTCATTTTTTCGAGATTTAAATCTCCGGGAAATCAAATAATAACATATTAAGCCCTTACGAGTTATTTTATTTGTTTTTTGGTCACTTATTTTCGCTTATTTTGAGACGTCCTTTCTCAGGAGCTCGATTTTCGAGACCCTAAAAATTTGCTTTTTTTCAAGAGTTAAAGCTTTGGGAATTCAAATAATAACTTATTAAGCACTTAAGAGTCATTTTATTTGTCTTTCGGTCACTTATTATAGCTTATTTTGAGAAGACGTTTTTCGGTGGCTCGAATTTCGAGACCCGAATAATTTCATTTTTTCGAGATTTAAAGTTTCGGGAACTCAAATAGTAACATATTAAGCCCTTAGGAGTCATTTTATTAGTTTTTCGGTCACTTATTTTAGCTTATTTTGAGAAGTCTTTTTTAGTGGCTCGATTTTCGAGACCCTAAAAATTTTAATTTTTTCGAGATTTAAAGCTTTGGGAAGTCATGTAATAACATATTAAGCACTTAAAAGTCATTTGATTTGTTTTTCGCTCAATTATTTTAGCTTATTTTGAGGCGTCGTTTTTCAGGTGCTCGATTTTCGAGACCCTAAAAATTTGTTTTTTTTTTTTCAAGATTTAAAGCTTTGGGAAGTCAAATAATAACAATAAGCACTTAAGAGTCATTTTAATTGTTTTTCGGTCACTTGTTTCAGCTTAATTTGAGACGTCATTTTTCAGGGGCTCGATTTTCGAAGCCCTTAAAATTTCAATTTTTCGAGATTTAAAGCTTTGGGAATTCAAAGAATAACATATTAAGCACTTAAGAGTCATTTTATTTGTTTTTCGGTCACTTATTTTAGCTTAAATTGAGACGTCGTTTTTCGGGGGTTCGATTTTCGAGATCCTATAATTTTTATTTTTTCGAGATTTAAAGATCCGGGAACTCAAATAATAACATATTAAGCCCTTAGGAGTCATTTTATTTGTTTTTCGGTCACTTATTTTCGCTTATTTTGAGACGTCCTTTTTCAGGAGATCGATTTTCGAGACCATAAAAATTTCCTTTTTTTCAAGAGTTAAAGCTTTGGGAATTCAAATAATAACTTATTAAGCACTTAAGAGTAATTTTATTTGCTTTTCGGTCACTTATTTTAGCTTATTTTGAGACGACGTTTTTCGGTGGCTCGAATTTCGAGACCCTAAAAATTTCATTTTTTCGAGATTTAAAGCTTCGGGAACTCAAATAATAACATATTTAGCCCTTAGGAGTCATTTGATTTGCTATTCGGTCACTTATTTTCGCTTATTTTGAGACGTCCTTTTTTAGGAGCTCGATTTTCGAGACCCTAAAAATTTGCTTTTTTTCAAGACTTAAAGCATTGAGAATTCAAGTAATAATTTATTAAGTACTTAAGAGTCATTTTATTTGTTTTTCGGTCACTTAATTTAACTTATTTTGAGACGACGTTTTTCGTTGGCTCGAATTTCGAGACCGCAAAAATTTCATTTTTTCGAGATTTAAAGCTTCGGGAACTCAAATAATATCATATTTAGCCCTTAGGAGTCATTTGATTTGCTTTTCGGTCACTTATTTTAGTTTATTTTTAGACGTAGTTTTTCGGGGGCTTGATTTTCAAGATCTTAAAATTTTCATTTTTTCGAGATTTAAAGCTCCGGAAACTCAAATAATAAAAAATTTAGCCCTTAGGAGTCATTTGATTTGCTTTTCGGTCACTTATTTTTGCTTATTTTGAGACGTCGTTTTTCGGGGGCTTGATTTTCGAGATCTTATAATTTTCATTTTTTCGAGATTTAAAGCTCCGGGAACTCAAATAATAACATATTAAGCACTTAAGAGTCATTTTATTTGTTTTTTGGTCACTTATTTTAGCTTATTTTGAGACGTCGTTTTACGGGGGCTCGATTTTTGAGATCTTAAAATTTTCATTTATTCGAGATTTAAATCTCCGGGAAATCAAATAATAACATATTAAGCCCTTACGAGTTATTTTATTTGTTTTTTGGTCACTTATTTTCGCTTATTTTGAGACGTCCTTTCTCAGGAGCTCGATTTTCGAGACCCTAAAAATTTGCTTTTTTTCAAGAGTTAAAGCTTTGGGAATTCAAATAATAACTTATTAAGCACTTAAGAGTCATTTTATTTGTCTTTCGGTCACTTATTATAGCTTATTTTGAGAAGACGTTTTTCGGTCACTTATTTTAGCTTATTTTGAGAAGTCTTTTTTAGTGGCTCGATTTTCTAGACCCTAAAAATTTTAATATTTTCGAGATTTAAAGCTTTGGGAAGTCATGTAATAACATATTAAGCACTTAAAAGTCATTTGATTTGTTTTTCACTCAATTATTTTAGCTTATTTTGAGGCGTCGTTTTTCAGGTGCTCGATTTTCGAGACCCTAAAAATTTGTTTTTTTTTTTCAAGATTTAAAGCTTTGGGAAGTCAAATAATAACAATAAGCACTTAAGAGTCATTTTATTTGTTTTTCGGTCACTTATTTTAGCTTATTTTGAGACGACGTTTTCGTTGGCTCGAATTTCGAGACCCCAAAAATTTAATTTTTTCAAGATTTAAAGCTTCGGGAACTCAAATAATAACATATTTAGCCCTTAGGAGTCATTTGATTTGCTTTTCGGTCACATATTTTAGATTATTTTGAGACGTCGTTTTTCGGGAGCTTGATTTTCGAGATCTTAAAATTTTCATTTTTTCGAGATTTAAAGCTTCGGGAACCCAAATAATAACATATTTAGCCCTTAGGAGTCATTTGATTTGCTTTTCGGTCACTTATTTTAGCTTATTTTGAGACGTCGTTTTTCGGGGGCTCGATTTTTGAGATCTTAAAATTTTCATTTTTTCGAGATTTAAATCTCCGGGAACTCAAATAATAACATATTAAGCCCTTAGGAGTCATTTTATTTGTTTTTCGGTCACTTATTTTCGCTTATTTTGAGACGTCCTTTTTCAGGAGCTCGATTTTCGAGACCCTAAAAATTTGCTTTTTTTCAAGAGTTAAAGCATTTGGAATTCAAATAATAACTTATTAAGCACTTAAGAGTCATTTTATTTGTTTTTCGGTCAGTTATTTTAGCTTATTTTGAGACGACGTTTTTAGGTGGCTCGAATTTCGAGACCCTAAAAATTTCATTTTTTCGAGATTTAAAGCTTCGGGAACTCAAATAATAACATATTTAGCCCTTAGGAGTCATTTGATTTGCTTTTCGGTCACTTATTTTCGCTTATTTTGAGACGTCCTTTTTCAGGAGCTCGATTTTCGAGACCCTAAAAATTTGCTTTTTTTAAAGACTTAAAGCTTTTGGAATTCACATAATAACTTATTAAGAACTTAAGAGTCATTTTATTTGTTTTTCGGTCACTTATTTTAGCTTATTTTGCGACGACGTTTTTCGTTGGCTCGAATTTCGAGACCGCAAAAATTTCATTTTTTCGAGATTTAAAGCTTCGGGAACTCAAATAATATCATATTTAGCCCTTAGGAGTCATTTGATTTGCTTTTCGGTCACTTATTTTAGTTTATTTTTAGACGTAGTTTTTCGGGGGCTTGATTTTCAAGATCTTAAAATTTTCATTTTTTCGAGATTTAAAGCTCCGGAAACTCAAATAATAAAAAATTTAGCCCTTAGGAGTCATTTGATTTGCTTTCGGTCACTTATTTTTGCTTATTTTGAGACGTCGTTTTTCGGGGGCTTGATTTTCGAGATCTTATAATTTTCATTTTTTCGAGATTTAAAGCTCCGGGAACTCAAATAATAACATATTAAGCACTTAAGAGTCATTTTATTTGTTTTTTGGTCACTTATTTTATCTTATTTTGAGACGTCGTTTTACGGGGGCTCGATTTTTGAGATCTTAAAATTTTCATTTTTTCGAGATTTAAATCTCCGGGAAATCAAATAATAACATATTAAGCCCTTAGGAGTTATTTTATTTGTTTTTTGGTCACTTATTTTCGCTTATTTTGAGACGTCCTTTCTCAGGAGCTCGATTTTCGAGACCCTAAAAATTTGCTTTTTTTCAAGAGTTAAAGCTTTGGGAATTCAAATAATAACTTATTAAGCACTTAAGAGTCATTTTATTTGTCTTTCGGTCACTTATTATAGCTTATTTTGAGAAGACGTTTTTCGGTCACTTATTTTAGCTTATTTTGAGAAGTCTTTTTTAGTGGCTCGATTTTCGAGACCCTAAAAATTTTAATATTTTCGAGATTTAAAGCTTTGGGAAGTCATGTAATAACATATTAAGCACTTAAAAGTCATTTGATTTGTTTTTCGCTCAATTATTTTAGCTTATTTTGAGGCGTCGTTTTTCAGGTGCTCGATTTTCGAGACCCTAAAAATTTGTTTTTTTTTTTCAAGATTTAAAGCTTTGGGAAGTCAAATAATAACAATAAGCACTTAAGAGTCATTTTATTTGTTTTTCGGTCACTTGTTTCAGCTTATTTTGAGACGTCATTTTTCAGGGGCTCGATTTTCGAAGCCCTAAAAATTTCAATTTTTCGAGATTTAAAGCTTTGGGAATTCAAAGAATAACATATTAAGCACTTAAGAGTCATTTTATTTGTTTTTCGGTCACCTATTTTAGCTTATATTGAGACGTCGTTTTTCGGGGGTTCGATTTTCGAGATCCTATAATTTTCATTTTTTCGAGATTTAAAGATTCGGGAACTCAAATAATAACATATTAAGCCCTTAGGAGTCATTTTATTTGTTTTTCGGTCACTTATTTTCGCTTATTTTGAGACGTCCTTTTTCAGGAGCTCGATTTTCGAGACCCTAAAAATTTGCTTTTTTTCAAGAGTTAAAGCTTTGGGAATTCAAATAATAACTTATTAAGCACTTAAGAGTAATTTTATTTTCTTTTCGGTCACTTATTTTAGCTTATTTTGAGACGACGTTTTTCGGTGGCTCGAATTTCGAGACCCTAAAAATTTCATTTTTTCGAGATTTAAAGCTTCGGGAACTCAAATAATAACATATTTAGCCCTTACGAGTCATTTGTTTTGCTATTCGGTCACTTATTTTCGCTTATTTTGAGACGTCCTTTTTCAGGAGCTCGATTTTCGAGACCCTAAAAATTTGCTTTTTTTCAAGACTTAAAGCATTGAGAATTCAAGTAATAACTTATTAAGCACTTAAGAGTCATTTTATTTGTTTTTCGGTCACTTATTTTAGCTTATTTTGAGACGACGTTTTCGTTGGCTCGAATTTCGAGACCCCAAAAATTTAATTTTTTCAAGATTTAAAGCTTCGGGAACTCAAATAATAACATATTTAGCCCTTAGGAGTCATTTGATTTGCTTTTCGGTCACATATTTTAGATTATTTTGAGACGTCGTTTTTCGGGAGCTTGATTTTCGAGATCTTAAAAATTTCATTTTTTCGAGATTTAAAGCTTCGGGAACCCAAATAATAACATATTTAGCCCTTAGGAGTCATTTGATTTGCTTTTCGGTCACTTATTTTAGCTTATTTTGAGACGTCGTTTTTCGGGGGCTCGATTTTTGAGATCTTAAAATTTTCATTTTTTCGAGATTTAAATCTCCGGGAACTCAAATAATAACATATTAAGCCCTTAGGAGTCATTTTATTTGTTTTTCGGTCACTTATTTTCGCTTATTTTGAGACGTCCTTTTTCAGGAGCTCGATTTTCGAGACCCTAAAAATTTGCTTTTTTTCAAGAGTTAAAGCATTTGGAATTCAAATAATAACTTATTAAGCACTTAAGAGTCATTTTATTTGTTTTTCGGTCAGTTATTTTAGCTTATTTTGAGACGACGTTTTTAGGTGGCTCGAATTTCGAGACCCTAAAAATTTCATTTTTTCGAGATTTAAAGCTTCGGGAACTCAAATAATAACATATTTAGCCCTTAGGAGTCATTTGATTTGCTTTTCGGTCACTTATTTTAGTTTATTTTTAGACGTAGTTTTTCGGGGGCTTGATTTTCAAGATCTTAAAATTTTCATTTTTTCGAGATTTAAAGCTCCGGAAACTCAAATAATAAAAAATTTAGCCCTTACGAGTCATTTGATTTGCTTTTCGGTCACTTATTTTTGCTTATTTTGAGACGTCGTTTTTCGGGGGCTTGATTTTCGAGATCTTATAATTTTCATTTTTTCGAGATTTAAAGCTCCGGGAACTCAAATAATAACATATTAAGCACTTAAGAGTCATTTTATTTGTTTTTTGGTCACTTATTTTAGCTTATTTTGAGACGTCGTTTTACGGGGGCTCGATTTTTGAGATCTTAAAATTTTCATTTTTTCGAGATTTAAATCTCCGGGAAATCAAATAATAACATATTAAGCCCTTACGAGTTATTTTATTTGTTTTTTGGTCACTTATTTTCTCTTATTTTGAGACGTCCTTTCTCAGGAGCTCGATTTTCGAGACCCTAAAAATTTGCTTTTTTTCAAGAGTTAAAGCTTTGGGAATTCAAATAATAACTTATTAAGCACTTAAGAGTCATTTTATTTGTCTTTCGGTCACTTATTTTAGCTTATTTTGAGACGACGTTTTTCGTTGGCTCGAATTTCGAGACCCCAAAAATCTCATTTTTTCGAGATTTAAAGCTTCGGGAACTCAAATAATATCATATTTAGCCCTTAGGAGTCATTTGATTTGCTTTTCGGTCACTTATTTTAGCTTATTTTTAGACGTCGGTTTTCGGGGGCTTGATTTTCGAGATCTTAAAATTTTCATTTTTTCGAGATTTAAAGCTCCGGAAACTTAAATAATAACAAATTTAGCCCTTAGGAGTCATTTGATTTGCTTTTCGGTCACTTATTTTTGCTTATTTTGAGACGTCGTTTTTCGGGGGCTTGATTTTCGAGATCTTAAAATTTTCATTTTTTCGAGATTTAAAGCTTCGGGAACCCAAATAATAACATATTTAGCCCTTAGGAGTCATTTGATTTGCTTTTCGGTCACTTATTTTAGCTTATTTTGAGACGTCGTTTTACGGGGGCTCGATTTTTGAGATCTTAAAATTTTCATTTTTTCGAGATTTAAATCTCCGGGAAATCAAATAATAACATATTAAGCCCTTAGGAGTTATTTTATTTGTTTTTTGGTCACTTATTTTCGCTTATTTTGAGACGTCCTTTCTCAGGAGCTCGATTTTCGAGACCCTAAAAATTTGCTTTTTTTCAAGAGTTAAAGCTTTGGGAATTCAAATAATAACTTATTAAGCACTTAAGAGTCATTTTATTTGTCTTTCGGTCACTTATTATAGCTTATTTTGAGAAGACGTTTTTCGGTCACTTATTTTAGCTTATTTTGAGAAGTCTTTTTTAGTGGCTCGATTTTCGAGACCCTAAAAATTTTAATATTTTCGAGATTTAAAGCTTTGGGAAGTCATGTAATAACATATTAAGCACTTAAAAGTCATTTGATTTGTTTTTCGCTCAATTATTTTAGCTTATTTTGAGGCGTCGTTTTTCAGGTGCTCGATTTTCGAGACCCTAAAAATTTGTTTTTTTTTTTCAAGATTTAAAGCTTTGGGAAGTCAAATAATAACAATAAGCACTTAAGAGTCATTTTATTTGTTTTTCGGTCACTTGTTTCAGCTTATTTTGAGACGTCATTTTTCAGGGGCTCGATTTTCGAAGCCCTAAAAATTTCAATTTTTCGAGATTTAAAGCTTTGGGAATTCAAAGAATAACATATTAAGCACTTAAGAGTCATTTTATTTGTTTTTCGGTCACCTATTTTAGCTTATATTGAGACGTCGTTTTTCGGGGGTTCGATTTTCGAGATCCTATAATTTTCATTTTTTCGAGATTTAAAGATTCGGGAACTCAAATAATAACATATTAAGCCCTTAGGAGTCATTTTATTTGTTTTTCGGTCACTTATTTTCGCTTATTTTGAGACGTCCTTTTTCAGGAGCTCGATTTTCGAGACCCTAAAAATTTGCTTTTTTTCAAGAGTTAAAGCTTTGGGAATTCAAATAATAACTTATTAAGCACTTAAGAGTAATTTTATTTTCTTTTCGGTCACTTATTTTAGCTTATTTTGAGACGACGTTTTTCGGTGGCTCGAATTTCGAGACCCTAAAAATTTCATTTTTTCGAGATTTAAAGCTTCGGGAACTCAAATAATAACATATTTAGCCCTTACGAGTCATTTGTTTTGCTATTCGGTCACTTATTTTCGCTTATTTTTAGACGTCCTTTTTCAGGAGCTCGATTTTCGAGACCCTAAAAATTTGCTTTTTTTCAAGACTTAAAGCATTGAGAATTCAAGTAATAACTTATTAAGCACTTAAGAGTCATTTTATTTGTTTTTCGGTCACTTATTTTAGCTTATTTTGAGACGACGTTTTCGTTGGCTCGAATTTCGAGACCCCAAAAATTTAATTTTTTCAAGATTTAAAGCTTCGGGAACTCAAATAATAACATATTTAGCCCTTAGGAGTCATTTGATTTGCTTTTCGGTCACATATTTTAGATTATTTTGAGACGTCGTTTTTCGGGAGCTTGATTTTCGAGATCTTAAAATTTTCATTTTTTCGAGATTTAAAGCTTCGGGAACCCAAATAATAACATATTTAGCCCTTAGGAGTCATTTGATTTGCTTTTCGGTCACTTATTTTAGCTTATTTTGAGACGTCGTTTTTCGGGGGCTCGATTTTTGAGATCTTAAAATTTTCATTTTTTCGAGATTTAAATCTCCGGGAACTCAAATAATAACATATTAAGCCCTTAGGAGTCATTTTATTTGTTTTTCGGTCACTTATTTTCGCTTATTTTGAGACGTCCTTTTTCAGGAGCTCGATTTTCGAGACCCTAAAAATTTGCTTTTTTTCAAGAGTTAAAGCATTTGGAATTCAAATAATAACTTATTAAGCACTTAAGAGTCATTTTATTTGTTTTTCGGTCAGTTATTTTAGCTTATTTTGAGACGACGTTTTTAGGTGGCTCGAATTTCGAGACCCTAAAAATTTCATTTTTTCGAGATTTAAAGCTTCGGGAACTCAAATAATAACATATTTAGCCCTTAGGAGTCATTTGATTTGCTTTTCGGTCACTTATTTTAGTTTATTTTTAGACGTAGTTTTTCGGGGGCTTGATTTTCAAGATCTTAAAATTTTCATTTTTTCGAGATTTAAAGCTCCGGAAACTCAAATAATAAAAAATTTAGCCCTTACGAGTCATTTGATTTGCTTTTCGGTCACTTATTTTTGCTTATTTTGAGACGTCGTTTTTCGGGGGCTTGATTTTCGAGATCTTATAATTTTCATTTTTTCGAGATTTAAAGCTCCGGGAACTCAAATAATAACATATTAAGCACTTAAGAGTCATTTTATTTGTTTTTTGGTCACTTATTTTAGCTTATTTTGAGACGTCGTTTTACGGGGGCTCGATTTTTGAGATCTTAAAATTTTCATTTTTTCGAGATTTAAATCTCCGGGAAATCAAATAATAACATATTAAGCCCTTACGAGTTATTTTATTTGTTTTTTGGTCACTTATTTTCTCTTATTTTGAGACGTCCTTTCTCAGGAGCTCGATTTTCGAGACCCTAAAAATTTGCTTTTTTTCAAGAGTTAAAGCTTTGGGAATTCAAATAATAACTTATTAAGCACTTAAGAGTCATTTTATTTGTCTTTCGGTCACTTATTTTAGCTTATTTTGAGACGACGTTTTTCGTTGGCTCGAATTTCGAGACCCCAAAAATCTCATTTTTTCGAGATTTAAAGCTTCGGGAACTCAAATAATATCATATTTAGCCCTTAGGAGTCATTTGATTTGCTTTTCGGTCACTTATTTTAGCTTATTTTTAGACGTCGGTTTTCGGGGGCTTGATTTTCGAGATCTTAAAATTTTCATTTTTTCGAGATTTAAAGCTCCGGAAACTTAAATAATAACAAATTTAGCCCTTAGGAGTCATTTGATTTGCTTTTCGGTCACTTATTTTTGCTTATTTTGAGACGTCGTTTTTCGGGGGCTTGATTTTCGAGATCTTAAAATTTTCATTTTTTCGAGATTTAAAGCTTCGGGAACCCAAATAATAACATATTTAGCCCTTAGGAGTCATTTGATTTGCTTTTCGGTCACTTATTTTAGCTTATTTTGAGACGTCGTTTTACGGGGGCTCGATTTTTGAGATCTTAAAATTTTCATTTTTTCGAGATTTAAATCTCCGGGAAATCAAATAATAACATATTAAGCCCTTAGGAGTTATTTTATTTGTTTTTTGGTCACTTATTTTCGCTTATTTTGAGACGTCCTTTCTCAGGAGCTCGATTTTCGAGACCCTAAAAATTTGCTTTTTTTCAAGAGTTAAAGCTTTGGGAATTCAAATAATAACTTATTAAGCACTTAAGAGTCATTTTATTTGTCTTTCGGTCACTTATTATAGCTTATTTTGAGAAGACGTTTTTCGGTCACTTATTTTAGCTTATTTTGAGAAGTCTTTTTTAGTGGCTCGATTTTCGAGACCCTAAAAATTTTAATATTTTCGAGATTTAAAGCTTTGGGAAGTCATGTAATAACATATTAAGCACTTAAAAGTCATTTGATTTGTTTTTCGCTCAATTATTTTAGCTTATTTTGAGGCGTCGTTTTTCAGGTGCTCGATTTTCGAGACCCTAAAAATTTGTTTTTTTTTTTCAAGATTTAAAGCTTTGGGAAGTCAAATAATAACAATAAGCACTTAAGAGTCATTTTATTTGTTTTTCGGTCACTTGTTTCAGCTTATTTTGAGACGTCATTTTTCAGGGGCTCGATTTTCGAAGCCCTAAAAATTTCAATTTTTCGAGATTTAAAGCTTTGGGAATTCAAAGAATAACATATTAAGCACTTAAGAGTCATTTTATTTGTTTTTCGGTCACCTATTTTAGCTTATATTGAGACGTCGTTTTTCGGGGGTTCGATTTTCGAGATCCTATAATTTTCATTTTTTCGAGATTTAAAGATTCGGGAACTCAAATAATAACATATTAAGCCCTTAGGAGTCATTTTATTTGTTTTTCGGTCACTTATTTTCGCTTATTTTGAGACGTCCTTTTTCAGGAGCTCGATTTTCGAGACCCTAAAAATTTGCTTTTTTTCAAGAGTTAAAGCTTTGGGAATTCAAATAATAACTTATTAAGCACTTAAGAGTAATTTTATTTTCTTTTCGGTCACTTATTTTAGCTTATTTTGAGACGACGTTTTTCGGTGGCTCGAATTTCGAGACCCTAAAAATTTCATTTTTTCGAGATTTAAAGCTTCGGGAACTCAAATAATAACATATTTAGCCCTTACGAGTCATTTGTTTTGCTATTCGGTCACTTATTTTCGCTTATTTTGAGACGTCCTTTTTCAGGAGCTCGATTTTCGAGACCCTAAAAATTTGCTTTTTTTCAAGACTTAAAGCATTGAGAATTCAAGTAATAACTTATTAAGCACTTAAGAGTCATTTTATTTGTTTTTCGGTCACTTATTTTAGCTTATTTTGAGACGACGTTTTCGTTGGCTCGAATTTCGAGACCCCAAAAATTTAATTTTTTCAAGATTTAAAGCTTCGGGAACTCAAATAATAACATATTTAGCCCTTAGGAGTCATTTGATTTGCTTTTCGGTCACATATTTTAGATTATTTTGAGACGTCGTTTTTCGGGAGCTTGATTTTCGAGATCTTAAAATTTTCATTTTTTCGAGATTTAAAGCTTCGGGAACCCAAATAATAACATATTTAGCCCTTAGGAGTCATTTGATTTGCTTTTCGGTCACTTATTTTAGCTTATTTTGAGACGTCGTTTTTCGGGGGCTCGATTTTTGAGATCTTAAAATTTTCATTTTTTCGAGATTTAAATCTCCGGGAACTCAAATAATAACATATTAAGCCCTTAGGAGTCATTTTATTTGTTTTTCGGTCACTTATTTTCGCTTATTTTGAGACGTCCTTTTTCAGGAGCTCGATTTTCGAGACCCTAAAAATTTGCTTTTTTTCAAGAGTTAAAGCATTTGGAATTCAAATAATAACTTATTAAGCACTTAAGAGTCATTTTATTTGTTTTTCGGTCAGTTATTTTAGCTTATTTTGAGACGACGTTTTTAGGTGGCTCGAATTTCGAGACCCTAAAAATTTCATTTTTTCGAGATTTAAAGCTTCGGGAACTCAAATAATAACATATTTAGCCCTTAGGAGTCATTTGATTTGCTTTTCGGTCACTTATTTTAGTTTATTTTTAGACGTAGTTTTTCGGGGGCTTGATTTTCAAGATCTTAAAATTTTCATTTTTTCGAGATTTAAAGCTCCGGAAACTCAAATAATAAAAAATTTAGCCCTTACGAGTCATTTGATTTGCTTTTCGGTCACTTATTTTTGCTTATTTTGAGACGTCGTTTTTCGGGGGCTTGATTTTCGAGATCTTATAATTTTCATTTTTTCGAGATTTAAAGCTCCGGGAACTCAAATAATAACATATTAAGCACTTAAGAGTCATTTTATTTGTTTTTTGGTCACTTATTTTAGCTTATTTTGAGACGTCGTTTTACGGGGGCTCGATTTTTGAGATCTTAAAATTTTCATTTTTTCGAGATTTAAATCTCCGGGAAATCAAATAATAACATATTAAGCCCTTACGAGTTATTTTATTTGTTTTTTGGTCACTTATTTTCTCTTATTTTGAGACGTCCTTTCTCAGGAGCTCGATTTTCGAGACCCTAAAAATTTGCTTTTTTTCAAGAGTTAAAGCTTTGGGAATTCAAATAATAACTTATTAAGCACTTAAGAGTCATTTTATTTGTCTTTCGGTCACTTATTTTAGCTTATTTTGAGACGACGTTTTTCGTTGGCTCGAATTTCGAGACCCCAAAAATCTCATTTTTTCGAGATTTAAAGCTTCGGGAACTCAAATAATATCATATTTAGCCCTTAGGAGTCATTTGATTTGCTTTTCGGTCACTTATTTTAGCTTATTTTTAGACGTCGGTTTTCGGGGGCTTGATTTTCGAGATCTTAAAATTTTCATTTTTTCGAGATTTAAAGCTCCGGAAACTTAAATAATAACAAATTTAGCCCTTAGGAGTCATTTGATTTGCTTTTCGGTCACTTATTTTTGCTTATTTTGAGACGTCGTTTTTCGGGGGCTTGATTTTCGAGATCTTAAAATTTTCATTTTTTCGAGATTTAAAGCTTCGGGAACCCAAATAATAACATATTTAGCCCTTAGGAGTCATTTGATTTGCTTTTCGGTCACTTATTTTAGCTTATTTTGAGACGTCGTTTTACGGGGGCTCGATTTTTGAGATCTTAAAATTTTCATTTTTTCGAGATTTAAATCTCCGGGAAATCAAATAATAACATATTAAGCCCTTACGAGTTATTTTATTTGTTTTTTGGTCACTTATTTTCGCTTATTTTGAGACGTCCTTTCTCAGGAGCTCGATTTTCGAGACCCTAAAAATTTGCTTTTTTTCAAGAGTTAAAGCTTTGGGAATTCAAATAATAACTTATTAAGCACTTAAGAGTCATTTTATTTGTCTTTCGGTCACTTATTATAGCTTATTTTGAGAAGACGTTTTTCGGTGGCTCGAATTTCGAGACCCGAATAATTTCATTTTTTCGAGATTTAAAGTTTCGGGAACTCAAATAGTAACATATTAAGCCCTTAGGAGTCATTTTATTAGTTTTTCGGTCACTTATTTTAGCTTATTTTGAGAAGTCTTTTTTAGTGGCTCGATTTTCGAGACCCTAAAAATTTTAATTTTTTCGAGATTTAAAGCTTTGGGAAGTCATGTAATAACATATTAAGCACTTAAAAGTCATTTGATTTGTTTTTCGCTCAATTATTTTAGCTTATTTTGAGGCGTCGTTTTTCAGGTGCTCGATTTTCGAGACCCTAAAATTTTTTTTTTTTTTTTTCAAGATTTAAAGCTTTGGGAAGTCAAATAATAACAATAAGCACTTAAGAGTCATTTTATTTGTTTTTCGGTCACTTGTTTCAGCTTAATTTGAGACGTCATTTTTCAGGGGCTCGATTTTCGAAGCCCTTAAAATTTCAATTTTTCGAGATTTAAAGCTTTGGGAATTCAAAGAATAACATATTAAGCACTTAAGAGTCATTTTATTTGTTTTTCGGTCACTTATTTTAGCTTAAATTGAGACGTCGTTTTTCGGGGGTTCGATTTTCGAGATCCTATAATTTTTATTTTTTCGAGATTTAAAGATCCGGGAACTCAAATAATAACATATTAAGCCCTTAGGAGTCATTTTATTTGTTTTTCGGTCACTTATTTTCGCTTATTTTGAGACGTCCTTTTTCAGGAGATCGATTTTCGAGACCATAAAAATTTCCTTTTTTTCAAGAGTTAAAGCTTTGGGAATTCAAATAATAACTTATTAAGCACTTAAGAGTAATTTTATTTGCTTTTCGGTCACTTATTTTAGCTTATTTTGAGACGACGTTTTTCGGTGGCTCGAATTTCGAGACCCTAAAAATTTCATTTTTTCGAGATTTAAAGCTTCGGGAACTCAAATAATAACATATTTAGCCCTTAGGAGTCATTTGATTTGCTATTCGGTCACTTATTTTCGCTTATTTTGAGACGTCCTTTTTTAGGAGCTCGATTTTCGAGACCCTAAAAATTTGCTTTTTTTCAAGACTTAAAGCATTGAGAATTCAAGTAATAACTTATTAAGTACTTAAGAGTCATTTTATTTGTTTTTCGGTCACTTAATTTAACTTATTTTGAGACGACGTTTTTCGTTGGCTCGAATTTCGAGACCGCAAAATTTTCATTTTTTCGAGATTTAAAGCTCCGGGAACTCAAATAATATCATATTTAGCCCTTAGGAGTCATTTGATTTGCTTTTCGGTCACTTATTTTAGTTTATTTTTAGACGTAGTTTTTCGGGGGCTTGATTTTCAAGATCTTAAAATTTTCATTTTTTCGAGATTTAAAGCTCCGGAAACTCAAATAATAAAAAATTTAGCCCTTAGGAGTCATTTGATTTGCTTTTCGGTCACTTATTTTTGCTTATTTTGAGACGTCGTTTTTCGGGGGCTTGATTTTCGAGATCTTATAATTTTCATTTTTTCGAGATTTAAAGCTCCGGGAACTCAAATAATAACATATTAAGCACTTAAGAGTCATTTTATTTGTTTTTTGGTCACTTATTTTAGCTTATTTTGAGACGTCGTTTTACGGGGGCTCGATTTTTGAGATCTTAAAATTTTCATTTTTTCGAGATTTAAATCTCCGGGAAATCAAATAATAACATATTAAGCCCTTAGGAGTTATTCTATTTGTTTTTTGGTCACTTATTTTCGCTTATTTTGAGACGTCCTTTCTCAGGAGCTCGATTTTCGAGACCCTAAAAATTTGCTTTTTTTCAAGAGTTAAAGCTTTGGGAATTCAAATAATAACTTATTAAGCACTTAAGAGTCATTTTATTTGTCTTTCGGTCACTTATTATAGCTTATTTTGAGAAGACGTTTTTCGGTCACTTATTTTAGCTTATTTTGAGAAGTCTTTTTTAGTGGCTCGATTTTCGAGACCCTAAAAATTTTAATATTTTCGAGATTTAAAGCTTTGGGAAGTCATGTAATAACATATTAAGCACTTAAAAGTCATTTGATTTGTTTTTCGCTCAATTATTTTAGCTTATTTTGAGGCGTCGTTTTTCAGGTGCTCGATTTTCGAGACCCTAAAAATTTGTTTTTTTTTTTCAAGATTTAAAGCTTTGGGAAGTCAAATAATAACAATAAGCACTTAAGAGTCATTTTATTTGTTTTTCGGTCACTTGTTTCAGCTTATTTTGAGACGTCATTTTTCAGGGGCTCGATTTTCGAAGCCCTAAAAATTTCAATTTTTCGAGATTTAAAGCTTTGGGAATTCAAAGAATAACATATTAAGCACTTAAGAGTCATTTTATTTGTTTTTCGGTCACCTATTTTAGCTTATATTGAGACGTCGTTTTTCGGGGGTTCGATTTTCGAGATCCTATAATTTTCATTTTTTCGAGATTTAAAGATTCGGGAACTCAAATAATAACATATTAAGCCCTTAGGAGTCATTTTATTTGTTTTTCGGTCACTTATTTTCGCTTATTTTGAGACGTCCTTTTTCAGGAGCTCGATTTTCGAGACCCTAAAAATTTGCTTTTTTTCAAGAGTTAAAGCTTTGGGAATTCAAATAATAACTTATTAAGCACTTAAGAGTAATTTTATTTTCTTTTCGGTCACTTATTTTAGCTTATTTTGAGACGACGTTTTTCGGTGGCTCGAATTTCGAGACCCTAAAAATTTCATTTTTTCGAGATTTAAAGCTTCGGGAACTCAAATAATAACATATTTAGCCCTTAGAAGTCATATGATTTGCTTTTCGGTCACTTATTTTCGCTTATTTTGAGACGTCCTTTTTCAGGAGCTCGATTTTCGAGACCCTAAAAATTTGCTTTTTTTCAATACTTAAAGCATTGAGAATTCAAGTAATAACTTATTAAGCACTTAAGAGTCATTTTATTTGTTTTTCGGTCACTTATTTTAGCTTATTTTGAGACGACGTTTTCGTTGGCTCGAATTTCGAGACCCCAAAAATTTAATTTTTTCAAGATTTAAAGCTCCGGGAACTCAAATAATAACATATTTAGCCCTTAGGAGTCATTTGATTTGCTTTTCGGTCACATATTTTAGATTATTTTGAGACGTCGTTTTTCGGGAGCTTGATTTTCGAGATCTTAAAATTTTCATTTTTTCGAGATTTAAAGCTTCGGGAACCCAAATAATAACATATTTAGCCCTTAGGAGTCATTTGATTTGCTTTTCGGTCACTTATTTTAGCTTATTTTGAGACGTCGTTTTTCGGGGGCTCGATTTTTGAGATCTTAAAATTTTCATTTTTTCGAGATTTAAATCTCCGGGAACTCAAATAATAACATATTAAGCCCTTAGGAGTCATTTTATTTGTTTTTCGGTCACTTATTTTCGCTTATTTTGAGACGTCCTTTTTCAGGAGCTCGATTTTCGAGACCCTAAAAATTTGCTTTTTTTCAAGAGTTAAAGCATTTGGAATTCAAATAATAACTTATTAAGCACTTAAGAGTCATTTTATTTGTTTTTCGGTCAGTTATTTTAGCTTATTTTGAGACGACGTTTTTAGGTGGCTCGAATTTCGAGACCCTAAAAATTTCATTTTTTCGAGATTTAAAGCTTCGGGAACTCAAATAATAACATATTTAGCCCTTAGGAGTCATTTGATTTGCTTTTCGGTCACTTATTTTAGTTTATTTTTAGACGTAGTTTTTCGGGGGCTTGATTTTCAAGATCTTAAAATTTTCATTTTTTCGAGATTTAAAGCTCCGGAAACTCAAATAATAAAAAATTTAGCCCCTACGAGTCATTTGATTTGCTTTTCGGTCACTTATTTTTGCTTATTTTGAGACGTCGTTTTTCGGGGGCTTGATTTTCGAGATCTTATAATTTTCATTTTTTCGAGATTTAAAGCTCCGGGAACTCAAATAATAACATATTAAGCACTTAAGAGTCATTTTATTTGTTTTTTGGTCACTTATTTTAGCTTATTTTGAGACGTCGTTTTACGGGGGCTCGATTTTTGAGATCTTAAAATTTTCATTTTTTCGAGATTTAAATCTCCGGGAAATCAAATAATAACATATTAAGCCCTTACGAGTTATTTTATTTGTTTTTTGGTCACTTATTTTCTCTTATTTTGAGACGTCCTTTCTCAGGAGCTCGATTTTCGAGACCCTAAAAATTTGCTTTTTTTCAAGAGTTAAAGCTTTGGGAATTCAAATAATAACTTATTAAGCACTTAAGAGTCATTTTATTTGTCTTTCGGTCACTTATTTTAGCTTATTTTGAGACGACGTTTTTCGTTGGCTCGAATTTCGAGACCCCAAAAATCTCATTTTTCGAGATTTAAAGCTTCGGGAACTCAAATAATATCATATTTAGCCCTTAGGAGTCATTTGATTTGCTTTTCGGTCACTTATTTTAGCTTATTTTTAGACGTCGGTTTTCGGGGGCTTGATTTTCGAGATCTTAAAATTTTCATTTTTTCGAGATTTAAAGCTCCGGAAACTTAAATAATAACAAATTTAGCCCTTAGGAGTCATTTGATTTGCTTTTCGGTCACTTATTTTTGCTTATTTTGAGACGTCGTTTTTCGGGGGCTTGATTTTCGAGATCTTAAAATTTTCATTTTTTCGAGATTTAAAGCTTCGGGAACCCAAATAATAACATATTTAGCCCTTAGGAGTCATTTGATTTGCTTTTCGGTCACTTATTTTAGCTTATTTTGAGACGTCGTTTTACGGGGGCTCGATTTTTGAGATCTTAAAATTTTCATTTTTTCGAGATTTAAATCTCCGGGAAATCAAATAATAACATATTAAGCCCTTACGAGTTATTTTATTTGTTTTTTGGTCACTTATTTTCGCTTATTTTGAGACGTCCTTTCTCAGGAGCTCGATTTTCGAGACCCTAAAAATTTGCTTTTTTTCAAGAGTTAAAGCTTTGGGAATTCAAATAATAACTTATTAAGCACTTAAGAGTCATTTTATTTGTCTTTCGGTCACTTATTATAGCTTATTTTGAGAAGACGTTTTTCGGTGGCTCGAATTTCGAGACCCGAATAATTTCATTTTTTCGAGATTTAAAGTTTCGGGAACTCAAATAGTAACATATTAAGCCCTTAGGAGTCATTTTATTAGTTTTTCGGTCACTTATTTTAGCTTATTTTGAGAAGTCTTTTTTAGTGGCTCGATTTTCGAGACCCTAAAAATTTTAAATTTTTCGAGATTTAAAGCTTTGGGAAGTCATGTAATAACATATTAAGCACTTAAAAGTCATTTGATTTGTTTTTCGCTCAATTATTTTAGCTTATTTTGAGGCGTCGTTTTTCAGGTGCTCGATTTTCGAGACCCTAAAAATTTGTTTTTTTTTTTTTCAAGATTTAAAGCTTTGGGAAGTCAAATAATAACAATAAGCACTTAAGAGTCATTTTATTTGTTTTTCGGTCACTTGTTTCAGCTTAATTTGAGACGTCATTTTTCAGGAGCTCGATTTTCGAAGCCCTTAAAATTTCAATTTTTCGAGATTTAAAGCTTTGGGAATTCAAAGAATAACATATTAAGCACTTAAGAGTCATTTTATTTGTTTTTCGGTCACTTATTTTAGCTTAAATTGAGACGTCGTTTTTCGGGGGTTCGATTTTCGAGATCCTATAATTTTTATTTTTTCGAGATTTAAAGATCCGGGAACTCAAATAATAACATATTAAGCCCTTAGGAGTCATTTTATTTGTTTTTCGGTCACTTATTTTCGCTTATTTTGAGACGTCCTTTTTCAGGAGATCGATTTTCGAGACCATAAAAATTTCCTTTTTTTCAAGAGTTAAAGCTTTGGGAATTCAAATAATAACTTATTAAGCACTTAAGAGTAATTTTATTTGCTTTTCGGTCACTTATTTTAGCTTATTTTGAGACGACGTTTTTCGGTGGCTCGAATTTCGAGACCCTAAAAATTTCATTTTTTCGAGATTTAAAGCTTCGGGAACTCAAATAATAACATATTTAGCCCTTAGGAGTCATTTGATTTGCTATTCGGTCACTTATTTTCGCTTATTTTGAGACGTCCTTTTTTAGGAGCTCGATTTTCGAGACCCTAAAAATTTGCTTTTTTTCAAGACTTAAAGCATTGAGAATTCAAGTAATAACTTATTAAGTACTTAAGAGTCATTTTATTTGTTTTTCGGTCACTTAATTTAACTTATTTTGAGACGACGTTTTTCGTTGGCTCGAATTTCGAGACCGCGAAAATTTCATTTTTTCGAGATTTAAAGCTTCGGGAACTCAAATAATATCATATTTAGCCCTTAGGAGTCATTTGATTTGCTTTTCGGTCACTTATTTTAGTTTATTTTTAGACGTAGTTTTTCGGGGGCTTGATTTTCAAGATCTTAAAATTTTCATTTTTTCGAGATTTAAAGCTCCGGAAACTCAAATAATAAAAAATTTAGCCCTTAGGAGTCATTTGATTTGCTTTTCGGTCACTTATTTTTGCTTATTTTGAGACGTCGTTTTTCGGGGGCTTGATTTTCGAGATCTTATAATTTTCATTTTTTCGAGATTTAAAGCTCCGGGAACTCAAATAATAACATATTAAGCACTTAAGAGTCATTTTATTTGTTTTTTGGTCACTTATTTTAGCTTATTTTGAGACGTCGTTTTACGGGGGCTCGATTTTTGAGATCTTAAAATTTTCATTTATTCGAGATTTAAATCTCCGGGAAATCAAATAATAACATATTAAGCCCTTACGAGTTATTTTATTTGTTTTTTGGTCACTTATTTTCGCTTATTTTGAGACGTCCTTTCTCAGGAGCTCGATTTTCGAGACCCTAAAAATTTGCTTTTTTTCAAGAGTTAAAGCTTTGGGAATTCAAATAATAACTTATTAAGCACTTAAGAGTCATTTTATTTGTCTTTCGGTCACTTATTATAGCTTATTTTGAGAAGACGTTTTTCGGTCACTTATTTTAGCTTATTTTGAGAAGTCTTTTTTAGTGGCTCGATTTTCTAGACCCTAAAAATTTTAATATTTTCGAGATTTAAAGCTTTGGGAAGTCATGTAATAACATATTAAGCACTTAAAAGTCATTTGATTTGTTTTTCACTCAATTATTTTAGCTTATTTTGAGGCGTCGTTTTTCAGGTGCTCGATTTTCGAGACCCTAAAAATTTGTTTTTTTTTTCAAGATTTAAAGCTTTGGGAAGTCAAATAATAACAATAAGCACTTAAGAGTCATTTTATTTGTTTTTCGGTCACTTATTTTAGCTCATTTTGAGACGACGTTTTCGTTGGCTCGAATTTCGAGACCCCAAAAATTTAATTTTTTCAAGATTTAAAGCTTCGGGAACTCAAATAATAACATATTTAGCCCTTAGGAGTCATTTGATTTGCTTTTCGGTCACATATTTTAGATTATTTTGAGACGTCGTTTTTCGGGAGCTTGATTTTCGAGATTTTAAAATTTTCATTTTTTCGAGATTTAAAGCTTCGGGAACCCAAATAATAACATATTTAGCCCTTAGGAGTCATTTAATTTGCTTTTCGGTCACTTATTTTAGCTTATTTTGAGACGTCGTTTTTCGGGGGCTCGATTTTTGAGATCTTAAAATTTTCATTTTTTCGAGATTTAAATCTCCGGGAACTCAAATAATAACATATTAAGCCCTTAGGAGTCATTTTATTTGTTTTTCGGTCACTTATTTTCGCTTATTTTGAGACGTCCTTTTTCAGGAGCTCGATTTTCGAGACCCTAAAAATTTGCTTTTTTTCAAGAGTTAAAGCATTTGGAATTCAAATAATAACTTATTAAGCACTTAAGAGTCATTTTATTTGTTTTTCAGTCAGTTATTTTAGCTTATTTTGAGACGACGTTTTTAGGTGGCTCGAATTTCGAGACCCTAAAAATTTCATTTTTTCGAGATTTAAAGCTTCGGGAACTCAAATAATAACATATTTAGCCCTTAGGAGTCATTTGATTTGCTTTTCGGTCACTTATTTTCGCTTATTTTGAGACGTCCTTTTTCAGGAGCTCGATTTTCGAGACCCTAAAAATTTGCTTTTTTTAAAGACTTAAAGCTTTTGGAATTCACATAATAACTTATTAAGAACTTAAGAGTCATTTTATTTGTTTTTCGGTCACTTATTTTAGCTTATTTTGCGACGACGTTTTTCGTTGGCTCGAATTTCGAGACCGCAAAAATTTCATTTTTTCGAGATTTAAAGCTTCGGGAACTCAAATAATATCATATTTAGCCCTTAGGAGTCATTTGATTTGCTTTTCGGTCACTTATTTTAGTTTATTTTTAGACGTAGTTTTTCGGGGGCTTGATTTTCAAGATCTTAAAATTTTCATTTTTTCGAGATTTAAAGCTCCGGAAACTCAAATAATAAAAAATTTAGCCCTTAGGAGTCATTTGATTTGCTTTTCGGTCACTTATTTTTGCTTATTTTGAGACGTCGTTTTTCGGGGGCTTGATTTTCGAGATCTTATAATTTTCATTTTTTCGAGATTTAAAGCTCCGGGAACTCAAATAATAACATATTAAGCACTTAAGAGTCATTTTATTTGTTTTTTGGTCACTTATTTTAGCTTATTTTGAGACGTCGTTTTACGGGGGCTCGATTTTTGAGATCTTAAAATTTTCATTTTTTCGAGATTTAAATCTCCGGGAAATCAAATAATAACATATTAAGCCCTTAGGAGTTATTTTATTTGTTTTTTGGTCACTTATTTTCGCTTATTTTGAGACGTCCTTTCTCAGGAGCTCGATTTTCGAGACCCTAAAAATTTGCTTTTTTTCAAGAGTTAAAGCTTTGGGAATTCAAATAATAACTTATTAAGCACTTAAGAGTCATTTTATTTGTCTTTCGGTCACTTATTATAGCTTATTTTGAGAAGACGTTTTTCGGTCACTTATTTTAGCTTATTTTGAGAAGTCTTTTTTAGTGGCTCGATTTTCGAGACCCTAAAAATTTTAATATTTTCGAGATTTAAAGCTTTGGGAAGTCATGTAATAACATATTAAGCACTTAAAAGTCATTTGATTTGTTTTTCGCTCAATTATTTTAGCTTATTTTGAGGCGTCGTTTTTCAGGTGCTCGATTTTCGAGACCCTAAAAATTTGTTTTTTTTTTTCAAGATTTAAAGCTTTGGGAAGTCAAATAATAACAATAAGCACTTAAGAGTCATTTTATTTGTTTTTCGGTCACTTGTTTCAGCTTATTTTGAGACGTCATTTTTCAGGGACTCGATTTTCGAAGCCCTAAAAATTTCAATTTTTCGAGATTTAAAGCTTTGGGAATTCAAAGAATAACATATTAAGCACTTAAGAGTCATTTTATTTGTTTTTCGGTCACCTATTTTAGATTATATTGAGACGTCGTTTTTCGGGGGTTCGATTTTCGAGATCCTATAATTTTCATTTTTTCGAGATTTAAAGATTCGGGAACTCAAATAATAACATATTAAGCCCTTAGGAGTCATTTTATTTGTTTTTCGGTCACTTATTTTCGCTTATTTTGAGACGTCCTTTTTCAGGAGCTCGATTTTCGAGACCCTAAAAATTTGCTTTTTTTCAAGAGTTAAAGCTTTTGGAATTCAAATAATAACTTATTAAGCACTTAAGAGTAATTTTATTTTCTTTTCGGTCACTTATTTTAGCTTATTTTGAGACGACGTTTTTCGGTGGCTCGAATTTCGAGACCCTAAAAATTTCATTTTTTCGAGATTTAAAGCTTCGGGAACTCAAATAATAACATATTTAGCCCTTACGAGTCATTTTTTTTGCTATTCGTTCACTTATTTTCGCTTATTTTGAGACGTCCTTTTTCAGGAGCTCGATTTTCGAGACCCTAAAAATTTGCTTTTTTTCAAGACTTAAAGCATTGAGAATTCAAGTAATAACTTATTAAGCACTTAAGAGTCATTTTATTTGTTTTTCGGTCACTTATTTTAGCTTATTTTGAGACGACGTTTTTCGGGAGCTTGATTTTCGAGATCTTAAAATTTTCATTTTTTCGAGATTTAAAGCTTTGGGAACCCAAATAATAACATATTTAGCCCTTAGGAGTCATTTGATTTGCTTTTCGGTCACTTATTTTAGCTTATTTTGAGACGTCGTTTTTCGGGGGCTCGATTTTTGAGATCTTAAAATTTTCATTTTTTCGAGATTTAAATCTCCGGGAACTCAAATAATAACATATTAAGCCCTTAGGAGTCATTTTATTTGTTTTTCGATCACTTATTTTCGCTTATTTAGAGACGTCCTTTTTCAGGAGCTCGATTTTCGAGACCCTAAAAATTTGCTTTTTTTCAAGAGTTAAAGCATTTGGAATTCAAATAATAACTTATTAAGCACTTAAGAGTCATTTTATTTGTTTTTCGGTCACCTATTTTAGCTTATATTGAGACGTCGTTTTTCGGGGGTTCGATTTTCGAGATCCTATAATTTTCATTTTTTCGAGATTTAAAGATTCGGGAACTCAAATAATAACATATTAAGACCTTAGGAGTCATTTTATTTGTTTTTCGGTCACTTATTTTCGCTTATTTTGAGACGTCCTTTTTCAGGAGCTCGATTTTCGAGACCATAAAAATTTCCTTTTTTTCAAGAGTTAAAGCTTTGGGAATTCAAATAATAACTTATTAAGCACTTAAGAGTAATTTTATTTGCTTTTCGGTCACTTATTTTAGCTTATTTTTAGACGACGTTTTTCGGTGGCTCGAATTTCGAGACCCTAAAAATTTCATTTTTTCGAGATTTAAAGCTTCGGGAACTCAAATAATAACATATTTAGCCCTTAGGAGTCATTTGATTTGCTATTCGGTCACTTATTTTCGCTTATTTTGAGACGTCCTTTTTTAGGAGCTCGATTTTCGAGACCCTAAAAATTTGCTTTTTTTCAAGACTTAAAGCATTGAGAATTCAAGTAATAACTTATTAAGTACTTAAGAGTCATTTTATTTGTTTTTCGGTCACTTAATTTAACTTATTTTGAGACGACGTTTTTCGTTGGCTCGAATTTCGAGACCCCAAAAATTTCATTTTTTCGAGATTTAAAGCTTCGGGAACTCAAATAATATCATATTTAGCCCTTAGGAGTCATTTGATTTGCTTTTCGGTCACTTATTTTAGTTTATTTTTAGACGTAGTTTTTCGGGGGCTTGATTTTCAAGATCTTAAAATTTTCATTTTTTCGAGATTTAAAGCTCCGGAAACTCAAATAATAAAAAATTTAGCCCTTAGGAGTCATTTGATTTGCTTTTCGGTCACTTATTTTTGCTTATTTTGAGACGTCGTTTTTCGGGGGCTTGATTTTCGAGATCTTATAATTTTCATTTTTTCGAGATTTAAAGCTCCGGGAACTCTAATAATAACATATTAAGCACATAAGAGTCATTTTATTTGTTTTTTGGTCACTTATTTTAGCTTATTTTGAGACGTCGTTTTACGGGGGCTCGATTTTTGAGATCTTAAAATTTTCATTTTTTCGAGATTTAAATCTCCGGGAAATCAAATAATAACATATTAAGCCCTTACGAGTTATTTTATTTGTTTTTTGGTCACTTATTTTCGCTTATTTTGAGACGTCCTTTCTCAGGAGCTCGATTTTCGAGACCCTAAAAATTTGCTTTTTTTCAAGAGTTAAAGCTTTGGGAATTCAAATAATAACTTATTAAGCACTTAAGAGTCATTTTATTTGTCTTTCGGTCACTTATTATAGCTTATTTTGAGAAAACGTTTTTCGGTCACTTATTTTAGCTTATTTTGAGAAGTCTTTTTTAGTGGCTTGATTTTCGAGACCCTAAAAATTTTAATATTTTCGAGATTTAAAGCTTTGGGAAGTCATGTAATAACATATTAAGCACTTAAAAGTCATTTGATTTGTTTTTCGCTCAATTATTTTAGCTTATTTTGAGGCGTCGTTTTTCAGGTGCTCGATTTTCGAGACCCTAAAAATTTGTTTTTTTTTTTCAAGATTTAAAGCTTTGGGAAGTCAAATAATAACAATAAGCACTTAAGAGTCATTTTATTTGTTTTTCGGTCACTTGTTTCAGCTTATTTTGAGACGTCATTTTTCAGGGGCTCGATTTTCGAAGCCCTAAAAATTTCAATTTTTCGAGATTTAAAGCTTTGGGAATTCAAAGAATAACATATTAAGCACTTAAGAGTCATTTTATTTGTTTTTCGGTCACCTATTTTAGCTTATATTGAGACGTCGTTTTTCGGGGGTTCGATTTTCGAGATCCTATAATTTTCATTTTTTCGAGATTTAAAGATTCGGGAACTCAAATAATAACATATTAAGCCCTTAGGAGTCATTTTATTTGTTTTTCGGTCACTTATTTTCGCTTATTTTGAGACGTCCTTTTTCAGGAGCTCGATTTTCGAGACCCTAAAAATTTGCTTTTTTTCAAGAGTTAAAGCTTTGGGAATTCAAATAATAACTTATTAAGCACTTAAGAGTAATTTTATTTTCTTTTCGGTCACTTATTTTAGCTTATTTTGAGACGACGTTTTTCGGTGGCTCGAATTTCGAGACCCTAAAAATTTCATTTTTTCGAGATTTAAAGCTTCGGGAACTCAAATAATAACATATTTAGCCCTTACGAGTCATTTGTTTTGCTATTCGGTCACTTATTTTCGCTTATTTTGAGACGTCCTTTTTCAGGAGCTCGATTTTCGAGACCCTAAAAATTTCCTTTTTTTCAAGACTTAAAGCATTGAGAATTCAAGTAATAACTTATTAAGCACTTAAGAGTCATTTTATTTGTTTTTCGGTCACTTATTTTAGCTTATTTTGAGACGACGTTTTCGTTGGCTCGAATTTCGAGACCCCAAAAATTTAATTTTTTCAAGATTTAAAGCTTCGGGAACTCAAATAATAACATATTTAGCCCTTAGGAGTCATTTGATTTGCTTTTCGGTCACATATTTTAGATTATTTTGAGACGTCGTTTTTCGGGAGCTTGATTTTCGAGATCTTAAAATTTTCATTTTTTCGAGATTTAAAGCTTCGGGAACCCAAATAATAACATATTTAGCCCTTAGGAGTCATTTGATTTGCTTTTCGGTCACTTATTTTAGCTTATTTTGAGACGTCGTTTTTCGGGGGCTCGATTTTTGAGATCTTAAAATTTTCATTTTTTCGAGATTTAAATCTACGGGAACTCAAATAATAACATATTAAGCCCTTAGGAGTCATTTTATTTGTTTTTCGGTCACTTATTTTCGCTTATTTTGAGACGTCATTTTTCAGAAGCTCGATTTTCGAGACCCTAAAAATTTGCTTTTTTTCAAGAGTTAAAGCATTTGGAATTCAAATAATAACTTATTAAGCACTTAAGAGTCATTTTATTTGTTTTTCGGTCAGTTATTTTAGCTTATTTTGAGACGACGTTTTTAGGTGGCTCGAATTTCGAGACCCTAAAAATTTCATTTTTTCGAGATTTAAAGCTTCGGGAACTCAAATAATAACATATTTAGCCCTTAGGAGTCATTTGATTTGCTTTTCGGTCACTTATTTTAGTTTATTTTTAGACGTAGTTTTTCGGGGGCTTGATTTTCAAGATCTTAAAATTTTCATTTTTTCGAGATTTAAAGCTCCGGAAACTCAAATAATAAAAAATTTAGCCCTTAGGAGTCATTTGATTTGCTTTTCGGTCACTTATTTTTGCTTATTTTGAGACGTCGTTTTTCGGGGGCTTGATTTTCGAGATCTTATAATTTTCATTTTTTCGAGATTTAAAGCTCCGGGAACTCAAATAATAACATATTAAGCACTTAAGAGTCATTTTATTTGTTTTTTGGTCACTTATTTTAGCTTATTTTGAGACGTCGTTTTACGGGGGCTCGATTTTTGAGATCTTAAAATTTTCATTTTTTCGAGATTTAAATCTCCGGGAAATCAAATAATAACATATTAAGCCCTTACGAGTTATTTTATTTGTTTTTTGGTCACTTATTTTCGCTTATTTTGAGACGTCCTTTCTCAGGAGCTCGATTTTCGAGACCCTAAAAATTTGCTTTTTTTCAAGAGTTAAAGCTTTGGGAATTCAAATAATAACTTATTAAGCACTTAAGAGTCATTTTATTTGTCTTTCGGTCACTTATTTTAGCTTATTTTGAGACGACGTTTTTCGTTGGCTCGAATTTCGAGACCCCAAAAATCTCATTTTTTCGAGATTTAAAGCTTCGGGAACTCAAATAATATCATATTTAGCCCTTAGGAGTCATTTGATTTGCTTTTCGGTCACTTATTTTAGCTTATTTTTAGACGTCGGTTTTCGGGGGCTTGATTTTCGAGATCTTAAAATTTTCATTTTTTCGAGATTTAAAGCTCCGGAAACTTAAATAATAAAAAATTTAGCCCTTAGGAGTCATTTGATTTGCTTTTTGGTCACTTATTTTTGCTTATTTTGAGACGTCGTTTTTCGGGGGCTTGATTTTCGAGATCTTATAATTTTCATTTTTTCGAGATTTAAAGCTCCGGGAACTCAAATAATAACATATTAAGCACTTAAGAGTCATTTTATTTGTTTTTTGGTCACTTATTTTAGCTTATTTTGAGACGTCGTTTTACGGGGGCTCGATTTTTGAGATCTTAAAATTTTCATTTTTTCGAGATTTAAATCTCCGGGAAATCAAATAATAACATATTAAGCCCTTACGAGTTATTTTATTTGTTTTTTGGTCACTTATTTTCGCTTATTTTGAGACGTCCTTTCTCAGGAGCTCGATTTTCGAGACCCTAAAAATTTGCTTTTTTTCAAGAGTTAAAGCTTTGGGAATTCAAATAATAACTTATTAAGCACTTAAGAGTCATTTTATTTGTCTTTCGGTCACTTATTATAGCTTATTTTGAGAAGACGTTCTTCGGTGGCTCGAATTTCGAGACCCGAATAATTTCATTTTTTCGAGATTTAAAGTTTCGGGAACTCAAATAGTAACATATTAAGCCCTTAGGAGTCATTTTATTAGTTTTTCGGTCACTTATTTTAGCTTATTTTGAGAAGTCTTTTTTAGTGGCTCGATTTTCGAGACCCTAAAAATTTTAATTTTTTCGAGATTTAAAGCTTTGGGAAGTCATGTAATAACATATTAAGCACTTAAAAGTCATTTGATTTGTTTTTCGCTCAATTATTTTTGCTTATTTTGAGGCGTCGTTTTTCAGGTGCTCGATTTTCGAGACCCTAAAAATTTGTTTTTTTTTTTTCAAGATTTAAAGCTTTGGGAAGTCAAATAATAACAATAAGCACTTAAGAGTCATTTTATTTGTTTTTCGGTCACTTGTTTCAGCTTAATTTGAGACGTCATTTTTCAGGGGCTCGATTTTCGAAGCCCTTAAAATTTCAATTTTTCGAGATTTAAAGCTTTGGGAATTCAAAGAATAACATATTAAGCACTTAAGAGTCATTTTATTTGTTTTTCGGTCACCTATTTTAGCTTAAATTGAGACGTCGTTTTTCGGGGGTTCGATTTTCGAGATCCTATAATTTTTATTTTTTCGAGATTTAAAGATCCGGGAACTCAAATAATAACATATTAAGCCCTTAGGAGTCATTTTATTTGTTTTTCGGTCACTTATTTTCGCTTATTTTGAGACGTCCTTTTTCAGGAGCTCGATTTTCGAGACCATAAAAATTTCCTTTTTTTCAAGAGTTAAAGCTTTGGGAATTCAAATAATAACTTATTAAGCACTTAAGAGTAATTTCATTTGCTTTTCGGTCACTTATTTTAGCTTATTTTGAGACGACGTTTTTCGGTGGCTCGAATTTCGAGACCCTAAAAATTTCATTTTTTCGAGATTTAAAGCTTCGGGAACTCAAATAATAACATATTTAGCCCTTAGGAGTCATTTGATTTGCTATTCGGTCACTTATTTTCGCTTATTTTGAGACGTCCTTTTTTAGGAGCTCGATTTTCGAGACCCTAAAAATTTGCTTTTTTTCAAGACTTAAAGCATTGAGAATTCAAGTAATAACTTATTAAGTACTTAAGAGTCATTTTATTTGTTTTTCGGTCACTTAATTTAACTTATTTTGAGACGACGTTTTTCGTTGGCTCGAATTTCGAGACCCCAAAAATTTCATTTTTTCGAGATTTAAAGCTTCGGGAACTCAAATAATAACATATTTAGCCCTTAGGAGTCATTTGATTTTTCTTTTCGGTCACATATTTTAGATTATTTTGAGACGTCGTTTTTCGGGAGCTTGATTTTCGAGATCTTAAAATTTTCATTTTTTCGAGATTTAAAGCTTCGGGAACCCAAATAATAACATATTTAGCCCTTAGGAGTCATTTGATTTGCTTTTCGGTCACTTATTTTAGCTTATTTTGAGACGTCGTTTTTCGGGGGCTCGATTTTTGAGATCTTAAAATTTTCATTTTTTCGAGATTTAAATCTCCGGGAACTCAAATAATAACATATTGAGCCCTTAGGAGTCATTTTATTTGTTTTTCGGTCACTTATTTTCGCTTATTTTGAGACGTCCTTTTTCAGGAGCTCGATTTTCGAGACCCTAAAAATTTGCTTTTTTTCAAGAGTTAAAGCATTTGGAATTCAAATAATAACTTATTAAGCACTTAAGAGTCATTTTATTTGTTTTTCGGTCAGTTATTTTAGCTTATTTTGAGACGACGTTTTTAGGTGGCTCGAATTTCGAGACCCTAAAAATTTCATTTTTTCGAGATTTAAAGCTTCGGGAACTCAAATAATAACATATTTAGCCCTTAGGAGTCATTTGATTTGCTTTTCGGTCACTTATTTTCGCTTATTTTGAGACGTCCTTTTTCAGGAGCTCGATTTTTGAGACCCTAAAAATTTGCTTTTTTTAAAGACTTAAAGCTTTTGGAATTCACATAATAACTTATTAAGAACTTAAGAGTCATTTTATTTGTTTTTCGGTCACTTATTTTAGCTTATTTTGCGACGACGTTTTTCGTTGGCTCGAATTTCGAGACCCCAAAAATTTCATTTTTTCGAGATTTAAAGCTTCGGGAACTCAAATAATATCATATTTAGCCCTTAGGAGTCATTTGATTTGCTTTTCGGTCACTTATTTTAGTTTATTTTTAGACGTAGTTTTTCGGGGGCTTGATTTTCAAGATCTTAAAATTTTCATTTTTTCGAGATTTAAAGCTCCGGAAACTCAAATAATAAAAAATTTAGCCCTTAGGAGTCATTTGATTTGCTTTTCGGTCACTTATTTTTGCTTATTTTGAGACGTCGTTTTTCGGGGGCTTGATTTTCGAGATCTTATAATTTTCATTTTTTCGAGATTTAAAGCTCCGGGAACTCAAATAATAACATATTAAGCACTTAAGAGTCATTTTATTTGTTTTTTGGTCACTTATTTTAGCTTATTTTGAGACGTCGTTTTACGGGGGCTCGATTTTTGAGATCTTAAAATTTTCATTTTTTCGAGATTTAAATCTCCGGGAAATAAAATAATAACATATTAAGCCCTTAGGAGTTATTTTATTTGTTTTTTGGTCACTTATTTTGAGACGTCCTTTCTCAGGAGCTCGATTTTCGAGACCCTAAAAATTTGCTTTTTTTCAAGAGTTAAAGCTTTGGGAATTCAAATAATAACTTATTAAGCACTTAAGAGTCATTTTATTTGTCTTTCGGTCACTTATTATAGCTTATTTTGAGAAGACGTTTTTCGGTCACTTATTTTAGCTTATTTTGAGAAGTCTTTTTTAGTGGCTCGATTTTCGAGACCCTAAAAATTTTAATATTTTCGAGATTTAAAGCTTTGGGAAGTCATGTAATAACATATTAAGCACTTAAAAGTCATTTGATTTGTTTTTCGCTCAATTATTTTAGCTTATTTTGAGGCGTCGTTTTTCAGGTGCTCGATTTTCGAGACCCTAAAAATTTGTTTTTTTTTTTCAAGATTTAAAGCTTTGGGAAGTCAAATAATAACAATAAGCACTTAAGAGTCATTTTATTTGTTTTTCGGTCACTTGTTTCAGCTTATTTTGAGACGTCATTTTTCAGGGGCTCGATTTTCGAAGCCCTAAAAATTTCAATTTTTCGAGATTTAAAGCTTTGGGAATTCAAAGAATAACATATTAAGCACTTAAGAGTCATTTTATTTGTTTTTCGGTCACCTATTTTAGCTTATATTGAGACGTCGTTTTTCGGGGGTTCGATTTTCGAGATCCTATAATTTTCATTTTTTCGAGATTTAAAGATTCGGGAACTCAAATAATAACATATTAAGCCCTTAGGAGTCATTTTATTTGTTTTTCGGTCACTTATTTTCGCTTATTTTGAGACGTCCTTTTTCAGGAGCTCGATTTTCGAGACCCTAAAAATTTGCTTTTTTTCAAGAGTTAAAGCTTTGGGAATTCAAATAATAACTTATTAAGCACTTAAGAGTAATTTAATTTTCTTTTCGGTCACTTATTTTAGCTTATTTTGAGACGACGTTTTTCGGTGGCTCGAATTTCGAGACCCTAAAAATTTCATTTTTTTGAGATTTAAAGCTTCGGGAACTCAAATAATAACATATTTAGCCCTTACGAGTCATTTGTTTTGCTATTCGGTCACTTATTTTCGCTTATTTTGAGACGTCCTTTTTCAGGAGCTCGATTTTCGAGACCCTAAAAATTTCCTTTTTTTCAAGACTTAAAGCATTGAGAATTCAAGTAATAACTTATTAAGCACTTAAGAGTCATTTTATTTGTTTTTCGGTCACTTATTTTAGCTTATTTTGAGACGACGTTTTCGTTGGCTCGAATTTCGAGACCCCAAAAATTTAATTTTTTCAAGATTTAAAGCTTCGGGAACTCAAATAATAACATATTTAGCCCTTAGGAGTCATTTGATTTGCTTTTCGGTCACATATTTTAGATTATTTTGAGACGTCGTTTTTCGGGAGCTTGATTTTCGAGATCTTAAAATTTTCATTTTTTCGAGATTTAAAGCTACGGGAACCCAAATAATAACATATTTAGCCCTTAGGAGTCATTTGATTTGCTTTTCGGTCACTTATTTTAGCTTATTTTGAGACGTCGTTTTTCGGGGGCTCGATTTTTGAGATCTTAAAATTTTCATTTTTTCGAGATTTAAATCTCCGGGAACTCAAATAATAACATATTAAGCCCTTAGGAGTCATTTTATTTGTTTTTCGGTCACTTATTTTCGCTTATTTTGAGACGTCATTTTTCAGGAGCTCGATTTTCGAGACCCTAAAAATTTGCTTTTTTTCAAGAGTTAAAGCATTTGGAATTCAAATAATAACTTATTAAGCACTTAAGAGTCATTTTATTTGTTTTTCGGTCAGTTATTTTAGCTTATTTTGAGACGACGTTTTTAGGTGGCTCGAATTTCGAGACCCTAAAAATTTCATTTTTTCGAGATTTAAAGCTTCGGGAACTCAAATAATAACATATTTAGCCCTTAGGAGTCATTTGATTTGCTTTTCGGTCACTTATTTTAGTTTATTTTTAGACGTAGTTTTTCGGGGGCTTGATTTTCAAGATCTTAAAATTTTCATTTTTTCGAGATTTAAAGCTCCGGAAACTCAAATAATAAAAAATTTAGCCCTTAGGAGTCATTTGATTTACTTTTCGGTCACTTATTTTTGCTTATTTTGAGACGTCGTTTTTCGGGGGCTTGATTTTCGAGATCTTATAATTTTCATTTTTTCGAGATTTAAAGCTCCGGGAACTCAAATAATAACATATTAAGCACTTAAGAGTCATTTTATTTGTTTTTTGGTCACTTATTTTAGCTTATTTTGAGACGTCGTTTTACGGGGGCTCGATTTTTGAGATCTTAAAATTTTCATTTTTTCGAGATTTAAATCTCCGGGAAATCAAATAATAACATATTAAGCCCTTACGAGTTATTTTATTTGTTTTTTGGTCACTTATTTTCGCTTATTTTGAGACGTCCTTTCTCAGGAGCTCGATTTTCGAGACCCTAAAAATTTGCTTTTTTTCAAGAGTTAAAGCTTTGGGAATTCAAATAATAACTTATTAAGCACTTAAGAGTCATTTTATTTGTCTTTCGGTCACTTATTTTAGCTTATTTTGAGACGACGTTTTTCGTTGGCTCGAATTTCGAGACCCCAAAAATCTCATTTTTTCGAGATTTAAAGCTTCGGGAACTCAAATAATATCATATTTAGCCCTTAGGAGTCATTTGATTTGCTTTTCGGTCACTTATTTTAGCTTATTTTTAGACGTCGGTTTTCGGGGGCTTGATTTTCGAGATCTTAAAATTTTCATTTTTTCGAGATTTAAAGCTCCGGAAACTTAAATAATAACAAATTTAGCCCTTAGGAGTCATTTGATTTGCTTTTCGGTCACTTATTTTTGCTTATTTTGAGACGTCGTTTTTCGGGGGCTTGATTTTCGAGATCTTATAATTTTCATTTTTTCGAGATTTAAAGCTCCGGGAACTCAAATAATAACATATTAAGCACTTAAGAGTCATTTTATTTGTTTTTTGGTCACTTATTTTAGCTTATTTTGAGACGTCGTTTTACGGGGGCTCGATTTTTGAGATCTTAAAATTTTCATTTTTTCGAGATTTAAATCTCCGGGAAATCAAATAATAACATATTAAGCCCTTACGAGTTATTTTTTTTTTTTTTGGTCACTTATTTTCGCTTATTTTGAGACGTCCTTTCTCAGGAGCTCGATTTTCGAGACCCTAAAAATTTGCTTTTTTTCAAGAGTTAAAGCTTTGGGAATTCAAATAATAACTTATTAAGCACTTAAGAGTCATTTTATTTGTCTTTCGGTCACTTATTATAGCTTATTTTGAGAAGACGTTTTTCGGTGGCTCGAATTTCGAGACCCGAATAATTTCATTTTTTCGAGATTTAAAGTTTCGGGAACTCAAATAGTAACATATTAAGCCCTTAGGAGTCATTTTATTAGTTTTTCGGTCACTTATTTTAGCTTATTTTGAGAAGTCTTTTTTAGTGGCTCGATTTTCGAGACCCTAAAAATTTTAATTTTTTCGAGATTTAAAGCTTTGGGAAGTCATGTAATAACATATTAAGCACTTAAAAGTCATTTGATTTGTTTTTCGCTCAATTATTTTAGCTTATTTTGAGGCGTCGTTTTTCAGGTGCTCGATTTTCGAGACCCTAAAAATTTGTTTTTTTTTTTCAAGATTTAAAGCTTTGGGAAGTCAAATAATAACAATAAGCACTTAAGAGTCATTTTATTTGTTTTTCGGTCACTTGTTTCAGCTTAATTTGAGACGTCATTTTTCAGGGGCTCGATTTTCGAAGCACTTAAAATTTCAATTTTTCGAGATTTAAAGCTTTGGGAATTCAAAGAATAACATATTAAGCACTTAAGAGTCATTTTATTTGTTTTTCGGTCACCTATTTTAGCTTAAATTGAGACGTCGTTTTTCGGGGGTTCGATTTTCGAGATCCTATAATTTTTATTTTTTCGAGATTTAAAGATCCGGGAACTCAAATAATAACATATTAAGCCCTTAGGAGTCATTTTATTTGTTTTTCGGTCACTTATTTTCGCTTATTTTGAGACGTCCTTTTTCAGGAGCTCGATTTTCGAGACCATAAAAATTTCCTTTTTTTCAAGAGTTAAAGCTTTGGGAATTCAAATAATAACTTATTAAGCACTTAAGAGTAATTTCATTTGCTTTTCGGTCACTTATTTTAGCTTATTTTGAGACGACGTTTTTCGGTGGCTCGAATTTCGAGACCCTAAAAATTTCATTTTTTCGAGATTTAAAGCTTCGGGAACTCAAATAATAACATATTTAGCCCTTAGGAGTCATTTGATTTGCTATTCGGTCACTTATTTTCGCTTATTTTGAGACGTCCTTTTTTAGGAGCTCGATTTTCGAGACCCTAAAAATTTGCTTTTTTTCAAGACTTAAAGCATTGAGAATTCAAGTAATAACTTATTAAGTACTTAAGAGTCATTTTATTTGTTTTTCGGTCACTTAATTTAACTTATTTTGAGACGACGTTTTTCGTTGGCTCGAATTTCGAGACCCCAAAAATTTCATTTTTTCGAGATTTAAAGCTTCGGGAACTCAAATAATAACATATTTAGCCCTTAGGAGTCATTTGATTTGCTTTTCGGTCACATATTTTAGATTATTTTGAGACGTCGTTTTTCGGGAGCTTGATTTTCGAGATCTTAAAATTTTCATTTTTTCGAGATTTAAAGCTACGGGAACCCAAATAATAACATATTTAGCCCTTAGGAGTCATTTGATTTGCTTTTCGGTCACTTATTTTAGCTTATTTTGAGACGTCGTTTTTCGGGGGCTCGATTTTTGAGATCTTAAAATTTTCATTTTTCCGAGATTTAAATCTCCGGGAACTCAAATAATAACATATTAAGCCCTTAGGAGTCATTTTATTTGTTTTTCGGTCACTTATTTTCGCTTATTTTGAGACGTCATTTTTCAGGAGCTCGATTTTCGAGACCCTAAAAATTTGCTTTTTTTCAAGAGTTAAAGCATTTGGAATTCAAATAATAACTTATTAAGCACTTAAGAGTCATTTTATTTGTTTTTCGGTCAGTTATTTTAGCTTATTTTGAGACGACGTTTTTAGGTGGCTCGAATTTCGAGACCCTAAAAATTTCATTTTTTCGAGATTTAAAGCTTCGGGAACTCAAATAATAACATATTTAGCCCTTAGGAGTCATTTGATTTGCTTTTCGGTCACTTATTTTAGTTTATTTTTAGACGTAGTTTTTCGGGGGCTTGATTTTCAAGATCTTAAAATTTTCATTTTTTCGAGATTTAAAGCTCCGGAAACTCAAATAATAAAAAATTTAGCCCTTAGGAGTCATTTGATTTACTTTTCGGTCACTTATTTTTGCTTATTTTGAGACGTCGTTTTTCGGGGGCTTGATTTTCGAGATCTTATAATTTTCATTTTTTCGAGATTTAAAGCTCCGGGAACTCAAATAATAACATATTAAGCACTTAAGAGTCATTTTATTTGTTTTTTGGTCACTTATTTTAGCTTATTTTGAGACGTCGTTTTACGGGGGCTCGATTTTTGAGATCTTAAAATTTTCATTTTTTCGAGATTTAAATCTCCGGGAAATCAAATAATAACATATTAAGCCCTTACGAGTTATTTTATTTGTTTTTTGGTCACTTATTTTCGCTTATTTTGAGACGTCCTTTCTCAGGAGCTCGATTTTCGAGACCCTAAAAATTTGCTTTTTTTCAAGAGTTAAAGCTTTGGGAATTCAAATAATAACTTATTAAGCACTTAAGAGTCATTTTATTTGTCTTTCGGTCACTTATTTTAGCTTATTTTGAGACGACGTTTTTCGTTGGCTCGAATTTCGAGACCCCAAAAATCTCATTTTTTCGAGATTTAAAGCTTCGGGAACTCAAATAATATCATATTTAGCCCTTAGGAGTCATTTGATTTGCTTTTCGGTCACTTATTTTAGCTTATTTTTAGACGTCGGTTTTCGGGGGCTTGATTTTCGAGATCTTAAAATTTTCATTTTTTCGAGATTTAAAGCTCCGGAAACTTAAATAATAACAAATTTAGCCCTTAGGAGTCATTTGATTTGCTTTTCGGTCACTTATTTTTGCTTATTTTGAGACGTCGTTTTTCGGGGGCTTGATTTTCGAGATCTTATAATTTTCATTTTTTCGAGATTTAAAGCTCCGGGAACTCAAATAATAACATATTAAGCACTTAAGAGTCATTTTATTTGTTTTTTGGTCACTTATTTTAGCTTATTTTGAGACGTCGTTTTACGGGGGCTCGATTTTTGAGATCTTAAAATTTTCATTTTTTCGAGATTTAAATCTCCGGGAAATCAAATAATAACATATTAAGCCCTTACGAGTTATTTTATTTTTTTTTTGGTCACTTATTTTCGCTTATTTTGAGACGTCCTTTCTCAGGAGCTCGATTTTCGAGACCCTAAAAATTTGCTTTTTTTCAAGAGTTAAAGCTTTGGGAATTCAAATAATAACTTATTAAGCACTTAAGAGTCATTTTATTTGTCTTTCGGTCACTTATTATAGCTTATTTTGAGAAGACGTTTTTCGGTGGCTCGAATTTCGAGACCCGAATAATTTCATTTTTTCGAGATTTAAAGTTTCGGGAACTCAAATAGTAACATATTAAGCCCTTAGGAGTCATTTTATTAGTTTTTCGGTCACTTATTTTAGCTTATTTTGAGAAGTCTTTTTTAGTGGCTCGATTTTCGAGACCCTAAAAATTTTAATTTTTTCGAGATTTAAAGCTTTGGGAAGTCATGTAATAACATATTAAGCACTTAAAAGACATTTGATTTGTTTTTCGCTCAATTATTTTAGCTTATTTTGAGGCGTCGTTTTTCAGGTGCTCGATTTTCGAGACCCTAAAAATTTGTTTTTTTTTTTTCAAGATTTAAAGCTTTGGGAAGTCAAATAATAACAATAAGCACTTAAGAGTCATTTTATTTGTTTTTCGGTCACTTGTTTCAGCTTAATTTGAGACGTCATTTTTCAGGGGCTCGATTTTCGAAGCACTTAAAATTTCAATTTTTCGAGATTTAAAGCTTTGGGAATTCAAAGAATAACATATTAAGCACTTAAGAGTCATTTTATTTGTTTTTCGGTCACCTATTTTAGCTTAAATTGAGACGTCGTTTTTCGGGGGTTCGATTTTCGAGATCCTATAATTTTTATTTTTTCGAGATTTAAAGATCCGGGAACTCAAATAATAACATATTAAGCCCTTAGGAGTCATTTTATTTGTTTTTCGGTCACTTATTTTCGCTTATTTTGAGACGTCCTTTTTCAGGAGCTCGATTTTCGAGACCATAAAAATTTCCTTTTTTTCAAGAGTTAAAGCTTTGGGAATTCAAATAATAACTTATTAAGCACTTAAGAGTAATTTCATTTGCTTTTCGGTCACTTATTTTAGCTTATTTTGAGACGACGTTTTTCGGTGGCTCGAATTTCGAGACCCTAAAAATTTCATTTTTTCGAGATTTAAAGCTTCGGGAACTCAAATAATAACATATTTAGCCCTTAGGAGTCATTTGATTTGCTATTCGGTCACTTATTTTCGCTTATTTTGAGACGTCCTTTTTTAGGAGCTCGATTTTCGAGACCCTAAAAATTTGCTTTTTTTCAAGACTTAAAGCATTGAGAATTCAAGTAATAACTTATTAAGTACTTAAGAGTCATTTTATTTGTTTTTCGGTCACTTAATTTAACTTATTTTGAGACGACGTTTTTCGTTGGCTCGAATTTCGAGACCCCAAAAATTTCATTTTTTCGAGATTTAAAGCTTCGGGAACTCAAATAATAACATATTTAGCCCTTAGGAGTCATTTGATTTGCTTTTCGGTCACATATTTTAGATTATTTTGAGACGTCGTTTTTCGGGAGCTTGATTTTCGAGATCTTAAAATTTTCATTTTTTCGAGATTTAAAGCTTCGGGAACCCAAATAATAACATATTTAGCCCTTAGGAGTCATTTGATTTGCTTTTCGGTCACTTATTTTAGCTTATTTTGAGACGTCGTTTTTCGGGGGCTCGATTTTTGAGATCTTAAAATTTTCATTTTTTCGAGATTTAAATCTCCGGGAACTCAAATAATAACATATTAAGCCCTTAGGAGTCATTTTATTTGTTTTTCGGTCACTTATTTTCGCTTATTTTGAGACGTCCTTTTTCAGGAGCTCGATTTTCGAGACCCTAAAAATTTGCTTTTTTTCAAGAGTTAAAGCATTTGGAATTCAAATAATAACTTATTAAGCACTTAAGAGTCATTTTATTTGTTTTTCGGTCAGTTATTTTAGCTTATTTTGAGACGACGTTTTTAGGTGGCTCGAATTTCGAGACCCTAAAAATTTCATTTTTTCGAGATTTAAAGCTTCGGGAACTCAAATAATAACATATTTAGCCCTTAGGAGTCATTTGATTTGCTTTTCGGTCACTTATTTTCGCTTATTTTGAGACGTCCTTTTTCAGGAGCTCGATTTTCGAGACCCTAAAAATTTGCTTTTTTTAAAGACTTAAAGCTTTTGGAATTCACATAATAACTTATTAAGAACTTAAGAGTCATTTTATTTGTTTTTCGGTCACTTATTTTAGCTTATTTTGCGACGACGTTTTTCGTTGGCTCGAATTTCGAGACCCTAAAAATTTCATTTTTTCGAGATTTAAAGCTTCGGGAACTCAAATAATATCATATTTAGCCCTTAGGAGTCATTTGATTTGCTTTTCGGTCACTTATTTTAGTTTATTTTTAGACGTAGTTTTTCGGGGGCTTGATTTTCAAGATCTTAAAATTTTCATTTTTTCGAGATTTAAAGCTCCGGAAACTCAAATAATAAAAAATTTAGCCCTTAGGAGTCATTTGATTTGCTTTTCGGTCACTTATTTTTGCTTATTTTGAGACGTCGTTTTTCGGGGGCTTGATTTTCGAGATCTTATAATTTTCATTTTTTCGAGATTTAAAGCTCCGGGAACTCAAATAATAACATATTAAGCACTTAAGAGTCATTTTATTTGTTTTTTGGTCACTTATTTTAGCTTATTTTGAGACGTCGTTTTACGGGGGCTCGATTTTTGAGATCTTAAAATTTTCATTTTTTCGAGATTTAAATCTCCGGGAAATAAAATAATAACATATTAAGCCCTTAGGAGTTATTTTATTTGTTTTTTGGTCACTTATTTTGAGACGTCCTTTCTCAGGAGCTCGATTTTCGAGACCCTAAAAATTTGCTTTTTTTCAAGAGTTAAAGCTTTGGGAATTCAAATAATAACTTATTAAGCACTTAAGAGTCATTTTATTTGTCTTTCGGTCACTTATTATAGCTTATTTTGAGAAGACGTTTTTCGGTCACTTATTTTAGCTTATTTTGAGAAGTCTTTTTTAGTGGCTCGATTTTCGAGACCCTAAAAATTTTAATATTTTCGAGATTTAAAGCTTTGGGAAGTCATGTAATAACATATTAAGCACTTAAAAGTCATTTGATTTGTTTTTCGCTCAATTATTTTAGCTTATTTTGAGGCGTCGTTTTTCAGGTGCTCGATTTTCGAGACCCTAAAAATTTGTTTTTTTTTTCAAGATTTAAAGCTTTGGGAAGTCAAATAATAACAATAAGCACTTAAGAGTCATTTTATTTGTTTTTCGGTCACTTGTTTCAGCTTATTTTGAGACGTCATTTTTCAGGGGCTCGATTTTCGAAGCCCTAAAAATTTCAATTTTTCGAGATTTAAAGCTTTGGGAATTCAAAGAATAACATATTAAGCACTTAAGAGTCATTTTATTTGTTTTTCGGTCACCTATTTTAGCTTATATTGAGACGTCGTTTTTCGGGGGTTCGATTTTCGAGATCCTATAATTTTCATTTTTTCGAGATTTAAAGATTCGGGAACTCAAATAATAACATATTAAGCCCTTAGGAGTCATTTTATTTGTTTTTCGGTCACTTATTTTCGCTTATTTTGAGACGTCCTTTTTCAGGAGCTCGATTTTCGAGACCCTAAAAATTTGCTTTTTTTCAAGAGTTAAAGCTTTGGGAATTCAAATAATAACTTATTAAGCACTTAAGAGTAATTTTATTTTCTTTTCGGTCACTTATTTTAGCTTATTTTGAGACGACGTTTTTCGGTGGCTCGAATTTCGAGACCCTAAAAATTTCATTTTTTCGAGATTTAAAGCTTCAGGAACTCAAATAATAACATATTTAGCCCTTACGAGTCATTTGTTTTGCTATTCGGTCACTTATTTTCGATTATTTTGAGACGTCCTTTTTCAGGAGCTCGATTTTCGAGACCCTAAAAATTTGCTTTTTTTCAAGACTTAAAGCATTGAGAATTCAAGTAATAACTTATTAAGCACTTAAGAGTCATTTTATTTGTTTTTCGGTCACTTATTTTAGCTTATTTTGAGACGACGTTTTCGTTGGCTCGAATTTCGAGACCCCAAAAATTTAACTTTTTCAAGATTTAAAGCTTCGGGAACTCAAATAATAACATATTTAGCCCTTAGGAGTCATTTGATTTGCTTTTCGGTCACATATTTTAGATTATTTTGAGACGTCGTTTTTCGGGAGCTTGATTTTCGAGATCTTAAAATTTTCATTTTTTCGAGATTTAAAGCTTCGGGAACCCAAATAATAACATATTTAGCCCTTAGGAGTCATTTGATTTGCTTTTCGGTCACTTATTTTAGCTTATTTTGAGACGTCGTTTTTCGGGGGCTCGATTTTTGAGATCTTAAAATTTTCATTTTTTCGAGATTTAAATCTCCGGGAACTCAAATAATAACATATTAAGCCCTTAGGAGTCATTTTATTTGTTTTTCGATCACTTATTTTCGCTTATTTAGAGACGTCCTTTTTCAGGAGCTCGATTTTCGAGACCCTAAAAATTTGCTTTTTTTCAAGAGTTAAAGCATTTGGAATTCAAATAATAACTTATTAAGCACTTAAGAGTCATTTTATTTGTTTTTCGGTCAGTTATTTTAGCTTATTTTGAGACGACGTTTTTAGGTGGCTCGAATTTCGAGACCCTAAAAATTTCATTTTTTCGAGATTTAAAGCTTCGGGAACTCAAATAATAACATATTTAGCCCTTAGGAGTCATTTGATTTGCTTTTCGGTCACTTATTTTCGCTTATTTTGAGACGTCCTTTTTCAGGAGCTCGATTTTCGAGACCCTAAAAATTTGCTTTTTTTAAAGACTTAAAGCTTTTGGAATTCACATAATAACTTATTAAGCACTTAAGAGTCATTTTATTTGTTTTTCGGTCACTTATTTTAGCTTATTTTGCGACGACGTTTTTCGTTGGCTCGAATTTCGAGACACCAAAAATTTCATTTTTTCGAGATTTAAAGCTTCGGGAACTCAAATAATATCATATTTAGCCCTTAGGAGTCATTTGATTTGCTTTTCGGTCACTTATTTTAGTTTATTTTTAGACGTAGTTTTTCGGGGGCTTGATTTTCAAGATCTTAAAATTTTCATTTTTTCGAGATTTAAAGCTCCGGAAACTCAAATAATAAAAAATTTAGCCCTTAGGAGTCATTTGATTTGCTTTTCGGTCACTTATTTTTGCTTATTTTGAGACGTCGTTTTTCGGGGGCTTGATTTTCGAGATCTTATAATTTTCATTTTTTCGAGATTTAAAGCTCCGGGAACTCAAATAATAACATATTAAGCACTTAAGAGTCATTTTATTTGTTTTTTGGTCACTTATTTTAGCTTATTTTGAGACGTCGTTTTACGGGGGCTCGATTTTTTAGATCTTAAAATTTTCATTTTTTCGAGATTTAAATCTCCGGGAAATCAAATAATAACATATTAAGCCCTTAGGAGTTATTTTATTTGTTTTTTGGTCACTTATTTTCGCTTATTTTGAGACGTCCTTTCTCAGGAGCTCGATTTTCGAGACCCTAAAAATTTGCTTTTTTTCAAGAGTTAAAGCTTTGGGAATTCAAATAATAACTTATTAAGCACTTAAGAGTCATTTTATTTGTCTTTCGGTCACTTATTATAGCTTATTTTGAGAAGACGTTTTTCGGTGGCTCGAATTTCGAGACCCTAATAATTTCATTTTTTCGAGATTTAAAGTTTCGGGAACTCAAATAGTAACATATTAAGCCCTTAGGAGTCATTTTATTAGTTTTTCGGTCACTTATTTTAGCTTATTTTGAGAAGTCTTTTTTAGTGGCTCGATTTTCGAGACCCTAAAAATTTTAATTTTTTCGAGATTTAAAGCTTTGGGAAGTCATGTAATAACATATTAAGCACTTAAAAGTCATTTCATTTGTTTTTCGCTCAATTATTTTAGCTTATTTTGAGGCGTCGTTTTTCAGGTGCTCGATTTTCGAGACCCTAAAAATTTGTTTTTTTTTTCAAGATTTAAAGCTTTGGGAAGTCAAATAATAACAATAAGCACTTAAGAGTCATTTTATTTGTTTTTCGGTCACTTGTTTCAGCTTATTTTGAGACGTCATTTTTCAGGGGCTCGATTTACGAAGCCCTAAAAATTTCAATTTTTCGAGATTTAAAGCTTTGGGAATTCAAAGAATAACATATTAAGCACTTAAGAGTCATTTTATTTGTTTTTCGGTCACCTATTTTAGCTTATATTGAGACGTCGTTTTTCGGGGGTTCGATTTTCGAGATCCTATAATTTTCATTTTTTCGAGATTTAAAGATTCGGGAACTCAAATAATAACATATTATGCCCTTAGGAGTTATTTTATTTGTTTTTCGGTCACTTATTTTCGCTTATTTCGAGACGTCCTTTTTCAGGAGCTCGATTTTCGAGACCCTAAAAATTTGCTTTTTTTCAAGAGTTAAAGCTTTGGGAATTCAAATAATAACTTATTAAGCACTTAAGAGTAATTTTATTTGCTTTTCGGTCACTTATTTTAGCTTATTTTGAGACGACCTTGTCGGTTGCTCGAATTTCGAGACCCTAAAGATTTCATTTTTTCGAGATTTAAAGCTTCGGGAACTCAAATAATAACATATTTAGCCCTTACGAGTCATTTGTTTTGCTATTCGGTCACTTATTTTCGATTATTTTGAGACGTCCTTTTTCAGGAGCTCGATTTTCGAGACCCTAAAAATTTGCTTTTTTTCAAGACTTAAAGCATTGAGAATTCAAGTAATAACTTATTAAGCACTTAAGAGTCATTTTATTTGTTTTTCGGTCACTTATTTTAGCTTATTTTGAGACGACGTTTTCGTTGGCTCGAATTTCGAGACCCCAAAAATTTAACTTTTTCAAGATTTAAAGCTTCGGGAACTCAAATAATAACATATTTAGCCCTTAGGAGTCATTTGATTTGCTTTTCGGTCACATATTTTAGATTATTTTGAGACGTCGTTTTTCGGGAGCTTGATTTTCGAGATCTTAAAATTTTCATTTTTTCGAGATTTAAAGCTTCGGGAACCCAAATAATAACATATTTAGCCCTTAGGAGTCATTTGATTTGCTTTTCGGTCACTTATTTTAGCTTATTTTGAGACGTCGTTTTTCGGGGGCTCGATTTTTGAGATCTTAAAATTTTCATTTTTTCGAGATTTAAATCTCCGGGAACTCAAATAATAACATATTAAGCCCTTAGGAGTCATTTTATTTGTTTTTCGATCACTTATTTTCGCTTATTTAGAGACGTCCTTTTTCAGGAGCTCGATTTTCGAGACCCTAAAAATTTGCTTTTTTTCAAGAGTTAAAGCATTTGGAATTCAAATAATAACTTATTAAGCACTTAAGAGTCATTTTATTTGTTTTTCGGTCAGTTATTTTAGCTTATTTTGAGACGACGTTTTTAGGTGGCTCGAATTTCGAGACCCTAAAAATTTCATTTTTTCGAGATTTAAAGCTTCGGGAACTCAAATAATAACATATTTAGCCCTTAGGAGTCATTTGATTTGCTTTTCGGTCACTTATTTTCGCTTATTTTGAGACGTCCTTTTTCAGGAGCTCGATTTTCGAGACCCTAAAAATTTGCTTTTTTTAAAGACTTAAAGCTTTTGGAATTCACATAATAACTTATTAAGCACTTAAGAGTCATTTTATTTGTTTTTCGGTCACTTATTTTAGCTTATTTTGCGACGACGTTTTTCGTTGGCTCGAATTTCGAGACACCAAAAATTTCATTTTTTCGAGATTTAAAGCTTCGGGAACTCAAATAATATCATATTTAGCCCTTAGGAGTCATTTGATTTGCTTTTCGGTCACTTATTTTAGTTTATTTTTAGACGTAGTTTTTCGGGGGCTTGATTTTCAAGATCTTAAAATTTTCATTTTTTCGAGATTTAAAGCTCCGGAAACTCAAATAATAAAAAATTTAGCCCTTAGGAGTCATTTGATTTGCTTTTCGGTCACTTATTTTTGCTTATTTTGAGACGTCGTTTTTCGGGGGCTTGATTTTCGAGATCTTATAATTTTCATTTTTTCGAGATTTAAAGCTCCGGGAACTCAAATAATAACATATTAAGCACTTAAGAGTCATTTTATTTGTTTTTTGGTCACTTATTTTAGCTTATTTTGAGACGTCGTTTTACGGGGGCTCGATTTTTTAGATCTTAAAATTTTCATTTTTTCGAGATTTAAATCTCCGGGAAATCAAATAATAACATATTAAGCCCTTAGGAGTTATTTTATTTGTTTTTTGGTCACTTATTTTCGCTTATTTTGAGACGTCCTTTCTCAGGAGCTCGATTTTCGAGACCCTAAAAATTTGCTTTTTTTCAAGAGTTAAAGCTTTGGGAATTCAAATAATAACTTATTAAGCACTTAAGAGTCATTTTATTTGTCTTTCGGTCACTTATTATAGCTTATTTTGAGAAGACGTTTTTCGGTGGCTCGAATTTCGAGACCCTAATAATTTCATTTTTTCGAGATTTAAAGTTTCGGGAACTCAAATAGTAACATATTAAGCCCTTAGGAGTCATTTTATTAGTTTTTCGGTCACTTATTTTAGCTTATTTTGAGAAGTCTTTTTTAGTGGCTCGATTTTCGAGACCCTAAAAATTTTAATTTTTTCGAGATTTAAAGCTTTGGGAAGTCATGTAATAACATATTAAGCACTTAAAAGTCATTTGATTTGTTTTTCGCTCAATTATTTTAGCTTATTTTGAGGCGTCGTTTTTCAGGTGCTCGATTTTCGAGACCCTAAAAATTTGTTTTTTTTTTCAAGATTTAAAGCTTTGGGAAGTCAAATAATAACAATAAGCACTTAAGAGTCATTTTATTTGTTTTTCGGTCACTTGTTTCAGCTTATTTTGAGACGTCATTTTTCAGGGGCTCGATTTACGAAGCCCTAAAAGTTTCAATTTTTCGAGATTTAAAGCTTTGGGAATTCAAAGAATAACATATTAAGCACTTAAGAGTCATTTTATTTGTTTTTCGGTCACCTATTTTAGCTTATATTGAGACGTCGTTTTTCGGGGGTTCGATTTTCGAGATCCTATAATTTTCATTTTTTCGAGATTTAAAGATTCGGGAACTCAAATAATAACATATTATGCCCTTAGGAGTTATTTTATTTGTTTTTCGGTCACTTATTTTCGCTTATTTCGAGACGTCCTTTTTCAGGAGCTCGATTTTCGAGACCCTAAAAATTTGCTTTTTTTCAAGAGTTAAAGCTTTGGGAATTCAAATAATAACTTATTAAGCACTTAAGAGTAATTTTATTTGCTTTTCGGTCACTTATTTTAGCTTATTTTGAGACGACCTTGTCGGTTGCTCGAATTTCGAGACCCTAAAGATTTCATTTTTTCGAGATTTAAAGCTTCGGGAACTCAAATAATAACATATTTAGCCCTTACGAGTCATTTGTTTTGCTATTCGGTCACTAATTTTCGCTTATTTTGAGACGTCCTTTTTCAGGAGCTCGATTTTCGAGACCCTAAAAATTTGCTTTTTTTCAAGACTTAAAGCATTGAGAATTCAAGTAATAACTTATTAAGCACTTAAGAGTCATATTATTTGTTTTTCGGTCACTTATTTTAGCTTATTTTGAGACGACGTTTTCGTTGGCTCGAATTTCGAGACCCCAAAAATTTAATTTTTTCGAGATTTAAAGCTTCGGGAAATCAAATAATAACATATTTAGCCCTTAGGAGTCATTTGATTTGCTTTTCGGTCACATATTTTAGATTATTTTGAGACGTCGTTTTTCGGGAGCTTGATTTTCGAGATCTTAAAATTTTCATTTTTTCGAGATTTAAAGCTTCGGGAACTCAAATAATAACATATTTAGCCCTTAGGAGTCATTTGATTTGCTTTTCGGTCACTTATTTTAGCTTATTTTGAGACGTCGTTTTTCGGGGGCTCAATTTTTGAGATCTTAAAATTTTCATTTTTTCGAGATTTAAATCTCCGGGAACTCAAATAATAACATATTAAGCCCTTAGGAGTCATTTTATTTGTTTTTCGGTCACTTATTTTCGCTTATTTTGAGACGTCCTTTTTCAGGAGCTCGATTTTCGAGACCCTAAAAATTTGCTTTTTTTCAAGAGTTAAAGCATTTGGAATTCAAATAATAACTTATTAAGCACTTAAGAGTCATTTTATTTGTTTTTCGGTCAGTTATTTTAGCTTATTTTGAGACGACGTTTTTAGGTGGCTCGAATTTCGAGACCCTAAAAATTTCATTTTTTCGAGATTTAAAGCTTCGGGAACTCAAATAATAACATATTTAGCCCTTAGGAGTCATTTGATTTGCTTTTCGGTCACTTATTTTCGCTTATTTTGAGACGTCCTTTTTCAGGAGCTCGATTTTCGAGACCCTAAAAATTTGCTTTTTTTCAAGAGTTAAAGCTTTGGGAATTCAAATAATAACTTATTAAGCACTTAAGAGTAATTTTATTTGCTTTTCGGTCACTTATTTTAGCTTATTTTGAGACGACGTTGTCGGTTGCTCGAATTTCGAGACCCTAAAGATTTCATTTTTTCGAGATTTAAAGCTTCGGGAACTCAAATAATAACATATTTAGCCCTTACGAGTCATTTGTTTTGCTATTCGGTCACTAATTTTCGCTTATTTTGAGACGTCCTTTTTCAGGAGCTCGATTTTCGAGACCCTAAAAATTTGCTTTTTTTCAAGACTTAAAGCATTGAGAATTCAAGTAATAACTTATTAAGCACTTAAGAGTCATTTTATTTTTTTTTCGGTCACTTATTTTAGCTTATTTTGAGACGACGTTTTCGTTGGCTCGAATTTCGAGACCCCAAAAATTTAATTTTTTCGAGATTTAAAGCTTCGGGAAATCAAATAATAACATATTTAGCCCTTAGGAGTCATTTGATTTGCTTTTCGGTCACATATTTTAGATTATTTTGAGACGTCGTTTTTCGGGAGCTTGATTTTCGAGATCTTAAAATTTTCATTTTTTCGAGATTTAAAGCTTCGGGAACCCAAATAATAACATATTTAGCCCTTAGGAGTCATTTGATTTGCTTTTCGGTCACTTATTTTAGCTTATTTTGAGACGTCGTTTTTCGGGGGCTCGATTTTTGAGATCTTAAAATTTTCATTTTTTCGAGATTTAAATCTCCGGGAACTCAAATAATAACATATTAAGCCCTTAGGAGTCATTTTATTTGTTTTTCGATCACTTATTTTCGCTTATTTAGAGACGTCCTTTTTCAGGAGCTCGATTTTCGAGACCCTAAAAATTTGCTTTTTTTCAAGAGTTAAAGCATTTGGAATTCAAATAATAACTTATTAAGCACTTAAGAGTCATTTTATTTGTTTTTCGGTCAGTTATTTTAGCTTATTTTGAGACGACGTTTTTAGGTGGCTCGAATTTCGAGACCCTAAAAATTTCATTTTTTCGAGATTTAAAGCTTCGGGAACTCAAATAATAACATATTTAGCCCTTAGGAGTCATTTGATTTGCTTTTCGGTCACTTATTTTCGCTTATTTTGAGACGTCCTTTTTCAGGAGCTCGATTTTCGAGACCCTAAAAATTTGCTTTTTTTAAAGACTTAAAGCTTTTGGAATTCACATAATAACTTATTAAGCACTTAAGAGTCATTTTATTTGTTTTTCGGTCACTTATTTTAGCTTATTTTGCGACGACGTTTTTCGTTGGCTCGAATTTCGAGACACCAAAAATTTCATTTTTTCGAGATTTAAAGCTTCGAGAACTCAAATAATATCATATTTAGCCCTTAGGAGTCATTTGATTTGCTTTTCGGTCACTTATTTTAGTTTATTTTTAGACGTAGTTTTTCGGGGGCTTGATTTTCAAGATCTTAAAATTTTCATTTTTTCGAGATTTAAAGCTCCGGAAACTCAAATAATAAAAAATTTAGCCCTTAGGAGTCATTTGATTTGCTTTTCGGTCACTTATTTTTGCTTATTTTGAGACGTCGTTTTTCGGGGGCTTGATTTTCGAGATCTTATAATTTTCATTTTTTCGAGATTTAAAGCTCCGGGAACTCAAATAATAACATATTAAGCACTTAAGAGTCATTTTATTTGTTTTTTGGTCACTTATTTTAGCTTATTTTGAGACGTCGTTTTACGGGGGCTCGATTTTTTAGATCTTAAAATTTTCATTTTTTCGAGATTTAAATCTCCGGGAAATCAAATAATAACATATTAAGCCCTTAGGAGTTATTTTATTTGTTTTTTGGTCACTTATTTTCGCTTATTTTGAGACGTCCTTTCTCAGGAGCTCGATTTTCGAGACCCTAAAAATTTGCTTTTTTTCAAGAGTTAAAGCTTTGGGAATTCAAATAATAACTTATTAAGCACTTAAGAGTCATTTTATTTGTCTTTCGGTCACTTATTATAGCTTATTTTGAGAAGACGTTTTTCGGTGGCTCGAATTTCGAGACCCTAATAATTTCATTTTTTCGAGATTTAAAGTTTCGGGAACTCAAATAGTAACATATTAAGCCCTTAGGAGTCATTTTATTAGTTTTTCGGTCACTTATTTTAGCTTATTTTGAGAAGTCTTTTTTAGTGGCTCGATTTTCGAGACCCTAAAAATTTTAATTTTTTCGAGATTTAAAGCTTTGGGAAGTCATGTAATAACATATTAAGCACTTAAAAGTCATTTGATTTGTTTTTCGCTCAATTATTTTAGCTTATTTTGAGGCGTCGTTTTTCAGGTGCTCGATTTTCGAGACCCTAAAAATTTGTTTTTTTTTTCAAGATTTAAAGCTTTGGGAAGTCAAATAATAACAATAAGCACTTAAGAGTCATTTTATTTGTTTTTCGGTCACTTGTTTCAGCTTATTTTGAGACGTCATTTTTCAGGGGCTCGATTTACGAAGCCCTAAAAATTTCAATTTTTCGAGATTTAAAGCTTTGGGAATTCAAAGAATAACATATTAAGCACTTAAGAGTCATTTTATTTGTTTTTCGGTCACCTATTTTAGCTTATATTGAGACGTCGTTTTTCGGGGGTTCGATTTTCGAGATCCTATAATTTTCATTTTTTCGAGATTTAAAGATTCGGGAACTCAAATAATAACATATTATGCCCTTAGGAGTTATTTTATTTGTTTTTCGGTCACTTATTTTCGCTTATTTCGAGACGTCCTTTTTCAGGAGCTCGATTTTCGAGACCCTAAAAATTTGCTTTTTTTCAAGAGTTAAAGCTTTGGGAATTCAAATAATAACTTATTAAGCACTTAAGAGTAATTTTATTTGCTTTTCGGTCACTTATTTTAGCTTATTTTGAGACGACCTTGTCGGTTGCTCGAATTTCGAGACCCTAAAGATTTCATTTTTTCGAGATTTAAAGCTTCGGGAACTCAAATAATAACATATTTAGCCCTTACGAGTCATTTGTTTTGCTATTCGGTCACTAATTTTCGCTTATTTTGAGACGTCCTTTTTCAGGAGCTCGATTTTCGAGACCCTAAAAATTTGCTTTTTTTCAAGACTTAAAGCATTGAGAATTCAAGTAATAACTTATTAAGCACTTAAGAGTCATATTATTTGTTTTTCGGTCACTTATTTTAGCTTATTTTGAGACGACGTTTTCGTTGGCTCGAATTTCGAGACCCCAAAAATTTAATTTTTTCGAGATTTAAAGCTTCGGGAAATCAAATAATAACATATTTAGCCCTTAGGAGTCATTTGATTTGCTTTTCGGCCACATATTTTAGATTATTTTGAGACGTCGTTTTTCGGGAGCTTGATTTTCGAGATCTTAAAATTTTCATTTTTTCGAGATTTAAAGCTTCGGGAACTCAAATAATAACATATTTAGCCCTTAGGAGTCATTTGATTTGCTTTTCGGTCACTTATTTTAGCTTATTTTGAGACGTCGTTTTTCGGGGGCTCAATTTTTGAGATCTTAAAATTTTCATTTTTTCGAGTTTTAAATCTCCGGGAACTCAAATAATAACATATTAAGCCCTTAGGAGTCATTTTATTTGTTTTTCGGTCACTTATTTTCGCTTATTTTGAGACGTCCTTTTTCAGGAGCTCGATTTTCGAGACCCTAAAAATTTGCTTTTTTTCAAGAGTTAAAGCATTTGGAATTCAAATAATAACTTATTAAGCACTTAAGAGTCATTTTATTTGTTTTTCGGTCAGTTATTTTAGCTTATTTTGAGACGACGTTTTTAGGTGGCTCGAATTTCGAGACCCTAAAAATTTCATTTTTTCGAGATTTAAAGCTTCGGGAACTCAAATAATAACATATTTAGCCCTTAGGAGTCATTTGATTTGCTTTTCGGTCACTTATTTTCGCTTATTTTGAGACGTCCTTTTTCAGGAGCTCGATTTTCGAGACCCTAAAAATTTGCTTTTTTTCAAGAGTTAAAGCTTTGGGAATTCAAATAATAACTTATTAAGCACTTAAGAGTAATTTTATTTGCTTTTCGGTCACTTATTTTAGCTTATTTTGAGACGACGTTGTCGGTTGCTCGAATTTCGAGACCCTAAAGATTTCATTTTTTCGAGATTTAAAGCTTCGGGAACTCAAATAATAACATATTTAGCCCTTACGAGTCATTTGTTTTGCTATTCGGTCACTAATTTTCGCTTATTTTGAGACGTCCTTTTTCAGTAGCTCGATTTTCGAGACCCTAAAAATTTGCTTTTTTTCAAGACTTAAAGCATTGAGAATTCAAGTAATAACTTATTAAGCACTTAAGAGTCATTTTATTTTTTTTTCGGTCACTTATTTTAGCTTATTTTGAGACGACGTTTTCGTTGGCTCGAATTTCGAGACCCCAAAAATTTAATTTTTTCGAGATTTAAAGCTTCGGGAAATCAAATAATAACATATTTAGCCCTTAGGAGTCATTTGATTTGCTTTTCGGTCACATATTTTAGATTATTTTGAGACGTCGTTTTTCGGGAGCTTGATTTTCGAGATCTTAAAATTTTCATTTTTTCGAGATTTAAAGCTTCGGGAACCCAAATAATAACATATTTAGCCCTTAGGAGTCATTTGATTTGCTTTTCGGTCACTTATTTTAGCTTATTTTGAGACGTCGTTTTTCGGGGGCTCGATTTTTGAGATCTTAAAATTTTCATTTTTTCGAGATTTAAATCTCCGGGAACTCAAATAATAACATATTAAGCCCTTAGGAGTCATTTTATTTGTTTTTCGATCACTTATTTTCGCTTATTTAGAGACGTCCTTTTTCAGGAGCTCGATTTTCGAGACCCTAAAAATTTGCTTTTTTTCAAGAGTTAAAGCATTTGGAATTCAAATAATAACTTATTAAGCACTTAAGAGTCATTTTATTTGTTTTTCGGTCAGTTATTTTAGCTTATTTTGAGACGACGTTTTTAGGTGGCTCGAATTTCGAGACCCTAAAAATTTCATTTTTTCGAGATTTAAAGCTTCGGGAACTCAAATAATAACATATTTAGCCCTTAGGAGTCATTTGATTTGCTTTTCGGTCACTTATTTTCGCTTATTTTGAGACGTCCTTTTTCAGGAGCTCGATTTTCGAGACCCTAAAAATTTGCTTTTTTTAAAGACTTAAAGCTTTTGGAATTCACATAATAACTTATTAAGCACTTAAGAGTCATTTTATTTGTTTTTCGGTCACTTATTTTAGCTTATTTTGCGACGACGTTTTTCGTTGGCTCGAATTTCGAGACACCAAAAATTTCATTTTTTCGAGATTTAAAGCTTCGAGAACTCAAATAATATCATATTTAGCCCTTAGGAGTCATTTGATTTGCTTTTCGGTCACTTATTTTAGTTTATTTTTAGACGTAGTTTTTCGGGGGCTTGATTTTCAAGATCTTAAAATTTTCATTTTTTCGAGATTTAAAGCTCCGGAAACTCAAATAATAAAAAATTTAGCCCTTAGGAGTCATTTGATTTGCTTTTCGGTCACTTATTTTTGCTTATTTTGAGACGTCGTTTTTCGGGGGCTTGATTTTCGAGATCTTATAATTTTCATTTTTTCGAGATTTAAAGCTCCGGGAACTCAAATAATAACATATTAAGCACTTAAGAGTCATTTTATTTGTTTTTTGGTCACTTATTTTAGCTTATTTTGAGACGTCGTTTTACGGGGGCTCGATTTTTTAGATCTTAAAATTTTCATTTTTTCGAGATTTAAATCTCCGGGAAATCAAATAATAACATATTAAGCCCTTAGGAGTTATTTTATTTGTTTTTTGGTCACTTATTTTCGCTTATTTTGAGAGGTCCTTTCTCAGGAGCTCGATTTTCGAGACCCTAAAAATTTGCTTTTTTTCAAGAGTTAAAGCTTTGGGAATTCAAATAATAACTTATTAAGCACTTAAGAGTCATTTTATTTGTCTTTCGGTCACTTATTATAGCTTATTTTGAGAAGACGTTTTTCGGTGGCTCGAATTTCGAGACCCTAATAATTTCATTTTTTCGAGATTTAAAGTTTCGGGAACTCAAATAGTAACATATTAAGCCCTTAGGAGTCATTTTATTAGTTTTTCGGTCACTTATTTTAGCTTATTTTGAGAAGTCTTTTTTAGTGGCTCGATTTTCGAGACCCTAAAAATTTTAATTTTTTCGAGATTTAAAGCTTTGGGAAGTCATGTAATAACATATTAAGCACTTAAAAGTCATTTGATTTGTTTTTCGCTCAATTATTTTAGCTTATTTTGAGGCGTCGTTTTTCAGGTGCTCGATTTTCGAGATCCTAAAAATTTGTTTTTTTTTTCAAGATTTAAAGCTTTGGGAAGTCAAATAATAACAATAAGCACTTAAGAGTCATTTTATTTGTTTTTCGGTCACTTGTTTCAGCTTATTTTGAGACGTCATTTTTCAGGGGCTCGATTTACGAAGCCCTAAAAATTTCAATTTTTCGAGATTTAAAGCTTTGGGAATTCAAAGAATAACATATTAAGCACTTAAGAGTCATTTTATTTGTTTTTCGGTCACCTATTTTAGCTTATATTGAGACGTCGTTTTTCGGGGGTTCGATTTTCGAGATCCTATAATTTTCATTTTTTCGAGATTTAAAGATTCGGGAACTCAAATAATAACATATTATGCCCTTAGGAGTCATTTTATTTGTTTTTCGGTCACTTATTTTCGCTTATTTCGAGACGTCCTTTTTCAGGAGCTCGATTTTCGAGACCCTAAAAATTTGCTTTTTTTCAAGAGTTAAAGCTTTGGGAATTCAAATAATAACTTATTAAGCACTTTAGAGTAATTTTATTTGCTTTTCGGTCACTTATTTTAGCTTATTTTGAGACGACCTTGTCGGTTGCTCGAATTTCGAGACCCTAAAGATTTCATTTTTTCGAGATTTAAAGCTTCGGGAACTCAAATAATAACATATTTAGCCCTTACGAGTCATTTGTTTTGCTATTCGGTCACTAATTTTCGCTTATTTTGAGACGTCCTTTTTCAGGAGCTCGATTTTCGAGACCCTAAAAATTTGCTTTTTTTCAAGACTTAAAGCATTGAGAATTCAAGTAATAACTTATTAAGCACTTAAGAGTCATATTATTTGTTTTTCGGTCACTTATTTTAGCTTATTTTGAGACGACGTTTTCGTTGGCTCGAATTTCGAGACCCCAAAAATTTAATTTTTTCGAGATTTAAAGCTTCGGGAAATCAAATAATAACATATTTAGCCCTTAGGAGTCATTTGATTTGCTTTTCGGTCACATATTTTAGATTATTTTGAGACGTCGTTTTTCGGGAGCTTGATTTTCGAGATCTTAAAATTTTCATTTTTTCGAGATTTAAAGCTTCGGGAACTCAAATAATAACATATTTAGCCCTTAGGAGTCATTTGATTTGCTTTTCGGTCACTTATTTTAGCTTATTTTGAGACGTCGTTTTTCGGGGGCTCAATTTTTGAGATCTTAAAATTTTCATTTTTTCGAGATTTAAATCTCCGGGAACTCAAATAATAACATATTAAGCCCTTAGGAGTCATTTTATTTGTTTTTCGGTCACTTATTTTCGCTTATTTTGAGACGTCCTTTTTCAGGAGCTCGATTTTCGAGACCCTAAAAATTTGCTTTTTTTCAAGAGTTAAAGCATTTGGAATTCAAATAATAACTTATTAAGCACTTAAGAGTCATTTTATTTGTTTTTCGGTCAGTTATTTTAGCTTATTTTGAGACGACGTTTTTAGGTGGCTCGAATTTCGAGACCCTAAAAATTTCATTTTTTCGAGATTTAAAGCTTCGGGAACTCAAATAATAACATATTTAGCCCTTAGGAGTCATTTGATTTGCTTTTCGGTCACTTATTTTCGCTTATTTTGAGACGTCCTTTTTCAGGAGCTCGATTTTCGAGACCCTAAAAATTTGCTTTTTTTCAAGAGTTAAAGCTTTGGGAATTCAAATAATAACTTATTAAGCACTTAAGAGTAATTTTATTTGCTTTTCGGTCACTTATTTTAGCTTATTTTGAGACGACGTTGTCGGTTGCTCGAATTTCGAGACCCTAAAGATTTCATTTTTTCGAGATTTAAAGCTTCGGGAACTCAAATAATAACATATTTAGCCCTTACGAGTCATTTGTTTTGCTATTCGGTCACTAATTTTCGCTTATTTTGAGACGTCCTTTTTCAGGAGCTCGATTTTCGAGACCCTAAAAATTTGCTTTTTTTCAAGACTTAAAGCATTGAGAATTCAAGTAATAACTTATTAAGCACTTAAGAGTCATTTTATTTGTTTTTCGGTCACTTATTTTAGCTTATTTTGAGACGACGTTTTCGTTGGCTCGAATTTCGAGACCCCAAAAATTTAATTTTTTCGAGATTTAAAGCTTCGGGAATTCAAATAATAACATATTTAGCCCTTAGGAGTCATTTGATTTGCTTTTCGGTCACATATTTTAGATTATTTTGAGACGTCGTTTTTCGGGAGCTTGATTTTCGAGATCTTAAAATTTTCATTTTTTCGAGATTTAAAGCTTCGGGAACTCAAATAATAACATATTTAGCCCTTAGGAGTCATTTGATTTGCTTTTCGGTCACTTATTTTAGCTTATTTTGAGACGTCGTTTTTCGGGGGCTCAATTTTTGAGATCTTAAAATTTTCATTTTTTCGAGATTTAAATCTCCGGGAACTCAAATAATAACATATTAAGCCCTTAGGAGTCATTTTATTTGTTTTTCGGTCACTTATTTTCGCTTATTTTGAGACGTCCTTTTTCAGGAGCTCGATTTTCGAGACCCTAAAAATTTGCTTTTTTTCAAGAGTTAAAGCATTTGGAATTCAAATAATAACTTATTAAGCACTTAAGAGTCATTTTATTTGTTTTTCGGTCAGTTATTTTAGCTTATTTTGAGACGACGTTTTTAGGTGGCTCGAATTTCGAGACCCTAAAAATTTTATTTTTTCGAGATTTAAAGCTTCGGGAACTCAAATAATAACATATTTAGCCCTTAGGAGTCATTTGATTTGCTTTTCTGTCACTTATTTTCGCTTATTTTGAGACGTCCTTTTTCAGGAGCTCGATTTTCGAGACCCTAAAAATTTGCTTTTTTTCAAGAGTTAAAGCATTTGGAATTCAAATAATAACTTATTAAGCACTTAAGAGTCATTTTATTTGTTTTTCGGTCACTTATTTTAGCTTATTTTGAGACGACGTTTTTTGTTGGCTCGAATTTCGAGACCCCAAAAATTTCATTTTTTCGAGATTTAAAGCTTCGGGAACTCAAATAATATCATATTTAGCCCTTAGGAGTCATTTGATTTGCTTTTCGGTCACTTATTTTAGTTTATTTTTAGACGTAGTTTTTCGGGGGCTTGATTTTCAAGATCTTAAAATTTTCATTTTTTCGAGATTTAAAGCTCCGGAAACTCAAATAATAAAAAATTTAGCCTTTAGGAGTCATTTGATTTGCTTTTCGGTCACTTATTTTTGCTTATTTTGAGACGTCGTTTTTCGGGGGCATGATTTTCGAGATCTTATAATTTTCATTTTTTCGAGATTTAAAGCTCCGGGAACTCAAATAATAACATATTAAGCACTTAAGAGTCATTTTATTTGTTTTTTGGTCACTTATTTTAGCTTATTTTGAGACGTCGTTTTACGGGGGCTCGATTTTTGAGATCTTAAAATTTTCATTTTTTCGAGATTTAAATCTCCGGGAAATCAAATAATAACATATTAAGCCCTTAGGAGTTATTTTATTTGTTTTTTGGTCACTTATTTTCGCTTATTTTGAGACGTCCTTTCTCAGGAGCTCGATTTTCGAGACCCTAAAAATTTGCTTTTTTTCAAGAGTTAAAGCTTTGGGAATTCAAATAATAACTTATTAAGCACTTAAGAGTCATTTTATTTGTCTTTCGGTCACTTATTATAGCTTATTTTGAGAAGACGTTTTTCGGTGGCTCGAATTTCGAGACCCGAATAATTTCATTTTTTCGAGATTTAAAGTTTCGGGAACTCAAATAGTAACATATTAAGCCCTTAGGAGTCATTTTATTAGTTTTTCGGTCACTTATTTTAGCTTATTTTGAGAAGTCTTTTTTAGTGGCTCGATTTTCGAGACCCTAAAAATTTTAATTTTTTCGAGATTTAAAGCTTTGGGAAGTCATGTAATAACATATTAAGCACTTAAAAGTCAATTGATTTGTTTTTCGCTCAATTATTTTAGCTTATTTTGAGGCGTCGTTTTTCAGGTGCTCGATTTTCGAGACCCTAAAAATTTGTTTTTTTTTTTTCAAGATTTAAAGCTTTGGGAAGTCAAATAATAACAATAAGCATTTAAGAGTCATTTTATTTGTTTTTCGGTCACTTGTTTCAGCTTAATTTGAGACGTCATTTTTCAGGGGCTCGATTTTCGAAGCCCTTAAAATTTCAATTTTTCGAGATTTAAAGCTTTGGGAATTCAAAGAATAACATATTAAGCACTTAAGAGTCATTTTATTTTTTTTTCGGTCACCTATTTTAGCTTATATTGAGACGTCGTTTTTCGGGGGTTCGATTTTCGAGATCCTATAATTTTTATTTTTTCGAGATTTAAAGATCCGGGAACTCAAATAATAACATATTAAGCCCTTAGGAGTCATTTTATTTGTTTTTCGGTCACTTATTTTCGCTTATTTTGAGACGTCCTCTTTCAGGAGCTCGATTTTCGAGACCATAAAAATTTCCTTTTTTTCAAGAGTTAAAGCTTTGGGAATTCAAATAATAACTTATTAAGCACTTAAGAGTAATTTTATTTGCTTTTCGGTCACTTATTTCAGCTTATTTTGAGACGACGTTTTTCGGTGGCTCGAATTTCGAGACCCTAAAAATTTCATTTTTTCGAGATTTAAAGCTTCGGGAACTCAAATAATAACATATTTAGCCCTTAGGAGTCATTTGATTTGCTATTCGGTCACTTATTTTCGCTTATTTTGAGACCTCCTTTTTCAGGAGCTCGATTTTCGAGACCCTAAAAATTTGCTTTTTTTCAAGACTTAAAGCATTGAGAATTCAAGTAATAACTTATTAAGTACTTAAGAGTTATTTTATTTGTTTTTCGGTCACTTATTTTAACTTATTTTGAGACGACGTTTTCGTTGGCTCGAATTTCGAGACCCCAAAAATTTCATTTTTTGGAGATTTAAGGCTTCGGGAACTCAAATAATAACATATTTAGCCCTTAGGAGTCATTTGATTTGCTTTTCGGTCACATATTTTAGCTTATTTTGAGACGTCGTTTTTCGGGAGCTTGATTTTCGAGATCTTAAAATTTTCATTTTTTCGAGATTTAAAGCTTCGGGAACTCAAATAATAACATATTTAGCCCTTAGGAGTCATTTGATTTGCTTTTCGGTCACATATTTTAGCTTATTTTGAGACGTCGTTTTTCGGGAGCTTGATTTTCGAGATCTTAAAATTTTCATTTTTTCGAGATTTAAAGCTTCGGGAACTCAAATAATAACATATTTAGCCCTTAGGAGTCATTTGATTTGCTTTTCGGTCACTTATTTTAGCTTATTTTGAGACGTCGTTTTTCGGGGGCTCGATTTTTGAGATCTTAAAATTTTCATTTTTTCGAGATTTAAATCTCCGGGAACTTAAATAATAACATATTAAGCCCTTAGGAGTCATTTTATTTGTTTTTCGGTCACTTATTTTCGCTTATTTTGAGACGTCCTTTTTCAGGAGCTCGATTTTCGAGACCCTAAAAATTTGCTTTTTTTCAAGAGTTAAAGCATTTGGAATTCAAATAATAACTTATTAAGCACTTAAGAGTCATTTTATTTGTTTTTCGGTCAGTTATTTTAGCTTATTTTGAGACGACGTTTTTAGGTGGCTCGAATTTCGAGACTATAAAAATTTCATTTTTTCGAGATTTAAAGCTTTGGGAACTCAAATAATAACATATTTAGCCCTTAGGAGTCATTTGATTTGCTTTTCGGTCACTTATTTTCGCTTATTTTGAGACGTCCTTTTTCAGGAGTTCGATTTTCGAGACCCAAAAAATTTGCTTTTTTTCAAGACTTTAAGCTTTTGGAATTCAAATAATAACTTATTAAGCACTTAAGAGTCATTTTATTTGTTTTTCGGTCACTTATTTTAGCTTATTTTGAGACGACGTTTTTCGTTGGCTTGAATTTCGAGACCCCAAAAATTTCATTTTTTCGAGATTTAAAGCTTCGGGAACTCAAATAATATCATATTTAGCCCTTAGGAGTCATTTGATTTGCTTTTCGGTCACTTATTTTAGTTTATTTTTAGACGTAGTTTTTCGGGGGCTTGATTTTCAAGATCTTAAAATTTTCATTTTTTCGAGATTTAAAGCTCCGGAAACTCAAATAATAAAAAATTTAGCCCTTAGGAGTCATTTGATTTGCTTTTCGGTCACTTATTTTTGCTTATTTTGAGACGTCGTTTTTCGGGGGCATGATTTTCGAGATCTTATAATTTTCATTTTTTCGAGATTTAAAGCTCCGGGAACTCAAATAATAACATATTAAGCACTTAAGAGTCATTTTATTTGTTTTTTGGTCACTTATTTTAGCTTATTTTGAGACGTCGTTTTACGGGGGCTCGATTTTTGAGATCTTAAAATTTTCATTTTTTCGAGATTTAAATCTCCGGGAAATCAAATAATAACATATTAAGCCCTTAGGAGTTATTTTATTTGTTTTTTGGTCACTTATTTTCGCTTATTTTGAGACGTCCTTTCTCAGGAGCTCGATTTTCGAGACCCTAAAAATTTGCTTTTTTTCAAGAGTTAAAGCTTTGGGAATTCAAATAATAACTTATTAAGCACTTAAGAGTCATTTTATTTGTCTTTCGGTCACTTATTATAGCTTATTTTGAGAAGACGTTTTTCGGTGGCTCGAATTTCGAGACCCTAATAATTTCATTTTTTCGAGATTTAAAGTTTCGGGAACTCAAATAGTAACATATTAAGCCCTTAGGAGTCATTTTATTAGTTTTTCGGTCACTTATTTTAGCTTATTTTGAGAAGTCTTTTTTAGTGGCTCGATTTTCGAGACCCTAAAAATTTTAATTTTTTCGAGATTTAAAGCTTTGGGAAGTCATGTAATAACATATTAAGCACTTAAAAGTCATTTGATTTGTTTTTCGCTCAATTATTTTAGCTTATTTTGAGGCGTCGTTTTTAAGGTGCTCGATTTTCGAGACCCTAAAAATTTGTTTTTTTTTTCAAGATTTAAAGCTTTGGGAAGTCAAATAATAACAATAAGCACTTAAGAGTCATTTTATTTGTTTTTCGGTCACTTGTTTCAGCTTAATTTGAGACGTCATTTTTCAGGGGCTCGATTTTCGAAGCCCTTAAAATTTCAATTTTTCGAGATTTAAAGCTTTGGGAATTCAAAGAATAACATATTAAGCACTTAAGAGTCATTTTATTTATTTTTCGGTCACCTATTTTAGCTTATATTGAGACGTCGTTTTTCGGGGGTTCGATTTTCGAGATCCTATAATTTTTATTTTTTCGAGATTTAAAGATCCGGGAACTCAAATAATAACATATTAAGCCCTTAGGAGTCATTTTATTTGTTTTTCGGTCACTTATTTTCGCTTATTTCGAGACGTCCTTTTTCAGGAGCTCGATTTTCGAGACCATAAAAATTTGCTTTTTTTCAAGAGTTAAAGCTTTGGGAATTCAAATAATAACTTATTAAGCACTTAAGAGTAATTTTATTTGCTTTTCGGTCACTTATTTTAGCTTATTTTGAGACGACGTTTTTAGGTGGCTCGAATTTCGAGACCCTAAAAATTTCATTTTTTCGAGATTTAAAGCTTCAGCAACTCAAATAATAACATATTTAGCCCTTAGGAGTCATTTGATTTGCTTTTCGGTCACTTATTTTCGCTTATTTTGAGACGTCCTTTTTCAGGAGCTCGATTTTCGAGACCCCAAAAATTTGCTTTTTTTCAAGATTTAAAGCTTTGGGAATTCAAATAATAACTTATTAAGCACTTAAGAGTCATTTTATTTGTTTTTCGGTCACTTATTTTAGCTTATTTTGAGACAACGTTTTTCGTTGGCTCAAATTTCGAGACCCCAAAAATTTCATTTTTTCGAGATTTAAAGCTTCGGGAACTCAAATAATATCATATTTAGCCCTTAGGAGTCATTTGATTTGCTTTTCGGTCACTTATTTTAGCTTATTTTTAGACGTCGGTTTTCGGGGGCTTGATTTTCGAGATCTTAAAATTTTCATTTTTTCGAGATTTAAAGCTCCGGAAACTTAAATAATAACAAATTTAGCCCTTAGGAGTCACTTGATTTGCTTTTCGGTCACTTATTTTTGCTTATTTTGAGACGTCGTTTTTCGGGGGCTTGATTTTCGAGATCTTATAATTTTCATTTTTTCCAGATTTAAAGCTCCGGGAACTCAAATAATAACATATTAAGCACTTAAGAGTCATTTTATTTGTTTTTTGGTCACTTATTTTAGCTTATTTTGAGACGTCGTTTTACGGGGGCTCGATTTTTGAGATCTTAAAATTTTCATTTTTTCGAGATTTAAATCTCCGGGAAATCAAATAATAACATATTAAGCCCTTAGGAGTTATTTTATTTGTTTTTTGGTCACTTATTTTCGCTTATTTTGAGACGTCCTTTCTCAGGAGCTCGATTTTCGAGACCCTAAAAATTTGCTTTTTTTCAAGAGTTAAAGCTTTGGGAATTCAAATAATAACTTATTAAGCACTTAAGAGTCATTTTATTTGTCTTTCGGTCACTTATTATAGCTTATTTTGAGAAGACGTTTTTCGGTGGCTCGAATTTCGAGACCCGAATAATTTCATTTTTTCGAGATTTAAAGTTTCGGGAACTCAAATAGTAACATATTAAGCCCTTAGGAGTCATTTTATTAGTTTTTCGGTCACTTATTTTAGCTTATTTTGAGAAGTCTTTTTTAGTGGCTCGATTTTCGAGACCCTAAAAATTTTAATTTTTTCGAGATTTAAAGCTTTGGGAAGTCATGTAATAACATATTAAGCACTTAAAAGTCAATTGATTTGTTTTTCGCTCAATTATTTTAGCTTATTTTGAGGCGTCGTTTTTCAGGTGCTCGATTTTCGAGACCTTAAAAATTTGTTTTTTTTTTTTTTCAAGATTTAAAGCTTTGGGAAGTCAAATAATAACAATAAGCATTTAAGAGTCATTTTATTTGTTTTTCGGTCACTTGTTTCAGCTTAATTTGAGACGTCATTTTTCAGGGGCTCGATTTTCGAAGCCCTTAAAATTTCAATTTTTCGAGATTTAAAGCTTTGGGAATTCAAAGAATAACATATTAAGCACTTAAGAGTCATTTTATTTTTTTTTCGGTCACCTATTTTAGCTTATATTGAGACGTCGTTTTTCGGGGGTTCGATTTTCGAGATCCTATAATTTTTATTTTTTCGAGATTTAAAGATCCGGGAACTCAAATAATAACATATTAAGCCCTTAGGAGTCATTTTATTTGTTTTTCGGTCACTTATTTTGAGACGTCCTCTTTCAGGAGCTCGATTTTCGAGACCATAAAAATTTCCTTTTTTTCAAGAGTTAAAGCTTTGGGAATTCAAATAATAACTTATTAAGCACTTAAGAGTAATTTTATTTGCTTTTCGGTCACTTATTTCAGCTTATTTTGAGACGACGTTTTTCGGTGGCTCGAATTTCGAGACCCTAAAAATTTCATTTTTTCGAGATTTAAAGCTTCGGGAACTCAAATAATAACATATTTAGCCCTTAGGAGTCATTTGATTTGCTATTCGGTCACTTATTTTCGCTTATTTTGAGACCTCCTTTTTCAGGAGCTCGATTTTCGAGACCCTAAAAATTTGCTTTTTTTCAAGACTTAAAGCATTGAGAATTCAAGTAATAACTTATTAAGTACTTAAGAGTTATTTTATTTGTTTTTCGGTCACTTATTTTAACTTATTTTGAGACGACGTTTTCGTTGGCTCGAATTTCGAGACCCCAAAAATTTCATTTTTTGGAGATTTAAAGCTTCGGGAACTCAAATAATATCATATTTAGCCCTTAGGAGTCATTTGATTTGCTTTTCGGTCACTTATTTTAGTTTATTTTTAGACGTAGTTTTTCGGGGGCTTGATTTTCAAGATCTTAAAATTTTCATTTTTTCGAGATTTAAAGCTCCGGAAACTCAAATAATAAAAAATTTAGCCTTTAGGAGTCATTTGATTTGCTTTTCGGTCACTTATTTTTGCTTATTTTGAGACGTCGTTTTTCGGGGGCATGATTTTCGAGATCTTATAATTTTCATTTTTTCGAGATTTAAAGCTCCGGGAACTCAAATAATAACATATTAAGCACTTAAGAGTCATTTTATTTGTTTTTTGGTCACTTATTTTAGCCTATTTTGAGACGTCGTTTTTCGGGGGCTCGATTTTTGAGATCTTAAAATTTTCATTTTTTCGAGATTTAAATCTCCGGGAACTTAAATAATAACATATTAAGCCCTTAGGAGTCATTTTATTTGTTTTTCGGTCACTTATTTTCGCTTATTTTGAGACGTCCTTTTTCAGGAGCTCGATTTTCGAGACCCTAAAAATTTGCTTTTTTTCAAGAGTTAAAGCATTTGGAATTCAAATAATAACTTATTAAGCACTTAAGAGTCATTTTATTTGTTTTTCGGTCAGTTATTTTAGCTTATTTTGAGACGACGTTTTTAGGTGGCTCGAATTTCGAGACTATAAAAATTTCATTTTTTCGAGATTTAAAGCTTTGGGAACTCAAATAATAACATATTTAGCCCTTAGGAGTCATTTGATTTGCTTTTCGGTCACTTATTTTCGCTTATTTTGAGACGTCCTTTTTCAGGAGTTCGATTTTCGAGACCCAAAAAATTTGCTTTTTTTCAAGACTTAAAGCTTTTGGAATTCAAATAATAACTTATTAAGCAATTAAGAGTCATTTTATTTGTTTTTCGGTCACTTATTTTAGCTTATTTTGAGACGACGTTTTTCGTTGGCTCGAATTTCGAGACCCCAAAAATTTCATTTTTTCGAGATTTAAAGCTTCGGGAACTCAAATAATATCATATTTAGCCCTTAGGAGTCATTTGATTTGCTTTTCGGTCACTTATTTTAGTTTATTTTTAGACGTAGTTTTTCGGGGGCTTGATTTTCAAGATCTTAAAATTTTCATTTTTTCGAGATTTAAAGCTCCGGAAACTCAAATAATAAAAAATTTAGCCCTTAGGAGTCATTTGATTTGCTTTTCGGTCACTTATTTTTGCTTATTTTGAGACGTCGTTTTTCGGGGGCATGATTTTCGAGATCTTATAATTTTCATTTTTTCGAGATTTAAAGCTCCGGGAACTCAAATAATAACATATTAAGCACTTAAGAGTCATTTTATTTGTTTTTTGGTCACTTATTTTAGCTTATTTTGAGACGTCGTTTTACGGGGGCTCGATTTTTGAGATCTTAAAATTTTCATTTTTTCGAGATTTAAATCTCCGGGAAATCAAATAATAACATATTAAGCCCTTAGGAGTTATTTTATTTGTTTTTTGGTCACTTATTTTCGCTTATTTTGAGACGTCCTTTCTCAGGAGCTCGATTTTCGAGACCCTAAAAATTTGCTTTTTTTCAAGAGTTAAAGCTTTGGGAATTCAAATAATAACTTATTAAGCACTTAAGAGTCATTTTATTTGTCTTTCGGTCACTTATTATAGCTTATTTTGAGAAGACGTTTTTCGGTGGCTCGAATTTCGAGACCCTAATAATTTCATTTTTTCGAGATTTAAAGTTTCGGGAACTCAAATAGTAACATATTAAGCCCTTAGGAGTCATTTTATTAGTTTTTCGGTCACTTATTTTAGCTTATTTTGAGAAGTCTTTTTTAGTGGCTCGATTTTCGAGACCCTAAAGATTTCATTTTTTCGAGATTTAAAGCTTCGGGAACTCAAATAATAACATATTTAGCCCTTACGAGTCATTTGTTTTGCTATTCGGTCACTAATTTTCGCTTATTTTGAGACGTCCTTTTTCAGGAGCTCGATTTTCGAGACCCTAAAAATTTGCTTTTTTTCAAGACTTAAAGCATTGAGAATTCAAGTAATAACTTATTAAGCACTTAAGAGTCATATTATTTGTTTTTCGGTCACTTATTTTAGCTTATTTTGAGACGACGTTTTCGTTGGCTCGAATTTCGAGACCCCAAAAATTTAATTTTTTCGAGATTTAAAGCTTCGGGAAATCAAATAATAACATATTTAGCCCATAGGAGTCATTTGATTTGCTTTTCGGCCACATATTTTAGATTATTTTGAGACGTCGTTTTTCGGGAGCTTGATTTTCGAGATCTTAAAATTTTCATTTTTTCGAGATTTAAAGCTTCGGGAACTCAAATAATAACATATTTAGCCCTTAGGAGTCATTTGATTTGCTTTTCGGTCACTTATTTTAGCTTATTTTGAGACGTCGTTTTTCGGGGGCTCAATTTTTGAGATCTTAAAATTTTCATTTTTTCGAGTTTTAAATCTCCGGGAACTCAAATAATAACATATTAAGCCCTTAGGAGTCATTTTATTTGTTTTTCGGTCACTTATTTTCGCTTATTTTGAGACGTCCTTTTTCAGGAGCTCGATTTTCGAGACCCTAAAAATTTGCTTTTTTTCAAGAGTTAAAGCATTTGGAATTCAAATAATAACTTATTAAGCACTTAAGAGTCATTTTATTTGTTTTTCGGTCAGTTATTTTAGCTTATTTTGAGACGACGTTTTTAGGTGGCTCGAATTTCGAGACCCTAAAAATTTCATTTTTTCGAGATTTAAAGCTTCGGGAACTCAAATAATAACATATTTAGCCCTTAGGAGTCATTTGATTTGCTTTTCGGTCACTTATTTTCGCTTATTTTGAGACGTCCTTTTTCAGGAGCTCGATTTTCGAGACCCTAAAAATTTGCTTTTTTTCAAGAGTTAAAGCTTTGGGAATTCAAATAATAACTTATTAAGCACTTAAGAGTAATTTTATTTGCTTTTCGGTCACTTATTTTAGCTTATTTTGAGACGACGTTGTCGGTTGCTCGAATTTCGAGACCCTAAAGATTTCATTTTTTCGAGATTTAAAGCTTCGGGAACTCAAATAATAACATATTTAGCCCTTACGAGTCATTTGTTTTGCTATTCGGTCACTAATTTTCGCTTATTTTGAGACGTCCTTTTTCAGTAGCTCGATTTTCGAGACCCTAAAAATTTGCTTTTTTTCAAGACTTAAAGCATTGAGAATTCAAGTAATAACTTATTAAGCACTTAAGAGTCATTTTATTTTTTTTTCGGTCACTTATTTTAGCTTATTTTGAGACGACGTTTTCGTTGGCTCGAATTTCGAGACCCCAAAAATTTAATTTTTTCGAGATTTAAAGCTTCGGGAAATCAAATAATAACATATTTAGCCCTTAGGAGTCATTTGATTTGCTTTTCGGTCACATATTTTAGATTATTTTGAGACGTCGTTTTTCGGGAGCTTGATTTTCGAGATCTTAAAATTTTCATTTTTTCGAGATTTAAAGCTTCGGGAACCCAAATAATAACATATTTAGCCCTTAGGAGTCATTTGATTTGCTTTTCGGTCACTTATTTTAGCTTATTTTGAGACGTCGTTTTTCGGGGGCTCGATTTTTGAGATCTTAAAATTTTCATTTTTTCGAGATTTAAATCTCCGGGAACTCAAATAATAACATATTAAGCCCTTAGGAGTCATTTTATTTGTTTTTCGATCACTTATTTTCGCTTATTTAGAGACGTCCTTTTTCAGGAGCTCGATTTTCGAGACCCTAAAAATTTGCTTTTTTTCAAGAGTTAAAGCATTTGGAATTCAAATAATAACTTATTAAGCACTTAAGAGTCATTTTATTTGTTTTTCGGTCAGTTATTTTAGCTTATTTTGAGACGACGTTTTTAGGTGGCTCGAATTTCGAGACCCTAAAAATTTCATTTTTTCGAGATTTAAAGCTTCGGGAACTCAAATAATAACATATTTAGCCCTTAGGAGTCATTTGATTTGCTTTTCGGTCACTTATTTTCGCTTATTTTGAGACGTCCTTTTTCAGGAGCTCGATTTTCGAGACCCTAAAAATTTGCTTTTTTTAAAGACTTAAAGCTTTTGGAATTCACATAATAACTTATTAAGCACTTAAGAGTCATTTTATTTGTTTTTCGGTCACTTATTTTAGCTTATTTTGCGACGACGTTTTTCGTTGGCTCGAATTTCGAGACACCAAAAATTTCATTTTTTCGAGATTTAAAGCTTCGAGAACTCAAATAATATCATATTTAGCCCTTAGGAGTCATTTGATTTGCTTTTCGGTCACTTATTTTAGTTTATTTTTAGACGTAGTTTTTCGGGGGCTTGATTTTCAAGATCTTAAAATTTTCATTTTTTCGAGATTTAAAGCTCCGGAAACTCAAATAATAAAAAATTTAGCCCTTAGGAGTCATTTGATTTGCTTTTCGGTCACTTATTTTTGCTTATTTTGAGACGTCGTTTTTCGGGGGCTTGATTTTCGAGATCTTATAATTTTCATTTTTTCGAGATTTAAAGCTCCGGGAACTCAAATAATAACATATTAAGCACTTAAGAGTCATTTTATTTGTTTTTTGGTCACTTATTTTAGCTTATTTTGAGACGTCGTTTTACGGGGGCTCGATTTTTTAGATCTTAAAATTTTCATTTTTTCGAGATTTAAATCTCCGGGAAATCAAATAATAACATATTAAGCCCTTAGGAGTTATTTTATTTGTTTTTTGGTCACTTATTTTCGCTTATTTTGAGACGTCCTTTCTCAGGAGCTCGATTTTCGAGACCCTAAAAATTTGCTTTTTTTCAAGAGTTAAAGCTTTGGGAATTCAAATAATAACTTATTAAGCACTTAAGAGTCATTTTATTTGTCTTTCGGTCACTTATTATAGCTTATTTTGAGAAGACGTTTTTCGGTGGCTCGAATTTCGAGACCCTAATAATTTCATTTTTTCGAGATTTAAAGTTTCGGGAACTCAAATAGTAACATATTAAGCCCTTAGGAGTCATTTTATTAGTTTTTCGGTCACTTATTTTAGCTTATTTTGAGAAGTCTTTTTTAGTGGCTCGATTTTCGAGACCCTAAAAATTTTAATTTTTTCGAGATTTAAAGCTTTGGGAAGTCATGTAATAACATATTAAGCACTTAAAAGTCATTTGATTTGTTTTTCGCTCAATTATTTTAGCTTATTTTGAGGCGTCGTTTTTCAGGTGCTCGATTTTCGAGATCCTAAAAATTTGTTTTTTTTTTCAAGATTTAAAGCTTTGGGAAGTCAAATAATAACAATAAGCACTTAAGAGTCATTTTATTTGTTTTTCGGTCACTTGTTTCAGCTTATTTTGAGACGTCATTTTTCAGGGGCTCGATTTACGAAGCCCTAAAAATTTCAATTTTTCGAGATTTAAAGCTTTGGGAATTCAAAGAATAACATATTAAGCACTTAAGAGTCATTTTATTTGTTTTTCGGTCACCTATTTTAGCTTATATTGAGACGTCGTTTTTCGGGGGTTCGATTTTCGAGATCCTATAATTTTCATTTTTTCGAGATTTAAAGATTCGGGAACTCAAATAATAACATATTATGCCCTTAGGAGTCATTTTATTTGTTTTTCGGTCACTTATTTTCGCTTATTTCGAGACGTCCTTTTTCAGGAGCTCGATTTTCGAGACCCTAAAAATTTGCTTTTTTTCAAGAGTTAAAGCTTTGGGAATTCAAATAATAACTTATTAAGCACTTTAGAGTAATTTTATTTGCTTTTCGGTCACTTATTTTAGCTTATTTTGAGACGACCTTGTCGGTTGCTCGAATTTCGAGACCCTAAAGATTTCATTTTTTCGAGATTTAAAGCTTCGGGAACTCAAATAATAACATATTTAGCCCTTACGAGTCATTTGTTTTGCTATTCGGTCACTAATTTTCGCTTATTTTGAGACGTCCTTTTTCAGGAGCTCGATTTTCGAGACCCTAAAAATTTGCTTTTTTTCAAGACTTAAAGCATTGAGAATTCAAGTAATAACTTATTAAGCACTTAAGAGTCATATTATTTGTTTTTCGGTCACTTATTTTAGCTTATTTTGAGACGACGTTTTCGTTGGCTCGAATTTCGAGACCCCAAAAATTTAATTTTTTCGAGATTTAAAGCTTCGGGAAATCAAATAATAACATATTTAGCCCTTAGGAGTCATTTGATTTGCTTTTCGGTCACATATTTTAGATTATTTTGAGACGTCGTTTTTCGGGAGCTTGATTTTCGAGATCTTAAAATTTTCATTTTTTCGAGATTTAAAGCTTCGGGAACTCAAATAATAACATATTTAGCCCTTAGGAGTCATTTGATTTGCTTTTCGGTCACTTATTTTAGCTTATTTTGAGACGTCATTTTTCGGGGGCTCAATTTTTGAGATCTTAAAATTTTCATTTTTTCGAGATTTAAATCTCCGGGAACTCAAATAATAACATATTAAGCCCTTAGGAGTCATTTTATTTGTTTTTCGGTCACTTATTTTCGCTTATTTTGAGACGTCCTTTTTCAGGAGCTCGATTTTCGAGACCCTAAAAATTTGCTTTTTTTCAAGAGTTAAAGCATTTGGAATTCAAATAATAACTTATTAAGCACTTAAGAGTCATTTTATTTGTTTTTCGGTCAGTTATTTTAGCTTATTTTGAGACGACGTTTTTAGGTGGCTCGAATTTCGAGACCCTAAAAATTTCATTTTTTCGAGATTTAAAGCTTCGGGAACTCAAATAATAACATATTTAGCCCTTAGGAGTCATTTGATTTGCTTTTCGGTCACTTATTTTCGCTTATTTTGAGACGTCCTTTTTCAGGAGCTCGATTTTCGAGACCCTAAAAATTTGCTTTTTTTCAAGAGTTAAAGCTTTGGGAATTCAAATAATAACTTATTAAGCACTTAAGAGTAATTTTATTTGCTTTTCGGTCACTTATTTTAGCTTATTTTGAGACGACGTTGTCGGTTGCTCGAATTTCGAGACCCTAAAGATTTCATTTTTTCGAGATTTAAAGCTTCGGGAACTCAAATAATAACATATTTAGCCCTTACGAGTCATTTGTTTTGCTATTCGGTCACTAATTTTCGCTTATTTTGAGACGTCCTTTTTCAGGAGCTCGATTTTCGAGACCCTAAAAATTTGCTTTTTTTCAAGACTTAAAGCATTGAGAATTCAAGTAATAACTTATTAAGCACTTAAGAGTCATTTTATTTGTTTTTCGGTCACTTATTTTAGCTTATTTTGAGACGACGTTTTCGTTGGCTCGAATTTCGAGACCCCAAAAATTTAATTTTTTCGAGATTTAAAGCTTCGGGAATTCAAATAATAACATATTTAGCCCTTAGGAGTCATTTGATTTGCTTTTCGGTCACATATTTTAGATTATTTTGAGACGTCGTTTTTCGGGAGCTTGATTTTCGAGATCTTAAAATTTTCATTTTTTCGAGATTTAAAGCTTCGGGAACTCAAATAATAACATATTTAGCCCTTAGGAGTCATTTGATTTGCTTTTCGGTCACTTATTTTAGCTTATTTTGAGACGTCGTTTTTCGGGGGCTCAATTTTTGAGATCTTAAAATTTTCATTTTTTCGAGATTTAAATCTCCGGGAACTCAAATAATAACATATTAAGCCCTTAGGAGTCATTTTATTTGTTTTTCGGTCACTTATTTTCGCTTATTTTGAGACGTCCTTTTTCAGGAGCTCGATTTTCGAGACCCTAAAAATTTGCTTTTTTTCAAGAGTTAAAGCATTTGGAATTCAAATAATAACTTATTAAGCACTTAAGAGTCATTTTATTTGTTTTTCGGTCAGTTATTTTAGCTTATTTTGAGACGACGTTTTTAGGTGGCTCGAATTTCGAGACCCTAAAAATTTTATTTTTTCGAGATTTAAAGCTTCGGGAACTCAAATAATAACATATTTAGCCCTTAGGAGTCATTTGATTTGCTTTTCTGTCACTTATTTTCGCTTATTTTGAGACGTCCTTTTTCAGGAGCTCGATTTTCGAGACCCTAAAAATTTGCTTTTTTTCAAGAGTTAAAGCATTTGGAATTCAAATAATAACTTATTAAGCACTTAAGAGTCATTTTATTTGTTTTTCGGTCACTTATTTTAGCTTATTTTGAGACGACGTTTTTTGTTGGCTCGAATTTCGAGACCCCAAAAATTTCATTTTTTCGAGATTTAAAGCTTCGGGAACTCAAATAATATCATATTTAGCCCTTAGGAGTCATTTGATTTGCTTTTCGGTCACTTATTTTAGTTTATTTTTAGACGTAGTTTTTCGGGGGCTTGATTTTCAAGATCTTAAAATTTTCATTTTTTCGAGATTTAAAGCTCCGGAAACTCAAATAATAAAAAATTTAGCCTTTAGGAGTCATTTGATTTGCTTTTCGGTCACTTATTTTTGCTTATTTTGAGACGTCGTTTTTCGGGGGCATGATTTTCGAGATCTTATAATTTTCATTTTTTCGAGATTTAAAGCTCCGGGAACTCAAATAATAACATATTAAGCACTTAAGAGTCATTTTATTTGTTTTTTGGTCACTTATTTTAGCTTATTTTGAGACGTCGTTTTACGGGGGCTCGATTTTTGAGATCTTAAAATTTTCATTTTTTCGAGATTTAAATCTCCGGGAAATCAAATAATAACATATTAAGCCCTTAGGAGTTATTTTATTTGTTTTTTGGTCACTTATTTTCGCTTATTTTGAGACGTCCTTTCTCAGGAGCTCGATTTTCGAGACCCTAAAAATTTGCTTTTTTTCAAGAGTTAAAGCTTTGGGAATTCAAATAATAACTTATTAAGCACTTAAGAGTCATTTTATTTGTCTTTCGGTCACTTATTATAGCTTATTTTGAGAAGACGTTTTTCGGTGGCTCGAATTTCGAGACCCGAATAATTTCATTTTTTCGAGATTTAAAGTTTCGGGAACTCAAATAGTAACATATTAAGCCCTTAGGAGTCATTTTATTAGTTTTTCGGTCACTTATTTTAGCTTATTTTGAGAAGTCTTTTTTAGTGGCTCGATTTTCGAGACCCTAAAAATTTTAATTTTTTCGAGATTTAAAGCTTTGGGAAGTCATGTAATAACATATTAAGCACTTAAAAGTCAATTGATTTGTTTTTCGCTCAATTATTTTAGCTTATTTTGAGGCGTCGTTTTTCAGGTGCTCGATTTTCGAGACCCTAAAAATTTGTTTTTTTTTTTTCAAGATTTAAAGCTTTGGGAAGTCAAATAATAACAATAAGCATTTAAGAGTCATTTTATTTGTTTTTCGGTCACTTGTTTCAGCTTAATTTGAGACGTCATTTTTCAGGGGCTCGATTTTCGAAGCCCTTAAAATTTCAATTTTTCGAGATTTAAAGCTTTGGGAATTCAAAGAATAACATATTAAGCACTTAAGAGTCATTTTATTTTTTTTTCGGTCACCTATTTTAGCTTATATTGAGACGTCGTTTTTCGGGGGTTCGATTTTCGAGATCCTATAATTTTTATTTTTTCGAGATTTAAAGATCCGGGAACTCAAATAATAACATATTAAGCCCTTAGGAGTCATTTTATTTGTTTTTCGGTCACTTATTTTCGCTTATTTTGAGACGTCCTCTTTCAGGAGCTCGATTTTCGAGACCATAAAAATTTCCTTTTTTTCAAGAGTTAAAGCTTTGGGAATTCAAATAATAACTTATTAAGCACTTAAGAGTAATTTTATTTGCTTTTCGGTCACTTATTTCAGCTTATTTTGAGACGACGTTTTTCGGTGGCTCGAATTTCGAGACCCTAAAAATTTCATTTTTTCGAGATTTAAAGCTTCGGGAACTCAAATAATAACATATTTAGCCCTTAGGAGTCATTTGATTTGCTATTCGGTCACTTATTTTCGCTTATTTTGAGACCTCCTTTTTCAGGAGCTCGATTTTCGAGACCCTAAAAATTTGCTTTTTTTCAAGACTTAAAGCATTGAGAATTCAAGTAATAACTTATTAAGTACTTAAGAGTTATTTTATTTGTTTTTCGGTCACTTATTTTAACTTATTTTGAGACGACGTTTTCGTTGGCTCGAATTTCGAGACCCCAAAAATTTCATTTTTTGGAGATTTAAGGCTTCGGGAACTCAAATAATAACATATTTAGCCCTTAGGAGTCATTTGATTTGCTTTTCGGTCACATATTTTAGCTTATTTTGAGACGTCGTTTTTCGGGAGCTTGATTTTCGAGATCTTAAAATTTTCATTTTTTCGAGATTTAAAGCTTCGGGAACTCAAATAATAACATATTTAGCCCTTAGGAGTCATTTGATTTGCTTTTCGGTCACATATTTTAGCTTATTTTGAGACGTCGTTTTTCGGGAGCTTGATTTTCGAGATCTTAAAATTTTCATTTTTTCGAGATTTAAAGCTTCGGGAACTCAAATAATAACATATTTAGCCCTTAGGAGTCATTTGATTTGCTTTTCGGTCACTTATTTTAGCTTATTTTGAGACGTCGTTTTTCGGGGGCTCGATTTTTGAGATCTTAAAATTTTCATTTTTTCGAGATTTAAATCTCCGGGAACTTAAATAATAACATATTAAGCCCTTAGGAGTCATTTTATTTGTTTTTCGGTCACTTATTTTCGCTTATTTTGAGACGTCCTTTTTCAGGAGCTCGATTTTCGATACCCTAAAAATTTGCTTTTTTTCAAGAGTTAAAGCATTTGGAATTCAAATAATAACTTATTAAGCACTTAAGAGTCATTTTATTTGTTTTTCGGTCAGTTATTTTAGCTTATTTTGAGACGACGTTTTTAGGTGGCTCGAATTTCGAGACTATAAAAATTTCATTTTTTCGAGATTTAAAGCTTTGGGAACTCAAATAATAACATATTTAGCCCTTAGGAGTCATTTGATTTGCTTTTCGGTCACTTATTTTCGCTTATTTTGAGACGTCCTTTTTCAGGAGTTCGATTTTCGAGACCCAAAAAATTTGCTTTTTTTCAAGACTTTAAGCTTTTGGAATTCAAATAATAACTTATTAAGCACTTAAGAGTCATTTTATTTGTTTTTCGGTCACTTATTTTAGCTTATTTTGAGACGACGTTTTTCGTTGGCTTGAATTTCGAGACCCCAAAAATTTCATTTTTTCGAGATTTAAAGCTTCGGGAACTCAAATAATATCATATTTAGCCCTTAGGAGTCATTTGATTTGCTTTTCGGTCACTTATTTTAGTTTATTTTTAGACGTAGTTTTTCGGGGGCTTGATTTTCAAGATCTTAAAATTTTCATTTTTTCGAGATTTAAAGCTCCGGAAACTCAAATAATAAAAAATTTAGCCCTTAGGAGTCATTTGATTTGCTTTTCGGTCACTTATTTTTGCTTATTTTGAGACGTCGTTTTTCGGGGGCATGATTTTCGAGATCTTATAATTTTCATTTTTTCGAGATTTAAAGCTCCGGGAACTCAAATAATAACATATTAAGCACTTAAGAGTCATTTTATTTGTTTTTTGGTCACTTATTTTAGCTTATTTTGAGACGTCGTTTTACGGGGGCTCGATTTTTGAGATCTTAAAATTTTCATTTTTTCGAGATTTAAATCTCCGGGAAATCAAATAATAACATATTAAGCCCTTAGGAGTTATTTTATTTGTTTTTTGGTCACTTATTTTCGCTTATTTTGAGACGTCCTTTCTCAGGAGCTCGATTTTCGAGACCCTAAAAATTTGCTTTTTTTCAAGAGTTAAAGCTTTGGGAATTCAAATAATAACTTATTAAGCACTTAAGAGTCATTTTATTTGTCTTTCGGTCACTTATTATAGCTTATTTTGAGAAGACGTTTTTCGGTGGCTCGAATTTCGAGACCCTAATAATTTCATTTTTTCGAGATTTAAAGTTTCGGGAACTCAAATAGTAACATATTAAGCCCTTAGGAGTCATTTTATTAGTTTTTCGGTCACTTATTTTAGCTTATTTTGAGAAGTCTTTTTTAGTGGCTCGATTTTCGAGACCCTAAAAATTTTAATTTTTTCGAGATTTAAAGCTTTGGGAAGTCATGTAATAACATATTAAGCACTTAAAAGTCATTTGATTTGTTTTTCGCTCAATTATTTTAGCTTATTTTGAGGCGTCGTTTTTAAGGTGCTCGATTTTCGAGACCCTAAAAATTTGTTTTTTTTTTCAAGATTTAAAGCTTTGGGAAGTCAAATAATAACAATAAGCACTTAAGAGTCATTTTATTTGTTTTTCGGTCACTTGTTTCAGCTTAATTTGAGACGTCATTTTTCAGGGGCTCGATTTTCGAAGCCCTTAAAATTTCAATTTTTCGAGATTTAAAGCTTTGGGAATTCAAAGAATAACATATTAAGCACTTAAGAGTCATTTTATTTATTTTTCGGTCACCTATTTTAGCTTATATTGAGACGTCGTTTTTCGGGGGTTCGATTTTCGAGATCCTATAATTTTTATTTTTTCGAGATTTAAAGATCCGGGAACTCAAATAATAACATATTAAGCCCTTAGGAGTCATTTTATTTGTTTTTCGGTCACTTATTTTCGCTTATTTCGAGACGTCCTTTTTCAGGAGCTCGATTTTCGAGACCATAAAAATTTGCTTTTTTTCAAGAGTTAAAGCTTTGGGAATTCAAATAATAACTTATTAAGCACTTAAGAGTAATTTTATTTGCTTTTCGGTCACTTATTTTAGCTTATTTTGAGACGACGTTTTTAGGTGGCTCGAATTTCGAGACCCTAAAAATTTCATTTTTTCGAGATTTAAAGCTTCAGCAACTCAAATAATAACATATTTAGCCCTTAGGAGTCATTTGATTTGCTTTTCGGTCACTTATTTTCGCTTATTTTGAGACGTCCTTTTTCAGGAGCTCGATTTTCGAGACCCCAAAAATTTGCTTTTTTTCAAGATTTAAAGCTTTGGGAATTCAAATAATAACTTATTAAGCACTTAAGAGTCATTTTATTTGTTTTTCGGTCACTTATTTTAGCTTATTTTGAGACAACGTTTTTCGTTGGCTCAAATTTCGAGACCCCAAAAATTTCATTTTTTCGAGATTTAAAGCTTCGGGAACTCAAATAATATCATATTTAGCCCTTAGGAGTCATTTGATTTGCTTTTCGGTCACTTATTTTAGCTTATTTTTAGACGTCGGTTTTCGGGGGCTTGATTTTCGAGATCTTAAAATTTTCATTTTTTCGAGATTTAAAGCTCCGGAAACTTAAATAATAACAAATTTAGCCCTTAGGAGTCACTTGATTTGCTTTTCGGTCACTTATTTTTGCTTATTTTGAGACGTCGTTTTTCGGGGGCTTGATTTTCGAGATCTTATAATTTTCATTTTTTCCAGATTTAAAGCTCCGGGAACTCAAATAATAACATATTAAGCACTTAAGAGTCATTTTATTTGTTTTTTGGTCACTTATTTTAGCTTATTTTGAGACGTCGTTTTACGGGGGCTCGATTTTTGAGATCTTAAAATTTTCATTTTTTCGAGATTTAAATCTCCGGGAAATCAAATAATAACATATTAAGCCCTTAGGAGTTATTTTATTTGTTTTTTGGTCACTTATTTTCGCTTATTTTGAGACGTCCTTTCTCAGGAGCTCGATTTTCGAGACCCTAAAAATTTGCTTTTTTTCAAGAGTTAAAGCTTTGGGAATTCAAATAATAACTTATTAAGCACTTAAGAGTCATTTTATTTGTCTTTCGGTCACTTATTATAGCTTATTTTGAGAAGACGTTTTTCGGTGGCTCGAATTTCGAGACCCGAATAATTTCATTTTTTCGAGATTTAAAGTTTCGGGAACTCAAATAGTAACATATTAAGCCCTTAGGAGTCATTTTATTAGTTTTTCGGTCACTTATTTTAGCTTATTTTGAGAAGTCTTTTTTAGTGGCTCGATTTTCGAGACCCTAAAAATTTTAATTTTTTCGAGATTTAAAGCTTTGGGAAGTCATGTAATAACATATTAAGCACTTAAAAGTCAATTGATTTGTTTTTCGCTCAATTATTTTAGCTTATTTTGAGGCGTCGTTTTTCAGGTGCTCGATTTTCGAGACCTTAAAAATTTGTTTTTTTTTTTTTCAAGATTTAAAGCTTTGGGAAGTCAAATAATAACAATAAGCATTTAAGAGTCATTTTATTTGTTTTTCGGTCACTTGTTTCAGCTTAATTTGAGACGTCATTTTTCAGGGGCTCGATTTTCGAAGCCCTTAAAATTTCAATTTTTCGAGATTTAAAGCTTTGGGAATTCAAAGAATAACATATTAAGCACTTAAGAGTCATTTTATTTTTTTTTCGGTCACCTATTTTAGCTTATATTGAGACGTCGTTTTTCGGGGGTTCGATTTTCGAGATCCTATAATTTTTATTTTTTCGAGATTTAAAGATCCGGGAACTCAAATAATAACATATTAAGCCCTTAGGAGTCATTTTATTTGTTTTTCGGTCACTTATTTTGAGACGTCCTCTTTCAGGAGCTCGATTTTCGAGACCATAAAAATTTCCTTTTTTTCAAGAGTTAAAGCTTTGGGAATTCAAATAATAACTTATTAAGCACTTAAGAGTAATTTTATTTGCTTTTCGGTCACTTATTTCAGCTTATTTTGAGACGACGTTTTTCGGTGGCTCGAATTTCGAGACCCTAAAAATTTCATTTTTTCGAGATTTAAAGCTTCGGGAACTCAAATAATAACATATTTAGCCCTTAGGAGTCATTTGATTTGCTATTCGGTCACTTATTTTCGCTTATTTTGAGACCTCCTTTTTCAGGAGCTCGATTTTCGAGACCCTAAAAATTTGCTTTTTTTCAAGACTTAAAGCATTGAGAATTCAAGTAATAACTTATTAAGTACTTAAGAGTTATTTTATTTGTTTTTCGGTCACTTATTTTAACTTATTTTGAGACGACGTTTTCGTTGGCTCGAATTTCGAGACCCCAAAAATTTCATTTTTTGGAGATTTAAAGCTTCGGGAACTCAAATAATATCATATTTAGCCCTTAGGAGTCATTTGATTTGCTTTTCGGTCACTTATTTTAGTTTATTTTTAGACGTAGTTTTTCGGGGGCTTGATTTTCAAGATCTTAAAATTTTCATTTTTTCGAGATTTAAAGCTCCGGAAACTCAAATAATAAAAAATTTAGCCTTTAGGAGTCATTTGATTTGCTTTTCGGTCACTTATTTTTGCTTATTTTGAGACGTCGTTTTTCGGGGGCATGATTTTCGAGATCTTATAATTTTCATTTTTTCGAGATTTAAAGCTCCGGGAACTCAAATAATAACATATTAAGCACTTAAGAGTCATTTTATTTGTTTTTTGGTCACTTATTTTAGCTTATTTTGAGACGTCGTTTTTCGGGGGCTCGATTTTTGAGATCTTAAAATTTTCATTTTTTCGAGATTTAAATCTCCGGGAACTTAAATAATAACATATTAAGCCCTTAGGAGTCATTTTATTTGTTTTTCGGTCACTTATTTTCGCTTATTTTGAGACGTCCTTTTTCAGGAGCTCGATTTTCGAGACCCTAAAAATTTGCTTTTTTTCAAGAGTTAAAGCATTTGGAATTCAAATAATAACTTATTAAGCACTTAAGAGTCATTTTATTTGTTTTTCGGTCAGTTATTTTAGCTTATTTTGAGACGACGTTTTTAGGTGGCTCGAATTTCGAGACTATAAAAATTTCATTTTTTCGAGATTTAAAGCTTTGGGAACTCAAATAATAACATATTTAGCCCTTAGGAGTCATTTGATTTGCTTTTCGGTCACTTATTTTCGCTTATTTTGAGACGTCCTTTTTCAGGAGTTCGATTTTCGAGACCCAAAAAATTTGCTTTTTTTCAAGACTTAAAGCTTTTGGAATTCAAATAATAACTTATTAAGCAATTAAGAGTCATTTTATTTGTTTTTCGGTCACTTATTTTAGCTTATTTTGAGACGACGTTTTTCGTTGGCTCGAATTTCGAGACCCCAAAAATTTCATTTTTTCGAGATTTAAAGCTTCGGGAACTCAAATAATATCATATTTAGCCCTTAGGAGTCATTTGATTTGCTTTTCGGTCACTTATTTTAGTTTATTTTTAGACGTAGTTTTTCGGGGGCTTGATTTTCAAGATCTTAAAATTTTCATTTTTTCGAGATTTAAAGCTCCGGAAACTCAAATAATAAAAAATTTAGCCCTTAGGAGTCATTTGATTTGCTTTTCGGTCACTTATTTTTGCTTATTTTGAGACGTCGTTTTTCGGGGGCATGATTTTCGAGATCTTATAATTTTCATTTTTTCGAGATTTAAAGCTCCGGGAACTCAAATAATAACATATTAAGCACTTAAGAGTCATTTTATTTGTTTTTTGGTCACTTATTTTAGCTTATTTTGAGACGTCGTTTTACGGGGGCTCGATTTTTGAGATCTTAAAATTTTCATTTTTTCGAGATTTAAATCTCCGGGAAATCAAATAATAACATATTAAGCCCTTAGGAGTTATTTTATTTGTTTTTTGGTCACTTATTTTCGCTTATTTTGAGACGTCCTTTCTCAGGAGCTCGATTTTCGAGACCCTAAAAATTTGCTTTTTTTCAAGAGTTAAAGCTTTGGGAATTCAAATAATAACTTATTAAGCACTTAAGAGTCATTTTATTTGTCTTTCGGTCACTTATTATAGCTTATTTTGAGAAGACGTTTTTCGGTGGCTCGAATTTCGAGACCCTAATAATTTCATTTTTTCGAGATTTAAAGTTTCGGGAACTCAAATAGTAACATATTAAGCCCTTAGGAGTCATTTTATTAGTTTTTCGGTCACTTATTTTAGCTTATTTTGAGAAGTCTTTTTTAGTGGCTCGATTTTCGAGACCCTAAAAATTTTAATTTTTTCGAGATTTAATGCTTTGGGAAGTCATGTAATAACATATTAAGCACTTAAAAGTCATTTGATTTGTTTTTCGCTCAATTATTTTAGCTTATTTTGAGGCGTCGTTTTTAAGGTGCTCGATTTTCGAGACCCTAAAAATTTGTTTTTTTTTTCAAGATTTAAAGCTTTGGGAAGTCAAATAATAACAATAAGCACTTAAGAGTCATTTTATTTGTTTTTCGGTCACTTGTTTCAGCTTAATTTGAGACGTCATTTTTCAGGGGCTCGATTTTCGAAGCCCTTAAAATTTCAATTTTTCGAGATTTAAAGCTTTGGGAATTCAAAGAATAACATATTAAGCACTTAAGAGTCATTTTATTTATTTTTCGGTCACCTATTTTAGCTTATATTGAGACGTCGTTTTTCGGGGGTTCGATTTTCGAGATCCTATAATTTTTATTTTTTCGAGATTTAAAGATCCGGGAACTCAAATAATAACATATTAAGCCCTTAGGAGTCATTTTATTTGTTTTTCGGTCACTTATTTTCGCTTATTTCGAGACGTCCTTTTTCAGGAGCTCGATTTTCGAGACCATAAAAATTTGCTTTTTTTCAAGAGTTAAAGCTTTGGGAATTCAAATAATAACTTATTAAGCACTTAAGAGTAATTTTATTTGCTTTTCGGTCACTTATTTTAGCTTATTTTGAGACGACGTTTTTAGGTGGCTCGAATTTCGAGACCCTAAAAATTTCATTTTTTCGAGATTTAAAGCTTCAGCAACTCAAATAATAACATATTTAGCCCTTAGGAGTCATTTGATTTGCTTTTCGGTCACTTATTTTCGCTTATTTTGAGACGTCCTTTTTCAGGAGCTCGATTTTCGAGACCCTAAAAATTTGCTTTTTTTCAAGATTTAAAGCTTTGGGAATTCAAATAATAACTTATTAAGCACTTAAGAGTCATTTTATTTGTTTTTCGGTCACTTATTTTAGCTTATTTTGAGACAACGTTTTTCGTTGGCTCAAATTTCGAGACCCCAAAAATTTCATTTTTTCGAGATTTAAAGCTTCGGGAACTCAAATAATATCATATTTAGCCCTTAGGAGTCATTTGATTTGCTTTTCGGTCACTTATTTTAGCTTATTTTTAGACGTCGGTTTTCGGGGGCTTGATTTTCGAGATCTTAAAATTTTCATTTTTTCGAGATTTAAAGCTCCGGAAACTTAAATAATAACAAATTTAGCCCTTAGGAGTCACTTGATTTGCTTTTCGGTCACTTATTTTTGCTTATTTTGAGACGTCGTTTTTCGGGGGCTTGATTTTCGAGATCTTATAATTTTCATTTTTTCCAGATTTAAAGCTCCGGGAACTCAAATAATAACATATTAAGCACTTAAGAGTCATTTTATTTGTTTTTTGGTCACTTATTTTAGCTTATTTTGAGACGCCTTTTTACAGGGGCTCGATTTTTGAGATCTTAAAATTTTCATTTATTCGAGATTTAAATCTCCGGGAAATCAAATAATAACATATTAAGCCCTTAGGAGTTATTTTATTTGTTTTTTGGTCACTTATTTTCGCTTATTTTGAGACGTCCTTTTTCAGGAGCTCTATTTTCGAGACCCTAAAAATTTGCTTTTTTTCAAGACTTAAAGCTTTGGGAATTCAAATAATAACTTATTAAGCACTTAAGAGTCATTTTATTTGTTTTTCGGTCACTTATTTTAGCTTATTTTGAGACGACGTTTTTCGTTGGCTCGAATTTCGAGACCCCAAAAATTTCATTTTTTCGAGATTTAAAGCTTCGGGAACTCAAATAATAACATATTTAGCACTTAGGAGTCATTTGATTTGCTTTTCGGTCACTTATTTTAGCTTATTTTGAGACGTCGTTTTTCGGGGGCTTGATTTTTGAGATCTTAAAATTTTCATTTTTTCGATATTTAAAGCTCCGGGAACTCAAATAATAACATATTAAGCACTTAAGAGTTATTTTATTTGTTTTTCGGTCACTTATTTTAGCTTATTTTGAGACGTCGTTACTCGGGGGCTTGATTTTCGAGATCTTAAAATTTTCATTTTTTCGAGATTTAAAGCTCCGGGAACTCAAATAATAAAATATTAAGCACTTAAGAGTCATTTTATTTGTTTTTCGGTCACTTATTTTAGCTTATTTTGAGACGTCGTTTTTCGGGGGCTCGAATTGTGAGATCTTTAAATTTTCATTTTTTCGAGATTTAAATCTCCGGGAACTCAAATAATAACATATTAAGCCCTTAGCAGTCATTTTATTTGTTTTTCGGTCACTTATTTTAGCTTATTTTAGCTTATTTTGAGACGTCGTTTTTCGGGGGCTCGAATTGTGAGATCTTTAAATTTTCATTTTTTCGAGATTTAAATCTCCGGGAACTCAAATAATAACATATTAAGCCCTTAGCAGTCATTTTATTTGATTTTCGAGACCCTAAAAATTTGCTTTTTTTCAAGAGTTTAAAGCTTTGGGAATTCAAATAATAACTTATTAAGCACTTAAGAGTCATTTTATTTGTTTTTCAGTCACTTATTTTAGCTTATTTTGAGACGACATTTTTGGGTACCTCGAATTTCGAGACCCTAAAAATTTCATTTTTTCGAGATTTAAAGCTTCGGGAACTCAAATAATAACATATTTAGCCCTTAGGAGTCATTTGATTTGCTTTTCGGTCACTTATTTTCGCTTATTTTGAGACGTCCTTTTTCAGGAGCTCGATTTTCGAGACCCTAAAAATTTGCTTTTTTTCAAGACTTAAAGCTTTGGGAATTCAAATAATAACTTATTAAGCACTTAAAAGTCATTTTATTTGTTTTTGGTCACTTATTTTAGCTTATTTTGAGACGACGTTTTTCGTTGGCTCGAATTTCGAGACCCATAAAATTTCATTTTTTCGAGATTTAAAGCATCGGGAACTCAAATAATAACATATTTAGCACTTAGGAGTCATTTGATTTGCTTTTCGGTCACTTATTTTAGCTTATTTTAAGACGTCGTTTTTCGGGGCTTGATTTTCGAGATCTTAAAATTTTCATTTTTTCGAGATTTAAAGCTTCGGGAACTCAAATAATATCATATTTAGCCCTTAGGAGTAATTTGATTTGCTTTTCGGTCACTTATTTTAGCTTATTTTTAGACGTCGTTTTTCGGGGGCTTGATTTTCGAGATCTTAAAATTTTCATTTTTTCGAGATTTAAAGCTCCGGAAACTCAAATAATAACAAATTTAGCCCTTAAGAGTCATTTGATTTGCTTTTCGGTCACTTATTTTTGCTTATTTTGAGACGTCGTTTTTCGGGGGCTTGATTTTCGAGATCTTATAATTTTCATTTTTTCGAGATTTAAAGCTCCGGGAACTCAAATAATAACATATTAAGCACTTAAGGGTCATTTTATTTGTTTTTTGGTCACTTATTTTAGCTTATTTTGAGACGTCGTTTTACGGGGGCTCGATTTTTGAGATCTTAAAATTTTCATTTTTTCGAGATTTTAATCTCCGGGAAATCAAATAATAACATATTAAGCCCTTAGGAATTATTTTATTTGTTTTTTGGTCACTTATTTTCGCTTATTTTGAGACGTCCTTTTTCAGAAGCTCGATTTTCGAGACCCTAAAAATTTGCTTTTTTTCAAGAGTTAAAGCTTTGGGAATTCAAATAATAACTTATTAAGCACTTAAGAGTCATTTTATTTGTCTTTCGGTCACTTATTATAGCTTATTTTGAGAAGACGTTTTTCGGTGGCTCGAATTTCGAGACCCGAATAATTTCATTTTTTCGAGATTTAAAGTTTCGGGAACTCAAATAGTAACATATTAAGCTCTTAGGAGTTATTTTATTAGTTTTTCGGTCACTTATTTTAGCTTATTTTGAGAAGTCTTTCTTAGTGGCTCGATTTTCGAGACCCTAAAAATTTTAATTTTTTCGAGATTTAAAGCTTTGGGAAGTCATGTAATAACATATTAAGCACTTAAAAGTCAATTGATTTGTTTTTCGCTCAATTATTTTAGCTTATTTTGAGGCGTCGTTTTTCAGGTGCTCGATTTTCGAGACCCTAAAAATTTGTTTTTTTTTTCAATATTTAAAGCTTTGGGAAGTCAAATAATAACAATAAGCACTTAAGAGTCATTTTATTTGTTTTTCGGTCACTTGTTTCAGCTTAATTTGAGACGTCATTTTTCAGGGGCTCGATTTTCGAAGCCCTTAAAATTTCAATTTTTCGAGATTTAAAGCTTTGGGAATTCAAAGAATAACATATTAAGCACTTAAGAGTCATTTTATTTGTTTTTCGGTCACCTATTTTAGCTTATATTGAGACGTCGTTTTTCGGGGGTTCGATTTTCGAGATCCTATAATTTTTATTTTTTCGAGATTTAAAGATCCGGGAACTCAAATAATAACATATTAAGCCCTTAGGAGTCATTTTATTTGTTTTTCGGTCACTTATTTTCGCTTATTTTGAGACGTCCTCTTTCAGGAGCTCGATTTTCGAGACCATAAAAATTTCCTTTTTTTAAGAGTTAAAGCTTTGGGAATTCAAATAATAACTTATTAAGCACTTAAGAGTAATTTTATTTGCTTTTCGGTCACTTATTTTAGCTTATTTTGAGACGACGTTTTTCGGTGGCTCGAATTTCGAGACCCTAAAAATTTCATTTTTTCGAGATTTAAAGCTTCGGGAACTCAAATAATAACATATTTAGCCCTTAGGAGTCATTTGATTTGCTATTCGGTCACTTATTTTCGCTTATTTTGAGACGTCCTTTTTCAGGAGCTCGATTTTCGAGACCCTAAAAATTTGCTTTTTTTCAAGACTTAAAGCATTGAGAATTCAAGTAATAACTTATTAAGTACTTAAGAGTTATTTTATTTGTTTTTCGGTCACTTATTTTAACTTATTTTGAGACGACGTTTTCGTTGGCTCGAATTTCGAGACCCCAAAAATTTCATTTTTTGGAGATTTAAAGCTTCGGGAACTCAAATAATAACATATTTAGCCCTTAGGAGTCATTTGATTTGCTTTTCGGTCACATATTTTAGCTTATTTTGAGACGTCGTTTTTCGGGAGCTTGATTTTCGAGATCTTAAAATTTTCATTTTTTCGAGATTTAAAGCTTCGGGAACTCAAATAATAACATATTTAGCCCTTAGGAGTCATTTGATTTGCTTTTCGGTCACATATTTTAGCTTATTTTGAGACGTCGTTTTTCGGGAGCTTGATTTTCGAGATCTTAAAATTTTCATTTTTTCGAGATTTAAAGCTTCGGGAACTCAAATAATAACATATTTAGCCCTTAGGAGTCATTTGATTTGCTTTTCGGTCACTTATTTTAGCTTATTTTGAGACGTCGTTTTTCGGGGGCTCGATTTTTGAGATCTTAAAATTTTCATTTTTTCGAGATTTAAATCTCCGGGAACTTAAATAATAACATATTAAGCCCTTAGGAGTCATTTTATTTGTTTTTCGGTCACTTATTTTCGCTTATTTTGAGACGTCCTTTTTCAGGAGCTCGATTTTCGAGACCCTAAAAATTTGCTTTTTTTCAAGAGTTAAAGCATTTGGAATTCAAATAATAACTTATTAAGCACTTAAGAGTCATTTTATTTGTTTTTCGGTCAGTTATTTTAGCTTATTTTGAGACGACGTTTTTAGGTGGCTCGAATTTCGAGACTCTAAAAATTTCATTTTTTCGAGATTTAAAGCTTTGGGAACTCAAATAATAACATATTTAGCCCTTAGGAGTCATTTGATTTGCTTTTCGGTCACTTATTTTCGCTTATTTTGAGACGTCCTTTTTCAGGAGCTCGATTTTCGAGACCCAAAAAATTTGCTTTTTTTCAAGACTTAAAGCTTTTGGAATTCAAATAATAACTTATTAAGCACTTAAGAGTCATTTTATTTGTTTTTCGGTCACTTATATTAGCTTATTTTGAGACGACGTTTTTCGTTGGCTCGAATTTCGAGACCCCAAAAATTTCATTTTTTCGAGATTTAAAGTTTCGGGAACTCAAATAGTAACATATTAAGCCCTTAGGAGTCATTTTATTAGTTTTTCGGTCACTTATTTTAGCTTATTTTGAGAAGTCTTTTTTAGTGGCTCGATTTTCGAGACCCTAAAAATTTTAATTTTTTCGAGATTTAAAGCTTTGGGAAGTCATGTAATAACATATTAAGCACTTAAAAGTCATTTGATTTGTTTTTCGCTCAATTATTTTAGCTTATTTTGAGGCGTCGTTTTTAAGGTGCTCGATTTTCGAGACCCTAAAAATTTGTTTTTTTTTCAAGATTTAAAGCTTTGGGAAGTCAAATAATAACAATAAGCACTTAAGAGTCATTTTATTTGTTTTTCGGTCACTTGTTTCAGCTTAATTTGAGACGTCATTTTTCAGGGGCTCGATTTTCGAAGCCCTTAAAATTTCAATTTTTCGAGATTTAAAGCTTTGGGAATTCAAAGAATAACATATTAAGCACTTAAGAGTCATTTTATTTATTTTTCGGTCACCTATTTTAGCTTATATTGAGACGTCGTTTTTCGGGGGTTCGATTTTCGAGATCCTATAATTTTTATTTTTTCGAGATTTAAAGATCCGGGAACTCAAATAATAACATATTAAGCCCTTAGGAGTCATTTTATTTGTTTTTCGGTCACTTATTTTCGCTTATTTCGAGACGTCCTCTTTCAGGAGCTCGATTTTCGAGACCATAAAAATTTCCTTTTTTTAAGAGTTAAAGCTTTGGGAATTCAAATAATAACTTATTAAGCACTTAAGAGTAATTTTATTTGCTTTTCGGTCACTTATTTTAGCTTATTTTGAGACGACGTTTTTCGGTGGCTCGAATTTCGAGACCCTAAAAATTTCATTTTTTCGAGATTTAAAGCTTCGGGAACTCAAATAATAACATATTTAGCCCTTAGGAGTCATTTGATTTGCTATTCGGTCACTTATTTTCGCTTATTTTGAGACGTCCTTTTTCAGGAGCTCGATTTTCGAGACCCTAAAAATTTGCTTTTTTTCAAGACTTAAAGCATTGAGAATTCAAGTAATAACTTATTAAGTACTTAAGAGTTATTTTATTTGTTTTTCGGTCACTTATTTTAACTTATTTTGAGACGACGTTTTCGTTGGCTCGAATTTCGAGACCCCAAAAATTTCATTTTTTGGAGATTTAAAGCTTCGGGAACTCAAATAATAACATATTTAGCCCTTAGGAGTCATTTGATTTGCTTTTCGGTCACATATTTTAGCTTATTTTGAGACGTCGTTTTTCGGGAGCTTGATTTTCGAGATCTTAAAATTTTCATTTTTTCGAGATTTAAAGCTTCGGGAACTCAAATAATAACATATTTAGCCCTTAGGAGTCATTTGATTTGCTTTTCGGTCACATATTTTAGCTTATTTTGAGACGTCGTTTTTCGGGAGCTTGATTTTCGAGATCTTAAAATTTTCATTTTTTCGAGATTTAAAGCTTCGGGAACTCAAATAATAACATATTTAGCCCTTAGGAGTCATTTGATTTGCTTTTCGGTCACTTATTTTAGCTTATTTTGAGACGTCGTTTTTCGGGGGCTCGATTTTTGAGATCTTAAAATTTTCATTTTTTCGAGATTTAAATCTCCGGGAACTTAAATAATAACATATTAAGCCCTTAGGAGTCATTTTATTTGTTTTTCGGTCACTTATTTTCGCTTATTTTGAGACGTCCTTTTTCAGGAGCTCGATTTTCGAGACCCTAAAAATTTGCTTTTTTTCAAGAGTTAAAGCATTTGGAATTCAAATAATAACTTATTAAGCACTTAAGAGTCATTTTATTTGTTTTTCGGTCAGTTATTTTAGCTTATTTTGAGACGACGTTTTTAGGTGGCTCGAATTTCGAGACTCTAAAAATTTCATTTTTTCGAGATTTAAAGCTTTGGGAACTCAAATAATAACATATTTAGCCCTTAGGAGTCATTTGATTTGCTTTTCGGTCACTTATTTTCGCTTATTTTGAGACGTCCTTTTTCAGGAGCTCGATTTTCGAGACCCAAAAAATTTGCTTTTTTTCAAGACTTAAAGCTTTTGGAATTCAAATAATAACTTATTAAGCACTTAAGAGTCATTTTATTTGTTTTTCGGTCACTTATATTAGCTTATTTTGAGACGACGTTTTTCGTTGGCTCGAATTTCGAGACCCCAAAAATTTCATTTTTTCGAGATTTAAAGTTTCGGGAACTCAAATAGTAACATATTAAGCCCTTAGGAGTCATTTTATTAGTTTTTCGGTCACTTATTTTAGCTTATTTTGAGAAGTCTTTTTTAGTGGCTCGATTTTCGAGACCCTAAAAATTTTAATTTTTTCGAGATTTAAAGCTTTGGGAAGTCATGTAATAACATATTAAGCACTTAAAAGTCATTTGATTTGTTTTTCGCTCAATTATTTTAGCTTATTTTGAGGCGTCGTTTTTAAGGTGCTCGATTTTCGAGACCCTAAAAATTTGTTTTTTTTTCAAGATTTAAAGCTTTGGGAAGTCAAATAATAACAATAAGCACTTAAGAGTCATTTTATTTGTTTTTCGGTCACTTGTTTCAGCTTAATTTGAGACGTCATTTTTCAGGGGCTCGATTTTCGAAGCCCTTAAAATTTCAATTTTTCGAGATTTAAAGCTTTGGGAATTCAAAGAATAACATATTAAGCACTTAAGAGTCATTTTATTTATTTTTCGGTCACCTATTTTAGCTTATATTGAGACGTCGTTTTTCGGGGGTTCGATTTTCGAGATCCTATAATTTTTATTTTTTCGAGATTTAAAGATCCGGGAACTCAAATAATAACATATTAAGCCCTTAGGAGTCATTTTATTTGTTTTTCGGTCACTTATTTTTGCTTATTTCGAGACGTCCTTTTTCAGGAGCTCGATTTTCGAGACCATAAAAATTTGCTTTTTTTCAAGAGTTAAAGCTTTGGGAATTCAAATAATAACTTATTAAGCACTTAAGAGTAATTTTATTTGCTTTTCGGTCACTTATTTTAGCTTATTTTGAGACGACGTTTTTAGGTGGCTCGAATTTCGAGACCCTAAAAATTTCATTTTTTCGAGATTTAAAGCTTCAGCAACTCAAATAATAACATATTTAGCCCTTAGGAGTCATTTGATTTGCTTTTCGGTCACTTATTTTCGATTATTTTGAGACGTTCTTTTTCAGGAGCTCGATTTTCGAGACCCTAAAAATTTGCTTTTTTTCAAGATTTAAAGCTTTGGGAATTCAAATAATAACTTATTAAGCACTTAAGAGTCATTTTATTTGTTTTTCGGTCACTGATTTTAGCTTATTTTGAGACAACGTTTTTCGTTGGCTCAAATTTCGAGACCCCAAAAATTTCATTTTTTCGAGATTTAAAGCTTCGGGAACTCAAATAATATCATATTTAGCCCTTAGGAGTCATTTGATTTGCTTTTCGGTCACTTATTTTAGTTTATTTTTAGACGTCGGTTTTCGGGGGCTTGATTTTCGAGATCTTAAAATTTTTATTTTTTCGAGATTTAAAGCTCCGGAAACTTAAATAATAACAAATTTAGCCCTTAGGAGTCACTTGATTTGCTTTTCGGTCACTTATTTTTGCTTATTTTGAGACGTCGTTTTTCGGGGGCTTGATTTTCGAGATCTTATAATTTTCATTTTTTCCAGATTTAAAGCTCCGGGAACTCAAATAATAACATATTAAGCACTTAAGAGTCATTTTATTTGTTTTTTGGTCACTTATTTTAGCTTATTTTGAGACGCCGTTTTACAGGGGCTCGATTTTTGAGATCTTAAAATTTTCATTTTTTCGAGATTTAAATCTCCGGGAAATCAAATAATAACATATTAAGCCCTTAGGAGTTATTTTATTTGTTTTTTGGTCACTTATTTTCGCTTATTTTGAGACGTCCTTTTTCAGGAGCTCTATTTTCGAGACCCTAAAAATTTGCTTTTTTTCAAGACTTAAAGCTTTGGGAATTCAAATAATAACTTATTAAGCACTTAAGAGTCATTTTATTTGTTTTTCGGTCACTTATTTTAGCTTATTTTGAGACGACGTTTTTCGTTGGCTCGAATTTCGAGACCCCAAAAATTTCATTTTTTCGAGATTTAAAGCTTCGGGAACTCAAATAATAACATATTTAGCACTTAGGAGTCATTTGATTTGCTTTTCGGTCACTTATTTTAGCTTATTTTGAGACGTCGTTTTTCGGGGGCTTGATTTTTGAGATCTTAAAATTTTCATTTTTTCGATATTTAAAGCTCCGGGAACTCAAATAATAACATATTAAGCACTTAAGAGTTATTTTATTTGTTTTTCGGTCACTTATTTTAGCTTATTTTGAGACGTCGTTACTCGGGGGCTTGATTTTCGAGATCTTAAAATTTTCATTTTTTCGAGATTTAAAGCTCCGGGAACTCAAATAATAAAATATTAAGCACTTAAGAGTCATTTTATTTGTTTTTCGGTCACTTATTTTAGCTTATTTTGAGACGTCGTTTTTCGGGGGCTCGAATTGTGAGATCTTTAAATTTTCATTTTTTCGAGATTTAAATCTCCGGGAACTCAAATAATAACATATTAAGCCCTTAGCAGTCATTTTATTTGTTTTTCGGTCACTTATTTTAGCTTATTTTAGCTTATTTTGAGACGTCGTTTTTCGGGGGCTCGAATTGTGAGATCTTTAAATTTTCATTTTTTCGAGATTTAAATCTCCGGGAACTCAAATAATAACATATTAAGCCCTTAGCAGTCATTTTATTTGATTTTCGAGACCCTAAAAATTTGCTTTTTTTCAAGAGTTTAAAGCTTTGGGAATTCAAATAATAACTTATTAAGCACTTAAGAGTCATTTTATTTGTTTTTCAGTCACTTATTTTAGCTTATTTTGAGACGACATTTTTGGGTACCTCGAATTTCGAGGCCCTAAAAATTTCATTTTTTCGAGATTTAAAGCTTCGGGAACTCAAATAATAACATATTTAGCCCTTAGGAGTCATTTGATTTGCTTTTCGGTCACTTATTTTCGCTTATTTTGAGACGTCCTTTTTCAGGAGCTCGATTTTCGAGACCCTAAAAATTTGCTTTTTTTCAAGACTTAAAGCTTTGGGAATTCAAATAATAACTTATTAAGCACTTAAAAGTCATTTTATTTGTTTTTGGTCACTTATTTTAGCTTATTTTGAGACGACGTTTTTCGTTGGCTCGAATTTCGAGACCCATAAAATTTCATTTTTTCGAGATTTAAAGCATCGGGAACTCAAATAATAACATATTTAGCACTTAGGAGTCATTTGATTTGCTTTTCGGTCACTTATTTTAGCTTATTTTAAGACGTCGTTTTTCGGGGGCTTGATTTTCGAGATCTTAAAATTTTCATTTTTTCGAGATTTAAAGCTTCGGGAACTCAAATAATATCATATTTAGCCCTTAGGAGTAATTTGATTTGCTTTTCGGTCACTTATTTTAGCTTATTTTTAGACGTCGTTTTTCGGGGGCTTGATTTTCGAGATCTTAAAATTTTCATTTTTTCGAGATTTAAAGCTCCGGAAACTCAAATAATAACAAATTTAGCCCTTAAGAGTCATTTGATTTGCTTTTCGGTCACTTATTTTTGCTTATTTTGAGACGTCGTTTTTCGGGGGCTTGATTTTCGAGATCTTATAATTTTCATTTTTTCGAGATTTAAAGCTCCGGGAACTCAAATAATAACATATTAAGCACTTAAGGGTCATTTTATTTGTTTTTTGGTCACTTATTTTAGCTTATTTTGAGACGTCGTTTTACGGGGGCTCGATTTTTGAGATCTTAAAATTTTCATTTTTTCGAGATTTTAATCTCCGGGAAATCAAATAATAACATATTAAGCCCTTAGGAATTATTTTATTTGTTTTTTGGTCACTTATTTTCGCTTATTTTGAGACGTCCTTTTTCAGAAGCTCGATTTTCGAGACCCTAAAAATTTGCTTTTTTTCAAGAGTTAAAGCTTTGGGAATTCAAATAATAACTTATTAAGCACTTAAGAGTCATTTTATTTGTCTTTCGGTCACTTATTATAGCTTATTTTGAGAAGACGTTTTTCGGTGGCTCGAATTTCGAGACCCGAATAATTTCATTTTTTCGAGATTTAAAGTTTCGGGAACTCAAATAGTAACATATTAAGCCCTTAGGAGTCATTTTATTAGTTTTTCGGTCACTTATTTTAGCTTATTTTGAGAAGTCTTTCTTAGTGGCTCGATTTTCGAGACCCTAAAAATTTTAATTTTTTCGAGATTTAAAGCTTTGGGAAGTCATGTAATAACATATTAAGCACTTAAAAGTCAATTGATTTGTTTTTCGCTCAATTATTTTAGCTTATTTTGAGGCGTCGTTTTTCAGGTGCTCGATTTTCGAGACCCTAAAAATTTGTTTTTTTTTTTCAATATTTAAAGCTTTGGGAAGTCAAATAATAACAATAAGCACTTAAGAGTCATTTTATTTGTTTTTCGGTCACTTGTTTCAGCTTAATTTGAGACGTCATTTTTCAGGGGCTCGATTTTCGAAGCCCTTAAAATTTCAATTTTTCGAGATTTAAAGCTTTGGGAATTCAAAGAATAACATATTAAGCACTTAAGAGTCATTTTATTTATTTTTCGGTCACCTATTTTAGCTTATATTGAGACGTCGTTTTTCGGGGGTTCAATTTTCGAGATCCTATAATTTTTATTTTTTCGAGATTTAAAGATCCGGGAACTCAAATAATAACATATTAAGCCCTTAGGAGTCATTTTATTTGTTTTTCGGTCACTTATTTTCGCTTATTTTGAGACGTCCTCTTTCAGGAGCTCGATTTTCGAGACCATAAAAATTTCCTTTTTTTAAGAGTTAAAGCTTTGGGAATTCAAATAATAACTTATTAAGCACTTAAGAGTAATTTTATTTGCTTTTCGGTCACTTATTTTAGCTTATTTTGAGACGACGTTTTTCGGTGGCTCGAATTTCGAGACCCTAAAAATTTCATTTTTTCGAGATTTAAAGCTTCGGGAACTCAAATAATAACATATTTAGCCCTTACGAGTCATTTGATTTGCTATTCGGTCACTTATTTTCGCTTATTTTGAGACGTCCTTTTTCAGGAGCTCGATTTTCGAGACCCTAAAAATTTGCTTTTTTTCAAGACTTAAAGCATTGAGAATTCAAGTAATAACTTATTAAGTACTTAGGAGTTATTTTAGTTGTTTTTCGGTCACTTATTTTAACTTATTTTGAGACGACGTTTTCGTTGGCTCGAATTTCGAGACCCCAAAAATTTCATTTTTTGGAGATTTAAAGCTTCGGGAACTCAAATAATAACATATTTAGCCCTTAGGAGTCATTTGATTTGCTTTTCGGTCACATATTTTAGCTTATTTTGAGACGTCGTTTTTCGGGAGCTTCATTTTCGAGATCTTAAAATTTTCATTTTTTCGAGATTTAAAGCTTCGGGAACTCAAATAATAACATATTTAGCCCTTAGGAGTCATTTGATTTGCTTTTCGGTCACATATTTTAGCTTATTTTGAGACGTCGTTTTTCGGGAGCTTCATTTTCGAGATCTTAAAATTTTCATTTTTTCGAGATTTAAAGCTTCGGGAACTCAAATAATAACATATTTAGCCCTTAGGAGTCATTTGATTTGCTTTTCGGTCACTTATTTTCGCTTATTTTGAGACGTCCTTTTTCAGGAGCTCGATTTTCGAGACCCTAAAAATTTGCTTTTTTTCAAGACTTAAAGCTTTGGGAATTCAAATAATAACTTATTAAGCACTTAAAAGTCATTTTATTTGTTTTTGGTCACTTATTTTAGCTTATTTTGAGACGACGTTTTTCGTTGGCTCGAATTTCGAGACCCATAAAATTTCATTTTTTCGAGATTTAAAGCATCGGGAACTCAAATAATAACATATTTAGCACTTAGGAGTCATTTGATTTGCTTTTCGGTCACTTATTTTAGCTTATTTTAAGACGTCGTTTTTCGGGGGCTTGATTTTCGAGATCTTAAAATTTTCATTTTTTCGAGATTTAAAGCTTCGGGAACTCAAATAATATCATATTTAGCCCTTAGGAGTAATTTGATTTGCTTTTCGGTCACTTATTTTAGCTTATTTTTAGACGTCGTTTTTCGGGGGCTTGATTTTCGAGATCTTAAAATTTTCATTTTTTCGAGATTTAAAGCTCCGGAAACTCAAATAATAACAAATTTAGCCCTTAAGAGTCATTTGATTTGCTTTTCGGTCACTTATTTTTGCTTATTTTGAGACGTCGTTTTTCGGGGGCTTGATTTTCGAGATCTTATAATTTTCATTTTTTCGAGATTTAAAGCTCCGGGAACTCAAATAATAACATATTAAGCACTTAAGGGTCATTTTATTTGTTTTTTGGTCACTTATTTTAGCTTATTTTGAGACGTCGTTTTACGGGGGCTCGATTTTTGAGATCTTAAAATTTTCATTTTTTCGAGATTTTAATCTCCGGGAAATCAAATAAAAACATATTAAGCCCTTAGGAATTATTTTATTTGTTTTTTGGTCACTTATTTTCGCTTATTTTGAGACGTCCTTTTTCAGAAGCTCGATTTTCGAGACCCTAAAAATTTGCTTTTTTTCAAGAGTTAAAGCTTTGGGAATTCAAATAATAACTTATTAAGCACTTAAGAGTCATTTTATTTGTCTTTCGGTCACTTATTATAGCTTATTTTGAGAAGACGTTTTTCGGTGGCTCGAATTTCGAGACCCGAATAATTTCATTTTTTCGAGATTTAAAGTTTCGGGAACTCAAATAGTAACATATTAAGCCCTTAGGAGTCATTTTATTAGTTTTTCGGTCACTTATTTTAGCTTATTTTGAGAAGTCTTTCTTAGTGGCTCGATTTTCGAGACCCTAAAAATTTTAATTTTTTCGAGATTTAAAGCTTTGGGAAGTCATGTAATAACATATTAAGCACTTAAAAGTCAATTGATTTGTTTTTCGCTCAATTATTTTAGCTTATTTTGAGGCGTCGTTTTTCAGGTGCTCGATTTTCGAGACCCTAAAAATTTGTTTTTTTTTTTCAATATTTAAAGCTTTGGGAAGTCAAATAATAACAATAAGCACTTAAGAGTCATTTTATTTGTTTTTCGGTCACTTGTTTCAGCTTAATTTGAGACGTCATTTTTCAGGGGCTCGATTTTCGAAGCCCTTAAAATTTCAATTTTTCGAGATTTAAAGCTTTGGGAATTCAAAGAATAACATATTAAGCACTTAAGAGTCATTTTATTTGTTTTTCGGTCACCTATTTTAGCTTATATTGAGACGTCGTTTTTCGGGGGTTCGATTTTCGAGATCCTATAATTTTTATTTTTTCGAGATTTAAAGATCCGGGAACTCAAATAATAACATATTAAGCCCTTAGGAGTCATTTTATTTGTTTTTCGGTCACTTATTTTCGCTTATTTTGAGACGTCCTCTTTCAGGAGCTCGATTTTCGAGACCATAAAAATTTCCTTTTTTTAAGAGTTAAAGCTTTGGGAATTCAAATAATAACTTATTAAGCACTTAAGAGTAATTTTATTTGCTTTTCGGTCACTTATTTTAGCTTATTTTGAGACGACGTTTTTCGGTGGCTCGAATTTCGAGACCCTAAAAATTTCATTTTTTCGAGATTTTTAGCTTCGGGAACTCAAATAATAACATATTTAGCCCTTAGGAGTCATTTGATTTGCTATTCGGTCACTTATTTTCGCTTATTTTGAGACGTCCTTTTTCAGGAGCTCGATTTTCGAGACCCTAAAAATTTGCTTTTTTTCAAGACTTAAAGCATTGAGAATTCAAGTAATAACTTATTAAGTACTTAAGAGTTATTTTATTTGTTTTTCGGTCACTTATTTTAACTTATTTTGAGACGACGTTTTCGTTGGCTCGAATTTCGAGACCCCAAAAATTTCATTTTTTGGAGATTTAAAGCTTCGGGAACTCAAATAATAACATATTTAGCCCTTAGGAGTCATTTGATTTGCTTTTCGGTCACATATTTTAGCTTATTTTGAGACGTCGTTTTTCGGGAGCTTGATTTTCGAGATCTTAAAATTTTCATTTTTTCTAGATTTAAAGCTTCGGGAACTCAAATAATAACATATTTAGCCCTTAGGAGTCATTTGATTTGCTTTTCGGTCACATATTTTAGCTTATTTTGAGACGTCGTTTTTCGGGAGCTTCATTTTCGAGATCTTAAAATTTTCATTTTTTCGAGATTTAAAGCTTCGGGAACTCAAATAATAACATATTTAGCCCTTAGGAGTCATTTGATTTGCTTTTCGGTCACTTATTTTAGCTTATTTTGAGACGTCGTTTTTCGGGGGCTCGATTTTTGAGATCTTAAAATTTTCATTTTTTCGAGATTTAAATCTCCGGGAACTTAAATAATAACATATTAAGCCCTTAGGAGTCATTTTATTTGTTTTTCGGTCACTTATTTTCGCTTATTTTGAGACGTCCTTTTTCAGGAGCTCGATTTTCGAGACCCTAAAAATTTGCTTTTTTTCAAGAGTTAAAGCATTTGGAATTCAAATAATAACTTATTAAGCACTTAAGAGTCATTTTATTTGTTTTTCGGTCAGTTATTTTAGCTTATTTTGAGACGACGTTTTTAGGTGGCTCGAATTTCGAGACTCTAAAAATTTCATTTTTTCGAGATTTAAAGCTTTGGGAACTCAAATAATAACATATTTAGCCCTTAGGAGTCATTTGATTTGCTTTTCGGTCACTTATTTTCGCTTATTTTGAGACGTCCTTTTTCAGGAGCTCGATTTTCGAGACCCAAAAAATTTGTTTTTTTTCAAGACTTAAAGCTTTTGGAATTCAAATAATAACTTATTAAGCACTTAAGAGTCATTTTATTTGTTTTTCGGTCACTTATTTTAGCTTATTTTGAGACGACGTTTTTCGTTGGCTCGAATTTCGAGACCCCAAAAATTTCATTTTTTCGAGATTTAAAGCTTCGGGAACTCAAATAATATCATATTTAGCCCTTAGGAGTCATTTGATTTGCTTTTCGGTCACTTATTTTAGTTTATTTTTAGACGTAGTTTTTCGGGGGCTTGATTTTCAAGATCTTAAAATTTTCATTTTTTCGAGATTTAAAGCTCCGGAAACTCAAATAATAAAAAATTTAGCCCTTAGGAGTCATTTGATTTGCTTTTCGGTCACTTATTTTTGCTTATTTTGAGACGTCGTTTTTCGGGGGCATGATTTTCGAGATCTTATAATTTTCATTTTTTCGAGATTTAAAGCTCCGGGAACTCAAATAATAACATATTAAGCACTTAAGAGTCATTTTATTTGTTTTTTGGTCACTTATTTTAGCTTATTTTGAGACGTCGTTTTACGGGGGCTCGATTTTTGAGATCTTAAAATTTTCATTTTTTCGAGATTTAAATCTCCGGGAAATCAAATAATAACATATTAAGCCCTTAGGAGTTATTTTATTTGTTTTTTGGTCACTTATTTTCGCTTATTTTGAGACGTCCTTTCTCAGGAGCTCGATTTTCGAGACCCTAAAAATTTGCTTTTTTTCAAGAGTTAAAGCTTTGGGAATTCAAATAATAACTTATTAAGCACTTAAGAGTCATTTTATTTGTCTTTCGGTCACTTATTATAGCTTATTTTGAGAAGACGTTTTTCGGTGGCTCGAATTTCGAGACCCGAATAATTTCATTTTTTCGAGATTTAAAGTTTCGGGAACTCAAATAGTAACATATTAAGCCCTTAGGAGTCATTTTATTAGTTTTTCGGTCACTTATTTTAGCTTATTTTGAGATGTCTTTTTTAGTGGCTCGATTTTCGAGACCCTAAAAATTTTAATTTTTTCGAGATTTAAAGCTTTGGGAAGTCATGTAATAACATATTAAGCACTTAAAAGTCATTTGATTTGTTTTTCGCTCAATTATTTTAGCTTATTTTGAGGCGTCGTTTTTCAGGTGCTCGATTTTCGAGACCCTAAAAATTTGTTTTTTTTTTTCAAGATTTAAAGCTTTGGGAAGTCAAATAATAACAATAAGCACTTAAGAGTCATTTTATTTGTTTTTCGGTCACTTGTTTCAGCTTAATTTGAGACGTCATTTTTCAGGGGCTCGATTTTCGAAGCCCTTAAAATTTCAATTTTTCGAGATTTAAAGCTTTGGGAATTCAAAGAATAACATATTAAGCACTTAAGAGTCATTTTATTTATTTTTCGGTCACCTATTTTAGCTTATATTGAGACGTCGTTTTTCGGGGGTTCGATTTTCGAGACCCTAAAAATTTGCTTTTTTTCAAGACTTAAAGCATTGAGAATTCAAGTAATAACTTATTAAGCACTTAAGAGTCATTTTATTTGTTTTTCGGTCACTTATTTTAGCTTATTTTGAGACGACGTTTTCGTTGGCTCGAATTTCGAGACCCCAAAAATTTCATTTTTTCGAGATTTAAAGCTTCGGGAACTCAAATAATAACATATTTAGCCCTTAGGAGTCATTTGATTTGCTTTTCGGTCACATATTTTAGCTTATTTTGAGACGTCGTTTTTCGGGAGCTTGATTTTCGAGATCTTAAAATTTCCATTTTTTCAAGATTTAAAGCTTCGGGAACTCAAACAATAACATATTTAGCCCTTAGGAGTCATTTGATTTGCTTTTCGGTCACTTATTTTAGCTTATTTTGAGACGTCGTTTTTCGGGGGCTCGATTTTTGAGATCTTAAAATTTTCATTTTTTCGAGATATAAATCTCCGGGAACTCAAATAATAACATATTAAGCCCTTAGGAGTCATTTTATTTGTTTTTCGGTCACATATTTTAGATTATTTTGAGACGTCGTTTTTCGGGAGCTTGATTTTCGAGATCTTAAAATTTTCATTTTTTCGAGATTTAAAGCTTCGGGAACTCAAATAATAACATATTTAGCCCTTAGGAGTCATTTGATTTGCTTTTCGGTCACTTATTTTAGCTTATTTTGAGACGTCGTTTTTCGGGGGCTCGATTTTTGAGATCTTAAAATTTTCATTTTTTCGAGATTTAAATCTCCGGGAACTCAAATAATAACATATTAAGCCCTTAGGAGTCATTTTATTTGTTTTTCGGTCACTTATTTTCGCTTATTTTGAGACGTCCTTTTTCAGGAGCTCGATTTTCGAGACCCTAAAAATTTGCTTTTTTTCAAGAGTTAAAGCATTTGGAATTCAAATAATAACTTATTAAGCACTTAAGAGTCATTTTATTTGTTTTTCGGTCAGTTATTTTAGCTTATTTTGAGACGACGTTTTTAGGTGGCTCGAATTTCGAGACTCTAAAAATTTCATTTTTTCGAGATTTAAAGCTTCGGGAACTCAAATAATAACATATTTAGCCCTTAGGAGTCATTTGATTTGCTTTTCGGTCACTTATTTTCGCTTATTTTGAGACGTCCTTTTTCAGGAGCTCGATTTTCGAGACCCTAAAAATTTGCTTTTTTTCAAGACTTAAAGCTTTGGGAATTCAAATAATAACTTATTAAGCACTTAAGAGTCATTTTATTTGTCTTTCGGTCACTTACTATAGCTTATTTTGAGAAGACGTTTTTCGGTGGTTCGAATTTCGAGACCCTAACAATTTCATTTTTTCGAGATTTAAAGCTTCGAGAACTCAAATAGTAACATATTAAGCCCTTAGGAGTCATTTTATTAGTTTTTCGGTCACTTATTTTAGCTTATTTTGAGAAGTCTTTTTTAGTGGCTCGATTTTCGAGAACCTAAAAATTTTAATTTTTTCGAGATTTAAAGCTTTGGGAAGTCATGTAATAACATATTAAGCACTTAAAAGTCATTTGATTTGTTTTTCGCTCAATTATTTTAGCTTATTTTGAGGCGTCATTTTTCAGGTGCTCGATTTTCGAGACCCTAAAAATTTGTTTTTTTTTTCAAGATTTAAAGCTTTGGGAAGTCAAATAATAACAATAAGCACTTAAGAGTCATTTTATTTGTTTTTCGGTCACTTGTTTCAGCTTATTTTGAGACGTCATTTTTCAGGGGCTCGATTTTCGAAGCCCTAAAAGTTTCAATTTTTCGAGATTTAAAGCTTTGGGAATTCAAAGAATAACATATTAAGCACTTAAGAGTCATTTTACTTGTTTTTCGGTCACTTATTTTAGCTTATATTGAGACGTCGTTTTTCGGGGGTTCGATTTTCGAGATCCTATAATTTTCATTTTTTCGAGATTTAAAGATCCGGGAACTCAAATAATAACATATTACGCCCTTAGGAGTCATTTTATTTGTTTTTCAGTCACTTATTTTCGCTTATTTTGAGACGTCCTTTTTCAGGAGCTCGATTTTCGAGACCCTAAAAATTTGCTTTTTTTCAAGAGTTAAAGCTTTGGGAATTCAAATAATAACTTATTAAGCACTTAAGAGTAATTTTATTTGCTTTTCGGTCACTTATTTTAGCTTATTTTGAGACGACGTTTTTCGATGGCTCGAATTTCGAGACCCTAAAAATTTCATTTTTTCGAGATTTAAAGCTTCGGGAACTCAAATAATAACATATTTAGCCCTTACGAGTCATTTGTTTTGCTATTCGGTCACTTATTTTCGCTTATTTTGAGACATCCTTTTTCAGGAGCTCGATTTTCAAGACCCTAAAAATTTGCTTTTTTTCAAGACTTAAAGCATTGAGAATTCAAGTAATAACTTATTAAGCACTTAAGAGTCGTTTTATTTATTTTTCGGTCACTTATTTTAGCTTATTTTGAGACGACGTTTTCGTTGGCTCGAATTTCGAGACCCCAAAAATTTCATTTTTTCGAGATTTAAAGCTTCGGGAACTCAAATAATAACATATTTAGCCCTTAGGAGTCATTTGATTTGCTTTTCGGTCACATATTTTAGCTTATTTTGAGACGTCGTTTTTCGGGAGCTTGATTTTCGAGATATTAAAATTTCCATTTTTTCAAGATTTAAAGCTTCGGGAACTCAAACAATAACATATTTAGCCCTTAGGAGTCATTTGATTTGCTTTTCGGTCACTTATTTTAGCTTATTTTGAGACGTCGTTTTTCGGGGGCTCGATTTTTGAGATCTTAAAATTTTCATTTTTTCGAGATATAAATCTCCGGGAACTCAAATAATAACATATTAAGCCCTTAGGAGTCATTTTATATGTTTTTCGGTCACTTATTTTTGCTTATTTTGAGACGTCCTTTTTCAGGAGCTCGATTTTCGAGACCCTAAAAATTTGCTTTTTTTCAAGAGTTAAAGCATTTGGAATTCAAATAATAACTTATTAAGCACTTAAGAGTCATTTTATTTGTTTTTCGGTCAGTTATTTTAGCTTATTTTGAGACGACGTTTTTAGGTGGCTCGAATTTCGAGACTCTAAAAATTTCATTTTTTCGAGATTTAAAGCTTCGGGAACTCAAATAATAACATATTTAGCCCTTAGGAGTCATTTGATTTGCTTTTCGGTCACTTATTTTCGCTTATTTTGAGACGTCCTTTTTCAGGAGCTCGATTTTCGAGACCCTAAAAATTTGCTTTTTTTCAAGACTTAAAGCTTTGGGAATTCAAATAATAACTTATTAAGCACTTAAGAGTCATTTTATTTGTCTTTCGGTCACTTACTATAGCTTTTTTTGAGAAGACGTTTTTCGGTGGCTCGAATTTCGAGACCCTAACAATTTCATTTTTTCGAGATTTAAAGCTTCGAGAACTCAAATAGTAACATATTAAGCCCTTAGGAGTCATTTTATTAGTTTTTCGGTCACTTATTTTAGCTTATTTTGAGAAGTCTTTTTTAGTGGCTCGATTTTCGAGACCCTAAAAATTTTAATTTTTTCGAGATTTAAAGCTTTGGGAAGTCATGTAATAACATATTAAGCACTTAAAAGTCATTTGATTTGTTTTTCGCTCAATTATTTTAGCTTATTTTGAGGCGTCATTTTTCAGGTGCTCGATTTTCGAGACCCTAAAAATTTGTTTTTTTTTTTCAAGATTTAAAGCTTTGGGAAGTCAAATAATAACAATAAGCACTTAAGAGTCATTTTATTTGTTTTTCGGTCACTTGTTTCAGCTTATTTTGAGACGTCATTTTTCAGGGGCTCGATTTTCGAAGCCCTAAAAGTTTCAATTTTTCGAGATTTAAAGCTTTGGGAATTCAAAGAATAACATATTAAGCACTTAAGAGTCATTTTATTTGTTTTTCGGTCACTTATTTTAGCTTATATTGAGACGTCGTTTTTCGGGGGTTCGATTTTCGAGATCCTATAATTTTCATTTTTTCGAGATTTAAAGATCCGGGAACTCAAATAATAACATATTAAGCCCTTAGGAGTCATTTTATTTGTTTTTCGGTCACTTATTTTCGCTTATTTTGAGACGTCCTTTTTCAGGAGCTCGATTTTCGAGACCCTAAAAATTTGCTTTTTTTCAAGAGTTAAAGCTTTGGGAATTCAAATAATAACTTATTAAGCACTTAAGAGTAATTTTATTTGCTTTTCGGTCACTTATTTTAGCTTATTTTGAGACGACGTTTTTCGGTGGCTCGAATTTCGAGACCCTAAAAATTTCATTTTTTCGAGATTTAAAGCTTCGGGAACTCAAATAATAACATATTTAGCCCTTACGAGTCATTTGTTTTGCTATTCGGTCACTTATTTTCGCTTATTTTGAGACATCCTTTTTCAGGAGCTCGATTTTCAAGACCCTAAAAATTTGCTTTTTTTCAAGACTTAAAGCATTGAGAATTCAAGTAATAACTTATTAAGCACTTAAGAGTCGTTTTATTTATTTTTCGGTCACTTATTTTAGCTTATTTTGAGACGACGTTTTCGTTGGCTCGAATTTCGAGACCCCAAAAATTTCATTTTTTCGAGATTTAAAGCTTCGGGAACTCAAATAATAACATATTTAGCCCTTAGGAGTCATTTGATTTGCTTTTCGGTCACATATTTTAGCTTATTTTGAGACGTCGTTTTTCGGGAGCTTGATTTTCGAGATATTAAAATTTCCATTTTTTCAAGATTTAAAGCTTCGGGAACTCAAACAATAACATATTTAGCCCTTAGGAGTCATTTGATTTGCTTTTCGGTCACTTATTTTAGCTTATTTTGAGACGTCGTTTTTCGGGGGCTCGATTTTTGAGATCTTAAAATTTTCATTTTTTCGAGATATAAATCTCCGGGAACTCAAATAATAACATATTAAGCCCTTAGGAGTCATTTTATATGTTTTTCGGTCACTTATTTTTGCTTATTTTGAGACGTCCTTTTTCAGGAGCTCGATTTTCGAGACCCTAAAAATTTGCTTTTTTTCAAGAGTTAAAGCATTTGGAATTCAAATAATAACTTATTAAGCACTTAAGAGTCATTTTATTTGTTTTTCGGTCAGTTATTTTAGCTTATTTTGAGACGACGTTTTTAGGTGGCTCGAATTTCGAGACTCTAAAAATTTCATTTTTTCGAGATTTAAAGCTTCGGGAACTCAAATAATAACATATTTAGCCCTTAGGAGTCATTTGATTTGCTTTTCGGTCACTTATTTTCGCTTATTTTGAGACGTCCTTTTTCAGGAGCTCGATTTTCGAGACCCTAAAAATTTGCTTTTTTTCAAGACTTAAAGCTTTGGGAATTCAAATAATAACTTATTAAGCACTTAAGAGTCATTTTATTTGTCTTTCGGTCACTTACTATAGCTTTTTTTGAGAAGACGTTTTTCGGTGGCTCGAATTTCGAGACCCTAACAATTTCATTTTTTCGAGATTTAAAGCTTCGAGAACTCAAATAGTAACATATTAAGCCCTTAGGAGTCATTTTATTAGTTTTTCGGTCACTTATTTTAGCTTATTTTGAGAAGTCTTTTTTAGTGGCTCGATTTTCGAGACCCTAAAAATTTTAATTTTTTCGAGATTTAAAGCTTTGGGAAGTCATGTAATAACATATTAAGCACTTAAAAGTCATTTGATTTGTTTTTCGCTCAATTATTTTAGCTTATTTTGAGGCGTCATTTTTCAGGTGCTCGATTTTCGAGACCCTAAAAATTTGTTTTTTTTTTTCAAGATTTAAAGCTTTGGGAAGTCAAATAATAACAATAAGCACTTAAGAGTCATTTTATTTGTTTTTCGGTCACTTGTTTCAGCTTATTTTGAGACGTCATTTTTCAGGGGCTCGATTTTCGAAGCCCTAAAAGTTTCAATTTTTCGAGATTTAAAGCTTTGGGAATTCAAAGAATAACATATTAAGCACTTAAGAGTCATTTTATTTGTTTTTCGGTCACTTATTTTAGCTTATATTGAGACGTCGTTTTTCGGGGGTTCGATTTTCGAGATCCTATAATTTTCATTTTTTCGAGATTTAAAGATCCGGGAACTCAAATAATAACATATTAAGCCCTTAGGAGTCATTTTATTTGTTTTTCGGTCACTTATTTTCGCTTATTTTGAGACGTCCTTTTTCAGGAGCTCGATTTTCGAGACCCTAAAAATTTGCTTTTTTTCAAGAGTTAAAGCTTTGGGAATTCAAATAATAACTTATTAAGCACTTAAGAGTAATTTTATTTGCTTTTCGGTCACTTATTTTAGCTTATTTTGAGACGACGTTTTTCGGTGGCTCGAATTTCGAGACCCTAAAAATTTCATTTTTTCGAGATTTAAAGCTTCGGGAACTCAAATAATAACATATTTAGCCCTTACGAGTCATTTGTTTTGCTATTCGGTCACTTATTTTCGCTTATTTTGAGACGTCCTTTTTCAGGAGCTCGATTTTCGAGACCCTAAAAATTTGCTTTTTTTCAAGACTTAAAGCATTGAGAATTCAAGTAATAACTTATTAAGCACTTAAGAGTCATTTTATTTCTTTTTCGGTCACTTATTTTAGCTTATTTTGAGACGACGTTTTCGTTGGCTCGAATTTTGAGACCCCAAAAATTTCATTTTTTCGAGATTTAAAGCTTCGGGAACTCAAATAATAACATATTTAGCCCTTAGGAGTCATTTGATTTGCTTTTCAGTCACATATTTTAGCTTATTTTGAGACGTCGTTTTTCGGGAGCTTGATTTTCGAGATCTTAAAATTTCCATTTTTTCAAGATTTAAAGCTTCGGGAACTCAAACAATAACATATTTAGCCCTTAGGAGTCATTTGATTTGCTTTTCGGTCACTTATTTTAGCTTATTTTGAGACGTCGTTTTTCGGGGGCTCGATTTTTGAGATCTTAAAATTTTCATTTTTTCGAGATATAAATCTCCGGGAACTCAAATAATAACATATTAAGCCCTTAGGAGTCATTTTATTTGTTTTTCGGTCACATATTTTAGATTATTTTGAGACGTCGTTTTTCGGGAGCTTGATTTTCGAGATCTTAAAATTTTCATTTTTTCGAGATTTAAAGCTTCGGGAACTCAGATAATAACATATTTAGCCCTTAGGAGTCATTTGATTTGCTTTTCGGTCACTTATTTTAGCTTATTTTGAGACGTCGTTTTTCGGGGGCTCGATTTTTGAGATCTTAAAATTTTCATTTTTTCGAGATTTAAATCTCCGGGAACTCAAATAATAACATATTAAGCCCTTAGGAGTCATTTTATTTGTTTTTCGGTCACTTATTTTCGCTTATTTTGAGACGTCCTTTTTCAGGAGCTCGATTTTCGAGACCCTAAAAATTTGCTTTTTTTCAAGAGTTAAAGCATTTGGAATTCAAATAATAACTTATTAAGCACTTAAGAGTCATTTTATTTGTTTTTCGGTCAGTTATTTTAGCTTATTTTGAGACGACGTTTTTAGGTGGCTCGAATTTCGAGACTCTAAAAATTTCATTTTTTCGAGATTTAAAGCTTCGGGAACTCAAATAATAACATATTTAGCCCTTAGGAGTCATTTGATTTGCTTTTCGGTCACTTATTTTCGCTTATTTTGAGACGTCCTTTTTCAGGAGCTCGATTTTCGAGACCCTAAAAATTTGCTTTTTTTCAAGAGTTAAAGCTTTGGGAATTCAAATAATAACTTATTAAGCACTTAAGAGTCATTTTATTTGTCTTTCGGTCACTTACTATAGCTTATTTTGAGAAGACGTTTTTCGGTGGCTCGAATTTCGAGACCCTAACAATTTCATTTTTTCGAGATTTAAAGCTTCGAGAACTCAAATAGTAACATATTAAGCCCTTAGGAGTCATTTTATTAGTTTTTCGGTCACTTATTTTAGCTTATTTTGAGAAGTCTTTTTAGTGGCTCGATTTTCGAGAACCTAAAAATTTTAATTTTTTCGAGATTTAAAGCTTTGGGAAGTCATGTAATAACATATTAAGCACTTAAAAGTCATTTGATTTGTTTTTCGCTCAATTATTTTAGCTTATTTTGAGGCGTCATTTTTCAGGTGCTCGATTTTCGAGACCCTAAAAATTTGTTTTTTTTTTCAAGATTTAAAGCTTTGGGAAGTCAAATAATAACAATAAGCACTTAAGAGTCATTTTATTTGTTTTTCGGTCACTTGTTTCAGCTTATTTTGAGACGTCATTTTTCAGGGGCTCGATTTTCGAAGCCCTAAAAGTTTCAATTTTTCGAGATTTAAAGCTTTGGGAATTCAAAGAATAACATATTAAGCACTTAAGAGTCATTTTACTTGTTTTTCGGTCACTTATTTTAGCTTATATTGAGACGTCGTTTTTCGGGGGTTCGATTTTCGAGATCCTATAATTTTCATTTTTTCGAGATTTAAAGATCCGGGAACTCAAATAATAACATATTAAGCCCTTAGGAGTCATTTTATTTGTTTTTCAGTCACTTATTTTCGCTTATTTTGAGACGTCCTTTTTCAGGAGCTCGATTTTCGAGACCCTAAAAATTTGCTTTTTTTCAAGAGTTAAAGCTTTGGGAATTCAAATAATAACTTATTAAGCACTTAAGAGTAATTTTATTTGCTTTTCGGTCACTTATTTTAGCTTATTTTGAGACGACGTTTTTCGATGGCTCGAATTTCGAGACCCTAAAAATTTCATTTTTTAGAGATTTAAAGCTTCGGGAACTCAAATAATAACATATTTAGCCCTTACGAGTCATTTGTTTTGCTATTCGGTCACTTATTTTCGCTTATTTTGAGACATCCTTTTTCAGGAGCTCGATTTTCAAGACCCTAAAAATTTGCTTTTTTTCAAGACTTAAAGCATTGAGAATTCAAGTAATAACTTATTAAGCACTTAAGAGTCGTTTTATTTATTTTTCGGTCACTTATTTTAGCTTATTTTGAGACGACGTTTTCGTTGGCTCGAATTTCGAGACCCCAAAAATTTAATTTTTTCGAGATTTAAAGCTTCGGGAACTCAAATAATAACATATTTAGCCCTTAGGAGTCATTTGATTTGCTTTTCGGTCACATATTTTAGATTATTTTGAGACGTCGTTTTTCGGGAGCTTGATTTTCGAGATATTAAAATTTCCATTTTTTCAAGATTTAAAGCTTCGGGAACTCAAACAATAACATATTTAGCCCTTAGGAGTCATTTGATTTGCTTTTCGGTCACTTATTTTAGCTTATTTTGAGACGTCGTTTTTCGGGGGCTCGATTTTTGAGATCTTAAAATTTTCATTTTTTCGAGATATAAATCTCCGTGAACTCAAATAATAACATATTAAGCCCTTAGGAGTCATTTTATATGTTTTTCGGTCACTTATTTTTGCTTATTTTGAGACGTCCTTTTTCAGGAGCTCGATTTTCGAGACCCTAAAAATTTGCTTTTTTTCAAGAGTTAAAGCATTTGGAATTCAAATAATAACTTATTAAGCACTTAAGAGTCATTTTATTTGTTTTTCGGTCAGTTATTTTAGCTTATTATGAGACGACGTTTTTAGGTGGCTCGAATTTCGAGACTCTAAAAATTTCATTTTTTCGAGATTTAAAGCTTCGGGAACTCAAATAATAACATATTTAGCCCTTAGGAGTCATTTGATTTGCTTTTCGGTCACTTATTTTCGCTTATTTTGAGACGTCCTTTTTCAGGAGCTCGATTTTCGAGACCCTAAAAATTTGCTTTTTTTCAAGACTTAAAGCTTTGGGAATTCAAATAATAACTTATTAAGCACTTAAGAGTCATTTTATTTGTCTTTCGGTCACTTACTATAGCTTTTTTTGAGAAGACGTTTTTCGGTGGCTCGAATTTCGAGACCCTAACAATTTCATTTTTTCGAGATTTAAAGCTTCGAGAACTCAAATAGTAACATATTAAGCCCTTAGGAGTCATTTTATTAGTTTTTCGGTCACTTATTTTAGCTTATTTTGAGAAGTCTTTTTTAGTGGCTCGATTTTCGAGACCCTAAAAATTTTAATTTTTTCGAGATTTAAAGCTTTGGGAAGTCATGTAATAACATATTAAGCACTTAAAAGTCATTTGATTTGTTTTTCGCTCAATTATTTTAGCTTATTTTGAGGCGTCATTTTTCAGGTGCTCGATTTTCGAGACCCTAAAAATTTGTTTTTTTTTTCAAGATTTAAAGCTTTGGGAAGTCAAATAATAACAATAAGCACTTAAGAGTCATTTTATTTGTTTTTCGGTCACTTGTTTCAGCTTATTTTGAGACGTCATTTTTCAGGGGCTCGATTTTCGAAGCCCTAAAAGTTTCAATTTTTCGAGATTTAAAGCTTTGGGAATTCAAAGAATAACATATTAAGCACTTAAGAGTCATTTTATTTGTTTTTCGGTCACTTATTTTAGCTTATATTGAGACGTCGTTTTTCGGGGGTTCGATTTTCGAGATCCTATAATTTTCATTTTTTCGAGATTTAAAGATCCGGGAACTCAAATAATAACATATTAAGCCCTTAGGAGTCATTTTATTTGTTTTTCGGTCACTTATTTTCGCTTATTTTGAGACGTCCTTTTTCAGGAGCTCGATTTTCGAGACCCTAAAAATTTGCTTTTTTTCAAGAGTTAAAGCTTTGGGAATTCAAATAATAACTTATTAAGCACTTAAGAGTAATTTTATTTGCTTTTCGGTCACTTATTTTAGCTTATTTTGAGACGACGTTTTTCGGTGGCTCGAATTTCGAGACCCTAAAAATTTCATTTTTTCGAGATTTAAAGCTTCGGGAACTCAAATAATAACATATTTAGCCCTTACGAGTCATTTGTTTTGCTATTCGGTCACTTATTTTCGCTTATTTTGAGACGTCCTTTTTCAGGAGCTCGATTTTCGAGACCCTAAAAATTTGCTTTTTTTCAAGACTTAAAGCATTGAGAATTCAAGTAATAACTTATTAAGCACTTAAGAGTCATTTTATTTCTTTTTCGGTCACTTATTTTAGCTTATTTTGAGACGACGTTTTCGTTGGCTCGAATTTTGAGACCCCAAAAATTTCATTTTTTCGAGATTTAAAGCTTCGGGAACTCAAATAATAACATATTTAGCCCTTAGGAGTCATTTGATTTGCTTTTCAGTCACATATTTTAGCTTATTTTGAGACGTCGTTTTTCGGGAGCTTGATTTTCGAGATCTTAAAATTTTCATTTTTTCGAGATTTAAAGCTTCGGGAACTCAAATAATAACATATTTAGCCCTTAGGAGTCATTTGATTTGCTTTTCAGTCACATATTTTAGCTTATTTTGAGACGTCGTTTTTCGGGAGCTTGATTTTCGAGATCTTAAAATTTTCATTTTTTCGAGATTTAAAGCTTCGGGAACTCAAATAATAACATATTTAGCCCTTAGGAGTCATTTGATTTGCTTTTCGGTCACTTATTTTAGCTTATTTTGAGACGTCGTTTTTCGGGGGCTCGATTTTTGAGATCTTAAAATTTTCATTTTTTCGAGATTTAAATCTCCGGGAACTTAAATAATAACATATTAAGCCCTTAGGAGTCATTTTATTTGTTTTTCGGTCACTTATTTTCGCTTATTTTGAGACGTCCTTTTTCAGGAGCTCGATTTTTGAGACCCTAAAAATTTGCTTTTTTTCAAGAGTTAAAGCATTTGGAATTCAAATAATAACTTATTAAGCACTTAAGAGTCATTTTATTTGTTTTTCGGTCACTTATTTTAGCTTATTCTGAGACGACGTTTTTCGTTGGCTCGAATTTCGAGACCCCAAAAATTTCAATTTTTCGAGATTTAAAGCTTCGGGAACTCAAATAATATCATATTTAGCCCTTAAGAGTCATTTGATTTGCTTTTCGGTCACTTATTTTAGCTTATTTTTAGACGTCGTTTTTCGGGGGCTTGATTTTCGAGATCTTAAAATTTTCATTTTTTCGAGATTTAAAGCTCCGGGTACTCAAATAATAACATATTAAGCACTTAAGAGTCATTTTATTTGTTTTTTGGTCACTTATTTTAGCTTATTTTGAGACGTCGTTTTACGGGGGCTCGATTTTTGAGATCTTAAAATTTTCATTTTATCGAGATTTAAATCTCCGGGAAATCAAATAATAACATATTAAGCCCTTAGGAGTTATTTTATTTGTTTTTTGGTCACTTATTTTCGCTTATTTTGAGACTTCCTTTTTCAGGAGCTCGATTTTCGAGACCCTAAAAATTTGCTTTTTTTCAAGAGTTAAAGCTTTGGGAATTCAAATAATAACTTATTAAGCACTTAAGAGTCATTTTATTTGTCTTTCGGTCACTTATTATAGCTTATTTTGAGAAGACGTTTTTCGGTGGCTCGAATTTCGAGACCCTAATAATTTCATTTTTTCGAGATTTAAAGTTTCGGGAACTCAAATAGTAACATATTAAGTCCTTAGGAGTCATTTTATTAGTTTTTCGGTCACTTATTTTAGCTTATTTTGAGAAGTCTTTTTTAGTGGCTCGATTTTCGAGACCCTAAAAATTTTAATTTTTCGAGATTTAAAGCTTTGGGAAGTCATGTAATAACATATTAAGCACTTAAAAGTCATTTGATTTGTTTTTCCCTCAATTATTTTAGCTTATTTTGAGGCGTCGTTTTTCAGGTGCTCGATTTTCGTGACCCTAAAAATTTGTTTTTTTTTTCAAGATTTAAAGCTTTGGGAAGTCAAATAATAACAATAAGCACTTAAGAGTCATTTTATTTGTTTTTCGGTCACTTGTTTCAGCTTATTTTGAGACGTCATTTTTCAGGGGCTCGATTTTCGAAGCCCTAAAAATTTCAATTTTTCGAGATTTAAAGCTTTGGGAATTCAAAGAATAACATATTAAGCACTTAAGAGTCATTTTATTTGTTTTTCGGTCACTTATTTCCGCTTATATTGAGACGTCGTTTTTCGGGGGTTCGATTTTCGAGATCCTATAATTTTCATTTTTTCGAGATTTAAAGATCCGGGAACTCAAATAATAACATATTAAGCCCTTATGAGTCATTTTATTTGTTTTTCGGTCACTTATTTTCGCTTATTTTGAGACGTCCTTTTTCAGGAGCTCGATTTTCGAGACCCTAAAAATTTGCTTTTTTTCAAGAGTTAAAGCTTTGGGAATTCAAATAATAACTTACTAAGCACTTAAGAGTAATTTTATTTGCTTTTCGGTCACTTATTTTAGCTTATTTTGAGACGACGTTTTTCGATGGCTCGAATTTCGAGACCCTAAAAATTTCATTTTTTCGAGATTTAAAGCTTCGGGAACTCAAATAATAACATATTTAGCCCTTACGAGTCATTTGTTTTGCTATTCGGTCACTTATTTTCGCTTATTTTGAGACATCCTTTTTCAGGAGCTCGATTTTCGAGACCCTAAAAATTTGCTTTTTTTCAAGACTTAAAGCATTGAGAATTCAAGTAATAACTTATTAAGCACTTAAGAGTCATTTTATTTGTTTTTCGGTCACTTATTTTAGCTTATTTTGAGACGACGTTTTCGTTGGCTCGAATTTCGAGACCCCGAAAATTTCATTTTTTCGAGATTTAAAGCTTCGGGAACTCAAATAATAACATATTTAGCCCTTAGGAGTCATTTGATTTGCTTTTCGGTCACATATTTTAGCTTATTTTGAGACGTCGTTTTTCGGGAGCTTGATTTTCGAGATCTTAAAATTTCCATTTTTTCGAGATTTAAAGCTTCGGGAACTCAAACAATAACATATTTAGCCCTTAGGAGTCATTTGATTTGTTTTTCGGTCACTTATTTTAGCTTATTTTGAGATGTCGTTTTTCGGGGACTCGATTTTTGAGATCTTAAAATTTTCATTTTTTCGAGATTTAAATCTCCGGGAACTTAAATAATAACATATTAAGCCCTTAGGAGTCATTTTATTTGTTTTTCGGTCACTTATTTTCGCTTATTTTGAGACGTCCTTTTTCAGGAGCTCGATTTTCGAGACCCTAAAAATTTGCTTTTTTTCAAGAGTTAAAGCATTTGGAATTCAAATAATAACTTATTAAGCACTTAAGAGTCATTTTATTTGTTTTTCGGTCATTTATTTTAGCTTATTTTGAGACGACGTTTTTAGGTGGCTCGAATTTCGAGACTCTAAAAATTTCATTTTTTCGAGATTTAAAGCTTTGGGAACTCAAATAATAACATATTTAGCCCTTAGGAGTCATTTGATTTGCTTTTCGGTCACTTATTTTCGCTTATTTTGAGACGTCCTTTTTCAGGAGCTCGATTTTCGAGACCCTAAAAATTTGCTTTTTTTCAAGACTTAAAGCTTTGGGAATTCAAATAATAACTTATTAAGCACTTAAGAGTCATTTTATTTGTTTTACGGTCACTTATTTTAGCTTATTTTGAGACGACGTTTTTCGTTTGCTCGAATTTCGAGACACCAAAAATTTCATTTTTTCGAGATTTAAAGCTTCGGGAACTCAAATAATATCAAATTTAGCCCTTAAGAGTCATTTGATTTGCTTTTCGGTCACTTATTTTAGCTTATTTTTAGACGTCGTTTTTCGGGGGCTTGATTTTCGAGATCTTAAAATTTTCATTTTTTCGAGATTTAAAGCTCCGGGTACTCAAATAATAACATATTAAGCACTTAAGAGTCATTTTATTTGTTTTTTGGTCACTTATTTTAGCTTATTTTGAGACGTCGTTTTACGGGGGCTCGATTTTTGAGATCTTAAAATTTTCATTTTTTCGAGATTTAAATCTCCGGGAAATCAAATAATAACATATTAAGCCCTTAGGAGTTATTTTATTTGTTTTTTGGTCACTTATTTTCGCTTATTTTGAGACTTCCTTTTTCAGGAGCTCGATTTTCGAGACCCTAAAAATTTGCTTTTTTTCAAGAGTTAAAGCTTTGGGAATTCAAATAATAACTTATTAAGCACTTAAGAGTCATTTTATTTGTCTTTCGGTCACTTATTATAGCTTATTTTGAGAAGACGTTTTTCGGTGGCTCGAATTTCGAGACCCTAATAATTTCATTTTTTCGAGATTTAAAGTTTCGGGAACTCAAATAGTAACATATTAAGCCCTTAGGAGTCATTTTATTAGTTTTTCGGTCACTTATTTTAGCTTATTTTGAGAAGTCTTTTTTAGTGGCTCGATTTTCAAGACCCTAAAAATTTTAATTTTTCGAGATTTAAAGCTTTGGGAAGTCATGTAATAACATATTAAGCACTTAAAAGTCATTTGATTTGTTTTTCGCTCAATTATTTTAGCTTATTTTGAGGCGTCGTTTTTCAGGTGCTCGATTTTCGTGACCCTAAAAATTTGTTTTTTTTTTCAAGATTTAAAGCTTTGGGAAGTCAAATAATAACAATAAGCACTTAAGAGTCATTTTATTTGTTTTTCGGTCACTTGTTTCAGCTTATTTTGAGACGTCATTTTTCAGGGGCTCGATTTTCGAAGCCCTAAAAATTTCAATTTTTCGAGATTTAAAGCTTTGGGAATTCAAAGAATAACATATTAAGCACTTAAGAGTCATTTTATTTGTTTTTCGGTCACTTATTTTAGCTTATATTGAGACGTCGTTTTTCGGGGGTTCGATTTTCGAGATCCTATAATTTTCATTTTTTCGAGATTTAGAGATCCGGGAACTCAAATAATAACATATTAAGCCCTTAGGAGTCATTTTATTTGTTTTTCGGTCACTTATTTTCGCTTATTTTGAGACGTCCTTTTTCAGGAGCTCGATTTTCGAGACCCTAAAAATTTGCTTTTTTTCAAGACTTAAAGCATTGAGAATTCAAGTAATAACTTATTAAGCACTTAAGAGTCATTTTATTTGTTTTTCGGTCACTTATTTTAGCTTATTTTGAGACGACGTTTTCGTTGGCTCGAATTTCGAGACCCCAAAAATTTCATTTTTTCGAGATTTAAAGCTTCGGGAACTCAAATAATAACATATTTAGCCCTTAGGAGTCAGATTTGCTTTTCGGTCACATATTTTAGCTTATTTTGAGACGTCGTTTTTCGGGAGCTTGATTTTCGAGATCTTAAAATTTGAATTTTTTCGAGATTTAAAGCTTCGGGAACTCAAACAATAACATATTTAGCCCTTAGGAGTCATTTGATTTGCTTTTCGGTCACTTATTTTAGCTTATTTTTAGACGTCGTTTTTCGGGGGCTCGATTTTTGAGATCTTAAAATTTTCATTTTTTCGAGATTTAAATCTCCGGGAACTTAAATAATAACATATTAAGCCCTTAGGAGTCCTTTTATTTGTTTTTCGGTCACTTATTTTCGCTTATTTTGAGACGTCCTTTTTCAGGAGCTCGATTTTCGAGACCCTAAAAATTTGCTTTTTTTCAAGAGTTAAAGCTATGGGAATTCAAATAATAACTTATTAAGCACTTAAGAGTCATTTTATTTGTTTTACGGTCACTTATTTTAGCTTATTTTGAGACGACGTTTTTCGTTTGCTCGAATTTCGAGACACCAAAAATTTCATTTTTTCGAGATTTAAAGCTTCGGGAACTCAAATAATATCATATTTAGCCCTTAAGAGTCATTTGATTTGCTTTTCGGTCACTTATTTTAGCTTATTTTTAGACGTCGTTTTTCGGGGGCTTGATTTTCGATATCTTAAAATTTTCATTTTTTCGAGATTTAAAGCTCCGGGTACTCAAATAATAACATATTAAGCACTTAAGAGTCATTTTATTTGTTTTTTGGTCACTTATTTTAGCTTATTTTGAGACGTTTTACGGGGGCTCGATTTTTGAGATCTTAAAATTTTCATTTTTTCGAGATTTAAATCTCCGGGAAATCAAATAATAACATATTAAGCCCTTAGGAGTTATTTTATTTGTTTTTTGGTCACTTATTTTCGCTTATTTTGAGACTTCCTTTTTCAGGAGCTCGATTTTCGAGACCCTAAAAATTTGCTTTTTTTCAAGAGTTAAAGCTTTGGGAATTCAAATAATAACTTATTAAGCACTTAAGAGTCATTTTATTTGTCTTTCGGTCACTTATTATAGCTTATTTTGAGAAGACGTTTTTCGGTGGCTCGAATTTCGAGACCCTAATAATTTCATTTTTTCGAGATTTAAAGTTTCGGGAACTCAAATAGTAACATATTAAGCCCTTAGGAGTCATTTTATTAGTTTTTCGGTCACTTATTTTAGCTTATTTTGAGAAGTCTTTTTTAGTGGCTCGATTTTCGAGACCCTAAAAATTTTAATTTTTCGAGATTTAAAGCTTTGGGAAGTCATGTAATAACATATTAAGCACTTAAAAGTCATTTGATTTGTTTTTCGCTCAATTATTTTAGCTTTATTTTGAGGTGTCGTTTTTCAGGTGCTCGATTTTCGTGACCCTAAAAATTTGTTTTTTTTTTCAAGATTTAAAGCTTTGGGAAGTCAAATAATAACAATAAGCACTTAAGAGTCATTTTATTTGTTTTTCGGTCACTTGTTTCAGCTTATTTTGAGACGTCATTTTTCAGGGGCTCGATTTTCGAAGCCCTAAAAATTTCAATTTTTCGAGATTTAAAGCTTTGGGAATTCAAAGAATAACATATTAAGCACTTAAGAGTCATTTTATTTGTTTTTTGGTCACTTATTTTAGCTTATTTTGAGACGCCGTTTTACAGGGGCTCGATTTTTTAGATCTTAAAATTTTCATTTTTTCGAGATTTAAATCTCCGGGAAATCAAATAATAACATATTAAGCCCTTAGGAGTTATTTTATTTGTTTTTTGGTCACTTATTTTCGCTTATTTTGAGACGTCCTTTTTCAGGAGCTCGATTTTCGAGACCCTAAAAATTTGCTTTTTTTCAAGACTTAAAGCTTTGGGAATTCAAATAATAACTTATTAAGCACTTAAGAGTCATTTTATTTGTTTTTCGGTCACTTATTTGAGCTTATTTTGAGACGACATTTTTCGTTGGCTCGAATTTCGAGACCCCAAAAATTTCATTTTTTCGAGATTTAAAGCTTCGGGAACTCAAATAATAACATATTTAGCACTTAGGAGTCATTTGATTTGCTTTTCGGTCACTTATTTTAGCTTATTTTGAGACGTCGTTTTTCGGGGGCTTGATTTTTGAGATCTTAAAATTTTCATTTTTTCGATATTTAAAGCTCCGGGAACTCAAATAATAACATATTAAGCACTTAAGAGTTATTTTATTTGTTTTTCGGTCACTTATTTTAGCTTATTTTGAGACGTCGTTATTCGGGGGCTTGATTTTCGAGATCTTAAAATTTTCATTTTTTCGAGATTTAAAGCTCCGGGAACTCAAATAATAAAATATTAAGCACTTAAGAGTCATTTTATTTGTTTTTCGGTCACTTATTTTAGCTTATTTTGAGACGTCGTTTTTCGGGGGCTCGAAATGTGAGATCTTTAAATTTTCATTTTTTCGAGATTTAAATCTTCGGTAACTCAAATAATAACATATTAAGCCTTAGCAGTCATTTTATTTGTTTTTCGGTCACTTAATTTCAATTATTTTGAGACGTCCTTTTTCAGGAGCTCGATTTTCGAGACCCTAAAAATTTGCTTTTTTTCAAGAGTTTAAAGCTTTGGGAATTCAAATAATAACTTATTAAGCACTTAAGAGTCATTTTATTTGTTTTTCAGTCACTTATTTTAGCTTATTTTGAGACGACATTTTTGGGTACCTCGAATTTCGAGACCCATAAAATTTCATTTTTTCGAGATTTAAAGCATCGGGAACTCAAATAATAACATATTTAGCACTTAGGAGTCATTTGATTTGCTTTTCGGTCACTTATTTTAGCTTATTTTAAGACGTCGTTTTTCGGGGGCTTGATTTTCGAGATCTTAAAATTTTCATTTTTTCGAGATTTAAAGCTTCGGGAACTCAAATAATATCATATTTAGCCCTTAGGAGTAATTTGATTTGCTTTTCGGTCACTTATTTTAGCTTATTTTTAGACGTCGTTTTTCGGGGGCTTGATTTTCGAGATCTTAAAATTTTCATTTTTTCGAGATTTAAAGCTCCGGAAACTCAAATAATAACAAATTTAGCCCTTAAGAGTCATTTGATTTGCTTTTCGGTCACTTATTTTTGCTTATTTTGAGACGTCGTTTTTCGGGGGCTTTATTTTCGAGATCTTATAATTTTCATTTTTTCGAGATTTAAAGCTCCGGGAACTCAAATAATAACATATTAAGCACTTAAGGGTCATTTTATTTGTTTTTTGGTCACTTATTTTAGCTTATTTTGAGACGTCGTTTTACGGGGGCTCGATTTTTGAGATCTTAAAATTTTCATTTTTTCGAGATTTTAATCTCCGGGAAATCAAATAATAACATATTAAGCCCTTAGGAATTATTTTATTTGTTTTTTGGTCACTTATTTTCGCTTATTTTGAGACGTCCTTTTTCAGAAGCTCGATTTTCGAGACCCTAAAAATTTGCTTTTTTTCAAGAGTTAAAGCTTTGGGAATTCAAATAATAACTTATTAAGCACTTAAGAGTCATTTTATTTGTCTTTCGGTCACTTACTATAGCTTATTTTGAGAAGAAGTTTTTCGGTGGCTCGAATTTCGAGACCCTAACAATTTCATTTTTTCGAGATTTAAAGCTTCGAGAACTCAAATAGTAACATATTAAGCCCTTAGGAGTCATTTTATTAGTTTTTCGGTCACTTATTTTAGCTTATTTTGAGAAGTCTTTTTTAGTGGCTCGATTTTCGAGACCCTAATAATTTTAATTTTTTCGAGATTTAAAGCTTTGGGAAGTCATGTAATAACATATTAAGCACTTAAAAGTCATTTGATTTGTTTTTCGCTCAATTATTTTAGCTTATTTTTAGACGTCGTTCTTCGGGGGCTTGATTTTCGAGATCTTAAAATTTTCATTTTTTCGAGATTTAAAGCTCCGGGTACTCAAATAATAACATATTAAGCACTTAAGAGTCATTTTATTTGTTTTTTGGTCACTTATTTTAGCTTATTTTGAGACGTCGTTTTACGGGGGCTCGATTTTTGAGATCTTAAAATTTTCATTAATTCGAGATTTAAATCTCCGGGAAATCAAATAATAACATATTAAGCCCTTAGGAGTTATTTTATTTGTTTTTTTGTCACTTATTTTCGCTTATTTTGAGACTTTCTTTTTCAGGAGCTCGATTTTCGAGACCCTAAAAATTTGCTTTTTTTCAAGAGTTAAAGCTTTGGGAATTCAAATAATAACTTATTAAGCACTTAAGAGTCATTTTATTTGTCTTTCGGTCACTTACTATAGCTTATTTTGAGAAGACGTTTTTCGGTGGCTCGAATTTCGAGACCCTAACAATTTCATTTTTTCGAAATTTAAAGCTTCGAGAACTCAAATAGTAACATATTAAGCCCTTAGGAGTCATTTTATTAGTTTTTCGGTCACTTATTTTAGCTTATTTTGAGAAGTCTTTTTTAGTGGCTCGATTTTCGAGACCCTAATAATTTTAATTTTTTCGAGATTTAAAGCTTTGGGAAGTCATGTAATAACATATTAAGCACTTAAAAGTCATTTGATTTGTTTTTCGCTCAATTATTTTAGCTTATTTTTAGACGTCGTTTTTCGGGGGCTTGATTTTCGAGATCTTAAAATTTTCATTTTTTCGAGATTTAAAGCTCCGGGAACTCAAATAATAAAATATTAAGCTCTTAAGAGTCATTTTATTTGTTTTTCGGTCACTTATTTTAGCTTATTTTGAGACGTCGTTTTTCGGGGGCTCGAATTGTGAGATCTTTAAATTTTCATTTTTTCGAGATTTAAATCTTCGGGAACTCAAATAATAACATATTAAGCCCTTAGCAGTCATTTTATTTGTTTTTCGGTCACTTAATTTCAATTATTTTGAGACGTCCTTTTTCAGGAGCTCGATTTTCGAGACCCTAAAAATTTGCTTTTTTTCAAGAGTTTAAAGCTTTGGGAATTCAAATTATAACTTATTAAGCACTTAAGAGTCATTTTATTTGTTTTTCAGTCACTTATTTTAGCTTATTTTGAGACGACATTTTTGGGTACCTCGAATTTCGAGACCCTAAAAATTTCATTTTTTCGAGATTTAAAGCTTCGGGAACTCAAATAATAACATATTTAGCCCTTAGGAGTCATTTGATTTGCTTTTCGGTCACTTATTTTCGCTTATTTTGAGACGTCCTTTTTCAGGAGCTCGATTTTCGAGACCCTAAAAATTTGCTTTTTTTCAAGACTTAAAGCTTTGGGAATTCAAATAATAACTTATTAAGCACTTAAAAGTCATTTTATTTGTTTTTGGTCACTTATTTCAGCTTATTTTGAGACGACGTTTTTCGTTGGCTCGAATTTCGAGACCCATAAAATTTCATTTTTTCGAGATTTAAAGCATCGGGAACTCAAATAATAACATATTTAGCACTTAGGAGTCATTTGATTTGCTTTTCGGTCACTTATTTTAGCTTATTTTAAGACGTCGTTTTTCAAGGGCTTGATTTTCGAGATCTTAAAATTTTCATTTTTTCGAGATTTAAAGTTTCGGGAACTCAAATAATATCATATTTAGCCCTTAGGAGTAATTTGATTTGCTTTTCGGTCACTTATTTTAGCTTATTTTTAGACGTCGTTTTTCGGGGGCTTGATTTTCGAGATCTTAAAATTTTCATTTTTTCGAGATTTAAAGCTCCGGAAACTCAAATAATAACAAATTTAGCCCTTAAGAGTCATTTGATTTGCTTTTCGGTCACTTATTTTTGCTTATTTTGAGACGTCGTTTTTCGGGGGCTTGATTTTCGAGATCTTATAATTTTCATTTTTTCGAGATTTAAAGCTCCGGGAACTCAAATAATAACATATTAAGCACTTAAGGGTCATTTTATTTGTTTTTTGGTCACTTATTTTAGCTTATTTTGAGACGTCGTTTTACGGGGGCTCGATTTTTGAGATCTTAAAATTTTCATTTTTTCGAGATTTTAATCTCCGGGAAATCAAATAATAACATATTAAGCCCTTAGGAATTATTTTATTTGTTTTTTGGTCACTTATTTTCGCTTATTTTGAGACGTCCTTTTTCAGAAGCTCGATTTTCGAGACCCTAAAAATTTGCTTTTTTTCAAGAGTTAAAGCTTTGGGAATTCAAATAATAACTTATTAAGCACTTAAGAGTCATTTTATTTATCTTTCGGTCACTTACTATAGCTTATTTTGAGAAGACGTTTTTCGGTGGCTCGAATTTCGAGACCCTAACACTTTCATTTTTTCGAGATTTAAAGCTTCGAGAACTCAAATAGTAACATATTAAGACCTTAGGATTCATTTTATTAGTTTTTCGGTCACTTATTTTAGCTTATTTTGAGAAGTCTTTTTTAGTGGCTCGATTTTCGAGACCCTAATAATTTTAATTTTTTCGAGATTTAAAGCTTTGGTAAGTCATGTAATAACATATTAAGCACTTAAAAGTCATTTGATTTGTTTTTCGCTCAATTATTTTAGCTTATTTTTAGACGTCGTTTTTCGGGGGCTTGATTTACGAGATCTTAAAATTTTCATTTTTTCGAGATTTAAAGCTCCGGGTACTCAAATAATAACATATTAAGCACTTAAGAGTCATTTTATTTGTTTTTTGGTCACTTATTTTAGCTTATTTTGAGACGTCGTTTTACGGGGGCTCGATTTTTGAGATCTTAAAATTTTCATTAATTCGAGATTTAAATCTCCGGGAAATCAAATAATAACATATTAAGCCCTTAGGAGTTATTTTATTTGTTTTTTTGTCACTTATTTTCGCTTATTTTGAGACTTTCTTTTTCAGGAGCTCGATTTTCGAGACCCTAAAAATTTGCTTTTTTTCAAGAGTTAAAGCTTTGGGAATTCAAATAATAACTTATTAAGCACTTAAGAGTCATTTTATTTGTCTTTCGGTCACTTATTATAGCTTATTTTGAGAAGACGTTTTTCGGTGGCTCGAATTTCGAGACCCTAATAATTTCATTTTTTCGAGATTTAAAGTTTCGGGAACTCAAATAGTAACATATTAAGCCCTTAGGAGTCATTTTATTAGTTTTTCGGTCACTTATTTTAGCTTATTTTGAGAAGTCTTTTTTAGTGGCTCGATTTTCGAGACCCTAAAAATTTTAATTTTTCGAGATTTAAAGCTTTGGGAAGTCATGTAATAACATATTAAGCACCTAAAAGTCATTTGATTTGTTTTTCGCTCAATTATTTTAGCTCATTTTGAGGCGTCGTTTTTCAGGTGCTCGATTTTCGTGACCATAAAAATTTGTTTTTTTTTTTCAAGATTTAAAGCTTTGGGAAGTCAAATAATAACAATAAGCACTTAAGAGTCATTTTATTTGTTTTTCGGTCACTTGTTTCAGCTAATTTTGAGACGTCATTTTTCAGGGGCTCGATTTTAGAAGTTCTAAAAATTTCAATTTTTCGAGATTTAAAGCTTTGGGAATTCAAAGAATAACATATTAAGCACTTAAGAGTCATTTTATTTGTTTTTCGGTCACTTATTTTAGCTTATATTGAGACGTTGTTTTTCGGGGGTTCGATTTTCGAGATCCTATAATTTTCATTTTTTCGAGATTTAAAGATCCGGGAACTCAAATAATAACATATTAAGCCCTTAGGAGTCATTTTATTTGTTTTTCGGTCACTTATTTTCGCTTATTTTGAGACGTCCTTTTTCAGGAGCTCGATTTTCGAGACCCTAAAAATTTGCTTTTTTTCAAGAGTTAAAGCTTTGGGAATTCAAATAATAACTTATTAAGCACTTAAGAGTAATTTTATTTGCTTTTCGGTCACTTATTTTAGCTTATTTTGAGACGACGTTTTTCGATGGCTCGAATTTCGAGACCCTAAAAATTTCATTTTTTCGAGATTTAAAGCTTCGGGAACTCAAATAATAACATATTTAGCCCTTACGAGTCATTTGTTTTGCTATTCGGTCAATTATTTTCGCTTATTTTGAGACATCCTTTTTCAGGAGCTCGATTTTCGAGACCCTAAAAATTTGCTTTTTTTCAAGACTTAAAGCATTGAGAATTCAAGTAATAACCTATTAAGCACTTAAGAGTCATTTTATTTGTTTTTCGGTCACTTATTTTAGCTTATTTTGAGACGACGTTTTCGTTGGCTCGAATTTCGAGACCCCAAAAATTTCATTTTTTCGAGATTTAAAGCTTCGGGAACTCAAATAATAACATATTTAGCCCTTAGGAGTCATTTGATTTGTTTTTCGGTCACATATTTTAGCTTATTTTGAGACGTCGTTTTTCGGGATCTTGATTTTCGAGATCTTAAAATTTCCATTTTTTCTAGATTTAAAGCTTCGGGAACTCAAACAATAACATATTTAGCCCTTAGGAGTCATTTGATTTGCTTTTCGGTCACTTATTTTAGCTTATTTTGAGACGTCGTTTTTCGGGGGCTCGATTTTTGAGATCTTAAAATTTTCATTTTTTCGAGATATAAATCTCCGGGAACTCAAATAATAACATATTAAGACCTTAGGAGTCATTTTATTTGTTTTTCGGTCACTTATTTTCGCTTATTTTGAGACGTCCTTTTTCAGGAGCTCGATTTTCGAGACCCTAAAAATTTGCTTTTTTTCAAGAGTTAAAGCATTTGGAATTCAAATAATAACTTATTAAGCACTTAAGAGTCATTTTATTTGTTTTTCGGTCTGTTATTTTAGCTTATTTTGAGACGACGTTTTTAGGTGGCTCGAATTTCGAGACTCTAAAAATTTCATTTTTTCGAGATTTAAAGCTTCGGGAACTCAAATAATAACATATTTAGCCCTTAGGAGTCATTTGATTTGCTTTTCGGTCACTTATTTTCGCTTATTTTGAGACGTCCTTTTTCAGGAGCTCGATTTTCGAGACCCTAAAAATTTGCTTTTTTTCAAGACTTAAAGCTTTGGGAATTCAAATAATAACTTATTAAGCACTTAAGAGTCATTTTATTTGTTTTTCGGTCACTTATTTTAGCTTATTCTGAGACGACGTTTTTCGTTGGCTCGAATTTCGAGATCCCAAAAATTTCATTTTTTCGAGATTTAAAGCTTCGGGAACTCAAATAATAACATATTTAGCCCTTAGGAGTCATTTGATTTCCTTTTCGGTCACTTATTTTCGCTTATTTTGAGACGTCCTTTTTCAGGAGCTTGATTTTCGAGACCCTAAAAATTTGCTTTTTTTCAAGACTTAAAGCTTTGGGAATTCAAATAATAACTTATTAAGCACTTAAGAGTCATTTTATTTGTTTTTCGGTCACTTATTTTAGCTTATTCTGAGACGACGTTTTTCGTTGGCTCGAATTTCGAGACCCCAAAAATTTCATTTTTTCGAGATTTAAAGATCCGGGAACTCAAATAATAACATATTAAGCCCTTAGGAGTCATTTTATTTGTTTTTTGGTCACTTATTTTCGCTTATTTTGAGACGTCCTTTTTCAGGAGCTCGATTTTCGAGACCCTAAAAATTTGCTTTTTTTCAAGAGTTAAAGCTTTGGGAATTCAAATAATAACTTATTAAGCACTTATGAGTAATTTTATTTGCTTTTCGGTCACTTATTTTAGCTTATTTTGAGACGACGTTTTTCGATGGCTCGAATTTCGAGACCCTAAAAATTTCATTTTTTCGAGATTTAAAGCTTCGGGAACTCAAATAATAACATATTTAGCCCTTACGAGTCATTTTTTTTGCTATTCGGTCACTTATTTTCACTTATTTTGAGACATCCTTTTTCAGGAGCTCGATTTTCGAGACCCTAAAAATTTGCTTTTTTTCAAGACTTAAAGCATTGAGAATTCAAGTAATAACTTATTAAGCACTTAAGAGTCATTTTATTTGTTTTTCGGTCACTTATTTTAGCTTATTTTGAGACGACGTTTTCGTTGGCTCGAATTTCGAGACCCCAAAAATTTCATTTTTTCGAGATTTAAAGCTTCGGGAACTCAAATAATAACATATTTAGCCCTTAGGAGTCATTTGATTTGCTTTTCGGTCACATATTTTAGCTTATTTTGAGACGTCGTTTTTCGGGAGCTTGATTTTCGAGATCTTAAAATTTCCATTTTTTCGAGATTTAAAGCTTCGGGAACTCAAACAATAACATATTTAGCCCTTAGGAGTCATTTGATTTGCTTTTCGGTCACTTATTTTAGCTTATTTTGAGACGTCGTTTTTCGGGGGCTCGATTTTTGAGATCTTAAAATTTTCATTTTTTCGAGATTTAAATCTCCGGGAACTTAAATAATAACATATTAAGCCCTTAGGAGTCATTTTATTTGTTTTTCGGTCACTTATTTTCGCTTATTTTGAGACGTCCTTTTTCAGGAGCTCGATTTTCGAGACCCTAAAAATTTGCTTTTTTTCAAGAGTTAAAGCATTTTGAATTCAAATAATAACTTATTAAGCACTTAAGAGTCATTTTATTTGTTTTTCGGTCAGTTATTTTAGCTTATTTTGAGACGACGTTTTTAGGTGGCTCGAATTTCGAGACTCTAAAAATTTCATTTTTTCGAGATTTAAAGCTTTGGGAACTCAAATAATAACATATTTAGCCCTTAGGAGTCATTTGATTTGCTTTTCGGTCACTTATTTTCGCTTATTTTGAGACGTCCTTTTTCAGGAGCTCGATTTTCGAGACCCTAAAAATTTGCTTTTTTTCAAGACTTAAAGCTTTGGGAATTCAAATAATAACTTATTAAGCACTTAAGAGTCATTTTATTTGTTTTACGGTCACTTATTTTAGCTAATTTTGAGACGACGTTTTTCGTTTGCTCGAATTTCGAGACACCAAAAATTTCATTTTTTCGAGATTTAAAGCTTCGGGAACTCAAATAATATCATATTTAGCCCTTAAGAGTCATTTGATTTGCTTTTCGGTCACTTATTTTAGCTTATTTTTAGACGTCGTTTTTCGGGGGCTTGATTTTCGAGATCTTAAAATTTTCATTTTTTCGAGATTTAAAGCTCCGGGTACTCAAATAATAACATATTAAGCACTTAAGAGTCATTTTATTTGTTTTTTGGTCACTTATTTTAGCTTATTTTGAGACGTTTTACGGGGGCTCGATTTTTGAGATCATAAAATTTTCATTTTTTCGAGATTTAAATCTCCGGGAAATCAAATAATAACATATTAAGCCCTTAGGAGTTATTTTATTTGTTTTTTGGTCACTTATTTTCGCTTATTTTGAGACTTCCTTTTTCAGGAGCTCGATTTTCGAGACCCTAAAAATTTGCTTTTTTTCAAGAGTTAAAGCTTTGGGAATTCAAATAATAACTTATTAAGCACTTAAGAGTCATTTTATTTGTCTTTCGGTCACTTATTATAGCTTATTTTGAGAAGACGTTTTTCGGTGGCTCGAATTTCGAGACCCTAATAATTTCATTTTTTCGAGATTTAAAGTTTCGGGAACTCAAATAGTAACATATTAAGCCCTTAGGAGTCATTTTATTAGTTTTTCGGTCACTTATTTTAGCTTATTTTGAGAAGTCTTTTTTAGTGGCTCGATTTTCGAGACCCTAAAAATTTTAATTTTTCGAGATTTAAAGCTTTGGGAAGTCATGTAATAACATATTAAGCACTTAAAAGTCATTTGATTTGTTTTTCGCTCAATTATTTTAGCTTATTTTGAGGCGTCGTTTTTCAGGTGCTCGATTTTCGTGACCCTAAAAATTTGTTTTTTTTTTCAAGATTTAAAGCTTTGGGAAGTCAAATAATAACAATAAGCACTTAAGAGTCATTTTATTAGTTTTTCGGTCACTTGTTTCAGCTTATTTTGAGACGTCATTTTTCAGGGGCTCGATTTTCGAAGCCCTAAAAATTTCAATTTTTCGAGATTTAAAGCTTTGGGAATTCAAAGAATAACATATTAAGCACTTAAGAGTCATTTTATTTGTTTTTTGGTCACTTATTTTAGCTTATTTTGAGACGCCGTTTTACAGGGGCTCGATTTTTGAGATCTTAAAATTTTCATTTTTTCGAGATTTAAATCTCCGGGAAATCAAATAATAACATATTAAGCCCTTAGGAGTTATTTTATTTGTTTTTTGGTCACTTATTTTCGCTTATTTTGAGACGTCCTTTTTCAGGAGCTCGATTTTCGAGACCCTAAAAATTTGCTTTTTTTCAAGACTTAAAGCTTTGGGAATTCAAATAATAACTTATTAAGCACTTAAGAGTCATTTTATTTGTTTTTCGGTCACTTATTTGAGCTTATTTTGAGACGACATTTTTTGTTGGCTCGAATTTCGAGACCCCAAAAATTTCATTTTTTCGAGATTTAAAGCTTCGGGAACTCAAATAATAACATATTTAGCACTTAGGAGTCATTTGATTTGCTTTTCAGTCACTTATTTTAGCTTATTTTGAGACGTCGTTTTTCGGGGGCTTGATTTTTGAGATCTTAAAATTTTCATTTTTTCGATATTTAAAGCTCCGGGAACTCAAATAATAACATATTAAGCACTTAAGAGTTATTTTATTTGTTTTTCGGTCACTTATTTTAGCTTATTTTGAGACGTCGTTATTCGGGGGCTTGATTTTCGAGATCTTAAAATTTTCATTTTTTCGAGATTTAAAGCTCCGGGAACTCAAATAATAAAATATTAAGCACTTAAGAGTCATTTTATTTGTTTTTCGGTCACTTATTTTAGCTTATTTTGAGACGTCGTTTTTCGGGGGCTCGAAATGTGAGATCTTTAAATTTTCATTTTTTCGAGATTTAAATCTTCGGTAACTCAAATAATAACATATTAAGCCCTTAGCAGTCATTTTATTTGTTTTTCGGTCACTTAATTTCAATTATTTTGAGACGTCCTTTTTCAGGAGCTCGATTTTCGAGACCCTAAAAATTTGCTTTTTTTCAAGAGTTTAAAGCTTTGGGAATTCAAATAATAACTTATTAAGCACTTAAGAGTCATTTTATTTGTTTTTCAGTCACTTATTTTAGCTTATTTTGAGACGACATTTTTGGGTACCTCGAATTTCGAGACCCATAAAATTTCATTTTTTCGAGATTTAAAGCATCGGGAACTCAAATAATAACATATTTAGCACTTAGGAGTCATTTGATTTGCTTTTCGGTCACTTATTTTAGCTTATTTTAAGACGTCGTTTTTCGGGGGCTTGATTTTCGAGATCTTAAAATTTTCATTTTTTCGAGATTTAAAGCTTCGGGAACTCAAATAATATCATATTTAGCCCTTAGGAGTAATTTGATTTGCTTTTCGGTCACTTATTTTAGCTTATTTTTAGACGTCGTTTTTCGGGGGCTTGATTTTCGAGATCTTAAAATTTTCATTTTTTCGAGATTTAAAGCTCCGGAAACTCAAATAATAACAAATTTAGCCCTTAAGAGTCATTTGATTTGCTTTTCGGTCACTTATTTTTGCTTATTTTGAGACGTCGTTTTTCGGGGGCTTGATTTTCGAGATCTTATAATTTTCATTTTTTCGAGATTTAAAGCTCCGGGAACTCAAATAATAACATATTAAGCACTTAAGGGTCATTTTATTTGTTTTTTGGTCACTTATTTTAGCTTATTTTGAGACGTCGTTTTACGGGGGCTCGATTTTTGAGATCTTAAAATTTTCATTTTTTCGAGATTTTAATCTCCGGGAAATCAAATAATAACATATTAAGCCCTTAGGAATTATTTTATTTGTTTTTTGGTCACTTATTTTCGCTTATTTTGAGACGTCCTTTTTCAGAAGCTCGATTTTCGAGACCCTAAAAATTTGATTTTTTTCAAGAGTTAAAGCTTTGGGAATTTTTTTTTGAGAAAAAAGCTTTGGGAATTCAAATAATAACTTATTAAGCACTTAAGAGTCATTTTATTTGTCTTTCGGTCACTTACTATAGCTTATTTTGAGAAGACGTTTTTCGGTGGCTCGAATTTCGAAACCCTAACAATTTCATTTTTTCGAGATTTAAAGCTTCGAGAACTCAAATAGTAACATATTAAGCCCTTAGGAGTCATTTTATTAGTTTTTCGGTCACTTATTTTAGCTTATTTTGAGAAGTCTTTTTTAGTGGCTCGATTTTCGAGACCCTAATAATTTTAATTTTTTCGAGATTTAAAGCTTTGGGAAGTCATGTAATAACATATTAAGCACTTAAAAGTCATTTGATTTGTTTTTCGCTCAATTATTTTAGCTTATTTTTAGACGTCGTTTTTCGGGGGCTTGATTTTCGAGATCTTAAAATTTTCATTTTTTCGAGATTTAAAGCTCCGGGTACTCAAATAATAACATATTAAGCACTTAAGAGTCATTGTATTTGTTTTTTGGTCACTTATTTTAGCTTATTTTGAGACGTCGTTTTACGGGGGCTCGATTTTTGAGATCTTAAAATTTTCATTAATTCGAGATTTAAATCTTCGGGAAATCAAATAATAACATATTAAGCCCTTAGGAGTTATTTTATTTGTTTTTTTGTCACTTATTTTCGCTTATTTTGAGACTTTCTTTTTCAGGAGCTCGATTTTCGAGACCCTAAAAATTTGCTTTTTTTCAAGAGTTAAAGCTTTGGGAATTCAAATAATAACTTATTAAGCACTTAAGAGTCATTTTATTTGTCTTTCGGTCACTTACTATAGCTTATTTTGAGAAGACGTTTTTCGGTGGCTCGAATTTCGAGACCCTAACAATTTCATTTTTTCGAGATTTAAAGCTTCGAGAACTCAAATAGTAACATATTAAGCCCTTAGGAGTCATTTTATTAGTTTTTCGGTCACTTATTTTAGCTTATTTTGAGAAGTCCTTTTTAGTGGCTCGATTTTCGAGACCCTAATAATTTTAATTTTTTCGAGATTTAAAGCTTTGGGAAGTCATGTAATAACATATTAAGCACTTAAAAGTCATTTGATTTGTTTTTCGCTCAATTATTTTAGCTTATTTTTAGACGTCGTTTTTCGGGGGCTTGATTTTCGAGATCTTAAAATTTTCATTTTTTCGAGATTTAAAGCTCCGGGTACTCAAATAATAACATATTAAGCACTTAAGAGTCATTTTATTTGTTTTTTGGTCACTTATTTTAGCTTATTTTGAGACGTCGTTTTACGGGGGCTCGATTTTTGAGATCTTAAAATTTTCATTAATTCGAGATTTAAATCTCCGGGAAATCAAATAATAACATATTAAGCCCTTAGGAGTTATTTTATTTGTTTTTTTGTCACTTATTTTCGCTTATTTTGAGACTTTCTTTTTCAGGAGCTCGATTTTCGAGACCCTAAAAATTTGCTTTTTTTCAAGAGTTAAAGCTTTGGGAATTCAAATAATAACTTATTAAGCACTTAAGAGTCATTTTATTTGTCTTTCGGTCACTTATTATAGCTTATTTTGAGAAGACGTTTTTCGGTGGCTCGAATTTCGAGACCCTAATAATTTCATTTTTTCGAGATTTAAAGTTTCGGGAACTCAAATAGTAACATATTAAGCCCTTAGGAGTCATTTTATTAGTTTTTCGGTCACTTATTTTAGCTTATTTTGAGAAGTCTTTTTTAGTGGCTCGATTTTCGAGACCCTAAAAATTTTAATTTTTCGAGATTTAAAGCTTTGGGAAGTCATGTAATAACATATTAAGCACTTAAAAGTCATTTGATTTGTTTTTCGCTCAATTATTTTAGCTTATTTTGAGGCGTCGTTTTTCAGGTGCTCGATTTTCGTGACCATAAAAATTTGTTTTTTTTTTCAAGATTTAAAGCTTTGGGAAGTCAAATAATAACAATAAGCACTTAAGAGTCATTTTATTTGTTTTTCGGTCACTTGTTTCAGCTAATTTTGAGACGTCATTTTTCAGGGGCTCGATTTTCGAAGCCCTAAAAATTTCAATTTTTCGAGATTTAAAGCTTTGGGAATTCAAAGAATAACATATTAAGCACTTAAGAGTCATTTTATTTGTTTTTCGGTCACTTATTTTAGCTTATATTGAGACGTCGTTTTTCGGGGGTTCGATTTTCGAGATCCTATAATTTTCATTTTTTCGAGATTTAAAGATCCGGGAACTCAAATAATAACATATTAAGCCCTTAGGAGTCATTTAATTTGTTTTTCGGTCACTTATTTTCGCTTATTTTGAGACGTCCTTTTTCAGGAGCTCGATTTTCGAGACCCTAAAAATTTGCTTTTTTTCAAGAGTTAAAGCTTTGGGAATTCAAATAATAACTTATTAAGCACTTAAGAGTAATTTTATTTGCTTTTCGGTCACTTATTTTAGCTTATTTTGAGACGACGTTTTTCTATGGCTCGAATTTCGAGACCCTAAAAATTTCATTTTTTCGAGATTTAAAGCTTCGGGAACTCAAATAATAACATATTTAGCCCTTACGAGTCATTTGTTTTGCTATTCGGTCACTTATTTTCGCTTATTTTGAGACATCCTTTTTCAGGAGCTCGATTTTCGAGACCCTAAAAATTTGCTTTTTTTCAAGACTTAAAGCATTGAGAATTCAAGTAATAACTTATTAAGCACTTAAGAGTCATTTTATTTGTTTTTCGGTCACTTATTTTAGCTTATTTTGAGACGACGTTTTCGTTGGCTCGAATTTCGAGACCCCAAATGTAACGCCCCCAAAATTTCGAACGCTTTCGATTGGATTTTAATCCAAATTTAAGTGCTACATTTTATTTTCAAAGTTAAGCATTAATTTGAACTAAAATATACAAATTAATTAACTAAATCTTGTGATCTTATGAACTTTGAAATAATTAAAAATATAAAAGTTACTTTAATATGAGATCAAGACCTTCTTGATAAATTTCGGGCTTGAATGCACAAAAATCTAGTTTTTGGGGACAAAAATGTAAGATTTCAAAACTTCGGGGGGCAAAGTGTAAATTTGCCCCAAGTTCCAGATTTTTTGTAGGAGAGTAATCATTTTCTCTCCTTGTACACTCCAAGGGCTGCTAAGGCATGCCCTTGGATAGAGTAAACTCCTCTACCAATGTTTACATGCATTGGTGGATAAAATAATAAGTAAGCATTATGTCTCCCTCTATTCCCAATGTGTATATAATTATTATACACACTTAACATCAGATTTTTTCCTCTCCATAACCTCATTTACATACATATTATAGAGAGAGAGAGAGAGAGAGAGAGAAGAGAGAACACACTAGAAAGAGAATTATTTTCGGATTCTCACTACACAGCCTCGGTTTTCCGATCATTCCGCCTTCGTCCACCGTTGGATCATGCCCAAATTTTGTATGGAGGTCCTACACACATGGGGCTACATATTGACCGTTCGGATCGTCGATTGGATCTCCCAAAGAGAGAGAGAGATGCAAGAGGAAACACATTTAGAAAGATAGTTTTCGGGTATACTCAACCCAGCCTCGGATTTTCGATCATTCCACCTCCGTCCACCGTTGGATCATGCCCAAATTTTGCGTGGAGGTTCTACACACATGGATCTACATATTGACCGTTCGGATCGTCGTTTGGAACTCCCAAAGTGAATCGACAGCCATTGGAAAATGGTGAAAAGTAAGGATTTGAGGGCCTTTTTATGAACCACCACCGGAGCCGCCACCACTGCCACCGGAGCTGCCACCACCACCTTCGGAGTTCTGAAAATGAAGAGATTTCCACCCCTTTCATTGATTTGGGTAAAAAGACATCTATGCATGTGTTCTTTAGTCTTTGTGATATTACTTTATTCTCTTTAAAGTATATGTTTAAGAAGTTTAGTTTGTCCTTGTGATAAATTGTTGAGTTCATATTTAATATTCAATGTGACTTGCTTAGATTTTGTTTGAATATTGATTATTAGTTTGGATCTTGATTTATTTATTTTCGTAAAAAAGTTATTGTTCATAATTTTCGAAACTTTGGGGGGTATTTTTGAAAGGTTTTAAAAGTTGAAGGGCTTAGGTTGCGATTCTTGTTGGGATTAAAAGGGACTGAAAATCTAAATTTTTGTTTGATATTTGGTATAAATTTACTTGAAAAGCATTTGTTTTAAAGTTTGCTTAGAGGTTTTTGCAAAAAGGGAGTTTTTGAAACTTTTGGGGTTATTTTTGTAAATCTGAAAATAAGGGGTCAAATGCGCTGTTTTGTCACTGTTTTTACATAGTAACTTTTATTAACTTTTGATTAATTAATTTGATGTAGTGCTTTGTTCGCTTTTGTTTTAAGATTGAAAATTTGTAATTTTTACGAAGAAAGTTTATGATTAAAGAATTTTTGTTTCTCATTGTTAGTTTGGTGGAAAGTTACTAAAACTTATTTTTAATCTCAGTTTTATAGTGAAAAATATGCTTGATTATTTTTAAATATTTCTTAAATGCGTGGATCTTAAATTACTTTTCAAGAAAATCGGTTTGAGTAAGTTTTCAAAACTATGAGGGTGTTTTTGAAAAGTTTTAAACTTATGGGAATTTTAAAACTTTGATTTTTGAATTAACAAGATACTTAATACTTTTATTTGATTTTCGATATGAGTTTAGTTAAAAATCTTTCGATTTAAAGTTTGTTGCAACTTTTTTAAAAGATGGATATTTTTAAAAGTTTAGGGGTTGTTTTGTAAATCTGGAAAATGAAAGGAAAATTTTGATGTTTTGGCATTGTTTTTTTGAAATTAGAATTTTGAGTTTTGAAAATAATAACTTTTAAGTGGAGTTCATGTCGTAAATTTTTAAGCACTTTTGTGTGATGTGTTAGTAGGAAATCCTTATGTAGGATTTTCATTAGTTATGTTTCTAAGTCGTATACGTACTTGCTCAGGTTTCGGATACGCTTCATTTGTGGAGTTTTAGTCGCTATACTAAGCGACAAAGGTGAGCGCTGTGTGTTTAATTTGTATGTCGGTCCGATGTGCTAGTAGATCGAGTCCAAACATGCACTTAGGCTCTTAATAATCAAAGCATGAATTTTATTCTAACTTTTCTTGCATGTCGTCACGAATAGGTGGACTTATTAGGTCAACATTACTCGCATGAAATCACTTAGCATTTCAACATGATTATCCAAGTACATGCTACATCCGAATCTACTAGTTGCGAATATATTTTTCGAAATTATCATGATACCCAAAATCTCATTTGATAAGTTATTAAATGTTGATAATATGTTAATATGTTAGATATGTTATGTTCCGTTTGTTTCCGACTATATGTTTCCGTTTGTTTCCGATTATGTGTGGGCCCCCTTTTGATTGGTATATGGACCCGATGCCAACCTGGCCGGCAAGGGCCGGCAGGATTGTCACGGTTACCCGTAGGCCTGGCCTTACAATCCAAGTGGGGAGGAACACTTGGGGAGTAAGGACGAACTCCGGCAAAGACATGTCGATGCATTTTTGATAGTAAGGTCGCTCCTTACATGGTGAGTTTGGATGGACATCAGACTGAGGATGGAGGGTAAGTGGAGGACGGCATCAGCAAATTCTTGGTTATGTGAATTCCGTGTTCCTTCCGTCTTGAATATATGTTTATTTGCTTGATGACATGCTTATGTTATATAATATGTTGCATTCACACATCACCATGCAAAATCGCACATAGCCTCACTAAGTTGGACGATCAACTTATGCGTTCTATGTTTCACTCTTTTCAGTTTCAGGCGTTCTGGAAATAATAGTCGGGTTGCGGTTAGGTCGTCACGGTTGCGGTCCCACCCTAGTATTCGGGAGAGTAGAAATATTTTATGGTCAATCTATGCTCTTTCGATTTTGTTTAAAACTTTGCTTAGAATGTTTGATTCGTTAAACTTGATTTATATTTTCATAAAAGCTACAAGATTTTCATAAATTATTTATTTATCTCTCTCGGTTGATTTTGTTCAAATCTTTCGATATGTTGTGTTAAAATGCTTCCGCTTCAAAACCTTTAATTTATTGATTCCATATATAAAATTCTACTATGAAAATTGATTTTATTTGTTCGTCAAAAAACTTAGTAATCTAAATTTTTCTTATTTTGCTTTAAACCAAATTGTTCTTATTTCGTTTTAAATCGCTTCCGCTTTTAAACCTTTAATTCATCGTTCCAATTAAAAAAAAAAAAAGTTTCGATATTTTAACGTTTTTCAAAATAAAAATAATTTTCCGACCGTCATCCGACGGACCCGCGGAGCCGGACCGTCACAGATGGTATCAGAGCTTCGGCTCATTTTTTCGAGATTTAAAGATCCGGGAACTCAAATAATAACATATTAAGACCTTAGGAGTCATTTTATTTGTTTTTCGGTCACTTATTTTCGCTTATTTTGAGACGTCCTTTTTCAGGAGCTCGATTTTCGAGACCCTAAAAATTTGCTTTTTTTCAAGAGTTAAAGCATTTGGAATTCAAATAATAACTTATTAAGCACTTAAGAGTCATTTTATTTGTTTTTCGGTCAGTTATTTTAGCTTATTTTGAGACGACGTTTTTAGGTGGCTCGAATTTCGAGACTCTAAAAATTTCATTTTTTCGAGATTTAAAGCTTCGGGAACTCAAATAATAACATATTTAGCCCTTAGGAGTCATTTGATTTGCTTTTCGGTCACTTATTTTCGCTTATTTTGAGACGTCCTTTTTCAGGAGCTCGATTTTCGAGACCCTAAAAATTTGCTTTTTTTCAAGACTTAAAGCTTTGGGAATTCAAATAATAACTTATTAAGCACTTAAGAGTCATTTTATTTGTTTTTCGGTCACTTATTTTAGCTTATTCTGAGACGACGTTTTTCGTTGGCTCGAATTTCGAGATCCCAAAAATTTCATTTTTTCGAGATTTAAAGCTTCGGGAACTCAAATAATATCATATTTAGCCCTTAAGAGTCATTTGATTTGCTTTTCGGTCACTTATTTTAGCTTATTTTTGGACGTCGTTTTTCGGGGGCTTGATTTTCGAGATCTTATAATTTTCATTTTTTCGAGATTTAAAGCTCCGGGAACTCAAATAATAACATATTAAGCAATTAAGGGTCATTTTATTTGTTTTTTGGTCACTTATTTTAGCTTATTTTGAGACGTCGTTTTACGGGGGCTCGATTTTTGAGATCTTAAAATTTTCATTTTTTCGAGATTTTAATCTCCGGGAAATCAAATAATAACATATTAAGCCCTTAGGAATTATTTTATTTGTTTTTTGGTCACTTATTTTCGCTTATTTTGAGACGTCCTTTTTCAGAAGCTCGATTTTCGAGACCCTAAAAATTTGCTTTTTTTCAAGAGTTAAAGCTTTGGGAATTCAAATAATAACTTATTAAGCACTTAAGAGTCATTTTATTTGTCTTTCGGTCACTTACTATAGCTTATTTTGAGAAGACGTTTTTCGGTGGCTCGAATTTCGAGACCCTAACAATTTCATTTTTTCGAGATTTAAAGCTTCGAGAACTCAAATAGTAACATATTAAGCCCTTAGAGCATCTCCAGCAGTTACTTTTTTAGCTCCTCCAATAGCTAAAAACATAAATATACATAACCAAGTTAATTTTTTTGTCCTCCAACAATATCTTGTATTTATACAAGACTATGTAAAATACAAGTTTGGACTTGCATATATGGATGTCCATGTATATTTATACAGGACATCCATGTCAGCAAATTTATGTCTCAACTATAGTTTATTAAATTGATTTGAGTTAAATTTATTGGTTTGAGTTAAATTTTTTTATTTAAATGAAATCGTTATTTAAAACCATTTTTTGCAATTTTTTTAATTTATTATATTTAAATAAAAAATATTAAAAATATATATTTATTAGTTATATTTTACGTACAAATGTAATAAATTTTTTGTAATGTCATTTATAATTTAAAATAGGAAAAATAATAAAATATAATAATTTTGAAAATTTTAGATGATGACTGCTGGATTGGATAGTTATAACTGAGTAGCTAAAATACTGTTCACCATGTATAATTTAATATAGATGACCACTTATAGATGATACTGCCGGAGATGCTCTTAGGAGTCATTTTATTAGTTTTTCGGTCACTTATTTTAGCTTATTTTGAGAAGTCTTTTTTAGTGGCTCGATTTTCTAGACCCTAAAAATTTTAATTTTTTCGAGATTTAAAGCTTTGGGAAGTCATGTAATAACATATTAAGCACTTAAAAGTCATTTGATTTGTTTTTCGCTCAATTATTTTAGCTTATTTTGAGGCGTCATTTTTCAGGTGCTCGATTTTCGAGACCCTAAAAATTTGTTTTTTTTTTTCAAGATTTAAAGCTTTGGGAAGTCAAATAATAACAATAAGCACTTAAGAGTCATTTTATTTGTTTTTCGGTCACTTGTTTCAGCTTATTTTGAGACGTCATTTTTCAGGGGCTCGATTTTCGAAGCCCTAAAAGTTTCAATTTTTCGAGATTTAAAGCTTTGGGAATTCAAAGAATAACATATTAAGCACTTAAGAGTCATTTTATTTGTTTTTCGGTCACTTATTTTAGCTTATATTGAGACGTTGTTTTTCGGGGGTTCGATTTTCGAGATCCTATAATTTTCATTTTTTCGAGATTTAAAGATCCGGGAACTCAAATAATAACATATTAAGCCCTTATGAATCATTTTATTTGTTTTTCGGTCACTTATTTTCGCTTATTTTGAGACGTCCTTTTTCAGGAGCTCGATTTTCGAGACCCTAAAAATTTGCTTTTTTTCAAGAGTTAAAGCTTTGGGAATTCAAATAATAACTTATTAAGCACTTAAGAGTAATTTTATTTGCTTTTCGGTCACTTATTTTAGCTTGTTTTGAGACGACGTTTTTCGATGGCTCGAATTTCGAGACCCTAAAAATTTCATTTTTTCGAGATTTAAAGCTTCGGGAACTCAAATAATAACATATTTAGCCCTTACGAGTCATTTGTTTTGCTATTCGGTCACTTATTTTCGCTTATTTTGAGACGTCCTTTTTCAGTAGCTCGATTTTCGAGACCCTAAAAATTTGCTTTTTTTCAAGACTTAAAGCATTGAGAATTCAAGTAATAACTTATTAAGCACTTAAGAGTCATTTTATTTCTTTTTCGGTCACTTATTTTAGCTTATTTTGAGACGACGTTTTCGTTGGCTCGAATTTTGAGACCCCAAAAATTTCATTTTTTCGAGATTTAAAGCTTCGGGAACTCAAATAATAACATATTTAGCCCTTAGGAGTCATTTGATTTGCTTTTCAGTCACATATTTTAGCTTATTTTGAGACGTCGTTTTTCGGGAGCTTGATTTTCGAGATCTTAAAATTTTCATTTTTTCGAGATTTAAAGCTTCGGGAACTCAAATAATAACATATTTAGCCCTTAGGAGTCATTTGATTTGCTTTTCGGTCACTTATTTTAGCTTATTTTGAGACGTCGTTTTTCGGGGGCTCGATTTTTGAGATCTTAAAATTTTCATTTTTTCGAGATTTAAATCTCCGGGAACTTAAATAATAACATATTAAGCCCTTAGGAGTCATTTTAATTGTTTTTCGGTCACTTATTTTCGCTTATTTTGAGACGTCCTTTTTCAGAAGCTCGATTTTCGAGACCCTAAAAATTTGCTTTTTTTCAAGAGTTAAAGCATTTGGAATTCAAATAATAACTTATTAAGCACTTAAGAGTCATTTTATTTGTTTTTCGGTCAGTTATTTTAGCTTATTTTGAGACGACGTTTTTAGGTGGCTCGAATTTCGAGACTCTAAAAATTTTATTTTTTCGAGATTTAAAGCTTCGGGAACTCAAATAATAACATATTTAGCCCTTAGGAGTCATTTGATTTGCTTTTCGGTCACTTATTTTCGCTTATTTTGAGACGTCCTTTTTCAGGAGCTTGATTTTCGAGACCCTAAAAATTTGCTTTTTTTCAAGACTTAAAGCTTTGGGAATTCAAATAATAGCTTATTAAGCACTTAAGAGTCATTTTATTTGTTTTTCGGTCACTTATTTTAGCTTATTCTGAGACGTCGTTTTTCGTTGGCTCGAATTTCGAGACCCCAAAAATTTCATTTTTTCGAGATTTAAAGCTTCGGGAACTCAAATAATATCATATTTAGCCCTTAAGAGTCATTTGATTTGCTTTTCGGTCACTTATTTTAGCTTATTTTTAGACGTCGTTTTTCGGGGGCTTGATTTTCGAGATCTTAAAATTTTCATTTTTTCGAGATTTAAAGCTCCGGGTACTCAAATAATAACATATTAAGCACTTAAGAGTCATTTTATTTGTTTTTTGGTCACTTATTTTAGCTTATTTTGAGACGTCGTTTTACGGGGGCTCGATTTTTGAGATCTTAAAATTTTATTTTTTCGAGATTTAAATCTCCGGGAAATCAAATAATAACATATTAAGCCCTTAGGAGTTATTTGTTTTTTGGTCACTTATTTTCGCTTATTTTGAGACTTCCTTTTTCAGGAGCTCGATTTTCGAGACCCTAAAAATTTGCTTTTTTTCAAGAGTTAAAGCTTTGGGAATTCAAATAATAACTTATTAAGCACTTAAGAGTCATTTTATTTGTCTTTCGGTCACTTATTATAGCTTATTTTGAGAAGTCGTTTTTCGGTGGCTCGAATTTCGAGACCCTAATAATTTCATTTTTTCGAGATTTAAAGTTTCGGGAACTCAAATAGTAACATATTAAGCCCTTAGGAGTCATTTTATTAGTTTTTCGGTCACTTATTTTAGCTTATTTTGAGAAGTCTTTTTTAGTGGCTCGATTTTCGAGACCCTAAAAATTTTAATTTTTCGAGATTTAAAGCTTTGGGAAGTCATGTAATAACATATTAAGCACTTAAAAGTCATTTGATTTGTTTTTCGCTCAATTATTTTAGCTTATTTTGAGGCGTCGTTTTTCAGGTGCTCGATTTTCGTGACCCTAAAAATTTGTTTTTTTTTTCAAGATTTAAAGCTTTGGGAAGTCAAATAATAACAATAAGCACTTAAGAGTCATTTTATTTGTTTTTCGGTCACTTGTTTCAACTTATTTTGAGACGTCATTTTTCAGGGGCTCGATTTTCGAAGCCCTAAAAATTTCAATTTTTCGAGATTTAAAGCTTTGGGAATTCAAAGAATAACATATTAAGCACTTAAGAGTCATTTTATTTGTTTTTCGGTCACTTATTTTAGCTTATATTGAGACGTCGTTTTTCGGGGGTTCGATTTTCGAGATCCTATAATTTTCATTTTTTCGAGATTTAAAGATCCGGGAACTCAAATAATAACATATTAAGCCCTTAGGAGTCATTTTATTTGTTTTTCGGTCACTTATTTTCGCTTATTTTGAGACGTCCTTTTTCAGGAGCTCGATTTTCGAGACCCTAAAAATTTGCTTTTTTTCAAGAGTTAAAGCTTTGGGAATTCAAATAATAACTTATTAAGCACTTAAGAGTAATTTTATTTGCTTTTCGGTCACTTATTTTAGCTTATTTTGAGACGACGTTTTTCGATGGCTCGAATTTCGAGACCCTAAAAATTTCATTTTTTCGAGATTTAAAGCTTCGGGAACTCAAATAATAACATATTTAGCCCTTACGAGTCATTTGTTTTGCTATTCGGTCACTTATTTTCACTTATTTTGAGACATCCTTTTTCAGGAGCTCGATTTTCGAGACCCTAAAAATTTGCTTTTTTTCAAGACTTAAAGCATTGAGAATTCAAGTAATAACTTATTAAGCACTTAAGAGTCATTTTATTTGTTTTTCGGTCACTTATTTTAGCTTATTTTGAGACGACGTTTTCGTTGGCTCGAATTTCGAGACACCAAAAATTTCATTTTTTCGAGATTTAAAGCTTCGGGAACTCAAATAATAACATATTTAGCCCTTAGGAGTCATTTGATTTGCTTTTCGGTCACATATTTTAGCTTATTTTGAGACGTCGTTTTTCGGGAGCTTGATTTTCGAGATCTTAAAATTTCCATTTTTACGAGATTTAAAGCTTCGGGAACTCAAACAATAACATATTTAGCCCTAAGGAGTCATTTGATTTGCTTTTCGGTCACTTATTTCAGCTTATTTTGAGACGTCGTTTTTCGGGGGCTCGATTTTTGAGATCTTAAAATTTTCATTTTTTCGAGATTTAAATCTCCGGGAACTTAAATAATAACATATTAAGCCCTTAGGAGTTATTTTATTTGTTTTTTGGTCACTTATTTTCGCTTATTTTGAGACTTCCTTTTTCAGGAGCTCGATTTTCGAGACCCTAAAAATTTGCTTTTTTTCAAGAGTTAAAGCTTTGGGAATTCAAATAATAACTTATTAAGCACTTAAGAGTCATTTTATTTGTCTTTCGGTCACTTATTATAGCTTATTTTGAGAAGACGTTTTTCGGTGGCTCGAATTTTGAGACCCTAATAATTTCATTTTTTCGAGATTTAAAGTTTCGGGAACTCAAATAGTAACATATTAAGCCCTTAGGAGTCATTTTATTAGTTTTTCGGTCACTTATTTTAGCTTATTTTGAGAAGTCTTTTTTAGTGGCTCGATTTTCGAGACCCTAAAAATTTTAATTTTTCGAGATTTAAAGCTTTGGGAAGTCATGTAATAACATATTAAGCACTTAAAAGTCATTTGATTTGTTTTTCGCTCAATTATTTTAGCTTATTTTGAGGCGTCGTTTTTCAGGTGCTCGATTTTCGTGACCCTAAAAATTTGTTTTTTTTTCAAGATTTAAAGCTTTGGGAAGTCAAATAATAACAATAAGCACTTAAGAGTCATTTTATTTGTTTTTCGGTCACTTGTTTCAGCTTATTTTGAGACGTCATTTTTCAGGGGCTCGATTTTCGAAGCCCTAAAAATTTCAATTTTTCGAGATTTAAAGCTTTGGGAATTCAAAGAATAACATATTAAGCACTTAAGAGTCATTTTATTTGTTTTTCGGTCACTTATTTTAGCTTATATTGAGACGTCGTTTTTCGGGGGTTCGATTTTCGAGATCCTATAATTTTCATTTTTTCGAGATTTAAAGATCCGGGAACTCAAATAATAACATATTAAGCCCTTAGGAGTCATTTTATTTGTTTTTCGGTCACTTATTTTCGCTTATTTTGAGACGTCCTTTTTCAGGAGCTCGATTTTCGAGACCCTAAAAATTTGCTTTTTTTCAAGAGTTAAAGCTTTGGGAATTCAAATAATAACTTATTAAGCACTTAAGAGTAATTTTATTTGCTTTTCGGTCACTTATTTTAGCTTATTTTGAGACGACGTTTTTCGATGGCTCGAATTTCGAGACCCTAAAAATTTCATTTTTTCGAGATTTAAAGCTTCGGGAACTCAAATAATAACATATTTAGCCCTTACGAGTCATTTGTTTTGCTATTCGGTCACTTATTTTCGCTTATTTTGAGACATCCTTTTTCAGGAGCTCGATTTTTGAGACCCTAAAAATTTGCTTTTTTTCAAGACTTAAAGCATTGAGAATTCAAGTAATAACTTATTAAGCACTTAAGAGTCATTTTATTTGTTTTTCGGTCACTTATTTTAGCTTATTTTGAGACGACGTTTTCGTTGGCTCGAATTTCGAGACCCCAAAAATTTCATTTTTTCGAGATTTAAAGCTTCGGGAACTCAAATAATAACATATTTAGCCCTTAGGAGTCATTTTATTTGCTTTTCGGTCACTTATTTTAGCTTATTTTGAGACGTCGTTTTTCGGTGGCTCGATTTTTGAGATCTTAAAATTTTCATTTTTTCGAGATTTAAATCTCCGGGAACTTAAATAATAACATATTAAGCCCTTAGGAGTCATTTTATTTGTTTTTCGGTCACTTATTTTCGCTTATTTTGAGACGTCCTTTTTCAGGAGCTCGATTTTCGAGACACTAAAAATTTGCTTTTTTTCAAGAGTTAAAGCATTTGGAATTCAAATAATAACTTATTAAGTACTTAAGAGTCATCTTATTTGTTTTTCGGTCAGTTATTTTAGCTTATTTTGAGACGACGTTTTTAGGTGGCTCGAATTTCGAGACTCTAAAAATTTCATTTTTTCGAGATTTAAAGCTTTGGGAACTCAAATAATAACATATTTAGCCCTTAGGAGTCATTTGATTTGCTTTTCGGTCACTTATTTTCGCTTATTTTGAGACGTCCTTTTTAAGGAGCTCGATTTTCGAGACCCTAAAAATTTGCTTTTTTTCAAGACTTAAAGCTTTGGGAATTCAAATAATAACTTATTAAGCACTTAAGAGTCATTTTATTTGTTTTTCGGTCACTTATTTTAGCTTATTTTGAGACGACGTTTTTCGTTGGCTCGAATTTCGAGACCCCAAAAATTTCATTTTTTCGAGATTTAAAGCTTCGGGAACTCAAATAATAACATATTTAGCCCTTACGAGTCATTTGTTTTGCTATTCGGTCACTTATTTTCGCTTATTTTGAGACGTCCTTTTTCAGGAGCTCGATTTTCGAGACCCTAAAAATTTGCTTTTTTTCAAGACTTAAAGCATTGAGAATTCAAGTAATAACTTATTAAGCACTTAAGAGTCATTTTATTTCTTTTTCGGTCACTTATTTTAGCTTATTTTGAGACGACGTTTTCGTTGGCTCGAATTTTGAGACCCCAAAAATTTCATTTTTTCGAGATTTAAAGTTTCGGGAACTCAAATAATAACATATTTAGCCCTTAGGAGTCATTTGATTTGCTTTTCGGTCACTTATTTTAGCTTATTTTGAGACGTCGTTTTTCGGGGGCTCGATTTTTGAGATCTTAAAATTTTCATTTTTTCGAGATTTAAATCTCCGGGAACTTAAATAATAACATATTAAGCCCTTAGGAGTCATTTTATTTGTTTTTCGGTCACTTATTTTCGCTTATTTTGAGACGTCCTTTTTCAGGAGCTCGATTTTCGAGACCCTAAAAATTTGCTTTTTTTCAAGAGTTAAAGCATTTGGAATTCAAATAATAACTTATTAAGCACTTAAGAGTCATTTTATTTGTTTTTCGGTCAGTTATTTTAGCTTATTTTGAGACGACGTTTTTAGGTGGCTCGAATTTCGAGACTCTAAAAATTTCATTTTTTCGAGATTTAAAGCTTCGGGAACTCAAATAATAACATATTTAGCCCTTAGGAGTCATTTGATTTGCTTTTCGGTCACTTATTTTCGCTTATTTTGAGACGTCCTTTTTCAGGAGCTTGATTTTCGAGACCCTAAAAATTTGCTTTTTTTCAAGACTTAAAGCTTTGGGAATTCAAATAATAACTTATTAAGCACTTAAGAGTCATTTTATTTGTTTTTCGGTCACTTATTTTAGCTTATTCTAAGACGACGTTTTTCGTTGGCTCGAATTTCGAGACCCCAAAAATTTCATTTTTTCGAGATATAAAGCTTCGGGAACTCAAATAATATCATATTTAGCCCTTAAGAGTCATTTGATTTGCTTTTCGGTCACTTATTTTAGCTTATTTTTAGACGTCGTTTTTCGGGGGCTTGATTTTCGAGATCTTAAAATTTTCATTTTTTCGAGATTTAAAGCTCCGGGTACTCAAATAATAACATATTAAGCCCTTAGGAGTTATTTTTATTTGTTTTTTGGTCACTTATTTTCGCTTATTTTGAGACTTCCTTTTTCAGGAGCTCGATTTTCGAGACCCTAAAAATTTGCTTTTTTTCAAGACTTAAAGCTTTGGGAATTCAAATAATAACTTATTAAGCACTTAAGAGTCATTTTATTTGTTTTTCGGTCACTTATTTTAGCTTATTTTGAGACGACGTTTTCGTTGGCTCGAATTTCGAGACCCCAAAAATTTCATTTTTTCGAGATTTAAAGCTTCGGGAACTCAAATAATAACATATTTAGCCCTTAGGAGTCATTTGATTTGCTTTTCGGTCACATATTTTAGCTTATTTTGAGACGTCGTTTTTCGGGAGCTTGATTTTCGAGATCTTAAAATTTCCATTTTTTCGAGATTTAAAGCTTCGGGAACTCAAACAATAACATATTTAGCCCTTACGAGTCATTTGATTTGCTTTTCGGTCACTTATTTTAGCTTATTTTGAGACGTCGTTTTTCGGGGGCTCGATTTTTGAGATCTTAAAATTTTCATTTTTTCGAGATTTAAATCTCCGGGAACTTAAATAATAACATATTAAGCCCTTAGGAGTCATTTTATTTGTTTTTCGGTCACTTATTTTCGCTTATTTTGAGACGTCCTTTTTCAGGAGCTCGATTTTCGAGACCCTAAAAATTTGCTTTTTTTCAAGAGTTAAAGCATTTGGAATTCAAATAATAACTTATTAAGCACTTAAGAGTCATTTTATTTGTTTTTCGGTCAGTTATTTTAGCTTATTTTGAGACGACGTTTTTAGGTGGCTCGAATTTCGAGACTCTAAAAATTTCATTTTTTCGAGATTTAAAGCTTTGGGAACTCAAATAATAACATATTTAGCCCTTAGGAGTCATTTGATTTGCTTTTCGGTCACTTATTTTCGCTTATTTTGAGACGTCCTTTTTCAGGAGCTCGATTTTCGAGACCCTAAATATTTGCTTTTTTTCAAGACTTAAAGCTTTGGGAATTCAAATAATAACTTATTAAGCACTTAAGAGTCATTTTATTTGTTTTACGGTCACTTATTTTAGCTTATTTTGAGACGACGTTTTTCGTTTGCTCGAATTTCGAGACACCAAAAATTTCATTTTTTCGAGATTTAAAGCTTCGGGAACTCAAATAATATCATATTTAGCCCTTAAGAGTCATTTGATTTGCTTTTCGGTCACTTATTTTAGCTTATTTTTAGACGTCGTTTTTCGGGGGCTTGATTTTCGAGATCTTAAAATTTTCATTTTTTCGAGATTTAAAGCTCCGGGTACTCAAATAATAACATATTAAGCACTTAAGAGTCATTTTATTTGTTTTTTGGTCACATATTTTAGCTTATTTTGAGACGTCGTTTTACGGGGGCTCGATTTTTGAGATCTTAAAATTTTCATTTTTTCGAGATTTAAATCTCCGGGAAATCAAATAATAACATATTAAGCCCTTAGGAGTTATTTTATTTGTTTTTTGGTCACTTATTTTCGCTTATTTTGAGACTTCCTTTTTCAGGAGCTCGATTTTCGAGACCCTAAAAATTTGCTTTTTTTCAAGAATTAAAGCTTTGGGAATTCAAATAATAACTTATTAAGCACTTAAGAGTCATTTTATTTGTCTTTCGGTCAATTATTATAGCTTATTTTGAGAAGACGTTTTTCGGTGGCTCGAATTTCGAGACCCTAATAATTTCATTTTTTCGAGATTTAAAGTTTCGGGAACTCAAATAATAACATATTAAGCCCTTAGGAGTCATTTTATTAGTTTTTCGGTCACTTATTTTAGCTTATTTTGAGAAGTCTTTTTTAGTGGCTCGATTTTCGAGACCCTAAAAATTTTAATTTTTCGAGATTTAAAGCTTTGGGAAGTCATGTAATAACATATTAAGCACTTAAAAGTCATATTATTTGTTTTTCGCTCAATTATTTTAGCTTATTTTGAGGCGTCGTTTTTCAGGTGCTCGATTTTCGTGACCCTAAAAATTTGTTTTTTTTTTCAAGATTTAAAGCTTTGGGAAGTCAAATAATAACAATAAGCACTTAAGAGTCATTTTATTTGTTTTTCGGTCACTTGTTTCAGCTTATTTTGAGACGTCATTTTTCAGGGGCTCGATTTTCGAAGCCCTAAAAATTTCAATTTTTCGAGATTTAAAGCTTTGGGAATTCAAAGAATAACATATTAAGCACTTAAGAGTCATTTTATTTGTTTTTCGGTCACTTATTTTAGCTTATATTGAGACGTCATTTTTCGGGGGTTCGATTTTCGAGATCCTATAATTTTCATTTTTTCGAGATTTAAAGATCCTGGAACTCAAATAATAACATATTAAGCCCTTAGGAGTCATTTTATTTGTTTTTCGGTCACTTATTTTCGCTTATTTTGAGACGTCTTTTTTCAGGAGCTCGATTTTCGAGACCCTAAAAATTTGCTTTTTTTCAAGAGTTAAATCTTTGGGAATTCAAATAATAACTTATTAAGAACTTAAGAGTAATTTTATTTGCTTTTCGGTCACTTATTTTAGCTTATTTTGAGACGACGTTTTTCGATGGCTCGAATTTCGAGACCCTAAAAATTTCATTTTTTCGAGATTTAAAGCTTCGGGAACTCAAATAATAACATATTTAGCCCTTACGAGTCATTTGTTTTGCTATTCGGTCACTTATTTTCGCTTATTTTGAGACATCCTTTTTCAGGAGCTCGATTTTCGAGACCCTAAAAATTTGCTTTTTTTCAAGACTTAAAGCATTGAGAATTCAAGTAATAACTTATTAAGCACTTAAGAGTCATTTTATTTGTTTTTTGGTCACTTATTTTAGCTTATTTTGAGACGACGTTTTCGTTGGCTCGAATTTCGAGACCCCAAAAATTTCATTTTTTCGAGATTTAAAGCTTCGGGAACTTAAATAATAACATATTAAGCCCTTAGGAGTCATTTTATTTGTTTTTCGGTCACTTATTTTCGCTTATTTTGAGACGTCCTTTTTCAGGAGCTCGATTTTCGAGACCCTAAAAATTTGCTTTTTTTCAAGAGTTAAAGCATTTGGAATTCAAATAATAACTTATTAAGCACTTAAGAGTCATTTTATTTGTTTTTCGGTCAGTTATTATTAGCTTATTTTGAGACGACGTTTTTAGGTGGCTCGAATTTCGAGACTCTAAAAATTTCATTTTTTCGAGATTTAAAGCTTCGGGAACTCAAATAATAACATATTTAGCCCTTAGGAGTCATTTGATTTGCTTTTCGGTCACTTATTTTCGCTTATTTTGAGACGTCCTTTTTCAGGAGCTTGATTTTCGAGACCCTAAAAATTTGTTTTTTTTCAAGACTTAAAGCTTTGGGAATTCAAATAATAACTTATTAAGCACTTAAGAGTCATTTTATTTGTTTTTCGGTCACTTATTTTAGCTTATTCTAAGACGACGTTTTTCGTTGGCTCGAATTTCGAGACCCCAAAAATTTCATTTTTTCGAGATTTAAAGCTTCGGGAACTCAAATAATATCATATTTAGCCCTTAAGAGTCATTTGATTTGCTTTTCGGTCACTTATTTTAGCTTATTTTTAGACGTCGTTTTTCGGGGGCTTGATTTTCGAGATCTTAAAATTTTCATTTTTTCGAGATTTAAAGCTCCGGGTACTCAAATAATAACATATTAAGCACTTAAGAGTCATTTTATTTGTTTTTTGGTCACTTATTTTAGCTTATTTTGAGACGTCGTTTTACGGGGGCTCGATTTTTGAGATCTTAAAATTTTCATTTTTTCGAGATTTAAATCTCCGGGAAATCAAATAATAACATATTAAGCCCTTAGGAGTTATTTTATTTGTTTTTTGGTCACTTATTTTCGCTTATTTTGAGACTTCCTTTTTCAGGAGCTCGATTTTCGAGACCCTAAAAATTTGCTTTTTTTCAAGAGTTAAAGCTTTGGGAATTCAAATAATAACTTATTAAGCACTTAAGAGTCATTTTATTTGTCTTTCGGTCACTTATTATAGCTTATTTTGAGAAGACGTTTTTCGGTGGCTCGAATTTCGAGACCCTAATAATTTCATTTTTTCGAGATTTAAAGTTTCGGGAACTCAAATAGTCACATATTAAGCCCTTAGGAGTCATTTTATTAGTTTTTCGGTCACTTATTTTAACTTATTTTGAGAAGTCTTTTTTAGTGGCTCGATTTTCGAGACCCTAAAAATTTTAATTTTTCGAGATTTAAAGCTTTGGGAAGTCATGTAATAACATATTAAGCACTTAAAAGTCATATTATTTGTTTTTCGCTCAATTATTTTAGCTTATTTTGAGGCGTCGTTTTTCAGGTGCTCGATTTTCGTGACCCTAAAAATTTGTTTTTTTTTTCAAGATTTAAAGCTTTGGGAAGTCAAATAATAACAATAAGCACTTAAGAGTCATTTTATTTGTTTTTCGGTCACTTGTTTCAGCTTATTTTGAGACGTCATTTTTCAGGGGCTCGATTTTCGAAGCCCTAAAAATTTCAATTTTTCGAGATTTAAAGCTTTGGGAATTCAAAGAATAACATATTAAGCACTTAAGAGTCATTTTATTTGTTTTTCGGTCACTTATTTTAGCTTATATTGAGACGTCATTTTTCGGGGGTTCGATTTTCGAGATCCTATAATTTTCATTTTTTCGAGATTTAAAGATCCGGGAACTTAAATAATAACATATTAAGCCCTTAGGAGTCATTTTATTTGTTTTTCGGTCACTTATTTTCGCTTATTTTGAGACGTCCTTTTTCAGGAGCTCGATTTTCGAGACCCTAAAAATTTGCTTTTTTTCAAGAGTTAAAGCATTTGGAATTCAAATAATAACTTATTAAGCACTTAAGAGTCATTTTATTTGTTTTTCGGTCAGTTATTTTAGCTTATTTTGAGACGACGTTTTTAGGTGGCTCGAATTTCGAGACTCTAAAAATTTCATTTTTTCGAGATTTAAAGCTTTGGGAACTCAAATAATAACATATTTAGCCCTTAGGAGTCATTTGATTTGCTTTTCGGTCACTTATTTTCGCTTATTTTGAGACGTCCTTTTTCAGGAGCTCGATTTTCGAGACCCTAAATATTTGCTTTTTTTCAAGACTTAAAGCTTTGGGAATTCAAATAATAACTTATTAAGCACTTAAGAGTCATTTTATTTGTTTTACGGTCACTTATTTTAGCTTATTTTGAGACGACGTTTTTCGTTTGCTCGAATTTCGAGACACCAAAAATTTCATTTTTTCGAGATTTAAAGCTTCGGGAACTCAAATAATATCATATTTAGCCCTTAAGAGTCATTTGATTTGCTTTTCGGTCACTTATTTTAGCTTATTTTTAGACGTCGTTTTTCGGGGGCTTGATTTTCGAGATCTTAAAATTTTCATTTTTTCGAGATTTAAAGCTCCGGGTACTCAAATAATAACATATTAAGCACTTAAGAGTCATTTTATTTGTTTTTTGGTCACTTATTTTAGCTTATTTTGAGACGTCGTTTTACGGGGGCTCGATTTTTGAGATCTTAAAATTTTCATTTTTTCGAGATTTAAATCTCCGGGAAATCAAATAATAACATATTAAGCCCTTAGGAGTTATTTTATTTGTTTTTTGGTCACTTATTTTCGCTTATTTTGAGACTTCCTTTTTCAGGAGCTCGATTTTCGAGACCCTAAAAATTTGCTTTTTTTCAAGAGTTAAAGCTTTGGGAATTCAAATAATAACTTATTAAGCACTTAAGAGTCATCTTATTTGTCTTTCGGTCAATTATTATAGCTTATTTTGAGAAGACGTTTTTCGGTGGCTCGAATTTCGAGACCCTAATAATTTCATTTTTTCGAGATTTAAAGTTTCGGGAACTCAAATAATAACATATTAAGCCCTTAGGAGTCATTTTATTAGTTTTTCGGTCACTTATTTTAGCTTATTTTGAGAAGTCTTTTTTAGTGGCTCGATTTTCGAGACCCTAAAAATTTTAATTTTTCGAGATTTAAAGCTTTGGGAAGTCATGTAATAACATATTAAGCACTTAAAAGTCATATTATTTGTTTTTCGCTCAATTATTTTAGCTTATTTTGAGGCGTCGTTTTTCAGGTGCTCGATTTTCGTGACCCTAAAAATTTGTTTTTTTTTTTCAAGATTTAAAGCTTTGGGAAGTCAAATAATAACAATAAGCACTTAAGAGTCATTTTATTTGTTTTTCGGTCACTTGTTTCAGCTTATTTTGAGACGTCATTTTTCAGGGGCTCGATTTTCGAAGCCCTAAAAATTTCAATTTTTCGAGATTTAAAGCTTTGGGAATTCAAAGAATAACATATTAAGCACTTAAGAGTCATTTTATTTGTTTTTCGGTCACTTATTTTAGCTTATATTGAGACGTCATTTTTCGGGGGTTCGATTTTCGAGATCCTATAATTTTCATTTTTTCGAGATTTAAAGATCCTGGAACTCAAATAATAACATATTAAGCCCTTAGGAGTCATTTTATTTGTTTTTCGGTCACTTATTTTCGCTTATTTTGAGACGTCTTTTTTCAGGAGCTCGATTTTCGAGACCCTAAAAATTTGCTTTTTTTCAAGAGTTAAATCTTTGGGAATTCAAATAATAACTTATTAAGAACTTAAGAGTAATTTTATTTGCTTTTCGGTCACTTATTTTAGCTTATTTTGAGACGACGTTTTTCGATGGCTCGAATTTCGAGACCCTAAAAATTTCATTTTTTCGAGATTTAAAGCTTCGGGAACTCAAATAATAACATATTTAGCCCTTACGAGTCATTTGTTTTGCTATTCGGTCACTTATTTTCGCTTATTTTGAGACATCCTTTTTCAGGAGCTCGATTTTCGAGACCCTAAAAATTTGCTTTTTTTCAAGACTTAAAGCATTGAGAATTCAAGTAATAACTTATTAAGCACTTAAGAGTCATTTTATTTGTTTTTTGGTCACTTATTTTAGCTTATTTTGAGACGACGTTTTCGTTGGCTCGAATTTCGAGACCCCAAAAATTTCATTTTTTCGAGATTTAAAGCTTCGGGAACTTAAATAATAACATATTAAGCCCTTAGGAGTCATTTTATTTGTTTTTCGGTCACTTATTTTCGCTTATTTTGAGACGTCCTTTTTCAGGAGCTCGATTTTCGAGACCCTAAAAATTTGCTTTTTTTCAAGAGTTAAAGCATTTGGAATTCAAATAATAACTTATTAAGCACTTAAGAGTCATTTTATTTGTTTTTCGGTCAGTTATTATTAGCTTATTTTGAGACGACGTTTTTAGGTGGCTCGAATTTCGAGACTCTAAAAATTTCATTTTTTCGAGATTTAAAGCTTCGGGAACTCAAATAATAACATATTTAGCCCTTAGGAGTCATTTGATTTGCTTTTCGGTCACTTATTTTCGCTTATTTTGAGACGTCCTTTTTCAGGAGCTTGATTTTCGAGACCCTAAAAATTTGTTTTTTTTCAAGACTTAAAGCTTTGGGAATTCAAATAATAACTTATTAAGCACTTAAGAGTCATTTTATTTGTTTTTCGGTCACTTATTTTAGCTTATTCTAAGACGACGTTTTTCGTTGGCTCGAATTTCGAGACCCCAAAAATTTCATTTTTTCGAGATTTAAAGCTTCGGGAACTCAAATAATATCATATTTAGCCCTTAAGAGTCATTTGATTTGCTTTTCGGTCACTTATTTTAGCTTATTTTTAGACGTCGTTTTTCGGGGGCTTGATTTTCGAGATCTTAAAATTTTCATTTTTTCGAGATTTAAAGCTCCGGGTACTCAAATAATAACATATTAAGCACTTAAGAGTCATTTTATTTGTTTTTTGGTCACTTATTTTAGCTTATTTTGAGACGTCGTTTTACGGGGGCTCGATTTTTGAGATCTTAAAATTTTCATTTTTTCGAGATTTAAATCTCCGGGAAATCAAATAATAACATATTAAGCCCTTAGGAGTTATTTTATTTGTTTTTTGGTCACTTATTTTCGCTTATTTTGAGACTTCCTTTTTCAGGAGCTCGATTTTCGAGACCCTAAAAATTTGCTTTTTTTCAAGAGTTAAAGCTTTGGGAATTCAAATAATAACTTATTAAGCACTTAAGAGTCATTTTATTTGTCTTTCGGTCACTTATTATAGCTTATTTTGAGAAGACGTTTTTCGGTGGCTCGAATTTCGAGACCCTAATAATTTCATTTTTTCGAGATTTAAAGTTTCGGGAACTCAAATAGTCACATATTAAGCCCTTAGGAGTCATTTTATTAGTTTTTCGGTCACTTATTTTAACTTATTTTGAGAAGTCTTTTTTAGTGGCTCGATTTTCGAGACCCTAAAAATTTTAATTTTTCGAGATTTAAAGCTTTGGGAAGTCATGTAATAACATATTAAGCACTTAAAAGTCATATTATTTGTTTTTCGCTCAATTATTTTAGCTTATTTTGAGGCGTCGTTTTTCAGGTGCTCGATTTTCGTGACCCTAAAAATTTGTTTTTTTTTTCAAGATTTAAAGCTTTGGGAAGTCAAATAATAACAATAAGCACTTAAGAGTCATTTTATTTGTTTTTCGGTTACTTGTTTCAGCTTATTTTGAGACGTCATTTTTCAGGGGCTCGATTTTCGAAGCCCTAAAAATTTCAATTTTTCGAGATTTAAAGCTTTGGGAATTCAAAGAATAACATATTAAGCACTTAAGAGTCATTTTATTTGTTTTTCGGTCACTTATTTTAGCTTATATTGAGACGTCATTTTTCGGGGGTTCGATTTTCGAGATCCTATAATTTTCATTTTTTCGAGATTTAAAGATCCGGGAACTCAAATAATAACATATTACGCCCTTAGGAGTCATTTTATTTGTTTTTCGGTCACTTATTTTCGCTTATTTTGAGACGTCCTTTTTCAGGAGCTCGATTTTCGAGACCCTAAAAATTTGCTTTTTTTCAAGAGTTAAATCTTTGGGAATTCAAATAATAACTTATTAAGGACTTAAGAGTAATTTTATTTGCTTTTCGGTCACTTATTTTAGCTTATTTTGAGACGACGTTTTTCGATGGCTCGAATTTCGAGACCCTAAAAATTTTATTTTTTTCGAGATTTAAAACTTCGGGAACTCAAATAATAACATATTTAGCCCTTACGAGTCATTTGTTTTGCTATTCGGTCACTTATTTTCGCTTATTTTGAGACATCCTTTTTCAGGAGCTCGATTTTCGAGACCCTAAAAATTTGCTTTTTTTCAAGACTTAAAGCATTGAGAATTCAAGTAATAACTTATTAAGCACTTAAGAGTCATTTTATTTGTTTTTCGGTCACTTATTTTAGCTTATTTTGAGACGACGTTTTCGTTGGCTCGAATTTCGAGACCCCAAAAATTTCATTTTTTCGAGATTTAAAGCTTCGGGAACTCAAATAATAACATATTTAGCCCTTAGGAGTCATTTGATTTGCTTTTCGGTCACATATTTTAGCTTATTTTGAGACGTCGTTTTTCGGGAGCTTGATTTTCGAGATCTTAAAATTTCCATTTTTTCGAGATTTAAAGCTTCGGGAACTCAAACAATAACATATTTAGCCCTTAGGAGTCATTTGATTTGCTTTTCGTTCACTTATTTTAGCTTATTTTGAGACGTCGTTTTTCGGGGGCTCGATTTTTGAGATCTTAAAATTTTCATTTTTTCGAGATATAAATCTCCGGGAACTCAAATAATAACATATTAAGCCCTTAGGAGTCATTTTATTTGTTTTTCGGTCACTTATTTTCGCTTATTTTGAGACGTCCTTTTTCAGGAGCTCGATTTTCGAGACCCTAAAAATTTGCTTTTTTTCAAGAGTTAAAGCATTTGGAATTCAAATAATAACTTATTAAGCACTTAAGAGTCATTTTATTTGTTTTTCGGTCAGTTATTTTAGCTTATTTTGAGACGACGTTTTTAGGTGGCTCGAATTTCGAGACTCTAAAAATTTCATTTTTTCGAGATTTAAAGCTTTGGGAACTCAAATAATAACATATTTAGCCCTTAGGAGTCATTTGATTTGCTTTTCGGTCACATATTTTAGCTTATTTTGAGACGTCGTTTTTCGGGAGCTTGATTTTCGAGATCTTAAAATTTCCATTTTTTCGAGATTTAAAGCTTCGGGAACTCAAACAATAACATATTTAGCCCTTAGGAGTCATTTGATTTGCTTTTCGGTCACATATTTTAGCTTATTTTGAGACGTCGTTTTTCGGGAGCTTGATTTTCGAGATCTTAAAATTTCCATTTTTTCGAGATTTAAAGCTTCGGGAACTCAAACAATAACATATTTAGCCCTTAGGAGTCATTTGATTTGCTTTTCGTTCACTTATTTTAGCTTATTTTGAGACGTCGTTTTTCGGGGGCTCGATTTTTGAGATCTTAAAATTTTCATTTTTTCGAGATATAAATCTCCGGGAACTCAAATAATAACATATTAAGCCCTTAGGAGTCATTTTATTTGTTTTTCGGTCACTTATTTTCGCTTATTTTGAGACGTCCTTTTTCAGGAGCTCGATTTTCGAGACCCTAAAAATTTGCTTTTTTTCAAGAGTTAAAGCATTTGGAATTCAAATAATAACTTATTAAGCACTTAAGAGTCATTTTATTTGTTTTTCGGTAAGTTATTTTAGCTTATTTTGAGACGACGTTTTTAGGTGGCTCGAATTTCGAGACTCTAAAAATTTCATTTTTTCGAGATTTAAAGCTTTGGGAACTCAAATAATAACATATTTAGCCCTTAGGAGTCATTTGATTTGCTTTTCGGTCACTTATTTTCGCTTATTTTGAGACGTCCTTTTTCAGGAGCTCGATTTTCGAGACCCTAAAAATTTGCTTTTTTTCAAGACTTAAAGCATTGAGAATTCAAGTAATAACTTATTAAGCACTTAAGAGTCATTTTATTTCTTTTTCGGTCACTTATTTTAGCTTATTTTGAGACGACGTTTTCGTTGGCTCGAATTTTGAGACCCCAAAAATTTCATTTTTTCGAGATTTAAAGCTTCGGGAACTCAAATAATAACATATTTAGCCCTTAGGAGTCATTTGATTTGCTTTTCGGTCACTTATTTTAGCTTATTTTAAGACGTCGTTTTTCGGGGGCTCGATTTTTTAGATCTTAAAATTTTCATTTTTTCGAGATTTAAATCTCCGGGAACTTAAATAATAACATATTAAGCCCTTAGGAGTCATTTTATTTGTTTTTCGGTCACTTATTTTCGCTTATTTTGAGACGTCCTTTTTCAGGAGCTCGATTTTCGAGACCCTAAAAATTTGCTTTTTTTCAAGAGTTAAAGCATTTGGAATTCAAATAATAACTTATTAAGCACTTAAGAGTCATTTTATTTCTTTTTCGGTCAGTAATTTTAGCTTATTTTGAGACGACGTTTTTAGGTGGCTCGAATTTCGAGACTCTAAAAATTTCATTTTTTCGAGATTTAAAGCTTCGGGAACTCAAATAATAACATATTTAGCCCTTAGGAGTCATTTGATTTGCTTTTCGGTCACTTATTTTCGCTTATTTTGAGACGTCCTTTTTCAGGAGCTTGATTTTCGAGACCCTAAAAATTTGCTTTTTTTCAAGACTTAAAGCTTTGGGAATTCAAATAATAACTTATTAAGCACTTAAGAGTCATTTTATTTGTTTTTCGGTCACTTATTTTAGCTTATTCTAAGACGACGTTTTTCGTTGGCTCGAATTTCGAGACCCCAAAAATTTCATTTTTTCGAGATTTAAAGCTCCGGGAACTCAAATAATATCATATTTAGCCATTAAGAGTCATTTGATTTGCTTTTCGGTCACTTATTTTAGCTTATTTTTAGACGTCGTTTTTCGGGGGCTTGATTTTTCGAGATCTTAAAATTTTCATTTTTTCGAGATTTAAAGCTCCGGGTACTCAAATAATAACATATTAAGCACTTAAGAGTCATTTTATTTGTTTTTTGGTCACTTATTTTAGCTTATTTTGAGACGTCGTTTTACGGGGGCTCGATTTTTTAGATCTTAAAATTTTCATTTTTTCGAGATTTAAATCTCCGGGAAATCAAATAATAACATATTAAGCCCTTAGGAGTTATTTTATTTGTTTTTTGGTCACTTATTTTCGCTTATTTTGAGACTTCCTTTTTCAGGAGCTCGATTTTCGAGACCCTAAAAATTTGCTTTTTTTCAAGAGTTAAAGCTTTGGGAATTCAAATAATAATTTATTAAGCACTTAAGAGTCATTTTATTTGTCTTTCGGTCACTTATTATAGCTTATTTTGAGAAGACGTTTTTCGGTGGCTCGAATTTCGAGACCCTAATAATTTCATTTTTTCGAGATTTAAAGTTTCGGGAACTCAAATAGTAACATATTAAGCCCTTAGGAGTCATTTTATTAGTTTTTCGGTCACTTATTTTAGCTTATTTTGAGAAGTCTTTTTTAGTGGCTCGATTTTCGAGACCCTAAAAATTTTAATTTTTCGAGATTTAAAGCTTTGGGAAGTCATGTAATAACATATTAAGCACTTAAAAGTCATTGTTGGTCCCAAGTTGTCAGAAGAGGTTTAGAGGGGGGGGGGGGTGAATAAACCTCTTTAAAAATTTTCTTCAAATTTAACTTTAAAACTTTACTCTTACTGAACAGACTAAGCTGATCAGATTAGTAAGTTACAATTCTGTTCGCGAACAAATCTTTGAACAGTCTTGTTGACCACTCGTCTGATAGTTACTTAGCTGATTTTGCAGAAATCAGTTTTAATACTTAGAGTACTTGCAGCGGATTTTCAAAGTGTTTTTCACAAGTAATCTTAGCAGTTTGAAAGATGTTTCCCCAGTTTTATAAACTCCTTTTAACTTCTTTTCAAACAATTAACTTAACGTGTTTTTATGCAAACAGAAAATATGCAATTTTAAGAGCAATGTATAAACACAATCAATTTTTATAGTGGTTATATGGATTTAAATATCCTTTAGTCCACTCTTCCAAGTCACTCAGATCTTGGGTTATACTATAATCACAAAGTTTACAGTATACTCTGCTTGCGTCGAACAACAAATGAAACGACCACAAGTTCGCAATAGGAAATCACACAGAAAACCTATCCTCTGAAGTTTGATCACTCACAAAGATGGATCACAACTCCGCACAACACTCTTGTTTACAAAATCACTCAGAAGATGTATTTATCTTGATTCTTCAACTCTGCTTTCGTCAACAAATGACTCAGCTGATGAGTGAGCTGTTCTTGAGACTTAAAGAGTTTAGCTTCGGAAATTTCTCTCAGAAAGTGTGTTGCTTATTTCTTCTTCGTCTCTTTCAGCTATTTATACTTGAGGATTGAAAAGTGTCCGTTGAAGAGAGACATGATTCAAATTCCTCGAGTACTGGTCCTTAAAATCCGCGAACGGCTCTTTTGCAGTCTGTCCGTACTGTAAACAGTACTATTCTGCAGGCAGCATTAAATGCAGCATTAAATGCACTCGGCTGATGCGAAGCTTTTCTTCAATCATTTGTCTTAAATATCCTCGTACTTCAGCATTTATTACACCAAGGGGCATTTATTACCGTTGGGAACACTTCATGATCTTCTTCACTTGGCTGACGAAAGTATAAGTCTGATGGTGAACTCGGCTGATATCAAACTTGAACAAATCTGATTTGAGTCGGCTGATCTTCACTAGTCTGATAACTTTACTTCAGCAGATCAGAAGTCTTGGACCTTGAAACTTTGACTCTTCTGATGTCTTCATTACTTAGTCAAAAATTCCTTGATAAGTTTATCAGCTAAGTTACTCCATACTTAGCCAATTTTACGAAGTTTTGGAATGCATCAAAACCTCCCTTATCAAACTTTCTTTAGTGCCTTCATCTTCATCCTTATCCAACAATTTCCCCCTTTTTGATGATGACAAAACTTCAGCTAAGTACCTGTTGAATACCTAAACTAAAGATTGAAATCCTCAAAATTTTCTGAGATAGAAAAAGTTTATTGGATTGAACTTGACTTTTCATTAATATTGAAAATGAGTTACATGTACAAGTTCATCAGATGAGATTTCTGAAAAAGTAAACTGATTACAATGGATTTTGCAATTCCTAACTATCAGCTTCTTCATCAGATTCAAGCACTTCTTCTTCATCAGCTTCTTCTTCCAAGGTTGCTTTGGCAGCTTCCATCTTCTCTTTAAGTTCTTGTTCTTGAAGAGCTTTCAAAGCTTCCATAGCCTTCCTTGCAGATTCTGTATTCTTGTACTTGGTATCTTCTTTTTCAATCGTTTCTGATTCTTCTACCTTTCCAAGATTATCAGCCTTGTCAGCTGTTTCTTCAGTCTCCTTAACTTTAATAGTTGCAGCAGTAGTTTCTTCCTTAGTTGGTTCTTCAGCAGCAAACTCCTTTGCTGGTTCTTCAGTAATGGTCTCTTTAGCTGGTTCTTTAGCAGCAGATTCCATAGCTGATTCTTCAGCAGCAGTTTCCTTAGCTGGTTCTTCCCTTTTATCTTCCCCCTTTTTGTCATCATCAGCTCTGATGACAGTAGCAGGTTCAACAGCAGGGTTGAGGGCAACTGTTGGAATCTTCACTTCAGCACATAAAGCCTTCAGATTCTGATTAACCACATCATGACTTGCTGTGAGATGATGAATATCAGTGCTGATGACGTCAGTCTTGTCATTGAAGTAGTCAATGTTAAGGTTGATAGTTGCAATTTCATCCTGAATTTTCTGTGCAGCCTTTGCTACTTCTTGCAACATTCCCAGATTGATTTCCTTCTCTTCCTCACTGACTTTTATGAAGGTTGCAGTTAAGTCAGCAATTTTGTGCTCAGCTGATTTTAAAGCAGTGTGAAGATGATTTACATCACCCTTCACATCTTCCACGTTCTGGTTCAATTCTCTTAAGCTGTGAATCAACTGCAATGAATGATCTTGAGGAACAGGTAGCTGATCAATAGCTAACTTGATAGAGCTGCTAGTTAGAAGGTGCGTTCTTTCCACTTGATGAGTGTGTGATTCAATCAACTCTGTCTTCATCTTCTGTAACTGCAGACTATTCCTCTCTTCCATCTCTTTAATTTGATTTTCAATAAGTAATTGGAAGGCTTCCATCAGTGATGAGTGTTCATCCCCTGATGAAGTAGAAGCATCAGCTTCTTTCTCTTCAGTCGCCTGTTGAACAGGGACATCTTGCATATCCGTCATCTGATGGTCTTCAGAAGTCTTAGCAGTCAGCTCAATAGCTAAGGACTTATCAGCAGATTTGGGCTCATCAGTGACATCATCGTAGAACAGATTAGTAATGGTTCCATCATCATTAAAGCATGTTGTCTGTCTAATCTGTCTCACAATAATCCAAGGGTTAACAGGAGCATTGTTACCCTTAGGGACTTCATAGTACTGTTGTACTTCCTTGCCAAAAATGATTTGTTGAATACTTGGCAGCAGTGGCATATCACTTGAACAGGCTTGCTGATACTTTGACTTTTTAGCCCATCTCTTCAGGGAAGTCATAACAGCAAACTTGATTGCCCTTTCTTCAGCATCTTCAGATTTCTTCTTTTTATCAGGCAAGGTGCTCTTGATTTTCTTGGCTTCCTCCAGTGCAAAGCCTTTTGCATAGCTATGCATGACATCTCTCACATAGCTGGGATCAAGAGCCTTTTGAACGGAGTTTGTCTTCAGCCAACTTAGAACCCATTGTTCTTCATCAGCTAACTCCTTCATGCTTGGAAGTTCAGTTATTGAGCTGTTCAGCCTGTTATCCCTCCACTTTATATATCTTGGTTTCTCCTGGGTGAACAGGGTTCTCAACATCAACTTCTGATCATAGTATGCCAATGACTTCTCAAATTTCTTGAACAATTCCTTATCAGCATAGACTATCTCAAAAGCTTTTCTGACTTCAAACTTGTCCTTTGACTTGAGTTTGGGGGTAGGCAGTAATATCTTCTTCTTGTCTTCTTCATCATTCTTGCCTTCTCCAATCTTGATGCCACCTCCATGGACAGGTCCATAGGCATCAACTTTACTTAATTCAATCACCATAGCCATTTCAGCATCCTCAGCAGCTTTTCTTTCTGCTTCAGACATGCGTCTTCTGGCTTCATCCTTTGCTTCTTGAGCTTTGCTTAGCTCAAGTGCTTTCTTCTCTTCAAGCTCATCCTGCTTCCTCTGTTCAGCTTCCTCCCTTGCCTTCTTATCAGCTTTGGAGACTTTCTTTCTCCTTAGCACTATTTTTCTCTTGCCTTTATCAGCAGGAGCTGGTCCAGCAGATGATATGGGAGCAGCAGCAATAGGATAGATGATTTGAACATCTGGATCTTCTTGAGGTTGAGTAACCTCAGCTGTTGATGTGACTTGACTTGGCTGTTGCTCATCAGCTTTGTCAATCACAACAGTCTCAACTGTTACAGCAGGCCTTTCAGCAGCTTCAGGATCTTCCCTTGCTACATTTTCCAAGTCCGTTGGTTCTTCTATAAATGTCATCTGCTTTCTAGCAGACTTCTTGGTCCTCCCTTCACGGTAAATGGTTGTAGCAGTATCTCTCTGTTGACTTCTTGTTCGTTTAGAGATACCTTCAGCAGGCCTCTCTGCTGATGGAGTTCTTGATGGTGATGCAGGGGATCCAGTCCTTACATCAGCAATTATGTTCTCAACAATCTTAGTGGCTTCAGCAGCAGAAGTCACTTTCTCCATCTGCTTAGGAATCTTTTCCTTAGGCTTGTCAGCAGCCTTCTTCCTTTTGGTCTCAGCAGCTAGGTCAGCAGTCTTGACCAGTTTCCTCTGCCTTTTGGCAGGAACCTCCTTTGGTTCCTCAACATCAGCTTCCTCAGGCTCACCAGCCTTCCTCTTCTGAACAGGCATGTACTTGGACAATGCCTTAGATTTATGGATCTCCTTTCCATTCTTCATATCACAACCCAGCTTTGACAGCAGATAACTGAGTGTGATCCTGTGGTTGGTAGTGGGGCCTTTTCCTTTCTTATCATCAAGAAAGTCAGCTAATATGTACCAAACTATGATGGACCAGTTGATCTCCAATCCATAGTATATGGCAGCCATGATGCTGAACCTCTTCATGGTAACAGCATCCAGTGAGAATGTGCAGTTCTCAATCAGCTTGCACACCATATCAGCCATCCGCTGATATTCATCCTTTAGTTGCTTCTTCCTTATATTTCCAGATAAAGTTTCTCCCTCTTTGGCGCAGATCGCCCAGAACTGTTGGTGCATGTCCTCTGTCAGCACAGTGACGTCATGTCGTCCTCTGTTAGGAAGCCCAAACGTCTCGTGAAGAACAGCAGGAGTGATAGTGATAGATTTGCCTCCCACTGAAGCCTTAATCTCCAGTTTGTTGTAGTCAGCTTTCGCAGAGTTGTAGTACTCCATCACTTGGTCAGTCCAGATAATTCCTTCGTGGTATTCCATGAAGTTTACCAGCGAAGCAGCTTTGAACTTTTCAAGCAGTTCTTTCATCAGATCCGTACCGGTTTGGTAGTAGGAATCATAGACGAGAAACATACCTTCAGCGGCCATTGTAGATCTGTTGAAGGTTAGAAAAACAAAGGAAAGTATGCAGAGAATTTGCAGAAATTTCTCACAAGTACTTTTGAAAGTTTAGGGTTCGTAAAGAGCTACTCGACTGATCAGATGAGGATTTATAGAGTTGGGGTTTTTCGGTTTCCGTGATATCCGCCAACCGTTAGATCCGTTTTTCTGTCAGTGCTGATCGTGCGGCATCAGTTACGACCTTTCAAATTCAAAAGATATTTAATGAAGAGCGGGAATATGTACCGCCCAACAGTTACTTATAAAAGCGTGTTTTGAATAGAACGTTTTTAAATAGTTCGCTTTTATTTAAGTAATCAGATGAGTATAATAAACACTTATCTGATGGACTACTGTCCTGATGACAATGCTGTTATCAGAGAATGCCAATAGCTGATAACCTTCCTCAGCTGTTTGTCAATCCAGCTAGATAAAATAACTTTAATCTTCGATAGTTGAGTCTTCTGATGAAAACATAACTTCAACTAACTGTCATTAACAAATTTCATCTTTAATTCAGAAGTACCGCTAGTCTTACACGTTCCCCCTGAGTTTAAGAATTCATAAGTTAACTAGTCTGTTGAGAGTTAATCCTTGAAGATAATAATAGATAACTAAGCTGTTGAACTCCAGTCTTCTGATGAGTTCCCCCTCAGCTTATGCTTCCAAATTGAGTAGTCCTAGCTCAGCTCTTAGAGTAGAGAACCTTACTTCACTTAGAGGTTTAGTGAAGATATCAGCAATCTGATTATCAGTATGAACATACTCAATCATTACATTGCCTTTTTCCACATGATCTCTAATGAAATGATGCTTGATCTCAATATGTTTAGTCCTTGAATGACTTGTAGTGTTCTGAGTAAGTGAGATTGCACTTGTATTGTCACAGTAGATTGGTATTCCACTGATCTTTATGTTGTAGTCTTCTAGTTGATGCTTCAACCAAAGTATCTGTGCACAGCAAGCTCCAGCAGCTATATATTCAGCTTCAGCAGTAGATATAGAGACTGAGGTTTGCTTCTTACTCATCCATGAGATCAGACGACTGCCTAAGAACTGACAAGCACCTGTTGTGCTCTTTCTGTCAATCTTGCAGCCAGCAAGGTCTGAATCTGAATATCCAACTAGTTCAAATCCAGATTCTCTAGGATACCATAATCCCAATTCTTGAGTGCCTTTAACATACTTCAATATCCTCTTGGCAGCTAAGAGATGAGATTCTTTGGGGTTTGATTGAAATCTTGCACAGACTCCAACTGAGTACATTATATCAGGTCTACTTGCTGTTAGATACAACAATGAACCAATAATGCCTCTATATTTGGTTATGTCCACTGATTTGCCATCTTCATCTTTATCCAAACGAAGACTTGTAGACATAGGAATGGTAGCTGTTGAGCTAGTTTCCATACCAAATTTCTTGAACAGATCTCTTGTGTACTTTGCTTGGCTGATGAAAATCCCATCAGGCAACTGTCTAACTTGCAATCCAAGAAAGTAATTAAGTTCACCCATCATGCTCATTTCAAACTTATTCTGCATCAGCTTGGAGAACTTATCACACATCTGTTGATTAGTTGAACCAAAAATAATATCGTCCACATATAGTTGCACAAGTAATATATGATTTTCCCATTCAATTGTGAACAAGGTTTTATCTACCTTACCTTTTCGAAATCCTTTAATTAAAAGAAAATCAGATAGGGTATCATACCATGCTCTTGGAGCCTGTTTTAGTCCATAGAGGGCTTTCTTCAGACGATATACTTTGTCCTCTTCTTGATAGACTTCAAATCCTGGAGGTTAACATACACTTCTTCTTGCAATTCTCCATTGAGAAAGGCAGACTTCACATCCATCTGATAGACAGTGAAGTTCTTGTAAGCAGCATAGGCTAGAAACAGTCTGATTGCTTCAAGTCTTGCTACTGGTGCAAAAGTTTCATCAAAGTCAATTCCTTCTTCTTGACAATAACCCTTGGCCACTAGTCTTGCTTTGTTTCTGGTAACAATACCATCTTCATTCATCTTATTTCTGAATACCCACTTAGTGCCAATTACTCTTTGATGACTTGGTCTAGGAACTAAGTACCAGACTTCATTCCTTTCAAATTGATTTAACTCTTCTTGCATAGCTTCTATCCAGAAGGAATCATTGAGAGCTTCTTCAATTTGCTTGGGCTCTATTTGAGATAGAAATGTGACAAACATGGCATCTTGTGCAGCAGCTCTTCTTGTTTTCACTCTATCTAAAGGATCACCAATGACTAGTTCAGGTGGGTGATTCTTGAGCCATCTGAGATCAGGTTGCAAATCAGGATGTTGTCCTCTGTTATGATCTTGCAACACTACTGTTGGAGTTCCAGTAGTAGTCTGTTGAACAGTCTCTGGTCTGTCAGCTGTTAGCAACTCGTCTGTTAGGCAATCAGCACTGTGATTATGAACAGCACTTGAGTTAGCAGCTGAACTTAGATTAGGTAGTATGATGGGAACATATTCTTCATTTCTTCCAATGTCTAACTTCTGTACATCAGCAGACAGATCTTGATTTACACTTTGATTCTTTTCAGAAGATTGACTTGGCTCATCAAATACTACATGGATAGATTCTTCTATTAGTAATGTTCTTTTGTTAAAAACTCTATAAGCCTTACTAACAGATGAGTATCCTACAAAGACAGCTTCATCAGCCTTTTCTGCAAATGCAGCAAGGTGATTTTTCCCATTATTCAATACAAAACATTTACAACCAAAAATCTTAAAGTAATGAATGTTTGGTTTTCTATTGTTCCAAACTTCATATGGAGTCTTGTTCTGATTTTTGTTGATCATACATCTGTTTTGGGTAAAGCATGCTGTATTTGTTGCTTCTGCCCAAAATCTTTGAGGCAGCTTGGCTTCAGCTATCATGGTTCTGACAGCTTCTTTTAGTGTTCTGTTTCTCCTTTCAGCAACACCATTATGTTGAGGGGTTCTAGCAGCTGAATACTCATGATGTATTCCTTTGATGTTACAATACTCTTCAACAGTAGAGTTTGTAAACTCTGTCCCTCTATCTGATCTGATCTTCAATATTTTGATACTCTTTTCATTCTGGATCAGTTCCATCAGATTGGTAAGATGTTCCTTGGTTTCACTTTTCTTCTTCATGAAAATCACCCAAGTATATCTTGAATAGTCATCCACAACAGCTAGGCAGTATTTCTTTCCACCATTGCTGACTGGATCAATGGGTCCAAATAAGTCCATATGCAGTAGCTCCAATATTCTTCCAGAAGATTGGTGCTTCTTTTCTTTAAACGATGACTTGATTTGTTTACCCTTCTGACATGCATCACAGAGCTTGTCTTTGCTCATGACTGCTTTTGGAATCCCTTCTACCAAATCATTCTTGATTAATCTGTTTATGGTCTTGAAGTTTAAATGATTCATCCTCTTGTGCCATAGCCAACTGACTTCACTTGGTGCAGATGCCACCAAACAAACACTTGAATTCTTGTCAGCAGAATTCCAGTCGACTATATAGATATTTCCTTGTCGTCTTCCAGATAAAATTACCTTCTTTGTACCAATTTGTTCAACGTAGCACTTATCTGTTGAGAAGATGACTGAATATCCCTTGTCACAAAATTGACTTATGCTCAGCAGATTATATTTTAGGCCTTTAACATAGGAGACGTCAGATATCTCTATGTTTCCCTTGATTAATCTTCCTTTAGCTTTAATCTTGCCTTCTTTGCTGTCTCCAAAAGTGACTTTTGGACCATCCACAGCAACTGCATCAGTCAACTCATGTATGTTTCCACACATGTGCCTTGAACATCCACTGTCCAAGTACCAAATCTTCTCTACTTTACTCCTACTCCTAATCCTAACCTACAAAACAAAAATAAAACTGTTTTAGGTACCCTTATTGAGAGGGTCCTGAAGGATTAGTTCCACCCTTGACAACCCAAGATGTTGAAGTCTTAGGCTTCTTAGGTTTCTGAGTTTTAGGAGCATGAACAGTTTCATTTTTATCATAGTTATCAGATAAGTCATGTTGATGATCAGTATGATATGAATAATGTTCATAAGCAGGGTAAGGTGCATGATATGCAGGATATGCATGCATTGGATGAGCAGGGTAAGGTGCATAGTAACTAGGAAATTGAGGTGCATGATACATAGGATGATATGCAGCAGGTTGCATATAATATGACTCATTTTCATACCAAGCATTTTGATTTTTCTTGTTCTTATGCTTCTTTGGTTTACTAGATGCTTGCTCATTTGATTTTGACTTAGTTTTACCACTAGTCTGATTGACTTTAGCTTTATCAGCAGACTTCTTAGGACTCTGCTGTTTGGTCTTACTAGTCTGATTTCCTACACTAGGCTCTTTGCTCTTTTTAGCCTTAGGAGATTTCTTCTCCTTTACCACTTTCTCAGATGAGGTAGGTTTAGAGGTTTGAACATACAGAATGACCTTACTATTGTCAGCTGATATGAATTTTTCAGTATGGTTCAACTCTAGTTTATCCTTTTCTAAAGGTGTCTCCTGTTTCTTAGATGTATGCATGGATGCAACAGTTGACTTATCATGAGACTCAATAATTTTCTCAAGTTCCATGATTTTTCCTTTATAGACCTCACATTCAGCTTTCAGAGATTCATGCTCTTGCTCAAGCTGTTTATATTCAGCTGATTCTTTTGGCTTTTCAGCTAAGAGTTTCAGTGAACTATTTTGCTCTTTTAGCAGGATCATCTCTTCCTTAAGCTTTTTATATGCTTCAGCAATACCAGTATTGTTAAGCATCATTTGTTCAAATGAATTAAATAATTCATCATTAAGAGGAGTTACCTCATCCTCAGAGTCATCAGATTCCTTTGCCATAAGACATAGGAGAGCAGGTTTTTCTTCATCAGACGATTCTTCGTCAGACGTGTCTGAATCTGAATCAGATGAGTAGACAGCAGTCAACTTTTCTGCTTCAGCCATCATTGCCTTGCCTCTCTGATGCTTTCTTTCTTTTCTTATTTTCTTCTCTTCCTCAGTGTACTTTTCTGCTTTTGGATATGGGCAGTCTCTTATGAAGTGTCCCAATTTCCTGCAGTTGTAACACATTAGTTTTGATTTATAATCATCCTTATCCTGAGAAGAAAAATTAGGTTTAGAAGTAGAAGCATTGTTGTATTTGTTTTTCATCTTTCTCTTGTAGAACTTCTTGAAGTTGTTCATCAACAGTGCAACATCTCCAGCAGTGTACTCCTTTTTGTTGAGTAGAGTGGCTTCATCAGATGAGTCCACTTCAGCATTTCTTTGAGCTGGTCTTCTTTGGTTTTCAGCAGCAACCAGTGCAGCTGTGGGTCCTGAAGTTGAGGTTTCTTCAATTCCCATCCTTGGCAGTTTATACTCATACGCCTTGAGTACGGAGAACAGCTCTGTAAGAGAAATCTTGCCCAGATCTCTTGATTCTTCCATTGCTGTCACCTTCATGTTGAACTTGGAAGGTAGGGCCTTCAGTACTCTGACAGTGATCTCTTTGTCAGTGAAAGTCTTTCCCAGCTTCAAAACTTCATTCAGAGTTCTGGTGAATCTGGTGTCCATCTGATCAATGGTTTCTCCAGACTTCATCTTGAAGTTGTCCAGCTTCTCCAAGGCAACACTGAGCTGATGCTCTTTAATTGCATCATTGCCTTCACTCATGTCACGAACCTTATCCCACATCTCCTTTGCAGTTTTGCAATGCTTGACTTTGTCAAACCGATCATTATCCAGGGCTTTGGTCATGATGAATCTTCCGACTTTGTCCAGGTTGAACAGCTTTATTTCTTCTGCTGTCATTTCTGTTAAGTCTTTTTCCACCACTATTTGAGCTTCATCTACGATGATGGTCTTGGTGAATTTGAATGGACCTTTGATGATACATGTATACATGTTATCGTTATAGGCAGCAAGGAAAATCTCCATTCTGATTTTCCAGTCCTCAAAAGACATACCAGCAATGTGGGGAACATGGCTGATACAATCCATTTTTCAAAAAGTTTTGATTTTTCAAAAAGATGCTCTTTTGAAAAAGTTTTGAAAACCTTTGAAAAACACTCGGATCAAGCTCGTTGATCAGGCAGCTGATTCTAATGAACCACCTGCTCTGATACCACTTGTTGGTCCCAAGTGGTCAGAAGAGGTTTAGAGGGGGGGGGGGTGAATAAACCTCTTTAAAAATTTTCTTCAAATTTAACTTTAAAACTTTACTCTTACTGAACAGACTAAGCTGATCAGATTAGTAAGTTACAATTCTGTTCGCGAACAAATCTTTGAACAGTCTTGTTGACCACTCGTCTGATAGTTACTTAGCTGATTTTGCAGAAATCAGTTTTAATACTTAGAGTACTTGCAGCGGATTTTCAAAGTGTTTTTCACAAGTAATCTTAGCAGTTTGAAAGATGTTTCCCCAGTTTTATAAACTCCTTTTAACTTCTTTTCAAACAATTAACTTAACGTGTTTTTATGCAAACAGAAAATATGCAATTTTAAGAGCAATGTATAAACACAATCAATTTTTATAGTGGTTATATGGATTTAAATATCCTTTAGTCCACTCTTCCAAGTCACTCAGATCTTGGGTTATACTATAATCACAAAGTTTACAGTATACTCTGCTTGCGTCGAACAACAAATGAAACGACCACAAGTTCGCAATAGGAAATCACACAGAAAACCTATCCTCTGAAGTTTGATCACTCACAAAGATGGATCACAACTCCGCACAACACTCTTGTTTACAAAATCACTCAGAAGATGTATTTATCTTGATTCTTCAACTCTGCTTTCGTCAACAAATGACTCAGCTGATGAGTGAGCTGTTCTTGAGACTTAAAGAGTTTAGCTTCGGAAATTTCTCTCAGAAAGTGTGTTGCTTATTTCTTCTTCGTCTCTTTCAGCTATTTATACTTGAGGATTGAAAAGTGTCCGTTGAAGAGAGACAGGATTCAAATTCCTCGAGTACTGGTCCTTAAAATCCGCGAACGGCTCTTTTGCAGTCTGTCCGTACTGTAAACAGTACTATTCTGCAGGCAGCATTAAATGCAGCATTAAATGCACTCGGCTGATGCGAAGCTTTTCTTCAATCATTTGTCTTAAATATCCTCGTACTTCAGCATTTATTACACCAAGGGGCATTTATTACCGTTGGGAACACTTCATGATCTTCTTCACTTGGCTGACGAAAGTATAAGTCTGATGGTGAACTCGGCTGATATCAAACTTGAACAAATCTGATTTGAGTCGGCTGATCTTCACTAGTCTGATAACTTTACTTCAGCAGATCAGAAGTCTTGGACCTTGAAACTTTGACTCTTCTGATGTCTTCATTACTTAGTCAAAAATTCCTTGATAAGTTTATCAGCTAAGTTACTCCATACTTAGCCAATTTTACGAAGTTTTGGAATGCATCAAAACCTCCCTTATCAAACTTTCTTTAGTGCCTTCATCTTCATCCTTATCCAACAGTCATATTATTTGTTTTTCGCTCAATTATTTTAGCTTATTTTGAGGCGTCGTTTTTCAGGTGCTCGATTTTCGTGACCCTAAAAATTTGTTTTTTTTTTCAAGATTTAAAGCTTTGGTAAGTCAAATAATAACAATAAGCACTTAAGAGTCACTTTATTTGTTTTTCGGTCACTTGTTTCAGCTTATTTTGAGACGGCATTTTTCAGGGGCTCGATTTTCGAAGCCCTAAAAATTTCAATTTTTTGAGATTTAAAGCTTTGGGAATTCAAAGAATAACATATTAAGCACTTAAGAGTCATTTTATTTGTTTTTCGGTCACTTATTTTAGCTTATATTGAGACGTCATTTTTCGGGGGTTCGATTTTCGAGATCCTATAATTTTCATTTTTTCGAGATTTAAAGATCCGGGAACTCAAATAATAACATATTAAACCCTTAGGAGTCATTTTATTTGTTTTTCGGTCACTTATTTTCGCTTATTTTGAGACGTCCTTTTTCAGGAGCTCGATTTTCGAGACCCTAAAAATTTGCTTTTTTTCAAGAGTTAAATCTTTGGGAATTCAAATAATAACTTATTAAGCACTTAAGAGACATTTTATTTGTTTTTCGGTCACTTATTTTAGCTTATTTTGAGACGACGTTTTTCGATGGCTCGAATTTCGAGACCCTAAAAATTTCATTTTTTCGAGATTTAAAGCTTCGGGAAATCAAATAATAACATATTTAGCCCTTACGAGTCATTTGTTTTGCTATTCGGTCACTTATTTTCGCTTATTTTGAGACATCCTTTTTCAGGAGCTCGATTTTCGAGACCCTAAAAATTTGCTTTTTCTCAAGACTTAAAGCATTGAGAATTCCAGTAATAACTTATTAAGCACTTAAGAGACATTTTATTTGTTTTTCGGTCACTTATTTTAGCTTATTTTGAGACGACGTTTTCGTTGGCTCGAATTTCGAGACCCCAAAAATTTCATTTTTTCGAGATTTAAAGCTTCGGGAACTCAAATAATAACATATTTAGCCCTTAGGAGTCATTTGATTTGCTTTTCGGTCACATATTTTAGCTTATTTTGAGACGTCGTTTTTCGGGAGCTTGATTTTCGAGATCTTAAAATTTCCATTTTTTCGAGATTTAAAGCTTCGGGAACTCAAACAATAACATATTTAGCCCTTAGGAGTCATTTGATTTGCTTTTCGGTCACTTATTTTAGCTTATTTTGAGACGTCGTTTTTCGGGGGCTCGATTTTTGAGATCTTAAAATTTTCATTTTTTCGAGATATAAATCTCCGGGAACTCAAATAATAACATATTAAGCCCTTAGGAGTCATTTTATTTGTTTTTCGGTCACTTATTTTCGCTTATTTTGAGACGTCCTTTTTCAGGAGCTCGATTTTCGAGACCCTAAAAATTTGCTTTTTTTCAAGAGTTAAAGCATTTGGAATTCAAATAATAACTTATTAAGCACCTAAGAGTCATTTTATTTGTTTTTCGGTCAGTTATTTTAGCTTATTTTGAGAAGACGTTTTTAGGTGGCTCGAATTTCGAGACCCTAAAAATTTCATTTTTTCGAGATTTAAAGCTTCGGGAAGTCAAATAATAACATATTTAGCCCTTAGGAGTCAAATAATAACATATTTAGCCCTTAGGAGTCATTTGATTTGCTTTTCGGTCACTTATTTTCGCTTATTTTGAAACGTCCTTTTTCAGGAGCTCGATTTTCGAGACCCTAAAAATTTGCTTTTTTTCAAGACTTAAAGCTTTGGGAATTCAAATAATAACTTATTAAGCACTTAAGAGTCATTTTATTTGTTTTTCGGTCACTTATTTTAGCTTATTTTGAGACGACGTTTTTCGTTGGCTCGAATTTCGAGACCCCAAAAATTTCATTTTTTCGAGATTTAAAGCTTCGGGATCTCAAATAATATCATATTTAGCCCTTAGGAGTCATTTGACTTGCTTTTCGGTCACTTATTTTAGCTTATTTTTAGACGTCATTTTTCGAGGGCTTGATTTTCGAGATCTTAAAATTTTCATTTTTTCGAGATTTAAAGCTCCGGAAACTCAAATAATAACAAACTTAGCCCTTAGGAGTCATTTGATTTGCTTTTCGGTCACTTATTTTTGCTTATTTTGAGACGTCGTTTTTCGGGGGCTTGATTTTCGAGATCTTATAATTTTCATTTTTTCGAAATTTAAAGCTCCGGGAACTCAAATAATAACATATTAAGCACTTAAGAGTCATTTTATTTGTTTTTTGGTCACTTATTTTAGCTTATTTTGAGACGTCGTTTTACGGGGGCTCGATTTTTGAGATCTTAAAATTTTCATTTATTCGAGATTTAAATCTCCGGGAAATCAAATAATAACATATTAAGCCCTTAGGAGTTATTTTATTTGTTTTTTGGTCAGTTATTTTCGCTTATTTTGAGACGTCCTTTTTCAGGAGCTCGATTTTCGAGACCCTAAAAATTTGCATTTTTTCAAGAGTTAAAGCTTTGGGAATTCAAATAATAACTTATTAAGCACTTAAGAGTCATTTTATTTGTCTTTCGGTCACTTATTATAGCTTATTTTGAGAAGACGTTTTTCGGTGGCTCGAATTTCGAGACCCTAATAATTTCATTTTTTCGAGATTTAAAGTTTCGGGAACTCAAATAGTAACATATTAAGCCTTTAGGAGTCATTTTATTAGTTTTTCGGTCACTTATTTTAGCTTATTTTGTAAAGTCTTTTTTAGTGGCTCGATTTTCGAGACCCTAAAAATTTTAATTTTTTCGAGATTTAAAGCTTTAGGAAGTCATGTAATAACATATTAAGCACTTAAAAGTCATTTGATTTGTTTTTCATCAATTATTTTAGCTTATTTTGAGGCGTCGTTTTTCAGGTGCTCGATTTTCGAGACCCTAAAAATTTGTTTTTTTTTTTCAAGATTTAAAGCTTTGGGAAGTCAAATAATAACAATAAGCACTTAAGAGTCATTTTATTTGTTTTTCGGTCACTTGTTTCAGCTTATTTTGAGACGTCATTTTTCAGGGGCTCGATTTTCGAGACCCCAAAAATTTCATTTTTTCGAGATTTAAAGCTTCGGGAACTCAAATAATAACATATTTAGCCCTTAGGAGTCATTTGATTTGCTTTTCGGTCACATATTTTAGCTTATTTTGAGACGTCGTTTTTCGGGGGCTCGATTTTTGAGATCTTAAAATTTTCATTTTTTCGAGATTTAAATCTCCGGGAACTCAAATAATAACATATTAAGCCCTTAGGAGTCATTTTATTTGTTTTTCGGTCACTTATTTTCGCTTATTTTGAGACGTCCTTTTTCAGGACTTTGATTTTCGAGACCCTAAAAGTTTGCTTTTTTTCAAGAGTTAAAGCATTTGGAATTCAAATAATAACTTATTAAGCACTTAAGAGTAATTTTATTTGTTTTTCGGTCAGTTATTTTAGCTTATTTTGAGACGACGTTTTTAGGTGGCTCGAATTTCTAGACCCTAAAAATTTCATTTTTTCGAGATTTAAAGCTTCGGCAACTCAAATAATAACATATTTAGCCATTAGGAGTCATTTGATTTGCTTTTCGGTCACTTATTTTCGCTTATTTTGAGACGTCCTTTTTCAGGAGCTCGATTTTCGAGACCCTAAAAATTTGCTTTTTTTCAAGACTTAAAGCTTTGGGAATTCAAATAATAACTTATTAAGCACTTAAGAGTCATTTTATTTGTCTTTCGGTCACTTATTATAGCTTATTTTGAGAAGACGTTTTTCGGTGGCTCGAATTTCGAGACCCTAATAATTTCATTTTTTCGAGATTTAAAGTTTCGGGAACTCAAATAGTAACATATTAAGCCTTTAGGAGTCATTTTATTAGTTTTTCGGTCACTTATTTTAGCTTATTTTGTAAAGTCTTTTTTAGTGGCTCGATTTTCGAGACCCTAAAAATTTTAATTTTTTCGAGATTTAAAGCTTTAGGAAGTCATGTAATAACATATTAAGCACTTAAAAGTCATTTGATTTGTTTTTCATCAATTATTTTAGCTTATTTTGAGGCGTCGTTTTTCAGGTGCTCGATTTTCGAGACCCTAAAAATTTGTTTTTTTTTTTCAAGATTTAAAGCTTTGGGAAGTCAAATAATAACAATAAGCACTTAAGAGTCATTTTATTTGTTTTTCGGTCACTTGTTTCAGCTTATTTTGAGACGTCATTTTTCAGGGGCTCGATTTTCGAAGCCTTAAAAATTTCAATTTTTCGAGATTTAAAGCTTTGGGAATTCAAAGAATAACATATTAAGCACTTAAGAGTCATTTTATTTGTTTTTCGGTCACTTATTTTAGCTTATATTGAGACGTCGTTTTTCGGGGGTTCGATTTTCGAGATCCTATAATTTTCATTTTTTCGAGATTTAAAGATCCGGGAACTCAAATAATAACATATTAAGCCCTTAGGAGTCATTTTATTTGTTTTTCGGTCACTTATTTTGAGACGTCCTTTTTCAGGAGCTCGATTTTCGAGACCCTAAAAATTTGCCTTTTTTCAAGAGTTAAAGCTTTGGGAATTCAAATAATAACTTATTAAGCACTTAAGAGTAATTTTATTTGCTTTTCGGTCACTTATTTTAGCTTATTTTGAGACGACGTTTTTCGGTGGCTCGAATTTCGAGACCCTAAAAATTTTATTTTTTCGAGATTTAATGCTTCGGGAACTCAAATAATAACATATTTAGCCCTTAGGAGTCATTTGATTTGCTATTCGGTCACTTATTTTCGCTTATTTTGAGACGTCCTTTTTCAGGAGCTCGATTTTCGAGACCCTAAAAATTTGTTTTTTTTCAAGACTTAAAGCGATTCAAGTAATAACTTATTAAGCACTTAAGAGTCATTTTATTTGTTTTTCAGTCACTTATTTTAGCTTATTTTGAGACGACGTTTTCGTTGGCTCGAATTTCGAGACCCCAAAAATTTTATTTTTTCGAGATTTAAAGCTTCGGGAACTCAAATAATAACATATTTAGCCCTTACGAGTCATTTGTTTTGCTATTCGGTCACTTATTTTCGCTTATTTTGAGACATCCTTTTTCAGGAGCTCGATTTTCGAGACCCTAAAAATTTGCTTTTTTTCAAGACTTAAAGCATTGAGAATTCAAGTAATAACTTATTAAGCACTTAAGAGTCATTTTATTTGTTTTTCGGTCACTTATTTTAGCTTATTTTGAGACGACGTTTTCGTTGGCTCGAATTTCGAGACCCCAAAAATTTCATTTTTTCGAGATTTAAAGCTTCGGGAACTCAAATAATAACATATTTAGCCCTTAGGAGTCATTTGATTTGCTTTTCGGTCACATATTTTAGCTTATTTTGAGACGTCGTTTTTCGGGAGCTTGATTTTCGAGATCTTAAAATTTCCATTTTTTCGAGATTTAAAGCTTCGGGAACTCAAATAATAACATATTTAGCCCTTAGGAGTCATTTGATTTGCTTTTCGGTCACTTATTTTCGCTTATTTTGAGACGTCCTTTTTCAGGAGCTTGATTTTCGAGACCCTAAAAATTTGCTTTTTTTCAAGACTTAAAGCTTTGGGAATTCAAATAATAACTTATTAAGCACTTAAGAGTCATTTTATTTGTTTTTCGGTCACTTATTTTAGCTTATTCTAAGACGACGTTTTTCGTTGGCTCGAATTTCGAGACCCCAAAAATTTCATTTTTTCGAGATTTAAAGCTTCGGGAACTCAAATAATATCATATTTAGCCCTTAAGAGTCATTTGATTTGCTTTTCGGTCACTTATTTTAGCTTATTTTTAGACGTCGTTTTTCGGGGGCTTGATTTTTCGAGATCTTAAAATTTTCATTTTTTCGAGATTTAAAGCTCCGGGTACTCAAATAATAACATATTAAGCACTTAAGAGTCATTTTATTTGTTTTTTGGTCACTTATTTTAGCTTATTTTGAGACGTCGTTTTACGGGGGCTCGATTTTTTAGATCTTAAAATTTTCATTTTTTCGAGATTTAAATCTCCGGGAAATCAAATAATAACATATTAAGCCCTTAGGAGTTATTTTATTTGTTTTTTGGTCACTTATTTTCGCTTATTTTGAGACTTCCTTTTTCAAGAGCTCGATTTTCGAGACCCTAAAAATTTGCTTTTTTTCAAGAGTTAAAGCTTTGGGAATTCAAATAATAATTTATTAAGCACTTAAGAGTCATTTTATTTGTCTTTCGGTCACTTATTATAGCTTATTTTGAGAAGACGTTTTTCGGTGGCTCGAATTTCGAGACCCTAATAATTTCATTTTTTCGAGATTTAAAGTTTCGGGAACTCAAAAAGTAACATATTAAGCCCTTAGGAGTCATTTTATTAGTTTTTCGGTCACTAATTTTAGCTTATTTTGAGAAGTCTTTTTTAGTGGCTCGATTTTCGAGACCCTAAAAATTTTAATTTTTCGAGATTTAAAGCTTTGGGAAGTCATGTAATAACATATTAAGCACTTAAAAGTCATATTATTTGTTTTTAGCTCAATTATTTTAGCTTATTTTGAGGCATCGTTTTTCAGGTGCTCGATTTTCGTGACCCTAAAAATTTGTTTTTTTTTTTCAAGATTTAAAGCTTTGGGAAGTCAAATAATAACAATAAGCACTTAAGAGTCATTTTATTTGTTTTTCGATCACTTGTTTCAGCTTATTTTGAGACGTCATTTTTCAAGGGCTCGATTTTCGAAGCCCTAAAAATTTCAATTTTTCGAGATTTAAAGCTTTGGGAATTCAAAGAATAACATATTAAGCACTTAAGAGTCATTTTATTTGTTTTTCGGTCACTTATTTTAGCTTATATTGAGACGTCATTTTTCGGGGGTTCGATTTTCGAGATTTAAAGATCCGGGAACTCAAATAATAACATATTAAGCCCTTAGGAGTCATTTTATTTGTTTTTCGGTCACTTATTTTCGCTTATTTTGAGACGTCCTTTTTCAGGAGCTCGATTTTCGAGACCCTAAAAATTTGCTTTTTTTCAAGAGTTAAATCTTTGGGAATTCAAATAATAACTTATTAAGCACTTAAGAGTCATTTTATTTGCTTTTCGGTCACTTATTTTAGCTTATTTTGAGACGACGTTTTTCGATGGCTCGAATTTCGAGACCCTAAAAATTTCATTTTTTCGAGATTTAAAGCTTCGGGAACTCAAATAATAACATATTTAGCCCTTACGAGTCATTTGTTTTGCTATTCGGTCACTTATTTTCGCTTATTTTGAGACATCCTTTTTCAGGAGCTCGATTTTCGAGACCCTAAAAATTTGTTTTTTTTCAAGACTTAAAGCATTGAGAATTCAAGTAATAACTTATTAAGCACTTAAGAGTCATTTTATTTGTTTTTCGGTCACTTATTTTAGCTTATTTTGAGACGACGTTTTCGTTGGCTCGAATTTCGAGACCCCAAAAATTTCATTTTTTCGAGATTTAAAGCTTCAGGAACTCAAATAATAACATATTTAGCCCTTAGGAGTCATTTGATTTGCTTTTCGGTCACATATTTTATCTTATTTTGAGACGTCGTTTTTCGGGAGCTTGATTTTCGAGATCTTAAAATTTTCATTTTTTCGAGATTTAAAGCTTCGGGAACTCAAATAATAACATATTTAGCCCTTAGGAGTCATTTGATTTGCTTTTCGGTCACTTATTTTAGCTTATTTTGAGACGTCGTTTTTCGGGGGCTCGATTTTTGAGATCTTAAAATTTTCATTTTTTCGAGATTTAAATCTCCGGGAACTCAAATAATAACATATTAAGCCCTTAGGAGTCATTTTATTTGTTTTTCGGTCACTTATTTTCGCTTATTTTGAGACGTCCTTTTTCAGGACTTTGATTTTCGAGACCCTAAAAGTTTGCTTTTTTTCAAGAGTTAAAGCATTTGGAATTCAAATAATAACTTATTAAGCACTTAAGAGTAATTTTATTTGTTTTTCGGTCAGTTATTTTAGCTTATTTTGAGACGACGTTTTTAGGTGGCTCGAATTTCTAGACCCTAAAAATTTCATTTTTTCGAGATTTAAAGCTTCGGCAACTCAAATAATAACATATTTAGCCATTAGGAGTCATTTGATTTGCTTTTCGGTCACTTATTTTCGCTTATTTTGAGACGTCCTTTTTCAGGAGCTCGATTTTCGAGACCCTAAAAATTTGCTTTTTTTCAAGACTTAAAGCTTTGGGAATTCAAATAATAACTTATTAAGCACTTAAGAGTCATTTTATTTGTTTTTCGGTCACTTATTTTAGCTTATTTTGAGACGACGTTTTTCGTTGGCTCGAATTTTGAGACCCCAAAAATTTCATTTTTTTGAGATTTAAAGCTTCGGGAACTCAAATAATATCATATTTATCCCTTAGGAGTCATTTGATTTGCTTTTCGGTCACTTATTTTAGCTTATTTTGAGACGTCGTTTTTCGGGAGCTTGATTTTCGAGATCTTAAAATTTTCATTTTTTCGAGATTTAAAGCTTCGGGAACTCAAATAATAACATATTTAGCCCTTAGGAGTCATTTGATTTGCTTTTCGGTCACTTATTTTAGCTTATTTTGAGACGTCGTTTTTCGGGGGCTCGATTTTTGAGATCTTAAAATTTTCATTTTTTCGAGATTTAAATCTCCGGGAACTCAAATAATAACATATTAAGCCCTTAGCAGTCATTTTATTTGTTTTTCGGTCACTTATTTTCGCTTATTTTGAGACGTCCTTTTTCAGGACCTCGATTTTCGAGACCCTAAAAATTTGCTTTTTTTCAAGAGTTAAAGCATTTGGAATTCAAATAATAACTTATTAAGCACTTAAGAGTAATTTTATTTGTTTTTCGGTCAGTTATTTTAGCTTATTTTGAGACGACGTTTTTAGTTGGCTCGAATTTCTAGACCCTAAAAATTTCATTTTTTCGAGATTTAAAGCTTCGGCAACTCAAATAATAACATATATAGCCATTAGGAGTCATTTGATTTGCTTTTCGGTCACTTATTTTCGCTTATTTTGAGACGTCCTTTTTCAGGAGCTCGATTTTCGAGACCCTAAAAATTTGCTTTTTTTCAAGACTTAAAGCTTTGGGAATTCAAATAATAACTTATTAAGCACTTAAGAGTCATTTTATTTGTTTTTCGGTCACTTATTTTTGCTTATTTTGAGACGACGTTTTTCGGTGGCTCGAATTTCGAGACCCTAAAAATTTTATTTTTTCGAGATTTAATGCTTCGGGAACTCAAATAATAACATATTTAGCCCTTAGGAGTCATTTGATTTGCTATTCGGTCACTTATTTTCGCTTATTTTGAGACGTCCTTTTTCAGGAGCTCGATTTTCGAGACCCTAAAAATTTGTTTTTTTTCAAGACTTAAAGCGATTCAAGTAATAACTTATTAAGCACTTAAGAGTCATTTTATTTGTTTTTCAGTCACTTATTTTAGCTTATTTTGAGACGACGTTTTCGTTGGCTCGAATTTCGAGACCCCAAAAATTTTATTTTTTCGAGATTTAAAGCTTCGGGAACTCAAATAATAACATATTTAGCCCTTACGAGTCATTTGTTTTGCTATTCGGTCACTTATTTTCGCTTATTTTGAGACATCCTTTTTCAGGAGCTCGATTTTCGAGACCCTAAAAATTTGCTTTTTTTCAAGACTTAAAGCATTGAGAATTCAAGTAATAACTTATTAAGCACTTAAGAGTCATTTTATTTGTTTTTCGGTCACTTATTTTAGCTTATTTTGAGACGACGTTTTCGTTGGCTCGAATTTCGAGACCCCAAAAATTTCATTTTTTCGAGATTTAAAGCTTCGGGAACTCAAATAATAACATATTTAGCCCTTAGGAGTCATTTGATTTGCTTTTCGGTCACATATTTTAGCTTATTTTGAGACGTCGTTTTTCGGGAGCTTGATTTTCGAGATCTTAAAATTTCCATTTTTTCGAGATTTAAAGCTTCGGGAACTCAAATAATAACATATTTAGCCCTTAGGAGTCATTTGATTTGCTTTTCGGTCACTTATTTTCGCTTATTTTGAGACGTCCTTTTTCAGGAGCTTGATTTTCGAGACCCTAAAAATTTGCTTTTTTTCAAGACTTAAAGCTTTGGGAATTCAAATAATAACTTATTAAGCACTTAAGAGTCATTTTATTTGTTTTTCGGTCACTTATTTTAGCTTATTCTAAGACGACGTTTTTCGTTGGCTCGAATTTCGAGACCCCAAAAATTTCATTTTTTCGAGATTTAAAGCTTCGGGAACTCAAATAATATCATATTTAGCCCTTAAGAGTCATTTGATTTGCTTTTCGGTCACTTATTTTAGCTTATTTTTAGACGTCGTTTTTCGGGGGCTTGATTTTTCGAGATCTTAAAATTTTCATTTTTTCGAGATTTAAAGCTCCGGGTACTCAAATAATAACATATTAAGCACTTAAGAGTCATTTTATTTGTTTTTTGGTCACTTATTTTAGCTTATTTTGAGACGTCGTTTTACGGGGGCTCGATTTTTTAGATCTTAAAATTTTCATTTTTTCGAGATTTAAATCTCCGGGAAATCAAATAATAACATATTAAGCCCTTAGGAGTTATTTTATTTGTTTTTTGGTCACTTATTTTCGCTTATTTTGAGACTTCCTTTTTCAAGAGCTCGATTTTCGAGACCCTAAAAATTTGCTTTTTTTCAAGAGTTAAAGCTTTGGGAATTCAAATAATAATTTATTAAGCACTTAAGAGTCATTTTATTTGTCTTTCGGTCACTTATTATAGCTTATTTTGAGAAGACGTTTTTCGGTGGCTCGAATTTCGAGACCCTAATAATTTCATTTTTTCGAGATTTAAAGTTTCGGGAACTCAAAAAGTAACATATTAAGCCCTTAGGAGTCATTTTATTAGTTTTTCGGTCACTAATTTTAGCTTATTTTGAGAAGTCTTTTTTAGTGGCTCGATTTTCGAGACCCTAAAAATTTTAATTTTTCGAGATTTAAAGCTTTGGGAAGTCATGTAATAACATATTAAGCACTTAAAAGTCATATTATTTGTTTTTAGCTCAATTATTTTAGCTTATTTTGAGGCGTCGTTTTTCAGGTGCTCGATTTTCGTGACCCTAATAATTTGTTTTTTTTTTCAAGATTTAAAGCTTTGGGAAGTCAAATAATAACAATAAGCACTTAAGAGTCATTTTATTTGTTTTTCGATCACTTGTTTCAGCTTATTTTGAGACGTCATTTTTCAAGGGCTCGATTTTCGAAGCCCTAAAAATTTCAATTTTTCGAGATTTAAAGCTTTGGGAATTCAAAGAATAACATATTAAGCACTTAAGAGTCATTTTATTTGTTTTTCGGTCACTTATTTTAGCTTATATTGAGACGTCATTTTTCGGGGGTTCGATTTTCGAGATCCTATAATTTTCATTTTTTCGAGATTTAAAGATCCGGGAACTCAAATAATAACATATTAAGCCCTTAGGAGTCATTTTATTTGTTTTTCGGTCACTTATTTTCGCTTATTTTGAGACGTCCTTTTTCAGGAGCTCGATTTTCGAGACCCTAAAAATTTGCTTTTTTTCAAGAGTTAAATCTTTGGGAATTCAAATAATAACTTATTAAGCACTTAAGAGTCATTTTATTTGCTTTTCGGTCACTTATTTTAGCTTATTTTGAGACGACGTTTTTCGATGGCTCGAATTTCGAGACCCTAAAAATTTCATTTTTTCGAGATTTAAAGCTTCGGGAACTCAAATAATAACATATTTAGCCCTTACGAGTCATTTGTTTTGCTATTCGGTCACTTATTTTCGCTTATTTTGAGACATCCTTTTTCAGGAGCTCGATTTTCGAGACCCTAAAAATTTGTTTTTTTTCAAGACTTAAAGCATTGAGAATTCAAGTAATAACTTATTAAGCACTTAAGAGTCATTTTATTTGTTTTTCGGTCACTTATTTTAGCTTATTTTGAGACGACGTTTTCGTTGGCTCGAATTTCGAGACCCCAAAAATTTCATTTTTTCGAGATTTAAAGCTTCAGGAACTCAAATAATAACATATTTAGCCCTTAGGAGTCATTTGATTTGCTTTTCGGTCACATATTTTATCTTATTTTGAGACGTCGTTTTTCGGGAGCTTGATTTTCGAGATCTTAAAATTTTCATTTTTTCGAGATTTAAAGCTTCGGGAACTCAAATAATAACATATTTAGCCCTTAGGAGTCATTTGATTTGCTTTTCGGTCACTTATTTTAGCTTATTTTGAGACGTCGTTTTTCGGGGGCTCGATTTTTGAGATCTTAAAATTTTCATTTTTTCGAGATTTAAATCTCCGGGAACTCAAATAATAACATATTAAGCCCTTAGGAGTCATTTTATTTGTTTTTCGGTCACTTATTTTCGCTTATTTTGAGACGTCCTTTTTCAGGACTTTGATTTTCGAGACCCTAAAAGTTTGCTTTTTTTCAAGAGTTAAAGCATTTGGAATTCAAATAATAACTTATTAAGCACTTAAGAGTAATTTTATTTGTTTTTCGGTCAGTTATTTTAGCTTATTTTGAGACGACGTTTTTAGGTGGCTCGAATTTCTAGACCCTAAAAATTTCATTTTTTCGAGATTTAAAGCTTCGGCAACTCAAATAATAACATATTTAGCCATTAGGAGTCATTTGATTTGCTTTTCGGTCACTTATTTTCGCTTATTTTGAGACGTCCTTTTTCAGGAGCTCGATTTTCGAGACCCTAAAAATTTGCTTTTTTTCAAGACTTAAAGCTTTGGGAATTCAAATAATAACTTATTAAGCACTTAAGAGTCATTTTATTTGTTTTTCGGTCACTTATTTTAGCTTATTTTGAGACGACGTTTTTCGTTGGCTCGAATTTCGAGACCCCAAAAATTTCATTTTTTTGAGATTTAAAGCTTCGGGAACTCAAATAATATCATATTTATCCCTTAGGAGTCATTTGATTTGCTTTTCGGTCACTTATTTTAGCTTATTTTGAGACGTCGTTTTTCGGGAGCTTGATTTTCGAGATCTTAAAATTTTCATTTTTTCGAGATTTAAAGCTTCGGGAACTCAAATAATAACATATTTAGCCCTTATGAGTCATTTGATTTGCTTTTCGGTCACTTATTTTAGCTTATTTTGAGACGTCGTTTTTCGGGGGCTCGATTTTTGAGATCTTAAAATTTTCATTTTTTCGAGATTTAAATCTCCGGGAACTCAAATAATAACATATTAAGCCCTTAGCAGTCATTTTATTTGTTTTTCGGTCACTTATTTTCGCTTATTTTGAGACGTCCTTTTTCAGGACCTCGATTTTCGAGACCCTAAAAATTTGCTTTTTTTCAAGAGTTAAAGCATTTGGAATTCAAATAATAACTTATTAAGCACTTAAGAGTAATTTTATTTGTTTTTCGGTCAGTTATTTTAGCTTATTTTGAGACGACGTTTTTAGTTGGCTCGAATTTCTAGACCCTAAAAATTTCATTTTTTCGAGATTTAAAGCTTCGGCAACTCAAATAATAACATATATAGCCATTAGGAGTCATTTGATTTGCTTTTCGGTCACTTATTTTCGCTTATTTTGAGACGTCCTTTTTCAGGAGCTCGATTTTCGAGACCCTAAAAATTTGCTTTTTTTCAAGACTTAAAGCTTTGGGAATTCAAATAATAACTTATTAAGCACTTAAGAGTCATTTTATTTGTTTTTCGGTCACTTATTTTAGCTTATTTTGAGACGACGTTTTTCGTTGGCTCGATTTTCGAGACCCCAAAAATTTCATTTTTTTGAGATTTAAAGCTTCGGGAACTCAAATAATATCATATTTATCCCTTAGGAGTCATTTGATTTGCTTTTCGGTCACTTATTTTAGCTTATTTTTAGACGTCGTTTTTCGGGGGCCTGATTTTCGAGATCTTAAAATTTTCATTTTTTCGAGATTTAAAGCTCCGGAAACTTAAATAATAACAAATTTAGCCCTTAGGAGTCATTTGATTTGCTTTTCGGTCACTTATTCTCGCTTATTTTGAAACGTCCTTTTTCAGGAGCTCGATTTTCGAGACCCTAAAAATTTGCTTTTTTTCAAGACTTAAAGCTTTGGGAATTCAAATAATAACTTATTAAGCACTTAAGAGTCATTTTATTTGTTTTTCGGTCACTTATTTTAGCTTATTTTGAGACGACGTTTTTCGTTGGCTCGAATTTCTAGACCCCAAAAATTTCATTTTTTCGAGATTTAAAGCTTCGGGATCTCAAATAATATCATATTTAGCCCTTAGGAGTCATTTGATTTGCTTTTCGGTCACTTATTTTAGTTTATTTTCAGACGTCGTTTTTCGGGGGCTTGATTTTCGAGATCTTAAAATTTTCATTTTTCCGAGATTTAAAGCTCCGGGAACTCAAATAATAACATATTAAGCACTTAAGAGTCATTTTATTTGTTTTTTGGTCACTTATTTTAGCTTATTTTTGAGACGTCGTTTTACGGTGGCTCAATTTTTGAGATCTTAAAATTTTCATTTTTTCGAGATTTAAATCTCCGGGAAATCAAATAATAACATATTAAGCCCTTAGGAGTTATTTTATTTGTTTTTTGGTCACTTATTTTCGCTTATTTTGAGACGTCCTTTTTCAGGAGCTCGATTTTCGAGACCCTAAAAATTTGCTTTTTTTCAAGAGTTAAAGCATTTGGAATTCAAATAATAACATATTAAGCACTTAAGAGTCATTTTATTTGTTTTTCGGTCGGTTATTTTAGTTTATTTTGAGACGACGTTTTTAGGTGGCTCGAATTTCAGACCCTAAAAATTTCATTTTTTCGAGATTTAAAGCTTCGGGAACTCAAATAATAACTTATTTAGCCCTTAGGAGTCATTTGATTTGCTTTTCGGTCACTTATTTTCGCTTATTTTGAGACGTCCTTTTTCAGGAGCTCGATTTTCGAGACCCTAAAAATTTGCTTTTTTTCAAGACTTAAAGCTTTGGGAATTCAAATAATAACTTATTAAGCACTTAAGAGTCATTTTATTTGTTTTTCGGTCACTTATTTTAGCTTATTTTGAGATGACATTTTTCGTTGGCTCGAATTTCGAGACCCCAAAAATTTCATTTTTTTGAGATTTAAAGCTTCGGGAACTCAAATAATATCATATTTTGCCCTTAGGAGTCATTTGACTTGCTTTTCGGTCACTTATTTTAGCTTATTTTTAGACGTCGTTTTTCGGGGGCTTGATTTTCGAGATCTTAAAATTTTCATTTTTTCGAGATTTAAAGCTCCGGAAACTCAAATAATAACAAATTTAGCCCTTAGGAGTCATTTGATTTGCTTTTCGGTCACTTATTTTTGCTTATTTTGAGACGTCGTTTTTCGGGGGCTTGATTTTCGAGATCTTATAATTTTCATTTTTTCGAGATTTAAAGCTCCGGGAACTCAAATAATAACATATTAAGCACTTAAGAGTCATTTTATTTGTTTTTTGGTCACTTATTTTAGCTTATTTTGAGACGTCGTTTTACGGGGGCTCGATTTTTGAGATCTTAAAATTTTCATTTATTCGAGATTTAAATCTCCGGGAAATCAAATAATAACATATTAAGCCCTTAGGAGTTATTTTATTTGTTTTTTGGTCACTTATTTTCGCTTATTTTGAGACATCCTTTTTCAGGAGCTCGATTTTCGAGACCCTAAAAATTTGCTTTTTTTCAAGAGTTAAAGCTTTGGGAATTCAAATAATAACTTATTAAGCACTTAAGAGTCATTTTATTTGTCTTTCGGTCACTTATTATAGCTTATTTTGAGAAGACGTTTTTCGGTGGCTCGAATTTCGAGACCCTAATAATTTCATTTTTTCGAGATTTAAAGTTTCGGGAACTCAAATAGTAACATATTAAGCCCTTAGGAGTCATTTTATTAGTTTTTCGGTCACTTATTTTAGCTTATTTTGAAAAGTCTTTTTTAGTGGCTTGATTTTCGAGACCCTAAAAATTTTAATTTTTTCGAGATTTAAAGCTTTGGGAAGTCATGTAATAACATATTAAGCACTTAAAAGTCATTTGATTTGTTTTTCGCTCAATTATTTTAGCTTATTTTGAGGCGTCGTTTTTCAGGTGCTCGATTTTCGAGACCCTAAAAATTTGTTTTTTTTTTTCAAGATTTAAAGCTTTGGGAAGTCAAATAATAACAATAAGCACTTAAGAGTCATTTTATTTGTTTTTCGGTCACTTGTTTCAGCTTATTTTGAGACGTCATTTTTCAGGGGCTCGATTTTCGAAGCCCTAAAAATTTCAATTTTTCGAGATTTAAAGCTTTGGGAATTCAAAGAATAACATATTAAGCACTTAAGAGTCATTTTATTTGTTTTTCGGTCACTTATTTTAGCTTATATTGAGACGTCATTTTTCGGGGGTTCGATTTTCGAGATCCTATAATTTTCATTTTTTCGAGATTTAAAGATCCGGGAACTCAAATAATAACATATTAAGCCCTTAGGAGTCATTTTATTTGTTTTTCGGTCACTTATTTTCGCTTATTTTGAGACGTCCTTTTTCAGGAGCTCGATTTTCGAGACCCTAAAAATTTGCTTTTTTTCAAGAGTTAAATCTTTGGGAATTCAAATAATAACTTATTAAGCACTTAAGAGTAATTTTATTTGCTTTTCGGTCACTTATTTTAGCTTATTTTGAGACGACGTTTTTCGATGGCTCGAATTTCGAGACCCTAAAAATTTCATTTTTTCGAGATTTAAAGCTTCGGGAACTCAAATAATAACATATTTAGCCCTTACGAGTCATTTGTTTTGCTATTCGGTCACTTATTTTCGCTTATTTTGAGACATCCTTTTTCAGGAGCTCGATTTTCGAGACCCTAAAAATTTGTTTTTTTTCAAGACTTAAAGCATTGAGAATTCAAGTAATAACTTATTAAGCACTTAAGAGTCATTTTATTTGTTTTTCGGTCACTTATTTTAGCTTATTTTGAGACGACGTTTTCGTTGGCTCGAATTTCGAGACCCCAAAAATTTCATTTTTTCGAGATTTAAAGCTTCGGGAACTCAAATAATAACATATTTAGCCCTTAGGAGTCATTTGATTTGCTTTTCGGTCACATATTTTAGCATATTTTGAGACGTCGTTTTTCGGGAGCTTGATTTTCGAGATCTTAAAATTTCCATTTTTTCGAGATTTAAAGCTTCGGGAACTCAAACAATAACATATTTAGCCCTTAGGAGTCATTTGATTTGCTTTTCGGTCACTTATTTTAGCTTATTTTGAGACGTCGTTTTTCGGGGGCTCGATTTTTGAGATCTTAAAATTTTCATTTTTCGAGATATAAATCTCCGGGAACTCAAATAATAACATATTAAGCCCTTAGGAGTCATTTTATTTGTTTTTCGGTCACTTATTTTCGCTTATTTTGAGACGTCCTTTTTCAGGAGCTCGATTTTCGAGACCTTAAAAATTTGCTTTTTTTTCAAGAGTTAAAGCATTTGGAATTCAAATAATAACTTATGAAGCACCTAAGAGTCATTTTATTTGTTTTTCGGTCAGTTATTTTAGCTTATTTTGAGACGACGTTTTTAGGTGGCTCGAATTTCGAGACCCTAAAAATTTCATTTTTTCGAGATTTAAAGCTTCGGGAACTCAAATAATAACATATTTAGCCCTTAGGAGTCATTTGATTTGCTTTTCGGTCACTTATTTTCGCTTATTTTGAAACGTCCTTTTTCAGGAGCTCGATTTTCGAGACCCTAAAAATTTGCTTTTTTTCAAGACTTAAAGCTTTGGGAATTCAAATAATAACTTATTAAGCACTTAAGAGTCATTTTATTTGTTTTTCGGTCACTTATTTTAGCTTATTTTGAGACGACGTTTTTCGTTGGCTCGAATTTCGAGACCCCAAAAATTTCATTTTTTCGAGATTTAAAGCTTCGGGATCTCAAATAATATCATATTTAGCCCTTAGGAGTCATTTGACTTGCTTTTCGGTCACTTATTTTAGCTTATTTTTAGACGTCGTTTTTCGAGGGCTTGATTTTCGAGATCTTAAAATTTTCATTTTTTCGAGATTTAAAGCTCCGGAAACTCAAATAATAACAAATTTAGCCCTTAGGAGTCATTTGATTTGCTTTTCGGTCACTTATTTTTGCTTATTTTGAGACGTCGTTTTTCGGGGGCTTGATTTTCGAGATCTTATAATTTTCATTTTTTCGAAATTTAAAGCTCCGGGAACTCAAATAATAACATATTAAGCACTTAAGAGTCATTTTATTTGTTTTTTTGTCACTTATTTTAGCTTATTTTGAGACGTCGTTTTACGGGGGCTCGATTTTTGAGATCTTAAAATTTTCATTTATTCGAGATTTAAATCTCCGGGAAATCAAATAATAACATATTAAGCCCTTAGGAGTTATTTTATTTGTTTTTTGGTCACTTATTTTCGCTTATTTTGAGACGTCCTTTTTCAGGAGCTCGATTTTCGAGACCCTAAAAATTTGCATTTTTTCAAGAGTTAAAGCTTTGGGAATTCAAATAATAACTTATTAAGCACTTAAGAGTCATTTTATTTGTCTTTCGGTCACTTATTATAGCTTATTTTGAGAAGACGTTTTTCGGTGGCTCGAATTTCGAGACCCTAATAATTTCATTTTTTCGAGATTTAAAGTTTCGGGAACTCAAATAGTAACATATTAAGCCTTTAGGAGTCATTTTATTAGTTTTTCGGTCACTTATTTTAGCTTATTTTGAAAAGTCTTTTTTAGTGGCTCGATTTTCGAGACCCTAAAAATTTTAATTTTTTCGAGATTTAAAGCTTTAGGAAGTCATGTAATAACATATTAAGCACTTAAAAGTCATTTGATTTGTTTTTCATCAATTATTTTAGCTTATTTTGAGGCGTCGTTTTTCAGGTGCTCGATTTTCGAGACCCTAAAAATTTGTTTTTTTTTTCAAGATTTAAAGCTTTGGGAAGTCAAATAATAACAATAAGCACTTAAGAGTCATTTTATTTGTTTTTCGGTCACTTGTTTCAGCTTATTTTGAGACGTCATTTTTCAGGGGCTCGATTTTCGAAGCCCTAAAAATTTCAATTTTTCGAGATTTAAAGCTTTGGGAATTCAAAGAATAACATATTAAGCACTTAAGAGTCATTTTATTTGTTTTTCGGTCACTTATTTTAGCTTATATTGAGACGTCGTTTTTCGGGGGTTCGATTTTCGAGATCCTATAATTTTCATTTTTTCGAGATTTAAAGATCCGGGAACTCAAATAATAACATATTAAGCCCTTAGGAGTCATTTTATTTGTTTTTCGGTCACTTATTTTGAGACGTCCTTTTTCAGGAGCTCGATTTTCGAGACCCTAAAAATTTGCTTTTTTTCAAGACTTAAAGCTTTGGGAATTCAAATAATAACTTATTAAGCACTTAAGAGTCATTTTATTTGTTTTTCGGTCACTTATTTTAGCTTATTTTGAGATGACGTTTTTCGTTGGCTCGAATTTCGAGACCCCAAAAATTTCATTTTTTTGAGATTTAAAGCTTCGGGAACTCAAATAATATCATATTTTGCCCTTAGGAGTCATTTGACTTGCTTTTCGGTCACTTATTTTAGCTTATTTTTAGACGTCGTTTTTCGGGGGCTTGATTTTCGAGATCTTAAAATTTTCATTTTTTCGAGATTTAAAGCTCCGGAAACTCAAATAATAACAAATTTAGCCCTTAGGAGTCATTTGATTTGCTTTTCGGTCACTTATTTTTGCTTATTTTGAGACGTCGTTTTTCGGGGGCTTGATTTTCGAGATCTTATAATTTTCATTTTTTCGAGATTTAAAGCTCCGGGAACTCAAATAATAACATATTAAGCACTTAAGAGTCATTTTATTTGTTTTTTGGTCACTTATTTTAGCTCATTTTGAGACGTCGTTTTACGGGGGCTCGATTTTTGAGATCTTAAAATTTTCATTTATTCGAGATTTAAATCTCCGGGAAATCAAATAATAACATATTAAGCCCTTAGGAGTTATTTTATTTGTTTTTTGGTCACTTATTTTCGCTTATTTTGAGACGTCCTTTTTCAGGAGCTCGATTTTCGAGACCCTAAAAATTTGCTTTTTTTCAAGAGTTAAAGCTTTGGGAATTCAAATAATAACTTATTAAGCACTTAAGAGTCATTTTATTTGTCTTTCGGTCACTTATTATAGCTTATTTTGAGAAGACGTTTTTCGGTGGCTCGAATTTCGAGACCCTAATAATTTCATTTTTTCGAGATTTAAAGTTTCGGGAACTCAAATAGTAACATATTAAGCCCTTAGGAGTCATTTTATTAGTTTTTCGGTCACTTATTTTAGCTTATTTTGAAAAGTCTTTTTTAGTGGCTTGATTTTCGAGACCCTAAAAATTTTAATTTTTTCGAGATTTAAAGCTTTGGGAAGTCATGTAATAACATATTAAGCACTTAAAAGTCATTTGATTTGTTTTTCGCTCAATTATTTTAGCTTATTTTGAGGTGTCGTTTTTCAGGTGCTCGATTTTCGAGACCCTAAAAATTTGTTTTTTTTTTCAAGATTTAAAGCTTTGGGAAGTCAAATAATAACAATAAGCACTTAAGAGTCATTTTATTTGTTTTTCGGTCACTTGTTTCAGCTTATTTTGAGACGTCATTTTTCAGGGGCTCGATTTTCGAAGCCCTAAAAATTTCAATTTTTCGAGATTTAAAGCTTTGGGAATTCAAAGAATAACATATTAAGCACTTAAGAGTCATTTTATTTGTTTTTCGGTCACTTATTTTAGCTTATATTGAGACGTCGTTTTTCGGGGTTTCGATTTTCGAGATCCTATAATTTTCATTTTTTCGAGATTTAAAGATCCGGGAACTCAAATAATAACATATTAAGCCCTAAGGAGTCATTTTATTTGTTTTTCGGTCACTTATTTTGAGACGTCCTTTTTCAGGAGCTTGATTTTCGAGACCCTAAAAATTTGCTTTTTTTCAAGAGTTAAAGCTTTGGGAATTCAAATAATAACTTATTAAGCACTTAAGAGTAATTTTATTTGCTTTTCGGTAACTTATTTTAGCTTATTTTGAGACGACGTTTTTCGGTGGCTCGAATTTCTAGACCCTAAAAATTTTATTTTTTCGAGATTTAAAGCTTCGGGAACTCAAATAATAACATATTTAGCCCTTAGGAGTCATTTGATTTGCTATTCGGTCACTTATTTTCGCTTATTTTGAGACGTCCTTTTTCAGGAGCTCGATTTTCGAGACCCTAAAAATTTGCTTTTTTTCAAGACTTAAAGCGATTCAAGTAATAACTTATTAAGCAATTAAGAGTCATTTTATTTGTTTTTCAGTCACTTATTTTAGCTTATTTTGAGACGACGTTTTCGTTGGCTCGAATTTCGAGACCCCAAAAATTTCATTTTTTCGAGATTTAAAGCTTCGGGAACTCAAATAATAACATATTTAGCCCTTAGGAGTCATTTGATTTGCTTTTCGGTCACATATTTTAGCTTATTTTGAGACGTCGTTTTTCGGGAGCTTGATTTTCGAGATCTTAAAATTTTCATTTTTTCGAGATTTAAAGCTTCGGGAACTCAAATAATAACATATTTAGCCCTTAGGAGTCATTTGATTTGCTTTTCGGTCACTTATTTTAGCTTATTTTGAGACGTCGTTTTTCGGGGGCTCGATTTTTGAGATCTTAAAATTTTCATTTTTTCGAGATTTAAATCTCCGGGAACTCAAATAATAAAATATTAAGCCCTTAGGAGTCATTTTATTTGTTTTTCGGTCACTTATTTTCGCTTATTTTGAGACGTCCTTTTTCAGGACCTCGATTTTCGAGACCCAAAAAATTTGCTTTTTTTCAAGAGTTAAAGCATTTGGAATTCAAATAATAACTTATTAAGAACTTAAGAGTAATTTTATTTGTTTTTCGGTCAGTTATTTTAGCTTATTTTGAGACGACGTTTTTAGGTGGCTCGAATTTCTAGACCCTAAAAATTTCATTTTTTCGAGATTTAAAGCTTCGGCAACTCAAATAATAACATATTTAGCCATTAGGAGTCATTTGATTTGCTTTTCGGTCACTTATTTTCGCTTATTTTGAGACGTCCTTTTTCAGGAGCTCGATTTTCGAGACCCTAAAAATTTGCTTTTTTTCAAGACTTAAAGCTTTGGGAATTCAAATAATAACTTATTAAGCACTTAAGAGTCATTTTATTTGTTTTTCGGTCACTTATTTTAGCTTATTTTGATACGACGTTTTTCGTTGGCTCGAATTTCGAGACCCCAAAAATTTTATTTTTTCGAGATTTAAAGCTTCGGGAACTCAAATAATAACATATTTAGCCCTTAGGAGTCATTTGATTTGCTTTTCGGTCACATATTTTAGCTTATTTTGAGACGTCATTTTTCGGGAGCTTGATTTTCGAGATCATAAAATTTTCATTTTTTCGAGATTTAAAGCTTCGGGAACTCAAATAATAACATATTTAGCCCATAGGAGTCATTTGATTTGCTTTTCGGTCACTTATTTTAGCTTATTTTGAGACGTCGTTTTTCGGGGGCTCGATTTTTGAGATCTTAAAATTTTCATTTTTTCGAGATTTAAATCTCCGGGAACTCAAATAATAACATATTAAGCCCTTAGGAGTCATTTTATTTGTTTTTCGGTCACCCATTTTCGCTTATTTTGAGACGTCCTTTTTCAGGACCTCGATTTTCGAGACCCTAAAAATTTGCTTTTTTTCAAGAGTTAAAGCATTTGGAATTCAAATAATAACTTATTAAGCACTTAAGAGTAATTTTATTTGTTTTTCGGTCAGTTATTTTAGCTTATTTTGAGACGACGTTTTTAGTTGGCTCGAATTTCTAGACCCTAAAAATTTCATTTTTTCGAAATTTAAAGCTTCGGCAACTCAAATAATAACATATATAGCCATTAGGAGTCATTTGATTTGCTTTTCGGTCACTTATTTTCGCTTATTTTGAGACGTCCTTTTCAGGAGCTCGATTTTCGAGACCCTAAAAATTTGCTTTTTTTCAAGACTTAAAGCTTTGGGATTCAAATAATAACTTATTAAGCACTTAAGAATCATTTTATTTGTTTTTCGGTCACTTATTTTAGCTTATTTTGAGACGACGTTTTTCGTTGGCTCGAATTTCGAGACCCCAAAAATTTCATTTTTTCGAGATTTAAAGCTTCGGGAACTCAAATAATATCATATTTAGCCCTTAGGAGTCATTTGATTTGCTTTTCGGTCACTTATTTTAGCTTATTTTTAGACGTCGTTTTTCGGGGGCCTGATTTTCGAGATCTTAAAATTTTCATTTTTTCGAGATTTAAAGCTCCGGAAACTTAAATAATAACAAATTTAGCCCTTAGGAGTCATTTGATTTGCTTTTCGGTCACTTATTTTTGTTTATTTTGAGACGTCGTTTTCCGGGGGCTTGATTTTCGAGATCTTATAATTTTCATTTTTTCGAGATTTAAAGCTCCGGGAACTCAAATAATAACATATTAAGCACTTAAGAGTCATTTTATTTGTTTTTTGGTCACTTATTTTAGCTTATTTTGAGACGTCGTTTTACGGGGGCTCAATTTTTGAGATCTTAAAATTTTCATTTTTTCGAGATTTAAATCTCCGGGAAATCAAATAATAACATATTAAGCCCTTAGGAGTTATTTTATTTATTTTTTTGTCACTTATTTTCGCTTATTTTGAGACGTCCTTTTTCAGGAGCTCGATTTCGAGACCCTAAAAATTTGCTTTTTTTCAAGAGTTAAAGCTTTGGGAATTCAAATAATAACTTATTAAGCACTTAAGAGTCATTTTATTTGTCTTTCGGTCACTTATTATAGCTTATTTTGAGAAGACGTTTTTCGGTGACTCGAATTTCGAGACCCTAAAAATTTGATTTTTTCGAGATTTAAAGCTTCGGGAACTCAAATAATAACATATTTAGCCCTTAGGAGTCATTTGATTTGCTTTTCGGTCACTTATTTTATCTTATTTTGATACGTCGTTTTTCGGGGGCTTGATTTTCGAGATCTTAAAATTTTCATTTTTTCGAGATTTAAAGCTTCGGGAACTCAAATAATAACATATTTAGCCCTTAGGAGTCATTTGATTTGCTTTTCGGTCACTTATTTTCGCTTATTTTGAGACGTCCTTTTTCAGGAGCTCGATTTTCGAGACCCTAAAAATTTGCTTTTTTTCAAGACTTAAAGCTTTGGGAATTCAAATAATAACTTATTAAGCACTTAAGAGTCATTTTATTTGTTTTTCGGTCACTTATTTTAGCTTATTTTGAGATGACGTTTTTCGTTGGCTCGAATTTCGAGACCCCAAAAATTTCATTTTTTTGAGATTTAAAGCTTCGGGAACTCAAATAATATCATATTTTGCCCTTAGGAGTCATTGGACTTGCTTTTCGGTCACTTAGTTTAGCTTATTTTTAGACGTCGTTTTTCGGGGGCTTGATTTTCGAGATCTTAAAATTTTCATTTTTTCGAGATTTAAAGCTCCGGAAACTCAAATAATAACAAATTTAGCCCTTAGGAGTCATTTGATTTGCTTTTCGGTCACTTATTTTTGCTTATTTTGAGACGTCGTTTTTCGGGGGCTTGATTTTCGAGATCTTATAATTTTCATTTTTTCGAGATTTAAAGCTCCGGGAACTCAAATAATAACATATTAAGCACTTAAGAGTCATTTTATTTGTTTTTTGGTCACTTATTTTAGCTTATTTTGAGACGTCGTTTTACGGGGGCTCGATTTTTGAGATCTTAAAATTTTCATTTATTCGAGATTTAAATCTCCGGGAAATCAAATAATAACATATTAAGCCCTTAGGAGTTATTTTATTTGTTTTTTGGTCACTTATTTTCGCTTATTTTGAGACGTCCTTTTTCAGGAGCTCGATTTTCGAGACCCTAAAAATTTGCTTTTTTTCAAGAGTTAAAGCTTTGGGAATTCAAATAATAACTTATTAAGCACTTAAGAGTCATTTTATTTGTCTTTCGGTCACTTATTATAGCTTATTTTGAGAAGACGTTTTTCGGTGGCTCGAATTTCGAGACCCTAATAATTTCATTTTTTCGAGATTTAAAGTTTCGGGAACTCAAATAGTAACATATTAAGCCCTTAGGAGTCATTTTATTAGTTTTTCGGTCACTTATTTTAGCTTATTTTGAAAAGTCTTTTTTAGTGGCTTGATTTTCGAGACCCTAAAAATTTTAATTTTTTCGAGATTTAAAGCTTTGGGAAGTCATGTAATAACATATTAAGCACTTAAAAGTCATTTGATTTGTTTTTCGCTCAATTATTTTAGCTTATTTTGAGGCGTCGTTTTTCAGGTGCTCGATTTTCGAGACCCTAAAAATTTGTTTTTTTTTTTCAAGATTTAAAGCTTTGGGAAGTCAAATAATAACAATAGGCACTTAAGAGTCATTTTATTTGTTTTTCGGTCACTTGTTTCAGCTTATTTTGAGACGTCATTTTTCAGGGGCTCGATTTTCGAAGCCCTAAAAATTTCAATTTTTCGAGATTTAAAGCTTTGGGAATTCAAAGAATAACATATTAAGCACTTAAGAGTCATTTTATTTGTTTTTCGGTCACTTATTTTAGCTTATATTGAGACGTCATTTTTCGGGGTTTCGATTTTCGAGATCCTATAATTTTCATTTTTTCGAGATTTAAAGATCCGGGAACTCAAATAATAACATATTAAGCCCTTAGGAGTCATTTTATTTGTTTTTCGGTCACTTATTTTGAGACGTCCTTTTTCAGGACCTCGATTTTCGAGACCCAAAAAATTTGCTTTTTTTCAAGAGTTAAAGCATTTGGAATTCAAATAATAACTTATTAAGCACTTAAGAGTAATTTTATTTGTTTTTCGGTCAGTTATTTTAGCTTATTTTGAGACGACGTTTTTAGGTGGCTCGAATTTCTAGACCCTAAAAATTTCATTTTTTCGAGATTTAAAGCTTCGGCAACTCAAATAATAACATATTTAGCCATTAGGAGTCATTTGATTTGCTTTTCGGTCACTTATTTTCGCTTATTTTGAGACGTCCTTTTTCAGGAGCTCGATTTTCGAGACCCTAAAAATTTGCTTTTTTTCAAGACTTAAAGCTTTGAGAATTCAAATAATAACTTATTAAGCACTTAAGAGTCATTTTATTTGTTTTTCGGACACTTATTTTAGCTTATTTTGAGACGACGTTTTTCGTTGGCTCGAATTTCGAGACCCCAAAAATTTTATTTTTTCGAGATTTAAAGCTTCGGGAACTCAAATAATAACATATTTAGCCCTTAGGAGTCATTTGATTTGCTTTTCGGTCACATATTTTAGCTTATTTTGAGACGTCATTTTTCGGGAGCTTGATTTTCGAGATCATAAAATTTTCATTTTTTCGAGATTTAAAGCTTCGGGAACTCAAATAATAACATATTTAGCCCTTAGGAGTCATTTGATTTGCTTTTCGGTCACTTATTTTAGCTTATTTTGAGACGTCGTTTTTCGGGGGCTCGATTTTTGAGATCTTAAAATTTTCATTTTTTCGAGATTTAAATCTCCGGGAACTCAAATAATAACATATTAAGCCCTTAGGAGTCATTTTATTTGTTTTTCGGTCACCCATTTTCGCTTATTTTGAGACGTCCTTTTTCAGGACCTCGATTTTCGAGACCCTAAAAATTTGCTTTTTTTCAAGAGTTAAAGCATTTGGAATTCAAATAATAACTTATTAAGCACTTAAGAGTAATTTTATTTGTTTTTCGGTCAGTTATTTTAGCTTATTTTGAGACGACGTTTTTAGTTGGCTCGAATTTCTAGACCCTAAAAATTTCATTTTTTCGAAATTTAAAGCTTCGGCAACTCAAATAATAACATATATAGCCATTAGGAGTCATTTGATTTGCTTTTCGGTCACTTATTTTCGCTTATTTTGAGACGTCCTTTTCAGGAGCTCGATTTTCGAGACCCTAAAAATTTGCTTTTTTTCAAGACTTAAAGCTTTGGGAATTCAAATAATAACTTATTAAGCACTTAAGAATCATTTTATTTGTTTTTCGGTCACTTATTTTAGCTTATTTTGAGACGACGTTTTTCGTTGGCTCGAATTTCGAGACCCCAAAAATTTCATTTTTTCGAGATTTAAAGCTTCGGGAACTCAAATAATATCATATTTAGCCCTTAGGAGTCATTTGATTTGCTTTTCGGTCACTTATTTTAGCTTATTTTTAGACGTCGTTTTTCGGGGGCCTGATTTTCGAGATCTTAAAATTTTCATTTTTTCGAGATTTAAAGCTCCGGAAACTTAAATAATAACAAATTTAGCCCTTAGGAGTCATTTGATTTGCTTTTCGGTCACTTATTTTTGTTTATTTTGAGACGTCGTTTTCCGGGGGCTTGATTTTCGAGATCTTATAATTTTCATTTTTTCGAGATTTAAAGCTCCGGGAACTCAAATAATAACATATTAAGCACTTAAGAGTCATTTTATTTGTTTTTTGGTCACTTATTTTAGCTTATTTTGAGACGTCGTTTTACGGGGGCTCAATTTTTGAGATCTTAAAATTTTCATTTTTTCGAGATTTAAATCTCCGGGAAATCAAATAATAACATATTAAGCCCTTAGGAGTTATTTTATTTATTTTTTGGTCACTTATTTTCGCTTATTTTGAGACGTCCTTTTTCAGGAGCTCGATTTCGAGACCCTAAAAATTTGCTTTTTTTCAAGAGTTAAAGCTTTGGGAATTCAAATAATAACTTATTAAGCACTTAAGAGTCATTTTATTTGTCTTTCGGTCACTTATTATAGCTTATTTTGAGAAGACGTTTTTCGGTGGCTCGAATTTCGAGACCCTAAAAATTTGATTTTTTCGAGATTTAAAGCTTCGGGAACTCAAATAATAACATATTAAGCCCTTAGGAGTCATTTTATTAGTTTTTCGGTCACTTATTTTAGCTTATTTTGAGAAGTCTTTTTTAGTGGCTCGATTTTCGAGACCCTAAAAATTTTAATTTTTTCGAGATTTAAAGCTTTGGGAAGTCATGTAATAACATATTAAGCACTTAAAAGTCATTTGATTTGTTTTTCGCTCAATTATTTTAGCTTATTTTGAGGCGTCCTTTTTCAAGTGCTCGATTTTCGAGACACTAAAAATTTGATTTTTTTCAAGATTTAAAGCTTTGGAAAGTCAAATAATAACAATAAGCACTCAAGAGTCATTTTATTTGTTTTTCGGTCACTTGTTTCAGCTTATTTTGAGACGTCATTTTTCAGGGGCTCGATTTTCGAAGCCCTAAAAATTTCAATTTTTCGAGATTTAAAGCTTTGGGAATTCAAAGAATAACATATTAAGCAATTAAGAGTCATTTTATTTGTTTTTCGATCACTTATTTTAGCTTATATTGAGACGTCGTTTTTCGGGGGTTCGATTTTCGAGATCCTATAATTTTCATTTTTTCGAGATTTAAAGATCCGGGAACTCAAATAATAACATATTAAGCCCTTAGGAGTCATTTTATTTGTTTTTCGGTCACTTATTTTCGCTTATTTTGAGACGTCCTTTTTCAGGAGCTCGATTTTCGAGACCCTAAAAATTTGCTTTTTTTCAAGAGTTAAAGCTTTGGGAATTCAAATAATAACTTATTAAGACCTTAAGAGTAATTTTATTTGCTTTTCGGTCACTTATTTAAGCTTATTTTGAGACGACGTTTTTCGGTGGCTCGAATTTCAAGACCCTAAAAATTTCATTTTTTCGATATTTAATGCTTCGGGAACTCAAATAATAACATATTTAGCCCTTAGGAGTCATTTGATTTGCTATTCGGTCACTTATTTTCGCTTATTTTGAGACGTCCTTTTTCAGGAGCTCGATTTTCGAGACCCTAAAAATTTGCTTTTTTTCAAGACTTAAAGCTTTGGGAATTCAAATAATAACTTATTAAGCACTTAAGAGTCATTTTATTTGTTTTTCGGTCACTTATTTTAGATTATTTTGAGACGACGTTTTTCGTTGGCTCGAATTTCGAGACCCCAAAAATTTTATTTTTTCGAGATTTAAAGCTTCGGGAACTCAAATAATAACATATTTAGCCCTTAGGAGTCATTTGATTTGCTTTTCGGTCACATATTTTAGCTTATTTTGAGACGTCGTTTTTCGGGGGTTCGATTTTCGAGATCCTATAATTTTCATTTTTTCGAGATTTAAAGATCCGGGAACTCAAATAATAACATATTAAGCCCTTAGGAGTCATTTTATTTGTTTTTCGGTCACTTATTTTCGCTTATTTTGAGACGTCCTTTTTCAGGAGCTCGATTTTCGAGACCCTAAAAATTTGCTTTTTTTCAAGAGTTAAAGCATTTGGAATTCAAATAATAACTTATTAAGCACTTAAGAGTCATTTTATTTGTTTTTCGGTCAGTTATTTTAGCTTATTTTGAGACGACGTTTTTAGGTAGCTCGATTTTCGAGACCTTAAAAATTTCATTTTTTCGAGATTTAAAGTTTCGGGAACTCAAATAATAACATATTTAGCCCTTAGGAGTCATTTGATTTTCTTTTCGGTCACTTATTTTCGCTTATTTTGAGACGTCCTTTTTCAGGAGCTCGATTTTCGAGACGCTAAAAATTTGCTTATTTTCAAGACTTAAAGCTTTGGGAATTCAAATAATAACTTATTAAGCACTTAAGAGTCATTTTATTTGCTTTTCGGTCACTTATTTTAGCTTATTTTGAGACGATGTTTTTCGTTGGCTCGAATATCGAGACCCCAAAAATTTCATTTTTTCGAGATTTAAAGCTTCGGGAACTCAAATAATAACATATTTAGCACTTAGGAGTCATTTGATTTGCTTTTCGGTCACTTATTTTAGCTTATTTTTAGACGTCGTTTTTCGGGGGCTTGATTTTTGAGATCTTAAAATTTTCATTATTTCGAGATTTAAAGCTCCGGGAACTCAAATAATAACATATTAAGCACTTAAGAGTTATTTTAGTTGTTTTTCGGTCACTTATTTTAGCTTATTTTGAGACGTCGTTATTCGGGGGCTTGATTTTCGAGATCTTAAAATTTTCAGTTTTTCGAGATTTAAAGCTCCGGGAACTCAAATAATAAAATATTAAGCACTTAAGAGTAATTTTATTTGTTTTTCGGTCACTTATTTTAGCTTATTTTGAGACGTCGTTTTTCGGGGGCTCGATTTTTGAGATCTTTAAATTTTCATTATTTTCGAGATTTAAATCTCCGGGAACTCAAATAATAACATATTAAGCCCTTAGCAGTCATTTTATTTGTTTTTCGTTCACTTAATTTCAATTATTTTGAGACGTCCTTTTTCAGGAGCTCGATTTTCGAGACCCTAAAAATTTGCTTTTTTTCAAGAGTTAAAGCTTTGGGAATTCAAATAATAACTTATTAAGCACTTAAGAGTCATTTTATTTGTTTTTCGGTCAGATATATTAGCTTATATTGAGACGACGTTTTTAGGTGGCTCGAATTTCGAGACCCTAAAAATTTAATTTTTTCGAGATTTAAAGCTTCGGGAACTCAAATAATAACATATTTAGCCCTTAGGAGTCATTTGATTTGCTTTTCGGTCACTTATTTTCGCTTATTTTGAGACGTCCTTTTTTAGGAGCTCGATTTTCGAGACCCTAAAAATTTTCTTTTTTTCAAGACTTAAAGCTTTGGGAATTAAAATAATGACTTATTAAGCACTTAAGAGTCATTTTATTTGTTTTTCGGTCACTTATTTTAGCTTATTTTGAGACGACGTTTTACATTGGCTCGAATTTCGAGACCCCAAAAATTTCATTTTTTCGAGATTTAAAGTTTCGGGAACTCAAATAATAACATATTTAGCCCTTAGGAGTCATTTGATTTGCTTTTCGGTCACTTATTTTATCTTATTTTGATAAGTCGTTTTTCGTTGGCTTGATTTTCGAGATCTTAAAATTTTCATTTTTTCGATATTTAAAGCTTCGGGAACTCAAATATATTTAGCCCTTATGAGTCATTTGATTTGCTTTTCGGTCACTTATTTTAGCTTATTTTGAGACGTCCTTTTTCAGGAGCTCGATTTCCGAGACACTAAAAATTTGCTTTTTTTCAAGACTTAAAGCTTTGGGAATTCAAATAATAACTTATTAAGCACTTTAGAGTCATTTTATTTGTTTTTCGGTCACTTATTTTAGCTTATTTTGAGACGACGTTTTTCGGTGGCTCGAATTTCTAGACCCTAAAAATTTTATTTTTTCGAGATTTAAAGCTTCGGGAACTCAAATAATAACATATTTAGCCCTTAGGAGTCATTTGATTTGCTATTCGGTCACTTATTTTCGCTTATTTTGAGACGTCCTTTTTCAGGAGCTCGATTTTCGAGACCCTAAAAATTTGCTTTTTTTCAAGACGTAAAGCGATTCAAGTAATAACTTATTAAGCACTTAAGAGTCATTTTATTTGTTTTTCAGTCACTTATTTTAGCTTATTTTGAGACGACGTTTTCGTTGGCTCGAATTTCGAGACCCCAAAAATTTCATTTTTTCGAGATTTAAAGCTTCGGGAACTCAAATAATAACATATTTAGCCCTTAGGAGTCATTTGATTTGCTTTTCGGTCACTTATTTTAGCTTATTTTGAGACGTCGTTTTTCGGGGGCTCGATTTTTGAGATCTTAAAATTTTCATTTTTTCGAGATTTAAATCTCCGGGAACTCAAATAATAACATATTAAGCCCTTAGGAGTCATTTTATTTGTTTTTCGGTCACTTATTTTCGCTTATTTTGAGACGTCCTTTTTCAGGACCTCGATTTTCGAGACCCTAAAAATTTGCTTTTTTTCAAGAGTTAAAGCCTTTGGAATTCAAATAATAACTTATTAAGCACTTAAGAGTAATTTTATTTGTTTTTCGGTCAGTTATTTTAGCTTATTTTGAGACGACGTTTTTAGGTGGCTCGAATTTCTAGACCCTAAAAATTTCATTTTTTCGAGATTTAAAGTTTCGGCAACTCAAATAATAACATATTTAGCCATTAGGAGTCATTTGATTTGCTTTTCGGTCACTTATTTTAGCTTATTTTGAGACGTCCTTTTTCAGGAGCTCGATTTCCGAGACACTAAAAATTTGCTTTTTTTCAAGACTTAAAGCTTTGGGAATTCAAATAATAACTTATTAAGCACTTAAGAGTCATTTTATTTGTTTTTCGGTCACTTATTTTAGCTTATTTTGAGACGACGTTTTTCGGTGGCTCGAATTTCTAGACCCTAAAAATTTTATTTTTTCGAGATTTAAAGCTTCGGGAACTCAAATAATAACATATTTAGCCCTTAGGAGTCATTTGATTTGCTATTCGGTCACTTATTTTCGCTTATTTTGAGACGTCCTTTTTCAGGAGCTCGATTTTCGAGACCCTAAAAATTTGCTTTTTTTCAAGACGTAAAGCGATTCAAGTAATAACTTATTAAGCACTTAAGAGTCATTTTATTTGTTTTTCAGTCACTTATTTTAGCTTATTTTGAGACGACGTTTTCGTTGGCTCGAATTTCGAGACCCCAAAAATTTCATTTTTTCGAGATTTAAAGCTTCGGGAACTCAAATAATAACATATTTAGCCCTTAGGAGTCATTTGATTTGCTTTTCGGTCACTTATTTTAGCTTATTTTGAGACGTCGTTTTTCGGGGGCTCGATTTTTGAGATCTTAAAATTTTCATTTTTTCGAGATTTAAATCTCCGGGAACTCAAATAATAACATATTAAGCCCTTAGGAGTCATTTTATTTGTTTTTCGGTCACTTATTTTCGCTTATTTTGAGACGTCCTTTTTCAGGACCTCGATTTTCGAGACCCTAAAAATTTGCTTTTTTTCAAGAGTTAAAGCCTTTGGAATTCAAATAATAACTTATTAAGCACTTAAGAGTAATTTTATTTGTTTTTCGGTCAGTTATTTTAGCTTATTTTGAGACGACGTTTTTAGGTGGCTCGAATTTCTAGACCCTAAAAATTTCATTTTTTCGAGATTTAAAGTTTCGGCAACTCAAATAATAACATATTTAGCCATTAGGAGTCATTTGATTTGCTTTTCGGTCACTTATTTTCGCTTATTTTGAGACGTCCTTTTTCAGGAGCTCGATTTTCGAGACCCTAAAAATTTGCTTTTTTTCAAGACTTAAAGCTTTGGGAATTCAAATAATAACTTATTAAGCACTTAAGAGTCATTTTATTTGTTTTTCGGTCACTTATTTTAGCTTATTTTGAGACGACATTTTTCGTTGGCTCGAATTTCGAGACCCCAAAAATTTCATTTTTTCGAGATTTAAAGCTTCGGGAACTCAAATAATATCATATTTAGCCCTTAGGAGTCATTTGATTTGCTTTTCGGTCACTTATTTTAGCTGATTTTTAGACGTCGTTTTTCGGGGGCCTGATTTTCGAGATCTTAAAATTTTCATTTTTTCGAGATTTAAAGCTCCGGAAACTTAAATAATAACAAATTTAGCCCTTAGGAGTCATTTGATTTGCTTTTCGGTCACTTATTTTTGTTTATTTTGAGACGTCGTTTTCCGGGGGCTTGATTTTCGAGATCTTATAATTTTCATTTTTTCGAGATTTAAAGCTCCGGGAACTCAAATAATAACATATTAAGCACTTAAGAGTCATTTTATTTGTTTTTTGGTCACTTATTTTCGCTTATTTTGAGACGTCCTTTTTCAGGAGCTCGATTTCGAGACCCTAAAAATTTGCTTTTTTTCAAGAGTTAAAGCTTTGGGAATTCAAATAATAACTTATTAAGCACTTAAGAGTCATTTTATTTGTCTTTCGGTCACTTATTATAGCTTATTTTGAGAAGACGTTTTTCGGTGGCTCGAATTTCGAGACCCTAAAAATTTGATTTTTTCGAGATTTAAAGCTTCCGGAACTCAAATAATAACATATTAAGCCCTTAGGAGTCATTTTATTAGTTTTTCGGTCACTTATTTTAGCTTATTTTGAGAAGTCTTTTTTAGTGGCTCGATTTTCGAGACCCTAAAAATTTTAATTTTTTCGAGATTTAAAGCTTTGGGAAGTCATGTAATAACATATTAAGCACTTAAAAGTCATTTGATTTGTTTTTCGCTCAATTATTTTAGCTTATTTTGAGGCGTCCTTTTTCAAGTGCTCGATTTTCGAGACACTAAAAATTTGATTTTTTTTCAAGATTTAAAGCTTTGGAAAGTCAAATAATAACAATAAGCACTTAAGAGTCATTTTATTTGTTTTTCGGTCACTTGTTTCAGCTTATTTTGAGACGTCATTTTTCAGGGGCTCGATTTTCGAAGCCCTAAAAATATCAATTTTTCGAGATTTAAAGCTTTGGGAATTCAAAGAATAACATATTAAGCACTTAAGAGTCATTTTATTTGTTTTTCGATCACTTATTTTAGCTAATATTGAGACGTCGTTTTTCGGGGGTTCGATTTTCGAGATCCTATAATTTTCATTTTTTCGAGATTTAAAGATCCGGGAACTCAAATAATAACATATTAAGCCCTTAGGAGTCATTTTATTTGTTTTTCGGTCACTTATTTTCGCTTATTTTGAGACGTCCTTTTTCAGGAGCTCGATTTTCGAGACCCTAAAAATTTGCTTTTTTTAAAGAGTTAAAGCTTTGGGAATTCAAATAATAACTTATTAAGACCTTAAGAGTAATTTTATTTGCTTTTCGGTCACTTATTTAAGCTTATTTTGAGACGACGTTTTTCGGTGGCTCGAATTTCAAGACCCTAAAAATTTCATTTTTTCGAGATTTAATGCTTCGGGAACTCAAATAATAACATATTTAGCCCTTAGGAGTCATTTGATTTGCTATTCGGTCACTTATTTTCGCTTATTTTGAGACGTCCTTTTTCAGGAGCTCGATTTTCGAGACCCTAAAAATTTGCTTTTTTTCAAGACTTAAAGCATTGAGAATTCAAGTAATAACTTATTAAGCACTTAAGAGTCATTTTATTTGTTTTTCGGTCACTTATTTTAGCTTATTTTGAGACGACGATTTCGTTGGCTCGAATTTCGAGACCCCAAAAATTTCATTTTTTCGAGATTTAAAGCTTCGAGAACTCAAATAATAACATATTTAGCCCTTAGGAGTCATTTGATTTGCTTTTCGGTCACATATTTTAGCTTATTTTGAGACGTTTTTCGGGAGCTTGATTTTCGAGATCTTAAAATTTTCATTTTTTCGAGATTTAAAGCTCCGGGAACTCAAATAATAACATATTAAGGCCTTAGGAGTCATTTTATTTGTTTTTCGGTCACTTATTTTCGCTTATTTTGAGACGTCCTTTTTCAGGAGCTCGATTTTCGAGACCCTAAAAATTTGCTTTTTTTCAAGAGTTAAAGCATTTGGAATTCAAATAATAACTTATTAAGCACTTAAGAGTCATTTTATTTGTTTTTCGGTCAGTTATTTTAGCTTATTTTGAGACGACGTTTTTAGGTAGCTCGAATTTCGAGACCTTAAAAATTTCATTTTTTCGAGATTTAAAGTTTCGGGAACTCAAATAATAACATATTTAGCCCTTAGGAGTCATTTGATTTTCTTTTCGGTCACTTATTTTCGCTTATTTTGAGACGTCCTTTTTCAGGACCTCGATTTTCGAGACCCTAAAAATTTGCTTTTTTTCAAGACTTAAAGCTTTGGGAATTCAAATAATAACTTATTAAGCACTTAAGAGTCATTTTATTTGTTTTTCGGTCACTTATTTTAGCTTATTTTGAGACGATGTTTTTCGTTGGCTCGAATTTCGAGACCCCAAAAATTTCATTTTTTCGAGATTTAAAGCTTCGGGAACTCAAATAATAACATATTTAGCACTTAGGAGTCATTTGATTTGCTTTTCGGTCACTTATTTTAGCTTATTTTTAGACGTCGTTTTTCGGGGGCTTGATTTTTGAGATCTTAAAATTTTCATTATTTCGAGATTTAAAGCTCCGGGAACTCAAATAATAACATATTAAGCACTTAAGAGTTATTTTATTTGTTTTTCGGTCACTTATTTTAGCTTATTTTGAGACGTCGTTATTCAAGGGCTTGATTTTCGAGATCTTAAAATTTTCAGTTTTTCGAGATTTAAAGCTCCGGGAACTCAAATAATAAAATATTAAGCACTTAAGAGTCATTTTATTTGTTTTTCGGTCACTTATTTTAGCTTATTTTGAGACGTCGTTTTTCGGGGGCTCGATTTTTGAGATCTTTAAATTTTCATTTTTTTCGAGATTTAAATCTCCGGGAACTCAAATAATAACATATTAAGCCCTTAGCAGTCATTTTATTTGTTTTTCGGTCACTTAATTTCAATTATTTTAAGACGTCCTTTTTCAGGAGCTCGATTTTCGAGACCCTAAAAATTTGCTTTTTTTCAAGAGTTAAAGCTTTGGGAATTCAAATAATAACTTATTAAGCACTTAAGAGTCATTTTATTTGTTTTTCGGTCAGATATATTAGCTTATATTGAGACGACGTTTTTAGGTGGCTCGAATTTCGAGACCCTAAAAAATTTATTTTTTCGAGATTTAAAGCTTCGGGAACTCAAATAATAACATATTTAGCCCTTAGGAGTCATTTGATTTGCTTTTCGGTCACTTATTTTCGCTTATTTTGAGACATCCTTTTTTAGGAGCTCGATTTTCGAGACCCTAAAAATTTTCTTTTTTTCAAGACTTAAAGCTTTGGGAATTCAAATAATGACTTATTAAGCACTTAAGAGTCATTTTATTTGTTTTTCGGTCACTTATTTTAGCTTATTTTGAGACGACGTTTTACATTGGCTCGAATTTCGAGACCCTAAAAATTTCATTTTTTCGAGATTTAAAGCTTCGAGAACTCAAAGAATAACATATTTAGCCCTTAGGAGTCATTTGATTTGCTTTTCGGTCACTTATTTTAGCTTATTTTGAGACGTCGTTTTTCGGGGGCTTGATTTTCGAGATCTTAAATTTTCATTTTGCGAGATTTAATGCTCCAGAAACTCAAATAATAAAAAATTTAGCCCTTAGGAGTCATTTGATTTGCTTTTCGGTCACTTATTTTAGCTTATTTTGAGACGTCATTTTTCGGGGGCTTGATTTTCGAGATCTTAAAATTTTCATTTTTTCGAGATTTAAAGCTCCGGGAACTCAAATAATAAAATATTAAGCACTTAAGAGTCATTTTATTTGTTTTTCGGTCACTTATTTTAGCTTATTTTGAGACGTCGTTTTTCGGGGGCTCGATTTTTGAGATCTTTAAATTTTCATTTTTTCGAGATTTAAATCTCCGGGAACTCAAATAATAACATATTAAGCCCTTAGCAGTCATTTTATTTGTTTTTCGGTCACTTAATTTCAATTATTTTGAGACGTCCTTTTTCAGGAGCTCGATTTTCGAGACCCTAAAAATTTGCTTTTTTTCAAGAGTTTAAAGCTTTGGGAATTCAAATAATAACTTATTAAGCACTTAAGAGTCATTTTATTTGTTTTTCGGTCACTTATTTTAGGTTATTTTGAGACGACGTTTTTCGGTGCCTCGAATTTCGAGACCCTAAAAATTTTATTTTTTCGAGATTTAAAGTTTCGGGAACTCAAATAATAACATATTTAGCCCTAGGAGTCATTTGATTTGCTTTTCGGTCACTTATTTTCGCTTATTTTGAGACGTCATTATTCAGTAGCTCGATTTTCGAGACCCTAAAAATTTGCTTTTTTTCAAGACTTAAAGCTTTGGGAATTCAAATAATAACATATTTAGCACTTAGGAGTCATTTGATTTGCTCTTCGGTCACTTATTTGCTTATTTTGAGACGTCGTTATTCGGGGGCTTGATTTTCGAGATCTTAAAATTTTTATTTTTTCGAGATTTAAAGCTTCGGGAACTCAAATAATAACATATTTAGCCCTTAGGAGTCTTTGATTTGCTTTTCGGTCACTTATTTTAGCTTATTTTGAGACGTCGTTTTTCGGGGGCTTTATTTTCGAGATCTTAAAATTTTCATTTTTTCGAGATTTAAAGCTTCGGGAACTCAAATATATTTAGCCCTTATGAGTCATTTGATTTGCTTTTCGGTCACTTATTTTAGCTTATTTTGAGACGTCCTTTTTCAGGAGCTCGATTTCCGAGACACTAAAAATTTGCTTTTTTTCAAGAGTTAAAGCTTTGAGAATTCAAATAATAACTTATTAAGCACTTAAGAGTCAATTTATTTGTTTTTCGGTCATATATTTTAGCTTATTTTGAGACGACGTTTTTAGGTGGCTCGAATTTCGAGACCCTAAAAATTTAAATTTTTCGAGATTTAAAGCTTCGGGAACTCAAATAATAACATATTTAGCCCTTAGGAGTCATTTGATTTGCTTTTCGGTCACTTATTTTAGCTTATTTTGAGACGTCGTTTTTCGGGGGATTGATTTTCGAGATCTTAAAATTTTCATTTTTTTCCGAGATTTAAATAATAATAAAATATTAAGCACTTAAGAGTCATTTTATTTGTTTTTCGGTCACTTATTTTAGCTTATTTTGAGACGTCGTTTTTCGGGGGCTCGATTTTTGAGATCATTAAATTTTAATTTTTTCGAGATTTAAATCTCCGGGAACTCAAATAATAACATATTAAGCCCTTAGCAGTCATTTTATTTGTTTTTCAGTCACTTAATTTCAATTATTTTGAGACGTCCTTTTTCAGGAGCTCGATTTCCGAGACCCTAAAAATTTGCTTTTTTTCAAGAGTTTAAAGCTTTGGGAATTCAAATATTAACTTATTAAGCACTAAAGAGTCATTTTATTTGTTTTTCGAACACTTATTTTAGCTTATTTTGAGACGACGTTTTTCGGTGCTTCGAATTTCGAGACCCTCAAAATATCATTTTTTGAGATTTAAAGCTTCAGGAACTCAAATAATAACATATTTAGCCCTTAGGAGTCATTTGATTTGCTTTTCGGTCACTTATATTCGCTTATTTTGAGACGTCCTTTTTCAGGAGCTCGATTTTCGAGACCCTAAAAATTTGCTTTTTTTCAAAACTACAAGCTTTGGGAATTCAAATAATAACTTATTAAGCACTTAAGAGTCATTTTATTTGTTTTTTGTCACTTATTTTAGCTTATTTTGAGACGACGTTTTTCGTTGGCTCGAATTTCGAGACCCCAAAAATTTCATTTTTTCGAGATTTAAAGCTTCGGGAATTCAAATAATAACATATTTAGCACTTAGGAGTCATTTGATTTGCTTTTCGGTCACTTATTTTAGCTTATTTTGAGAAGTCATTTTTCGGGGGCTTGATTTTCGAGATCTTAAAATTTTTATTTTTTCGAGATTTAAAGCTCCGGGAACTCAAATAATAACATATTAAGCACTTAAGAGTTATTTTATTTGTTTTTCGGTCACTTATTTTAGCTTATTTTGTGACGTCGTTATTCGGGGGCTTGATTTTCGAGATCTTAAAATTTTCATTTTTTCGAGATTTAAAGCTCCGGGAACTCAAATAATAAAATATTAAGCACTTAAGAGTCATTTTATTTGTTTTTCGGTCACTTATTTTAGCTTATTTTGAGACGTCGTTTTTCGGGGGCTCGATTTTTGAGATATTAAAATTTTCATTTTTTCGAGATTTAAATATCCGGGAACTCAAATAATAACAAATTAAGCCCTTAGGAGTCATTTTATTTGTTTTTCGGTCACTTATTTTCGCTTATTTTGAGACGTCCTTTTTCAGGAGCTCGATTTTCGAGACCCTAAAAATTTGCTTTTTTTAAAGAGTTAAAGCTTTGGGAATTCAAATAATAACTTATTAAGACCTTAAGAGTAATTTTATTTGCTTTTCGGTCACTTATTTAAGCTTATTTTGAGACGACGTTTTTCGGTGGCTCGAATTTCAAGACCCTAAAAATTTCATTTTTTCGAGATTTAATGCTTCGGGAACTCAAATAATAACATATTTAGCCCTTAGGAGTCATTTGATTTGCTATTCGGTCACTTATTTTCGCTTATTTTGAGACGTCCTTTTTCAGGAGCTCGATTTTCGAGACCCTAAAAATTTGCTTTTTTTCAAGACTTAAAGCATTGAGAATTCAAGTAATAACTTATTAAGCACTTAAGAGTCATTTTATTTGTTTTTCGGTCACTTATTTTAGCTTATTTTGAGACGACGATTTCGTTGGCTCGAATTTCGAGACCCCAAAAATTTCATTTTTTCGAGATTTAAAGCTTCGAGAACTCAAATAATAACATATTTAGCCCTTAGGAGTCATTTGATTTGCTTTTCGGTCACATATTTTAGCTTATTTTGAGACGTTTTTCGGGAGCTTGATTTTCGAGATCTTAAAATTTTCATTTTTTCGAGATTTAAAGCTCCGGGAACTCAAATAATAACATATTTAGCCCTTAGGAGTCATTTGATTTGCTTTCGGTCACTTATTTTATCTTATTTTGAGACGTTGTTTTTCGGGGGCTCGATTTTTGAGATCTTAAAATTTTCATTTTTTCGAGATTTAAATCTCCGGGAACTCAAATAATAACATATTAAGGCCTTAGGAGTCATTTTATTTGTTTTTCGGTCACTTATTTTCGCTTATTTTGAGACGTCCTTTTTCAGGAGCTCGATTTTCGAGACCCTAAAAATTTGCTTTTTTTCAAGAGTTAAAGCATTTGGAATTCAAATAATAACTTATTAAGCACTTAAGAGTCATTTTATTTGTTTTTCGGTCAGTTATTTTAGCTTATTTTGAGACGACGTTTTTAGGTAGCTCGAATTTCGAGACCTTAAAAATTTCATTTTTTCGAGATTTAAAGTTTCGGGAACTCAAATAATAACATATTTAGCCCTTAGGAGTCATTTGATTTTCTTTTCGGTCACTTATTTTCGCTTATTTTGAGACGTCCTTTTTCAGGACCTCGATTTTCAAGACCCTAAAAATTTGCTTTTTTTCAAGACTTAAAGCTTTGGGAATTCAAATAATAACTTATTAAGCACTTAAGAGTCATTTTATTTGTTTTTCGGTCAATTATTTTAGCTTATTTTGAGACGATGTTTTTCGTTGGCTCGAATTTCGAGACCCCAAAAATTTCATTTTTTCGAGATTTAAAGCTTCGGGAACTCAAATAATAACATATTTAGCACTTAGGAGTCATTTGATTTGCTTTTCGGTCACTTATTTTAGCTTATTTTTAGACGTCGTTTTTCGGGGGCTTGATTTTTGAGATCTTAAAATTTTCATTATTTCGAGATTTAAAGCTCCGGGAACTCAAATAATAACATATTAAGCACTTAAGAGTTATTTTATTTGTTTTTCGGTCACTTATTTTAGCTTATTTTGAGACGTCGTTTTTCGGGGGCTCGATTTTTGAGATCTTTAAATTTTCATTTTTTTCGAGATTTAAATCTCCGGGAACTCAAATAATAACATATTAAGCCCTTAGCAGTCATTTTATTTGTTTTTCGGTCACTTAATTTCAATTATTTTGAGACGTCCTTTTTCAGGAGCTCGATTTTCGAGACCCTAAAAATTTGCTTTTTTTCAAGAGTTAAAGCTTTGGGAATTCAAATAATAACTTATTAAGCACTTAAGAGTCATTTTATTTGTTTTTCGGTCAGATATATTAGCTTATATTGAGACGACGTTTTTAGGTGGCTCGAATTTCGAGACCCTAAAAAATTTATTTTTTCGAGATTTAAAGCTTCGGGAACTCAAATAATAACATATTTAGCCCTTAGGAGTCATTTGATTTGCTTTTCGGTCACTTATTTTCGCTTATTTTGAGACATCCTTTTTTAGGAGCTCGATTTTCGAGACCCTAAAAATTTTCTTTTTTTCAAGACTTAAAGCTTTGGGAATTCAAATAATGACTTATTAAGCACTTAAGAGTCATTTTATTTGTTTTTCGGTCACTTATTTTAGCTTATTTTGAGACGACGTTTTACATTGGCTCGAATTTCGAGACCCCAAAAATTTCATTTTTTCGAGATTTAAAGTTTCGGGAACTCAAATAATAACATATTTAGCCCTTAGGAGTCATTTGATTTGCTTTTCGGTCACTTATTTTATCTTATTTTGATAAGTCGTTTTTCGTGGGCTTGATTTTCGAGATCTTAAAATTTTCATTTTTTCGAGATTTAAAGCCTCGGGAACTCAAATAATAACATATTCAGCCCTTAGGAGTCATTTGATTTGCTTTTCGGTCACTTATTTTAGCTTATTTTGAGACGTCGTTTTTCGGGGGCTTGATTTTCGAGATCTTAAAATTTTCATTTTTTCGAGATTTAAAGCTTCGAGAACTCAAAGAATAACATATTTAGCCCTTAGGAGTCATTTGATTTGCTTTTCGGTCACTTATTTTAGCTTATTTTGAGACGTCGTTTTTCGGGGGCTTGATTTTCGAGATCTTAAATTTTCATTTTGCGAGATTTAATGCTCCAGAAACTCAAATAATAAAAAATTTAGCCCTTAGGAGTCATTTGATTTGCTTTTCGGTCACTTATTTTAGCTTATTTTGAGACGTCATTTTTCGGGGGCTTGATTTTCGAGATCTTAAAATTTTCATTTTTTCGAGATTTAAAGCTCCGGGAACTCAAATAATAAAATATTAAGCACTTAAGAGTCATTTTATTTGTTTTTCGGTCACTTATTTTAGCTTATTTTGAGACGTCGTTTTTCGGGGGCTCGATTTTTGAGATCTTTAAATTTTCATTTTTTCGAGATTTAAATCTCCGGGAACTCAAATAATAACATATTAAGCCCTTAGCAGTCATTTTATTTGTTTTTCGGTCACTTAATTTCAATTATTTTGAGACGTCCTTTTTCAGGAGCTCGATTTTCGAGACCCTAAAAATTTGCTTTTTTTCAAGAGTTTAAAGCTTTGGGAATTCAAATAATAACTTATTAAGCACTTAAGAGTCATTTTATTTGTTTTTCGGTCACTTATTTTAGGTTATTTTGAGACGACGTTTTTCGGTGCCTCGAATTTCGAGACCCTAAAAATTTTATTTTTTCGAGATTTAAAGTTTCGGGAAATCAAATAATAACATATTTAGCCCTAGGAGTCATTTGATTTGCTTTTCGGTCACTTATTTTCGCTTATTTTGAGACGTCATTATTCAGTAGCTCGATTTTCGAGACCCTAAAAATTTGCTTTTTTTCAAGACTTAAAGCTTTGGGAATTCAAATAATAACATATTTAGCACTTAGGAGTCATTTGATTTGCTCTTCGGTCACTTATTTGCTTATTTTGAGACGTCGTTATTCGGGGGCTTGATTTTCGAGATCTTAAAATTTTTATTTTTTCGAGATTTAAAGCTTCGGGAACTCAAATAATAACATATTTAGCCCTTAGGAGTCTTTGATTTGCTTTTCGGTCACTTATTTTAGCTTATTTTGAGACGTCGTTTTTCGGGGGCTTTATTTTCGAGATCTTAAAATTTTCATTTTTTCGAGATTTAAAGCTTCGGGAACTCAAATATATTTAGCCCTTATGAGTCATTTGATTTGCTTTTCGGTCACTTATTTTAGCTTATTTTGAGACGTCCTTTTTCAGGAGCTCGATTTCCGAGACACTAAAAATTTGCTTTTTTTCAAGAGTTAAAGCTTTGAGAATTCAAATAATAACTTATTAAGCACTTAAGAGTCAATTTATTTGTTTTTCGGTCATATATTTTAGCTTATTTTGAGACGACGTTTTTAGGTGGCTCGAATTTCGAGACCCTAAAAATTTTAATTTTTCGAGATTTAAAGCTTCGGGAACTCAAATAATAACATATTTAGCCCTTAGGAGTCATTTGATTTGCTTTTCGGTCACTTATTTTAGCTTATTTTGAGACGTCGTTTTTCGGGGGATTGATTTTCGAGATCTTAAAATTTTCATTTTTTTCCGAGATTTAAATAATAATAAAATATTAAGCACTTAAGAGTCATTTTATTTGTTTTTCGGTCACTTATTTTAGCTTATTTTGAGACGTCGTTTTTCGGGGGCTCGATTTTTGAGATCATTAAATTTTAATTTTTTCGAGATTTAAATCTCCGGGAACTCAAATAATAACATATTAAGCCCTTAGCAGTCATTTTATTTGTTTTTCAGTCACTTAATTTCAATTATTTTGAGACGTCCTTTTTCAGGAGCTCGATTTCCGAGACCCTAAAAATTTGCTTTTTTTCAAGAGTTTAAAGCTTTGGGAATTCAAATATTAACTTATTAAGCACTAAAGAGTCATTTTATTTGTTTTTCGAACACTTATTTTAGCTTATTTTGAGACGACGTTTTTCGGTGCTTCGAATTTCGAGACCCTCAAAATATCATTTTTTGAGATTTAAAGCTTCAGGAACTCAAATAATAACATATTTAGCCCTTAGGAGTCATTTGATTTGCTTTTCGGTCACTTATATTCGCTTATTTTGAGACGTCCTTTTTCAGGAGCTCGATTTTCGAGACCCTAAAAATTTGCTTTTTTTCAAAACTACAAGCTTTGGGAATTCAAATAATAACTTATTAAGCACTTAAGAGTCATTTTATTTGTTTTTTGTCACTTATTTTAGCTTATTTTGAGACGACGTTTTTCGTTGGCTCGAATTTCGAGACCCCAAAAATTTCATTTTTTCGAGATTTAAAGCTTCGGGAATTCAAATAATAACATATTTAGCACTTAGGAGTCATTTGATTTGCTTTTCGGTCACTTATTTTAGCTTATTTTGAGAAGTCATTTTTCGGGGGCTTGATTTTCGAGATCTTAAAATTTTTATTTTTTCGAGATTTAAAGCTCCGGGAACTCAAATAATAACATATTAAGCACTTAAGAGTTATTTTATTTGTTTTTCGGTCACTTATTTTAGCTTATTTTGTGACGTCGTTATTCGGGGGCTTGATTTTCGAGATCTTAAAATTTTCATTTTTTCGAGATTTAAAGCTCCGGGAACTCAAATAATAAAATATTAAGCACTTAAGAGTCATTTTATTTGTTTTTCGGTCACTTATTTTAGCTTATTTTGAGACGTCGTTTTTCGGGGGCTCGATTTTTGAGATCTTAAAATTTTCATTTTTTCGAGATTTAAATATCCGGGAACTCAAATAATAACAAATTAAGCCCTTAGGAGTCATTTTATTTGTTTTTCGGTCACTTATTTTCGCTTATTTTGAGACGTCCTTTTTCAGGAGCTCGATTTTCGAGACACTAAAAATTTGCTTTTTTTCAAGAGTTAAAGCTTTGGGAATTCAAATAATAACTTATTAAGCACTTAAGAGTCATTTTATTTGTTTTTCGGTCAGATTTATTAGATTATTTTGAGACGACGTTTTTAGGTGGCTCGAATTTCGAGACCCTAAAAATTTTATTTTTTCGAGATTTAAAGCTTCGGGAACTCAAATAATAACATATTTAGCCCTTAAGAGTCATTTGATTTGCTTTTCGGTCACTTATTTTGAGACGTCCATTTTTAGGAGCTCGATTTTCGAGACCCTACAAATTTTCTTTTTTTCAAGACTTAAAGCTTTGGGAATTCAAATAATGACTTATTAAGCACTTAAGAGTCATTTTATTTGTTTTTCGGTCACTTATTTTAGCTTATTTTGAGACGACGTTTTACATTGGCTCGAATTTCGAGACCCCAAAAATTTCATTTTTTCGAGATTTAAAGTTTCGGGAACTCAAATAATAACATATTTAGCCCTTAGGAGTCATTTGATTTGCTTTTCGATCACTTATTTTATCTTATTTTGATACGTCGTTTTTCGTGGACTTGATTTTCGAGATATTAAAATTTTCATTTTTTCGAGATTTAAAGCCTCGGGAACTCAAATAATAACATATTCAGCCCTTAGGAGTCATTTGATTTGCTTTTCGGTCACTTATTTTAGCTTATTTTGAGACGTCGTTTTTCGGGGGCTTGATTTTCGAGATCTTAAAATTTTCATTTTTTCGAGATTTAAAGCTTCGGGAACTCAAAGAATAACATATTTAGCCCTTAGGAGTCATTTGATTTGCTTTTCGGTCACTTATTTTAGCTTATTTTGAGACGTCGTTTTTCGGGGGCTTGATTTTCGAGATCTTAAAATTTTCATTTTGCGAGATTTAATGCTCCGGAAACTCAAATAATAAAAAATTTAGCCCTTAGGAGTCATTTGATTTGCTTTTCGGTCACTTATTTTAGCTTATTTTGAGAAGTCATTTTTCGGGGGCTTGATTTTCGAGATCTTAAAATTTTTATTTTTTCGAGATTTAAAGCTCCGGGAACTCAAATAATAACATATTAAGCACTTAAGAGTTATTTTATTTGTTTTTCGGTCACTTATTTTAGCTTATTTTGTGACGTCGTTATTCGGGGGCTTGATTTTCGAGATCTTAAAATTTTCATTTTTTCGAGATTTAAAGCTCCGGGAACTCAAATAATAAAATATTAAGCACTTAAGAGTCATTTTATTTGTTTTTCGGTCACTTATTTTAGCTTATTTTGAGACGTCGTTTTTCGGGGGCTCGATTTTTGAGATCTTAAAATTTTCATTTTTTCGAGATTTAAATATCCGGGAACTCAAATAATAACAAATTAAGCCCTTAGGAGTCATTTTATTTGTTTTTCGGTCACTTATTTTCGCTTATTTTGAGACGTCCTTTTTCAGGAGCTCGATTTTCGAGACACAAAAAATTTGCTTTTTTTCAAGAGTTAAAGCTTTGGGAATTCAAATAATAACTTATTAAGCACTTAAGAGTCATTTTATTTGTTTTTCGGTCAGATTTATTAGCTTATTTTGAGACGACGTTTTTAGGTGGCTCGAATTTCGAGACCCTAAAAATTTTATTTTTTCGAGATTTAAAGCTTCGGGAACTCAAATAATAACATATTTAGCCCTTAAGAGTCATTTGATTTGCTTTTCGGTCACTTATTTTGAGACGTCCATTTTTAGGAGCTCGATTTTCGAGACCCTACAAATTTTCTTTTTTTCAAGACTTAAAGCTTTGGGAATTCAAATAATGACTTATTAAGCACTTAAGAGTCATTTTATTTGTTTTTCGGTCACTTATTTTAGCTTATTTTGAGACGACGTTTTACATTGGCTCGAATTTCGAGACCCCAAATATTTCATTTTTTCGAGATTTAAAGTTTCGGGAACTCAAATAATAACATATTTAGCCCTTAGGAGTCATTTGATTTGCTTTTCGATCACTTATTTTATCTTATTTTGATACGTCGTTTTTCGTGGACTTGATTTTCGAGATCTTAAAATTTTCATTTTTTCGAGATTTAAAGCCTCGGGAACTCAAATAATAACATATTCAGCCCTTAGGAGTCATTTGATTTGCTTTTCGGTCACTTATTTTAGCTTATTTTGAGACGACGTTTTACATTGGCTCGAATTTCGAGACCCCAAAAATTTCATTTTTTCGAGATTTAAAGCTTCGGGAACTCAAAGAATAACATATTTAGCCCTTAGGAGTCATTTTATTTGTTTTTCGAACACTTATTTTAGCTTATTTTGAGACGACGTTTTTCGGTGCTTCGAATTTCGAGACCCTCAAAATATCATTTTTTGAGATTTAAAGCTTCAGGAACTCAAATAATAACATATTTAGCCCTTAGGAGTCATTTGATTTGCTTTTCGGTCACTTATATTCGCTTATTTTGAGACGTCCTTTTTCAGGAGCTCGATTTTCGAGACCCTAAAAATTTGCTTTTTTTCAAAACTACAAGCTTTGGGAATTCAAATAATAACTTATTAAGCACTTAAGAGTCATTTTATTTGTTTTTTGTCACTTATTTTAGCTTATTTTGAGACGACGTTTTTCGTTGGCTCGAATTTCGAGACCCCAAAAATTTCATTTTTTCGAGATTTAAAGCTTCGGGAATTCAAATAATAACATATTTAGCACTTAGGAGTCATTTGATTTGCGAGTCATTTGATTTGCTTTTCGGTCACTTATTTTAGCTTATTTTGAGACGTCGTTTTTCGGGGGCTTGATTTTCGAGATCTTAAAATTTTCATTTTGCGAGATTTAATGCTCCGGAAACTCAAATAATAAAAAATTTAGCCCTTAGGAGTCATTTGATTTGCTTTTCGGTCACTTATTTTAGCTTATTTTGAGAAGTCATTTTTCGGGGGCTTGATTTTCGAGATCTTAAAATTTTTATTTTTTCGAGATTTAAAGCTCCGGGAACTCAAATAATAACATATTAAGCACTTAAGAGTTATTTTATTTGTTTTTCGGTCACTTATTTTAGCTTATTTTGTGACGTCGTTATTCGGGGGCTTGATTTTCGAGATCTTAAAATTTTCATTTTTTCGAGATTTAAAGCTCCGGGAACTCAAATAATAAAATATTAAGCACTTAAGAGTCATTTTATTTGTTTTTCGGTCACTTATTTTAGCTTATTTTGAGACGTCGTTTTTCGGGGGCTCGATTTTTGAGATCTTAAAATTTTCATTTTTTCGAGATTTAAATATCCGGGAACTCAAATAATAACAAATTAAGCCCTTAGGAGTCATTTTATTTGTTTTTCGGTCACTTATTTTCGCTTATTTTGAGACGTCCTTTTTCAGGAGCTCGATTTTCGAGACACAAAAAATTTGCTTTTTTTCAAGAGTTAAAGCTTTGGGAATTCAAATAATAACTTATTAAGCACTTAAGAGTCATTTTATTTGTTTTTCGGTCAGATTTATTAGCTTATTTTGAGACGACGTTTTTAGGTGGCTCGAATTTCGAGACCCTAAAAATTTTATTTTTTCGAGATTTAAAGCTTCGGGAACTCAAATAATAACATATTTAGCCCTTAAGAGTCATTTGATTTGCTTTTCGGTCACTTATTTTGAGACGTCCATTTTTAGGAGCTCGATTTTCGAGACCCTACAAATTTTCTTTTTTTCAAGACTTAAAGCTTTGGGAATTCAAATAATGACTTATTAAGCACTTAAGGGTCATTTTATTTGTTTTTCGGTCACTTATTTTAGCTTATTTTGAGACGACGTTTTACATTGGCTCGAATTTCGAGACCCCAAATATTTCATTTTTTCGAGATTTAAAGTTTCGGGAACTCAAATAATAACATATTTAGCCCTTAGGAGTCATTTGATTTGCTTTTCGATCACTTATTTTATCTTATTTTGATACGTCGTTTTTCGTGGACTTGATTTTCGAGATCTTAAAATTTTCATTTTTTCGAGATTTAAAGCCTCGGGAACTCAAATAATAACATATTCAGCCCTTAGGAGTCATTTGATTTGCTTTTCGGTCACTTATTTTAGCTTATTTTGAGACGTCGTTTTTCGGGGGCTTGATTTTCGAGATCTTAAAATTTTCATTTTTTCGAGATTTAAAGCTTCGGGAACTCAAAGAATAACATATTTAGCCCTTAGGAGTCATTTGATTTGCTTTTCGGTCACTTATTTTAGCTTATTTTGAGACGTCGTTTTTCGGGGGCTTGATTTTCGAGATCTTAAAATCTTCATTTTGCGAGATTTAATGCTCCGGAAACTCAAATAATAAAAAATTTAGCCCTTAGGAGTCATTTGATTTGCTTTTCGGTCACTTATTTTAGCTTATTTTGAGAAGTCATTTTTCGGGGGCTTGATTTTCGAGATCTTAAAATTTTTATTTTTTCGAGATTCAAAGCTCCGGGAACTCAAATAATAACATATTAAGCACTTAAGAGTTATTTTATTTGTTTTTCGGTCACTTATTTTAGCTTATTTTGTGACGTCGTTATTCGGGGGCTTGATTTTCGAGATCTTAAAATTTTCATTTTTTCGAGATTTAAAGCTCCGGGAACTCAAATAATAAAATATTAAGCACATAAGAGTCATTTTATTTGTTTTTCGGTCACTTATTTTAGCTTATTTTGAGACGTCGTTTTTCGGGGGCTCGATTTTTGAGATCTTTAAATTTTCATTTTTTCGAGATTTAAATCTCCGGGAACTCAAATAATAACATATTAAGCCCTTAGCAGTCATTTTATTTGTTTTTCAGTCACTTAATTTCAATTATTTTGAGACGTCCTTTTTCAGGAGCTCGATTTTCGAGACCCTAAAAATTTGCTTTTTTTCAAGAGTTTAAAGCTTTGGGAATTCAAATAATAACTTATTAAGCACTTTAGAGTCATTTTATTTGTTTTTCGGTCACTTATTTTAGCTTATTTTGAGACGACGTTTTTCGGTGCCTCGAATTTCGAGACCCTAAAAATTTCATTTTTTCGAGATTTAAAGCTTCGGGAACTCAAATAATAACATATTTAGCCCTTAGGAGTCATTTTATTTGCTTTTCGGTCACTTATTTTCGCTTATTTTGAGACGTCATTATTCAGTAGCTCGATTTTCGAGACCCTAAAAATTTGCTTTTTTTCAAGACTTAAAGCTTTGGGAATTCAAATAATAACATATTTAGCACTTAGGAGTCATTTGATTTGCTTTTCGGTCACTTATTTTAGCTTATTTTGAGACGTCGTTATTCGGGGGCTTGACTTTCGAGATCTTAAAATTTTTATTTTTTCGAGATTTAAAGCTTCGGGAACTCAAATAATAACATATTTAGCCCTTAGGAGTCATTTGATTTGCTTTTCGGTCACTTATTTTAGCATATTTTGAGACGTCGTTTTTCGGGGGCTTTATTTTCGAGATCTTAAAATTTTCATTTTTTCGAGATTTAAAGTTTCGGGAACTCAAATATATTTAGCCCTTATGAGTCATTTGATTTACTTTTCTGTCACTTATTTTAGCTTATTTTGAGACGTCCCTTTTCAGGAGCTCGATTTCCGAGACCCTAAAAATTTGCTTTTTTTCAAGAGTTAAAGCTTTGAGAATTCAAATAATAACTTATTATGCACTTAAGAGTCAATTTATTTGTTTTTCGGTCATATATTTTAGCTTATTTTGAGACGACGTTTTTAGGTGGCTCGAATTTCGAGACCCTAAAAATTTTAATTTTTCGAGATTTAAAGCTTCGGGAACTCAAATAATAACATATTTAGCCCTTAGGAGTCATTTGATTGGCTTTTCGGTCACTTATTTTAGCTTATTTTGAGACGTCGTTTTTCGGGGGATTGATTTTCGAGATCTTAAAATTTTCATTTTTTCGAGATTTAAATAATAATAAAATATTAAGCACTTAAGAGTCATTTTATTTGTTTTTCGGTCACTTATTTTAGCTTATTTTGAGACGTCGTTTTTCGGGGGCTCGATTTTTGAGATCATTAAATTTTAATTTTTTCGAGATTTAAATCTCCGGGAACTCAAATAATAACATATTAAGCCCTTAGCAGTCATTTTTTTTTTCAGTCACTTAATTTCAATTATTTTGAGACGTCCTTTTTCAGGAGCTCGATTTCCGAGACCCTAAAAATTTGCTTTTTTTCATGAGTTTAAAGCTTTGGGAATTCAAATATTAACTTATTAAGCACTTAAGAGTCATTTTATTTGTTTTTCGGTCACTTATTTTAGCTTATTCTGAGACGACGTTTTTCGGTGCTTCGAATTTCGAGACCCTCAAAATATCATTTTTTGAGATTTAAAGCTTCGGGAACTCAAATAATAACATATTTAGCCCTTAGGAGTCATTTGATTTGCTTTTCGGTCACTTATTTTCGCTTATTTTGAGACGTCCTTTTTCAGGAGCTCGATTTTCGAGACCCTAAAAATTTGCTTTTTTTCAAGACTTAAAGCTTTGGGAATTCAAATAATAACTTATTAAGCACTTAAGAGTCATTTTATTTGTTTTTTGTCACTTATTTTAGCTTATTTTGAGACGACATTTTTCGTTGGCTCGAATTTCGAGACCCCAAAAATTTCATTTTTTCAAGATTTAAAGCTTCGGGAATTCAAATAATAACATATTTAGCACTTAGGAGTCATTTGATTTGCTTTTCTGTCACTTATTTTAGCTTATTTTAAGACGTAGTTTTTCGGGGGCTTGATTTTCGAGATCTTAAAATTTTTATTTTTTCGAGATTTAAAGCTTCGGGAACTCAAATATATTTAGCCCTTAGGAGTCATTTGATTTGCTTTTCGGTCACTTATTTTAGCTTATTTTGAGACGTCGTTTTTCGGGGGGCTTGATTTTCGAGATCTTAAAATTTTCATTTTTTCGAGATTTAAAGCTCCGGAAACTCAAATAATAACAACTTTAGCCCTTAGGAGTCATTTGATTTGCTTTTCGGTCACTTATTTTAGCTTATTTTGAGACGTCGTTTTTCGGGGGCTTGATTTTCGAGATCTTGAAATTTTCATTTTTTCGAGATTTAAAGCTCCGGGAACTCAAATAATAACATATTAAGCACTTAAGAGTCATTTTATTTGTTTTTCGGTCACTTATTTTAGCTTATTTTGAGACGTCGTTTTTCGGGGGCTCGATTTTTGAGATCTTAAAATTTTCATTTTTTCGAGATTTAAATCTCCGGGAACTCAAATAATAACAAATTAAGCCCTTAGGAGTCATTTTATTTGTTTTTCGGTCACATATTTTCGCTTATTTTGAGACGTCCTTTTTCAGGAGCTCGATTTTCGAGACCCTAAAAATTTGCTTTTTTTCAAGAGTTAAAGCTTTGGGAATTCAAATAATAACTTATTAAGCACTTAAGAGTCATTTTATTTGTTTTTCAGTCAGATTTATTAGCTTATTTTGAGACGACGTTTTTAGGTGGCTCGAATTTCGAGACCCTAAAAATTTTATTTTTTCGAGATTTAAAGCTTCGGGAACTCAAATAATAACATATTTAGCCCTTTGGAGTCATTTGATTTGCTTTTCGGTCACTTATTTTGAGACGTCCATTTTTAGGAGCTCGATTTTCGAGACCCTACAAATTTTCTTTTTTTCAAGACTTAAAGCTTTGGGAATTCAAATAATGACTTATTAAGCACTTAAGAGTCATATTATTTGTTTTTCGGTCACTTATTTTAGCTTATTTTGAGACGACGTTTTACATTGGCTCGAATTTCGAGACCCCAAATATTTCATTTTTTCGAGATTTAAAGTTTCGGGAACTCAAATAATAACATATTTAGCCCTTAGGAGTCATTTGATTTGCTTTTCGGTCACTTATTTTATCTTATTTTGATACGTCGTTTTTCGTGGACTTGATTTTCGAGATCTTAAAATTTTCATTTTTTCGAGATTTAAAGCTTCGGGAACTCAAATAATAACATATTTAGCCCTTAGGAGTCATTTGATTTGCTTTCGGTCACTTATTTTAGCTTATTTTGAGACGTCGTTTTTCGGGGGGCTTGATTTTCGAGATCTTAAAATTTTCATTTTTTCGAGATTTAAAGCTCCGGAAACTCAAATAATAACAACTTTAGCCCTTAGGAGTCATTTGATTTGCTTTTCGGTCACTTATTTTAGCTTATTTTGAGACGTCGTTTTTCGGGGGCTTGATTTTCGAGATCTTGAAATTTTCATTTTTTCGAGATTTAAAGCTCCGGGAACTCAAATAATAACATATTAAGCACTTAAGAGTCATTTTATTTGTTTTTCGGTCACTTATTTTAGCTTATTTTGAGACGTCGTTTTTCGGGGGCTCGATTTTTGAGATCTTAAAATTTTCATTTTTTCGAGATTTAAATCTCCGGGAACTCAAATAATAACATATTAAGCCCTTAGGAGTCATTTTATTTGTTTTTCGGTCACTTATTTTCGCTTATTTTCAGACGTCCTTTTTCAGGAGCTCGATTTTCGAGACCCTAAAAATTTGCTTTTTTTCAAGAGTTAAAGCATTTGGAATTCAAATAATAACTTATTAAGCACTTAAGAGTCATTTTATTTGTTTTTCGGTCAGTTATTTTAGCTTATTTTGAGACGACGTTTTTAGGTAGCTCGAAATTCGAGACCTTAAAATTTTCATTTTTTCGAGATTTAAAGTTTCGGGAACTCAAATAATAACATATTTAGCCTTTAGGAGTCATTTGATTTGCTTTTCTGTCACTTATTTTCGCTTATTTTGAAACGTCCTTTTTTAGGAGCTCGATTTTCGAGACCCTAAAAATTTTCTTTTTTTCAAGACTTAAAGCTTTGGGAATTCAAATAATGACTTATTAAGCACTTAAGAGTCATTTTATTTGTTTTTCGGTCACTTATTTTAGCTTATTTTGAGACGACGTTTTACATTGGCTCGAATTTCGAGACCCCAAAAATTTCATTTTTTCGAGATTTAAAGTTTCGGGAACTCAAATAATAACATATTTAGCACTTAGGAGTCATTTGATTTGCTTTTCGGTCACTTATTTTAGCTTATTTTTAGACGTCGTTTTTCGGGGGCTTGATTTTTGAGATCTTAATATTTTCATTATTTCGAGATTTAAAGCTCCGGGAACTCAAATAATAACATATTAAGCACTTAAGAGTTATTTTATTTGTTTTTCGGTCACTTATTTTAGCTTATTTTGAGACGTCGTTATTCGGGGGCTTGATTTTCGAGATCTTAAAATTTTCAGTTTTTCGAGATTTAAAGCTCCGGGAACTCAAATAATAAAATATTAAGCACTTTAGAGTCATTTTATTTGTTTTTCGGTCACTTATTTTAGCTTATTTTGAGACGTCGTTTTTCGGGGGCTCGATTTTTGAGATCTTTAAATTTTCATTTTTTCGAGATTTAAATCTCCGGGAACTCAAATAATAACATATTAAGCCCTTAGCAGTCATTTTATTTGTTTTTCGGTCACTTAATTTCAATTATTTTGAGACATCCTTTTTCAGGAGCTCGATTTTCGAGACCCTAAAAATTTGCTTTTTTTCAAGAGTTAAAGCTTTGGGAATTCAAATAATAACTTATTAAGCAATTAAGAGTCATTTTATTTGTTTTTCGGTCAGATATATTAGCTTATATTGAGACGACGTTTTTAGGTGGCTCGAATTTCGAGACCCTAAAAATTTTATTTTTTCGAGATTTAAAGCTTCGGGAACTCAAATAATAACATATTTAGCCTTTAGGAGTCATTTGATTTGCTTTTCTGTCACTTATTTTCGCTTATTTTGAAACGTCCTTTTTTAGGAGCTCGATTTTCGAGACCCTAAAAATTTTCTTTTTTTCAAGACTTAAAGCTTTGGGAATTCAAATAATGACTTATTAAGCACTTAAGAGTCATTTTATTTGTTTTTCGGTCACTTATTTTAGCTTATTTTGAGACGACGTTTTACATTGGCTCGAATTTCGAGACCCCAAAAATTTCATTTTTTCGAGATTTAAAGTTTCGGGAACTCAAATAATAACATATTTAGCCCTTAGGAGTCATTTGATTTGCTTTTCGGTCACTTATTTTATCTTATTTTGATAAGTCGTTTTTCGTGGGCTTGATTTTCGAGATCTTAAAATTTTCATTTTTTCGAGATTTAAAGCCTCGGGAACTCAAATAATAACATATTCAGCCCTTAGGAGTCATTTGATTTGCTTTTCGGTCACTTATTTTAGCTTATTTTGAGACGTCGTTTTTCGGGGGCTTGATTTTCGAGATCTTAACATTTTCATTTTTTCGAGATTTAAAGCTTCGGGAACTCAAAGAATAACATATTTAGCCCTTAGGAGTCATTTGATTTGCTTTTCGGTCACTTATTTTAGCTTATTTTGAGACGTCGTTTTTCGGGGGCTTGATTTTCGAGATCTTAAATTTTCATTTTGCGAGATTTAATGCTCCGGAAACTCAAATAATAAAAAATTTAGCCCTTAGGAGTCATTTGATTTGCTTTTCGGTCACTTATTTTAGCTTATTTTGAGACGTCATTTTTCGGGGGCTTGATTTTCGAGATCTTAAAATTTTCATTTTTTCGAGATTTAAAGCTCCGGGAACTCAAATAATAACATATTAAGCACTTAAGAGTTATTTTATTTGTTTTTCGGTCACTTATTTTAGCTTATTTTGATACGTCGTTATTCGGGGGCTTGATTTTCGAGATCTTAAAATTTTCATTTTTTCGAGATTTAAAGCTCCGAGAACTCAAATAATAAAATATTAAGCACTTAAGAGTCATTTTATTTGTTTTTCGGTCACTTATTTTAGCTTATTTTGAGACGTCGTTTTTCGGGGGCTCGATTTTTGAGATCTTTAAAGTTTCATTTTTTCGAGATTTAAATCTCCGGGAACTCAAATAATAACATATTAAGCCCTTAGCAGTCATTTTATTTGTTTTTCGGTCACTTAATTTCAATTATTTTGAGACGTCCTTTTTCAGGAGCTCGATTTTCGAGACCCTAAAAATTTGCTTTTTTTCAAGAGTTTAAAGCTTTGGGAATTCAAATAATAACTTATTAAGCACTTAAGAGTCATTTTATTTGTTTTTCGGTCACTTATTTTAGGTTATTTTGAGACGACGTTTTTCGGTGCCTCGAATTTCGAGACCCTAAAAATTTTATTTTTTCGAGATTTAAAGCTTCGGGAACTCAAATAATAACATATTTAGCCCTAGGAGTCATTTGATTTGCTTTTCGGTCACTTATTTTCGCTTATTTTGAGACGTCATTATTCAGTAGCTCGATTTTCGAGACCCTAAAAATTTGCTTTTTTTCAAGACTTAAAGATTTGGGAATTCAAATAATAACATATTTAGCACTTAGGAGTCATTTGATTTGCTTTTCGGTCACTTATTTTAGCTTATTTTGAGACGTCGTTATTCGGGGGCTTGATTTTCGAGATCTTAAAATTTTTATTTTTTCGAGATTTAAAGCTTCGGGAACTCAAATAATAACATATTTAGCCCTTAGGAGTCATTTGATTTGCTTTTCGGTCACTTATTTTAGCTTATTTTGAGACGTCGTTTTTCGGGGGCTTTATTTTCGAGATCTTAAAATTTTCATTTTTTCGAGATTTAAAGCTTCGGGAACTCAAATATATTTAGCCCTTATGAGTCATTTGATTTGCTTTTCGGTCACTTATTTTAGCTTATTTTGAGACGTCCTTTTTCAGGAGCTCGATTTCCGAGACACTAAAAATTTGTTTTTTTTCAAGAGTTAAAGCTTTGACAATTCAAATAATAACTTATTAAGCACTTAAGAGTCAATTTATTTGTTTTTCGGTCATATATTTTAGCTTATTTTGAGACGACGTTTTTAGGTGGCTCGAATTTCGAGACCCTAAAAATTTTAATTTATCGAGATTTAAAGCTTCGGGAACTCAAATAATAACATATTTAGCCCTTAGGAGTCATTTGATTGGCTTTTCGGTCACTTATTTTAGCTTATTTTGAGACGTCGTTTTTCGGGGGATTGATTTTCGAGATCTTAAAATTTTCATTTTTTCGAGATTTAAATAATAATAAAATATTAAGCACTTAAGAGTCATTTTATTTGTTTTTCGGTCACTTATTTTAGCTTATTTTGAGACGTCGTTTTTCGGGGGCTCGATTTTTGAGATCATTAAATTTTAATTTTTTCGAGATTTAAATCTCCGGGAACTCAAATAATAACATATTAAGCCCTTAGCAGTCATTTTTTTTTTCAGTCACTTAATTTCAATTATTTTGAGACGTCCTTTTTCAGGAGCTCGATTTCCGAGACCCTAAAAATTTGCTTTTTTTCAAGAGTTAAAGCTTTGGGAATTCAAATAATAACTTATTAAGCACTTAAGAGTCATTTTATTTGTTTTTCGGTCAGATTTATTAGCTTATTTTGAGACGACGTTTTTAGGTGGCTCGAATTTCGAGACCCTAAAAATTTTATTTTTTCGCGATTTAAAGCTTCGGGAACTCAAATAATAACTTATTTAGCCCTTAGGAGTCATTTGATTTGCTTTTCGGTCACTTATTTTGAGACGTCCATTTTTAGGAGCTCGATTTTCGAGACCCTACAAATTTTCTTTTTTTCAAGACTTAAAGCTTTGGGAATTCAAATAATGACTTATTAAGCACTTAAGAGTCATTTTATTTGTTTTTCGGTCACTTATTTTAGCTTATTTTGAGACGACATTTTACATTGGCTCGAATTTCGAGACCCCAAATATTTCATTTTTTCGAGATTTAAAGTTTCGGGAACTGAAATAATAACATATTTAGCCCTTAGGAGTCATTTGATTTGCTTTTCGGTCACTTATTTTATCTTATTTTGATACGTCGTTTTTCGTGGACTTGATTTTCGAGATCTTAAAATTTTCATTTTTTCGAGATTTAAAGCCTCGGGAACTCAAATAATAACATATTCAGCCCTTAGGAGTCATTTGATTTGCTTTTCGGTCACTTATTTTAGCTTATTTTGAGACGTCGTTTTTCGGGGGCTTGATTTTCGAGATCTTAAATTTTTCATTTTGCGAGATTTAATGCTCCGGAAACTCAAATAATAAAAAATTTAGCCCTTAGGAGTCATTTGATTTGCTTTTCGGTCACTTATTTTAGCTTATTTTGAGACGTCGTTTTTCGGGGGCTTGATTTTCGAGATCTTAAAATTTTCATTTTTTCGAGATTTAAAGCTTCGGGAACTCAAAGAATAACATATTTAGCCCTTAGGAGTCATTTGATTTGCTTTTCGGTCACTTATTTTAGCTTATTTTGAGACGTCGTTTTTCGGGGGCTTGATTTTCGAGATCTTAAAATTTTCATTTTGCGAGATTTAATGCTCCGGAAACTCAAATAATAAAAAATTTAGCCCTTAGGAGTCATTTGATTTGCTTTTCGGTCACTTATTTTAGCTTATTTTGAGACTTCATTTTTCGGGGGCTTGATTTTCGAGATCTTAAAATTTACATTTTTTCGAGATTTAAAGCTCCGGGAACTCAAATAATAACATATTAAGCACTTAAGAGTTATTTTATTTGTTTTTCGGTCACTTATTTTAGCTTATTTTGTGACGTCGTTATTCGGGGGCTTGATTTTCGAGATCTTAAAATTTTCATTTTTCGAGATTTAAAGCTCCGGGAACTCAAATAATAAAATATTAAGCACTTAAGAGTCATTTTATTTGTTTTTCGGTCACTTATTTTAGCTTATTTTGAGACGTCGTTTTTCGGGGGCTCGATTTTTGAGATCTTTAAATTTTCATTTTTTCGAGATTTAAATCTCCGGGAACTCAAATAATAACATATTAAGCCCTTAGCAGTCATTTTATTTGTTTTTCGGTCACTTATTTTCGCTTATTTTGAGACGTCCTTTTTCAGGAGCTCGATTTTCGAGACCCTAAAAATTTGCTTTTTTTCAAGAGTTAAAGCTTTGGGAATTCAAATAATAACTTATTAAGCACTTAAGAGTCATTTTATTTGTTTTTCGGTCAGATTTATTAGCTTATTTTGAGACGACGTTTTTAGGTGGCTCGAATTTCGAGACCCTAAAAATTTTATTTTTTCGAGATTTAAAGCTTCGGGAACTCAAATAATAACATATTTAGCTCTTAGGAGTCATTTGATTTGCTTTTCGGTCACTTATTTTGAGACGTCCATTTTTAGGAGCTCGATTTTTGAGACCCTACAAATTTTCTTTTTTTCAAGACTTAAAGCTTTGGGAATTCAAATAATGACTTATTAAGCACTTAAGAGTCATTTTATTTGTTTTTCGGTCACTTATTTTAGCTTATTTTGAGACGACGTTTTACATTGGCTCGAATTTCGAGACCCCAAATATTTCATTTTTTCGAGATTTAAAGTTTCGGAAAATCAAATAATGACATATTTAGCCCTTAGGAGTCATTTAATTTGCTTTTCGGTCACTTATTTTAGCTTATTTTGAGACGTCATTTTTCGGGGGCTTGATTTTCGAGATCTTAAATTTTCATTTTTTCCAGATTTAAAGCCTCGGGAAATCAAATAATAACATATTCAGCCCTTAGGAGTCATTTGATTTGCTTTTCGGTAACTTATTTTAGCTTATTTTGAGACGTCGTTTTTCGGGGTTTGATTTTCGAGATCTTAAAATTTTCATTTTTTCGAGATGTAAAGCTTCGGGAACTCAAAGAATAACATATTTAGCCCTTAGGAGTCATTTGATTTGCTTTTCGGTCACTTATTTTAGCTTATTCTGAGACGTCGTTTTTCGGGGGCTTGATTTTCGAGATCTTAAAATTTTCATTTTGCGAGATTTAATGCTCCGGAAACTCAAATAATAAAAAATTTAGCCCTTAGGAGTCATTTGATTTGCTTTTCGGTCACTTATTTTAGCTTATTTTGAGACGTCATTTTTCGGGGGCTTGATTTTCGAGATATTAAAATTTTCATTTTTTCGAGATTTAAAGCTCCGGGAACTCAAATAATAACATATTAAGCACTTAAGAGTTATTTTATTTGTTTTTCGGTCACTTATTTTAGCTTATTTTGAGACGTCGTTTTTCGGGGGCTCGATTTTTGAGATCTTTAAATTTTCATTTTTTCGAGATTTAAAGCTCCGGGAACTCAAATAATAACATATTAAGCACTTAAGAGTCATTTTATTTGTTTTTCGGTCACTTATTTTAGCTTATTTTGAGACGTCGTTTTTCGGGGGCTCGATTTTTGAGATCTTAAAATTTTCATTTTTTCGAGATTTAAATCTCCGGGAACTCAAATAATAACAAATTAAGCCCTTAGGAGTCATTTTATTTGTTTTTCGGTCACATATTTTCGCTTATTTTGAGACGTCCTTTTTCAGGAGCTCGATTTTCGAGACCCTAAAAATTTGCTTTTTTTCAAGAGTTAAAGCTTTGGGAATTCAAATAATAACTTATTAAGCACTTAAGAGTCATTTTATTTGTTTTTCAGTCAGATTTATTAGCTTATTTTGAGACGACGTTTTTAGGTGGCTCGAATTTCGAGACCCTAAAAATTCTATTTTTTCGAGATTTAAAGCTTCGGGAACTCAAATAATAACATATTTAGCCCTTTGGAGTCATTTGATTTGCTTTTCGGTCACTTATTTTGAGACGTCCATTTTTAGGAGCTCGATTTTCGAGACCCTACAAATTTTCTTTTTTTCAAGACTTAAAGCTTTGGGAATTCAAATAATGACTTATTAAGCACTTAAGAGTCATTTTATTTGTTTTTCGGTCACTTATTTTAGCTTATTTTGAGACGACGTTTTACATTGGCTCGAATTTCGAGACCCCAAATATTTCATTTTTTCGAGATTTAAAGTTTCGGGAACTCAAATAATAACATATTTAGCCCTTAGGAGTCATTTGATTTGCTTTTCGGTCACTTATTTTATCTTATTTTGATACGTCGTTTTTCGTGGACTTGATTTTCGAGATCTTAAAATTTTCATTTTTTCGAGATTTAAAGCTTCGGGAACTCAAATAATAACATATTTAGCCCTTAGGAGTCATTTGATTTGCTTTCGGTCACTTATTTTAGCTTATTTTGAGACGTCGTTTTTCGGGGGGCTTGATTTTCGAGATCTTAAAATTTTCATTTTTTCGAGATTTAAAGCTCCGGAAACTCAAATAATAACAACTTTAGCCCTTAGGAGTCATTTGATTTGCTTTTCGGTCACTTATTTTAGCTTATTTTTAGACGTCGTTTTTCGGGGGCTTGATTTTTGAGATCTTAATATTTTCATTATTTCGAGATTTAAAGCTCCGGGAACTCAAATAATAACATATTAAGCACTTAAGAGTTATTTTATTTGTTTTTCGGTCACTTATTTTAGCTTATTTTGAGACGTCGTTATTCGGGGGCTTGATTTTCGAGATCTTAAAATTTTCAGTTTTTCGAGATTTAAAGCTCCGGGAACTCAAATAATAAAATATTAAGCACTTTAGAGTCATTTTATTTGTTTTTCGGTCACTTATTTTAGCTTATTTTGAGACGTCGTTTTTCGGGGGCTCGATTTTTGAGATCTTTAAATTTTCATTTTTTCGAGATTTAAATCTCCGGGAACTCAAATAATAACATATTAAGCCCTTAGCAGTCATTTTATTTGTTTTTCGGTCACTTAATTTCAATTATTTTGAGACGTCCTTTTTCAGGAGCTCGATTTTCGAGACCCTAAAAATTTGCTTTTTTTCAAGAGTTAAAGCTTTGGGAATTCAAATAATAACTTATTAAGCACTTAAGAGTCATTTTATTTGTTTTTCGGTCAGATATATTAGCTTATATTGAGACGACGTTTTTAGGTGGCTCGAATTTCGAGACCCTAAAAATTTTATTTTTTCGAGATTTAAAGCTTCGGGAACTCAAATAATAACATATTTAGCCTTTAGGAGTCATTTGATTTGCTTTTCTGTCACTTATTTTCGCTTCTTTTGAAACGTCCTTTTTTAGGAGCTCGATTTTCGAGACCCTAAAAATTTTCTTTTTTTCAAGACTTAAAGCTTTGGGAATTCAAATAATGACTTATTAAGCACTTAAGAGTCATTTTATTTGTTTTTCGGTCACTTATTTTAGCTTATTTTGAGACGACGTTTTACATTGGCTCGAATTTCGAGACCCCAAAAATTTCATTTTTTCGAGATTTAAAGTTTCGGGAACTCAAATAATAACATATTTAGCACTTAGGAGTCATTTGATTTGCTTTTCGGTCACTTATTTTAGCTTATTTTTAGACGTCGTTTTTCGGGGGCTTGATTTTTGAGATCTTAATATTTTCATTATTTCGAGATTTAAAGCTCCGGGAACTCAAATAATAACATATTAAGCACTTAAGAGTTATTTTATTTGTTTTTCGGTCACTTATTTTAGCTTATTTTGAGACGTCGTTATTCGGGGGCTTGATTTTCGAGATCTTAAAATTTTCAGTTTTTCGAGATTTAAAGCTCCGGGAACTCAAATAATAAAATATTAAGCACTTTAGAGTCATTTTATTTGTTTTTCGGTCACTTATTTTAGCTTATTTTGAGACGTCGTTTTTCGGGGGCTCGATTTTTGAGATCTTTAAATTTTCATTTTTTCGAGATTTAAATCTCCGGGAACTCAAATAATAACATATTAAGCCCTTAGCAGTCATTTTATTTGTTTTTCGGTCACTTAATTTCAATTATTTTGAGACATCCTTTTTCAGGAGCTCGATTTTCGAGACCCTAAAAATTTGCTTTTTTTCAAGAGTTAAAGCTTTGGGAATTCAAATAATAACTTATTAAGCACTTAAGAGTCATTTTATTTGTTTTTCGGTCAGATATATTAGCTTATATTGAGACGACGTTTTTAGGTGGCTCGAATTTCGAGACCCTAAAAATTTTATTTTTTCGAGATTTAAAGCTTCGGGAACTCAAATAATAACATATTTAGCCTTTAGGAGTCATTTGATTTGCTTTTCTGTCACTTATTTTCGCTTATTTTGAAACGTCCTTTTTTAGGAGCTCGATTTTCGAGACCCTAAAAATTTTCTTTTTTTCAAGACTTAAAGCTTTGGGAATTCAAATAATGACTTATTAAGCACTTAAGAGTCATTTTATTTGTTTTTCGGTCACTTATTTTAGCTTATTTTGAGACGACGTTTTACATTGGCTCGAATTTCGAGACCCCAAAAATTTCATTTTTTCGAGATTTAAAGTTTCGGGAACTCAAATAATAACATATTTAGCCCTTAGGAGTCATTTGATTTGCTTTTCGGTCACTTATTTTATCTTATTTTGATAAGTCGTTTTTCGTGGGCTTGATTTTCGAGATCTTAAAATTTTCATTTTTTCGAGATTTAAAGCCTCGGGAACTCAAATAATAACATATTCAGCCCTTAGGAGTCATTTGATTTGCTTTTCGGTCACTTATTTTAGCTTATTTTGAGACGTCGTTTTTCGGGGGCTTGATTTTCGAGATCTTAAAATTTTCATTTTTTCGAGATTTAAAGCTTCGAGAACTCAAAGAATAACATATTTAGCCCTTAGGAGTCATTTGATTTGCTTTTCGGTCACTTATTTTAGCTTATTTTGAGACGTCGTTTTTCGGGGGCTTGATTTTCGAGATCTTAAATTTTCATTTTGCGAGATTTAATGCTCCGGAAACTCAAATAATAAAAAATTTAGCCCTTAGGAGTCATTTGATTTGCTTTTCGGTCACTTATTTTAGCTTATTTTGAGACGTCATTTTTCGGGGGCTTGATTTTCGAGATCTTAAAATTTTCATTTTTTCGAGATTTAAAGCTCCGGGAACTCAAATAATAACATATTAAGCACTTAAGAGTTATTTTATTTGTTTTTCGGTCACTTATTTTAGCTTATTTTGATACGTCGTTATTCGGGGGCTTGATTTTCGAGATCTTAAAATTTTCATTTTTTCGAGATTTAAAGCTCCGAGAACTCAAATAATAAAATATTAAGCACTTAAGAGTCATTTTATTTGTTTTTCGGTCACTTATTTTAGCTTATTTTGAGACGTCGTTTTTCGGGGGCTCGATTTTTGAGATCTTTAAAGTTTCATTTTTTCGAGATTTAAATCTCCGGGAACTCAAATAATAACATATTAAGCCCTTAGCAGTCATTTTATTTGTTTTTCGGTCACTTAATTTCAATTATTTTGAGACGTCCTTTTTCAGGAGCTCGATTTTCGAGACCCTAAAAATTTGCTTTTTTTCAAGAGTTTAAAGCTTTGGGAATTCAAATAATAACTTATTAAGCACTTAAGAGTCATTTTATTTGTTTTTCGGTCACTTATTTTAGGTTATTTTGAGACGACGTTTTTCGGTGCCTCGAATTTCGAGACCCTAAAAATTTTATTTTTTCGAGATTTAAAGCTTCGGGAACTCAAATAATAACATATTTAGCCCTAGGAGTCATTTGATTTGCTTTTCGGTCACTTATTTTCGCTTATTTTGAGACGTCATTATTCAGTAGCTCGATTTTCGAGACCCTAAAAATATTCTTTTTTTCAAGACTTAAAGATTTGGGAATTCAAATAATAACATATTTAGCACTTAGGAGTCATTTGATTTGCTTTTCGGTCACTTATTTTAGCTTATTTTGAGACGTCGTTATTCGGGGGCTTGATTTTCGAGATCTTAAAATTTTTATTTTTTCGAGATTTAAAGCTTCGGGAACTCAAATAATAACATATTTAGCCCTTAGGATTCATTTGATTTGCTTTTCGGTCACTTATTTTAGCTTATTTTGAGACGTCGTTTTTCGGGGGCTTTATTTTCGAGATCTTAAAATTTTCATTTTTTCGAGATTTAAAGCTTCGGGAACTCAAATATATTTAGCCCTTATGAGTCATTTGATTTGCTTTTCGGTCACTTATTTTAGCTTATTTTGAGACGTCCTTTTTCAGGAGCTCGATTTCCGAGACACTAAAAATTTGCTTTTTTTCAAGAGTTAAAGCTTTGACAATTCAAATAATAACTTATTAAGCACTTAAGAGTCAATTTATTTGTTTTTCGGTCATATATTTTAGCTTATTTTGAGACGATGTTTTTAGGTGGCTCGAATTTCGAGACCCTAAAAATTTTAATTTATCGAGATTTAAAGCTTCGGGAACTCAAATAATAACATATTTAGCCCTTAGGAGTCATTTGATTGGCTTTTCGGTCACTTATTTTAGCTTATTTTGAGACGTCGTTTTTCGGGGGATTGATTTTCGAGATCTTAAAATTTTCATTTTTTCGAGATTTAAATAATAATAAAATATTAAGCACTTAAGAGTCATTTTATTTGTTTTTCGGTCACTTATTTTAGCTTATTTTGAGACGTCGTTTTTCGGGGGCTCGATTTTTGAGATCATTAAATTTTAATTTTTTCGAGATTTAAATCTCCGGGAACTCAAATAATAACATATTAAGCCCTTAGCAGTCATTTTTTTTTTCAGTCACTTAATTTCAATTATTTTGAGACGTCCTTTTTCAGGAGCTCGATTTCCGAGACCCTAAAAATTTGCTTTTTTTCAAGAGTTAAAGCTTTGGGAATTCAAATAATAACTTATTAAGCACTTAAGAGTCATTTTATTTGTTTTTCGGTCAGATTTATTAGCTTATTTTGAGACGACGTTTTTAGGTGGCTCGAATTTCGAGACCCTCAAAATTTTATTTTTTCGAGATTTAAAGCTTCGGGAACTCAAATAATAACTTATTTAGCCCTTAGGAGTCATTTGATTTGCTTTTCGGTCACTTATTTTGAGACGTCCATTTTTAGGAGCTCGATTTTCGAGACCCTACAAATTTTCTTTTTTTCAAGACTTAAAGCTTTGGGAATTCAAATAATGACTTATTAAGCACTTAAGAGTCATTTTATTTGTTTTTCGGTCACTTATTTTAGCTTATTTTGAGACGACATTTTACATTGGCTCGAATTTCGAGACCCCAAATATTTCATTTTTTCGAGATTTAAAGTTTCGGGAACTGAAATAATAACATATTTAGCCCTTAGGAGTCATTTGATTTGCTTTTCGGTCACTTATTTTATCTTATTTTGATACGTCGTTTTTCGTGGACTTGATTTTCGAGATCTTAAAATTTTCATTTTTTCGAGATTTAAAGCCTCGGGAACTCAAATAATAACATATTCAGCCCTTAGGAGTCATTTGATTTGCTTTTCGGTCACTTATTTTAGCTTATTTTGAGACGTCGTTTTTCGGGGGCTTGATTTTCGAGATCTTAAATTTTTCATTTTGCGAGATTTAATGCTCCGGAAACTCAAATAATAAAAAATTTAGCCCTTAGGAGTCATTTGATTTGCTTTTCGGTCACTTATTTTAGCTTATTTTGAGACGTCGTTTTTCGGGGGCTTGATTTTCGAGATCTTAAAATTTTCATTTTTTCGAGATTTAAAGCTTCGGGAACTCAAAGAATAACATATTTAGCCCTTAGGAGTCATTTGATTTGCTTTTCGGTCACTTATTTTAGCTTATTTTGAGACGTCGTTTTTCGGGGGCTTGATTTTCGAGATCTTAAAATTTTCATTTTGCGAGATTTAATGCTCCGGAAACTCAAATAATAAAAAATTTAGCCCTTAGGAGTCATTTGATTTGCTTTTCGGTCACTTATTTTAGCTTATTTTGAGAAGTCATTTTTCGGGGGCTTGATTTTCGAGATCTTAAAATTTTCATTTTTTCGAGATTTAAAGCTCCGGGAACTCAAATAATAACATATTAAGCACTTAAGAGTTATTTTATTTGTTTTTCGGTCACTTATTTTAGCTTATTTTGTGACGTCGTTATTCGGGGGCTTGATTTTCGAGATCTTAAAATTTTCATTTTTCGAGATTTAAAGCTCCGGGAACTCAAATAATAAAATATTAAGCACTTAAGAGTCATTTTATTTGTTTTTCGGTCACTTATTTTAGCTTATTTTGAGACGTCGTTTTTCGGGGGCTCGATTTTTGAGATCTTTAAATTTTCATTTTTTCGAGATTTAAATCTCCGGGAACTCAAATAATAACATATTAAGCCCTTAGCAGTCATTTTATTTGTTTTTCGGTCACTTAATTTCAATTATTTTGAGACGTCCTTTTTCAGGAGCTCGATTTTCGAGACCCTAAAAATTTGCTTTTTTTCAAGAGTTTAAAGCTTTGGGAATTCAAATAATAACTTATTAAGCACTTAAGAGTCATTTTATTTGTTTTTCGGTCACTTATTTTAGGTTATTTTGAGACGACGTTTTTCGGTGCCTCGAATTTCGAGACCCTAAAAATTTTATTTTTTCGAGATTTAAAGCTTCGGGAACTCAAATAATAACATATTTAGCCCTAGGAGTCATTTGATTTGCTTTTCGGTCACTTATTTTCGCTTATTTTGAGACGTCATTATTCAGTAGCTCGATTTTCGAGACCCTAAAAATTTGCTTTTTTTCAAGACTTAAAGATTTGGGAATTCAAATAATAACATATTTAGCACTTAGGAGTCATTTGATTTGCTTTTCGGTCACTTATTTTAGCTTATTTTGAGACGTCGTTATTCGGGGGCTTGATTTACGAGATCTTAAAATTTTTATTTTTTCGAGATTTAAAGCTTCGGGAACTCAAATAATAACATATTTAGCCCTTAGGAGTCATTTGATTTGCTTTTCGGTCACTTATTTTAGCTTATTTTGAGACGTCGTTTTTCGGGGGCTTTATTTTCGAGATCTTAAAATTTTCATTTTTTCGAGATTTAAAGCTTCGGGAACTCAAATATATTTAGCCCTTATGAGTCATTTGATTTGCTTTTCGGTCACTTATTTTAGCTTATTTTGAGACGTCCTTTTTCAGGAGCTCGATTTCCGAGACACTAAAAATTTGCTTTTTTTCAAGAGTTAAAGCTTTGACAATTCAAATAATAACTTATTAAGCACTTAAGAGTCAATTTATTTGTTTTTCGGTCATATATTTTAGCTTATTTTGAGACGACGTTTTTAGGTGGCTCGAATTTCGAGACCCTAAAAATTTTAATTTATCGAGATTTAAAGCTTCGGGAACTCAAATAATAACATATTTAGCCCTTAGGAGTCATTTGATTGGCTTTTCGGTCACTTATTTTAGCTTATTTTGAGACGTCGTTTTTCGGGGGATTGATTTTCGAGATCTTAAAATTTTCATTTTTTCGAGATTTAAATAATAATAAAATATTAAGCACTTAAGAGTCATTTTATTTGTTTTTCGGTCACTTATTTTAGCTTATTTTGAGACGTCGTTTTTCGGGGGCTCGATTTTTGAGATCATTAAATTTTAATTTTTTCGAGATTTAAATCTCCGGGAACTCAAATAATAACATATTAAGCCCTTAGCAGTCATTTTTTTTTTCAGTCACTTAATTTCAATTATTTTGAGACGTCCTTTTTCAGGAGCTCGATTTCCGAGACCCTAAAAATTTGCTTTTTTTCAAGAGTTAAAGCTTTGGGAATTCAAATAATAACTTATTAAGCACTTAAGAGTCATTTTATTTGTTTTTCGGTCAGATTTATTAGCTTATTTTGAGACGACGTTTTTAGGTGGCTCGAATTTCGAGACCCTAAAAATTTTATTTTTTCGAGATTTAAAGCTTCGGGAACTCAAATAATAACTTATTTAGCCCTTAGGAGTCATTTGATTTGCTTTTCGGTCACTTATTTTGAGACGTCCATTTTTAGGAGCTCGATTTTCGAGACCCTACAAATTTTCTTTTTTTCAAGACTTAAAGCTTTGGGAATTCAAATAATGACTTATTAAGCACTTAAGAGTCATTTTATTTGTTTTTCGGTCACTTATTTTAGCTTATTTTGAGACGACATTTTACATTGGCTCGAATTTCGAGACCCCAAATATTTCATTTTTTCGAGATTTAAAGTTTCGGGAACTGAAATAATAACATATTTAGCCCTTAGGAGTCATTTGATTTGCTTTTCGGTCACTTATTTTATCTTATTTTGATACGTCGTTTTTCGTGGACTTGATTTTCGAGATCTTAAAATTTTCATTTTTTCGAGATTTAAAGCCTCGGGAACTCAAATAATAACATATTCAGCCCTTAGGAGTCATTTGATTTGCTTTTCGGTCACTTATTTTAGCTTATTTTGAGACGTCGTTTTTCGGGGGCTTGATTTTCGAGATCTTAAATTTTTCATTTTGCGAGATTTAATGCTCCGGAAACTCAAATAATAAAAAATTTAGCCCTTAGGAGTCATTTGATTTGTTTTTCGGTCACTTATTTTAGCTTATTTTGAGACGTCATTTTTCGGGGGCTTGATTTTCGAGATCTTAAAATTTTCATTTTTTCGAGATTTAAAGCTCCGGGAACTCAAATAATAACATATTAAGCACTTAAGAGTTATTTTATTTGTTTTTCGGTCACTTATTTTAGCTTATTTTGTGACGTCGTTATTCGGGGGCTTGATTTTCGAGATCTTAAAATTTTCATTTTTCGAGATTTAAAGCTCCGGGAACTCAAATAATAAAATATTAAGCACTTAAGAGTCATTTTATTTGTTTTTCGGTCACTTATTTTAGCTTATTTTGAGACGTCGTTTTTCGGGGGCTCGATTTTTGAGATCTTTAAATTTTCATTTTTTCGAGATTTAAATCTCCGGGAACTCAAATAATAACATATTAAGCCCTTAGCAGTCATTTTATTTGTTTTTCGGTCACTTAATTTCAATTATTTTGAGACGTCCTTTTTCAGGAGCTCGATTTTCGAGACCCTAAAAATTTGCTTTTTTTCAAGAGTTTAAAGCTTTGGGAATTCAAATAATAACTTATTAAGCACTTAAGAGTCATTTTATTTGTTTTTCGGTCACTTATTTTAGCTTATTTTGAGACGTCGTTTTTCGGGGGCTCGATTTTCGAGATCTTAAAATTTTCATTTTTTCGAGATTTAAAGCTCCGGGAACTCAAATAATAACATATTAAGCACTTAAGAGTCATTTTATTTGTTTTTCGGTCACTTATTTTAGCTTATTTTGAGACGTCGTTTTTCGGGGGCTCGATTTTTGAGATCTTAAAATTTTCATTTTTTCGAGATTTAAATCTCCGGGAACTCAAATAATAACAAATTAAGCCCTTAGGAGTCATTTTATTTGTTTTTCGGTCACTTATTTTCGCTTATTTTGAGACGTCCTTTTTCAGGAGCTCGATTTTCGAGACCCTAAAAATTTGCTTTTTTTCAAGAGTTAAAGCTTTGGGAATTCAAATAATAACTTATTAAGCACTTAAGAGTCATTTTATTTGTTTTTCGGTCAGATTTATTAGCTTATTTTGAGACGACGTTTTTAGGTGGCTCGAATTTCGAGACCCTAAAAATTTTATTTTTTCGAGATTTAAAGCTTCGGGAACTCAAATAATAACATATTTAGCTCTTAGGAGTCATTTGATTTGCTTTTCGGTCACTTATTTTGAGACGTCCATTTTTAGGAGCTCGATTTTTGAGACCCTACAAATTTTCTTTTTTTCAAGACTTAAAGCTTTGGGAATTCAAATAATGACTTATTAAGCACTTAAGAGTCATTTTATTTGTTTTTCGGTCACTTATTTTAGCTTATTTTGAGACGACGTTTTACATTGGCTCGAATTTCGAGACCCCAAATATTTCATTTTTTCGAGATTTAAAGTTTCGGAAAATCAAATAATGACATATTTAGCCCTTAGGAGTCATTTAATTTGCTTTTCGGTCACTTATTTTAGCTTATTTTGAGACGTCATTTTTCGGGGGCTTGATTTTCGAGATCTTAAATTTTCATTTTTTCCAGATTTAAAGCCTCGGGAAATCAAATAATAACATATTCAGCCCTTAGGAGTCATTTGATTTGCTTTTCGGTAACTTATTTTGAGACGTCCTTTTTCAGGAGCTCGATTTTCGAGACCCTAAAAATTTGCTTTTTTTCAAGACTTAAAGCATTGAGAATTCAAGTAATAACTTATTAAGTACTTAAGAGTTATTTTATTTGTTTTTCGGTCACTTATTTTAACTTATTTTGAGACGACGTTTTCGCTGGCTCGAATTTCGAGACCCCAAAAATTTCATTTTTTGGAGATTTAAAGCTTCGGGAACTCAAATAATAACATATTTAGCCCTTAGGAGTCATTTGATTTGCTTTTCGGTCACATATTTTAGCTTATTTTGAGACGTCGTTTTTCGGGAGCTTGATTTTCGAGATCTTAAAATTTTCATTTTTTCGAGATTTAAAGCTTCGGGAACTCAAATAATAACATATTTAGCCCTTAGGAGTCATTTGATTTGCTTTTCGGTCACATATTTTAGCTTATTTTGAGACGTCGTTTTTCGGGAGCTTCATTTTCGAGATCTTAAAATTTTCATTTTTTCGAGATTTAAAGCTTCGGGAACTCAAATAATAACATATTTAGCCCTTAGGAGTCATTTGATTTGCTTTTCGGTCACTTATTTTCGCTTATTTTGAGACGTCCTTTTTCAGGAGCTCGATTTTCGAGACCCTAAAAATTTGCTTTTTTTCAAGACTTAAAGCTTTGGGAATTCAAATAATAACTTATTAAGCACTTAAAAGTCATTTTATTTGTTTTTGGTCACTTATTTTAGCTTATTTTGAGACGACGTTTTTCGTTGGCTCGAATTTCGAGACCCATAAAATTTCATTTTTTCGAGATTTAAAGCATCGGGAACTCAAATAATAACATATTTAGCACTTAGGAGTCATTTGATTTGCTTTTCGGTCACTTATTTTAGCTTATTTTAAGACGTCGTTTTTCGGGGGCTTGATTTTCGAGATCTTAAAATTTTCATTTTTTCGAGATTTAAAGCTTCGGGAACTCAAATAATATCATATTTAGCCCTTAGGAGTAATTTGATTTGCTTTTCGGTCACTTATTTTAGCTTATTTTTAGACGTCGTTTTTCGGGGGCTTGATTTTCGAGATCTTAAAATTTTCATTTTTTCGAGATTTAAAGCTCCGGAAACTCAAATAATAACAAATTTAGCCCTTAAGAGTCATTTGATTTGCTTTTCGGTCACTTATTTTTGCTTATTTTGAGACGTCGTTTTTCGGGGGCTTGATTTTCGAGATCTTATAATTTTCATTTTTTCGAGATTTAAAGCTCCGGGAACTCAAATAATAACATATTAAGCACTTAAGGGTCATTTTATTTGTTTTTTGGTCACTTATTTTAGCTTATTTTGAGACGTCGTTTTACGGGGGCTCGATTTTTGAGATCTTAAAATTTTCATTTTTTCGAGATTTTAATCTCCGGGAAATCAAATAATAACATATTAAGCCCTTAGGAATTATTTTATTTGTTTTTTGGTCACTTATTTTCGCTTATTTTGAGACGTCCTTTTTCAGAAGCTCGATTTTCGAGACCCTAAAAATTTGCTTTTTTTCAAGAGTTAAAGCTTTGGGAATTCAAATAATAACTTATTAAGCACTTAAGAGTCATTTTATTTGTCTTTCGGTCACTTATTATAGCTTATTTTGAGAAGACGTTTTTCGGTGGCTCGAATTTCGAGACCCGAATAATTTCATTTTTTCGAGATTTAAAGTTTCGGGAACTCAAATAGTAACATATTAAGCCCTTAGGAGTCATTTTATTAGTTTTTCGGTCACTTATTTTAGCTTATTTTGAGAAGTCTTTCTTAGTGGCTCGATTTTCGAGACCCTAAAAATTTTAATTTTTTCGAGATTTAAAGCTTTGGGAAGTCATGTAATAACATATTAAGCACTTAAAAGTCAATTGATTTGTTTTTCGCTCAATTATTTTAGCTTATTTTGAGGCGTCGTTTTTCAGGTGCTCGATTTTCGAGACCCTAAAAATTTGTTTTTTTTTTTTCAATATTTAAAGCTTTGGGAAGTCAAATAATAACAATAAGCACTTAAGAGTCATTTTATTTGTTTTTCGGTCACTTGTTTCAGCTTAATTTGAGACGTCATTTTTCAGGGGCTCGATTTTCGAAGCCCTTAAAATTTCAATTTTTCGAGATTTAAAGCTTTGGGAATTCAAAGAATAACATATTAAGCACTTAAGAGTCATTTTTTTTTTTTTTCGGTCACCTATTTTAGCTTATATTGAGACGTCGTTTTTCGGGGGTTCGATTTTCGAGATCCTATAATTTTTATTTTTTCGAGATTTAAAGATCCGGGAACTCAAATAATAACATATTAAGCCCTTAGGAGTCATTTTATTTGTTTTTCGGTCACTTATTTTCGCTTATTTTGAGACGTCCTCTTTCAGGAGCTCGATTTTCGAGACCACAAAAATATGCTTTTTTTCAGGAGTTAAAGCTTTGGGAATTCAAGTAATAACTTATTAAGCACTTAAGAGTCATTTTATTTTCTTTTCGGTCACTTATTTAGCTTATTTTGAGACGACGTTTTTCGGTGGCTCGAATTCAGAGACCCTAAAAATTTCATTTTTTCGAGATTTAAAGCTTCGGGAACTCAAATAATAACATATTTAGCCCTTAGGAGTCATTTGATTTGCTTTTCGGTCACTTATTTTGAGACGTCGTTTTTCGGGGGCTTGATTTTCGAGATCTTAAAATTTTCATTTTTTCGAGATTTAAAGCTCCGGTAACTCAAACAATAACATGTTAAGCACTTAAGAGTCATTTTATTTGTTTTTCGGTCACTTATTTTAGCTTATTTTGAGACGTCGTTTTTCGGGGGCTCGATTTTTGAGATCTTTAAATTTTCATTTTTTTCGAGATTTAAATCTCCGGGAACTCAAATAATAACATATTAAGCCCTTAGCAGTCATTTTATTTGTTTTTCGGTCACTTAATTTCAATTATTTTGAGACGTCCTTTTTCAGGAGCTCGATTTTCGAGACCCTAAAAATTTGCTTTTTTTCAAGAGTTAAAGCTTTGGGAATTCAAATAATAACTTATTAAGCACTTAAGAGTCATTTTATTTGTTTTTCGGTCAGATATATTAGCTTATATTGAGACGACGTTTTTAGGTGGCTCAAATTTCGAGACCCTAAAAATTTTATTTTTTCGAGATTTAAAGCTTCGGGAACTCAAATAATAACATATTTACCCTTTAGGAGTCATTTGATTTTCTTTTCGGTCACTTATTTTGAGACGTCCTTTTTTAGGAGCTCGATTTTCGAGACCCTAAAAATTTTCTTTTTTTCAAGACTTAAAGCTTTGGGAATTCAAATAATGACTTATTAAGCACTTAAGAGTCATTTTATTTGTTTTTCGGTCACTTATTTTAGCTTATTTTGAGACGACGTTTTACATTGGCTCGAATTTCGAGACCCCAAAAATTTCATTTTTTCGAGATTTAAAGTTTCGGGAGCTCAAATAATAACATATTTAGCCCTTAGGAGTCATTTGATTTGCTTTTCGGTCACTTATTTTATCTTATTTTGATAAGTCGTTTTTCGTGGGCTTGATTTTCGAGATCTTAAAATTTTCATTTTTTCGAGATTTAAAGCCTCGGGAACTCAAATAATAACATATTCAGCCCTTAGGAGTCATTTGATTTGCTTTTCGGTCACTTATTTTAGCTTATTTTGAGACGTCGTTTTTCGGGGGCTTGATTTTCGAGATCTTAAAATTTTCATTTTTTCGAGATTTAAACCTTCGAGAACTCAAAGAATAACATATTTAGCCCTTAGGAGTCATTTGATTTGCTTTTCGGTCACTTATTTTAGCTTATTTTGAGACGTCGTTTTTCGGGGGCTTGATTTTCGAGATCTTAAATTTTCATTTTGCGAGATTTAATGCTCCGGAAACTCAAATAATAAAAAATTTAGCCCTTAGGAGTCATTTGATTTGCTTTTCGGTCACTTATTTTAGCTTATTTTGAGACGTCATTTTTCGGGGGCTTGATTTTCGAGATCTTAAAATTTTCATTTTTTCGAGATTTAAAGCTCCTGGAACTCAAATAATAACATATTAAGCACTTAAGAGTTATTTTATTTGTTTTTCGGTCACTTATTTTAGCTTATTTTGATACGTCGTTATTCGGGGGCTTGATTTTCGAGATCTTAAAATTTTCATTTTTTCGAGATTTAAAGCTCCGGGAACTCAAATAATAAAATATTAAGCACTTAAGAGTCATTTTATTTGTTTTTCGGTCACTTATTTTAGCTTATTTTGAGACGTCGTTTTTCGGGGGCTCGATTTTTGAGATCTTTAAATTTTCATTTTTTCGAGATTTAAATCTCCGGGAACTCAAATAATAACATATTAAGCCCTTAGCAGTCATTTTATTTGTTTTTCGGTCACTTAATTTCAATTATTTTGAGACGTCCTTTTTCAGGAGCTCGATTTTCGAGACCCTAAAAATTTGCTTTTTTTCAAGAGTTTAAAGCTTTGGGAATTCAAATAATAACTTATTAAGCACTTAAGAGTCATTTTATTTGTTTTTCGGTCACTTATTTTAGGTTATTTTGAGACGACGTTTTTCGGTGCCTCGAATTTCGAGACCCTAAAAATTTTATTTTTTCGAGATTTAAAGTTTCGGGAACTCAAATAATAACATATTTAGCCCTAGGAGTCATTTGATTTGCTTTTCGGTCACTTATTTTCGCTTATTTTGAGACGTCATTATTCAGTAGCTCGATTTTCGAGACCCTAAAAATTTGCTTTTTTTCAAGACTTAAAGCTTTGGGAATTCAAATAATAACATATTTAGCACTTAGGAGTCATTTGATTTGCTCTTCGGTCACTTATTTTAGCTTATTTTGAGACGTCGTTATTCGGGGGCTTGATTTTCGAGATCTTAAAATTTTTATTTTTTCGAGATTTAAAGCTTCGGGAACTCAAATAATAACATATTTAGCCCTTAGGAGTCATTTGATTTGTTTTTCGGTCACTTATTTTAGCTTATTTTGAGACGTCGTTTTTCGGGGGCTTTATTTTCGAGATCTTAAAATTTTCATTTTTTCGAGATTTAAAGCTCCGGGAATTCAAATAATAACATATTTAGCCCTTAGGAGTCATTTGATTTGCTTTTCGGTCACTTATTTTCGCTTATTTTGAGACGTCCTTTTTCAGGAGCTCGATTTTCGAGACCCTAAAAATTTGCTTTTCTTCAAGACTTAAAGCTTTGGGAATTCAAATAATAACTTATTAAGCACTTAAGAGTCATTTTATTTGTTTTTCGGTCACTTATTTTAGCTTATTTTGAGACAACGTTTTTCGTTGGCTCAAATTTCGAGACCCCAAAAATTTCATTTTTTCGAGATTTAAAGCTTCGGGAACTCAAATAATATCATATTTAGCCCTTAGGAGTCATTTGATTTGCTTTTCGGTCACTTATTTTAGCTTATTTTTAGACGTCGGTTTTCGGGGGCTTGATTTTCGAGATCTTAAAATTTTCATTTTTTCGAGATTTAAAGCTCCGGAAACTTAAATAATAACAAATTTAGCCCTTAGGAGTCATTTGATTTGCTTTTCGGTCACTTATTTTTGCTTATTTTGAGACGTCGTTTTTCGGGGGCTTGATTTTCGAGATCTTATAATTTTCATTTTTTCGAGATTTAAAGCTCCGGGAACTCAAATAATAACATATTAAGCACTTAAGAGTCATTTTATTTGTTTTTTGGTCACTTATTTTAGCTTATTTTGAGACGCCGTTTTACAGGGGCTCGATTTTTGAGATCTTAAAATTTTCATTTTTTCGAGATTTAAATCTCCGGGAAATCAAATAATAACATATTAAGCCCTTAGGAGTTATTTTATTTGTTTTTTGGTCACTTACTTTCGCTTATTTTGAGACGTCCTTTTTCAGGAGCTCGATTTTCGAGACCCTAAAAATTTGCTTTTTTTCAGGACTTAAAGCTTTGGGAATTCAAATAATAACTTATTAAGCACTTAAGAGTCATTTTATTTGTTTTTCGGTCAGTTATTTTAGCTTATTTTGAGACGACGTTTTTCGTTGGCTCGAATTTCGAGACCCCAAAAATTTCATTTTTTCGAGATTTAAAGCTTCGGGAACTCAAATAATAACATATTTAGCACTTAGGAGTCATTTGATTTGCTTTTCGGTCACTTATTTTAGCTTATTTTGAGACGTCGTTTTTCGGGGGCTTGATTTTTGAGATCTTAAAATTTTCATTTTTTCGATATTTAAAGCTCCGGGAACTCAAATAATAACATATTAAGCACTTAAGAGTTATTTTATTTGTTTTTCGGTCACTTATTTTAGCTTATTTTGAGACGTCGTTATTCGGGGGCTTGATTTTCGAGATCTTAAAATTTTCATTTTTTCGAGATTTAAAGCTCCGGGAACTCAAATAATAAAATATTAAGCTCTTAAGAGTCATTTTATTTGTTTTTCGGTCACTTATTTTAGCTTATTTTGAGACGTCGTTTTTCGGGGGCTCGAATTGTGAGATCTTTAAATTTTCATTTTTTCGAGATTTAAATCTTCGGGAACTCAAATAATAACATATTAAGCCCTTAGCAGTCATTTTATTTGTTTTTCGGTCACTTAATTTCAATTATTTTGAGACGTCCTTTTTCAGGAGCTCGATTTTCGAGACCCTAAAAATTTGCTTTTTTTCAAGAGTTTAAAGCTTTGGGAATTCAAATTATAACTTATTAAGCACTTAAGAGTCATTTTATTTGTTTTTCAGTCACTTATTTTAGCTTATTTTGAGACGACATTTTTGGGTACCTCGAATTTCGAGACCCTAAAAATTTCATTTTTTCGAGATTTAAAGCTTCGGGAACTCAAATAATAACATATTTAGCCCTTAGGAGTCATTTGATTTGCTTTTCGGTCACTTATTTTCGCTTATTTTGAGACGTCCTTTTTCAGGAGCTCGATTTTCGAGTCCCTAAAAATTTGCTTTTTTTCAAGACTTAAAGCTTTGAGAATTCAAATAATAACTTATTAAGCACTTAAAAGTCATTTTATTTGTTTTTGGTCACTTATTTCAGCTTATTTTGAGACGACGTTTTTCGTTGGCTCGAATTTCGAGACCCATAAAATTTCATTTTTTCGAGATTTAAAGCATCGGGAACTCAAATAATAACATATTTAGCACTTAGGAGTCATTTGATTTGCTTTTCGGTCACTTATTTTAGCTTATTTTAAGACGTCGTTTTTCAAGGGCTTGATTTTCGAGATCTTAAAATTTTCATTTTTTCAAGATTTAAAGTTTCGGGAACTCAAATAATATAATATTTAGCCCTTAGGAGTAATTTGATTTGCTTTTCGGTCACTTATTTTAGCTTATTTTTAGACGTCGTTTTTCGGGGGCTTGATTTTCGAGATCTTAAAATTTTCATTTTTTCGAGATTTAAAGCTCCGGAAACTCAAATAATAACAAATTTAGCCCTTAAGAGTCATTTGATTTGCTTTTCGGTCACTTATTTTTGCTTATTTTGAGACGTCGTTTTTCGGGGGCTTGATTTTCGAGATCTTATAATTTTCATTTTTTCGAGATTTAAAGCTCCGGGAACTCAAATAATAACATATTAAGCACTTAAGGGTCATTTTATTTGTTTTTTGGTCACTTATTTTAGCTTATTTTGAGACGTCGTTTTACGGGGGCTCGATTTTTGAGATCTTAAAATTTTCATTTTTTCGAGATTTTAATCTCCGGGAAATCAAATAATAACATATTAAGCCCTTAGGAATTATTTTATTTGTTTTTTGGTCACTTATTTTCGCTTATTTTGAGACGTCCTTTTTCAGAAGCTCGATTTTCGAGACCCTAAAAATTTGCTTTTTTTCAAGAGTTAAAGCTTTGGGAATTCAAATAATAACTTATTAAGCACTTAAGAGTCATTTTATTTATCTTTCGGTCACTTACTATAGCTTATTTTGAGAAGACGTTTTTCGGTGGCTCGAATTTCTAGACCCTAACACTTTCATTTTTTCGAGATTTAAAGCTTCGAGAACTCAAATAGTAACATATTAAGCCCTTAGGAGTCATTTTATTAGTTTTTCGGTCACTTATTTTAGCTTATTTTGAGAAGTCTTTTTTAGTGGCTCGATTTTCGAGACCCTAATAATTTTAATTTTTTCGAGATTTAAAGCTTTGGGAAGTCATGTAATAACATATTAAGCACTTAAAAGTCATTTGATTTGTTTTTCGCTCAATTATTTTAGCTTATTTTTAGACGTCGTTTTTCGGGGGCTTGATTTTCGAGATCTTAAAATTTTCATTTTTTCGAGATTTAAAGCTCCGGGTACTCAAATAATAACATATTAAGCACTTAAGAGTCATTTTATTTGTTTTTTGGTCACTTATTTTAGCTTATTTTGAGACGTCGTTTTACGGGGGCTCGATTTTTGAGATCTTAAAATTTTCATTAATTCGAGATTTAAATCTCCGGGAAATCAAATAATAACATATTAAGCCCTTAGGAGTTATTTTATTTGTTTTTTTGTCACTTATTTTCGCTTATTTTGAGACTTTCTTTTTCAGGAGCTCGATTTTCGAGACCCTAAAAATTTGCTTTTTTTCAAGAGTTAAAGCTTTGGGAATTCAAATAATAACTTATTAAGCACTTAAGAGTCATTTTATTTGTCTTTCGGTCACTTATTATAGCTTATTTTGAGAAGACGTTTTTCGGTGGCTCGAATTTCGAGACCCTAATAATTTCATTTTTTCGAGATTTAAAGTTTCGGGAACTCAAATAGTAACATATTAAGCCCTTAGGAGTCATTTTATTAGTTTTTCGGTCACTTATTTTAGCTTATTTTGAGAAGTCTTTTTTAGTGGCTCGATTTTCGAGACCCTAAAAATTTTAATTTTTCGAGATTTAAAGCTTTGGGAAGTCATGTAATAACATATTAAGCACTTAAAAGTCATTTGATTTGTTTTTCGCTCAATTATTTTAGCTCATTTTGAGGCGTCGTTTTTCAGGTGCTCGATTTTCGTGACCATAAAAATTTGTTTTTTTTTTTCAAGATTTAAAGCTTTGGGAAGTCAAATAATAACAATAAGCACTTAAGAGTCATTTTATTTGTTTTTCGGTCACTTGTTTCAGCTAATTTTGAGACGTCATTTTTCAGGGGCTCGATTTTCGAAGCCCTAAAAATTTCAATTTTTCGAGATTTAAAGCTTTGGGAATTCAAAGAATAACATATTAAGCACTTAAGAGTCATTTTATTTGTTTTTCGGTCACTTATTTTAGCTTATATTGAGACGTTGTTTTTCGGGGGTTCGATTTTCGAGATCCTATAATTTTCATTTTTTCGAGATTTAAAGATCCGGGAACTCAAATAATAACATATTAAGCCCTTAGGAGTCATTTTATTTGTTTTTCGGTCACTTATTTTCGCTTATTTTGAGACGTCCTTTTTCAGGAGCTCGATTTTCGAGACCCTAAAAATTTGCTTTTTTTCAAGAGTTAAAGCTTTGGGAATTCAAATAATAACTTATTAAGCACTTAAGAGTAATTTTATTTGCTTTTCGGTCACTTATTTTAGCTTATTTTGAGACGACGTTTTTCGATGGCTCGAATTTCGAGACCCTAAAAATTTCATTTTTTCGAGATTTAAAGCTTCGGGAACTCAAATAATAACATATTTAGCCCTTACGAGTCATTTGTTTTGCTATTCGGTCACTTATTTTCGCTTATTTTGAGACATCCTTTTTCAGGAGCTCGATTTTCGAGACCCTAAAAATTTGCTTTTTTTCAAGACTTAAAGCATTGAGAATTCAAGTAATAACTTATTAAGCACTTAAGAGTCATTTTATTTGTTTTTCGGTCACTTATTTTAGCTTATTTTGAGACGACGTTTTCGTTGGCTCGAATTTCGAGACCCCAAAAATTTCATTTTTTCGAGATTTAAAGCTTCGGGAACTCAAATAATAACATATTTAGCCCTTAGGAGTCATTTGATATGTTTTTCGGTCACATATTTTAGCTTATTTTGAGACGTCGTTTTTCGGGAGCTTGATTTTCGAGATCTTAAAATTTCCATTTTTTCTAGATTTAAAGCTTCGGGAACTCAAACAATAACATATTTAGCCCTTAGGAGTCATTTGATTTGCTTTTTGGTCACTTATTTTAGCTTATTTTGAGACGTCGTTTTTCGGGGGCTCGATTTTTGAGATCTTAAAATTTTCATTTTTTCGAGATATAAATCTCCGGGAACTCAAATAATAACATATTAAGACCTTAGGAGTCATTTTATTTGTTTTTCGGTCACTTATTTTCGCTTATTTTGAGACGTCCTTTTTCAGGAGCTCGATTTTCGAGACCCTAAAAATTTGCTTTTTTTCAAGAGTTAAAGCATTTGGAATTCAAATAATAACTTATTAAGCACTTAAGAGTCATTTTATTTGTTTTTCGGTCAGTTATTTTAGCTTATTTTGAGACGACGTTTTTAGGTGGCTCGAATTTCGAGACTCTAAAAATTTCATTTTTTCGAGATTTAAAGCTTCGGGAACTCAAATAATAACATATTTAGCCCTTAGGAGTCATTTGATTTGCTTTTCGGTCACTTATTTTCGCTTATTTTGAGACGTCCTTTTTCAGGAGCTCGATTTTCGAGACCCTAAAAATTTGCTTTTTTTCAAGACTTAAAGCTTTGGGAATTCAAATAATAAGTTATTAAGCACTTAAGAGTCATTTTATTTGTTTTTCGGTCACTTATTTTAGCTTATTCTGAGACGACGTTTTTCGTTGGCTCGAATTTCGAGATCCCAAAAATTTCATTTTTTCTAGATTTAAAGCTTCGGGAACTCAAATAATAACATATTTAGCCCTTAGGAGTCATTTGATTTGCTTTTCGGTCACTTATTTTCGCTTATTTTGAGACGTCCTTTTTCAGGAGCTTTATTTTCGAGACCCTAAAAATTTGCTTTTTTTCAAGACTTAAAGCTTTGGGAATTCAAATAATAACTTATTAAGCACTTAAGAGTCATTTTATTTGTTTTTCGGTCACTTATTTTAGCTTATTCCGAGACGACGTTTTTCGTTGGCTCGAATTTCGAGACCCCAAAAATTTCATTTTTTCGAGATTTAAAGATCCGGGAACTCAAATAATAACATATTAAGCCCTTAGGAGTCATTTTATTTGTTTTTCGGTCACTTATTTTCGCTTATTTTGAGACGTCCTTTTTCAGGAGCTCGATTTTCGAGACCCTAAAAATTTGCTTTTTTTCAAGAGTTAAAGCTTTGGGAATTCAAATAATAACTTATTAAGCACTTAAGAGTAATTTTATTTGCTTTTCGGTCACTTATTTTAGCTTATTTTGAGACGACGTTTTTCGATGGCTCGAATTTCGAGACCCTAAAAATTTCATTTTTTCGAGATTTAAAGCTTCGGGAACTCAAATAATAACATATTTAGCCCTTACGAGTCATTTGTTTTGCTATTCGGTCACTTATTTTCACTTATTTTGAGACATCCTTTTTCAGGAGCTCGATTTTCGAGACCCTAAAAATTTGCTTTTTTTCAAGACTTAAAGCATTGAGAATTCAAGTAATAACTTATTAAGCACTTAAGAGTCATTTTATTTGTTTTTCGGTCACTTATTTTAGCTTATTTTGAGACGACGTTTTCGTTGGCTCGAATTTCGAGACCCCAAAAATTTCATTTTTTCGAGATTTAAAGCTTCGGGAACTCAAATAATAACATATTTAGCCCTTAGGAGTCATTTGATTTGCTTTTCGGTCACATATTTTAGCTTATTTTGAGACGTCGTTTTTCGGGAGCTTGATTTTCGAGATCTTAAAATTTCCATTTTTTCGAGATTTAAAGCTTCGGGAACTCAAACAATAACATATTTAGCCCTTAGGAGTCATTTGATTTGCTTTTCGGTCACTTATTTTAGCTTATTTTGAGACGTCGTTTTTCGGGGGCTCGATTTTTGAGATCTTAAAATTTTCATTTTTTCGAGATTTAAATCTCCGGGAACTTAAATAATAACATATTAAGCCCTTAGGAGTCATTTTATTTGTTTTTCTGTCACTTATTTTCGCTTATTTTGAGACGTCCTTTTTCAGGAGCTCGATTTTCGAGACCCTAAAAATTTGCTTTTTTTCAAGAGTTAAAGCATTTGGAATTAAAATAATAACTTATTAAGCACTTAAGAGTCATTTTATTTGTTTTTCGGTCAGTTATTTTAGCTTATTTTGAGACGACGTTTTTAGGTGGCTCGAATTTCGAGACTCTAAAAATTTCATTTTTTCGAGATTTAAAGCTTTGGGAACTCAAATAATAACATATTTAGCCCTTAGTAGTCATTTGATTTGCTTTTCGGTCACTTATTTTCGCTTATTTTGAGACGTCCTTTTTCAGGAGCTCGATTTTCGAGACCCTAAAAATTTGCTTTTTTTCAAGACTTAAAGCTTTGGGAATTCAAATAATAACTTATTAAGCACTTAAGAGTCATTTTATTTGTTTTACGGTCACTTATTTTAGCTTATTTTGAGACGACGTTTTTCGTTTGCTCGAATTTCGAGACACCAAAAATTTCATTTTTTCGAGATTTAAAGCTTCGGGAACTCAAATAATATCATATTTAGCCCTTAAGAGTCATTTGATTTGCTTTTCGGTCACTTATTTTAGCTTATTTTTAGACGTCGTTTTTCGGGGGCTTGATTTTCGATATCTTAAAATTTTCATTTTTTCGAGATTTAAAGCTCCGGGTACTCAAATAATAACATATTAAGCACTTAAGAGTCATTTTATTTGTTTTTTGGTCACTTATTTTAGCTTATTTTGAGACGTTTTACGGGGGCTCGATTTTTGAGATCTTAAAATTTTCATTTTTTCGAGATTTAAATCTCCGGGAAATCAAATAATAACATATTAAGCCCTTAGGAGTTATTTTATTTGTTTTTTGGTCACTTATTTTCGCTTATTTTGAGACTTCCTTTTTCAGGAGCTCGATTTTCGAGACCCTAAAAATTTGCTTTTTTTCAAGAGTTAAAGCTTTGGGAATTCAAATAATAACTTATTAAGCACTTAAGAGTCATTTTATTTGTCTTTCGGTCACTTATTATAGCTTATTTTGAGAAGACGTTTTTCGGTGGCTCGAATTTCGAGACCCTAATAATTTCATTTTTTCGAGATTTAAAGTTTCGGGAACTCAAATAGTAACATATTAAGCCCTTAGGAGTCATTTTATTAGTTTTTCGGTCACTTATTTTAGCTTATTTTGAGAAGTCTTTTTTAGTGGCTCGATTTTCGAGACCCTAAAAATTTTAATTTTTCGAGATTTAAAGCTTTGGGAAGTCATGTAATAACATATTAAGCACTTAAAAGTCATTTGATTTGTTTTTCGCTCAATTATTTTAGCTTATTTTGAGGCGTCGTTTTTCAGGTGCTCGATTTTCGTGACCCTAAAAATTTGTTTTTTTTTTCAAGATTTAAAGCTTTGGGAAGTCAAATAATAACAATAAGCACTTAAGAGTCATTTTATTTGTTTTTCGGTCACTTGTTTCAGCTTATTTTGAGACGTCATTTTTCAGGGGCTCGATTTTCGAAGCCCTAAAAATTTCAATTTTTCGAGATTTAAAGCTTTGGGAATTCAAAGAATAACATATTAAGCACTTAAGAGTCATTTTATTTGTTTTTTGGTCACTTATTTTAGCTTATTTTGAGACGCCGTTTTACAGGGGCTCGATTTTTGAGATCTTAAAATTTTCATTTTTTCGAGATTTAAATCTCCGGGAAATCAAATAATAACATATTAAGCCCTTAGGAGTTATTTTATTTGTTTTTTGGTCACTTATTTTCGCTTATTTTGAGACGTCCTTTTTCAGGAGCTCGATTTTCGAGACCCTAAAAATTTGCTTTTTTTCAAGACTTAAAGCTTTGGGAATTCAAATAATAACTTATTAAGCACTTAAGAGTCATTTTATTTGTTTTTCGGTCACTTATTTGAGCTTATTTTGAGACGACATTTTTCGTTGGCTCGAATTTCGAGACCCCAAAAATTTCATTTTTTCGAGATTTAAAGCTTCGGGAACTCAAATAATAACATATTTAGCACTTAGGAGTCATTTGATTTGCTTTTCGGTCACTTATTTTAGCTTATTTTGAGACGTCGTTTTTCGGGGGCTTGATTTTTGAGATCTTAAAATTTTCATTTTTTCGATATTTAAAGCTCCGGGAACTCAAATAATAACATATTAAGCACTTAAGAGTTATTTTATTTGTTTTTCGGTCACTTATTTTAGCTTATTTTGAGACGTCGTTATTCGGGGGCTTGATTTTCGAGATCTTAAAATTTTCATTTTTTCGAGATTTAAAGCTCCGGGAACTCAAATAATAAAATATTAAGCACTTAAGAGTCATTTTATTTGTTTTTCGGTCACTTATTTTAGCTTATTTTGAGACGTCGTTTTTCGGGGGCTCGAAATGTGAGATCTTTAAATTTTCATTTTTTCGAGATTTAAATCTTCGGTAACTCAAATAATAACATATTAAGCCTTAGCAGTCATTTTATTTGTTTTTCGGTCACTTAATTTCAATTATTTTGAGACGTCCTTTTTCAGGAGCTCGATTTTCGAGACCCTAAAAATTTGCTTTTTTTCAAGAGTTTAAAGCTTTGGGAATTCAAATAATAACTTATTAAGCACTTAAGAGTCATTTTATTTGTTTTTCAGTCACTTATTTTAGCTTATTTTGAGACGACATTTTTGGGTACCTCGAATTTCGAGACCCATAAAATTTCATTTTTTCGAGATTTAAAGCATCGGGAACTCAAATAATAACATATTTAGCACTTAGGAGTCATTTGATTTGCTTTTCGGTCACTTATTTTAGCTTATTTTAAGACGTCGTTTTTCGGGGGCTTGATTTTCGAGATCTTAAAATTTTCATTTTTTCGAGATTTAAAGCTTCGGGAACTCAAATAATATCATATTTAGCCCTTAGGAGTAATTTGATTTGCTTTTCGGTCACTTATTTTAGCTTATTTTTAGACGTCGTTTTTCGGGGGCTTGATTTTCGAGATCTTAAAATTTTCATTTTTTCGAGATTTAAAGCTCCGGAAACTCAAATAATAACAAATTTAGCCCTTAAGAGTCATTTGATTTGCTTTTCGGTCACTTATTTTTGCTTATTTTGAGACGTCGTTTTTCAGGGGCTTGATTTTCGAGATCTTATAATTTTCATTTTTTCGAGATTTAAAGCTCCGGGAACTCAAATAATAACATATTAAGCACTTAAGGGTCATTTTATTTGTTTTTTGGTCACTTATTTTAGCTTATTTTGAGACGTCGTTTTACGGGGGCTCGATTTTTGAGATCTTAAAATTTTCATTTTTTCGAGATTTTAATCTCCGGGAAATCAAATAATAACATATTAAGCCCTTAGGAATTATTTTATTTGTTTTTTGGTCACTTATTTTCGCTTATTTTGAGACGTCCTTTTTCAGAAGCTCGATTTTCGAGACCCTAAAAATTTGCTTTTTTTCAAGAGTTAAAGCTTTGGGAATTCAAATAATAACTTATTAAGCACTTAAGAGTCATTTTATTTGTCTTTCGGTCACTTACTATAGCTTATTTTGAGAAGAAGTTTTTCGGTGGCTCGAATTTCGAGACCCTAACAATTTCATTTTTTCGAGATTTAAAGCTTCGAGAACTCAAATAGTAACATATTAAGCCCTTAGGAGTCATTTTATTAGTTTTTCGGTCACTTATTTTAGCTTATTTTGAGAAGTCTTTTTTAGTGGCTCGATTTTCGAGACCCTAATAATTTTAATTTTTTCGAGATTTAAAGCTTTGGGAAGTCATGTAATAACATATTAAGCACTTAAAAGTCATTTGATTTGTTTTTCGCTCAATTATTTTAGCTTATTTTTAGACGTCGTTCTTCGGGGGCTTGATTTTCGAGATCTTAAAATTTTCATTTTTTCGAGATTTAAAGCTCCGGGTACTCAAATAATAACATATTAAGCACTTAAGAGTCATTTTATTTGTTTTTTGGTCACTTATTTTAGCTTATTTTGAGACGTCGTTTTACGGGGGCTCGATTTTTGAGATCTTAAAATTTTCATTAATTCGAGATTTAAATCTCCGGGAAATCAAATAATAACATATTAAGCCCTTAGGAGTTATTTTATTTGTTTTTTTGTCACTTATTTTCGCTTATTTTGAGACTTTCTTTTTCAGGAGCTCGATTTTCGAGACCCTAAAAATTTGCTTTTTTTCAAGAGTTAAAGCTTTGGGAATTCAAATAATAACTTATTAAGCACTTAAGAGTCATTTTATTTGTCTTTCGGTCACTTACTATAGCTTATTTTGAGAAGACGTTTTTCGGTGGCTCGAATTTCGAGACCCTAACAATTTCATTTTTTCGAGATTTAAAGCTTCGAGAACTCAAATAGTAACATATTAAGCCCTTAGGAGTCATTTTATTAGTTTTTCGGTCACTTATTTTAGCTTATTTTGAGAAGTCTTTTTTAGTGGCTCGATTTTCGAGACCCTAATAATTTTAATTTTTTCGAGATTTAAAGCTTTGGGAAGTCATGTAATAACATATTAAGCACTTAAAAGTCATTTGATTTGTTTTTCGCTCAATTATTTTAGCTTATTTTTAGACGTCGTTTTTCGGGGGCTTGATTTTCGAGATCTTAAAATTTTCATTTTTTCGAGATTTAAAGCTCCGGGAACTCAAATAATAAAATATTAAGCTCTTAAGAGTCATTTTATTTGTTTTTCGGTCACTTATTTTAGCTTATTTTGAGACGTCGTTTTTCGGGGGCTCGAATTGTGAGATCTTTAAATTTTCATTTTTTCGAGATTTAAATCTTCGGGAACTCAAATAATAACATATTAAGCCCTTAGCAGTCATTTTATTTGTTTTTCGGTCACTTAATTTCAATTATTTTGAGACGTCCTTTTTCAGGAGCTCGATTTTCGAGACCCTAAAAATTTGCTTTTTTTCAAGAGTTTAAAGCTTTGGGAATTCAAATTATAACTTATTAAGCACTTAAGAGTCATTTTATTTGTTTTTCAGTCACTTATTTTAGCTTATTTTGAGACGACATTTTTGGGTACCTCGAATTTCGAGACCCTAAAAATTTCATTTTTTCGAGATTTAAAGCTTCGGGAACTCAAATAATAACATATTTAGCCCTTAGGAGTCATTTGATTTGCTTTTCGGTCACTTATTTTCGCTTATTTTGAGACGTCCTTTTTCAGGAGCTCGATTTTCGAGACCCTAAAAATTTGCTTTTTTTCTAGACTTAAAGCTTTGGGAATTCAAATAATAACTTATTAAGCACTTAAAAGTCATTTTATTTGTTTTTGGTCACTTATTTCAGCTTATTTTGAGACGACGTTTTTCGTTGGCTCGAATTTCGAGACCCATCAAAATTTCATTTTTTCGAGATTTAAAGCATCGGGAACTCAAATAATAACATATTTAGCACTTAGGAGTCATTTGATTTGCTTTTCGGTCACTTATTTTAGCTTATTTTAAGACGTCGTTTTTCAAGGGCTTGATTTTCGAGATCTTAAAATTTTCATTTTTTCGAGATTTAAAGTTTCGGGAACTCAAATAATATCATATTTAGCCCTTAGGAGTAATTTGATTTGCTTTTCGGTCACTTATTTTAGCTTATTTTTAGACGTCGTTTTTCGGGGGCTTGATTTTCGAGATCTTAAAATTTTCATTTTTTCGAGATTTAAAGCTCCGGAAACTCAAATAATAACAAATTTAGCCCTTAAGAGTCATTTGATTTGCTTTTCGGTCACTTATTTTTGCTTATTTTGAGACGTCGTTTTTCGGGGGCTTGATTTTCGAGATCTTATAATTTTCATTTTTTCGAGATTTAAAGCTCCGGGAACTCAAATAATAACATATTAAGCACTTAAGGGTCATTTTATTTGTTTTTTGGTCACTTATTTTAGCTTATTTTGAGACGTCGTTTTACGGGGGCTCGATTTTTGAGATCTTAAAATTTTCATTTTTTCGAGATTTTAATCTCCGGGAAATCAAATAATAACATATTAAGCCCTTAGGAATTATTTTATTTGTTTTTTGGTCACTTATTTTCGCTTATTTTGAGACGTCCTTTTTCAGAAGCTCGATTTTCGAGACCCTAAAAATTTGCTTTTTTTCAAGAGTTAAAGCTTTGGGAATTCAAATAATAACTTATTAAGCACTTAAGAGTCATTTTATTTATCTTTCGGTCACTTACTATAGCTTATTTTGAGAAGACGTTTTTCGGTGGCTCGAATTTCGAGACCCTAACACTTTCATTTTTTCGAGATTTAAAGCTTCGAGAACTCAAATAGTAACATATTAAGACCTTAGGAGTCATTTTATTAGTTTTTCGGTCACTTATTTTAGCTTATTTTGAGAAGTCTTTTTTAGTGGCTCGATTTTCGAGACCCTAATAATTTTAATTTTTTCGAGATTTAAAGCTTTGGTAAGTCATGTAATAACATATTAAGCACTTAAAAGTCATTTGATTTGTTTTTCGCTCAATTATTTTAGCTTATTTTTAGACGTCGTTTTTCGGGGGCTTGATTTACGAGATCTTAAAATTTTCATTTTTTCGAGATTTAAAGCTCCGGGTACTCAAATAATAACATATTAAGCACTTAAGAGTCATTTTATTTGTTTTTTGGTCACTTATTTTAGCTTATTTTGAGACGTCGTTTTACGGGGGCTCGATTTTTGAGATCTTAAAATTTTCATTAATTCGAGATTTAAATCTCCGGGAAATCAAATAATAACATATTAAGCCCTTAGGAGTTATTTTATTTGTTTTTTTGTCACTTATTTTCGCTTATTTTGAGACTTTCTTTTTCAGGAGCTCGATTTTCGAGACCCTAAAAATTTGCTTTTTTTCAAGAGTTTAAGCTTTGCGAATTCAAATAATAACTTATTAAGCACTTAAGAGTCATTTTATTTGTCTTTCGGTCACTTATTATAGCTTATTTTGAGAAGACGTTTTTCGGTGGCTCGAATTTCGAGACCCTAATAATTTCATTTTTTCGAGATTTAAAGTTTCGGGAACTCAAATAGTAACATATTAAGCCCTTAGGAGTCATTTTATTAGTTTTTCGGTCACTTATTTTAGCTTATTTTGAGAAGTCTTTTTTAGTGGCTCGATTTTCGAGACCCTAAAAATTTTAATTTTTCGAGATTTAAAGCTTTGGGAAGTCATGTAATAACATATTAAGCACTTAAAAGTCATTTGATTTGTTTTTCGCTCAATTATTTTAGCTCATTTTGAGGCGTCGTTTTTCAGGTGCTCGATTTTCGTGACCATAAAAATTTGTTTTTTTTTTTCAAGATTTAAAGCTTTGGGAAGTCAAATAATAACAATAAGCACTTAAGAGTCATTTTATTTGTTTTTCGGTCACTTGTTTCAGCTAATTTTGAGACGTCATTTTTCAGGGGCTCGATTTTAGAAGTTCTAAAAATTTCAATTTTTCGAGATTTAAAGCTTTGGGAATTCAAAGAATAACATATTAAGCACTTAAGAGTCATTTTATTTGTTTTTCGGTCACTTATTTTAGCTTATATTGAGACGTTGTTTTTCGGGGGTTCGATTTTCGAGATCCTATAATTTTCATTTTTTCGAGATTTAAAGATCCGGGAACTCAAATAATAACATATTAAGCCCTTAGGAGTCATTTTATTTGTTTTTCGGTCACTTATTTTCGCTTATTTTGAGACGTCCTTTTTCAGGAGCTCGATTTTCGAGACCCTAAAAATTTGCTTTTTTTCAAGAGTTAAAGCTTTGGGAATTCAAATAATAACTTATTAAGCACTTAAGAGTAATTTTATTTGCTTTTCGGTCACTTATTTTAGCTTATTTTGAGACGACGTTTTTCGATGGCTCGAATTTCGAGACCCTAAAAATTTCATTTTTTCGAGATTTAAAGCTTCGGGAACTCAAATAATAACATATTTAGCCCTTACGAGTCATTTGTTTTGCTATTCGGTCAATTATTTTCGCTTATTTTGAGACATCCTTTTTCAGGAGCTCGATTTTCGAGACCCTAAAAATTTGCTTTTTTTCAAGACTTAAAGCATTGAGAATTCAAGTAATAACTTATTAAGCACTTAAGAGTCATTTTATTTGTTTTTCGGTCACTTATTTTAGCTTATTTTGAGACGACGTTTTCGTTGGCTCGAATTTCGAGACCCCAAAAATTTCATTTTTTCGAGATTTAAAGCTTCGGGAACTCAAATAATAACATATTTAGCCCTTATGAGTCATTTGATTTGTTTTTCGGTCACATATTTTAGCTTATTTTGAGACGTCGTTTTTCGGGAGCTTGATTTTCGAGATCTTAAAATTTCCATTTTTTCTAGATTTAAAGCTTCGGGAACTCAAACAATAACATATTTAGCCCTTAGGAGTCATTTGATTTGCTTTTCGGTCACTTATTTTAGCTTATTTTGAGACGTCGTTTTTCGGGGGCTCGATTTTTGAGATCTTAAAATTTTCATTTTTTCGAGATATAAATCTCCGGGAACTCAAATAATAACATATTAAGACCTTAGGAGTCATTTTATTTGTTTTTCGGTCACTTATTTTCGCTTATTTTGAGACGTCCTTTTTCAGGAGCTCGATTTTCGAGACCCTAAAAATTTGCTTTTTTTCAAGAGTTAAAGCATTTGGAATTCAAATAATAACTTATTAAGCACTTAAGAGTCATTTTATTTGTTTTTCGGTCAGTTATTTTAGCTTATTTTGAGACGACGTTTTTAGGTGGCTCGAATTTCGAGACTCTAAAAATTTCATTTTTTCGAGATTTAAAGCTTCGGGAACTCAAATAATAACATATTTAGCCCTTAGGAGTCATTTGATTTGCTTTTCGGTCACTTATTTTCGCTTATTTTGAGACGTCCTTTTTCAGGAGCTCGATTTTCGAGACCCTAAAAATTTGCTTTTTTTCAAGACTTAAAGCTTTGGGAATTCAAGTAATAACTTATTAAGCACTTAAGAGTCATTTTATTTGTTTTTCGGTCACTTATTTTAGCTTATTTTGAGACGACGTTTTCGTTGGCTCGAATTTCGAGACCCCAAAAATTTCATTTTTTCAAGATTTAAAGCTTCGGGAACTCAAATAATAACATATTTAGCCCTTATGAGTCATTTGATTTGTTTTTCGGTCACATATTTTAGCTTATTTTGAGACGTCGTTTTTCGGGAGCTTGATTTTCGAGATCTTAAAATTTCCATTTTTTCTAGATTTAAAGCTTCGGGAACTCAAACAATAACATATTTAGCCCTTAGGAGTCATTTGATTTGCTTTTCGGTCACTTATTTTAGCTTATTTTGAGACGTCGTTTTTCGGGGGCTCGATTTTTGAGATCTTAAAATTTTCATTTTTTCGAGATATAAATCTCCGGGAACTCAAATAATAACATATTAAGACCTTAGGAGTCATTTTATTTGTTTTTCGGTCACTTATTTTCGCTTATTTTGAGACGTCCTTTTTCAGGAGCTCGATTTTCGAGACCCTAAAAATTTGCTTTTTTTCAAGAGTTAAAGCATTTGGAATTCAAATAATAACTTATTAAGCACTTAAGAGTCATTTTATTTGTTTTTCGGTCAGTTATTTTAGCTTATTTTGAGACGACGTTTTTAGGTGGCTCGAATTTCGAGACTCTAAAAATTTCATTTTTTCGAGATTTAAAGCTTCGGGAACTCAAATAATAACATATTTAGCCCTTAGGAGTCATTTGATTTGCTTTTCGGTCACTTATTTTCGCTTATTTTGAGACGTCCTTTTTCAGGAGCTCGATTTTCGAGACCCTAAAAATTTGCTTTTTTTCAAGACTTAAAGCTTTGGGAATTCAAATAATAACTTATTAAGCACTTAAGAGTCATTTTATTTGTTTTTCGGTCACTTATTTTAGCTTATTCTGAGACGACGTTTTTCGTTGGCTCGAATTTCGAGATCCCAAAAATTTCATTTTTTCGAGATTTAAAGCTTCGGGAACTCAAATAATAACATATTTAGCCCTTAGGAGTCATTTGATTTGCTTTTCGGTCACTTATTTTCGCTTATTTTGAGACGTCCTTTTTCAGGAGCTTGATTTTCGAGACCCTAAAAATTTGCTTTTTTTCAAGACTTAAAGCTTTGGGAATTCAAATAATAACTTATTAAGCACTTAAGAGTCATTTTATTTGTTTTTCGGTCACTTATTTTAGCTTATTCTGAGACGACGTTTTTCGTTGGCTCGAATTTCGAGACCCCAAAAATTTCATTTTTTCGAGATTTAAAGATCCGGGAACTCAAATAATAACATATTAAGCCCTTAGGAGTCATTTTATTTGTTTTTCGGTCACTTATTTTCGCTTATTTTGAGACGTCCTTTTTCAGGAGCTCGATTTTCGAGACCCTAAAAATTTGCTTTTTTTCAAGAGTTAAAGCTTTGGGAATTCAAATAATAACTTATTAAGCACTTAAGAGTAATTTTATTTGCTTTTCGGTCACTTATTTTAGCTTATTTTGAGACGACGTTTTTCGATGGCTCGAATTTCGAGACCCTAAAAATTTCATTTTTTCGAGATTTAAAGCTTCGGGAACTCAAATAATAACATATTTAGCCCTTACGAGTCATTTGTTTTGCTATTCGGTCACTTATTTTCACTTATTTTGAGACATCCTTTTTCAGGAGCTCGATTTTCGAGACCCTAAAAATTTGCTTTTTTTCAAGACTTAAAGCATTGAGAATTCAAGTAATAACTTATTAAGCACTTAAGAGTCATTTTATTTGTTTTTCGGTCACTTATTTTAGCTTATTTTGAGACGACGTTTTCGTTGGCTCGAATTTCGAGACCCCAAAAATTTCATTTTTTCGAGATTTAAAGCTTCGGGAACTCAAATAATAACATATTTAGCCCTTAGGAGTCATTTGATTTGCTTTTCGGTCACATATTTTAGCTTATTTTGAGACGTCGTTTTTCGAGAGCTTGATTTTCGAGATCTTAAAATTTCCATTTTTTCGAGATTTAAAGCTTCGGGAACTCAAACAATAACATATTTAGCCCTTAGGAGTCATTTGATTTGCTTTTCGGTCACTTATTTTAGCTTATTTTGAGACGTCGTTTTTCGGGGGCTCGATTTTTGAGATCTTAAAATTTTCATTTTTTCGAGATTTAAATCTCCGGGAACTTAAATAATAACATATTAAGCCCTTAGGAGTCATTTTATTTGTTTTTCGGTCACTTATTTTCGCTTATTTTGAGACGTCCTTTTTCAGGAGCTCGATTTTCGAGACCCTAAAAATTTGCTTTTTTTCAAGAGTTAAAGCATTTTGAATTCAAATAATAACTTATTAAGCACTTAAGAGTCATTTTATTTGTTTTTCGGTCAGTTATTTTAGCTTATTTTGAGACGACGTTTTTAGGTGGCTCGAATTTCGAGACTCTAAAAATTTCATTTTTTCGAGATTTAAAGCTTTGGGAACTCAAATAATAACATATTTAGCCCTTAGGAGTCATTTGATTTGCTTTTCGGTCACTTATTTTCGCTTATTTTGAGACGTCCTTTTTCAGGAGCTCGATTTTCGAGACCCTAAAAATTTGCTTTTTTTCAAGACTTAAAGCTTTGGGAATTCAAATAATAACTTATTAAGCACTTAAGAGTCATTTTATTTGTTTTACGGTCACTTATTTTAGCTTATTTTGAGACGACGTTTTTCGTTTGCTCGAATTTCGAGACACCAAAAATTTCATTTTTTCGAGATTTAAAGCTTCGGGAACTCAAATAATATCATATTTAGCCCTTAAGAGTCATTTGATTTGCTTTTCGGTCACTTATTTTAGTTTATTTTTAGACGTCGTTTTTCGGGGGCTTGATTTTCGAGATCTTAAAATTTTCATTTTTTCGAGATTTAAAGCTCCGGGTACTCAAATAATAACATATTAAGCACTTAAGAGTCATTTTATTTGTTTTTTGGTCACTTATTTTAGCTTATTTTGAGACGTTTTACGGGGGCTCGATTTTTGAGATCATAAAATTTTCATTTTTTCGAGATTTAAATCTCCGGGAAATCAAATAATAACATATTAAGCCCTTAGGAGTTATTTTATTTGTTTTTTGTTCACTTATTTTCGCTTATTTTGAGACTTCCTTTTTCAGGAGCTCGATTTTCGAGACCCTAAAAATTTGCTTTTTTTCAAGAGTTAAAGCTTTGGGAATTCAAATAATAACTTATTAAGCACTTAAGAGTCATTTTATTTGTCTTTCGGTCACTTATTATAGCTTATTTTGAGAAGATGTTTTTCGGTGGCTCGAATTTCGAGACCCTAATAATTTCATTTTTTCGAGATTTAAAGTTTCGGGAACTCAAATAGTAACATATTAAGCCCTTAGGAGTCATTTTATTAGTTTTTCGGTCACTTATTTTAGCTTATTTTGAGAAGTCTTTTTTAGTGGCTCGATTTTCGAGACCTTAAAAATTTTAATTTTTCGAGATTTAAAGCTTTGGGAAGTCATGTAATAACATATTAAGCACTTAAAAGTCATTTGATTTGTTTTTCGCTCAATTATTTTAGCTTATTTTGAGGCGTCGTTTTTCAGGTGCTCGATTTTCGTGACCCTACAAATTTGTTTTTTTTTTCAAGATTTAAAGCTTTGGGAAGTCAAATAATAACAATAAGCACTTAAGAGTCATTTTATTAGTTTTTCGGTCACTTGTTTCAGCTTATTTTGAGACGTCATTTTTCAGGGGCTCGATTTTCGAAGCCCTAAAAATTTCAATTTTTCGAGATTTAAAGCTTTGGGAATTCAAAGAATAACATATTAAGCACTTAAGAGTCATTTTATTTGTTTTTTGGTCACTTATTTTAGCTTATTTTGAGACGCCGTTTTACAGGGGCTCGATTTTTGAGATCTTAAAATTTTCATTTTTTCGAGATTTAAATCTCCGGGAAATCAAATAATAACATATTAAGCCCTTAGGAGTTATTTTATTTGTTTTTTGGTCACTTATTTTGAGACGTCCTTTTTCAGGAGCTCGATTTTCGAGACCCTAAAAATTTGCTTTTTTTCAAGACTTAAAGCTTTGGGAATTCAAATAATAACTTATTAAGCACTTAAGAGTCATTTTATTTGTTTTTCGGTCACTTATTTGAGCTTATTTTGAGACGACATTTTTTGTTGGCTCGAATTTCGAGACCCCAAAAATTTCATTTTTTCGAGATTTAAAGCTTCGGGAACTCAAATAATAACATATTTAGCACTTAGGAGTCATTTGATTTGCTTTTCGGTCACTTATTTTAGCTTATTTTGAGACGTCGTTTTTCGGGGGCTTGATTTTTGAGATCTTAAAATTTTCATTTTTTCGATATTTAAAGCTCCGGGAACTCAAATAATAACATATTAAGCACTTAAGAGTTATTTTATTTGTTTTTCGGTCACTTATTTTAGCTTATTTTGAGACGTCGTTATTCGGGGGCTTGATTTTCGAGATCTTAAAATTTTCATTTTTTCGAGATTTAAAGCTCCGGGAACTCAAATAATAAAATATTAAGCACTTAAGAGTCATTTTATTTGTTTTTCGGTCACTTATTTTAGCTTATTTTGAGACGTCGTTTTTCGGGGGCTCGAAATGTGAGATCTTTAAATTTTCATTTTTTCGAGATTTAAATCTTCGGTAACTCAAATAATAACATATTAAGCCCTTAGCAGTCATTTTATTTGTTTTTCGGTCACTTAATTTCAATTATTTTGAGACGTCCTTTTTCAGGAGCTCGATTTTCGAGACCCTAAAAATTTGCTTTTTTTCAAGAGTTTAAAGCTTTGGGAATTCAAATAATAACTTATTAAGCACTTAAGAGTCATTTTATTTGTTTTTCAGTCACTTATTTTAGCTTATTTTGAGACGATATTTTTGGGTACCTCGAATTTCGAGACCCATAAAATTTCATTTTTTCGAGATTTAAAGCATCGGGAACTCAAATAATAACATATTTAGCACTTAGGAGTCATTTGATTTGCTTTTCGGTCACTTATTTTAGCTTATTTTAAGACGTCGTTTTTCGGGGGCTTGATTTTCGAGATCTTAAAATTTTCATTTTTTCGAGATTTAAAGCTTCGGGAACTCAAATAATATCATATTTAGCCCTTAGGAGTAATTTGATTTGCTTTTCGGTCACTTATTTTAGCTTATTTTTAGACGTCGTTTTTCGGGGGCTTGATTTTCGAGATCTTAAAATTTTCATTAATTCGAGATTTAAATCTCCGGGAAATCAAATAATAACATATTAAGCCCTTAGGAGTTATTTTATTTGTTTTTTTGTCACTTATTTTCGCTTATTTTGAGACTTTCTTTTTCAGGAGCTCGATTTTCGAGACCCTAAAAATTTGCTTTTTTTCAAGAGTTAAAGCTTTGGGAATTCAAATAATAACTTATTAAGCACTTAAGAGTCATTTTATTTGTCTTTCGGTCACTTACTATAGCTTATTTTGAGAAGACGTTTTTCGGTGGCTCGAATTTCGAGACCCTAACAATTTCATTTTTTCGAGATTTAAAGCTTCGAGAACTCAAATAGTAACATATTAAGCCCTTAGGAGTCATTTTATTAGTTTTTCGGTCACTTATTTTAGCTTATTTTGAGAAGTCTTTTTTAGTGGCTCGATTTTCGAGACCCTAATAATTTTAATTTTTTCGAGATTTAAAGCTTTGGGAAGTCATGTAATAACATATTAAGCACTTAAAAGTCATTTGATTTGTTTTTCGCTCAATTATTTTAGCTTATTTTTAGACGTCGTTTTTCGGGGGCTTGATTTTCGAGATCTTAAAATTTTCATTTTTTCGAGATTTAAAGCTCCGGGTACTCAAATAATAACATATTAAGCACTTAAGAGTCATTTTATTTGTTTTTTGGTCACTTATTTTAGCTTATTTTGAGACGTCGTTTTACGGGGGCTCGATTTTTGAGATCTTAAAATTTTCATTAATTCGAGATTTAAATCTCCGGGAAATCAAATAATAACATATTAAGCCCTTAGGAGTTATTTTATTTGTTTTTTTGTCACTTATTTTCGCTTATGTTGAGACTTTCTTTTTCAGGAGCTCGATTTTCGAGACCCTAAAAATTTGCTTTTTTTCAAGAGTTAAAGCTTTGGGAATTCAAATAATAACTTATTAAGCACTTAAGAGTCATTTTATTTGTCTTTCGGTCACTTATTATAGCTTATTTTGAGAAGACGTTTTTCGGTGGCTCGAATTTCGAGACCCTAATAATTTCATTTTTTCGAGATTTAAAGTTTCGGGAACTCAAATAGTAACATATTAAGCCCTTAGGAGTCATTTTATTAGTTTTTCGGTCACTTATTTTAGCTTATTTTGAGAAGTCTTTTTTAGTGGCTCGATTTTCGAGACCCTAAAAATTTTAATTTTTCGAGATTTAAAGCTTTGGGAAGTCATGTAATAACATATTAAGCACTTAAAAGTCATTTGATTTGTTTTTCGCTCAATTATTTTAGCTTATTTTGAGGCGTCGTTTTTCAGGTGCTCGATTTTCGTGACCATAAAAATTTGTTTTTTTTTTCAAGATTTAAAGCTTTGGGAAGTCAAATAATAACAATAAGCACTTAAGAGTCATTTTATTTGTTTTTCGGTCACTTGTTTCAGCTAATTTTGAGACGTCATTTTTCAGGGGCTCGATTTTCGAAGCCCTAAAAATTTCAATTTTTCGAGATTTAAAGCTTTGGGAATTCAAAGAATAACATATTAAGCACTTAAGAGTCATTTTATTTGTTTTTCGGTCACTTATTTTAGCTTATATTGAGACGTCGTTTTTCGGGGGTTCGATTTTCGAGATCCTATAATTTTCATTTTTTCGAGATTTAAAGATCCGGGAACTCAAATAATAACATATTAAGCCCTTAGGAGTCATTTAATTTGTTTTTCGGTCACTTATTTTCGCTTATTTTGAGACGTCCTTTTTCAGGAGCTCGATTTTCGAGACCCTAAAAATTTGCTTTTTTTCAAGAGTTAAAGCTTTGGGAATTCAAATAATAACTTATTAAGCACTTAAGAGTAATTTTATTTGCTTTTCGGTCACTTATTTTAGCTTATTTTGAGACGACGTTTTTCGATGGCTCGAATTTCGAGACCCTAAAAATTTCATTTTTTCGAGATTTAAAGCTTCGGGAACTCAAATAATAACATATTTAGCCCTTACGAGTCATTTGTTTTGCTATTCGGTCACTTATTTTCGCTTATTTTGAGACATCCTTTTTCAGGAGCTCGATTTTCGAGACCCTAAAAATTTGCTTTTTTTCAAGACTTAAAGCATTGAGAATTCAAGTAATAACTTATTAAGCACTTAAGAGTCATTTTATTTGTTTTTCGGTCACTTATTTTAGCTTATTTTGAGACGACGTTTTCGTTGGCTCGAATTTCGAGACCCCAAATGTAACGCCCCCAAAATTTCGAACGCTTTCGATTGGATTTTAATCCAAATTTAAGTGCTACATTTTATTTTCAAAGTTAAGCATTAATTTGAACTAAAATATACAAATTAATTAACTAAATCTTGTGATCTTATGAACTTTGAAATAATTAAAAATATAAAAGTTACTTTAATATGAGATCAAGACCTTCTTGATAAATTTCGGGCTTGAATGCACAAAAATCTAGTTTTTGGGGACAAAAATGTAAGATTTCAAAACTTCGGGGGGCAAAGTGTAAATTTGCCCCAAGTTCCAGATTTTTTGTAGGAGAGTAATCATTTTCTCTCCTTGTACACTCCAAGGGCTGCTAAGGCATGCCCTTGGATAGAGTAAACTCCTCTACCAATGTTTACATGCATTGGTGGATAAAATAATAAGTAAGCATTATGTCTCCCTCTATTCCCAATGTGTATATAATTATTATACACACTTAACATCAGATTTTTTCCTCTCCATAACCTCATTTACATACATATTATAGAGAGAGAGAGAGAGAGAGAGAAGAGAGAACACACTAGAAAGAGAATTATTTTCGGATTCTCACTACACAGCCTCGGTTTTCCGATCATTCCGCCTTCGTCCACCGTTGGATCATGCCCAAATTTTGTATGGAGGTCCTACACACATGGGGCTACATATTGACCGTTCGGATCGTCGATTGGATCTCCCAAAGAGAGAGAGAGATGCAAGAGGAAACACATTTAGAAAGATAGTTTTCGGGTATACTCAACCCAGCCTCGGATTTTCGATCATTCCACCTCCGTCCACCGTTGGATCATGCCCAAATTTTGCGTGGAGGTTCTACACACATGGATCTACATATTGACCGTTCGGATCGTCGTTTGGAACTCCCAAAGTGAATCGACAGCCATTGGAAAATGGTGAAAAGTAAGGATTTGAGGGCCTTTTTATGAACCACCACCGGAGCCGCCACCACTGCCACCGGAGCTGCCACCACCACCTTCGGAGTTCTGAAAATGAAGAGATTTCCACCCCTTTCATTGATTTGGGTAAAAAGACATCTATGCATGTGTTCTTTAGTCTTTGTGATATTACTTTATTCTCTTTAAAGTATATGTTTAAGAAGTTTAGTTTGTCCTTGTGATAAATTGTTGAGTTCATATTTAATATTCAATGTGACTTGCTTAGATTTTGTTTGAATATTGATTATTAGTTTGGATCTTGATTTATTTATTTTCGTAAAAAAGTTATTGTTCATAATTTTCGAAACTTTGGGGGGTATTTTTGAAAGGTTTTAAAAGTTGAAGGGCTTAGGTTGCGATTCTTGTTGGGATTAAAAAGGGACTGAAAATCTAAATTTTTGTTTGATATTTGGTATAAATTTACTTGAAAAGCATTTGTTTTAAAGTTTGCTTAGAGGTTTTTGCAAAAAGGGAGTTTTTGAAACTTTTGGGGTTATTTTTGTAAATCTGAAAATAAGGGGTCAAATGCGCTGTTTTGTCACTGTTTTTACATAGTAACTTTTATTAACTTTTGATTAATTAATTTGATGTAGTGCTTTGTTCGCTTTTGTTTTAAGATTGAAAATTTGTAATTTTTACGAAGAAAGTTTATGATTAAAGAATTTTTGTTTCTCATTGTTAGTTTGGTGGAAAGTTACTAAAACTTATTTTTAATCTCAGTTTTATAGTGAAAAATATGCTTGATTATTTTTAAATATTTCTTAAATGCGTGGATCTTAAATTACTTTTCAAGAAAATCGGTTTGAGTAAGTTTTCAAAACTATGAGGGTGTTTTTGAAAAGTTTTAAACTTATGGGAATTTTAAAACTTTGATTTTTGAATTAACAAGATACTTAATACTTTTATTTGATTTTCGATATGAGTTTAGTTAAAAATCTTTCGATTTAAAGTTTGTTGCAACTTTTTTAAAAGATGGATATTTTTAAAAGTTTAGGGGTTGTTTTGTAAATCTGGAAAATGAAAGGAAAATTTTGATGTTTTGGCATTGTTTTTTTGAAATTAGAATTTTGAGTTTTGAAAATAATAACTTTTAAGTGGAGTTCATGTCGTAAATTTTTAAGCACTTCTGTGTGATGTGTTAGTAGGAAATCCTTATGTAGGATTTTCATTAGTTATGTTTCTAAGTCGTATACGTACTTGCTCAGGTTTCGGATACGCTTCATTTGTGGAGTTTTAGTCGCTATACTAAGCGACAAAGGTGAGCGCTGTGTGTTTAATTTGTATGTCGGTCCGATGTGCTAGTAGATCGAGTCCAAACATGCACTTAGGCTCTTAATAATCAAAGCATGAATTTTATTCTAACTTTTCTTGCATGTCGTCACGAATAGGTGGACTTATTAGGTCAACATTACTCGCATGAAATCACTTAGCATTTCAACATGATTATCCAAGTACATGCTACATCCGAATCTACTAGTTGCGAATATATTTTTCGAAATTATCATGATACCCAAAATCTCATTTGATAAGTTATTAAATGTTGATAATATGTTAATATGTTAGATATGTTATGTTCCGTTTGTTTCCGACTATATGTTTCCGTTTGTTTCCGATTATGTGTGGGCCCCCTTTTGATTGGTATATGGACCCGATGCCAACCTGGCCGGCAAGGGCCGACAGGATTGTCACGGTTACCCGTAGGCCTGGCCTTACAATCCAAGTGGGGAGGAACACTTGGGGAGTAAGGACGAACTCCAGCAAAGACATGTCGATGCATTTTTGATAGTAAGGTCGCTCCTTACATGGTGAGTTTGGATGGACATCAGACTGAGGATGGAGGGTAAGTGGAGGACGGCATCAGCAAATTCTTGGTTATGTGAATTCCGTGTTCCTTCCGTCTTGAATATATGTTTATTTGCTTGATGACATGCTTATGTTATATAATATGTTGCATTCACACATCACCATGCAAAATCGCACATAGCCTCACTAAGTTGGACGATCAACTTATGCGTTCTATGTTTCACTCTTTTCAGTTTCAGGCGTTCTGGAAATAATAGTCGGGTTGCGGTTAGGTCGTCACGGTTGCGGTCCCACCCTAGTATTCGGGAGAGTAGAAATATTTTATGGTCAATCTATGCTCTTTCGATTTTGTTTAAAACTTTGCTTAGAATGTTTGATTCGCTAAACTTGATTTATATTTTCATAAAAGCTACAAGATTTTCATAAATTATTTATTTATCTCTCTCGGTTGATTTTGTTCAAATCTTTCGATATGTTGTGTTAAAATGCTTCCGCTTCAAAACCTTTAATTTATTGATTCCATATATAAAATTCTACTATGAAAATTGATTTTATTTGTTCGTCAAAAAACTTAGTAATCTAAATTTTTCTTATTTTGCTTTAAACCAAATTGTTCTTATTTCGTTTTAAATCGCTTCCGCTTTTAAACCTTTAATTCATCGTTCCAATTAAAAAAAAAAAAGTTTCGATATTTTAACGTTTTTCAAAATAAAAATAATTTTCCGACCGTCATCCGACGGACCCGCGGAGCCGGACCGTCACAGATGGTATCAGAGCTTCGGCTCATTTTTTCGAGATTTAAAGATCCGGGAACTCAAATAATAACATATTAAGACCTTAGGAGTCATTTTATTTGTTTTTCGGTCACTTATTTTCGCTTATTTTGAGACGTCCTTTTTCAGGAGCTCGATTTTCGAGACCCTAAAAATTTGCTTTTTTTCAAGAGTTAAAGCATTTGGAATTCAAATAATAACTTATTAAGCACTTAAGAGTCATTTTATTTGTTTTTCGGTCAGTTATTTTAGCTTATTTTGAGACGACGTTTTTAGGTGGCTCGAATTTCGAGACTCTAAAAATTTCATTTTTTCGAGATTTAAAGCTTCGGGAACTCAAATAATAACATATTTAGCCCTTAGGAGTCATTTGATTTGCTTTTCGGTCACTTATTTTCGCTTATTTTGAGACGTCCTTTTTCAGGAGCTCGATTTTCGAGACCCTAAAAATTTGCTTTTTTTCAAGACTTAAAGCTTTGGGAATTCAAATAATAACTTATTAAGCACTTAAGAGTCATTTTATTTGTTTTTCGGTCACTTATTTTAGCTTATTCTGAGACGACGTTTTTCGTTGGCTCGAATTTCGAGATCCCAAAAATTTCATTTTTTCGAGATTTAAAGCTTCGGGAACTCAAATAATATCATATTTAGCCCTTAAGAGTCATTTGATTTGCTTTTCGGTCACTTATTTTAGCTTATTTTTGGACGTCGTTTTTCGGGGGCTTGATTTTCGAGATCTTATAATTTTCATTTTTTCGAGATTTAAAGCTCCGGGAACTCAAATAATAACATATTAAGCAATTAAGGGTCATTTTATTTGTTTTTTGGTCACTTATTTTAGCTTATTTTGAGACGTCGTTTTACGGGGGCTCGATTTTTGAGATCTTAAAATTTTCATTTTTTCGAGATTTTAATCTCCGGGAAATCAAATAATAACATATTAAGCCCTTAGGAATTATTTTATATGTTTTTTGGTCACTTATTTTCGCTTATTTTGAGACGTCCTTTTTCAGAAGCTCGATTTTCGAGACCCTAAAAATTTGCTTTTTTTCAAGAGTTAAAGCTTTGGGAATTCAAATAATAACTTATTAAGCACTTAAGAGTCATTTTATTTGTCTTTCGGTCACTTACTATAGCTTATTTTGAGAAGACGTTTTTCGGTGGCTCGAATTTCGAGACCCTAACAATTTCATTTTTTCGAGATTTAAAGCTTCGAGAACTCAAATAGTAACATATTAAGCCCTTAGAGCATCTCCAGCAGTTACTTTTTTAGCTCCTCCAATAGCTAAAAACATAAATATACATAACCAAGTTAATTTTTTTGTCCTCCAACAATATCTTGTATTTATACAAGACTATGTAAAATACAAGTTTGGACTTGCATATATGGATGTCCATGTATATTTATACAGGACATCCATGTCAGCAAATTTATGTCTCAACTATAGTTTATTAAATTGATTTGAGTTAAATTTATTGGTTTGAGTTAAATTTTTTTATTTAAATGAAATCGTTATTTAAAACCATTTTTTGCAATTTTTTTAATTTATTATATTTAAATAAAAAATATTAAAAATATATATTTATTAGTTATATTTTACGTACAAATGTAATAAATTTTTTGTAATGTCATTTATAATTTAAAATAGGAAAAATAATAAAATATAATAATTTTGAAAATTTTAGATGATGACTGCTGGATTGGATAGTTATAACTGAGTAGCTAAAATACTGTTCACCATGTATAATTTAATATAGATGACCACTTATAGATGATACTGCCGGAGATGCTCTTAGGAGTCATTTTATTAGTTTTTCGGTCACTTATTTTAGCTTATTTTGAGAAGTCTTTTTTAGTGGCTCGATTTTCTAGACCCTAAAAATTTTAATTTTTTCGAGATTTAAAGCTTTGGGAAGTCATGTAATAACATATTAAGCACTTAAAAGTCATTTGATTTGTTTTTCGCTCAATTATTTTAGCTTATTTTGAGGCGTCATTTTTCAGGTGCTCGATTTTCGAGACCCTAAAAATTTGTTTTTTTTTTCAAGGTTTAAAGCTTTGGGAAGTCAAATAATAACAATAAGCACTTAAGAGTCATTTTATTTGTTTTTCGGTCACTTGTTTCAGCTTATTTTGAGACGTCATTTTTCAGGGGCTCGATTTTCGAAGCCCTAAAAGTTTCAATTTTTCGAGATTTAAAGCTTTGGGAATTCAAAGAATAACATATTAAGCACTTAAGAGTCATTTTATTTGTTTTTCGGTCACTTATTTTAGCTTATATTGAGACGTTGTTTTTCGGGGGTTCGATTTTCGAGATCCTATAATTTTCATTTTTTCGAGATTTAAAGATCCGGGAACTCAAATAATAACATATTAAGCCCTTATGAATCATTTTATTTGTTTTTCGGTCTCTTATTTTCGCTTATTTTGAGACGTCCTTTTTCAGGAGCTCGATTTTCGAGACCCTAAAAATTTGCTTTTTTTCAAGAGTTAAAGCTTTGGGAATTCAAATAATAACTTATTAAGCACTTAAGAGTAATTTTATTTACTTTTCGGTCACTTATTTTAGCTTATTTTGAGACGACGTTTTTCGATGGCTCGAATTTCGAGACCCTAAAAATTTCATTTTTTCGAGATTTAAAGCTTCGGGAACTCAAATAATAACATATTTAGCCCTTACGAGTCATTTGTTTTGCTATTCGGTCACTTATTTTCGCTTATTTTGAGACGTCCTTTTTCAGTAGCTCGATTTTCGAGACCCTAAAAATTTGCTTTTTTTCAAGACTTAAAGCATTGAGAATTCAAGTAATAACTTATTAAGCACTTAAGAGTCATTTTATTTCTTTTTCGGTCACTTATTTTAGCTTATTTTGAGACGACGTTTTCGTTGGCTCGAATTTTGAGACCCCAAAAATTTCATTTTTTCGAGATTTAAAGCTTCGGGAACTCAAATAATAACATATTTAGCCCTTAGGAGTCATTTGATTTGCTTTTCAGTCACATATTTTAGCTTATTTTGAGACGTCGTTTTTCGGGAGCTTGATTTTCGAGATCTTAAAATTTTCATTTTTTCGAGATTTAAAGCTTCGGGAACTCAAATAATAACATATTTAGCCCTTAGGAGTCATTTGATTTGCTTTTCGGTCACTTATTTTAGCTTATTTTGAGACGTCGTTTTTCGGGGGCTCGATTTTTGAGATCTTAAAATTTTCATTTTTTCGAGATTTAAATCTCCGGGAACTTAAATAATAACATATTAAGCCCTTAGGAGTCATTTTAATTGTTTTTCGGTCACTTATTTTCGCTTATTTTGAGACGTCCTTTTTCAGAAGCTCGATTTTCGAGACCCTAAAAATTTGCTTTTTTTCAAGAGTTAAAGCATTTGGAATTCAAATAATAACTTATTAAGCACTTAAGAGTCATTTTATTTGTTTTTCGGTCAGTTATTTTAGCTTATTTTGAGACGACGTTTTTAGGTGGCTCGAATTTCGAGACTCTAAAAATTTTATTTTTTCGAGATTTAAAGCTTCGGGAACTCAAATAATAACATATTTAGCCCTTAGGAGTCATTTGATTTGCTTTTCGGTCACTTATTTTCGCTTATTTTGAGACGTCCTTTTTCAGGAGCTTGATTTTCGAGACCCTAAAAATTTGCTTTTTTTCAAGACTTAAAGCTTTGAGAATTCAAATAATAACTTATTAAGCACTTAAGAGTCATTTTATTTGTTTTTCGGTCACTTATTTTAGCTTATTCTGAGACGACGTTTTTCGTTGGCTCGAATTTCGAGACCCCAAAAATTTCATTTTTTCGAGATTTAAAGCTTCGGGAACTCAAATAATATCATATTTAGCCCTTAAGAGTCATTTGATTTGCTTTTCGGTCACTTATTTTAGCTTATTTTTAGACGTCGTTTTTCGGGGGCTTGATTTTCGAGATCTTAAAATTTTCATTTTTTCGAGATTTAAAGCTCCGGGTACTCAAATAATAACATATTAAGCACTTAAGAGTCATTTTATTTGTTTTTTGGTCACTTATTTTAGCTTATTTTGAGACGTCGTTTTACGGGGGCTCGATTTTTGAGATCTTAAAATTTTATTTTTTCGAGATTTAAATCTCCGGGAAATCAAATAATAACATATTAAGCCCTTAGGAGTTATTTGTTTTTTGGTCACTTATTTTCGCTTATTTTGAGACTTCCTTTTTCAGGAGCTCGATTTTCGAGACCCTAAAAATTTGCTTTTTTTCAAGAGTTAAAGCTTTGGGAATTCAAATAATAACTTATTAAGCACTTAAGAGTCATTTTATTTGTCTTTCGGTCACTTATTATAGCTTATTTTGAGAAGACGTTTTTCGGTGGCTCGAATTTCGAGACCCTAATAATTTCATTTTTTCGAGATTTAAAGTTTCGGGAACTCAAATAGTAACATATTAAGCCCTTAGGAGTCATTTTATTAGTTTTTCGGTCACTTATTTTAGCTTATTTTGAGAAGTCTTTTTTAGTGGCTCGATTTTCGAGACCCTAAAAATTTTAATTTTTCGAGATTTAAAGCTTTGGGAAGTCATGTAATAACATATTAAGCACTTAAAAGTCATTTGATTTGTTTTTCGCTCAATTATTTTAGCTTATTTTGAGGCGTCGTTTTTCAGGTGCTCGATTTTCGTGACCCTAAAAATTTGTTTTTTTTTTCAAGATTTAAAGCTTTGGGAAGTCAAATAATAACAATAAGCACTTAAGAGTCATTTTATTTGTTTTTCGGTCACTTGTTTCAACTTATTTTGAGACGTCATTTTTCAGGGGCTCGATTTTCGAAGCCCTAAAAATTTCAATTTTTCGAGATTTAAAGCTTTGGGAATTCAAAGAATAACATATTAAGCACTTAAGAGTCATTTTATTTGTTTTTCGGTCACTTATTTTAGCTTATATTGAGACGTCGTTTTTCGGGGGTTCGATTTTCGAGATCCTATAATTTTCATTTTTTCGAGATTTAAAGATCCGGGAACTCAAATAATAACATATTAAGCCCTTAGGAGTCATTTTATTTGTTTTTCGGTCACTTATTTTCGCTTATTTTGAGACGTCCTTTTTCAGGAGCTCGATTTTCGAGACCCTAAAAATTTGCTTTTTTTCAAGAGTTAAAGCTTTGGGAATTCAAATAATAACTTATTAAGCACTTAAGAGTAATTTTATTTGCTTTTCGGTCACTTATTTTAGCTTATTTTGAGACGACGTTTTTCGATGGCTCGAATTTCGAGACCCTAAAAATTTCATTTTTTCGAGATTTAAAGCTTCGGGAACTCAAATAATAACATATTTAGCCCTTACGAGTCATTTGTTTTGCTATTCGGTCACTTATTTTCACTTATTTTGAGACATCCTTTTTCAGGAGCTCGATTTTCGAGACCCTAAAAATTTGCTTTTTTTCAAGACTTAAAGCATTGAGAATTCAAGTAATAACTTATTAAGCACTTAAGAGTCATTTTATTTGTTTTTCGGTCACTTATTTTAGCTTATTTTGAGACGACGTTTTCGTTGGCTCGAATTTCGAGACACCAAAAATTTCATTTTTTCGAGATTTAAAGCTTCGGGAACTCAAATAATAACATATTTAGCCCTTAAGAGTCATTTGATTTGCTTTTCGGTCACTTATTTTAGCTTATTTTTAGACGTCGTTTTTCGGGGGCTTGATTTTCGAGATCTTAAAATTTTCATTTTTTCGAGATTTAAAGCTCCGGGTACTCAAATAATAACATATTAAGCACTTAAGAGTCATTTTATTTGTTTTTTGGTCACTTATTTTAGCTTATTTTGAGACGTCGTTTTACGGGGGCTCGATTTTTGAGATCTTAAAATTTTATTTTTTCGAGATTTAAATCTCCGGGAAATCAAATAATAACATATTAAGCCCTTAGGAGTTATTTGTTTTTTGGTCACTTATTTTGAGACTTCCTTTTTCAGGAGCTCGATTTTCGAGACCCTAAAAATTTGCTTTTTTTCAAGAGTTAAAGCTTTGGGAATTCAAATAATAACTTATTAAGCACTTAAGAGTCATTTTATTTGTCTTTCGGTCACTTATTATAGCTTATTTTGAGAAGACGTTTTTCGGTGGCTCGAATTTCGAGACCCTAATAATTTCATTTTTTCGAGATTTAAAGTTTCGGGAACTCAAATAGTAACATATTAAGCCCTTAGGAGTCATTTTATTAGTTTTTCGGTCACTTATTTTAGCTTATTTTGAGAAGTCTTTTTTAGTGGCTCGATTTTCGAGACCCTAAAAATTTTAATTTTTCGAGATTTAAAGCTTTGGGAAGTCATGTAATAACATATTAAGCACTTAAAAGTCATTTGATTTGTTTTTCGCTCAATTATTTTAGCTTATTTTGAGGCGTCGTTTTTCAGGTGCTCGATTTTCGTGACCCTAAAAATTTGTTTTTTTTTTCAAGATTTAAAGCTTTGGGAAGTCAAATAATAACAATAAGCATTTAAGAGTCATTTTATTTGTTTTTCGGTCACTTGTTTCAACTTATTTTGAGACGTCATTTTTCAGGGGCTCGATTTTCGAAGCCCTAAAAATTTCAATTTTTCGAGATTTAAAGCTTTGGGAATTCAAAGAATAACATATTAAGCACTTAAGAGTCATTTTATTTGTTTTTCGGTCACTTATTTTAGCTTATATTGAGACGTCGTTTTTCGGGGGTTCGATTTTCGAGATCCTATAATTTTCATTTTTTCGAGATTTAAAGATCCGGGAACTCAAATAATAACATATTAAGCCCTTAGGAGTCATTTTATTTGTTTTTCGGTCACTTATTTTCGCTTATTTTGAGACGTCCTTTTTCAGGAGCTCGATTTTTGAGACCCTAAAAATTTGCTTTTTTTCAAGAGTTAAAGCTTTGGGAATTCAAATAATAACTTATTAAGCACTTAAGAGTAATTTTATTTGCTTTTCGGTCACTTATTTTAGCTTATTTTGAGACGACGTTTTTCGATGGCTCGAATTTCGAGACCCTAAAAATTTCATTTTTTCGAGATTTAAAGCTTCGGGAACTCAAATAATAACATATTTAGCCCTTACGAGTCATTTGTTTTGCTATTCGGTCACTTATTTTCACTTATTTTGAGACATCCTTTTTCAGGAGCTCGATTTTCGAGACCCTAAAAATTTGCTTTTTTTCAAGACTTAAAGCATTGAGAATTCAAGTAATAACTTATTAAGCACTTAAGAGTCATTTTATTTGTTTTTCGGTCACTTATTTTAGCTTATTTTGAGACGACGTTTTCGTTGGCTCGAATTTCGAGACACCAAAAATTTCATTTTTTCGAGATTTAAAGCTTCGGGAACTCAAATAATAACATATTTAGCCCTTAGGAGTCATTTGATTTGCTTTTCGGTCACATATTTTAGCTTATTTTGAGACGTCGTTTTTCGGGAGCTTGATTTTCGAGATCTTAAAATTTCCATTTTTACGAGATTTAAAGCTTCGGGAACTCAAACAATAACATATTTAGCCCTAAGGAGTCATTTGATTTGCTTTTCGGTCACTTATTTTAGCTTATTTTGAGACGTCGTTTTTCGGGGGCTCGATTTTTGAGATCTTAAAATTTTCATTTTTTCGAGATTTAAATCTCCGGGAACTTAAATAATAACATATTAAGCCCTTAGGAGTCATTTTATTTGTTTTTCGGTCACTTATTTTCGCTTATTTTGAGACGTCCTTTTTCAGGAGCTCGATTTTCGAGACCCTAAAAATTTGCCCTTTTTCAAGAGTTAAAGCATTTGGAATTCAAATAATAACTTATTAAGCACTTAAGAGTCATTTTATTTGTTTTTCGGTCAGTTATTTTAGCTTATTTTGAGACGACGTTTTTAGGTGGCTCGAATTTCGAGACTCTAAAAATTTCATTTTTTCGAGATTTAAAGCTTTGGGAACTCAAATAATAACATATTTAGCCCTTAGGAGTCATTTGATTTGCCTTTCGGTCACTTATTTTCGCTTATTTTGAGTCGTCCTTTTTCAGGAGCTCGATTTTCGAGACCCTAAATATTTGCTTTTTTTCAAGACTTAAAGCTTTGGGAATTCAAATAATAACTTATTAAGCACTTAAGAGTCATTTTATTTGTTTTACGGTCACTTATTTTAGCTTATTTTGAGACGACGTTTTTCGTTTGCTCGAATTTCGAGACACCAAAAATTTCATTTTTTCGAGATTTAAAGCTTCGGGAACTCAAATAATATCATATTTAGCCCTTAAGAGTCATTTGATTTGCTTTTCGGTCACTTATTTTAGCTTATTTTTAGACGTCGTTTTTCGGGGGCTTGATTTTCGAGATCTTAAAATTTTCATTTTTTCGAGATTTAAAGCTCCGGGTACTCAAAAAATAACATATTAAGCACTTAAGAGTCATTTTATTTGTTTTTTGGTCACTTATTTTAGCTTATTTTGAGACGTTGTTTTACGGGGGCTCGATTTTTGAGATCTTAAAATTTTCATTTTTTCGAGATTTAAATCTCCGGGAAATCAAATAATAACATATTAAGCCCTTAGGAGTTATTTTATTTGTTTTTTGGTCACTTATTTTCGCTTATTTTGAGACTTCCTTTTTCAGGAGCTCGATTTTCGAGACCCTAAAAATTTGCTTTTTTTCAAGAGTTAAAGCTTTGGGAATTCAAATAATAACTTATTAAGCACTTAAGAGTCATTTTATTTGTCTTTCGGTCACTTATTATAGCTTATTTTGAGAAGACGTTTTTCGGTGGCTCGAATTTTGAGACCCTAATAATTTCATTTTTTCGAGATTTAAAGTTTCGGGAACTCAAATAGTAACATATTAAGCCCTTAGGAGTCATTTTATTAGTTTTTCGGTCACTTATTTTAGCTTATTCTGAGAAGTCTTTTTTAGTGGCTCGATTTTCGAGACCCTAAAAATTTTAATTTTTCGAGATTTAAAGCTTTGGGAAGTCATGTAATAACATATTAAGCACTTAAAAGTCATTTGATTTGTTTTTCGCTCAATTATTTTAGATTATTTTGAGGCGTCGTTTTTCAGGTGCTCGATTTTCGTGACCCTAAAAATTTGTTTTTTTTTTCAAGATTTAAAGCTTTGGGAAGTCAAATAATAACAATAAGCACTTAAGAGTCATTTTATTTGTTTTTCGGTCACTTGTTTCAGCTTATTTTGAGACGTCATTTTTCAGGGGCTCGATTTTCGAAGCCCTAAAAATTTCAATTTTTCGAGATTTAAAGCTTTGGGAATTCAAAGAATAACATATTAAGCACTTAAGAGTCATTTTATTTGTTTTTCGGTCACTTATTTTAGCTTATATTGAGACGTCGTTTTTCGGGGGTTCGATTTTCGAGATCCTATAATTTTCATTTTTTCGAGATTTAAAGATCCGGGAACTCAAATAATAACATATTAAGCCCTTAGGAGTCATTTTATTTGTTTTTCGGTCACTTATTTTCGCTTATTTTGAGACGTCCTTTTTCAGGAGCTCGATTTTCGAGACCCTAAAAATTTGCTTTTTTTAAAGAGTTAAAGCTTTGGGAATTCAAATAATAACTTATTAAGCACTTAAGAGTAATTTTATTTGCTTTTCGGTCACTTATTTTAGCTTATTTTGAGACGACGTTTTTCGATGGCTCGAATTTCGAGACCCTAAAAATTTCATTTTTTCGAGATTTAAAGCTTCGGGAACTCAAATAATAACATATTTAGCCCTTACGAGTCATTTGTTTTGCTATTCGGTCACTTATTTTCGCTTATTTTGAGACATCCTTTTTCAGGAGCTCGATTTTCGAGACCCTAAAAATTTGCTTTTTTTCAAGACTTAAAGCATTGAGAATTCAAGTAATAACTTATTAAGCACTTAAGAGTCATTTTATTTGTTTTTCGGTCACTTATTTTAGCTTATTTTGAGACGACGTTTTCGTTGGCTCGAATTTCGAGACCCCAAAAATTTCATTTTTTCGAGATTTAAAGCTTCGGGAACTCAAATAATAACATATTTAGCCCTTAGGAGTCATTTTATTTGCTTTTCGGTCACTTATTTTAGCTTATTTTGAGACGTCGTTTTTCGGTGGCTCGATTTTTGAGATCTTAAAATTTTCATTTTTTCGAGATTTAAATCTCCGGGAACTTAAATAATAACATATTAAGCCCTTAGGAGTCATTTTATTTGTTTTTCGGTCACTTATTTTCGCTTATTTTGAGACGTCCTTTTTCAGGAGCTCGATTTTCGAGACCCTAAAAATTTGCTTTTTTTCAAGAGTTAAAGCATTTGGAATTCAAATAATAACTTATTAAGTACTTAAGAGTCATTTTATTTGTTTTTCGGTCAGTTATTTTAGCTTATTTTGAGACGACGTTTTTAGGTGGCTCGAATTTCGAGACTCTAAAAATTTCATTTTTTCGAGATTTAAAGCTTTGGGAACTCAAATAATAACATATTTAGCCCTTAGGAGTCATTTGATTTGCTTTTCGGTCACTTATTTTCGCTTATTTTGAGACGTCCTTTTTAAGGAGCTCGATTTTCGAGACCCTAAAAATTTGCTTTTTTTCAAGACTTAAAGCTTTGGGAATTCAAATAATAACTTATTAAGCACTTAAGAGTCATTTTATTTGTTTTTCGGTCACTTATTTTAGCTTATTTTGAGACGACGTTTTTCGTTGGCTCGAATTTCGAGACCCCAAAAATTTCATTTTTTCGAGATTTAAAGCTTCGGGAACTCAAATAATAACATATTTAGCCCTTACGAGTCATTTGTTTTGCTATTCGGTCACTTATTTTCGCTTATTTTGAGACGTCCTTTTTCAGGAGCTCGATTTTCGAGACCCTAAAAATTTGCTTTTTTTCAAGACTTAAAGCATTGAGAATTCAAGTAATAACTTATTAAGCACTTAAGAGTCATTTTATTTCTTTTTCGGTCACTTATTTTAGCTTATTTTGAGACGACGTTTTCGTTGGCTCGAATTTTGAGACCCCAAAAATTTCATTTTTTCGAGATTTAAAGTTTCGGGAACTCAAATAATAACATATTTAGCCCTTAGGAGTCATTTGATTTGCTTTTCGGTCACTTATTTTAGCTTATTTTGAGACGTCGTTTTTCGGGGGCTCGATTTTTGAGATCTTAAAATTTTCATTTTTTCGAGATTTAAATCTCCGGGAACTTAAATAATAACATATTAAGCCCTTAGGAGTCATTTTATTTGTTTTTCGGTCACTTATTTTCGCTTATTTTGAGACGTCCTTTTTCAGGAGCTCGATTTTCGAGACCCTAAAAATTTGCTTTTTTTCAAGAGTTAAAGCATTTGGAATTCAAATAATAACTTATTAAGCACTTAAGAGTCATTTTATTTGTTTTTCGGTCAGTTATTTTAGCTTATTTTGAGACGACGTTTTTAGGTGGCTCGAATTTCGAGACTCTAAAAATTTCATTTTTTCGAGATTTAAAGCTTCGGGAACTCAAATAATAACATATTTAGCCCTTAGGAGTCATTTGATTTGCTTTTCGGTCACTTATTTTCGCTTATTTTGAGACGTCCTTTTTCAGGAGCTTGATTTTCGAGACCCTAAAAATTTGCTTTTTTTCAAGACTTAAAGCTTTGGGAATTCAAATAATAACTTATTAAGCACTTAAGAGTCATTTTATTTGTTTTTCGGTCACTTATTTTAGCTTATTCTAAGACGACGTTTTTCGTTGGCTCGAATTTCGAGACCCCAAAAATTTCATTTTTTCGAGATATAAAGCTTCGGGAACTCAAATAATATCATATTTAGCCCTTAAGAGTCATTTGATTTGCTTTTCGGTCACTTATTTTAGCTTATTTTTAGACGTCGTTTTTCGGGGGCTTGATTTTCGAGATCTTAAAATTTTCATTTTTTCGAGATTTAAAGCTCCGGGTACTCAAATAATAACATATTAAGCACTTAAGAGTCATTTTATTTGTTTTTTGGTCACTTATTTTAGCTTATTTTGAGACGTCGTTTTACGGGGGCTCGATTTTTGAGATCTTAAAATTTTCATTTTTTCGAGATTTAAATCTCCGGGAAATCAAATAATAACATATTAAGCCCTTAGGAGTTATTTTATTTGTTTTTTGGTCACTTATTTTCGCTTATTTTGAGACTTCCTTTTTCAGGAGCTCGATTTTCGAGACCCTAAAAATTTGCTTTTTTTCAAGACTTAAAGCTTTGGGAATTCAAATAATAACTTATAAAGCACTTAAGAGTCATTTTATTTGTTTTTCGGTCACTTATTTTAGCTTATTTTGAGACGACGTTTTCGTTGGCTCGAATTTCGAGACCCCAAAAATTTCATTTTTTCGAGATTTAAAGCTTCGGGAACTCAAATAATAACATATTTAGCCCTTAGGAGTCATTTGATTTGCTTTTCGGTCACATATTTTAGCTTATTTTGAGACGTCGTTTTTCGGGAGCTTGATTTTCGAGATCTTAAAATTTCCATTTTTTCGAGATTTAAAGCTTCGGGAACTCAAACAATAACATATTTAGCCCTTAGGAGTCATTTGATTTGCTTTTCGGTCACTTATTTTAGCTTATTTTGAGACGTCGTTTTTCGGGGGCTCGATTTTTGAGATCTTAAAATTTTCATTTTTTCGAGATTTAAATCTCCGGGATCTTAAATAATAACATATTAAGCCCTTAGGAGTCATTTTATTTGTTTTTCGGTCACTTATTTTCGCTTATTTTGAGACGTCCTTTTTCAGGAGCTCGATTTTCGAGACCCTAAAAATTTGCTTTTTGTCAAGAGTTAAAGCATTTGGAATTCAAATAATAACTTATTAAGCACTTAAGAGTCATTTTATTTGTTTTTCGGTCAGTTATTTTAGCTTATTTTGAGACGACGTTTTTAGGTGGCTCGAATTTCGAGACTCTAAAAATTTCATTTTTTCGAGATTTAAAGCTTTGGGAACTCAAATAATAACATATTTAGCCCTTAGGAGTCATTTGATTTGCTTTTCGGTCACTTATTTTCGCTTATTTTGAGACGTCCTTTTTCAGGAGCTCGATTTTCGAGACCCTAAATATTTGCTTTTTTTCAAGACTTAAAGCTTTGGGAATTCAAATAATAACTTATTAAGCACTTAAGAGTCATTTTATTTGTTTTACGGTCACTTATTTTAGCTTATTTTGAGACGACGTTTTTCGTTTGCTCGAATTTCGAGACACCAAAAATTTCATTTTTTCGAGATTTAAAGCTTCGGGAACTCAAATAATATCATATTTAGCCCTTAAGAGTCATTTGATTTGCTTTTCGGTCACTTATTTTAGCTTATTTTTAGACGTCGTTTTTCGGGGGCTTGATTTTCGAGATCTTAAAATTTTCATTTTTTCGAGATTTAAAGCTCCGGGTACTCAAATAATAACATATTAAGCACTTAAGAGTCATTTTATTTGTTTTTTGGTCACTTATTTTAGCTTATTTTGAGACGTCGTTTTACGGGGGCTCGATTTTTGAGATCTTAAAATTTTCATTTTTTCGAGATTTAAATCTCCGGGAAATCAAATAATAACATATTAAGCCCTTAGGAGTTATTTTATTTGTTTTTTGGTCACTTATTTTCGCTTATTTTGAGACTTCCTTTTTCAGGAGCTCGATTTTCGAGACCCTAAAAATTTGCTTTTTTTCAAGAGTTAAAGCTTTGGGAATTCAAATAATAACTTATTAAGCACTTAAGAGTCATTTTATTTGTCTTTCGGTCAATTATTATAGCTTATTTTGAGAAGACGTTTTTCGGTGGCTCGAATTTCGAGACCCTAATAATTTCATTTTTTCGAGATTTAAAGTTTCGGGAACTCAAATAATAACATATTAAGCCCTTAGGAGTCATTTTATTAGTTTTTCGGTCACTTATTTTAGCTTATTTTGAGAAGTCTTTTTTAGTGGCTCGATTTTCGAGACCCTAAAAATTTTAATTTTTCGAGATTTAAAGCTTTGGGAAGTCATGTAATAACATATTAAGCACTTAAAAGTCATATTATTTGTTTTTCGCTCAATTATTTTAGCTTATTTTGAGGCGTCGTTTTTCAGGTGCTCGATTTTCGTGACCCTAAAAATTTGTTTTTTTTTTCAAGATTTAAAGCTTTGGGAAGTCAAATAATAACAATAAGCACTTAAGAGTCATTTTATTTGTTTTTCGGTCACTTGTTTCAGCTTATTTTGAGACGTCATTTTTCAGGGGCTCGATTTTCGAAGCCCTAAAAATTTCAATTTTTCGAGATTTAAAGCTTTGGGAATTCAAAGAATAACATATTAAGCACTTAAGAGTCATTTTATTTGTTTTTCGGTCACTTATTTTAGCTTATATTGAGACGTCATTTTTCGGGGGTTCGATTTTCGAGATCCTATAATTTTCATTTTTTCGAGATTTAAAGATCCTGGAACTCAAATAATAACATATTAAGCCCTTAGGAGTCATTTTATTTGTTTTTCGGTCACTTATTTTCGCTTATTTTGAGACGTCTTTTTTCAGGAGCTCGATTTTCGAGACCCTAAAAATTTGCTTTTTTTCAAGAGTTAAATCTTTGGGAATTCAAATAATAACTTATTAAGAACTTAAGAGTAATTTTATTTGCTTTTCGGTCACTTATTTTAGCTTATTTTGAGACGACGTTTTTCGATGGCTCGAATTTCGAGACCCTAAAAATTTCATTTTTTCGAGATTTAAAGCTTCGGGAACTCAAATAATAACATATTTAGCCCTTACGAGTCATTTGTTTTGCTATTCGGTCACTTATTTTCGCTTATTTTGAGACATCCTTTTTCAGGAGCTCGATTTTCGAGACCCTAAAAATTTGCTTTTTTTCAAGACTTAAAGCATTGAGAATTCAAGTAATAACTTATTAAGCACTTAAGAGTCATTTTATTTGTTTTTTGGTCACTTATTTTAGCTTATTTTGAGACGACGTTTTCGTTGGCTCGAATTTCGAGACCCCAAAAATTTCATTTTTTCGAGATTTAAAGCTTCGGGAACTTAAATAATAACATATTAAGCCCTTAGGAGTCATTTTATTTGTTTTTCGGTCACTTATTTTCGCTTATTTTGAGACGTCCTTTTTCAGGAGCTCGATTTTCGAGACCCTAAAAATTTGCTTTTTTTCAAGAGTTAAAGCATTTGGAATTCAAATAATAACTTATTAAGCACTTAAGAGTCATTTTATTTGTTTTTCGGTCAGTTATTATTAGCTTATTTTGAGACGACGTTTTTAGGTGGCTCGAATTTCGAGACTCTAAAAATTTCATTTTTTCGAGATTTAAAGCTTCGGGAACTCAAATAATAACATATTTAGCCCTTAGGAGTCATTTGATTTGCTTTTCGGTCACTTATTTTCGCTTATTTTGAGACGTCCTTTTTCAGGAGCTTGATTTTCGAGACCCTAAAAATTTGTTTTTTTTCAAGACTTAAAGCTTTGGGAATTCAAATAATAACTTATTAAGCACTTAAGAGTCATTTTATTTGTTTTTCGGTCACTTATTTTAGCTTATTCTAAGACGACGTTTTTCGTTGGCTCGAATTTCGAGACCCCAAAAATTTCATTTTTTCGAGATTTAAAGCTTCGGGAACTCAAATAATATCATATTTAGCCCTTAAGAGTCATTTGATTTGCTTTTCGGTCACTTATTTTAGCTTATTTTTAGACGTCGTTTTTCGGGGGCTTGATTTTCGAGATCTTAAAATTTTCATTTTTTCGAGATTTAAAGCTCCGGGTACTCAAATAATAACATATTAAGCACTTAAGAGTCATTTTATTTGTTTTTTGGTCACTTATTTTAGCTTATTTTGAGACGTCGTTTTACGGGGGCTCGATTTTTGAGATCTTAAAATTTTCATTTTTTCGAGATTTAAATCTCCGGGAAATCAAATAATAACATATTAAGCCCTTAGGAGTTATTTTATTTGTTTTTTGGTCACTTATTTTCGCTTATTTTGAGACTTCCTTTTTCAGGAGCTCGATTTTCGAGACCCTAAAAATTTGCTTTTTTTCAAGAGTTAAAGCTTTGGGAATTCAAATAATAACTTATTAAGCACTTAAGAGTCATTTTATTTGTCTTTCGGTCACTTATTATAGCTTATTTTGAGAAGACGTTTTTCGGTGGCTCGAATTTCGAGACCCTAATAATTTCATTTTTTCGAGATTTAAAGTTTCGGGAACTCAAATAGTCACATATTAAGCCCTTAGGAGTCATTTTATTAGTTTTTCGGTCACTTATTTTAACTTATTTTGAGAAGTCTTTTTTAGTGGCTCGATTTTCGAGACCCTAAAAATTTTAATTTTTCGAGATTTAAAGCTTTGGGAAGTCATGTAATAACATATTAAGCACTTAAAAGTCATATTATTTGTTTTTCGCTCAATTATTTTAGCTTATTTTGAGGCGTCGTTTTTCAGGTGCTCGATTTTCGTGACCCTAAAAATTTGTTTTTTTTTTCAAGATTTAAAGCTTTGGGAAGTCAAATAATAACAATAAGCACTTAAGAGTCATTTTATTTGTTTTTCGGTCACTTGTTTCAGCTTATTTTGAGACGTCATTTTTCAGGGGCTCGATTTTCGAAGCCCTAAAAATTTCAATTTTTCGAGATTTAAAGCTTTGGGAATTCAAAGAATAACATATTAAGCACTTAAGAGTCATTTTATTTGTTTTTCGGTCACTTATTTTAGCTTATATTGAGACGTCATTTTTCGGGGGTTCGATTTTCGAGATCCTATAATTTTCATTTTTTCGAGATTTAAAGATCCGGGAACTCAAATAATAACATATTACGCCCTTAGGAGTCATTTTATTTGTTTTTCGGTCACTTATTTTCGCTTATTTTGAGACGTCCTTTTTCAGGAGCTCGATTTTCGAGACCCTAAAAATTTGCTTTTTTTCAAGAGTTAAATCTTTGGGAATTCAAATAATAACTTATTAAGGACTTAAGAGTAATTTTATTTGCTTTTCGGTCACTTATTTTAGCTTATTTTGAGACGACGTTTTTCGATGGCTCGAATTTCGAGACCCTAAAAATTTTATTTTTTTCGAGATTTAAAGCTTCGGGAACTCAAATAATAACATATTTAGCCCTTACGAGTCATTTGTTTTGCTATTCGGTCACTTATTTTCGCTTATTTTGAGACATCCTTTTTCAGGAGCTCGATTTTCGAGACCCTAAAAATTTGCTTTTTTTCAAGACTTAAAGCATTGAGAATTCAAGTAATAACTTATTAAGCACTTAAGAGTCATTTTATTTGTTTTTCGGTCACTTATTTTAGCTTATTTTGAGACGACGTTTTCGTTGGCTCGAATTTCGAGACCCCAAAAATTTCATTTTTTCGAGATTTAAAGCTTCGGGAACTCAAATAATAACATATTTAGCCCTTAGGAGTCATTTGATTTGCTTTTCGGTCACATATTTTAGCTTATTTTGAGACGTCGTTTTTCGGGAGCTTGATTTTCGAGATCTTAAAATTTCCATTTTTTCGAGATTTAAAGCTTCGGGAACTCAAACAATAACATATTTAGCCCTTAGGAGTCATTTGATTTGCTTTTCGTTCACTTATTTTAGCTTATTTTGAGACGTCGTTTTTCGGGGGCTCGATTTTTGAGATCTTAAAATTTTCATTTTTTCGAGATATAAATCTCCGGGAACTCAAATAATAACATATTAAGCCCTTAGGAGTCATTTTATTTGTTTTTCGGTCACTTATTTTCGCTTATTTTGAGACGTCCTTTTTCAGGAGCTCGATTTTCGAGACCCTAAAAATTTGCTTTTTTTCAAGAGTTAAAGCATTTGGAATTCAAATAATAACTTATTAAGCACTTAAGAGTCATTTTATTTGTTTTTCGGTCAGTTATTTTAGCTTATTTTGAGACGACGTTTTTAGGTGGCTCGAATTTCGAGACTCTAAAAATTTCATTTTTTCGAGATTTAAAGCTTTGGGAACTCAAATAATAATATATTTAGCCCTTAGGAGTCATTTGATTTGCTTTTCGGTCACTTATTTTCGCTTATTTTGAGACGTCCTTTTTCAGGAGCTCGATTTTCGAGACCCTAAAAATTTGCTTTTTTTCAAGACTTAAAGCTTTGGGAATTCAAATAATAACTTATTAAGCACTTAAAAGTCATTTTATTTGTTTTTCGGTCACTTACTTTAGCTTATTTTGAGACGACGTTTTTCGTTGGCTCGAATTTCGAGACCCCAAAAATTTCATTTTTTCGAGATTTAAAGCTTCGGGAACTCAAATAATAACATATTTAGCCCTTACGAGTCATTTGTTTTGCTATTCGGTCACTTATTTTCGCTTATTTTGAGACGTCCTTTTTCAGGAGCTCGATTTTCGAGACCCTAAAAATTTGCTTTTTTTCAAGACTTAAAGCATTGAGAATTCAAGTAATAACTTATTAAGCACTTAAGAGTCATTTTATTTCTTTTTCGGTCACTTATTTTAGCTTATTTTGAGACGACGTTTTCGTTGGCTCGAATTTTGAGACCCCAAAAATTTCATTTTTTCGAGATTTAAAGCTTCGGGAACTCAAATAATAACATATTTAGCCCTTAGGAGTCATTTGATTTGCTTTTCGGTCACTTATTTTAGCTTATTTTAAGACGTCGTTTTTCGGGGGCTCGATTTTTTAGATCTTAAAATTTTCATTTTTTCGAGATTTAAATCTCCGGGAACTTAAATAATAACATATTAAGCCCTTAGGAGTCATTTTATTTGTTTTTCGGTCACTTATTTTCGCTTATTTTGAGACGTCCTTTTTCAGGAGCTCGATTTTCGAGACCCTAAAAATTTGCTTTTTTTCAAGAGTTAAAGCATTTGGAATTCAAATAATAACTTATTAAGCACTTAAGAGTCATTTTATTTCTTTTTCGGTCAGTAATTTTAGCTTATTTTGAGACGACGTTTTTAGGTGGCTCGAATTTCGAGACTCTAAAAATTTCATTTTTTCGAGATTTAAAGCTTCGGGAACTCAAATAATAACATATTTAGCCCTTAGGAGTCATTTGATTTGCTTTTCGGTCACTTATTTTCGCTTATTTTGAGACGTCCTTTTTCAGGAGCTTGATTTTCGAGACCCTAAAAATTTGCTTTTTTTCAAGACTTAAAGCTTTGGGAATTCAAATAATAACTTATTAAGCACTTAAGAGTCATTTTATTTGTTTTTCGGTCACTTATTTTAGCTTATTCTAAGACGACGTTTTTCGTTGGCTCGAATTTCGAGACCCCAAAAATTTCATTTTTTCGAGATTTAAAGCTCCGGGAACTCAAATAATATCATATTTAGCCCTTAAGAGTCATTTGATTTGCTTTTCGGTCACTTATTTTAGCTTATTTTTAGACGTCGTTTTTCGGGGGCTTGATTTTTCGAGATCTTAAAATTTTCATTTTTTCGAGATTTAAAGCTCCGGGTACTCAAATAATAACATATTAAGCACTTAAGAGTCATTTTATTTGTTTTTTGGTCACTTATTTTAGCTTATTTTGAGACGTCGTTTTACGGGGGCTCGATTTTTTAGATCTTAAAATTTTCATTTTTTCGAGATTTAAATCTCCGGGAAATCAAATAATAACATATTAAGCCCTTAGGAGTTATTTTATTTGTTTTTTGGTCACTTATTTTCGCTTATTTTGAGACTTCCTTTTTCAGGAGCTCGATTTTCGAGACCCTAAAAATTTGCTTTTTTTCAAGAGTTAAAGCTTTGGGAATTCAAATAATAATTTATTAAGCACTTAAGAGTCATTTTATTTGTCTTTCGGTCACTTATTATAGCTTATTTTGAGAAGACGTTTTTCGGTGGCTCGAATTTCGAGACCCTAATAATTTCATTTTTTCGAGATTTAAAGTTTCGGGAACTCAAATAGTAACATATTAAGCCCTTAGGAGTCATTTTATTAGTTTTTCGGTCACTTATTTTAGCTTATTTTGAGAAGTCTTTTTTAGTGGCTCGATTTTCGAGACCCTAAAAATTTTAATTTTTCGAGATTTAAAGCTTTGGGAAGTCATGTAATAACATATTAAGCACTTAAAAGTCATTGTTGGTCCCAAGTTGTCAGAAGAGGTTTAGAGGGGGGGGGGTGAATAAACCTCTTTAAAAATTTTCTTCAAATTTAACTTTAAAACTTTACTCTTACTGAACAGACTAAGCTGATCAGATTAGTAAGTTACAATTCTGTTCGCGAACAAATCTTTGAACAGTCTTGTTGACCACTCGTCTGATAGTTACTTAGCTGATTTTGCAGAAATCAGTTTTAATACTTAGAGTACTTGCAGCGGATTTTCAAAGTGTTTTTCACAAGTAATCTTAGCAGTTTGAAAGATGTTTCCCCAGTTTTATAAACTCCTTTTAACTTCTTTTCAAACAATTAACTTAACGTGTTTTTATGCAAACAGAAAATATGCAATTTTAAGAGCAATGTATAAACACAATCAATTTTTATAGTGGTTATATGGAATTAAATATCCTTTAGTCCACTCTTCCAAGTCACTCAGATCTTGGGTTATACTATAATCACAAAGTTTACAGTATACTCTGCTTGCGTCGAACAACAAATGAAACGACCACAAGTTCGCAATAGGAAATCACACAGAAAACCTATCCTCTGAAGTTTGATCACTCACAAAGATGGATCACAACTCCGCACAACACTCTTGTTTACAAAATCACTCAGAAGATGTATTTATCTTGATTCTTCAACTCTGCTTTCGTCAACAAATGACTCAGCTGATGAGTGAGCTGTTCTTGAGACTTAAAGAGTTTAGCTTCGGAAATTTCTCTCAGAAAGTGTGTTGCTTATTTCTTCTTCGTCTCTTTCAGCTATTTATACTTGAGGATTGAAAAGTGTCCGTTGAAGAGAGACATGATTCAAATTCCTCGAGTACTGGTCCTTAAAATCCGCGAACGGCTCTTTTGCAGTCTGTCCGTACTGTAAACAGTACTATTCTGCAGGCAGCATTAAATGCAGCATTAAATGCACTCGGCTGATGCGAAGCTTTTCTTCAATCATTTGTCTTAAATATCCTCGTACTTCAGCATTTATTACACCAAGGGGCATTTATTACCGTTGGGAACACTTCATGATCTTCTTCACTTGGCTGACGAAAGTATAAGTCTGATGGTGAACTCGGCTGATATCAAACTTGAACAAATCTGATTTGAGTCGGCTGATCTTCACTAGTCTGATAACTTTACTTCAGCAGATCAGAAGTCTTGGACCTTGAAACTTTGACTCTTCTGATGTCTTCATTACTTAGTCAAAAATTCCTTGATAAGTTTATCAGCTAAGTTACTCCATACTTAGCCAATTTTACGAAGTTTTGGAATGCATCAAAACCTCCCTTATCAAACTTTCTTTAGTGCCTTCATCTTCATCCTTATCCAACAATTTCCCCCTTTTTGATGATGACAAAACTTCAGCTAAGTACCTGTTGAATACCTAAACTAAAGATTGAAATCCTCAAAATTTTCTGAGATAGAAAAAGTTTATTGGATTGAACTTGACTTTTCATTAATATTGAAAATGAGTTACATGTACAAGTTCATCAGATGAGATTTCTGAAAAAGTAAACTGATTACAATGGATTTTGCAATTCCTAACTATCAGCTTCTTCATCAGATTCAAGCACTTCTTCGTATTCATAAGATGATTCTTCATCATCTTCTTCTTCATCAGCTTCTTCTTCCAAGGTTGCTTTGGCAGCTTCCATCTTCTCTTTAAGTTCTTGTTCTTGAAGAGCTTTCAAAGCTTCCATAGCCTTCCTTGCAGATTCTGTATTCTTGTACTTGGTATCTTCTTTTTCAATCGTTTCTGATTCTTCTACCTTTCCAAGATTATCAGCCTTGTCAGCTGTTTCTTCAGTCTCCTTAACTTTAATAGTTGCAGCAGTAGTTTCTTCCTTAGTTGGTTCTTCAGCAGCAAACTCCTTTGCTGGTTCTTCAGTAATGGTCTCTTTAGCTGGTTCTTTAGCAGCAGATTCCATAGCTGATTCTTCAGCAGCAGTTTCCTTAGCTGGTTCTTCCCTTTTATCTTCCCCCTTTTTGTCATCATCAGCTCTGATGACAGTAGCAGGTTCAACAGCAGGGTTGAGGGCAACTGTTGGAATCTTCACTTCAGCACATAAAGCCTTCAGATTCTGATTAACCACATCATGACTTGCTGTGAGATGATGAATATCAGTGCTGATGACGTCAGTCTTGTCATTGAAGTAGTCAATGTTAAGGTTGATAGTTGCAATTTCATCCTGAATTTTCTGTGCAGCCTTTGCTACTTCTTGCAACATTCCCAGATTGATTTCCTTCTCTTCCTCACTGACTTTTATGAAGGTTGCAGTTAAGTCAGCAATTTTGTGCTCAGCTGATTTTAAAGCAGTGTGAAGATGATTTACATCACCCTTCACATCTTCCACGTTCTGGTTCAATTCTCTTAAGCTGTGAATCAACTGCAATGAATGATCTTGAGGAACAGGTAGCTGATCAATAGCTAACTTGATAGAGCTGCTAGTTAGAAGGTGCGTTCTTTCCACTTGATGAGTGTGTGATTCAATCAACTCTGTCTTCATCTTCTGTAACTGCAGACTATTCCTCTCTTCCATCTCTTTAATTTGATTTTCAATAAGTAATTGGAAGGCTTCCATCAGTGATGAGTATTCATCCCCTGATGAAGTAGAAGCATCAGCTTCTTTCTCTTCAGTCACCTGTTGAACAGGGACATCTTGCATATCCGTCATCTGATGGTCTTCAGAAGTCTTAGCAGTCAGCTCAATAGCTAAGGACTTATCAGCAGATTTGGGCTCATCAGTGACTTCATCGTAGAACAGATTAGTAATGGTTCCATCATCATTAAAGCATGTTGTCTGTCTAATCTGTCTCACAATAATCCAAGGGTTAACAGGAGCATTGTTACCCTTAGGGACTTCATAGTACTGTTGTACTTCCTTGCCAAAAATGATTTGTTGAATACTTGGCAGCAGTGGCATATCACTTGAACAGGCTTGCTGATACTTTGACTTTTTAGCCCATCTCTTCAGGGAAGTCATAACAGCAAACTTGATTGCCCTTTCTTCAGCATCTTCAGATTTCTTCTTTTTATCAGGCAAGGTGCTCTTGATTTTCTTGGCTTCCTCCAGTGCAAAGCCTTTTGCATAGCTATGCATGACATCTCTCACATAGCTGGGATCAAGAGCCTTTTGAACGGAGTTTGTCTTCAGCCAACTTAGAACCCATTGTTCTTCATCAGCTAACTCCTTCATGCTTGGAAGTTCAGTTATTGAGCTGTTCAGCCTGTTATCCCTCCACTTTATATATCTTGGTTTCTCCTGGGTGAACAGGGTTCTCAACATCAACTTCTGATCATAGTATGCCAATGACTTCTCAAATTTCTTGAACAATTCCTTATCAGCATAGACTATCTCAAAAGCTTTTCTGACTTCAAACTTGTCCTTTGACTTGAGTTTGGGGGTAGGCAGTAATATCTTCTTCTTGTCTTCTTCATCATTCTTGCCTTCTCCAATCTTGATGCCACCTCCATGGACAGGTCCATAGGCATCAACTTTACTTAATTCAATCACCATAGCCATTTCAGCATCCTCAGCAGCTTTTCTTTCTGCTTCAGACATGCGTCTTCTGGCTTCATCCTTTGCTTCTTGAGCTTTGCTTAGCTCAAGTGCTTTCTTCTCTTCAAGCTCATCCTGCTTCCTCTGTTCAGCTTCCTCCCTTGCCTTCTTATCAGCTTTGGAGACTTTCTTTCTCCTTAGCACTATTTTTCTCTTGCCTTTATCAGCAGGAGCTGGTCCAGCAGATGATATGGGAGCAGCAGCAATAGGATAGATGATTTGAACATCTGGATCTTCTTGAGGTTGAGTAACCTCAGCTGTTGATGTGACTTGACTTGGCTGTTGCTCATCAGCTTTGTCAATCACAACAGTCTCAACTGTTACAGCAGGCCTTTCAGCAGCTTCAGGATCTTCCCTTGCTACATTTTCCAAGTCCGTTGGTTCTTCTATAAATGTCATCTGCTTTCTAGCAGACTTCTTGGTCCTCCCTTCACGGTAAATGGTTGTAGCAGTATCTCTCTGTTGACTTCTTGTTCGTTTAGAGATACCTTCAGCAGGCCTCTCTGCTGATGGAGTTCTTGATGGTGATGCAGGGGATCCAGTCCTTACATCAGCAATTATGTTCTCAACAATCTTAGTGGCTTCAGCAGCAGAAGTCACTTTCTCCATCTGCTTAGGAATCTTTTCCTTAGGCTTGTCAGCAGCCTTCTTCCTTTTGGTCTCAGCAGCTAGGTCAGCAGTCTTGACCAGTTTCCTCTGCCTTTTGGCAGGAACCTCCTTTGGTTCCTCAACATCAGCTTCCTCAGGCTCACCAGCCTTCCTCTTCTGAACAGGCATGTACTTGGACAATGCCTTAGATTTATGGATCTCCTTTCCATTCTTCATATCACAACCCAGCTTTGACAGCAGATAACTGAGTGTGATCCTGTGGTTGGTAGTGGGGCCTTTTCCTTTCTTATCATCAAGAAAGTCAGCTAATATGTACCAAACTATGATGGACCAGTTGATCTCCAATCCATAGTATATGGCAGCCATGATGCTGAACCTCTTCATGGTAACAGCATCCAGTGAGAATGTGCAGTTCTCAATCAGCTTGCACACCATATCAGCCATCCGCTGATATTCATCCTTTAGTTGCTTCTTCCTTATATTTCCAGATAAAGTTTCTCCCTCTTTGGCGCAGATCGCCCAGAACTGTTGGTGCATGTCCTCTGTCAGCACAGTGACGTCATGTCGTCCTCTGTTAGGAAGCCCAAACGTCTCGTGAAGAACAGCAGGAGTGATAGTGATAGATTTGCCTCCCACTGAAGCCTTAATCTCCAGTTTGTTGTAGTCAGCTTTCGCAGAGTTGTAGTACTCCATCACTTGGTCAGTCCAGATAATTCCTTCGTGGTATTCCATGAAGTTTACCAGCGAAGCAGCTTTGAACTTTTCAAGCAGTTCTTTCATCAGATCCGTACCGGTTTGGTAGTAGGAATCATAGACGAGAAACATACCTTCAGCGGCCATTGTAGATCTGTTGAAGGTTAGAAAAACAAAGGAAAGTATGCAGAGAATTTGCAGAAATTTCTCACAAGTACTTTTGAAAGTTTAGGGTTCGTAAAGAGCTACTCGACTGATCAGATGAGGATTTATAGAGTTGGGGTTTTTCGGTTTCCGTGATATCCGCCAACCGTTAGATCCGTTTTTCTGTCAGTGCTGATCGTGCGGCATCAATTACGACCTTTCAAATTCAAAAGATATTTAATGAAGAGCGGGAATATGTACCGCCCAACAGTTACTTATAAAAGCGTGTTTTGAATAGAACGTTTTTAAATAGTTCGCTTTTATTTAAGTAATCAGATGAGTATAATAAACACTTATCTGATGGACTACTGTCCTGATGACAATGCTGTTATCAGAGAATGCCAATAGCTGATAACCTTCCTCAGCTGTTTGTCAATCCAGCTAGATAAAATAACTTTAATCTTCGATAGTTGAGTCTTCTGATGAAAACATAACTTCAACTAACTGTCATTAACAAATTTCATCTTTAATTCAGAAGTACCGCTAGTCTTACACGTTCCCCCTGAGTTTAAGAATTCATAAGTTAACTAGTCTGTTGAGAGTTAATCCTTGAAGATAATAATAGATAACTAAGCTGTTGAACTCCAGTCTTCTGATGAGTTCCCCCTCAGCTTATGCTTCCAAATTGAGTAGTCCTAGCTCAGCTCTTAGAGTAGAGAACCTTACTTCACTTAGAGGTTTAGTGAAGATATCAGCAATCTGATTATCAGTATGAACATACTCAATCATTACATTGCCTTTTTCCACATGATCTCTAATGAAATGATGCTTGATCTCAATATGTTTAGTCCTTGAATGACTTGTAGTGTTCTGAGTAAGTGAGATTGCACTTGTATTGTCACAGTAGATTGGTATTCCACTGATCTTTATGTTGTAGTCTTCTAGTTGATGCTTCAACCAAAGTATCTGTGCACAGCAAGCTCCAGCAGCTATATATTCAGCTTCAGCAGTAGATATAGAGACTGAGGTTTGCTTCTTACTCATCCATGAGATCAGACGACTGCCTAAGAACTGACAAGCACCTGTTGTGCTCTTTCTGTCAATCTTGCAGCCAGCAAGGTCTGAATCTGAATATCCAACTAGTTCAAATCCAGATTCTCTAGGATACCATAATCCCAATTCTTGAGTGCCTTTAACATACTTCAATATCCTCTTGGCAGCTAAGAGATGAGATTCTTTGGGGTTTGATTGAAATCTTGCACAGACTCCAACTGAGTACATTATATCAGGTCTACTTGCTGTTAGATACAACAATGAACCAATAATGCCTCTATATTTGGTTATGTCCACTGATTTGCCATCTTCATCTTTATCCAAACGAAGACTTGTAGACATAGGAATGGTAGCTGTTGAGCTAGTTTCCATACCAAATTTCTTGAACAGATCTCTTGTGTACTTTGCTTGGCTGATGAAAATCCCATCAGGCAACTGTCTAACTTGCAATCCAAGAAAGTAATTAAGTTCACCCATCATGCTCATTTCAAACTTATTCTGCATCAGCTTGGAGAACTTATCACACATCTGTTGATTAGTTGAACCAAAAATAATATCGTCCACATATATTTGCACAAGTAATATATGATTTTCCCATTCAATTGTGAACAAGGTTTTATCTACCTTACCTTTTCGAAATCCTTTAATTAAAAGAAAATCAGATAGGGTATCATACCATGCTCTTGGAGCCTGTTTTAGTCCATAGAGGGCTTTCTTCAGACGATATACTTTGTCCTCTTCTTGATAGACTTCAAATCCTGGAGGTTGTTCAACATACACTTCTTCTTGCAATTCTCCATTGAGAAAGGCAGACTTCACATCCATCTGATAGACAGTGAAGTTCTTGTAAGCAGCATAGGCTAGAAACAGTCTGATTGCTTCAAGTCTTGCTACTGGTGCAAAAGTTTCATCAAAGTCAATTCCTTCTTCTTGACAATAACCCTTGGCCACTAGTCTTGCTTTGTTTCTGGTAACAATACCATCTTCATTCATCTTATTTCTGAATACCCACTTAGTGCCAATTACTCTTTGATGACTTGGTCTAGGAACTAAGTACCAGACTTCATTCCTTTCAAATTGATTTAACTCTTCTTGCATAGCTTCTATCCAGAAGGAATCATTGAGAGCTTCTTCAATTTGCTTGGGCTCTATTTGAGATAGAAATGTGACAAACATGGCATCTTGTGCAGCAGCTCTTCTTGTTTTCACTCTATCTAAAGGATCACCAATGACTAGTTCAGGTGGGTGATTCTTGAGCCATCTGAGATCAGGTTGCAAATCAGGATGTTGTCCTCTGTTATGATCTTGCAACACTACTGTTGGAGTTCCAGTAGTAGTCTGTTGAACAGTCTCTGGTCTGTCAGCTGTTAGCAACTCGTCTGTTAGGCAATCAGCACTGTGATTATGAACAACACTTGAGTTAGCAGCTGAACTTAGATTAGGTAGTATGATGGGAACATATTCTTCATTTCTTCCAATGTCTAACTTCTGTACATCAGCAGACAGATCTTGATTTACACTTTGATTCTTTTCAGAAGATTGACTTGGCTCATCAAATACTACATGGATAGATTCTTCTATTAGTAATGTTCTTTTGTTAAAAACTCTATAAGCCTTACTAACAGATGAGTATCCTACAAAGACAGCTTCATCAGCCTTTTCTGCAAATGCAGCAAGGTGATTTTTCCCATTATTCAATACAAAACATTTACAACCAAAAATCTTAAAGTAATGAATGTTTGGTTTTCTATTGTTCCAAACTTCATATGGAGTCTTGTTCTGATTTTTGTTGATCATACATCTGTTTTGGGTAAAGCATGCTGTATTTGTTGCTTCTGCCCAAAATCTTTGAGGCAGCTTGGCTTCAGCTATCATGGTTCTGACAGCTTCTTTTAGTGTTATGTTTCTCCTTTCAGCAACACCATTCTGTTGAGGGGTTCTAGCAGCTGAATACTCATGATGTATTCCTTTGATGTTACAATACTCTTCAACAGTAGAGTTTGTAAACTCTGTCCCTCTATCTGATCTGATCTTCAATATTTTGATACTCTTTTCATTCTGGATCAGTTCCATCAGATTGGTAAGATGTTCCTTGGTTTCACTTTTCTTCTTCATGAAAATCACCCAAGTATATCTTGAATAGTCATCCACAACAGCTAGGCAGTATTTCTTTCCACCATTGCTGACTGGATCAATGGGTCCAAATAAGTCCATATGCAGTAGCTCCAATATTCTTCCAGAAGATTGGTGCTTCTTTTCTTTAAACGATGACTTGATTTGTTTACCCTTCTGACATGCATCACAGAGCTTGTCTTTGCTCATGACTGCTTTTGGAATCCCTTCTACCAAATCATTCTTGATTAATCTGTTTATGGTCTTGAAGTTTAAATGATTCATCCTCTTGTGCCATAGCCAACTGACTTCACTTGGTGCAGATGCCACCAAACAAACACTTGAATTCTTGTCAGCAGAATTCCAGTCGACTATATAGATATTTCCTTGTCGTCTTCCAGATAAAATTACCTTCTTTGTACCAATTTGTTCAACGTAGCACTTATCTGTTGAGAAGATGACTGAATATCCCTTGTCACAAAATTGACTTATGCTCAGCAGATTATATTTTAGGCCTTTAACATAGGAGACGTCAGATATCTCTATGTTTCCCTTGATTAATCTTCCTTTAGCTTTAATCTTGCCTTCTTTGCTGTCTCCAAAAGTGACTTTTGGACCATCCACAGCAACTGCATCAGTCAACTCATGTATGTTTCCACACATGTGCCTTGAACATCCACTGTCCAAGTACCAAATCTTCTCTACTTTACTCCTACTCCTAATCCTAACCTACAAAACAAAAATAAAATTGTTTTAGGTACCCTTATTGAGAGGGTCCTGAAGGATTAGTTCCACCCTTGACAACCCAAGATGTTGAAGTCTTAGGCTTCTTAGGTTTCTGAGTTTTAGGAGCATGAACAGTTTCATTTTTATCATAGTTATCAGATAAGTCATGTTGATGATCAGTATGATATGAATAATGTTCATAAGCAGGGTAAGGTGCATGATATGCAGGATATGCATGCATTGGATGAGCAGGGTAAGGTGCATAGTAACTAGGAAATTGAGGTGCATGATACATAGGATGATATGCAGCAGGTTGCATATAATATGACTCATTTTCATACCAAGCATTTTGATTTTTCTTGTTCTTATGCTTCTTTGGTTTACTAGATGCTTGCTCATTTGATTTTGACTTAGTTTTACCACTAGTCTGATTGACTTTAGCTTTATCAGCAGACTTCTTAGGACTCTGCTGTTTGGTCTTACTAGTCTGATTTCCTACACTAGGCTCTTTGCTCTTTTTAGCCTTAGGAGATTTCTTCTCCTTTACCACTTTCTCAGATGAGGTAGGTTTAGAGGTTTGAACATACAGAATGACCTTACTATTGTCAGCTGATATGAATTTTTCAGTATGGTTCAACTCTAGTTTATCCTTTTCTAAAGGTGTCTCCTGTTTCTTAGATGTATGCATGGATGCAACAGTTGACTTATCATGAGACTCAATAATTTTCTCAAGTTCCATGATTTTTCCTTTATAGACCTCACATTCAGCTTTCAGAGATTCATGCTCTTGCTCAAGCTGTTTATATTCAGCTGATTCTTTTGGCTTTTCAGCTAAGAGTTTCAGTGAACTATTTTGCTCTTTTAGCAGGATCATCTCTTCCTTAAGCTTTTTATATGCTTCAGCAATACCAGTATTGTTAAGCATCATTTGTTCAAATGAATTAAATAATTCATCATTAAGAGGAGTTACCTCATCCTCAGAGTCATCAGATTCCTTTGCCATAAGACATAGGAGAGCAGGTTTTTCTTCATCAGACGATTCTTCGTCAGACGTGTCTGAATCTGAATCAGATGAGTAGACAGCAGTCAACTTTTCTGCTTCAGCCATCATTGCCTTGCCTCTCTGATGCTTTCTTTCTTTTCTTATTTTCTTCTCTTCCTCAGTGTACTTTTCTGCTTTTGGATATGGGCAGTCTCTTATGAAGTGTCCCAATTTCCTGCAGTTGTAACACATTAGTTTTGATTTATAATCATCCTTATCCTGAGAAGAAAAATTAGGTTTAGAAGTAGAAGCATTGTTGTATTTGTTTTTCATCTTTCTCTTGTAGAACTTCTTGAAGTTGTTCATCAACAGTGCAACATCTCCAGCAGTGTACTCCTTTTTGTTGAGTAGAGTGGCTTCATCAGATGAGTCCACTTCAGCATTTCTTTGAGCTGGTCTTCTTTGGTTTTCAGCAGCAACCAGTGCAGCTGTGGGTCCTGAAGTTGAGGTTTCTTCAATTCCCATCCTTGGCAGTTTATACTCATACGCCTTGAGTACGGAGAACAGCTCTGTAAGAGAAATCTTGCCCAGATCTCTTGATTCTTCCATTGCTGTCACCTTCATGTTGAACTTGGAAGGTAGGGCCTTCAGTACTCTGACAGTGATCTCTTTGTCAGTGAAAGTCTTTCCCAGCTTCAAAACTTCATTCAGAGTTCTGGTGAATCTGGTGTCCATCTGATCAATGGTTTCTCCAGACTTCATCTTGAAGTTGTCCAGCTTCTCCAAGGCAACACTGAGCTGATGCTCTTTAATTGCATCATTGCCTTCACTCATGTCACGAACCTTATCCCACATCTCCTTTGCAGTTTTGCAATGCTTGACTTTGTCAAACCGATCATTATCCAGGGCTTTGGTCATGATGAATCTTCCGACTTTGTCCAGGTTGAACAGCTTTATTTCTTCTGCTGTCATTTCTGTTAAGTCTTTTTCCACCACTATTTGAGCTTCATCTACGATGATGGTCTTGGTGAATTTGAATGGACCTTTGATGATACATGTATACATGTTATCGTTATAGGCAGCAAGGAAAATCTCCATTCTGATTTTCCAGTCCTCAAAAGACATACCAGCAATGTGGGGAACATGGCTGATACAATCCATTTTTCAAAAAGTTTTGATTTTTCAAAAAGATGCTCTTTTGAAAAAGTTTTGAAAACCTTTGAAAAACACTCGGATCAAGCTCGTTGATCAGGCAGCTGATTCTAATGAACCACCTGCTCTGATACCACTTGTTGGTCCCAAGTGGTCAGAAGAGGTTTAGAGGGGGGGGGGGTGAATAAACCTCTTTAAAAATTTTCTTCAAATTTAACTTTAAAACTTTACTCTTACTGAACAGACTAAGCTGATCAGATTAGTAAGTTACAATTCTGTTCGCGAACAAATCTTTGAACAGTCTTGTTGACCACTCGTCTGATAGTTACTTAGCTGATTTTGCAGAAATCAGTTTTAATACTTAGAGTACTTGCAGCGGATTTTCAAAGTGTTTTTCACAAGTAATCTTAGCAGTTTGAAAGATGTTTCCCCAGTTTTATAAACTCCTTTTAACTTCTTTTCAAACAATTAACTTAACGTGTTTTTATGCAAACAGAAAATATGCAATTTTAAGAGCAATGTATAAACACAATCAATTTTTATAGTGGTTATATGGATTTAAATATCCTTTAGTCCACTCTTCCAAGTCACTCAGATCTTGGGTTATACTATAATCACAAAGTTTACAGTATACTCTGCTTGCGTCGAACAACAAATGAAACGACCACAAGTTCGCAATAGGAAATCACACAGAAAACCTATCCTCTGAAGTTTGATCACTCACAAAGATGGATCACAACTCCGCACAACACTCTTGTTTACAAAATCACTCAGAAGATGTATTTATCTTGATTCTTCAACTCTGCTTTCGTCAACAAATGACTCAGCTGATGAGTGAGCTGTTCTTGAGACTTAAAGAGTTTAGCTTCGGAAATTTCTCTCAGAAAGTGTGTTGCTTATTTCTTCTTCGTCTCTTTCAGCTATTTATACTTGAGGATTGAAAAGTGTCCGTTGAAGAGAGACAGGATTCAAATTCCTCGAGTACTGGTCCTTAAAATCCGCGAACGGCTCTTTTGCAGTCTGTCCGTACTGTAAACAGTACTATTCTGCAGGCAGCATTAAATGCAGCATTAAATGCACTCGGCTGATGCGAAGCTTTTCTTCAATCATTTGTCTTAAATATCCTCGTACTTCAGCATTTATTACACCAAGGGGCATTTATTACCGTTGGGAACACTTCATGATCTTCTTCACTTGGCTGACGAAAGTATAAGTCTGATGGTGAACTCGGCTGATATCAAACTTGAACAAATCTGATTTGAGTCGGCTGATCTTCACTAGTCTGATAACTTTACTTCAGCAGATCAGAAGTCTTGGACCTTGAAACTTTGACTCTTCTGATGTCTTCATTACTTAGTCAAAAATTCCTTGATAAGTTTATCAGCTAAGTTACTCCATACTTAGCCAATTTTACGAAGTTTTGGAATGCATCAAAACCTCCCTTATCAAACTTTCTTTAGTGCCTTCATCTTCATCCTTATCCAACAGTCATATTATTTGTTTTTCGCTCAATTATTTTAGCTTATTTTGAGGCGTCGTTTTTCAGGTGCTCGATTTTCGTGACCCTAAAAATTTGTTTTTTTTTTCAAGATTTAAAGCTTTGGGAAGTCAAATAATAACAATAAGCACTTAAGAGTCATTTTATTTGTTTTTCGGTCACTTGTTTCAGCTTATTTTGAGACGTCATTTTTCAGGGGCTCGATTTTTGAAGCCCTAAAAATTTCAATTTTTCGAGATTTAAAGCTTTGGGAATTCAAAGAATAACATATTAAGCACTTAAGAGTCATTTTATTTGTTTTTCGGTCACTTATTTTAGCTTATATTGAGACGTCATTTTTCGGGGGTTCGATTTTCGAGATCCTATAATTTTCATTTTTTCGAGATTTAAAGATCCGGGAACTCAAATAATAACATATTAAACCCTTAGGAGTCATTTTATTTGTTTTTCGGTCACTTATTTTCGCTTATTTTGAGACGTCCTTTTTCAGGAGCTCGATTTTCGAGACCCTAAAAATTTGCTTTTTTTCAAGAGTTAAATCTTTGGGAATTCAAATAATAACTTATTAAGCACTTAAGAGTAATTTTATTTGCTTTTCGGTCACTTATTTTAGCTTATTTTGAGACGACGTTTTTCGATGGCTCGAATTTCGAGACCCTAAAAATTTCATTTTTTCGAGATTTAAAGCTTCGGGAACTCAAATAATAACATATTTAGCCCTTACGAGTCATTTGTTTTGCTATTCGGTCACTTATTTTCGCTTATTTTGAGACATCCTTTTTCAGGAGCTCGATTTTCGAGACCCTAAAAATTTGCTTTTTCTCAAGACTTAAAGCATTGAGAATTCCAGTAATAACTTATTAAGCACTTAAGAGACATTTTATTTGTTTTTCGGTCACTTATTTTAGCTTATTTTGAGACGACGTTTTCGTTGGCTCGAATTTCGAGACCCCAAAAATTTCATTTTTTCGAGATTTAAAGCTTCGGGAACTCAAATAATAACATATTTAGCCCTTAGGAGTCATTTGATTTGCTTTTCGGTCACATATTTTAGCTTATTTTGAGACGTCGTTTTTCGGGAGCTTGATTTTCGAGATCTTAAAATTTCCATTTTTTCGAGATTTAAAGCTTCGGGAACTCAAACAATAACATATTTAGCCCTTAGGAGTCATTTGATTTGCTTTTCGGTCACTTATTTTAGCTTATTTTGAGACGTCGTTTTTCGGGGGCTCGATTTTTGAGATCTTAAAATTTCCATTTTTTCGAGATTTAAAGCTTCGGGAACTCAAACAATAACATATTTAGCCCTTAGGAGTCATTTGATTTGTTTTTCGGTCACTTATTTTCGCTTATTTTGAGACGTCCTTTTTAAGGAGCTCGATTTTCGAGACCCTAAAAATTTGCTTTTTTTCAAGAGTTAAAGCATTTGGAATTCAAATAATAACTTATTAAGCACCTAAGAGTCATTTTATTTGTTTTTCGATCAGTTATTTTAGCTTATTTTGAGACGACGTTTTTAGGTGGCTCGAATTTCGAGACCCTAAAAATTTCATTTTTTCGAGATTTAAAGCTTCGGGAACTCAAATAATAACATATTTAGCCCTTAGGAGTCATTTGATTTGCTTTTCGGTCACTTATTTTCGCTTATTTTGAAACGTCCTTTTTCAGGAGCTCGATTTTCGAGACCCTAAAAATTTGCTTTTTTTCAAGACTTAAAGCTTTGGGAATTCAAATAATAACTTATTAAGCACTTAAGAGTCATTTTATTTGTTTTTCGGTCACTTATTTTAGCTTATTTTGAGACGACGTTTTTCGTTGGCTCGAATTTCGAGACCCCAAAAATTTCATTTTTTCGAGATTTAAAGCTTCGGGATCTCAAATAATATCATATTTAGCCCTTAGGAGTCATTTGACTTGCTTTTCGGTCACTTATTTTAGCTTATTTTTAGACGTCATTTTTCGAGGGCTTGATTTTCGAGATCTTAAAATTTTCATTTTTTCGAGATTTAAAGCTCCGGAAACTCAAATAATAACAAACTTAGCCCTTAGGAGTCATTTGATTTGCTTTTCGGTCACTTATTTTTGCTTATTTTGAGACGTCGTTTTTCGGGGGCTTGATTTTCGAGATCTTATAATTTTCATTTTTTCGAAATTTAAAGCTCCGGGAACTCAAATAATAACATATTAAGCACTTAAGAGTCATTTTATTTGTTTTTTGGTCACTTATTTTAGCTTATTTTGAGACGTCGTTTTACGGGGACTCGATTTTTGAGATCTTAAAATTTTCATTTATTCGAGATTTAAATCTCCGGGAAATCAAATAATAACATATTAAGCCCTTAGGAGTTATTTTATTTGTTTTTTGGTCAGTTATTTTCGCTTATTTTGAGACGTCCTTTTTCAGGAGCTCGATTTTCGAGACCCTAAAAATTTGCATTTTTTCAAGAGTTAAAGCTTTGGGAATTCAAATAATAACTTATTAAGCACTTAAGAGTCATTTTATTTGTCTTTCGGTCACTTATTATAGCTTATTTTGAGAAGACGTTTTTCGGTGGCTCGAATTTCGAGACCCTAATAATTTCATTTTTTCGAGATTTAAAGTTTCGGGAACTCAAATAGTAACATATTAAGCCTTTAGGAGTCATTTTATTAGTTTTTCGGTCACTTATTTTAGCTTATTTTGTAAAGTCTTTTTTAGTGGCTCGATTTTCGAGACCCTAAAAATTTTAATTTTTTCGAGATTTAAAGCTTTAGGAAGTCATGTAATAACATATTAAGCACTTAAAAGTCATTTGATTTGTTTTTCATCAATTATTTTAGCTTATTTTGAGGCGTCGTTTTTCAGGTGCTCGATTTTCGAGACCCTAAAAATTTGTTTTTTTTTTTCAAGATTTAAAGCTTTGGGAAGTCAAATAATAACAATAAGCACTTAAGAGTCATTTTATTTGTTTTTCGGTCACTTGTTTCAGCTTATTTTGAGATGTCATTTTTCAGGGGCTCGATTTTCGAAGCCTTAAAAATTTCAATTTTTCGAGATTTAAAGCTTTGGGAATTCAAAGAATAACATATTAAGCACTTAAGAGTCATTTTATTTGTTTTTCGGTCACTTATTTTAGCTTATATTGAGACGTCGTTTTTCGGGGGTTCGATTTTCGAGATCCTATAATTTTCATTTTTTCGAGATTTAAAGATCCGGGAACTCAAATAATAACATATTAAGCCCTTAGGAGTCATTTTATTTGTTTTTCGGTCACTTATTTTGAGACGTCCTTTTTCAGGAGCTCGATTTTCGAGACCCTAAAAATTTGCCTTTTTTCAAGAGTTAAAGCTTTGGGAATTCAAATAATAACTTATTAAGCACTTAAGAGTAATTTTATTTGCTTTTCGGTCACTTATTTTAGCTTATTTTGAGACGACGTTTTTCGGTGGCTCGAATTTCGAGACCCTAAAAATTTTATTTTTTCGAGATTTAATGCTTCGGGAACTCAAATAATAACATATTTAGCACTTAGGAGTCATTTGATTTGCTATTCGGTCACTTATTTTCGCTTATTTTGAGACGTCCTTTTTCAGGAGCTCGATTTTCGAGACCCTAAAAATTTGTTTTTTTTCAAGACTTAAAGCGATTCAAGTAATAACTTATTAAGCACTTAAGAGTCATTTTATTTGTTTTTCAGTCACTTATTTTAGCTTATTTTGAGACGACGTTTTCGTTAGCTCGAATTTCGAGACCCCAAAAATTTTATTTTTTCGAGATTTAAAGCTTCGGGAACTCAAATAATAACATATTTAGCCCTTACGAGTCATTTGTTTTGCTATTCGGTCACTTATTTTCGCTTATTTTGAGACATCCTTTTTCAGGAGCTCGATTTTCGAGACCCTAAAAATTTGCTTTTTTTCAAGACTTAAAGCATTGAGAATTCAAGTAATAACTTATTAAGCACTTAAGAGTCATTTTATTTGTTTTTCGGTCACTTATTTTAGCTTATTTTGAGACGACGTTTTCGTTGGCTCGAATTTCGAGACCCCAAAAATTTCATTTTTTCGAGATTTAAAGCTTCGGGAACTCAAATAATAACATATTTAGCCCTTAGGAGTCATTTGATTTGCTTTTCGGTCACATATTTTAGCTTATTTTGAGACGTCGTTTTTCGGGAGCTTGATTTTCGAGATCTTAAAATTTCCATTTTTTCGAGATTTAAAGCTTCGGGAACTCAAATAATAACATATTTAGCCCTTAGGAGTCATTTGATTTGCTTTTCGGTCACTTATTTTCGCTTATTTTGAGACGTCCTTTTTCAGGAGCTTGATTTTCGAGACCCTAAAAATTTGCTTTTTTTCAAGACTTAAAGCTTTGGGAATTCAAATAATAACTTATTAAGCACTTAAGAGTCATTTTATTTGTTTTTCGGTCACTTATTTTAGCTTATTCTAAGACGACGTTTTTCGTTGGCTCGAATTTCGAGACCCCAAAAATTTCATTTTTTCGAGATTTAAAGCTTCGGGAACTCAAATAATATCATATTTAGCCCTTAAGAGTCATTTGATTTGCTTTTCGGTCACTTATTTTAGCTTATTTTTAGACGTCGTTTTTCGGGGGCTTGATTTTTCGAGATCTTAAAATTTTCATTTTTTCGAGATTTAAAGCTCCGGGTACTCAAATAATAACATATTAAGCACTTAAGAGTCATTTTATTTGTTTTTTGGTCACTTATTTTAGCTTATTTTGAGACGTCGTTTTACGGGGGCTCGATTTTTTAGATCTTAAAATTTTCATTTTTTCGAGATTTAAATCTCCGGGAAATCAAATAATAACATATTAAGCCCTTAGGAGTTATTTTATTTGTTTTTTGGTCACTTATTTTCGCTTATTTTGAGACTTCCTTTTTCAGGAGCTCGATTTTCGAGACCCTAAAAATTTGCTTTTTTTCAAGAGTTAAAGCTTTGGGAATTCAAATAATAATTTATTAAGCACTTAAGAGTCATTTTATTTGTCTTTCGGTCACTTATTATAGCTTATTTTGAGAAGACGTTTTTCGGTGGCTCGAATTTCGAGACCCTAATAATTTCATTTTTTCGAGATTTAAAGTTTCGGGAACTCAAAAAGTAACATATTAAGCCCTTAGGAGTCATTTTATTAGTTTTTCGGTCACTAATTTTAGCTTATTTTGAGAAGTCTTTTTTAGTGGCTCGATTTTCGAGACCCTAAAAATTTTAATTTTTCGAGATTTAAAGCTTTGGGAAATCATGTAATAACATATTAAGCACTTAAAAGTCATATTATTTGTTTTTAGCTCAATTATTTTAGCTTATTTTGAGGCGTCGTTTTTCAGGTGCTCGATTTTCGTGACCCTAAAAATTTGTTTTTTTTTTTCAAGATTTAAAGCTTTGGGAAGTCAAATAATAACAATAAGCACTTAAGAGTCATTTTATTTGTTTTTCGATCACTTGTTTCAGCTTATTTTGAGACGTCATTTTTCAAGGGCTCGATTTTCGAAGCCCTAAAAATTTCAATTTTTCGAGATTTAAAGCTTTGGGAATTCAAAGAATAACATATTAAGCACTTAAGAGTCATTTTATTTGTTTTTCGGTCACTTATTTTAGCTTATATTGAGACGTCATTTTTCGGGGGTTCGATTTTCGAGATCCTATAATTTTCATTTTTTCGAGATTTAAAGATCCGGGAACTCAAATAATAACATATTAAGCCCTTAGGAGTCATTTTATTTGTTTTTCGGTCACTTATTTTCGCTTATTTTGAGACGTCCTTTTTCAGGAGCTCGATTTTCGAGACCCTAAAAATTTGCTTTTTTTCAAGAGTTAAATCTTTGGGAATTCAAATAATAACTTATTAAGCACTTAAGAGTAATTTTATTTGCTTTTCGGTCACTTATTTTAGCTTATTTTGAGACGACGTTTTTCGATGGCTCGAATTTCGAGACCCTAAAAATTTCATTTTTTCGAGATTTAAAGCTTCGGGAACTCAAATAATAACATATTTAGCCCTTACGAGTCATTTGTTTTGCTATTCGGTCACTTATTTTCGCTTATTTTGAGACATCCTTTTTCAGGAGCTCGATTTTCGAGACCCTAAAAATTTGTTTTTTTTCAAGACTTAAAGCATTGAGAATTCAAGTAATAACTTATTAAGCACTTAAGAGTCATTTTATTTGTTTTTCGGTCACTTATTTTAGCTTATTTTGAGACGACGTTTTCGTTGGCTCGAATTTCGAGACCCCAAAAATTTCATTTTTTCGAGATTTAAAGCTTCAGGAACTCAAATAATAACATATTTAGCCCTTAGGAGTCATTTGATTTGCTTTTCGGTCACATATTTTATCTTATTTTGAGACGTCGTTTTTCGGGAGCTTGATTTTCGAGATCTTAAAATTTTCATTTTTTCGAGATTTAAAGCTTCGGGAACTCAAATAATAACATATTTAGCCCTTAGGAGTCATTTGATTTGCTTTTCGGTCACTTATTTTAGCTTATTTTGAGACGTCGTTTTTCGGGGGCTCGATTTTTGAGATCTTAAAATTTTCATTTTTTCGAGATTTAAATCTCCGGGAACTCAAATAATAACATATTAAGCCCTTAGGAGTCATTTTATTTGTTTTTCGGTCACTTATTTTCGCTTATTTTGAGACGTCCTTTTTCAGGACTTTGATTTTCGAGACCCTAAAAGTTTGCTTTTTTTCAAGAGTTAAAGCATTTGGAATTCAAATAATAACTTATTAAGCACTTAAGAGTAATTTTATTTGTTTTTCGGTCAGTTATTTTAGCTTATTTTGAGACGACGTTTTTAGGTGGCTCGAATTTCTAGACCCTAAAAATTTCATTTATTCGAGATTTAAAGCTTCGGCAACTCAAATAATAACATATTTAGCCATTAGGAGTCATTTGATTTGCTTTTCGGTCACTTATTTTCGCTTATTTTGAGACGTCCTTTTTCAGGAGCTCGATTTTCGAGACCCTAAAAATTTGCTTTTTTTCAAGACTTAAAGCTTTGGGAATTCAAATAATAACTTATTAAGCACTTAAGAGTCATTTTATTTGTTTTTCGGTCACTTATTTTAGCTTATTTTGAGACGACGTTTTTCGTTGGCTCGAATTTCGAGACCCCAAAAATTTCATTTTTTTGAGATTTAAAGCTTCGGGAACTCAAATAATATCATATTTATCCCTTAGGAGTCATTTGATTTGCTTTTCGGTCACTTATTTTAGCTTATTTTGAGACGTCGTTTTTCGGGAGCTTGATTTTCGAGATCTTAAAATTTTCATTTTTTCGAGATTTAAAGCTTCGGGAACTCAAATAATAACATATTTAGCCCTTAGGAGTCATTTGATTTGCTTTTCGGTCACTTATTTTAGCTTATTTTGAGACGTCGTTTTTCGGGGGCTCGATTTTTGAGATCTTAAAATTTTCATTTTTTCGAGATTTAAATCTCCGGGAACTCAAATAATAACATATTAAGCCCTTAGCAGTCATTTTATTTGTTTTTCGGTCACTTATTTTCGCTTATTTTGAGACGTCCTTTTTCAGGACCTCGATTTTCGAGACCCTAAAAATTTGCTTTTTTTCAAGAGTTAAAGCATTTGGAATTCAAATAATAACTTATTAAGCACTTAAGAGTAATTTTATTTGTTTTTCGGTCAGTTATTTTAGCTTATTTTGAGACGACGTTTTTAGTTGGCTCGAATTTCTAGACCCTAAAAATTTCATTTTTTCGAGATTTAAAGCTTCGGCAACTCAAATAATAACATATATAGCCATTAGGAGTCATTTGATTTGCTTTTCGGTCACTTATTTTCGCTTATTTTGAGACGTCCTTTTTCAGGAGCTCGATTTTCGAGACCCTAAAAATTTGCTTTTTTTCAAGACTTAAAGCTTTGGGAATTCAAATAATAACTTATTAAGCACTTAAGAGTCATTTTATTTGTTTTTCGGTCACTTATTTTAGCTTATTTTGAGACGACGTTTTTCGTTGGCTCGATTTTCGAGACCCCAAAAATTTCATTTTTTTGAGATTTAAAGCTTCGGGAACTCAAATAATATCATATTTATCCCTTAGGAGTCATTTGATTTGCTTTTCGGTCACTTATTTTAGCTTATTTTTAGACGTCGTTTTTCGGGGGCCTGATTTTCGAGATCTTAAAATTTTCATTTTTTCGAGATTTAAAGCTCCGGAAACTTAAATAATAACAAATTTAGCCCTTAGGAGTCATTTGATTTGCTTTTCGGTCACTTATTCTCGCTTATTTTGAAACGTCCTTTTTCAGGAGCTCGATTTTCGAGACCCTAAAAATTTGCTTTTTTTCAAGACTTAAAGCTTTGGGAATTCAAATAATAACTTATTAAGCACTTAAGAGTCATTTTATTTGTTTTTCGGTCACTTATTTTAGCTTATTTTGAGACGACGTTTTTCGTTGGCTCGAATTTCGAGACCCCAAAAATTTCATTTTTTCGAGATTTAAAGCTTCGGGATCTCAAATAATATCATATTTTGCCCTTAGGAGTCATTTGATTTGCTTTTCGGTCACTTATTTTAGTTTATTTTCAGACGTCGTTTTTCGGGGGCTTGATTTTCGAGATCTTAAAATTTTCATTTTTCCGAGATTTAAAGCTCCGGGAACTCAAATAATAACATATTAAGCACTTAAGAGTCATTTTATTTGTTTTTTGGTCACTTATTTTAGCTTATTTTTGAGACGTCGTTTTACGGTGGCTCAATTTTTGAGATCTTAAAATTTTCATTTTTTCGAGATTTAAATCTCCGGGAAATCAAATAATAACATATTAAGCCCTTAGGAGTTATTTTATTTGTTTTTTGGTCACTTATTTTCGCTTATTTTGAGACGTCCTTTTTCAGGAGCTCGATTTTCGAGACCCTAAAAATTTGCTTTTTTTCAAGAGTTAAAGCATTTGGAATTCAAATAATAACATATTAAGCACTTAAGAGTCATTTTATTTGTTTTTCGGTCGGTTATTTTAGTTTATTTTGAGACGACGTTTTTAGGTGGCTCGAATTTCAGACCCTAAAAATTTCATTTTTTGGAGATTTAAAGCTTCGGGAACTCAAATAATAACTTATTTAGCCCTTAGGAGTCATTTGATTTGCTTTTCGGTCACTTATTTTCGCTTATTTTGAGACGTCCTTTTTCAGGAGCTCGATTTTCGAGACCCTAAAAATTTGCTTTTTTTCAAGACTTAAAGCTTTGGGAATTCAAATAATAACTTATTAAGCACTTAAGAGTCATTTTATTTGTTTTTCGGTCACTTATTTTAGCTTATTTTGAGATGACATTTTTCGTTGGCTCGAATTTCGAGACCCCAAAAATTTCATTTTTTTGAGATTTAAAGCTTCGGGAACTCAAATAATATCATATTTTGCCCTTAGGAGTCATTTGACTTGCTTTTCGGTCACTTATTTTAGCTTATTTTTAGACGTCATTTTTCGGGGGCTTGATTTTCGAGATCTTAAAATTTTCATTTTTTCGAGATTTAAAGCTCCGGAAACTCAAATAATAACAAATTTAGCCCTTAGGAGTCATTTGATTTGCTTTTCGGTCACTTATTTTTGCTTATTTTGAGACGTCGTTTTTCGGGGGCTTGATTTTCGAGATCTTATAATTTTCATTTTTTCGAGATTTAAAGCTCCGGGAACTCAAATAATAACATATTAAGCACTTAAGAGTCATTTTATTTGTTTTTTGGTCACTTATTTTAGCTTATTTTGAGACGTCGTTTTACGGGGGCTCGATTTTTGAGATCTTAAAATTTTCATTTATTCGAGATTTAAATCTCCGGGAAATCAAATAATAACATATTAAGCCCTTAGGAGTTATTTTATTTGTTTTTTGGTCACTTATTTTCGCTTATTTTGAGACATCCTTTTTCAGGAGCTCGATTTTCGAGACCCTAAAAATTTGCTTTTTTTCAAGAGTTAAAGCTTTGGGAATTCAAATAATAACTTATTAAGCACTTAAGAGTCATTTTATTTGTCTTTCGGTCACTTATTATAGCTTATTTTGAGAAGACGTTTTTCGGTGGCTCGAATTTCGAGACCCTAATAATTTCATTTTTTCGAGATTTAAAGTTTCGGGAACTCAAATAGTAACATATTAAGCCCTTAGGAGTCATTTTATTAGTTTTTCGGTCACTTATTTTAGCTTATTTTGAAAAGTCTTTTTTAGTGGCTTGATTTTCGAGACCCTAAAAATTTTAATTTTTTCGAGATTTAAAGCTTTGGGAAGTCATGTAATAACATATTAAGCACTTAAAAGTCATTTGATTTGTTTTTCGCTCAATTATTTTAGCTTATTTTGAGGCGTCGTTTTTCAGGTGCTCGATTTTCGAGACCCTAAAAATTTGTTTTTTTTTTCAAGATTTAAAGCTTTGGGAAGTCAAATAATAACAATAAGCACTTAAGAGTCATTTTATTTGTTTTTCGGTCACTTGTTTCAGCTTATTTTGAGACGTCATTTTTCAGGGGCTCGATTTTCGAAGCCCTAAAAATTTCAATTTTTCGAGATTTAAAGCTTTGGGAATTCAAAGAATAACATATTAAGCACTTAAGAGTCATTTTATTTGTTTTTCGGTCACTTATTTTAGCTTATATTGAGACGTCATTTTTCGGAGGTTCGATTTTCGAGATCCTATAATTTTCATTTTTTCGAGATTTAAAGATCCGGGAACTCAAATAATAACATATTAAGCCCTTAGGAGTCATTTTATTTGTTTTTCGGTCACTTATTTTCGCTTATTTTGAGACGTCCTTTTTCAGGAGCTCGATTTTCGAGACCCTAAAAATTTGCTTTTTTTCAAGAGTTAAATCTTTGGGAATTCAAATAATAACTTATTAAGCACTTAAGAGTAATTTTATTTGCTTTTCGGTCACTTATTTTAGCTTATTTTGAGACGACGTTTTTCGATGGCTCGAATTTCGAGACCCTAAAAATTTCATTTTTTCGAGATTTAAAGCTTCGGGAACTCAAATAATAACATATTTAGCCCTTACGAGTCATTTGTTTTGCTATTCGGTCACTTATTTTCGCTTATTTTGAGACATCCTTTTTCAGGAGCTCGATTTTCGAGACCCTAAAAATTTGTTTTTTTTCAAGACTTAAAGCATTGAGAATTCAAGTAATAACTTATTAAGCACTTAAGAGTCATTTTATTTGTTTTTCGGTCACTTATTTTAGCTTATTTTGAGACGACGTTTTCGTTGGCTCGAATTTCGAGACCCCAAAAATTTCATTTTTTCGAGATTTAAAGCTTCAGGAACTCAAATAATAACATATTTAGCCCTTAGGAGTCATTTGATTTGCTTTTCGGTCACATATTTTATCTTATTTTGAGACGTCGTTTTTCGGGAGCTTGATTTTCGAGATCTTAAAATTTTCATTTTTTCGAGATTTAAAGCTTCGGGAACTCAAATAATAACATATTTAGCCCTTAGGAGTCATTTGATTTGCTTTTCGGTCACTTATTTTAGCTTATTTTGAGACGTCGTTTTTCGGGGGCTCGATTTTTGAGATCTTAAAATTTTCATTTTTTCGAGATTTAAATCTCCGGGAACTCAAATAATAACATATTAAGCCCTTAGGAGTCATTTTATTTGTTTTTCGGTCACTTATTTTCGCTTATTTTGAGACGTCCTTTTTCAGGACTTTGATTTTCGAGACCCTAAAAGTTTGCTTTTTTTCAAGAGTTAAAGCATTTGGAATTCAAATAATAACTTATTAAGCACTTAAGAGTAATTTTATTTGTTTTTCGGTCAGTTATTTTAGCTTATTTTGAGACGACGTTTTTAGGTGGCTCGAATTTCTAGACCCTAAAAATTTCATTTATTCGAGATTTAAAGCTTCGGCAACTCAAATAATAACATATTTAGCCATTAGGAGTCATTTGATTTGCTTTTCGGTCACTTATTTTCGCTTATTTTGAGACGTCCTTTTTCAGGAGCTCGATTTTCGAGACCCTAAAAATTTGCTTTTTTTCAAGACTTAAAGCTTTGGGAATTCAAATAATAACTTATTAAGCACTTAAGAGTCATTTTATTTGTTTTTCGGTCACTTATTTTAGCTTATTTTGAGACGACGTTTTTCGTTGGCTCGAATTTCGAGACCCCAAAAATTTCATTTTTTTGAGATTTAAAGCTTCGGGAACTCAAATAATATCATATTTATCCCTTAGGAGTCATTTGATTTGCTTTTCGGTCACTTATTTTAGCTTATTTTGAGACGTCGTTTTTCGGGAGCTTGATTTTCGAGATCTTAAAATTTTCATTTTTTCGAGATTTAAAGCTTCGGGAACTCAAATAATAACATATTTAGCCCTTAGGAGTCATTTGATTTGCTTTTCGGTCACTTATTTTAGCTTATTTTGAGACGTCGTTTTTCGGGGGCTCGATTTTTGAGATCTTAAAATTTTCATTTTTTCGAGATTTAAATCTCCGGGAACTCAAATAATAACATATTAAGCCCTTAGCAGTCATTTTATTTGTTTTTCGGTCACTTATTTTCGCTTATTTTGAGACGTCCTTTTTCAGGACCTCGATTTTCGAGACCCTAAAAATTTGCTTTTTTTCAAGAGTTAAAGCATTTGGAATTCAAATAATAACTTATTAAGCACTTAAGAGTAATTTTATTTGTTTTTCGGTCAGTTATTTTAGCTTATTTTGAGACGACGTTTTTAGTTGGCTCGAATTTCTAGACCCTAAAAATTTCATTTTTTCGAGATTTAAAGCTTCGGCAACTCAAATAATAACATATATAGCCATTAGGAGTCATTTGATTTGCTTTTCGGTCACTTATTTTCGCTTATTTTGAGACGTCCTTTTTCAGGAGCTCGATTTTCGAGACCCTAAAAATTTGCTTTTTTTCAAGACTTAAAGCTTTGGGAATTCAAATAATAACTTATTAAGCACTTAAGAGTCATTTTATTTGTTTTTCGGTCACTTATTTTAGCTTATTTTGAGACGACGTTTTTCGTTGGCTCGATTTTCGAGACCCCAAAAATTTCATTTTTTTGAGATTTAAAGCTTCGGGAACTCAAATAATATCATATTTATCCCTTAGGAGTCATTTGATTTGCTTTTCGGTCACTTATTTTAGCTTATTTTTAGACGTCGTTTTTCGGGGGCCTGATTTTCGAGATCTTAAAATTTTCATTTTTTCGAGATTTAAAGCTCCGGAAACTTAAATAATAACAAATTTAGCCCTTAGGAGTCATTTGATTTGCTTTTCGGTCACTTATTCTCGCTTATTTTGAAACGTCCTTTTTCAGGAGCTCGATTTTCGAGACCCTAAAAATTTGCTTTTTTTCAAGACTTAAAGCTTTGGGAATTCAAATAATAACTTATTAAGCACTTAAGAGTCATTTTATTTGTTTTTCGGTCACTTATTTTAGCTTATTTTGAGACGACGTTTTTCGTTGGCTCGAATTTCGAGACCCCAAAAATTTCATTTTTTCGAGATTTAAAGCTTCGGGATCTCAAATAATATCATATTTAGCCCTTAGGAGTCATTTGATTTGCTTTTCGGTCACTTATTTTAGTTTATTTTCAGACGTCGTTTTTCGGGGGCTTGATTTTCGAGATCTTAAAATTTTCATTTTTCCGAGATTTAAAGCTCCGGGAACTCAAATAATAACATATTAAGCACTTAAGAGTCATTTTATTTGTTTTTTGGTCACTTATTTTAGCTTATTTTTGAGACGTCGTTTTACGGTGGCTCAATTTTTGAGATCTTAAAATTTTCATTTTTTCGAGATTTAAATCTCCGGGAAATCAAATAATAACATATTAAGCCCTTAGGAGTTATTTTATTTGTTTTTTGGTCACTTATTTTCGCTTATTTTGAGACGTCCTTTTTCAGGAGCTCGATTTTCGAGACCCTAAAAATTTGCTTTTTTTCAAGAGTTAAAGCATTTGGAATTCAAATAATAACATATTAAGCACTTAAGAGTCATTTTATTTGTTTTTCGGTCGGTTATTTTAGTTTATTTTGAGACGACGTTTTTAGGTGGCTCGAATTTCAGACCCTAAAAATTTCATTTTTTGGAGATTTAAAGCTTCGGGAACTCAAATAATAACTTATTTAGCCCTTAGGAGTCATTTGATTTGCTTTTCGGTCACTTATTTTCGCTTATTTTGAGACGTCCTTTTTCAGGAGCTCGATTTTCGAGACCCTAAAAATTTGCTTTTTTTCAAGACTTAAAGCTTTGGGAATTCAAATAATAACTTATTAAGCACTTAAGAGTCATTTTATTTGTTTTTCGGTCACTTATTTTAGCTTATTTTGAGATGACATTTTTCGTTGGCTCGAATTTCGAGACCCCAAAAATTTCATTTTTTTGAGATTTAAAGCTTCGGGAACTCAAATAATATCATATTTTGCCCTTAGGAGTCATTTGACTTGCTTTTCGGTCACTTATTTTAGCTTATTTTTAGACGTCATTTTTCGGGGGCTTGATTTTCGAGATCTTAAAATTTTCATTTTTTCGAGATTTAAAGCTCCGGAAACTCAAATAATAACAAATTTAGCCCTTAGGAGTCATTTGATTTGCTTTTCGGTCACTTATTTTTGCTTATTTTGAGACGTCGTTTTTCGGGGGCTTGATTTTCGAGATCTTATAATTTTCATTTTTTCGAGATTTAAAGCTCCGGGAACTCAAATAATAACATATTAAGCACTTAAGAGTCATTTTATTTGTTTTTTGGTCACTTATTTTAGCTTATTTTGAGACGTCGTTTTACGGGGGCTCGATTTTTGAGATCTTAAAATTTTCATTTATTCGAGATTTAAATCTCCGGGAAATCAAATAATAACATATTAAGCCCTTAGGAGTTATTTTATTTGTTTTTTGGTCACTTATTTTCGCTTATTTTGAGACATCCTTTTTCAGGAGCTCGATTTTCGAGACCCTAAAAATTTGCTTTTTTTCAAGAGTTAAAGCTTTGGGAATTCAAATAATAACTTATTAAGCACTTAAGAGTCATTTTATTTGTCTTTCGGTCACTTATTATAGCTTATTTTGAGAAGACGTTTTTCGGTGGCTCGAATTTCGAGACCCTAATAATTTCATTTTTTCGAGATTTAAAGTTTCGGGAACTCAAATAGTAACATATTAAGCCCTTAGGAGTCATTTTATTAGTTTTTCGGTCACTTATTTTAGCTTATTTTGAAAAGTCTTTTTTAGTGGCTTGATTTTCGAGACCCTAAAAATTTTAATTTTTTCGAGATTTAAAGCTTTGGGAAGTCATGTAATAACATATTAAGCACTTAAAAGTCATTTGATTTGTTTTTCGCTCAATTATTTTAGCTTATTTTGAGGCGTCGTTTTTCAGGTGCTCGATTTTCGAGACCCTAAAAATTTGTTTTTTTTTTCAAGATTTAAAGCTTTGGGAAGTCAAATAATAACAATAAGCACTTAAGAGTCATTTTATTTGTTTTTCGGTCACTTGTTTCAGCTTATTTTGAGACGTCATTTTTCAGGGGCTCGATTTTCGAAGCCCTAAAAATTTCAATTTTTCGAGATTTAAAGCTTTGGGAATTCAAAGAATAACATATTAAGCACTTAAGAGTCATTTTATTTGTTTTTCGGTCACTTATTTTAGCTTATATTGAGACGTCATTTTTCGGAGGTTCGATTTTCGAGATCCTATAATTTTCATTTTTTCGAGATTTAAAGATCCGGGAACTCAAATAATAACATATTAAGCCCTTAGGAGTCATTTTATTTGTTTTTCGGTCACTTATTTTCGCTTATTTTGAGACGTCCTTTTTCAGGAGCTCGATTTTCGAGACCCTAAAAATTTGCTTTTTTTCAAGAGTTAAATCTTTGGGAATTCAAATAATAACTTATTAAGCACTTAAGAGTAATTTTATTTGCTTTTCGGTCACTTATTTTAGCTTATTTTGAGACGACGTTTTTCGATGGCTCGAATTTCGAGACCCTAATTTAAAGCTTCGGGAACTCAAATAATAACATATTTAGCCCTTACGAGTCATTTGTTTTGCTATTCGGTCACTTATTTTCGCTTATTTTGAGACATCCTTTTTCAGGAGCTCGATTTTCGAGACCCTAAAAATTTGTTTTTTTTCAAGACTTAAAGCATTGAGAATTCAAGTAATAACTTATTAAGCACTTAAGAGTCATTTTATTTGTTTTTCGGTCACTTATTTTAGCTTATTTTGAGACGACGTTTTCGTTGGCTCGAATTTCGAGACCCCAAAAATTTCATTTTTTCGAGATTTAAAGCTTCGGGAACTCAAATAATAACATATTTAGCCCTTAGGAGTCATTTGATTTGCTTTTCGGTCACATATTTTAGCATATTTTGAGACGTCGTTTTTCGGGAGCTTGATTTTCGAGATCTTAAAATTTCCATTTTTTCGAGATTTAAAGCTTCGGGAACTCAAACAATAACATATTTAGCCCTTAGGAGTCATTTGATTTGCTTTTCGGTCACTTATTTTAGCTTATTTTGAGACGTCGTTTTTCGGGGGCTCGATTTTTGAGATCTTAAAATTTTCATTTTTCGAGATATAAATCTCCGGGAACTCAAATAATAACATATTAAGCCCTTAGGAGTCATTTTATTTGTTTTTCGGTCACTTATTTTCGCTTATTTTGAGACGTCCTTTTTCAGGAGCTCGATTTTCGAGACCCTAAAAATTTGCTTTTTTTTCAAGAGTTAAAGCATTTGGAATTCAAATAATAACTTATGAAGCACCTAAGAGTCATTTTATTTGTTTTTCGGTCAGTTATTTTAGCTTATTTTGAGACGACGTTTTTAGGTGGCTCGAATTTCGAGACCCTAAAAATTTCATTTTTTCGAGATTTAAAGCTTCGGGAACTCAAATAATAACATATTTAGCCCTTAGGAGTCATTTGATTTGCTTTTCGGTCACTTATTTTCGCTTATTTTGAAACGTCCTTTTTCAGGAGCTCGATTTTCGAGACCCTAAAAATTTGTTTTTTTTCAAGACTTAAAGCTTTGGGAATTCAAATAATAACTTATTAAGCACTTAAGAGTCATTTTATTTGTTTTTCGGTCACTTATTTTAGCTTATTTTGAGACGACGTTTTTCGTTGGCTCGAATTTCGAGACCCCAAAAATTTCATTTTTTCGAGATTTAAAGCTTCGGGATCTCAAATAATATCATATTTAGCCCTTAGGAGTCATTTGACTTGCTTTTCGGTCACTTATTTTAGCTTATTTTTAGACGTCGTTTTTCGAGGGCTTGATTTTCGAGATCTTAAAATTTTCATTTTTTCGAGATTTAAAGCTCCGGAAACTCAAATAATAACAAATTTAGCCCTTAGGAGTCATTTGATTTGCTTTTCGGTCACTTATTTTTGCTTATTTTGAGACGTCGTTTTTCGGGGGCTTGATTTTCGAGATCTTATAATTTTCATTTTTTCGAAATTTAAAGCTCCGGGAACTCAAATAATAACATATTAAGCACTTAAGAGTCATTTTATTTGTTTTTTTGTCACTTATTTTAGCTTATTTTGAGACGTCGTTTTACGGGGGCTCGATTTTTGAGATCTTAAAATTTTCATTTATTCGAGATTTAAATCTCCGGGAAATCAAATAATAACATATTAAGCCCTTAGGAGTTATTTTATTTGTTTTTTAGTCACTTATTTTCGCTTATTTTGAGACGTCCTTTTTCAGGAGCTCGATTTTCGAGACCCTAAAAATTTGCATTTTTTCAAGAGTTAAAGCTTTGGGAATTCAAATAATAACTTATTAAGCACTTAAGAGTCATTTTATTTGTCTTTCGGTCACTTATTATAGCTTATTTTGAGAAGACGTTTTTCGGTGGCTCGAATTTCGAGACCCTAATAATTTCATTTTTTCGAGATTTAAAGTTTCGGGAACTCAAATAGTAACATATTAAGCCTTTAGGAGTCATTTTATTAGTTTTTCGGTCACTTATTTTAGCTTATTTTGAAAAGTCTTTTTTAGTGGCTCGATTTTCGAGACCCTAAAAATTTTAATTTTTTCGAGATTTAAAGCTTTAGGAAGTCATGTAATAACATATTAAGCACTTAAAAGTCATTTGATTTGTTTTTCATCAATTATTTTAGCTTATTTTGAGGCGTCGTTTTTCAGGTGCTCGATTTTCGAGACCCTAAAAATTTGTTTTTTTTTTTCAAGATTTAAAGCTTTGGGAAGTCAAATAATAACAATAAGCACTTAAGAGTCATTTTATTTGTTTTTCGGTCACTTGTTTCAGCTTATTTTGAGACGTCATTTTTCAGGGGCTCGATTTTCGAAGCCCTAAAAATTTCAATTTTTCGAGATTTAAAGCTTTGGGAATTCAAAGAATAACATATTAAGCACTTAAGAGTCATTTTATTTGTTTTTCGGTCACTTATTTTAGCTTATATTGAGACGTCGTTTTTCGGGGGTTCGATTTTCGAGATCCTATAATTTTCATTTTTTCGAGATTTAAAGATCCGGGAACTCAAATAATAACATATTAAGCCCTTAGGAGTCATTTTATTTGTTTTTCGGTCACTTATTTTGAGACGTCCTTTTTCAGGAGCTCGATTTTTGAGACCCTAAAAATTTGCCTTTTTTCAAGAGTTAAAGCTTTGGGAATTCAAATAATAACTTATTAAGCACTTAAGAGTAATTTTATTTGCTTTTCGGTCACTTATTTTAGCTTATTATGAGACGACGTTTTTCGGTGGCTCGAATTTCGAGACCTTAAAAATTTTATTTTTTCGAGATTTAATGCTTCGGGAACTCAAATAATAACATATTTAGCCCTTAGGAGTCATTTGATTTGCTATTCGGTCACTTATTTTCGCTTATTTTGAGACGTCCTTTTTCAGGAGCTCGATTTTCGAGACCCTAAAAATTTGTTTTTTTTTCAAGACTTAAAGCGATTCAAGTAATAACTTATTAAGCACTTAAGAGTCATTTTATTTGTTTTTCAGTCACTTATTTTAGCTTATTTTGAGACGACGTTTTCGTTGGCTCGAATTTCGAGACCCCAAAAATTTCATTTTTTCGAGATTTAAAGCTTCAGGAACTCAAATAATAACATATTTAGCCCTTAGGAGTCATTTGATTTGCTTTTCGGTCACATATTTTAGCTTATTTTGAGACGTCGTTTTTCGGGAGCTTGATTTTCGAGATCTTAAAATTTTCATTTTTTCGAGATTTAAAGCTTCGGGAACTCAAATAATAACATATTTAGCCCTTAGGAGTCATTTGATTTGCTTTTCGGTCACTTATTTTAGCTTATTTTGAGACGTCGTTTTTCGGGGGCTCGATTTTTGAGATCTTAAAATTTTCATTTTTTCGAGATTTAAATCTCCGGGAACTCAAATAATAACATATTAAGCCCTTAGGAGTCATTTTATTTGTTTTTCGGTCACTTATTTTCGCTTATTTTGAGACGTCCTTTTTCAGGACTTTGATTTTCGAGACCCTAAAAGTTTGCTTTTTTTCAAGAGTTAAAGCATTTGGAATTCAAATAATAACTTATTAAGCACTTAAGAGTAATTTTATTTGTTTTTCGGTCAGTTATTTTAGCTTATTTTGAGACGACGTTTTTAGGTGGCTCGAATTTCTAGACCCTAAAAATTTCATTTTTTCGAGATTTAAAGCTTCGGCAACTCAAATAATAACATATTTAGCCATTAGGAGTCATTTGATTTGCTTTTCGGTCACTTATTTTCACTTATTTTGAGACGTCCTTTTTCAGGAGCTCGATTTTCGAGACCCTAAAAATTTGCTTTTTTTCAAGACTTAAAGCTTTGGGAATTCAAATAATAACTTATTAAGCACTTAAGAGTCATTTTATTTGTTTTTCGGTCACTTATTTTAGATTATTTTGAGACGACGTTTTTCGTTGGCTCGAATTTCGAGACCCCAAAAATTTTATTTTTTCGAGATTTAAAGCTTCGGGAACTCAAATAATAACATATTTAGCCCTTAGGAGTCATTTGATTTGCTTTTCGGTCACATATTTTAGCTTATTTTGAGACGTCGTTTTTCGGGAGCTTGATTTTCGAGATCTTAAAATTTTCATTTTTTCGAGATTTAAAGCTTCGGGAACTCAAATAATAACATATTTAGCCCTTAGGAGTCATTTGATTTGCTTTTCGGTCACTTATTTTAGCTTATTTTGAGACGTCGTTTTTCGGGGGCTCGATTTTTGAGATCTTAAAATTTTCATTTTTTCGAGATTTAAATCTCCGGGAACTCAAATAATAACATATTAAGCCCTTAGCAGTCATTTTATTTGTTTTTCGGTCACTTATTTTCGCTTATTTTGAGACGTCCTTTTTCAGGACCTCGATTTTCGAGACCCTAAAAATTTGCTTTTTTTCAAGAGTTAAAGCATTTGGAATTCAAATAATAACTTATTAAGCACTTAAGAGTAATTTTATTTGTTTTTCGGTCAGTTATTTTAGCTTATTTTGAGACGACGTTTTTAGTTGGCTCGAATTTCTAGACCCTAAAAATTTCATTTTTTCGAGATTTAAAGCTTCGGCAACTCAAATAATAACATATATAGCCATTAGGAGTCATTTGATTTGCTTTTCGGTCACTTATTTTCGCTTATTTTGAGACGTCCTTTTTCAGGAGCTCGATTTTCGAGACCCTAAAAATTTGCTTTTTTTCAAGACTTAAAGCTTTGGGAATTCAAATAATAACTTATTAAGCACTTAAGAGTCATTTTATTTGTTTTTCGGTCACTTATTTTAGCTTATTTTGAGACGACGTTTTTCGTTGGCTCGATTTTCGAGACCCCAAAAATTTCATTTTTTTGAGATTTAAAGCTTCGGGAACTCAAATAATATCATATTTATCCCTTAGGAGTCATTTGATTTGCTTTTCGGTCACTTATTTTAGCTTATTTTTAGACGTCGTTTTTCGGGGGCCTGATTTTCGAGATCTTAAAATTTTCATTTTTTCGAGATTTAAAGCTCCGAAAACTTAAATAATAACAAATTTAGCCCTTAGGAGTCATTTGATTTGCTTTTCGGTCACTTATTCTCGCTTATTTTGAAACGTCCTTTTTCAGGAGCTCGATTTTCGAGACCCTAAAAATTTGCTTTTTTTCAAGACTTAAAGCTTTGGGAATTCAAATAATAACTTATTAAGCACTTAAGAGTCATTTTATTTGTTTTTCGGTCACTTATTTTAGCTTATTTTGAGACGACGTTTTTCGTTGGCTCGAATTTCGAGACCCCAAAAATTTTATTTTTTCGAGATTTAAAGCTTCGGGATCTCAAATAATATCATATTTAGCCCTTAGGAGTCATTTGATTTGCTTTTCGGTCACTTATTTTAGTTTATTTTTAGACGTCGTTTTTCGGGGGCTTGATTTTCGAGATCTTAAAATTTTCATTTTTTCGAGATTTAAAGCTCCGGGAACTCAAATAATAACATATTAAGCACTTAAGAGTCATTTTATTTGTTTTTTGGTCACTTATTTTAGCTTATTTTTGAGACGTCGTTTTACGGTGGCTCAATTTTTGAGATCTTAAAATTTTCATTTTTTCGAGATTTAAATCTCCGGGAAATCAAATAATAACATATTAAGCCCTTAGGAGTTATTTTATTTGTTTTTTGGTCACTTATTTTCGCTTATTTTGAGACGTCCTTTTTCAGGAGCTCGATTTTCGAGACCCTAAAAATTTGCTTTTTTTCAAGAGTTAAAGCATTTGGAATTCAAATAATAACATATTAAGCACTTAAGAGTCATTTTATTTGTTTTTCGGTCAGTTATTTTAGTTTATTTTGAGACGACGTTTTTAGGTGGCTCGAATTTCAGACCCTAAAAATTTCATTTTTTCGAGATTTAAAGCTTCGGGAACTCAAATAATAACATATTTAGCCCTTAGGAGTCATTTGATTTGCTTTTCGGTCACTTATTTTCGCTTATTTTGAGACGTCCTTTTTCAGGAGCTCGATTTTCGAGACCCTAAAAATTTGCTTTTTTTCAAGACTTAAAGCTTTGGGAATTCAAATAATAACTTATTAAGCACTTAAGAGTCATTTTATTTGTTTTTCGGTCACTTATTTTAGCTTATTTTGAGATGACGTTTTTCGTTGGCTCGAATTTCGAGACCCCAAAAATTTCATTTTTTTGAGATTTAAAGCTTCGGGAACTCAAATAATATCATATTTTGCCCTTAGGAGTCATTTGACTTGCTTTTCGGTCACTTATTTTAGCTTATTTTTAGACGTCGTTTTTCGGGGGCTTGATTTTCGAGATCTTAAAATTTTCATTTTTTCGAGATTTAAAGCTCCGGAAACTCAAATAATAACAAATTTAGCCCTTAGGAGTCATTTGATTTGCTTTTCGGTCACTTATTTTTGCTTATTTTGAGACGTCGTTTTTCGGGGGCTTGATTTTCGAGATCTTATAATTTTCATTTTTTCGAGATTTAAAGCTCCGGGAACTCAAATAATAACATATTAAGCACTTAAGAGTCATTTTATTTGTTTTTTGGTCACTTATTTTAGCTCATTTTGAGACGTCGTTTTACGGGGGCTCGATTTTTGAGATCTTAAAATTTTCATTTATTCGAGATTTAAATCTCCGGGAAATCAAATAATAACATATTAAGCCCTTAGGAGTTATTTTATTTGTTTTTTGGTCACTTATTTTCGCTTATTTTGAGACGTCCTTTTTCAGGAGCTCGATTTTCGAGACCCTAAAAATTTGCTTTTTTTCAAGAGTTAAAGCTTTGGGAATTCAAATAATAACTTATTAAGCACTTAAGAGTCATTTTATTTGTCTTTCGGTCACTTATTATAGCTTATTTTGAGAAGACGTTTTTCGGTGGCTCGAATTTCGAGACCCTAATAATTTCATTTTTTCGAGATTTAAAGTTTCGGGAACTCAAATAGTAACATATTAAGCCCTTAGGAGTCATTTTATTAGTTTTTCGGTCACTTATTTTAGCTTATTTTGAAAAGTCTTTTTTAGTGGCTTGATTTTCGAGACCCTAAAAATTTTAATTTTTTCGAGATTTAAAGCTTTGGGAAGTCATGTAATAACATATTAAGCACTTAAAAGTCATTTGATTTGTTTTTCGCTCAATTATTTTAGCTTATTTTGAGGTGTCGTTTTTCAGGTGCTCGATTTTCGAGACCCTAAAAATTGGTTTTTTTTTTCAAGATTTAAAGCTTTGGGAAGTCAAATAATAACAATAAGCACTTAAGAGTCATTTTATTTGTTTTTCGGTCACTTGTTTCAGCTTATTTTGAGACGTCATTTTTCAGGGGCTCGATTTTCGAAGCCCTAAAAATTTCAATTTTTCGAGATTTAAAGCTTTGGGAATTCAAAGAATAACATATTAAGCACTTAAGAGTCATTTTATTTGTTTTTCGGTCACTTATTTTAGCTTATATTGAGACGTCGTTTTTCGGGGTTTCGATTTTCGAGATCCTATAATTTTCATTTTTTCGAGATTTAAAGATCCGGGAACTCAAATAATAACATATTAAGCCCTTAGGAGTCATTTTATTTGTTTTTCGGTCACTTATTTTGAGACGTCCTTTTTCAGGAGCTTGATTTTCGAGACCCTAAAAATTTGCTTTTTTTCAAGAGTTAAAGCTTTGGGAATTCAAATAATAACTTATTAAGCACTTAAGAGTAATTTTATTTGCTTTTCGGTAACTTATTTTAGCTTATTTTGAGACGACGTTTTTCGGTGGCTCGAATTTCTAGACCCTAAAAATTTTATTTTTTCGAGATTTAAAGCTCCGGAAACTTAAATAATAACAAATTTAGCCCTTAGGAGTCATTTGATTTGCTTTTCGGTCACTTATTTTTGTTTATTTTGAGACGTCGTTTTCCGGGGGCTTGATTTTCGAGATCTTATAATTTTCATTTTTTCGAGATTTAAAGCTCCGGGAACTCAAATAATAACATATTAAGCACTTAAGAGTAATTTTATTTGCTTTTCGGTAACTTATTTTAGCTTATTTTGAGACGACGTTTTTCGGTGGCTCGAATTTCTAGACCCTAAAAATTTTATTTTTTCGAGATTTAAAGCTCCGGAAACTTAAATAATAACAAATTTAGCCCTTAGGAGTCATTTGATTTGCTTTTCGGTCACTTATTTTTGTTTATTTTGAGACGTCGTTTTTCGGGGGCCTGATTTTCGAGATCTTAAAATTTTCATTTTTTCGAGATTTAAAGCTCCGGAAACTTAAATAATAACAAATTTAGCCCTTAGGAGTCATTTGATTTGCTTTTCGGTCACTTATTTTTGTTTATTTTGAGACGTCGTTTTCCGGGGGCTTGATTTTCGAGATCTTATAATTTTCATTTTTTCGAGATTTAAAGCTCCGGGAACTCAAATAATAACATATTAAGCACTTAAGAGTCATTTTATTTGTTTTTTGGTCACTTATTTTAGCTTATTTTGAGACGTCGTTTTACGGGGGCTCAATTTTTGAGATCTTAAAATTTTCATTTTTTCGAGATTTAAATCTCCGGGAAATCAAATAATAACATATTAAGCCCTTAGGAGTTATTTTATTTGCTTTTCGATCACTTATTTTCGCTTATTTTGAAACGTCCTTTTTCAGGAGCTCGATTTTCGAGACCCTAAAAATTTTCTTTTTTTCAAGACTTAAAGCTTTGGGAATTCAAATAATGACTTATTAAGCACTTAAGAGTCATTTTATTTGTCTTTCGGTCACTTATTATAGCTTATTTTGAGAAGACGTTTTTCGGTGGCTCGAATTTCGAGACCCTAAAAATTTGATTTTTTTCGAGATTTAAAGCTTCGGGAACTCAAATAATAACATATTTAGCCCTTAGGAGTCATTTGATTTGCTTTTCGGTCACTTATTTTATCTTATTTTGATACGTCGTTTTTCGGGGGCTTGATTTTCGAGATCTTAAAATTTTCATTTTTTCGAGATTTAAAGCTTCGGGAACTCAAATAATAACATATTTAGCCCTTAGGAGTCATTTGATTTGCTTTTCGGTCACTTATTTTCGCTTATTTTGAGACGTCCTTTTTCAGGAGCTCGATTTTCGAGACCCTAAAAATTTGCTTTTTTTCAAGACTTAAAGCTTTGGGAATTCAAATAATAACTTATTAAGCACTTAAGAGTCATTTTATTTGTTTTTCGGTCACTTATTTTAGCTTATTTTGAGATGACGTTTTTCGTTGGCTCGAATTTCGAGACCCCAAAAATTTCATTTTTTTGAGATTTAAAGCTTCGGGAACTCAAATAATATCATATTTTGCCCTTAGGAGTCATTGGACTTGCTTTTCGGTCACTTATTTTAGCTTATTTTTAGACGTCGTTTTTCGGGGGCTTGATTTTCGAGATCTTAAAATTTTCATTTTTTCGAGATTTAAAGCTCCGGAAACTCAAATAATAACAAATTTAGCCCTTAGGAGTCATTTGATTTGCTTTTCGGTCACTTATTTTTGCTTATTTTGAGACGTCGTTTTTCGGGGGCTTGATTTTCGAGATCTTATAATTTTCATTTTTTCGAGATTTAAAGCTCCGGGAACTCAAATAATAACATATTAAGCACTTAAGAGTCATTTTATTTGTTTTTTGGTCACTTATTTTAGCTTATTTTGAGACGTCGTTTTACGGGGGCTCGATTTTTGAGATCTTAAAATTTTCATTTATTCGAGATTTAAATCTCCGGGAAATCAAATAATAACATATTAAGCCCTTAGGAGTTATTTTATTTGTTTTTTGGTCACTTATTTTCGCTTATTTTGAGACGTCCTTTTTCAGGAGCTCGATTTTCGAGACCCTAAAAATTTGCTTTTTTTCAAGAGTTAAAGCTTTGGGAATTCAAATAATAACTTATTAAGCACTTAAGAGTCATTTTATTTGTCTTTCGGTCACTTATTATAGCTTATTTTGAGAAGACGTTTTTCGGTGGCTCGAATTTCGAGACCCTAATAATTTCATTTTTTCGAGATTTAAAGTTTCGGGAACTCAAATAGTAACATATTAAGCCCTTAGGAGTCATTTTATTAGTTTTTCGGTCACTTATTTTAGCTTATTTTGAAAAGTCTTTTTTAGTGGCTTGATTTTCGAGACCCTAAAAATTTTAATTTTTTCGAGATTTAAAGCTTTGGGAAGTCATGTAATAACATATTAAGCACTTAAAAGTCATTTGATTTGTTTTTCGCTCAATTATTTTAGCTTATTTTGAGGCGTCGTTTTTCAGGTGCTCGATTTTCGAGACCCTAAAAATTTGTTTTTTTTTTTTCAAGATTTAAAGCTTTGGGAAGTCAAATAATAACAATAAGCACTTAAGAGTCATTTTATTTGTTTTTCGGTCACTTGTTTCAGCTTATTTTGAGACGTCATTTTTCAGGGGCTCGATTTTCGAAGCCCTAAAAATTTCAATTTTTCGAGATTTAAAGCTTTGGGAATTCAAAGAATAACATATTAAGCACTTAAGAGTCATTTTATTTGTTTTTCGGTCACTTATTTTAGCTTATATTGAGACGTCATTTTTCGGGGTTTCGATTTTCGAGATCCTATAATTTTCATTTTTTCGAGATTTAAAGATCCGGGAACTCAAATAATAACATATTAAGCCCTTAGGAGTCATTTTATTTGTTTTTCGGTCACTTATTTTGAGACGTCCTTTTTCAGGAGCTCGATTTTCGAGACCCTAAAAATTTGCTTTTTTTCAAGAGTTAAAGCTTTGGGAATTCAAATAATAACTTATTAAGCACTTAAGAGTAATTTTATTTGCTTTTCGGTCACTTATTTTAGCTTATTTTGAGACGACGTTTTTCGGTGGCTCGAATTTCTAGACCCTAAAAATTTTATTTTTTCGAGATTTAAAGCTTCGGGAACTCAAATAATAACATATTTAGCCCTTAGGAGTCATTTGATTTGCTATTCGGTCACTTATTTTCGCTTATTTTGAGACGTCCTTTTTCAGGAGCTCGATTTTCGAGACCCTAAAAATTTGCTTTTTTTCAAGACTTAAAGCGATTCAAGTAATAACTTATTAAGCACTTAAGAGTCATTTTATTTATTTTTCAGTCACTTATTTTAGCTTATTTTGAGACGACGTTTTCGTTGGCTCGAATTTCGAGACCCCAAAAATTTCATTTTTTCGAGATTTAAAGCTTCGGGAACTCAAATAATAACATATTTAGCCCTTACGAGTCATTTGATTTGCTTTTCGGTCACATATTTTAGCTTATTTTGAGACGTCGTTTTTCGGGAGCTTGATTTTCGAGATCTTAAAATTTTCATTTTTTCGAGATTTAAAGCTTCGGGAACTCAAATAATAACATATTTAGCCCTTAGGAGTCATTTGATTTGCTTTTCGGTCACTTATTTTAGCTTATTTTGAGACGTCGTTTTTCGGGGGCTCGATTTTTGAGATCTTAAAATTTTCATTTTTTCGAGATTTAAATCTCCGGGAACTCAAATAATAACATATTAAGCCCTTAGGAGTCATTTTATTTGTTTTTCGGTCACTTATTTTCGCTTATTTTGAGACGTCCTTTTTCAGGACCTCGATTTTCGAGACCCAAAAAATTTGCTTTTTTTCAAGAGTTAAAGCATTTGGAATTCAAATAATAACTTATTAAGCACTTAAGAGTAATTTTATTTGTTTTTCGGTCAGTTATTTTAGCTTATTTTGAGACGACGTTTTTAGGTGGCTCGAATTTCTAGACCCTAAAAATTTCATTTTTTCGAGATTTAAAGCTTCGGCAACTCAAATAATAACATATTTAGCCATTAGGAGTCATTTGATTTGCTTTTCGGTCACTTATTTTCGCTTATTTTGAGACGTCCTTTTTCAGGAGCTCGATTTTCGAGACCCTAAAAATTTGCTTTTTTTCAAGACTTAAAGCTTTGAGAATTCAAATAATAACTTATTAAGCACTTAAGAGTCATTTTATTTGTTTTTCGGTCACTTATTTTAGCTTATTTTGAGACGACGTTTTTCGTTGGCTCGAATTTCGAGACCCCAAAAATTTTATTTTTTCGAGATTTAAAGCTTCGGGAACTCAAATAATAACATATTTAGCCCTTAGGAGTCATTTGATTTGCTTTTCGGTCACATATTTTAGCTTATTTTGAGACGTCATTTTTCGGGAGCTTGATTTTCGAGATCATAAAATTTTCATTTTTTCGAGATTTAAAGCTTCGGGAACTCAAATAATAACATATTTAGCCCTTAGGAGTCATTTGATTTGCTTTTCGGTCACTTATTTTAGCTTATTTTGAGACGTCGTTTTTCGGGGGCTCGATTTTTGAGATCTTAAAATTTTCATTTTTTCGAGATTTAAATCTCCGGGAACTCAAATAATAACATATTAAGCCCTTAGGAGTCATTTTATTTGTTTTTCGGTCACCCATTTTCGCTTATTTTGAGACGTCCTTTTTCAGGACCTCGATTTTCGAGACCCTAAAAATTTGCTTTTTTTCAAGAGTTAAAGCATTTGGAATTCAAATAATAACTTATTAAGCACTTAAGAGTAATTTTATTTGTTTTTCGGTCAGTTATTTTAGCTTATTTTGAGACGACGTTTTTAGTTGGCTCGAATTTCTAGACCCTAAAAATTTCATTTTTTCGAAATTTAAAGCTTCGGCAACTCAAATAATAACATATATAGCCATTAGGAGTCATTTGATTTGCTTTTCGGTCACTTATTTTCGCTTATTTTGAGACGTCCTTTTCAGGAGCTCGATTTTCGAGACCCTAAAAATTTGCTTTTTTTCAAGACTTAAAGCTTTGGGAATTCAAATAATAACTTATTAAGCACTTAAGAATCATTTTATTTGTTTTTCGGTCACTTATTTTAGCTTATTTTGAGACGACGTTTTTCGTTGGCTCGAATTTCGAGACCCCAAAAATTTCATTTTTTCGAGATTTAAAGCTTCGGGAACTCAAATAATATCATATTTAGCCCTTAGGAGTCATTTGATTTGCTTTTCGGTCACTTATTTTAGCTTATTTTTAGACGTCGTTTTTCGGGTGCCTGATTTTCGAGATCTTAAAATTTTCATTTTTTCGAGATTTAAAGCTCCGGAAACTTAAATAATAACAAATTTAGCCCTTAGGAGTCATTTGATTTGCTTTTCGGTCACTTATTTTTGTTTATTTTGAGACGTCGTTTTCCGGGGGCTTGATTTTCGAGATCTTATAATTTTCATTTTTTCGAGATTTAAAGCTCCGGGAACTCAAATAATAACATATTAAGCACTTAAGAGTCATTTTTTTTTTTTTTGGTCACTTATTTTAGCTTATTTTGAGACGTCGTTTTACGGGGGCTCAATTTTTGAGATCTTAAAATTTTCATTTTTTCGATATTTAAATCTCCGGGAAATCAAATAATAACATATTAAGCCCTTAGGAGTTATTTTATTTATTTTTTGGTCACTTATTTTCGCTTATTTTGAGACGTCCTTTTTCAGGAGCTCGATTTCGAGACCCTAAAAATTTGCTTTTTTTCAAGAGTTAAAGCTTTGGGAATTCAAATAATAACTTATTAAGCACTTAAGAGTCATTTTATTTGTCTTTCGGTCACTTATTATAGCTTATTTTGAGAAGACGTTTTTCGGTGGCTCGAATTTCGAGACCCTAAAAATTTGATTTTTTCGAGATTTAAAGCTTCGGGAACTCAAATAATAACATATTAAGCCCTTAGGAGTCATTTTATTAGTTTTTCGGTCACTTATTTTAGCTTATTTTGAGAAGTCTTTTTTAGTGGCTCGATTTTCGAGACCCTAAAAATTTTAATTTTTTCGAGATTTAAAGCTTTGGGAAGTCATGTAATAACATATTAAGCACTTAAAAGTCATTTGATTTGTTTTTCGCTCAATTATTTTAGCTTATTTTGAGGCGTCCTTTTTCAAGTGCTCGATTTTCGAGACACTAAAAATTTGATTTTTTTCAAGATTTAAAGCTTTGGAAAGTCAAATAATAACAATAAGCACTCAAGAGTCATTTTATTTGTTTTTCGGTCACTTGTTTCAGCTTATTTTGAGACGTCATTTTTCAGGGGCTCGATTTTCGAAGCCCTAAAAATTTCAAATTTTTCGAGATTTAAAGCTTTGGGAATTCAAAGAATAACATATTAAGCAATTAAGAGTCATTTTATTTGTTTTTCGATCACTTATTTTAGCTTATATTGAGACGTCGTTTTTCGGGGGTTCGATTTTCGAGATCCTATAATTTTCATTTTTTCGAGATTTAAAGATCCGGGAACTCAAATAATAACATATTAAGCCCTTAGGAGTCATTTTATTTGTTTTTCGGTCACTTATTTTCGCTTATTTTGAGACGTCCTTTTTCAGGAGCTCGATTTTCGAGACCCTAAAAATTTGCTTTTTTTCAAGAGTTAAAGCTTTGGGAATTCAAATAATAACTTATTAAGACCTTAAGAGTAATTTTATTTGCTTTTCGGTCACTTATTTAAGCTTATTTTGAGACGACGTTTTTCGGTGGCTCGAATTTCAAGACCCTAAAAATTTCATTTTTTCGATATTTAATGCTTCGGGAACTCAAATAATAACATATTTAGCCCTTAGGAGTCATTTGATTTGCTATTCGGTCACTTATTTTCGCTTATTTTGAGACGTCCTTTTTCAGGAGCTCGATTTTCGAGACCCTAAAAATTTGCTTTTTTTCAAGACTTAAAGCATTGAGAATTCAAGTAATAACTTATTAAGCACTTAAGAGTCATTTTATTTGTTTTTCGGTCACTTATTTTAGCTTATTTTGAGACGACGATTTCGTTGGCTCGAATTTCGAGACCCCAAAAATTTCATTTTTTCGAGATTTAAAGCTTCGAGAACTCAAATAATAACATATTTAGCCCTTAGGAGTCATTTGATTTGTTTTTCGGTCACATATTTTAGCTTATTTTGAGACGTCGTTTTTCGGGAGCTTGATTTTCGAGATCTTAAAATTTTCATTTTTTCGAGATTTAAAGCTCCGGGAACTCAAATAATAACATATTTAGCCCTTAGGAGTCATTTGATTTGCTTTCGGTCACTTATTTTATCTTATTTTGAGACGTTGTTTTTCGGGGGCTCGATTTTTGAGATCTTAAAATTTTCATTTTTTCGAGATTTAAAGCTTTGGGAATTCAAAGAATAACATATTAAGCACTTAAGAGTCATTTTATTTGTTTTTCGGTCACTTATTTTAGCTTATATTGAGACGTCATTTTTCGGGGTTTCGATTTTCGAGATCCTATAATTTTCATTTTTTCGAGATTTAAAGATCCGGGAACTCAAATAATAACATATTAAGCCCTTAGGAGTCATTTTATTTGTTTTTCGGTCACTTATTTTGAGACGTCCTTTTTCAGGAGCTCGATTTTCGAGACCCTAAAAATTTGCTTTTTTTCAAGAGTTAAAGCTTTGGGAATTCAAATAATAACTTATTAAGCACTTAAGAGTAATTTTATTTGCTTTTCGGTCACTTATTTTAGCTTATTTTGAGACGACGTTTTTCGGTGGCTCGAATTTCTAGACCCTAAAAATTTTATTTTTTCGAGATTTAAAGCTTCGGGAACTCAAATAATAACATATTAAGCCCTTAGGAGTCATTTTATTTGTTTTTCGGTCACTTATTTTCGCTTATTTTGAGACGTCCTTTTTCAGGAGCTCGATTTTCGAGACCCTAAAAATTTGCTTTTTTTCAAGAGTTAAAGCATTTGGAATTCAAATAATAACTTATTAAGCACTTAAGAGTCATTTTATTTGTTTTTCGGTCAGTTATTTTAGCTTATTTTGAGACGACGTTTTTAGGTAGCTCGATTTTCGAGACCTTAAAAATTTCATTTTTTCGAGATTTAAAGTTTCGGGAACTCAAATAATAACATATTTAGCCCTTAGGAGTCATTTGATTTTCTTTTCGGTCACTTATTTTCGCTTATTTTGAGACGTCCTTTTTCAGGAGCTCGATTTTCGAGACGCTAAAAATTTGCTTATTTTCAAGACTTAAAGCTTTGGGAATTCAAATAATAACTTATTAAGCACTTAAGAGTCATTTTATTTGCTTTTCGGTCACTTATTTTAGCTTATTTTGAGACGATGTTTTTCGTTGGCTCGAATTTCGAGACCCCAAAAATTTCATTTTTTCGAGATTTAAAGCTTCGGGAACTCAAATAATAACATATTTAGCACTTAGGAGTCATTTGATTTGCTTTTCGGTCACTTATTTTAGCTTATTTTTAGACGTCGTTTTTCGGGGGCTTGATTTTTGAGATCTTAAAATTTTCATTATTTCGAGATTTAAAGCTCCGGGAACTCAAATAATAACATATTAAGCACTTAAGAGTTATTTTATTTGTTTTTCGGTCACTTATTTTAGCTTATTTTGAGACGTCGTTATTCGGGGGCTTGATTTTCGAGATCTTAAAATTTTCAGTTTTTCGAGATTTAAAGCTCCGGGAACTCAAATAATAAAATATTAAGCACTTAAGAGTAATTTTATTTGTTTTTCGGTCACTTATTTTAGCTTATTTTGAGACGTCATTTTTCGGGGGCTCGATTTTTGAGATCTTTAAATTTTCATTTTTTTCGAGATTTAAATCTCCGGGAACTCAAATAATAACATATTAAGCCCTTAGCAGTCATTTTATTTGTTTTTCGTTCACTTAATTTCAATTATTTTGAGACGTCCTTTTTCAGGAGCTCGATTTTCGAGACCCTAAAAATTTGCTTTTTTTCAAGAGTTAAAGCTTTGGGAATTCAAATAATAACTTATTAAGCACTTAAGAGTCATTTTATTTGTTTTTCGGTCAGATATATTAGCTTATATTGAGACGACGTTTTTAGGTGGCTCGAATTTCGAGACCCTAAAAATTTTATTTTTTCGAGATTTAAAGCTTCGGGAACTCAAATAATAACATATTTAGCCCTTAGGAGTCATTTGATTTGCTTTTCGGTCACTTATTTTCGCTTATTTTGAGACGTCCTTTTTTAGGAGCTCGATTTTCGAGACCCTAAAAATTTTCTTTTTTTCAAGACTTAAAGCTTTGGGAATTCAAATAATGACTTATTAAGCACTTAAGAGTCATTTTATTTGTTTTTCGGTCACTTATTTTAGCTTATTTTGAGACGACGTTTTACATTGGCTCGAATTTCGAGACCCCAAAAATTTCATTTTTTCGAGATTTAAAGTTTCGGGAACTCAAATAATAACATATTTAGCCCTTAGGAGTCATTTGATTTGCTTTTCGGTCACTTATTTTATCTTATTTTGATAAGTCGTTTTTTGTGGGCTTGATTTTCGAGATCTTAAAATTTTCATTTTTTCGAGATTTAAAGCCTCGGGAACTCAAATAATAACATATTCAGCCCTTAGGAGTCATTTGATTTGCTTTTCGGTCACTTATTTTAGCTTATTTTGAGACGTCGTTTTTCGGGGGCTTGATTTTCGAGATCTTAAAATTTTCATTTTTTCGAGATTTAAAGCTTCGAGAACTCAAAGAATAACATATTTAGCCCTTAGGAGTCATTTGATTTGCTTTTCGGTCACTTATTTTAGCTTATTTTGAGACGTCGTTTTTCGGGGGCTTGATTTTCGAGATCTTAAATTTTCATTTTGCGAGATTTAATGCTCCGGAAACTCAAATAATAAAAAATTTAGCCCTTAGGAGTCATTTGATTTGCTTTTCGGTCACTTATTTTAGCTTATTTTGAGACGTCATTTTTCGGGGGCTTGATTTTCGAGATCTTAAAATTTTCATTTTTTCGAGATTTAAAGCTCCGGGAACTCAAATAATAACATATTAAGCACTTAAGAGTTATTTTATTTGTTTTTCGGTCACTTATTTTAGCTTATTTTGATACGTCGTTATTCGGGGGCTTGATTTTCGAGATCTTAAAATTTTCATTTTTTCGAGATTTAAAGCTCCGGGAACTCAAATAATAAAATATTAAGCACTTAAGAGTCATTTTATTTGTTTTTCGGTCACTTATTTTAGCTTATTTTGAGACGTCGTTTTTCGGGGGCTCGATTTTTGAGATCTTTAAATTTTCATTTTTTCGAGATTTAAATCTCCGGGAACTCAAATAATAACATATTAAGCCCTTAGCAGTCATTTTATTTGTTTTTCGGTCACTTAATTTCAATTATTTTGAGACGTCCTTTTTCAGGAGCTCGATTTTCGAGACCCTAAAAATTTGCTTTTTTTCAAGAGTTTAAAGCTTTGGGAATTCAAATAATAACTTATTAAGCACTTAAGAGTCATTTTATTTGTTTTTCGGTCACTTATTTTAGGTTATTTTGAGATGACGTTTTTCGGTGCCTCGAATTTCGAGACCCTAAAAATTTTGTTTTTTCGAGATTTAAAGTTTCGGGAACTCAAATAATAACATATTTAGCCCTAGGAGTCATTTGATTTGCTTTTCGGTCACTTATTTTCGCTTATTTTGAGACGTCATTATTCAGTAGCTCGATTTTTGAGACCCTAAAAATTTGCTTTTTTTCAAGACTTAAAGCTTTGGGAATTCAAATAATAACATATTTAGCACTTAGGAGTCATTTGATTTGCTCTTCGGTCACTTATTTTAGCTTATTTTGAGACGTCGTTATTCGGGGGCTTGATTTTCGAGATCTTAAAATTTTTAATTTTTTCGAGATTTAAAGCTTCGGGAACTCAAATAATAACATATTTAGCCCTTAGGAGTCATTTGATTTGCTTTTCGGTCACTTATTTTAGCTTATTTTGAGACGTCGTTTTTCGGGGGCTTTATTTTCGAGATCTTAAAATTTTCATTTTTTCGATATTTAAAGCTTCGGGAACTCAAATATATTTAGCCCTTATGAGTCATTTGATTTGCTTTTCGGTCACTTATTTTAGCTTATTTTGAGACGTCCTTTTTCAGGAGCTCGATTTCCGAGACACTAAAAATTTGCTTTTTTTCAAGACTTAAAGCTTTGGGAATTCAAATAATAACTTATTAAGCACTTAAGAGTCATTTTATTTGTTTTTCGGTCACTTATTTTAGCTTATTTTGAGACGACGTTTTTCGGTGGCTCGAATTTCTAGACCCTAAAAATTTTATTTTTTCGAGATTTAAAGCTTCGGGAACTCAAATAATAACATATTTAGCCCTTAGGAGTCATTTGATTTGCTATTCGGTCACTTATTTTCGCTTATTTTGAGACGTCCTTTTTCAGGAGCTCGATTTTCGAGACCCTAAAAATTTGCTTTTTTTCAAGACGTAAAGCGATTCAAGTAATAACTTATTAAGCACTTAAGAGTCATTTTATTTGTTTTTCAGTCACTTATTTTAGCTTATTTTGAGACGACGTTTTCGTTGGCTCGAATTTCGAGACCCCAAAAATTTCATTTTTTCGAGATTTAAAGCTTCGGGAACTCAAATAATAACATATTTAGCCCTTAGGAGTCATTTGATTTGCTTTTCGGTCACATATTTTAGCTTATTTTGAGACGTCGTTTTTCGGGAGCTTGATTTTCGAGATCTTAAAATTTTCATTTTTTCGAGATTTAAAGCTTCGGGAACTCAAATAATAACATATTTAGCCCTTAGGAGTCATTTGATTTGCTTTTCGGTCACTTATTTTAGCTTATTTTGAGACGTCGTTTTTCGGGGGCTCGATTTTTGAGATCTTAAAATTTTCATTTTTTCGAGATTTAAATCTCCGGGAACTCAAATAATAACATATTAAGCCCTTAGGAGTCATTTTATTTGTTTTTCGGTCACTTATTTTCGCTTATTTTGAGACGTCCTTTTTCAGGACCTCGATTTTCGAGACCCTAAAAATTTGCTTTTTTTCAAGAGTTAAAGCCTTTGGAATTCAAATAATAACTTATTAAGCACTTAAGAGTAATTTTATTTGTTTTTCGGTCAGTTATTTTAGCTTATTTTGAGACGACGTTTTTAGGTGGCTCGAATTTCTAGACCCTAAAAATTTCATTTTTTCGAGATTTAAAGTTTCGGCAACTCAAATAATAACATATTTAGCCATTAGGAGTCATTTGATTTGCTTTTCGGTCACTTATTTTCGCTTATTTTGAGACGTCCTTTTTCAGGAGCTCGATTTTCGAGACCCTAAAAATTTGCTTTTTTTCAAGACTTAAAGCTTTGGGAATTCAAATAATAACTTATTAAGCACTTAAGAGTCATTTTATTTGTTTTTTGGTCACTTATTTTAGCTTATTTTGAGACGACGTTTTTCGTTGGCTCGAATTTTGAGACCCCAAAAATTTCATTTTTTCGAGATTTAAAGCTTCGGGAACTCAAATAATATCATATTTAGCCCTTAGGAGTCATTTGATTTGCTTTTCGGTCACTTATTTTAGCTGATTTTTAGACGTCGTTTTTCGGGGGCCTGATTTTCGAGATCTTAAAATTTTCATTTTTTCGAGATTTAAAGCTCCGGAAACTTAAATAATAACAAATTTAGCCCTTAGGAGTCATTTTATTAGTTTTTCGGTCACTTATTTTAGCTTATTTTGAGAAGTCTTTTTTAGTGGCTCGATTTTCGAGACCCTAAAAATTTTAATTTTTTCGAGATTTAAAGCTTTGGGAAGTCATGTAATAACATATTAAGCACTTAAAAGTCATTTGATTTGTTTTTCGCTCAATTATTTTAGCTTATTTTGAGGCGTCCTTTTTCAAGTGCTCGATTTTCGAGACACTAAAAATTTGATTTTTTTTCAAGATTTAAAGCTTTGGAAAGTCAAATAATAACAATAAGCACTTAAGAGTCATTTTATTTGTTTTTCGGTCACTTGTTTCAGCTTATTTTGAGACGTCATTTTTCAGGGGCTCGATTTTCGAAGCCCTAAAAATATCAATTTTTCGAGATTTAAAGCTTTGGGAATTCAAAGAATAACATATTAAGCACTTAAGAGTCATTTTATTTGTTTTTCGATCACTTATTTTAGCTAATATTGAGACGTCGTTTTTCGGGGGTTCGATTTTCGAGATCCTATAATTTTCATTTTTTCGAGATTTAAAGATCCGGGAACTCAAATAATAACATATTAAGCCCTTAGGAGTCATTTTATTTGTTTTTCGGTCACTTATTTTCGCTTATTTTGAGACGTCCTTTTTCAGGAGCTCGATTTTCGAGACCCTAAAAATTTGCTTTTTTTAAAGAGTTAAAGCTTTGGGAATTCAAATAATAACTTATTAAGACCTTAAGAGTAATTTTATTTGCTTTTCGGTCACTTATTTAAGCTTATTTTGAGACGACGTTTTTCGGTGGCTCGAATTTCAAGACCCTAAAAATTTCATTTTTTCGAGATTTAATGCTTCGGGAACTCAAATAATAACATATTTAGCCCTTAGGAGTCATTTGATTTGCTATTCGGTCACTTATTTTCGCTTATTTTGAGACGTCCTTTTTCAGGAGCTCGATTTTCGAGACCCTAAAAATTTGCTTTTTTTCAAGACTTAAAGCATTGAGAATTCAAGTAATAACTTATTAAGCACTTAAGAGTCATTTTATTTGTTTTTCGGTCACTTATTTTAGCTTATTTTGAGACGACGATTTCGTTGGCTCGAATTTCGAGACCCCAAAAATTTCATTTTTTCGAGATTTAAAGCTTCGAGAACTCAAATAATAACATAGCCCTTAGGAGTCATTTGATTTGCTTTTCGGTCACATATTTTAGCTTATTTTGAGACGTTTTTCGGGAGCTTGATTTTCGAGATCTTAAAATTTTCATTTTTTCGAGATTTAAAGCTCCGGGAACTCAAATAATAACATATTTAGCCCTTAGGAGTCATTTGATTTGCTTTCGGTCACTTATTTTATCTTATTTTGAGACGTTGTTTTTCGGGGGCTCGATTTTTGAGATCTTAAAATTTTCATTTTTTCGAGATTTAAATCTCCGGGAACTCAAATAATAACATATTAAGGCCTTAGGAGTCATTTTATTTGTTTTTCGGTCACTTATTTTCGCTTATTTTGAGACGTCCTTTTTCAGGAGCTCGATTTTCGAGACCCTAAAAATTTGCTTTTTTTCAAGAGTTAAAGCATTTGGAATTCAAATAATAACTTATTAAGCACTTAAGAGTCATTTTATTTGTTTTTCGGTCAGTTATTTTAGCTTATTTTGAGACGACGTTTTTAGGTAGCTCGAATTTCGAGACCTTAAAAATTTCATTTTTTCGAGATTTAAAGTTTCGGGAACTCAAATAATAACATATTTAGCCCTTAGGAGTCATTTGATTTTCTTTTCGGTCACTTATTTTCGCTTATTTTGAGACGTCCTTTTTCAGGACCTCGATTTTCGAGACCCTAAAAATTTGCTTTTTTTCAAGACTTAAAGCTTTGGGAATTCAAATAATAACTTATTAAGCACTTAAGAGTCATTTTATTTGTTTTTCGGTCACTTATTTTAGCTTATTTTGAGACGATGTTTTTCGTTGGCTCGAATTTCGAGACCCCAAAAATTTCATTTTTTCGAGATTTAAAGCTTCGGGAACTCAAATAATAACATATTTAGCACTTACGAGTCATTTGATTTGCTTTTCGGTCACTTATTTTAGCTTATTTTTAGACGTCGTTTTTCGGGGGCTTGATTTTTGAGATCTTAAAATTTTCATTATTTCGAGATTTAAAGCTCCGGGAACTCAAATAATAACATATTAAGCACTTAAGAGTTATTTTATTTGTTTTTCGGTCACTTATTTTAACTTATTTTGAGACGTCGTTATTCAAGGGCTTGATTTTCGAGATCTTAAAATTTTCAGTTTTTCGAGATTTAAAGCTCCGGGAACTCAAATAATAAAATATTAAGCACTTAAGAGTCATTTTATTTGTTTTTCGGTCACTTATTTTAGCTTATTTTGAGACGTCGTTTTTCGGGGGCTCGATTTTTGAGATCTTTAAATTTTCATTTTTTTCGAGATTTAAATCTCCGGGAACTCAAATAATAACATATTAAGCCCTTAGCAGTCATTTTATTTGTTTTTCGGTCACTTAATTTCAATTATTTTGAGACGTCCTTTTTCAGGAGCTCGATTTTCGAGACCCTAAAAATTTGCTTTTTTTCAAGAGTTAAAGCTTTGGGAATTCAAATAATAACTTATTAAGCACTTAAGAGTCATTTTATTTGTTTTTCGGTCAGATATATTAGCTTATATTGAGACGACGTTTTTAGGTGGCTCGAATTTCGAGACCCTAAAAAATTTATTTTTTCGAGATTTAAAGCTTCGGGAACTCAAATAATAACATATTTAGCCCTTAGGAGTCATTTGATTTGCTTTTCGGTCACTTATTTTCGCTTATTTTGAGACGTCCTTTTTTAGGAGCTCGATTTTCGAGACCCTAAAAATTTTCTTTTTTTCAAGACTTAAAGCTTTGGGAATTCAAATAATGACTTATTAAGCACTTAAGAGTCATTTTATTTGTTTTTCGGTCACTTATTTTAGCTTATTTTGAGACGACGTTTTACATTGGCTCGAATTTCGAGACCCCAAAAATTTCATTTTTTCGAGATTTAAAGTTTCGGGAACTCAAATAATAACATATTTAGCCCTTAGGAGTCATTTGATTTGCTTTTCGGTCACTTATTTTATCTTATTTTTATAAGTCGTTTTTCGTGGGCTTGATTTTCGAGATCTTAAAATTTTCATTTTTTCGAGATTTAAAGCCTCGGGAACTCAAATAATAACATATTCAGCCCTTAGGAGTCATTTGATTTGCTTTTCGGTCACTTATTTTAGCTTATTTTGAGACGTCGTTTTTCGGGGGCTTGATTTTCGAGATCTTAAAATTTTCATTTTTTCGAGATTTAAAGCTTCGAGAACTCAAAGAATAACATATTTAGCCTTTAGGAGTCATTTGATTTGCTTTTCGGTCACTTATTTTAGCTTATTTTGAGACGTCGTTTTTCGGGGGCTTGATTTTCGAGATCTTAAATTTTCATTTTGCGAGATTTAATGCTCCAGAAACTCAAATAATAAAAAATTTAGCCCTTAGGAGTCATTTGATTTGCTTTTCGGTCACTTATTTTAGCTTATTTTGAGACGTCATTTTTCGGGGGCTTGATTTTCGAGATCTTAAAATTTTCATTTTTTCGAGATTTAAAGCTCCGGGAACTCAAATAATAAAATATTAAGCACTTAAGAGTCATTTTATTTGTTTTTCGGTCACTTATTTTAGCTTATTTTGAGACGTCGTTTTTCGGGGGCTCGATTTTTGAGATCTTTAAATTTTCATTTTTTCGAGATTTAAATCTCCGGGAACTCAAATAATAACATATTAAGCCCTTAGCAGTCATTTTATTTGTTTTTCGGTCACTTAATTTCAATTATTTTGAGACGTCCTTTTTCAGGAGCTCGATTTTCGAGACCCTAAAAATTTGCTTTTTTTCAAGAGTTTAAAGCTTTGGGAATTCAAATAATAACTTATTAAGCACTTAAGAGTCATTTTATTTGTTTTTCGGTCACTTATTTTAGGTTATTTTGAGACGACGTTTTTCGGTGCCCCGAATTTCGAGACCCTAAAAATTTTATTTTTTCGAGATTTAAAGTTTCGGGAACTCAAATAATAACATATTTAGCCCTAGGAGTCATTTGATTTGCTTTTCGGTCACTTATTTTCGCTTATTTTGAGACGTCATTATTCAGTAGCTCGATTTTCGAGACCCTAAAAATTTGCTTTTTTTCCAGACTTAAAGCTTTGGGAATTCAAATAATAACATATTTAGCACTTAGGAGTCATTTGATTTGCTCTTCGGTCACTTATTTGCTTATTTTGAGACGTCGTTATTCGGGGGCTTGATTTTCGAGATCTTAAAATTTTTATTTTTTCGAGATTTAAAGCTTCGGGAACTCAAATAATAACATATTTAGCCCTTAGGAGTCTTTGATTTGCTTTTCGGTCACTTATTTTAGCTTATTTTGAGACGTCGTTTTTCGGGGGCTTTATTTTCGAGATCTTAAAATTTTCATTTTTTCGAGATTTAAAGCTTCGGGAACTCAAATATATTTAGCCCTTATGAGTCATTTGATTTGCTTTTCGGTCACTTATTTTAGCTTATTTTGAGACGTCCTTTTTCAGGAGCTCGATTTCCGAGACACTAAAAATTTGCTTTTTTTCAAGAGTTAAAGCTTTGAGAATTCAAATAATAACTTATTAAGCACTTAAGAGTCAATTTATTTGTTTTTCGGTCATATATTTTAGCTTATTTTGAGACGACGTTTTTAGGTGGCTCGAATTTCGAGACCCTAAAAATTTTAATTTTTCGAGATTTAAAGCTTCGGGAACTCAAATAATAACATATTTAGCCCTTAGGAGTCATTTGATTTGCTTTTCGGTCACTTATTTTAGCTTATTTTGAGACGTCGTTTTTCGGGGGATTGATTTTCGAGATCTTAAAATTTTCATTTTTTTCCGAGATTTAAATAATAATAAAATATTAAGCACTTAAGAGTCATTTTATTTGTTTTTCGGTCACTTATTTTAGCTTATTTTGAGACGTCGTTTTTCGGGGGCTCGATTTTTGAGATCATTAAATTTTAATTTTTTCGAGATTTAAATCTCCGGGAACTCAAATAATAACATATTAAGCCCTTAGCAGTCATTTTATTTGTTTTTCAGTCACTTAATTTCAATTATTTTGAGACGTCCTTTTTCAGGAGGTCGATTTCCGAGACCCTAAAAATTTGCTTTTTTTCAAGAGTTTAAAGCTTTGGGAATTCAAATATTAACTTATTAAGCACTAAAGAGTCATTTTATTTGTTTTTCGAACACTTATTTTAGCTTATTTTGAGACGACGTTTTTCGGTGCTTCGAATTTCGAGACCCTCAAAATATCATTTTTTGAGATTTAAAGCTTCAGGAACTCAAATAATAACATATTTAGCCCTTAGGAGTCATTTGATTTGCTTTTCGGTCACTTATATTCGCTTATTTTGAGACGTCCTTTTTCAGGAGCTCGATTTTCGAGACCCTAAAAATTTGCATTTTTTCAAAACTACAAGCTTTGGGAATTCAAATAATAACTTATTAAGCACTTAAGAGTCATTTTATTTGTTTTTTGTCACTTATTTTAGCTTATTTTGAGACGACGTTTTTCGTTGGCTCGAATTTCGAGACCCCAAAAATTTCATTTTTTCGAGATTTAAAGCTTCGGGAATTCAAATAATAACATATTTAGCACTTAGGAGTCATTTGATTTGCTTTTCGGTCACTTATTTCAGCTTATTTTGAGAAGTCATTTTTCGGGGGCTTGATTTTCGAGATCTTAAAATTTTTATTTTTTCGAGATTTAAAGCTCCGGGAACTCAAATAATAACATATTAAGCACTTAAGAGTTATTTTATTTGTTTTTCGGTCACTTATTTTAGCTTATTTTGTGACGTCGTTATTCGGGGGCTTGATTTTCGAGATCTTAAAATTTTCATTTTTTCGAGATTTAAAGCTCCGGGAACTCAAATAATAAAATATTAAGCACTTAAGAGTCATTTTATTTGCTTTTCGGTCACTTATTTTAGCTTATTTTGAGACGTCGTTTTTCGGGAGCTCGATTTTTGAGATCTTAAAATTTTCATTTTTTCGAGATTTAAATATCCGGGAACTCAAATAATAACAAATTAAGCCCTTAGGAGTCATTTTATTTGTTTTTCGGTCACTTATTTTCGCTTATTTTGAGACGTCCTTTTTCAGGAGCTCGATTTTCGAGACACTAAAAATTTGCTTTTTTTCAAGAGTTAAAGCTTTGGGAATTCAAATAATAACTTATTAAGCACTTAAGAGTCATTTTATTTGTTTTTCGGTCAGATTTATTAGATTATTTTGAGACGACGTTTTTAGGTGGCTCGAATTTCGAGACCCTAAAAATTTTATTTTTTCGAGATTTAAAGCTTCGGGAACTCAAATAATAACATATTTAGCCCTTAAGAGTCATTTGATTTGCTTTTCGGTCACTTATTTTGAGACGTCCATTTTTAGGAGCTCGATTTTCGAGACCCTACAAATTTTCTTTTTTTCAAGACTTAAAGCTTTGGGAATTCAAATAATGACTTATTAAGCACTTAAGAGTCATTTTATTTGTTTTTCGGTCACTTATTTTAGCTTATTTTGAGACGACGTTTTACATTGGCTCGAATTTCGAGACCCCAAAAATTTCATTTTTTCGAGATTTAAAGTTTCGGGAACTCAAATAATAACATATTTAGCCCTTAGGAGTCATTTGATTTGCTTTTCGATCACTTATTTTATCTTATTTTGATACGTCGTTTTTCGTGGACTTGATTTTCGAGATCTTAAAATTTTCATTTTTTCGAGATTTAAAGCCTCGGGAACTCAAATAATAACATATTCAGCCCTTAGGAGTCATTTGATTTGCTTTTCGGTCACTTATTTTAGCTTATTTTGAGACGTCGTTTTTCGGGGGCTTGATTTTCGAGATCTTAAAATTTTCATTTTTTCGAGATTTAAAGCTTCGGGAACTCAAAGAATAACATATTTAGCCCTTAGGAGTCATTTGATTTGCTTTTCGGTCACTTATTTTAGCTTATTTTGAGACGTCGTTTTTCGGGGGCTTGATTTTCGAGATCTTAAAATTTTCATTTTGCGAGATTTAATGCTCCGGAAACTCAAATAATAAAAAATTTAGCCCTTAGGAGTCATTTGATTTGCTTTTCGGTCACTTATTTTAGCTTATTTTGAGAAGTCATTTTTCGGGGGCATGATTTTCGAGATCTTAAAATTTTTATTTTTTCGAGATTTAAAGCTCCGGGAACTCAAATAATAACATATTAAGCACTTAAGAGTTATTTTATTTGTTTTTCGGTCACTTATTTTAGCTTATTTTGTGACGTCGTTATTCGGGGGCTTGATTTTCGAGATCTTAAAATTTTCATTTTTTCGAGATTTAAAGCTCCGGGAACTCAAATAATAAAATATTAAGCACTTAAGAGTCATTTTATTTGTTTTTCGGTCACTTATTTTAGCTTATTTTGAGACGTCGTTTTTCGGGGGCTCGATTTTTGAGATCTTAAAATTTTCATTTTTTCGAGATTTAAATATCCGGGAACTCAAATAATAACAAATTAAGCCCTTAGGAGTCATTTTATTTGTTTTTCGGTCACTTATTTTCGCTTATTTTGAGACGTCCTTTTTCAGGAGCTCGATTTTCGAGACACAAAAAATTTGCTTTTTTTCAAGAGTTAAAGCTTTGGGAATTCAAATAATAACTTATTAAGCACTTAAGAGTCATTTTATTTGTTTTTCGGTCAGATTTATTAGCTTATTTTGAGACGACGTTTTTAGGTGGCTCGAATTTCGAGACCCTAAAAATTTTATTTTTTCGAGATTTAAAGCTTCGGGAACTCAAATAATAACATATTTAGCCCTTAAGAGTCATTTGATTTGCTTTTCGGTCACTTATTTTGAGACGTCCATTTTTAGGAGCTCGATTTTCGAGACCCTACAAATTTTCTTTTTTTCAAGACTTAAAGCTTTGGGAATTCAAATAATGACTTATTAAGCACTTAAGAGTCATTTTATTTGTTTTTCGGTCACTTATTTTAGCTTATTTTGAGACGACGTTTTACATTGGATCGAATTTCGAGACCCCAAATATTTCATTTTTTCGAGATTTAAAGTTTCGGGAACTCAAATAATAACATATTTAGCCCTTAGGAGTCATTTGATTTGCTTTTCGATCACTTATTTTATCTTATTTTGATACGTCGTTTTTCGTGGACTTGATTTTCGAGATCTTAAAATTTTCATTTTTTCGAGATTTAAAGCCTCGGGAACTCAAATAATAACATATTCAGCCCTTAGGAGTCATTTGATTTGCTTTTCGGTCACTTATTTTAGCTTATTTTGAGACGTCGTTTTTCGGGGGCTTGATTTTCGAGATCTTAAAATTTTCATTTTTTCGAGATTTAAAGCTTCGGGAACTCAAAGAATAACATATTTAGCCCTTAGGAGTCATTTGATTTGCTTTTCGGTCACTTATTTTAGCTTATTTTGAGACGTCGTTTTTCGGGGGCTTGATTTTCGAGATCTTAAAATCTTCATTTTGCGAGATTTAATGCTCCGGAAACTCAAATAATAAAAAATTTAGCCCTTAGGAGTCATTTGATTTGCTTTTCGGTCACTTATTTTAGCTTATTTTGAGAAGTCATTTTTCGGGGGCTTGATTTTCGAGATCTTAAAATTTTTATTTTTTCGAGATTCAAAGCTCCGGGAACTCAAATAATAACATATTAAGCACTTAAGAGTTATTTTATTTGTTTTTCGGTCACTTATTTTAGCTTATTTTGTGACGTCGTTATTCGGGGGCTTGATTTTCGAGATCTTAAAATTTTCATTTTTTCGAGATTTAAAGCTCCGGGAACTCAAATAATAAAATATTAAGCACATAAGAGTCATTTTATTTGTTTTTCGGTCACTTATTTTAGCTTATTTTGAGACGTCGTTTTTCGGGGGCTCGATTTTTGAGATCTTTAAATTTTCATTTTTTCGAGATTTAAATCTCCGGGAACTGAAATAATAACATATTAAGCCCTTAGCAGTCATTTTATTTGTTTTTCAGTCACTTAATTTCAATTATTTTGAGACGTCCTTTTTCAGGAGCTCGATTTTCGAGACCCTAAAAATTTGCTTTTTTTCAAGAGTTTAAAGCTTTGGGAATTCAAATAATAACTTATTAAGCACTTTAGAGTTATTTTATTTGTTTTTCGGTCACTTATTTTAGCTTATTTTGAGACGACGTTTTTCGGTGCCTCGAATTTCGAGACCCTAAAAATTTCATTTTTTCGAGATTTAAAGCTTCGGGAACTCAAATAATAACATATTTAGCCCTTAGGAGTCATTTTATTTGCTTTTCGGTCACTTATTTTCGCTTATTTTGAGACGTCATTATTCAGTAGCTCGATTTTCGAGACCCTAAAAATTTGCTTTTTTTCAAGACTTAAAGCTTTGGGAATTCAAATAATAACATATTTAGCACTTAGGAGTCATTTGATTTGCTTTTCGGTCACTTATTTTAGCTTATTTTGAGACGTCGTTATTCGGGGGCTTGACTTTCGAGATCTTAAAATTTTTATTTTTTCGAGATTTAAAGCTTTGGGAACTCAAATAATAACATATTTAGCCCTTAGGAGTCATTTGATTTGCTTTTCGGTCACTTATTTTAGCATATTTTGAGACGTCGTTTTTCGGGGGCTTTATTTTCGAGATCTTAAAATTTTCATTTTTTCGAGATTTAAAGTTTCGGGAACTCAAATATATTTAGCCCTTATGAGTCATTTGATTTACTTTTCTGTCACTTATTTTAGCTTATTTTGAGACGTCCCTTTTCAGGAGCTCGATTTCCGAGACCCTAAAAATTTGCTTTTTTTCAAGAGTTAAAGCTTTGAGAATTCAAATAATAACTTATTATGCACTTAAGAGTCAATTTATTTGTTTTTCGGTCATATATTTTAGCTTATTTTGAGACGACGTTTTTAGGTGGCTCGAATTTCGAGACCCTAAAAATTTTAATTTTTCGAGATTTAAAGCTTCGGGAACTCAAATAATAACATATTTAGCCCTTAGGAGTCATTTGATTGGCTTTTCGGTCACTTATTTTAGCTTATTTTGAGACGTCGTTTTTCGGGGGATTGATTTTCGAGATCTTAAAATTTTCATTTTTTCGAGATTTAAATAATAATAAAATATTAAGCACTTAAGAGTCATTTTATTTGTTTTTCGGTCACTTATTTTAGCTTATTTTGAGACGTCGTTTTTCGGGGGCTCGATTTTTGAGATCATTAAATTTTAATTTTTTCGAGATTTAAATCTCCGGGAACTCAAATAATAACATATTAAGCCCTTAGCAGTCATTTTTTTTTTCAGTCACTTAATTTCAATTATTTTGAGACGTCCTTTTTCAGGAGCTCGATTTCCGAGACCCTAAAAATTTGCTTTTTTTCAAGAGTTTAAAGCTTTGGGAATTCAAATATTAACTTATTAAGCACTTAAGAGTCATTTTATTTGTTTTTCGGTCACTTATTTTAGCTTATTCTGAGACGACGTTTTTCGGTGCTTCGAATTTCGAGACCCTCAAAATATCATTTTTTGAGATTTAAAGCTTCGGGAACTCAAATAATAACATATTTAGCCCTTAGGAGTCATTTGATTTGCTTTTCGGTCACTTATTTTCGCTTATTTTGAGACGTCCTTTTTAAGGAGCTCGATTTTCGAGACCCTAAAAATTTGCTTTTTTTCAAGACTTAAAGCTTTGGGAATTCAAATAATAACTTATTAAGCACTTAAGAGTCATTTTATTTGTTTTTTGTCACTTATTTTAGCTTATTTTGAGACGACATTTTTCGTTGGCTCGAATTTCGAGACCCCAAAAATTTCATTTTTTCGAGATTTAAAGCTTCGGGAATTCAAATAATAACATATTTAGCACTTAGGAGTCATTTGATTTGCTTTTCTGTCACTTATTTTAGCTTATTTTAAGACGTAGTTTTTCGGGGGCTTGATTTTCGAGATCTTAAAATTTTTATTTTTTCGAGATTTAAAGCTTCGGGAACTCAAATATATTTAGCCATTAGGAGTCATTTGATTTGCTTTTCGGTCACTTATTTTAGCTTATTTTGAGACGTCGTTTTTCGGGGGGCTTGATTTTCGAGATCTTAAAATTTTCATTTTTTCGAGATTTAAAGCTCCGGAAACTCAAATAATAACAACTTTAGCCCTTAGGAGTCATTTGATTTGCTTTTCGGTCACTTATTTTAGCTTATTTTGAGACGTCGTTTTTCGGGGGCTTGATTTTCGAGATCTTGAAATTTTCATTTTTTCGAGATTTAAAGCTCCGGGAACTCAAATAATAACATATTAAGCACTTAAGAGTCATTTTATTTGTTTTTCGGTCACTTATTTTAGCTTATTTTGAGACGTCGTTTTTCGGGGGCTCGATTTTTGAGATCTTAAAATTTTCATTTTTTCGAGATTTAAATCTCCGGGAACTCAAATAATAACAAATTAAGCCCTTAGGAGTCATTTTATTTGTTTTTCGGTCACATATTTTCGCTTATTTTGAGACGTCCTTTTTCAGGAGCTCGATTTTCGAGACCCTAAAAATTTGCTTTTTTTCAAGAGTTAAAGCTTTGGGAATTCAAATAATAACTTATTAAGCACTTAAGAGTCATTTTATTTGTTTTTCAGTCAGATTTATTAGCTTATTTTGAGACGACGTTTTTAGGTGGCTCGAATTTCGAGACCCTAAAAATTTTATTTTTTCGAGATTTAAAGCTTCGGGAACTCAAATAATAACATATTTAGCCCTTTGGAGTCATTTGATTTGCTTTTCGGTCACTTATTTTGAGACGTCCATTTTTAGGAGCTCGATTTTCGAGACCCTACAAATTTTCTTTTTTTCAAGACTTAAAGCTTTGGGAATTCAAATAATGACTTATTAAGCACTTAAGAGTCATTTTATTTGTTTTTCGGTCACTTATTTTAGCTTATTTTGAGACGACGTTTTACATTGGCTCGAATTTCGAGACCCCAAATATTTCATTTTTTCGAGATTTAAAGTTTCGGGAACTCAAATAATAACATATTTAGCCCTTAGGAGTCATTTGATTTGCTTTTCGGTCACTTATTTTATCTTATTTTGATACGTCGTTTTTCGTGGACTTGATTTTCGAGATCTTAAAATTTTCATTTTTTCGAGATTTAAAGCTTCGGGAACTCAAATAATAACATATTTAGCCCTTAGGAGTCATTTGATTTGCTTTCGGTCACTTATTTTAGCTTATTTTGAGACGTCGTTTTTCGGGGGGTTTGATTTTCGAGATCTTAAAATTTTCATTTTTTCGAGATTTAAAGCTCCGGAAACTCAAATAATAACAACTTTAGCCCTTAGGATTCATTTGATTTGCTTTTCGGTCACTTATTTTAGCTTATTTTGAGACGTCGTTTTTCGGGGGCTTGATTTTCGAGATCTTGAAATTTTCATTTTTTCGAGATTTAAAGCTCCGGGAACTCAAATAATAACATATTAAGCACTTAAGAGTCATTTTATTTGTTTTTCGGTCACTTATTTTAGCTTATTTTGAGACGTCGTTTTTCGGGGGCTCGATTTTTGAGATCTTAAAATTTTCATTTTTTCGAGATTTAAATCTCCGGGAACTCAAATAATAACATATTAAGCCCTTAGGAGTCATTTTATTTGTTTTTCGGTCACTTATTTTCGCTTATTTTCAGACGTCCTTTTTCAGGAGCTCGATTTTCGAGACCCTAAAAATTTGCTTTTTTTCAAGACTTAAAGCTTTGGGAATTCAAATAATAACTTATTAAGCACTTAAGAGTCATTTCATTTGTTTTTCGGTCACTTATTTTAGCTTATTTTGAGACGACGTTTTTCGTTGGCTCGAATTTCGAGACCTCAAAAATTTCATTTTTTCGAGATTTAAAGCTTCGGGAACTCAAATAATAACATATTTAGCACTTAGGAGTCATTTGATTTGCTTTTCGGTCACTTATTTTAGCTTATTTTTAGACGTCGTTTTTCGAGGGCTTGATTTTTGAGATCTTAATATTTTCATTATTTCGAGATTTAAAGCTCCGGGAACTCAAATAATAACATATTAAGCACTTAAGAGTTATTTTATTTGTTTTTCGGTCACTTATTTTAGCTTATTTTGAGACGTCGTTATTCGGGGGCTTGATTTTCGAGATCTTAAAATTTTCAGTTTTTCGAGATTTAAAGCTCCGGGAACTCAAATAATAAAATATTAAGCACTTTAGAGTCATTTTATTTGTTTTTCGGTCACTTATTTTAGCTTATTTTGAGACGTCGTTTTTCGGGGGCTCGATTATTGAGATCTTTAAATTTTCATTTTTTCGAGATTTAAATCTCCGGGAACTCAAATAATAACATATTAAGCCCTTAGCAGTCATTTTATTTGTTTTTCGGTCACTTAATTTCAATTATTTTGAGACGTCCTTTTTCAGGAGCTCGATTTTCGAGACCCTAAAAATTTGCTTTTTTTCAAGAGTTAAAGCTTTGGGAATTCAAATAATAACTTATTAAGCACTTAAGAGTCATTTTATTTGTTTTTCGGTCAGATATATTAGCTTATATTGAGACGACGTTTTTAGGTGGCTCGAATTTCGAGACCCTAAAAATTTTATTTTTTCGAGATTTAAAGCTTCGGGAACTCAAATAATAACATATTTAGCCTTTAGGAGTCATTTGATTTGCTTTTCTGTCACTTATTTTCGCTTATTTTGAAACGTCCTTTTTTAGGAGCTCGATTTTCGAGACCCTAAAAATTTTCTTTTTTTCAAGACTTAAAGCTTTGGGAATTCAAATAATGACTTATTAAGCACTTAAGAGTCATTTTATTTGTTTTTCGGTCACTTATTTTAGCTTATTTTGAGACGACGTTTTACATTGGCTCGAATTTCGAGACCCCAAAAATTTCATTTTTTCGAGATTTAAAGTTTCGGGAACTCAAATAATAACATATTTAGCACTTAGGAGTCATTTGATTTGCTTTTCGGTCACTTATTTTAGCTTATTTTTAGACGTCGTTTTTCGGGGGCTTGATTTTTGAGATCTTAATATTTTCATTATTTCGAGATTTAAAGCTCCGGGAACTCAAATAATAACATATTAAGCACTTAAGAGTTATTTTATTTGTTTTTCGGTCACTTATTTTAGCTTATTTTGAGACGTCGTTATTCGGGGGCTTGATTTTCGAGATCTTAAAATTTTCAGTTTTTCGAGATTTAAAGCTCCGGGAACTCAAATAATAAAATATTAAGCACTTTAGAGTCATTTTATTTGTTTTTCGGTCACTTATTTTAGCTTATTTTGAGACGTCGTTTTTCGGGGGCTCGATTTTTGAGATCTTTAAATTTTCATTTTTTCGAGATTTAAATCTCCGGGAACTCAAATAATAACATATTAAGCCCTTAGCAGTCATTTTATTTGTTTTTCGGTCACTTAATTTCAATTATTTTGAGACATCCTTTTTCAGGAGCTCGATTTTCGAGACCCTAAAAATTTGCTTTTTTTCAAGAGTTAAAGCTTTGGGAATTCAAATAATAACTTATTAAGCACTTAAGAGTCATTTTATTTGTTTTTCGGTCAGATATATTAGCTTATATTGAGACGACGTTTTTAGGTGGCTCGAATTTCGAGACCCTAAAAATTTTATTTTTTCGAGATTTAAAGCTTCGGGAACTCAAATAATAACATATTTAGCCTTTAGGAGTCATTTGATTTGCTTTTCTGTCACTTATTTTCGCTTATTTTGAAACGTCCTTTTTTAGGAGCTCGATTTTCGAGACCCTAAAAATTTTCTTTTTTTCAAGACTTAAAGCTTTGGGAATTCAAATAATGACTTATTAAGCACTTAAGAGTCATTTTATTTGTTTTTCGGTCACTTATTTTAGCTTATTTTGAGACGACGTTTTACATTGGCTCGAATTTCGAGACCCCAAAAATTTCATTTTTTCGAGATTTAAAGTTTCGGGAACTCAAATAATAACATATTTAGCCCTTAGGAGTCATTTGATTTGCTTTTCGGTCACTTATTTTATCTTATTTTGATAAGTCGTTTTTCGTGGGCTTGATTTTCGAGATCTTAAAATTTTCATTTTTTCGAGATTTAAAGCCTCGGGAACTCAAATAATAACATATTCAGCCCTTAGGAGTCATTTGATTTGCTTTTCGGTCACTTATTTTAGCTTATTTTGAGACGTCGTTTTTCGGGGGCTTGATTTTCGAGATCTTAAAATTTTCATTTTTTCGAGATTTAAAGCTTCGAGAACTCAAAGAATAACATATTTAGCCCTTAGGAGTCATTTGATTTGCTTTTCGGTCACTTATTTTAGCTTATTTTGAGACGTCGTTTTTCGGGGGCTTGATTTTCGAGATCTTAAATTTTCATTTTGCGAGATTTAATGCTCCGGAAACTCAAATAATAAAAAATTTAGCCCTTAGGAGTCATTTGATTTGCTTTTCGGTCACTTATTTTAGCTTATTTTGAGACGTCATTTTTCGGGGGCTTGATTTTCGAGATCTTAAAATTTTCATTTTTTCGAGATTTAAAGCTCCGGGAACTCAAATAATAACATATTAAGCACTTAAGAGTTATTTTATTTGTTTTTCGGTCACTTATTTTAGCTTATTTTGATACGTCGTTATTCGGGGGCTTGATTTTCGAGATCTTAAAATTTTCATTTTTTCGAGATTTAAAGCTCCGAGAACTCAAATAATAAAATATTAAGCACTTAAGAGTCATTTTATTTGTTTTTCGGTCACTTATTTTAGCTTATTTTGAGACGTCGTTTTTCGGGGGCTCGATTTTTGAGATCTTTAAAGTTTCATTTTTTCGAGATTTAAATCTCCGGGAACTCAAATAATAACATATTAAGCCCTTAGCAGTCATTTTATTTGTTTTTCGGTCACTTAATTTCAATTATTTTGAGACGTCCTTTTTCAGGAGCTCGATTTTCGAGACCCTAAAAATTTGCTTTTTTTCAAGAGTTTAAAGCTTTGGGAATTCAAATAATAACTTATTAAGCACTTAAGAGTCATTTTATTTGTTTTTCGGTCACTTATTTTAGGTTATTTTGAGACGACGTTTTTCGGTGCCTCGAATTTCGAGACCCTAAAAATTTTATTTTTTCGAGATTTAAAGCTTCGGGAACTCAAATAATAACATATTTAGCCCTAGGAGTCATTTGATTTGCTTTTCGGTCACTTATTTTCGCTTATTTTGAGACGTCATTATTCAGTAGCTCGATTTTCGAGACCCTAAAAATTTGCTTTTTTTCAAGACTTAAAGATTTGGGAATTCAAATAATAACATATTTAGCACTTAGGAGTCATTTGATTTGCTTTTCGGTCACTTATTTTAGCTTATTTTGAGACGTCGTTATTCGGGGGCTTGATTTTCGAGATCTTAAAATTTTTATTTTTTCGAGATTTAAAGCTTCGGGAACTCAAATAATAACATATTTAGCCCTTAGGAGTCATTTGATTTGCTTTTCGGTCACTTATTTTAGCTTATTTTGAGACGTCGTTTTTCGGGGGCTTTATTTTCGAGATCTTAAAATTTTCATTTTTTCGAGATTTAAAGCTTCGGGAACTCAAATATATTTAGCCCTTATGAGTCATTTGATTTGCTTTTCGGTCACTTATTTTAGCTTATTTTGAGACGACCTTTTTCAGGAGCTCGATTTCCGAGACACTAAAAATTTGTTTTTTTTCAAGAGTTAAAGCTTTGACAATTCAAATAATAACTTATTAAGCACTTAAGAGTCAATTTATTTGTTTTTCGGTCATATATTTTAGCTTATTTTGAGACGACGTTTTTAGGTGGCTCGAATTTCGAGACCCTAAAAATTTTAATTTATCGAGATTTAAAGCTTCGGGAACTCAAATAATAACATATTTAGCCCTTAGGAGTCATTTGATTGGCTTTTCGGTCACTTATTTTAGCTTATTTTGAGACGTCGTTTTTCGGGGGATTGATTTTCGAGATCTTAAAATTTTCATTTTTTCGAGATTTAAATAATAATAAAATATTAAGCACTTAAGAGTCATTTTATTTGTTTTTCGGTCACTTATTTTAGCTTATTTTGAGACGTCGTTTTTCGGGGGCTCGATTTTTGAGATCATTAAATTTTAATTTTTTCGAGATTTAAATCTCCGGGAACTCAAATAATAACATATTAAGCCCTTAGCAGTCATTTTTTTTTTCAGTCACTTAATTTCAATTATTTTGAGACGTCCTTTTTCAGGAGCTCGATTTCCGAGACCCTAAAAATTTGCTTTTTTTCAAGAGTTAAAGCTTTGGGAATTCAAATAATAACTTATTAAGCACTTAAGAGTCATTTTATTTGTTTTTCGGTCAGATTTATTAGCTTATTTTGAGACGACGTTTTTAGGTGGCTCGAATTTCGAGACCCTAAAAATTTTATTTTTTCGAGATTTAAAGCTTCGGGAACTCAAATAATAACTTATTTAGCCCTTAGGAGTCATTTGATTTGCTTTTCGGTCACTTATTTTGAGACGTCCATTTTTAGGAGCTCGATTTTCGAGACCCTACAAATTTTCTTTTTTTCAAGACTTAAAGCTTTGGGAATTCAAATAATGACTTATTAAGCACTTAAGAGTCATTTTATTTGTTTTTCGGTCACTTATTTTAGCTTATTTTGAGACGACATTTTACATTGGCTCGAATTTCGAGACCCCAAATATTTCATTTTTTCGAGATTTAAAGTTTCGGGAACTGAAATAATAACATATTTAGCCCTTAGGAGTCATTTGATTTGCTTTTCGGTCACTTATTTTATCTTATTTTGATACGTCGTTTTTCGTGGACTTGATTTTCGAGATCTTAAAATTTTCATTTTTTCGAGATTTAAAGCCTCGGGAACTCAAATAATAACATATTCAGCCCTTAGGAGTCATTTGATTTGCTTTTCGGTCACTTATTTTAGCTTATTTTGAGACGTCGTTTTTCGGGGGCTTGATTTTCGAGATCTTAAATTTTTCATTTTGCGAGATTTAATGCTCCGGAAACTCAAATAATAAAAAATTTAGCCCTTAGGAGTCATTTGATTTGCTTTTCGGTCACTTATTTTAGCTCATTTTGAGACGTCGTTTTTCGGGGGCTTGATTTTCGAGATCTTAAAATTTTCATTTTTTCGAGATTTAAAGCTTCGGAAACTCAAAGAATAACATATTTAGCCCTTAGGAGTCATTTGATTTGCTTTTCGGTCACTTATTTTAGCTTATTTTGAGACGTCGTTTTTCGGGGGCTTGATTTTCGAGATCTTAAAATTTTCATTTTGCGAGATTTAATGCTCCGGAAACTCAAATAATAAAAAATTTAGCCCTTAGGAGTCATTTGATTTGCTTTTCGGTCACTTATTTTAGCTTATTTTGAGACGTCATTTTTCGGGGGCTTGATTTTCGAGATCTTAAAATTTTCATTTTTTCGAGATTTAAAGCTCCGGGAACTCAAATAATAACATATTAAGCACTTAAGAGTTATTTTATTTGTTTTTCGGTCACTTATTTTAGCTTATTTTGTGACGTCGTTATTCGGGGGCTTGATTTTCGAGATCTTAAAATTTTCATTTTTCGAGATTTAAAGCTCCGGGAACTCAAATAATAAAATATTAAGCACTTAAGAGTCATTTTATTTGTTTTTCGGTCACTTATTTTAGCTTATTTTGAGACGTCGTTTTTCGGGGGCTCGATTTTTGAGATCTTTAAATTTTCATTTTTTCGAGATTTAAATCTCCGGGAACTCAAATAATAACATATTAAGCCCTTAGCAGTCATTTTATTTGTTTTTCGGTCACTTAATTTCAATTATTTTGAGACGTCCTTTTTCAGGAGCTCGATTTTCGAGACCCTAAAAATTTGCTTTTTTTCAAGAGTTTAAAGCTTTGGGAATTCAAATAATAACTTATTAAGCACTTAAGAGTCATTTTATTTGTTTTTCGGTCACTTATTTTAGCTTATTTTGAGACGTCGTTTTTCGGGGGCTCGATTTTCGAGATCTTAAAATTTTCATTTTTTCGAGATTTAAAGCTCCGGGAACTCAAATAATAACATATTAAGCACTTAAGAGTCATTTTATTTGTTTTTCGGTCACTTATTTTAGCTTATTTTGAGACGTCGTTTTTCGGGGGCTCGATTTTTGAGATCTTAAAATTTTCATTTTTTCGAGATTTAAATCTCCGGGAACTCAAATAATAACAAATTAAGCCCTTAGGAGTCATTTTATTTGTTTTTCGGTCACTTATTTTCGCTTATTTTGAGACGTCCTTTTTCAGGAGCTCGATTTTCGAGACCCTAAAAATTTGCTTTTTTTCAAGAGTTAAAGCTTTGGGAATTCAAATAATAACTTATTAAGCACTTAAGAGTCATTTTATTTGTTTTTCGGTCAGATTTATTAGCTTATTTTGAGACGACGTTTTTAGGTGGCTCGAATTTCGAGACCCTAAAAATTTTATTTTTTCGAGATTTAAAGCTTCGGGAACTCAAATAATAACATATTTAGCTCTTAGGAGTCATTTGATTTGCTTTTCGGTCACTTATTTTGAGACGTCCATTTTTAGGAGCTCGATTTTTGAGACCCTACAAATTTTCTTTTTTTCAAGACTTAAAGCTTTGGGAATTCAAATAATGACTTATTAAGCACTTAAGAGTCATTTTATTTGTTTTTCGGTCACTTATTTTAGCTTATTTTGAGACGACGTTTTACATTGGCTCGAATTTCGAGACCCCAAATATTTCATTTTTTCGAGATTTAAAGTTTCGGAAAATCAAATAATGACATATTTAGCCCTTAGGAGTCATTTAATTTGCTTTTCGGTCACTTATTTTAGCTTATTTTGAGACGTCATTTTTCGGGGGCTTGATTTTCGAGATCTTAAATTTTCATTTTTTCCAGATTTAAAGCCTCGGGAAATCAAATAATAACATATTCAGCCCTTAGGAGTCATTTGATTTGCTTTTCGGTAACTTATTTTAGCTTATTTTGAGACGTCGTTTTTCGGGGGCTTGATTTTCGAGATCTTAAAATTTTCATTTTTTCGAGATGTAAAGCTTCGGGAACTCAAAGAATAACATATTTAGCCCTTAGGAGTCATTTGATTTGCTTTTCGGTCACTTATTTTAGCTTATTCTGAGACGTCGTTTTTCGGGGGCTTGATTTTCGAGATCTTAAAATTTTCATTTTGCGAGATTTAATGCTCCGGAAACTCAAATAATAAAAAATTTAGCCCTTAGGAGTCATTTGATTTGCTTTTCGGTCACTTATTTTAGCTTATTTTGAGACGTCATTTTTCGGGGGCTTGATTTTCGAGATATTAAAATTTTCATTTTTTCGAGATTTAAAGCTCCGGGAACTCAAATAATAACATATTAAGCACTTAAGAGTTATTTTATTTGTTTTTCGGTCACTTATTTTAGCTTATTTTGAGACGTCGTTTTTCGGGGGCTCGATTTTTGAGATCTTTAAATTTTCATTTTTTCGAGATTTAAAGCTCCGGGAACTCAAATAATAACATATTAAGCACTTAAGAGTCATTTTATTTGTTTTTCGGTCACTTATTTTAGCTTATTTTGAGACGTCGTTTTTCGGGGGCTCGATTTTTGAGATCTTAAAATTTTCATTTTTTCGAGATTTAAATCTCCGGGAACTCAAATAATAACAAATTAAGCCCTTAGGAGTCATTTTATTTGTTTTTCGGTCACATATTTTCGCTTATTTTGAGACGTCATTTTTCAGGAGCTCGATTTTCGAGACCCTAAAAATTTGCTTTTTTTCAAGAGTTAAAGCTTTGGGAATTCAAATAATAACTTATTAAGCACTTAAGAGTCATTTTATTTGTTTTTCAGTCAGATTTATTAGCTTATTTTGAGACGACGTTTTTAGGTGGCTCGAATTTCGAGACCCTAAAAATTTTATTTTTTCGAGATTTAAAGCTTCGGGAACTCAAATAATAACATATTTAGCCCTTTGGAGTCATTTGATTTGCTTTTCGGTCACTTATTTTGAGACGTCCATTTTTAGGAGCTCGATTTTCGAGACCCTACAAATTTTCTTTTTTTCAAGACTTAAAGCTTTGGGAATTCAAATAATGACTTATTAAGCACTTAAGAGTCATTTTATTTGTTTTTCGGTCACTTATTTTAGCTTATTTTGAGACGACGTTTTACATTGGCTCGAATTTCGAGACCCCAAATATTTCATTTTTTCGAGATTTAAAGTTTCGGGAACTCAAATAATAACATATTTAGCCCTTAGGAGTCATTTGATTTGCTTTTCGGTCACTTATTTTATCTTATTTTGATACGTCGTTTTTCGTGGACTTGATTTTCGAGATCTTTAAAGTTTCATTTTTTCGAGATTTAAATCTCCGGGAACTCAAATAATAACATATTAAGCCCTTAGCAGTCATTTTATTTGTTTTTCGGTCACTTAATTTCAATTATTTTGAGACGTCCTTTTTCAGGAGCTCGATTTTCGAGACCCTAAAAATTTGCTTTTTTTCAAGAGTTTAAAGCTTTGGGAATTCAAATAATAACTTATTAAGCACTTAAGAGTCATTTTATTTGTTTTTCGGTCACTTATTTTAGGTTATTTTGAGACGACGTTTTTCGGTGCCTCGAATTTCGAGACCCTAAAAATTTTATTTTTTCGAGATTTAAAGCTTCGGGAACTCAAATAATAACATATTTAGCCCTAGGAGTCATTTGATTTGCTTTTCGGTCACTTATTTTCGCTTATTTTGAGACGTCATTATTCAGTAGCTCGATTTTCGAGACCCTAAAAATTTGCTTTTTTTCAAGACTTAAAGATTTGGGAATTCAAATAATAACATATTTAGCACTTAGGAGTCATTTGATTTGCTTTTCGGTCACTTATTTTAGCTTATTTTGAGACGTCGTTATTCGGGGGCTTGATTTTCGAGATCTTAAAATTTTTATTTTTTCGAGATTTAAAGCTTCGGGAACTCAAATAATAACATATTTAGCCCTTAGGAGTCATTTGATTTGCTTTTCGGTCACTTATTTTAGCTTATTTTGAGACGTCGTTTTTCGGGGGCTTTATTTTCGAGATCTTAAAATTTTCATTTTTTCGAGATTTAAAGCTTCGGGAACTCAAATATATTTAGCCCTTATGAGTCATTTGATTTGCTTTTCGGTCACTTATTTTGAGACGACCTTTTTCAGGAGCTCGATTTCCGAGACACTAAAAATTTGTTTTTTTTCAAGAGTTAAAGCTTTGACAATTCAAATAATAACTTATTAAGCACTTAAGAGTCAATTTATTTGTTTTTCGGTCATATATTTTAGCTTATTTTGAGACGACGTTTTTAGGTGGCTCGAATTTCGAGACCCTAAAAATTTTAATTTATCGAGATTTAAAGCTTCGGGAACTCAAATAATAACATATTTAGCCCTTAGGAGTCATTTGATTGGCTTTTCGGTCACTTATTTTAGCTTATTTTGAGACGTCGTTTTTCGGGGGATTGATTTTCGAGATCTTAAAATTTTCATTTTTTCGAGATTTAAATAATAATAAAATATTAAGCACTTAAGAGTCATTTTATTTGTTTTTCGGTCACTTATTTTAGCTTATTTTGAGACGTCGTTTTTCGGGGGCTCGATTTTTGAGATCATTAAATTTTAATTTTTTCGAGATTTAAATCTCCGGGAACTCAAATAATAACATATTAAGCCCTTAGCAGTCATTTTTTTTTTCAGTCACTTAATTTCAATTATTTTGAGACGTCCTTTTTCAGGAGCTCGATTTCCGAGACCCTAAAAATTTGCTTTTTTTCAAGAGTTAAAGCTTTGGGAATTCAAATAATAACTTATTAAGCACTTAAGAGTCATTTTATTTGTTTTTCGGTCAGATTTATTAGCTTATTTTGAGACGACGTTTTTAGGTGGCTCGAATTTCGAGACCCTAAAAATTTTATTTTTTCGAGATTTAAAGCTTCGGGAACTCAAATAATAACTTATTTAGCCCTTAGGAGTCATTTGATTTGCTTTTCGGTCACTTATTTTGAGACGTCCATTTTTAGGAGCTCGATTTTCGAGACCCTACAAATTTTCTTTTTTTCAAGACTTAAAGCTTTGGGAATTCAAATAATGACTTATTAAGCACTTAAGAGTCATTTTATTTGTTTTTCGGTCACTTATTTTAGCTTATTTTGAGACGACATTTTACATTGGCTCGAATTTCGAGACCCCAAATATTTCATTTTTTCGAGATTTAAAGTTTCGGGAACTGAAATAATAACATATTTAGCCCTTAGGAGTCATTTGATTTGCTTTTCGGTCACTTATTTTATCTTATTTTGATACGTCGTTTTTCGTGGACTTGATTTTCGAGATCTTAAAATTTTCATTTTTTCGAGATTTAAAGCCTCGGGAACTCAAATAATAACATATTCAGCCCTTAGGAGTCATTTGATTTGCTTTTCGGTCACTTATTTTAGCTTATTTTGAGACGTCGTTTTTCGGGGGCTTGATTTTCGAGATCTTAAATTTTTCATTTTGCGAGATTTAATGCTCCGGAAACTCAAATAATAAAAAATTTAGCCCTTAGGAGTCATTTGATTTGCTTTTCGGTCACTTATTTTAGCTTATTTTGAGACGTCGTTTTTCGGGGGCTTGATTTTCGAGATCTTAAAATTTTCATTTTTTCGAGATTTAAAGCTTCGGGAACTCAAAGAATAACATATTTAGCCCTTAGGAGTCATTTGATTTGCTTTTCGGTCACTTATTTTAGCTTATTTTGAGACGTCGTTTTTCGGGGGCTTGATTTTCGAGATCTTAAAATTTTCATTTTGCGAGATTTAATGCTCCGGAAACTCAAATAATAAAAAATTTAGCCCTTAGGAGTCATTTGATTTGCTTTTCGGTCACTTATTTTAGCTTATTTTGAGACGTCATTTTTCGGGGGCTTGATTTTCGAGATCTTAAAATTTTCATTTTTTCGAGATTTAAAGCTCCGGGAACTCAAATAATAACATATTAAGCACTTAAGAGTTATTTTATTTGTTTTTCGGTCACTTATTTTAGCTTATTTTGTGACGTCGTTATTCGGGGGCTTGATTTTCGAGATCTTAAAATTTTCATTTTTCGAGATTTAAAGCTCCGGGAACTCAAATAATAAAATATTAAGCACTTAAGAGTCATTTTATTTGTTTTTCGGTCACTTATTTTAGCTTATTTTGAGACGTCGTTTTTCGGGGGCTCGATTTTTGAGATCTTTAAATTTTCATTTTTTCGAGATTTAAATCTCCGGGAACTCAAATAATAACATATTAAGCCCTTAGCAGTCATTTTATTTGTTTTTCGGTCACTTAATTTCAATTATTTTGAGACGTCCTTTTTCAGGAGCTCGATTTTCGAGACCCTAAAAATTTGCTTTTTTTCAAGAGTTTAAAGCTTTGGGAATTCAAATAATAACTTATTAAGCACTTAAGAGTCATTTTATTTGTTTTTCGGTCACTTATTTTAGCTTATTTTGAGACGTCGTTTTTCGGGGGCTCGATTTTCGAGATCTTAAAATTTTCATTTTTTCGAGATTTAAAGCTCCGGGAACTCAAATAATAACATATTAAGCACTTAAGAGTCATTTTATTTGTTTTTCGGTCACTTATTTTAGCTTATTTTGAGACGTCGTTTTTCGGGGGCTCGATTTTTGAGATCTTAAAATTTTCATTTTTTCGAGATTTAAATCTCCGGGAACTCAAATAATAACAAATTAAGCCCTTAGGAGTCATTTTATTTGTTTTTCGGTCACTTATTTTCGCTTATTTTGAGACGTCCTTTTTCAGGAGCTCGATTTTCGAGACCCTAAAAATTTGCTTTTTTTCAAGAGTTAAAGCTTTGGGAATTCAAATAATAACTTATTAAGCACTTAAGAGTCATTTTATTTGTTTTTCGGTCAGATTTATTAGCTTATTTTGAGACGACGTTTTTAGGTGGCTCGAATTTCGAGACCCTAAAAATTTTATTTTTTCGAGATTTAAAGCTTCGGGAACTCAAATAATAACATATTTAGCTCTTAGGAGTCATTTGATTTGCTTTTCGGTCACTTATTTTGAGACGTCCATTTTTAGGAGCTCGATTTTTGAGACCCTACAAATTTTCTTTTTTTCAAGACTTAAAGCTTTGGGAATTCAAATAATGACTTATTAAGCACTTAAGAGTCATTTTATTTGTTTTTCGGTCACTTATTTTAGCTTATTTTGAGACGACGTTTTACATTGGCTCGAATTTCGAGACCCCAAATATTTCATTTTTTCGAGATTTAAAGTTTCGGAAAATCAAATAATGACATATTTAGCCCTTAGGAGTCATTTAATTTGCTTTTCGGTCACTTATTTTAGCTTATTTTGAGACGTCATTTTTCGGGGGCTTGATTTTCGAGATCTTAAATTTTCATTTTTTCCAGATTTAAAGCCTCGGGAAATCAAATAATAACATATTCAGCCCTTAGGAGTCATTTGATTTGCTTTTCGGTAACTTATTTTAGCTTATTTTGAGACGTCGTTTTTCGGGGGCTTGATTTTCGAGATCTTAAAATTTTCATTTTTTCGAGATGTAAAGCTTCGGGAACTCAAAGAATAACATATTTAGCCCTTAGGAGTCATTTGATTTGCTTTTCGGTCACTTATTTTAGCTTATTCTGAGACGTCGTTTTTCGGGGGCTTGATTTTCGAGATCTTAAAATTTTCATTTTGCGAGATTTAATGCTCCGGAAACTCAAATAATAAAAAATTTAGCCCTTAGGAGTCATTTGATTTGCTTTTCGGTCACTTATTTTAGCTTATTTTGAGACGTCATTTTTCGGGGGCTTGATTTTCGAGATATTAAAATTTTCATTTTTTCGAGATTTAAAGCTCCGGGAACTCAAATAATAACATATTAAGCACTTAAGAGTTATTTTATTTGTTTTTCGGTCACTTATTTTAGCTTATTTTGAGACGTCGTTTTTCGGGGGCTCGATTTTTGAGATCTTTAAATTTTCATTTTTTCGAGATTTAAAGCTCCGGGAACTCAAATAATAACATATTAAGCACTTAAGAGTCATTTTATTTGTTTTTCGGTCACTTATTTTAGCTTATTTTGAGACGTCGTTTTTCGGGGGCTCGATTTTTGAGATCTTAAAATTTTCATTTTTTCGAGATTTAAATCTCCGGGAACTCAAATAATAACAAATTAAGCCCTTAGGAGTCATTTTATTTGTTTTTCGGTCACATATTTTCGCTTATTTTGAGACGTCCTTTTTCAGGAGCTCGATTTTCGAGACCCTAAAAATTTGCTTTTTTTCAAGAGTTAAAGCTTTGGGAATTCAAATAATAACTTATTAAGCACTTAAGAGTCATTTTATTTGTTTTTCAGTCAGATTTATTAGCTTATTTTGAGACGACGTTTTTAGGTGGCTCGAATTTCGAGACCCTAAAAATTTTATTTTTTCGAGATTTAAAGCTTCGGGAACTCAAATAATAACATATTTAGCCCTTTGGAGTCATTTGATTTGCTTTTCGGTCACTTATTTTGAGACGTCCATTTTTAGGAGCTCGATTTTCGAGACCCTACAAATTTTCTTTTTTTCAAGACTTAAAGCTTTGGGAATTCAAATAATGACTTATTAAGCACTTAAGAGTCATTTTATTTGTTTTTCGGTCACTTATTTTAGCTTATTTTGAGACGACGTTTTACATTGGCTCGAATTTCGAGACCCCAAATATTTCATTTTTTCGAGATTTAAAGTTTCGGGAACTCAAATAATAACATATTTAGCCCTTAGGAGTCATTTGATTTGCTTTTCGGTCACTTATTTTATCTTATTTTGATACGTCGTTTTTCGTGGACTTGATTTTCGAGATCTTAAAATTTTCATTTTTTCGAGATTTAAAGCTTCGGGAACTCAAATAATAACATATTTAGCCCTTAGGAGTCATTTGATTTGCTTTCGGTCACTTATTTTAGCTTATTTTGAGACGTCGTTTTTCGGGGGGCTTGATTTTCGAGATCTTAAAATTTTCATTTTTTCGAGATTTAAAGCTCCGGAAACTCAAATAATAACAACTTTAGCCCTTAGGAGTCATTTGATTTGCTTTTCGGTCACTTATTTTAGCTTATTTTTAGACGTCGTTTTTCGGGGGCTTGATTTTTGAGATCTTAATATTTTCATTATTTCGAGATTTAAAGCTCCGGGAACTCAAATAATAACATATTAAGCACTTAAGAGTTATTTTATTTGTTTTTCGGTCACTTATTTTAGCTTATTTTGAGACGTCGTTATTCGGGGGCTTGATTTTCGAGATCTTAAAATTTTCAGTTTTTCGAGATTTAAAGCTCCGGGAACTCAAATAATAAAATATTAAGCACTTTAGAGTCATTTTATTTGTTTTTCGGTCACTTATTTTAGCTTATTTTGAGACGTCGTTTTTCGGGGGCTCGATTTTTGAGATCTTTAAATTTTCATTTTTTCGAGATTTAAATCTCCGGGAACTCAAATAATAACATATTAAGCCCTTAGCAGTCATTTTATTTGTTTTTCGGTCACTTAATTTCAATTATTTTGAGACGTCCTTTTTCAGGAGCTCGATTTTCCAGACCCTAAAAATTTGCTTTTTTTCAAGAGTTAAAGCTTTGGGAATTCAAATAATAACTTATTAAGCACTTAAGAGTCATTTTATTTGTTTTTCGGTCAGATATATTAGCTTATATTGAGACGACGTTTTTAGGTGGCTCGAATTTCGAGACCCTAAAAATTTTATTTTTTCGAGATTTAAAGCTTTGGGAACTCAAATAATAACATATTTAGCCTTTAGGAGTCATTTGATTTGCTTTTCTGTCACTTATTTTCGCTTATTTTGAAACGTCCTTTTTTAGGAGCTCGATTTTCGAGACCCTAAAAATTTTCTTTTTTTCAAGACTTAAAGCTTTGGGAATTCAAATAATGACTTATTAAGCACTTAAGAGTCATTTTATTTGTTTTTCGGTCACTTATTTTAGCTTATTTTGAGACGACGTTTTACATTGGCTCGAATTTCGAGACCCCAAAAATTTCATTTTTTCGAGATTTAAAGTTTCGGGAACTCAAATAATAACATATTTAGCACTTAGGAGTCATTTGATTTGCTTTTCGGTCACTTATTTTAGCTTATTTTTAGACGTCGTTTTTCGGGGGCTTGATTTTTGAGATCTTAATATTTTCATTATTTCGAGATTTAAAGCTCCGGGAACTCAAATAATAACATATTAAGCACTTAAGAGTTATTTTATTTGTTTTTCGGTCACTTATTTTAGCTTATTTTGAGACGTCGTTATTCGGGGGCTTGATTTTCGAGATCTTAAAATTTTCAGTTTTTCGAGATTTAAAGCTCCGGGAACTCAAATAATAAAATATTAAGCACTTTAGAGTCATTTTATTTGTTTTTCGGTCACTTATTTTAGCTTATTTTGAGACGTCGTTTTTCGGGGGCTCGATTTTTGAGATCTTTAAATTTTCATTTTTTCGAGATTTAAATCTCCGGGAACTCAAATAATAACATATTAAGCCCTTAGCAGTCATTTTATTTGTTTTTCGGTCACTTAATTTCAATTATTTTGAGACATCCTTTTTCAGGAGCTCGATTTTCGAGACCCTAAAAATTTGCTTTTTTTCAAGAGTTAAAGCTTTGGGAATTCAAATAATAACTTATTAAGCACTTAAGAGTCATTTTATTTGTTTTTCGGTCAGATATATTAGCTTATATTGAGACGACGTTTTTAGGTGGCTCGAATTTCGAGACCCTAAAAATTTTATTTTTTCGAGATTTAAAGCTTCGGGAACTCAAATAATAACATATTTAGCCTTTAGGAGTCATTTGATTTGCTTTTCTGTCACTTATTTTCGCTTATTTTGAAACGTCCTTTTTTAGGAGCTCGATTTTCGAGACCCTAAAAATTTTCTTTTTTTCAAGACTTAAAGCTTTGGGAATTCAAATAATGACTTATTAAGCACTTAAGAGTCATTTTATTTGTTTTTCGGTCACTTATTTTAGCTTATTTTGAGACGACGTTTTACATTGGCTCGAATTTCGAGACCCCAAAAATTTCATTTTTTCGAGATTTAAAGTTTCGGGAACTCAAATAATAACATATTTAGCCCTTAGGAGTCATTTGATTTGCTTTTCGGTCACTTATTTTATCTTATTTTGATAAGTCGTTTTTCGTGGGCTTGATTTTCGAGATCTTAAAATTTTCATTTTTTCGAGATTTAAAGCCTCGGGAACTCAAATAATAACATATTCAGCCCTTAGGAGTCATTTGATTTGCTTTTCGGTCACTTATTTTAGCTTATTTTGAGACGTCGTTTTTCGGGGGCTTGATTTTCGAGATCTTAAAATTTTCATTTTTTCGAGATTTAAAGCTTCGAGAACTCAAAGAATAACATATTTAGCCCTTAGGAGTCATTTGATTTGCTTTTCGGTCACTTATTTTAGCTTATTTTGAGACGTCGTTTTTCGGGGGCTTGATTTTCGAGATCTTAAATTTTCATTTTGCGAGATTTAATGCTCCGGAAACTCAAATAATAAAAAATTTAGCCCTTAGGAGTCATTTGATTTGCTTTTCGGTCACTTATTTTAGCTTATTTTGAGACGTCATTTTTCGGGGGCTTGATTTTCGAGATCTTAAAATTTTCATTTTTTCGAGATTTAAAGCTCCGGGAACTCAAATAATAACATATTAAGCACTTAAGAGTTATTTTATTTGTTTTTCGGTCACTTATTTTAGCTTATTTTGATACGTCGTTATTCGGGGGCTTGATTTTCGAGATCTTAAAATTTTCATTTTTTCGAGATTTAAAGCTCCGAGAACTCAAATAATAAAATATTAAGCACTTAAGAGTCATTTTATTTGTTTTTCGGTCACTTATTTTAGCTTATTTTGAGACGTCGTTTTTCGGGGGCTCGATTTTTGAGATCTTTAAAGTTTCATTTTTTCGAGATTTAAATCTCCGGGAACTCAAATAATAACATATTAAGCCCTTAGCAGTCATTTTATTTGTTTTTCGGTCACTTAATTTCAATTATTTTGAGACGTCCTTTTTCAGGAGCTCGATTTTCGAGACCCTAAAAATTTGCTTTTTTTCAAGAGTTTAAAGCTTTGGGAATTCAAATAATAACTTATTAAGCACTTAAGAGTCATTTTATTTGTTTTTCGGTAACTTATTTTAGGTTATTTTGAGACGACGTTTTTCGGTGCCTCGAATTTCGAGACCCTAAAAATTTTATTTTTTCGAGATTTAAAGCTTCGGGAACTCAAATAATAACATATTTAGCCCTAGGAGTCATTTGATTTGCTTTTCGGTCACTTATTTTCGCTTATTTTGAGACGTCATTATTCAGTAGCTCGATTTTCGAGACCCTAAAAATTTGCTTTTTTTCAAGACTTAAAGATTTGGGAATTCAAATAATAACATATTTAGCACTTAGGAGTCATTTGATTTGCTTTTCGGTCACTTATTTTAGCTTATTTTGAGACGTCGTTATTCGGGGGCTTGATTTTCGAGATCTTAAAATTTTTATTTTTTCGAGATTTAAAGCTTCGGGAACTCAAATAATAACATATTTAGCCCTTAGGAGTCATTTGATTTGCTTTTCGGTCACTTATTTTAGCTTATTTTGAGACGTCGTTTTTCGGGGGCTTTATTTTCGAGATCTTAAAATTTTCATTTTTTCGATATTTAAAGCTTCGGGAACTCAAATATATTTAGCCCTTATGAGTCATTTGATTTGCTTTTCGGTCACTTATTTTAGCTTATTTTGAGACGTCCTTTTTCAGGAGCTCGATTTCCGAGACACTAAAAATTTGCTTTTTTTCAAGAGTTAAAGCTTTGACAATTCAAATAATAACTTATTAAGCACTTAAGAGTCAATTTATTTGTTTTTCGGTCATATATTTTAGCTTATTTTGAGACGACGTTTTTAGGTGGCTCGAATTTCGAGACCCTAAAAATTTTAATTTATCGAGATTTAAAGCTTCGGGAACTCAAATAATAACATATTTAGCCCTTAGGAGTCATTTGATTGGCTTTTCGGTCACTTATTTTAGCTTATTTTGAGACGTCGTTTTTCGGGGGATTGATTTTCGAGATCTTAAAATTTTCATTTTTTCGAGATTTAAATAATAATAAAATATTAAGCACTTAAGAGTCATTTTATTTGTTTTTCGGTCACTTATTTTAGCTTATTTTGAGACGTCGTTTTTCGGGGGCTCGATTTTTGAGATCATTAAATTTTAATTTTTTCGAGATTTAAATCTCCGGGAACTCAAATAATAACATATTAAGCCCTTAGCAGTCATTTTTTTTTTCAGTCACTTAATTTCAATTATTTTGAGACGTCCTTTTTCAGGAGCTCGATTTCCGAGACCCTAAAAATTTGCTTTTTTTCAAGAGTTAAAGCTTTGGGAATTCAAATAATAACTTATTAAGCACTTAAGAGTCATTTTATTTGTTTTTCGGTCAGATTTATTAGCTTATTTTGAGACGACGTTTTTAGGTGGCTCGAATTTCGAGACCCTAAAAATTTTATTTTTTCGAGATTTAAAGCTTCGGGAACTCAAATAATAACTTATTTAGCCCTTAGGAGTCATTTGATTTGCTTTTCGGTCACTTATTTTGAGACGTCCATTTTTAGGAGCTCGATTTTCGAGACCCTACAAATTTTCTTTTTTTCAAGACTTAAAGCTTTGGGAATTCAAATAATGACTTATTAAGCACTTAAGAGTCATTTTATTTGTTTTTCGGTCACTTATTTTAGCTTATTTTGAGACGACATTTTACATTGGCTCGAATTTCGAGACCCCAAATATTTCATTTTTTCGAGATTTAAAGTTTCGGGAACTGAAATAATAACATATTTAGCCCTTAGGAGTCATTTGATTTGCTTTTCGGTCACTTATTTTATCTTATTTTGATACGTCGTTTTTCGTGGACTTGATTTTCGAGATCTTAAAATTTTCATTTTTTCGAGATTTAAAGCCTCGGGAACTCAAATAATAACATATTCAGCCCTTAGGAGTCATTTGATTTGCTTTTCGGTCACTTATTTTAGCTTATTTTGAGACGTCGTTTTTCGGGGGCTTGATTTTCGAGATCTTAAATTTTTCATTTTGCGAGATTTAATGCTCCGGAAACTCAAATAATAAAAAATTTAGCCCTTAGGAGTCATTTGATTTGCTTTTCGGTCACTTATTTTAGCTTATTTTGAGACGTCGTTTTTCGGGGGCTTGATTTTCGAGATCTTAAAATTTTCATTTTTTCGAGATTTAAAGCTTCGGGAACTCAAAGAATAACATATTTAGCCCTTAGGAGTCATTTGATTTGCTTTTCGGTCACTTATTTTAGCTTATTTTGAGACGTCGTTTTTCGGGGGCTTGATTTTCGAGATCTTAAAATTTTCATTTTGCGAGATTTAATGCTCCGGAAACTCAAATAATAAAAAATTTAGCCCTTAGGAGTCATTTGATTTGCTTTTCGGTCACTTATTTTAGCTTATTTTGAGACGTCATTTTTCGGGGGCTTGATTTTCGAGATCTTAAAATTTTCATTTTTTCGAGATTTAAAGCTCCGGGAACTCAAATAATAACATATTAAGCACTTAAGAGTTATTTTATTTGTTTTTCGGTCACTTATTTTAGCTTATTTTGTGACGTCGTTATTCGGGGGCTTGATTTTCGAGATCTTAAAATTTTCATTTTTCGAGATTTAAAGCTCCGGGAACTCAAATAATAAAATATTAAGCACTTAAGAGTCATTTTATTTGTTTTTCGGTCACTTATTTTAGCTTATTTTGAGACGTCGTTTTTCGGGGGCTCGATTTTTGAGATCTTTAAATTTTCATTTTTTCGAGATTTAAATCTCCGGGAACTCAAATAATAACATATTAAGCCCTTAGCAGTCATTTTATTTGTTTTTCGGTCACTTAATTTCAATTATTTTGAGACGTCCTTTTTCAGGAGCTCGATTTTCGAGACCCTAAAAATTTGCTTTTTTTCAAGAGTTTAAAGCTTTGGGAATTCAAATAATAACTTATTAAGCACTTAAGAGTCATTTTATTTGTTTTTCGGTCACTTATTTTAGCTTATTTTGAGACGTCGTTTTTCGGGGGCTCGATTTTCGAGATCTTAAAATTTTCATTTTTTCGAGATTTAAAGCTCCGGGAACTCAAATAATAACATATTAAGCACTTAAGAGTCATTTTATTTGTTTTTCGGTCACTTATTTTAGCTTATTTTGAGACGTCGTTTTTCGGGGGCTCGATTTTTGAGATCTTAAAATTTTCATTTTTTCGAGATTTAAATCTCCGGGATCTCAAATAATAACAAATTAAGCCCTTAGGAGTCATTTTATTTGTTTTTCGGTCACTTATTTTCGCTTATTTTGAGACGTCCTTTTTCAGGAGCTCGATTTTCGAGACCCTAAAAATTTGCTTTTTTTCAAGAGTTAAAGCTTTGGGAATTCAAATAATAACTTATTAAGCACTTAAGAGTCATTTTATTTGTTTTTCGGTCAGATTTATTAGCTTATTTTGAGACGACGTTTTTAGGTGGCTCGAATTTCGAGACCCTAAAAATTTTATTTTTTCGAGATTTAAAGCTTCGGGAACTCAAATAATAACATATTTAGCTCTTAGGAGTCATTTGATTTGCTTTTCGGTCACTTATTTTGAGACGTCCATTTTTAGGAGCTCGATTTTTGAGACCCTACAAATTTTCTTTTTTTCAAGACTTAAAGCTTTGGGAATTCAAATAATGACTTATTAAGCACTTAAGAGTCATTTTATTTGTTTTTCGGTCACTTATTTTAGCTTATTTTGAGACGACGTTTTACATTGGCTCGAATTTCGAGACCCCAAATATTTCATTTTTTCGAGATTTAAAGTTTCGGAAAATCAAATAATGACATATTTAGCCCTTAGGAGTCATTTAATTTGCTTTTCGGTCACTTATTTTAGCTTATTTTGAGACGTCATTTTTCGGGGGCTTGATTTTCGAGATCTTAAATTTTCATTTTTTCCAGATTTAAAGCCTCGGGAAATCAAATAATAACATATTCAGCCCTTAGGAGTCATTTGATTTGCTTTTCGGTAACTTATTTTAGCTTATTTTGAGACGTCGTTTTTCGGGGGCTTGATTTTCGAGATCTTAAAATTTTCATTTTTTCGAGATGTAAAGCTTCGGGAACTCAAAGAATAACATATTTAGCCCTTAGGAGTCATTTGATTTGCTTTTCGGTCACTTATTTTAGCTTATTCTGAGACGTCGTTTTTCGGGGGCTTGATTTTCGAGATCTTAAAATTTTCATTTTGCGAGATTTAATGCTCCGGAAACTCAAATAATAAAAAATTTAGCCCTTAGGAGTCATTTGATTTGCTTTTCGGTCACTTATTTTAGCTTATTTTGAGACGTCATTTTTCGGGGGCTTGATTTTCGAGATATTAAAATTTTCATTTTTTCGAGATTTAAAGCTCCGGGAACTCAAATAATAACATATTAAGCACTTAAGAGTTATTTTATTTGTTTTTCGGTCACTTATTTTAGCTTATTTTGAGACGTCGTTTTTCGGGGGCTCGATTTTTGAGATCTTTAAATTTTCATTTTTTCGAGATTTAAATCTCCGGGAACTCAAATAATAACATATTAAGCCCTTGGCAGTCATTTTATTTGTTTTTCGGTCACTTAATTTCAATTATTTTGAGACGTACTTTTTCAGGAGCTCGATTTTCGAGACCCTAAAAATTTGCTTTTTTTTCAAGAGTTTAAAGCTTTGGGAATTCAAATAATAACTTATTAAGCACTTAAGAGTCATTTTATTTGTTTTTCGGTCACTTATTTTAGCTTATTTTGAGACGTCATTATTCAGTAGCTCGATTTTCGAGACCCTAAAAATTTGCTTTTTTTAAAGACTTAAAGCTTTGGGAATTCAAATAATAACATATTTAGCACTTAGGAGTCATTTGATTTGCTTTTCGGTCACTTATTTTAGCTTATTTTGAGACGTCGTTATTCGGGGGCTTGATTTTCGAGATCTTTAAATTTTTATTTTTTCGAGATTTAAAGCTTCGGGAACTCAAATAATAACATATTTAGCCCTGAGGAGTCATTTGATTTGCTTTTCGGTCACTTATTTTCGCTTATTTTGAGACGTCATTATTCAGTAGCTCGATTTTCGAGACCCTAAAAATTTGCTTTTTTTCAAGACTTAAAGCTTTGGGAATTCAAATAATAACATATTTAGCACTTAGGAGTCATTTGATTTGCTTTTCGGTCACTTATTTTAGCTTATTTTGAGACGTCGTTATTCGGGGGCTTGATTTTCGAGATCTTAAAATTTTCATTTTTTCGAGATTTAAAGCTTCGGGAACTCAAATAATAAAATATTTAGCCCTTAGGAGTCATTTGATTTGCTTTTCGGTCACTTATTTTAGCTGATTTTGAGACGTCGTTTTTCGGGGGCTTTATTTTCGAGATCTTAAAATTTTCATTTTTTCGAGATTTAAAGCTTCGGGAACTCAAATATATTTAGCCCTTATGAGTCATTTGATTTACTTTTCGGTCACTTATTTTAGCTTATTTTGAGACGTCCTTTTTCAGGAGCTCGATTTCCGAGACCCTAAAAATTTGCTTTTTTTCAAGAGTTAAAGCTTTGAGAATTCAAATAATAACTTATTAAGCACTTAAGAGTCAATTTATTTGTTTTTCGGTCATATATTTTAGCTTATTTTGAGACGACGTTTTTAGGTGGCTCAAATTTCGAGACCCTAAAAAGTTTAATTTTTCGAGATTTAAAGCTTCGGGAACTCAAATAATAACATATTTAGCCCTTAGGAGTCATTTGATTGGCTTTTCGGTCACTTATTTTAGCTTATTTTGAGACGTCGTTATTCGGGGGCTTGATTTTCGAGATCTTAAAATTTTTATTTTTTCGAGATTTAAAGCTTCGGGAACTCAAATAATAACATATTTAGCCCTTAGGAGTCATTTGATTTGCTTTTCGGTCACTTATTTTAGCTTATTTTGAGACGTCGTTTTTCGGGGGCTTTATTTTCGAGATCTTAAAATTTTCATTTTTTCGAGATTTAAAGCTTCGGGAACTCAAATATATTTAGCCCTTATGAGTCATTTGATTTGCTTTTCGGTCACTTATTTTAGCTTATTTTGAGACGTCCTTTTTCAGGAGCTCGATTTCCGAGACACTAAAAATTTGCTTTTTTTCAAGAGTTAAAGCTTTGAGAATTCAAATAATAACTTATTAAGCACTTAAGAGTCAATTTATTTGTTTTTCGGTCATATATTTTAGCTTATTTTGAGACGACGTTCTTAGGTGGCTCGAATTTTGAGATCATTAAATTTTAATTTTTTCGAGATTTAAATCTCCGGGAACTCAAATAATAACATATTAAGCCCTTAGCAGTCATTTTTTTTTTCTGTCACTTAATTTCAATTATTTTGAGACGTCCTTTTTCAGGAGCTCGATTTCCGAGACCCTAAAAATTTGCTTTTTTTCAAGAGCTTAAAGCTTTGGGAATTCAAATATTAACTTATTAAGCACTTAAGAGTCATTTTATTTGTTTTTCGGTCACTTATTTTAGCTTATTTTGAGACGACGTTTTTCGGTGCTTCGAATTTCGAGACCCTCAAAATATCATTTTTTTGAGATTTAAAGCTTCGGGAACTCAAATAATAACATATTTAGCCCTTAGGATTCATTTGATTTGCTTTTCGGTCACTTATTTTCGCTTATTTTGAGACGTCCTTTTTCAGGAGCTCGATTTTCGAGACCCTAAAAATTTGCTTTTTTTCAAGACTTAAAGCTTTGGGAATTCAAATAATAACTTATTAAGCACTTAAGAGTCATTTTATTTGTTTTTTGTCAATTATTTTAGCTTATTTTGAGACGACGTTTTTCGTTGGCTCGAATTTCGAGACCCCAAAAATTTCATTTTTTCGAGATTTAAAGCTTCGGGAATTCAAATAATAACATATTTAGCACTTCGGAGTCATTTGATTTGCTTTTCTGTCACTTATTTTAGCTTATTTTAAGACGTAGTTTTTCGGGGGCTTGATTTTCGAGATCTTAAAATTTTTATTTTTTCGAGATTTAAAGCTTCGGGAACTCAAATATATTTAGCCCTTAGGAGTCATTTGATTTGCTTTTCGGTCACTTATTTTAGCTTATTTTGAGACATCGTTTTTCGGGGGCTTGATTTTCGAGATCTTAAAATTTTCATTTTTTCGAGATTTAAAGCTCCGGAAAATCAAATAATAACAAATTTAGCCCTTAGGAGTCATTTGATTTGCTTTTCGGTCACTTATTTTAGCTTATTTTGAGACGTCGTTTTTCGGGGGCTTGATTTTCGAGATCTTAAAATTTTCATTTTTTCGAGATTTAAATCTCCGGGAACTCAAATAATAACATATTAAGCACTTAAGAGTCATTTTATTTGTTTTTCGGTCACTTATTTTAGCTTATTTTGAGACGTCGTTTTTCGGGGGCTCGATTTTTGAGATCTTAAAATTTTCATTTTTCCGAGATTTAAATCTCCGGGAACTCAAATAATAACAAATTAAGCCCTTAGGAGTCATTTTATTTGTTTTTCGGTCACTTATTTTCGCTTATTTTGAGACGTCCTTTTTCAGGAGCTCGATTTTCGAGACCCTAAAAATTTGCTTTTTTTCAAGAGTTAAAGCTTTGGGAATTCAAATAATAACTTATTAAGCACTTAAGAGTCATTTTATTTGTTTTTCGGTCAGATTTATTAGCTTATTTTGAGACGACGTTTTTAGGTGGCTCGAATTTCGAGACCCTAAAAATTTTATTTTTTCGAGATTTAAAGCTTCGGGAACTCAAATAATAACTTATTTAGCCCTTAGGAGTCATTTGATTTGCTTTTCGGTCACTTATTTTGAGACGTCCATTTTTAGGAGCTCGATTTTCGAGACCCTACAAATTTTCTTTTTTTCAAGACTTAAAGCTTTGGGAATTCAAATAATGACTTATTAAGCACTTAAGAGTCATTTTATTTGTTTTTCGGTCACTTATTTTAGCTTATTTTGAGACGACGTTTTACATTGGCTCGAATTTCGAGACCCCCAATATTTCATTTTTTCGAGATTTAAAGTTTCGGGAACTGAAATAATAACATATTTAGCCCTTAGGAGTCATTTGATTTGCTTTTCGGTCACTTATTTTATCTTATTTTGATACGTCGTTTTTCGTGGACTTGATTTTCGAGATCTTAAAATTTTCATTTTTTCGAGATTTAAAGCCTCGGGAACTCAAATAATAACATATTCAGCCCTTAGGAGTCATTTGATTTGCTTTTCGGTCACTTATTTTAGCTTATTTTGAGACGTCGTTTTTCGGGGGCTTGATTTTCGAGATCTTAAAATTTTCATTTTGCGAGATTTAATGCTCCGGAAACTCAAATAATAAAAAATTTAGCCCTTAGGAGTCATTTGATTTGCTTTTCGGTCACTTATTTTAGCTTATTTTGAGACGTCGTTTTTCGGGGGCTTGATTTTCGAGATCTTAAAATTTTCATTTTTCCGAGATTTAAAGCTTCGGGAACTCAAAGAATAACATATTTAGCCCTTAGGAGTCATTTGATTTGCTTTTCGGTCACTTATTTTAGCTTATTTTGTGACGTCGTTATTCGGGGGCTTGATTTTCGAGATCTTAAAATTTTCATTTTTTCGAGATTTAAAGCTCCGGGAACTCAAATAATAAAATATTAAGCACTTAAGAGTCATTTTATTTGTTTTTGGGTCACTTATTTTAGCTTATTTTGAGACGTCGTTTTTCGGGGGCTCGATTTTTGAGATCTTTAAATTTTCATTTTTTCGAGATTTAAATCTCCGGGAACTCAAATAATAACATATTAAGCCCTTAGTAGTCATTTTATTTGTTTTTCGGTCACTTAATTTCAATTATTTTGAGACGTCCTTTTTCAGGAGCTCGATTTTCGAGACCCTAAAAATTTGCTTTTTTTCAAGAGTTTAAAGCTTTGGGAATTCAAATAATAACTTATTAAGCACTTAAGAGTCATTTTATTTGTTTTTCGGTCACTTATTTTAGCTTATTTTGAGACGTCGTTTTTCGGGGGCTTGATTTTCGAGATCTTAAAATTTTCATTTTTTCGAGATTTAAAGCTCCGGGAACTCAAATAATAACATATTAAGCACTTAAGAGTCATTTTATTTGTTTTTCGGTCACTTATTTTAGCTTATTTTGAGACGTCGTTTTTCGGGGGCTCGATTTTTGAGATCTTAAAATTTTCATTTTTTCGAGATTTAAATCTCCGGGAACTCAAATAATAACAAATTAAGCCCTTAGGAGTCATTTTATTTGTTTTTCGGTCACTTATTTTCGCTTATTTTGAGACGTCCTTTTTCAGGAGCTCGATTTTCGAGACCCTAAAAATTTGCTTTTTTTCAAGAGTTAAAGCTTTGGGAATTCAAATAATAACTTATTAAGCACTTAAGAGTCATTTTATTTGTTTTTCGGTCAGATTTATTAGCTTATTTTGAGACGACGTTTTTAGGTGGCTCGAATTTCGAGACCCTAAAAATTTTATTTTTTCGAGATTTAAAGTTTCGGGAACTCAAATAATAACATATTTAGCTCTTAGGAGTCATTTGATTTGCTTTTCGGTCACTTATTTTGAGACGTCCATTTTCAGGAGCTCGATTTTTGAGACCCTACAAATTTTCTTTTTTTCAAGACTTAAAGCTTTGGGAATTCAAATAATGACTTATTAAGCACTTAAGAGTCATTTTATTTGTTTTTCGGTCACTTATTTTAGCTTATTTTGAGACGACGTTTTACATTGGCTCGAATTTCGAGACCCCAAATATTTCATTTTTTCGAGATTTAAAGTTTCGGAAACTCAAATAATGACATATTTAGCCCTTAGGAGTCATTTGATTTGCTTTTCGGTCACTTATTTTAGCTTATTTTGAGACGTCATTTTTCGGGGGCTTGATTTTCGAGATCTTAAATTTTCATTTTTTCGAGATTTAAAGCCTCGGGAACTCAAATAATAACATATTCAGCCCTTAGGAGTCATTTGATTTGCTTTTCGGTAACTTATTTTAGCTTATTTTGAGACGTCGTTTTTCGGGGGCTTGATTTTCGAGATCTTAAAATTTTCATTTTTTCGAGATTTAAAGCTTCGGGAACTCAAAGAATAACATATTTAGCCCTTAGGAGTCATTTGATTTGCTTTTCGGTCACTTATTTTAGCTTATTCTGAGACGTCGTTTTTCGGGGGCTTGATTTTCGAGATCTTAAATTTTTCATTTTGCGAGATTTAATGCTCCGGAAACTCAAATAATAAAAAATTTAGCCCTTAGGAGTCATTTGATTTGCTTTTCGGTCACTTATTTTAGCTTATTTTGAGACGTCATTTTTCGGGGGCTTGATTTTCGAGATATTAAAATTTTCATTTTTTCGAGATTTAAAGCTCCGGGAACTCAAATAATAACATATTAAGAACTTAAGAGTTATTTTATTTGTTTTTCGGTCATTTATTTTAGCTTATTTTGAGACGTCGTTTTTCGGGGGCTCGATTTTTGAGATCTTTAAATTTTCATTTTTTCGAGATTTAAATCTCCGGGAACTCAAATAATAACATATTAAGCCCTTGGCAGTCATTTTATTTGTTTTTCGGTCACTTAATTTCAATTATTTTGAGACGTCCTTTTTCAGGAGCTCGATTTTCGAGACCCTAAAAATTTGCTTTTTTTTCAAGAGTTTAAAGCTTTGGGAATTCAAATAATAACTTATTAAGCACTTAAGAGTAATTTTATTTGCTTTTCGGTCACTTATTTTAGCTTATTTTGAGACGACGTTTTTCGATGGATCGAATTTCGAGACCCTAAAAATTTCATTTTTTCGAGATTTAAAGCTTCGGGAACTCAAATAATAACATATTTAGCCCTTACGAGTCATTTGTTTTGCTATTCGGTCACTTATTTTCGCTTATTTTGAGACATCCTTTTTCAGGAGCTCGATTTTCGAGACCCTAAAAATTTGCTTTTTCTCAAGACTTAAAGCATTGAGAATTCAAGTAATAACTTATTAAGCACTTAAGAGTCATTTTATTTGTTTTTCGGTCACTTATTTTAGCTTATTTTGAGACGACGTTTTCGTTGGCTCGAATTTCGAGATCCTAAAATTTGCTTTTTTTTCAAGATTTAAGCTTTGGGAAGTCAAATAATAACAATAATAAGCACTTAAGAGTCATTTTATTTGTTTTTCGGTCACTTGTTTCAGCTTATTTTGAGAAGTCGCTTTTTTAGTGGCTCGATTTTCGAGACCCTAAAAATTTTAATTTTTTCGAGATTTAAAGCTTTGGGAAGTCATGTAATAACATATTAAGCACTTAAAAGTCATTTGATTTATTTTTCGGTCAATTATTTTAGCTTATTTTGAGGCGTCGTTTTTCAGGTGCTCGATTTTCGAGACCCTAAAAATTTGTTTTTTTTTCAAGATTTAAAGCTTTGGGAAGTCAAATGATAACAATAATAAGCACTTAAGAGTCATTTTATTTGTTTTTCGGTCACTTGTTTCAGCTTATTTTGAGACGTCGTTTTTCAGGGGCTTGATTTTCGAAACCCTAAAAATTTCAATTTTTTCAAGATTGAATGCGTTGGGATGTCAAGTAATAACATATTAAGCACTTAAATGTCATTTGAGTTTTTCGGTGAATTATTTTAGCTTATTTTGATACGTCATTTTTCAGGGGCTCGATTTTCGAAGCCATAAATATTTCAATTTTTCGAGATTTCAAGCTTTGGGAATTCAAATAATGAAATATTAAGCACTTACGAGTCATTTTATTTGTTTTTCGATCACTTATTTTAGCTTATATTGAGATGTCGTTTTTCGGGGGTTCGATTTTCGAGATCCTATAATTTTCATTTTTTCGAGATTTAAAGCTCCGGGAACTCAAATAATAACATATTAAGCCCTTAGGAGTCATTTTATTTGTTTTTCGGTCACTTATTTTCGCTTATTTTGAGACGTCCTTTTTTAGGAGCTCGATTTTCGAGACCCTAAAAATTTGCTTTTTTCAAGAATTAAAGCTTTGGGAATTCAAATAATAACTTATTAAGCACTTATGAGTCATTTTATTTGTTTTTCGGTCACTTATTTTATCTTATTTTGAGACGTCCTTTTTCAGAGCTCGAATTTCGAGACCCCAAAAATTTCATTTTTTCGAGATTTAAAACTTCGGGAACTCAAATAATAACATATTTAGCCCTTAGGAGTCATTTGATTTGATTTTCTGTCACTTATTTTAGCTTATTTTGAGACGTCGTTTTTCGGTGGCTTGATTTTCGAGATCTTAAAATTTTCATTTTTTCGAGATTTAAAGCTCCGGAAACTCAAATAATAACAAATTTAGCCCTTAGGAGTCATTTGATTTGCTTTTCGGTCACTTATTTTAGCTTATTTTGAGACGTCGTTTTTCGGGGGCTTGATTTTCGAGATCTTAAAATTTTTATTTTTTCGAGATTTAATGCTCCGGAAACTCAAATAATAACAAATTTAGCCCTTAGGAGTCATTTGATTTGCTTTTCGGTCATTTATTTTAGCTTATTTTATGACGTCATTTTTCGGGGGCTTGATTTTCGAGATCTTAAAATTTTTATTTTTTCGAGATTTAAAGATTCGGGAACTCAAATAATAACATATTTAGCCCTTAGGAGTCATTTGATTTGCTTTTCGGTCACTTATTTTAGCTTATTTTGAGACGTCGTTTTTCGGGGGCTTTATTTTCGAGATCTTAAAAATTTTCATTTTTTCGAGATTTAAAGCTCCGGGAACTCACATAATAACATATTAAGCACTTAAGAGTCATTTTATTTGTTTTTTGGTCACTTATTTTAGCTTATTTTGAGACATCGTTTTTCGGGGGCTCGATTTTTGAGATCTTAAAATTTTTGTTTTTTCGAGATTTAAATCTATCGGAAGTCAAGAAATAACATATTAAGCACTTAAAAGTCTTTTGATGTCAAATAATAACAATAATTAGCACTTAAGAGTCATTTTATTAGTTTTTCGGTCACTTATTTCAGCTTATTTTGAGACGTCGTTTTTCAGGGGCTTGATTTTCGAAACCCTAAAAATTTCAATTTTTTCGAGATTAAAAGCTTTGGGATGTCAAGTAATAAAATATTAAGCACTTAAATGTCATTTGATGTGTTTTTCGGTCAATTATTTTAGCTTATTTTGATAGGTCGTTTTTCAGGGGCTCGATTTTCGAAACCCTAAAAATTTCAATTTTTTCAAGATTTAAAGCTTTGGGAATTCAAAGAATAACATATTAAGCACTTAAGAGTCATTTTATTTGTTTTTCGGTCATTATTTTAGCTTATTTCGAGACGACGTTTTTCGGTGGCTCGAATTTCGAGACCCTAAAAATTTCATTTTTTCAAGATTTAAAGCTTCGGGAACTCAAATAATAACATATTTAGCCCTTAGGAGACATTTGATTTGCTTTTCGGTCACTTATTTTAGCTTATTTTGAGACGTCGTTTTTCGGGGGCTCGATTTTCGAGATACTAAAATTTTTATTTTTTCGAGATTTGAAGCTCCGGGAACTCAAATAATAACATATTAAGCACTTAAGAGTAATTTTATTTGTTTTTCGGTCACTTATTTTAGCTTATTTTGAGACGTCAATTTCCGGGGGCTCGATTTTCGAGATGTTAAAATTTTCATTTTTTCGAGATTTAAAGCTCCGGGAACTCAAATAATAATATATTAAGCCCTTAGGAGTCATTTTATTTGTTTCTCAGTCACTTATTTTGCTTATTTTGAGAAGTCTTTTTTCAGGAGCTAGATTTTCGAGACCCTAAAAATTTGGTTTTTTTAAAGACTTAAAGCTTTGGGAATTCATATAATAAAATATTAAGCACTTAAGAGTCTTTTTATTTGTTTTCGGTCACTTATTTAAGCTTATTTCGAGACGTCGTTTTTCGGGGGCTCTTTTTTGAGACCCTAAAAATTTCATTTTTTTCGAGATTTAAATCTTTCGGAAGTCAAGAAATAACATATTAAGCACTTAAAAGTCTTTTGATGTATTTTTTGGTCAATTATTTTAGCTTATTTTGAGACGTCTTTATTCAGGGGCACGATTTTCGAAACCCTAAAAATTTCAATTTTTTCGAGATTAAAAGCTTTGGGATGTCAAGTAATAAAATATTAAGCACTTAAATGTTATTTGATTTGTTTTTCGGTCAATTATTTTAGCTTATTTTGATAGGTCGTTTTTCAGGGGCTCGATTTTCGAAACCCTAAAAATTTTAATTTTTTCGAGATTCAAAGCTTTGGGAATTCAAAGAATAACATATTAAGCACTTAAGAGTCATTTTATTTGTTTTTCGGTCAATATTTTAGCTTATTTCGAGACGACGTTTTTCGGTGGCTCGAATTTCGAGACCCTAAAAATTTCATTTTTTCGAGATTTAAAGCTTCGGGAACTCAAATAATAACTTATTTAGCCCTTAGGAGTCATTTGATTTGCTTTTCGGTCACTTATTTTAGCTTATTTTGAGACGTCGTTTTTCGGGGGCTCGATTTTCAAGATACTAAAATTTTTATTTTTTCGAGATTTGAAGCTCCGGGAACTCAAATAATAACATATTAAGCACTTAAGAGTCATTTTATTTGTTTTTCGGTCACTTATTTTAGCTTATTTTGAGACGTCAATTTTCGAGGGCTCGATTTTCGAGATCTTAAAATTTTCATTTTTTCGAGATTTAAAGCTCCGGGAACTCAAATAATAATATATTAAGCCCTTAGGAGTCATTTTATTTGTTTCTCAGTCACTTATTTTGAGACGTCGTTTTTCAGGAGCTAGATTTTCGAGACCCTAAAAATTTGGTTTTTTTCAAGACTTAAAGCTTTGGGAATTCATATAATAAAATATTAAGCACTTAAGAGTCATTTTATTTGTTTTCGGTCACCTATTTAAGCTTATTTCGAGACGTCGTTTTTCGGGGCTCTTTTTCGAGACCCTAAAAATTTCATTTTTTTCGAGATTTAAATCTTTCGGAAGTCAAGAAATAACATATTAAGCACTTAAAAGTCTTTTGATGTGTTTTTCGGTCAATTATTTTAGCTTATTTTGAGACGTCTTTATTCAGGGGCACGATTTTCGAAACCCTAAAAATTTCAATTTTTTTCGAGATTTAAGCTTTGAGAAGTAAAGTAATAACATATTAAGCACTTAGGAGTCATTTGATTTATTTTTCGGTCACCTATATCAGATTATTAGTTTTTCGGTCACTTATTAAGCCCTTAGGAGTCATTTTATTAGTTTTTCGGTCACTTATTTTAGCTTATTTTGAGAAGTCTTTTTTAGTGGCTCGATTTTCGAGACCCTATTAATTTTAATTTTTTCGAGATTTAAAGCTTTGGGAAGTCATGTAATAACATATTAAGCACTTAAAAGTCATTTGATTTGTTTTTCGCTCAATTATTTTAGCTTATTTTTAGACGTCGTTTTTCGGGGGCTTGATTTTCGAGATCTTAAAATTTTCATTTTTTCGAGATTTAAAGCTCCGGGTACTCAAATAATAACATATTAAGCACTTAAGAGTCATTTTATTTGTTTTTTGGTCACTTATTTTAGCTTATTTTGAGACGTCGTTTTACGGGGGCTCGATTTTTGAGATCTTAAAATTTTCATTAATTCGAGATTTAAATCTCCGGGAAATCAAATAATAACATATTAAGCCCTTAGGAGTTATTTTATTTGTTTTTTTTGTCACATATTTTCGCTTATTTTGAGACTTCCTTTTTCAGGAGCTCGATTTTCGAGACCCTAAAAATTTGCTTTTTTTCAAGACTTAAAGCTTTGGGAATTCAAATAATAACTTATTAAGCACTTAAGAGTCATTTTATTTGTTTTTCGGTCACTTATTTTAGCTTATTTTGAGACAACGTTTTTCGTTGGCTCAAATTTCGAGACCCCAAAAATTTCATTTTTTCGAGATTTAAAGCTTCGGGAACTCAAATAATATCATATTTAGCCCTTAGGAGTCATTTGATTTGCTTTTCGGTCACTTATTTTAGCTTATTTTTAGACGTCGGTTTTCGGGGGCTTGATTTTCGAGATCTTAAAATTTTCATTTTTTCGAGATTTAAAGCTCCGGAAACTTAAATAATAACAAATTTAGCCCTTAGGAGTCATTTGATTTGCTTTTCGGTCACTTATTTTTGCTTATTTTGAGACGTCGTTTTTCGGGGGCTTGATTTTCGAGATCTTATAATTTTCATTTTTTCGAGATTTAAAGCTCCGGGAACTCAAATAATAACATATTAAGCACTTAAGAGTCATTTTATTTGTTTTTTGGTCACTTATTTTAGCTTATTTTGAGACGCCGTTTTACAGGGGCTCGATTTTTGAGATCTTAAAATTTTCATTTTTTCGAGATTTAAATCTCCGGGAAATCAAATAATAACATATTAAGCCCTTAGGAGTTATTTTATTTGTTTTTTGGTCACTTATTTTCGCTTATTTTGACACGTCCTTTTTCAGGAGCTCGATTTTCGAGACCCTAAAAATTTGCTTTTTTTCAAGACTTAAAGCTTTGGGAATTCAAATAATAACTTATTAAGCACTTAAGAGTCATTTTATTTGTTTTTCGGTCACTTATTTTAGCTTATTTTGAGACGACGTTTTTCGTTGGCTCGAATTTCGAGACCCCAAAAATTTCATTTTTTCGAGATTTAAAGCTTCGGGAACTCAAATAATAACATATTTAGCACTTAGGAGTCATTTGATTTGCTTTTCGGTCACTTATTTTAGCTTATTTTGAGACGTCATTTTTCGGGGGCTTGATTTTTGAGATCTTAAAATTTTCATTTTTTCGATATTTAAAGCTCCGGGAACTCAAATAATAACATATTAAGCACTTAAGAGTTATTTTATTTGTTTTTCGGTCACTTATTTTAGCTTATTTTGAGACGTCGTTATTCGGGGGCTTGATTTTCGAGATCTTAAAATTTTCATTTTTTCGAGATTTAAAGCTCCGGGAACTCAAATAATAAAATATTAAGCACTTAAGAGTCATTTTATTTGTTTTTCGGTCACTTATTTTAGCTTATTTTGAGACGTCGTTTTTCGGGGGCTCGAATTGTGAGATCTTTAAATTTTCATTTTTTCGAGATTTAAATCTCCGGGAACTCAAATAATAACATATTAAGCCCTTAGCAGTCATTTTATTTGTTTTTCGGTCACTTAATTTCAATTATTTTGAGACGTCCTTTTTCAGGAGCTCGATTTTCGAGACCCTAAAAATTTGCTTTTTTTCAAGAGTTTAAAGCTTTGGGAATTCAAATAATAACTTATTAAGCACTTAAGAGTCATTTTATTTGTTTTTCAGTCACTTATTTTAGCTTATTTTGAGACGACATTTTTGGGTACCTCGAATTTCGAGACCCTAAAAATTTCATTTTTTCGAGATTTAAAGCTTCGGGAACTCAAATAATAACATATTTAGCCCTTAGGAGTCATTTGATTTGCTTTTCGGTCACTTATTTTCGCTTATTTTGAGACGTCCTTTTTCAGGAGCTCGATTTTCGAGACCCTAAAAATTTGCTTTTTTTCAAGACTTAAAGCTTTGGGAATTCAAATAATAACTTATTAAGCACTTAAAAGTCATTTTATTTGTTTTTGGTCAATTATTTTAGCTTATTTTGAGACGACGTTTTTCGTTGGCTCGAATTTTGAGACCCATAAAATTTCATTTTTTCGAGATTTAAAGCATCGGGAACTCAAATAATAACATATTTAGCACTTAGGAGTCATTTGATTTGCTTTTCGGTCACTTATTTTAGCTTATTTTAAGACGTCGTTTTTCGGGTTCTTGATTTTCGAGATCTTAAAATTTTCATTTTTTCGAGATTTAAAGCTTTGGGAACTCAAATAATATCATATTTAGCCCTTAGGAGTAATTTGATTTGCTTTTCGGTCACTTATTTTAGCTTATTTTTAGACGTCGTTTTTCGGGGGCTTGATTTTCGAGATTTAAAGCTTCGGCAACTCAAATAATAACATATTTAGCCCTTAGGAGTCATTTGATTTGCTTTTCGGTCACTTATTTTCGCTTATTTTGAAACGTCCTTTTTCAGGAGCTCGATTTTCGAGACCCTAAAAATTTGCTTTTTTTCAAGACTTAAAGCTTTGGGAATTCAAATAATAACTTATTAAGCACTTAAGAGTCATTTTATTTATTTTTCGGTCACTTATTTTAGCTTATTTTGAGACAACGTTTTTCGTTGGCTCAAATTTCGAGACCCCAAAAATTTCATTTTTTCGAGATTTAAAGCTTCGGGAACTCAAATAATATCATATTTAGCCCTTAGGAGTCATTTGATTTGCTTTTCGGTCACTTATTTTAGCTTATTTTTAGACGTCGGTTTTCGGGGGCTTGATTTTCGAGATCTTAAAATTTTCATTTTTTCGAGATTTAAAGCTCCGGAAACTTAAATAATAACAAATTTAGCCCTTAGGAGTCATTTGATTTGCTTTTCGGTCACTTATTTTTGCTTATTTTGAGACGTCGTTTTTCGGGGGCTTGATTTTCGAGATCTTATAATTTTCATTTTTTCGAGATTTAAAGCTCCGGGAACTCAAATAATAACATATTAAGCACTTAAGAGTCATTTTATTTGTTTTTTGGTCACTTATTTTAGCTTATTTTGAGACGCCGTTTTACAGGGGCTCGATTTTTGAGATCTTAAAATTTTCATTTTTTCGAGATTTAAATCTCCGGGAAATCAAATAATAACATATTAAGCCCTTAGGAGTTATTTTATTTGTTTTTTGGTCACTTATATTCGCTTATTTTGAGACGTCCTTTTTCAGGAGCTCGATTTTCGAGACCCTAAAAATTTGCTTTTTTTCAAGACTTAAAGCTTTGGGAATTCAAATAATAACTTATTAAGCACTTAAGAGTCATTTTATTTGTTTTTCGGTCACTTATTTTAGCTTATTTTGAGACGACGTTTTTCGTTGGCTCGAATTTCGAGACCCCAAAAATTTCATTTTTTCGAGATTTAAAGCTTCGGGAACTCAAATAATAACATATTTAGCACTTAGGAGTCATTTGATTTGCTTTTCGGTCACTTATTTTAGCTTATTTTGAGACGTCGTTTTTCGGGGGCTTGATTTTTGAGATCTTAAAATTTTCATTTTTTCGATATTTAAAGCTCCGGGAACTAAAATAATAACATATTAAGCACTTAAGAGTTATTTTATTTGTTTTTCGGTCACTTATTTTAACTTATTTTGAGACGTCGTTATTCGGGGGCTTGATTTTCGAGATCTTAAAATTTTCATTTTTTCGAGATTTAAAGCTCCGGGAACTCAAATAATAAAATATTAAGCACTTAAGAGTCATTTTATTTGTTTTTCGGTCACTTATTTTAGCTTATTTTGAGACGTCGTTTTTCGGGGGCTCTAATTGTGAGATCTTTAAATTTTCATTTTTTCGAGATTTAAATCTCCGGGAACTCAAATAATAACATATTAAGCCCTTAGCAGTCATTTTATTTGTTTTTCGGTCACTTAATTTCAATTATTTTGAGACGTCCTTTTTCAGGAGCTCGATTTTCGAGACCCTAAAAATTTGCTTTTTTTCAAGAGTTTAAAGCTTTGGGAATTCAAATAATAACTTATTAAGCACTTAAGAGTCATTTTATTTGTTTTTCAGTCACTTATTTTAGCTTATTTTGAGACGACATTTTTGGGTACCTCGAATTTCGAGACCCTAAAAATTTCATTTTTTCGAGATTTAAAGCTTCGGGAACTCAAATAATAACATATTTAGCCCTTAGGAGTCATTTGATTTGCTTTTCGGTCACTTATTTTCGCTTATTTTGAGACGTCCTTTTTCAGGAGCTCGATTTTCGAGACCCTAAAAATTTGCTTTTTTTCAAGACTTAAAGCTTTGGGAATTCAAATAATAACTTATTAAGCACTTAAAAGTCATTTTATTTGTTTTTGGTCACTTATTTTAGCTTATTTTGAGACGACGTTTTTCGTTGGCTCGAATTTTGAGACCCATAAAATTTCATTTTCTCGAGATTTAAAGCATCGGGAACTCAAATAATAACATATTTAGCACTTAGGAGTCATTTGATTTGCTTTTCGGTCACTTATTTTAGCTTATTTTAAGACGTCGTTTTTCGGGGGCTTGATTTTCGAGATCTTAAAATTTTCATTTTTTCGAGATTTAAAGCTTCGGGAACTCAAATAATATCATATTTAGCCCTTAGGAGTAATTTGATTTGCTTTTCGGTCACTTATTTTAGCTTATTTTTAGACGTCGTTTTTCGGGGGCTTGATTTTCGAGATCTTAAAATTTTCATTTTTTCGAGATTTAAAGCTCCGGAAACTCAAATAATAACAAATTTAGCCCTTAAGAGTCATTTAGTTTGCTTTTCGGTCACTTATTTTTGCTTATTTTGAGACGTCGTTTTTCGGGGGCTTGATTTTCGAGATCTTATAATTTTCATTTTTTCGAGATTTAAAGCTCCGGGAACTCAAATAATAACATATTAAGCACTTAAGGGTCATTTTATTTGTTTTTTGGTCACTTATTTTAGCTTATTTTGAGACGTCGTTTTACGGGGGCTCGATTTTTTAGATCTTAAAATTTTCATTTTTTCGAGATTTTAATCTCCGGGAAATCAAATAATAACATATTAAGCCCTTAGGAATTATTTTATTTGTTTTTTGGTCACTTATTTTCGCTTATTTTGAGACGTCCTTTTTCAGAAGCTCGATTTTCGAGACCCTAAAAATTTGCTTTTTTTCAAGAGTTAAAGCTTTGGGAATTCAAATAATAACTTATTAAGCACTTAAGAGTCATTTTATTTGTCTTCCGGTCACTTACTATAGCTTATTTTGAGAAGACGTTTTTCGGTGGCTCGAATTTCGAGACCCTAACAATTTCATTTTTTCGAGATTTAAAGCTTCGAGAACTCAAATAGTAACATATTAAGCCCTTAGGAGTCATTTTATTAGTTTTTCGGTCACTTATTTTAGCTTATTTTGAGAAGTCTTTTTTAGTGGCTCGATTTAAAGCTTTGGGAAGTCATGTAATAACATATTAAGCCCTTAGGAATTATTTTATTTGTTTTTTGGTCACTTATTTTCGCTTATTTTTAGATGTCCTTTTTCAGAAGCTCGATTTTCGAGACCCTAAAAATTTGCTTTTTTTCAAGAGTTAAAGCTTTGGGAATTCAAATAATAACTTATTAAGCACTTAAGAGTAATTTTATTTGTTTTTCGGTCAGTTATTTTAGCTTATTTTGAGACGACGTTTTTAGGTGGCTCGAATTTCGAGACCCTAAAAATTTCATTTTTTCGAGATTTAAAGCTTCGGCAACTCAAATAATAACATATTTAGCCCTTAGGAGTCATTTGATTTGCTTTTCGGTCACTTATTTTCGCTTATTTTGAAACGTCCTTTTTCAGGAGCTCGATTTTCGAGACCCTAAAAATTTGCTTTTTTTCAAGACTTAAAGCTTTGGGAATTCAAATAATAACTTATTAAGCACTTAAGAGTAATTTTATTTGTTTTTCGGTCAGTAATTTTAGCTTATTTTGAGACGACGTTTTTAGGTGGCTCGAATTTCGAGACCCTAAAAATTTCATTTTTTCGAGATTTAAAGCTTCGGCAACTCAAATAATAACATATTTAGCCCTTAGGAGTCATTTGATTTGCTTTTCGGTCACTTATTTTCGCTTATTTTGAAACGTCCTTTTTCAGGAGCTCGATTTTCGAGACCCTAAAAATTTGCTTTTTTTCAAGACTTAAAGCTTTGGGAATTCAAATAATAACTTATTAAGCACTTAAGAGTCATTTTATTTGTTTTTCGGTCACTTATTTTAGCTTATTTTGAGACAACGTTTTTCGTTGGCTCAAATTTCGAGACCCCAAAAATTTCATTTTTTCGAGATTTAAAGCTTCGGGAACTCAAATAATATCATATTTAGCCCTTAGGAGTCATTTGATTTGCTTTTCGGTCACTTATTTTAGCTTATTTTTAGACGTCGGTTTTCGGGGGCTTGATTTTCGAGATCTTAAAATTTTCATTTTTTCGAGATTTAAAGCTCCGGAAACTTAAATAATAACAAATTTAGCCCTTAGGAGTCATTTGATTTGCTTTTCGGTCACTTATTTTTGCTTATTTTGAGACATCGTTTTTCGGGGGCTTGATTTTCGAGATCTTATAATTTTCATTTTTTCGAGATTTAAAGCTCCGGGAACTCAAATAATAACATATTAAGCACTTAAGAGTCATTTTATTTGTTTTTTGCTCACTTATTTTAGTTTATTTTGAGACGCCGTTTTACAGGGGCTCGATTTTTGAGATCTTAAAATTTTCATTTTTTCGAGATTTAAATCTCCGGGAAATCAAATAATAACATATTAAGCCCTTAGGAGTTATTTTATTTATTTTTTGGTCACTTATTTTCGCTTATTTTGAGACGTCATTTTTCAGGAGCTCGATTTTCGAGACCCTAAAAATTTGCTTTTTTTCAAGACTTAAAGCTTTGGGAATTCAAATAATAACTTATTAAGCACTTAAGAGTCATTTTATTTGTTTTTCGGTCACTTATTTTAGCTTATTTTGAGACGACGTTTTTCGTTGGCTCGAATTTCGAGACCCCAAAAATTTCATTTTTTCGAGATTTAAAGCTTCGGGAACTCAAATAATAACATATTTAGCACTTAGGAGTCATTTGATTTGCTTTTCGGTCACTTATATTAGCTTATTTTGAGACGTCGTTTTTCGGGGGCTTGATTTTTGAGATCTTAAAATTTTCATTTTTTCGATATTTAAAGCTCCGGGAACTCAAATAATAACATATTAAGCACTTAAGATTTATTTTATTTGTTTTTCGGTCACTTATTTTAACTTATTTTGAGACGTCGTTATTCGGGGGCTTGATTTTCGAGATCTTAAAATTTTCATTTTTTCGAGATTTAAAGCTCCGGGAACTCAAATAATAAAATATTAAGCACTTAAGAGTCATTTTATTTGTTTTTCGGTCACTTATTTTAGCTTATTTTGAGACGTCGTTTTTCGGGGGCTCTAATTGTGAGATCTTTAAATTTTCATTTTTTCGAGATTTAAATCTCCGGGAACTCAAATAATAACATATTAAGCCCATAGCAGTCATTTTATTTGTTTTTCGGTCACTTAATTTCAATTATTTTGAGACGTCCTTTTTCAGGAGCTCGATTTTCGAGACCCTAAAAATTTGCTTTTTTTCAAGAGTTTAAAGCTTTGGGAATTCAAATAATAACTTATTAAGCACTTAAGAGTCATTTTATTTGTTTTTCAGTCACTTATTTTAGCTTATTTTGAGACGACATTTTTGGGTACCTCGAATTTCGAGACCCTAAAAATTTCATTTTTTCGAGATTTAAAGCTTCGGGAACTCAAATAATAACATATTTATCCCTTAGGAGTCATTTGATTTGCTTTTCGGTCACTTATTTTCGCTTATTTTGAGACGTCCTTTTTCAGGAGCTCGATTTTCGAGACCCTAAAAATTTGCTTTTTTTCAAGACTTAAAGCTTTGGGAATTCAAATAATAACTTATTAAGCACTTAAAAGTCATTTTATTTGTTTTTGGTCACTTATTTTAGCTTATTTTGAGACGACGTTTTTCGTTGGCTCGAATTTTGAGACCCATAAAATTTCATTTTTTCGAGATTTAAAGCATCGGGAACTCAAATAATAACATATTTAGCACTTAGGAGTCATTTGATTTGCTTTTCGGTCACTTATTTTAGCTTATTTTAATACGTCGTTTTTCGGGGGCTTGATTTTCGAGATCTTAAAATTTTCATTTTTTCGAGATTTAAAGCTTCGGGAACTCAAATAATATCATATTTAGCCCTTAGGAGTAATTTGATTTGCTTTTCGGTCACTTATTTTAGCTTATTTTTAGACGTCGTTTTTCGGGGGCTTGATTTTCGAGATCTTAAAATTTTCATTTTTTCGAGATTTAAAGCTCCGGAAACTCAAATAATAACAAATTTAGCCCTTAAGAGTCATTTGATTTGCTTTTCGGTCACTTATTTTTGCTTATTTTGAGACGTCGTTTTTCGGGGGCTTGATTTTCGAGATCTTATAATTTTCATTTTTTCGAGATTTAAAGCTCCGGGAACTCAAATAATAACATATTAAGCACTTAAGGGTCATTTTATTTGTTTTTTGGTCACTTATTTTAGCTTATTTTGAGACGTCGTTTTACGGGGGCTCGATTTTTTAGATCTTAAAATTTTCATTTTTTCGAGATTTTAATCTCCGGGAAATCAAATAATAACATATTAAGCCCTTAGGAATTATTTTATTTGTTTTTTGGTCACTTATTTTCGCTTATTTTGAGACGTCCTTTTTCAGAAGCTCGATTTTCGAGACCCTAAAAATTTGCTTTTTTTCAAGAGTTAAAGCTTTGGGAATTCAAATAATAACTTATTAAGCACTTAAGAGTCATTTTATTTGTCTTTCGGTCACTTACTATAGCTTATTTTGAGAAGACGTTTTTCGGTGGCTCGAATTTCGAGACCCTAATAATTTCATTTTTTCGAGATTTAAAGCTTCGAGAACTCAAATAGTAACATATTAAGCCCTTAGGAGTCATTTTATTAGTTTTTCGGTCACTTATTTTGAGAAGTCTTTTTTAGTGGCTCGATTTTCGAGACCCTATTAATTTTAATTTTTTCGAGATTTAAAGCTTTGGGAAGTCATGTAATAACATATTAAGCACTTAAAAGTCATTTGATTTGTTTTTCGCTCAATTATTTTAGCTTATTTTTAGACGTCGTTTTTCGGGGGCTTGATTTTCGAGATCTTAAAATTTTCTTTTTTTCGAGATTTAAAGCTCCGGGTACTCAAATAATAACATATTAAGCACTTAAGAGTCATTTTATTTGTTTTTTGGTCACTTATTTTAGCTTATTTTGAGACGTCGTTTTACGGGGGCTCGATTTTTGAGATCTTAAAATTTTCATTAATTCGAGATTTAAATCTCCGGGAAATCAAATAATAACATATTAAGCCCTTAGGAGTTATTTTATTTGTTTTTTTGTCACATATTTTCGCTTATTTTGAGACTTCCTTTTTCAGGAGCTCGATTTTCGAGACCCTAAAAATTTGCTTTTTTTCAAGAGTTAAAGCTTTGGGAATTCAAATAATAACTTATTAAGCACTTAAGAGTCATTTTATTTGTCTTTCGGTCACTTATTATAGCTTATTTTGAGAAGACGTATTTCGGTGGCTCGAATTTCGAGACCCTAATAATTTCATTTTTTCGAGATTTAAAGTTTCGGGAACTCAAATAGTAACATATAAAGCCCTTAGGAGTCATTTTATTAGTTTTTCGGTCACTTATTTTAGCTTATTTTGAGAAGTCTTTTTTAGTGGCTCGATTTTCGAGACCCTAAAAATTTTAATTTTTCGAGATTTAAAGCTTTGGGAAGTCATGTAATAACATATTAAGCACTTAAAAGTCATTTGATTTGTTTTTCGCTCAATTATTTTAGCTTATTTTGAGGCGTCGTTTTTCAGGTGCTCGATTTTCGTGACCATAAAAATTTGTTTTTTTTTTCAAGATTTAAAGCTTTGGGAAGTCAAATAATAACAATAAGCACTTAAGAGTCATTTTATTTGTTTTTCGGTCACTTGTTTCAGCTAATTTTGAGACGTCATTTTTCAGGGGCTCGATTTTCGAAGCCCTAAAAATTTCAATTTTTCGAGATTTAAAGCTTTGGGAATTCAAAGAATAACATATTAAGCACTTAAGAGTCATTTTATTTGTTTTTCGGTGACTTATTTTAGCTTATATTGAGACGTCGTTTTTCGGGGGTTCGATTTTCGAGATCCTATAATTTTCATTTTTTCGAGATTTAAAGATCCGGGAACTCAAATAATAACATATTAAGCCCTTAGGAGTCATTTTATTTGTTTTTCAGTCACTTATTTTCGATTATTTTGAGACGTCCTTTTTCAGGAGCTCGATTTTCGAGACCCTAAAAATTTGCTTTTTTTCAAGAGTTAAAGCTTTGGGAATTCAAATAATAACTTATTAAGCACTTAAGAGTAATTTTATTTGCTTTTCGGTCACTTATTTTAGCTTATTTTGAGACGACGTTTTTCGATGGCTCGAATTTCGAGACCCTAAAAATTTCATTTTTTCGAGATTTAAAGCTTCGGGAACTCAAATAATAACATATTTAGCCCTTACGAGTCATTTGTTTTGCTATTCGGTCACTTATTTTCGCTTATTTTGAGACATCCTTTTTCAGGAGCTCGATTTTCGAGACCCTAAAAATTTGCTTTTTTTCAAGACTTAAAGCATTGAGAATTCAAGTAATAACTTATTAAGCACTTAAGAGTCATTTTATTTCTTTTTCGGTCACTTATTTTAGCTTATTTTGAGACGACGTTTTCGTTGGCTCGAATTTTGAGACCCCAAAAATTTCATTTTTTCGAGATTTAAAGCTTCGGGAACTCAAATAATAACATATTTAGCCCTTAGGAGTCATTTGATTTGCTTTTCGGTCACATATTTTAGCTTATTTTGAGACGTCGTTTTTCGGGAGCTTGATTTTCGAGATCTTAAAATTTCCATTTTTTCAAGATTTAAAGCTTCGGGAACTCAAACAATAACATATTTAGCCCTTAGGAGTCATTTGATTTGCTTTTCGGTCACTTATTTTAGCTTATTTTGAGACGTCGTTTTTCGGGGGCTCGATTTTTGAGATCTTAAAATTTTCATTTTTTCGAGATATAAATCTCCGGGAACTCAAATAATAACATATTAAGCCCTTAGGAGTCATTTTATATGTTTTTCGGTCACTTATTTTTGCTTATTTTGAGACGTCCTTTTTCAGGAGCTCGATTTTCGAGACCCTAAAAATTTGCTTTTTTTCAAGAGTTAAAGCATTTGGAATTCAAATAATAACTTCTTAAGCACTTAAGAGTCATTTTATTTGTTTTTCGGTCAGTTATTTTAGCTTATTTTGAGACGACGTTTTTAGGTGGCTCGAATTTCGAGACTCTAAAAATTTCATTTTTTCGAGATTTAAAGCTTCGGGAACTCAAATAATAACATATTTAGCCCTTAGGAGTCATTTGATTTGCTTTTCGGTCACTTATTTTCGCTTATTTTGAGACGTCCTTTTTCAGGAGCTCGATTTTCGAGACCCTAAAAATTTGCTTTTTTTCAAGACTTAAAGCATTGAGAATTCAAGTAATAACTTATTAAGCACTTAAGAGTCATTTTATTTCTTTTTCGGTCACTTATTTTAGCTTATTTTGAGACGACGTTTTCGTTGGCTCGAATTTTGAGACCCCAAAAATTTCATTTTTTCGAGATTTAAAGCTTCGGGAACTCAAATAATAACATATTTAGCCCTTAGGAGTCATTTGATTTGCTTTTCAGTCACATATTTTACCTTATTTTGAGACGTCGTTTTTCGGGAGCTTGATTTTCGAGATCTTAAAATTTTCATTTTTTCGAGATTTAAAGCTTCGGGAACTCAAATAATAACATATTTAGCCCTTAAGAGTCATTTGATTTGCTTTTCGGTCACTTATTTTTGCTTATTTTGAGACGTCGTTTTTCGGGGGCTTGATTTTCGAGATCTTAAAATTTCCATTTTTTCAAGATTTAAAGCTTCGGGAACTCAAACAATAACATATTTAGCCCTTAGGAGTCATTTGATTTGCTTTTCGGTCACTTATTTTAGCTTATTTTGAGACGTCGTTTTTCGGGGGCTCGATTTTTGAGATCTTAAAATTTTCATTTTTTCGAGATATAAATCTCCGGGAACTCAAATAATAACATATTAAGCCCTTAGGAGTCATTTTATATGTTTTTCGGTCACTTATTTTTGCTTATTTTGAGACGTCCTTTTTCAGGAGCTCGATTTTCGAGACCCTAAAAATTTGCTTTTTTTCAAGAGTTAAAGCATTTGGAATTCAAATAATAACTTCTTAAGCACTTAAGAGTCATTTTATTTGTTTTTCGGTCAGTTATTTTAGCTTATTTTGAGACGACGTTTTTAGGTGGCTCGAATTTCGAGACTCTAAAAATTTCATTTTTTCGAGATTTAAAGCTTCGGGAACTCAAATAATAACATATTTAGCCCTTAGGAGTCATTTGATTTGCTTTTCGGTCACTTATTTTCGCTTATTTTGAGACGTCCTTTTTCAGGAGCTCGATTTTCGAGACCCTAAAAATTTGCTTTTTTTCAAGACTTAAAGCATTGAGAATTCAAGTAATAACTTATTAAGCACTTAAGAGTCATTTTATTTCTTTTTCGGTCACTTATTTTAGCTTATTTTGAGACGACGTTTTCGTTGGCTCGAATTTTGAGACCCCAAAAATTTCATTTTTTCGAGATTTAAAGCTTCGGGAACTCAAATAATAACATATTTAGCCCTTAGGAGTCATTTGATTTGCTTTTCAGTCACATATTTTACCTTATTTTGAGACGTCGTTTTTCGGGAGCTTGATTTTCGAGATCTTAAAATTTTCATTTTTTCGAGATTTAAAGCTTCGGGAACTCAAATAATAACATATTTAGCCCTTAGGAGTCATTTGATTTGCTTTTCGGTCACTTATTTTAGCTTATTTTGAGACGTCGTTTTTCGGGGGCTCGATTTTTGAGATCTTAAAATTTTCATTTTTTCGAGATTTAAATCTCCGGGAACTTAAATAATAACATATTAAGCCCTTAGGAGTCATTTTATTTGTTTTTCGGTCACTTATTTTCGCTTATTTTGAGACGTCCTTTTTCAGGAGCTCGATTTTCGAGACCCTAAAAATTTGCTTTTTTTCAAGAGTTAAAGCATTTGGAATTCAAATAATAACTTATTAAGCACTTAAGAGTCATTTTATTTGTTTTTCGGTCAGTTATTTTAGCTTATTTTGAGACGACGTTTTTAGGTGGCTCGAATTTCGAGACTCTAAAAATTTCATTTTTTCGAGATTTAAAGCTTCGGGAACTCAAATAATAACATATTTAGCCCTTAGGAGTCATTTGATTTGCTTTTCGGTCACTTATTTTCGCTTATTTTGAGACGTCCTTTTTCAGGAGCTCGATTTTCGAGACCCTAAAAATTTGCTTTTTTTCAAGACTTAAAGCTTTGGGAATTCAAATAATAACTTATTAAGCACTTAAAAGTCATTTTATTTGTTTTTGGTCACTTATTTTAGCTTATTTTGAGACGACGTTTTTCGTTGGCTCGAATTTTGAGACCCATAAAATTTCATTTTTTCGAGATTTAAAGCATCGGGAACTCAAATAATAACATATTTAGCACTTAGGAGTCATTTGATTTGCTTTTCGGTCACTTATTTTAGCTTATTTTAAGACGTCGTTTTTCGGGGGCTTGATTTTCGAGATCTTAAAATTTTCATTTTTTCGAGATTTAAAGCTTCGGGAACTCAAATAATATCATATTTAGCCCTTAGGAGTAATTTGATTTGCTTTTCGGTCACTTATTTTAGCTTATTTTTAGACGTCGTTTTTCGGGGGCTTGATTTTCGAGATCTTAAAATTTTCATTTTTTCGAGATTTAAAGCTCCGGAAACTCAAATAATAACAAATTTAGCCCTTAAGAGTCATTTGATTTGCTTTTCTGTCACTTATTTTTGCTTATTTTGAGACGTCGTTTTTCGGGGGCTTGATTTTCGAGATCTTATAATTTTCATTTTTTCGAGATTTAAAGCTCCGGGAACTCAAATAATAACTTATTAAGCACTTAAGGGTCATTTTATTTGTTTTTTGGTCACTTATTTTTAGCTTATTTTGAGACGTCGTTTTACGGTGGCTCGATTTTTGAGATCTTAAAATTTTCATTTTTTCGAGATTTTAATCTCCGGGAAATCAAATAATAACATATTAAGCCCTTAGGAATTATTTTATTTGTTTTTTGGTCACTTATTTTCGCTTATTTTGAGATGTCCTTTTTCAGAAGCTCGATTTTCTAGACCCTAAAAAATTGCTTTTTTTCAAGAGTTAAAGCTTTGGGAATTCAAATAATAACTTATTAAGCACTTAAGAGTAATTTTATTTGTTTTTCGGTCAGTTATTTTAGCCTATTTTGAGACGACGTTTTTAGGTGGCTCGAATTTCGAGACCCTAAAAATTTCATTTTTTCGAGATTTAAAGCTTCGGCAACTCAAATAATAACATATTTAGCCCTTAGGAGTCATTTGATTTGCTTTTCGGTCACTTATTTTCGCTTATTTTGAGACGTCCTTTTTCAGGAGCTCGATTTTCGAGACCCTAAAAATTTGCTTTTTTTCAAGACTTAAAGCTTTGGGAATTCAAATAATAACTTATTAAGCACTTAAGAGTCATTTTATTTGTTTTTCGGTCACTTATTTTAGCTTATTTTGAGACAACGTTTTTCGTTGGCTCAAATTTCGAGACCCCAAAAATTTCATTTTTTCGAGATTTAAAGCTTCGGGAACTCAAATAATATCATATTTAGCCCTTAGGAGTCATTTGATTTGCTTTTCGGTCACTTATTTTAGCTTATTTTTAGACGTCGGTTTTCGGGGGCTTGATTTTCGAGATCTTAAAATTTTCATTTTTTCGAGATTTAAAGCTCCGGAAACTTAAATAATAACAAATTTAGCCCTTAGGAGTCATTTGATTTGCTTTTCGGTCACTTATTTTTGCTTATTTTGAGACGTCGTTTTTCGGGGGCTTGATTTTCGAGATCTTATAATTTTCATTTTTTCGAGATTTAAAACTCCGGGAACTCAAATAATAACATATTAAGCACTTAAGAGTCATTTTATTTGTTTTTTGGTCACTTATTTTAGCTTATTTTGAGACGCCGTTTTACAGGGGCTCGATTTTTGAGATCTTAAAATTTTCATTTTTTCGAGATTTAAATCTCCGGGAAATCAAATAATAACATATTAAGCCCTTAGGAGTTATTTTATTTGTTTTTTGGTCACTTATTTTCGCTTATTTTGAGACGTCCTTTTTCAGGAGCTCGATTTTCGAGACCCTAAAAATTTGCTTTTTTTCAAGACTTAAAGCTTTGGGAATTCAAATAATAACTTATTAAGCACTTAAAAGTCATTTTATTTGTTTTTGGTCACTTATTTTAGCTTATTTTGAGACGACGTTTTTCGTTGGCTCGAATTTTGAGACCCATAAAATTTCATTTTTTCGAGATTTAAAGCATCGGGAACTCAAATAATAACATATTTAGCACTTAGGAGTCATTTGATTTGCTTTTCGGTCACTTATTTTAGCTTATTTTAATACGTCGTTTTTCGGGGGCTTGATTTTCGAGATCTTAAAATTTTCATTTTTTCGAGATTTAAAGCTTCGGGAACTCAAATAATATCATATTTAGCCCTTAGGAGTAATTTGATTTGCTTTTCGGTCACTTATTTTAGCTTATTTTTAGACGTCGTTTTTCGGGGGCTTGATTTTCGAGATCTTAAAATTTTCATTTTTTCGAGATTTAAAGCTCCGGAAACTCAAATAATAACAAATTTAGCCCTTAAGAGTCATTTGATTTGCTTTTCGGTCACTTATTTTTGCTTATTTTGAGACGTCGTTTTTCGGGGGCTTGATTTTCGAGATCTTATAATTTTCATTTTTTCGAGATTTAAAGCTCCGGGAACTCAAATAATAACATATTAAGCACTTAAGGGTCATTTTATTTGTTTTTTGGTCACTTATTTTAGCTTATTTTGAGACGTCGTTTTACGGGGGCTCGATTTTTTAGATCTTAAAATTTTCATTTTTTCGAGATTTTAATCTCCGGGAAATCAAATAATAACATATTAAGCCCTTAGGAATTATTTTATTTGTTTTTTGGTCACTTATTTTCGCTTATTTTGAGACGTCCTTTTTCAGAAGCTCGATTTTCGAGACCCTAAAAATTTGCTTTTTTTCAAGAGTTAAAGCTTTGGGAATTCAAATAATAACTTATTAAGCACTTAAGAGTCATTTTATTTGTCTTTCGGTCACTTACTATAGCTTATTTTGAGAAGACGTTTTTCGGTGGCTCGAATTTCGAGACCCTAATAATTTCATTTTTTCGAGATTTAAAGCTTCGAGAACTCAAATAGTAACATATTAAGCCCTTAGGAGTCATTTTATTAGTTTTTCGGTCACTTATTTTGAGAAGTCTTTTTTAGTGGCTCGATTTTCGAGACCCTATTAATTTTAATTTTTTCGAGATTTAAAGCTTTGGGAAGTCATGTAATAACATATTAAGCACTTAAAAGTCATTTGATTTGTTTTTCGCTCAATTATTTTAGCTTATTTTTAGACGTCGTTTTTCGGGGGCTTGATTTTCGAGATCTTAAAATTTTCTTTTTTTCGAGATTTAAAGCTCCGGGTACTCAAATAATAACATATTAAGCACTTAAGAGTCATTTTATTTGTTTTTTGGTCACTTATTTTAGCTTATTTTGAGACGTCGTTTTACGGGGGCTCGATTTTTGAGATCTTAAAATTTTCATTAATTCGAGATTTAAATCTCCGGGAAATCAAATAATAACATATTAAGCCCTTAGGAGTTATTTTATTTGTTTTTTTGTCACATATTTTCGCTTATTTTGAGACTTCCTTTTTCAGGAGCTCGATTTTCGAGACCCTAAAAATTTGCTTTTTTTCAAGAGTTAAAGCTTTGGGAATTCAAATAATAACTTATTAAGCACTTAAGAGTCATTTTATTTGTCTTTCGGTCACTTATTATAGCTTATTTTGAGAAGACGTATTTCGGTGGCTCGAATTTCGAGACCCTAATAATTTCATTTTTTCGAGATTTAAAGTTTCGGGAACTCAAATAGTAACATATAAAGCCCTTAGGAGTCATTTTATTAGTTTTTCGGTCACTTATTTTAGCTTATTTTGAGAAGTCTTTTTTAGTGGCTCGATTTTCGAGACCCTAAAAATTTTAATTTTTCGAGATTTAAAGCTTTGGGAAGTCATGTAATAACATATTAAGCACTTAAAAGTCATTTGATTTGTTTTTCGCTCAATTATTTTAGCTTATTTTGAGGCGTCGTTTTTCAGGTGCTCGATTTTCGTGACCATAAAAATTTGTTTTTTTTTTTCAAGATTTAAAGCTTTGGGAAGTCAAATAATAACAATAAGCACTTAAGAGTCATTTTATTTGTTTTTCGGTCACTTGTTTCAGCTAATTTTGAGACGTCATTTTTCAGGGGCTCGATTTTCGAAGCCCTAAAAATTTCAATTTTTCGAGATTTAAAGCTTTGGGAATTCAAAGAATAACATATTAAGCACTTAAGAGTCATTTTATTTGTTTTTCGGTGACTTATTTTAGCTTATATTGAGACGTCGTTTTTCGGGGGTTCGATTTTCGAGATCCTATAATTTTCATTTTTTCGAGATTTAAAGATCCGGGAACTCAAATAATAACATATTAAGCCCTTAGGAGTCATTTTATTTGTTTTTCAGTCACTTATTTTCGATTATTTTGAGACGTCCTTTTTCAGGAGCTCGATTTTCGAGACCCTAAAAATTTGCTTTTTTTCAAGAGTTAAAGCTTTGGGAATTCAAATAATAACTTATTAAGCACTTAAGAGTAATTTTATTTGCTTTTCGGTCACTTATTTTAGCTTATTTTGAGACGACGTTTTTCGATGGCTCGAATTTCGAGACCCTAAAAATTTCATTTTTTCGAGATTTAAAGCTTCGGGAACTCAAATAATAACATATTTAGCCCTTACGAGTCATTTGTTTTGCTATTCGGTCACTTATTTTCGCTTATTTTGAGACATCCTTTTTCAGGAGCTCGATTTTCGAGACCCTAAAAATTTGCTTTTTTTCAAGACTTAAAGCATTGAGAATTCAAGTAATAACTTATTAAGCACTTAAGAGTCATTTTATTTCTTTTTCGGTCACTTATTTTAGCTTATTTTGAGACGACGTTTTCGTTGGCTCGAATTTTGAGACCCCAAAAATTTCATTTTTTCGAGATTTAAAGCTTCGGGAACTCAAATAATAACATATTTAGCCCTTAGGAGTCATTTGATTTGCTTTTCGGTCACATATTTTAGCTTATTTTGAGACGTCGTTTTTCGGGAGCTTGATTTTCGAGATCTTAAAATTTCCATTTTTTCAAGATTTAAAGCTTCGGGAACTCAAACAATAACATATTTAGCCCTTAGGAGTCATTTGATTTGCTTTTCGGTCACTTATTTTAGCTTATTTTGAGACGTCGTTTTTCGGGGGCTCGATTTTTGAGATCTTAAAATTTTCATTTTTTCGAGATATAAATCTCCGGGAACTCAAATAATAACATATTAAGCCCTTAGGAGTTATTTTATATGTTTTTCGGTCACTTATTTTTGCTTATTTTGAGACGTCCTTTTTCAGGAGCTCGATTTTCGAGACCCTAAAAATTTGCTTTTTTTCAAGAGTTAAAGCATTTGGAATTCAAATAATAACTTCTTAAGCACTTAAGAGTCATTTTATTTGTTTTTCGGTCAGTTATTTTAGCTTATTTTGAGACGACGTTTTTAGGTGGCTCGAATTTCGAGACTCTAAAAATTTCATTTTTTCGAGATTTAAAGCTTCGGGAACTCAAATAATAACATATTTAGCCCTTAGGAGTCATTTGATTTGCTTTTCGGTCACTTATTTTCGCTTATTTTGAGACGTCCTTTTTCAGGAGCTCGATTTTCGAGACCCTAAAAATTTGCTTTTTTTCAAGACTTAAAGCATTGAGAATTCAAGTAATAACTTATTAAGCACTTAAGAGTCATTTTATTTCTTTTTCGGTCACTTATTTTAGCTTATTTTGAGACGACGTTTTCGTTGGCTCGAATTTTGAGACCCCAAAAATTTCATTTTTTCGAGATTTAAAGCTTCGGGAACTCAAATAATAACATATTTAGCCCTTAGGAGTCATTTGATTTGCTTTTCAGTCACATATTTTACCTTATTTTGAGACGTCGTTTTTCGGGAGCTTGATTTTCGAGATCTTAAAATTTTCATTTTTTCGAGATTTAAAGCTTCGGGAACTAAAATAATAACATATTTAGCCCTTAGGAGTCATTTGATTTGCTTTTCGGTCACTTATTTTAGCTTATTTTGAGACGTCGTTTTTCGGGGGCTCGATTTTTGAGATCTTAAAATTTTCATTTTTTCGAGATTTAAATCTCCGGGAACTTAAATAATAACATATTAAGCCCTTAGGAGTCATTTTATTTGTTTTTCGGTCACTTATTTTCGCTTATTTTGAGACGTCCTTTTTCAGGAGCTCGATTTTCAAGACCCTAAAAATTTGCTTTTTTTCAAGAGTTAAAGCATTTGGAAATCAAATAATAACTTATTAAGCACTTAAGAGTCATTTTATTTGTTTTTCGGTCAGTTATTTTAGCTTATTTTGAGACGACGTTTTTAGGTGGCTCGAATTTCGAGACTCTAAAAATTTCATTTTTTCGAGATTTAAAGCTTCGGGAACTCAAATAATAACATATTTAGCCCTTAGGAGTCATTTGATTTGCTTTTCGGTCACTTATTTTCGCTTATTTTGAGACGTCCTTTTTCAGGAGCTCGATTTTCGAGACCCTAAAAATTTGCTTTTTTTCAAGACTTAAAGCTTTGGGAATTCAAATAATAACTTATTAAGCACTTAAAAGTCATTTTATTTGTTTTTGGTCACTTATTTTAGCTTATTTTGAGACGACGTTTTTCGTTGGCTCGAATTTTGAGACCCATAAAATTTCATTTTTTCGAGATTTAAAGCATCGGGAACTCAAATAATAACATATTTAGCACTTAGGAGTCATTTGATTTGCTTTTCGGTCACTTATTTTAGCTTATTTTAAGACGTCGTTTTTCGGGGGCTTGATTTTCGAGATCTTAAAATTTTCATTTTTTCGAGATTTAAAGCTTCGGGAACTCAAATAATATCATATTTAGCCCTTAGGAGTAATTTGATTTGCTTTTCGGTCACTTATTTTAGCTTATTTTTAGACGTCGTTTTTCGGGGGCTTGATTTTCGAGATCTTAAAATTTTCATTTTTTCGAGATTTAAAGCTCCGGAAACTCAAATAATAACAAATATAGCCCTTAAGAGTCATTTGATTTGCTTTTCTGTCACTTATTTTTGCTTATTTTGAGACGTCGTTTTTCGGGGGCTTGATTTTCGAGATCTTATAATTTTCATTTTTTCGAGATTTAAAGCTCCGGGAACTCAAATAATAACTTATTAAGCACTTAAGGGTCATTTTATTTGTTTTTTGGTCACTTATTTTAGCTTATTTTGAGACGTCGTTTTACGGGGGCTCGATTTTTGAGATCTTAAAATTTTCATTTTTTCGAGATTTTAATCTCCGGGAAATCAAATAATAACATATTAAGCCCTTAGGAATTATTTTATTTGTTTTTTGGTCACTTATTTTCGCTTATTTTGAGATGTCCTTTTTCAGAAGCTCGATTTTCGAGACCCTAAAAATTTGCTTTTTTTCAAGAGTTAAAGCTTTGGGAATTCAAATAATAACTTATTAAGCACTTAAGAGTAATTTTATTTGTTTTTCGGTCAGTTATTTTAGCCTATTTTGAGACGACGTTTTTAGGTGGCTCGAATTTCGAGACCCTAAAAATTTCATTTTTTTGAGATTTAAAGCTTCGGCAACTCAAATAATAACATATTTAGCCCTTAGGAGTCATTTTATTTGCTTTTCGGTCACTTATTTTCGCTTATTTTGAGACGTCCTTTTTCAGGAGCTCGATTTTCGAGACCCTAAAAATTTGCTTTTTTTCAAGACTTAAAGCTTTGGGAATTCAAATAATAACTTATTAAGCACTTAAGAGTCATTTTATTTGTTTTTCGGTCACTTATTTTAGCTTATTTTGAGACAACGTTTTTCGTTGGCTCAAATTTCGAGACCCCAAAAATTTCATTTTTTCGAGATTTAAAGCTTCGGGAACTCAAATAATATCATATTTAGCCCTTAGGAGTCATTTGATTTGCTTTTCGGTCACTTATTTTAGCTTATTTTTAGACGTCGGTTTTCGGGGGCTTGATTTTCGAGATCTTAAAATTTTCATTTTTTCGAGATTTAAAGCTCCGGAAACTTAAATAATAACAAATTTAGCCCTTAGGAGTCATTTGATTTGCTTTTCGGTCACTTATTTTTGCTTATTTTGAGACGTCGTTTTTCGGGGGCTTGATTTTCGAGATCTTATAATTTTCATTTTTTCGAGATTTAAAACTCCGGGAACTCAAATAATAACATATTAAGCACTTAAGAGTCATTTTATTTGTTTTTTGGTCACTTATTTTAGCTTATTTTGAGACGCCGTTTTACAGGGGCTCGATTTTTGAGATCTTAAAATTTTCATTTTTTCGAGATTTAAATCTCCGGGAAATCAAATAATAACATATTAAGCCCTTAGGAGTTATTTTATTTGTTTTTTTGTCACTTATTTTCGCTTATTTTGAGACGTCCTTTTTCAGGAGCTCGATTTTCGAGACCCTAAAAATTTGCTTTTTTTCAAGACTTAAAGCTTTGGGAATTCAAATAATAACTTATTAAGCACTTAAGAGTCATTTTATTTGTTTTTCGGTCACTTATTTTAGCATATTTTGAGACGACGTTTTTCGTTGGCTCGAATTTCGAGACCCCAAAAATTTCATTTTTTCGAGATTTAAAGCTTCGGGAACTCAAATAATAACATATTTAGCACTTAGGAGTCATTTGATTTGCTTTTCGGTCACTTATTTTAGCTTATTTTGAGACGTCATTTTTCGGGGGCTTGATTTTTGAGATCTTAAAATTTTCATTTTTTCGATATTTAAAGCTCCGGGAACTCAAATAATAACATATTAAGCACTTAAGAGTTATTTTATTTGTTTTTCGGTCACTTATTTTAGCTTATTTTGAGACGTCGTTATTCGGGGGCTTGATTTTCGAGATCTTAAAATTTTCATTTTTTCGAGATTTAAAGCTCCGGGAACTCAAATAATAAAATATTAAGCACTTAAGAGTCATTTTATTTGTTTTTCGGTCACTTATTTTAGCTTATTTTGAGACGTCGTTTTTCGGGGGCTCGAATTGTGAGATCTTTAAATTTTCATTTTTTCGAGATTTAAATCTCCGGGAACTCAAATAATAACATATTAAGCCCTTAGCAGTCATTTTATTTGTTTTTCGGTCACTTAATTTCAATTATTTTGAGACGTCCTTTTTCAGGAGCTCGATTTTCGAGACCCTAAAAATTTGCTTTTTTTCAAGAGTTTAAAGCTTTGGGAATTCAAATAATAACTTATTAAGCACTTAAGAGTCATTTTATTTGTTTTTCAGTCACTTATTTTAGCTTATTTTGAGACGACATTTTTGGGTACCTCGAATTTCGAGACCCTAAAAATTTCATTTTTTCGAGATTTAAAGCTTCGGGAACTCAAATAATAACATATTTAGCCCTTAGGAGTCATTTGATTTGCTTTTCGGTCACTTATTTTCGCTTATTTTGAGACGTCCTTTTTCAGGAGCTCGATTTTCGAGACCCTAAAAATTTGCTTTTTTTCAAGACTTAAAGCTTTGGGAATTCAAATAATAACTTATTAAGCACTTAAAAGTCATTTTATTTGTTTTTGGTCAATTATTTTAGCTTATTTTGAGACGACGTTTTTCGTTGGCTCGAATTTTGAGACCCATAAAATTTCATTTTTTCGAGATTTAAAGCATCGGGAACTGAAATAATAACATATTTAGCACTTAGGAGTCATTTGATTTGCTTTTCGGTCACTTATTTTAGCTTATTTTAAGACGTCGTTTTTCGGGTGCTTGATTTTCGAGATCTTAAAATTTTCATTTTTTCGAGATTTAAAGCTTTGGGAACTCAAATAATATCATATTTAGCCCTTAGGAGTAATTTGATTTGCTTTTCGGTCACTTATTTTAGCTTATTTTTAGACGTCGTTTTTCGGGGGGCTTGATTTTCGAGATCTTAAAATTTTCATTTTTTCGAGATTTAAAGCTCCGGAAACTCAAATAATAACAAATTTAGCCCTTAAGAGTCATTTGATTTGCTTTTCGGTCACTTATTTTTGCTTATTTTGAGACGTCGTTTTTCGGGGGCTTGATTTTCGAGATCTTATAATTTTCATTTTTTCGAGATTTAAAGCTCCGGGAACTCAAATAATAACATATTAAGCACTTAAGGGTCATTTTATTTGTTTTTTGGTCACTTATTTTAGCTTATTTTGAGACGTCGTTTTACGGGGGCTCGATTTTTGAGATCTTAAAATTTTCATTTTTTCGAGATTTTAATCTCCGGGAAATCAAATAATAACATATTAAGCCCTTAGGAATTATTTTATTTGTTTTTTGGTCACTTATTTTCGCTTATTTTGAGATGTCCTTTTTCAGAAGCTCGATTTTCGAGACCCTAAAAATTTGCTTTTTTTCAAGAGTTAAAGCTTTGGGAATTCAAATAATAACTTATTAAGCACTTAAGAGTAATTTTATTTGTTTTTCGGTCAGTTATTTTAGCTTATTTTGAGACGACGTTTTTAGGTGGCTCGAATTTCGAGACCCTAAAAATTTCATTTTTTCGAGATTTAAAGCTTCGGCAACTCAAATAATAACATATTTAGCCCTTAGGAGTCATTTAATTTGCTTTTCGGTCACTTATTTTTGCTTATTTTGAAACGTCCTTTTTCAGGAGCTCGATTTTCGAGACCCTAAAAATTTGCTTTTTTTCAAGACTAAAAGCTTTGGGAATTCAAATAATAACTTATTAAGCACTTAAGAGTCATTTTATTTGTTTTTCGGTCACTTATTTTAGCTTATTTTGAGACAACGTTTTTCGTTGGCTCAAATTTCGAGACCCCAAAAATTTCATTTTTTCGAGATTTAAAGCTTCGGGAACTCAAATAATATCATATTTAGCCCTTAGGAGTCATTTGATTTGCTTTTCGGTCACTTATTTTAGCTTATTTTTAGACGTCGGTTTTCGAGGGCTTGATTTTCGAGATCTTAAAATTTTCATTTTTTCGAGATTTAAAGCTCCGGAAACTTAAATAATAACAAATTTAGCCCTTAGGAGTCATTTGATTTGCTTTTCGGTCACTTATTTTTGCTTATTTTGAGACGTCGTTTTTCGGGGGCTTGATTTTCGAGATCTTATAATTTTCATTTTTTCGAGATTTAAAGCTCCGGGAACTCAAATAATAACATATTAAGCACTTAAAAGTCATTTTATTTGTTTTTTGGTCACTTATTTTAGCTTATTTTGAGACGCCGTTTTACAGGGGCTCGATTTTTGAGATCTTAAAATTTTCATTTTTTCGAGATTTAAATCTCCGGGAAATCAAATAATAACATATTAAGCCCTTAGGAGTTATTTTATTTGTTTTTTGGTCACTTATTTTCGCTTATTTTGAGACGTCCTTTTTCAGGAGCTCGATTTTCGAGACCCTAAAAATTTGCTTTTTTTCAAGACTTAAAGCTTTGGGAATTCAAATAATAACTTATTAAGCACTTAAGAGTCATTTTATTTGTTTTTCGGTCACTTATTTTAGCTTATTTTGAGACGACGTTTTTCGTTGGCTCGAATTTCGAGACCCCAAAAATTTCATTTTTTCGAGATTTAAAGCTTCGGGAACTCAAATAATAACATATTTAGCACTTAGGAGTCATTTGATTTGCTTTTCGGTCACTTATTTTAGCTTATTTTGAGACGTCGTTTTTCGGGGGCTTGATTTTTGAGATCTTAAAATTTTCATTTTTTCGATATTTAAAGCTCCGGGAACTCAAATAATAACATATTAAGCACTTAAGAGTTATTTTATTTGTTTTTCGGTCACTTATTTTAGCTTATTTTGAGACGTCGTTATTCGGGGGCTTGATTTTCGAGATCTTAAAATTTTCATTTTTTCGAGATTTAAAGCTCCGGGAACTCAAATAATAAAATATTAAGCACTTAAGAGTCATTTTATTTGTTTTTCGGTCACTTATTTTAGCTTATTTTGAGACGTCGTTTTTCGGGGGCTCTAATTGTGAGATCTTTAAATTTTCATTTTTTCGAGATTTAAATCTCCGGGAACTCAAATAATAACATATTAAGCCCTTAGCAGTCATTTTATTTGTTTTTCGGTCACTTAATTTCAATTATTTTGAGACGTCCTTTTTCAGGAGCTCGATTTTCGAGACCCTAAAAATTTGCTTTTTTTCAAGAGTTTAAAGCTTTGGGAATTCAAATAATAACTTATTAAGCACTTAAGAGTCATTTTATTTGTTTTTCAGTCACTTATTTTAGCTTATTTTGAGACGACATTTTTGGGTACCTCGAATTTCGAGACCCTAAAAATTTCATTTTTTCGAGATTTAAAGCTTCGGGAACTCAAATAATAACATATTTAGCCCTTAGGAGTCATTTGATTTGCTTTTCGGTCACTTATTTTCGCTTATTTTGAGACGTCCTTTTTCAGGAGCTCGATTTTCGAGACCCTAAAAATTTGCTTTTTTTCAAGACTTAAAGCTTTGGGAATTCAAATAATAACTTATTAAGCACTTAAAAGTCATTTTATTTGTTTTTGGTCACTTATTTTAGCTTATTTTGAGACGACGTTTTTCGTTGGCTCGAATTTTGAGACCCATAAAATTTCATTTTTTCGAGATTTAAAGCATCGGGAACTCAAATAATAACATATTTAGCACTTAGGAGTCATTTGATTTGCTTTTCGGTCACTTATTTTAGCTTATTTTAAGACGTCGTTTTTCGGGGGCTTGATTTTCGAGATCTTAAAATTTTCATTTTTTCGAGATTTAAAGCTTCGGGAACTCAAATAATATCATATTTAGCCCTTAGGAGTAATTTGATTTGCTTTTCGGTCACTTATTTTAGCTTATTTTTAGACGTCGTTTTTCGGGGGCTTGATTTTCGAGATCTTAAAATTTTCATTTTTTCGAGATTTAAAGCTCCGGAAACTCAAATAATAACAAATTTAGCCCTTAAGAGTCATTTGATTTGCTTTTCGGTCACTTATTTTTGCTTATTTTGAGACGTCGTTTTTCGGGGGCTTGATTTTCGAGATCTTATAATTTTCATTTTTTGGAGATTTAAAGCTCCGGGAACTCAAATAATAACATATTAAGCACTTAAGGGTCATTTTATTTGTTTTTTGGTCACTTATTTTAGCTTATTTTGAGACGTCGTTTTACGGGGGCTCGATTTTTGAGATCTTAAAATTTTCATTTTTTCGAGATTTTAATCTCCGGGAAATCAAATAATAACTTATTAAGCCCTTAGGAATTATTTTATTTGTTTTTTGGTCACTTATTTTCGCTTATTTTGAGATGTCCTTTTTCAGAAGCTCGATTTTCGAGACCCTAAAAATTTGCTTTTTTTCAAGAGTTAAAGCTTTGGGAATTCAAATAATAACTTATTAAGCACTTAAGAGTAATTTTATTTGTTTTTCGGTCAGTTATTTTAGCTTATTTTGAGACGACGTTTTTAGGTGGCTCGAATTTCGAGACCCTAAAAATTTCATTTTTTCGAGATTTAAAGCTTCGGCAACTCAAATAATAACATATTTAGCCCTTAGGAGTCATTTAATTTGCTTTTCAGTCACTTATTTTTGCTTATTTTGAAACGTCCTTTTTCAGGAGCTCGATTTTCGAGACCCTAAAAATTTGCTTTTTTTCAAGACTTAAAGCTTTGGGAATTCAAATAATAACTTATTAAGCACTTAAGAGTCATTTTATTTGTTTTTCGGTCACTTATTTTAGCTTATTTTGAGACAACGTTTTTCGTTGGCTCAAATTTCGAGACCCCAAAAATTTCATTTTTTCGAGATTTAAAGCTTCGGGAACTCAAATAATATCATATTTAGCCCTTAGGAGTCATTTGATTTGCTTTTCGGTCACTTATTTTAGCTTATTTTTAGACGTCGGTTTTCGAGGGCTTGATTTTCGAGATCTTAAAATTTTCATTTTTTCGAGATTTAAAGCTCCGGAAACTTAAATAATAACAAATTTAGCCCTTAGGAGTCATTTGATTTGCTTTTCGGTCACTTATTTTTGCTTATTTTGAGACGTCGTTTTTCGGGGGCTTGATTTTCGAGATCTTATAATTTTCATTTTTTCGAGATTTAAAGCTCCGGGAACTCAAATAATAACATATTAAGCACTTAAGAGTCATTTTATTTGTTTTTTGGTCACTTATTTTAGCTTATTTTGAGACGCCGTTTTAAAGGGGCTCGATTTTTGAGATCTTAAAATTTTCATTTTTTCGAGATTTAAATCTCCGGGAAATCAAATAATAACATATTAAGCCCTTAGGAGTTATTTTATTTGTTTTTTGGTCACTTATTTTCGCTTATTTTGAGACGTCCTTTTTCAGGAGCTCGATTTTCGAGACCCTAAAAATTTGCTTTTTTTCAAGACTTAAAGCTTTGGGAATTCAAATAATAACTTATTAAGCACTTAAGAGTCATTTTATTTATTTTTCGGTCACTTATTTTAGCTTATTTTGAGACGACGTTTTTCGTTGGCTCGAATTTCGAGACCCCAAAAATTTCATTTTTTCGAGATTTAAAGCTTCGGGAACTCAAATAATAACATATTTAGCACTTAGGAGTCATTTGATTTGCTTTTCGGTCACTTATTTTAGCTTATTTTGAGACGTCGTTTTTCGGGGGCTTGATTTTTGAGATCTTAAAATTTTCATTTTTTCGATATTTAAAGCTCCGGGAACTCAAATAATAACATATTAAGCCCTTAAGAGTTATTTTATTTGTTTTTCGGTCACTTATTTTAGCTTATTTTGAGACGTCGTTATTCGGGGGCTTGATTTTCGAGATCTTAAAATTTTCATTTTTTCGAGATTTAAAGCTCCGGGAACTCAAATAATAAAATATTAAGCACTTAAGAGTCATTTTATTTGTTTTTCGGGGGCTCTAATTGTGAGATCTTTAAATTTTCATTTTTTCGAGATTTAAAGCTCCGGGAACTCAAATAATAAAATATTAAGCACTTAAGAGTCATTTTATTTGTTTTTCGGGGGCTCTAATTGTGAGATCTTTAAATTTTCATTTTTTCGAGATTTAAATCTCCGGGAACTCAAATAATAACATATTAAGCCCTTAGCAGTCATTTTATTTGTTTTTCGGTCACTTAATTTCAATTATTTTGAGACGTCCTTTTTCAGGAGCTCGATTTTCGAGACCCTAAAAATTTGCTTTTTTTCAAGAGTTTAAAGCTTTGGGAAATCAAATAATAACTTATTAAGCACTTTAGAGTCATTTTATTTGTTTTTCAGTCACTTATTTTAGCTTATTTTGAGACGACATTTTTGGGTACCTCGAATTTCGAGACCCTAAAAATTTCATTTTTTCGAGATTTAAAGCTTCGGGAACTCAAATAATAACATATTTAGCCCTTAGGAGTCATTTGATTTGCTTTTCGGTCACTTATTTTCGCTTATTTTGAGACGTCCTTTTTCAGGAGCTCGATTTTCGAGACCCTAAAAATTTGCTTTTTTTCAAGACTTAAAGCTTTGGGAATTCAAATAATAACTTATTAAGCACTTAAAAGTCATTTTATTTGTTTTTGGTCACTTATTTTAGCTTATTTTGAGACGACGTTTTTCGTTGGCTCGAATTTTGAGACCCATAAAATTTCATTTTTTCGAGATTTAAAGCATCGGGAACTCAAATAATAACATATTTAGCACTTAGGAGTCATTTGATTTGCTTTTCGGTCACTTATTTTAGCTTATTTTAATACGTCGTTTTTCGGGGGCTTGATTTTCGAGATCTTAAAATTTTCATTTTTTCGAGATTTAAAGCTTCGGGAACTCAAATAATATCATATTTAGCCCTTAGGAGTAATTTGATTTGCTTTTCGGTCACTTATTTTAGCTTATTTTTAGACGTCGTTTTTCGGGGGCTTGATTTTCGAGATCTTAAAATTTTTATTTTTTCGAGATTTAAAGCTCCGGAAACTCAAATAATAACAAATTTAGCCCTTAAGAGTCATTTGATTTGCTTTTCGGTCACTTATTTTTGCTTATTTTGAGACGTCGTTTTTCGGGGGCTTGATTTTCGAGATCTTATAATTTTCATTTTTTCGAGATTTAAAGCTCCGGGAACTCAAATAATAACATATTAAGCACTTAAGGGTCATTTTATTTGTTTTTTGGTCACTTATTTTAGCTTATTTTGAGACGTCGTTTTACGGGGGCTCGATTTTTTAGATCTTAAAATTTTCATTTTTTCGAGATTTTAATCTCCGGGAAATCAAATAATAACATATTAAGCCCTTAGGAATTATTTTATTTGTTTTTTGGTCACTTATTTTTGCTTATTTTGAGACGTCCTTTTTCAGAAGCTCGATTTTCGAGACCCTAAAAATTTGCTTTTTTTCAAGAGTTAAAGCTTTGGGAATTCAAATAATAACTTATTAAGCACTTAAGAGTCATTTTATTTGTCTTTCGGTCACTTACTATAGCTTATTTTGAGAAGACGTTTTTCGGTGGCTCGAATTTCGAGACCCTAATAATTTCATTTTTTCGAGATTTAAAGCTTCGAGAACTCAAATAGTAACATATTAAGCCCTTAGGAGTCATTTTATTAGTTTTTCGGTCACTTATTTTGAGAAGTCTTTTTTAGTGGCTCGATTTTCGAGACCCTATTAATTTTAATTTTTTCGAGATTTAAAGCTTTGGGAAGTCATGTAATAACATATTAAGCACTTAAAAGTCATTTGATTTGTTTTTCGCTCAATTATTTTAGCTTATTTTTAGACGTCGTTTTTCGGGGGCTTGATTTTCGAGAACTTAAAATTTTCATTTTTTCGAGATTTAAAGCTCCGGGTACTCAAATAATAACATATTAAGCACTTAAGAGTCATTTTATTTGTTTTTTGGTCACTTATTTTAGCTTATTTTGAGACGTCGTTTTACGGGGGCTCGATTTTTGAGATCTTAAAATTTTCATTAATTCGAGATTTAAATCTCCGGGAAATCAAATAATAACATATTAAGCCCTTAGGAGTTATTTTATTTGTTTTTTTGTCACATATTTTCGCTTATTTTGAGACTTCCTTTTTCAGGAGCTCGATTTTCGAGACCCAAAAAATTTGCTTTTTTTCAAGAGTTAAAGCTTTGGGAATTCAAATAATAACTTATTAAGCACTTAAGAGTCATTTTATTTGTCTTTCGGTCACTTATTATAGCTTATTTTGAGAAGACGTTTTTCGGTGGCTCGAATTTCGAGACCCTAATAATTTCATTTTTTCGAGATTTAAAGTTTCGGGAACTCAAATAGTAACATATAAAGCCTTTAGGAGTCATTTTATTAGTTTTTCGGTCACTTATTTTAGCTTATTTTGAGAAGTCTTTTTTAGTGGCTCGATTTTCGAGACCCTAAAAATTTTAATTTTTCGAGATTTAAAGCTTTGGGAAGTCATGTAATAACATATTAAGCACTTAAAAGTCATTTGATTTGTTTTTCGCTCAATTATTTTAGCTTATTTTGAGGCGTCGTTTTTCAGGTGCTCGATTTTCGTGACCATAAAAATTTGTTTTTTTTTCAAGATTTAAAGCTTTGGGAAGTCAAATAATAACAATAAGCACTTAAGAGTCATTTTATTTGTTTTTCGGTCACTTGTTTCAGCTAATTTTGAGACGTCATTTTTCAGGGGCTCGATTTTCGAAGCCCTAAAAATTTCAATTTTTCGAGATTTAAAGCTTTGGGAATTCAAAGAATAACATATTAAGCCCTTACGAGTTATTTTATTTGTTTTTTGGTCACTTATTTTCGCTTATTTTGAGACGTCCTTTCTCAGGAGCTCGATTTTCGAGACCCTAAAAATTTGCTTTTTTTCAAGAGTTTAAAGCTTTGGGAATTCAAATAATAACTTATTAAGCACTTAAGAGTCATTTTATTTGTTTTTCAGTCACTTATTTTAGCTTATTTTGAGACGACGTTTTTAGGTGGCTCGAATTTCGAGACTCTAAAAATTTCATTTTTTCGAGATTTAAAGCTTTGGGAACTCAAATAATAACATATTTAGCCCTTAGAAGTCATTGATTTGCTTTTCGGTCACTTATATTCGCTTATTTTGAGACGTCCTTTTTCAGGAGCTCGATTTTCGTGACCCTAAAAATTTGCTTTTTTTCAAGACTTAAAGCTTTGGGAATTCAAATAATAACTTATTAAGCACTTAAGGGTCATTTTATTTGTTTTTCGGTCACTTATTTTAGCTTATTTTGAGACGACGTTTTTCGTTAGCTCGAATTTCGAGACCCAAAAAATTTTATTTTTTCGAGATTTAAAGCTTCGGGAACTCAAATAATAACATATTTAGCCCTTAGGAGTCATTTGATTTGCTTTTCGGTCATTTATTTTAGATTATTTTGAGACGTCGTTTTTCTGGGGCTTGATTTTCGAGATCTTAAAATTTTTATTTTTTCGAGATTTAAACCTTCGGGAACTAAAATAATAACAAATTTAGCCCTTAGGAGTCATTTGATTTGCTTTTCGGTCACTTATTTTAGCTTATTTTGAGACGTCGTTTTTCGGGGGCTTGATTTTCGAGATCTTAAAATTTTCATTTTTTTGAGATTTAAATCTCCGGGAACTCAAATAATAACATATTAAGCACTTAAGTGTCATTTTATTTGTTTTTCGGTCACTTATTTTAGCTTATTTTGAGACGTCGTTTTTCGGGGGCTCGATTTTTGAGATCTTAAAATTTTCATTTTTTCGAGATTTAAATCACCGGGAACTCAAATAATAACATATTAAGCCCTTAGGAGTCATTTTATTTGTTTTTCGGTCACTTATTTTCGCTTATTTTGAGACGTCCTTTTTAAGGAGCTCGATTTTCGAGACCCTAAAAATTTGCTTTTTTTAAAGAGTTAAAGCTTTGGGAACTCAAATAATAACATATTAAGCACTTAAGAGTCATTTTATTTGTTTTTCGGTCACTTATTTTAGCTTATTTTGAGACGACGTTTTTCTGTGGCTCGAATTTCGAGACCCTAAAAATTTCATTTTTTAGAGATTTAAAGCTTCGGGAACTCAAATAATAACATATTTAGCCCTTAGAAGTCATTGATTTGCTTTTCGGTCACTTATATTCGCTTATTTTGAAACGTCCTTTTTCAGGAGCTCGATTTTCGTGACCCTAAAAATTTGTTTTTTTTCAAGACTTAAAGCTTTGGGAATTCAAATAATAACTTATTAAGCACTTAAGGGTCATTTTATTTGTTTTTCGGTCACTTATTTTAGCTTATTTTGAGACGACGTTTTTCGTTAGCTCGAATTTCGAGACCCAAAAAATTTTATTGTTTCGAGATTTAAAGCTTCGGGAACTCAAATAATAACATATTTAGCCCTTAGGAGTCATTTGATTTGCTTTTCGGTCATTTATTTTAGATTATTTTGAGACGTCGTTTTTCTGGGGGTTGATTTTCGAGATCTTAAAATTTTCATTTTTTCGAGATTTAAAGCTCCGGAAACTTAAATAATAACAAATTTAGCCCTTAGGAGTCATTTGATTTGCTTTTCGGTCACTTATTTTAGCTTATTTTGAGACGTCGTTTTTCGGGGGCTTGATTTTCGAGATCTTAAAATTTTCATTTTTTCGAGATTTAAAGCTCCGGAAACTCAAATAATAACAAATTTAGCCCTTAGGAGTCATTTGATTTGCTTTTCGGTCACTTATTTTAGCTTATTTTGAGACGTCGTTTTTCGGGGGCTTGATTTTCGAGATCTTAAAATTTTCATTTTTTTGAGATTTAAATCTCCGGGAACTCAAATAATAACATATTAAGCACTTAAGAGTCATTTTATTTGTTTTTCGGTCACTTATTTTAGCATATTTTGAGACGTCGTTTTTCGGGGGCTCGATATTTGAGATCTTAAAATTTTCATTTTTCGAGATTTAAATCTCCGGGAACTAAATATAATAACATATTAAGCCCTTCGGAGTCATTTTATTTGTTTTTCGGTCACTTATTTTCACTTATTTTGAGACATCCTTTTTCTGGAGCACGATTTTCGAGACCATAAAAATTTGCTTTTTTTCAAGACTTAAAGCTTTAGGAATTCAAATAATAACATATTAAGCACTTAAGAGTCATTTTATTTGTTTTTCGGTCACTTATTATAGCTTATTTTGAGACGACGTTTTTCGGTGGCTCGAATTTCGAGACCCTAACAATTTCATTTTTTCGAGATTTAAAGCTTCATGAACTCGAATAATAACATATTAAGCCCTTAGGAGTCATTTTATTTGTTTTTCGGTCACTTATTTTAACTTATTTTGAGACGTCCTTTTTCAGGAGCTCGATTTTCGTGACCCTAAAAATTTGCTTTTTTTCAAGAGTTAAAGCTTTGGGAACTCAAATAATAACATATTAAGCACTTAAGAGTCATTTTATTTGATTTTCGGTCACTTATTTTAGCTTATTTTGAGACGACGTTTTTCTGTGGCTCGAATTTCGAGACCCTAAAAATTTCATTTTTTCGAGATTTAAAGCTTCGGGAACTCAAATAATAACATATTTAGCCCTTAGAAGTCATTTGATTTGCTTTTCGGTCACTTATATTCGCTTATTTTGAGACGTCCTTTTTCAGGAGCTCGATTTTCGTGACCCTAAAAATTTGCTTTTTTCAAGACTTAAAGCTTTGGGAATTCAAATAATAACTTATTAAGCACTTAAGAGTCATTTTATTTGTTTTTCGGTCACTTATTTTAGCATATTTTGAGACGATGTTTTTCATTGGCTCGAATTTCGAAACCCCAAAAATTTTATTTTTTCGAGATTTAAAGTTTCGGGAACTCAAATAATAACATATTTAGACCTTAGGAGTCATTTGATTTGCTTTTCGGTCACTTATTTTGTCTTATTTTGATATGTCGTTTTTCGGGGGCTTGATTTTCGAGATCTTAAAATTTTCATTTTTTCGAAATTTAAAACTCCGGGAACTCAAATAATAACGTATTAAGCACTTAAGAGTCATTTTATTTGTTTTTCGGTCACTTATTTCAGTTTATTCTGAGACGTCGTTTTTCGGGGGCTCGATTTTTGAGATCTTAAAATTTTCATTTTTTCGAGATTTAAATCTCCGGGAACTAAATATAATAACATATTAAGCCATTAGGAGTCATTTTATTTGTTTTTCGGTCACTTACTTTCACTTATTTTGAGACATCCTTTTTCAGGAGCACGATTTTCAAGACCCTAAAAATTTGCTTTTTTTCAAGACTTAAAGCTTTGGGAATTCAAATAATAACTTATTAAGCACTTAAGAGTCATTTTATTTGTTTTTCGGTCACTTATTTTAGCTTATTTTGAGACGACGTTTTTCGTTAGCTCGAATTTCGAGACCCAAAAAATTTTATTGTTTCGAGATTTAAAGCTTCGGGAACTCAAATAATAACATATTTAGCCCTTAGGAGTCATTTGATTTGCTTTTCGGTCACTTATTTTAGCTTATTTTGAGACGTCGTTTTTCGGGGGCTTGATTTTCGAGATCTTAAAATTTTTATTTTTTCGAGATTTAAAACTCCGGGAACTCAAATAATAACATATTAAGCACTTAAGAGTCATTTTATTTGTTTTTCGGTCACTTATTTTAGTTTATTCTGAGACGTCGTTTTTCGAGGGCTCGATTTTTGAGATCTTAAAATTTTCATTTTTTCGAGATTTAAATCTCCGGGAACTAAATATAATAACATATTAAGCCCTTAGTAGTCATTTTATTTGTTTTTCGGTCACTTACTTTCACTTATTTTGAGACATCATTTTTCAGGAGCACGATTTTCAAGACCCTAAAAATTTGCTTTTTTTCAAGACTTAAAGCTTTAGGAATTCAAATAATAACATGTTAAGCACTTAAGAGTCATTTTATTTGTTTTTCGGTCACTTATTATAGCTTATTTTGAGACGACGTTTTTCGGTGGCTCAAATTTCGAGACCCTAACAATTTCATTTTTTCGAGATTTAAAGCTTCGGGAACTCGAATAATAACATATTAAGCCCTTAGAAGTCATTTTATTTGTTTTTCGGTCACTTATTTTAACTTATTTTGAGACGTCCTTTTTCAGGAGCTCGATTTCCGTGACCCTAAAAATTTGCTTTTTTTCAAGAGTTAAAGCTTTGGGAACTCAAATAATAACATATTAAGCACTTAAGAGTCATTTTATTTGATTTTCGGTCACTTATTTTATCTTATTTTGAGACGACGTTTTTCTGTGGCTCGAATTTCGAGACCCTAAAAATTTCATTTTTTCGAGAATTAAAGCTTCGGGAATTCAAATAATAACATATTTAGCCCTTAGAAGTCATTTGATTTGCTTTTCGGTCACTTATATTCGCTTATTTTGAGACGTCCTTTTTCAGGAGCTCGATTTTCGTGACCCTAAAAATTTGCTTTTTTCAAGACTTAAAGCTTTGGGAATTCAAATAATAACTTATTAAGCACTTAAGAGTCATTTTATTTGTTTTTCGGTCACTTATTTTAGCTTATTTTGAGACGACGTTTTTCGTTAGCTCGAATTTCGAGACCCAAAAAATTTTATTGTTTCGAGATTTAAAGCTTCGGGAACTCAAATAATAACATATTTAGCCCTTAGGAGTCATTTGATTTGCTTTTCGGTCACTTATTTTAGCTTATTTTGAGACGTCGTTTTTCGGGGGCTTGATTTTCGAGATCTTAAAATTTTCATTTTTTCGAGATTTAAAACTCCGGGAACTCAAATAATAACATATTAAGCACTTAAGAGTCATTTTATTTGTTTTTCGGTCACTTATTTTAGTTTATTCTGAGACGTCGTTTTTCGAGGGCTCGATTTTTGAGATCTTAAAATTTTCATTTTTTCGAGATTTAAATCTCCGGGAACTAAATATAATAACATATTAAGCCCTTAGTAGTCATTTTATTTGTTTTTCGGTCACTTACTTTCACTTATTTTGAGACATCATTTTTCAGGAGCACGATTTTCAAGACCCTAAAAATTTGCTTTTTTTCAAGACTTAAAGCTTTAGGAATTCAAATAATAACATGTTAAGCACTTAAGAGTCATTTTATTTGTTTTTCGGTCACTTATTATAGCTTATTTTGAGACGACGTTTTTCGGTGGCTGTTGGTCCCAAGTGGTCAGATGAGGTCTAGAGGGGGGGGGTGATTAGACCTCTGAAAATTTTTGAACTTAGAAACTTTTCAGTCTTCTGTCAGCAAACTAAGCTGATGAAGAACAGTAAGCAGACTAATCTGATCGTGAACAAATCTTGAACAGACGACTGACCACTCTTCTTACAGTGACTTAGCTGTTTTTCAGCAAAACAGTTTTCAGAAAGTATACTTGCAGCGGATAGTTTGAAAGTGTTTTTCACAAGTAAACTAAGTTCTAAAAGATTTTATCCCCAGTTTTCAAACTCCTTATAAAATCTTTTGTTTGATTCAAAGTGTTTAAAATGCAAACTTTATGATATGCAGGAAAACTTTAAATGCAAGATAACACAAAGAATTTTTATAGTGGTTATATGGATGTAAATCCTTTAGTCCACTCTTCCAGATCACACAGATTCTGGGTTATACTATAATCACTTAGATTACAATATTTCTCCACTTACACCTAAACAACTAATGAAAAGGCTGTAAGCTCACAATAGGAGTTCACAAAGAAAACCTATCCTCTAAAGTAGAATCACTCACAAAGACGGATTCTAACTTCGCACAACACTCAGCTATTACAAAATCACTCAGATAATGTTTTTCTGATTTCTTCAACTGGGTTTCTGTCAACAGATGACTTCCACCAGACGAGTGAGCTGTTTGAGCTTTTTGAGACTTAGAGAAATTCTGCTTCAAAATTTCGATCTCTGATTGTTGTTGTATTCTTGCTCGATTGAAATTCAGCTCTATTTATACATGGAAATGAAAATATGACCGTTGAAGGCAAGTCACAAATCAAATCCATTCTTCAGCTCTTTTGAAACGGCTCTCTGCAGCAAACCGTACAGTGTACAGTACTTTTCTGTCCATCACATTTAATGCTGCATTAAATGCACTCTGCTGATCCGAGGATATCTTCAATCATTTGCCATTACTACCCTTCTCTTTCAGCATTTATTACACCAGGTGCATTTATTACCGTTGAACTGATCTCATGATCTCTTCCACTCTGCTGATCGAAGCAACCCTTCTGATAGGTACTCTGCTGATCAAACACTGAACTAATCTGATTTGACTCGGCTGATAACCTACCCTTCTGATTGCTATTTCAGCAAGAGATCACTAGTCTTCTGGTCTTTGAACTCTTCTGATATCTTCTTTGCTTGTTCAAAGATCTTTCCAAGGGAACTAAGCTTTCCATACTTAGCTGATTATGATGTTTTGGAAATCATCAAAACCTTCCCTTAAATTTTGACTTCTTTCATCTTCATCTTCTTCCAACAATTTCCCTCTTTTTGATGCTGACAAAACTTCAGCTATGTACCTGTACCTAAACTAAAGTTTTGATCCTCAAAAATTTCTGAGATAGAAATAGTATGTTGGATTTAAACTTGGAATTTTATAAATAATTGAACTGATTACATATTACAAGTTTTAAAGAGTGAAAGATGCAAAGTACTTTAAAAGATTACAAGAATTTAAAGAAATCTAGTCTAAGCTAGTCTTCTTCCTTCTTCTCTTCTTCAGCTTCCTTGTTCTCTTTTTCAGATTCTTCATCAGATGACTTAGAAGTCTCAGCTTCCAGCTCTTAAAAGAACCTTTTTCTTAGCAGCTCTATCTTTTTATATTTTACATCAGGGTCAAGCTGTTCTTCAGCTGAATCTTTGGCAGCAGCTAGTTCCTTGTCAGACTTGGCTTTTGCTTCAGATTCTTCAAATTCAGCTTGCTCTTCTTCTATGATCTTTTCATCTGCTGGCCTGCTTGTGCCTTCATTTGCTGCATCATTCTTTTCATCATTATCAGCAGACTCTTCTAACACTTCAGTTGCTTCAGCTTGGTTATCTTCTTCCTTTTCAAGAGAAGAACCAAATTTCTACTGTCCAAATATCCTTTCTTCCCCCTTTTTGTCATCATCAGCAGGGACAGGCGGATATTGTGGTACAACTGGTGTAATTAGAAGTGAATCACAGAGAAGCTTGATGTTCTCTTCTATAGCATTGATCTGAGCTTGCTGTTTGAGTTGATTGGCCTTAACAGTTCTGACTTCCTTGAGCAAGTCTTCTCCTTGATCACCCAATTGAATTTGAGTTCCCAAAATCTAATTTGATGAAGCAGTGAAGTCTTTCATCATATTTCCTAGGACTTCATCTTCTGCTTGGAGGGCCATGTCAACTGTTTGTTCAATCTGTTTCCAACCTTCAGTAGTGCTCTGAGTCCGTCTTCTAAGTATATCCATATCTTGACAGATGGATTTAACATTCTGAGCAGTATCTTCTATCAGATCGGTTGGGACAGTAGCAGCTTTCTGAATTGGTTGGTTGACAGCAGCTATCACTTCTGCAGCTAATTCTTTCTTCATATCCTTCAGAGAATTGGTGATCATTTGTTGGATGGAGTCCAACAGATTTGTCTGAACACCATGAGAAGTTGAAGGCATATCTGATGTAGCAGCAGGTGTTTCTTTGATAAGTTGCTCTGATGGTTGAGTTATCAATGCAAGAGACTGATCTGCTGAAATATCAGCATGGCTTGGAGTACTTTTCTTCTCCTTAGCTTGATCATCTCCTTCAGCAGCAACTTCTTTGTCCTTCATCTGATCTGCCGGAATTGCTTCTTCCTTCTTTGAGTCATCAGCAGCATCAGACTTATCACCTTGTGCTTTGTTCTGATCAGATGGGTCTGATGTACCCTCTATTTGCTTTGGTTGATCAGAAGACTCTGCTTTCTCTTTATCAGCAGGTGATATAATCTTCTTGACAGTCTCAACTGTCCTCATCAATCCTTCATTGTCCACTGCTGACCTGTTAGAAATCCAAGTAAAATTATCAAGTGGAATAAAAGTGGATGTAGGTTCCTCAGGCAGCTCTTCATAAGGTTTGATATTTGGCCCGTAGACAATGTGTTTGATGTTAGGAAGAGGGACCAATGAGCTTGGTTGTCCCCTTAACTTCCTTGACTTCTTTGCCCAAAGCTCCATTGCTTGAGCAATTGCCAACTTAATTGATCTTTCTTTGAGGTCCACTGATTCATCAAAATCTTCAGAGATGGACTCAAAGATCTTCTTGGCTTCAGCTTTGACTAAATGGCTTATTCTCATTCTTAACCTGTCCAAAAAGAATTCTGAATCAAGTGCTTGAATGAGAGAGCTTGTCTCAAGCCACTTCAATACCCATGCTTCTTCAACAGCAAAGGCTTTCCATTTGGTCATTTCAGCTGGACTCTTTGTCAGTCTGAATTCCCTCCACCTGTTGTATCTGATCTTCTCATTATTGAACTGTGTCAGGCGGTTGACCCTTTCATTCTCAGCATCAAGCCTTTTTAGGAATTCTTCAAAGATAGCAGGATCTTCCCTGACAATCTCCAAAGACAGTCTAATTTCTTCTCTCCTCTTTGGCTTTGTCTTAGGTGCAGGCATAGCTGGTATTGGTTTGTTTGGATCCCTTGGTACACCAATAACTATCCCACCAGTATGCTGATGTCCATGAGCATCCTTGGTGCTTGCTTCAATAGCAGCAGCCAACTCTGCTGCCTCAACAGCATCCCTTTGCTCTTGGGTCATTTTGCTGGCTTCTTCCTCCAGCCTTTTTAGTTCTAGGCTCTTCAGCCTTTCCTCCTCTGCTTTCTCTGCAGCTCTCCTTTGCTTTTCAGCATCATCCAATCTTTTCTTTTCTGCAGCAGTTACATAAGTTGCAGTTTTGCCAATCCTCTTTCTTCTAGATTCAGGGCTCTCAACTGCTTGAATAGGAGTTGCAGCAACTGGAGTAGGGTGCAGCAATAGTATTTCTCCCTCTTGTGTTGTACTAGTCTGCTGTTTCTTTTCTACATCAGCAGATAGTGCAGCAGTCGAGTCTTCTGTTGACACTCCAACTTCAGAAACAACTTTAGCTTCAGCAGCAGCAACTTTAGCAGCTTTAACAGTAGGTTCTTCAATTGTCAACGGCCTTTCTGCTTCTGTTGTTGCTTTTCTTACTGTTGCTACAGGTTCTTCAGAGAAATTTACCTTTCTCTTTGCCTTGGACTTAGGAATTTTCTTGGCAGGAGGTTTTGCAGTAGGAGGTCCCCTTGCCTCACTCCTAGTCCTTAATCTTTTCAACCTTTGAAGAGGAATTTCCTCCTCAGATTCAGTTCTTTCAGGAGAGGAGTCAGTCTTCATCTGCTCAATCTCCTTGGTGAAATCTTCAATTATGTTTTCTGGAACTTCATCCTCAGAAAGTGCTGAATCAGTCTTAACAGCAGACTGTGCTGTTGGCTCAGCAACTTGGCTTGTCTGTCCCCCCTTTTTGCTTTTCTTAGAGGGGCCCTTCTTGGACTTGGCAGGGGCTTTTCTTTTAGGATTTTCTACTAATTGTCTCACTGGTTCGTAGAGTTTGAACTCTTTGCTACCATGAGTAGTCTTCCCTGGTCTTAATGGGCATTGCAGAGATGCAAACAGATTACTAAGTAAAATAGCATGAGAATGCCTCTTATCACTCAGTAGCTCATAAACATGAGCAGCCCAGTCAACCTTTAAACCGTAGTAGATACACACCATTGTGTAGTATCTTCTCCTTGGTAGCCCATCCAGAGAACTTGTGCTGCAGTCCAGCACCTTGGCAATAATATCAGCAAACCTCTGATATTCATCCTTCAGCTGGGTCTTCATCAAAGTCCCAGTCATCTTTTCTCCTTTCTTAGCACATATAGCCCAAAACTCTTCTTCCTTTTCAGACCCAAGGTCTGTCACATCTCCTCCCTTGTTCTTCAGCTTATAAATTTCACTAAGAACAGCAGCAGATACAGCAACCTTCTTACCACCGATGACGGCAGTCATAACTGTGTCATCACTGTTGAATTTTCTGGTCATGTAGAAATGGTATACATCTTCAAGATAGACCCTATCTTCGTGTGCTTCCAACACTGGGACCAGAGAAGCCTCTTTGATTTTCTCCATCAATGAGCGCATCAAATCAGTACCCGAAAATTGGAATTTGCTGTAGTTTAGATACCTTCCGTCAATAATCTTGTCCATTTCTGAGATTAGTGAGTGGATTCTGCAAAAGAACAGTGAACTTTCGAAGCAAGAGGATTTGAGAGTTAGAGAGTTTGAGAGTGTTTGTGTGCGTAAGACGACTAAACTGTTTAGATCGGATTTTATAGGTTTCCTTTTGGTTAGGTTTTCGTGATTTATCAGAACCGTTGATCTAATCTGACAGTTTTTAATCGTGCGGATGAGAGTCGCGGATTTCAATTTTATTATTTTAATGTCAGATGGGCGGGAAACTCTATCGACACTAATCTGTTACTTATAAAAGCGCGTTTCTGAAGATACGTTTTATGACCATGCTTATATAAGATATCAGATGAGTAGAGTTTAACTTATCTGACAGACGGGTGATCTGTTATCTGATATTACTAGAGAATGCCAATAGCTAGTAATCTTCCTCTGCTGTTTGTCAATCCAGCAAGATAAAATAATCTTCAATCTTCAAGAATTAAGAACACGTCTTCTTGATAACTTAACTTCAACTAACTGACATTAACAGATTTCATCTTTTAGAGCAGAAGTACCGCTAGTCTTACACGTTCCCCCTGTCTTTAAGATTTCATAAGTTAACTAGTCTGTTGAAGGTTAATCCTTGAATGAAGTAACTGATGATTAAGCTGTTGAACTCCAGTCTTCTGATGAGTTCCCCCTCAGCTTATGCATCCAAATTAAGTAGTCCTAACTCAGCTCTTAAAGTTGAGAACCTTGCTTCACTCAGAGGTTTAGTGAAAATATCAGCAATCTGATTGTCTGTATGAACATACTCAATCAAAACATTGCCTTTTTCCACATGATCTCTAATGAAATGATGCTTGATCTCTATATGTTTAGTCCTTGAATGACTTGTAGTATTCTGAGTAAGAGAGATTGCACTTGTATTATCACAGTAGATTGGTATTCCACTGATTTTGATGTTGTAATCTTCTAGTTGATGCTTCAACCAAAGTATTTGTGCACAGCAAGCTCCAGCAGCTATATATTCAGCCTCAGCAGTAGATATAGAAACTTAAGTCTGTTTCTTACTCATCCATGAGATCAGACGACTACCTAAGAACTGACAGGCACCTGTTGTGCTTTTTCTGTCAATCTTGCAGCCAGCAAGGTCTGAATCTGAATAACCAATGAGCTCAAATCCAGATTCTCTAGGATACCACAATCCCAATTCTTGAGTGCCTTTAACATACTTCAATATTCTTTTGGCACCTAAGAGATGAGATTCTTTGGGGTTTGATTGAAATCTTGCACAGACTCCAACTGAGTACATTATATCAGGTCTGCTTGCTGTTAGATACAACAATGAACCAATAATGCCTCTATATTTGGTAATGTCTACTGATTTGCCATCTTCATCTTTATCCAAACGAAGACTTGTAGACATAGGAATTGTAGCAGTAGAGCTAGTTTCCATACCAAATTTCTTGAACAGATCTCTTGTGTATTTTGCTTGGCTGATGAATATTCCATCAGACAACTGTCTAACTTGCAATCCAAGAAAATAATTAAGTTCACCCATGCTCATTTCAAACTTATTCTGCATCAGCTTGGAGAACTTATCACACATCTGTTGGTTAGTTGAACCAAAAATAATATCGTCCACATATATTTGCACAAGTAATATATGATTTTCCCATTCAATTGTGAACAAGGTTTTATCTACCTTACCTTTTCGAAATCCTTTAATTAAAAGAAAATCAGATAGGGTATCATACCATGCTCTTGGAGCCTGTTTCAGTCCATATAAGGCTTTCTTCAGATGATATACTTTGTCCTCTTCTTGATAGACTTCAAATCCAGGGGGTTGTTCAACATATACCTCTTCTTGCAGTTCTCCATTGAGAAAAGCAGACTTCACATCCATCTGATAGACAGTGAAGTTCTTGTAAGCAGCATAGGCTAGAAACAGTCTGATTGCTTCAAGTCTTGCTACTGGTGCAAAAGTTTCATCAAAGTCAATTCCTTCTTCTTGACAATAACCCTTGGCCACTAGTCTTGCTTTATTTCTGGTGACAACACCATCTTCATTCATCTTATTCCTGAAAACCCACTTAGTGCCAATGACTCTTTGATGACTTGGTCTAGGAACTAAGTACCAGACTTCATTCCTTTCAAATTGATTTAACTCTTCTTGCATAGCTTCTATCCAGAAGGAATCATTTAGAGCTTCTTCAATTTGCTTAGGCTCTATTTGAGATAGAAATGTGACAAACATAGCATCTTGTGCAGCAGCTCTTCTTGTTTTCACTCTATCTAATGGATCACCAATCACTAATTCAGGTGGGTGATTTCTGAGCCATCTAAGATCAGGTTGCAGGTCTGAATGTTGTCCTCTGTTGTGATCTTGCAACACTACTGTTGGAGTTTCAGTAGTAGTCTGTTGAACATTTGCAGTCTGTTGAACAGTCTCTGGTCTGTCAGCTGTTTGCAACTCGTCTGTTAGACAATCAGCACTGTGATTTTGAACAGCACTTGAGTTAGCAGCTGAATCAAGATTGGGTAGTATGATGGGAACATATTCTTCATTTCTTCCAATGTCTAACTTCTGTAAATCAGTAGACAGATCTTGATTAACACTTTGATTCTTTTCAGAAGATTGACTTGGCTCATCAAATACTACATGGATAGATTCTTCTATTAGTAATGTTCTTTTGTTAAACACTCTATAAGCTTTACTAACAGTAGAGTATCCTACAAAAACAGCTTCATCAGCCTTTTCTGCAAATGCAGTAAGGTGATTCTTCCCATTATTTAATACAAAACATTTACAACCAAAAATCTTAAAGTAATGAATGTTTGGTTTTCTGTTGTTCCAAACTTCATATGGAGTCTTGTTCTGATTTTTGTTGATCATACATCTGTTTTGGGTAAAGCATGCTGTATTTGTTGCTTCTGCCCAAAATCTTTGAGGCAGTTTAGCTTCAGCTATCATGGTTCTGACAGCTTCCTTTAGTGTTCTGTTTCTCCTTTCAGCAACACCATTCTGTTGAGGGGTCCTAGCAGCTGAATACTCATGATGTATTCCTTTTATGCTACAATACTCTTCAACAGTAGAGTTTGTAAACTCTGTCCCTCTATCTGATCTGATCTTCAATATTTTGATGCTTTTCTCATTTTGGATCAGTTCCATCAGATTGGTAAGATGTTCCTTGGTTTCACTTTTCTTTTTCATGAAAATCACCCAAGTGTATCTTGAATAATCATCCACAACAGCTAGGCAGTATTTCTTTCCACCATTGCTGACTGGATCAATGGGTCCAAATAAGTCCATATGCAGTAGCTCCAATATTCTTCCAGATGATTGGTGCTTCTTTTCTTTGAATGATGACTTGATTTGTTTTCCCTTCTGACATGCATCACAGAGCTTGTCTTTGCTCATGACTGCTTTTGGAATCCCTTCTACCAAATCATTCTTGATTAATCTGTTTATGGTCTTGAAGTTTAAATGATTCATTCTTTTGTGCCATAGCCAGCTAACTTCACTTGGAGCAGATGCCACCAAACAAACACTTGAATTCTTGTCAGCAGAATTCCAGTCGACTATGTAGACATTTCCTTGTCGTCTTCCAGATAAAATTACCTTCTTTGTACCAATTTGTTCAACATAGCACTTATCTGTTGAGAAGATGACTGAATATCCTTTGTCACAAAATTGACTTATGCTCAGCAGATTATACTTTAGGCCTTTAACATATGAGACGTCAGATATCTCTATGTTTCCTTTGATTATTCTTCCTTTAGCTTTAATCTTGCCTTCTTTGCTGTCTCCAAATGTAACACTTGGACCATCCACAGCAACTGCATCAGTCAACTCATGTATGTTTCCACACATGTGTCTTGAACATCCACTGTCCAAGTACCAAGTCTTCTCTACTTTACTCCTACTCCTAATCCTAACCTACAAAACAAAATAAAATTTGTTTTAGGTACCCTTATTGAGAGGGTCCTGAAGGATTAGTTCCACCTTTGACAACCCAAGATGTTGATGTCTTAGGCTTCTTAGGCTTCTGAGTTTTGTCAGGAGCATGAACAGTTTCATTTTTATCATAATTATCAGATAAGTCATGTTGATGATCAGTATGATAAGAATAATGTTCATAAGCAGGGTAAGGTGCATGATATGCAGGATATGCATGCATTGGATGAGCAGGATAAGGTGCATAGTAACTAGGAAATTGAGGTGCATGATACATAGGATGATATGCAGCAGGTTGCACATAATATGACTCATTTCCATACCAAGCATTTTGATTTTTCTTGTTTTTATGCTTCTTTGGTTTACTAGATGCTTGCTCAAATGATTTTGACTTAGTTTTACCATTAGTCTGATTGACTTTAGTTTTATCAGCAGACTTCTTAGGACTCTGCTGTTTGGTCTTACTAGTCTGATTTCCTACACTAGGCTCTTTGCTCTTTTTAGCCTTAGGAGATTTCTTCTCCTTTACCACTTTCTCAGTTGAGGTAGGTCTAGCAGTTTGAACATACAGAATGACCTTACTATTGTCAGCAGAAATGAATTTTTCAGTATGTTTCAACTCTAGTTTATCCTTTTCTAAAGGTGTCTCCTGTTTCTTAGATGTATGCATGGATGCAACAGTTGACTTATCATGAAACTCAATAATTTTCTCAAGTTCCATGATTTTTCCTTTATAGACCTCACATTCAACTTTCAGAGATTCATGCTCTTGCTCAAGCTGTTTATATTCAGCTGATTCCCTTGGCTTTTCAGCTAAGAGTTTCAGTGAACTATTTTGCTCTTTTAGCAGGATCATCTCTTCCTTAAGCTTTTTATATGCTTCAGCAATACCAGTATTGTTAAGCATCATTTGTTCAAATGAATTAAATAATTCATCATTAAGAGGAGTTACCTCATCCTCAGAGTCATCAGAGTCTTTTGCCATCAGGCACAGGAGAGCAGGTTTTTCTTCATCAGACGAGTCTGAATCTGAATCAGATGAGTAGACAGCAGTCAGCTTTTCTGCTTCAGCCATCATTGCTTTTCCTCTCTGATGCTTTCTTTCTTTTCTCACTTTCTTCTCCTCTTCAGTGTACTTTTCTGCTTTTGGATATGGGCAGTCTTTGATGAAGTGTCCCAATTTCCTGCAGTTGTAACACATTAGTTTTGATTTATAATCATCTTTATCTTGAGAAGAAAAGTTAGGTTTAGAAGAAGAAGCATTGTTGTATTTGTTCTTCATTTTTCTTTTGTAGAACTTCTTGAAATTATTCATCAACAGTGCAACATCTCCAGCAGTGTACTCCTTCTTGTTGAGTAGTGATGCTTCATCAGATGAGTCCACATCTTTGCTTTTCTGTGCTGGTCTCCTGGTGTTTTCAGCAGCAACAAGTGCAGCTGTGGGTCCTGAAGTTGAGGTTTCTTCAATTCCCATCCTAGGCAGTTTATACTCGAATGCCTTGAGTACAGAAAACAGCTCAGTAAGAGAGATTTTTCCCAAATCCCTTGATTCTTCCATTGCTGTAACTTTCATGTTGAACTTTGGAGGTAGAGCCTTTAGTACTCTGACAGTGATCTCTTTGTCAGTGAAGGTCTTTCCCAGCTTTAAGACTTCATTCAGAGTTCTGGTGAATCTGGTATCCATTTGATCAATGGTTTCTCCAGACTTCATCTTGAAGTTATCCAGCTTCTCCAAGGCAACAGTGAGCTGATGCTCCTTTATAGCATCATTGCCTTCGCTCATATCTCTGACTTTGTCCCACATCTCCTTTGCAGTCTTGCAATGTTTGACCTTGTCAAACCGATCATTATCCAGGGCTTTAGTCATGATGAATCTCCCAACTTTATCAAGATTGAAAAGCTTAATTTCTTCAGGAGTCATCTCATGAAGGTCTTTTTCCACAACCGTATCTACTTCATTTATTTTGATGGTCTTTGTGAATCTGAATGGACCTTTAATGATACATGTGTACATGTTATCATTGTAGGCTGCTAGAAAGATTTCCATTCTAATCTTCCAGTCCTCAAAGGACATACCAGCAATGTGGGGAACATTGCTGATACAATCCATTTTTCAAAAAGTTTTGATTTTTCAAAAAGATGCTCTTTTGAAAAGTTTTAAAAACTTTGAAAAACACTTGGATCAAGCTCGTTGATCAGGCAGCTGATTCTAATGAACCACCTGCTCTGATACCACTTGTTGGTCCCAAGTGGTCAGATGAGGTCTAGAGGGGGGGGGTGAATAGACCTCTGAAAATTTTTGAACTTAAAAACTTTTCAGTCTTCTGTCAGCAAACTAAGCTGATGAAGAACAGTAAGCAGACTAATCTGATCGTGAACAAATCTTGAACAGACGACTGACCACTCTTCTTACAGTGACTTAGCTGTTTTTCAGCAAAACAGTTTTCAGAAAGTATACTTGCAGCGGATAGTTTGAAAGTGTTTTTCACAAGTAAACTAAGTTCTAAAAGATTTTATCCCCAGTTTTCAAACTCCTTATAAAATCTTTTGTTTGATTCAAAGTGTTTAAAATGCAAACTTTAAGATATGCAGGAAAACTTTAAATGCAAGATAACACAAAGAATTTTTATAGTGGTTATATGGATGTAAATCCTTTAGTCCACTCTTCCAGATCACACAGATTCTGGGTTATACTATAATCACTTAGATTACAATATTTCTCCACTTACACCTAAACAACTAATGAAAAGGCTGTAAGCTCACAATAGGAGTTCACAAATAAAACCTATCCTCTAAAGTAGAATCACTCACAAAGACGGATTCTAACTTCGCACAACACTCAGCTATTACAAAATCACTCAGATAATGTTTTTCTGATTTCTTCAACTGGGTTTCTGTCAACAGATGACTTCCACCAGACGAGTGAGCTGTTTGAGCTTTTTGAGACTTAGAGAAATTCTGCTTCAAAATTTCGATCTCTGATTGTTGTTCTATTCTTGCTCGATTGAAATTCAGCTCTATTTATACATGGAAATGAAAATATGACCGTTGAAGGCAAGTCACAAATCAAATCCATTCTTCAGCTCTTTTGAAACGGCTCTCTGCAGCAAACCGTACAGTGTACAGTACTTTTCTGTCCATCACATTTAATGCTGCATTAAATGCACTCTGCTGATCCGAGGATATCTTCAATCATTTGCCATTACTACCCTTCTCTTTCAGCATTTATTACACCAGGTGCATTTATTACCGTTGAACTGATCTCATGATCTCTTCCACTCTGCTGATCGAAGCAACCCTTCTGATAGGTACTCCGCTGATCAAACACTGAACTAATCTGATTTGACTCGGCTGATAACCTACCCTTCTGATTGCTATTTCAGCAAGAGATCACTAGTCTTCTGGTCTTTGAACTCTTCTGATATCTTCTTTGCTTGTTCAAAGATCTTTCCAAGGGAACTAAGCTTTCCATACTTAGCTGATTATAATGTTTTGGAAATCATCAAAACCTTCCCTTAAATTTTGACTTCTTTCATCTTCATCTTCTTCCAACAGTGGCTCAAATTTCGAGACCCTAACAATTTCATTTTTTCGAGATTTAAAGCTTCGGGAACTCAAATAATAACATATTAAGCCCTTAGAAGTCATTTTATTTGTTTTTCGGTCACTTATTTTAACTTATTTTGAGACGTCCTTTTTCAGGAGCTCGATTTTCGTGACCCTAAAAATTTGCTTTTTTTCAAGAGTTAAAGCTTTGGGAACTCAAATAATAACATATTAAGCACTTAAGAGTCATTTTATTTGATTTTCGGTCACTTATTTTAGCTTATTTTGAGACGACGTTTTTCTGTGGCTCGAATTTCGAGACCCTAAAAATTTCATTTTTTCGAGAATTAAAGCTTCTGGAATTCAAATAATAACATATTTAGCCCTTAGAAGTCATTTGATTTGCTTTTCGGTCACTTATATTCGCTTATTTTGAGACGTCCTTTTTCAGGAGCTCGATTTTCGTGACCCTAAAAATTTGCTTTTTTCAAGACTTAAAGCTTTGGGAATTCAAATAATAACTTATTAAGCACTTAAGAGTCATTTTATTTGTTTTTCGGTCACTTATTTTAGCATATTTTGAGACGACGTTTTTCATTGGCTCGAATTTCGAGACCCCAAAAATTTTATTTTTTCGAGATTTAAAGTTTCGGGAAATCAAATAATAACATATTTAGCCCTTAGGAGTCATTTGATTTGCTTTTCGGTCACTTATTTTTTCTTATTTTGATACGTCATTTTTCGGGGGCTTGATTTTCGAGATCTTAAAATTTTCATTTTTTCGAGATTTAAAGCTTCGGGAACTCAAATAATAACATATTTAGCCCTTAGGAGTCATTTGATTTGCTTTTCGGTCACTTATTTTAGCTTATTTTGAGACGTCGTTTTTCGGGGGCTTGATTTTCGAGATCTTAAAATTTTCATTTTTTCGAGATTTAAAGCTCCGGAAACTCAAATAATAACAAATTTAGCCCTTAGGAGTCATTTGATTTGCTTTTCGGTCACTTATTTTAGCTTATTTTGAGGCCTTTTTCGGGGGCTTGATTTTCGAGATCTTAGAATTTTCATTGTTTCGAGATTTAAAGCTCCGGAAACTCAAATAATAACAAATTTAGCTCTTAGGAGTCATTTGATTTGCTTTTCGGTCACTTATTTTAGCTTATTTTGAGACGTCGTTTTTCGGGGGCTTGATTTTCGAGATCTTAAAATTTTCATTTTTTCGAGATTTAAAGCTCCGGTAACTCAAACAATAACATGTTAAGCACTTAAGAGTCATTTTATTTGTTTTTCGGTCACTTATTTTAGTTTATTCTGAGACGTCGTTTTTCGGGGGCTCGATTTTTGAGATCTTAAAATTTTCATTTTTCGAGATTTAAATCTCCGGGAACTAAATATAATAACATATTTAGCCCTTAGGAGTCATTTTATTTGTTTTTCGATCACTTATTTTCGCTTATTTTGAGACGTCCTTTTTCAGGAGCTCAATTTTCTAGACCCTAAAAATTTGCTTTTTTTCAAGACTTAAAGCTTTGGAAATTCAAATAATAACTTATTAAGCACTTAAGAGTCATTTTATTTGTTTTTCGGTCACTTATTTTAGCTTATATTGAGACGTCGTTTTTCGGGGGCTCGATTTTCGAGATCCTAAAATTTTCATTTTTTTCGAGATTTAAAGCTCCGGGAACTCAAATAATAACATATTAAGCCCTTAGGAGTCATTTTATTTGTTTTTCGGTCACTTATTTTCGCTTATTTTGAGACGTCTTTTTTCAGGAGCTCGATTTTCGAGACCATAAAAATATGCTTTTTTTCAGGAGTTAAAGCTTTGGGAATTCAAGTAATAACTTATTAAGCACTTAAGAGTCATTTTATTTGCTTTTCGGTCACTTATTTAGCTTATTCTGAGACGACGTTTTTCGGTGGCTCGAATTCAGAGACCCTAAAAATTTCATTTTTTCGAGATTTAAAGCTTCGGGAACTCAAATAATAACATATTTAGCCCTTAGGAGTAATTTGATTTGCTTTTCGGTCACTTATTTTCGCTTATTTTGAGACGTCCTTTTTCAGGAGCTCGATTTTCGAGACCATAAAAATATGCTTTTTTTCAGGAGTTAAAGCTTTGGGAATTCAAGTAATAACTTATTAAGCACTTAAGAGTCATTTTATTTTCTTTTCGGTCACTTATTTAGCTTATTTTGAGACGACGTTTTTCGGTGGCTCGAATTCAGAGACCCTAAAAATTTAATTTTTTCGAGATTTAAAGCTTCGGGAACTCAAATAATAACATATTTAGCCCTTAGGAGTCATTTGATTTGCTTTTCGGTCACTTATTTTAGCTTATTTTGAGACGTCGTTTTTCGGGGGCTTGATTTTCGAGATCTTAAAATTTTCATTTTTTCGAGATTTAAAGCTCCGGTAACTCAAACAATAACATGTTAAGCACTTAAGAGTCATTTTATTTGTTTTTCGGTCACTTATTTTAGTTTATTCTGAGACGTCGTTTTTCGGGGGCTCGATTTTTGAGATCTTAAAATTTTCATTTTTCGAGATTTAAATCTCCGGGAACTAAATATAATAACATATTTAGCCCTTATGAGTCATTTTATTTGTTTTTCGATCACTTATTTTCGCTTATTTTGAGACGTCCTTTTTCAGGAGCTCAATTTTCTAGACCCTAAAAATTTGCTTTTTTTCAAGACTTAAAGCTTTGGGAATTTAAATAATAACTTATTAAGCACTTAAGAGTCATTTTATTTGTTTTTCGGTCACTTATTTTAGCTTATATTGAGACGTCGTTTTTCGGGGGCTCGATTTTCGAGATCCTAAAATTTTCATTTTTTTCGAGATTTAAAGCTCCGGGAACTCAAATAATAACATATTAAGCCCTTAGGAGTCATTTTATTTGTTTTTCGGTCACTTATTTTCGCTTATTTTGAGACGTCCTTTTTCAGGAGCTCGATTTTCGAGACCATAAAAATATGCTTTTTTACAGGAGTTAAAGCTTTGGGAATTCAAGTAATAACTTATTAAGCACTTAAGAGTCATTTTATTTGCTTTTCGGTCACTTATTTAGCTTATTTTGAGACGACGTTTTTCGGTGGCTCGAATTCAGAGACCCTAAAAATTTCATTTTTTCGAGATTTAAAGCTTCGGGAACTCAAATAATAACATATTTAGCCCTTAGGAGTCATTTGATTTGCTTTTCGGTCACTTATTTTGGCCTATTTTGAGACGTCCTTTTTCAGGAGCTCCATTTTCGAGACCCTAAAAATTTGCTTTTTTTCAAGACTTAAAGCTTTGGGAATTCAAATAATAACTTATTAACCACTTAAGAGTCATTTTATTTGTTTTTCGGTCACTTATTTTAGCTTATTTAGAGACGACGTTTTTCGTTGTCTCGAATTTCAAGACCCCAAAAATTTCATTTTTTCGAGATTTAAAGCTTCGGGAACTTAAATAATAACATATTTAGCCCTTAGGAGTCATTTGATTTGCTTTTCGGTCACTTATTTTAGCTTATTTTGAGACGTCGTTTTTCGGGGGCTTGATTTTCGAGATCTTAAAATTTTCATTTTTTCGAGATTTATAGCTTCGGGAACTCAAATAATAACTTATTTAGTCCTTAGGAGTCATTTGATTTGCTTTTCGGTCAATTAGTTTAGCTTATTTTGAGACGTCGTTTTTCGGGGGCTTGATTTTCGAGATCTTAAAATTTTCATTTTTTCGAGATTTAAAGCTCCGGAAACTTAATAACAAATTTAGCCCTTAGGAGTCATTTGATTTGCTTTTCGGTCACTTATTTTAGCTTATTTTGAGACGTCGTTTTTCGGGGGCTTGATTTTCGAGATCTTAAAATTTTCATTTTTTCGAGATTTAAAGCTCCGGGAACTCAAATAATAGCATATTAAGCACTTAAGAGTCATTTTATTTGTTTTTCGGTCACTTATTTTAGCTTATTTTGAGACGTCGTTTTTCGCGGGCTCGATTTTTGAGATCTTAAAATTTTCATTTTTTCGAGATTTAAAGCTCCGGGAACTCAAATAATAACATATTAAGCCCTTAGGAGACATTTTATTTGTTTTTCGATCACTTATTTTCGCTTATTTTGAGACGTCCTTTTTCAGGAGCACAATTTTCGAGACCCTAAAAATTTGCTTTTTTTCAAGACTTAAAGCTTTAGGAATTCAAATAATAACATATTAAGCACTTAAGAGTCATTTTATTTGTTTTTCGGTCACTTATTATAGCTTATTTCGAGACGACGTTTTTCGGTGGCTCGAATTTCGAGACCCTAACAATTTCATTTTTTCGAGAGTTAAAGCTTCGGGAACTCGAATAATAACATATTAAGCCCTTAGGAGTCATTTTATTTGTTTTTCGATCACTTATTTTTACTTATTTTGAGACGTCCTTTTTCAGGAGCTCGATTTTCGTGACCCTAAAAATTTGCTTTTTTTCAAGAGTTAAAGCTTTGGGAACTCAAATAATAACATATTAAGCACTTAAGAGTCATTTTATTTGATTTTCGGTCACTTATTTTAGCTTATTTTGAGACGACGTTTTTCTGTGGCTCGAATTTCGAGACCCTAAAAATTTCATTTTTTCGTGATTTAAAGCTTCGGGAACTCAAATAATAACATATTTAGCCCTTAGAAGTCATTTGATTTGCTTTTCGGTCACTTATATTCGCTTATTTTGAGACGTTCTTTTTCAGGAGCTCGATTTTCGTGACCCTAAAAATTTGCTTTTTTCAAGACTTAAAGCTTTGGGAATTCAAATAATAACTTATTAAGCACTTAAGAGTCATTTTATTTGTTTTTCGGTCACTTATTTTAGCATATTTTGAGACGACGTTTTTCATTGGCTCGAATTTCGAGACCCCAAAAATTTTATTTTTTCGAGATTTAAAGTTTCGGGACCTCAAATAATAACATATTTAGCCCTTAGGAGTCATTGGATTTGCTTTTCAGTCACTTATTTTATCTTATTTTGATACGTCGTTTTTCGGGGGCTTGATTTTCGAGATCTTAAAATTTTCATTTTTTCGAGATTTAAAGCTTCGGGAACTCAAATAATAACATATTTAGCCCTTAGGAGTCATTTGATTTGGTTTTCGGTCACTTATTTTAGCTTATTTTGAGACGTCGTTTTTCGGGGGCTTGATTTTCGAGATCTTAAAATTTTCATTTTTTCGAGATTTAAAGCTCCGGAAACTCAAATAATAACAAATTTAGCCCTTAGGAGTCATTTCATTTGCTTTTCGGTCACTTATTTTAGCTTATTTTGAGACGTTTTTCGGGGGCTTGATTTTAGAGATCTTAAAATTTTCATTTTTTCGAGATTTAAAGCTCCGAAAACTCAAATAATAACAAATTTAGCCCTTAGGAGTAATTTGATTTGCTTTTCGGTCACTTATTTTAGCTTATTTTGAGACGTCGTTTTTCGGGGGCTTGATTTTCGAGATCTTAAATTTTTCATTTTTTCGAGATTTAAAGCTCCGGTAACTCAAATAATAACATGTTAAGCACTTAAGAGTCATTTTATTGTCTCGATTTTTGAGATCTTAAAATTTTCATTTTTTCGAGATTCAAATCTCCGGGAACTAAATATAATAACATATTAAGCCTTTAGGAGTCATTTTATTTGGCTTTCGGTCACTTATTTTCACTTATTTTGAGACATCCTTTTTCAGGAGCACGATTTTCGAGACCCTAAAAATTTGCTTTTTTTCAAGACATAAAGCATTAGGAATTTAAATAATAACATATTAAGCACTTAAGAGTCATTTTATTTATTTTTCGGTCACTTATTATAGCTTATTTTTAGACGACGTTTTTCAGTGGCTCGAATTTCGAGACCCTAACAATTTCATTTTTTCGAGATTTAAAGCTTCGGGAACTCGTATAATAACATATTAAGCACTTAAAAGTCATTTTATTTGTTATTCGATCAATTATTTTAGCTTATTTTGAGGCCTCGTTTTTCAGGTGCTCGATTTTCGAGACCCTAAAAACTTGTTTTTTTTCAAGATTTAAAGTTTTGGGAAGTCAAATAATAACAATAATAAGCACTTAACAGTCATTTTATTTGTTTTTCGGTCACTTGTTTCAGCTTATTTTGAGACGTCGTTTTTCAGGGGCTTGATTTTCGAAACCCTAAAAATTTCAATTTTTTCAAGATTGAAAGCTTTGGGATGTCAAGTAATAACATATTAAGCACTTAAATGTCATTTGATGTGTTTTTCGGTGAATTATTTTAGCTTATTTTGATACGTCATTTTTCAGGGGCTCGATTTTCGAAACCCTAAAAATTTCAATTTTTCGAGATTTAAAGCTTTAGGAATTCAAGGAATAACATATTAAGCACTTAGAGTCATTTTATTTATTTTTCGGTCACTTATTTTAGCTTATATTGAGACGTCGTTTTTCGGGGGCTCGATTTTCGAGATCCTAACATTTTCATTTTTTCGAGATTTAAAGCTCCGGGAACTGAAATAATAACATATTAAGCCCTTAGGAGTCATTTTATTTGTTTTTCGATCACTTATTTTCGCTTATTTTGAGACGTCCTTTTTCAGGAGCTCAATTTTCTAGACCCTAAAAATTGCTTTTTTTCAAGACTTAAAGCTTTGGGAATTTAAATAATAACTTATTAAGCACTTTAAGAGTCATTTTATTTGTTTTTCGGTCACTTATTTTAGCTTATATTGAGACGTCGTTTTTCGGGGGCTCGATTTTTGAGATCCTAAAATTTTCATTTTTTCGAGATTTAAAGCTCCGGGAACTCAAATAATAACATATTAAGCCCTTAGGAGTCATTTTATTTGTTTTTCGGTCAATTATTTTCGCTTATTTTGAGACGTCCTTTTTCAGGAGCTCGATTTTCGAGATCATAAAAATATGCTTTTTTTCAGGAGTTAAAGCTTTGGGAAATCAAGTAATAACTTATTAAGCACTTAAGAGTCATTTTATTTGCTTTTCGGTCACTTATTTTAACTTATTTTGAGACGAAGTTTTTCGGTGGCTCGAATTCAGAGACCCTAAAAATTTCATTTTTTCGAGATTTAATGCTTCGGGAACTCAAATAATAACATATTTAGCCCTTAGGAGTCATTTGATTTGCTTTTCGATCACTTATTTTGGCTTATTTTGAGACGTCCTTTTTCAGGAGCTCGATTTTCGAGACCCTAAAAATTTGCTTTTTTTCAAGACTTAAAGCTTTGGGAATTCAAATAATAACTTATTAACCACTTAAGAGTCATTTTATTTGTTTTTCGGTCACTTATTTTAGCTTATTTAGAGACGACGATTTTCGTTGGCTCGAATTTCGAGACCCCAAAAATTTCATTTTTTCGAGATTTAAAGCTTCGGGAACTTAAATAATAACATATTTAGCCCTTAGGAGTCATTTGATTTGCTTTTCGGTCATTTATTTTAGATTATTTTGAGACGTCGTTTTTCTGGGGCTTGATTTTCGAGATCTTAAAATTTTTATTTTTTCGAGATTTAAACCTTCGGGAACTCAAATAATAACATATTTAGCCCTTAGGAGTCATTTGATTTGCTTTTCGGTCACTTATTTTAGCTTATTTTGAGACGTCGTTTTTCGGGGGCTTGATTTTCGAGATCTTAAAATTTTCATTTTTTCGAGATTTAAAACTCCGGGAACTCAAATAATAACATATTAAGCACTTAAGAGTCATTTTATTTGTTTTTCGGTCACTTATTTTAGTTTATTCTGAGACGTCGTTTTTCGGGGGCTCGATTTTTGAGATCTTAAAATTTTCATTTTTTCGAGATTTAAATCTCCGGGAACTAAATATAATAACATATTAAGCCCTTAGGAGTCATTTTATTTGTTTTTCGGTCACTTACTTTCACTTATTTTGAGACATCCTTTTTCAGGAGCACGATTTTCAAGACCCTAAAATATTGCTTTTTTTCAAGACTTAAAGCTTTAGGAATTCAAATAATAACATATTAAGCACTTAAGAGTCATTTTATTTGTTTTTCGGTCACTTATTATAGCTTATTTTGAGACGACGTTTTTCGGTGGCTCAAATTTCGAGAACCTAACAATTTCATTTTTTCAAGATTTAAAGCTTCGGGAACTCGAATAATAACATATTAAGCCCTTAGAAGTCATTTTATTTGTTTTTCGGTCACTTATTTTAACTTATTTTGAGACGTCCTTTTTCAGGAGCTCGATTTTCGTGACCCTAAAAATTTGCTTTTTTTCAAGAGTTAAAGCTTTGGGAACTCAAATAATAACATATTAAGCACTTAAGAGTCATTTTATTTGATTTTCGGTCACTTATTTTAGCTTATTTTGAGACGACGTTTTTCTGTGGCTCGATTTTCGAGACCCTAAAAATTTCATTTTTTCGTGATTTAAAGCTTCGGGAACTCAAATAATAACATATTTAGCCCTTATGAGTCATTTGATTTGCTTTTCGGTCACTTATTTTGGCCTATTTTGAGACGTCCTTTTTCAGGAGCTCCGTTTTCGAGACCCTAAAAATTTGCTTTTTTTCAAGACTTAAAGCTTTGGGAATTCAAATAATAACTTATTAACCACTTAAGAGTCATTTTATTTGTTTTTCGGTCACTTATTTTAGCTTATTTAGAGACGACGTTTTTCGTTGCCTCGAATTTCAAGACCCCAAAAATTTCATTTTTTCGAGATTTAAAGCTTCGGGAACTTAAATAATAACATATTTAGCCCTTAGGAGTCATTTGATTTTCTTTTCGGTCACTTATTTTAGCTAATTTTGAGACGTCGTTTTTCGGGGGCTTGATTTTCGAGATCTTAAAATTTTCATTTTTTCGAGATTTAAAGCTCCGGAAACTCAAATAATAACAAATTTAGCCCTTAGGAGTCATTTCATTTGCTTTTCGGTCACTTATTTTAGCTTATTTTGAGACGTTTTTCGGGGGCTTGATTTTAGAGATCTTAAAATTTTCATTTTTTCGAGATTTAAAGCTCCGAAAACTCAAATAATAACAAATTTAGCCCTTAGGAGTAATTTGATTTGCTTTTCGGTCACTTATTTTAGCTTATTTTGAGACGTCGTTTTTCGGGGGCTTGATTTTCGAGATCTTAAAATTTTCATTTTTTCGAGATTTAAAGCTCCGGTAACTCAAATAATAACATGTTAAGCACTTAAGAGTCATTTTATTGGCTCGATTTTTGAGATCTTAAAATTTTCATTTTTTCGAGATTCAAATCTCCGGGAACTAAATATAATAACATATTAAGCCTTTAGGAGTCATTTTATTTGGCTTTCGGTCACTTATTTTCACTTATTTTGAGACATCCTTTTTCAGGAGCACGATTTTCGAGACCCTAAAAATTTGCTTTTTTTCAAGACATAAAGCATTAGGAATTTAAATAATAACATATTAAGCACTTAAGAGTCATTTTATTTATTTTTCGGTCACTTATTATAGCTTATTTTTAGACGACGTTTTTCAGTGGCTCGAATTTCGAGACCCTAACAATTTCATTTTTTCGAGATTTAAAGCTTCGAGAACTCGAATAATAACATATTAAGCACTTAAAAGTCATTTTATTTGTTATTCGATCAATTATTTTAGCTTATTTTGAGGCGTCGTTTTTCAGGTGCTCGATTTTCGAGACCCTAAAAACTTGTTTTTTTTCAAGATTTAAAGTTTTGGGAAGTCAAATAATAACAATAATAAGCACTTAAGAGTCATTTTATTTGTTTTTCGGTCACTTGTTTCAGCTTATTTTGAGACGTCGTTTTTCAGGGGCTTGATTTTCGAAACCCTAAAAATTTCAATTTTTTCAAGATTGAAAGCTTTGGGATGTCAAGTAATAACATATTAAGCACTTAAATGTCATTTGATGTGTTTTTCGGTGAATTATTTTAGCTTATTTTGATACGTCATTTTTCAGGGGCTCGATTTTCGAAACCCTAAAAATTTCATTTTTTCGAGATTTAAAGCTCCGGGAACTCAAATAATAACATATTAAGCCCTTAGGAGTCATTTTATTTGTTTTTCGGTCAATTATTTTCGCTTATTTTGAGACGTCCTTTTTCAGGAGCTCGATTTTCGAGATCATAAAAATATGCTTTTTTTCAGGAGTTAAAGCTTTGGGAAATCAAGTAATAACTTATTAAGCACTTAAGAGTCATTTTATTTGCTTTTCGGTCACTTATTTTAACTTATTTTGAGACGAAGTTTTTCGGTGGCTCGAATTCAGAGACCCTAAAAATTTCATTTTTTCGAGATTTAATGCTTCGGGAACTCAAATAATAACATATTTAGCCCTTAGGAGTCATTTGATTTGCTTTTCGATCACTTATTTTGGCTTATTTTGAGACGTCCTTTTTCAGGAGCTCGATTTTCGAGACCCTAAAAATTTGCTTTTTTTCAAGACTTAAAGCTTTGGGAATTCAAATAATAACTTATTAACCACTTAAGAGTCATTTTATTTGTTTTTCGGTCACTTATTTTAGCTTATTTAGAGACGACGATTTTCGTTGGCTCGAATTTCGAGACCCCAAAAATTTCATTTTTTCGAGATTTAAAGCTTCGGGAACTTAAATAATAACATATTTAGCCCTTAGGAGTCATTTGATTTGCTTTTCGGTCATTTATTTTAGATTATTTTGAGACGTCGTTTTTCTGGGGCTTGATTTTCGAGATCTTAAAATTTTTATTTTTTCGAGATTTAAACCTTCGGGAACTCAAATAATAACATATTTAGCCCTTAGGAGTCATTTGATTTGCTTTTCGGTCACTTATTTTAGCTTATTTTGAGACGTCGTTTTTCGGGGGCTTGATTTTCGAGATCTTAAAATTTTCATTTTTTCGAGATTTAAAACTCCGGGAACTCAAATAATAACATATTAAGCACTTAAGAGTCATTTTATTTGTTTTTCGGTCACTTATTTTAGTTTATTCTGAGACGTCGTTTTTCGGGGGCTCGATTTTTGAGATCTTAAAATTATCTTTTTTTCGAGATTTAAATCTCCGGGAACTAAATATAATAACATATTAAGCCCTTAGGAGTCATTTTGTTTGTTTTTCGGTCACTTACTTTCACTTATTTTGAGACATCCTTTTTCAGGAGCACGATTTTCAAGACCCTAAAATATTGCTTTTTTTCAAGACTTAAAGCTTTAGGAATTCAAATAATAACATATTAAGCACTTAAGAGTCATTTTATTTGTTTTTCGGTCACTTATTATAGCTTATTTTGAGACGACGTTTTTCGGTGGCTCAAATTTCGAGACCCTAACAATTTCATTTTTTCAAGATTTAAAGCTTCGGGAACTCGAATAATAACATATTAAGCCCTTAGAAGTCATTTTATTTGTTTTTCGGTCACTTATTTTAACTTATTTTGAGACGTCCTTTTTCAGGAGCTCGATTTTCGTGACCCTAAAAATTTGCTTTTTTTCAAGAGTTAAAGCTTCGGGAACTCAAATAATAACATATTAAGCACTTAAGAGTCATTTTATTTGATTTTCGGTCACTTATTTTAGCTTATTTTGAGACGACGTTTTTCTGTGGCTCGATTTTCGAGACCCTAAAAATTTCATTTTTTCGTGATTTAAAGCTTCGGGAACTCAAATAATAACATATTTAGCCCTTATGAGTCATTTGATTTGCTTTTCGGTCACTTATTTTGTCCTATTTTGAGACGTCCTTTTTCAGGAGCTCCGTTTTCGAGACCCTAAAAATTTGCTTTTTTTCAAGACTTAAAGCTTTGGGAATTCAAATAATAACTTATTAACCACTTAAGAGTCATTTTATTTGTTTTTCGGTCACTTATTTTAGCTTATTTAGAGACGACGTTTTTCGTTGCCTCGAATTTCAAGACCCCAAAAATTTCATTTTTTCGAGATTTAAAGCTTCGGGAACTTAAATAATAACATATTTAGCCCTTAGGAGTCATTTGATTTGCTTTTCGGTCACTTATTTTAGCTTATTTTGAGACGTCGTTTTTCGGGGGCTTGATTTTCGAGATCTTAAAATTTTCATTTTTTCGAGATTTATAGCTTCGGGAACTCAAATAATAACATATTTAGTCCTTAGGAGTCATTTGATTTGCTTTTCGGTCAATTAGTTTAGCTTATTTTGAGACGTCGTTTTTCGGGGGCTTGATTTTCGAGATCTTAAAATTTTCATTTTTTCGAGATTTAAAGCTCCGGAAACTTAATAACAAATTTAGCCCTTAGGAGTCATTTGATTTGCTTTTCGGTCACTTATTTTAGCTTATTTTGAGACGTCGTTTTTCGGGGGCTTGGTTTTCGAGATCTTAAAATTTTCATTTTTTCGAGATTTAAAGCTCCGGGAACTCAAATAATAGCATATTAAGCACTTAAGAGTCATTTTATTTGTTTTTCGGTCACTTATTTTAGCTTATTTTGAGACGTCGTTTTTCGCGGGCTCGATTTTTGAGATCTTAAAATTTTCATTTTTTCGAGATTTAAAGCTCCGGGAACTCAAATAATAACATATTAAGCCCTTAGGAGACATTTTATTTGTTTTTCGATCACTTATTTTCGCTTATTTTGAGACGTCCTTTTTCAGGAGCACAATTTTCGAGACCCTAAAAATTTGCTTTTTTTCAAGACTTAAAGCTTTAGGAATTCAAATAATAACATATTAAGCACTTAAGAGTCATTTTATTTGTTTTTCGGTCACTTATTATAGCTTATTTTGAGACGACGTTTTTCGGTGGCTCAAATTTCGAGAACCTAACAATTTCATTTTTTCAAGATTTAAAGCTTCGGGAACTCGAATAATAACATATTAAGCCCTTAGAAGTCATTTTATTTGTTTTTCGGTCACTTATTTTAACTTATTTTGAGACGTCCTTTTTCAGGAGCTCGATTTTCGTGACCCTAAAAATTTGCTTTTTTTCAAGAGTTAAAGCTTTGGGAACTCAAATAATAACATATTAAGCACTTAAGAGTCATTTTATTTGATTTTCGGTCACTTATTTTAGCTTATTTTGAGACGACGTTTTTCTGTGGCTCGATTTTCGAGACCCTAAAAATTTCATTTTTTCGTGATTTAAAGCTTCGGGAACTCAAATAATAACATATTTAGCCCTTATGAGTCATTTGATTTGCTTTTCGGTCACTTATTTTGGCCTATTTTGAGACGTCCTTTTTCAGGAGCTCCGTTTTCGAGACCCTAAAAATTTGCTTTTTTTCAAGACTTAAAGCTTTGGGAATTCAAATAATAACTTATTAACCACTTAAGAGTCATTTTATTTGTTTTTCGGTCACTTATTTTAGCTTATTTAGAGACGACGTTTTTCGTTGCCTCGAATTTCAAGACCCCAAAAATTTCATTTTCTCGAGATTTAAAGCTTCGGGAACTTAAATAATAACATATTTAGCCCTTAGGAGTCATTTGATTTTCTTTTCGGTCACTTATTTTAGCTAATTTTGAGACGTCGTTTTTCGGGGGCTTGATTTTCGAGATCTTAAAATTTTCATTTTTTCGAGATTTAAAGCTCCGGAAACTCAAATAATAACAAATTTAGCCCTTAGGAGTCATTTCATTTGCTTTTCGGTCACTTATTTTAGCTTATTTTGAGACGTTTTTCGGGGGCTTGATTTTAGAGATCTTAAAATTTTCATTTTTTCGAGATTTAAAGCTCCGAAAACTCAAATAATAACAAATTTAGCCCTTAGGAGTAATTTGATTTGCTTTTCGGTCACTTATTTTAGCTTATTTTGAGACGTCGTTTTTCGGGGGCTTGATTTTCGAGATCTTAAAATTTTCATTTTTTCGAGATTTAAAGCTCCGGTAACTCAAATAATAACATGTTAAGCACTTAAGAGTCATTTTATTGGCTCGATTTTTGAGATCTTAAAATTTTCATTTTTTCGAGATTCAAATCTCCGGGAACTAAATATAATAACATATTAAGCCTTTAGGAGTCATTTTATTTGGCTTTCGGTCACTTATTTTCACTTATTTTGAGACATCCTTTTTCAGGAGCACGATTTTCGAGACCCTAAAAATTTGCTTTTTTTCAAGACATAAAGCATTAGGAATTTAAATAATAACATATTAAGCACTTAAGAGTCATTTTATTTATTTTTCGGTCACTTATTATAGCTTATTTTTAGACGACGTTTTTCAGTGGCTCGAATTTCGAGACCCTAACAATTTCATTTTTTCGAGATTTAAAGCTTCGAGAACTCGAATAATAACATATTAAGCACTTAAAAGTCATTTTATTTGTTATTCGATCAATTATTTTAGCTTATTTTGAGGCGTCGTTTTTCAGGTGCTCGATTTTCGAGACCCTAAAAACTTGTTTTTTTTCAAGATTTAAAGTTTTGGGAAGTCAAATAATAACAATAATAAGCACTTAAGAGTCATTTTATTTGTTTTTCGGTCACTTGTTTCAGCTTATTTTGAGACGTCGTTTTTCAGGGGCTTGATTTTCGAAACCCTAAAAATTTCAATTTTTTCAAGATTGAAAGCTTTGGGATGTCAAGTAATAACATATTAAGCACTTAAATGTCATTTGATGTGTTTTTCGGTGAATTATTTTAGCTTATTTTGATACGTCATTTTTCAGGGGCTCGATTTTCGAAACCCTAAAAATTTCATTTTTTCGAGATTTAAAGCTCCGGGAACTCAAATAATAACATATTAAGCCCTTAGGAGTCATTTTATTTGTTTTTCGGTCAATTATTTTCGCTTATTTTGAGACGTCCTTTTTCAGGAGCTCGATTTTCGAGATCATAAAAATATGCTTTTTTTCAGGAGTTAAAGCTTTGGGAAATCAAGTAATAACTTATTAAGCACTTAAGAGTCATTTTATTTGCTTTTCGGTCACTTATTTTAACTTATTTTGAGACGAAGTTTTTCGGTGGCTCGAATTCAGAGACCCTAAAAATTTCATTTTTTCGAGATTTAATGCTTCGGGAACTCAAATAATAACATATTTAGCCCTTAGGAGTCATTTGATTTGCTTTTCGATCACTTATTTTGGCTTATTTTGAGACGTCCTTTTTCAGGAGCTCGATTTTCGAGACCCTAAAAATTTGCTTTTTTTCAAGACTTAAAGCTTTGGGAATTCAAATAATAACTTATTAACCACTTAAGAGTCATTTTATTTGTTTTTCGGTCACTTATTTTAGCTTATTTAGAGACGACGATTTTCGTTGGCTCGAATTTCGAGACCCCAAAAATTTCATTTTTTCGAGATTTAAAGCTTCGGGAACTTAAATAATAACATATTTAGCCCTTAGGAGTCATTTGATTTGCTTTTCGGTCATTTATTTTAGATTATTTTGAGACGTCGTTTTTCTGGGGCTTGATTTTCGAGATCTTAAAATTTTTATTTTTTCGAGATTTAAACCTTCGGGAACTCAAATAATAACATATTTAGCCCTTAGGAGTCATTTGATTTGCTTTTCGGTCACTTATTTTAGCTTATTTTGAGACGTCGTTTTTCGGGGGCTTGATTTTCGAGATCTTAAAATTTTCATTTTTTCGAGATTTAAAACTCCGGGAACTCAAATAATAACATATTAAGCACTTAAGAGTCATTTTATTTGTTTTTCGGTCACTTATTTTAGTTTATTCTGAGACGTCGTTTTTCGGGGGCTCGATTTTTGAGATCTTAAAATTATCTTTTTTTCGAGATTTAAATCTCCGGGAACTAAATATAATAACATATTAAGCCCTTAGGAGTCATTTTGTTTGTTTTTCGGTCACTTACTTTCACTTATTTTGAGACATCCTTTTTCAGGAGCACGATTTTCAAGACCCTAAAATATTGCTTTTTTTCAAGACTTAAAGCTTTAGGAATTCAAATAATAACATATTAAGCACTTAAGAGTCATTTTATTTGTTTTTCGGTCACTTATTATAGCTTATTTTGAGACGACGTTTTTCGGTGGCTCAAATTTCGAGACCCTAACAATTTCATTTTTTCAAGATTTAAAGCTTCGGGAACTCGAATAATAACATATTAAGCCCTTAGAAGTCATTTTATTTGTTTTTCGGTCACTTATTTTAACTTATTTTGAGACGTCCTTTTTCAGGAGCTCGATTTTCGTGACCCTAAAAATTTGCTTTTTTTCAAGAGTTAAAGCTTCGGGAACTCAAATAATAACATATTAAGCACTTAAGAGTCATTTTATTTGATTTTCGGTCACTTATTTTAGCTTATTTTGAGACGACGTTTTTCTGTGGCTCGATTTTCGAGACCCTAAAAATTTCATTTTTTCGTGATTTAAAGCTTCGGGAACTCAAATAATAACATATTTAGCCCTTATGAGTCATTTGATTTGCTTTTCGGTCACTTATTTTGTCCTATTTTGAGACGTCCTTTTTCAGGAGCTCCGTTTTCGAGACCCTAAAAATTTGCTTTTTTTCAAGACTTAAAGCTTTGGGAATTCAAATAATAACTTATTAACCACTTAAGAGTCATTTTATTTGTTTTTCGGTCACTTATTTTAGCTTATTTAGAGACGACGTTTTTCGTTGCCTCGAATTTCAAGACCCCAAAAATTTCATTTTTTCGAGATTTAAAGCTTCGGGAACTTAAATAATAACATATTTAGCCCTTAGGAGTCATTTGATTTGCTTTTCGGTCACTTATTTTAGCTTATTTTGAGACGTCGTTTTTCGGGGGCTTGATTTTCGAGATCTTAAAATTTTCATTTTTTCGAGATTTATAGCTTCGGGAACTCAAATAATAACATATTTAGTCCTTAGGAGTCATTTGATTTGCTTTTCGGTCAATTAGTTTAGCTTATTTTGAGACGTCGTTTTTCGGGGGCTTGATTTTCGAGATCTTAAAATTTTCATTTTTTCGAGATTTAAAGCTCCGGAAACTTAATAACAAATTTAGCCCTTAGGAGTCATTTGATTTGCTTTTCGGTCACTTATTTTAGCTTATTTTGAGACGTCGTTTTTCGGGGGCTTGGTTTTCGAGATCTTAAAATTTTCATTTTTTCGAGATTTAAAGCTCCGGGAACTCAAATAATAGCATATTAAGCACTTAAGAGTCATTTTATTTGTTTTTCGGTCACTTATTTTAGCTTATTTTGAGACGTCGTTTTTCGCGGGCTCGATTTTTGAGATCTTAAAATTTTCATTTTTTCGAGATTTAAAGCTCCGGGAACTCAAATAATAACATATTAAGCCCTTAGGAGACATTTTATTTGTTTTTCGATCACTTATTTTCGCTTATTTTGAGACGTCCTTTTTCAGGAGCACAATTTTCGAGACCCTAAAAATTTGCTTTTTTTCAAGACTTAAAGCTTTAGGAATTCAAATAATAACATATTAAGCACTTAAGAGTCATTTTATTTATTTTTCGGTCACTTATTATATCTTATTTCGAGACGACGTTTTTCGGTGGCTCGAATTTCGAGACCCTAACAATTTCATTTTTTCGAGAGTTAAAGCTTCGGGAACTCGAATAATAACATATTAAGCCCTTAGGAGTCATTTTATTTGTTTTTCGGTCACTTATTTTTACTTATTTTGAGACGTCCTTTTTCAGGAGCTCGATTTTCGTGACCCTAAAAATTTGCTTTTTTTCAAGAGTTAAAACTTTGGGAACTCAAATAATAACATATTAAGCACTTAAGAGTCATTTTATTTGATTTTCGGTCACTTATTTTAGCTTATTTTGAGACGACGTTTTTCTGTGGCTCGAATTTCGAGACCCTAAAAATTTCATTTTTTCGTGATTTAAAGCTTCGGGAACTCAAATAATAACATATTTAGCCCTTAGAAGTCATTTGATTTGCTTTTCGGTCACTTATATTCGCTTATTTTGAGACGTTCTTTTTCAGGAGCTCGATTTTCGTGACCCTAAAAATTTGCTTTTTTCAAGACTTAAAGCTTTGGGAATTCAAATAATAACTTATTAAGCACTTAAGAGTCATTTTATTTGTTTTTCGGTCACTTCTTTTAGCATATTTTGAGACGACGTTTTTCATTGGCTCGAATTTCGAGACCCCAAAAATTTTATTTTTTCGAGATTTAAAGTTTCGGGACCTCAAATAATAACATATTTAGCCCTTAGGAGTCATTTGATTTGCTTTTCAGTCACTTATTTTATCTTATTTTGATACGTCGTTTTTCGGGGGCTTGATTTTCGAGATCTTAAAATTTTCATTTTTTCGAGATTTAAAGCTTCGGGAACTCAAATAATAACATATTTAGCCCTTAGGAGTCATTTGATTTGGTTTTCGGTCACTTATTTTAGCTTATTTTGAGACGTCGTTTTTCGGGGGCTTGATTTTCGAGATCTTAAAATTTTCATTTTTTCGAGATTTAAAGCTCCGGAAACTCAAATAATAACAAATTTAGCCCTTAGGAGTCATTTCATTTGCTTTTCGGTCACTTATTTTAGCTTATTTTGAGACGTTTTTCGGGGGCTTGATTTTAGAGATCTTAAAATTTTCATTTTTTCGAGATTTAAAGCTCCGAAAACTCAAATAATAACAAATTTAGCCCTTAGGAGTCATTTGATTTGCTTTTCGGTCACTTATTTTAGCTTATTTTGAGACGTCGTTTTTCGGGGGCTTGATTTTCGAGATCTTAAAATTTTCATTTTTTCGAGATTTAAAGCTCCGGTAACTCAAATAATAACATGTTAAGCACTTAAGAGTCATTTTATTGGCTCGATTTTTGAGATCTTAAAATTTTCATTTTTTCAAGATTCAAATCTCCGGGAACTAAATATAATAACATATTAAGCCTTTAGGAGTCATTTTATTTGGCTTTCGGTCACTTATTTTCACTTATTTTGAGACATCCTTTTTCAGGAGCACGATTTTCGAGACCCTAAAAATTTGCTTTTTTTCAAGACATAAAGCATTAGGAATTTAAATAATAACATATTAAGCACTTAAGAGTCATTTTATTTATTTTTCGGTCACTTATTATAGCTTATTTTTAGACGACGTTTTTCAGTGACTCGAATTTCGAGACCCTAACAATTTCATTTTTTCGAGATTTAAAGCTTCGGGAACTCGAATAATAACATATTAAGCACTTAAAAGTCATTTGATTTGTTATTCGATCAATTATTTTAGCTTATTTTGAGGCGTCGTTTTTCAGGTGCTCGATTTTCGAGACCCTAAAAACTTGTTTTTTTTCAAGATTTAAAGTTTTGGGAAGTCAAATAATAACAATAATAAGCACTTAAGAGTCATTTTATTTGTTTTTCGGTCACTTGTTTCAGCTTATTTTGAGACGTCGTTTTTCAGGGGCTTGATTTTCGAAACCCTAAAAATTTCAATTTTTCGAGATTTAAAGCTTTAGGAATTCAAGGAATAACATATTAAGCACTTAGAGTCATTTTATTTATTTTTCGGTCACTTATTTTAGCTTATATTGAGACGTCGTTTTTCGGGGGCTCGATTTTCGAGATCCTAAAATTTTCATTTTTTCGAGATTTAAAGCTCCGGGAATTGAAATAATAACATATTAAGCCCTTAGGAGTCATTTTATTTGTTTTTCGATCACTTATTTTCGCTTATTTTGAGACGTCCTTTTTCAGGAGCTCAATTTTCTAGACCCTAAAAATTGCTTTTTTTCAAGACTTAAAGCTTCGGGAATTTAAATAATAACTTATTAAGCACTTAAGAGTCATTTTATTTGTTTTTCGGTCACTTATTTTAGCTTATATTGAGACGTCGTTTTTCGGGGGCTCGATTTTTGAGATCCTAAAATTTTCATTTTTTCAAGATTTAAAGCTCCGGGAACTCAAATAATAACATATTAAGCCCTTAGGAGTCATTTTATTTGTTTTTCGATCACTTATTTTCGCTTATTTTGAGACGTCCTTTTTCAGGAGCTCAATTTTCTAGACCCTAAAAATTGCTTTTTTTCAAGACTTAAAGCTTCGGGAATTTAAATAATAACTTATTAAGCACTTAAGAGTCATTTTATTTGTTTTTCGGTCACTTATTTTAGCTTATATTGAGACGTCGTTTTTCGGGGGCTCGATTTTTGAGATCCTAAAATTTTCATTTTTTCAAGATTTAAAGCTCCGGGAACTCAAATAATAACATATTAAGCCCTTAGGAGTCATTTTATTTGTTTTTCGGTCAATTATTTTCGCTTATTTTGAGACGTCCTTTTTCAGGAGCTCGATTTTCGAGATCATAAAAATATGCTTTTTTTCAGGAGTTAAAGCTTTGGGAAATCAAGTAATAACTTATTAAGCACTTAAGAGTCATTTTATTTGCTTTTCGGTCACTTATTTTAACTTATTTTGAGACGAAGTTTTTCGGTGGCTCGAATTCAGAGACCCTAAAAATTTCATTTTTTCGAGATTTAATGCTTCGGGAACTTAAATAATAACATATTTAGCCCTTAGGAGTCATTTGATTTGCTTTTCGATCACTTATTTTGGCTTATTTTGAGACGTCCTTTTTCAGGAGCTCGATTTTCGAGACCCTAAAAATTTGCTTTTTTTCAAGACTTAAAGCTTTGGGAATTCAAATAATAACTTATTAACCACTTAAGAGTCATTTTATTTGTTTTTCGGTCACTTATTTTAGCTTATTTAGAGACGACGTTTTTCGTTGGCTCGAATTTCGAGACCCCAAAAATTTCATTTTTTCGAGATTTAAAGCTTCGGGAACTTAAATAATAACATATTTAGCCCTTAGGAGTCATTTGATTTGCTTTTCGGTCATTTATTTTAGATTATTTTGAGACGTCGTTTTTCTGGGGCTTGATTTTCGAGATCTTAAAATTTTTATTTTTTCGAGATTTAAACCTTCGGGAACTCAAATAATAACATATTTAGCCCTTAGGAGTCATTTGATTTGCTTTTCGGTCACTTATTTTAGCTTATTTTGAGACGTCGTTTTTCGGGGGCTTGATTTTCGAGATCTTAAAATTTTCATTTTTTCGAGATTTAAATCTCCGGAAACTCAAATAATAACAAATTTAGCCCTTAGGAGTCATTTGATTTGCTTTTCGGTCACTTATTTTAGCTTATTTTGAGACGTCGTTTTTCGGGGGCTTGATTTTCGAGATCTTAAAATTTTCATTTTTTCGAGATTTAAAACTCCGGGAACTCAAATAATAACATATTAAGCACTTAAGAGTCATTTTATTTGTTTTTCGGTCACTTATTTTAGTTTATTCTGAGACGTCGTTTTTCGGGGGCTCGATTTTTGAGATCTTAAAATTTTCATTTTTTCGAGATTTAAATCTCCGGGAACTAAATATAATAACATATTAAGCCCTTAGGAGTCATTTTATTTGTTTTTCGGTCACTTACTTTCACTTATTTTGAGACATCCTTTTTCAGGAGCACGATTTTCAAGACCCTAAAATATTGCTTTTTTTCAAGACTTAAAGCTTTAGGAATTCAAATAATAACATATTAAGCACTTAAGAGTCATTTTATTTGTTTTTCGGTCACTTATTATAGCTTATTTTGAGACGACGTTTTTCGGTGGCTCAAATTTCGAGACCCTAACAATTTCATTTTTTCAAGATTTAAAGCTTCGGGAACTCGAATAATAACATATTAAGCCCTTAGAAGTCATTTTATTTGTTTTTCGGTCACTTATTTTAACTTATTTTGAGACGTCCTTTTTCAGGAGCTCGATTTTCGTGACCCTAAAAATTTGCTTTTTTTCAAGAGTTAAAGCTTTGGGAACTCAAATAATAACATATTAAGCACTTAAGAGTCATTTTATTTGATTTTCGGTCACTTATTTTAGCTTATTTTGAGACGACGTTTTTCTGTGGCTCGAATTTCGAGACCCTAAAAATATCATTTTTTCGAGAATTAAAGCTTCGGGAATTCAAATAATAACATATTTAGCCCTTAGGAGTCATTTGATTTGCTTTTCGGTCACTTATTTTAGCTTATTTTGAGACGTAGTTTTTCGGGGGCTTGATTTTCGAGATCTTAAAATTTTCATTTTTTCGAGATTTAAAGCTTCGGGAACTCAAATAATAACATATTTAGCCCTTAGGAGTCATTTGATTTGCTTTTCGGTCACTTATTTTAGCTTATTTTGAGACGTCGTTTTTCGGGGGCTTGATTTTCGAGATCTTAAAATTTTCATTTTTTTGAGATTTAAAGCTTCGGGAACTCAAATAATAACATATTTAGCCCTTAGGAGTCATTTGATTTGCTTTTCGGTCACTTATTTTAGCTTATTTTGAGACGTCGTTTTTCGGGGGCTTGATTTTCGAGATCTTAAAATTTTCATTTTTTCGAGATTTAAAGCTCCGGAAACTCAAATAATAATAAATTTAGCCCTTAGGAGTCATTTGATTTGATTTTCGGTCACTTATTTTAGCTTATTTTGAGACGTTTTTCGGGGGCTTGATTTTCGAGATCTTAAAATTTTCATTTTTTTGAGATTTAAAGCTTCGGGAACTCAAATAATAACATATTTAGCCCTTAGGAGTCATTTGATTTGCTTTTCGGTCACTTATTTTAGCTTATTTTGAGACGTCGTTTTTCGGGGGCTTGATTTTCGAGATCTTAAAATTTTTATTTTTTCGAGATTTAAAGCTCCGGTAACTCAAATAATAACATGTTAAGCACTTAAGAGTCATTTTATTTGTTTTTCGGTCACTTATTTTAGTTTATTCTGAGACGTGTTTTTCGGGGGCTCGATTTTTTAGATCTTAAAATTTTCATTTTTTCGAGATTCAAATCTCCGGGAACTAAATATAATAACATATTAAGCCCTAAGGAGTCATTTTATTTGTTTTTCGGTCACTTATTTTGAGACATTCTTTTTCAGGAGCACGATTTTCGAGACCCTAAAAATTTGCTTTTTTTCAAGACATAAAGCATTAAGAATTTAAATAATAACATATTAAGCACTTAAGAGTCATTTTATTTATTTTTCGGTCACTTATTATAGCTTATTTTGAGACGACGTTTTTCAGTGGCTCGAATTTCGAGACCCTAACAATTTCATTTTTTCGAGATTTAAAGCTTCGGGAACTCGAATAATAACATATTAAGCCCGTAGGAGTCATTTTATTTGTTTTTCGATCACTTATTTTAGCTTATTTTGAGAAGTCGTTTTTTAGTAGCTCGATTTTCGAGACCCTAAAAATTTTAATTTTTTCGAGATTTAAAGCTTTGGGAAGTCATGTAATAACATATTAAGCACTTAAAAGTCATTTGATTTGTTTTTCGGTCAATTATTTTAGCTTATTTTGAGGCGTCGTTTTTCAGGTGCTCGATTTTCGAGACCCTAAAAATTTGTTTTTTTTCAAGATTTAAAGTTTTGGGAAGTCAAATAATAACAATAATAAGCACTTAAGAGTCATTTTATTTGTTTTTCGGTCACTTGTTTCAGCTTATTTTGAGACGTCGTTTTTCAGGGGCTTTATTGTCGAAACCATAAAAATTTAAATTTTTTCAAGATTGAAAGCTTTGGGATGTCAAGTAATAACATATTAAGCACTTAAATGTCATTTGATGTGTTTTTTGGTGAATTATTTTAGCTTATTTTGATACGTCATTTTTCAGGGGCTCGATTTTCGAAACCCTAAAAATTTCAATTTTTCGAGATTTAAAGCTTTAGGAATTCAAGGAATAACATATTAAGCACTTAGAATCATTTTATTTATTTTTCGGTCACTTATTTTAGCTTATATTGAAACGTCATTTTTCGGGGGCTCGATTTTCGAGATCCTAAAATTTTCATTTTTTCGAGATTTAAAGCTCCGGGAACTCAAATAATAACATATTAAGCCCTTATGAGTCATTTTATTTGTTTTTCGATCACTTATTTTCGCTTATTTTGAGACGTCCTTTTTCAGGAGCTCAATTTTCTAGAGCCTAAAAATTGCTTTTTTTCAAGACTTAAAGCTTTGGGAATTCAAATAATAACTTATTAAGCACTTAAGAGTCATTTTATTTGTTTTTCGGTCACTTATTTTAGCTTATATTGAGACGTCGTTTTTCGGGGGCTCGATTTTCGGGATCCTAAAATTTTCATTTTTTCGAGATTTAAAGCTCCGGGAACTAAAATAATAACATATTAAGCCCTTATGAGTCATTTTATTTGTTTTTCGATCACTTATTTTCGCTTATTTTGAGACGTCCTTTTTCAGGAGCTCAATTTTCTAGAGCCTAAAAATTGCTTTTTTTCAAGACTTAAAGCTTTGGGAATTCAAATAATAACTTATTAAGCACTTAAGAGTCATTTTATTTTTTTTTCGGTCACTTATTTTAGCTTATTTTGAGAAGACGTTTTTCGTTGGCTCGAATTTCGAGATCCCAAAAATTTCATTTTTTCGAGATTTAAAGCTTCGGGAACTCAAATAATAACATATTTAGCCCTTAGGAGTTATTGATTTGCTTTTCGGTCACTTATTTTAGCTTATTTTGAGACGTCGTTTTTCGGGGGCTTGATTTTCGAGATCTTAAAATATTTATTTTTTCGAGATTTAAAGCTTCGGAAACTCAAATAATAACATATTTAGCCCTTAGGAGTCATTTGATTTGCTTTTCGGTCACTTATTTTAGCTAATTTTGAGACGTCGTTTTTCGGGGGCTTGATTTTCGAGATCTTAAAATTTTCATTTTTTCGAGATTTAAAGCTCCGGGAACTCACATAATAACATATTAAGCACTTAAGAGTCATTTTATTTGTTTTTCGGTCACTTATTTTAGCTTATTTTGAGATGTCGTTTTTCGGGGGCTCGATTTTTGAGATCTTAAAGTTTTCATTTTTTCGAGATTTAAATCTTTCGGAAGTCAAGAAATAACATATTTAGCACTTAAAAGTCTTTTGATGTCAAATAATAACAATAATAAGCACTTAAGAGTCATTTTATTAGTTTTTCGGTCACTTATTTCAGCTTATTTTAAGACGTCGTTTTTCAGGGGCTTGATTTTCGAAACCCTAAAAATTTCAATTTTTTCGAGATTAAAAGCTTTGGGATGTCAAGTAATAAAATATTAAGCACTTAAATGTCATTTGATGTGTTTTTCGGTCAATTATTTTAGCTTATTTTTGATAGGTTATTTTTCAGGGGCTCGATTTTCGAAACCCTAAAAATTTCAATTTTTTCGAGATTTAAAGCTTTGGGAATTCAAAGAATAACATATTAAGCACTTAAGAGTCATTTTATTTGTTTTTCGGTCATTATTTTAGCTTATTTCGAGACGACGTTTTTCGGTGGCCCGAATTTGGAGACCCTAAAAAGTTCATTTTTTCGAGATTTAAAGCTTCGGGAACTCAAATAATAACATATTTAGCCCTTAGGAGTCATTTGATTTGCTTTTCGGTCACTTATTTTAGCTTATTTTGAGACGTCATTTTTCGGAGGCTCGATTTTCGAGATACTAAAATTTTTATTTTTTCGAGATTTGAAGCTCCGGGAACTCAAATAATAACATATTAAGCACTTAAGAGTCATTTTATTTGTTTTTCGGTCACTTATTTTAGCTTATTTTGAGACGTCGTTTTTCGGGGGCTCGATTTTCGAGATCTTAAAATTTTCATTTTTTCGAGATTTAAAGCTCCGGGAACTCAAATAATAATATATTAAGCCCTTAGGAGTCATTTTATTTGTTTCTCAAACACTTATTTTGCTTATTTTCAGACGTCGTTTTTAAGGAGCTAGATTTTCGAGACCCTAAAAATTTGGTTTTTTTCAAGACTTAAAGCTTTGGGAATTCATATAATAAAATATTAAGCACTTAAGAGTCATTTTATTTGTTTTCGGTCACTTATTTAAGCTTATTTCGAAACGTCGTTTTTCGGGGGCTCTTTTTCGAGACCCTAAAAATTTCATTTTTTTCGAGATTTAAATCTTTCGGAAGTCAAGAAATAACATATTAAGCACTTAAAAGTCTTTTGATGTGTTTTTCGGTCAATTATTTTAGCTTATTTTGAGACGTCTTTATTCAGGGGCACGATTTTAGAAACCCTAAAAATTTCAATTTTTTTCGAGATTTAAGCTTTGAGAAGTCAAGTAATAACATATTAAGCACTTAGGAGTCATTTGATTTATTTTTCGGTCACCTATATCAGCTTGTTTTGAGACGTCGTTTTTCGGGGGCTCGATTTTTTAGACTCTCAAAATTTCATTTTTCTAGATTTAAAGCTTCGGAAACGCAAATAATAACATATTAAGCCCTTAGGAGTCATTTTATTTGTTTTTTTGTCACATATTTTAGCTTATTTTGCGACGTCGTTTTTCGGGGGCTCGATTTTCGAGATCTTAAAATTTTCATTTTTTCGAGATTTAAAGCTCCGAGAATTCAAATAACAACATATTAAGCCCTTAGGAGTCATTTTATTTGTTTTTCGGTCACTTATTTTCGCTTATTTTGAGACGTCGTTTTTCGGGAACTCAATTATTGAGATCCTAAAAATTTGCTTTTATTCAAGACTCAAAGCTTTGGGAATTCAAGTAATAACATATTAAGCACTTAAGTGTCATTTTATTTGTTTTTCGGTCACTTATTTAAGCTTATTTCGAGACGTCATTTTTCAAGGGCTCGTTTTTCGAGACCCTAAAAATTTCATTTTTTGGAGATTTAAATATTTCGGAAGTCAAGAAATAACATATTAAGCACTTAAAAGTCTTTTGATGTGTTTTTCGGTCAATTATTTTAGATTATTTCGAGACGTCGTTTTTCAGGGGCACGAATTTCGAGATCCTAAAATTTGCTTTTTTTTTTCAAGATTTAAGCTTTGGGAAGTCAAATAATAACATATTAATCACTTAGGAGTCATTTGATTTATTTTTCGATCACTTATATCAGCTTAATTTGAGACGTCGTTTTTCGATGGTACGATTTTCGAGACCTTCAAATTTTCATTTTTTCGAGATTTAAAGCTCCGGGAACTCAAATAATAACATATTAAGCCCTTAGGAGTCATTTTATTTGTTTTTCGGTCAATTATTTTCGCTTATTTTTAGACGTCCTTTTTCAGGAGCTCGATTTTCGAGACCATAAAAATATGCTTTTTTTCAGGAGTTAAAGCTTTGGGAAATCAAGTAATAACTTATTAAGCACTTAAGAGTCATTTTATTTGATTTTCGGTCACTTATTTTAACTTATTTTGAGACGACGTTTTTCGGTGGCTCGAATTCAGAGACCCTAAAAATTTCATTTTTTCGAGAATTAATGCTTCGGGAACTCAAATAATAACATATTTAGCCCTTAGGAGTCATTTGATTTGCTTTTCGATCACTTATTTTGGCTTATTTTGAGACGTCCTTTTTCAGGAGCTCGATTTTCGAGACCCTAAAAATTTGCTTTTTTTCAAGACTTAAAGCTTTGGGAATTCAAATAATAACTTATTAACCACTTAAGAGTCATTTTATTTGTTTTTCGGTCACTTATTTTAGCTTATTTAGAGACGACGTTTTTCGTTGGCTCGAATTTCGAGACCCCAAAAATTACATTTTTTCGAGATTTAAAGCTTCGGGAACTTAAATAATAACATATTTAGCCCTTAGGAGTCATTTGATTTGCTTTTCGGTCACTTATTTTAGCTTATTTTGAGACGTCGTTTTTCGGGGGCTTTATTTTCGAGATCTTAAAATTTTCATTTTTTCGAGATTTATAGCTTCGGGAACTCAAATAATAACATATTTAGCCCTTAGGAGTCATTTGATTTGCTTTTCGGTCAATTAGTTTAGCTTATTTTGAGACGTCGTTTTTCGGGGGCTTGATTTTCGAGATCTTAAAATTTTCATTTTTTCGAGATTTAAAGATCCGGAAACTTAATAACAAATTTAGCCCTTAGGAGTCATTTGATTTGCTTTTCGGTCACTTATTTTAGCTTATTTTGAGACGTCGTTTTTCGGGGGCTTGATTTTCGAGATCTTAAAATTTTCATTTTTTCGAGATTTAAAGCTCCGGGAACTCAAATAATAACATATTAAGCACTTAAGAGTCATTTTATTTGTTTTTCGGTCACTTATTTTAGCTTATTTTGAGACGTCGTTTTTCGGGGGCTCGATTTTTGAGATCTTAAAATTTTCATTTTTTCGAGATTTAAAGCTCCGGGAACTCAAATAATAACATATTAAGCCCTTAGGAGACATTTTATTTGTTTTTCGATCACTTATTTTCGCTTATTTTGAGACGTCCTTTTTCAGAAGCACAATTTTCGAGACCCTAAAAATTTGCTTTTTTGCAAGACTTAACGCTTTAGGAATTCAAATAATAACATATTAAGCACTTAAGAGTCATTTTATTTGTTTTTCGGTCACTTATTATAGCTTATTTCGAGACGACGTTTTTCGGTGGCTCGAATTTCGAGACCCTAACAATTTCATTTTTTCGAGAGTTAAAGCTTCGGGAACTCGAATAATAACATATTAAGCCCTTAGGAGTCATTTTATTTGTTTTTCGGTCACTTATTTTTACTTATTTTGAGACGTCCTTTTTCAGGAGCTCGATTTTCGTGACCCTAAAAATTGGCTTTTTTTCAAGAGTTAAAGCTTTGGGAACTCAAATAATAACATATTAAGCACTTAAGAGTCATTTTATTTGATTTTCGGTCACTTATTTTAGCTTATTTTGAGACGACGTTTTTCTGTGGCTCGAATTTCGAGACCCTAAAAATTTCATTTTTTCGAGATTTAAAGTTTCGGGAACTCAATAATAACATATTTAGCCCTTAGGAGTCATTTGATTTGCTTTTCGGTCACTTATTTTATCTTATTTTGATACATCGTTTTTCGGTGGCTTGATTTTCGAGATCTTAAAATCTTCATTTTTTCGAGATTTAAAGCTTCGGGAACTCAAATAATAACATATTTAGCCCTTAGGAGTCATTTGATTTGCTTTTCGGTCACTTATTTTAGCTTATTTTGAGACGTAGTTTTTCGGGGGCTTGATTTTCGAGATCTTAAAATTTTCATTTTTTCGAGATTTAAAGCTCCGGAAACTCAAATAATAACAAATTTAGCCCTTAGGAGTCATTTGATTTGATTTTCGGTCACTTATTTTAGCTTATTTTGAGACGTTTTTCGGGGGCTTGATTTTCGAGATCTTAAAATTTTCATTTTTTCGAGATTTAAAGCTCCGGAAACTCAAATAATAACAAATTTAGCCCTTAGGAGTCATTTGATTTGCTTTTCGGTCACTTATTTTAGCTTATTTTGAGACGTCGTTTTTCGGGGGCTTGATTTTCGAGATCTTAAAATTTTCATTTTTTCGAGATTTAAAGCTCCGGTAACTCAAATAATAACATGTTAAGCACTTAAGAGTCATTTTATTTGTTTTTCGGTCACTTATTTTAGTTTATTCTGAGACGTGTTTTTCGGGGGCTCGATTTTTTAGATCTTAAAATTTTCATTTTTTCGAGATTCAAATCTCCGGGAACTAAATATAATAACATATTAAGCCCTAAGGAGTCATTTTATTTGTTTTTCGGTCACTTATTTTGAGACATTCTTTTTCAGGAGCACGATTTTCGAGACCCTAAAAATTTGCTTTTTTTCAAGACATAAAGCATTAAGAATTTAAATAATAACATATTAAGCACTTAAGAGTCATTTTATTTATTTTTCGGTCACTTATTATAGCTTATTTTGAGACGACGTTTTTCAGTGGCTCGAATTTCGAGACCCTAACAATTTCATTTTTTCGAGATTTAAAGCTTCGGGAACTCGAATAATAACATATTAAGCCCTTAGGAGTCATTTTATTTGTTTTTCGATCACTTATTTTAGCTTATTTTGAGAAGTCGTTTTTTAGTAGCTCGATTTTCGGGACCCTAAAAATTTTAATTTTTTCGAGATTTAAAGCTTTGGGAAGTCATGTAATAACATATTAAGCACTTAAAAGTCATTTGATTTGTTTTTCGGTCAATTATTTTAGCTTATTTTGAGGCGTCGTTTTTCAGGTGCTCGATTTTCGAGACCCTAAAAATTTGTTTTTTTTCAAGATTTAAAGTTTTGGGAAGTCAAATAATAACAATAATAAGCACTTAAGAGTCATTTTATTTGTTTTTCGGTCACTTGTTTCAGCTTATTTTGAGACGTCGTTTTTCAGGGGCTTTATTGTCGAAACCATAAAAATTTAAATTTTTTCAAGATTGAAAGCTTTGGGATGTCAAGTAATAACATATTAAGCACTTAAATGTCATTTGATGTGTTTTTTGGTGAATTATTTTAGCTTATTTTGATACGTCATTTTTCAGGGGCTCGATTTTCGAAACCCTAAAAATTTCAATTTTTCGAGATTTAAAGCTTTAGGAATTCAAGGAATAACATATTAAGCACTTAGAATCATTTTATTTATTTTTCGGTCACTTATTTTAGCTTATATTGAAACGTCATTTTTCGGGGGCTCGATTTTCGAGATCCTAAAATTTTCATTTTTTCGAGATTTAAAGCTCCGGGAACTCAAATAATAACATATTAAGCCCTTAGGAGTCATTTTATTTGTTTTTCGATCACTTATTTTCGCTTATTTTGAGACGTCCTTTTTCAGGAGCTCAATTTTCTAGAGCCTAAAAATTGCTTTTTTTCAAGACTTAAAGCTTTGGGAATTCAAATAATAACTTATTAAGCACTTAAGAGTCATTTTATTTGTTTTTCGGTCACTTATTTTAGCTTATATTGAGACGTCGTTTTTCGGGGGCTCGATTTTCGAGATCCTAAAATTTTCATTTTTTCGAGATTTAAAGCTCCGGGAACTCAAATAATAACATATTAAGCCCTTATGAGTCATTTTATTTGTTTTTCGATCACTTATTTTCGCTTATTTTGAGACGTCCTTTTTCAGGAGCTCAATTTTCTAGAGCCTAAAAATTGCTTTTTTTCAAGACTTAAAGCTTTGGGAATTCAAATAATAACTTATTAAGCACTTAAGAGTCATTTTATTTTTTTTTCGGTCACTTATTTTAGCTTATTTTGAGAAGACGTTTTTCGTTGGCTCGAATTTCGAGATCCCAAAAATTTCATTTTTTCGAGATTTAAAGCTTCGGGAACTCAAATAATAACATATTTAGCCCTTAGGAGTTATTGATTTGCTTTTCGGTCACTTATTTTAGCTTATTTTGAGACGTCGTTTTTCGGGGGCTTGATTTTCGAGATCTTAAAATTTTTATTTTTTCGAGATTTAAAGCTTCGGAAACTCAAATAATAACATATTTAGCCCTTAGGAGTCATTTGATTTGCTTTTCGGTCACTTATTTTAGCTAATTTTGAGACGTCGTTTTTCGGGGGCTTGATTTTCGAGATCTTAAAATTTTCATTTTTTCGAGATTTAAAGCTCCGGGAACTCACATAATAACATATTAAGCACTTAAGAGTCATTTTATTTGTTTTTCGGTCACTTATTTTAGCTTATTTTGAGATGTCGTTTTTCGGGGGCTCGATTTTTGAGATCTTAAAGTTTTCATTTTTTCGAGATTTAAATCTTTCGGAAGTCAAGAAATAACATATTTAGCATTTAAAAGTCTTTTGATGTCAAATAATAACAATAATAAGCACTTAAGAGTCATTTTATTAGTTTTTCGGTCACTTATTTCAGCTTATTTTAAGACGTCGTTTTTCAGGGGCTTGATTTTCGAAACCCTAAAAATTTCAATTTTTTCGAGATTAAAAGCTTTGGGATGTCAAGTAATAAAATATTAAGCACTTAAATGTCATTTGATGTGTTTTTCGGTCAATTATTTTAGCTTATTTTTGATAGGTTATTTTTCAGGGGCTCGATTTTCGAAACCCTAAAAATTTCAATTTTTTCGAGATTTAAAGCTTTGGGAATTCAAAGAATAACATATTAAGCACTTAAGAGTCATTTTATTTGTTTTTCGGTCATTATTTTAGCTTATTTCGGGACGACGTTTTTCGGTGGCCCGAATTTGGAGACCCTAAAAAGTTCATTTTTTCGAGATTTAAAGCTTCGGGAACTCAAATAATAACATATTTAGCCCTTAGGAGTCATTTGATTTGCTTTTCGGTCACTTATTTTAGCTTATTTTGAGACGTCATTTTTCGGAGGCTCGATTTTCGAGATACTAAAATTTTTATTTTTTCGAGATTTGAAGCTCCGGGAACTCAAATAATAACATATTAAGCACTTAAGAGTCATTTTATTTGTTTTTCGGTCACTTATTTTAGCTTATTTTGAGACGTCGTTTTTCGGGGGCTCGATTTTCGAGATCTTAAAATTTTCATTTTTTCGAGATTTAAAGCTCCGGGAACTCAAATAATAATATATTAAGCCCTTAGGAGTCATTTTATTTGTTTCTCAAACACTTATTTTGCTTATTTTCAGACGTCGTTTTTAAGGAGCTAGATTTTCGAGACCCTAAAAATTTGGTTTTTTTCAAGACTTAAAGCTTTGGAAATTCATATAATAAAATATTAAGCACTTAAGAGTCATTTTATTTGTTTTCGGTCACTTATTTAAGCTTATTTCGAAACGTCGTTTTTCGGGGGCTCTTTTTCGAGACCCTAAAAATTTCATTTTTTTCGAGATTTAAATCTTTCGGAAGTCAAGAAATAACATATTAAGCACTTAAAAGTCTTTTGATGTGTTTTTCGGTCAATTATTTTAGCTTATTTTGAGACGTCTTTATTCAGGGGCACGATTTTAGAAACCCTAAAAATTTCAATTTTTTTCGAGATTTAAGCTTTGAGAAGTCAAGTAATAACATATTAAGCACTTAGGAGTCATTTGATTTATTTTTCGGTCACCTATATCAGCTTATTTTGAGACGTCGTTTTTCGGGGGCTCGATTTTTTAGACTCTCAAAATTTCATTTTTCTAGATTTAAAGCTTCGGAAACGCAAATAATAACATATTAAGCCCTTAGGAGTCATTTTATTTGTTTTTCGGTCACTTATTTTCGCTTATTTTGAGACGTCGTTTTTCGGGAACTCAATTATTGAGATCCTAAAAATTTGCTTTTATTCAAGACTCAAAGCTTTGGGAATTCAAGTAATAACATATTAAGCACTTAAGTGTCATTTTATTTGTTTTTCGGTCACTTATTTAAGCTTATTTCGAGACGTCATTTTTCAAGGGCTCGTTTTTCGAGACCCTAAAAATTTCATTTTTTCGAGATTTAAAGTTTCGGGAACTCAATAATAACATATTTAGCCCTTAGGAGTCATTTGATTTGCTTTTCGGTCACTTATTTTATCTTATTTTGATACATCGTTTTTCGGTGGCTTGATTTTCGAGATCTTAAAATCTTCATTTTTTCGAGATTTAAAGCTTCGGGAACTCAAATAATAACATATTTAGCCCTTAGGAGTCATTTGATTTGCTTTTCGGTCACTTATTTTAGCTTATTTTGAGACGTAGTTTTTCGGGGGCTTGATTTTCGAGATCTTAAAATTTTCATTTTTTCGAGATTTAAAGCTCCGGAAACTCAAATAATAACAAATTTAGCCCTTAGGAGTCATTTGATTTGATTTTCGGTCACTTATTTTAGCTTATTTTGAGACGTTTTTCGGGGGCTTGATTTTCGAGATCTTAAAATTTTCATTTTTTCGAGATTTAAAGCTCCGGAAACTCAAATAATAACAAATTTAGCCCTTAGGAGTCATTTGATTTGCTTTTCGGTCACTTATTTTAGCTTATTTTGAGACGTCGTTTTTCGGGGGCTTGATTTTCGAGATCTTAAAATTTTCATTTTTTCGAGATTTAAAGCTCCGGTAACTCAAATAATAACATGTTAAGCACTTAAGAGTCATTTTATTTGTTTTTCGGTCACTTATTTTAGTTTATTCTGAGACGTGTTTTTCGGGGGCTCGATTTTTTAGATCTTAAAATTTTCATTTTTTCGAGATTCAAATCTCCGGGAACTAAATATAATAACATATTAAGCCCTAAGGAGTCATTTTATTTGTTTTTCGGTCACTTATTTTGAGACATTCTTTTTCAGGAGCACGATTTTCGAGACCCTAAAAATTTGCTTTTTTTCAAGACATAAAGCATTAAGAATTTAAATAATAACATATTAAGCACTTAAGAGTCATTTTATTTATTTTTCGGTCACTTATTATAGCTTATTTTGAGACGACGTTTTTCAGTGGCTCGAATTTCGAGACCCTAACAATTTCATTTTTTCGAGATTTAAAGCTTCGGGAACTCGAATAATAACATATTAAGCCCTTAGGAGTCATTTTATTTGTTTTTCGATCACTTATTTTAGCTTATTTTGAGAAGTCGTTTTTTAGTAGCTCGATTTTCGGGACCCTAAAAATTTTAATTTTTTCGAGATTTAAAGCTTTGGGAAGTCATGTAATAACATATTAAGCACTTAAAAGTCATTTGATTTGTTTTTCGGTCAATTATTTTAGCTTATTTTGAGGCGTCGTTTTTCAGGTGCTCGATTTTCGAGACCCTAAAAATTTGTTTTTTTTCAAGATTTAAAGTTTTGGGAAGTCAAATAATAACAATAATAAGCACTTAAGAGTCATTTTATTTGTTTTTCGGTCACTTGTTTCAGCTTATTTTGAGACGTCGTTTTTCAGGGGCTTTATTGTCGAAACCATAAAAATTTAAATTTTTTCAAGATTGAAAGCTTTGGGATGTCAAGTAATAACATATTAAGCACTTAAATGTCATTTGATGTGTTTTTTGGTGAATTATTTTAGCTTATTTTGATACGTCATTTTTCAGGGGCTCGATTTTCGAAACCCTAAAAATTTCAATTTTTCGAGATTTAAAGCTTTAGGAATTCAAGGAATAACATATTAAGCACTTAGAATCATTTTATTTATTTTTCGGTCACTTATTTTAGCTTATATTGAAACGTCATTTTTCGGGGGCTCGATTTTCGAGATCCTAAAATTTTCATTTTTTCGAGATTTAAAGCTCCGGGAACTCAAATAATAACATATTAAGCCCTTAGGAGTCATTTTATTTGTTTTTCGATCACTTATTTTCGCTTATTTTGAGACGTCCTTTTTCAGGAGCTCAATTTTCTAGAGCCTAAAAATTGCTTTTTTTCAAGACTTAAAGCTTTGGGAATTCAAATAATAACTTATTAAGCACTTAAGAGTCATTTTATTTATTTTTCGGTCACTTATTTTAGCTTATATTGAGACGTCGTTTTTCGGGGGCTCGATTTTCGAGATCCTAAAATTTTCATTTTTTCGAGATTTAAAGCTCCGGGAACTCAAATAATAACATATTAAGCCCTTATGAGTCATTTTATTTGTTTTTCGATCACTTATTTTCGCTTATTTTGAGACGTCCTTTTTCAGGAGCTCAATTTTCTAGAGCCTAAAAATTGCTTTTTTTCAAGACTTAAAGCTTTGGGAATTCAAATAATAACTTATTAAGCACTTAAGAGTCATTTTATTTATTTTTCGGTCACTTATTTTAGCTTATATTGAGACGTCGTTTTTCGGGGGCTCGATTTTCGAGATCCTAAAATTTTCATTTTTTCGAGATTTAAAGCTCCGGGAACTCAAATAATAACATATTAAGCCCTTATGAGTCATTTTATTTGTTTTTCGATCACTTATTTTCGCTTATTTTGAGACGTCCTTTTTCAGGAGCTCAATTTTCTAGAGCCTAAAAATTGCTTTTTTTCAAGACTTAAAGCTTTGGGAATTCAAATAATAACTTATTAAGCACTTAAGAGTCATTTTATTTTTTTTTCGGTCACTTATTTTAGCTTATTTTGAGAAGACGTTTTTCGTTGGCTCGAATTTCGAGATCCCAAAAATTTCATTTTTTCGAGATTTAAAGCTTCGGGAACTCAAATAATAACATATTTAGCCCTTAGGAGTTATTGATTTGCTTTTCGGTCACTTATTTTAGCTTATTTTGAGACGTCGTTTTTCGGGGGCTTGATTTTCGAGATCTTAAAATTTTTATTTTTTCGAGATTTAAAGCTTCGGAAACTCAAATAATAACATATTTAGCCCTTAGGAGTCATTTGATTTGCTTTTCGGTCACTTATTTTAGCTAATTTTGAGACGTCGTTTTTCGGGGGCTTGATTTTCGAGATCTTAAAATTTTCATTTTTTCGAGATTTAAAGCTCCGGGAACTCACATAATAACATATTAAGCACTTAAGAGTCATTTTATTTGTTTTTCGGTCACTTATTTTAGCTTATTTTGAGATGTCGTTTTTCGGGGGCTCGATTTTTGAGATCTTAAAGTTTTCATTTTTTCGAGATTTAAATCTTTCGGAAGTCAAGAAATAACATATTTAGCATTTAAAAGTCTTTTGATGTCAAATAATAACAATAATAAGCACTTAAGAGTCATTTTATTAGTTTTTCGGTCACTTATTTCAGCTTATTTTAAGACGTCGTTTTTCAGGGGCTTGATTTTCGAAACCCTAAAAATTTCAATTTTTTCGAGATTAAAAGCTTTGGGATGTCAAGTAATAAAATATTAAGCACTTAAATGTCATTTGATGTGTTTTTCGGTCAATTATTTTAGCTTATTTTTGATAGGTTATTTTTCAGGGGCTCGATTTTCGAAACCCTAAAAATTTCAATTTTTTCGAGATTTAAAGCTTTGGGAATTCAAAGAATAACATATTAAGCACTTAAGAGTCATTTTATTTGTTTTTCGGTCATTATTTTAGCTTATTTCGGGACGACGTTTTTCGGTGGCCCGAATTTGGAGACCCTAAAAAGTTCATTTTTTCGAGATTTAAAGCTTCGGGAACTCAAATAATAACATATTTAGCCCTTAGGAGTCATTTGATTTGCTTTTCGGTCACTTATTTTAGCTTATTTTGAGACGTCATTTTTCGGAGGCTCGATTTTCGAGATACTAAAATTTTTATTTTTTCGAGATTTGAAGCTCCGGGAACTCAAATAATAACATATTAAGCACTTAAGAGTCATTTTATTTGTTTTTCGGTCACTTATTTTAGCTTATTTTGAGACGTCGTTTTTCGGGGGCTCGATTTTCGAGATCTTAAAATTTTCATTTTTTCGAGATTTAAAGCTCCGGGAACTCAAATAATAATATATTAAGCCCTTAGGAGTCATTTTATTTGTTTCTCAAACACTTATTTTGCTTATTTTCAGACGTCGTTTTTAAGGAGCTAGATTTTCGAGACCCTAAAAATTTGGTTTTTTTCAAGACTTAAAGCTTTGGGAATTCATATAATAAAATATTAAGCACTTAAGAGTCATTTTATTTGTTTTCGGTCACTTATTTAAGCTTATTTCGAAACGTCGTTTTTCGGGGGCTCTTTTTCGAGACCCTAAAAATTTCATTTTTTTCGAGATTTAAATCTTTCGGAAGTCAAGAAATAACATATTAAGCACTTAAAAGTCTTTTGATGTGTTTTTCGGTCAATTATTTTAGCTTATTTTGAGACGTCTTTATTCAGGGGCACGATTTTAGAAACCCAAAAAATTTCAATTTTTTTCGAGATTTTAGCTTTGAGAAGTCAAGTAATAACATATTAAGCACTTAGGAGTCATTTGATTTATTTTTCGGTCACCTATATCAGCTTATTTTGAGACGTCGTTTTTCGGGGGCTCGATTTTTTAGACTCTCAAAATTTCATTTTTCTAGATTTAAAGCTTCGGAAACGCAAATAATAACATATTAAGCCCTTAGGAGTCATTTTATTTGTTTTTCGGTCACTTATTTTCGCTTATTTTGAGACGTCGTTTTTCGGGAACTCAATTATTGAGATCCTAAAAATTTGCTTTTATTCAAGACTCAAAGCTTTGGGAATTCAAGTAATAACATATTAAGCACTTAAGTGTCATTTTATTTGTTTTTCGGTCACTTATTTAAGCTTATTTCGAGACGTCATTTTTCAAGGGCTCGTTTTTCGAGACCCTAAAAATTTCATTTTTTGGAGATTTAAATATTTCGGAAGTCAAGAAATAACATATTAAGAACTTAAAAGTCTTTTGATGTGTTTTTCGGTCAATTATTTTAGATTATTTCGAGACGTCGTTTTTCAGGGGCACGAATTTCGAGATCCTAAAATTTGCTTTTTTTTTTCAAGATTTAAGCTTTGGGAAGTCAAATAATAACATATTAATCACTTAGGAGTCATTTGATTTATTTTTCGATCACTTATATCAGCTTAATTTGAGACGTCGTTTTTCGATGGTACGATTTTCGAGATCTTCAAATTTTCCTTTTTTCGAGATTTAAAGCTTCGGGAACTCAAATAATAACATATTAAGCCCTTAGGAGTCATTTTATTTGTTTTTCGGTCACTTATTTTAGCTTATTATGAGAAGTCGCTTTTTTAGTGGCTCGATTTTCGAGACCCTAAAAATTTTAATTTTTTCGAGATGTAAAGCTTTGGGAAGTCATGTAATAACATATTAAGCACTTAAAAGTCATTTGATTTGTTTTTCGGTCAATTATTTTAGCTTATTTTGAGGCGTCGTTTTTCAAGTGCTCGATTTTCGAGACCCTAAAAATTTGTTTTTTTTTTCAAGATTTAAAGCTTTGGGAAGTCAAATGATAACAATAATAAGCACTTAAGAGTCATTTTATTTGTTTTTCGGTCACTTGTTTCAGCTTATTTTGAGACGTCGTTTTTCAGGAGTTTGATTTTCGAAACCCTAAATATTTCAATTTTTTCAAGATTGAATGCTTTGGGATGTCAAGTAATAACATATTAAGCACTTAAATGTCATTTGATGTGTTTTTCGGTGAATTATTTTAGCTTATTTTGATACGTCATTTTTCAGGGGCTCGATTTTCGAAGCCCTAAATATTTCAATTTTTCGAGATTTCAAGCTTTGGGAATTCAAATAATGAAATATTAAGCACTTAAGAGTCATTTTATTTATTTTTCGGTCACTTATTTTAGCTTATATTGAGACTTCGTTTTTCGGGGGTTCGATTTTCGAGATCCTATAATTTTCATTTTTTCGAGATTTAAAGCTCCGGGAACTCAAATAATAACATATTAAGCCCTTAGGAGTCATTTTATTTGTTTTTCGGTCACTTATTTTCGCTTATTTTGAGATGTCCTTTTTTAGGAGCTCGATTTTCGAGACCCTAAAAATTTGCTTTTTTTCAAGAATTAAAGCTTTGGGAATTCAAATAATAACTTATTAAGCACTTAAAAGTCATTTTCTTTGTTTTTCGGTCACTTATTTTAGCTTATTTTGAGACGACGTTTTTCGGTAGCTCGAATTTCGAGACCCTAAAAATTTCATTTTTTTGAGATTTAAAGCTTCGGGAACTCAAATAATAAGATATTTAGCCCTTAGGAGTCATTTGATTTGCTTTTCGGTCACTTATTTTCGCTTATTTTGAGACGTCCTTTTTCAGGAGCTCGATTTTCGAGACCCTAAAAATTTGCTTTTTTTCAAGACTTAAAGCTTTGGGAATTCAAATAATAACTTATTAAGCACTTAAGAGTCATTTTATTTGTTTTTCGGTCACTTATTTTAGCTTATTTTGAGACGACGTTTTTCGTTGGCTCGAATTTCGAGACCCCAAAAATTTCATTTTTTCGAGATTTAAAGCTTCGGGAACTCAAATAATAACATATTTAGCCCTTAGGAGTTATTTGATTTGCTTTTCGGTCACTTATTTTAGCTTATTTTGAGACGTCGTTTTTCGGGGGCTTGATTTTCTAGATCTTAAAATTTTTATTTTTTCGAGATTTAAAGCTTCGGGAACTCAATTAATAACATATTTAGCCCTTAGGAGTCATTTGATTTGCTTTTCGGTCACTTATTTTAGCTAATTTTGAGACGTCGTTTTTCGGGGGCTTGATTTTCGAGATCTTAAAATTTTCATTTTTTCGAGATTTAAAGCTCCGGTAACTCAAATAATAACATGTTAAGCACTTAAGAGTCATTTTATTTGTTTTTCGGTCACTTATTTTAGTTTATTCTGAGACGTGTTTTTCGGGGGCTCGATTTTTGAGATCTTAAAATTTTCATTTTTTCGAGATTCAAATCTCCGGGAACTAAATATAATAACATATTAAGCCCTAAGGAGTCATTTTATTTGTTTTTCGGTAACTTATTTTGAGACATTCTTTTTCAGGAGCACGATTTTCGAGACCCTAAAAATTTGCTTTTTTTCAAGACATAAAGCATTAAGAATTTAAATAATAACATATTAAGCACTTAAGAGTCATTTTATTTATTTTTCGGTCACTTATTATAGCTTATTTTGAGACGACGTTTTTCAGTGGCTCGAATTTCGAGACCCTAACAATTTCATTTTTTCGAGATTTAAAGCTTCGGGAACTCGAATAATAACATATTAAGCCCTTAGGAGTCATTTTATTTGTTTTTCGATCACTTATTTTAGCTTATTTTGAGAAGTCGTTTTTTAGTAGCTCGATTTTCGAGACCCTAAAAATTTTAATTTTTTCGAGATTTAAAGCTTTGGGAAGTCATGTAATAACATATTAAGCACTTAAAAGTCATTTGATTTGTTTTTCGGTCAATTATTTTAGCTTATTTTGAGGCGTCGTTTTTCAGGTGCTCGATTTTCGAGACCCTAAAAATTTGTTTTTTTTCAAGATTTAAAGTTTTGGGAAGTCAAATAATAACAATAATAAGCACTTAAGAGTCATTTTATTTGTTTTTCGGTCACTTGTTTCAGCTTATTTTGAGACGTCGTTTTTCAGGGGCTTTATTGTCGAAACCCTAAAAATTTAAATTTTTTCAAGATTGAAAGCTTTGGGATGTCAAGTAATAACATATTAAGCACTTAAATGTCATTTGATGTGTTTTTCGGTGAATTATTTTATCTTATTTTGATACGTCATTTTTCAGGGGCTCGATTTTCGAAACCCTAAAAATTTCAATTTTTCGAGATTTAAAGCTTTAGGAATTCAAGGAATAACATATTAAGCACTTAGAATCATTTTATTTATTTTTCGGTCACTTATTTTAGCTTATATTGAGACGTCATTTTTCGGGGGCTCGATTTTCGAGATCCTAAAATTTTCATTTTTTCGAGATTTAAAGCTCCGTGAACTCAAATAATAACATATTAAGCCCTTAGGAGTCATTTTATTTGTTTTTCGATCACTTATTTTCGCTTATTTTGAGACGTCCTTTTTCAGGAGCTCAATTTTCTAGAGCCTAAAAATTGCTTTTTTTCAAGACTTAAAGTTTTGGGAATTCAAATAATAACTTATTAAGCACTTAAGAGTCATTTTATTTGTTTTTCGGTCACTTATATTAGCTTATATTGAGACGTCGTTTTTCGGGGGCTCGATTTTCGAGATCCTAAAATTTTCATTTTTTCGAGATTTAAAGCTCCGGGAACTCAAATAATAACATATTAAGCCCTTAGGAGTCATTTTATTTGTTTTTCGATCACTTATTTTCGCTTATTTTGAGACGTCCTTTTTCAGGAGCTCAATTTTCTAGAGCCTAAAAATTGCTTTTTTTCAAGACTTAAAGCTTTGGGAATTCAAATAATAACTTATTAAGCACTTAAGAGTCATTTTATTTTTTTTTCGGTCACTTATTTTAGCTTATTTTGAGAAGACGTTTTTCGTTGGCTCGAATTTCGAGATCCCAAAAATTTCACTTTTTCGAGATTTAAAGCTTCGGGAACTCAAATAATAACATATTTAGCCCTTTGGAGTTATTGATTTGCTTTTCGATCACTTATTTTAGCTTATTTTGAGACGTCGTTTTTCGGGGGCTTGATTTTCGAGATCTTAAAATTTTTATTTTTTCGAGATTTAAAGCTTCGGAAACTCAAATAATAACATATTTAGCCCTTAGGAGTCATTTGATTTGCTTTTCGGTCACTTATTTTAGCTAATTTTGAGACGTCGTTTTTCGGGGGCTTTATTTTCGAGATCTTAAAATTTTCATTTTTTCGAGATTTAAAGCTCCGGGAACTCACATAATAACATATTAAGCACTTAAGAGTCATTTTATTTGTTTTTCGGTCACTTATTTTAGCTTATTTTGAGACGTCGTTTTTCGGGGGCTCGATTTTTTAGATCTTAAAGTTTTCATTTTTTCGAGATTTAAATCTTTCGGAAGTCAAGAAATAACAAATTAAGCACTTAAAAGTCTTTTGATGTCAAATAATAACAATAATAAGCACTTAAGAGTCATTTTATTAGTTTTTCGGTCACTTATTTCAGCTTATTTTAAGACGTCGTTTTTCAGGGGCTTGATTTTCGAAACCCTAAAAATTTCAATTTTTTCGAGATTAAAAGCTTTGGGATGTCAAGTAATAAAATATTAAGCACTTAAATGTCATTTGATGTGTTTTTCGGTCAATTATTTTAGCTTATTTTTTATAGGTCATTTTTCAGGGGCTCGATTTTCGAAACCCTAAAAATTTCAATTTTTTCGATATTTAAAGTATTGGGAATTCAAAGAATAACATATTAAGCACTTAAGAGTCATTTTATTTGTTTTTCGGTCATTATTTTAGCTTATTTCGAGACGACATTTTTCGGTGGCCCGAATTTGGAGACCCTAAAAATTTCATTTTTTCGAGATTTAAAGCTTCGGGAACTCAAATAATAACATATTTAGCCCTTAGGAGTCATTTGATTTGCTTTTCGGTCACTTATTTTAGCTTATTTTGAGACGTCATTTTTCGGGGGCTCTATTTTCGAGATACTAAAATTTTTATTTTTTCGAGATTTGAAGCTCCGGGAACTCAAATAATAACATATTAAGCACTTAAGAGTCATTTTATTTGTTTTTCGGTCACTTATTTTAGCTTATTTTGAGACGTCGTTTTTCGGGGGCTCGATTTTCGAGATCTTAAAATTTTCATTTTTTCGAGATTTAAAGCTCCGGGAACTCAAATAATAATATATTAAGCCCTTAGGAGTCATTTTATTTGTTTCTCAAACACTTATTTTGCTTATTTTCAGACGTCATTTTTCAGGAGCTAGATTTTCGAGACCCTAAAAATTTGGTTTTTTTCAAGACTTAAAGCTTTGGGAATTCATATAATAAAATATTAAGCACTTAATAGTCATTTTATTTGTTTTCGGTCACTTATTTAAGCTTATTTCGAAACGTCGTTTTTCGGGGGCTCTTTTTCGAGACCCTAAAAAATTCATTTTTTTCGAGATTTAAATATTTCGGAAGTCAAGAAATAACATATTAAGCACTTAAAAGTCTTTTGATGTGTTTTTCGGTCAATTATTTTAGCTTATTTTGAGACGTCTTTATTCAGGGGCACGATTTTAGAAACCCTAAAAATTTCAATTTTTTTCGAGATTTAAGCTTTGAGAAGTCAAGTAATAACATATTAAGCACTTAGGAGTCATTTGATTTATTTTTCGGTCACCTATATCAGCTTATTTTGAGACGTCGTTTTTCGGGGGCTCGATTTTTTAGACTCTCAAAATTTCATTTTTCTAGATTTAAAGCTTCGGAAACGCAAATAATAACATATTAAGCCCTTAGGAGTCATTTTATTTGTTTTTTGGTCACATATTTTAGCTTATTTTGCGACGTCGTTTTTCGGGGGCTCGATTTTCGAGATCTTAAAATTTTCATTTTTTCGAGATTTAAAGCTCCGAAAATTCAAATAACAACATATTAAGCCCTTAGGAGTCATTTTATTTGTTTTTCGGTCACTTATTTTCGCTTATTTTGAGACGTCGTTTTTCGGGAGCTCAATTATTGAGATCCTAAAAATTTGCTTTTATTCAAGACTCAAAGCTTTGGGAATTCAAGTAATAACATATTAAGCACTTAAGTGTCATTTTATTTGTTTTTCGGTCACTTATTTAAGCTTATTTCGAGACGTCATTTTTCAAGGGCTCGTTTTTCGAGACCCTAAAAATTTCATTTTTTGGAGATTTAAATATTTCGGAAGTCAAGAAATAACATATTAAGCACTTAAAAGTCTTTTGATGTGTTTTTCGGTCAATTATTTTAGATTATTTCGAGACGTCGTTTTTCAGGGGCACGAATTTCGAGATCCTAAAATTTGCTTTTTTTTTCAAGATTTAAGCTTTGGGAAGTCAAATGATAACATATTAATCACTTAGGAATCATTTGATTTATTTTTCGATCACTTATATCAGCTTAATTTGAGACGTCGTTTTTCGATGGTACGATTTTCGAGACCTTCAAATTTTCATTTTTTCGAGATTTAAAGCTTCGGGAACTCAAATAATAACATATTAAGCCCTTAGGAGTCATTTTATTTGTTTTTCGGTCACTTATTTTAGCTTATTATGAGAAGTCGCTTTTTTAGTGGCTCGATTTTCGAGACCCTAAAAATTTTAATTTTTTCGAGATTTAAAGCTTTGGGAAGTCATGTAATAACATATTAAGCACTTAAAAGTCATTTGATTTGTTTTTCGGTCAATTATTTTAGCTTATTTTGAGGCGTCGTTTTTCAGGTGCTCGATTTTCGAGACCCTAAAAATTTGTTTTTTTTTTCAAGATTTAAAGCTTTGGGAAGTCAAATGATAACAATAATAAGCACTTAAGAGTCATTTTATTTGTTTTTCGGTCACTTGTTTCAGCTTATTTTGAGACGTCGTTTTTCAGGGGCTTGATTTTCGAAACCCTAAATATTTAAATTTTTTCAAGATTGAATGCTTTGGGATGTCAAGTAATAACATATTAAGCACTTAAATGTCATTTGATGTGTTTTTCGGTGAATTATTTTAGCTTATTTTGATACGTCATTTTTCAGGGGCTCGATTTTCGAAGCCCTAAATATTTCAATTTTTCGAGATTTCAAGCTTTGGGAATTCAAATAATGAAATATGAAGCACTTAGGAGTCATTTTATTTATTTTTCGGTCACTTATTTTAGCTTATATTGAGACGTCGTTTTTCGGGGGTTCGATTTTCGAGATCCTATAATTTTCATTTTTTCGAGATTTAAAGCTCCGGGAACTCAAATAATAACATATTAAGCCCTTAGGAGTCATTTTATTTGTTTTTCGGTCACTTATTTTCGCTTATTTTGAGATGTCCTTTTTTAGGAGCTCGATTTTCGAGACCCTAAAAATTTGCTTTTTTTCTAGAATTAAAGCTTTGGGAATTCAAATAATAACTTATTAAGCACTTAAGAGTCATTTTATTTGTTTTTCGGTCACTTATTTTAGCTTATTTTGAGACGACGTTTTTCGGTAGCTCGAATTTCGAGACCCTAAAAATTTCATTTTTTTGAGATTTAAAGCTTCGGGAACTCAAATAATAACATATTTAGCCCTTAGGAGTCATTTGATTTGCTTTTCGGTCACTTATTTTCGCTTATTTTGAGACGTCCTTTTTCAGGAGCTCGATTTTCGAGACCCTAAAATTTGCTTTTTTTCAAGACTTAAAGCTTTGGGAATTCAAATAATAACTTATTAAGCACTTAAGAGTCATTTTATTTGTTTTTCGGTCACTTATTTTAGCTTATTTTGAGACGACGTTTTTCGTTGGCTCGAATTTCGAGACCCCAAAAATTTCATTTTTTCGAGATTTAAAGCTTCGGGAACTCAAATAATAACATATTTAGCCCTTAGGAGTTATTTGATTTGCTTTTCGGTCACATATTTTAGCTTATTTTGAGACGTCGTTTTTCGGGGGCTTGATTTTCGAGATCTTAAAATTTTTATTTTTTCGAGATTTAAAGCTTCGGGAACTCAATTAATAACATATTTAGCCCTTAGGAGTCATTTGATTTGCTTTTCGGTCACTTATTTTAGCTAATTTTGAGACGTCGTTTTTCGGGGGCTTGATTTTCGAGATCTAAAAATTTTCATTTTTTCGAGATTTAAAGCTCCGGGAACTCACATAATAACATATTAAGCACTTAAGAGTCATTTTATTTGTTTTTCAGTCACTTATTTTAGCTTATTTTGTGACGTCGTTTTTCGGGGGCTCGATTTTTGAGATATTAAAGTTTTCATTTTTTCGAGATTTAAATCTTTCGGAAGTCAAGAAATAACATATTAAGCACTTAAAAGTCTTTTAATGTCAAATAATAACAATAATAAGCACATAAGAGTCATTTTGTTAGTTTTTCGGTCACTTATTTCAGCTTATTTTGAGACGTCGTTTTTCAGGGGCTTTATTTTCGAAACCCTAAAAATTTCAATTTTTTCGAGATTAAAAGCTTTGGGATGTCAAGTAATAAAATATTAAGCACTTAAATGTCATTTTATGTGTTTTTCGGTCAATTATTTTAGCTTATTTTGATAGGTCGTTTTTCAGGGGCTCGATTTTCGAAACCCTAAAAATTTCAATTTTTTCGAGATTTAAAGCTTTGGGAATTCAAGAATAACATATTAAGCACTTAAGAGTCATTTTATTTGTTTTTCGGTCATTATTTTAGCTTATTTCGAGACGACGTTTTTCGGTGGCCCGAATTTCGAGACCCTAAAAATTTCATTTTTTCGAGATTTAAAGCTTCGGGAACTCAAATAATAACATATTTAGCCCTTAGGAGTCATTTGATTTGCTTTTCGGTCACTTATTTTAGCTTATTTTGAGACGTCATTTTTCGGGGGCTCGATTTTCGAGATACTAAAATTTTTATTTTTTCGAGATTTGATGCTCCGGGAACTCAAATAATAACATATTAAGCCCTTAAGAGTCATTTTATTTGTTTTTCGGTCACTTATTTTAGCTTATTTTGAGACGTCGTTTTTCGGGGGCTCGATTTTCGAGATCTTAAAATTTTCATTTTTTCGAGATTTAAAGCTCCGGGAACTCAAATAATAATATATTAAGCCCTTAGGAGTCATTTTATTTGTTTCTCAAACACTTATTTTGCTTATTTTCAGACGTCGTTTTTCAGGAGCTAGATTTTCGAGACCCTAAAAATTTGGTTTTTTTCAAGACTTAAAGCTTTGGGAATTCATATAATAAAATATTAAGCACTTAAAAGTCATTTTATTTGTTTTCGGTCACTTATTTAAGCTTATTTCGAAACGTCGTTTTTCGGGGGCTCTTTTTCGAGACCCTAAAAATTTCATTTTTTTCGAGATTTAAATCTTTCGGAAGTCAAGAAATAACATATTAAGCACTTAAAAGTCTTTTGATGTGTTTTTCGGTCAATTATTTTATCTTATTTTGAGACGTCTTTATTCAGGGGCACGATTTTAGAAACCCTAAAAATTTCATTTTTTTTCGAGATTTAAGCTTTGAGAAGTCAAGTAATAACATATTAAGCACTTAGGAGTCATTTGATTTATTTTTCGGTCACCTATATCAGCTTATTTTGAGACGTCGTTTTTCGGGGGCTCGATTTTTTAGACTCTCAAAATTTCATTTTTCTAGATTTAAAGCTTCGGAAACGCAAATAATAACATATTAAGCCCTTAGGAGTCATTTTATTTGTTTTTTGGTCACATATTTTAGCTTATTTTGCGACGTCGTTTTTCGGGGGCTCGATTTTCGAGATCTTAAAATTTTCATTTTTTCGAGATTTAAAGCTCCGAGAATTCAAATAACAACATATTAAGCCCTTAGGAGTCATTTTATTTGTTTTTCGGTCACTTATTTTCGCTTATTTTGAGACGTCGTTTTTCGGGAGCTCAATTATTGAGATCCTAAAAATTTGCTTTTATTCAAGACTCAAAGCTTTGGGAATTCAAGTAATAACATATTAAGCACTTAAGTGTCATTTTATTTGTTTTTCGGTCACTTATTTAAGCTTATTTCGAGACGTCATTTTTCAAGGGCTCGTTTTTCGAGACCCTAAAAATTTCATTTTTTGGAGATTTAAATATTTCGGAAGTCAAGAAATAACATATGAAGCACTTAAAAGTCTTTTGATGTGTTTTTCGGTCAATTATTTTAGATTATTTCGAGACGTCGTTTTTCAGGGGCACGAATTTCGAGATCCTAAAATTTGCTTTTTTTTTCAAGATTTAAGCTTTGGGAAGTCAAATAATAACATATTAATCACTTAGGAGTCATTTGATTTATTTTTCGATCACTTATATCAGCTTAATTTGAGACGTCGTTTTTCGATGGTACGATTTTCGAGACCTTCAAATTTTCATTTTTTCGAGATTTAAAGCTTCGGGAACTCAAATAATAACATATTAAGCCCTTAGGAGTCATTTTATTTGTTTTTCGGTCACTTATTTTAGCTTATTATGAGAAGTCGCTTTTTTAGTGGCTCGATTTTCGAGACCCTAAAAATTTTAATTTTTTCGAGATTTAAAGCTTTGGGAAGTCATGTAATAACATATTAAGCACTTAAAAGTCATTTGATTTGTTTTTCGGTCAATTATTTTAGCTTATTTTGAGGCGTCGTTTTTCAGGTGCTCGATTTTCGAGACCCTAAAAATTTGTTTTTTTTTTCAAGATTTAAAGCTTTGGGAAGTCAAATGATAACAATAATAAGCACTTAAGAGTCATTTTATTTGTTTTTCGGTCACTTGTTTCAGCTTATTTTGAGACGTCGTTTTTCAGGGGCTTGATTTTCGAAACCCTAAATATTTCAATTTTTTCAAGATTGAATGCTTTGGGATGTCAAGTAATAACATATTAAGCACTTAAATGTCATTTGATGTGTTTTTCGGTGAATTATTTTAGCTTATTTTGATACGTCATTTTTCAGGGGCTCGATTTTCGAAGCCCTAAATATTTCAATTTTTCGAGATTTCAAGCTTTGGGAATTCAAATAATGAAATATTAAGCACTTAAGAGTCATTTTATTTATTTTTCGGTCACTTATTTTAGCTTATATTGAGACGTCGTTTTTCGGGGGTTCGATTTTCGAGATCCTATAATTTTCATTTTTTCGAGATTTAAAGCTCCGGGAACTCAAATAATAACATATTAAGCCCTTAGGAGTCATTTTATTTGTTTTTCGGTCACTTATTTTCGCTTATTTTGAGATGTCCTTTTTTAGGAGCTCGATTTTCGAGACCCTAAAAATTTGCTTTTTTTAAAGAATTAAAGCTTTGGGAATTCAAATAATAACTTATTAAGCACTTAAGAGTCATTTTATTTGTTTTTCGGTCACTTATTTTAGCTTATTTTGAGACGACGTTTTTCGGTAGCTCGAATTTCGAGACCCTAAAAATTTCATTTTTTTGAGATTTAAAGCTTCGGGAACTCAAATAATAACATATTTAGCCCTTAGGAGTCATTTGATTTGCTTTTCGGTCACTTATTTTCGCTTATTTTGAGACGTCCTTTTTCAGGAGCTCGATTTTCGAGACCCTAAAATTTGCTTTTTTTCAAGACTTAAAGCTTTGGGAATTCAAATAATAACTTATTAAGCACTTAAGAGTCATTTTATTTGTTTTTCGGTCACTTATTTTAGCTTATTTTGAGACGACGTTTTTCGTTGGCTCGAATTTCGAGACCCCAAAAATTTCATTTTTTCGAGATTTAAAGCTTCGGGAACTCAAATAATAACATATTTAGCCCTTAGGATTTATTTGATTTGCTTTTCGGTCACATATTTTAGCTTATTTTGAGACGTCGTTTTTCGGGGGCTTGATTTTCCAGATCTTAAAATTTTTATTTTTTCGAGATTTAAAGCTTCGGGAACTCAATTAATAACATATTTAGCCCTTAGGAGTCATTTGATTTGCTTTTCGGTCACTTATTTTAGCTAATTTTGAGACGTCGTTTTTCGGGGGCTTGATTTTCGAGATCTTAAAATTTTCATTTTTTCGAGATTTAAAGCTCCGGGAACTCACATAATAACATATTAAGCACTTAAGAGTCATTTTATTTGTTTTTCGGTCTCTTCTTTTAGCTTATTTTGAGACGTCGTTTTTCGGGGGCTCGATTTTTGAGATATTAAAGTTTTCATTTTTTCGAGATTTAAATCTTTCGGAAGTCAAGAAATAACATATTAAGCACTTAAAAGTCTTTTAATGTCAAATAATAACAATAATAAGCACATAAGAGTCATTTTGTTAGTTTTTCGGTCACTTATTTCAGCTTATTTTGAGACGTCGTTTTTCAGGGGCTTTATTTTCGAAACCCTAAAAATTTCAATTTTTTCGAGATTAAAAGCTTTGGGATGTCAAGTAATAAAATATTAAGCACTTAAATGTCATTTTATGTGTTTTTCGGTCAATTATTTTAGCTTATTTTGATAGGTCGTTTTTCAGGGGCTCGATTTTCGAAACCCTAAAAATTTCAATTTTTTCGAGATTTAAAGCTTTGGGAATTCAAGAATAACATATTAAGCACTTAAGAGTCATTTTATTTGTTTTTCGGTCATTATTTTAGCTTATTTCGAGACGACGTTTTTCGGTGGCCCGAATTTCGAGACCCTAAAAATTTCATTTTTTCGAGATTTAAAGCTTCGAGAACTCAAATAATAACATATTTAGCCATTAGGAGTCATTTGATTTGCTTTTCGGTCACTTATTTTAGCTTATTTTGAGACGTCATTTTTCGGGGGCTCGATTTTCGAAATACTAAAATTTTTATTTTTTCGAGATTTGATGCTCCGGGAACTCAAATAATAACATATTAAGCCCTTAAGAGTCATTTTATTTGTTTTTCGGTCACTTATTATAGCTTATTTTGAGACATCGTTTTTCGGGGGCTCGATTTTTGAGATTTTAAAATTTTCATTTTTTCGAGATTTAAAGCTCCGGGATCTCAAATAATAATATATTAAGCCCTTAGGAGTCATTTTATTTGTTTCTCAAACACTTATTTTGCTTATTTTCTGACGTCGTTTTTCAGGAGCTAGATTTTCGAGACCCTAAAAATTTGGTTTTTTTCAAGACTTAAAGCTTTGGGAATTCATATAATAAAATATTAAGCACTTAAAAGTCATTTTATTTGTTTTCGGTCACTTATTTAAGCTTATTTCGAAACGTCGTTTTTCGGGGGCTCTTTTTCGAGACCCTAAAAATTTCATTTTTTTCGAGATTTAAATCTTTCGGAAGTCAAGAAATAACATATTAAGCACTTAAAAGTCTTTTGATGTGTTTTTCGGTCAATTATTTTATCTTATTTTGAGACGTCTTTATTCAGGGGCACGATTTTAGAAACCCTAAAAATTTCATTTTTTTTCGAGATTTAAGCTTTGAGAAGTCAAGTAATAACATATTAAGCACTTAGGAGTCATTTGATTTATTTTTCGGTCACCTATATCAGCTTATTTTGAGACGTCGTTTTTCGGGGGCTCGATTTTTTAGACTCTCAAAATTTCATTTTTCTAGATTTAAAGCTTCGGAAACGCAAATAATAACATATTAAGCCCTTAGGAGTCATTTTATTTGTTTTTTGGTCACATATTTTAGCTTATTTTGCGACGTCGTTTTTCGGGGGCTCGATTTTCGAGATCTTAAAATTTTCATTTTTTCGAGATTTAAAGCTCCGAGAATTCAAATAACAACATATTAAGCCCTTAGGAGTCATTTTATTTGTTTTTCGGTCACTTATTTTCGCTTATTTTGAGACGTCGTTTTTCGGGAGCTCAATTATTGAGATCCTAAAAATTTGCTTTTATTCAAGACTCAAAGCTTTGGGAATTCAAGTAATAACATATTAAGCACTTAAGTGTCATTTTATTTGTTTTTCGGTCACTTATTTAAGCTTATTTCGAGACGTCATTTTTCAAGGGCTCGTTTTTCGAGACCCTAAAAATTTCATTTTTTGGAGATTTAAATATTTCGGAAGTCAAGAAATAACATATGAAGCACTTAAAAGTCTTTTGATGTGTTTTTCGGTCAATTATTTTAGATTATTTCGAGACGTCGTTTTTCAGGGGCACGAATTTCGAGATCCTAAAATTTGCTTTTTTTTTCAAGATTTAAGCTTTGGGAAGTCAAATAATAACATATTAATCACTTAGGAGTCATTTGATTTATTTTTCGATCACTTATATCAGCTTAATTTGAGACGTCGTTTTTCGATGGTACGATTTTCGAGACCTTCAAATTTTCATTTTTTCGAGATTTAAAGCTTCGGGAACTCAAATAATAACATATTAAGCCCTTAGGAGTCATTTTATTTGTTTTTCGGTCACTTATTTTAGCTTATTATGAGAAGTCGCTTTTTTAGTGGCTCGATTTTCGAGACCCTAAAAATTTTAATTTTTTCGAGATTTAAAGCTTTGGGAAGTCATGTAATAACATATTAAGCACTTAAAAGTCATTTGATTTGTTTTTCGGTCAATTATTTTAGCTTATTTTGAGGCGTCGTTTTTCAGGTGCTCGATTTTCGAGACCCTAAAAATTTGTTTTTTTTTTCAAGATTTAAAGCTTTGGGAAGTCAAATGATAACAATAATAAGCACTTAAGAGTCATTTTATTTGTTTTTCGGTCACTTGTTTCAGCTTATTTTGAGACGTCGTTTTTCAGGGGCTTGATTTTCGAAACCCTAAATATTTCAATTTTTTCAAGATTGAATGCTTTGGGATGTCAAGTAATAACATATTAAGCACTTAAATGTCATTTGATGTGTTTTTCGGTGAATTATTTTAGCTTATTTTGATACGTCATTTTTCAGGGGCTCGATTTTCGAAGCCCTAAATATTTCAATTTTTCGAGATTTCAAGCTTTGGGAATTCAAATAATGAAATATTAAGCACTTAAGAGTCATTTTATTTATTTTTCGGTCACTTATTTTAGCTTATATTGAGACGTCGTTTTTCGGGGGTTCGATTTTCGAGATCCTATAATTTTCATTTTTTCGAGATTTAAAGCTCCGGGAACTCAAATAATAACATATTAAGCCCTTAGGAGTCATTTTATTTGTTTTTCGGTCACTTATTTTCGCTTATTTTGAGATGTCCTTTTTTAGGAGCTCGATTTTCGAGACCCTAAAAATTTGCTTTTTTTAAAGAATTAAAGCTTTGGGAATTCAAATAATAACTTATTAAGCACTTAAGAGTCATTTTATTTGTTTTTCGGTCACTTATTTTAGCTTATTTTGAGACGACGTTTTTCGGTAGCTCGAATTTCGAGACCCTAAAAATTTCATTTTTTTGAGATTTAAAGCTTCGGGAACTCAAATAATAACATATTTAGCCCTTAGGAGTCATTTGATTTGCTTTTCGGTCACTTATTTTCGCTTATTTTGAGACGTCCTTTTTCAGGAGCTCGATTTTCGAGACCCTAAAATTTGCTTTTTTTCAAGACTTAAAGCTTTGGGAATTCAAATAATAACTTATTAAGCACTTAAGAGTCATTTTATTTGTTTTTCGGTCACTTATTTTAGCTTATTTTGAGACGACGTTTTTCGTTGGCTCGAATTTCGAGACCCCAAAAATTTCATTTTTTCGAGATTTAAAGCTTCGGGAACTCAAATAATAACATATTTAGCCCTTAGGATTTATTTGATTTGCTTTTCGGTCACATATTTTAGCTTATTTTGAGACGTCGTTTTTCGGGGGCTTGATTTTCCAGATCTTAAAATTTTTATTTTTTCGAGATTTAAAGCTTCGGGAACTCAATTAATAACATATTTAGCCCTTAGGAGTCATTTGATTTGCTTTTCGGTCACTTATTTTAGCTAATTTTGAGACGTCGTTTTTCGGGGGCTTGATTTTCGAGATCTTAAAATTTTCATTTTTTCGAGATTTAAAGCTCCGGGAACTCACATAATAACATATTAAGCACTTAAGAGTCATTTTATTTGTTTTTCGGTCTCTTCTTTTAGCTTATTTTGAGACGTCGTTTTTCGGGGGCTCGATTTTTGAGATATTAAAGTTTTCATTTTTTCGAGATTTAAATCTTTCGGAAGTCAAGAAATAACATATTAAGCACTTAAAAGTCTTTTAATGTCAAATAATAACAATAATAAGCACATAAGAGTCATTTTGTTAGTTTTTCGGTCACTTATTTCAGCTTATTTTGAGACGTCGTTTTTCAGGGGCTTTATTTTCGAAACCCTAAAAATTTCAATTTTTTCGAGATTAAAAGCTTTGGGATGTCAAGTAATAAAATATTAAGCACTTAAATGTCATTTTATGTGTTTTTCGGTCAATTATTTTAGCTTATTTTGATAGGTCGTTTTTCAGGGGCTCGATTTTCGAAACCCTAAAAATTTCAATTTTTTCGAGATTTAAAGCTTTGGGAATTCAAGAATAACATATTAAGCACTTAAGAGTCATTTTATTTGTTTTTCGGTCATTATTTTAGCTTATTTCGAGACGACGTTTTTCGGTGGCCCGAATTTCGAGACCCTAAAAATTTCATTTTTTCGAGATTTAAAGCTTCGAGAACTCAAATAATAACATATTTAGCCATTAGGAGTCATTTGATTTGCTTTTCGGTCACTTATTTTAGCTTATTTTGAGACGTCATTTTTCGGGGGCTCGATTTTCGAAATACTAAAATTTTTATTTTTTCGAGATTTGATGCTCCGGGAACTCAAATAATAACATATTAAGCCCTTAAGAGTCATTTTATTTGTTTTTCGGTCACTTATTATAGCTTATTTTGAGACATCGTTTTTCGGGGGCTCGATTTTTGAGATTTTAAAATTTTCATTTTTTCGAGATTTAAAGCTCCGGGATCTCAAATAATAATATATTAAGCCCTTAGGAGTCATTTTATTTGTTTCTCAAACACTTATTTTGCTTATTTTCTGACGTCGTTTTTCAGGAGCTAGATTTTCGAGACCCTAAAAATTTGGTTTTTTTCAAGACTTAAAGCTTTGGGAATTCATATAATAAAATATTAAGCACTTAAGAGTCATTTTATTTGTTTTCGGTCACTTATTTAAGCTTATTTCGAAACGTCGTTTTTCGGGGGCTCTTTTTCGAGACCCTAAAAATTTCATTTTTTTCGAGATTTAAATCTTTCGGAAGTCAAGAAATAACATATTAAGCACTTAAAAGTCTTTTGATGTGTTTTTCAGTCAATTATTTTAGCTTATTTTGAGACGTCTTTATTCAAGGGCACGATTTTCGAAACCTTAAAAATTTCAATTTTTTTCGAGATTTAAGCTTTGAGAAGTAAAGTAATAACATATTAAGCACTTAGGAGTCATTTGATTTATTTTTCGGTCACCTATATCAGCTTATTTAGAGACGTCGTTTTTCGGGGGCTCGATTTTTTAGACTCTCAAAATTTCATTTTTCTAGATTTAAAGCTTCGGAAACGCAAATAATAACATATTAAGCCCTTAGGAGTCATTTTATTTGTTTTTTGGTCACATATTTTAGCTTATTTTGCGACGTCGTTTTTCGGGGCCTCGATTTTTGAGATCTTAAAATTTTCATTTTTTCGAGATTTAAAGCTCCGGGAATTCAAATAACAACATATTAAGCCCTTAGGAGTCATTTTATTTGTTTTTCGGTCACTTATTTTAGCTTATTTTGAGACGTCGTTTTTCGGGAGCTCAATTATTGAGATCCTAAAAATTTGCTTTTATTCAAGACTCAAAGCTTTGGGAATTCAAATAATAACATATTAAGCACTTAAGTGTCATTTTATTTGTTTTTCGATCACTTATTTAAGCTTATTTCGAGACGTCATTTTTCAAGGGCTCGTTTTTCGAGACCCTAAAAATTTCATTTTTTGGAGATTTAAATATTTCGGAAGTCAAGAAATAACATATTAAGCACTTAAAAGTCTTTTGATGTGTTTTTCGGTCAATTATTTTAGATTATTTCGAGACGTCGTTTTTCAGGGGCACGAATTTCGAGATCCTAAAATTTGCTTTTTTTTCAAGATTTAAGCTTTGGGAAGTCAAATAATAACATATTAATCACTTATGAGTCATTTGATTTATTTTTCGATCACTTATATCAGCTTAATTTGAGACGTCGTTTTTCGATGGTACGATTTTCGAGACCTTCAAATTTTCATTTTTTCGAGATTTAAAGCTTCGGAAACTCAAATAATAACATATTAAGCCCTTAGGAGTCATTTTATTTGTTTTTCGGTCACTTATTTTAGCTTATTATGAGAAGTCGCTTTTTTAGTGGCTCGATTTTCGAGAACCTAAAATTTTTAATTTTTTCGAGATTTAAAGCTTTGGGAAGTCATGTAATAACATATTAAGCACTTAAAAGTCATTTGATTTGTTTTTGGGTCAATTATTTTAGCTTATTTTGAGGCGTCGTTTTTCAGGTGCTCGATTTTCGAGACCCTAAAAATTTGTTTTTTTTTTCAAGATTTAAAGCTTTGGGAAGTCAAATGATAACAATAATAAGCACTTAAGAGTCATTTTATTTGTTTTTCGGTCACTTGTTTCAGCTTATTTTGAGACGTCGTTTTTCAGGGGCTTGATTTTCGAAACCCTAAATATTTCAATTTTTTCAAGATTGAATGCTTTGGGATGTCAAGTAATAACATATTAAGCACTTAAATGTCATTTGATGTGTTTTTCGGTGAATTATTTTAGCTTATTTTGATACGTCATTTTTCAGGGGCTCGATTTTCGAAGCCCTAAATATTTCAATTTTTCGAGATTTCAAGCTTTGGGAATTCAAATAATGAAATATTAAGCACTTAAGAGTCATTTTATTTATTTTTCGCTCACTTATTTTAGCTTATATTGAGACGTCGTTTTTCGGGGGTTCGATTTTCGAGATCCTATAATTTTCATTTTTTCGAGATTTAAAGCTCCGGGAACTCAAATAATAACATATTAAGCCCTTAGGAGTCATTTTATTTGTTTTTCGGTCACTTATTTTCGCTTATTTTGAGATGTCCTTTTTTAGGAGCTCGATTTTCGAGACCTTAAAAATTTGCTTTTTTTAAAGAATTAAAGCTTTGGGAATTCAAATAATAACTTATTAAGCACTTAAGAGTCATTTTATTTGTTTTTCGGTCACTTATTTTAGCTTATTTTGAGACGACGTTTTTCGGTAGCTCGAATTTCGAGACCCTAAAAATTTCATTTTTTTGAGATTTAAAGCTTCGGGAACTCAAATAATAACATATTTAGCCCTTAGGAGTCATTTGATTTGCTTTTCGGTCACTTATTTTCGCTTATTTTGAGACGTCCTTTTTCAGGAGCTCGATTTTCGAGACCCTAAAATTTGCTTTTTTTCAAGACTTAAAGCTTTGGGAATTCAAATAATAACTTATTAAGCACTTAAGAGTCATTTTATTTGTTTTTCGGTCACTTATTTTAGCTTATTTTGAGACGACGTTTTTCGTTGGCTCGAATTTCGAGACCCCAAAAATTTCATTTTTTCGAGATTTAAAGCTTCGGGAACTCAAATAATAACATATTTAGCCCTTAGGATTTATTTGATTTGCTTTTCGGTCACATATTTTAGCTTATTTTGAGACGTCGTTTTTCGGGGGCTTGATTTTCCAGATCTTAAAATTTTTATTTTTTCGAGATTTAAAGCTTCGGGAACTCAATTAATAACATATTTAGCCCTTAGGAGTCATTTGATTTGCTTTTCGGTCACTTATTTTAGCTAATTTTGAGACGTCGTTTTTCGGGGGCTTGATTTTCGAGATCTTAAAATTTTCATTTTTTCGAGATTTAAAGCTCCGGGAACTCACATAATAACATATTAAGCACTTAAGAGTCATTTTATTTGTTTTTCGGTCTCTTCTTTTAGCTTATTTTGAGACGTCGTTTTTCGGGGGCTCGATTTTTGAGATATTAAAGTTTTCATTTTTTCGAGATTTAAATCTTTCGGAAGTCAAGAAATAACATATTAAGCACTTAAAAGTCTTTTAATGTCAAATAATAACAATAATAAGCACATAAGAGTCATTTTGTTAGTTTTTCGGTCACTTATTTCAGCTTATTTTGAGACGTCGTTTTTCAGGGGCTTTATTTTCGAAACCCTAAAAATTTCAATTTTTTCGAGATTAAAAGCTTTGGGATGTCAAGTAATAAAATATTAAGCACTTAAATGTCATTTTATGTGTTTTTCGGTCAATTATTTTAGCTTATTTTGATAGGTCGTTTTTCAGGGGCTCGATTTTCGAAACCCTAAAAATTTCAATTTTTTCGAGATTTAAAGCTTTGGGAATTCAAGAATAACATATTAAGCACTTAAGAGTCATTTTATTTGTTTTTCGGTCATTATTTTAGCTTATTTCGAGACGACGTTTTTCGGTGGCCCGAATTTCGAGACCCTAAAAATTTCATTTTTTCGAGATTTAAAGCTTCGAGAACTCAAATAATAACATATTTAGCCATTAGGAGTCATTTGATTTGCTTTTCGGTCACTTATTTTAGCTTATTTTGAGACGTCATTTTTCGGGGGCTCGATTTTCGAGATACTAAAATTTTTATTTTTTCGAGATTTGATGCTCCGGGAACTCAAATAATAACATATTAAGCCCTTAAGAGTCATTTTATTTGTTTTTCGGTCACTTATTATAGCTTATTTTGAGACATCGTTTTTCGGGGGCTCGATTTTTGAGATTTTAAAATTTTCATTTTTTCGAGATTTAAAGCTCCGGGAACTCAAATAATAATATATTAAGCCCTTAGGAGTCATTTTATTTGTTTCTCAAACACTTATTTTGCTTATTTTCTGACGTCGTTTTTCAGGAGCTAGATTTTCGAGACCCTAAAAATTTGGTTTTTTTCAAGACTTAAAGCTTTGGGAATTCATATAATAAAATATTAAGCACTTAAGAGTCATTTTATTTGTTTTCGGTCACTTATTTAAGCTTATTTCGAAACGTCGTTTTTCGGGGGCTCTTTTTCGAGACCCTAAAAATTTCATTTTTTTCGAGATTTAAATCTTTCGGAAGTCAAGAAATAACATATTAAGCACTTAAAAGTCTTTTGATGTGTTTTTCAGTCAATTATTTTAGCTTATTTTGAGACGTCTTTATTCAAGGGCACGATTTTCGAAACCTTAAAAATTTCAATTTTTTTCGAGATTTAAGCTTTGAGAAGTAAAGTAATAACATATTAAGCACTTAGGAGTCATTTGATTTATTTTTCGGTCACCTATATCAGCTTATTTAGAGACGTCGTTTTTCGGGGGCTCGATTTTTTAGACTCTCAAAATTTCATTTTTCTAGATTTAAAGCTTCGGAAACGCAAATAATAACATATTAAGCCCTTAGGAGTCATTTTATTTGTTTTTTGGTCACATATTTTAGCTTATTTTGCGACGTCGTTTTTCGGGGCCTCGATTTTCGAGATCTTAAAATTTTCATTTTTTCGAGATTTAAAGCTCCGGGAATTCAAATAACAACATATTAAGCCCTTAGGAGTCATTTTATTTGTTTTTCGGTCACTTATTTTAGCTTATTTTGAGACGTCGTTTTTCGGGAGCTCAATTATTGAGATCCTAAAAATTTGCTTTTATTCAAGACTCAAAGCTTTGGGAATTCAAATAATAACATATTAAGCACTTAAGTGTCATTTTATTTGTTTTTCGATCACTTATTTAAGCTTATTTCGAGACGTCATTTTTCAAGGGCTCGTTTTTCGAGACCCTAAAAATTTCATTTTTTGGAGATTTAAATATTTCGGAAGTCAAGAAATAACATATTAAGCACTTAAAAGTCTTTTGATGTGTTTTTCGGTCAATTATTTTAGATTATTTCGAGACGTCGTTTTTCAGGGGCACGAATTTCGAGATCCTAAAATTTGCTTTTTTTTCAAGATTTAAGCTTTGGGAAGTCAAATAATAACATATTAATCACTTATGAGTCATTTGATTTATTTTTCGATCACTTATATCAGCTTAATTTGAGACGTCGTTTTTCGATGGTACGATTTTCGAGACCTTCAAATTTTCATTTTTTCGAGATTTAAAGCTTCGGAAACTCAAATAATAACATATTAAGCCCTTAGGAGTCATTTTATTTGTTTTTCGGTCACTTATTTTAGCTTATTATGAGAAGTCGCTTTTTTAGTGGCTCGATTTTCGAGAACCTAAAATTTTTAATTTTTTCGAGATTTAAAGCTTTGGGAAGTCATGTAATAACATATTAAGCACTTAAAAGTCATTTGATTTGTTTTTGGGTCAATTATTTTAGCTTATTTTGAGGCGTCGTTTTTCAGGTGCTCGATTTTCGAGACCCTAAAAATTTGTTTTTTTTTTTCAAGATTTAAAGCTTTGGGAAGTCAAATGATAACAATAATAAGCACTTAAGAGTCATTTTATTTGTTTTTCGGTCACTAGTTTCAGCTTATTTTGAGACGTCGTTTTTCAGGGGCTTGATTTTCGAAACCCTAAAAATTTCAATTTTTTCAAGATTGAATGCTTTGGGATGTCAAGTAATAACATATTAAGCACTTAAATGTCATTTGATGTGTTTTTCGGTGAATTATTTTAGCTTATTTTGATACGTCATTTTTCAGGGGCTCGATTTTCGAAGCCCTAAATATTTCAATTTTTCGAGATTTCAAGCTTTGGGAATTCAAATAATGAAATATTAAGCACTTAAGAGTCATTTTATTTGTTTTTCGGTCACTTATTTTAGCTTATATTGAGACGTCGTTTTTCGGGGGTTCGATTTTCGAGATCCTATAATTTTCATTTTTTCGAGATTTAAAGCTCCGGGAACTCAAATAATAACATATTAAGCCCTTAGGAGTCATTTTATTTGTTTTTCGGTCACTTATTTTCGCTTATTTTGAGATGTCCTTTTTTAGGAGCTCGATTTTCGAGACCCTAAAAATTTGCTTTTTTTTCAAGAATTAAAGTTTTGGGAATTCAAATAATAACTTATTAAGCACTTAAGAGTCATATTATTTGTTTTTCAGTCACTTATTTTAGCTTATTTTGAGACGACGTTTTTCGGTAGCTCGAATTTCGAGACCCTAAAAATTTCATTTTTTCGAGATTTAAAGCTTCGGGAACTCAAATAATAACATATTTAGCCCTTAGGAGTCATTTGATTTTTTTTTCGGTCACTTATTTTCGCTTATTTTGAGACGTCCTTTTTCAGGAGCTCGATTTTCGAGACCCTAAAAATTTGCTTTTTTTCAAGACTTAAAGCTTTGGGAATTCAAATAATAACTTATTAAGCACTTAAGAGTCATTTTATTTGTTTTTCGGTCACTTATTTTAGCTTATTTTGAGACGACGTTTTTCGTTGGTTCGAATTTCGAGACCCCAAAAATTTCATTTTTTCGAGATTTAAAGCTTCGGGAACTCAAATAATAACATATTTAGCCCTTAGGAGTTATTTGATTTGCTTTTCGGTCACTTATTTTAGCTTATTTTGAGACTTCGTTTTTCGGGGGCTTGATTTTCGAGATCTTAAAATTTTTATTTTTTCGAGATTTAAAGCTTCGGGAACTCAAATAATAACATATTTAGCCCTTAGGAGTCATTTGATTTGCTTTTCGGTCACTTATTTTAGCTAATTTTGAGACGTCGTTTTTCGGGGGCTTGATTTTCGAGATCTTAAAATTTTCATTTTTTCGAGATTTAAAGCTCCGGGAACTCACATAATAACATATTAAGCACTTAAGAGTCATTTTATTTGTTTTTCGGTCACTTATTTTAGCTTATTTTGAGACGTCGTTTTTCTGGGGCTCAATTTTTGAGATATTAAAGTTTTCATTTTTTTGAGATTTAAATCTTTCGGAAGTCAAGAAATAACATATTAAGCACTTAAAAGTCTTTTGATGTCAAATAATAACAATAATAAGCACTTAAGAGTCATTTTGTTAGTTTTTCGGTCACTTATTTCAGCTTATTTTGAGACGTCGTTTTTCAGGGGCTTTATTTTCGAAACCCTAAAAATTTCAATTTTTTCGAGATTAAAAGCTTTGGGATGTCAAGTAATAAAATATTAAGCACTTAAATGTCATTTTATGTGTTTTTCGGTCAATTATTTTAGCTTATTTTGATAGGTCGTTTTTCAGGGGCTCGATTTTCGAAACCCTAAAAATTTCAATTTTTTCGAGATTTAAAGCTTTGGGAATTAAAGAATAACATATTAAGCACTTAAGAGTCATTTTATTTGTTTTTCGGTCATTATTTTAGCTTATTTCGAGACGACGTTTTTCGGTGGCCCGAATTTCGAGACCCTAAAAATTTCATTTTTTCGAGATTTAAAGCTTCGGGAACTCAAATAATAACATATTTAGCCCTTAGGAGTCATTTGATTTGCTTTTCGGTCACTTATTTTAGCTTATTTTGAGACGTCATTTTTCGGGGGCTCGATTTTCGAGATACTAAAATTTTTATTTTTTCGAGATTTGAAGCTCCGGGAACTCAAATAATAACATATTAAGCCCTTAAGAGTCATTTTATTTGTTTTTCGGTCACTTATTTTAGCTTATTTTGAGACATCGTTTTTCGGGGGCTCGAATTTCGAGATTTTAAAATTTTCATTTTTTCGAGATTTAAAGCTCCGGGAACTCAAATAATAATATATTAAGCCCTTAGGAGTCATTTTATTTGTTTCTCAAACACTTATTTTGCTTATTTTCAGACGTCGTTTTTCAGGAGCTAGATTTTCGAGACCCTAAAAATTTGGTTTTTTTCAAGACTTAAAGCTTTGGGAATTCATATAATAAAATATTAAGCACTTAAGAGTCATTTTATTTGTTTTCGGTCACTTATTTAAGCTTATTTCAAACGTCGTTTTTCGGGGGCTCTTTTTTCGAGACCCTAAAAATTTCATTTTTTTCGAGATTTAAATCTTTCGGAAGTCAATAAATAACATATTAAGCACTTAAAAGTCTTTTGATGTGTTTTTCAGTCAATTATTTTAGATAATTTTGAGACGTCTTTATTCAGGGGCACGATTTTCGAAACCCTAAAAATTTCAATTTTTTTCGAGATTTAAGCTTTGAGAAGTAAAGTAATAACATATTAAGTACTTAGGAGTCATTTGATTTATTTTTCGGTCACCTATATCAGCTTATTTTGAGACGTCGTTTTTCGGGGGCTCGATTTTTTAGACTCTCAAAATTTCATTTTTCTAGATTTAAAGCTTCGGAAACGCAAATAATAACATATTAAGCCCTTAGGAGTCATTTTATTTGTTTTTTGGTCACATATTTTAGCTTATTTTGCGACGTCGTTTTTCGGGGCCTCGATTTTCGAGATCTTAAAATTTTCATTTTTTCGAGATTTAAAGCTCCGGGAATTCAATAACAACATATTAAGCCCTTAGGAGTCATTTTATTTGTTTTTCGGTCACTTATTTTCGCTTATTTTGAGACGTCGTTTTTCGGGAGCTCAATTATTGAGATCCTAAAAATTTGCTTTTATTCAAGACTCAAAGCTTTGGGAATTCAAGTAATAACATATTAAGCACTTAAGTGTCATTTTATTTGTTTTTCGATCACTTATTTAAGCTTATTTCGAGACGTCATTTTTCAAGGGCTCGTTTTTCGAGACCCTAAAAATTTCATTTTTTGGAGATTTAAATATTTCGGAAGTCAAGAAATAACATATTAAGCACTTAAAAGTCTTTTGATGTGTTTTTCGGTCAATTATTTTAGATTATTTCGAGACGTCGTTTTTCAGGGGCACGAATTTCGAGATCCTAAAATTTGCTTTTTTTTTCAAGATTTAAGCTTTGGGAAGTCAAATAATAACATATTAATCACTTAGGAGTCATTTGATTTATTTTTCGATCACTTATATCAGCTTAATTTGAGACGTCGTTTTTCGATGGTACGATTTTCGAGACCTTCAAATTTTCATTTTTTCGAGATTTAAAGCTTCGGGAACTCAAATAATAACATATTAAGCCCTTAGGAGTCATTTTATTTGTTTTTCGGTCACTTATTTTAGCTTATTATGAGAAGTCGCTTTTTTAGTGGCTCGATTTTCGAGACCCTAAAATTTTTAATTTTTTCGAGATTTAAAGCTTTGGGAAGTCATGTAATAACATATTAAGCACTTAAAAGTCATTTGATTTGTTTTTCGGTCAATTATTTTAGCTTATTTTGAGGCGTCGTTTTTCAAGTGCTCGATTTTCGAGACCCTAAAAATTTGTTTTTTTTTCAAGATTTAAAGCTTTGGGAAGTCAAATGATAACAATAATAAGCACTTAAGAGTCATTTTATTTGTTTTTCGGTCATTTGTTTCAGCTTATTTTGAGACGTCGTTTTTCAGGGGCTTGATTTTCGAAACCCTAAAAATTTCAATTTTTTCAAGATTGAATGCTTTGGGATGTCAAGTAATAACATATTAAGCACTTAAATGTCATTTGATGTGTTTTTCGGTGAATTATTTTAGCTTATTTTGATACGACATTTTTCAGGGGCTCGATTTTCGAAGCCCTAAATATTTCAATTTTTCGAGATTTCAAGCTTTGGGAATTCAAATAATGAAATATTAAGCACTTAAGAGTCATTTTATTTGTTTTTCGGTCACTTATTTTAGCTTATATTGAGACGTCGTTTTTCGGGGGTTCGATTTTCGAGATCCTATAATTTTCATTTTTTTCGAGATTTAAAGCTCCGGGAACTCAAATAATAACATATTAAGCCCTTAGGAGTCATTTTATTTGTTTTTCGGTCACTTATTTTCGCTTATTTTGAGATGTCCTTTTTTAGGAGCTCGATTTTCGAGACCCTAAAAATTTGCTTTTTTTCAAGAATTAAAGCTTTGGGAATTCAAATAATAACTTATTAAGCACTTAAGAGTCATTTTATTTGTTTTTCGGTCACTTATTTTAGCTTATTTTGAGACGACGTTTTTCGGTAGCTCGAATTTCGAGACCCTAAAAATTTCATTTTTTCGAGATTTAAAGCTTCGGGAACTCAAATAATAACATATTTAGCCCTTAGGAGTCATTTGATTTGCTTTTCGGTCACTTATTTTCGCTTATTTTGAGACGTCCTTTTTCAGGAGCTCGATTTTCGAGACCCTAAAAATTTGCTTTTTTTCAAGACTTAAAGCTTTGGGAATTCAAATTATAACTTATTAAGCACTTAAGAGTCATTTTATTTGTTTTTGGGTCACTTATTTTAGCTTATTTTGAGACGACGTTTTTCGTTGGCTCGAATTTCGAGACCCCAAAAATTTCATTTTTTCGATATTTAAAGCTTCGGGAACTCAAATAATAACATATTTAGCCCTTAGGAGTTATTTGATTTGCTTTTCGGTCACTTATTTTAGCTTATTTTGAGACGTCGTTTTTCGGGGGCTTGATTTTCGAGATCTTAAAATTTTTATTTTTTCGAGATTTAAAGCTTCGGGAACTCAAATAATAACATATTTAGCCCTTAGGAGTCATTTGATTTGCTATTCGGTCACTTATTTTAGCTAATTTTGAGACGTCGTTTTTCGGGGGCTTGATTTTCGAGATCTTAAAATTTTCATTTTTTCGAGATTTAAAGCTCCGGGAACTCACATAATAACATATTAAGCACTTAAGAGTCATTTTATTTGTTTTTCGTTCACTTATTTTAGCTTATTTTGAGACGTCATTTTTCGGGGGCTCGATTTTTGAGATATTAAAGTTTTCATTTTTTCGAGATTTAAATCTTTCGTAAGTCAAGAAATAACATATTAAGCACTTAAAAGTCTTTTGATGTCAAATAATAACAATAATAAGCACTTAAGAGTCATTTTGTTAGTTTTTCGGTCACTTATTTCAGCTTATTTTGAGACGTCGTTTTTCAGGGGCTTTATTTTCGAAACCCTAAAAATTTCAATTTTTTCGAGATTAAAAGCTTTGGGATGTCAAGTAATAAAATATTAAGCACTTAAATGTCATTTTATGTGTTTTTCGGTCAATTATTTTAGCTTATTTTGATAGGTCGTTTTTCAGGGGCTCGATTTTCGAAACCCTAAAAATTTCAATTTTTTCGAGATTTAAAGCTTTGGGAATTAAAGAATAACATATTAAGCACTTAAGAGTCATTTTATTTGTTTTTCGGTCATTATTTTAGCTTATTTCGAGACGACGTTTTTCGGTGGCACGAATTTCGAGACCCTAAAAATTTCATTTTTTCGAGATTTAAAGCTTCGGGAACTCAAATAATAACATATTTAGCCCTTAGGAGTCATTTGATTTGCTTTTCGGTCACTTATTTTAGCTTATTTTGAGACGTCATTTTTCGGGGGCTCGATTTTCGAGATACTAAAATTTTTATTTTTTCGAGATTTGAAGCTCCGGGAACTCAAATAATAACATATTAAGCCCTTAAGAGTCATTTTATTTGTTTTTCGGTCACTTATTTTAGCTTATTTTGAGACGTCGTTTTTCGGGGGCTCGATTTTCGAGATTTTAAAATTTTCATTTTTTCGAGATTTAAAGCTCCGGGAACTCAAATAATAATATATTAAGCCCTTAGGAGTCATTTTATTTGTTTCTCAAACACTTATTTTGCTTATTTTCAGACGTCGTTTTTCAGGAGCTAGATTTTCGAGACCCTAAAAATTTGCTTTTTTTCAAGACTTAAAGCTTTGGGAATTCATATAATAAAATATTAAGAACTTAAGAGTCATTTTATTTGTTTTCGGTCACTTATTTAAGCTTATTTCGAAACGTCGTTTTTCGGGGGCTCTTTTTCGAGACCCTAAAAATTTCATTTTTTTCGAGATTTAAATCTTTCGGAAGTCAAGAAATAACATATTAAGCACTTAAAAGTCTTTTGATGTGTTTTTCGGTCAATTATTTTATCTTATTTTGAGACGTCTTTATTCAGGGGCACGATTTTCGAAACCCTAAAAATTTCAATTTTTTTCGAGATTTAAGCTTTGAGAAGTCAAGTAATAACATATTAAGCACTTAGGAGTCATTTGATTTATTTTTCGGTCACCTATATCAGCTTATTTTGAGACGTCGTTTTTCGGGGGCTCGATTTTTTAGACTATCAAAATTTCATTTTTCTAGATTTAAAGCTTCGGAAACGCAAATAATAACATATTAAGCCCTTAGGAGTCATTTTATTTGTTTTTTGGTCACATATTTTAGCTTGTTTTGCGAAGTCGTTTTTCGGGGGCTCGATTTTCGAGATCTTAAAATTTTCATTTTTTCGAAATTTAAAGCTCCGAGAATTCAAATAACAACATATTAAGCCATTAGGAGTCATTTTATTTGTGTTTCGGTCACTTATTTTCGCTTATTTTGAGACGTCGTTTTTCGGGAGCTCAATTATTGAGATCCTAAAAATTTGCTTTTATTCAAGACTCAAAGCTTTGGGAATTCAAGTAATAACATATTAAGCACTTAAGTGTCATTTTATTTGTTTTTCGATCACTTATTTAAGCTTATTTCGATCCTAGATTTCAAGGGCTCGTTTTTCGAGACCCTAAAAATTTCATTTTTTGTAGATTTAAATATTTCGGAAGTCAAGAAATAACATATTAAGCACTTAAAAGTCTTTTGATGTGTTTTTCGGTCAATTATTTTAGATTATTTCGAGACGTCGTTTTTCAGGGGCACGAATTTCGAGATCCTAAAATTTGCTTTTTTTTTTCAAGATTTAAGCTTTGGGAAGTCAAATAATAACATATTAATCACTTAGGAGTCATTTGATTTATTTTTCGATCACTTATATCAGCTTAATTTGAGACGTCGTTTTTCGATGGTACGATTTTCGAGACCTTCAAATTTTCATTTTTTCGAGATTTAAAGCTTCGGGAACTCAAATAATAACATATTAAGCCCTTAGGAGTCATTTTATTTGTTTTTCGGTCACTTTTTTTAGCTTATTATGAGAAGTCGCTTTTTTAGTGGCTCGATTTTCGAGACCCTAAAATTTTTAATTTTTTCGAGATTTAAAGCTTTGGGAAGTCATGTAATAACATATTAAGCACTTAAAAGTCATTTGATTTGTTTTTCGGTCAATTATTTTAGCTTATTTTGAGGCGTCGTTTTTCAAGTGCTCGATTTTCGAGACCCTAAAAATTTGTTTTTTTTTCAAGATTTAAAGCTTTTGGAAGTCAAATGATAACAATAATAAGCACTTAAGAGTCATTTTATTTGTTTTTCGGTCACTTGTTTAAGCTTATTTGGAGACGTCGTTTTTCAGGGGCTTGATTTTCGAAACCCTAAAAATTTAAATTTTTTCAAAAAATTGAATGCTTTGGGATGTCAAGTAATAACATATTAAGCATTTAAATGTCATTTGATGTGTTTTTCGGTGAATTATTTTAGCTTATTTTGATACGTCATTTTTCAGGGGCTCGATTTTCGAAGCCCTAAATATTTCAATTTTTCGAGATTTCAAGCTTTGGGAATTCAAATAATGAAATATTAAGCACTTAAGAGTCATTTTATTTGTTTTTCGGTCATTATTTTAGCTTATTTCGAGACGACGTTTTTCGGTGGCCCGAATTTCGAGACCCTAAAAATTTCATTTTTTCGAGATTTAAAGCTTCGGGAACTCAAATAATAACATATTTAGCCCTTAGGAGTCATTTGATTTGCTTTTCGGTCACTTATTTTAGCTTATTTTGAGACGTCATTTTTCGGGGGCTCGATTTTCGAGATACTAAAATTTTTATTTTTTCGAGATTTGAAGCTCCGGGAACTCAAATAATAACATATTAAGCACTTAAGAGTCATTTTATTTGTTTTTCGGTCACTTATTTTAGCTTATTTTGAGACGTCGTTTTTCAGGGACTCGATTTTCGAGATCTTAAAATTTTTATTTTTTCGAGATTTAAAGCTCCGGGAACTCAATTAATAATATATTAAGCCCTTAGGAGTCATTTTATTTGTTTCTCAGTCACTTATTTTGCTTATTTTCAGACGTCGTTTTTCAGGAGCTAGATTTTCGAGACCCTAAAAATTTGGTTTTTTTCAAGACTTAAAGCTTTGGGAATTCATATAATAAAATATTAAGAACTTAAGAGTCATTTTATTTGTTTTCGGTCACTTATTTAAGCTTATTTCGAAACGTCGTTTTTCGGGGGCTCTTTTTCGAGACCCTAAAATTTCATTTTTTTCGAGATTTAAATCTTTCGGAAGTCAAGAAATAACATATTAAGCACTTAAAAGTCTTTTGATGTGTTTTTCGGTCAATTATTTTATCTTATTTTGAGACGTCTTTATTCAGGGGCACGATTTTCGAAACCCTAAAAATTTCAATTTTTTTCGAGATTTAAGCTTTGAGAAGTCAAGTAATAACATATTAAGCACTTAGGAGTCATTTGATTTATTTTTCGGTCACCTATATCAGCTTATTTTGAGACGTCGTTTTTCGGGGGCTCGATTTTTTAGACTCTCAAAATTTCATTTTTCTAGATTTAAAGCTTCGGAAACGCAAATAATAACATATTAAGCCCTTAGGAGTCATTTTATTTGTTTTTTGGTCACATATTTTAGCTTGTTTTGCGAAGTCGTTTTTCGGGGGCTCGATTTTCGAGATCTTAAAATTTTCATTTTTTCAAAATTTAAAGCTCCGAGAATTCAAATAACAACATATTAAGCCATAGGAGTCATTTTATTTGTGTTTCGGTCACTTATTTTCGCTTATTTTGAGACGTCGTTTTTCGGGAGCTCAATTATTGAGATCCTAAAAATTTGCTTTTATTCAAGACTCAAAGCTTTGGGAATTCAAGTAATAACATATTAAGCACTTAAGTGTCATTTTATTTGTTTTTCGATCACTTATTTAAGCTTATTTCGAGACGTCATTTTTCAAGGGCTCGTTTTTCGAGACCCTAAAAATTTCATTTTTTGGAGATTTAAATATTTCGGAAGTCAAGAAATAACATATTAAGCACTTAAAAGTCTTTTGATGTGTTTTTCGGTCAATTATTTTAGATTATTTCGAGACGTCGTTTTTCAGGGGCACGAATTTCGAGATCCTAAAATTTGCTTTTTTTTCAAGATTTAAGCTTTGGGAAGTCAAATAATAACATATTAATCACTTAGGAGTCATTTGATTTATTTTTCGATCACTTATATCAGCTTAATTTGAGACGTCGTTTTTCGATGGTACGATTTTCGAGACCTTCAAATTTTCATTTTTTCGAGATTTAAAGCTTCGGGAACTCAAATAATAACATATTAAGCCCTTAGGAGTCATTTTATTTGTTTTTCGGTCACTTATTTTAGCTTATTATGAGAAGTCGCTTTTTTAGTGGCTCGATTTTCGAGACCCTAAAATTTTTAATTTTTTCGAGATTTAAAGCTTTGGGAAGTCATGTAATAACATATTAAGCACTTAAAAGTCATTTGATTTGTTTTTCGGTCAATTATTTTAGCTTATTTTGAGGCGTCGTTTTTCAAGTGCTCGATTTTCGAGACCCTAAAAATTTGTTTTTTTTTCAAGATTTAAAGCTTTGGGAAGTCAAATGATAACAATAATAAGCACTTAAGAGTCATTTTATTTGTTTTTCGGTCATTTGTTTCAGCTTATTTTGAGACGTCGTTTTTCAGGGGCTTGATTTTCGAAACCCTAAAAATTTCAATTTTTTCAAGATTGAATGCTTTGGGATGTCAAGTAATAACATATTAAGCACTTAAATGTCATTTGATGTGTTTTTCGGTGAATTATTTTAGCTTATTTTGATACGACATTTTTCAGGGGCTCGTTTTTCGAAGCCCTAAATATTTCAATTTTTCGAGATTTCAAGCTTTGGGAATTCAAATAATGAAATATTAAGCACTTAAGAGTCATTTTATTTGTTTTTCGGTCACTTATTTTAGCTTATATTGAGACGTCGTTTTTCGGGGGTTCGATTTTCGAGATCCTATAATTTTCATTTTTTCGAGATTTAAAGCTCCGGGAACTCAAATAATAACATATTAAGCCCTTAGGAGTCATTTTATTTGTTTTTCGGTCACTTATTTTCGCTTATTTTGAGATGTCCTTTTTTAGGAGCTCGATTTTCGAGACCCTAAAAATTTGCTTTTTTTCAAGAATTAAAGCTTTGGGAATTCAAATAATAACTTATTAAGCACTTAAGAGTCATTTTATTTGTTTTTCGGTCACTTATTTTAGCTTATTTTGAGACGACGTTTTTCGGTAGCTCGAATTTCGAGACCCTAAAAATTTCATTTTTTCGAGATTTAAAGCTTCGGGAACTCAAATAATAACATATTTAGCCCTTAGGAGTCATTTGATTTGCTTTTCGGTCACTTATTTTCGCTTATTTTGAGACGTCCTTTTTCAGGAGCTCGATTTTCGAGACCCTAAAAATTTGCTTTTTTTCAAGACTTAAAGCTTTGGGAATTCAAATTATAACTTATTAAGCACTTAAGAGTCATTTTATTTGTTTTTGGGTCACTTATTTTAGCTTATTTTGAGACGACGTTTTTCGTTGGCTCGAATTTCGAGACCCCAAAAATTTCATTTTTTCGATATTTAAAGCTTCGGGAACTCAAATAATAACATATTTAGCCCTTAGGAGTTATTTGATTTGCTTTTCGGTCACTTATTTTAGCTTATTTTGAGACGTCGTTTTTCGGGGGCTTGATTTTCGAGATCTTAAAATTTTTATTTTTTCGAGATTTAAAGCTTCGGGAACTCAAATAATAACATATTTAGCCCTTAGGAGTCATTTGATTTGCTTTTCGGTCACTTATTTTAGCTAATTTTGAGACGTCGTTTTTCGGGGGCTTGATTTTCGAGATCTTAAAATTTTCATTTTTTCGAGATTTAAAGCTCCGGGAACTCACATAATAACATATTAAGCACTTAAGAGTCATTTTATTTGTTTTTCGTTCACTTATTTTAGCTTATTTTGAGACGTCATTTTTCGGGGGCTCGATTTTTGAGATATTAAAGTTTTCATTTTTTCGAGATTTAAATCTTTCGTAAGTCAAGAAATAACATATTAAGCACTTAAAAGTCTTTTGATGTCAAATAATAACAATAATAAGCACTTAAGAGTCATTTTGTTAGTTTTTCGGTCACTTATTTCAGCTTATTTTGAGACGTCGTTTTTCAGGGGCTTTATTTTCGAAACCCTAAAAATTTCAATTTTTTCGAGATTAAAAGCTTTGGGATGTCAAGTAATAAAATATTAAGCACTTAAATGTCATTTTATGTGTTTTTCGGTCAATTATTTTAGCTTATTTTGATAGGTCGTTTTTCAGGGGCTCGATTTTCGAAACCCTAAAAATTTCAATTTTTTCGAGATTTAAAGCTTTGGGAATTAAAGAATAACATATTAAGCACTTAAGAGTCATTTTATTTGTTTTTCGGTCATTATTTTAGCTTATTTCGAGACGACGTTTTTCGGTGGCCCGAATTTCGAGACCCTAAAAATTTCATTTTTTCGAGATTTAAAGCTTCGGGAACTCAAATAATAACATATTTAGCCCTTAGGAGTCATTTGATTTGCTTTTCGGTCACTTATTTTAGCTTATTTTGAGACGTCATTTTTCGGGGGCTCGATTTTCGAGATACTAAAATTTTTATTTTTTCGAGATTTGAAGCTCCGGGAACTCAAATAATAACATATTAAGCCCTTAAGAGTCATTTTATTTGTTTTTCGGTCACTTATTTTAGCTTATTTTGAGACGTCGTTTTTCGGGGGCTCGATTTTCGAGATTTTAAAATTTTCATTTTTTCGAGATTTAAAGCTCCGGGAACTCAAATAATAATATATTAAGCCCTTAGGAGTCATTTTATTTGTTTCTCAAACACTTATTTTGCTTATTTTCAGACGTCGTTTTTCAGGAGCTAGATTTTCGAGACCCTAAAAATTTGCTTTTTTTCAAGACTTAAAGCTTTGGGAATTCATATAATAAAATATTAAGAACTTAAGAGTCATTTTATTTGTTTTCGGTCACTTATTTAAGCTTATTTCGAAACGTCGTTTTTCGGGGGCTCTTTTTCGAGACCCTAAAAATTTCATTTTTTTCGAGATTTAAATCTTTCGGAAGTCAAGAAATAACATATTAAGCACTTAAAAGTCTTTTGATGTGTTTTTCGGTCAATTATTTTATCTTATTTTGAGACGTCTTTATTCAGGGGCACGATTTTCGAAACCCTAAAAATTTCAATTTTTTTCGAGATTTAAGCTTTGAGAAGTCAAGTAATAACATATTAAGCACTTAGGAGTCATTTGATTTATTTTTCGGTCACCTATATCAGCTTATTTTGAGACGTCGTTTTTCGGGGGCTCGATTTTTTAGACTATCAAAATTTCATTTTTCTAGATTTAAAGCTTCGGAAACGCAAATAATAACATATTAAGCCCTTAGGAGTCATTTTATTTGTTTTTTGGTCACATATTTTAGCTTGTTTTGCGACGTCGTTTTTCGGGGCCTCGATTTTCGAGATCTTAAAATTTTCATTTTTTCGAGATTTAAAGCTCCGGGAATTCAATAACAACATATTAAGCCCTTAGGAGTCATTTTATTTGTTTTTCGGTCACTTATTTTCGCTTATTTTGAGACGTCGTTTTTCGGGAGCTCAATTATTGAGATCCTAAAAATTTGCTTTTATTCAAGACTCAAAGCTTTGGGAATTCAAGTAATAACATATTAAGCACTTAAGTGTCATTTTATTTGTTTTTCGATCACTTATTTAAGCTTATTTCGAGACGTCATTTTTCAAGGGCTCGTTTTTCGAGACCCTAAAAATTTCATTTTTTGGAGATTTAAATATTTCGGAAGTCAAGAAATAACATATTAAGCACTTAAAAGTCTTTTGATGTGTTTTTCGGTCAATTATTTTAGATTATTTCGAGACGTCGTTTTTCAGGGGCACGAATTTCGAGATCCTAAAATTTGCTTTTTTTTTCAAGATTTAAGCTTTGGGAAGTCAAATAATAACATATTAATCACTTAGGAGTCATTTGATTTATTTTTCGATCACTTATATCAGCTTAATTTGAGACGTCGTTTTTCGATGGTACGATTTTCGAGACCTTCAAATTTTCATTTTTTCGAGATTTAAAGCTTCGGGAACCCAAATAATAACATATTAAGCCCTTAGGAGTCATTTTATTTGTTTTTCGGTCACTTATTTTAGCTTATTATGAGAAGTCGCTTTTTTAGTGGCTCGATTTTCGAGACCCTAAAATTTTTAATTTTTTCGAGATTTAAAGCTTTGGGAAGTCATGTAATAACATATTAAGCACTTAAAAGTCATTTGATTTGTTTTTCGGTCAATTATTTTAGCTTATTTTGAGGCGTCGTTTTTCAAGTGCTCGATTTTCGAGACCCTAAAAATTTGTTTTTTTTTCAAGATTTAAAGCTTTTGGAAGTCAAATGATAACAATAATAAGCACTTAAGAGTCATTTTATTTGTTTTTCGGTCACTTGTTTAAGCTTATTTGGAGACGTCGTTTTTCAGGGGCTTGATTTTCGAAACCCTAAAAATTTAAATTTTTTCAAAAAATTGAATGCTTTGGGATGTCAAGTAATAACATATTAAGCATTTAAATGTCATTTGATGTGTTTTTCGGTGAATTATTTTAGCTTATTTTGATACGTCATTTTTCAGGGGCTCGATTTTCGAAGCCCTAAATATTTCAATTTTTCGAGATTTCAAGCTTTGGGAATTCAAATAATGAAATATTAAGCACTTAAGAGTCATTTTATTTGTTTTTCGGTCATTATTTTAGCTTATTTCGAGACGACGTTTTTCGGTGGCCCGAATTTCGAGACCCTAAAAATTTCATTTTTTCGAGATTTAAAGCTTCGGGAACTCAAATAATAACATATTTAGCCCTTAGGAGTCATTTGATTTGCTTTTCAGTCACTTATTTTAGCTTATTTTGAGACGTCATTTTTCGGGGGCTCGATTTTCGAGATACTAAAATTTTTATTTTTTCGAGATTTGAAGCTCCGGGAACTCAAATAATAACATATTAAGCACTTAAGAGTCATTTTATTTGTTTTTCGGTCACTTATTTTAGCTTATTTTGAGACGTCGTTTTTCGGGGACTCGATTTTCGAGATCTTAAAATTTTTATTTTTTCGAGATTTAAAGCTCCGGGAACTCAATTAATAATATATTAAGCCCTTAGGAGTCATTTTATTTGTTTCTCAGTCACTTATTTTGCTTATTTTCAGACGTCGTTTTTCAGGAGCTAGATTTTCGAGACCCTAAAAATTTGGTTTTTTTCAAGACTTAAAGCTTTGGGAATTCATATAATAAAATATTAAGAACTTAAGAGTCATTTTATTTGTTTTCGGTCACTTATTTAAGCTTATTTCGAAACGTCGTTTTTCGGGGGCTCTTTTTCGAGACCCTAAAATTTCATTTTTTTCGAGATTTAAATCTTTCGGAAGTCAAGAAATAACATATTAAGCACTTAAAAGTCTTTTGATGTGTTTTTCGGTCAATTATTTTATCTTATTTTGAGACGTCTTTATTCAGGGGCACGATTTTCGAAACCCTAAAAATTTCAATTTTTTTCGAGATTTAAGCTTTGAGAAGTCAAGTAATAACATATTAAGCACTTAGGAGTCATTTGATTTATTTTTCGGTCACCTATATCAGCTTATTTTGAGACGTCGTTTTTCGGGGGCTCGATTTTTTAGACTCTCAAAATTTCATTTTTCTAGATTTAAAGATTCGGAAACGCAAATAATAACATATTAAGCCCTTAGGAGTCATTTTATTTGTTTTTTGGTCACATATTTTAGCTTGTTTTGCGAAGTCGTTTTTCGGGGGCTCGATTTTCGAGATCTTAAAATTTTCATTTTTTCAAAATTTAAAGCTCCGAGAATTCAAATAACAACATATTAAGCCATTAGGAGTCATTTTATTTGTGTTTCGGTCACTTATTTTCGCTTATTTTGAGACGTCGTTTTTCGGGAGCTCAATTATTGAGATCCTAAAAATTTGCTTTTATTCAAGACTCAAAGCTTTGGGAATTCAAGTAATAACATATTAAGCACTTAAGTGTCATTTTATTTGTTTTTCGATCACTTATTTAAGCTTATTTCGATCCTAGATTTCAAGGGCTCGTTTTTCGAGACCCTAAAAATTTCATTTTTTGTAGATTTAAATATTTCGGAAGTCAAGAAATAACATATTAAGCACTTAAAAGTCTTTTGATGTGTTTTTCGGTCAATTATTTTAGATTATTTCGAGACGTCGTTTTTCAGGGGCACGAATTTCGAGATCCTAAAATTTGCTTTTTTTTTCAAGATTTAAGCTTTGGGAAGTCAAATAATAACATATTAATCACTTAGGAGTCATTTGATTTATTTTTCGATCACTTATATCAGCTTAATTTGAGACGTCGTTTTTCGATGGTACGATTTTCGAGACCTTCAAATTTTCATTTTTTCGAGATTTAAAGCTTCGGGAACTCAAATAATAACATATTAAGCCCTTAGGAGTCATTTTATTTGTTTTTCGGTCACTTTTTTTAGCTTATTATGAGAAGTCGCTTTTTTAGTGGCTCGATTTTCGAGACCCTAAAATTTTTAATTTTTTCGAGATTTAAAGCTTTGGGAAGTCATGTAATAACATATTAAGCACTTAAAAGTCATTTGATTTGTTTTTCGGTCAATTATTTTAGCTTATTTTGAGGCGTCGTTTTTCAAGTGCTCGATTTTCGAGACCCTAAAAATTTGTTTTTTTTTCAAGATTTAAAGCTTTGGGAAGTCAAATGATAACATATTAAGCCCTTAAGAGTCATTTTATTTGTTTTTCGGTCACTTATTATAGCTTATTTTGAGACATCGTTTTTCGGGGGCTCGATTTTTGAGATTTTAAAATTTTCATTTTTTCGAGATTTAAAGCTCCGGGAACTCAAATAATAATATATTAAGCCCTTAGGAGTCATTTTATTTGTTTCTCAAACACTTATTTTGCTTATTTTCTGACGTCGTTTTTCAGGAGCTAGATTTTCGAGACCCTAAAAATTTGGTTTTTTTCAAGACTTAAAGCTTTGGGAATTCATATAATAAAATATTAAGCACTTAAGAGTCATTTTATTTGTTTTCGGTCACTTATTTAAGCTTATTTCGAAACGTCGTTTTTCGGGGGCTCTTTTTCGAGACCCTAAAAATTTCATTTTTTTCGAGATTTAAATCTTTCGGAAGTCAAGAAATAACATATTAAGCACTTAAAAGTCTTTTGATGTGTTTTTCAGTCAATTATTTTAGCTTATTTTGAGACGTCTTTATTCAAGGGCACGATTTTCGAAACCTTAAAAATTTCAATTTTTTTCGAGATTTAAGCTTTGAGAAGTAAAGTAATAACATATTAAGCACTTAGGAGTCATTTGATTTATTTTTCGGTCACCTATATCAGCTTATTTAGAGACGTCGTTTTTCGGGGGCTCGATTTTTTAGACTCTCAAAATTTCATTTTTCTAGATTTAAAGCTTCGGAAACGCAAATAATAACATATTAAGCCCTTAGGAGTCATTTTATTTGTTTTTTGGTCACATATTTTAGCTTATTTTGCGACGTCGTTTTTCGGGGCCTCGATTTTCGAGATCTTAAAATTTTCATTTTTTCGAGATTTAAAGCTCCGGGAATTCAAATAACAACATATTAAGCCCTTAGGAGTCATTTTATTTGTTTTTCGGTCACTTATTTTAGCTTATTTTGAGACGTCGTTTTTCGGGAGCTCAATTATTGAGATCCTAAAAATTTGCTTTTATTCAAGACTCAAAGCTTTGGGAATTCAAATAATAACATATTAAGCACTTAAGTGTCATTTTATTTGTTTTTCGATCACTTATTTAAGCTTATTTCGAGACGTCATTTTTCAAGGGCTCGTTTTTCGAGACCCTAAAAATTTCATTTTTTGGAGATTTAAATATTTCGGAAGTCAAGAAATAACATATTAAGCACTTAAAAGTCTTTTGATGTGTTTTTCGGTCAATTATTTTAGATTATTTCGAGACGTCGTTTTTCAGGGGCACGAATTTCGAGATCCTAAAATTTGCTTTTTTTTCAAGATTTAAGCTTTGGGAAGTCAAATAATAACATATTAATCACTTATGAGTCATTTGATTTATTTTTCGATCACTTATATCAGCTTAATTTGAGACGTCGTTTTTCGATGGTACGATTTTCGAGACCTTCAAATTTTCTTTTTTTCGAGATTTAAAGCTTCGGAAACTCAAATAATAACATATTAAGCCCTTAGGAGTCATTTTATTTGTTTTTCGGTCACTTATTTTAGCTTATTATGAGAAGTCGCTTTTTTAGTGGCTCGATTTTCGAGACCCTAAAATTTTTAATTTTTTCGAGATTTAAAGCTTTGGGAAGTCATGTAATAACATATTAAGCACTTAAAAGTCATTTGATTTGTTTTTGGGTCAATTATTTTAGCTTATTTTGAGGCGTCGTTTTTCAGGTGCTCGATTTTCGAGACCCTAAAAATTTGTTTTTTTTTTCAAGATTTAAAGCTTTGGGAAGTCAAATGATAACAATAATAAGCACTTAAGAGTCATTTTATTTGTTTTTCGGTCACTAGTTTCAGCTTATTTTGAGACGTCGTTTTTCAGGGGCTTGATTTTCGAAACCCTAAAAATTTCAATTTTTTCTAGATTGAATGCTTTGGGATGTCAAGTAATAACATATTAAGCACTTAAATGTCATTTGATGTGTTTTTCGGTGAATTATTTTAGCTTATTTTGATACGTCATTTTTCAGGGGCTCGATTTTCGAAGCCCTAAATATTTCAATTTTTCGAGATTTCAAGCTTTGGGAATTCAAATAATGAAATATTAAGCACTTAAGAGTCATTTTATTTGTTTTTCGGTCACTTATTTTAGCTTATATTGAGACGTCGTTTTTCGGGGGTTCGATTTTCGAGATCCTATAATTTTCATTTTTTCGAGATTTAAAGCTCCGGGAACTCAAATAATAACATATTAAGCCCTTAGGAGTCATTTTATTTGTTTTTCGGTCACTTATTTTCGCTTATTTTGAGATGTCCTTTTTTAGGAGCTCGATTTTCGAGACCCTAAAAATTTGCTTTTTTTCAAGAATTAAAGTTTTGGGAATTCAAATAATAACTTATTAAGCACTTAAGAGTCATATTATTTGTTTTTCAGTCACTTATTTTAGCTTATTTTGAGACGACGTTTTTCGTTGGCTCGAATTTCGAGACCCCAAAAATTTCATTTTTTCGAGATTTAAAGCTTCGGGAACTCAAATAATAACATATTTAGCCCTTAGGAGTTATTTGATTTGCTTTTCGGTCACTTATTTTAGCTTATTTTGAGACTTCGTTTTTCGGGGGCTTGATTTTCGAGATCTTAAAATTTTTATTTTTTCGAGATTTAAAGCTTCGGGAACTCAAATAATAACATATTTAGCCCTTAGGAGTCATTTGATTTGCTTTTCGGTCACTTATTTTAGCTAATTTTGAGACGTCGTTTTTCGGGGGCTTGATTTTCGAGATCTTAAAATTTTCATTTTTTCGAGATTTAAAGCTCCGGGAACTCACATAATAACATATTAAGCACTTAAGAGTCATTTTATTTGTTTTTCGGTCACTTATTTTAGCTTATTTTGAGACGTCGTTTTTCTGGGGCTCAATTTTTGAGATATTAAAGTTTTCATTTTTTTGAGATTTAAATCTTTCGGAAGTCAAGAAATAACATATTAAGCACTTAAAAGTCTTTTGATGTCAAATAATAACAATAATAAGCACTTAAGAGTCATTTTGTTAGTTTTTCGGTCACTTATTTCAGCTTATTTTGAGACGTCGTTTTTCAGGGGCTTTATTTTCGAAACCCTAAAAATTTCAATTTTTTCGAGATTAAAAGCTTTGGGATGTCAAGTAATAAAATATTAAGCACTTAAATGTCATTTTATGTGTTTTTCGGTCAATTATTTTAGCTTATTTTGATAGGTCGTTTTTCAGGGCTCGATTTTCGAAACCCTAAAAATTTCAATTTTTTCGAGATTTAAAGCTTTGGGAATTAAAGAATAACATATTAAGCACTTAAGAGTCATTTTATTTGTTTTTCGGTCATTATTTTAGCTTATTTCGAGACGACGTTTTTCGGTGGCCCGAATTTCGAGACCCTAAAAATTTCATTTTTTCGAGATTTAAAGCTTCGGGAACTCAAATAATAACATATTTAGCCCTTAGGAGTCATTTGATTTGCTTTTCGGTCACTTATTTTAGCTTATTTTGAGACGTCATTTTTCGGGGGCTCGATTTTCGAGATACTAAAATTTTTATTTTTTCGAGATTTGAAGCTCCGGGAACTCAAATAATAACATATTAAGCCCTTAAGAGTCATTTTATTTGTTTTTCGGTCACTTATTTTAGCTTATTTTGAGACATCGTTTTTCGGGGGCTCGAATTTCGAGATTTTAAAATTTTCATTTTTTCGAGATTTAAAGCTCCGGGAACTCAAATAATAATATATTAAGCCCTTAGGAGTCATTTTATTTGTTTCTCAAACACTTATTTTGCTTATTTTCAGACGTCGTTTTTCAGGAGCTAGATTTTCGAGACCCTAAAAATTTGGTTTTTTTCAAGACTTAAAGCTTTGGGAATTCATATAATAAAATATTAAGCACTTAAGAGTCATTTTATTTGTTTTCGGTCACTTATTTAAGCTTATTTCAAACGTCGTTTTTCGGGGGCTCTTTTTCGAGACCCTAAAAATTTCATTTTTTTCGAGATTTAAATCTTTCGGAAGTCAATAAATAACATATTAAGCACTTAAAAGTCTTTTGATGTGTTTTTCAGTCAATTATTTTAGATAATTTTGAGACGTCTTTATTCAGGGGCACGATTTTCGAAACCCTAAAAATTTCAATTTTTTTCGAGATTTAAGCTTTGAGAAGTAAAGTAATAACATATTAAGTACTTAGGAGTCATTTGATTTATTTTTCGGTCACCTATATCAGCTTATTTTGAGACGTCGTTTTTCGGGGGCTCGATTTTTTAGACTCTCAAAATTTCATTTTTCTAGATTTAAAGCTTCGGAAACGCAAATAATAACATATTAAGCCCTTAGGAGTCATTTTATTTGTTTTTTGGTCACATATTTTAGCTTATTTTGCGACGTCGTTTTTCGGGGCCTCGATTTTCGAGATCTTAAAATTTTCATTTTTTCGAGATTTAAAGCTCCGGGAATTCAAATAACAACATATTAAGCCCTTAGGAGTCATTTTATTTGTTTTTCGGTCACTTATTTTCGCTTATTTTGAGACGTCGTTTTTCGGGAGCTCAATTATTGAGATCCTAAAAATTTGCTTTTATTCAAGACTCAAAGCTTTGGGAATTCAAGTAATAACATATTAAGCACTTAAGTGTCATTTTATTTGTTTTTCGATCACTTATTTAAGCTTATTTCGAGACGTCATTTTTCAAGGGCTCGTTTTTCGAGACCCTAAAAATTTCATTTTTTGGAGATTTAAATATTTCGGAAGTCAAGAAATAACATATTAAGCACTTAAAAGTCTTTTGATGTGTTTTTCGGTCAATTATTTTAGATTATTTCGAGACGTCGTTTTTCAGGGGCACGAATTTCGAGATCCTAAAATTTGCTTTTTTTTTCAAGATTTAAGCTTTGGGAAGTCAAATAATAACATATTAATCACTTAGGAGTCATTTGATTTATTTTTCGATCACTTATATCAGCGTAATTTGAGACGTCGTTTTTCGATGGTACGATTTTCGAGACCTTCAAATTTTCATTTTTTCGAGATTTAAAGCTTCGGGAACTCAAATAATAACATATTAAGCCCTTAGGAGTCATTTTATTTGTTTTTCGGTCACTTATTTTAGCTTATTATGAGAAGTCGCTTTTTTAGTGGCTCGATTTTCGAGACCCTAAAATTTTTAATTTTTTCGAGATTTAAAGCTTTGGGAAGTCATGTAATAACATATTAAGCACTTAAAAGTCATTTGATTTGTTTTTCGGTCAATTATTTTAGCTTATTTTGAGGCGTCGTTTTTCAAGTGCTCGATTTTCGAGACCCTAAAAATTTGTTTTTTTTTCAAGATTTAAAGCTTTGGGAAGTCAAATGATAACAATAATAAGCACTTAAGAGTCATTTTATTTGTTTTTCGGTCATTTGTTTCAGCTTATTTTGAGACGTCGTTTTTCAGGGGCTTGATTTTCGAAACCCTAAAAATTTCAATTTTTTCAAGATTGAATGCTTTGGGATGTCAAGTAATAACATATTAAGCACTTAAATGTCATTTGATGTGTTTTTCGGTGAATTATTTTAGCTTATTTTGATACGACATTTTTCAGGGGCTCGATTTTCGAAGCCCTAAATATTTCATTTTTTCGAGATTTCAAGCTTTGGGAATTCAAATAATGAAATATTAAGCACTTAAGAGTCATTTTATTTGTTTTTCGGTCACTTATTTTAGCTTATATTGAGACGTCGTTTTTCGGGGGTTCGATTTTCGAGATCCTATAATTTTCATTTTTTCGAGATTTAAAGCTCCGGGAACTCAAATAATAACATATTAAGCCCTTAGGAGTCATTTTATTTGTTTTTCGGTCACTTATTTTCGCTTATTTTGAGATGTCCTTTTTTAGGAGCTCGATTTTCGAGACCCTAAAAATTTGCTTTTTTTCAAGAATTAAAGCTTTGGGAATTCAAATAATAACTTATTAAGCACTTAAGAGTCATTTTATTTGTTTTTCGGTCACTTATTTTAGCTTATTTTGAGACGACGTTTTTCGGTAGCTCGAATTTCGAGACCCTAAAAATTTCATTTTTTCGAGATTTAAAGCTTCGGGAACTCAAATAATAACATATTTCGCCCTTAGGAGTCATTTGATTTGCTTTTCGGTCACTTATTTTCGCTTATTTTGAGACGTCCTTTTTCAGGAGCTCGATTTTCGAGACCCTAAAAATTTGCTTTTTTTCAAGACTTAAAGCTTTGGGAATTCAAATTATAACTTATTAAGCACTTAAGAGTCATTTTATTTGTTTTTGGGTCACTTATTTTAGCTTATTTTGAGACGACGTTTTTCGTTGGCTCGAATTTCGAGACCCCAAAAATTTCATTTTTTCGATATTTAAAGCTTCGGGAACTCAAATAATAACATATTTAGCCCTTACGAGTTATTTGATTTGCTTTTCGGTCACTTATTTTAGCTTATTTTGAGACGTCGTTTTTCGGGGGCTTGATTTTCGAGATCTTAAAATTTTTATTTTTTCGAGATTTAAAGCTTCGGGAACTCAAATAATAACATATTTAGCCCTTAGGAGTCATTTGATTTGCTTTTCGGTCACTTATTTTAGCTAATTTTGAGACGACGTTTTTCGGGGGCTTGATTTTCGAGATCTTAAAATTTTCATTTTTTCGAGATTTAAAGCTCCGGGAACTCACATAATAACATATTAAGCACTTAAGAGTCATTTTATTTGTTTTTCGTTCACTTATTTTAGCTTATTTTGAGACGTCGTTTTTCGGGGGCTCGATTTTTGAGATATTAAAGTTTTCATTTTTTCGAGATTTAAATCTTTCGTAAGTCAAGAAATAACATATTAAGCACTTAAAAGTCTTTTGATGTCAAATAATAACAATAATAAGCACTTAAGAGTCATTTTGTTAGTTTTTCGGTCACTTATTTCAGCTTATTTTGAGACGTCGTTTTTCAGGGGCTTTATTTTCGAAACCCTAAAAATTTCAATTTTTTCGAGATTAAAAGCTTTGGGATGTCAAGTAATAAAATATTAAGCACTTAAATGTCATTTTATGTGTTTTTCGGTCAATTATTTTTGCTTATTTTGATAGGTCGTTTTTCAGGGGCTCGATTTTCGAAACCCTAAAAATTTCAATTTTTTCGAGATTTTAAGCTTTGGGAATTAAAGAATAACATATTAAGCACTTAAGAGTCATTTTATTTGTTTTTCGGTCATTATTTTAGCTTATTTCGAGACGACGTTTTTCGGTGGCCCGAATTTCGAGACCCTAAAAATTTCATTTTTTCGAGATTTAAAGCTTCGGGAACTCAAATAATAACATATTTAGCCCTTAGGAGTCATTTGATTTGCTTTTCGGTCACTTATTTTAGCTTATTTTGAGACGTCATTTTTCGGGGGCTCGATTTTCGAGATACTAAAATTTTTATTTTTTCGAGATTTGAAGCTCCGGGAACTCAAATAATAACATATTAAGCCCTTAAGAGTCATTTTATTTGTTTTTCGGTCACTTATTTTAGCTTATTTTGAGACGTCGTTTTTCGGGGGCTCGATTTTCGAGATTTTAAAATTTTCATTTTTTCGAGATTTAAAGCTCCGGGAACTCAAATAATAATATATTAAGCCCTTAGGAGTCATTTTATTTGTTTCTCAAACACTTATTTTGCTTATTTTCAGACGTCGTTTTTCAGGAGCTAGATTTTCGAGACCCTAAAAATTTGCTTTTTTTCAAGACTTAAAGCTTTGGGAATTCATATAATAAAATATTAAGAACTTAAGAGTCATTTTATTTGTTTTCGGTCACTTATTTAAGCTTATTTCGAAACGTCGTTTTTCGGGGGCTCTTTTTCGAGACCCTAAAAATTTCATTTTTTTCGAGATTTAAATCTTTCGGAAGTCAAGAAATAACATATTAAGCACTTAAAAGTCTTTTGATGTGTTTTTCGGTCAATTATTTTATCTTATTTTGAGACGTCTTTATTCAGGGGCACGATTTTCGAAACCCTAAAAATTTCAATTTTTTTCGAGATTTAAGCTTTGAGAAGTCAAGTAATAACATATTAAGCACTTAGGAGTCATTTGATTTATTTTTCGGTCACCTATATCAGCTTATTTTGAGACGTCGTTTTTCGGGGGCTCGATTTTTTAGACTCTCAAAATTTCATTTTTCTAGATTTAAAGCTTCGGAAACGCAAATAATAACATATTAAGCCCTTAGGAGTCATTTTATTTGTTTTTTGGTCACATATTTTAGCTTGTTTTGCGAAGTCGTTTTTCGGGGGCTCGATTTTCGAGATCTTAAAATTTTAATTTTTTCGAAATTTAAAGCTCCTAGAATTCAAATAACAAAATATTAAGCCATTAGGAGTCATTTTATTTGTGTTTCGGTCACTTATTTTCGCTTATTTTGAGACGTCGTTTTTCGGGAGCTCAATTATTGAGATCCTAAAAATTTGCTTTTATTCAAGACTCAAAGCTTTGGGAATTCAAGTAATAACATATTAAGCACTTAAGTGTCATTTTATTTGTTTTTCGATCACTTATTTAAGCTTATTTCGATCCTAGATTTCAAGGGCTCGTTTTTCGAGACCCTAAAAATTTCATTTTTTGTAGATTTAAATATTTCGGAAGTCAAGAAATAACATATTAAGCACTTAAAAGTCTTTTGATGTGTTTTTCGGTCAATTATTTTAGATTATTTCGAGACGTCGTTTTTCAGGGGCACGAATTTCGAGATCCTAAAATTTGCTTTTTTTTTTCAAGATTTAAGCTTTGGGAAGTCAAATAATAACATATTAATCACTTAGGAGTCATTTGATTTATTTTTCGATCACTTATATCAGCTTAATTTGAGACGTCGTTTTTCGATGGTACGATTTTCGAGACCTTCAAATTTTCATTTTTTCGAGATTTAAAGCTTCGGGAACTCAAATAATAACATATTAAGCCCTTAGGAGTCATTTTATTTGTTTTTCGGTCACTTTTTTTAGCTTATTATGAGAAGTCGCTTTTTTAGTGGCTCGGTTTTCGAGACCCTAAAATTTTTAATTTTTTCGAGATTTAAAGCTTTGGGAAGTCATGTAATAACATATTAAGCACTTAAAAGTCATTTGATTTGTTTTTCGGTCAATTATTTTAGCTTATTTTGAGGCGTCGTTTTTCAAGTGCTCGATTTTCGAGACCCTAAAAATTTGTTTTTTTTTCAAGATTTAAAGCTTTTGGAAGTCAAATGATAACAATAATAAGCACTTAAGAGTCATTTTATTTGTTTTTCGGTCACTTGTTTAAGCTTATTTGGAGACGTCGTTTTTCAGGGGCTTGATTTTCGAAACCCTAAAAATTTAAATTTTTTCAAAAAATTGAATGCTTTGGGATGTCAAGTAATAACATATTAAGCATTTAAATGTCATTTGATGTGTTTTTCGGTGAATTATTTTAGCTTATTTTGATACGTCATTTTTCAGGGGCTCGATTTTCGAAGCCCTAAATATTTCAATTTTTCGAGATTTCAAGCTTTGGGAATTCAAATAATGAAATATTAAGCACTTAAGAGTCATTTTATTTATTTTTCGGTCATTATTTTAGCTTATTTCGAGACGACGTTTTTCGGTGGCCCGAATTTCGAGACCCTAAAAATTTCATTTTTTCGAGATTTAAAGCTTCGGGAACTCAAATAATAACATATTTAGCCCTTAGGAGTCATTTGATTTGCTTTTCGGTCACTTATTTTAGCTTATTTTGAGACGTCATTTTTCGGGGGCTCGATTTTCGAGATACTAAAATTTTTATTTTTTCGAGATTTGAAGCTCCGGGAACTCAAATAATAACATATTAAGCACTTAAGAGTCATTTTATTTGTTTTTCGGTCACTTATTTTAGCTTATTTTGAGACGTCGTTTTTCGGGGACTCGATTTTCGAGATCTTAAAATTTTTATTTTTTCGAGATTTAAAGCTCCGGGAACTCAATTAATAATATATTAAGCCCTTAGGAGTCATTTTATTTGTTTCTCAGTCACTTATTTTGCTTATTTTCAGACGTCGTTTTTCAGGAGCTAGATTTTCGAGACCCTAAAAATTTGGTTTTTTTCAAGACTTAAAGCTTTGGGAATTCATATAATAAAATATTAAGAACTTAAGAGTCATTTTATTTGTTTTCGGTCACTTATTTAAGCTTATTTCGAAACGTCGTTTTTCGGGGGCTCTTTTTCGAGACCCTAAAATTTCATTTTTTTCGAGATTTAAATCTTTCGGAAGTCAAGAAATAACATATTAAGCACTTAAAAGTCTTTTGATGTGTTTTTCGGTCAATTATTTTATCTTATTTTGAGACGTCTTTATTCAGGGGCACGATTTTCGAAACCCTAAAAATTTCAATTTTTTTCGAGATTTAAGCTTTGAGAAGTCAAGTAATAACATATTAAGCACTTAGGAGTCATTTGATTTATTTTTCGGTCACCTATATCAGCTTATTTTGAGACGTCGTTTTTCGGGGGCTCGATTTTTTAGACTCTCAAAATTTCATTTTTCTAGATTTAAAGCTTCGGAAACGCAAATAATAACATATTAAGCCCTTAGGAGTCATTTTATTTGTTTTTTGGTCAAATATTTTAGCTTGTTTTGCGAAGTCGTTTTTCGGGGGCTCGATTTTCGAGATCTTAAAATTTTCATTTTTTCAAAATTTAAAGCTCCGAGAATTCAAATAACAATATATTAAGCCATTAGGAGTCATTTTATTTGTGTTTCGGTCACTTATTTTCGCTTATTTTGAGACGTCGTTTTTCGGGAGCTCAATTATTGAGATCCTAAAAATTTGCTTTTATTCAAGACTCAAAGCTTTGGGAATTCAAGTAATAACATATTAAGCACTTAAGTGTCATTTTATTTGTTTTTCGATCACTTATTTAAGCTTATTTCGATCCTAGATTTCAAGGGCTCGTTTTTCGAGACCCTAAAAATTTCATTTTTTGTAGATTTAAATATTTCGGAAGTCAAGAAATAACATATTAAGCACTTAAAAGTCTTTTGATGTGTTTTTCGGTCAATTATTTTAGATTATTTCGAGACGTCGTTTTTCAGGGGCACGAATTTCGAGATCCTAAAATTTGCTTTTTTTTTCAAGATTTAAGCTTTGGGAAGTCAAATAATAACATATTAATCACTTAGGAGTCATTTGATTTATTTTTCGATCACTTATATCAGCTTAATTTGAGACGTCGTTTTTCGATGGTACGATTTTCGAGACCTTCAAATTTTCATTTTTTCGAGATTTAAAGCTTCGGGAACTCAAATAATAACATATTAAGCCCTTAGGAGTCATTTTATTTGTTTTTCGGTCACTTTTTTTAGCTTATTATGAGAAGTCGCTTTTTTAGTGGCTCGATTTTCGAGACCCTAAACTTTTTAATTTTTTCGAGATTTAAAGCTTTGGGAAGTCATGTAATAACATATTAAGCACTTAAAAGTCATTTGATTTGTTTTTCGGTCAATTATTTTAGCTTATTTTGAGGCGTCGTTTTTCAAGTGCTCGATTTTCGAGACCCTAAAAATTTGTTTTTTTTTCAAGATTTAAAGCTTTGGGAAGTCAAATGATAACAATAATAAGCACTTAAGAGTCATTTTATTTGTTTTTCGGTCACTTGTTTAAGCTTATTTGGAGACGTCGTTTTTCAGGGGCTTGATTTTCGAAACCCTAAAAATTTAAATTTTTTCAAAAAATTGAATGCTTTGGGATGTCAAGTAATAACATATTAAGCATTTAAATGTCATTTCATGTGTTTTTCGGTGAATTATTTTAGCTTATTTTGATACGTCATTTTTCAGGGGCTCGATTTTCGAAGCCCTAAATATTTCAATTTTTCGAGATTTCAAGCTTTGGGAATTCAAATAATGAAATATTAAGCACTTAAGAGTCATTTTATTTGTTTTTCGGTCATTATTTTAGCTTATTTCGAGACGACGTTTTTCGGTGGCCCGAATTTCGAGACCCTAAAAATTTCATTTTTTCGAGATTTAAAGCTTCGGGAACTCAAATAATAACATATTTAGCCCTTAGGAGTCATTTGATTTGCTTTTCGGTCACTTATTTTAGCTTATTTTGAGACGTCATTTTTCGGGGGCTCGATTTTCGAGATACTAAAATTTTTATTTTTTCGAGATTTGAAGCTCCGGGAACTCAAATAATAACATATTAAGCACTTAAGAGTCATTTTATTTGTTTTTCGGTCACTTATTTTAGCTTATTTTGAGACGTCGTTTTTCGGGGGCTCGATTTTCGAGATCTTAAAATTTTTATTTTTTCGAGATTTAAAGCTCCGGGAACTCAATTAATAATATATTAAGCCCTTAGGAGTCATTTTATTTGTTTCTCAGTCACTTATTTTGCTTATTTTCAGACGTCGTTTTTCAGGAGCTAGATTTTCGAGACCCTAAAAATTTGGTTTTTTTCAAGACTTAAAGCTTTGAGAATTCATATAATAAAATATTAAGCACTTAAGAGTCATTTTATTTGTTTTCGGTCACTTATTTAAGCTTATTTCGAAACGTCGTTTTTCGGGGGCTCATTTTCGAGACCCTAAAAATTTCATTTTTTTCGAGATTTAAATCTTTCGGAAGTCAAGAAATAACATATTAAGCACTTAAAAGTCTTTTGATGTGTTTTTCGGTCAATTATTTTAGCTTATTTTGAGACGTCTTTATTCAGGGGCACGATTTTCGAAACCCAAAAAATTTCAATTTTTTTCGAGATTTAAGCTTTGAGAAGTCAAGTAATAACATATTAAGCACTTAGGAGTCATTTGATTTATTTTTCGGTCACCTATATCAGCTTATTTTGAGACGTCGTTTTTCGGGGGCTCGATTTTCGAGATTTTAAAATTTTCATTTTTTCGAGATTTAAAGCTCCGGGAACTCAAATAATAATATATTAAGCCCTTATGTGTCATTTTATTTGTTTCTCAAACACTTATTTTGCTTATTTTTAGACGTCGTTTTTCAGGAGCTAGATTTTCGAGACCCTAAAAATTTGGTTTTTTTCAAGACTTAAAGCTTTGGGAATTCATATAATAAAATATTAAGCACTTAAGAGTCATTTTATTTGTTTTCGGTCGCTTATTTAAGCTTATTTCGAAACGTCGTTTTTCGGGGGCTCTTTTTCGAGACCCTAAAAATTTCATTTTTTTCGAGATTTAAATCTTTCGGAAGTAAAGAAATAACATATTAAGCACTTAAAAGTCTTTTGATGTGTTTTTCGGTCAATTATTTTAGCTTATTTTGAGACGTCTTTATTCAGGGGCACGATTTTCGAAACCCTAAAAATTTCAATTTTTTTCGAGATTTAAGCTTTGAGAAATCAAGTAATAACATATTAAGCACTTAGGAGTCATTTGATTTATTTTTCGGTCATCTATATCAGCTTATTTTGAGACGTCGTTTTTCGGGGGCTCGATTTTTTAGACTCTCAAAATTTCATTTTTCTAGATTTAAAGCTTCAGAAACGCAAATAATAACATATTAAGCCCTTAGGAGTCATTTTATTTGTTTTTTGGTCACATATTTTAGCTTATTTTGCGACGTCGTTTTTCGGGGGCTCGATTTTCGAGATCTTAAAATTTTCATTTTTTCGAGATTTAAAGCTCCGTGAACTCAAATAACAACATATTAAGCCCTTAGGAGTCATTTTATTTGTTTTTCGGTCACTTATTTTCGCTTATTTTGAGACGTCGTTTTTCGGGAGCTCGATTATTGAGATCCTAAAAATTTGCTTTTATTCAAGGCTCAAAGCTTTGGGAATTCAAGTAATAACATATTAAGCACTTAAGTGTCATTTTATTTGTTTTTCGATCAGTTATTTAAGCTTATTTCGAGACGTCATTTTTCAAGGGCTCGTTTTTCGAGACCCTAAAAATTTCGTTTTTTGGAGATTTAAATATTTCAGAAGTCAAGAAATAACATATTAAGCACTTAAAAGTCTTTTGATGTGTTTTTCGGTCAATTATTTTAGATTATTTCGAGACGTCGTTTTTCAGGGGCACGAATTTCGAGATCCAAAAATTTGCTTTTTTTTCAAGATTTAAGCTTTGGGAAGTAAAATAATAACATATTAATCACTTAGGAGTCATTTGATTTATTTTTCGATCACTTATATCAGCTTAATTTGAGACGTCGTTTTTCGATGGTACGATTTTCGAGACCTTCAAATTTTCATTTTTTCGAGAATTAAAGCTTCGGGAACTCAAATAATAACATATTAAGCCCTTAGGAGTCATTTTATTTGTTTTTCGGTCACTTATTTTAACTTATTATGAGAAGTCGCTTTTTTAGTGGCTCGATTTTCGAGACCCTAAAAAATTTAATTTTTTCGAGATATAAAGCTTTGGGAAGTCATGTAATAACATATTAAGCACTTAAAAGTCATTTGATTTGTTTTCCGGTTAATTATTTTAGCTTATTTTGAGGCGTCGTTTTTCAGGTGCTCGATTTTCGAGACCCTAAAATTTTTTTTTTTTTCAAGATTTAAAGCTTTGGGAAGTCAAATGATAACAATAATAAGCACTTAAGAGTCATTTTATTTGTTTTTCGGTCACTTGTTTCAGCTTATTTTGAGACGTCGTTTTTCAGGGGATTGATTTTCGAAACCCTAAAAATTTCAATTTTTTCAAGATTGAATGCTTTGGGATGTCAAGTAATAACATATTAAGCACTTAAATGTCATTTGATGTGTTTTTCGGTGAATTATTTTAGCTTATTTTGATACGTCATTTTTCAGGGGCTCGATTTTCGAAGCCCTGAATATTTCAATTTTTCGAGATTTCAAGATTTGGGAATTCAAATAATGAAATATTAGGCACTTAAGTGTCATTTTATTTGTTTTTCGGTCACTTATTTTAGCTTATATTGAGATGTCATTTTTCGGGGGATCGATTTTCGAGATCCTATAATTTTCATTTTTTCGAGATTTAAAGCTCCGGGAACTCAAATAATAACATATTAAGCCCTTAGGAGTTATTTTATTTGTTTTTCGGTCACTTATTTTTGCTTATTTTGAGACGTCCTTTTTTAGGAGCTCGATTTTCGAGACCCTAAAAATTTGCTTTTTTTCAAGAATTAAAGCTTTGGGAATTAAAATAATAACTTATTAAGCACTTAAGAGTCATTTTATTTGTTTTTCGGTCACTTATTTTAGCTTATTTTGAGACGACGTTTTTCGGTAGCTCGAATTTTGAGACCCTAAAAATTTCATTTTTTCGAGATTTAAAGCTTCGGGAACTCAAATAATAACATATTTAGCCCTTAGGAGTCATTTGATTTGCTTTTCGGTCACTTATTTTCGCTTATTTTGAGATGTCCTTTTTCAGAAGCTCGATTTTCGAGACCCTAAAAATTTGCTTTTTTTCAAGACTTAAAGCTTTGGGAATTCAAATATTAACTTATTAAGCACTTAAGAGTCATTTTATTTGTTTTTCAGTCACTTATTTTAGCTTATTTCGAGGCGACGTTTTTCGTTGGCTCGAATTTCGAGACCCCAAAAATTTCATTTTTTCGAGATTTAAAGCTTCGGGAACTCAAATAATAACATATTTAGCCCTTAGGAGTTATTTGATTTGCTTTTCGGTCACTTATTTTAGCTTATTTTGAGGCGTCGTTTTTCGGGGGCTTGATTTTCGAGATCTTAAAATTTTTATTTTTTCGAGATTTAAAGCTTCGGGAACTCAAATAATAACATATTTAGCCCTTAGGAGTCATTTGATTTGCTTTTCGGTCACTTATTTTAGCTTATTTTGAGACGTCGTTTCTCGGGGGCTTGATTTTCGAGATCTTAAAATTTTCATTTTTTCGAGATTTAAAGCTCCGGGAACTCACATAATAACATATTAAGCACTTAAGAGTCATTTTATTTGTTTTTAGGTCACTTATTTTATCTTATTTTGAGACGTCATTTTTCGGGGGCTCGATTTTTTAGATCTTAAAGTTTTCATTTTTTCGAGATTTAAATCTTTCGGAAGTCAAGAAATAACATATTAAGCACTTGAAAGTCTTTTGATGTCAAATAATAACAATAATAAGCACTTAAGAGTCATTTTATTAGTTTTTCGGTCACTTATTTCAGCTTATTTTGAGATGTCGTTTTTCAGGGGCTTGACTTTCGAAACCCTAAAAATTTCAATTTTTTCGAGATTAAAAGCTTTGGGATGTCAAGTAATAAAATATTAAGCATTTAAATGTCATTTGATGTGTTTTTCGGTCAATTATTTTAGCTTATTTTGATAGGTCATTTTTCAGGGGCTCGATTTTCGAAACCCTAAAAATTTCAATTTTTTCGAGATTTAAAGCTTTGGGAATTCAAAGAATAACATATTAAGCACTTAAGAGTCATTTTATTTGTTTTTCGGTCATTATTTTAGCTTATTTCGAGACGACGTTTTTCGGTGGCTCGAATTTCGAAACCCTAAAAATTTCATTTTTTCGAGATTTAAAGCTTCGGGAACTCAAATAATAACATATTTAGCCCTTAGGAGTCATTTGATTTGCTTTTCGGTCACTTATTTTAGCTTATTTTGAGACGTCGTTTTTCGGGGGCTCGATTTTCGAGATACTAAAATTTTTATTTTTTCGAGATTTGAAGCTCCGAGAACTCAAATAATAACATATTAAGCACTTAAGAGTCATTTTATTTGTTTTTCGGTCACTTATTTTAGCTTATTTTGAGACGTCGTTTTTCGGGGGCTCGATTTTCGAGATCTTAAAATTTTTATTTTTTCGAGATTTAAAGCTCCGGGAACTCAAATAATAATATATTAAGCCCTTAGGAGTCATTTTATTTGTTTCTCAGTCACTTATTTTGCTTATTTTCAGACGTCGTTTTTCAGGAGCTAGATTTTCGAGACCCTAAAAATTTGGTTTTTTTCGAGACTTAAAGCTTTGGGATTTCATATAATAAAATATTAAGCACTTAATAGTCATTTTATTTGTTTTCGGTCACTTATTTAAGCTTATTTCGAAACGTCGTTTTTAGACTCTCAAAATTTCATTTTTCTAGATTTAAAGCTTCGGAAACGCAAATAATAACATATTAAGCCCTTAGGAGTCATTTTATTTGTTTTTTGGTCACATATTTTAGCTTATTTTGCGACGTCGTTTTTCGGGGCCTCGATTTTCGAGATCTTAAAATTTTCATTTTTTCGAGATTTAAAGCTCCGGGAATTCAAATAACAACATATTAAGCCCTTAGGAGTCATTTTATTTGTTTTTCGGTCACTTATTTTCGCTTATTTTGAGACGTCGTTTTTCGGGAGCTCAATTATTGAGATCCTAAAATTTTGCTTTTATTCAAGGCTCAAAGCTTTGGGAATTCAAGTAATAACATATTAAGCACTTAAGTGTCATTTTATTTGTTTTTCGATCACTTATTTAAGCTTATTTCGAGACGTCATTTTTCAAGGGCTCGTTTTTCGAGACCCTAAAAATTTCATTTTTTGGAGATTTAAATATTTCGGAAGTCAAGAAATAACATATTAAGCACTTAAAAGTCTTTTGATGTGTTTTTCGGTCAATTATTTTAGATTATTTCGAGACGTCGTTTTTCAGGGGCACGAATTTCGAGATCCTAAAATTTGCTTTTTTTTTCAAGATTTAAGCTTTGGGAAGTCAAATAATAACATATTAATCACTTAGGAGTCATTTGATTTATTTTTCGATCACTTATATCAGCTTAATTTGAGACGTCGTTTTTCGATGGTACGATTTTCGAGACCTTCAAATTTTCATTTTTTCGAGATTTAAAGCTTCGGGAACTCAAATAATAACATATTAAGCCCTTAGGAGTCATTTTATTTGTTTTTCGGTCACTTATTTTAGCTTATTATGAGAAGTCGCTTTTTTAGTGGCTCGATTTTCGAGACCCTAAAATTTTTAATTTTTTCGAGATTTAAAGCTTTGGGAAGTCATGTAATAACATATTAAGCACTTAAAAGTCATTTGATTTGTTTTTCGGTCAATTATTTTAGCTTATTTTGAGGCGTCGTTTTTCAAGTGCTCGATTTTCGAGACCCTAAAAATTTGTTTTTTTTTCAAGATTTAAAGCTTTGGGAAGTCAAATGATAACAATAATAAGCACTTAAGAGTCATTTTATTTGTTTTTCGGTCACTTGTTTCAGCTTATTTTGAGACGTCGTTTTTCAGGGGCTTGATTTTCGAAACCCTAAAAATTTCAATTTTTTCAAGATTGAATGCTTTGGGATGTCAAGTAATAACATATTAAGCACTTAAATGTCATTTGATGTGTTTTTCGGTGAATTATTTTAGCTTATTTTGATACGTCATTTTTCAGGGGCTCGATTTTCGAAGCCCTAAATATTTCAATTTTTCGAGATTTCAAGCTTTGGGAATTCAAATAATGAAATATTAAGCACTTAAGAGTCATTTTATTTGTTTTTCGGTCACTTATTTTAGCTTATATTGAGACGTCGTTTTTCGGGGGTTCGATTTTCGAGATCCTATAATTTTCATTTTTTCGAGATTTAAAGCTCCGGGAACTCAAATAATAACATATTAAGCCCTTAGGAGTCATTTTATTTGTTTTTCGGTCACTTATTTTCGCTTATTTTGAGATGTCCTTTTTTAGGAGCTCGATTTTCGAGACCCTAAAAATTTGCTTTTTTTCAAGAATTAAAGCTTTGGGAATTCAAATAATAACTTATTAAGCACTTAAGAGTCATTTTATTTGTTTTTCGGTCACTTATTTTAGCTTATTTTGAGACGACGTTTTTCGGTAGCTCGAATTTCGAGACCCTAAAAATTTCATTTTTTCGAGATTTAAAGCTTCGGGAACTCAAATAATAACATATTTAGCCCTTAGGAGTCATTTGATTTGCTTTTCGGTCACTTATTTTCGCTTATTTTGAGACGTCCTTTTTCAGGAGCTCGATTTTCGAGACCCTAAAAATTTGCTTTTTTTCAAGACTTAAAGCTTTGGGAATTCAAATAATAACTTATTAAGCACTAAAGAGTCATTTTATTTGTTTTTGGGTCACTTATTTTAGCTTATTTTGAGACGACGTTTTTCGTTGGCTCGAATTTCGAGACCCCAAAAATTTCATTTTTTCGAGATTTAAAGCTTCGGGAACTCAAATAATAACATATTTAGCCCTTAGGAGTTATTTGATTTGCTTTTCGGTCACTTATTTTAGCTTATTTTGAGACGTCGTTTTTCGGGGGCTTGATTTTCGAGATCTTAAAATTTTTATTTTTTCGAGATTTAAAGCTTCGGGAACTCAAATAATAACAAATTTAGCCCTTAGGAGTCATTTGATTTGCTTTTCGGTCACTTATTTTAGCTAATTTTGAGACGTCGTTTTTCGGGGGCTTGCTTTTCGAGATCTTAAAATTTTCATTTTTTCGAGATTTAAAGCTCCGGGAACTCGCATAATAACATAATAAGCACTTAAGAGTCATTTTATTTGTTTTTCGGTCACTTATTTTAGCTTATTTTGAGACGTCGTTTTTCGGGGGCTCGATTTTTGAGATATTAAAGTTTTCATTTTTTCGAGATTTAAATCTTTCGTAAGTCAAGAAATAACATATTAAGCACTTAAAAGTCTTTTGATGTCAAATAATAACAATAATAAGCACTTAAGAGTCATTTTATTAGTTTTTCGGTCACTTATTTCAGCTTATTTTGAGACGTCGTTTTTCAGGGGCTTTATTTTCGAAACCCTAAAAATTTCAATTTTTTCGAGATTAAAAGCTTTGGGATGTCAAGTAATAAAATATTAAGCACTTAAATGTCATTTTATGTGTTTTTCGGTCAATTATTTTAGCTTATTTTGATAGGTCGTTTTTCAGGGGCTCGATTTTCGAAACCCTAAAAATTTCAATTTTTTCGAGATTTAAAGCTTTGGGAATTAAAGAATAACATATTAAGCACTTAAGAGTCATTTTATTTGTTTTTCGGTCATTATTTTAGCTTATTTCGAGACGACGTTTTTCGGTGGCCCGAATTTCGAGACCCTAAAAATTTCATTTTTTCGAGATTTAAAGCTTCGGGAACTCAAATAATAACATATTTAGCCCTTAGGAGTCATTTGATTTGCTTTTCGGTCACTTATTTTAGCTTATTTTGAGACGTCATTTTTCGGGGGCTCGATTTTCGAGATACTAAAATTTTTATTTTTTCGAGATTTGAAGCTCCGGGAACTCAAATAATAACATATTAAGCCCTTAAGAGTCATTTTATTTGTTTTTCGGTCACTTATTTTAGCTTACTTTGAGACGTCGTTTTTCGGGGGCTCGATTTTCGAGATCTTAAAATTTTTATTTTTTCGAGATTTAAAGCTCCGGGAACTCAATTAATAATATATTAAGCCCTTAGGAGTCATTTTATTTGTTTCTCAGTCACTTATTTTGCTTATTTTCAGACGTCGTTTTTCAGGAGCTAGATTTTCGAGACCCTAAAAATTTGGTTTTTTTCAAGACTTAAAGCTTTGGGAATTCATATAATAAAATATTAAGCACTTAAGAGTCATTTTATTTGTTTTCGGTCACTTATTTAAGCTTATTTCGAAACATCGTTTTTTGGGGGCTCATTTTCGAGACCCTAAAAATTTCATTTTTTTCGAGATTTAAATCTTTCGGAAGTCAAGAAATAACATATTAAGCACTTAAAAGTCTTTTGATGTGTTTTTCGGTCAATTATTTTAGCTTATTTTGAGACGTCTTTATTCAGGGGCACGATTTTCGAAACCCAAAAAATTTCAATTTTTTTCGAGATTTAAGCTTTGAGAAGTCAAGTAATAACATATTAAGCACTTAGGAGTCATTTGATTTATTTTTCGGTCACCTATATCAGCTTATTTTGAGACGTCGTTTTTCGGGGGCTCGATTTTCGAGATTTTAAAATTTTCATTTTTTCGAGATTTAAAGCTCCGGGAACTCAAATAATAATATATTAAGCCCTTAGGAGTCATTTTATTTGTTTCTCAAACACTTATTTTGCTTATTTTTAGACGTCGTTTTTCAGGAGCTAGATTTTCGAGACCCTAAAAATTTGGTTTTTTTCAAGACTTAAAGCTTTGGGAATTCATATAATAAAATATTAAGCACTTAAGAGTCATTTTATTTGTTTTCGGTCGCTTATTTAAGCTTATTTCGAAACGTCATTTTTCGGGGGCTCTTTTTCGAGACCCTAAAAATTTCATTTTTTTCGAGATTTAAATCTTTCGGAAGTAAAGAAATAACATATTAAGCACTTAAAAGTCTTTTGATGTGTTTTTCGGTCAATTATTTTAGCTTATTTTGAGACGTCTTTATTCAGGGGCACGATTTTCGAAACCCTAAAAATTTCAATTTTTTTCGAGATTTAAGCTTTGAGAAATCAAGTAATAACATATTAAGCACTTAGGAGTCATTTGATTTATTTTTCGGTCACCTATATCAGCTTATTTTGAGACGTCGTTTTTCGGGGGCTCGATTTTTTAGACTCTCAAAATTTCATTTTTCTAGATTTAAAGCTTCAGAAACGCAAATAATAACATATTAAGCCCTTAGGAGTCATTTTATTTGTTTTTTGGTCACATATTTTAGCTTATTTTGCGACGTCGTTTTTCGGGGGCTCGATTTTCGAGATCTTAAAATTTTCATTTTTTCGAGATTTAAAGCTCCGTGAACTCAAATAACAACATATTAAGCCCTTAGGAGTCATTTTATTTGTTTTTCGGTCACTTATTTTCGCTTATTTTGAGACGTCATTTTTCGGGAGCTCGATTATTGAGATCCTAAAAATTTGCTTTTATTCAAGGCTCAAAGCTTTGGGAATTCAAGTAATAACATATTAAGCACTTAAGTGTCATTTTATTTGTTTTTCGATCACTTATTTAAGCTTATTTCGAGACGTCATTTTTCAAGGGCTCGTTTTTCGAGACCCTAAAAATTTCATTTTTTGGAGATTTAAATATTTCGGAAGTCAAGAAATAACATATTAAGCACTTAAAAGTCTTTTGATGTGTTTTTCGGTCAATTATTTTAGATTATTTCGAGACGTCGTTTTTCAGGGGCACGAATTTCGAGATCCTAAAATTTGCTTTTTTTTTCAAGATTTAAGCTTTGGGAAGTAAAATAATAACATATTAATCACTTAGGAGTCATTTGATTTATTTTTCGATCACTTATATCAGCTTAATTTGAGACGTCGTTTTTCGATGGTACGATTTTCGAGACCTTCAAATTTTCATTTTTTCGAGAATTAAAGCTTCGGGAACTCAAATAATAACATATTAAGCCCTTAGGAGTCATTTTATTTGTTTTTCGGTCACTTATTTTAACTTATTATGAGAAGTCGCTTTTTTAGTGGCTCGATTTTCGAGACCCTAAAAAATTTAATTTTTTCGAGATATAAAGCTTTGGGAAGTCATGTAATAACATATTAAGCACTTAAAAGTCATTTGATTTGTTTTCCGGTTAATTATTTTAGCTTATTTTGAGGCGTCGTTTTTCAGGTGCTCGATTTTCGAGACCCTAAATTTTTTTTTTTTTTTCAAGATTTAAAGCTTTGGGAAGTCAAATGATAACAATAATAAGCACTTAAGAGTCATTTTATTTGTTTTTCGGTCACTTGTTTCAGCTTATTTTGAGACGTCGTTTTTCAGGGGCTTGATTTTCGAAACCCTAAAAATTTCAATTTTTTCAAGATTGAATGCTTTGGGATGTCAAGTAATAACATATTAAGCACTTAAATGTCATTTGATGTGTTTTTCGGTGAATTATTTTAGCTTATTTTGATACGTCATTTTTCAGGGGCTCGATTTTCGAAGCCCTGAATATTTCAATTTTTCGAGATTTCAAGATTTGGGAATTCAAATAATGAAATATTAGGCACTTAAGTGTCATTTTATTTGTTTTTCGGTCACTTATTTTAGCTTATATTGAGATGTCGTTTTTCGGGGGTTCGATTTTCGAGATCCTATAATTTTCATTTTTTCGAGATTTAAAGCTCCGGGAACTCAAATAATAACATATTAAGCCCTTAGGAGTTATTTTATTTGTTTTTCGGTCACTTATTTTCGCTTATTTTGAGACGTCCTTTTTTAGGAGCTCGATTTTCGAGACCCTAAAAATTTGCTTTTTTTCAAGAATTAAAGCTTTGGGAATTAAAATAATAACTTATTAAGCACTTAAGAGTCATTTTATTTGTTTTTCGGTCACTTATTTTAGCTTATTTTGAGACGACGTTTTTCGGTAGCTCGAATTTTGAGACCCTAAAAATTTCATTTTTTCGAGATTTAAAGCTTCGGGAACTCAAATAATAACATATTTAGCCCTTAGGAGTCATTTGATTTGCTTTTCGGTCACTTATTTTCGCTTATTTTGAGATGTCCTTTTTCAGAAGCTCAATTTTCGAGACCCTAAAAATTTGCTTTTTTTCAAGACTTAAAGCTTTGGGAATTCAAATATTAACTTATTAAGCACTTAAGAGTCATTTTATTTGTTTTTCAGTCACTTATTTTAGCTTATTTCGAGGCGACGTTTTTCGTTGGCTCGAATTTCGAGACCCCAAAAATTTCATTTTTTCGAGATTTAAAGCTTCGGGAACTCAAATAATAACATATTTAGCCCTTAGGAGTTATTTGATTTGCTTTTCGGTCACTTATTTTAGCTTATTTTGAGGCGTCGTTTTTCGGGGGCTTGATTTTCGAGATCTTAAAATTTTTATTTTTTCGAGATTTAAAGCTTCGGGAACTCAAATAATAACATATTTAGCCCTTAGGAGTCATTTGATTTGCTTTTCGGTCACTTATTTTAGCTTATTTTGAGACGTCGTTTCTCGGGGGCTTGATTTTCGAGATCTTAAAATTTTCATTTTTTCGAGATTTAAAGCTCCGGGAACTCACATAATAACATATTAAGCACTTAAGAGTCATTTTATTTGTTTTTAGGTCACTTATTTTATCTTATTTTGAGACGTCATTTTTCGGGGGCTCGATTTTTTAGATCTTAAAGTTTTCATTTTTTCGAGATTTAAATCTTTCGGAAGTCAAGAAATAACATATTAAGCACTTGAAAGTCTTTTGATGTCAAATAATAACAATAATAAGCACTTAAGAGTCATTTTATTAGTTTTTCGGTCACTTATTTCAGCTTATTTTGAGATGTCGTTTTTCAGGGGCTTGACTTTCGAAACCCTAAAAATTTCAATTTTTTCGAGATTAAAAGCTTTGGGATGTCAAGTAATAAAATATTAAGCATTTAAATGTCATTTGATGTGTTTTTCGGTCAATTATTTTAGCTTATTTTGATAGGTCATTTTTCAGGGGCTCGATTTTCGAAACCCTAAAAATTTCAATTTTTTCGAGATTTAAAGCTTTGGGAATTCAATGAATAACATATTAAGCACTTAAGAGTCATTTTATTTGTTTTTCGATCATTATTTTAGCTTATTTCGAGACGACGTTTTTCGGTGGCTCGAATTTCGAAACCCTAAAAATTTCATTTTTTCGAGATTTAAAGCTTCGGGAACTCAAATAATAACATATTTAGCCCTTAGGAGTCATTTGATTTGCTTTTCGGTCACTTATTTTAGCTTATTTTGAGACGTCGTTTTTCGGGGGCTCGATTTTCGAGATACTAAAATTTTTATTTTTTCGAGATTTGAAGCTCCGAGAACTCAAATAATAACATATTAAGCACTTAAGAGTCATTTTATTTGTTTTTCGGTCACTTATTTTAGCTTATTTTGAGACGTCGTTTTTCGGGGGCTCGATTTTCGAGATCTTAAAATTTTTATTTTTTCGAGATTTAAAGCTCCGGGAACTCAAATAATAATATATTAAGCCCTTAGGAGTCATTTTATTTGTTTCTCAGTCACTTATTTTGCTTATTTTCAGACGTTGTTTTTCAGGAGCTAGATTTTCGAGACCCTAAAAATTTGGTTTTTTTCAAGACTTAAAGCTTTGGGAATTCATATAATAAAATATTAAGCACTTAAGAGTCATTTTATTTGTTTTCGGTCACTTAATTAAGCTTATTTCGAAACGTCGTTTTTCGGGGGCTCATTTTCGAGACCCTAAAAATTTCATTTTTTTCGAGATTTAAATCTTTCGGAAGTCAAGAAATAACATATTAAGCACTTAAAAGTCTTTTGATGTGTTTTTCGGTCAATTATTTTAGCTTATTTTGAGACGTCTTTATTCAGGGGCACGATTTTCGAAACCCAAAAAATTTCAATTTTTTTCGAGATTTAAGCTTTGAGAAGTCAAGTAATAACATATTAAGCACTTAGGAGTCATTTGATTTATTTTTCGGTCACCTATATCAGCTTATTTTGATACGTCGTTTTTCGGGGGCTCGATTTTTTAGACTCTCAAAATTTCATTTTTCTAGATTTAAAGCTTCGGAAACGCAAATAATAACATATTAAGCCCTTAGGAGTCATTTTATTTGTTTTTTGGTCACATATTTTTTGGTCACATATTTTGCGACGTCGTTTTTCGGGGCCTCGATTTTCGAGATCTTAAAATTTTCATTTTTTCGAGATTTAAAGCTCCGGGAATTCAAATAACAACATATTAAGCCCTTAGGAGTCATTTTATTTGTTTTTCGGTCACTTATTTTCGCTTATTTTGAGACGTCGTTTTTCGGGAGCTCAATTATTGAGATCCTAAAAATTTGCTTTTATTCAAGGCTCAAAGCTTTGGGAATTCAAGTAATAACATATTAAGCACTTAAGTGTCATTTTATTTGTTTTTCGATCACTTATTTAAGCTTATTTCGAGACGTCATTTTTCAAGGGCTCGTTTTTCGAGACCCTAAAAATTTCATTTTTTGGAGATTTAAATATTTCGGAAGTCAAGAAATAACATATTAAGCACTTAAAAGTCTTTTGATGTGTTTTTCGGTCAATTATTTTAGATTATTTCGAGACGTCGTTTTTCAGGGGCACGAATTTCGAGATCCTAAAATTTGCTTTTTTTTTCAAGATTTAAGCTTTGGGAAGTCAAATAATAACATATTAATCACTTAGGAGTCATTTGATTTATTTTTCGATCACTTATATCAGCTTAATTTGAGACGTCGTTTTTCGATGGTATGATTTTCGAGACCTTCAAATTTTCATTTTTTCGAGATTTAAAGCTTCGGGAACTCAAATAATAACATATTAAGCCCTTAGGAGTAATTTTATTTGTTTTTCGGTCACTTATTTTAGCTTATTATGAGAAGTCGCTTTTTTAGTGGCTCGATTTTCGAGACCCTAAAATTTTTAATTTTTTCGAGATTTAAAGCTTTGGGAAGTCATGTAATAACATATTAAGCACTTAAAAGTCATTTGATTTGTTTTTCGGTCAATTATTTTAGCTTATTTTGAGGCGTCGTTTTTCAAGTGCTCGATTTTCGAGACCCTAAAAATTTGTTTTTTTTTCAAGATTTAAAGATTTGGGAAGTCAAATGATAACAATAATAAGCACTTAAGAGTCATTTTATTTGTTTTTCTGTCACTTGTTTCAGCTTATTTTGAGACGTCGTTTTTCAGGGGCTTGATTTTCGAAACCCTAAAAATTTCAATTTTTTCAAGATTGAATGCTTTGGGATGTCAAGTAATAACATATTAAGCACTTAAATGTCATTTGATGTGTTTTTCGGTGAATTATTTTAGCTTATTTTGATACGTCATTTTTCAGGGGCTCGATTTTCGAAGCCCTAAATATTTCAATTTTTCGAGATTTCAAGCTTTGGGAATTCAAATAATGAAATATTAAGCACTTAAGAGTCATTTTATTTGTTTTTCGGTCAATTATTTTAGCTTATATTGAGACGTCGTTTTTCGGGGGTTCGATTTTCGAGATCCTATAATTTTCATTTTTTCGAGATTTAAAGCTCCGGGAACTCAAATAATAACATATTAAGCCCTTAGGAGTCATTTTATTTGTTTTTCGGTCACTTATTTTCGCTTATTTTAAGATGTCCTTTTTTAGGAGCTCGATTTTCGAGACCCTAAAAATTTGCTTTTTTTCAAGAATTAAAGCTTTGGGAATTCAAATAATAACTTATTAAGCACTTAAGAGTCATTTTATTTGTTTTTCGGCCACTTATTTTAGCTTATTTTGAGACGACGTTTTTCGGTAGCTCGAATTTTGAGACCCTAAAAATTTCATTTTTTCGAGATTTAAAGCTTCGGGAACTCAAATAATAACATATTTAGCCCTTAGGAGTCATTTGATTTGCTTTTCGGTCACTTGTTTTCGCTTATTTTGAGACGTCCTTTTTCAGGAGCTCGATTTTCGAGACCCTAAAAATTTGCTTTTTTTCAAGACTTAAAGCTTTGGGAATTCAAATAATAACTTATTAAGCACTTAAGAGTCATTTTATTTGTTTTTGGGTCACTTATTTTAGCTTATTTTGAGACGACGTTTTTCGTTGGCTCGAATTTCGAGACCCCAAAAATTTCATTTTTTCGAGATTTAAAGCTTCGGGAACTCAAATAATAACATATTTAGCCCTTAGGAGTTATTTGATTTGCTTTTCGATCACTTATTTTAGCTTATTTTGAGACGTCGTTTTTCGGGGGCTTGATTTTCGAGATCTTAAAATTTTTATTTTTTCGAGATTTAAAGCTTCGGGAACTCAAATAATAACATATTTAGCCCTTAGGAGTCATTTGATTTGCTTTTCGGTCACTTATTTTAGCTAATTCTGAGACGTCGTTTTTCGGGGGCTTGATTTTCGAGATCTTAAAATTTTCATTTTTTCGAGATTTAAAGCTCCGGGGACTCACATAATAACATATTAAGCACTTAAGAGTCATTTTATTTGTTTTTCGGTCACTTATTTTAGCTTATTTTGAGACGTCGTTTTTCGGGGGCTCGATTTTTGAGATATTAAAGTTTTCATTTTTTCGAGATTTAAATCTTTCGTAAGTCAAGAAATAACATATTAAGCACTTAAAAGTCTTTTGATGTCAAATAATAACAATAATAAGCACTTAAGAGTCATTTTGTTAGTTTTTCGGTCACTTATTTCAGCTTATTTTGAGACGTCGTTTTTCAGGGGCTTTATTTTCGAAACCCTAAAAATTTCAATTTTTTCGAGATTAAAAGCTTTGGGATGTCAAATAATAAAATATTAAGCACTTAAATGTCATTTTATGTGTTTTTCGGTCAATTATTTTAGCTTATTTTGATAGGTCGTTTTTCAGGGGCTCGATTTTCGAAACCCTAAAAATTTCAATTTTTTCGAGATTTAAAGCTTTGGGAATTAAAGAATAACATATTAAGCACTTAAGAGTCATTTTATTTGTTTTTCGGTCATTATTTTAGCTTATTTCGAGACGACGTTTTTCGATGGCCCGAATTTCGAGACCCTAAAAATTTCATTTTTTCGAGATTTAAAGCTTCGGGAACTCAAATAATAACATATTTAGCCCTTAGGAGTCATTTGATTTGCTTTTCGGTCACTTGTTTCAGCTTATTTTGAGACGTCGTTTTTCAGGGGCTTGATTTTCGAAACCCTAAAAATTTCAATTTTTTCAAGATTGAATGCTTTGGGATGTCAAGTAATAACATATTAAGCACTTAAATGTCATTTGATGTGTTTTTCGGTGAATTATTTTAGCTTATTTTGATACGTCATTTTTCAGGGGCTCGATTTTCGAAGCCCTGAATATTTCAATTTTTCGAGATTTCAAGATTTGGGAATTCAAATAATGAAATATTAAGCACTTAAGTGTCATTTTATTTGTTTTTCGGTCACTTATTTTAGCTTATATTGAGATGTCGTTTTTCGGGGGTTCGATTTTCGAGATCATATAATTTTCATTTTTTCGAGATTTAAAGCTCCGGGAACTCAAATAATAAAATATTAAGCCCTTAGGAGTTATTTTATTTGTTTTTCGGTCACTTATTTTCGCTTATTTTGAGACGTCCTTTTTTAGGAGCTCGATTTTCGAGACCCTAAAAATTTGTTTTTTTTCAAGAATTAAAGCTTTGGGAATTAAAATAATAACTTATTAAGCACTTAAGAGTCATTTTATTTGTTTTTCGGTCACTTATTTTAGCTTATTTTGAGGCGACGTTTTTCGGTAGCTCGAATTTCGAGACCCTAAAAATGTCATTTTTTCGAGATTTAAAGCTTCGGGAACTCAAATAATAACATATTTAGCCCTTAGGAGTCATTTGATTTGCTTTTCGGTCACTTATTTTCGCTTATTTTGAGATGTCCTTTTTCAGAAGCTTGATTTTCGAGACCCTAAAAATTTGCTTTTTTTCAAGACTTAAAGCTTTGGGAATTCAAATATTAACTTATTAAGCACTTAAGAGTCATTTTATTTGTTTTTCAGTCACTTATTTTAGCTTATTTCGAGGCGACGTTTTTCGTTGGCTCGAATTTCGAGACCCCAAAAATTTCATTTTTTCGAGATTTAAAGCTTCGGGAACTCAAATAATAACATATTTAGCCCTTAGGAGTCATTTGATTTGCTTTTCGGTCACTTATTTTAGCTTATTTTGAGGCGTCGTTTTTCGGGGGCTTGATTTTCGAGATCTTAAAATTTTTATTTTTTCGAGATTTAAAGCTTCGGGAACTCAAATAATAACATATTTAGCCCTTAGGAGTCATTTGATTTGCTTTTCGGTCACTTATTTTAGCTTATTTTGAGACGTCGTTTCTCGGGGGCTTGATTTTCGAGATCTTAAAATTTTCATTTTTTCGAGATTTAAAGCTCCGGGAACTCACATAATAACATATTAAGCACTTAAGAGTCATTTTATTTGTTTTTCGGTCACTTATTTTAGCTTATTTTGAGACGTCGTTTTTCGGGGGCTCGATTTTTGAGATATTAAAGTTTTCATTTTTTCGAGATTTAAATCTTTCGTAAGTCAAGAAATAACATATTAAGCACTTAAAAGTCTTTTGATGTCAAATAATAACAATAATAAGCACTTAAGAGTCATTTTGTTAGTTTTTCGGTCACTTATTTCAGCTTATTTTGAGACGTCGTTTTTCAGGGGCTTTATTTTCGAAACCCTAAAAATTTCAATTTTTTCGAGATTAAAAGCTTTGGGATGTCAAATAATAAAATATTAAGCACTTAAATGTCATTTTATGTGTTTTTCGGTCAATTATTTTAGCTTATTTTGATAGGTCGTTTTTCAGGGGCTCGATTTTCGAAACCCTAAAAATTTCAATTTTTTCGAGATTTAAAGCTTTGGGAATTAAAGAATAACATATTAAGCACTTAAGAGTCATTTTATTTGTTTTTCGGTCATTATTTTAGCTTATTTCGAGACGACGTTTTTCGGTGGCCCGAATTTCGAGACCCTAAAAATTTCATTTTTTCGAGATTTAAAGCTTCGGGAACTCAAATAATAACATATTTAGCCCTTAGGAGTCATTTGATTTGCTTTTCGGTCACTTATTTTAGCTTATTTTGAGACGTCATTTTTCGGGGGCTCGATTTTCGAGATACTAAAATTTTTATTTTTTCGAGATTTGAAGCTCCGGGAACTCAAATAATAACATATTAAGCCCTTAAGAGTCATTTTATTTGTTTTTCGGTCACTTGTTTCAGCTTATTTTGAGACGTCGTTTTTCAGGGGCTTGATTTTCGAAACCCTAAAAATTTCAATTTTTTCAAGATTGAATGCTTTGGGATGTCAAGTAATAACATATTAAGCACTTAAATGTCATTTGATGTGTTTTTCGGTGAATTATTTTAGCTTATTTTGATACGTCATTTTTCAGGGGCTCGATTTTCGAAGCCCTGAATATTACAATTTTTCGAGATTTCAAGATTTGGGAATTCAAATAATGAAATATTAAGCACTTAAGTGTCATTTTATTTGTTTTTCGGTCACTTATTTTAGCTTATATTGAGATGTCGTTTTTCGGGGGTTCGATTTTCGAGATCATATAATTTTCATTTTTTCGAGATTTAAAGCTCCGGGAACTCAAATAATAAAATATTAAGCCCTTAGGAGTTATTTTATTTGTTTTTCGGTCACTTATTTTCGCTTATTTTGAGACGTCCTTTTTTAGGAGCTCGATTTTCGAGACCCTAAAAATTTGCTTTTTTCCAAGAATTAAAGCTTTGGGAATTAAAATAATAACTTATTAAGCACTTAAGAGTCATTTTATTTGTTTTTCGGTCACTTATTTTAGCTTATTTTGAGGCGACGTTTTTCGGTAGCTCGAATTTCGAGACCCTAAAAATGTCATTTTTTCGAGATTTAAAGCTTCGGGAACTCAAATAATAACATATTTAGCCCTTAGGAGTCATTTGATTTGCTTTTCGGTCACTTATTTTCGCTTATTTTGAGATGTCCTTTTTCAGAAGCTCGATTTTCGAGACCCTAAAAATTTGCTTTTTTTCAAGACTTAAAGCTTTGGGAATTCAAATATTAACTTATTAAGCACTTAAGAGTCATTTTATTTGTTTTTCAGTCACTTATTTTAGCTTATTTCGAGGCGACGTTTTTCGTTGGCTCGAATTTCGAGACCCCAAAAATTTCATTTTTTCGAGATTTAAAGCTTCGGGAACTCAAATAATAACATATTTAGCCCTTAGGAGTCATTTGATTTGCTTTTCGGTCACTTATTTTAGCTTATTTTGAGGCGTCGTTTTTCGGGGGCTTGATTTTCGAGATCTTAAAATTTTTATTTTTTCGAGATTTAAAGCTTCGGGAACTCAAATAATAACATATTTAGCCCTTAGGAGTCATTTTATTTGCTTTTCGGTCACTTATTTTAGCTTATTTTGAGACGTCGTTTCTCGGGGGCTTGATTTTCGAGATCTTAAAATTTTCATTTTTTCGAGATTTAAAGCTCCGGGAACTCACATAATAACATATTAAGCACTTAAGAGTCATTTTATTTGTTTTTAGGTCACTTATTTTATCTTATTTTGAGACGTCATTTTTCGGGGGCTCGATTTTTTAGATCTTAAAGTTTTCATTTTTTCGAGATTTAAATCTTTCGGAAGTCAAGAAATAACATATTAAGCACTTGAAAGTCTTTTGATGTCAAATAATAACAATAATAAGCACTTAAGAGTCATTTTATTAGTTTTTCGGTCACTTATTTCAGCTTATTTTGAGATGTCGTTTTTCAGGGGCTTGACTTTCGAAACCCTAAAAATTTCAATTTTTTCGAGATTAAAAGCTTTGGGATGTCAAGTAATAAAATATTAAGCATTTAAATGTCATTTGATGTGTTTTTCGGTCAATTATTTTAGCTTATTTTGATAGGTCATTTTTCAGGGGCTCGATTTTCGAAACCCTAAAAATTTCAATTTTTTCGAGATTTAAAGCTTTGGGAATTCAACGAATAACATATTAAGCACTTAAGAGTCATTTTATTTGTTTTTCGGTCATTATTTTAGCTTATTTCGAGACGACGTTTTTCGGTGGCTCGAATTTCGAAACCCTAAAAATTTCATTTTTTCGAGATTTAAAGCTTCGGGAACTCAAATAATAACATATTTAGCCCTTAGGAGTCATTTGATTTGCTTTTCGGTCACTTATTTTAGCTTATTTTGAGACGTCGTTTTTCGGGGGCTCGATTTTCGAGATACTAAAATTTTTATTTTTTCGAGATTTGAAGCTCCGAGAACTCAAATAATAACATATTAAGCACTTAAGAGTCATTTTATTTGTTTTTCGGTCACTTATTTTAGCTTATTTTGAGACGTCGTTTTTCGGGGGCTCGATTTTCGAGATCTTAAAATTTTTATTTTTTCGAGATTTAAAGCTCCGGGAACTCAAATAATAATATATTAAGCCCTTAGGAGTCATTTTATTTGTTTCTCAGTCACTTATTTTGCTTATTTTCAGACGTCGTTTTTCAGGAGCTAGATTTTCGAGACCCTAAAAATTTGGTTTTTTTCAAGACTTAAAGCTTTGGGAATTCATATAATAAAATATTAAGCACTTAAGAGTCATTTTATTTGTTTTCGGTCACTTATTTAAGCTTATTTCGAAACGTCGTTTTTCGGGGGCTCATTTTCGAGACCCTAAAAATTTCATTTTTTTCGAGATTTAAATCTTTCGGAAGTCAAGAAATAACATATTAAGCACTTAAAAGTCTTTTGATGTGTTTTTCGGTCAATTATTTTAGCTTATTTTGAGACGTCTTTATTCAGGGGCACGATTTTCGAAACCCAAAAAATTTCAATTTTTTTTCGAGATTTAAGCTTTGAGAAGTCAAGTAATAACATATTAAGCACTTAGGAGTCATTTGATTTATTTTTCGGTCACCTATATCAGCTTATTTTGAGACGTCGTTTTTCGGGGGCTCGATTTTTTAGACTCTCAAAATTTCATTTTTCTAGATTTAAAGCTTCGGAAACGCCAATAATAACATATTAAGACCATAGGAGTCTTTTTATTTGTTTTTTGGTCACATATTTTAGCTTATTTTGCGACGTCGTTTTTTGGGGGCTCGATTTTCGAGATCTTAAAATTTTCATTTTTTCGTGATTTAAAGCTCCGGGAACTCAAATAACAACATATTAAGCCCTTAGGAGTCATTTTATTTGTTTTTCGGTCACTTATTTTCGCTTATTTTGAGACGTCGTTTTTCGGGAGCTCGATTATTGAGATCCTAAAAATTTGCTTTTATTCAAGGCTCAAAGCTTTGGGAATTCAAGTAATAACATATTAAGCACTTAAGTGTCATTTTATTTGTTTTTCGATCACTTATTTATGCTTATTTCGAGACGTCATTTTTCAAGGGCTCGTTTTTCGAGACCCTAAAAATTTCATTTTTTGAAGATTTAAATATTTCGGAAGTCAAGAAATAACATATTAAGCACATAAAAGTCTTTTGATGTGTTTTTCGGCCAATTATTTTAGATTATTTCGAGACGTCGTTTTTTAGGGGGCACGAATTTCGAGATCCTAAAATTTGCTTTTTTTCAAGATTTAAGCTTTGGGAAGTCAAATAATAACATATTAATCACTTAGGAGTCATTTGATTTATTTTTCGATCACTTATATCAGCTTAATTTGAGACGTCGTTTTTCGATGGTACGATTTTCGAGACCTTCAAATTTTCATTTTTTCGAGATTTAAAGCTTCGGGAACTTAAATAATAACATATTAAGCACTTAGGAGTCATTTTATTTGTTTTTCGGTCACTTATTTTTGCTTATTATGAGAAGTCGCTTTTTTAGTGGCTCGATTTTCGAGACCCTAAAATTTTTAATTTTTTCGAGATTTAAAGCTTTGGGAAGTCATGTAATAACATATTAAGCACTTAAAAGTCATTTGATTTGTTTTTCGGTCAATTATTTTAGATTATTTTGAGGCGTGGTTTTTCTGGTGCTCGATTTTTGAGACCCTAAAAATTTCATTTTTTCGAGATTTAAAGCTTCGGGAACTCAAATAATAACATATTTAGCCCTTAGGAGTCATTTGATTTGCTTTACGGTCACTTACTTTCGCTTATTTTGAGACGTCCTTTTTCAGGAGCTCGATTTTCGAGACCCTAAAAATTTGCTTTTTTTCAAGACTTAAAGCTTTGGGAATTCAAATAATAACTTATTAAGCACTTAAGAGTCATTTCATTTGTTTTTCGGTCACTTATTTTAGCTTATTTTGAGACGACGTTTTTCGTTGGCTCGAATTTCGAGACCCCAAAAATTTCATTTTTTAGAGATTTAAAGCTTCGGGAACTCAAATAATAACATATTTAGCCCTTAGGAGTTATTTGATTTGCTTTTCGGTCACTTATTTTAGCTTATTTTGAGACGTCGTTTTTCGGGGGCTTGATTTTCGAGATCTTAAAATTTTTATTTTTTCGAGATTTAAAGCTTCGGGAACTCAAATAATAACATATTTAGCCCGTAGGAGTCATTTGATTTGCTTTTCGGTCACTTATTTTAGCTTATTTTGAGACGTCGTTTTTCGGGGGCTTGATTTTCGAGATCTTAAAATTTTCATTTTTTCGAGATTTAAAGCTCCGGGAACTCACATAATAACATATTAAGCACTTAAGAGTCATTTTATTTGTTTTTCGGTCACTTATTTTAGCTTATTTTCAGACGTCGTTTTCGGGGGCTCGATTTTTGAGATCTTAAAGTTTTTATTTTTTCGAGATTTAAAACTTTCGGGAGTCAAGAAATAACATATTAAGCACTTAAAAGTCTTTTGATGTCAAATAATAACAATAATAAGCTCTTAAGAGTCATTTTATTAGTTTTTCGGTCACTTATTTCAGCTTATTTTGAGACGTCGTTTTTCAGGGGCTTGATTTTCGAAACCCTAAAAATTTAAATTTTTTCGAGATTAAAAGCTTTGTGATGTCAAGTAATAAAATATTAAGCACTTAAATGTCATTTGATGTGTTTTTCGGTCAATTATTTTAGCTTATTTTGATAGGTCGTTTTTCAGGGGCTCGATTTTCGAAACCCTAAAAATTTCAATTTTTTCGAGATTTAAAGCTTTGGGAATTCAAAGAATTACATATTAAGCACTTAAGAGTCATTTTATATGTTTTTAAGTCATTATTTTAGCTTATTTCGAGACGACGTTTTTCGGTGGCTCGAATTTCGAGACCATAAAAATTTCATTTTTTCGAGATTTAAAGCTTCGGGAACTCAAATAATAACATATTTAGCCCTTAGGAGTCATTTGATTTGCTTTTCGGTCACTTATTTTAGCTTATTTTGAGACGTCGTTTTTCGGGGGCTCGATTTTCGAGATACTAAAATTTTTATTTTTTCGAGATTTGAAGCTCCGGGAACTCAAATAATAACATATTAAGCACTTAAGAGTCATTTTATTTGTTTTTCGGTCACTTATTTTAGCTTATTTTGAGACGTCGTTTTTCGGGGGCTCGATTTTCGAGATCTTAAAATTTTCATTTTTTCGAGATTTAAAGCTCCGGGAACTCAAATAATAATATATTAAGCCCTTAGGAGTCATTTTATTTGTTTCTCAGTCACTTATTTTGCTTATTTTCAGACGTCGTTTTTCAGGAGCTAGATTTTCGAGACCCTAAAAATTTGGTTTTTTTCAAGACTTAAAGCTTTGGGAATTTATATAATAAAATATTAAGCACTTGAGAGTCATTTGAGTTGTTTTCGGTCACTTATTTAAGCTTATTTCGAAACGTCGTTTTTCGGGGGCTCTTTTTCGAGACCTTAAAAATTTCATTTTTTTCGAGATTTAAATCTTTCGGAAGTCAAGAAATAACATATTAAGCACTTAAAAGTCTTTTGATGTGTTTTTCGGTCAATTATTTTAGCTTATTTTGAGACATCTTTATTCAGGGGCACGATTTTCGAAACCCTAAAAATTTCAATTTTATTCGAGATTTAAGCTTTGAGAAGTCAAGTAATAACATATTAAGCACTTAGGAGTCATTTGATTTATTTTTCGGTCACCTGAATCAGCTTATTTTGAGACGTCGTTTTTCGGGGGCTCGATTTTTTAGACTCTCAAAATTTCATTTTTCTAGATTTAAAGCTTCGGAAACGCAAATAATAACATATTAAGCACTTAGGAGTCATTTTATTTGTTTTTTGGTCACATATTTTAGCTTATTTTGCGACGTCGTTTTTCGGGGGCTCGATTTTCGAGATCTTAAAATTTTCATTTTTTCGAGATTTAAAGCTCCGGGAACTCAAATAACAACATATTAAGCCCTTAGGAGTCATTTTATTTGTTTTTCGGTCACTTATTTTCGCTTATTTTGAAACGTCGTTTTTCGGGAGCTCGATTATTGAGATCCTATAAATTTGCTTTTATTCAAGACTCAAAGCTTTGGGAATTCAAGTAATAACATATTAAGCACTTAAGTGTCATTTTATTTGTTTTTCGATCACTTATTTAAGCTTATTTCGAGACGTCATTTTTCAAGGGCTCGTTTTTCGAGACCCTAAAAATTTCATTTTTTGGAGATTTAAATATTTCGGAAGTCAAGAAATAACATATTAAGCACTTAAAAGTCTTTTGATGTGTTTTTCGAGATCCTAAAATTTGCTTTTTTTTTCAAGATTTAAGCTTTGGGAAGTCAAATAATAACATATTAATCACTTAGGAGTCATTTGATTTATTTTTCGATCACTTATATCAGCTTAATTTGAGACGTCATTTTTCGATGGTACGATTTTCGAGACCTTCAAATTTTCATTTTTTCGAGATTTAAAGCTTAATAACATATTAAACCCTTAGGAGTCATTTTATTTGTTTTTCGGTCTCTTATTTTAGCTTATTTTGAGAAGTCGCTTTTTTAGTGGCTCGATTTTCGAGACCCTAAAAATTTTCATTTTTTCGAGATTTAATGCTTTGGGAAGTCATGTAATAACATATTAAGCACTTAAAAGTCATTTGATTTGTTTTTCGGTCAATTATTTTAGCTTATTTTGAGGCGTCGTTTTTCAGGTGCTCGATTTTCGAGACCCTAAAAATTTGTTTTTTTTTTCAAGATTTAAAGCTTTGGGAAGTCAAATGATAACAATAATAAGCACTTAAGAGTCATTTTATTTGTTTTTGGGTCACTTGTCTCAGCTTATTTTGAGACGTCGTTTTTCAGGGGCTTGATTTTCGAAACCATAAAAATTTCAATTTTTTCAAGATTGAATGCTTTGGGATGTCAAGTAATAACATATTAAGCACTTAAATGTCATTTGATGTGTTTTTCGGTGAATTATTTTAACTTATTTTGATACGTCATTTTTCAGGGGCTCGATTTTCGAAGCACTAAATATTTCAATTTTTCGAGATTTCAAGCTTTGGGAATTCAAATAATGAAATATTAAGCACTTAAGAGTCATTTTATTTATTTTTCGGTCATTTATTTTAGCCTATATTGAGACGTCGTTTTTCGGGGGTTCGATTTTTTAGATCCTATAATTTTAATTTTTTCGAGATTTAAAGCTCCGGGAACTCAAATAATAAAATATTAAGCCCTTAGGAGTCATTTTACTTGTTTTTCGGTCACTTATTTTCGCTTATTTTGAGACGTCCTTTTTTAGGAGCTCGATTTTCGAGACCCTAAAAATTTGCTTTTTTTCATGAATTAAAGCTTTGGGAATTCAAATAATAACTTATTAAGCACTTATGAGTCATTTTATTTGTTTTTCGGTCACTTATTTTAGCTTATTTTGAGACGACATTTTTCAGTAGCTCGAATTTCGAGACCCTAAAAATTTCATTTCTTCGAGATTTAAAGCTTCGGGAACTCAAATAATAACATATTTAGCCCTTAGGAGTCATTTGATTTGCTTTTCGGTCACTTGTTTTCGCTTATTTTGAGACGTCCTTTTTCAGAGCTCGATTTTCGAGACCCTAAAAATTTGCTTTTTTTCAAGACTTAAAGCTTTGGGAATTCAAATAATAACTTATTAAGCACTTAAGAGTCATTTTATTTGTTTTTCGGTCACTTATTTTAACTTATTTTGAGACGACGTTTTTCGTTGGCTCGAATTTCGAGACCCCAAAAATTTCATTTTTTAGAGATTTAAAGCTTCGGGAACTCAAATAATAACATATTTAGCCCTTAGGAGTTATTTGATTTGCTTTTCGGTCACTTATTTTAGCTTATTTTGAGACGTCGTTTTTCGGGGGCTTGATTTTCGAGATCTTAAAATTTTTATTTTTTCGAGATTTAAAGCTTCGGGAACTCAAATAATAACATATTTAGCCCTTAGGAGTCATTTGATTTGCTTTTCGGTCATTTATTTTAGCTTATTTTGAGACGTCGTTTTTCGGGGGCTTGATTTTCGAGATCTTAAAATTTTCATTTTTTCGAGATTTAAAGCTCCGGGAACTCACATAATAACATATTAAGCACTTAAGAGTCATTTTATTTGTTTTTCGGTCACTTATTTTATCTTATTTTGAGACGTCGTTTTTCGGGGGCTCGATTTTTGAGATCTTAAAGTTTTCATTTTTTCGAGATTTAAATCTTTCGGAAGTCAAGAAATAACATATTAAGCACTTAAAAGTCTTTTGATGTCAAATAATAACAATAATAAGCACTTAAGAGTCACTTTATTAGTTTTTCTGTCACTTATTTCAGCTTATTTTGAGACGTCGTTTTTCAGGGGCTGGATTTTCGAAACCCTAAAAATTTCAATTTTTTCGAGATTAAAAGCTTTGGGATGTCAAGTAATAAAATATTAAGCACTTAAATGTCATTTGATGTGTTTTTCGGTCAATTATTTTAGCTTATTTTGATAGGTCGTTTTTCAGGGGCTCGATTTTCGAAACCCTAAAAATTTCAATTTTCTCGAGATTTAAAGCTTTGGGAATTCAAAGAATAACATATTAAGCACTTAAGATTCATTTTATTTGTTTTTCGGTCATTATTTTAGCTTATTTCGAGACGACGTTTTTCGGTGGCTCGAATTTCGAGACCCTAAAAATTTCATTTTTTCGAGATTTAAAGCTTCGGGAACTTAAATAATAACTTATTTAGCCCTTAGGAGTCATTTGATTTGCTTTTCGGTCACTTATTTTAGCTTATTTTGAGACATCGTTTTTCGGGGGCTCGATTTTCGAGATACTAAAATTTTTATTTTTTCGAGATTTGAAGCTCCTGGAACTCAAATAATAACATATTAAGCACTTAAGAGTCATTTTATTTGTTTTTCGGTCACTTATTTTAGCTTATTTTGAGACGTCAATTTTCGAGGGCTCGATTTTCGAGATCTTAAAATTTTCATTTTTTCGAGATTTAAAGCTCCGGGAACTCAAATAATAATATATTAAGCCCTTAGGAGTCATTTTATTTGTTTCTCAGTCACTTATTTTGCTTATTTTGAGACGTCGTTTTTCAGGAGCTAGATTTTCTAGACCCTAAAAATTTGGTTTTTTTCAAGACTTAAAGCTTTGGGAATTCATATAATAAAATATTAAGCACTTAAGAGTCATTTTATTATTTTCGGTCACCTATTTAAGCTTATTTCGAGACGTCGTTTTTCGGGGGCTCTTTTTCGAGACCCTAAAAATTTCATTTTTTTCGAGATTTAAATCTTTCGGAAGTCAAGAAATAACATATTAAGCACTTAGGAGTCATTTGATTTATTTTTCGGTCACCTATATCAGCTTATTTTGAGACGTCGTTTTTCGGGGGTTCGATTTTTTAGACCCTCAAAATTTCATTTTTCTAGATTTAAAGCTTCGGAAACGCAAATAATAACATATTAAGCCCTTAGGAGTCATTTTATTAGATTTTTGGTCACATATTTTAGCTTATTTTGCGACGTCGTTTTTCGGGGGCTCGATTTTCGAGATCTTAACATTTTCATTTTTTCGAGATTTAAAGCTCCGGGAACTCAAATAACAACATATTAAGCCCTTAGGAGTCATTTTATTTATTTTTCGGTCACTTATTTTCTCTTATTTTGAGACGTCGTTTTTCGGGAGCTTGATTATTGAGATCCTAAAAATTTGCTTTTTTTCAAGACTCAAAGCTTTGGGAATTCAAGTAATAACATATTAAGCACTTAAGTGTAATTTTTTTTTTTCGATCACTTATTTAAGCCTATTTTGAGACGTCAGTTTTCAAGGGCTCGTTTTTCGAGACCCTATTCATTTTTTGGAGATTTAAATATTTCGGAAGTCAAGAAATAACATATTAAGCACTTAAAAGTCTTTTGATGTGTTTTTCGGTCAATTATTTTAGATTATTTCGAGACGTCGTTTTTCAGGGGCACGAATTTCGAGATCCTAAAATTTGCTTTTTTTTCAAGATTTAAGCTTTGGGAAGTCAAATAATAACAATAATAAGCACTTAAGAGTCATTTTATTTGTTTTTCGGTCACTTGTTTCAGCTTATTTTGAGAAGTCGCTTTTTTAGTGGCTCGATTTTCGAGACCCTAAAAATTTTAATTTTTTCGAGATTTAAAGCTTTGGGAAGTCATGTAATAACATATTAAGCACTTAAAAGTCATTTGATTTGTTTTTCGGTCAATTATTTTAGCTTATTTTGAGGCATCGTTTTTCAGGTGCTCGATTTTCGAGACCCTAAAAATTTGTTTTTTTTTTCAAGATTTAAAGCTTTGGGAAGTCAAATGATAACAATAATAAGCACTTAAGAGTCATTTTATTTGTTTTTCGGTCACTTGTTTCAGCTTATTTTGAGACGTCGTTTTTCAGGGGCTTGATTTTCGAAACCCTAAAAATTTCAATTTTTTCAAGATTGAATGCGTTGGGATGTCAAGTAATAACATATTAAGCACTTAAATGTCATTTGTGTTTTTCGGTGAATTATTTTAGCTTATTTTGATACGTCATTTTTCAGGGGCTCGATTTTCGAAGCCATAAATATTTCAATTTTTCGAGATTTCAAGCTTTGGGAATTCAAATTATGAAATATTAAGCACTTAAGAGTCATTTTATTTGTTTTTCGATCACTTATTTTAGCTTATATTGAGATGTCGTTTTTCGGGGGTTCGATTTTCGAGATCCTATAATTTTCATTTTTTCGAGATTTAAAGCTCCGGGAACTCAAATAATAACATATTAAGCCCTTAGGAGTCATTTTATTTGTTTTTCGGTCACTTATTTTCGCTTATTTTGAGACGTCCTTTTTTAGGAGCTCGATTTTCGAGACCCTAAAAATTTGCTTTTTTTCAAGAATTAAAGCTTTGGGAATTCAAATAATAACTTATTAAGCACTTATGAGTCATTTTATTTGTTTTTCGGTCACTTATTTTAGCTTATTTTGAGACGTCCTTTTTCAAAGCTCGAATTTCGAGACCCCAAAAATTTCATTTTTTCGAGATTTAAAGCTTCGGGAACTCAAATAATAACATATTTAGCCCTTAGGAGTTATTTGATTTGCTTTTCGGTCACTTATTTTAGCCTATTTTGAGATGTCGTTTTTCGGGGGCTTGATTTTCGAGATCTTAAAATTTTCATTTTTTCGAGATTTAAAGCTTCGGGAACTCAAATAATAACATATTTAGCCCTTAGGAGTCATTTGATTTGATTTTCTGTCACTTATTTTAGCTTATTTTGAGACGTCGTTTTTCGGTGGCTTGATTTTCGAGATCTTAAAATTTTCATTTTTTCGAGATTTAAAGCTCCGGAAACTCAAATAATAACAAATTTAGCCCTTAGGAGTCATTTGATTTGCTTTTCGGTCACTTATTTTAGCTTATTTTGAGACGTCGTTTTTCGGGGGCTTGATTTTCGAGATCTTAAAATTTTTATTTTTTCGAGATTTAATGCTCCGGAAACTCAAATAATAACAAATTTAGCCCTTAGGAGTCATTTGATTTGCTTTTCGGTCATTTATTTTAGCTTATTTTATGACGTCATTTTTCGGGGGCTTGATTTTCGAGATCTTAAAATTTTTATTTTTTCGAGATTTAAAGATTCGGGAACTCAAATAATAACATATTTAGCCCTTAGGAGTCATTTGATTTGCTTTTCGGTCACTTATTTTAGCTTATTTTGAGACGTCGTTTTTCGGGGGCTTTATTTTCGAGATCTTAAAAATTTTCATTTTTTCGAGATTTAAAGCTCCGGGAACTCACATAATAACATATTAAGCACTTAAGAGTCATTTTATTTGTTTTTTGGTCACTTATTTTAGCTTATTTTGAGACATCGTTTTTCGGGGGCTCGATTTTTGAGATCTTAAAATTTTTGTTTTTTCGAGATTTAAATCTTTTGGAAGTCAAGAAATAACATATTAAGCACTTAAAAGTCTTTTGATGTCAAATAATAACAATAATAAGCACTTAAGAGTCATTTTATTAGTTTTTCGGTCACTTATTTCAGCTTATTTTGAGACGTCGTTTTTCAGGGGCTTGATTTTCGAAACCCTAAAAATTTCAATTTTTTCGAGATTAAAAGCTTTGGGATGTCAAGTAATAAAATATTAAGCACTTAAATGTCATTTGATGTGTTTTTCGGTCAATTATTTTAGCTTATTTTGATAGGTCGTTTTTCAGGGGCTCGATTTTCGAAACCCTAAAAATTTAAATTTTTTCGAGATTTAAAGCTTTGGGAATTCAAAGAATAACATATTAAGCACTTAAGAGTCATTTTATTTGTTTTTCGGTCATTATTTTAGCTTATTTCGAGACGACGTTTTTCGGTGGCTCGAATTTCGAGACCCTAAAAATTTCATTTTTTCGAGATTTAAAGCTTCGGGAACTCAAATAATAACATATTTAGCCCTTAGGAGACATTTGATTTGCTTTTCGGTCACTTATTTTAGCTTATTTTGAGACGTCGTTTTTCGGTGGCTCGATTTTCGAGATACTAAAATTTTTATTTTTTCGAGATTTGAAGCTCCGGGAACTCAAATAATAACATATTAAGCACTTAAGAGTAATTTTATTTGTTTTTCGGTCACTTATTTTAGCTTATTTTGAGACGTCAATTTTCGGGGGCTCGATTTTCGAGATCTTAAAATTTTCATTTTTTCGAGATTTAAAGCTCCGGGAACTCAAATAATAATATATTAAGCCCTTAGGAGTCATTTTATTTGTTTCTCAGTCACTTATTTTGCTTATTTTGAGAAGTCTTTTTTCAGGAGCTAGATTTTCGAGACCCTAAAAATTTTGTTTTTTTCAAGACTTAAAGCTTTGGGAATTCATATAATAAAATATTAAGCACTTAAGAGTCTTTTTATTTGTTTTCGGTCACTTATTTAAGCTTATTTCGAGACGTCGTTTTTCGGGGGCTCTTTTTTGAGACCCTAAAATTTTCATTTTTTTCGAGATTTAAATCTTTCGGAAGTCAAGAAATAACATATTAAGCACTTAAAAGTCTTTTGATGTATTTTTTGGTCAATTATTTTAGCTTATTTTGAGACGTCTTTATTCAGGGGCACGATTTTCGAAACCCTAAAAATTTCAATTTTTTCGAGATTAAAAGCTTTGGGATGTCAAGTAATAAAATATTAAGCACTTAAATGTTATTTGATGTGTTTTTCGGTCAATTATTTTAGCTTATTTTGATAGGTCGTTTTTCAGGGCTCGATTTTCGAAACCCTAAAAATTTTAATTTTTTCGAGATTCAAAGCTTTGGGAATTCAAAGAATAACATATTAAGCACTTAAGAGTCATTTTATTTGTTTTTCGGTCATTATTTTAGCTTATTTCGAGACGACGTTTTTCGGTGGCTCGAATTTCGAGACCCTAAAAATTTCATTTTTTCGAGATTTAAAGCTTCGGGAACTCAAATAATAACTTATTTAGCCCTTAGGAGTCATTTGATTTGCTTTTCGGTCACTTATTTTAGCTTATTTTGAGACGTCATTTTTCGGGCGCTCGATTTTCGAGATACTAAAATTTTTATTTTTTCGAGATTTGAAGCTCCGGGAACTCAAATAATAACATATTAAGCACTTAAGAGTCATTTTATTTGTTTTTCGGTCACTTATTTTAGCTTATTTTGAGACGTCAATTTTCGAGGGCTCGATTTTCGAGATCTTAAAATTTTCATTTTTTCGAGATTTAAAGCTCCGGGAACTCAAATAATAATATATTAAGCCCTTAGGAGTCATTTTATTTGTTTCTCAGTCACTTATTTTGAGACGTCGTTTTTCAGGAGCTAGATTTTCGAGACCCTAAAAATTTGGTTTTTTTCAAGACTTAAAGCTTTGGGAATTCATATAATAAAATATTAAGCACTTAAGAGTCATTTTATTTGTTTTCGGTCACCTATTTAAGCTTATTTCGAGACGTCGTTTTTCGGGGCTCTTTTTCGAGACCCTAAAAATTTCATTTTTTTCGAGATTTAAATCTTTCGGAAGTCAAGAAATAACATATTAAGCACTTAAAAGTCTTTTGATGTGTTTTTCGGTCAATTATTTTAGCTTATTTTGAGACGTCTTTATTCAGGGGCACGATTTTCGAAACCCTAAAAATTTCAATTTTTTTCGAGATTTAAGCTTTGAGAAGTAAAGTAATAACATATTAAGCACTTAGGAGTCATTTGATTTATTTTTCGGTCACCTATATCAGATTATTTTGAGACGTCGTTTTTCGGGGACTCGATTTTTTAGACCCTCAAAATTTCATTTTTCTTGATTTAAAGCTTCGGAAACGCAAATAATAACATATTAAGCCCTTAGGAGTCATTTTATTAGATTTTTGGTCACATATTTTAGCTTATTTTGCGACGTCGTTTTTCGGGGGCTCGATTTTCGAGATCTTAACATTTTCATTTTTTCGAGATTTAAAGCTGTTGGTCCCAAGTGGTCAGAAGAGGTTTAGAGGGGGGGGGGGGGTGAATAAACCTCTTTAAAATTTTCTTTCAAATTTAACTTTAAAACTTTACTCTAACTGAACAGACTAAGCTGATCAGATTAGTAAGTTACAAATCTGTTCGCGAACAAATCTTTGAACAGTCTTGTTGACCACTCGTCTGATAGTTACTTAGCTGATTTTAAAGAAATCAGTTTTAATACTTAGAGTACTTGCAGCGAATTTTCAAAGTGTTTTTCACAAGTATTCTTAGCAGTTTGAAAAATGTTTCCCCAGTTTTATAAACTCCTTTTAACTTCTTTTCAAACAGTTAACTTAATGTGTTTTTATGCAAACAGAAGATATGCAGTTTTGAAACAATGTAAAAACACAAGTAATTTTTATAGTGGTTATATGGATTTAAATATCCTTTAGTCCACTCTTCCAAGTCACTCAGATCTTGGGTTATACTATAATCACAAAGTTTACAGTATACTCTGCTTGCGTCGAACAACAAATGAAACGACCACAAGTTCGCAATAGGAGATCACACAGAAAACCTATCCTCTGAAGTTTGATCACTCACAAAGATGGATCACAACTCCGCACAACACTCTTGTTTACAAAATCACTCAGAAGATGTATTTTTCTTGATTCTTCAACTCTGCTTTCGTCAACAAATGACTCAGCTGATGAGTGAGCTGTTCTTGAGACTTAAAGAATTTTGCTTCGGAAATTTCTCTCAGAAAGTGTGTTGTTTGTTTCTTCTTCGTCTCTTGCAGCTATTTATACTTGAGGATTGAAAAATGTCCGTTGAAGAGAGACAGGATTCAAATTCCTCGAGTACTGGTCCTTAAAATCCGCGAACGGCTCTTTTGCAGTCTGTCCGTACTGTAAACAGTACTATTCTGCAGGCAGCATTAAATGCAGCATTAAATGCACTCGGCTGATGCGAAGCTTTTCTTCAATCATTTGTCTTAAATATCCTCGTACTTCAGCATTTATTACACCAAGGGGCATTTATTACCGTTGGGAACACTTCATGATCTTCTTCACTTGGCTGACGAAAGTATACGTCTGATGGTGAACTCGGCTGATCTCAAACTTGAACAAATCTGATTTGAGTCGGCTGATCTTCACTAATCTGATAACTTTGCTTCAGCAGATCAGAAGTCTTGGACCTTGAAACTTTGACTCTTCTGATGTCTTCTTTACTTAGTCAAAATTCCTTGATAAGTCTATCAGCTAAGTTACTCCATACTTAGCCAATTTTACGAAGTTTTGGAATGCATCAAAACCTCCCTTATCAAACTTTCTTCAGTGCCTTCATCTTCATCTTCATCCAACACTTTCCCCCTTTTTGATGATGACAAAACTTCAGCTTAGTACCTGTTGAATACCTAAACTAAAGATTGTAATCCTCAAAATTTTCTGAGATAGAAAAAGTTTATTGGATTGAACTTGAACATTTTATTGATATAGAAAGTGAATTACATGTACAAATTCATCAGATGAGATTTCTGAAAAAGTAAACTGATTACAATTGATTTTTCAATTTCTAACTATCAGCTTCTTCATCAGATTCGAGCACTTCTTCATATTCATATGATGATTCTTCATCATCATCTTCTTCATCAACTTCTTCTTCCAGAATTGCTTTGGCAGCTTCCATCTTCTCCTTAAGTTCTTGTTCTTGTAGAGCTTTCAAAGCTTCCATGGCTTTCCTGGCAGATTCAGTGTTTTTGTACTTGGTATCTTCTTCTTCTACCTTTTCAAGTACTTCAGCCTTGTCAGCAGTGTCTTCAGTTTCCTTGGCTTGAATGGTTGCAGCAGCAGTTTCTTCCTTAGTTGATTCTTCAGCAGCAGATTCTTTTGCTGGTTCTTCAGCAGCAGTTTCCTTAGCTGGTTCTTCCCTTTTATCTTCCCCCTTTTTGTCATCATCAACTCTGATGACATTAGAAGGTTCAACAGTAGGGTTGAGAGCAACTGTTGGAATCTTCACTCCAGCACACAAAGCCTTTAGATTCTGATTCACCACGTCATGACTAGCTGTCAGATGATGAAGGTCAGTGCTGATGACATCAGTCTTATCATTGAAGTAGTCAATGTTGAGGTTGATAGTTGCAATTTCATTTTGAACTTCCTGTGCAGCCTTTGCAACTTCTTGCAACATCCCCAGATTGATTTCCTTCTCTTCATGACTGACTTTAATGAAAGTTGCAGTTAAGTCAGCAATCTTGTGCTCAGCTGATTTTAAAGCAGTGTGAAGATGATTCACATCACCCTTCACATCTTCCACGTTCTGGTTCAGTTCTCTTAAGCTGTGTATCAACTGCAATGAGTTGTCTTGAGGAATTGGAATACTGTTGATCTCCTTTTTGATGATCTCTTCTGTTGATCCTTGAACAGTTTCCAGCTGAAGTCTGTTGGTTTCTGCCAACTCTGCTTTCAGCTCCTCCTTAACCTTTAATAGATGTTGCTTGTGCTTGTCTTCCAGTTCCTTAAGTTGATTTTCCATCAGCATCTGGATTGCTTCCATCAGTGATGAGTGCTTATCACCTGATGAAGCAGAAGCAGCAGCTACATCCCTTTCATCAATTTCCTGGTGGACAGGAATATCTTCCATCTTTTCGTCTTGATGATTTCCAGAGTCCGTAGCCTTCCACTCAATGGCCAGGGAGTAATCAGCAGCCTTTTCAGCAGACTTGTCTTCAGTCTGATCAGCAGACTTATCAGCAATTTGATCAGCAGGCTTGTCAGCTGTTTGATCAGCAGGCTTGTCTTCAGTCTGATCAGCAGACTTGACATCAGGCTTGTCCGCAGTTTTAGGCTCATCAGTAACATCATCATAGACTAAGTTGGTGATAGTGCCATCATCATTGAAGCAAGTGGTTTGTCTGATTTGCCTCACAATGATCCAGGGGTTAGTAAAAGCATTATTCCCCTTTGGCACTTCATAGAACGGTTGCACTTCCTTGCCAAAAATGATTTGCTGGATACTAGGCAGTAGTGGCAAATCACTTGAACAGCCTTGCTGATATTTTGACTTTTTAGCCCATCTCTTCAGGGCAGCCATAACAGCAAACTTAATTGCTCTTTCCTCAGCATCTTCAGACTTCTTCTTCTTTTCAGGCAAGGTGCTCTTGATTTTCTTGGCTTCCTCCAATGCAAAGCCTTTTGCATAGCTATGCATGATATCTCTCACATAGCTTGGATCAAGAGCCTTTTGGATGGAGTTTGTCTTCAGCCAACTTAGAACCCATCGTTCTTCATCAGCTAACTCCTTCATATCTTGAAGTTCAGTAATTGACTTGTTCAGCCTGTTGTCCCTCCAACTGATATATCTTGGCTTTTCTTGGTTGAACAGAGTCTTCAGCATCAACTTCTGATCATAGTATGCTAATGACTTCTCAAATTTCTTGAACAATTCCTTATCAGCATAGACTATCTCAAAAGCTTTTCTGACTTCAAACTTGTCTTTGGACTTGGCTTTGGGAGCAGGCAGTAGTATCTTCTTTTTGTCTTCTTCAGTCTGCTCTTCACCAATCTTGATGCCACCTCCATGGACAGGTCCATAGGCATCAACCTTGCTCAGTTCAATCACCGCAGCCATTTCAGCATCCTCAGCAGCTTTTCTTTCTGCTGCAGACATGCGTCTTCTGGCTTCATCCTTTGCTTCTTGAGCTTTGCTTAGCTCAAGTGCTTTCTTCTCTTCAAGCTCATCCTGCTTCCTCTGTTCAGCTTCTTCCCTTGCTTTCTTATCAGCTTTGGAGACTTTCTTTCTCCTTAGCACTATTTTTCTTTTGCCTTTATCAGCAGGGGCTGGTCCAGCAGATGATATGGGATCAGCAGCTATAGGATGGATGATTTGAACATCTGGATCTTCTTGAGGTTGAGCAACCTCAGCTGTTGAAGTGACTTGACTTGGCTGTTGCTCATCAGCTTTGTCAGTCTCAACAGTCTCAACTGTTTCAATAGGCCTTTGAGTAGCTTCAGGATCCTCCCTAGCTACATTTTCCAGATCAGTAGGTTTTTCAATGAATGTCATCTGCTTTCTAGCAGACCTCTTTGTTCTACCTTCACGGTAAGTGGTAGCAGCTGTACTTCTCAGTTGACTTCTTGTCCTTTGAGAAATATCCTCAGCAGGCCTCTCTGCTGATGGAGTTCTTGATGGTGATGCAGGGGATCCAGTCCTTACATCAGCAATAATGTTCTCAACAATCTTAGTGGCTTCAGCAGAAGTCACTCTCTCCATCTGCTTAGATTCTTTCTTCTTGGGCTCATCAGCAGCCCTCTTCCTTTTAGTCTCAGCAGCCAAACTTGCTGTTTTGACTAATCTCTTTTGCCTTTTGGCAGGAACCTCCTTTGGTTCCTCAATATCAGCTTCCTCAGGCTCACCAGCCTTCCTCTTTTGAACAGGCATGTATTTGGACAATGCCTTAGATTTGTGAATTTCCTTTCCATTCTTCATATCACAGCCCAGCTTTGACAGCAGATAGCTGAGTGTGATCCTGTGGTTGGTAGTGGGACCTTTTCCTTTCTTATCATCAAGAAAGTCAGCTAATATGTACCATACTATGATGGACCAGTTGATATCCATTCCATAGTATATGGCAGCCATGATGCTGAACCTCTTCATGGTAACAGCATCTAGTGAGAATGTGCAGTTCTCAACCAGCTTGCACACCATATCAGCCATTCGCTGATATTCATCCTTCAGTTGCTTCTTCCTAATATTTCCAGATAAAGTTTCTCCCTCTTTGGCGCAGATCGCCCAGAACTGTTGGTGCTTGTCCTCTGTCAGTACAGTGACGTCATGTCGTCCTCTATTAGGAAGCCCAAACGTCTCATGAAGAACAGCAGGAGTGATAGTGATAGATTTGCCTCCCACTGAAGCCTTAATCTCCAGTTTGTTGTAGTCAGCTTTCGCAGAGTTGTAGTACTCCATCACTTGGTCAGTCCAGATAATTCCTTCGTGGTATTCCATGAAGTTTACCAGCGAAGCAGCTTTGAACTTTTCGAGCAGTTCTTTCATCAGATTCGTACCAGATTGGTAGTAGGAATCATAGACGAGAAACATACCTTCGGCGGCCATTGTAAATCTGTTGAAGGTTAGAAAAACGAAGGAGAGTATGCAGAGAATTTGCAGAAATTTCTCACAAGTACTTTTGAAAGTTTAGGGTGCGTAAAGAGCTACTCGACTGATCAGATGAGGATTTATAGAGTTGGGGTTTTTCGGTTTCCGTGATATCTGCCAACCGTTAGATCCGTTTTTCTGTTAGTGCTGATCGTGCGGCGTCAGTTACGACCTTTCAAATTCAAAAGATATTTTAATGAGGAGCGGGAAAATGTGCCGCCCGACAGTTTACTTGTAAAAGCGTATTTTGGATAAAACGTTTTTAAATCGTTCGCTTTTATTTAAGTAATCAGATGAGTATAATAAACACTTATCTGATGGACTACTGTCCTGATGACAATGTTGTTATCAGAGAATGCCAATAGCTGATAACCTTCCTCAGCTGTTTGTCAATCCAGCTAGATAAAATATCTTCAATCTTCGATAGTTGAGTCTTCTGATGAAAACATAACTTCAACTAACTGACATTAACAAATTTCATCTTTAATTCAGAAGTACCGCTAGTCTTACACGTTCCCCCTGAGTTTAAGAATTCATGAGTTAACTAGTCTGTTGAGAGTTAATCCTTGAAGATAATGACGAATTACTAAGCTGTTGAACTCCAGTCTTCTGATGAGTTCCCCCTCAGCTTATGCTTCCAAATTAAGTAGTCCTAGCTCAGCTCTTAAAGTTGAAAACCTTACTTCACTTAAAGGTTTAGTGAAAATATCAGCAATTTGATTATCAGTATGAACATACTCAATCATTACATTGCCTTTTTCCACATGATCTCTAATAAAATGATGCTTGATCTCAATATGCTTAGTCCTTGAATGACTTGTAGTGTTCTGAGTAAGTGAAATTGCACTTGTATTGTCACAGTAGATTGGAATTCCACTGATCTTGATGTTGTAGTCTTCTAGTTGATGCTTCAACCAAAGTATCTGTGCACAGCAAGCTCCAGCAGCTATATATTCAGCTTCAGCAGTAGATATAGAAACTGAGGTTTGCTTCTTACTCATCCATGAGATCAGACGACTGCCTAAGAACTGACAGGCACCTGTTGTGCTCTTTCTGTCAATCTTGCAGCCAGCAAGATCTGAATCTGAATAGCCAACTAGTTCAAATCCAGATTCTCTAGGATACCATAATCCCAATTCTTGAGTGCCTTTAACATACTTCAATATCCTCTTGGCAGCTAAAAGATGAGATTCTTTGGGGTTTGATTGAAATCTTGCACAGACTCCAACTGAGTACATTATGTCAGGTCTACTTGCTGTTAGATACAACAATGAACCAATAATGCCTCTGTATTTGGTTATGTCTACTGATTTGCCATCTTCATCTTTATCCAAACGAAGACTTGTAGACATAGGAATGGTAGCTGTTGAGCTAGTTTCCATACCAAATTTCTTGAACAGATCTCTTGTGTACTTTGCTTGGCTGATGAATATTCCATCAGGCAACTGTCTAACTTGCAATCCAAGAAAATAGTTAAGTTCACCCATCATGCTCATTTCAAACTTATTCTGCATCAGCTTGGAGAACTTATCACACATCTGTTGGTTAGTTGAACCAAAAATAATATCGTCCACATATATTTGCACAAGTAATATATGATTTTCCCATTCAATTGTGAACAAGGTTTTATCTACCTTACCTTTACGAAATCCTTTAATTAAAAGAAAATCAGATAGGGTATCATACCATGCTCTTGGAGCTTGTTTCAGTCCATAAAGGGCTTTCTTCAGACGATATACTTTGTCCTCTTCTTGATAGACTTCAAATCCTGGAGGTTGTTCAACATACACTTCTTCTTGCAATTCTCCATTGAGAAAAGCAGACTTCACATCCATCTGATAGACAGTGAAGTTCTTGTAAGCAGCATAGGCAAGAAACAGTCTGATTGCTTCAAGTCTTGCTACTGGTGCAAAAGTTTCATCAAAGTCAATTCCTTCTTCTTGACAATAACCCTTGGCCACTAGTCTTGCTTTGTTTCTGGTGACAACACCATCTTCATTCATTTTATTTCTGAATACCCACTTAGTGCCAATTACTCTTTGATGACTTGGTCTAGGAACTAAGTGCCAGACTTCATTCCTTTCAAATTGATTCAACTCTTCTTGCATAGCTTCTATCCAGAAGGAATCATTGAGAGCTTCTTCAATTTGCTTGGGCTCTATTTGAGATAGAAATGTGACAAACATAGCATCTTGTGCAGCAGCTCTTCTTGTTTTCACTCTATCTAAAGGATCACCAATAACTAATTCAGGAGGGTGATTCTTGAGCCATCTGAGATCAGGTTGCAAATCAGGATGTTGTCCTCTGTTATGATCTTGCAACACTACTGTTGGAGTTCCAGTAGTAGTCTGTTGAACATTTGCCGTCTGTTGAACAGTCTCTGGTCTGTCAGCTGTTTGCAACTCGTCTGTTAGACAATCAGCACTGTGATTATGAACAGCACTTGAGTTAGCAGCTGAACTTAGATTAGGTAGTATGATGGGAACATATTCTTCATTTCTTCCAACGTCTAACTTCTGTAAATCAGCAGACAGATCTTGATTTACACTTTGATTCTTTTCAGAGGATTGACTTGGCTCATCAAATACTACATGGATAGATTCTTCTATTAGTAATGTTCTTTTGTTAAACACTCTATACGCTTTACTAACAGTAGAATATCCTACAAAAACAGCTTCATCAGCCTTTTCTGCAAATGCAGTAAGGTGATTTTTCCCATTATTCAATACAAAACATTTACAACCAAAAATCTTAAAGTAATGAATGTTTGGTTTTCTGTTGTTCCAAACTTCATATGGAGTCTTGTTCTGATTTTTGTTGATCATACATCTGTTTTGGGTAAAGCATGCTGTATTTGTTGCTTCTGCCCAAAATCTTTGTGGCAGCTTAGCTTCAGCTATCATGGTTCTGACAGCTTCTTTTAGTGTTCTGTTTCTCCTTTCAGCAACACCATTCTGTTGAGGGGTTCTGGCAGCAGAATATTCATGATGTATTCCTTTGATATTACAATACTCTTCAACAGTAGAGTTTGTAAACTCTGTCCCTCTATCTGATCTGATCTTCAATATTTTGATACTCTTCTCATTCTGGATCAGTTCCATCAGATTTGTAAGATGTTCCTTGGTTTCACTTTTCTTCTTCATGAAAATCACCCAAGTATATCTTGAATAATCATCCACAATAGCTAGGCAGTATTTCTTTCCACCATTGCTGACTGGATCAATGGGTCCAAATAAGTCCATATGCAACAGCTCCAATATTCTCCCAGAGGATTGGTGCTTCTTTTCTTTGAATGATGACTTGATTTGTTTACCCTTCTGACAGGCGTCACAGAGCTTGTCTTTGCTCATGACTGCTTTTGGAATCCCTTCTACCAAATCATTCTTGATTAATCTGTTTATGGTCTTGAAGTTTAAATGATTCATCCTCTTGTGCCATAGCCAACTGACTTCACTTGGTGCAGATGCCACCAAACAAACACTTGAATTCTTGTCAACAGAATTCCAGTCGACTATATAGATATTTCCTTGTCGTCTTCCAGATAAAATTACCTTCTTTGTACCAATCTGTTCAACGTAGCACTTATCTGTTGAGAAGATGACTGAATATCCCTTGTCACAAAATTGACTTATGCTCAGCAGATTATATTTTAGGCCTTTAACATAGGAGACGTCAGATATCTCTATGTTTCCCTTGATTAATCTTCCTTTAGCTTTAATCTTGCCTTCTTTGCTGTCTCCAAAAGTGACTTTTGGACCATCCACAGCAACTGCATCAGTCAACTCATGTATGTTTCCACACATGTGCCTTGAACATCCACTGTCCAAGTACCAAATCTTCTCTACTTTACTCCTACTCCTAATCCTAACCTACAAAACAAAAATAAAATTGTTTTAGGTACCCTTATTGAGAGGGTCCTGAAGGATTAGTTCCACCCTTGACAACCCAAGATGTTGAAGTCTTAGGCTTCTTAGGTTTCTGAGTTTTAGGAGCATGAACAGTTTCATTTTTATCATAGTTATCAGATAAGTCATATTGATGATCAGTATGATATGAATAATGTTCATAAGCAGGGTAAGGTGCATGATATGCAGGATATGCATGCATTGGATGAGCAGGGTAAGGTGCATAGTAACTAGGAAATTGAGGTGCATGATACATAGGATGATATGCAGCAGGTTGCACATAATATGACTCATTTCCATACCAAGCATTTTGATTTTTCTTGTTCTTATGCTTCTTTGGTTTACTAGATGCTTGCTCATTTGATTTTGACTTAGTTTTACCACTAGTCTGATTGACTTTAGCTTTATCAGCAGACTTCTTAGGACTCTGCTGTTTGGTCTTACTAGTCTGATTTCCTACACTAGGCTCTTTGCTCTTTTTAGCCTTAGGAGATTTCTTCTCCTTTACCACTTTCTCAGATGAGGTAGGTTTAGAAGTTTGAACATACAGAATGACCTTACTATTGTCAGCTGATATGAATTTTTCAGTATGGTTCAACTCTAGTTTATCCTTTTCTAAAGGTGTCTCCTGTTTCTTAGGTGTATGCATGGATGCAACAGTTGACTTATCATGAGACTCAATGATTTTCTCAAGTTCCATGATTTTTCCTTTATATACCTCACATTCAGCTTTCAGAGATTCATGCTCTTGCTCAAGCTGTTTATATTCAGCTGATTCTTTTGGCTTTTCAGCTAAAAGTTTCAGTGAACTATTTTGCTCTTTTAGCAAGTTCATCTCTTCCTTAAGCTTAACAAACTCTCCAGCAATAGTAGTATTATTCAACATCATTTGCTCTAGAGAATTAAACAGTTCATTTTCTTGAGGAGTTACCTCATCCTCAGAGTCATCAGATTCCTTTGCCATCAGGCACAGGAGAGCAGGTTTTTCTTCATCAGACGATTCTTCATCAGACGAGTCTGAGTCTGAATCAGATGAGTAGATAGCAGCTGGCTTTTCTGCTTCAGCCATCATTGCCTTGCCTCTCTGATGCTTTCTTTCTTTTCTCATTTTCTTCTCTTCCTCAGTGTACTTCTCTGCTTTTGGATATGGGCAGTCTCTTATGAAGTGTCCCAATTTCCTGCAGTTGTAACACATCAGTTTTGATTTATAATCCTCTTTATCCTGAGAAGAAAAATTAGGTTTAGAAGTAGAAGCAGCATGATTGTATTTGTTTTTCATCTTTCTCTTATAGAACTTCTTGAAGTTGTTCATCAATAATGCTACATCTCCAGCAGTGTACTCCTTTTTGTTGAGTAGAGTGGCTTCATCAGATGAGTCCACTTCTTTGCTTTTCTGTGCTGGTCTTCTGGTGTTTTCAGCAGCAACAAGTGCAGCTGTGGGTCCTGGAGTTGAGGTTTCTTCAATTCCCATCCTTGGCAGTTTATACTCATAAGCCTTGAGTGCGGAGAACAGCTCTGTTAGAGAAATCTTGCCCAGATCTCTTGATTCTTCCATTGCTGTCACCTTCATGTTGAACTTGGGAGGTAGAGCCTTCAGTACTCTGACAGAAATCTCTTTGTCAGTGAAAGTCTTTCCCAGCTTCAAAACTTCATTCAGAGTTCTGGTGAATCTGGTGTCCATCTGATCAATGGTTTCTCCAGACTTCATCTTGAAGTTGTCCAGCTTCTCCAAGGCAACACTGAGCTGATGCTCTTTAATAGCATCATTGCCTTCACTCATGTCACGAACCTTATCCCACATCTCCTTTGCAGTTTTGCAATGCTTGACTTTGTCAAACCGATCATTATCCAGGGCTTTGGTCATGATGAATCTTCCGACTTTGTCCAGGTTGAACAGATTTATTTCTTCTGCTGTCATTTCTGTTAAGTCTTTTTCCACCACTATTTGAGCTTCATCTACGATGATGGTCTTGGTGAATTTGAATGGACCTTTAATGATACATGTATGCATGTTGTCATTATAGGCAGCAAGGAAAATCTCCATTCTGATTTTCCAGTCCTCAAAGGACATACCAGCAATGTGGGGAACATGGCTGATACAATCCATTTTTCAAAAGCTTTTTGTTTTTCAAAAAAAATGCTCTTTTGAAAAGTTTTGAAAACCTTTTAAAAACACTCGGATCAAGCTCGTTGATCAGGCAGCTGATTCTAATGAACCACCCGCTCTGATACCACTTGTTGGTCCCAAGTGGTCAGAAGAGGTTTAGAGGGGGGGGGGTGAATAAACCTCTTTAAAATTTTCTTTCAAATTTAACTTTAAAACTTTACTCTAACTGAACAGACTAAGCTGATCAGATTAGTAAGTTACAAATCTGTTCGCGAACAAATCTTTGAACAGTCTTGTTGACCACTCGTCTGATAGTTACTTAGCTGATTTTAAAGAAATCAGTTTTAATACTTAGAGTACTTGCAGCGAATTTTCAAAGTGTTTTTCACAAGTATTCTTAGCAGTTTGAAAAATGTTTCCCCAGTTTTATAAACTCCTTTTAACTTCTTTTCAAACAGTTAACTTAATGTGTTTTTATGCAAACAGAAGATATGCAGTTTTGAAACAATGTAAAAACACAAGTAATTTTTATAGTGGTTATATGGATTTAAATATCCTTTAGTCCACTCTTCCAAGTCACTCAGATCTTGGGTTATACTATAATCACAAAGTTTACAGTATACTCTGCTTGCGTCAAACAACAAATGAAACGACCACAAGTTCGCAATAGGAGATCACACAGAAAACCTATCCTCTGAAGTTTGATCACTCACAAAGATGGATCACAACTCCGCACAACACTCTTGTTTACAAAATCACTCAGAAGATGTATTTTTCTTGATTCTTCAACTCTGCTTTCGTCAACAAATGACTCAGCTGATGAGTGAGCTGTTCTTGAGACTTAAAGAATTTTGCTTCGGAAATTTCTCTCAGAAAGTGTGTTGTTTGTTTCTTCTTCGTCTCTTGCAGCTATTTATACTTGAGGATTGAAAAATGTCCGTTGAAGAGAGACAGGATTCAAATTCCTCGAGTACTGGTCCTTAAAATCCGCGAACGGCTCTTTTGCAGTCTGTCCGTACTGTAAACAGTACTATTCTGCAGGCAGCATTAAATGCACTCGGCTGATGCGAAGCTTTTCTTCAATCATTTGTCTTAAATATCCTCGTACTTCAGCATTTATTACACCAAGGGGCATTTATTACCGTTGGGAACACTTCATGATCTTCTTCACTTGGCTGACGAAAGTATACGTCTGATGGTGAACTCGGCTGATCTCAAACTTGAACAAATCTGATTTGAGTCGGCTGATCTTCACTAATCTGATAACTTTGCTTCAGCAGATCAGAAGTCTTGGACCTTGAAACTTTGACTCTTCTGATGTCTTCTTTACTTAGTCAAAATTCCTTGATAAGTCTATCAGCTAAGTTACTCCATACTTAGCCAATTTTACGAAGTTTTGGAATGCATCAAAACCTCCCTTATCAAACTTTCTTCAGTGCCTTCATCTTCATCTTCATCCAACAAAAGCTCCGGGAACTCAAATAACAACATATTAAGCCCTTAGGAGTCATTTTATTTGTTTTTAGGTCACTTATTTTCGCTTATTTTGAGACGTCGTTTTTCGGGAGCTTGATTATTGAGATCCTAAAAATTTGCTTTTTTTCAAGACTCAAAGCCTTGGGAATTCAAGTAATAACATATTAAGCACTTAAGTGTCATTTTATTTGTTTTTCGATCACTTATTTAAGCCTATTTTGAGACGTCATTTTTCAAGGGCTCGTTTTTCGAGACCCTATTCATTTTTTGGAGATTTAAATATTTCGGAAGTCAAGAAATAACATATTAAGCACTTAAAAGTCTTTTGATGTGTTTTTCGGTCAATTATTTTAGATTATTTCGAGACGTCGTTTTTCAGGGGCACGAATTTGGAGATCCTAAAATTTGCTTTTTTTTCAAGATTTAAGCTTTGGGAAGTCAAATAATAACATATTAATCTCTTAGGAGTCACTTGATTTATTTTTCGATCACTTATATCAGCTTATTTTGAGACGTCGTTTTTCGAGGGTTCGATTTTTGAGACCTTCAAATTTTCATTTTTTCGAGATTTAAAGCTTCGGGAATTCAAATAATAACATATTAAGCCCTTAGGAGTCATTTTATTTGTTTTTCGGTCACTTATTTTAGCTTATTTTGAGAAGTCGCTTTGTTAGTGGCTCGATTTTCGAGACCCTAAAAATTTTAATTTTTTCGAGATTTAAAGGTTTGGGAAGTCATGTAATAACATATTAAGCACTTCAAAGTCATTTGATTTGTTTTTCGGTCAATTATTTTAGCTTATTTTGAGGCGTCGTTTTTCAGGTGCTCGATTTTCGAGACCCTAAAAATTTGTTTTTTTTTTCAAGATTTAAAGCTTTGGGAAGTCAAATGATAACAATAATAAGCACTTAAGAGTCATTTTATTTGTTTTTCGGTCACTTGTTTCAGCTTATTTTGAGACGTCGTTTTTCAGGGGCTTGATTTTCGAAACCCTAAAAATTTCAATTTTTTCAAGATTGAATGCGTTGGGATGTCAAGTAATAACATATTAAGCACTTAAATGTCATTTGATGTGTTTTTCGGTGAATTATTTTAGCTTATTTTGATACGTCATTTTTCAGGGGCTCGATTTTCGAAGCCCTAAATATTTCAATTTTTCGAGATTTCAAGCTTTGGGAATTCAAATAATGAAATATTAAGCACTTAAGAGTCATTTTATTTGTTTTTCGATCACTTATTTTAGCTTATATTGAGATGTCGTTTTTCGGAGGTTCGATTTTTGAGATCCTATAATTTTCATTTTTTCGAGATTTAAAGCTCCGGGAACTCAAATAATAACATATTAAGCCCTTAGGAGTCATATTATTTGTTTTTCGGTCACTTATTTTCGCTTATTTTGAGACGTCCTTTTTTAGGAGCTCGATTTTCGAGACCCTAAAAATTTGCTTTTTTTCATGAATTAAAGCTTTGGGAATTCAAATAATAACTTATTAAGCACTTATGAGTCATTTTATTTGTTTTTCGGTCACTTATTTTAGCTTATTTTGAGACGACGTTTTTCAGTAGCTCGAATTTCGAGACCCTAAAAATTTCATTTTTTCGAGATTTAAAGCTTCGGGAACTCAAATAATAACATATTTAGCCCTTAGGAGTCATTTGATTTGCTTTTCGGTCACTTGTTTTCGCTTATTTTGAGACGTCCTTTTTCAGAGCTCGATTTTCGAGACCCTAAAAATTTGCTTTTTTTTCAAGACTTAAAGCTTTGGGAATTCAAATAATAACTTATTAAGCACTTAAGAGTCATTTTATTTGTTTTTCGGTCACTTATTTTAGCTTATTTTGAGACGACGTTTTTCGTTGGCTCGAATGTCGAGACCCCAAAAATTTCATTTTTTCGAGATTTAAAGCTTCGGGAACTCAAATAATAACATATTTAGCCCTTAGGAGTTATTTGATTTTTTTTTTCGGTCACTTATTTTAGCTTATTTTGAGACGTCGTTTTTCGGGGGCTTGATTATCGAGATCTTAAAATTTTCATTTTTTCGAGATTTAAAGCTTCGGGAACTCAAATAATAACATATTTAGCCCTTAGGAGTCATTTGATTTGATTTTCTGTCACTTATTTTAGCTTATTTTGAGACGTCGTTTTTCGGGGGCTTGATTTTCGAGATCTTAAAATTTTCATTTTTTCGTGATTTAAAGCTCCGGAAACTCAAATAATATCAAATTTATCCCTTAGGAGTCATTTGATTTGCTTTTAGGTCACTTATTTTAGCTTATTTTGAGACGTCGTTTTTCGGGGGCTTGATTTTCGAGATCTTAAAATTTTCATTTTTTCGAGATTTAAAGCACCGGAAACTCAAATAATAACAAATTTAGCCCTTAGGAGTCATTTGATTTGCTTTTCGGTCACTTATTTTAGCTTATTTTGAGACGTCGTTTTTCGGGGGCTTGATTTTCGAGATCTTAAAATTTTTATTTTTTCGAGATTTAATGCTCCGGAAACTCAAATAATAACAAATTTAGCCCTTAGGAGTCATTTGATTTGCTTTTCGGTCATTTATTTTAGCTTATTTTGAGACGTCATTTTTCGGGGGCTTGATTTTCGAGATCTTAAAATTTTTATTTTTTGGAGATTTAAATATTCGGGAACTCAAATAATAACATATTTAGCCCTTAGGAGTCATTTGATTTGCTTTTCGGTCACTTATTTTAGCTTATTTTGAGACGTCGTTTTTCGGGGGCTTGATTTTCGAGATCTTAAAATTTTCATTTTTTCGAGATTTAAAGCTCCGGGAACTCACATAATAACATATTAAGCACTTAAGAGTCATTTTATTTGTTTTTCGGTCACTTATTTTATCTTATTTTGAGACGTCGTTTTTCGGGGGCTCGATTTTTGAGATCTTAAAGTTTTCATTTTTTCGAGATTTAAATCTTTCGGAAGTCAAGAAATAACATATTAAGCACTTAAAAGTCTTTTGATGTCAAATAATAACAATAATAAGCACTTAAGAGTCACTTTATTAGTTTTTCTGTCACTTATTTCAGCTTATTTTGAGACGTCGTTTTTCAGGGGCTGGATTTTCGAAACCCTAAAAATTTCAATTTTTTCGAGATTAAAAGCTTTGGGATGTCAAGTAATAAAATATTAAGCACTTAAATGTCATTTGATGTGTTTTTCGGTCAATTATTTTAGCTTATTTTGATAGGTCGTTTTTCAGGGGCTCGATTTTCGAAACCCTAAAAATTTCAATTTTCTCGAGATTTAAAGCTTTGGGAATTCAAAGAATAACATATTAAGCACTTAAGATTCATTTTATTTGTTTTTCGGTCATTATTTTAGCTTATTTCGAGACGACGTTTTTCGGTGGCTCGAATTTCGAGACCCTAAAAATTTCATTTTTTCGAGATTTAAAGCTTCGGGAACTTAAATAATAACTTATTTAGCCCTTAGGAGTCATTTGATTTGCTTTTCGGTCACTTATTTTAGCTTATTTTGAGACGTCGTTTTTCGGGGGCTCGATTTTCGAGATACTAAAATTTTTATTTTTTCGAGATTTGAAGCTCCTGGAACTCAAATAATAACATATTAAGCACTTAAGAGTCATTTTATTTGTTTTTCGGTCACTTATTTTAGCTTATTTTGAGACGTCAATTTTCGAGGGCTCGATTTTCGAGATCTTAAAATTTTCATTTTTTCGAGATTTAAAGCTCCGGGAACTCAAATAATAATATATTAAGCCCTTAGGAGTCATTTTATTTGTTTCTCAGTCACTTATTTTGAGACGTCGTTTTTCAGGAGCTAGATTTTCGAGACCCTAAAAATTTTGGTTTTTTTCAAGACTTAAAGCTTTGGGAATTCATATAATAAAATATTAAGCACTTAAGAGTCATTTTATTTGTTTTCGGTCACCTATTTAAGCTTATTTCGAGACGTCGTTTTTCGGGGCTCTTTTTCGAGACCCTAAAAATTTCATTTTTTTCGAGATTTAAATCTTTCGGAAGTCAAGAAATAACATATTAAGCACTTAAAAGTCTTTTGATGTGTTTTTCGGTCAATTATTTTAGCTTATTTTGAGACGTCTTTATTCAGGGGCACGATTTTCGAAACCCTAAAAATTTCAATTTTTTTCGAGATTTAAGCTTTGAGAAGTAAAGTAATAACATATTAAGCACTTAGGAGTCATTTGATTTATTTTTCGGTCACCTATATCAGATTATTTTGAGACGTCGTTTTTCGGGGACTCGATTTTTTAGACCCTCAAAATTTCATTTTTCTAGATTTAAAGCTTCGGAAACGCAAATAATAACATATTAAGCCCTTAGGAGTCATTTTATTAGATTTTTGGTCACATATTTTAGCTTATTTTGCGACGTCGTTTTTCGGGGGCTCGATTTTCGAGATCTTAACATTTTCATTTTTTCGAGATTTAAAGCTCCGGGAACTCAAATAACAACATATTAAGCCCTTAGGAGTCATTTTATTTGTTTTTAGGTCACTTATTTTCGCTTATTTTGAGACGTCGTTTTTCGGGAGCTTGATTATTGAGATCCTAAAAATTTGCTTTTTTTCAAGACTCAAAGCCTTGGGAATTCAAGTAATAACATATTAAGCACTTAAGTGTCATTTTATTTGTTTTTCGATCACTTATTTAAGCCTATTTTGAGACGTCATTTTTCAAGGGCTCGTTTTTCGAGACCCTATTCATTTTTTGGAGATTTAAATATTTCGGAAGTTAAGAAATAACATATTAAGCACTTAAAAGTCTTTTGATGTGTTTTTCGGTCAATTATTTTAGATTATTTCGAGACGTCGTTTTTCAGGGGCACGAATTTCGAGATCCTAAAATTTGCTTTTTTTTCAAGATTTAAGCTTTGGGAAGTCAAATAATAACATATTAATCTCTTAGGAGTCACTTGATTTATTTTTCGATCACTTATATCAGCTTATTTTGAGACGTCGTTTTTCGAGGGTTCGATTTTCGAGACCTTCAAATTTTCATTTTTTCGAGATTTAATGCTTCGGGAATTCAAATAATAACATATTAAGCCCTTAGGAGTCATTTTATTTGTTTTTCGGTCACTTATTTTAGCTTATTTTGAGAAGTCGCTTTTTTAGTGGCTCGATTTTCGAGACCCTAAAAATTTTAATTTTTTCGAGATTTAAAGGTTTGGGAAGTCATGTAATAACATATTAAGCACTTCAAAGTCATTTGATTTGTTTTTCGGTCAATTATTTTAGCTTATTTTGAGGCGTCGTTTTTCAGGTGCTCGATTTTCGAGACCCTAAAAATTTGTATTTTTTTCAAGATTTAAAGCTTTGGGAAGTCAAATGATAACAATAATAAGCACTTAAGAGTCATTTTATTTGTTTTTCGGTCACTTGTTTCAGCTTATTTTGAGACGTCGTTTTTCAGGGGCTTGATTTTCGAAACCCCTAAAAATTTCAATTTTTTCAAGATTGAATGCGTTGGGATGTCAAGTAATAACATATTAAGCACTTAAATGTCATTTGATGTGTTTTTCGGTGAATTATTTTAGCTTATTTTGATACGTCATTTTTCAGGGGCTCGATTTTCGAAGCCCTAAATATTTCAATTTTTCGAGATTTCAAGCTTTGGGAATTCAAATAATAAAATATTAAGCACTTAAGAGTCATTTTATTTGTTTTTCGATCACTTATTTTAGCTTATATTGAGATGTCGTTTTTCGGGGGTTCGATTTTTGAGATCCTATAATTTTCATTTTTTCGAGATTTAAAGCTCCGGGAACTCAAATAATAACATATTAAGCCCTTAGGAGTCATTTTATTTGTTTTTCGGTCACTTATTTTCGCTTATTTTGAGACGTCCTTTTTTAGGAGCTCGATTTTCGAGACCCTAAAAATTTGCTTTTTTTCATGAATTAAAGCTTTGGGAATTCAAATAATAACTTATTAAGCACTTATCAGTCATTTTATTTGTTTTTCGGTCACTTATTTTAGCTTATTTTGAGACGACATTTTTCAGTAGCTCGAATTTCGAGACCCTAAAAATTTCATTTTTTCGAGATTTAAAGCTTCGGGAACTCAAATAATAACATATTTAGCCCTAAGGAGTCATTTGATTTGCTTTTCGGTCACTTGTTTTCGCTTATTTTGAGACGTCCTTTTTCAGAGCTCGATTTTCGAGACCCTAAAAATTTGCTTTTTTTCAAGACTTAAAGCTTTGGGAATTCAAATAATAACTTATTAAGCACTTAAGAGTCATTTTATTTGTTTTTCGGTCACTTATTTTAGCTTATTTTGAGACGACGTTTTTCGTTGGCTCGAATGTCGAGACCCAAAAAATTTCATTTTTTCGAGATTTAAAGCTTCGGGAACTCAAATAATAACATGTTTAGCCCTTAGGAGTTATTTGATTTTTTTTCCGGTCACTTATTTTAGCTTATTTTGAGACGTCGTTTTTCGGGGGCTTGATTATCGAGATCTTAAAATTTTCATTTTTTCGAGATTTAAAGCTTCGGGAACTCAAATAATAACATATTTAGCCCTTAGGAGTCATTTGATTTGATTTTCTGTCACTTATTTTAGCTTATTTTGAGACGTCGTTTTTCGGGGGCTTGATTTTCGAGATCTTAAAATTTTCATTTTTTCGTGATTTAAAGCTCCGGAAACTCAAATAATAACAAATTTATCCCTTAGGAGTCATTTGATTTGCTTTTAGGTCACTTATTTTAGCTTATTTTGAGACGTCGTTTTTCGGGGGCTTGATTTTCGAGATCTTAAAATTTTCATTTTTTCGAGATTTAAAGCTCCGGAAACTCAAATAATAACAAATTTAGCCCTTAGGAGTCATTTGATTTGCTTTTAGGTCACTTATTTTAGCTTATTTTGAGACGTCGTTTTTCGGGGGCTTGATTTTCGAGATCTTAAAATTTTCATTTTTTCGAGATTTAAAGCACCGGAAACTCAAATAATAACAAATTTAGCCCTTAGGAGTCATTTGATTTGCTTTTCGGTCACTTATTTTAGCTTATTTTGAGACGTCGTTTTTCGGGGGCTTGATTTTCGAGATCTTAAAATTTTTATTTTTTCGAGATTTAATGCTCCGGAAACTCAAATAATAACAAATTTAGCCCTTAGGAGTCATTTGATTTGCTTTTCGGTCATTTATTTTAGCTTATTTTGAGACGTCATTTTTCGGGGGCTTGATTTTCGAGATCTTAAAATTTTTATTTTTTGGAGATTTAAAGATTCGGGAACTCAAATAATAACATATTTAGCCCTTAGGAGTCATTTGATTTGCTTTTCGGTCACTTATTTTAGCTTATTTTGAGACGTCGTTTTTCGGGGGCTTGATTTTCGAGATCTTAAAATTTTCATTTTTTCGAGATTTAAAGCTCCGGGAACTCACATAATAACATATTAAGCACTTAAGAGTCATTTTATTTGTTTTTCGGTCACTTATTTTATCTTATTTTGAGACGTCGTTTTTCGGGGGCTCGATTTTTGAGATCTTAAAGTTTTCATTTTTTCGAGATTTAAATCTTTCGGAAGTCAAGAAATAACATATTAAGCACTTAAAAGTCTTTTGATGTCAAATAATAACAATTATAAGCACTTAAGAGTCACTTTATTAGTTTTTCTGTCACTTATTTCAGCTTATTTTGAGACGTCGTTTTTCAGGGGCTGGATTTTAGAAACCCTAAAAATTTCAATTTTTTCGAGATTAAAAGCTTTGGGATGTCAAGTAATAAAATATTAAGCACTTAAATGTCATTTGATGTGTTTTTCGGTCAATTATTTTAGCTTATTTTGATAGGTCGTTTTTCAGGGGCTCGATTTTCGAAACCCTAAAAATTTCAATTTTCTCGAGATTTAAAGCTTTGGGAATTCAAAGAATAACATATTAAGCACTTAAGATTCATTTTATTTGTTTTTCGGTCATTATTTTAGCTTATTTCGAGACGACGTTTTTCGGTGGCTCGAATTTCGAGACCCTAAAAATTTCATTTTTTCGAGATTTAAAGCTTCGGGAACTTAAATAATAACTTATTTAGCCCTTAGGAGTCATTTGATTTGCTTTTCGGTCACTTATTTTAGCTTATTTTGAGACGTCGTTTTTCGGGGGCTCGATTTTCGAGATACTAAAATTTTTATTTTTTCGAGATTTGAAGCTCCTGGAACTCAAATAATAACATATTAAGCACTTAAGAGTCATTTTATTTGTTTTTCGGTCACTTATTTTAGCTTATTTTGAGACGTCAATTTTCGAGGGCTCGATTTTCGAGATCTTAAAATTTTCATTTTTTCGAGATTTAAAGCTCCGGGAACTCAAATAATAATATATTAAGCCCTTAGGAGTCATTTTATTTGTTTCTCAGTCACTTATTTTGCTTATTTTGAGACGTCGTTTTTCAGGAGCTAGATTTTCTAGAACCTAAAAATTTGGTTTTTTTCAAGACTTAAAGCTTTGGGAATTCATATAATAAAATATTAAGCACTTAAGAGTCATTTTATTATTTTCGGTCACTTATTTAAGCTTATTTCGAGACGTCGTTTTTCGGGTGCTCTTTTTCGAGACCCTAAAAATTTCATTTTTTTCGAAATTTAAATCTTTCGGAAGTCAAGAAATAACATATTAAGCACTTAGGAGTCATTTGATTTATTTTTCGGTCACCTATATCAGCTTATTTTGAGACGTCGTTTTTCGGGGGCTCGATTTTTTAGACCCTCAAAATTTCATTTTTCTAGATTTAAAGCTTCGGAAACGCAAATAATAACATATTAAGCCCTTAGGAGTCATTTTATTAGATTTTTGGTCACATATTTTAGCTTATTTTGCGACGTCGTTTTTCGGGGGCTCGATTTTCGAGATCTTAACATTTTCATTTTTTCGAGATTTAAAGCTCCGGGAACTCATATAACAACATATTAAGCCCTTAGGAGTCATTTTATTTATTTTTCGGTCACTTATTTTCTCTTATTTTGAGACGTCGTTTTTCGGGAGCTTGATTATTGAGATCCTAAAAATTTGCTTTTTTTCAAGACTCAAAGCTTTGGGAATTCAAGTAATAACATATTAAGCACTTAAGTGTCATTTTATTTGTTTTTCGATCACTTATTTAAGCCTATTTTGAGACGTCATTTTTCAAGGGCTCGTTTTTCGAGACCCTATTCATTTTTTGGAGATTTAAATATTTCGGAAGTCAAGAAATAACATATTAAGCACTTAAAAGTCTTTTGATGTGTTTTTCGGTCAATTATTTTAGATTATTTCGAGACGTCGTTTTTCAGGGGCACGAATTTCGAGATCCTAAAATTTGCTTTTTTTTCAAGATTTAAGCTTTGGGAAGTCAAATAATAACAATAATAAGCACTTAAGAGTTATTTTATTTGTTTTTCGGTCACTTGTTTCAGCTTATTTTGAGAAGTCGCTTTTTTAGTGGCTCGATTTTCGAGACCCTAAAAATTTTAATTTTTTCGAGATTTAAAGCTTTGGGAAGTCATGTAATAACATATTAAGCACTTAAAAGTCATTTGATTTGTTTTTCGGTCAATTATTTTAGCTTATTTTGAGGCGTCGTTTTTCAGGTGCTCGATTTTCGAGACCCTAGAAATTTGTTTTTTTTTTCAAGATTTAAAGCTTTGGGAAGTCAAATGATAACAATAATAAGCACTTAAGAGTCATTTTATTTGTTTTTCGGTCACTTGTTTCAGCTTATTTTGAGACGTCGTTTTTCAGGGGCTTGATTTTCGAAACCCTAAAAATTTCAATTTTTTCAAGATTGAATGCGTTGGGATGTCAAGTAATAACATATTAAGCACTTAAATGTCATTTGTGTTTTTCGGTGAATTATTTTAGCTTATTTTGATACGTCATTTTTCAGGGGCTCGATTTTCGAAGCCATAAATATTTCAATTTTTCGAGATTTCAAGCTTTGGGAATTCAAATAATGAAATATTAAGCACTTACGAGTCATTTTATTTGTTTTTCGATCACTTATTTTTCGGTGGCTCGAATTTCGAGACCCTAAAAATTTCATTTTTTCGAGATTTAAAGCTTCGGGAACTCAAATAATAACATATTTAGCCCTTAGGAGACATTTGATTTGCTTTTCGGTCACTTATTTTAGCTTATTTTGAGACGTCGTTTTTCGGGGGTTCGATTTTCGAGATCCTATAATTTTCATTTTTTCGAGATTTAAAGCTCCGGGAACTCAAATAATAACATATTAAGCCCTTAGGAGTCATTTTATTTGTTTTTCGGTCACTTATTTTCGCTTATTTTGAGACGTCCTTTTTTAGGAGCTCGATTTTCGAGACCCTAAAATTTTGCTTTTTTTCAAGAATTAAAGCTTTGGGAATTCAAATAATAACTTATTAAGCACTTATGAGTCATTTTATTTGTTTTTCAGTCACTTATTTTAGCTTATTTTGAGACGTCCTTTTTCAGAGCTCGAATTTCGAGACCCCAAAAATTTCATTTTTTCAAGATTTAAAGCTTCGGGAACTCAAATAATAACATATTTAGCCCTTAGGAGTTATTTGATTTGCTTTTCGGTCACCTATTTTAGCCTATTTTGAGATGTCGTTTTTCGGGGGCTTGATTTTCGAGATCTTAAAATTTTCATTTTTTCGAGATTTAAAGCTTCGGGAACTCAAATAATAACATATTTAGCCCTTAGGAGTCATTTGATTTGATTTTCTGTCACTTATTTTAGCTTATTTTGAGACGTCGTTTTTCGGTGGCTTGATTTTCGAGATCTTAAAATTTTCATTTTTTCGAGATTTAAAGCTCCGGAAACTCAAATAATAACAAATTTAGCCCTTAGGAGTCATTTGATTTGCTTTTCGGTCACTTATTTTAGCTTATTTTGAGACGTCGTTTTTCGGGGGCTTGATTTTCGAGATCTTAAAATTTTTATTTTTTCGAGATTTAATGCTCCGGAAACTCAAATAATAACAAATTTAGCCCTTAGGAGTCATTTGATTTGCTTTTCGGTCATTTATTTTAGCTTATTTTATGACGTCATTTTTCGGGGGCTTGATTTTCGAGATCTTAAAATTTTTATTTTTTCGAGATTTAAAGATTCGGGAACTCAAATAATAACATATTTAGCCCTTAGGAGTCATTTGATTTGCTTTTCGGTCACTTATTTTAGCTTATTTTGAGACGTCGTTTTTCGGGGGCTTTATTTTCGAGATCTTAAAAATTTTCATTTTTTCGAGATTTAAAGCTCCGGGAACTCACATAATAACATATTAAGCACTTAAGAGTCATTTTATTTGTTTTTTAGTCACTTATTTTAGCTTATTTTGAGACATCGTTTTTCGGGGGCTCGATTTTTGAGATCTTAAAATTTTTGTTTTTTCGAGATTTAAATCTTTCGGAAGTCAAGAAATAACATATTAAGCACTTAAAAGTCTTTTGATGTCAAATAATAACAATAATAAGCACTTAAGAGTCATTTTATTAGTTTTTCGGTCACTTATTTCAGCTTATTTTGAGACGTCGTTTTTCAGGGGCTTGATTTTCGAAACCCTAAAAATTTCAATTTTTTCGAGATTAAAAGCTTTGGGATGTCAAGTAATAAATTATTAAGCACTTAAATGTCATTTGATGTGTTTTTCGGTCAATTATTTTAGCTTATTTTGATAGGTCGTTTTTCAGGGGCTCGATTTTCGAAACCCTAAAAATTTCAATTTTTTCGAGATTTAAAGCTTTGGGAATTCAAAGAATAACATATTAAGCACTTAAGAGTCATTTTATTTGTTTTTCGGTCATTATTTTAGCTTATTTCGAGACGACGTTTTTCGGTGGCTCGAATTTCGAGACCCTAAAAATTTCATTTTTTCGAGATTTAAATCTTCGGGAACTCAAATAATAACTTATTTAGCCCTTAGGAGTCATTTGATTTGCTTTTCGGTCACTTATTTTAGCTTATTTTGAGACGTCGTTTTTCGGGCGCTCGATTTTCGAGATACTAAAATTTTTATTTTTTCGAGATTTGAAGCTCCGGGAACTCAAATAATAACATATTAAGCACTTAAGAGTCATTTTATTTGTTTTTCGGTCACTTATTTTAGCTTATTTTGAGACGTCAATTTTCGAGGGCTCGATTTTCGAGATCTTAAAATTTTCATTTTTTCGAGATTTAAAGCTCCGGGAACTCAAATAATAATATATTAAGCCCTTAGGAGTCATTTTATTTGTTTCTCAGTCACTTATTTTGAGACGTCGTTTTTCAGGAGCTAGATTTTCGAGACCCTAAAAATTTTGGTTTTTTTCAAGACTTAAAGCTTTGGGAATTCATATAATAAAATATTAAGCACTTAAGAGTCATTTTATTTGTTTTCGGTCACCTATTTAAGCTTATTTCGAGACGTCGTTTTTCGGGGCTCTTTTTCGAGACCCTAAAAATTTCATTTTTTTCGAGATTTAAATCTTTCGGAAGTCAAGAAATAACATATTAAGCACTTAAAAGTCTTTTGATGTGTTTTTCGGTCAATTATTTTAGCTTATTTTGAGACGTCTTTATTCAGGGGCACGATTTTCGAAACCCTAAAAATTTCAATTTTTTTCGAGATTTAAGCTTTGAGAAGTAAAGTAATAACATATTAAGCACTTAGGAGTCATTTGATTTATTTTTCGGTCACCTATATCAGATTATTTTGAGACGTCGTTTTTCGGGGACTCGATTTTTTAGACCCTCAAAATTTCATTTTTCTAGATTTAAAGCTTCGGAAACGCAAATAATAACATATTAAGCCCTTAGGAGTCATTTTATTAGATTTTTGGTCACATATTTTAGCTTATTTTGCGACGTCGTTTTTCGGGGGCTCGATTTTCGAGATCTTAACATTTTCATTTTTTCGAGATTTAAAGCTCCGGGAACTCAAATAACAACATATTAAGCCCTTAGGAGTCATTTTATTTGTTTTTAGGTCACTTATTTTCGCTTATTTTGAGACGTCGTTTTTCGGGAGCTTGATTATTGAGATCCTAAAAATTTGCTTTTTTTCAAGACTCAAAGCCTTGGGAATTCAAGTAATAACATATTAAGCACTTAAGTGTCATTTTATTTGTTTTTCGATCACTTATTTAAGCCTATTTTGAGACGTCATTTTTCAAGGGCTCGTTTTTCGAGACCCTATTCATTTTTTGGAGATTTAAATATTTCGGAAGTTAAGAAATAACATATTAAGCACTTAAAAGTCTTTTGATGTGTTTTTCGGTCAATTATTTTAGATTATTTCGAGACGTCGTTTTTCAGGGGCACGAATTTCGAGATCCTAAAATTTGCTTTTTTTTCAAGATTTAAGCTTTGGGAAGTCAAATAATAACATATTAATCTCTTAGGAGTCACTTGATTTATTTTTCGATCACTTATATCAGCTTATTTTGAGACGTCGTTTTTCGAGGGTTCGATTTTCGAGACCTTCAAATTTTCATTTTTTCGAGATTTAATGCTTCGGGAATTCAAATAATAACATATTAAGCCCTTAGGAGTCATTTTATTTGTTTTTCGGTCACTTATTTTAGCTTATTTTGAGAAGTCGCTTTTTTAGTGGCTCGATTTTCGAGACCCTAAAAATTTTAATTTTTTCGAGATTTAAAGGTTTGGGAAGTCATGTAATAACATATTAAGCACTTCAAAGTCATTTGATTTGTTTTTCGGTCAATTATTTTAGCTTATTTTGAGGCGTCGTTTTTCAGGTGCTCGATTTTCGAGACCCTAAAAATTTGTATTTTTTTCAAGATTTAAAGCTTTGGGAAGTCAAATGATAACAATAATAAGCACTTAAGAGTCATTTTATTTGTTTTTCGGTCACTTGTTTCAGCTTATTTTGAGACGTCGTTTTTCAGGGGCTTGATTTTCGAAACCCCTAAAAATTTCAATTTTTTCAAGATTGAATGCGTTGGGATGTCAAGTAATAACATATTAAGCACTTAAATGTCATTTGATGTGTTTTTCGGTGAATTATTTTAGCTTATTTTGATACGTCATTTTTCAGGGGCTCGATTTTCGAAGCCCTAAATATTTCAATTTTTCGAGATTTCAAGCTTTGGGAATTCAAATAATAAAATATTAAGCACTTAAGAGTCATTTTATTTGTTTTTCGATCACTTATTTTAGCTTATATTGAGATGTCGTTTTTCGGGGGTTCGATTTTTGAGATCCTATAATTTTCATTTTTTCGAGATTTAAAGCTCCGGGAACTCAAATAATAACATATTAAGCCCTTAGGAGTCATTTTATTTGTTTTTCGGTCACTTATTTTCGCTTATTTTGAGACGTCCTTTTTTAGGAGCTCGATTTTCGAGACCCTAAAAATTTGCTTTTTTTCATGAATTAAAGCTTTGGGAATTCAAATAATAACTTATTAAGCACTTATCAGTCATTTTATTTGTTTTTCGGTCACTTATTTTAGCTTATTTTGAGACGACATTTTTCAGTAGCTCGAATTTCGAGACCCTAAAAATTTCATTTTTTCGAGATTTAAAGCTTCGGGAACTCAAATAATAACATATTTAGCCCTAAGGAGTCATTTGATTTGCTTTTCGGTCACTTGTTTTCGCTTATTTTGAGACGTCCTTTTTCAGAGCTCGATTTTCGAGACCCTAAAAATTTGCTTTTTTTCAAGACTTAAAGCTTTGGGAATTCAAATAATAACTTATTAAGCACTTAAGAGTCATTTTATTTGTTTTTCGGTCACTTATTTTAGCTTATTTTGAGACGACGTTTTTCGTTGGCTCGAATGTCGAGACCCAAAAAATTTCATTTTTTCGAGATTTAAAGCTTCGGGAACTCAAATAATAACATATTTAGCCCTTAGGAGTTATTTGATTTTTTTTCCGGTCACTTATTTTAGCTTATTTTGAGACGTCGTTTTTCGGGGGCTTGATTATCGAGATCTTAAAATTTTCATTTTTTCGAGATTTAAAGCTTCGGGAACTCAAATAATAACATATTTAGCCCTTAGGAGTCATTTGATTTGATTTTCTGTCACTTATTTTAGCTTATTTTGAGACGTCGTTTTTCGGGGGCTTGATTTTCGAGATCTTAAAATTTTCATTTTTTCGTGATTTAAAGCTCCGGAAACTCAAATAATAACAAATTTATCCCTTAGGAGTCATTTGATTTGCTTTTAGGTCACTTATTTTAGCTTATTTTGAGACGTCGTTTTTCGGGGGCTTGATTTTCGAGATCTTAAAATTTTCATTTTTTCGAGATTTAAAGCTCCGGAAACTCAAATAATAACAAATTTAGCCCTTAGGAGTCATTTGATTTGCTTTTAGGTCACTTATTTTAGCTTATTTTGAGACGTCGTTTTTCGGGGGCTTGATTTTCGAGATCTTAAAATTTTCATTTTTTCGAGATTTAAAGCACCGGAAACTCAAATAATAACAAATTTAGCCCTTAGGAGTCATTTGATTTGCTTTTCGGTCACTTATTTTAGCTTATTTTGAGACGTCGTTTTTCGGGGGCTTGATTTTCGAGATCTTAAAATTTTTATTTTTTCGAGATTTAATGCTCCGGAAACTCAAATAATAACAAATTTAGCCCTTAGGAGTCATTTGATTTGCTTTTCGGTCATTTATTTTAGCTTATTTTGAGACGTCATTTTTCGGGGGCTTGATTTTCGAGATCTTAAAATTTTTATTTTTTGGAGATTTAAAGATTCGGGAACTCAAATAATAACATATTTAGCCCTTAGGAGTCATTTGATTTGCTTTTCGGTCACTTATTTTAGCTTATTTTGAGACGTCGTTTTTCGGGGGCTTGATTTTCGAGATCTTAAAATTTTCATTTTTTCGAGATTTAAAGCTCCGGGAACTCACATAATAACATATTAAGCACTTAAGAGTCATTTTATTTGTTTTTCGGTCACTTATTTTATCTTATTTTGAGACGTCGTTTTTCGGGGGCTCGATTTTTGAGATCTTAAAGTTTTCATTTTTTCGAGATTTAAATCTTTCGGAAGTCAAGAAATAACATATTAAGCACTTAAAAGTCTTTTGATGTCAAATAATAACAATTATAAGCACTTAAGAGTCACTTTATTAGTTTTTCTGTCACTTATTTCAGCTTATTTTGAGACGTCGTTTTTCAGGGGCTGGATTTTAGAAACCCTAAAAATTTCAATTTTTTCGAGATTAAAAGCTTTGGGATGTCAAGTAATAAAATATTAAGCACTTAAATGTCATTTGATGTGTTTTTCGGTCAATTATTTTAGCTTATTTTGATAGGTCGTTTTTCAGGGGCTCGATTTTCGAAACCCTAAAAATTTCAATTTTCTCGAGATTTAAAGCTTTGGGAATTCAAAGAATAACATATTAAGCACTTAAGATTCATTTTATTTGTTTTTCGGTCATTATTTTAGCTTATTTCGAGACGACGTTTTTCGGTGGCTCGAATTTCGAGACCCTAAAAATTTCATTTTTTCGAGATTTAAAGCTTCGGGAACTTAAATAATAACTTATTTAGCCCTTAGGAGTCATTTGATTTGCTTTTCGGTCACTTATTTTAGCTTATTTTGAGACGTCGTTTTTCGGGGGCTCGATTTTCGAGATACTAAAATTTTTATTTTTTCGAGATTTGAAGCTCCTGGAACTCAAATAATAACATATTAAGCACTTAAGAGTCATTTTATTTGTTTTTCGGTCACTTATTTTAGCTTATTTTGAGACGTCAATTTTCGAGGGCTCGATTTTCGAGATCTTAAAATTTTCATTTTTTCGAGATTTAAAGCTCCGGGAACTCAAATAATAATATATTAAGCCCTTAGGAGTCATTTTATTTGTTTCTCAGTCACTTATTTTGCTTATTTTGAGACGTCGTTTTTCAGGAGCTAGATTTTCTAGAACCTAAAAATTTGGTTTTTTTCAAGACTTAAAGCTTTGGGAATTCATATAATAAAATATTAAGCACTTAAGAGTCATTTTATTATTTTCGGTCACTTATTTAAGCTTATTTCGAGACGTCGTTTTTCGGGTGCTCTTTTTCGAGACCCTAAAAATTTCATTTTTTTCGAAATTTAAATCTTTCGGAAGTCAAGAAATAACATATTAAGCACTTAGGAGTCATTTGATTTATTTTTCGGTCACCTATATCAGCTTATTTTGAGACGTCGTTTTTCGGGGGCTCGATTTTTTAGACCCTCAAAATTTCATTTTTCTAGATTTAAAGCTTCGGAAACGCAAATAATAACATATTAAGCCCTTAGGAGTCATTTTATTAGATTTTTGGTCACATATTTTAGCTTATTTTGCGACGTCGTTTTTCGGGGGCTCGATTTTCGAGATCTTAACATTTTCATTTTTTCGAGATTTAAAGCTCCGGGAACTCATATAACAACATATTAAGCCCTTAGGAGTCATTTTATTTATTTTTCGGTCACTTATTTTCTCTTATTTTGAGACGTCGTTTTTCGGGAGCTTGATTATTGAGATCCTAAAAATTTGCTTTTTTTCAAGACTCAAAGCTTTGGGAATTCAAGTAATAACATATTAAGCACTTAAGTGTCATTTTATTTGTTTTTCGATCACTTATTTAAGCCTATTTTGAGACGTCATTTTTCAAGGGCTCGTTTTTCGAGACCCTATTCATTTTTTGGAGATTTAAATATTTCGGAAGTCAAGAAATAACATATTAAGCACTTAAAAGTCTTTTGATGTGTTTTTCGGTCAATTATTTTAGATTATTTCGAGACGTCGTTTTTCAGGGGCACGAATTTCGAGATCCTAAAATTTGCTTTTTTTTCAAGATTTAAGCTTTGGGAAGTCAAATAATAACAATAATAAGCACTTAAGAGTTATTTTATTTGTTTTTCGGTCACTTGTTTCAGCTTATTTTGAGAAGTCGCTTTTTTAGTGGCTCGATTTTCGAGACCCTAAAAATTTTAATTTTTTCGAGATTTAAAGCTTTGGGAAGTCATGTAATAACATATTAAGCACTTAAAAGTCATTTGATTTGTTTTTCGGTCAATTATTTTAGCTTATTTTGAGGCGTCGTTTTTCAGGTGCTCGATTTTCGAGACCCTAGAAATTTGTTTTTTTTTTCAAGATTTAAAGCTTTGGGAAGTCAAATGATAACAATAATAAGCACTTAAGAGTCATTTTATTTGTTTTTCGGTCACTTGTTTCAGCTTATTTTGAGACGTCGTTTTTCAGGGGCTTGATTTTCGAAACCCTAAAAATTTCAATTTTTTCAAGATTGAATGCGTTGGGATGTCAAGTAATAACATATTAAGCACTTAAATGTCATTTGTGTTTTTCGGTGAATTATTTTAGCTTATTTTGATACGTCATTTTTCAGGGGCTCGATTTTCGAAGCCATAAATATTTCAATTTTTCGAGATTTCAAGCTTTGGGAATTCAAATAATGAAATATTAAGCACTTACGAGTCATTTTATTTGTTTTTCGATCACTTATTTTTCGGTGGCTCGAATTTCGAGACCCTAAAAATTTCATTTTTTCGAGATTTAAAGCTTCGGGAACTCAAATAATAACATATTTAGCCCTTAGGAGACATTTGATTTGCTTTTCGGTCACTTATTTTAGCTTATTTTGAGACGTCGTTTTTCGGGGGTTCGATTTTCGAGATCCTATAATTTTCATTTTTTCGAGATTTAAAGCTCCGGGAACTCAAATAATAACATATTAAGCCCTTAGGAGTCATTTTATTTGTTTTTCGGTCACTTATTTTCGCTTATTTTGAGACGTCCTTTTTTAGGAGCTCGATTTTCGAGACCCTAAAAATTTGCTTTTTTTCAAGAATTAAAGCTTTGGGAATTCAAATAATAACTTATTAAGCACTTATGAGTCATTTTATTTGTTTTTCAGTCACTTATTTTAGCTTATTTTGAGACGTCCTTTTTCAGAGCTCGAATTTCGAGACCCCAAAAATTTCATTTTTTCAAGATTTAAAGCTTCGGGAACTCAAATAATAACATATTTAGCCCTTAGGAGTTATTTGATTTGCTTTTCGGTCACCTATTTTAGCCTATTTTGAGATGTCGTTTTTCGGGGGCTTGATTTTCGAGATCTTAAAATTTTCATTTTTTCGAGATTTAAAGCTTCGGGAACTCAAATAATAACATATTTAGCCCTTAGGAGTCATTTGATTTGATTTTCTGTCACTTATTTTAGCTTATTTTGAGACGTCGTTTTTCGGTGGCTTGATTTTCGAGATCTTAAAATTTTCATTTTTTCGAGATTTAAAGCTCCGGAAACTCAAATAATAACAAATTTAGCCCTTAGGAGTCATTTGATTTGCTTTTCGGTCACTTATTTTAGCTTATTTTGAGACGTCGTTTTTCGGGGGCTTGATTTTCGAGATCTTAAAATTTTTATTTTTTCGAGATTTAATGCTCCGGAAACTCAAATAATAACAAATTTAGCCCTTAGGAGTCATTTGATTTGCTTTTCGGTCATTTATTTTAGCTTATTTTATGACGTCATTTTTCGGGGGCTTGATTTTCGAGATCTTAAAATTTTTATTTTTTCGAGATTTAAAGATTCGGGAACTCAAATAATAACATATTTAGCCCTTAGGAGTCATTTGATTTGCTTTTCGGTCACTTATTTTAGCTTATTTTGAGACGTCGTTTTTCGGGGGCTTTATTTTCGAGATCTTAAAAATTTTCATTTTTTCGAGATTTAAAGCTCCGGGAACTCACATAATAACATATTAAGCACTTAAGAGTCATTTTATTTGTTTTTTAGTCACTTATTTTAGCTTATTTTGAGACATCGTTTTTCGGGGGCTCGATTTTTGAGATCTTAAAATTTTTGTTTTTTCGAGATTTAAATCTTTCGGAAGTCAAGAAATAACATATTAAGCACTTAAAAGTCTTTTGATGTCAAATAATAACAATAATAAGCACTTAAGAGTCATTTTATTAGTTTTTCGGTCACTTATTTCAGCTTATTTTGAGACGTCGTTTTTCAGGGGCTTGATTTTCGAAACCCTAAAAATTTCAATTTTTTCGAGATTAAAAGCTTTGGGATGTCAAGTAATAAATTATTAAGCACTTAAATGTCATTTGATGTGTTTTTCGGTCAATTATTTTAGCTTATTTTGATAGGTCGTTTTTCAGGGGCTCGATTTTCGAAACCCTAAAAATTTCAATTTTTTCGAGATTTAAAGCTTTGGGAATTCAAAGAATAACATATTAAGCACTTAAGAGTCATTTTATTTGTTTTTCAGTCATTATTTTAGCTTATTTCGAGACGACGTTTTTCGGTGGCTCGAATTTCGAGACCCTAAAAATTTCATTTTTTCGAGATTTAAAGCTTCGGGAACTCAAATAATAACATATTTAGCCCTTAGGAGACATTTGATTTGCTTTTCGGTCACTTATTTTAGCTTATTTTGAGACGTCGTTTTTCGGGGGTTCGATTTTCGAGATCCTATAATTTTCATTTTTTCGAGATTTAAAGCTCCGGGAACTCAAATAATAACATATTAAGCCCTTAGGAGTCATTTTATTTGTTTTTCGGTCACTTATTTTCGCTTATTTTGAGACGTCTTTTTTTAGGAGCTCGATTTTCGAGACCCTAAAAATTTGCTTTTTTTCAAGAATTAAAGCTTTGGGAATTCAAATAATAACGTATTAAGCACTTATGAGTCATTTTATTTGTTTTTCGGTCACTTATTTTAGCTTATTTTGAGACGTCTTTTTTCAGAGCTCGAATTTCGAGACCCCAAAAATTTCATTTTTTCGAGATTTAAAGCTTCGGGAACTCAAATAATAACATATTTAGCCCTTAGGAGTCATTTGATTTGCTTTTCGGTTACTTATTTTAGCTTATTTTGAGACGTCGTTTTTCGGGGGCTTGATTTTCGAGATCTTAAAATTTTTATTTTTTCGAGATTTAATGCTCCGGAAACTCAAATAATAACAAATTTAGCCCTTAGGAGTCATTTGATTTGCTTTTCGGTCATTTATTTTAGCTTATTTTATGACGTCATTTTTCGGGGGCTTGATTTTCGAGATCTTAAAATTTTTATTTTTTCGAGATTTAAAGATTCGGGAACTCAAATAATAACATATTTAGCCCTTAGGAGTCATTTGATTTGCTTTTCGGTCACTTATTTTAGCTGATTTTGAGACGTCGTTTTTCGGGGGCTTTATTTTCGAGATCTTAAAAATTTTCATTTTTTCGAGATTTAAAGCTCCGGGAACTCACATAATAACATATTAAGCACTTAAGAGTCATTTTATTTGTTTTTTGGTCACTTATTTTAGCTTATTTTGAGACATCGTTTTTCGGGGGCTCGATTTTTGAGATCTTAAAATTTTTGTTTTTTCGAGATTTAAATCTTTCGGAAGTCAAGAAATAACATATTAAGCACTTAAAAGTCTTTTGATGTCAAATAATAACAATAATAAGCACTTAAGAGTCATTTTATTAGTTTTTCGGTCACTTATTTCAGTTTATTTTGAGACGTCGTTTTTCAGGGGCTTGATTTTCGAAACCCTAAAAATTTCAATTTTTTCGAGATTAAAAGCTTTGGGATGTCAAGTAATAACATATTAAGCACTTAAATGTCATTTGATGTGTTTTTCGGTGAATTATTTTAGCTTATTTTGATACGTCATTTTTCAGGGGCTCGATTTTCGAATCCCTAAATATTTCAATTTTTCGAGATTTCAAGATTTGGGAATTCAAATAATGAAATATTAAGCACTTAAGTGTCATTTTATTTGTTTTTCGGTCACTTATTTTAGCTTATATTGAGACGTCGTTTTTTGGGGGTTCGATTTTCGAGATACTATAATTTTTATTTTTTCGAGATTTAAAGCTCCGGGAACTCAAATAATAATATATTAAGCCCTTAGGAGTCATTTTATTTGTTTCTCAGTCACTTATTTTGCTTATTTTGCTTATTTTGAGAAGTCTTTTTTCAGGAGCTAGATTTTCGAGACCCTAAAAATTTGGTTTTTTTCAAGACTTAAAGCTTTGGGAATTCATATAATAAAATATTAAGCACTTAAGAGTCTTTTTATTTGTTTTCGGTCACTTATTTAAGCTTATTTCGAGACGTCGTTTTTCGGGGGCTCTTTTTTGAGACCCTAAAAATTTCATTTTTTTCGAGATTTAAATCTTTCGGAAGTCAAGAAATAACATATTAAGCACTTAAAAGTCTTTTGATGTATTTTTTGGTCAATTATTTTAGCTTATTTTGAGACGTCTTTATTCAGGGGCACGATTTTCGAAACCCTAAAAATTTCAATTTTTTCGAGATTAAAAGCTTTGGGATGTCAAGTAATAAAATATTAAGCACTTAAATGTTATTTGATGTGTTTTTCGGTCAATTATTTTAGCTTATTTTGATAGGTCGTTTTTCAGGGGCTCGATTTTCGAAACCCTAAAAATTTTAATTTTTTCGAGATTCAAAGCTTTGGGAATTCAAAGAATAACATATTAAGCACTTAAGAGTCATTTTATTTGTTTTTCGGTCATTATTTTAGCTTATTTCGAGACGACGTTTTTCGGTGGCTCGAATTTCGAGACCCTAAAAATTTCATTTTTTCGAGATTTAAAGCTTCGGGAACTCAAATAATAACTTATTTAGCCCTTAGGAGTCATTTGATTTGCTTTTCGGTCACTTATTTTAGCTTATTTTGAGACGTCGTTTTTCGGGGGCTCGATTTTCGAGATACTAAAATTTTTATTTTTTCGAGATTTGAAGCTCCGGGAACTCAAATAATAACATATTAAGCACTTAAGAGTCATTTTATTTGTTTTTCGGTCACTTATTTTAGCTTATTTTGAGACGTCAATTTTCGAGGGCTCGATTTTCGAGATCTTAAAATTTTCATTTTTTCGAGATTTAAAGCTCCGGGAACTCAAATAATAATATATTAAGCCCTTAGGAGTCATTTTATTTGTTTCTCAGTCACTTATTTCGAGACGTCTTTATTCAGGGGCACGATTTTCGAAACCCTAAAAATTTCAATTTTTTTCGAGATTTAAGCCTTGAGAAGTAAAGTAATAACATATTAAGCACTTAGGAGACATTTGATTTATTTTTCGCTCACCTATATCAGATTATTTTGAGACGTCGTTTTTCGGGGACTCGATTTTTTAGACCCTCAAAATTTCATTTTTCTAGATTTAAAGCTTCGGAAACGCAAATAATAACATATTAAGCCCTTAGGAGTCATTTTATTAGATTTTTGGTCACATATTTTAGCTTATTTTGCGACGTCGTTTTTCGAGGGCTCGATTTTCGAGATCTTAACATTTTCATTTTTTCGAGATTTAAAGCTCCGGGAACTCAAATAACAACATATTAAGCCCTTAGGAGTCATTTTATTTGTTTTTCGGTCACTTATTTTCGCTTATTTTGAGACGTCGTTTTTCGGGGGCTTGATTTTCGAGATCTTAAAATTTTCATTTTTTCGAGATTTAAAGCTCCGGAAACTCAAATAGTAACAAATTTAACCCTTAGGAGTCATTTGATTTGCTTTTCGGTCACTTATTTTAGCTTATTTTGAGACGTCGTTTTTCGGGGGCTTGATTTTCGAGATCTTAAAATTTTTATTTTTTCGAGATTTAATGCTCCGGAAACTCAAATAATAACAAATTTAGCCCTTAGGAGTCATTTGATTTGCTTTTCGGTAATTTATTTTAGCTTATTTTGAGACGTCATTTTTCGGGGGCTTGATTTTCGAGATCTTAAAATTTTTATTTTTTGGAGATTTAAAGATTCGGGAACTCAAATAATAACATATTTAGCCCTTAGGAGTCATTTGATTTGCTTTTCGGTCACTTATTTTAGCTTATTTTGAGACGTCGTTTTTCGGGGGCTTGATTTTCGAGATCTTAAAATTTTCATTTTTTCGAGATTTAAAGCTCCGGGAACTCACATAATAACATATTAAGCACTTAAGAGTCATTTTATTTGTTTTTCGGTCACTTATTTTAGCTTATTTTGAGACATCGTTTTTCGGGGGCTCGATTTTTGAGATCTTAAAATTCTTGTTTTTTTGAGATTTAAATCTTTCGGAAGTCAAGAAATAACATATTAAGCACTTAAAAGTCTATTGATGTCAAATAATAACAATAATAAGCACTTAAGAGTCATTTTATTAGTTTTTCGGTCACTTATTTCAGCTTATTTTGAGACGTCGTTTTTCAGGGGCTTGATTTTCGAAACCCTAAAAATTTCAATTTTTTCGAGATTAAAAGCTTTGGGATGTCAAGTCATATAATATTAAGCAATTAAATGTCATTTGATGTGTTTTTCGGTCAATTATTTTAGCTTATTTTGATATGTCGTTTTTCAGGGGCTCGATTTTCGAAACCCTAAAAATTTCAATTTTTTCGAGATTTAAAGCTTTGGGAATTCAAAGAATAACATATTAAGCACTTAAGAGTCATTTTATTTGTTTTTCGGTCATTATTTTAGCTTATTTCGATACGACGTTTTTCGGTGGCTCGAATTTCGAGACCCTAAAAATTTCATTTTTTCGAGATTTAAAGCTTCGGGAACTCAAATAATAACATATTTAGCCCTTAGGAGACATTTGATTTGCTTTTCGGTCACTTATTTTAGCTTATTTTGAGACGTCGTTTTTCGGTGGCTCGATTTTCGAGATACTAAAATTTTTATTTTTTCGAGATTTGAAGCTCCGGGAACTCAAATAATAACATATTAAGCACTTAAGAGTCATTTTATTTGTTTTTCGGTCACTTATTTTAGCTTATTTTGAGACGTCAATTTTCAGAGGATCGATTTTCGAGATCTTAAAATTTTCATTTTTACGAGATTTAAAGCTCCGTGAACTCAAATAATAATATATTAAGCCCTTAGGAGTCATTTTATTTGTTTCTCAGTCACTTATTTTGCTTATTTTGAGATGTCGTTTTTTAGGAGCTAGATTTTCGAGACCCTAAAAATTTGGTTTTTTTCAAGACATAAAGCTTTGGGAATTCATATAATAAAATATTAAGCACTTAAGAGTCATTTTATTTGTTTTCGGTCACTTATTTAAGCTTATTTCGAGACGTCGTTTTTCGGGGGCTCTTTTTCGAGACCCTAAAAATTTCATTTTTTTCGAGATTTAAATCTTTCGGAAGTCAAGAAATAACATATTAAGCACTTAAAAGTCTTTTGATGTGTTTTTCGGTCAATTATTTTAGCTTATTTTGAGACGTCTTTATTCAGGGGCACGATTTTCGAAACCCTAAAAATTTCAATTTTTTTCGAGATTTAAGCTTTGAGAAGTCAAGTAATAACATATTAAGCACTTATGAGTCATTTGATTTATTTTTCGGTCACCTATATCAGTTTATTTTGAGACGTCGTTTTTCGGGGGCTCGATTTATTAGACCCTCAAAATTTCATTTTTCTAGATTTAAAGCTTCGGAAACGCAAATAATAACATATTAAGCCCTTAGTAGTCATTTTATTTGTTTTTTGGTCACATATTCTAGCTTATTTTGCGACATCGTTTTTCGGGGGCTCGATTTTCGAGATCTTAAAATTTTCATTTTTTCGAGATTTAAAGCTCCGGGAACTCAAATAACAACATATTAAGCCCTTAGGAGTCATTTTATTTGTTTTTAGGTCACTTATTTTCGCTTATTTTGAAACGTCGTTTTTTGGGAGCTTGATTATTGAGATCCTAAAAATTTGCTTTTTTTCAAGACTCAAAGCTTTGGTAATTCAAGTAATAACATATTAAGCACTTAAGTGTCATTTTATTTGTTTTTCGATCACTTATTTAAGCTTATTTCGAGACTTCATTTTTCAAGGGCTCGTTTTTCGAGACCCTAAAAATTTCATTTTTTGGAGATTTAAATATTTCGGAAGTCAAGAAATAACATATTAACACTTAAAAGTCTTTTGATGTGTTTTTCGGTCAATTATTTTAGATTATTTCGAGACGTCGTTTTTCAGGGGCACGAATTTCGAGATCCTAAAATTTGCTTTTTTTTCAAGATTTAAGCTTTGGGAAGTCAAAGAATAACATATTAATCACTTAGGAGTCATTTGATTTATTTTTCGATCACTTATATCAGCTTATTTTGAGACGTCGTTTTTCGAGGGTTCGATTTTCGAGATCTTCAAATTTTCATTTTTTCGAGATTTAAAGCTTCGGGAACTCAAATAAAAACATATTAAGCCCTTAGGAGTCATTTTATTTGTTTTTCGGTCACTTATTTTAGCTTATTTTGAGAAGTCGCTTTTTTAGTGGCTCGATTTTCGAGACCCTAAAAATTTTCATTTTTTCGAGATTTAAAGCTTTGGGAAGTCATGTAATAACATATTAAGCACTTAAAAGTCATTTGATTTGTTTTTTGGTCAATTATTTTAGCTTATTTTGAGGCGTCGTTTTTCAGGTGCTCGATTTTCGAGACCCTAAAAATTTGTTTTTTTTTTCAAGATTTAAAGCTTTGGGAAGTCAAATGATAACAATAATAAGCACTTAAGAGTCATTTTATTTGTTTTTCGGTCACTTGTTTCAGCTTATTTTGAGACGTCGTTTTTCAAGGGCTTGATTTTCGAAACCCTAAAAATTTCAATTTTTTAAAGATTGAATGCTTTGGGATGTCAAGTAATAACATATTAAGCACTTAAATGTCATTTGATGTGTTTTTCGGTGAATTATTTTAGCTTATTTTGATACGTCATTTTTCAGGGGCTCGATTTTCGAAGCCCTAAATATTTCAATTTTTCGAGATTTCAAGCTTTGGGAATTCAAATAATGAAATATTAAGCACTTAAGAGTCATTTTATTTGTTTTTCGGTCACTTATTTTAGCTTATATTGAGAAGTCGTTTTTCGGGGGTTCGATTTTCGAGATCCTATAATTTTCATTTTTTCGAGATTTAAAGCTCCGGGAACTCAAATAATAACATATTAAGCCCTTAGGAGTCATTTTATTTGTTTTTCGGTCACTTATTTTCGCTTATTTTGAGACGTCCTTTTTTAGGAGCTCGATTTTCGAGACCCTAAAAATTTGCTTTTTTTCAAGACTTAAAGCTTTGGGAATTCAAATAATAACTTATTAAGCACTTAAGAGTCATTTTATTTGTTTTTCGGTCACTTATTTTAGCTTATTTTGAGACGACGTTTTTCGTTGGCTCGAATTTCGAGACCCCAAAAATTTCATTTTTTCGAGATTTAAAGCTTCGGGAACTCAAATAATAACATATTTAGCCCTTAGGAGTTATTTGATTTGCTTTTCGGTCACTTATTTTAGCTTATTTTGAGACGTCGTTTTGGGGGGCTTGATTTTCGAGATCTTAAAATTTTCATTTTTTCGTGATTTAAAGCTCCGGAAACTCAAATAATAACAAATTTATCCCTTAGGAGTCATTTGATTTGCTTTTAGGTCACTTATTTTAGCTTATTTTGATACGTCGTTTTTCGGGGGCTTGATTTTCGAGATCTTAAAATTTTCATTTTTTCGAGATTTAAAGCTTTGGGAACTCAAATAATAACATATTTAGCCCTTAGGAGTCATTTGATTTGATTTTTTGTCACTTATTTTAGCTTATTTTGAGACGTCGTTTTGGGGGGCTTGATTTTCGAGATCTTAAAATTTTCATTTTTTCGTGATTTAAAGCTCCGGAAACTCAAATAATAACAAATTTATCCCTTAGGAGTCATTTGATTTGCTTTTAGGTCACTTATTTTAGCTTATTTTGATACGTCGTTTTTCGGGGGCTTGATTTTCGAGATCTTAAAATTTTCATTTTTTCGAGATATAAAGCTCCGGAAATTCAAATAATAACAAATTTAGCCCTTAGGAGTCATTTGATTTGCTTTTCGGTCACTTATTTTAGCTTATTTTGAGACGTCATTCTTCGGGGGCTTGATTTTCGAGATCTTAAAATTTTTATTTTTTCGAGATTTAATGCTCCGGAAATTCAAATAATAACAAATTTAGCCCTTAGGAGTCATTTGATTTGCTTTTCGGTCATTTATTTTAGCTTATTTTGAGACGTCATTTTTCGGGGGCTTGATTTTCGATATCTTAAAATTTTTATTTTTTCGAGATTTAAAGCTTCGGGAACTCAAATAATAACATATTTAGCCCTTAGGAGTCATTTAATTTGCTTTTCGGTCACTTATTTTAGCTTATTTTGAGACGTCGTTTTTCGGGGGCTTGATTTTCGAGATCTTAAAATTTTCATTTTTTCGAGATTTAAAGCTCCGGGAACTCACATATTAACATATTAAGCACTTATGAGTCATTTTATTTGTTTTTCGGTCACTTATTTTAGCTTATTTTGAGACGTCGTTTTTCGGGGGCTCGATTTTTTAGATCTTAAAATTTTCATTTTTTCGAGATTTAAATCTTTCGGAAGTCAAGAAATAACATATTAAGCACTTAAAAGTCTTTAGATGTCAATTAATAACAATAATAAGCACTTAAGAGTCATTTATTAGTTTTTCGGTCACTTATTTCAGCTTATTTTGAGACGTCGTTTTTCAGGGGCTTGATTTTCGAAACCCTAAAAATTTCTATTTTTTCGAGATTAAAAGCTTTGGGATGTCAAGTAATAAAATATTAAGCACTTAAATGTCATTTGATGTGTTTTTCGGTCAATTATTTTAGCTTATTTTGATAGGTCGCTTTTCAGGGGCTCGATTTTTGAAACCCTAAAAATTTCAATTTTTTCGAGATTTAAAGCTTCAGGAACACAAATAATAACATATTTAGCCCATAGGAGTCATTTGATTTGCTTTTCGGTCAATTATTTTAGCTTATTTTGAGACGTCGTTTTTCGGGGGGCTCGATTTTCGAGATACTAAAATTTTTATTTTTTCGAGATTTGAAGCTCCGGGAACTCAAATAATAACATATTAAGCACTTAAGAGTCATTTTATTTGTTTTTCGGTCACTTATTTTAGCTTATTCTGAGACGTCAATTTTTGGGGGCTCGATTTTCGAGATCTTAAAATTTTTATTTTTTCGTGATTTAAAGTTCCGGGAACTCAAATAATAATATATTAAGCCCTTATGAGTCATTTTATTTGTTTCGCAGTCACTTATTTTGCTTATTTTGAGATGTCGTTTTTCAGGAGCTAGATTTTCGAGACCCTAAAAATTTCATTTTTTTCGAGACTTAAAGCTTTGGGAATTCATATAATAAAATATTAAGCACTTAAGAGTCATTTTATTTGTTTTCGGTCACTTATTTAAGCTTATTTCAAGACGTCGTTTTTCGGGGGCTCTTTTTCGAGACCCTAAAAATTTCATTTTTTTCGAGATTTAAATCTTTCGGAAGTCAAGAAATAACATATTAAGCATTTAAAAGTCTTTTGATGTGTTTTTCGGTCAATTATTTTTGCTTATTTTGAGACGTCTTTATTCAGGGGCACGATTTTCGAAACCCTAAAAATTTCAATTTTTTTCGAGATTTAAGCTTTGAGAAGTCAAGTAATAACATATTAAGCACTTAGGAGTCATTTGATTTATTTTTCGGTCACCTATATCAGATTATTTTGAGACGTCGTTTTTCGGGGGCTCGATTTTTTAGACCCTCAAAATTTCATTTTTCTAGATTTAAAGCTTCGGAAACGCAAATAATAACATATTAAGCCCTTAGGAGTCATTTTATTAGATTTTTGGTCACATATTTTAGCTTATTTTGCGACGTCGTTTTTCGGGGGCTCGATTTTCGAGATCTTAACATTTTCATTTTTTCGAGATTTAAAGCTCCGGGAACTCAAATAACAACATATTAAGCCCTTAGGAGTCATTTTATTTGTTTTTCGGTCACTTATTTTCGCTTATTTTGAGACGTCGTTTTTCGGGAGCTTGATTATTGAGATCCTAAAAATTTGCTTTTTTTCAAGACTCAAAGCCTTGGGAATTCAATAACATATTAAGCACTTAAGTGTCATTTTATTTGTTTTTCGATCACTTATTTAAGCCTATTTTGAGACGTCATTTTTCAAGGGCTCGTTTTTCGAGACCCTATTCATTTTTTGGAGATTTAAATATTTCCGAAGTCAAGAAATAACATATTAAGCACTTAAAAGTCTTTTGATGCGTTTTTCGGTCAATTATTTTAGATTATTTCGAGACGTCGTTTTTCAGGGGCACGAATTTCGAGATCCTAAAATTTGCTTTTTTTTCAAGATTTAAGCTTTGGGAAGTCAAATAATAACATATTAATCTCTTAGGAGTCACTTGATTTATTTTTCGATCACTTATATCAGCTTATTTTGAGACGTCGTTTTTCGAGGGTTCGATTTTCGAGACCTTCAAATTTTCATTTTTTCGAGATTTAAAGCTTCGGGAATTCAAATAATAACATATTAAGCCCTTAGGAGTCATTTTATTTGTTTTTCGGTCACTTATTTTAGCTTATTTTGAGAAGTCGCTTTTTTAGTGGCTCGATTTTCGAGACCCTAAAAATTTTAATTTTTTCGAGATTTAAAGCTTTGGGAAGTCATGTAATAACATATTAAGCACTTCAAAGTCATTTGATTTGTTTTTCGGTCAATTATTTTAGCTTATTTTGAGGCGTCGTTTTTCAGGTGCTCGATTTTCGAGATATAAAGCTTTGGGAACTCAAATAATAACATATTTAGCCCTTAGGAGTCATTTGATTTGCTTTTCGGTCACTTATTTTTAGCTTATTTTGAGACGTCGTTTTTCGGGGGCTTGATTTTCGAGATCTTAAAATTTTCATTTTTTCGAGATTTAAAGCTCCGGAAACTCACAAATTTAGCCCTTAGGAGTCATTTGATTTGCGTTTCGGTCACTTATTTTAGCTTATTTTGAGACGTCGTTCTTCGGGGGCTTGATTTTCGAGATCTTAAAATTTTCATTTTTTCGAGATTTAAAGCTCCGGGAACTCAAATAATAAAATATTAAGTACTTAAGAGTCATTTTATTTATTTTTCGGTCACTTATTTTAGCTTATTTTGAGACGTCGTTTTTCGGGGGCTCGATTTTTGAGATCTTTAAATTTTCATTTTTTCGAGATTTAAATCTCCGGGAACTCAAATAATAACATATTAAGCCCTTAGCAGTCATTTTATTTGTTTTTCGGTCACTTTATTTCAATTATTTTGAGACGTCCTTTTTCAGTAGCTCGATTTTCGAGACCCTAAAAATTTGCTTTTTTTCAAGAGTTTAAAGCTTTGGGAATTCAAATAATAACTTATTAAGCAATTAAGAGTCATTTTATTTGTTTTTCGGTCACTTATTTTAGCTTATTTTGAGACGACGTTTTTCGGTACCTCGACTCTCGAGACCCTAAAAATTTCATTTTTTCGAGATTTAAAGCTTCGGGAACTAAAATAATAACATATTTAGCCCTTAGGAGTCATTTTATTTGCTTTTCGGTCACTTATTTTCGCTTATTTTGAGACGTCCTTTTTCAGGAGCTCGATTTTCGAGACCCTAAAAATTTGCTTTTTTTCAAGACTTAAAGCTTTGGGAATTCAAATAATAACTTATTAAGCACTTAAGAGTCATTTTATTTGTTTTTCGGTCACTTATTTTAGCTTATTTTGAGACGACGTTTTTCGTTGGCTCGAATTTCGAGATCCCAAAAATTCCATTTTTTAGCGATTTAAAGCTTCGGGAACTCAAATAATAACATATTTAGCACTTAGGAGTCATTTGATTTGCTTTTCGGTCACTTATTTTAGCTTATTTTGAGACGTCGTTTTTCTGGGGCTTGATTTTCGAGATCTTAAAATTTTTATTTTTTCGAGATTTAAAGCTTCGGGAACTCAAATAATAACATATTTAGCCCTTAGGAGTCATTTGATTTGCTTTTCGGTCACTTATTTTAGCTTATTTTGAGACGTCGTTTTTCGGGCGCTTGATTTTCGAGATCTTAAAATTTTATTTTTTTCGAGATTTAAAGCTTCGGAAACTCAAATAATAACAAATTTAGCCCTTAGGAGCCATTTGATTTGCTATTCGGTCACTTATTTTAGCTTATTTTGAGACGTCGTTTTTCGGGGGCTTGATTTTAGAGATCTTAAAATTTTCATTTTTTCGAGATTTAAAGCTCCGGGAACTCAAATAATAACATATTAAGCACTTAAGAGTCATTTTATTTGTTTTTCGGTCACTTATTTTAGCTTATTCTGAGACGTCGTTTTTCGGGGGCTCGATTTTTGAGATCTTAAAATTTTCATTTTTTCAAGATTTAAATCTCGGGGAACTAAATATAATAACATATTGAGCCCTTAGGAGTCATTTTATTTGTTTTTCGGTCACTTATTTTCACTTATTTTGAGTCGTCGTTTTTCAGGAGCACTATTTTCGAGACCCTAAAAATTTGCTTTTTTTCAAGACTTGAAGCTTTGGGAATTCAAATAATAACATATTAAGCACTTAAGAGTTATTTTATTTATTTTTCGGTCACTTAAGTTAGCTTATTTTGAGACGACGTTTTTCGGTGGCTCGAATTTCGAGACCCCAAAAATTTCATTTTTTCGAGATTTAAAGCTTCGGGAACTCAAATAATAACATATTTAGCCCTTAGGAGTCATTTTATTTGCTTTTCGGTCACTTATATTCGCTTATCTGGAGACGTCCTTTTTCAGGAGCTCGATTTTCGAGACTCTAAAAACTTGCTTTTTTTCAAGAGTTAAAGCTTTGGGAATTCAAATATTAACATATTAAGCACTTAAGATTCATTTTACTTGTTTTTCGGTCACTTATTATAGCTTATTTTAAAAGACATTTTTCGGTGGCTCGAATTTCGAGACCCTAACAATTTTATTTTTTCGAGATTTAAAGCTTCGGGAACTTAAATAATAACATATTAAGCCCTTAGTAGTCATTTTATTTGTTTTTCGGTCACTTATTTTAGTTTATTTTGAGAAGCCGTTTTTTAGTGGCTCGATTTTGGAGACCCTAAAAATTTTAATTTTTTCGAGATTTAAAGCTTTGGGAAGTCATGTAATAACATATTAAGCAATTAAAAGTCATTTGATTTGTTTTTCGGTAAATTATTTTAGCTTATTTTCAGGCGTCGTTTTTCAGATGCTCGATTTTCGAGACCCTAAAAATTTGTTTTTTTCAAGATTTAAAGCTTTGGGAAGTCAAATAATAACAATAATAAGCACTTAAGAGTGATTTTATTTGTTTTTCGGTCTCTTGTTTCAGCTTATTTTGAGACGTCGTTTTTCAGGGGAGTGATTTTCGAAACCCTAAAAATTTCAATTTTTTCAAGATTGAAAGCTTTGGGATGTCAAGTAATAACATATTAAGCACTTAAATGTCATTTGATGTGTTTTTCGTTTAATTATTTTAGCTTATTTTGATACGTCATTTTTCAGGAGCTCGATTTTCGAAGCCCTAAAAATTTCAATTTTTCGAGACTTAAAGCTTTGGGAATTCAAATAATATCTTATTAAGCACTTAAGAGTCATTTTATTTGCTTTTCGGTCACTTATTTTAGCTTATTTTGAGACGACATTTTTCGGTGGCTCGAATTCAGAGACCCTAAAAATTTCATTTTTTCGAGATTTAAAGCTTCGGGAACTCAAATAATAACATATTTAGCCCTTAGGAGTCATTTGATTTGCTTTTCGGTCACTTATTTTCGCTTATTTTGAGACGTCCTTGTTCAGGAGCTCGATTTTCGAGACCCTAAAAATTTGCCTTTTTTCAAGACTTAAAGCTTTTGGAATTCAAATAATAACTTATTAACCACTTAAGAGTCATTTTATTTGTTTTTCGGTCACTTATTTTAGCTTATTTTGAGACGACGTTTTTCGTTGGCTCGAATTTCGAGACCCCAAAAATTTCATTTTTTCGAGATTTAAAGCTTCGGGAACTCAAATAATAACATATTTAGCCCTTAGGAGTCATTTGATTTGCTTTTCGGTCACTTAGTTTAGCTTATTTTGAGACGTCGTTTTTCGGGGGCTTGATTTTCGAGATCTTAAAATTTTCATTTTTTCGAGATTTAAAGCTACGGAAACTAAAATAATAACATATTAAGCCCTTAAGAGTCATTTTATTTGTTTTTCGGTCACTTATTTTAGCTTATTTTGAGACGTCGTTTTTCGTGGGCTCGATTTTTTAGATCTTAAAATTTTCATTTTTTCGAGATTTAAATCTCCGGGAACTCAAATAATAACATATTAAGCCCTTAGGAGTCATTTTATTTGTTTTTCGGTCACTTATTTTCGCTTATTTTGAGAAGTCCTTTTTCAGGAGCTCTATTTTCGAGACCCTAAAAATTTGCTTTTTTTCAAGACTTAAAGCTTTTGGAATTCAAATAATAACTTATTAACCACATAAGAGTCATTTTATTTGTTTTTCGGTCACTTATTTTAGCTTATTTTGAGACGTCGTTCTTCGGGGGCTTGATTTTCGAGATCTTAAAATTTTCATTTTTCCGAGATTTAAAGCTCCGAAAACTCAAATAATAAAATATTAAGTACTTAAGAGTCATTTTATTTGTTTTTCGGTCACTTATTTTAGCTTATTTTGAGACGTCGTTTTTCGGGGGCTCGATTTTTGAGATCTTTAAATTTTCATTTTTTCGAGATTTAAATCTCCGGGAACTCAAATAATAACATATTAAGCCCTTAGGAGTCATTTTATTTGTTTTTCGGTCCCTTATTTTCGCTTATTTTGAGACGTCCTTTTTCAGGAGCTTGATTTTCGAGACCCTAAAAATTTGCTTTTTTTCAAGACTTAAAGCTTTGGGAATTCAAATAATAACTTATTAAGCACTTAAGAGTCATTTTATTTGTTTTTCGGTCACTTATTTTAGCTTATTTTGAGACTACGTTTTTCGTTGGCTCAAATTTCGAGACCCCTAAAATTTCATTTTTTCGCGATTTAAAGCTTCGGGAACTCAAATAATAACATATTTAGCACTTAGGAGTCATTTGATTTGCTTTTCGGTCACTTATTTTAGCTTATTTTGAGACGTCGTTTTTCTAGGGCTTGATTTTCGAGATCTTAAAATTTTTATTTTTTCGAGATTTAAAGCTTCGGGAACTCAAATAATAACATATTTAGCCCTTAGGAGTCATTTGATTTGCTTTTCGGTCACTTATTTTAGCTTATTTTGAGACGTCGTTTTTCATTGGCTTGATTTTTGAGATCTTAAAATTTTCATTTTTTTGAGATTTAAAGCTCCGGAAACTAAAATAATAACAAATTTAGCCCTTAGGAGTCATTTGATTTGCTTTTCGGTCACTTATTTTAGCTTATTTTGAGACGTCATTTTTCGGGGGCTTGATTTTCGAGATCTTAAAATTTTCATTTTTTCGAGATTTAAAGCTCCTGGAACTCAAATAATAACATATTAAGCACTTAAGAGTCATTTTATTTGTTTTTCGGTCACTTATTTTTAGCTTATTCTGAGACGTCGTTTTTCGGGGGCTCTATTTTTTAGATCTTAAAATTTTTATTTTTTCGAGATTTAAATCTCCGGGAACTAAATATAATAACATATTAAGCCCTTAGGAGTCATTTTATTTGTTTTTCGGTCACTTATTTTAACTTATTTTGAGACGTCGTTTTTCAGGAGCACTATTTTCGAGACCCTAAAAATTTGCTTTTTTTCAAGACTTGAAGCTTTGGGAATTCAAATAATAACATATTAAGCACTTAGGAGTCATTTTATTTGTTTTTCGATCACTTATTATAGCTTATTTTGAGACGTCGTTTTTCGGTGGCTCGAATTTCGAGACCCTAAAAATTTCATTTTTTCGAGATTTAAAGCTTCGGGAACAAAAATAATAACATATTTAGCCCTTAGGAGTCATTTGATTTGCTTTTCGGTCACTTATTTTCGCTTATTTTGAGACGTCCTTTTTCAGGAGCTCGATTTTCGAGACCCTAAAAATTTGCTTTTTTTCAAGACTTAAAGCTTTGGGAATTCAAATAATAACTTATTAAGCACTTAAGAGTCATTTTATTTGTTTTTCGGTCACTTATTTTAGCTTATTTTGAGACGACGTTTTTCGTTGGCTCGAATTTCGAGACCCCAAAAATTTCATTTTTTCGCGATTTAAAGCTTCGAGAACTCAAATAATAACATATTTAGCACTTAGGAGTCATTTGATTTGATTTTCGGTCACTTATTTTAGCTTATTTTGAGACGTCGTTTTTCTGGGGCTTGATTTTCGAGATCTTAAAATTTTTATTTTTTCGAGATTTAAAGCTTCGGGAACTCAAATAATAACATATTTAGCCCTTAGGAGTCATTTAATTTGCTTTTCGGTCACTTATTTTAGCTTATTTTGAGACGTCGTTTTTCAGGGGCTTGAATTTCGAGATCTTAAAATTTTAATTTTTTCGAGATTTAAAGCTCCGGAAACTCAAATAATAACAAATTTAGCCCTTAGGAGTCATTTGATTTGCTTTTCGGTAACTTATTTTAGCTTATTTTGAGACGTCGTTTTTCGGGGGCTTGATTTTAGAGATCTTAAAATTTTCATTTTTTCGAGATTTAAAGCTCCGGGAACTCAAATAATAACATATTAAGCACTTAAGAGTCATTTTATTTGTTTTTCGGTCACTTATTTTAGCTTATTCTAAGACGTCGTTTTTCGGGGGCTCGATTTTTGAGATCTTAAAATTTTCATTTTTTCAAGATTTAAATCTCGGGGAACTAAATATAATAACATATTAAGCCCTTAGGAGTCATTTTATTTGTTTTTCGGTCACTTATTTTCACTTATTTTGAGTCGTCCTTTTTCAGGAGCACTATTTTGAGACGACGTTTTTCGGTCGCTCGAATTTCGAGATAATAAAAATTTCATTTTTTCGAGATTTAAAGCTTCGGGAACTCAAATAATAACATATTTAGCCCTTAGGAGTCATTTTATTTGCTTTTCGGTCACTTATATTCGCTTATCTGGAGACGTCCTTTTTCAGGAGCTCGATTTTCGAGACCCTAAAAACTTGCTTTTTTTCAAGAGTTAAAGCTTTGGGAATTCAAATATTAACATATTAAGCACTTAAGAGTCATTTTATTTGTTTTTCGGTCACTTATTATAGCTTATTCCGAGACGACATTTTTCGGTGGCTCGAATTTCGAGACCCTAACAATTTCATTTTTTCGAGATTTAAAGCTTCGGGAACTCAAATAATAACATATTAAGCCCTTAGGAGTCATTTTATTTGTTTTTCGGTCACTTATTTTAGCTTATTTTGAGAAGTCGTTTTTTAGTGATTCGATTTTGGAGACCCTAAAAATTTTAATTTTTTCGAGATTTAATGCTTCGGGAAGTCATGTAATAACATATTAAGCACTTAAAAGTCATTTGATTTGTTTTTCGGAAAATTATTTTAGCTTATTTTGAGGCGTCATTTTTCAGGTGCTCGATTTTCGAGACCCTAAAAATTTGTTTTTTTCAAGATTTAAAGCTTTGGGAAGTCAAATAATAACAATAATAAGCACTTAAGAGTCATTTTATTTGTTTTTCGGTCACTTGTTTCAGCTTATTTTGAGACGTCGTTTTTCAGGGGCGTGATTTTCGAAACCCTAAAAATTTCAATTTTTTCAAGATTGAAAGCTTTGGGATGTCAAGTAATAACATATTAAGCACTTAAATGTCATTTGATGTGTTTTTCGTTGAATTATTTTAGCTTATTTTGATACGTCATTTTTCAGGAGCTCGATTTTCGAAGCCCTAAAAATTTCAATTTTTCGAGATTTAAAGCTTTGGGAATTCCAAGAATAACATATTAAGCACTTAAGAGTCATTTTATTTGTTTTTCGTTCACTTATTTTGGCTTATATTGAGACGTCGTTTTTCGGGGGTTCGATTTTTGAGATCCTATAATTTTCATTTTTTCGAGATTTAAAGATCGGGGAACTCAAATAATAACATATTAAGCCCTTAGGAGTCATTTTATTTATTTTTCGGTCACTTATTTTGAGACGTCCTTTTTCAGAAGCTCGATTTTCGAGACCATAAAAATTTGCTTTTTTTCAAGAGTTAAAGCTTTGGGAATTCGAATAATATCTTATTAAGCACTTAAGAGTCATTTTATTTGCTTTTCGGTCACTTATTTTAGCTTATTTTGAGACGACATTTTTCGGTGGCTCGAATTCAGAGACCCTAAAAATTTCATTTTTTCGAGATTTAAAGCTTCGGGAACTCAAATAATAACATATTTAGCCCTTAGGAGTCATTTGATTTGCTTTTCGGTCACTTATTTTCGCTTATTTTGAGACGTCCTTTTTCAGGAGCTCGATTTTCGAGACCCTAAAAATTTGCCTTTTTTCAAGACTTAAAGCTTTTGGAATTCAAATAATAACTTATTAACCACTTAAGAGTCATTTTATTTGTTTTTCGGTCACTTATTTTAGCTTATTTTGAGACGACGTTTTTCGTTGGCTCGAATTTCGAGACCCCAAAAATTTTATTTTTTCGAGATTTAAAGCTTCGGGAACTCAAATAATAACATATTTAGCCCTTAGGAGTCATTTGAGTTGCTTCTCGGTCACTTATTTTAGCTTATTTTGAGACGTCGTTTTTCGGGGGCTTGATTTTTGAGATCTTAAAATTTTGATTTTTTCGAGATTTAAAGCTTCGGGAACTCAAATAATAACATATTTAGCCCTTAGGAGTCATTTGATTTGCTTTTTGGTCACTTAGTTTAGCTTATTTTGAGACGTCGTTTTTCGGGGGCTTGATTTTCGAGATCTTAAAATTTTCATTTTTTCGAGATTTAAAGCTCCGGAAACTAAAATAATAACATATTAAGCCCTTAAGAGTCATTTTATTTGTTTTTCGGTCACTTATTTTAGCTTATTTTGAGACGTCGTTTTTCGTGGGCTCGATTTTTGAGATCTTAAAATTTTCATTTTTTCGAGATTTAAATCTCCGGGAACTCAAATAATAACATATTAAGCCCTTAGGAGTAATTTTATTTGTTTTTCGGTCACTTATTTTCGCTTATTTTGAGAAGTCCTTTTTCAGGAGCTCTATTTTCGAGACCCTAAAAATTTGCTTTTTTTCAAGACTTAAAGCTTTTGGAATTCAAATAATAACTTATTAACCACATAAGAGTCATTTTATTTGTTTTTCGGTCACTTATTTTAGCTTATTTTGAGACGTCGTTCTTCGGGGGCTTGATTTTCGAGATCTTAAAATTTTCATTTTTTCGAGATTTAAAGCTCCGAAAACTCAAATAATAAAATATTAAGTACTTAAGAGTCATTTTATTTGTTTTTTAGTCACTTATTTTAGCTTATTTTGAGACGTCGTTTTTCGGGGGCTCGATTTTTGAGATCTTTAAATTTTCATTTTTTCGAGAATTAAATCTCCGGGAACTCAAATAATAACATATTAAGCCCTTAGGAGTCATTTTATTTGTTTTTCGGTCCCTTATTTTCGCTTATTTTGAGACGCCCTTTTTCAGGAGCTCGATTTTCGAGACCCTAAAAATTTGCTTTTTTTCAAGACTTAAAGCTTTGGGAATTCAAATAATAACTTATTAAGCACTTAAGAGTCATTTTATTTGTTTTTCGGTCACTTATTTTAGCTTATTTTGAGACGACGTTTTTCGTTGGCTCAAATTTCGAGACCCCAAAAATTTCATTTTTTCGCGATTTAAAGCTTCGGGAACTCAAATAATAACATATTTAGCACTTAGTAGTCATTTGATTTGCTTTTCGGTCACTTATTTTAGCTTATTTTGAGACGTCGTTTTTCTGGGGCATGATTTTCGAGATCTTAAAATTTTTATTTTTTCGAGATTTAAAGCTTCGGGAACTCAAATAATAACATATTTAGCCCTTAGGAGTCATTTGATTTGCTTTTCGGTCAATTATTTTAGCTTATTTTGAGACGTCGTTTTTCATTGGCTTGATTTTTGAGATCTTAAAATTTTCATTTTTTTGAGATCTAAAGCTATGAAAACTAAAATAATAACAAATTTAGCCCTTAGGAGTCATTTGATTTGCTTTTCGGTCACTTATTTTAGCTTATTTTGAGACGTCATTTTTCGGGGGCTTGATTTTCGAGATCTTAAAATTTTCATTTTTTCGAGATTTAAGGCTCCGGGAACTCAAATAATAACATATTAAGCACTTAAGAGTTATTTTATTTGTTTTTCGGTCACTTATTTTTAGCTTATTCTGAGACGTCGTTTTTCGGGGGCTCGATTTTTTAGATCTTAAAATTTTCATTTTTTCGAGATTTAAATCTCCGGGAACTATATATAATAACATATTAAGCCCTTAGGAGTCATTTTATTTGTTTTTCGGTCACTTATTTTAACTTATTTTGAGACGTCGTTTTTCCGGAAAACTATTTTCGAGACCCTAAAAATTTGCTTTTTTTCAAGACTTGAAGCTTTGGGAATTCAAATAATAACATATTAAGCACTTAGGAGTCATTTTATTTGTTTTTCGATCACTTATTATAGCTTATTTTGAGACGTCGTTTTTCGGTGGCTCGAATTTCGAGACCCTAACAATTTCATTTTTTCGAGATTTAAAGCTTCGGGAACTCAAATAATAACATATTGAGCCATTAGGAGTCATTTTATTTGTTTTTCGGTCAATTATTTTAGCTTATTTTGAGGCGTCGTTTTTCAGGTGCTCGATTTTCGAGACCCTAAAAATTTGTTTTTTTTTTCAAGATTTAAAGCTTTGGGAAGTCAAATAATAACAATAATAAGCCCTTAAGAGTCATTTTATTTGTTTTTCGGTCACTTGTTTCAGCTTATTTTGAGACGTCGTCTTTCAGGGGATTGATTTTCGAAGCCCTAAAAATTTCAATTTTTCGAGATTTAAAGCTTTGGGAATTCAAAGAATAACATATTAAGCACTTAAGAGTCATTTTATTTGTTTTTCGGTCACTTATTTTAGCTTATATTGAGACGTCGTTTTACGGGGGTTCTATTTTCGAGATCCTATAATTTTCATTTTTTCGAGATTTACAGATCCGGGAACTCAAATAATAACATATTAAGCCCTTAGTAGTCATTTTATTTGTTTTTCGGTCACTTATTTTCGCTTATTTTGAGACGTCCTTTTTCAGGAGCTCGATTTTCGAGACCCTAAAATTTGCTTTTTTTCAAGACTTAAAGCTTTGGGAATTCAAATAATAACTTATTAAGCACTTAAGAGTCATTTTATTTGTTTTTCGGTCACTTATTTTAGCTTATTTTGAGACGACGTTTTTCATTGGCTCGAATTTCGATACCCCAAAAATTTCATTTTTTCGAGATTTAAAGTTTCGGGAACTCAAATAATAACATATTTAGCCCTTAGGAGTCATTTGATTTGCTTTTCGGTCACTTATTTTAGCTTATTTTGAGACGTCGTTTTTCGGGGGCTTGATTTTCGAGATCTTAAAATTTTCATTTTTTCGAGATATAAAGCTTCGGGAACTCAAATAATAACATATTTAGCCCTTAGGAGTCATTTGATTTGCTTTTCGGTCACTTATTTTTAGCTTATTTTGAGACGTCGTTTTTCGGGGGCTTGATTTTTGAGATCTTAAAATTTTCATTTTTTCGAGATTTAAAGCCCCGGAAACTCACAAATTTAGCCCTTAGGAGTCAATTGATTTGCTTTTCGGTCACTTATTTTAGCTTATTTTGAGACGTCGTTCTTCGGGTGCTTGATTTTCGAGATCTTAAAATTTTCATTTTTTCGAGATTTAAAGCTCCGGGAACTCAAATAATAAAATATTAAGTACTTAAGAGTCATTTTATTTGTTTTTCAGTCACTTATTTTAGCTTATTTTGAGACGTCGTTTTTCGGGGGCTCGATTTTTGAGATCTTTAAATTTTCATTTTTTCGAGATTTAAATCTCCGGGAACTCAAATAATAACATATTAAGCCCTTAGCAGTCATTTTATTTGTTTTTCGGTCACTTTATTTCAATTATTTTGAGACGTCCTTTTTCAGGAGCTCGATTTTCGAGACCCTAAAAATTTGCTTTTTTTCAAGAGTTTAAAGCTTTGGGAATTCAAATAATAACTTATTAAGCAATTAAGAGTCATTTATTTGTTTTTCGGTCACTTATTTTAGCTTATTTTGAGACGACGTTTTTCGGTACCTCAAATCTCGAGACCCTTTTTCGAGATTTAAAGCTTCGAGAACTAAAATAATAACATATTTAGCCCTTAGGAGTCATTTGATTTGCTTTTCGGTCACTTATTTTCGCTTATTTTGAGACGTCCTTTTTCAGGAGCTCGAGTTTCGAGACCCTAAAAATTTGCTTTTTTTCAAGACTTAAAGCTTTGGGAATTCAAATAATAACTTATTAAGCACTTAAGAGTCATTTTATTTGTTTTTCGGTCACTTATTTTAGCTTATTTTGAGACGACGTTTTTCGTTGGCTCGAATTTCGAGACCCCAAAAATTTCATTTTTTCGCGATTTAAAGCTTCGGGAACTCAAATAATAACATATTTAGCACTAAGGAGTCATTTGATTTGCTTTTCGGTCACTTATTTTAGCTTATTTTGAGACGTCGTTTTTCTGGGGCTTGATTTTCGAGATCTTAAAATTTTTATTTTTTCGAGATTTAAAGCTTCGGGAACTCAAATAATAACATATTTAGCCGTTAGGAGTCATTTGATTTGCTTTTCGGTCACTTATTTTAGCTTATTTTGAGACGTCGTTTTTCGGGGGCTTGATTTTCGAGATCTTAAAATTTTCATTTTTTCGAGATTTAAAGCTCCGGAAACTCAAATAATAACAAATTTAGCCCTTAGGAGTCATTTGTTTTGCTTTTCGGTCACTTATTTTAGCTTATTTTGAGACGTCGTTTTTCGGGGGCTTGATTTTAGAGATCTTAAAATTTTCATTTTTTCGAGATTTAAAGCTCCGGGAACTCAAATAATAAAATATTAAGTACTTAAGAGTCATTTTATTTGTTTTTTGGTCACTTATTTTAGCTTATTTTGAGACGTCGTTTTTCGGGGGCTCGATTTTTGAGATCTTTAAATTTTCATTTTTTCGAGATTTAAATATCCGGGAACTCAAATAATAACATATTAAGCCCTTAGGAGTCATTTTATTTGTTTTTCGGTCCCTTATTTTCGCTTATTTTGAGACGTCCTTTTTCAGGAGCTCGATTTTCGAGACCCTAAAAATTTGCTTTTTTTCAAGACTTAAAGCTTTGGGAATTCAAATAATAACTTATTAAGCACTTAAGAGTCATTTTATTTGTTTTTCGGTCACTTATTTTAGCTTATTTTGAGACGACGTTTTTCGTTGGCTCAAATTTCGAGACCCCAAAAATTTCATTTTTTCGCGATTTAAAGCTTCGGGAACTCAAATAATAACATATTTAGCACTTATGAGTCATTTGATTTGCTTTTCGGTCACTTATTTTAGCTTATTTTGAGACGTCGTTTTTATGGGGCTTGATTTTTGTTGGAAGAATTTATTAACTCAAGAACAGCTAAGTGATCTTATCAGTTGAGTTAATTAAGTTAGTTAAAAAGGTTTTGATGATAACAAAAAGGTGTCATCAACTAAGTTACGGAAGCTTAGTAAGCCTTTGAAGATTGGATACTTGGTTTAAAAGAGAATCATTCAAGAACAGAAGTATTCAAGAAATGAAGATTCAATCTTATGATAAGAGTGAAAATCAGATTAGTGAAAGATTGAAAATCAGCTTAGTGGAAATGAGATGGGTGATCATGAGATGACTGGTCATGAGATAACTAGTGATCAGACTAGTGCATCAGACTAGTGCATAAGACTAGTGCATCAGACTAGTGCATGAGACTAGTGATCAGACTAGTGCATCAGACTAGTGCATAAGACTAGTGCATCAGACTAGTGCATAAGACTAGTGCATCAGACTAGTGCATCAGACTAGTGATCAGACTAGTACATCAGACTAGTGCATGAGACTAGTGCATCAGACTAGTGCATGAGACTAGTGATCAGACTAGTGCATCAGACTAGTACATCAGACTAGTGATCATCAGCGGAGTGGATCCCATAAGCTAAGTAAAATCGGTCAGAAAGCTCTCCAACGGTAACAAGCTAAGTGCATTAAATGCTGCTTACAGAAAGTACAGCAGAGTGTACAGTAAACAGTGCAGAAAGTACAGCAGAGTGTACAGTGAACAGTGCGACAGTCTGCAAAAGTTACCATTCAAATTATGACCGTTGCTCAAGGACTTAAATGCAATTTTGCCAACCTTCAACAGGCAAAATTACAAATCCAGGAGTATAAATAGATGGTAAACTGAAGAATCAAGAGAGACTTGCACACTTTCAAGATCAAATCTTTAGAGCAAGAATCCATCAGTTGAGTCATCTTATCATAAGCGGAGTCATCTTATGACGAAGCTGATTGTTGAAGAACAAGATTAAAACCTTGCATATCTGAGTGATATTCAACTGAGTGTTGTGAGAAGTAGATATCCATCTTTGTGAGTGATATTACTTCGGAGGATAGGTCTTCTTAGTGATTTCCTATTGTGAGCTTACAGCCTTCTCATTTGTTGTTTTGGTGTAAGTGGAGAAATATTGTAAACTTTGTGTTTATAGTATAACCCAAGATCTAAGTGACTTGGAAGAGTGGATTAAGAGGATTTGTTCCTGTATAACCACTATAAAAATTCCTTGTGTTATTTACTTTATTTGTCTTGCATTGCATATTTTCATAAGTTAAGTAAATACTTTAAAAGAAGAGTCTTTTAAATTGAGGAATTTCCAACTTGGGGTAAAACTTTCTTTGTGCTTTAAAAGTTTAATTGAGTTGAAAACATTGTTTGAAAAACACATATACATTATCCGCTGCATCATTGTTTGAAACTCTGATTATTTAAGTTTGATGAGCAAAATCAGCACAGCAGTCTACTTTACTGAATAAGCTAAGTGCTAAATCAGCATAGTAGTCTCACGAATAAGATCAGCTTACTCTGCTGATAAGCTAAGTGCAAAATCAGCTCAGTCATCTTATTTTGCTGATGAGCGAACTCTACTTATAGAAGAAAAGTTTAAGATTTTTTTTAAAGTTATGAGGTCTATTCACCACCCCCCCCTCTAGACCTCATCTGACCACTTGGGACCAACAACATATCTTCGAGATCTTAAAATTTTTATTTTTTCGAGATTTAAAGCTTCGGGAACTCAAATAATAACATATTTAGCCCTTAGGAGTCATTTGATTTGCTTTTCGGTCACTTATTTTAGCTTATTTTGAGACGTCGTTTTTCATTGGCTTGATTTTTGAGATCTTAAAATTTTCATTTTTTTGAGATTTAAAGCTCCGGAAACTAAAATAATAACAAATTTAGCCCTTAGGAGTCATTTGATTTGCTTTTCGGTCACTTATTTTAGCTTATTTTGAGAAGTCATTTTTCGGGGGCTTGATTTTCGAGATCTTAAAATTTTCATTTTTTCGAGATTTAAAGCTCCGGGAACTCAAATAATAACATATTAAGCACTTAAGAGTCATTTTATTTGTTTTTCGGTCACTTATTTTTAGCTTATTCTGAGACGTCGTTTTTCGGGGGCTCGATTTTTTAGATCTTAAAATTTTCATTTTTTCGAGATTTAAATCTCCGGGAACTATATATAATAACATATTAAGCCCTTAGGAGTCATTTTATTTGTTTTTCGGTCACTTATTTTAACTTATTTTGAGACGTCTTTTTTCAGGAAAACTATTTTCGAGACCCTAAAAATTTGCTTTTTTTCAAGACTTGAAGCTTTGGGAATTCAAATAATAACATATTAAGCACTTAGGAGTCATTTTATTTGTTTTTCGATCACTTATTATAGCTTATTTTGAGACGTCGTTTTTCGGTGGCTCGAATTTCGAGACCCTAACAATTTCATTTTTTCGAGATTTAAAGCTTCGGGAACTCAAATAATAACATATTGAGCCATTAGGAGTCATTTTATTTGTTTTTCGGTCAATTATTTTAGCTTATTTTGAGGCGTCGTTTTTCAGGTGCTCGATTTTCGAGACCCTAAAAATTTGTTTTTTTTTTCAAGATTTAAAGCTTTGGGAAGTCAAATAATAACAATAATAAGCACTTAAGAGTCATTTTATTTGTTTTTCGGTCACTTGTTTCAGCTTATTTTGAGACGTCGTCTTTCAGGGGATTGATTTTCGAAGCCCTAAAAATTTCAATTTTTCGAGATTTAAAGCTTTGGGAATTCAAAGAATAACATATTAAGCACTTAAGAGTCATTTTATTTGTTTTTCGGTCACTTATTTTAGCTTATATTGAGACGTCGTTTTACGGGGGTTCTATTTTCGAGATCCTATAATTTTCATTTTTTCGAGATTTACAGATCCGGGAACTCAAATAATAACATATTAAGCCCTTAGTAGTCATTTTATTTGTTTTTCGGTCACTTATTTTCGCTTATTTTGAGACGTCCTTTTTCAGGAGCTCGATTTTCGAGACCCTAAAAATTTACTTTTTTTCAAGAGTTAAAGCTTTGGGAATTCAAATAATAACTTATTAAGCACTTAAGAGTCATTTTATTTGTTTTTTGGTCACTTATTTTAGCTTATTTTGAGACGACGTTTTTAGGTGGCTCGAATTTCGAGACCCTAAAAATTTCATTTTTTCGAGATTTAAAGCTTCGGGAACTCAAATAATAACATATTTAGCCCTTAGGAGTCATTTGATTTGCTTTTCGGTCACTTATTTTCGCTTATTTTGAGACGTCCTTTTTTAGGAGCTCGATTTTCGAGACCCTAAAAATTTCTTTTTTTCAAGACTTAAAGCTTTGGGAATTCAAATAATAACTTATTAAGCACTTAAGAGTCATTTTATTTGTTTTTCGGTCACTTATTTTAGCTTATTTTGAGACGACGTTTTTCATTGGCTCGAATTTCGATACCCCAAAAATTTCATTTTTTCGAGATTTAAAGTTTCGGGAACTCAAATAATAACATATTTAGCCCTTAGGAGTCATTTGATTTGCTTTTCGGTCACTTATTTTAGCTTATTTTGAGACGTCGTTTTTCGGGGGCTTGATTTTCGAGATCTTAAAATTTTCATTTTTTCGAGATATAAAGCTTCGGGAACTCAAATAATAACATATTTAGCCCTTAGGAGTCATTTGATTTGCTTTTCGGTCACTTATTTTTAGCTTATTTTGAGACGTCGTTTTTCGGGGACTTGATTTTTGAGATCTTAAAATTTTCATTTTTTCGAGATTTAAAGCCCCGGAAACTCACAAATTTAGCCCTTAGGAGTCATTTGATTTGCTTTTCGGTCACTTATTTTAGCTTATTTTGAGACGTCGTTCTTCGGGGGCTTGATTTCGAGATCTTAAAATTTTCATTTTTTCGAGATTTAAAGCTCCGGGAACTCAAATAATAAAATATTAAGTACTTAAGAGTCATTTTATTTGTTTTTCGGTCACTTATTTTAGCTTATTTTGAGACGTCGTTTTTCGGGGGCTCGATTTTTGAGATCTTTAAATTTTCATTTTTTCGAGATTTAAATCTCCGGGAACTCAAATAATAACATATTAAGCCCTTAGCAGTCATTTTATTTGTTTTTCGGTCACTTTATTTCAATTATTTTGAGACGTCCTTTTTCAGGAGCTCGATTTTCGAGACCCTAAAAATTTGCTTTTTTTCAAGAGTTTAAAGCTTTGGGAATTCAAATAATAACTTATTAAGCAATTAAGAGTCATTTTATTTGTTTTTCGGTCACTTATTTTAGCTTATTTTGAGACGACGTTTTTCGGTACCTCAAATCTCGAGACCCTAAAAATTTCATTTTTTCGAGATTTAAAGCTTCGGGAACTAAAATAATAACATATTTAGCCCTTAAGAGTCATTTGATTTGCTTTTCGGTCACTTATTTTCGCTTATTTTGAGACGTCCTTTTTCAGGAGCTCGAGTTTCGAGACCCTAAAAATTTGCTTTTTTTCAAGACTTAAAGCTTTGGGAATTCAAATAATAACTTATTAAGCACTTAAGAGTCATTTTATTTGTTTTTCGGTCACTTATTTTAGCTTATTTTGAGACGACGTTTTTCGTTGGCTCGAATTTCGAGACCCCAAAAATTTCATTTTTTCGCGATTTAAAGCTTCGGGAACTCAAATAATAACATATTTAGCACTAAGGAGTCATTTGATTTGCTTTTCGGTCACTTATTTTAGCTTATTTTGAGACGTCGTTTTTCTGGGGCTTGATTTTCGAGATCTTAAAATTTTTATTTTTTCGAGATTTAAAGCTTCGGGAACTCAAATAATAACATATTTAGCCGTTAGGAGTCATTTGATTTGCTTTTCGTTCACTTATTTTAGCTTATTTTGAGACGTCGTTTTTCGGGGGCTTGATTTTCGAGATCTTAAAATTTTCATTTTTTCGAGATTTAAAGCTCCGGAAACTCAAATAATAACAAATTTAGCCCTTAGTTTGATTTTCTTTTCGGTCACTTATTTTAGCTTATTTTGAGACGTCGTTTTTCGGGGGCTTGATTTTAGAGATCTTAAAATTTTCATTTTTTCGAGATTTAAAGCTCCGGGAACTCAAATAATAACATATTAAGCACTTAAGAGTCATTTTATTTGTTTTTCGGTCACTTATTTTAGCTTATTCTGAGACGTCGTTTTTCGGGGGCTCGATTTTTGAGATCTTAAAATTTTCATTTTTTCAAGATTTAAATCTCGGGGAACTAAATATAATAACATATTAAGCTCTTAGGAGTCATTTTATTTGTTTTTCGGTCACTTATTTTCACTTATTTTGAGACGTCCTTTTTCAGGAGCACTATTTTCGAGATCCTACAAATTTGCTTTTTTTCAAGACTTGAAGCTTTGGGAATTCAAATAATAACATATTAAGCACTTAAGAGTCATTTTATTTGTTTTTCGGTCACTTAATTTAGCTTATTTTGAGACGACGTTTTTCGGTGGCTCTAATTTCGAGACCTTAAAAATTTCATTTTTTCGAGATTTAAAGCTTCGGGAACTCAAATAATAACATATTTAGCCCTTAGGAGTCATTTTATTTGCTTTTCGGTCACTTATATTCGCTTATCTGGAGACGTCCTTTTTCAGGAGCTCGATTTTCGAGACCCTAAAAACTTGCTTTTTTTCAAGAGTTAAAGCTTTGGGAATTCAAATATTAACATATTAAGCACTTAAGAGTCATTTTATTTATTTTTCGGTCACTTATTATAGCTTATTTTGAGACGACATTTTTCGGTGGCTCGAATTTCGAGACCCTAACAATTTCATTTTTTCGAGATTTAAAGCTTCGGGAACTCAAATAATAACATATTAAGCCCTTAGGAGTCATTTTATTTGTTTTTCGGTCACTTATTTTAGCTTATTTTGAGAAGTCGTTTTTTAGTGGCTCGATTTTGGAGACCCTAAAAATTTCAATTTTTTCAAGATTGAAAGCTTTGGGATGTCAAGTAATAACATATTAAGCACTTAAATGTCATTTTATGTGTTTTTCGTTGAATTATTTTAGATTATTTTGATACGCCATTTTTCAGGAGCTCGATTTTCGAAGCCCTAAAAATTTCAATTTTTCGAGACTTAAAGCTTTGGGAATTCCAAATATAACATATTAAGCACTTAAGAGTCATTTTATTTGTTTTTCGTTCACTTATTTTGGCTTATATTGAGACGTCGTTTTTCGGGGGTTCGATTTTCGAGATCCTATAATTTTCATTTGTTCGAGATTTAAAGATCAGGGAACTCAAATAATAACATATTAAGCCCTTAGGAGTCATTTTATTTGTTTTTCGGTCACTTATTTTGAGACGTCCTTTTTCAGAAGCTCGAATTTCGAGACCATAAAAATTTACTTTTTTTCAAGAGTTAAAGCTTTGGGAATTCAAATAATATCTTATTAAGCACTTAAGAGTCATTTTATTTGCTTTTCAGTCACTTATTTTAGCTTATTTTGAGACGACGTTTTTCGGTGGCTCGAATTCAGAGACCCTAAAAATTCCATTTTTTCGAGATTTAAAGCTTCGGGAACTCAAATAATAACATATTTAGCCCTTAGGAGTCATTTGATTTGATTTTCGGTCACTTATTTTCGCTTATTTTGAGACGTCCTTTTTCAGGAGCTCGATTTTCGAGACCCTAAAAATTTGCCTTTTTTCAAGACTTAAAGCTTTTGGAATTCAAATAATAACTTATTAACCACTTAAGAGTCGTTTTATTTGTTTTTCGGTCACTTATTTTAGCTTATTTTGAGACGACGTTTTTCGTTGGCTCGAATTTCGAGACCCCAAAAATTTCATTTTTTCGAGATTTAAAGGTTCGGGAACTCAAATAATAACATATTTAGCCCTTAGGAGTCATTTGATTTGCTTCTCGGTCACTTATTTTAGCTTATTTTGAGACGTCGTTTTTCGGGGGCTTGATTTTTGAGATCTTAAAATTTTCATTTTTTCGAGATTTAAAGCTTCGGGAACTCAAATAATAACATATTTACCCTTAGGAGTCATTTGATTTGCTTTTCGGTCACTTAGTTTAGCTTATTTTGAGACGTCGTTTTTCGGGGGCTTGATTTTCGAGATCTTAAAATTTTCATCTTTTCGAGATTTAAAGCTCCGGAAACTAAAATAATAACATATTAAGCCCTTAAGAGTCATTTTATTTGTTTTTCGGACACTTATTTTAGCTTATTTTGAGACGTCGTTTTTCGTGGGCTCGATTTTTGAGATCTTAAAATTTTCATTTTTTCGAGATTTAAATCTCCGGGAACTCAAATAATAACATATTAAGCCCTTAGGAGTCATTTTATTTGTTTTTCGGTCACTTATTTTCGCTTATTTTGAGAAGTTCTTTTTCAGGAGCTCTATTTTCGAGACCTTAAAAATTTGCTTTTTTTCAAGACTTAAAGCTTTTGGAATTCAAATAATAACTTATTAACCAAATAAGAGTCATTTTATTTGTTTTTCGGTCACTTATTTTAGTTTATTTTGAGACGACGTTTTTCGGTGGCTCGAATTTCGTGACCCTAAAAATTTCATTTTTTCGAGATTTAAAGATTCGGGAACTCAAATAATAACATATTTACCCCTTAGAAGTCATTTTATTTGTTTTTCGGTCACTTATTTTAGTTTATTTTGAGACGTCGTTTTTCGAGGACTTTATTTTCGAGATCTTAAAATTTTCATTTTTTTGAGATTTAAAGCTTCGGGAACTCAAATAATATTTAGCCCCTAGGAGTTATTTGATTTGCTTTTCGGTCACATATTTTAGCTTATTTTGAGACGTCGTTTTTCGGGGGCTTGATTTTCGAGATTTTAAAATTTTCATTTTTTCTCGATTTAAAGCGCCGGAAACTCAAATAATAACAAATTTATCCCTTAGGAGTCATTTGATTTGCTTTTAGGTCAATTATTTTAGCTTATTTTGAGACGTCGTTTTTCGGAAGCTTGATTTTCGAGATCTTAAAATTTTATTTTTTCGAGATTTAAAGCTACGGGAACTCAAATAATAACATATTTAGCCCTTAGGAGTCATTTAATTTGTTTTTCGGTCACTTATTTTAGCTTATTTTGAGACGACGTTTTTAGGTGGCTCGAATTTCGAGACCCTAAAAGTTTCATTTTTTCGAGATTTAAAGATTCGGGAACTCAAATAATAACATATTTATCCCTTAGAAGTCATTTTATTTGTTTTTCGGTCACTTATTTTAGCTTATTTTGAGACGTCGTTTTTCGAGGACTTTATTTTCGAGATCTTAAAATTTTCATTTTTTTGAGATTTAATGCTTCGGGAACTCAAATAATATTTAGCTCCTAGGAGTCATTTGATTTGCTTTTCGGTCACTTATTTTAGCTTATTTTGAGACGTCGTTTTTCAGGGGCTTGATTTTCGAGATCTTAAAATTTTCATTTTTTCGTGATTTAAAGCGCCGGAAACTCAAATAATAACAAATTTATCCCTTAGGAGTCATTTGATTTGCTTTTAGGTCACTTATTTTAGCTTATTTTGAGACGTCGTTTTTCGGGGGCTTGATTTTCGAGATCTTAAAATTTTTATTTTTTCGAGATTTAATGCTACGGGAACTCAAATAATAACATATTTAGCCCTTAAGAGTAATTTGATTTGCTTTTCGGTCACTTATTTTAGCTTATTTTGAGACGTCGTTTTTCGGGGGCTTGATTTTCGAGATCTTAAAATTTTCATTTTTTCGAGATTTAAAGCTCCGGGAACTCACATAATAACATATTAAGCACTTAAGAGTCATTTTATTTGTTTTTCGGTCACTTATTTTAGCTTATTTTGAGACGTCGTTTTTTGGGGGCTCGAATTTTGAGATCTTAAAATTTTCATTTTTTCGAGATTTAAATCTCCGGGAACTCAAATAATAACATATTAAGCACTTAAGAGTCATTTTATTTGTTTTCGGTCACTTATTTAAGCTAATTTTGAAACGTCGTTTTTCAGCGGCTCTTTTTCGAGACCCTAAAAATTTCATTTTTTTCGAGATTTAAATCTTTCGGAAGTCAAGAAATAACATATTAAGCACTTAAAAGTCTTCTGATGTGTTTTTCGGTCAATTATTTTAGCTTATTTTGAGTCGTCTTTATTCAGGGGCACGATTTTCGAAACCCTAAAAATTTCAATTTTTTTCGAGATTTAAGCTTTGAGAAGTCAAGTAATAACATATTAAGCACTTAGGAGTCATTTGATTTATTTTTCGGTCACCTATATCAGCTTATTTTGAGACGTCGTTTTTCGGGGGCTCGATTTTTTAGACTCTCAAAATTTCATTTTTCTAGATTTAAAGCTTCGGAAACGCAAATAATAACATATTAAGCCCTTAGGAGTCATTTTATTTGTTTTTTGGTCACATATTTGAGCTTATTTTGCGACGTCGTTTTTCGGGGGCTCGATTTTCGAGATCTTAAAATTTTCATTTTTTCGAGATTTAAAGCTCCGGGAACTCAAATAACAACATATTAAGCCCTTAGGAGTCAGTTTATTTGTTTTTTGGTCACTTATTTTCGCTTATTTTGAGACGTCGTTTTTCGGGAGCTCGATTATTGAGATCCTAAAAATTTGCTTTTATTCAAGACTCAAAGCTTTGGGAATTCAAGTAATAACATATTAAGCACTTAAGTGTCATTTTATTTGTTTTTCGATCACTTATTTAAGCTTATTTCAAGACGTCATTTTTCAAGGGCTCGTTTTTCGAGACCCTAAAAATTTCATTTTTTTCGAGATTTAAATATTTCGGAAGTCAAGAAATAACATATTAAGCACTTAAAAGGCTTTTGATGTGTTTTTCGGTCAATTATTTTAGATTATTTTGAGACGTCGTTTTTCAGGGGCACGAATTTCGAGATCCTAAAATTTGCTTTTTTTTCAAGATTTAAGATTTGGGAAGTCAAATAATAACATATTAATCACTTAGGAGTCATTTGATTTATTTTTCGATCACTTATATAAGCTTAATTTGAGACGTCGTTTTTCGATGGTACGATTTTCGAGACCTTCAAATTTTCATTTTTTTGAGATTTAAAGCTTCGGGAACTCAAATAATAACATATTAAGCCCTTTGGAGTCATTTTATTTGTTTTTTGGTCACTTATTTTAGCTTATTTTGAGAAGTCGCTTTTTTAGTGGCTCGATTTTCGAGGCCCTAAAAATTTTAATTTTTTCGAGATTTAATGCTTTGGGAAGTCATGTAATAACATATTAAGCACTTAAAAGTCATTTGATTTGTTTTTCTGTCAATTATTTTAGCTTATTTTGAGGTGTCGTTTTTCAGTTGCTCGATTTTCGAGACCCTAAAAATTTGTTTTTTTTTTTCAAGATTTAAAGCTATGGGAAGTCAAATGATAACAATAATAAGCACTTAAGAGTCATTTTATTTGTTTTTTGTCACTTGTTTCAGCTTATTTTGAGACGTCGTTTTTCGGGGGCTTGATTTTCGAAACCCTAAAAATTTCAATTTTTTCAAGATTGAATGCTTTGGGATGTCAAGTAGTAACATATTAAGCACTTAAATGTCATTTGATGTGTTTTTCGGTGAATTATTTTAGCTTATTTTGATACGTCATTTTTCAGGGGCTCGATTTTCGAAGCCCTAAATATTTCAGTTTTTCGAGATTTCAAGCTTTGGGAATTCAAATAATGAAATATTAAGCACTTAGGAGTCATTTGATTTATTTTTCGATCACTTATATAAGCTTAATTTGAGACGTCGTTTTTCGATGGTACGATTTTCGAGACCTTCAAATTTTCATTTTTTTGAGATTTAAAGCTTCGGGAACTCAAATAATAACATATTAAGCCCTTAGGAGTCATTTTATTTGTTTTTCGGTCACTTATTTTCGCTTATTTTGAGACGTCCTTTTTTAGAAGCTCGATTTTCGAGACCCTAAAAATTTGCTTTTTTTCAAGAATTAAAGATTTGGGAATTCAAATAATAACTTATTAAGCACTTAAGAGTCATTTTATTTGTTTTTCGGTCACTTATTTTAGCTTATTTTGAGAAGTCGCTTTTTTAGTGGCTCGATTTTCGAGACTCTAAAAATTTTAATTTTTTCGAGATTTAAAGCTTTGGGAAGTCATGTAATAACATATTAAGCACTTCAAAGTCATTTGATTTGTTTTTCGGTCAATTATTTTAGCTTATTTTGCGTTTCCGAAGCTTTAAATCTAGAAAAATGAAATTTTGAGGGTCTAAAAAATCGAGCCCCCGAAAAACGACGTCTCAAAATAATTTGATATAGGAGACCGAAAAATAAATAAAATGACTCCTAAGTGCTTAATATGTTATTACTTGACTTCTCAAAGCTTAAATCTCAAAAAAAATTGAAATTTTTAGGGTTTCGAAAATCGTGCCCCTGAATAAAGACGTCTCAAAATAAGCTAAAATAATTGACCGAAAAACACATCAAAAGACTTTTAAGTGCTTAATATGTTATTTCTTGACTTCCGAAATATTTAAATCTCCAAAAAATAAAATTTTTAGGGTCTCGAAAAACGAGCCCTTGAAAAATGACGTCTCGAAATAAGCTTAAATAAGTGATCGAAAAACAAATAAAATGACACTTAAGTGCTTAATATGTTATTACTTGAATTCCCAAAGCTTTGAGTCTTGAAAAAAAACAAATTTTTAGGATCTCAATAATCAAGTTCCCGAAAAACGACGTCTCAAAATAATCGAAAATAAGTGACCGAAAAACAAATAAAATGACTCCTAATGGCTTAATATGTTGTTATTTGAGTTCCCGGAGCTTTAAATCTTGAAAAAATGAAAATTTTAAGATCTCGAAAATCGAGCCCCCGAAAAACGACGTCGCAAAATAAGCTAAAATATGTGACAAAAAAACAAATAAAATGACTCCTAAGGGCTTAATATGTTATTATTTGCGTTTCCGAAGCTTTAAATCTAGAAAAATGAAATTTTGAGGGTCTAAAAAATCGAGCCCCCGAAAAACGACGTCTCAAAATAAGCTGATATAGGTGACCGAAAATTAAATCAAATGACTCCTAAGTGCTTAATATGTTATTACTTGACTTCTCAAAGCTTAAATCTCGAAAAAAATTGAAATTTTTAGGGTTTCGAAAATCGTGCCCCTGAATAAAGACGTCTCAAAATAAGCTAAAATAATTGACCGAAAAACAAATCAAATGACTTTGAAGTGCTTAATATGTTATTACATGACTTCCCAAAGCTTTAAATATCGAAAAAATTAAAATTTTTAGGGTCTCGAAAATCGAGCCACTAAAAAAGCGACTTCTCAAAATAAGCTAAAATAAGTGACCGAAAAACAAATAAAATGACTCCTAAGGGCTTAATATGTTATTATTTGAATTCCCGAAGCTTTAAATCTCGAAAAAACAAAAATTTGAAGGTCTCGAAAATCGAACCCTCGAAAAACGACGTCTCAAAATAAGCTGATATAAGTGATCGAAAAATAAATCAAGTGACTCCTAAAAGATTTATATGTTATTATTTGACTTCCCAAAGCTTAAATCTTGAAAAAAAAGCAAATTTTAGGATCTCGAAATTCGTGCCCCTGAAAAACGACATCTCGAAATAATCTAAAATAATTGACCGAAAAACACATCAAAAGACTTTTAAGTGCTTAATATGTTATTTCTTGACTTCCGAAATATTTAAATCTCCAAAAAATGAATAGGGTCTCGAAAAACGAGCCCTTGAAAAATGACGTCTCAAAATAGGATTAATTAAGTGATCGAAAAACAAATAAAATGACACTTAAGTGCTTAATATGTTATTACTTGAATTCCCAAGGCTTTGAGTCTTGAAAAAAAGCAAATTTTTAGGATCTCAATAATCAAGCTCCCGAAAAACGACATCTCAAAATAAGCGAAAATAAGTGACCGAAAAACAAATAAAATGACTCCTAAGAGCTTAATATGTTGTTATTTGAGTTCCCGGAGCTTTAAATCTCGAAAAAATGAAAATGTTAAGATCTCGAAAATCGAGCCCCCGAAAAACGACGTCTCAAAATAATCTGATATAGGAGACCGAAAAATAAATCAAATGACTCCTAAGTGCTTAATATGTTATTACTTGACTTCTCAAAGCTTAAATCTCAAAAAAAATTGAAATTTTTAGGGTTTCGAAAATCGTGCCCCTGAATAAAGACGTCTCAAAATAAGCTAAAATAATTGACCGAAAAACACATCAAAAGACTTTTAAGTGCTTAATATGTTATTTCTTGACTTCCGAAATATTTAAATCTCCAAAAAATAAAATTTTTAGGGTCTCGAAAAACGAGCCCTTGAAAAATGACGTCTCGAAATAAGCTTAAATAAGTGATCGATAAACAAATAAAATGACACTTAAGTGCTTAATATGTTATTACTTGAATTCCCAAAGCTTTGAGTCTTGAAAAAAAACAAATTTTTAGGATCTCAATAATCAAGCTCCCGAAAAACGACGTCTCAAAATAATCGAAAATAAGTGACCGAAAAACAAATAAAATGACTCCTAATGGCTTAATATGTTGTTATATGAGTTCCCGGAGCTTTAAATCTTGAAAAAATGAAAATTTTAAGATCTCGAAAATCGAGCCCCCGAAAAACGACGTCGCAAAATAAGCTAAAATATGTGACCAAAAAACAAATAAAATGACTCCTAAGGGCTTAATATGTTATTATTTGCGTTTCCAAAGCTTTAAATCTAGAAAAATGAAATTTTGAGGGTCTAAAAAATCGAGCCCCCGAAAAACGACGTCTCAAAATAAGCTGATATAGGTGATCGAAAATTAAATCAAATGACTCCTAAGTGCTTAATATGTTATTACTTGACTTCTCAAAGCTTAAATCTCGAAAAAAATTGAAATTTTTAGGGTTTCGAAAATCGTGCCCCTGAATAAAGACGTCTCAAAATAAGCTAAAATAATTGACCGAAAAACACATCAAAAGACTTTTAAGTGCTTAATATGTTATTTCTTGACTTCCGAAAGATTTAAATCTCGAAAAAAATGAAATTTTTAGGGTCTCGAAAAAGAGCCCCCGAAAAACGACGTCTCGAAATAAGCTTAAATAATTGACCGAAAACAAATAAAATGACTCTTAAGTGATTAATATTTTATATATGAATTCCCAAAGCTTTAAGTCTTGAAAAAAACCAAATTTTTAGGGTCTCGAAAATCTAGCTCCTGAAAAACGACATCTCAAAATAAGCAAAATAAGTGACTGAGAAACAAATAAAATGACTCATAAGGGCTTAATATATTATTATTTGAGTTCCCGGAGCTTTAAATCTCGAAAAAATGAAAATTTTAAGATCTCAAAAATCGAGCCCCCAAAAATTGACGTCTCAGAATAAGCTAAAAAAAGTGACCGAAAAACAAATAAAATGACTCTTAAGTGCTTAATATGTTATTATTTGAGTTCCCGGAGCTTCAAATCTCGAAAAAATAAAAATTTTAGTATCTCGAAAATCGAGCCCCCGAAAAACGACGTCTCAAAATAAGCTAAAATAAGTGACCGAAAAGCAAATCAAATGACTCCTATGGGCTAAATATGTTATTATTTGAGTTCCTGAAGCTTTAAATCTCGAAAAAATGAAATTTTTAGGGTCTCGAAATTCGAGCCACCGAAAAACAAATAAAATGACTCTTATGTGCTTAATATGTTATTCTTTGAATTCCCAAAGCTTTAAATCTCGAAAAAATTGAAATTTTTAGGGTTTCGAAAATCGAGCCCCTGAAAAACGACCTATCAAAATAAGCTAAAATAATTGACCGAAAAACACATCAAATGACATTTAAGTGCTTAATATTTTATTACTTGACTTCCCAAAGCTTTTAATCTCGAAAAAATAGAAATTTTTAGGGTTTCGAAAATCAAGCCCCTGAAAAACGACGTCTCAAAATAAGCTGAAATAAGTGACCGAAAAACTAATAAAATGACTCTTAAGTGCTTATTATTGTTATTATTTGACATCAAAAGACTTTTAAGTGCTTAATATGTTATTTCTTGACTTCCGAAAGATTTAAATCTCGAAAAAATGAAAATTTTAAGATCTCAAAAATCGAGCCCCCGAAAAACGACGTCTCAAAATAAGCTAAAATAAGAGACCGAAAAACAAATAAAATGACTCTTAAGTGCTTAATATGTTAATATGTGAGTTCCCGAAGCTTTAAATCTCGAAAAAATAAAAATTTTAAGATCTCGAAAATCAAGCCCCCGAAAAATGACGTCTCAAAATAAGCTAAAATAAATGACCGAAAAGCAAATCAAATGACTCCTAAGGGCTAAATTTGTTATTATTTGAATTTCCGGAGCATTAAATCTCGAAAAAATAAAAATTTTAAGATCTCGAAAATCAAGCCCCCGAAAAATGACGTCTCAAAATAAGCTAAAATAAGTGACCGAAAAGCAAATCAAATGACTCCTAAGGGCTAAATTTGTTATTATTTGAGTTTCCGGAGCTTTAAATCTCGAAAAAATGAAAATTTTAAGATCTCGAAAATCAAGCCCCCGAAAAACGACGTCTCAAAATAAGCTAAAATAAGTGACCTAAAAGCAAATCAAATGACTCCTAAGGGATAAATTTGTTATTATTTTAGTTTCCGGAGCTTTAAATCACGAAAAAATGAAAATTTTAAGATCTCGAAAATCAAGCCCCCGAAAACGACGTCTCAAAATAAGCTAAAATAAGTGACAGAAAATCAAATCAAATGACTCCTAAGGGCTAAATATGTTATTATTTGAGTTCCCGAAGCTTTAAATCTCGAAAAAACGAAAATTTTAAGATCTCGAAAATCAAGCCCCCGAAAAACGACGTCTCAAAATAAGCTAAAATAAGTGACCGAAAAAATAATCAAATAACTCCTAAGGGCTAAATATGTTATTATTTGAGTTCCCGAAGCTTTAAATCTCGAAAAAATGAATTTTTTGGGGTCTCGAAATTCGGGCCAATGAAAAACGTCGTCTCAAAATAAGCTAAAATAAGTGACCGAAAAACAAATAAAATGACTCTTAAGTGCTTAATAAGTTATTATTTGAATTCCCAAAGCTTTAAGTCTTGAAAAAAAGCAAATTTTTAGGGTCTCGAAAATCGAGCTCTGAAAAAGGACGTCTCAAAATAAGCGAAAACAAGTGACCGAAAAACAAATCAAATGACTCCTAAGGGCTAAATATGTTATTATTTGAATTACCGAAGCTTTAAATCTCGAAAAAATGAAATTTTTAGGGTCTCGAAATTCGAGCTACTGAAAAACGTCGTCTCAAAATAAGCTAAAATAAGTGACCGAAAAACAAATAAAATGACTCATAAGTGCTTAATAAGTTATTATTTGAATTCCCAAAGCTTTAATTCATGAAAAAAGCAAATTTTTAGGGTCTCGAAAATCGAGCTCCTAAAAAAGGACGTCTCAAAATAAGCGAAAATAAGTGACCGAAAAACAAGTAAAATGACTCCTAAGGGCTTTATATGTTATTATTTGAGTTCCCGGAGCTTTAAATCTCGAAAAAATGAAAATTATAGGATCTCGAAAATCGAACCCCCGAAAAACGACATCTCAATATAAGCTAAAATAAGTGATCGAAAAACAAATAAAATGACTCTTAAGTGCTTAATATTTCATTATTTGAATTCCCAAAGCTTGAAATCTCGAAAAATTGAAATATTTAAGGCTTCGAAAATCGAGCCCCTGAAAAATGACGTATCAAAATAAGCTAAAATAATTCACCGAAAAACACATCAAATGACATTTAAGTGCTTAATATGTTATTACTTGACATCCCAACGCATTCAATCTTGAAAAAATTGAAATTTTTAGGGTTTCGAAAATCAAGCCCCTGAAAAACGACGTCTCAAAATAAGCTGAAACAAGTGACCGAAAAACAAATAAAATGACTCTTAAGTGCTTATTATTGTTATCATTTGACTTCCCAAAGCTTTAAATCTTGAAAAAAAAAACAAATTTTTAGGGTCTCGAAAATCGAGCACCTGAAAAACGACGCCTCAAAATAAGCTTAAATAATTGACCGAAAAACAAATCAAATGACTTTGAAGTGCTTAATATGTTATTACATGACTTCCCAAAGCTTTAAATCTCGAAAAAATTAAAATTTTTAGGGACTCGAAAATCGAGCCACTAAAAAAGCGACTTCTCAAAATAAGCTAAAATAAGTGACCGAAAAACAAATAAAATGACTCCTAAGGGCTTAATATGTTATTATTTGAATTCCCGAATCTTTAAATCTCGAAAAAATGAAAATTTGAAGGTCTCGAAAATTGAACCCTCGAAAAGAGACGTCTCAAAATAAGCTGATATAAGTGATCGAAAAATAAATCAAGTGACTCCTAAGAGATTAATATGTTATTATTTGACTTCCCAAAGCTTAAATCTTGAAAAAAAAGCAAATTTTAGGATCTCGAAATTCGTGCCCCTGAAAAACAACGTCTCGAAATAATCTAAAATAATTGACCGAAAAACACATCAAAAGACTTTTAAGTGCTTAATATGTTATTTCTTGACTTCCGAAATATTTAAATCTCCAAAAAATGAATAGGATCTCGAAAAACGAGCCCTTGAAAAATGACGTCTCAAAATAGGCTTAAATAAGTGATCGAAAAACAAATAAAATGACACTTAAGTGCTTAATATGTTATTACTTGAATTCCCAAGGCTTTGAGTCTTGAAAAAAAGCAAATTTTTAGGATCTCAATAATCAAGCTCCCGAAAAACGACGTCTCAAAATAAGCGAAAATAAGTGACCGAAAAACAAATAAAATGACTCCTAAGGGCTTAATATGTTGTTATTTGAGTTCCCGGAGCTTTAAATCTCGAAAAAATGAAAATGTTAAGATCTCGAAAATCGAGCCCCCGAAAAACGACGTCGCAAAATAAGCTAAAATATGTGACCAAAAATCTAATAAAATGACTCCTAAGGGCTTAATATGTTATTATTTGCGTTTCCGAAGCTTTAAATCTAGAAAAATGAAATTTTGAGGGTCTAAAAAATCGAGCCCCCGAAAAACGACGTCTCAAAATAATCTGATATAGGAGACCGAAAAATAAATCAAATGACTCCTAAGTGCTTAATATGTTATTACTTGACTTCTCAAAGCTTAAATCTAAAAAAAAATTGAAATTTTTAGGGTTTCGAAAATCGTGCCCCTGAATAAAGACGTCTCAAAATAAGCTAAAATAATTGACCGAAAAACACATCAAAAGACTTTTAAGTGCTTAATATGTTATTTCTTGACTTCCGAAATATTTAAATCTCCAAAAAATAAAATTTTTAGGGTCTCGAAAAACGAGCCCTTGAAAAATGACGTCTCGAAATAAGCTTAAATAAGTGATCGAAAAACAAATAAAATGACACTTAAGTGCTTAATATGTTATTACTTGAATTCCCAAAGCTTTGAGTCTTGAAAAAAAACAAATTTTTAGGATCTCAATAATCAAGCTCCCGAAAAACGACGTCTCAAAATAATCGAAAATAAGTGACCGAAAAACAAATAAAATGACTCCTAATGGCTTAATATGTTGTTATTTGAGTTCCCGGAGCTTTAAATCTTGAAAAAATGAAAATTTTAAGATCTCGAAAATCGAGCCCCCGAAAAACGACGTCGCAAAATAAGCTAAAATATGTGACCAAAAAACAAATAAAATGACTCCTAAGGGCTTAATATGTTATTATTTGCGTTTCCGAAGCTTTAAATCTAGAAAAATAAAATTTTGAGGGTCTAAAAAATCGAGCCCCCGAAAAACGACGTCTCAAAATAAGCTGATATAGGTGACCGAAAATTAAATCAAATGACTCCTAAGTGCTTAATATGTTATTACTTGACTTCTCAAAGCTTAAATCTCGAAAAAAATTGAAATTTTTAGGGTTTCGAAAATCGTGCCCCTGAATAAAGACGTCTCAAAATAAGCTAAAATAATTGACCGAAAAACACATCAAAAGACTTTTAAGTGCTTAATATGTTATTTCTTGACTTCCGAAAGATTTAAATCTCGAAAAAAAATGAAATTTTTAGGGTCTCGAAAAAGAGCCCCCGAAAAATGACGTCTCGAAATAAGCTTAAATAATTGACCGAAAACAAATAAAATGACTCTTAAGTGCTTAATATTTTATTATATGAATTCCCAAAGCTTTATTTCTTGAAAAAAATGAAATTTTTAGGGTCTCGAAAATCTAGCTCCTGAAAAACGACATCTCAAAATAAGCAAAATAAGTGACTGAGAAACAAATAAAATGACTCATAAGGGCTTAATATATTATTATTTGAGTTCCCGGAGCTTTAAATCTCGAAAAAATGAAAATTTTAAGATCTCGAAAATCGAGCCCCCAAAAATTGACGTCTCAGAATAAGCTAAAATAAGTGACCGAAAAACAAATAAAATGACTCTTAAGTGCTTAATATGTTATTATTTGAGTTCCCGGAGCTTCAAATCTCGAAAAAATAAAAATTTTAGTATCTCGAAAATCGAGCCCCCGAAAAACGACGTCTCAAAATAAGCTAAAATAAGTGACCGAAAAGCAAATCAAATGACTCCTATGGGCTAAATATGTTATTATTTGAGTTCCCGAAGCTTTAAATCTCGAAAAAATGAAAATTTTAAGATCTCGAAAATCAAGCCCCCGAAAAACGACGTCTCAAAATAAGCTAAAATAAGTGACCGAAAAGCAAATCAAATAACTCCTAAGTGCTAAATATGTTATTATTTGAGTTCCCGAAGCTTTAAATCTCGAAAAAATGAAATTTTTGGGGTCTCGAAATTCGAGCCAACGAAAAATGTCGTCTCAAAATAAGCTAAAATAAGTGACCGAAAAACAAATAAAATGACTCTTAAGTGCTTAATAAGTTATTATTTGAATTCCCAAAGCTTTAAGTCTTGAAAAAAAGCAAATTTTTAGGGTCTCGAAAATCGAGCTCCTGAAAAAAGACGTCTCAAAATAAGCGAAAATAAGTGACCGAAAAGCAAATCAAATGACTCCTAAGGGCTAAATATGTTATTATTTGAGTTCCCGAAGCTTTAAATCTCGAAAAAATGAAAATTTTAAGATCTCGAAAATCAAGCCCCCGAAAAACGACGTCTCAAAATAAGCTAAAATAAGTGACCGAAAAGCAAATCAAATAACTCCTAAGGGCTAAATATGTTATTATTTGAGTTCCCGAAGCTTTAAATCTCGAAAAAATAAAATTTTTGGGGTCTCGAAATTCGAGCCAACGAAAAACGTCGTCTCAAAATAAGGTAAAATAAGTGACCCAAAAACAAATAAAATGACTCTTAAGTGCTTAATAAGTTATTATTTGAATTCCCAAAGCTTTGAGTCTTGAAAAAAAGCAAATTTTTAGGGTCTCGAAAATCGAGCTCTGAAAAAGGACGTCTCAAAATAAGCGAAAACAAGTGACCGAAAAGCAAATCAAATGACTCCTAAGGGCTAAATATGTTATTATTTGAGTTCCCGAAGCTTTAAATCTCGAAAAAATAAAAATTTTAAGATCTCGAAAATCAAGCCCCCGAAAAATGACGTCTCAAAATAAGCTAAAATAAATGACCGAAAAGCAAATCAAATGACTCCTAAGGGCTAAATTTGTTATTATTTGAATTTCCGGAGCATTAAATCTCGAAAAAATAAAAATTTTAAGATCTCGAAAATCAAGCCCCCGAAAAATGACGTCTCAAAATAAGCTAAAATAAGTGACCGAAAAGCAAATCAAATGACTCCTAAGGGCTAAATTTGTTATTATTTGAGTTTCCGGAGCTTTAAATCTCGAAAAAATGAAAATTTTTAGATCTCGAAAATCAAGCCCCCGAAAAACGACGTCTCAAAATAAGCTAAAATAAGTGACCTAAAAGCAAATCAAATGACTCCTAAGGGATAAATTTGTTATTATTTGAGTTTCCGGAGCTTTAAATCACGAAAAAATGAAAATTTTAAGATCTCGAAAATCAAGCCCCCGAAAACGACGTCTCAAAATAAGCTAAAATAAGTGACAGAAAATCAAATCAAATGACTCCTAAGGGCTAAATATGTTATTATTTGAGTTCCCGAAGCTTTAAATCTCGAAAAAATGAAAATTTTAAGATCTCGAAAATCAAGCCCCCGAAAGACGACGTCTCAAAATAAGCTAAAATAAGTGACCGAAAAGCAAATCAAATAACTCCTAAGGGCTAAATATGTTATTATTTGAGTTCCCGAAGCTTTAAATCTCGAAAAAATGAAATTTTTGGGGTCTCGAAATTCGAGCCAACGAAAAACGTCGTCTCAAAATAAGTGACCGAAAAACAAATAAAATGACTCTTAAGTGCTTAATAAGTTATTATTTGAATTCCCAAAGCTTTAAGTCTTGAAAAAAAGCAAACTTTTAGGGTCTCGAAAATCGAGCTCCTGAAAAAAGACGTCTCAAAATAAGCGAAAATAAGTGACCGAAAAGCAAATCAAATGACTCCTAAGGGCTAAATATGTTATTATTTGAGTTCCCGAAGCTTTAAATCTCGAAAAAATGAAATTTTTAGGGTCTCGAAATTCGAGCTACCGAAAAACGTCGTCTCAAAATAAGCTAAAATAAGTGACCGAAAAACAAATAAAATGACTCATAAGTGCTTAATAAGTTATTATTTGAATTACCAAAGCATTAATTCTTGAAAAAAAGCAAATTTTTAGGGTCTCGAAAATCGAGCTCCTAAAAAAGGACGTCTCAAAATAAGCGAAAATAAGTGACCGAAAAACAAATAAAATGACTCATAAGGGCTTAATATGTTATTATTTGAGTTCCCGGAGCTTTAAATCTCGAAAAAATGAAAATTATAGGATCTCGAAAATCGAACCCCCGAAAAACGACTTCTCAATATAAGCTAAAATAAGTGACCGAAAAACAAATAAAATGACTCTTAAGTGCTTAATATTTCATTATTTGAATTCCAAAAGCTTGAAATCTCGAAAAATTGAAATATTTAGGGCTTCGAAATCGAGCCCCTGAAAAATGACGTATCAAAATAAGCTAAAATAATTCACCGAAAAACACATCAAATGACATTTAAGTGCTTAATATGTTATTACTTGACATCCCAAAGCATTCAATCTTTAAAAAATTGAAATTTTTAGGGTTTCGAAAATCAAGCCCTTGAAAAACGACGTCTCAGAATAAGCTGAAACAAGTGACCGAAAAACAAATAAAATGACTCTTAAGTGCTTATTATTGTTATCATTTGACTTCCCAAAGCTTTAAATCTTGAAAAAAAAAACAAATTTTTAGGGTCTCGAAAATCGAGCACCTGAAAAACGACGCCTCAAAATAAGCTAAAATAATTGACCGAAAAACAAATCAAATGACTTTTAAGTGCTTAATATGTTATTACATGACTTCCCAAAGCATTAAATCTCGAAAAATTGAAAATTTTTAGGGTCTCGAAAATCGAGCCACTAAAAAAGCGACTTCTCAAAATAAGCTAAAATAAGTGACCGAAAAACAAATAAAATGACTCCTAAGGGCTTAATATGTTATTATTTGAGTTCCCGAAGCTTTAAATCTCGAAAAAAATGAAAATTTGAAGGTCTCGAAAATCGAACCCTCGAAAAACGACCCTCGAAAAACGACGTCTCAAAATAAGCTGATATAAGTGATCGAAAAATAAATCAAATGACTCCTAAGTGATTTATATGTTATTATTTGACTTCCCAAAGCTTAAATCTTGAAAAAAAAAAGCAAATTTTAGGATCTCGAAATTCGTGCCCCTGAAAAACGACGTATCGAAATAATCCAAAATAATTGACCGAAAAACACATCAAAAGACTTTTAAGTGTTAATATGTTATTTCTTGACTTCCGAAATATTTAAATCTCCAAAAAATGAAATTTTTAGGGTCTCGAAAAACGAGCCCTTGAAAAATGACGTCTCGAAATAAGCTTAAATAAGTGATCGAAAAACAAATAAAATGACACTTAATTGCTTAATATGTTATTACTTGAATTACCAAAGCTTTGAGTCTTGAAAAAAAGCAAATTTTTAGGATCTCAATAATCAAGCTCCCAAAAAACGACGTTTCAAAATAAGCGAAAATAAGTGACCTAAAAACTAATAAAATGACTCCTAAGGGCTTAATATGTTGTTATTTAAGTTCCCGGAGCTTTAAATCTCGAAAAAATGAAAATTTTAAGATCTCGAAAATCGAGCCCCCGAAAAACGACGTCGCAAAATAAGCTAGAATATGTGATCAAAAAACAAATAAAATGACTCCTAAGGGCTTAATATGTTATTATTTGCGTTTCCGAAGCTTTAAATCTAGAAAAATGAAATTTTGAGGGTCTAATAAATCGAGCCCCCGAAAAACGACGTCTCAAAATAAGCAGATATAGGTGACCGAAAAATAAATCAAATGACTCCTAAGTGCTTAATATGTTATTACTTGACTTCTCAAAGCTTAAATCTCGAAAAAAATTGAAATTTTTAGGGTTTCGAAAATCGTGCCCCTGAATAAAGACGTCTCAAAATAAGCTAAAATAATTGACCGAAAAACACATCAAAAGACTTTTAAGTGCTTAATATGTTATTTCTTGACTTCCGAAATATTTAAATCTCCAAAAAATAAAATTTTTGGGGTCTCGAAAAACGAGCCCTTGAAAAATGACGTCTCGAAATAAGCTTAAATAAGTGATCGAAAAACAAATAAAATGACACTTAAGTGCTTAATATGTTATTACTTGAATTCCCAAAGCTTTGAGTCTTCAAAAAAAACAAATTTTTAGGATCTCAATAATCAAGCTCCCGAAAAACGACGTCTCAAAATAATCGAAAATAAGTGACCGAAAAACAAATAAAATGACTCCTAAGGGCTTAATATGTTGTTATTTGAGTTCCCGGAGCTTTAAATCTTGAAAAAATGAAAATTTTAAGATCTCGAAAATCGAGCCCCCGAAAAACGACGTCGCAAAATAAGCTAAAATATGTGACCAAAAAAATGACTCCTAAGGGCTTAATATGTTATTATTTGCGTTTCCGAAGCTTTAAATCTAGAAAAATGAAATTTTGAGGGTCTAAAAAATCGAGCCCCTGAAAAATGACGTCTCAAAATAAGCTGATATAGGTGACCGAAAATTAAATCAAATGACTCCTAAGTGCTTAATATGTTATTTCTTGACTTCCGAAAGATTTAAATCTCGAAAAAAATGAAATTTTTAGGGTCTCCAAAAAGAGCCCCCGAAAAACGACGTCTCGAAATAAGCTTAAATAAGTGACCGAAAACAAATAAAATGACTCTTAAGTGCTTAATATTTTATTATATGAATTCCCAAAGCTTTAAGTCTTGAAAAAGACCAAATTTTTAGGGTCTCGAAAATCTAGCTCCTGAAAAACGACATCTCAAAATAAGCAAAATAAGTGACTGAGAAACAAATAAAATGACTCATAAGGGCTTAATATATTATTTGAGTTCCCGGAGCTTTAAATCTCGAAAAAATGAAAATTTTAAGATCTCGAAAATCGAGCCCCCAAAAATTGACGTCTCAGAATAAGCTAAAATAAGTGACCGAAAAACAAATAAAATGACTCTTAAGTGCTTAATATGTTATTATTTGAGTTCCCGGAGCTTCAAATCTCGAAAAAATAAAAATTTTAGTATCTCAAAAATCGAGCACCCGAAAAACGACGTCTCAAAATAAGCTAAAATAAGTGACCGAAAAGCAAATCAAATGACTCCTATGGGCTAAATATGTTATTATTTGAGTTCCTGAAGCTTTAAATCTCGAAAAAATGAAATTTTTAGGGTCTCGAAATTCGAGCTACCGAAAAACAAATAAAATGACTCTTAAGTGCTTAATATGTTATTCTTTGAATTCCCAAAGCTTTAAATCTCGAAAAAATTGAAATTTTTAGGGTTTCGAAAATCGAGCCCCTGAAAAACGACCTATCAAAATAAGCTAAAATAATTGACCGAAAAACACATCAAATGACATTTAAGTGCTTAATATTTTATTACTTGACATCCCAAAGCTTTTAATCTCGAAAAAATAGAAATTTTTAGGGTTTCGAAAATCAAGCCCCTAAAAAACGACGTCTCAAAATAAGCTGAAATAAGTGACCGAAAAACTAATAAAATGACTCTTAAGTGCTTATTATTGTTATTATTTGACATCAAAAGACTTTTAAGTGCTTAATATGTTATTTCTTGACTTCCGAAAGATTTAAATCTCGAAAAAATGAAAATTTTAAGATCTCAAAAATCGAGCCCCCGAAAAACGACGTCTCAAAATAAGCTAAAATAAGTGACCGAAAAACAAATAAAATGACTCTTAAGTGCTTAATATGTTAATATGTGAGTTCCCGGAGCTTTAAATCTCGAAAAAAATGAAAATTTTAAGATATCGAAAATGCTCCCGAAAAACGACGTCTCAAAATAAGCTAAACTAAGTGACCGAAAAGCAAATCAAATGACTCCTAAGGGCTAAATATGTTATTATTTGAGTTCCCGAAGCTTTAAATCTCGAAAAAATAAAAATTTTAAGATCTCGAAAATCAAGCCCCCGAAAAATGACGTCTCAAAATAAGCTAAAATAAATGACCGAAAAGCAAATCAAATGACTCCTAAGGGCTAAATTTGTTATTATTTGAATTTCCGGAGCATTAAATCTCGAAAAAATAAAAATTTTAAGATCTCGAAAATCAAGCCCCCGAAAAATGACGTCTCAAAATAAGCTAAAATAAGTGACCGAAAAGCAAATCAAATGACTCGTAAGGGCTAAATTTGTTATTATTTGAGTTTCCGGAGCTTTAAATCTCGAAAAAATGAAAATTTTAAGATCTCGAAAATCAAGCCCCCGAAAAACGACGTCTCAAAATAAGCTAAAATAAGTGACCTAAAAGCAAATCAAATGACTCCTAAGGGATAAATTTGTTATTATTTGAGTTTCCGGAGCTTTAAATCACGAAAAAATGAAAATTTTAAGATCTCGAAAATCAAGCCCCCGAAAACGACGTCTCAAAATAAGCTAAAATAAGTGACAGAAAATCAAATCATATGACTCCTAAGGGCTAAATATGTTATTATTTGAGTTCCCGAAGCTTTAAATCTCGAAAAAATGAAAATTTTAAGATCTCGAAAATCAAGCCCCCGAAAGACGACGTCTCAAAATAAGCTAAAATAAGTGACCGAAAAGCAAATCAAATAACTCCTAAGGGCTAAATATGTTATTATTTGAGTTCCCGAAGCTTTAAATCTCGAAAAAATGAAATTTTTGGGGTCTCGAAATTCGAGCCAACGAAAAACGTCGTCTCAAAATAAGTGACCGAAAAACAAATAAAATGACTCTTAAGTGCTTAATAAGTTATTATTTGAATTCCCAAAGCTTTAAGTCTTGAAAAAAAGCAAATTTTTAGGGTCTCGAAAATCGAGCTCCTGAAAAAAGACATCTCAAAATAAGCGAAAATAAGTGACCGAAAAGCAAATCAAATGACTCCTAAGGGCTAAATATGTTATTATTTGAGTTCCCGAAGCTTTAAATCTCGAAAAAATGAAATTTTTAGGGTCTCGAAATTCGAGCTACCGAAAAACGTCGTCTCAAAATAAGCTAAAATAAGTGACCGAAAAACATATAAAATGACTCATAAGTGCTTAATAAGTTATTATTTGAATTACCAAAGCATTAATTCTTGAAAAAAAGCAAATTTTTAGGGTCTCGAAAATCGAGCTCCTAAAAAAGGACGTCTCAAAATAAGCGAAAATAAGTGACCGAAAAACAAATAAAATGACTCATAAGGGCTTAATATGTTATTATTTGAGTTCCCGGAGCTTTAAATCTCGAAAAAATGAAAATTATAGGATCTCGAAAATCGAACCCCCGAAAAACGACTTCTCAATATAAGCTAAAATAAGTGACCGAAAAACAAATAAAATGACTCTTAAGTGCTTAATATTTCATTATTTGAATTCCAAAAGCTTGAAATCTCGAAAAATTGAAATATTTAGGGCTTCGAAATCGAGCCCCTGAAAAATGACGTATCAAAATAAACTAAAATAATTCACCGAAAAACACATCAAATGACATTTAAGTGCTTAATATGTTATTACTTGACATCCCAAAGCATTCAATCTTTAAAAAATTGAAATTTTTAGGGTTTCGAAAATCAAGCCCTTGAAAAACGACGTCTCAGAATAAGCTGAAACAAGTGACCGAAAAACAAATAAAATGACTCTTAAGTGCTTATTATTGTTATCATTTGACTTCCTAAAGCTTTAAATCTTGAAAAAAAAAACAAATTTTTAGGGTCTCGAAAATCGAGCACCTGAAAAACGACGCCTCAAAATAAGCTAAAATAATTGACCGAAAAACAAATCAAATGACTTTTAAGTGCTTAATATGTTATTACATGACTTCCCAAAGCATTAAATCTCGAAAAATTGAAAATTTTTAGGGTCTCGAAAATCGAGCCACTAAAAAAGCGACTTCTCAAAATAAGCTAAAATAAGTGACCGAAAAACAAATAAAATGACTCCTAAGGGCTTAATATGTTATTATTTGAGTTCCCGAAGCTTTAAATCTCGAAAAAATGAAAATTTGAAGGTCTCGAAAATCGAACCCTCGAAAAACGACCCTCGAAAAACGACGTCTCAAAATAAGCTGATATAAGTGATCGAAAAATAAATCAAATGACTCCTAAGTGATTAATATGTTATTATTTGACTTCCCAAAGCTTAAATCTTGAAAAAAAAAGCAAATTTTAGGATCTCGAAATTCGTGCCCCTGAAAAACGACGTATCGAAATAATCTAAAATAATTGACCGAAAAACACATCAAAAGACTTTTAAGTGTTAATATGTTATTTCTTGACTTCCGAAATATTTAAATCTCCAAAAAATGAAATTTTTAGGGTCTCGAAAAACGAGCCCTTGAAAAATGACGTCTCGAAATAAGCTTGAATAAGTGATCGAAAAACAAATAAAATGACACTTAATTGCTTAATATGTTATTACTTGAATTACCAAAGCTTTGAGTCTTGAAAAAAAGCAAATTTTTAGGATCTCAATAATCAAGCTCCCAAAAAACGACGTTTCAAAATAAGCGAAAATAAGTGACCTAAAAACAAATAAAATGACTCCTAAGGGCTTAATATGTTGTTATTTGAGTTCCCGGAGCTTTAAATCTCGAAAAAATGAAAATTTTAAGATCTCGAAAATCGAGCCCCCGAAAAACGACGTCGCAAAATAAGCTAGAATATGTGATCAAAAAACAAATAAAATGACTCCTAAGGGCTTAATATGTTATTATTTGCGTTTCCGAAGCTTTAAATCTAGAAAAATGAAATTTTGAGGGTCTAATAAATCGAGCCCCCGAAAAACGACGTCTCAAAATAAGCTGATATAGGTGACCGAAAAATAAATCAAATGACTCCTAAGTGCTTAATATGTTATTACTTGACTTCTCAAAGCTTAAATCTCGAAAAAAATTGAAATTTTTAGGGTTTCGAAAATCGTGCCCCTGAATAAAGACGTCTCAAAATAAGCTAAAATAATTGACCGAAAAACACATCAAAAGACTTTTAAGTGCTTAATATGTTATTTCTTGACTTCCGAAAGATTTAAATCTCGAAAAAAATGAAATTTTTAGGGTCTCGAAAAAGAGCCCCCGAAAAACAACGTCTCGAAATAAGCTTAAATAAGTGACCGAAAACAAATAAAAAGACTCTTAAGGGCTTAATATTTTATTATATGAATTCCCAAAGCTTTAAGTCTTGAAAAAAACCAAATTTTTATGGTCTCGAAAATCTAGTTCCTGAAAAACGACTTCTCAAAATAAGCAAAATAAGTGACTGAGAAACAAATAAAATGACTCCTAAGGGCTTAATATATTATTATTTGAGTTCCCGGAGCTTCAAATCTTGAAAAGATAAAAATATTAGTATCTCGAAAATCGAGCCCCCGAAAAACGACGTCTCAAAATAAGCTAAAATAAGTGACCGAAAAGCAAATCAAATGACTCCTATGGGCTAAATATGTTATTATTTGAGTTCCTGAAGCTTTAAATCTCGAAAAAATGAAATTTTTAGGGTCTCGAAATTCGAGCCACCGAAAAACAAATAAAATGACTCTTAAGTGCTTAATATGTTATTCTTTGAATTCCCAAAGCTTTAAATCTCGAAAAAATTGAAATTTTTAGGGTTTCGAAAATCGAGCCCCTGAAAAATGACCTATCAAAATAAGCTAAAATAATTGATCGAAAAACACATCAAATGACATTTAAGTGCTTAATATTTTATTACTTGACATCCCAAAGCTTTTAATCTCGAAAAAATAGAAATTTTTAGGGTATCGAAAATCAAGCCCCTCAAAAACGACGTCTCAAAATAAGCTGAAACAAGTGACCGAAAAACAAATAAAATGACTCTTAAGTGCTTATTATTGTTATCATTTGACTTCCCAAAGCTTTAAATCTTGAAAAAAAAAAAAAAATTTTAGGGTCTCGAAAATCGAGCACCTGAAAAACGATGCCTCAAAATAAGCTAAAATAATTGACCGAAAAACAAATCAAATGACTTTGAAGTGCTTAATATGTTATTACATGACTTCCCAAAGCTTTAAATCTCGAAAAAATTAAAATTTTTAGGGTCTCGAAAATCGAGCCACTAAAAAATCGACTTCTCAAAATAAGCTAAATAAGTGACCAAAAAACAAATAAAATGACTCCTAAAGGCTTAATATGTTATTATTTGAGTTCCCGGAGCTTTAAATCTCGAAAAAATGAAAATTATAGGATCTCGAAAATCGAACCCTCGAAAAACGACATCTCAATATAAGCTAAAATAAGTGATCGAAAAACAAATAAAATGACTCTTAAGTGCTTAATATTTTATTATTTGAATTCCCAAAGCTTGAAATCTCGAAAAATTGAAATATTTAGGGCCTCGAAAATCGAGCCCCTGAAAAATGACGTATCAAAATAAGCTAAAATAATTCACCGAAAAACACATCAAATGACATTTAAGTGCTTAATATGTTATTACTTGACATCCCAACGCATTCAATCTTGAAAAAATTGAAATTTTTAGGGTTTCGAAAATCATGCCCCTGAAAAACGACGTCTCAAAATAAGCTGAAACAAGTGACCGAAAAACAAATAAAATGACTCTTAAGTGCTTATTATTGTTATCATTTGACTTCCCAAAGCTTTAAATCTTGAAAAAAAAACAAATTTTTAGGGTCTCGAAAATAGAGCACCCGAAAAACGACGCCTCAAAATAAGCTAAAATAATTGACCGAAAAACAAATCAAATGACTTTGAAGTGCTTAATATGTTATTACATGACTTCCCAAAGCTTTAAATCTCGAAAAAATTAAAATTTTTAGGGTCTCGAAAATCGAGCCACTAAAAAGGCGACTTCTCAAAATAAGCTAAAATAAGTGACCGAAAAACAAATAAAATGACTCCTAAGGGCTTAATATGTTATTATTTGCGTTTCCGAAGCTTTAAATCTAGAAAAATGAAATTTTGAGGGTCTAAAAAATCGAGCCCCCGAAAAATGACGTCTCAAAATAATCTGATATAGGTGACCGAAAAATAAATCAAATGACTCCTAAGTGCTTAATATGTTATTACTTGACTTCTCAAAGCTTAAATCTCGAAAAAAATTGAAATTTTTAGGGTTTCGAAAATCGTGCCCCTGAATAAAGACGTCTCAAAATAAGCTAAAATAATTGACCGAAAAACACATCAAAAGACTTTTAAGTGCTTAATATGTTATTTCTTGACTTCCGAAATATTTAAATCTCCAAAAAATAAAATTTTTAGGGTCTCGAAAAACGAGCCCTTGAAAAATGACGTCTCGAAATAAGCTTAAATAAGTGATCGAAAAACAAATAAAATGACACTTAAGTGCTTAATATGTTATTACTTGAATTCCCAAAGCTTTGAGTCTTGAAAAAAAACAAATTTTTAGGATCTCAATAATCAAGCTCCCGAAAAACGACGTCTCAAAATAATCGAAAATAAGTGACCGAAAAACAAATAAAATGACTCCTAAGGGCTTAATATGTTGTTATTTGAGTTCCCGAAGCTTTAAATCTTGAAAAAATGAAAATTTTAAGATCTCGAAAATCGAGCCCCCGAAAAACGACGTCGCAAAATAAGCTAAAATATGTGACCAAAAAACAAATAAAATGACTCCTAAGGGCTTAATATGTTATTATTTGCGTTTCCGAAGCTTTAAATCTAGAAAAATGAAATTTTGAGGGTCTAAAAAATCGAGCCCCCGAAAAATGACGTCTCAAAATAAGCTGATATAGGTGACCGAAAATTAAATCAAATGACTCCTAAGTGCTTAATATGTTATTACTTGACTTCTCAAAGCTTAAATCTCGAAAAAAATTGAAATTTTTAGGGTTTCGAAAATCGTGCCCCTGAATAAAGACGTCTCAAAATAAGCTAAAATAATTGACCGAAAAACACATCAAAAGACTTTTAAGTGCTTAATATGTTATTTCTTGACTTCCGAAAGATTTAAATCTCGAAAAAAATGAAATTTTTAGGGTCTCCAAAAAGAGCCCCCGAAAAACGACGTCTCGAAATAAGCTTAAATAAGTGACCGAAAACAAATAAAATGACTCTTAAGTGCTTAATATTTTATTATATGAATTCCCAAAGATTTAAGTCTTGAAAAAAACCAAATTTTTAGGGTCTCGAAAATCTAGCTCCTGAAAAACGACATCTCAAAATAAGCAAAATAAGTGACTGAGAAACAAATAAAATGACTCATAAGGGCTTAATATATTATTTGAGTTCCCGGAGCTTTAAATCTCGAAAAAATGAAAATTTTAAGATCTCGAAAATCGAGCCCCCAAAAATTGACGTCTCAGAATAAGCTAAAATAAGCGACCAAAAAACAAATAAAATGACTCTTAAGTGCTTAATATGTTATTATTTGAGTTCCCGGAGCTTCAAATCTCGAAAAAATAAAAAATTTAGTATCTCGAAAATCGAGCCTCCGAAAAACGACGTCTCAAAATAAGCTAAAATAAGTGACCGAAAAGCAAATCAAATGACTCCTATGGGCTAAATATGTTATTATTTGAGTTCCTGAAGCTTTAAATCTCGAAAAAATGAAATTTTTAGGGTCTCGAAATTCGAGCCACCGAAAAACAAATAAAATGACTCTTAAGTGCTTAATATGTTATTCTTTGAATTCCCAAAGCTTTAAATCTCGAAAAAATTGAAATTTTTAGGGTTTCGAAAATCGAGCCCCTGAAAAACGACCTATCAAAATAAGCTAAAATAATTGACCGAAAAACACATCAAATGACATTTAAGTGCTTAATATTTTATTACTTGACATCCCAAAGCTTTTAATCTCGAAAAAATAGAAATTTTTAGGGTTTCGAAAATCAAGCACCTCAAAAACGACGTCTCAAAATAAGCTGAAATAAGTGACCGAAAAACTAATAAAATGACTCTTAAGTGCTTATTATTGTTATTATTTGACATCAAAAGACTTTTAAGTGCATAATATGTTATTTCTTGACTTCCGAAAGATTTAAATCTCGAAAAAATGAAAATTTTAAGATCTCAAAAATCGAGCCCCCGAAAAACGACGCCTCAAAATAAGCTAAAATAAGTGACCGAAAAACAAATAAAATGACTCTTAAGTGCTTAATATGTTAATATGTGAGTTCCCGGAGCTTTAAATCTCGAAAAAATTAAAATTTTAAGATATCGAAAATCAATCCCCCGAAAAACGACGTCTCAAAATAAGCTAAAATAAGTGACCGAAAAGCAAATCAAATGACTCCTAAGGGCTAAATATGTTATTATTTGAGTTCCCGAAGCTTTAAATCTCGAAAAAATAAAAATTTTAAGATCTCGAATATCAAGCCCCCGAAAAATGACGTCTCAAAATAAGCTAAAATAAATGACCGAAAAGCAAATCAAATGACTCCTAAGGGCTAAATTTGTTATTATTTGAATTTCCGGAGCATTAAATCTCGAAAAAATAAAAATTTTAAGATCTCGAAAATCAAGCCCCCGAAAAATGACGTCTCAAAATAAGCTAAAATAAGTGACCGAAAAGCAAATCAAATAACTTCTAAGGGCTAAATATGTTATTATTTGAGTTCCCGAAGCTTTAAATCTCGAAAAAATGAAAATTTTGGGGTCTCGAAATTCGAGCCAACGAAAAACGTCGTCTCAAAATAAGTGACCGAAAAACAAATAAAATGACTCTTAAGTGCTTAATAAGTTATTATTTGAATTCCCAAAGCTTTAAGTCTTGAAAAAAAGCAAATTTTTAGGGTCTCGAAAATCGAGCTCTTGAAAAAAGACGTCTCAAAATAAGCGAAAATAAGTGACCGAAAAGCAAATCAAATGACTCCTAAGGGCTAAATATGTTATTATTTGAGTTCCCGAAGCTTTAAATCTCGGAAAAATGAAATTTTTAGGGTCTCGAAATTTGAGCTACCGAAAAACGTCGTCTCAAAATAAGCTAAAATAAGTGACCGAAAAACAAATAAAATGACTCATAAGTGCTTAATAAGTTATTATTTGAATTACCAAAGCTTTAATTCTTGAAAAAAAGCAAATTTTTAGGGTCTCGAAAATCGAGCTCCTAAAAAAGGACGTCTCAAAATAAGAGAAAATAAGTGACCGAAAAACAAATAAAATGACTCATAAGGGCTTAATATGTTATTATTTGAGTTCCCGGAGCTTTAAATCTCGAAAAAATGAAAATTATAGGATCTCGAAAATCGAACCCCCGAAAAACGACTTCTCAATATAAGCTAAAATAAGTGACCGAAAAACAAATAAAATGACTCTTAAGTGCTTAATATTTCATTATTTGAATTCCAAAAGCTTGAAATCTCGAAAAATTGAAATATTTAGGGCTTCGAAAATCGAGTCCCTGAAAAATGACGTATCAAAATAAGCTAAAATAATTCACCGAAAAACACATCAAATGACATTTAAGTGCTTAATATGTTATTACTTGACATCCCAAAGCATTCAATCTTTAAAAAATTGAAATTTTTAGGGTTTCGAAAATCAAGCCCTTGAAAAACGACGTCTCAGAATAAGCTGAAACAAGTGACCGAAAAACAAATAAAATGACTCATAAGTGCTTATTATTGTTATCATTTGACTTCCCAAAGCTTTAAATCTTGAAAAAAAAAAAACAAATTTTTAGGGTCTCGAAAATCGAGCACCTGAAAAACGACGCCTCAAAATAAGCTAAAATAATTGACCGAAAAACAAATCAAATGACTTTTAAGTGCTTAATATGTTATTACATGATTTCCCAAAGTGACTTCTCAAAATAAGCTAAAATAAGTGACCGAAAAACAAATAAAATGACTCCTAAGGGCTTAATATGTTATTATTTGAGTTCCCGAAGCTTTAAATCTCGAAAAAATGAAAATTTGAAGGTCTCGAAAATCGAACCCTCGAAAAACGACCCTCGAAAAACGACGTCTCAAAATAAGCTGATATAAGTTATCGAAAAATAAATCAAATGACTCCTAAGTGATTAATATGTTATTATTTGACTTCCCAAAGCTTAAATCTTGAAAAAAAAGCAAATTTTAGGATCTCGAAATTCGTGCCCCTGAAAAATGACGTCTCGAAATAATCTAAAATAATTGACCGAAAAACACATCAAAAGACTTTTAAGTGTTAATATGTTATTTCTTGACTTCCGAAATATTTAAAGCTCCAAAAAATGAAATTTTTAGGGTCTCGAAAAACGAGCCCTTGAAAAATGACGTCTCGAAATAAGTGATCGAAAAACAAATAAAATGACACTTAAGTGCTTAATATGTTATTACTTGAATTACCAAAGCTTTGAGTCTTGAAAAAAAGAAAATTTTTAGGATCTCAATAATCAAGCTCCCAAAAAACGACGTTTCAAAATAAGCGAAAATAAGTGACCTAAAAACAAATAAAATGACTCCTAAGGGCTTAATATGTTGTTATTTGAGTTCCCGGAGCTTTAAATCTCGAAAAAATGAAAATTTTAAGATCTCGAAAATCGAGCCCCCGAAAAACGACGTCGCAAAATAAGCTAGAATATGTGACCAAAAAACAAATAAAATGACTCCTAAGGGCTTAATATGTTATTATTTGCGTTTCCGAAGCTTTAAATCTAGAAAAATGAAATTTTGAGGGTCTAATAAATCGAGCCCCCGAAAAACGACGTCTCAAAATAAGCTGATATCGGTGACCGAAAAATAAATCAAATGACTCCTAAGTGCTTAATATGTTATTACTTGACTTCTCAAAGCTTAAATCTCGAAAAAAATTGAAATTTTTAGGGTTTCGAAAATCGTGCCCCTGAATAAAGACGTCTCAAAATAAGCTAAAATAATTGACCGAAAAACACATCAAAAGACTTTTAAGTGCTTAATATGTTATTTCTTGACTTCCGAAAGATTTAAATCTCGAAAAAAATGAAATTTTTAGGGTCTCGAAAAAGAGCCACCGAAAAACGACGTCTCGAAATAAGCTTAAATAAGTGACCGAAAACAAATAAAAAGACTCTTAAGTGCTTAATATTTTATTATATGAATTCCCAAAGCTTTAAGTCTTGAAAAAAACCAAATTTTTAGGGTCTCGAAAATCTAGCTCCTGAAAAACGACTTCTCAAAATAAGCAAAATAAGTGACTGAGAAACAAATAAAATGACTCCTAAGGGCTTAATATATTATTATTTGAGTTCCCGGAGCTTTAAATCTCGAAAAAATGAAAATTTTAAGATCTCGAAAATCGAGCCTCTGAAAATTGACGTCTCAAAATAAACTAAAATAAGTGACAGAAAAACAAATAAAATGACTCTTAAGTGCTTAATATGTTATTATTTGAGTTCCCGGAGCTTCAAATCTCGAAAAAATAAAAATTTTAGTATCTCGAAAATCGAGCCCCCGAAAAACGACGTCTCAAAATAAGCTAAAATAAGTGACCGAAAAGCAAATCAAATGTCTCCTAAGGGCTAAATATGTTATTATTTGAGTTCCCGAAGCTTTAAATCTCGAAAAAATGAAATTTTTAGGGTCTCGAAATTCGAGCCACCGAAAAACGTCGTATCGAAATAAGCTAAAATAATGACCGAAAAACAAATAAAATGACTCTTAAGTGCTTAATATGTTATTCTTTGAATTCCCAAAGCTTTAAATCTCGAAAAAATTGAAATTTTTAGGGTTTCGAAAATCGAGCCCCTGGAAAACGACCTATCAAAATAAGCTAAAATAATTGACCGAAAAACACATCAAATGACATTTAAGTGCTTAATATTTTATTACTTGACATCCCAAAGCTTTTAATCTCGAAAAAATTGAAATTTTTAGGGTTTCGAGCCCCTGAAAAACGACGTCTCAAAATAAGCTGAAATAAGTGACCGAAAAACTAATAAAATGACTCTTAAGTGCTTATTATTGTTATTATTTGACATCAAAAGACTTTTAAGTGCTTAATATGTTATTTCTTGACTTTCGAAAGATTTAAATCTCGAAAAAACAAAAATTTTAAGGTCTCAAAAATCGAGCCCCCGAAAAACGATGTCTCAAAATAAGCTAAAATAAGTGACCGAAAAACAAATAAAATGAATCTTAAGTGCTTAATATGTTATTATGTGAGTTCCCGGAGCTTTAAATCTCGAAAAAATGAAAATTTTAAGATCTCGAAAATCAAGCCCCCGAAAAACGACGTCTCAAAATAAGCTAAAATAAGTGACCGAAAAGCAAATCAAATGACTACTAAGGGCTAAATATGTTATTATTTGAGTTCCCGAATCTTTAAATCTCGAAAAAATAAAAATTTTAAGATCTCGAAAATCAAGCCCCCGAAAAATGACGTCTCAAAATAAGCTAAAATAAATGACCGAAAAGCAAATCAAATGACTCCTAAGGGCTAAATTTTTTATTATTTGAGTTTCCGGAGCATTAAATCTCGAAAAAATAAAAATTTTAAGATCTCGAAAATCAAGCCCCCGAAAAACGACGTCTCAAAATAAGCTAAAATAAGTGACCGAAAAGCAAATCAAATGACTCCTAAGGGCTAAATTTGTTATTATTTGAGTTTCCGGAGCTTTAAATCTCGAAAAAATAAAAATTTTAAGATCTCGAAAATCAAGCCCCCGAAAAACGACGTCTCAAAATAAGCTAAAATAAGTGACCTAAAAGCAAATCAAATGACTCCTAAGGGATAAATTTGTTATTATTTGAGTTTCCGGAGCTTTAAATCACGAAAAAATGAAAATTTTAAGATCTCGAAAATCAAGCCCCCGAAAAACGACGTCTCAAAATAAGCTAAAATAAGTGACAGAAAATCAAATCAAATGACTCCTAAGGGCTAAATATGTTATTATTTGAGTTCCCGAAGCTTTAAATCTCGAAAAAATGAAAATTTTAAGATCTCGAAAATCAAGCCCCCGAAAAACGACGTCTCAAAATAAGCTAAAATAAGTGACCGAAAAAAAATCAAATAACTCCTAAGGGCTAAATATGTTATTATTTGAGTTCCCGAAGCTTTAAATCTCGAAAAAATGAAATTTTTGGGGTCTCGAAATTCGAGCCAACGAAAAACGTCGTCTCAAAATAAGCTAAAATAAGTGACCGAAAAACAAATAAAATGACTCTTAAGTGCTTAATAAGTTATTATTTGAATTCCCAAAGCTTTAAGTCTTGAAAAAAAGCAAATTTTTAGGGTTTCGAAAATCGAGCTCTGAAAAAGGACGTCTCAAAATAAGCGAAAACAAGTGACCGAAAAGCAAATCAAATGACTCCTAAGGGCTAAATATGTTATTATTTGAGTTCCCGAAGCTTTAAATCTCGAAAAAATGAAATTTTTAGGGTCTCGAAATTCGAGCTACTGAAAAACGTCGTCTCAAAATAAGCTAAAATAAGTGACCGAAAAACAAATAAAATGACTCATAAGTGCTTAATAAGTTATTATTTGAATTCCCAAAGCTTTAATTCATGAAAAAAGCAAATTTTTAGGGTCTCGAAAATCGAGCTCCTAAAAAAGGACGTCTCAAAATAAGCGAAAATAAGTGACCGAAAAACAAATAAAATGACTCCTAAGGGCTTAATATGTTATTATTTGAGTTCCCGGAGCTTTAAATCTCGAAAAAATGAAAATTATAGGATCTCGAAAATCGAACCCTCGAAAAACGACATCTCAATATAAGCTAAAATAAGTGATCGAAAAACAAATAAAATGACTCTTAAGTGCTTAATATTTCATTATTTGAATTCCCAAAGCTTGAAATCTCGAAAAATTGAAATATTTAGGGCTTCGAAAATCGAGCCCCTGAAAAATGACGTATCAAATAAGCTAAAATAATTCACCGAAAAACACATCAAATGACATTTAAGTGCTTAATATGTTATTACTTGACATCCCAACGCATTCAATCTTGAAAAAATTGAAATTTTTAGGGTTTCGAAAATCATGCCCCTGAAAAACGAGTCTCAAAATAAGCTGAAACAAGTGACCGAAAAACAAATAAAATGACTCTTAAGTGCTTATTATTGTTATCATTTGACTTCCCAAAGCTTTAAATCTTGAAAAAAAAAACAAATTTTTAGGGTCTCGAAAATCGAGCACCTGAAAAACAACGCCTCAAAATAAGCTAAAATAATTGACCGAAAAACAAATCAAATGACTTTGAAGTGCTTAATATGTTATTACATGACTTCACAAAGCTTTAAATCTCGAAAAAATTAAAATTTTTAGGGTCTCGAAAATCGAGCCACTAAAAAAGCGACTTCTCAAAATAAGCTAAAATAAGTGACCGAAAAACAAATAAAATGACTCCTAAGGGCTTAATATGTTATTATTTGAATTCCCGAAGCTTTAAATCTCGAAAAAATGAAAATTTGAAGGTCTCGAAAATCGAACCCTCGAAAAACGACGTCTCAAAATAAGCTGATATAAGTGATCGAAAAATAAATCAAGTGACTCCTAAGAGATTAATATGTTATTATTTGACTTCCCAAAGCTTAAATCTTGAAAAAAAAAAGCAAATTTTAGGATCTCGAAATTCGTGCCCCTGAAAAACGACGTCTCGAAATAATCTAAAATAATTGACCGAAAAACACATCAAAAGACTTTTAAGTGCTTAATATGTTATTTCTTGACTTCCGAAATATTTAAATCTCCAAAAAATGAATAGGGTCTCGAAAAACGAGCCGTTGAAAAATGACGTCACAAAATAGGCTTAAATAAGTGATAGAAAAACAAATAAAATGACACTTAAGTGCTTAATATGTTATTACTTGAATACCCAAAGCTTTGAGTCTTGAAAAAAAGCAAATTTTTAGGATCTCAATAATCAAGCTCCCGAAAAACTACGTCTCAAAATAAGCGAAAATAAGTGACCGAAAAACAAATAAAATGACTCCTAAGGGCTTAATATGTTGTTATTTGAGTTCCCGGAGCTTTAAATCTCGAAAAAATGAAAATGTTAAGATCTCGAAAATCAAGCCCCCGAAAAACGACGTCTCAAAATAAGCTAAAATAAGTGACCGAAAAGCAAATCAAATGACTCCTAAGGGCTAAATATGTTATTATTTGAGTTCCCGAAGCTTTAAATCTCGAAAAAATAAAAATTTTATGATCTCGAAAATCAAGCCCCCGAAAAACGACGTCTCAAAATAAGCTAAAATAAGTGACCGAAAAGCAAATCAAATAACTCCTAAGGGCTAAATATGTTATTATTTGAGTTCCCGAAGCTTTAAATCTCGAAAAAATGAAATTTTTGGGGTCTCGAAATTCGAGCCAACGAAAAACGTCGTCTCAAAATAAGCTAAAATAAGTGACCGAAAAACAAATAAAATGACTCTTAAGTGCTTAATAAGTTATTATTTGAATTCCCAAAGCTTTAGTCTTGAAAAAAAGCAAAATTTTAGGGTCTCGAAAATCGAGCTCTGAAAAAGGACGTCTCAAAATAACGAAGACAAGTGACCGAAAAGCAAATCAAATGACTCCTAAGGGCTAAATATGTTATTATTTGAGTTCCCGAAGCTTTAAATCTCGAAAAAATGAAATTTTTAGGGTCTCGAAATTCGAGCTACTGAAAAACGTCGTCTCAAAATAAGCTAAAATAAGTGACCGAAGAACAAATAAAATTACTCATAAGTGCTTAATAAGTTATTATTTGAATTCCCAAAGCTTTAATTCATGAAAAAAAGCAAATTTTTAGGGTCTCGAAAATCGAGCTCCTAAAAAAGGACGTCTCAAAATAAGCGAAAATAAGTGACCGAAAAACAAATAAAATGACTCCTAAGGGCTTAATATGTTATTATTTGAGTTCCCGGAGCTTTAAATCTCGAAAAAATGAAAATTATAGGATCTCGAAAATCGAACCCCCGAAAAACGACATCTCAATATAAGCTAAAATAAGTGATCGAAAAACAAATAAAATGACTCTTAAGTGCTTAATATTTCATTATTTGAATTCCCAAAGCTTGAAATCTCGAAAAATTGAAATATTTAGGGCTTCGAAAATCGAGCCCCTGAAAAATGACGTATCAAAATAAGCTAAAATAATTCACCGAAAAACACATCAAATGACATTTAAGTGCTTAATATGTTATTACTTGACATCCCAACGCATTCAATCTTAAAAAAATTGAAATTTTTAGGGTTTCGAAAATCATGCCACTGAAAAACGACGTCTCAAAATAAGCTGAAACAAGTGACCGAAAAACAAATAAAATGACTCTTAAGTGCTTATTATTGTTATCATTTGACTTCCCAAAGCTTTAAATCTTGAAAAAAAAACAAATTTTTAGGGTCTCGAAAATCGAGCACCTGAAAAATGACGCCTCAAAATAAGCTAAAATAATTGACCGAAAAACAAATCAAATGACTTTGAAGTGCTTAATATGTTATTACATGACTTCCCAAAGCTTTAAATCTAGAAAAAATTAAAATTTTTAGGGTCTCGAAAATCGAGCCACTAAAAAAGCGACTTCTCAAAATAAGCTAAAATAAGTAACCGAAAAACAAATAAAATGACTCCTTAGGGCTTAATATATTATTATTTGAATTCCCGAAGCTTTAAATCTCGAAAAAATGAAAATTTGAAGGTCTCGAAAATTGAACCCTCGAAAAACGACGTCTCAAAATAAGCTGATATAAGTGATCGAAAAATAAATCAAGTGACTCCTAAGAGATTAATATGTTATTATTTGACTTCCCAAAGCTTAAATCTTGAAAAAAAAGCAAATTTTAGGATCTCGAAATTCGTGCCCCTGAAAAACGACGTCTCGAAATAATCTAAAATAATTGACCGAAAAACACATCAAAAGACTTTTAAGTGCTTAATATGTTATTTCTTGACTTCCGAAATATTTAAATCTCCAAAAAATGAATAGGGTCTCGAAAAACGAGCCCTTGAAAAATGACGTCTCAAAATAGGCTTAAATAAGTGATCGAAAAACAAATAAAATGACACTTAAGTGCTTAATATGTTATTACTTGAATTCCCAAGGCTTTGAGTCTTGAAAAAAAGCAAATTTTTAGGATTTCAATAATCAAGCTCCCGAAAAACGACGTCTCAAAATAAGCGAAAATAAGTGACCGAAAAACAAATAAATTGACTCCTAAGGGCTTAATATGTTGTTATTTGAGTTCCCGGAGCTTTAAATCTCGAAAAAATGAAAATGTTAAGATCTCAAAAATCGAGCCCCCGAAAAACGACGTCGCAAAATAAGCTAAAATATGTGACCAAAAATCTAATAAAATGACTCCTAAGGGCTTAATATGTTATTATTTGCGTTTCCGAAGCTTTAAATCTAGAAAAATGAAATTCTGAGGGTCTAAAAAATCGAGCCCCCGAAAAACGACGTCTCAAAATAATCTTATATAGGTGACCGAAAAATAAATCAAATGACTCCTAAGTGCTTAATATGTTATTACTTGACTTCTCAAAGCTTAAACCTCGAAAAAAATTGAAATTTTTAGGGTTTCGAAAATCGTGCCCCTGAATAAAGACGTCTAAAAATAAGCTAAAATAATTGACCAAAAAATACATCAAAAGACTTTTAAGTGCTTAATATTTTATTTCTTGACTTCCGAAAGATTTAAATCTCGAAAAAAATGAAATTTTTAGGGTCTAAAAAAAGAGCCCCCGAAAAACGACGTCTCGAAATAAGCTTAAATAAGTGACCGAAAACAAATAAAAAGACTCTTAAGTGCTTAATATTTTATTATATGAATTCCCAAAGCTTTAAGTCTTGAAAAAAACCAAATTTTTAGGGTCTCGAAAATCTAGCTCCTGAAAAACGACTTCTCAAAATAAGCAAAATAAGTGACTGAGAAACAAATAAAATGACTCCTTAGGGCTTAATATATTATTATTTGAGTTCCCGGAGCTTTAAATCTCGAAAAAATGAAAATTTTAAGATCTCGAAAATCGAGCCCCCGAAAATTGACGTCTCAAAATAAGCTAAAATAAGTGACCGAAAAACAAATAAAATGACTCTTAAGTGCTTAATATGTTATTATTTGAGTTCCCGGAGCTTCAAATCTCGAAAAAATAAAAATTTTAGTATCTCGAAAATCGAGCCCCCGAAAAACGACGTCTCAAAATAAGCTAAAATAAGTGACCGAAAAGCAAATCAAATGTCTCCTAAGGGCTAAATATGTTATTATTTGTGTTCCCGAAGCTTTAAATCTCGAAAAAATGAAATTTTTAGGGTCTCGAAATTCGAGCCACCGAAAAACGTCGTCTCGAAATAAGCTAAAATAATGACCGAAAAACAAATAAAATGTCTCTTAAGTGCTTAATATGTTATTCTTTGAATTCCCAAAGCTTTAAATCTCGAAAAAATTGAAATTTTTTGGGTTTCGAAAATCGAGCCCCAGAAAAACGACCTATCAAAATAAGCTAAAATAATTGACCGAAAAACACATCAAATGACATTTAAGTGCTTAATATTTTATTACTTGACATCCCAAAGCTTTTAATCTCGAAAAAATTGAAATTTTTAGGGTTTCGAAAATCAAGCCCCTGAAAAACGACGTCTCAAAATAAGGTGAAATAAGTGACCGAAAAACTAATAAAATGACTCTTAAGTGCTTATTATTGTTATTATTTGACATCAAAAGACTTTTAAGTGCTTAATATGTTATTTCTTGACTTCCGAAAGATTTAAATCTCGAAAAAACAAAAATTTTAAGATCTCAAAAATCGAGCCCCCGAAAAACGATGTCTCAAAATAAGCTAAAATAAGTGACCAAAAAACAAATAAAATGACTCTTAAGTGCTTAATATGTTATTATGTGAGTTCTCGGAGCTTTAAATCTCGAAAAAATGAAAATTTTTAAGATCTCGAAAATAAAGCCCCCGAAAAACGACGTCTCAAAATAAGCTAAAATAAGTGACCGAAAAAAAAATCAAATAACTCCTAAGGGCTAAATATGTTATTATTTGAGTTCCCGAAGCTTTAAATCTCGAAAAAATGAAATTTTTGGGGTCTCGAAATTCGAGCCAACGAAAAACGTCGTCTCAAAATAAGCTAAAATAAGTGACCGAAAAACAAATAAAATGACTCTTAAGTGCTTAATAAGTTATTATTTGAATTCCCAAAGCTTTAAGTCTTGAAAAAAAGCAAATTTTTAGGGTCTCGAAAATCGAGCTCTGGAAAAGGACGTCTCAAAATAACGAAGACAAGTGACCGAAAAGCAAATCAAATGACTCCTAAGGGCTAAATATGTTATTATTTGAGTTCCCGAAGCTTTAAATCTCGAAAAAATGAAATTTTTAGGGTCTCGAAATTCGAGCTACTGAAAAACGTCGTCTCAAAATAAGCTAAAATAAGTGACCGAAAAACAAATAAAATGACTCATAAGTGCTTAATAAGTTATTATTTGAATTCCCAAAGCTTTAGTTCTTGAAAAAAAGCAAATTTTTAGGGTCTCGAAAATCGAGCTCCTAAAAAAGGACGTCTAGAAATAAGCGAAAATAAGTGACCGAAAAACAAATAAAATGACTCCTAAGGGCTTAATATGTTATTATTTGAGTTCCCGGAGCTTTAAATCTCGAAAAAATGAAAATTATAGGATCTCGAAAATCGAACCCCCGAAAAACGACATCTCAATATAAGCTAAAATAAGTGATCGAAAAACAAATAAAATGACTCTTAAGTGCTTAATATTTCATTATTTGAATTCCCAAAGCTTGAAATCTCGAAAAATTGAAATATTTAGGGCTTCGAAAATCGAGCCCCTGAAAAATGACGTATCAAAATAAGCTAAAATAATTCACCGAAAAACACATCAAATGACATTTAAGTGCTTAATATGTTATTACTTGACATCCCAACGCATTCAATCTTGAAAAAATTGAAATTTTTAGGGTTTCGAAAATCATGCCACTGAAAAACGACGTCTCAAAATAAGCTGAAACAAGTGACCGAAAAACAAGTAAAATGACTCTTAAGTGCTTATTATTGTTATCATTTGACTTCCCAAAGCTTTAAATCTTGAAAAAAAAAACAAATTTTTAGGGTCTCGAAAATCGAGCACCTGAAAAACGACGCCTCAAAATAAGCTAAAATAATTGACCGAAAAACAAATCAAATGACTTTGAAGTGCTTAATATGTTATTACATGACTTCCTAAAGCTTTAAATCTCGAAAAAATTAAAATTTTTAGGGTCTCGAAAATCGAGCCACTAAAAAAGCGACTTCTCAAAATAAGCTAAAATAAGTGACCGAAAAACAAATAAAATGACTCCTTAGGGCTTAATATATTATTATTTGAATTCCCGAAGCTTTAAACCTCGAAAAAATGAAAATTTGAAGGTCTCGAAAATCGAACCCTCGAAAAACGACGTCTCAAAATAAGCTGATATAAGTGATCGAAAAATAAATCAAGTGACTCCTAAGAGATTAATATGTTATTATTTGACTTCCCAAAGCTTAAATCTTGAAAAAAAAGCAAATTTTAGGATCTCGAAATTCGTGCCCCTGAAAAACGACGTCTCGAAATAATCTAAAATAATTGACCGAAAAACACATCAAAAGACTTTTAAGTGCTTAATATGTTATTTCTTGACTTCCGAAATATTTAAATCTCCAAAAAATGAATAGGGTCTCGAAAAACGAGCCCTTGAAAAATGACGTCTCAAAATAGGCTTAAATAAGTGATCGAAAAACAAATAAAATGACACTTAAGTGCTTAATATGTTATTTCTTGAATTCCCAAGGCTTTGAGTCTTGAAAAAAAGCAAATTTTTAGGATTTCAATAATCAAGCTACCGGAAAACGACGTCTCAAAATAAGCGAAAATAAGTGACCGAAAAACAAATAAAATGACTCCTAAGGGCTTAATATGTTGTTATTTGAGTTCCCGGAGCTTTAAATCTCGAAAAAATGAAAATATTAAGATCTCAAAAATCGAGCCCCCGAAAAACGACGTCGCAAAATAAGCTAAAATATGTGACAAAAAATCTAATAAAATGACTCCTAAGGGCTTAATATGTTATTATTTGCGTTTCCGAAGCTTTAAATCTAGAAAAATGAAATTCTGAGGGTCTAAAAAATCGAGCCCCCGAAAAACGACGTCTCAAAATAATCTGATATAGGTGACCGAAAAATAAATCAAATGACTCCTAAGTGCTTAATATGTTATTACTTGACTTCTCAAAGCTTAAATCTCGAAAAAAATTGAAATTTTTAGGGTTTCGAAAATCGTGCCCCTGAATAAAGACGTCTCAAAATAAGCTAAAATAATTGACCAAAAAATACATCAAAAGACTTTTAAGTGCTTAATATGTTATTTCTTGACTTCCGAAAGATTTAAATCTCGAAAAAAATGAAATTTTTAGGGTCTCGAAAAAGAGCCCCCGAAAAACGACGTCTCGAAATAAGATTAAATAAGTGACCGAAAACAAATAAAATGACTCTTAAGTGCTTAATATTTTATTATATGAATTCCCAAAGCTTTAAGTCTTGAAAAAAACCAAATTTTTAGGGTCTCGAAAATCTAGCTCCTGAAAAACGACGTCTCAAAATAAGCAAAATAAGTGACTGAGAAACAAATAAAATGACTCCTAAGGGCTTAATATATTATTATTTGAGTTCCCGGAGCTTTAAATCTCGAAAAAATGAAAATTTTAAGATCTCGAAAATCGAGCCCTCGAAAATTGACGTCTCAAAATAAGCTAAAATAAGTGACCGAAAAACAAATAAAATGACTCTTAAGTGCTTAATATGTTATTATTTGAGTTCCCGGAGCTTCAAATCTCGAAATTATAAAAATTTTAGTATGTCGAAAATCGAGCCCCCGAAAAACGACGTCTCAAAATAAGCTAAAATAAGTGACCGAAAAGCAAATCAAATGACTCCTAAGGGCTAAATAAGTTATTATTTGAGTTCCCGAAGCTTTAAATCTCGAAAAAATGAAATTTTTAGGGTCTCGAAATTCGAGCCACCGAATAACGTCGTCTCGAAATAAGCTAAAATAATGACCGAAAAACAAATAAAATGACTCTTAAAGGCTTAATATGTTATTCTTTGAATTCCCAAAGCTTTAAATCTCGAAAAAATTAAAATTTTTAGGGTTTCGAAAATCGAGCCCCTGAAAAACGACCTATCAAAATAAGCTAAAATAATTGACCGAAAAACACATCAAATGACATTTAACTGCTTAATATTTTATTACTTGACATCCCAAAGCTTTTAATCTCGAAAAAATTGAAATTTTTAGGGTTTCGAAAATCGTGCCCCTGAATAAAGACGTCTCAAAATAAGCTAAAATAATTGACCAAAAAATACATCAAAAGACTTTTAAGTGCTTAATATGTTATTTCTTGACTTCCGAAAGATTTAAATCTCGAAAAAAATGAAATTTTTAGGGTCTCAAAAAAGAGCCCCCGAAAAACGACGTCTCGAAATAAGCTTAAATAAGTGACCGAAAACAAATAAAAAGACTCTTAAGTGCTTAATATTTTATTATATGAATTCCCAAAGCTTTAAGTCTTGAAAAAAACCAAATTTTTAGGGTCTCGAAAATCTAGCTCCTGAAAAACGACTTCTCAAAATAAGCAAAATAAGTGACTGAGAAACAAATAAAATGACTCCTAAGGGCTTAATATATTATTATTTGAGTTCCCGGAGCTTTAAATCTCGAAAAAATGAAAATTTTAAGATCTCGAAAATCGAGCCCCCGAAAATTGACGTCTAAATATAAGCTAAAATAAGTGACCCAAAAACAAATAAAATGACTCTTAAGTGCTTAATATGTTATTATTTGAGTTCCCGGAGCTTCAAATCTCGAAAAAATAAAAATTTTAGTATCTCGAAAATCGAACCCCCGAAAAACGACGTCTCAAAATAAGCTAAAATAAGTGACCGAAAAGCAAATCAAATGTCTCCTAAGGGCTAAATATGTTATTATTTGAGTTCCCGAAGCTTTAAATCTCGAAAAAATGAAATTTTTAGGGTCTCGAAATTCGAGCCACCGAAAAAGGTCGTCTCGAAATAAGCTAAAATAATGACCGAAAAACAAATAAAATGACTCTTAAGTGCTTAATATGTTATTCTTTGAATTCCCAAAGCTTTAAATCTCGAAAAAATTGAAATTTTTAGGGTTTCGAAAATCGAGACCCTGAAAAACGACCTATCAAAATAAGCTAAAATAATTGACCGAAAAACACATCAAATGACATTTAAGTGCTTAATATTTTATTACTTGACATCCCAAAGCTTTTAATCTCGAAAAAATTGAAATTTTTAGGGTTTCGAAAATCAAGCCCCTGAAAAACGACGTCTCAAAATAAGGTGAAATAAGTGACCGAAAAACTAATAAAATGACTCTTAAGTGCTTATTATTGTTATTATTTGACATCAAAAGACTTTTAAGTGCTTAATATGTTATTTCTTGACTTCCGAAAGATTTAAATCTCGAAAAAACAAAAATTTTAAGATCTCAAAAATCGAGCCCCCGAAAAACGATGTCTCAAAATAAGCTAAAATAAGTGACCAAAAAACAAATAAAATGACTCTTTAGTGCTTAATATGTTATTATGTGAGTTCCCGGAGCTTTAAATCTCGAAAAAATGAAAATTTTTAAGATCTCGAAAATAAAGCCCCTGAAAAACGACGTCTCAAAATAAGCTAAAATAAGTGACCGAAAAGCAAATCAAATGACTCCTAAGGGCTAAATATGTTATTATTTGAGTTCCCGAATCTTTAAATATCGAAAAAATAAAAATTTTAAGATCTCGAAAATCAAGCCCCCGAAAAATGACGTCGCAAAATAAGCTAAAATAAATGACCGAAAAGCAAATCAAATGACTCCTAAGGGCTAAATTTGTTATTATTTGAGTTTCCGGAGCATTAAATCTCGAAAAAATAAAAATTTTAAGATCTCGAAAATCAAGCCCCCGAAAAACGACGTCTAAAAATAAGCTAAAATAAGTGACCGAAAAGCAAATCAAATGACTCCTAAGGGCTAAATTTGTTATTATTTGAGTTTCCGGAGCTTTAAATCTCGAAAAAATGAAAATTTTAAGATCTCGAAAATCAAGCCCCCGAAAAACGACCTCTCAAAATAAGCTAAAATAAGTGACCTAAAAGCAAATCAAATGACTCCTAAGGGATAAATTTGTTATTATTTGAGTTTCCGGAGCTTTAAATCACGAAAAAATGAAAATTTTAAGATCTCGAAAATCAAGCCCCCGAAAAACGACGTCTCAAAATAATCTAAAATAAGTGACAGAAAATTAAATTAAATGACTCCTAAGGGCTAAATATGTTATTATTTGAGTTCCCGAAGCTTTAATCTCGAAAAAATGAAAATTTTAAGATCTCGAAAATCAAGCCCCCGAAAAACGACGTCTCAAAATAAGCTAAAATAAGTGACCGAAAAACAAATCAAATAACTCCTAAGGGCTATATATGTTATTATTTGAGTTTCCGAAGCTTTAAATCTCGAAAAAATGAAATTTTTGGGGTCTCGAAATTCGAGCCAAAGAAAAACGTCGTCTCAAAATAAGCTAAAATAAGTGACCGAAAAACAAATAAAATGACTCTTAAGTGCTTAATAAGTTATTATTTGAATTCCCAAAGCTTTAAGTCTTGAAAAAAAGCAAATTTTTAGGGTCTCGAAAATCGAGCTCTGAAAAAGGACGTCTCAAAATAAGCGAAAACAAGTGACCGAAAAGCAAATCAAATGACTCCTAAGGGCTAAATATGTTATTATTTGAGTTCCCGAAGCTTTAAATCTCGAAAAAATGAAATTTTAGGGTCTCGAAATTCGAGCTACTGAAAAACGTCATCTCAAAATAAGCTAAAATAAGTGACCGAAAAACAAATAAAATGACTCATAAGTGCTTAATAAGTTATTATTTGAATTCCCAAAGCTTTAGTTCTTGAAAAAAAGCAAATTTTTAGGGTCTCGAAAATCGAGCTCCTAAAAAAGGACGTCTCAAAATAAGCGAAAATAAGTGACCGAAAAACAAATAAAATGACTCCTAAGTGCTTAATATGTTATTATTTGAGTTCCCGGAGCTTTAAATCTCGAAAAAATGAAAATTATAGGATCTCGAAAATCGAACCCTCGAAAAACGACATCTCAATATAAGCTAAAATAAGTGATCGAAAAACAAATAAAATGACTCTTAAGTGCTTAATATTTCATTATTTGAATTCCCAAAGCTTGAAATCTCGAAAAATTGAAATATTTAGGGCTTCGAAAATCGAGCCCCTGAAAAATGACGTATCAAAATAAGCTAAAATAATTCACCGAAAAACACATTAAATGACATTTAAGTGCTTAATATGTTATTACTTGACATCCCAACGCATTCAATCTTGAAAAAAATTGAAATTTTTAGGGTTTCGAAAATCATGCCCCTGAAAAACGACGTCTCAAAATAAGCTGAAACAAGTAACCGAAAAACAAATAAAATGACTCTTAAGTGCTTATTATTGTTATCATTTGACTTCCAAAAGCTTTAAATCTTGAAAAAAAAAACAAATTTTTAGGGTCTCGAAAATTGAGCACCTGAAAAACGAAGCCTCAAAATAAGCTAAAATAATTGACCGAAAAACAAATCAAATGACTTTGAAGTGCTTAATATGTTATTACATGACTTCCCAAAGCTTTAAATCTCGAAAAAATTAAAATTTTTAGGGTCTCGAAAATCGAGCCACTAAAAAAGCGACTTCTCAAAATAAGCTAAAATAAGTGACCGAAAAACAAATTAAATGACTCCTAAGGGCTTAATATGTTATTATTTGAATTCCTGAAGCTTTAAATCTCGAAAAAATGAAAATTTGAAGGTCTCGAAAATCGAACCCTCGAAAAACGACGTCTCAAAATAAGCTGATATAAGTGATCGAAAAATAAATCAAGTGACTCCTAAGAGATTAATATGTTTTTATTTGACTTCCCAAAGCTTAAATCTTGAAAAAAAAGCAAATTTTAGGATCTCAAAATTCGTGCCCCTGAAAAACGACGTCTCGAAATAATATAAAATAATTGACCGAAAAACACATCAAAAGACTTTTAAGTGCTTAATATGTTATTTCTAGACTTCCGAAATATTTAAATCTTCAAAAAATGAATAGGGTCTCGAAAAACGAGCCCTTAAAAAATGACGTCTCAAAATAGGCTTAAATAAGTGATCGAAAAACAAATAAAATGACACTTAAGTGCTTAATATGTTATTACTTGAATTCCCAAAGCTTTGAGTCTTGAAAAAAAGCAAATTTTTAGGATCTCAATAATCAAGCTCCCGAAAAACTACGTCTCAAAATAAGCGAAAATAAGTGACCGAAAAACAAATAAAATGACTCCTAAGGGCTTAATATGTAGTTATTTGAGTTCCCGAAGCTTTAAATCTCGAAAAAATGAAAATGTTAAGATCTCGAAAATCAAGCCCCCGAAAAACGACGTCTCAAAATAAGCTAAAATAAGTGACCGAAAAGCAAATCAAATGACTCCTAAGGGCTAAATATGTTATTATTTGAGTTCCCGAAGCTTTAAATCTCGAAAAAATAAAAATTTTAAGATCTCGAAAATCAAGCCCCCGAAAAACGACGTCTCAAAATAAGCTAAAATAAGTGACCGAAAAGCAAATCAAATAACTCCTAAGGGCTAAATATGTTATTATTTGAGTCCGAAGCTTTAAATCTCGAAAAAATGAAATTTTTGGGGTCTCGAAATTCGAGCCAACGAAAAACGTCGTCTCAAAATAAGCTAAAATAAGTGACCGAAAAACAAATAAAATGACTCTTAAGTGCTTAATAAGTTATTATTTGAATTCCCAAAGCTTTAAGTCTTGAAAAAAAGCAAATTTTTAGGGTCTCGAAAATCGAGCTCTGAAAAAGGACGTCTCAAAATAAGCGAAAACAAGTGACCGAAAAGCAAATCAAATGACTCCTAAGGGCTAAATATGTTATTATTTGAGTTCCCGAAGCTTTAAATCTCAAAAAAATGAAATTTTTAGGGTCTCGAAATTCGAGCTACTGAAAAACGTCGTCTCAAAATAAGCTATAATAAGTGACCGAAAAACAAATAAAATGACTCATAAGTGCTTAATAAGTTATTATTTGAATTCCCAAAGCTTTAATTCATGAAAAAAAGCAAATTTTTAGGGTCTCGAAAATCGAGCTCCTAAAAAAGGACGTCTCAAAATAATCAAAAATAAGTGACCGAAAAACAAATAAAATGACTCCTAAGGGCTTAATATGTTATTATTTGAGTTCCCGGAGCTTTAAATCTCGAAAAAATAAAAATTATAGGATCTCGAAAATCGAACCCCCGAAAAACGACATCTCAATATAAGCTAAAATAAGTGATCGAAAAACAAATAAAATGACTCTTAAGTGCTTAATATTTCATTATTTGAATTCCCAAAGCTTGAACTCTCGAAAAATTGAAATATTTAGGGCTTCGAAAATCGAGCCCCTGAAAAATGACGTATCAAAATAAGCTAAAATAATTCACCGAAAAACACATCAAATGACATTTAAGTGCTTAATATGTTATTACTTGACATCCCAACGCATTCAATCTTGAAAAAATTGAAATTTTTAGGGTTTCGAAAATCATGCCCCTGAAAAACGACGTCTCAAAATAAGCTGAAACAAGTGACCGAAAAACAAATAAAATGACTCTTAAGTGCTTAATATGTTATTATTTGAGTTCCCGGAGCTTCAAATCTCGAAAAAATAAAAATTTTAGTATCTCGAAAATCGAGCCCCCGAAAAACGACGTCTCAAAATAAGCTAAAATAAGTGACCGAAAAGCAAATCAAATGACTCCTAAGGGCTAAATAAGTTATTATTTGAGTTCCCGAAGCTTTAAATCTCGAAAAAATGAAATTTTTAGGGTCTCGAAATTCGAGCCACCGAAAAACGTCGTCTCGAAATAAGCTAAAATAATGACCGAAAAACAAATAAAATGACTCTTAAGTGCTTAATATGTTATTCTTTGAATTCCCAAAGCTTTAAATCTCGAAAAAATTAAAATTTTTAGGGTTTCGAAAATCGAGCCCCTGAAAAACGACCTATCAAAATAAGCTAAAATAATTGACCGAAAAACACATCAAATGACATTTAAGTGCTTAATATTTTATTACTTGACATCCCAAAGCTTTTAATCTCGAAAAAATTGAAATTTTTAGGGTTTCGAAATTCGAGCCACCGAAAAACGTCGTCTCAAAATAAGCTAAAATAATTGACCAAAAAATACATCAAAAGACTTTTAAGTGCTTAATATGTTATTTCTTGACTTCCGAAAGATTTAAATCTCGAAAAAAATGAAATTTTTAGGGTCTCAAAAAAGAGCCCCCGAAAAACGACGTCTCGAAATAAGCTTAAATAAGTGACCGAAAACAAATAAAAAGACTCTTAAGTGCTTAATATTTTATTATATGAATTCCCAAAGCTTTAAGTCTTGAAAAAAACCAAATTTTTAGGGTCTCGAAAATCTAGCTCCTGAAAAACGACTTCTCAAAATAAGCAAAATAAGTGACTGAGAAACAAATAAAATGACTCCTAAGGGCTTAATATATTATTATTTGAGTTCCCGGAGCTTTAAATCTCGAAAAAATGAAAATGTTAAGATCTCGAAAATCGAGCCCCCGAAAAACGACGTCGCAAAATAAGCTAAAATATGTGACCAAAAATCTAATAAAATGACTCCTAAGGGCTTAATATGTTATTATTTGCGTTTCTGAAGCTTTAAATCTAGAAAAATGAAATTTTGAGGGTCTAAAAAATCGAGCCCCCGAAAAACGACGTCTCAAAATAATCTGATATAGGTGACCGAAAAATAAATCAAATGACTCCTAAGTGCTTAATATGTTATTACTTGACTTCTCAAAGCTTAAATCTCGAAAAAAATTGAAATTTTTAGGGTTTCGAAAATCGTGCCCCTGAATAAAGACGTCTCAAAATAAGCTAAAATAATTGACCAAAAAATACATCAAAAGACATTTAAGTGCTTAATATGTTATTTCTTGACTTCCGAAAGATTTAAATCTCGAAAAAAATGAAATTTTTAGGGTCTCGAAAAAGAGCCCCCGAAAAACGACGTCTCGAAATAAGCTTAAATAAGTGACCGAAAACAAATAAAATGACTCTTAAGTGCTTAATATTTTATTATATGAATTCCCAAAGCTTTAAGTCTTGAAAAAAACCAAATTTTTAGGGTCTCGAAAATCTAGCTCCTGAAAAACGACGTCTCAAAATAAGCAAAATAAGTGACTGAGAAACAAATAAAATGACTCCTAAGGGCTTAATATATTATTATTTGAGTTCCCGGAGCTTTAAATATCGAAAAAATGAAAATTTTAAGATCTCGAAAATCGAGCCCTCGAAAATTGACGTCTCAAAATAAGCTAAAATAAGTGACCGAAAAACAAATAAAATGACTCTTAAGTGCTTAATATGTTATTATTTGAGTTCCCGGAGCTTCAAATCTCGAAAAAATAAAAATTTTAGTATCTCGAAAATCGAGCCCCCGAAAAACGACGTCTCAAAATAAGCTAAAATAAGTGACCGAAAAGCAAATAAATTGACTCCTAAGGGCTAAATAAGTTATTATTTGAGTTCCCGAAGCTTTAAATCTCGAAAAAATGAAATTTTTAGGGTCTCGAAATTCGAGCCACCGAAAAACGTCGTCTCGAAATAAGCTAAAATAATGACCGAAAAACAAATAAAATGACTCTTAAGTGCTTAATATGTTATTCTTTGAATTCCCAAAGCTTTAAATCTCGAAAAAATTAAAATTTTTAGGGTTTCGAAAATCGAGCCCCTTAAAAACGACTTATCAAAATAAGCTAAAATAATTGACCGAAAAACACATCAAATGACATTTAAGTGCTTAATATTTTATTACTTGACATCCCAAAGCTTTTAATCTCGAAAAAATTGAAATTTTTAGGGTTTCGAAAATCGTGCCCCTGAATAAAGACGTCTCAAAATAAGCTAAAATAATTGACCAAAAAATACATCAAAAGACTTTTAAGTGCTTAATATGTTATTTCTTGACTTCCGAAAGATTTAAATCTCGAAAAAAATGAAATTTTTAGGGTCTCAAAAAAGAGCCCCCGAAAAACGACGTCTCGAAATAAGCTTAAATAAGTGACCGAAAACAAATAAAAAGACTCTTAAGTGCTTAATATTTTATTATATGAATTCCCAAAGCTTTAAGTCTTGAAAAAAACCAAATTTTTAGGGTCTCGAAAATCTAGCTCCTGAAAATCGACTTCTCAAAATAAGCAAAATAAGTGACTGAGAAACAAATAAAATGACTCCTAAGGGCTTAATATATTATTATTTGAGTTCCCGGAGCTTTAAATCTCGAAAAAATGAAAATTTTAAGATCTCGAAAATAGAGCCCCCGAAAATTGACGTCTCAAAATAAGCTAAAATAAGTGACCGAAAAACAAATAAAATGACTCTTAAGTGCTTAATATGTTATTATTTGAGTTCCAGGAGCTTCAAATCTCGAAAAAATAAAAATTTTAGTATCTCAAAAATCGAGCCCCCGAAAAACGACGTCTCAAAATAAGCTAAAATAAGTGACCGAAAAGCAAATCAAATGTCTCCTAAGGGCTAAATATGTTATTATTTGAGTTCCCGAAGCTTTAAATCTCGAAAAAATGAAATTTTTAGGGTCTCGAAATTCGAGCCACCGAAAAACTTCGTCTCGAAATAAGCTAAAATAATGACCGAAAAACAAATAAAATGACTCTTAAGTCCTTAATATGTTATTCTTTGAATTCCCAAAGCTTTAAATCTCGAAAAACTTGAAATTTTTAGGGTTTCGAAAATCGAGCCCCTGAAAAACGACCTATCAAAATAAGCTAAAATAATTGACCGAAAAACACATCAAATGACATTTAAGTGCTTAATATTTTATTACTTGACATCCCAAAGCTTTTAATCTCGAAAAAATTGAAATTTTTAGGGTTTCGAAAATCAAGCCCCTGAAAAACGACGTCTCAAAATAAGTGACCGAAAAACTAATAAAATGACTCTTAAGTGCTTATTATTGTTATTATTTGACATCAAAAGACTTTTAAGTGCTTAATATGTTATTTCTTGACTTCCGAAAGATTTAAATCTCGAAAAAACAAAAATTTTAAGATCTCAAAAATCGAGCCCCCGAAAAACGATGTCTCAAAATAAGCTAAAATAAGTGACCGAAAAACAAATAAAATGACTCTTAAGTGCTTAATAAGTTATTATTTGAATTCCCAAAGCTTTAAGTCTTGAAAAAAGCAAATTTTTAGGGTCTCGAAAATCGAGCTCTGAAAAAGGACGTCTCAAAATAAGCGAAAACAAGTGACCGAAAAGCAAATCAAATGACTCCTAAGGGCTAAATATGTTATTATTTGAGTTCCCGAAGCTTTAAATCTCGAAAAAATGAAATTTTTAGGGTCTCGAAATTCGAGCTACTGAAAAACGTCGTCTCAAAATAAGCTAAAATAAGTGACCGAAAAACAAATAAAATGACTCATAAGTGCTTAATAAGTTATTATTTGAATTCCCAAAGCTTTAATTCTTGAAAAAAAGCAAATTTTTAGGGTCTCGAAAATCGAGCTCCTAAAAAAGGACGTCTCAAAATAAGCGAAAATAAGTGACCGAAAAAAAAAAATGACTCCTAAGGGCTTAATATGTTATTATTTGAGTTCCCGGAGCTTTAAATCTCGAAAAAATGAAAATTATAGGATCTCGAAAATCGAACCCCCGAAAAACGACATCTCAATATAAGCTAAAATAAGTGATCGAAAAACAAATAAAATGACTCTTAAGTGCTTAATATTTCATTATTTGAATTCCCAAAGCTTGAAATCTCGAAAAATTGAAATATTTAGGGCTTCGAAAATCGAGCCCCTGAAAAATGACATATCAAAATAAGCTAAAATAATTCACCGAAAAACACATCAAATGACATTTAAGTGCTTAATATGTTATTACTTGACATCCCAACGCATTCAATCTTGAAAAAATTGAAATTTTTAGGGTTTCGAAAATCAAGCCCCTGAAAAACGACGTCTCAAAATAAGCTGAAACAAGTGACCGAAAAACAAATAAAATGACTCTTAAGTGCTTATTATTGTTATCATTTGACTTCCCAAAGCTTTAAATCTTGAAAAAAAAACAAATTTTTAGGGACAAGAAAATCGAGCACCTGAAAAACGACGCCTCAAAATAAGCTAAAATAATTGACCGAAAAACAAATCAAATGACTTTGAAGTGCTTAATATGTTATTACATGACTTCCCAAAGCTTTAAATCTCGAAAAAATTAAAATTTTTAGGGTCTCGAAAATCGAGCCACTAAAAAAGCGACTTCTCAAAATAAGCTAAAATAAGTGACCGAAAAACAAATAAAATGACTCCTAAGGGCTTAATATGTTATTATTTGAATTCCCGAAGCTTTAAATCTCGAAAAAATGAAAATTTGAAGGTCTCGAAAATCGAACCCTCGAAAAACGACGTCTCAAAATAAGCTGATATAAGTGATCGAAAAATAAATCAAGTGACTCCTAAGAGATTAAAATGTTATTATTTGACTTCCCAAAGCTTAAATCTTGAAAAAAAAGCAAATTTTAGGATCTCGAAATTCGTGCCCCTGAAAAACGACGTCTCGAAATAATCTAAAATAATTGACCGAAAAACACATCAAAAGACTTTTAAGTGCTTAATATGTTATTTCTTGACTTCCGAAATATTTAAATCTCCAAATAATGAATAGGGTCTCGAAAAACGAGCCCTTGAAAAATGACGTCTCAAAATAGGCTTAAATAAGTGATCGAAAAACAAATAAAATGACACTTAAGTGTTTAATATGTTATTACTTGAATTCCCAAAGCTTTGAGTCTTGAAAAAAAGCAAATTTTTAGGATCTCAATAATCAAGCTCCCGAAAAACTACGTCTCAAAATAAGCAAAAATAAGTGACCGAAAAACAAATAAAATGACTCCTAAGGGCTTAATATGTTGTTATTTGAGTTCCCGGAGCTTTAAATCTCGAAAAAATGAAAATGTTAAGATCTCAAAAATCGAGCCCCCGAAAAACGACGTCGCAAAATAAGCTAAAATATGTGACCAAAAATCTAATAAAATGACTCCTAAGGGCTTAATATGTTATTATTTGCGTTTCCGAAGCTTTAGATCTAGAAAAATGAAATTTTGAGGGTCTAAAAAATCGAGCCCCCGAAAAAGACGTCTCAAAATAAGCTGATATAGGTGACCGAAAAATAAATCAAATGACTCCTAAGTGCTTAATATGTTATTACTTGACTTCTCAAAGCTTAAATCTCGAAAAAAATTGAAATTTTTAGGGTTTCGAAAATCGTTCCCCTGAATAAGGACGTCTCAAAATAAGCTAAAATAATTGACCAGAAAATACATCAAAAGACTTTTAAGTGCTTAATATGTTATTTCTTGACTTCCGAAAGATTTAAATCTCGAAAAAAATGAAATTTTTAGGGTCTCGAAAAAGAGCCCCCGAAAAACGACGTCTCGAAATAAGCTTAAATAAGTGACCGAAAACAAATAAAATGACTCTTAAGAGCTTAATATTTTATTATATGAATTCCCAAAGCTTTAAGTCTTGAAAAAAACCAAATTTTTAGGGTCTAGAAAATCTAGCTCCTGAAAAACGACGTCTCAAAATAAGCAAAATAAGTGACTGAGAAACAAATAAAATGACTCCTAAGGGCTTAATATATTATTATTTGAGTTCCCGGAGCTTTAAATCTCGAAAAAATGAAAATTTTAAGATCTCGAAAATCGAGCCCTCGAAAATTGACGTCTCAAAATAAGCTAAAATAAGTGACAGAAAAACAAATAAAATGACTCTTAAGTGCTTAATATGTTATTATTAGAGTTCCCGGAGCTTCAAATCTCGAAAAAATAAAAATTTTAGTATCTCGAAAATCGAGCCCCCGAAAAACGACGTCTCAAAATAAGCTAAAATAAGTGACCGAAAAGCAAATCAAATGACTCCTAAGGGCTAAATAAGTTATTATTTGAGTTCCCGAAGCTTTAAATCTCGAAAAAATGAAATTTTTAGGGTCTCGAAATTCGAGCCACCGAAAAACGTCGTCTCGAAATAAGCTAAAATAATGACCGAAAAACAAATAAAATGACTCTTAAGTGCTTAATATGTTATTCTTTGAATTCCCAAAGCTTTAAATCTCGAAAAAATTAAAATTTTTAGGGTTTCAAAAATCGAGCCCCTGAAAAACGACCTATCAAAATAAGCTAAAATAATTGACCGAAAAACACATCAAATGACATTTAAGTGCTTAATATTTTATTACTTGACATCCCAAAGCTTTTAATCTCGAAAAAATTGAAATTTTTAGGGTTTCGAAAATCCAGCCCCTGAAAAACGACGTCTCAAAATAAGCTGAAATAAGTGACCGAAAAACTAATAAAGTGACTCTTAAGTGCTTATTATTGTTATTATTTGACATCAAAAGACTTTTAAGTGCTTAATATGTTATTTCTTGACTTCCGAAAGATTTAAATCTCGAAAAAATGAAAACTTTAAGATCTCAAAAATCGAGCCCCCGAAAAACGACGTCTCAAAATAAGATAAAATAAGTGACCGAAAAACAAATAAAATGACTCTTAAGTGCTTAATATGTTATTATGTGAGTTCCCGGAGCTTTAAATCTCGAAAAAATGAAAATTTTAAGATCTCGAAAATCAAGCCCCCGAAAAACGACGTCTCAAAATAAGCTAAAATAAGTGACCGAAAAGCAAATCAAATGACTCCTAAGGGCTAAATATGTTATTATTTGAGTTCCCGAAGCTTTAAATCTCGAAAAAATAAAAATTTTAAGATCTCGAAAATCAAGCCCCCGAAAAACGACGTCTCAAAATAAGCTAAAATAAGTGACCGAAAAGCAAATCAAATAACTCCTAAGGGCTAAATATGTTATTATTTGAGTTCCCGAAGCTTTAAATCTCGAAAAAATGAAATTTTTGGGGTCTCGAAATTCGAGCCAACGAAAAACGTCGTCTCAAAATAAGCTAAAATAAGTGACCGAAAAACAAATAAAATGACTCTTAAGTGCTTAATAAGTTATTATTTGAATTCCCAAAGCTTTAAGTCTGGAAAAAAAAGCAAATTTTTAGGGTCTCGAAAATCGAGCTCCTGAAAAAGGACGTCTCAAAATAAGCAAAAATAAATGACCGAAAAGCAAATCAAATGACTCCTAAGGGCTAAATATGTTATTATTTGAGTTCCCGAAGCTTTAAATCTCGAAAAAATGAAATTTTTAGGGTCTCGAAATTCGAGCTACCGAAAAACGTCGTCTCAAAATAAGCTAAAATAAGTGACCGAAAAATAAATAAAATGACTATTAAGTGCTTAATAAGTTTATATTTGAATTCCCAAAGCTTTAATTCTTGAAAAAAAGTAAATTTTTAGGGTCTCGAAAATCGAGCTCCTAAAAAAGGACGTCTCAAAATAAGCGAAAATAAGTGACCGAAAAACAAATAAAATGACTCCTAAGGGCTTAATATGTTATTATTTGAATTCCCGAAGCTTTAAATCTCGAAAAAATGAAAATTTGAAGGTCTCGAAAATCGAACCCTCGAAAAACGACGTCTCAAAATAAGCTGATATAAGTGATCGAAAAATAAATCAAGTGACTCCTAAGAGATTAATATGTTATTATTTGACTTCCCAAAGCTTAAATCTTGAAAAAAAAGCAAATTTTAGGATCTCGAAATTCGTGCCCCTGAAAAACGACGTCTCGAAATAATCTAAAATAATTGATCGAAAAACACATCAAAAGACTTTTAAGTGCTTAATATGTTATTTCTTGACTTCCGAAATATTTAAATCTCCAAAAAATGAATAGGGTCTCGAAAAACGAGCCCTTGAAAAATGACGTCTCAAAATAGGCTTAAATAAGTGATCGAAAAACAAATAAGATGACACTTAAGTGCTTAATATGTTATTACTTGAATTCCCAAAGCTTTGAGTCTTGAAAAAAAGCAAATTTTTTGGATCTCAATAATCAAGCTCCCGAAAAACAATGTCTCAAAAAAAGCGAAAATAAGTGACCGAAAAACAAATAAAATGACTCCTAAGGGCTTAATATGTTGTTATTTGAGTTCCCGGAGCTTTAAATCTCGAAAAAATGAAAATGTTAAGATCTCGAAAATCGAGCCCCCGAAAAAATAAGCTAAAATATGTGACCAAAAATCTAATAAAATGACTCCTAAGGGCTTAATATGTTATTATTTGCGTTTCCGAAGCTTTAAATCTAGAAAAATGAAATTTTGAGGATCTAAAAAATCGAGCCCCCGAAAAACGACGTCTCAAAATAAGCTGATATAGGTGACCGAAAAATAAATCAAATGACTCCTAAGTGCTTAATATGTTATTACTTGACTTCTCAAAGCTTAAATCTCGAAAAAAATTGAAATTTTTAGGGTTTCGAAAATCGTGCCCCTGAATAAAGACGTCTCAAAATAAGCTAAAATAATTGACCAAAAAATACATCAAAAGACTTTTAAGTGCTTAATATGTTATTTCTTGACTTCCGAAAGATTTAAATCTCGAAAAAAATGAAATTTTTAGGGTCTCGAAAAAGAGCCCCCGAAAAACGACGTCTCGAAATAAGCTTAAATAAGTGACCGAAAACAAATAAAATGACTCTTAAGTGCTTAATATTTTATTATATGAATTCCCAAAGCTTTAAGTCTTGAAAAAAAACCAAATTTTTAGGGTCTCGAAAATCTAGCTCCTGAAAAACGACGTCTCAAAATAAGCAAAATAAGTGACTGAGAAACAAATAAAATGACTCCTAAGGGCTTAATATATTATTATTTGAGTTCCCGGAGCTTTAAATCTCAAAAAAATGAAAATTTTAAGATCTCGAAAATCGAGCCCTCGAAAATTGACGTCTCAAAATAAGCTAAAATAAGTGACCGAAAAACAAATAAAATGACTCTTAAGTGCTTAATATGTTATTATTTGAGTTCCCGGAGCTTCAAATCTCGAAAAAATAAAAATTTTAGTATCCCGAAAATCGAGCCCCCGAAAAACGACGTCTCAAAATAAGCTAAAATAAGTGACCGAAAAGCAAATCAAATGACTCCTAAGGGCTAAATAAGTTATTATTTGAGTTCCCGAAGCTTTAAATCTCGAAAAAATGAAATTTTTGGGGTCTCGAAATTCGAGCCAACGAAAAACGTCGTCTCAAAATAAGCTAAAATAAGTGACCGAAAAACAAATAAAATGACTCTTAAGTGCTTAATAAGTTATTATTTGAATTCCCAAAGCTTTAAGTCTTGAAAAAAAAGCAAATTTTTAGGGTCTCGAAAATCGAGCTCCTGAAAAAGGACGTCTCAAAATAAGCAAAAATAAGTGACCGAAAAGCAAATCAAATGACTCCTAAGGGCTAAATATGTTATTATTTGAGTTCCCGAAGCTTTAAATCTCGAAAAAATGAAATTTTTAGGGTCTCGAAATTCGAGCTACCGAAAAACGTCGTCTCAAAATAAGCTAAAATAAGTGACCGAAAAACAAATAAAATGACTATTAAGTGCTTAATAAGTTATTATTTGAATTCCCAAAGCTTTAATTCTTGAAAAAAATTAAATTTTTAGGGTCTCGAAAATCGAGCTCCTAAAAAAGGACGTCTCAAAATAAGCGAAAATAAGTGACCGAAAAACAAATAAAATGACTCCTAAGGGCTTAATATGTTATTGTTTGAATTCCCGAAGCTTTAAATCTCGAAAAAATGAAAATTTGAAGGTCTCGAAAATCGAACCCTCGAAAAACGACGTCTCAAAATAAGCTGATATAAGTGATCGAAAAATAAATCAAGTGACTCCTAAGAGATTAATATGTTATTATTTGACTTCCCAAAGCTTAAATCTTGAAAAAAAAGCAAATTTTAGGATCTCGAAATTCGTGCCCCTGAAAAACGACGTCTCGAAATAATCTAAAATAATTGATCGAAAAACACATCAAAAGACTTTTAAGTGCTTAATATGTTATTTCTTGACTTCCGAAATATTTAAATCTCCAAAAAATGAATAGGGTCTCGAAAAACGAGCCCTTGAAAAATGACGTCTCAAAATAGGCTTAAATAAGTGATCGAAAAACAAATAAAATGACACTTAAGTGCTTAATATGTTATTACTTGAATTCCCAAAGCTTTGAGTCTTGAAAAAAAGCAAATTTTTAGGATCTCAATAATCAAGCTCCCGAAAAACAATGTCTCAAAAAAAGCGAAAATAAGTGACCGAAAAACAAATAAAATGACTCCTAAGGGCTTAATATGTTGTTATTTGAGTTCCCGGAGCTTTAAATCTCGAAAAAATGAAAATGTTAAGATCTCGAAAATCGAGCCCCCGAAAAACGACGTCGCAAAATAAGCTAAAATATGTGACCAAAAATCTAATAAAATGACTCCTAAGGGCTTAATATGTTATTATTTGCGTTTCCGAAGCTTTAAATCTAGAAAAATGAAATTTTGAGGGTCTAAAAAATCGAGCCCCCGAAAAACGACGTCTCAAAATAAGCTGATATAGGTGACCGAAAAATAAATCAAATGACTCCTAAGTGCTTATTATGTTATTACTTGACTTCTCAAAGCTTAAATCTCGAAAAAAATTGAAATTTTTAGGGTTTCGAAAATCGTGCCCCTGAATAAAGACGTCTCAAAATAAGCTAAAATAATTGACCAAAAAATACATCAAAAGACTTTTAAGTGCTTAATATGTTATTTCTTGACTTCCGAAAGATTTAAATCTCGAAAAAAATGAAATTTTTAGGGTCTCGAAAAAGAGCCCCCGAAAAACGACGTCTCGAAATAAGCTTAAATAAGTGACCGAAAACAAATAAAATGACTCTTAAGTTCTTAATATTTTATTATATGAATTCCCAAAGCTTTAAGTCTTGAAAAAAAACCAAATTTTTAGGGTCTCGAAAATCTAGCTCCTGAAAAACGACGTCTCAAAATAAGCAAAATAAGTGACTGAGAAACAAATAAAATGAATCCTAAGGGCTTAATATATTATTATTTGAGTTCCCGGAGCTTTAAATCTCAAAAAAATGAAAATTTTAAGATCTCGAAAATCGAGCCCTCGAAAATTGACGTCTCAAAATAAGCTAAAATAAGTGACCGAAAAACAAATAAAATGACTCTTAAGTGCTTAATATGTTATTATTTGAGTTCCCGGAGCTTCAAATCTCGAAAAAATAAAAATTTTAGTATCCCGAAAATCGAGCCCCCGAAAAACGACGTCTCAAAATAAGCTAAAATAAGTGACCGAAAAGCAAATCAAATGACTACTAAGGGCTAAATAAGTTATTATTTGAGTTCCCGAAGCTTTAAATCTCGAAAAAATGAAATTTTTGGGGTCTCGAAATTCGAGCCAACGAAAAACGTCGTCTCAAAATAAGCTAAAATAAGTGACCGAAAAACAAATAAAATGACTCTTAAGTGCTTAATAAGTTATTATTTGAATTCCCAAAGCTTTAAGTCTTGAAAAAAAAGCAAATTTTTAGGGTCTCGAAAATCGAGCTCCTGAAAAAGGACGTCTCAAAATAAGCAAAAATAAGTGAACGAAAAGCAAATCAAATGACTCCTAAGGGCTAAATATGTTATTATTTGAGTTCCCGAAGCTTTAAATCTCGAAAAAATGAAATTTTTAGGGTCTCGAAATTCGAGCTACCGAAAAACGTCGTCTCAAAATAAGCTAAAATAAGTGACCGAAAAACAAATAAAATGACTATTAAGTGCTTAATAAGTTATTATTTGAATTCCCAAAGCTTTAATTCTTGAAAAAAATTAAATTTTTAGGGTCTCGAAAATCGAGCTCCTAAAAAAGGACGTCTCAAAATAAGCGAAAATAAGTGACCGAAAAACAAATAAAATGACTCCTAAGGGCTTAATATGTTATTATTTGAATTCCCGAAGCTTTAAATCTCGAAAAAATGAAAATTTGAAGGTCTCGAAAATCGAACCCTCGAGAAACGACGTCTCAAAATAAGCTGATATAAGTGATCGAAAAATAAATCAAGTGACTCCTAAGAGATTAATATGTTATTATTTGACTTCCCAAAGCTTAAATCTTGAAAAAAAAGCAAATTTTAGGATCTCGAAATTCGTGCCCCTGAAAAACGACGTCTCGAAATAATCTAAAATAATTGATCGAAAAACACATCAAAAGACTTTTAAGTGCTTAATATGTTATTTCTTGACTTCCGAAATATTTAAATCTCCAAAAAATGAATAGGGTCTCGAAAAACGAGCCCTTGAAAAATGACGTCTCAAAATAGGCTTAAATAAGTGATCGAAAAACAAATAAAATGACACTTAAGTGCTTAATATGTTATTACTTGAATTCCCAAAGCTTTGAGTCTTGAAAAAAAGCAAATTTTTAGGATCTCAATAATCAAGCTCCCGAAAAACAATGTCTCAAAAAAAGCGAAAATAAGTGACCGAAAAACAAATAAAATGACTCCTAAGGGCTTAATATGTTGTTATTTGAGTTCCCGGAGCTTTAAATCTCGAAAAAATGAAAATGTTAAGATCTCGAAAATCGAGCCCCCGAAAAACGACGTCGCAAAATAAGCTAAAATATGTGACCAAAAATCTAATAAAATGACTCCTAAGGGCTTAATATGTTATTATTTGCGTTTCCGAAGCTTTAAATCTAGAAAAATGAAATTTTGAGGGTCTAAAAAATCGAGCCCCCGAAAAACGACGTCTCAAAATAAGCTGATATAGGTGACCGAAAAATAAATCAAATGACTCCTAAGTGCTTAATATGTTATTACTTGACTTCTCAAAGCTTAAATCTCGAAAAAAATTGAAATTTTTAGGGTTTCGAAAATCGTGCCCCTGAATAAAGACGTCTCAAAATAAGCTAAAATAATTGACCAAAAAATACATCAAAAGACTTTTAAGTGCTTAATATGTTATTTCTTGACTTCCGAAAGATTTAAATCTCGAAAAAAATGAAATTTTTAGGGTCTCGAAAAAGAGCCCCCGAAAAACGACGTCTCGAAATAAGCTTAAATAAGTGACCGAAAACAAATAAAATGACTCTTAAGTGCTTAATATTTTATTATATGAATTCCCAAAGCTTTAAGTCTTGAAAAAAAACCAAATTTTTAGGGTCTCGAAAATCTAGCTCCTGAAAAACGACGTCTCAAAATAAGCAAAATAAGTGACTGAGAAACAAATAAAATGACTCCTAAGGGCTTAATATATTATTATTTGAGTTCCCGGAGCTTTAAATCTCAAAAAAATGAAAATTTTAAGATCTCGAAAATCGAGCCCTCGAAAATTGACGTCTCAAAATAAGCTAAAATAAGTGACCGAAAAACAAATAAAATGACTCTTAAGTGCTTAATATGTTATTATTTGAGTTCCCGGAGCTTCAAATCTCGAAAAAATAAAAATTTTAGTATCCCGAAAATCGAGCCCCCGAAAAACGACGTCTCAAAATAAGCTAAAATAAGTGACCGAAAAGCAAATCAAATGACTCCTAAGGGCTAAATAAGTTATTATTTGAGTTCCCGAAGCTTTAAATCTCGAAAAAATGAAATTTTTAGGGTCTCGAAATTCGAGCCACCGAAAAACGTCGTCTCGAAATAAGCTAAAATAATGACCGAAAAACAAATAAAATGACTCTTAAGTGCTTAATATGTTATTCTTTAAATTCCCAAACCTTTAAATCTCGAAAAAATTGAAATTTTTAGGGTTTCGAAAATCGAGACCCTGAAAAACGACCTATCAAAATAAGCTAAAATAATTGACCGAAAAACACATCAAATGACATTTAAGTGCTTAATATTTTATTACTTGACATCCCAAAGCTTTTAATCTCGAAAAAATTGAAATTTTTAGGGTTTCGAAAATCCAGCCCCTGAAAAACGACGTCTCAAAATAAGCTGAAATAAGTGACCGAAAAACTAATAAAGTGACTCTTAAGTGCTTATTATTGTTATTATTTGACATCAAAAGACTTTTAAGTGCTTAATATGTTATTTCTTGACTTCCGAAAGATTTAAATCTCGAAAAAATGAAAACTTTAAGATCTCAAAAATCGAGCCCCCGAAAAACGACGTCTCAAAATAAGATAAAATAAGTGACCGAAAAATAAATAAAATGACTCTTAAGTGCTTAATATGTTATTATGTGAGTTCCCGGAGCTTTAAATCTCGAAAAAATGAAAATTTTAAGATCTCGAAAATCAAGCCCCCGAAAAACGACGTCTCAAAATAAGCTAAAATAAGTGACCGAAAAGCAAATCAAATGACTCCTAAGGGCTAAATATGTTATTATTTGAGTTCCCGAAGCTTTAAATCTCGAAAAAATAAAAATTTTAAGATCTCGAAAATCAAGCCCCTGAAAAACGACGTCTCAAAATAAGCTAAAATAAGTGACCGAAAAGCAAATCAAATAACTCCTAAGGGCTAAATATGTTCTTATTTGAGTTCCCGAAGCTTTAAATCTCGAAAAAATGAAATTTTTGGGGTCTCGAAATTCGAGCCAACGAAAAACGTCGTCTCAAAATAAGCTAAAATAAGTGACCGAAAAACAAATAAAATGACTATTAAGTGCTTAATAAGTTATTATTTGAATTCCCAAAGCTTTAATTCTCGAAAAAAAGTAAATTTTTAGGGTCTCGAAAATCAAGCCCCCGAAAAACGATGTCTCAAAATAAGCTAAAATAAGTGACCGAAAAGAAAATCAAATGACTCATAAGGGCTAAATATGTTATTATTTGAGTTCCCGAAGCTTTAAATCTCGAAAAAATAAAAATTTTAAGATCTCGAAAATCAAGCCCCCGAAAAACGACGTCTCAAAATAAGCTAAAATAAGTGACCGAAAAGCAAATAAAATAACTCCTAAGGGCTAAATATGTTATTATTTGAGTTCCCGAAGCTTTAAATCTCGAAAAAATGAAATTTTTGGGGTCTCGAAATTCGAGCAAACGAAAAACGTCGTCTCAAAATAAGCTAAAATAAGTGACCGAAAAACAAATAAAATGACTCTTAAGTGCTTAATAAGTTATTATTTGAATTCCCAAAGCTTTAAGTCTTGAAAAAAGCAAATTTTTAGGGTCTCGAAAATCGAGCTCCTGAAAAAGGACGTCTCAAAATAAGCAAAAATAAGTGACCGAAAAGCAAATCAAATGACTCCTAAGGGCTAAATATGTTATTCTTTGAGTTCCTGAAGCTTTAAATCTCGAAAAAATGAAATTTTTAGGGTCTCGAAATTCGAGCTACCGAAAAACGTCGTCTCAAAATAAGCTAAAATAAGTGACCGAAAAACAAATAAAATGACTATTAAGTGCTTAATAAGTTATTATTTGAATTCCCAAAGCTTTAATACTCGAAAAAAAGTAAATTTTTAGGGTCTCGAAAATCGAGCTCCTAAAAAAGGACGTCTCAAAATAAGCGAAAATAAGTGACCGAAAAACAAATAAAATGACTCCTAAGGGCTTAATATGTTATTATTTGAGTTCCCGGAGCTTTAAATCTCGAAAAAATTAAAATTATAGGATCTAAAAAATCGAACCCCCGAAAAACGACGTCTCAATATATGCTAAAATAAATGACCGAAAAATAAATAAAATGACTCTTAAGTGCTTAATATTTCATTATTTGAATTCCCGAAGCTTGAAATCTCGAAAAATTGAAATATTTAGGGCTTCGAAAATCGAGCCCCTGAAAAATGACGTATCAAAATAAGCTAAAATAATTCACCGAAAAACACATCAAATGACATTTAAGTGCTTAATATGTTATTACTTGACATCCCAAAGCATTCAATCTTGAAAAAATTGAAATTTTTATGGTTTCGAAAATCAAGCCCCTGAAAAACGACGTCTCAAAATAAGCTGAAACAAGTGACCGAAAAACAAATAAAATGACTCTTAAGTGCTTATTATTGTTATCATTTGACTTCCCAAAGCTTTAAATCTTGAAAAAAAAAACAAATTTTTAGGGTCTCGAAAATCGAGCACCTGAAAAACGACGCCTCAAAATAAGCTAAAATAATTGACCGAAAAACAAATCAAATGACTTTTAAGTGCTTAATATGTTATTACATGACTTCCCAAAGCTTTAAATCTCGAAAAAATGAAAATTTTTAGGGTCTCGAAAATCGAGCCACTAAAAAAGCGACTTCTCAAAATAAGCTAAAATAAGTGACCGAAAAACAAATAAAATGACTCCTAAGGGCTTAATATGTTATTATTTGAGTTCCCGAAGCTTTAAATCTCGAAAAAATGAAAATTTGAAGGTCTCGAAAATCGTACCATCGAAAAACGACGTCTCAAATTAAGCTGATATAAGTGATCGAAAAATAAATCAAATGACTCCTAAGTGATTAATATGTTATTATTTGACTTCCCAAAGCTTAAATCTTGAAAAAAAAAGCAAATTTTAGGATCTCGAAAAACACATCAAAAGACTTTTAAGTGCTTAATATGTTATTATGTGAGTTCCCGGAGCTTTAAATCTCGAAAAAATGAAAATTTTAAGATCTCGAAAATCAAGCCCCCGAAAAACGACGTCTCAAAATAAGCTAAAATAAGTGACCGAAAAGCAAATCAAATGACTCCTAAGGGCTAAATATGTTATTATTTGAGTTCCCGAAGCTTTAAATCTCGAAAAAATAAAAATTTTAAGATCTCGAAAATCAAGCCCCCGAAAAACGACGCCTCAAAATAAGGTAAAATAAGTGACCGAAAAGCAAATCAAATAACTCCTAAGGGCTAAATATGTTATTATTTGAGTTCCCGAAGCTTTAAATCTCGAAAAAATGAAATTTTTGGAGTCTCGAAATTCGAGCCAACGAAAAACGTCGCCTCAAAATAAGCTAAAATAAGTGACCGAAAAACAAATAAAATGACTCTTAAGTGCTTAATAAGTTAATATTTGAATTCCCAAAGCTTTAAGTCTTGAAAAAAAGCAAATTTTTAGGGTCTCGAAAATCGAGCTTCTGAAAAAGGACGTCTCAAAATAAGCGAAAATAAGTGACCGAAAAGCAAATCAAATGACTCCTAAGGGCTAAATATGTTATTATTTGAGTTCCCGAAGCTTTAAATCTCGAAAAAATGAAATTTTTAGGGTCTCGAAATTCGAGCTCCCGAAAAACGTCGTCTCAAAATAAGCTAAAATAAGTGACCGAAAAACAAATAAAATGACTCTTAAGTGCTTAATAAGTTATTATTTGAATTCCCAAAGCTTTAATTCTTGAAAAAAAGCAAATTTTTAGGGTCTCGAAAATAGAGCTCCTAAAAAAGGACGTCTCAAAATAAGCGAAAATAAGTGACCGAAAAACAAATAAAATGACTCCTAAGGGATTAATATGTTATTATTTGAGTTCCCGGAGCTTTAAATCTCGAAAAAATGAAAATTATAGTATCTCGAAAATCGAACCCCCGAAAAACGACGTCTCAATATAAGCTAAAATAAGTGACCGAAAAACAAATAAAATGACACTTAAGTGCTTAATATTTCATTATTTGAATTCCCAAATCTTGAAATCTCGAAAAATTGAAATATTTAGGGCTTCGAAAATCGAGCCCCTGAAAAATGACGTATCAAAATAAGCTAAAATAATTCACCGAAAAACACATCAAATGACATTTAAGTGCTTAATATGTTATTACTTGACATCCCAAAGCATTCAATCTTGAAAAAATTGAAATTTTTAGGGTTTCGAAAATCAAGCCCCTGAAAAACGACGTCTCAAAATAATCTGAAACAAGTGACCGAAAAACAAATAAAATGACTCTTAAGTGCTTATTATTGTTATCATTTGACTTCCCAAAGCTTTAAATCTTGAAAAAAAAAAATTTTTTAGGGTCTCGAAAATCGAGCACCTGAAAAACGACGCCTCAAAATAAGCTAAAATAATTGACCGGAAAACAAATCAAATGACTTTTAAGTGCTTAATATGTTATTACATGACTTCCCAAAGCTTTAAATCTCGAAAAAATTAAATTTTTTAGGGTCTCGAAAATCGAGCCACTAAAAAAGCGACTTCTCATAATAAGCTAAAATAAGTGACCGAAAAACAAATAAAATGACTCCTAAGGGCTTAATATGTTATTATTTGAGTTCCCGGAGCTTTAAATCTCGAAAAAATGAAAATTATAGGATCTCGAAAATCGAACCCCCGAAAAACGACATCTCAATATAAGCTAAAATAAGTGATCGAAAAACAAATAAAATGACTCTTAAGTGCTTAATATTTCATTATTTGAATTCCCAAAGCTTGAAATCTCGAAAAATTGAAATATTTAGGGCTTCGAAAATCGAGCCCCTGAAAAATGACGTATCAAAATAAGCTAAAATAATTCACCGAAAAACACATCAAATGACATTTAAGTGCTTAATATGTTATTACTTGACATCCCAACGCATTCAATCTTGAAAAAATTGAAATTTTTAGGGTTTCGAAAATCAAGCCCCTGAAAAACGACGTCTCAAAATAAGCTGAAACAAGTGACCGAAAAACAAATAAAATGACTCTTAAGTGCTTATTATTGTTATCATTTGACTTCCCAAAGCTTTAAATCTTGAAAAGAAAAACAAATTTTTAGGGTCTCGAAAATCGAGCACCTGAAAAACGACGCCTCAAAATAAGCTAAAATAATTGACCGAAAAACAAATCAAATGACTTTGAAGTGCTTAATATGTTATTACATGACTTCCCAAAGCTTTAAATCTCGAAAAAAATTAAAATTTTTAGGGTCTCGAAAATCGAGCCACTAAAAAAGCGACTTCTCAAAATAAGCTAAAATAAGTGACCGAAAAACAAATAAAATGACTCCTAAGGGCTTAATATGTAATTATTTGAATTCCCGAAGCTTTAAATCTCGAAAAAATGAAAATTTGAAGGTCTCGAAAATCGAACCCTCGAAAAACGACGTCTCAAAATAAGCTGATATAAGTGATCGAAAAATAAATCAAGTGACTCCTAAGAGATTAATATGTTATTATTTGACTTCCCAAAGCTTAAATCTTGAAAAAAAAGCAAATTTTAGGATCTCGAAATTCGTGCCCCTGAAAAACGACGTCTCGAAATAATCTAAAATAATTGACCGAAAAACACATCAAAAGACTTTTAAGTGCTTAATATGTTATTTCTTGACTTCCGAAATATTTAAATCTCCAAAAAATGAACAGGGTCTCGAAAAACGAGCCCTTGAAAAATGACGTCTCAAAATAGGCTTAAATAAGTGATCGAAAAACAAATAAAATGACACTTAAGTGCTTAATATGTTATTACTTGAATTCCCAAAGCTTTGAGTCTTGAAAAAAAGCAAATTTTTAGGATCTCAATAATCAAGCTCCCGAAAAACTACGTCTCAAAATAAGCGAAAATAAGTGACCGAAAAACAAATAAAATGACTCCTAAGGGCTTAATATGTTATTATTTGAGTTCCCGGAGCTTTAAATCTCGAAAAAATGAAAATGTTAAGATCTCGAAAATCGAGCCCCCGAAAAACGACGTCGCAAAATAAGCTAAAATATGTGACCAAAAATCTAATAAAATGACTCCTAAGGGCTTAATATGTTATTATTTGCGTTTCCGAAGCTTTAAATCTAGAAAAATGAAATTTTGAGGGTATAAAAAATCGAGCCCCCGAAAAACGACGTCTCAAAATAAGCTGATATAGGTGATCGAAAAATAAATCAAATGACTCCTAAGTGCTTAATATGTTATTACTTGACTTCTCAAAGCTTAAATCTCGAAAAAAATTGAAATTTTTAGGGTTTCGAAAATCGTGCCCCTGAATAAAGACGTCTCAAAATAAGCTAAAATAATTGACCAAAAAATACATCAAAAGACTTTTAAGTGCTTAATATGTTTTTTCTTGACTTCCGAAAGATTTAAATCTCGAAAAAAATGAAATTTTTAGGGTCTCGAAAAAGAGCCCCCGAAAAACGACGTCTCGAAATAAGCTTAAATAAGTGACCGAAAACAAATAAAATGACTCTTAAGTGCTTAATATTTTATTATATGAATTCCCAAAGCTTTAAGTCTTGAAAAAAAACCAAATTTTTAGGGTCTCGAAAATCTAGCTCCTGAAAAACGACGTCTCAAAATAAGCAAAATAAGTGACTGAGAAACAAATAAAATGACTCCTAAGGGCTTAATATATTATTATTTGAGTTCCCGGAGCTTTAAATCTCAAAAAAATGAAAATTTTAAGATCTCGAAAATCGAGCCCTCGAAAATTGACGTCTCAAAATAAGCTAAAATAAGTGACCGAAAAACAAATAAAATGACTCTTAAGTGCTTAATATGTTATTATTTGAGTTCCCGGAGCTTCAAATCTCGAAAAAATAAAAATTTTAGTATCCCGAAAATCGAGCCCCCGAAAAACGACGTCTCAAAATAAGCTAAAATAAGTGACCGAAAAGCAAATCAAATGACTCCTAAGGGCTAAATAAGTTATTATTTGAGTTCCCGAAGCTTTAAATCTCGAAAAAATGAAATTTTTAGGGTCTCGAAATTCGAGCCACCGAAAAACGTCGTCTCGAAATAAGCTAAAATAATGACCGAAAAACAAATAAAATGACTCTTAAGTGCTTAATATGTTATTCTTTAAATTCCCAAACCTTTAAATCTCGAAAAAATTGAAATTTTTAGGGTTTCGAAAATCGAGACCCTGAAAAACGACCTATCAAAATAAGCTAAAATAATTGACCGAAAAACACATCAAATGACATTTAAGTGCTTAATATTTTATTACTTGACATCCCAAAGCTTTTAATCTCGAAAAAATTGAAATTTTTAGGGTTTCGAAAATCCAGCCCCTGAAAAACGACGTCTCAAAATAAGCTGAAATAAGTGACCGAAAAACTAATAAAGTGACTCTTAAGTGCTTATTATTGTTATTATTTGACATCAAAAGACTTTTAAGTGCTTAATATGTTATTTCTTGACTTCCGAAAGATTTAAATCTCGAAAAAATGAAAACTTTAAGATCTCAAAAATCGAGCCCCCGAAAAACGACGTCTCAAAATAAGATAAAATAAGTGACCGAAAAATAAATAAAATGACTCTTAAGTGCTTAATATGTTATTATGTGAGTTCCCGGAGCTTTAAATCTCGAAAAAATGAAAATTTTAAGATCTCGAAAATCAAGCCCCCGAAAAACGACGTCTCAAAATAAGCTAAAATAAGTGACCGAAAAGCAAATCAAATGACTCCTAAGGGCTAAATATGTTATTATTTGAGTTCCCGAAGCTTTAAATCTCGAAAAAATAAAAATTTTAAGATCTCGAAAATCAAGCCCCTGAAAAACGACGTCTCAAAATAAGCTAAAATAAGTGACCGAAAAGCAAATCAAATAACTCCTAAGGGCTAAATATGTTCTTATTTGAGTTCCCGAAGCTTTAAATCTCGAAAAAATGAAATTTTTGGGGTCTCGAAATTCGAGCCAACGAAAAACGTCGTCTCAAAATAAGCTAAAATAAGTGACCGAAAAACAAATAAAATGACTATTAAGTGCTTAATAAGTTATTATTTGAATTCCCAAAGCTTTAATTCTCGAAAAAAAGTAAATTTTTAGGGTCTCGAAAATCAAGCCCCCGAAAAACGATGTCTCAAAATAAGCTAAAATAAGTGACCGAAAAGAAAATCAAATGACTCATAAGGGCTAAATATGTTATTATTTGAGTTCCCGAAGCTTTAAATCTCGAAAAAATAAAAATTTTAAGATCTCGAAAATCAAGCCCCCGAAAAACGACGTCTCAAAATAAGCTAAAATAAGTGACCGAAAAGCAAATAAAATAACTCCTAAGGGCTAAATATGTTATTATTTGAGTTCCCGAAGCTTTAAATCTCGAAAAAATGAAATTTTTGGGGTCTCGAAATTCGAGCAAACGAAAAACGTCGTCTCAAAATAAGCTAAAATAAGTGACCGAAAAACAAATAAAATGACTCTTAAGTGCTTAATAAGTTATTATTTGAATTCCCAAAGCTTTAAGTCTTGAAAAAAGCAAATTTTTAGGGTCTCGAAAATCGAGCTCCTGAAAAAGGACGTCTCAAAATAAGCAAAAATAAGTGACCGAAAAGCAAATCAAATGACTCCTAAGGGCTAAATATGTTATTCTTTGAGTTCCTGAAGCTTTAAATCTCGAAAAAATGAAATTTTTAGGGTCTCGAAATTCGAGCTACCGAAAAACGTCGTCTCAAAATAAGCTAAAATAAGTGACCGAAAAACAAATAAAATGACTATTAAGTGCTTAATAAGTTATTATTTGAATTCCCAAAGCTTTAATACTCGAAAAAAAGTAAATTTTTAGGGTCTCGAAAATCGAGCTCCTAAAAAAGGACGTCTCAAAATAAGCGAAAATAAGTGACCGAAAAACAAATAAAATGACTCCTAAGGGCATAATATGTTATTATTTGAGTTCCCGGAGCTTTAAATCTCGAAAAAATTAAAATTATAGGATCTAAAAAATCGAACCCCCGAAAAACGACGTCTCAATATATGCTAAAATAAATGACCGAAAAATAAATAAAATGACTCTTAAGTGCTTAATATTTCATTATTTGAATTCCCGAAGCTTGAAATCTCGAAAAATTGAAATATTTAGGGCTTCGAAAATCGAGCCCCTGAAAAATGACGTATCAAAATAAGCTAAAATAATTCACCGAAAAACACATCAAATGACATTTAAGTGCTTAATATGTTATTACTTGACATCCCAAAGCATTCAATCTTGAAAAAATTGAAATTTTTATGGTTTCGAAAATCAAGCCCCTGAAAAACGACGTCTCAAAATAAGCTGAAACAAGTGACCGAAAAACAAATAAAATGACTCTTAAGTGCTTATTATTGTTATCATTTGACTTCCCAAAGCTTTAAATCTTGAAAAAAAAAACAAATTTTTAGGGTCTCGAAAATCGAGCACCTGAAAAACGACGCCTCAAAATAAGCTAAAATAATTGACCGAAAAACAAATCAAATGACTTTTAAGTGCTTAATATGTTATTACATGACTTCCCAAAGCTTTAAATCTCGAAAAAATGAAAATTTTTAGGGTCTCGAAAATCGAGCCACTAAAAAAGCGACTTCTCAAAATAAGCTAAAATAAGTGACCGAAAAACAAATAAAATGACTCCTAAGGGCTTAATATGTTATTATTTGAGTTCCCGAAGCTTTAAATCTCGAAAAAATGAAAATTTGAAGGTCTCGAAAATCGTACCAACGAAAAACGACGTCTCAAATTAAGCTGATATAAGTGATCGAAAAATAAATCAAATGACTCCTAAGTGATTAATATGTTATTATTTGACTTCCCAAAGCTTAAATCTTGAAAAAAAAAGCAAATTTTAGGATCTCGAAAAACACATCAAAAGACTTTTAAGTGCTTAATATGTTATTATGTGAGTTCCCGGAGCTTTAAATCTCGAAAAAATGAAAATTTTAAGATCTCGAAAATCAAGCCCCCGAAAAACGACGTCTCAAAATAAGCTAAAATAAGTGACCGAAAAGCAAATCAAATGACTCCTAAGGGCTAAATATGTTATTATTTGAGTTCCCGAAGCTTTAAATCTCGAAAAAATAAAAATTTTAAGATCTCGAAAATCAAGCCCCCGAAAAACGACGCCTCAAAATAAGGTAAAATAAGTGACCGAAAAGCAAATCAAATAACTCCTAAGGGCTAAATATGTTATTATTTGAGTTCCCGAAGCTTTAAATCTCGAAAAAATGAAATTTTTGGGGTCTCGAAATTCGAGCCAACGAAAAACGTCGCCTCAAAATAAGCTAAAATAAGTGACCGAAAAACAAATAAAATGACTCTTAAGTGCTTAATAAGTTAATATTTGAATTCCCAAAGCTTTAAGTCTTGAAAAAAAGCAAATTTTTAGGGTCTCGAAAATCGAGCTTCTGAAAAAGTACGTCTCAAAATAAGCGAAAATAAGTGACCGAAAAGCAAATCAAATGACTCCTAAGGGCTAAATATGTTATTATTTGAGTTCCCGAAGCTTTAAATCTCGAAAAAATGAAATTTTTAGGGTCTCGAAATTCGAGCTCCCGAAAAACGTCGTCTCAAAATAAGCTAAAATAAGTGACCGAAAAACAAATAAAATGACTCTTAAGTGCTTAATAAGTTATTATTTGAATTCCCAAAGCTTTAATTCTTGAAAAAAAGCAAATTTTTAGGGTCTCGAAAATAGAGCTCCTAAAAAAGGACGTCTCAAAATAAGCGAAAATAAGTGACCGAAAAACAAATAAAATGACTCCTAAGGGATTAATATGTTATTATTTGAGTTCCCGGAGCTTTAAATCTCGAAAAAATGAAAATTATAGTATCTCGAAAATCGAACCCCCGAAAAACGACGTCTCAATATAAGCTAAAATAAGTGACCGAAAAACAAATAAAATGACACTTAAGTGCTTAATATTTCATTATTTGAATTCCCAAATCTTGAAATCTCGAAAAATTGAAATATTTAGGGCTTCGAAAATCGAGCCCCTGAAAAATGACGTATCAAAATAAGCTAAAATAATTCACCGAAAAACACATCAAATGACATTTAAGTGCTTAATATGTTATTACTTGACATCCCAAAGCATTCAATCTTGAAAAAATTGAAATTTTTAGGGTTTCGAAAATCAAGCCCCTGAAAAACGACGTCTCAAAATAAGCTGAAACAAGTGACCGAAAAACAAATAAAATGACTCTTAAGTGCTTATTATTGTTATCATTTGACTTCCCAAAGCTTTAAATCTTGAAAAAAAAAAAATTTTTAGGGTCTCGAAAATCGAGCACCTGAAAAACGACGCCTCAAAATAAGCTAAAATAATTGACCGGAAAACAAATCAAATGACTTTTAAGTGCTTAATATGTTATTACATGACTTCCCAAAGCTTTAAATCTCGAAAAAATTAAATTTTTTAGGGTCTCGAAAATCGAGCCACTAAAAAAGCGACTTCTCATAATAAGCTAAAATAAGTGACCGAAAAACAAATAAAATGACTCCTAAGGGCTTAATATGTTATTATTTGAGTTCCCGGAGCTTTAAATCTCGAAAAAATGAAAATTATAGGATCTCGAAAATCGAACCCCCGAAAAACGACATCTCAATATAAGCTAAAATAAGTGATCGAAAAACAAATAAAATGACTCTTAAGTGCTTAATATTTCATTATTTGAATTCCCAAAGCTTGAAATCTCGAAAAATTGAAATATTTAGGGCTTCGAAAATCGAGCCCCTGAAAAATGACGTATCAAAATAAGCTAAAATAATTCACCGAAAAACACATCAAATGACATTTAAGTGCTTAATATGTTATTACTTGACATCCCAACGCATTCAATCTTGAAAAAATTGAAATTTTTAGGGTTTCGAAAATCAAGCCCCTGAAAAACGACGTCTCAAAATAAGCTGAAACAAGTGACCGAAAAACAAATAAAATGACTCTTAAGTGCTTATTATTGTTATCATTTGACTTCCCAAAGCTTTAAATCTTGAAAAGAAAAACAAATTTTTAGGGTCTCGAAAATCGAGCACCTGAAAAACGACGCCTCAAAATAAGCTAAAATAATTGACCGAAAAACAAATCAAATGACTTTGAAGTGCTTAATATGTTATTACATGACTTCCCAAAGCTTTAAATCTCGAAAAAAATTAAAATTTTTAGGGTCTCGAAAATCGAGCCACTAAAAAAGCGACTTCTCAAAATAAGCTAAAATAAGTGATCGAAAAACAAATAAAATGACTCCTAAGGGCTTAATATGTTATTATTTGAATTCCCGAAGCTTTAAATCTCGAAAAAATGAAAATTTGAAGGTCTTGAAAATCGAACCCTCGAAAAACGACGTCTCAAAATAAGCTGATATAAGTGATCGAAAAATAAATCAAGTGACTCCTAAGAGATTAATATGTTATTATTTGACTTCCCAAAGCTTAAATCTTGAAAAAAAAGCAAATTTTAGGATCTCGAAATTCGTGCCCCTGAAAAACGACGTCTCGAAATAATCTAAAATAATTGACCGAAAAACACATCAAAAGACTTTTAAGTGCTTAATATGTTATTTCTTGACTTCCGAAATATTTAAATCTCCAAAAAATGAACAGGGTCTCGAAAAACGAGCCCTTGAAAAATGACGTCTCAAAATAGGCTTAAATAAGTGATCGAAAAACAAATAAAATGACACTTAAGTGCTTAATATGTTATTACTTGAATTCCCAAAGCTTTGAGTCTTGAAAAAAAGCAAATTTTTAGGATCTCAATAATCAAGCTCCCGAAAAACTACGTCTCAAAATAAGCGAAAATAAGTGACCGAAAAACAAATAAAATGACTCCTAAGGGCTTAATATGTTATTATTTGAGTTCCCGGAGCTTTAAATCTCGAAAAAATGAAAATGTTAAGATCTCGAAAATCGAGCCCCCGAAAAACGACGTCGCAAAATAAGCTAAAATATGTGACCAAAAATCTAATAAAATGACTCCTAAGGGCTTAATATGTTATTATTTGCGTTTCCGAAGCTTTAAATCTAGAAAAATGAAATTTTGAGGGTATAAAAAATCGAGCCCCCGAAAAACGACGTCTCAAAATAAGCTGATATAGGTGATCGAAAAATAAATCAAATGACTCCTAAGTGCTTAATATGTTATTACTTGACTTCTCAAAGCTTAAATCTCGAAAAAAATTGAAATTTTTAGGGTTTCGAAAATCGTGCCCCTGAATAAAGACGTCTCAAAATAAGCTAAAATAATTGACCAAAAAATACATCAAAAGACTTTTAAGTGCTTAATATGTTTTTTCTTGACTTCCGAAAGATTTAAATCTCGAAAAAAATGAAATTTTTAGGGTCTCGAAAAAGAGCCCCCGAAAAACGACGTCTCGAAATAAGCTTAAATAAGTGACCGAAAACAAATAAAATGACTCTTAAGTGCTTAATATTTTATTATATGAATTCCCAAAGCTTTAAGTCTTGAAAAAAACCAAATATTTAGGGTCTCGAAAATAGAGCTCCTAAAAAAGGACGTCTCAAAATAAGCGAAAATAAGTGACCGAAAAACAAATAAAATGACTCCTAAGGGCTTAATATGTTATTATTTGAGTTCCCGGAGCTTTAAATCTCGAAAAAATGAAAATTTTAAGATCTCGAAAATCGAGCCCTCGAAAATTGACGTTTCAAAATAAGTGACCGAAAAACAAATAAAATGACTCTTATGTGCTTAATATGTTATTATTAGAGTTCCCGGAGCTTCAAATCTCGAAAAAATAAAAATTTTAGTATCTCGAAAATCGAGCCCCCGAAAAACGACGTCTCAAAATAAGCTAAAATAAGTGACCGAAAAGCAAATCAAATGACTCCTAAGGGCTAAATAAGTTATTATTTGAGTTCCCGAAGCTTTAAATCTCGAAAAAATGAAATTTTTAGGGTCTCGAAATTCGAGCCACCGAAAAACGTCGTCTCGAAATAAGCTAAAATAATGACCGAAAAACAAATAAAATGACTCTTAAGTGCTTAATATGTTATTCTTTGAATTCCCAAAGCTTTAAATCTCGAAAAAATTGAAATTTTTAGGGTTTCGAAAATCGAGCCCCTGAAAAACGACCTATCAAAATAAGCTAAAATAATTGACCGAAAAACACATCAAATGACATTTAAATGCTTAATATTTTATTACTTGACATCCCAATGCTTTTAATCTCGAAAAAATTGAAATTTTTAGGGTTTCGAAAGTCAAGCCCCTGAAAAACGACGTCTCAAAATAAGCTGAAATAAGTGACCGAAAAACTTATAAAATGACTCTTAAGTGCTTATTATTGTTATTATTTGACATCAAAAGACTTTTAAGTGCTTAATATGTTATTTCTTGACTTCCGAAAGATTTAAATCTCGAAAAAATGAAAACTTTAAGATCTAAAAAATCGAGCCCCCGAAAAATGACGTCTCAAAATAAGATAAAATAAGTAACCGAAAAACAAATAAAATGACTCTTAAGTGCTTAATATGTTATTATGTGAGTTCCCGGAGCTTTAAATCTCGAAAAAATGAAAATTTTAAGATCTCGAAAATCAAGCCCCCGAAAAACGACGTCTCAAAATAAGCTAAAATAAGTGACCGAAAAGCAAATAAAATGACTCCTAAGGGCTAAATATGTTATTATTTGAGTTCCCGAAGCTTTAAATCTCGAAAAAATAAAAATTTTAAGATCTCGAAAATCAAGCCCCCGAAAAACGACGCCTCAAAATAAGGTAAAATAAGTGACCGAAAAGCAAATCAAATAACTCCTAAGGGCTAAATATGTTATTATTTGAGTTCCCGAAGCTTTAAATCTCGAAAAAATGAAATTTTTGGGGTCTCGAAATTCGAGCCAACGAAAAACGTCGCCTCAAAATAAGCTAAAATAAGTGACCGAAAAACAAATAAAATGACTCTTAAGTGCTTAATAAGTTAATATTTGAATTCCCAAAGCTTTAAGTCTTGAAAAAAAGCAAATTTTTAGGGTCTAGAAAATCGAGCTTCTGAAAAAGGACGTCTCAAAATAAGCGAAAATAAGTGACCGAAAAGCAAATCAAATGACTCCTAAGGGCTAAATATGTTATTATTTGAGTTCCCGAAGCTTTAAATCTCGAAAAAATGAAATTTTTAGGGTCTCGAAATTCGAGCTCCCGAAAAACGTCGTCTCAAAATAAGCTAAAATAAGTGACCGAAAAACAAATAAAATGACTCTTAAGTGCTTAATAAGTTATTATTTGAATTCCCAAAGCTTTAATTCTTGAAAAAAAGCAAATTTTTAGGGTCTCGAAAATAGAGCTCCTAAAAAAGGACGTCTCAAAATAAGCGAAAATAAGTGACCGAAAAACAAATAAAATGACTCCTAAGGGCTTAATATGTTATTATTTGAGTTCCCGGAGCTTTAAATCTCGAAAAAATGAAAATTATAGTATCTCGAAAATCGAACCCCCGAAAAACGACGTCTCAATATAAGCTAAAATAAGTGACCGAAAAACAAATAAAATGACACTTAAGTGCTTAATATTTCATTATTTGAATTCCCAAATCTTGAAATCTTGAAAAATTGAAATATTTAGGGCTTCGAAAATCGAGCCCCTGAAAAATGACGTATCAAAATAAGCTAAAATAATTCACCGAAAAACACATCAAATGACATTTAAGTGCTTAATATGTTATTACTTGACATCCCAACGCATTCAATCTTGAAAAAATTGAAATTTTTAGGGTTTCGAAAATCAAGCCCCTGAAAAACGACGTCTCAAAATAAGCTGAAACAAGTGACCGAAAAACAAATAAAATGACTCTTAAGTGCTTATTATTGTTATCATTTGACTTCCCAAAGCTTTAAATCTTGAAAAGAAAAACAAATTTTTAGGGTCTCGAAAATCGAGCACCTGAAAAACGACGCCTCAAAATAAGCTAAAATAATTGACCGAAAAACAAATCAAATGACTTTGAAGTGCTTAATATGTTATTACATGACTTCCCAAAGCTTTAAATCTCGAAAAAATTAAAATTTTTAGGGTCTCGAAAATCGAGCCACTAAAAATGCGACTTCTCAAAATAAGCTAAAATAAGTGACCGAAAAACAAATAAAATGACTCCTAAGGGCTTAATATGTTATTATTTGAATTCCCGAAGCTTTAAATCTCGAAAAAATGAAAATTTGAAGGTCTCGAAAATCGAACCCTCGAAAAACGACGTCTCAAAATAAGCTGATATAAGTGATCGAAAAATAAATCAAGTGACTCCTAAGAGATTAATATGTTATAATTTGACTTCCCAAAGCTTAAATCTTGAAAAAAAAGCAAATTTTAGGATCTCGAAATTCGTGCCCCTGAAAAACGACGTCTCGAAATAATCTAAAATAATTGACCGAAAAACACATCAAAAGACTTTTAAGTGCTTAATATGTTATTTCTTGACTTCCGAAATATTTAAATCTCCAAAAAATGAACAGGGTCTCGAAAAACGAGCCCTTGAAAAATGACGTCTCAAAATAGGCTTAAATAAGTGATCGAAAAACAAATAAAATGACACTTAAGTGCTTAATATGTTATTACTTGAATTCCCAAAGCTTTGAGTCTTGAAAAAAAGCAAATTTTTAGGATCTCAATAATCAAGCTCCCGAAAAACTACGTCTCAAAATAAGCGAAAATAAGTGACCGAAAAACAAATAAAATGACTCCTAAGGGCTTAATATGTTATTATTTGAGTTCCCGGAGCTTTAAATCTCGAAAAAATGAAAATGTTAAGATCTCGAAAATCGAGCCCCCGAAAAACGACGTCGCAAAATAAGCTAAAATATGTGACCAAAAATCTAATAAAATGACTCCTAAGGGCTTAATATGTTATTATTTGCGTTTCCGAAGCTTTAAATCTAGAAAAATGAAATTTTGAGGGTATAAAAAATCGAGCCCCCGAAAAACGACGTCTCAAAATAAGCTGATATAGGTGATCGAAAAATAAATCAAATGACTCCTAAGTGCTTAATATGTTATTACTTGACTTCTCAAAGCTTAAATCTCGAAAAAAATTGAAATTTTTAGGGTTTCGAAAATCGTGCCCCTGAATAAAGACGTCTCAAAATAAGCTAAAATAATTGACCAAAAAATACATCAAAAGACTTTTAAGTGCTTAATATGTTTTTTCTTGACTTCCGAAAGATTTAAATCTCGAAAAAAATGAAATTTTTAGGGTCTCGAAAAAGAGCCCCCGAAAAACGACGTCTCGAAATAAGCTTAAATAAGTGACCGAAAACAAATAAAATGACTCTTAAGTGCTTAATATTTTATTATATGAATTCCCAAAGCTTTAAGTCTTGAAAAAAACCAAATATTTAGGGTCTCGAAAATAGAGCTCCTAAAAAAGGACGTCTCAAAATAAGCGAAAATAAGTGACCGAAAAACAAATAAAATGACTCCTAAGGGCTTAATATGTTATTATTTGAGTTCCCGGAGCTTTAAATCTCGAAAAAATGAAAATTTTAAGATCTCGAAAATCGAGCCCTCGAAAATTGACGTTTCAAAATAAGCTAAAATAAGTGACCGAAAAACAAATAAAATGACTCTTATGTGCTTAATATGTTATTATTAGAGTTCCCGGAGCTTCAAATCTCGAAAAAATAAAAATTTTAGTATCTCGAAAATCGAGCCCCCGAAAAACGACGTCTCAAAATAAGCTAAAATAAGTGACCGAAAAGCAAATCAAATGACTCCTAAGGGCTAAATAAGTTATTATTTGAGTTCCCGAAGCTTTAAATCTCGAAAAAATGAAATTTTTAGGGTCTCGAAATTCGAGCCACCGAAAAACGTCGTCTCGAAATAAGCTAAAATAATGACCGAAAAACAAATAAAATGACTCTTAAGTGCTTAATATGTTATTCTTTGAATTCCCAAAGCTTTAAATCTCGAAAAAATTGAAATTTTTAGGGTTTCGAAAATCGAGCCCCTGAAAAACGACCTATCAAAATAAGCTAAAATAATTGACCGAAAAACACATCAAATGACATTTAAATGCTTAATATTTTATTACTTGACATCCCAATGCTTTTAATCTCGAAAAAATTGAAATTTTTAGGGTTTCGAAAGTCAAGCCCCTGAAAAACGACGTCTCAAAATAAGCTGAAATAAGTGACCGAAAAACTTATAAAATGACTCTTAAGTGCTTATTATTGTTATTATTTGACATCAAAAGACTTTTAAGTGCTTAATATGTTATTTCTTGACTTCCGAAAGATTTAAATCTCGAAAAAATGAAAACTTTAAGATCTAAAAAATCGAGCCCCCGAAAAATGACGTCTCAAAATAAGATAAAATAAGTAACCGAAAAACAAATAAAATGACTCTTAAGTGCTTAATATGTTATTATGTGAGTTCCCGGAGCTTTAAATCTCGAAAAAATGAAAATTTTAAGATCTCGAAAATCAAGCCCCCGAAAAACGACGTCTCAAAATAAGCTAAAATAAGTGACCGAAAAGCAAATAAAATGACTCCTAAGGGCTAAATATGTTATTATTTGAGTTCCCGAAGCTTTAAATCTCGAAAAAATAAAAATTTTAAGATCTCGAAAATCAAGCCCCCGAAAAACGACGCCTCAAAATAAGGTAAAGTAAGTGACCGAAAAGCAAATCAAATAACTCCTAAGGGCTAAATATGTTATTATTTGAGTTCCCGAAGCTTTAAATCTCGAAAAAATGAAATTTTTGGGGTCTCGAAATTCGAGCCAACGAAAAACGTCGCCTCAAAATAAGCTAAAATAAGTGACCGAAAAACAAATAAAATGACTCTTAAGTGCTTAATAAGTTAATATTTGAATTCCCAAAGCTTTAAGTCTTGAAAAAAAGCAAATTTTTAGGGTCTAGAAAATCGAGCTTCTGAAAAAGGACGTCTCAAAATAAGCGAAAATAAGTGACCGAAAAGCAAATCAAATGACTCCTAAGGGCTAAATATGTTATTATTTGAGTTCCCGAAGCTTTAAATCTCGAAAAAATGAAATTTTTAGAGTCTCGAAATTCGAGCTCCCGAAAAACGTCGTCTCAAAATAAGCTAAAATAAGTGACCGAAAAACAAATAAAATGACTCTTAAGTGCTTAATAAGTTATTATTTGAATTCCCAAAGCTTTAATTCTTGAAAAAAAGCAAATTTTTAGGGTCTCGAAAATAGAGCTCCTAAAAAAGGACGTCTCAAAATAAGCGAAAATAAGTGACCGAAAAACAAATAAAATGACTCCTAAGGGCTTAATATGTTATTATTTGAGTTCCCGGAGCTTTAAATCTCGAAAAAATGAAAATTATAGTATCTCGAAAATCGAACCCCCGAAAAACGACGTCTCAATATAAGCTAAAATAAGTGACCGAAAAACAAATAAAATGACACTTAAGTGCTTAATATTTCATTATTTGAATTCCCAAATCTTGAAATCTTGAAAAATTGAAATATTTAGGGCTTCGAAAATCGAGCCCCTGAAAAATGACGTATCAAAATAAGCTAAAATAATTCAACGAAAAACACATCAAATGACATTTAAGTGCTTAATATGTTATTACTTGACATCCCAACGCATTCAATCTTGAAAAAATTGAAATTTTTAGGGTTTCGAAAATCAAGCCCCTGAAAAACGACGTCTCAAAATAAGCTGAAACAAGTGACCGAAAAACAAATAAAATGACTCTTAAGTGCTTATTATTGTTATCATTTGACTTCCCAAAGCTTTAAATCTTGAAAAGAAAAACAAATTTTTAGGGTCTCGAAAATCGAGCACCTGAAAAACGACGCCTCAAAATAAGCTAAAATAATTGACCGAAAAACAAATCAAATGACTTTGAAGTGCTTAATATGTTATTACATGACTTCCCAAAGCTTTAAATCTCGAAAAAATTAAAATTTTTAGGGTCTCGAAAATCGAGCCACTAAAAAAGCGACTTCTCAAAATAAGCTAAAATAAGTGACCGAAAAACAAATAAAATGACTCCTAAGGGCTTAATATGTTATTATTTGAATTCCCGAAGCTTTAAATCTCGAAAAAATGAAAATTTGAAGGTCTCGAAAATCGAACCCTCGAAAAACGACGTCTCAAAATAAGCTGATATAAGTGATCGAAAAATAAATCAAGTGACTCCTAAGAGATTAATATGTTATTATTTGACTTCCCAAAGCTTAAATCTTGAAAAAAAAGCAAATTTTAGGATCTCGAAATTCGTGCCCCTGAAAAACGACGTCTCGAAATAATCTAAAATAATTGACCGAAAAACACATCAAAAGACTTTTAAGTGCTTAATATGTTATTTCTTGACTTCCGAAATATTTAAATCTCCAAAAAATGAATAGGGTCTCGAAAAACGAGCCCTTGAAAAATGACGTCTCAAAATAGGCTTAAATAAGTGATCGAAAAACAAATAAAATGACACTTAAGTGCTTAATATGTTATTACTTGAATTCCCAAAGCTTTGAGTCTTGAAAAAAAGCAAATTTTTAGGATCTCAATAATCAAGCTCCCGAAATACTACGTCTCAAAATAAGCGAAAATAAGTGACCGAAAAACAAATAAAATGACTCCTAAGGGCTTAATATGTTGTTATTTGAGTTCCCGGAGCTTTAAATCTCGAAAAAATGAAAATGTTAAGATCTCGAAAATCGAGCCCCCGAAAAACGACGTCGCAAAATAAGCTAAAATATGTGACCAAAAATCTAATAAAATGACTCCTAAGGGCTTAATATGTTATTATTTGCGTTTCCGAAGCTTTAAATCTAGAAAAATGAAATTTTGAGGGTCTAAAAAATCGAGCCCCCGAAAAACGACGTCTCAAAATAAGCTGATATAGGTGACCGAAAAATAAATCAAATGACTCTTAAGTGCTTAATATGTTATTACTTGACTTCTCAAAGCTTAAATCTCGAAAAAAATTGAAATTTTTAGGGTTTCGAAAATCGTGCCCCTGAATAAAGACGTCTCAAAATAAGCTAAAATAATTGACCAAAAAATACATCAAAAGACTTTTAAGTGCTTAATATGTTTTTTCTTGACTTCCGAAAGATTTAAATCTCGAAAAAAATGAAATTTTTAGGGTCTCGAAAAAGAGCCCCCGAAAAACGACGTCTCGAAATAAGCTTAAATAAGTGACCGAAAACAAATAAAATGACTCTTAAGTGCTTAATATTTTATTATATGAATTCCCAAAGCTTTAAGTCTTGAAAAAAACCAAATATTTAGGGTCTCGAAAATAGAGCTCCTAAAAAAGGACGTCTCAAAATAAGCGAAAATAAGTGACCGAAAAACAAATAAAATGACTCCTAAGGGCTTAATATGTTATTATTTGAGTTCCCGGAGCTTTAAATCTCGAAAAAATGAAAATTTTAAGATCTCGAAAATCGAGCCCTCGAAAATTGACGTTTCAAAATAAGCTAAAATAAGTGACCGAAAAACAAATAAAATGACTCTTAAGTGCTTAATATGTTATTATTAGAGTTCCCGGAGCTTCAAATCTCGAAAAAATAAAAAATTTAGTATCTCGAAAATCGAGCCCCCGAAAAACGACGTCTCAAAATAAGCTAAAATAAGTGACCGAAAAGCAAATCAAATGACTCCTAAGGGCTAAATAAGTTATTATTTGAGTTCCCGAAACTTTAAATCTCGAAAAAATGAAATTTTTAGGGTCTCGAAATTCGAGCCACCGAAAAACGTCGTCTCGAAATAAGCTAAAATAATGACCGAAAAACAAATAAAATGACTCTTAAGTGCTTAATATGTTATTCTTTGAATTCCCAAAGCTTTAAATCTCGAAAAAATTGAAATTTTTAGGGTTTCGAAAATCGAGCCCCTGAAAAACGACCTATCAAAATAAGCTAAAATAATTGACCGAAAAACACATCAAATGACATTTAAATGCTTAATATTTTATTACTTGACATCCCAATGCTTTTAATCTCGAAAAAATTGAAATTTTTAGGGTTTCGAAAGTCAAGCCCCTGAAAAACGACGTCTCAAAATAAGCTGAAATAAGTGACCGAAAAACTTATAAAATGACTCTTAAGTGCTTATTATTGTTATTATTTGACATCAAAAGACTTTTAAGTGCTTAATATGTTATTTCTTGACTTCCGAAAGATTTAAATCTCGAAAAAATGAAAACTTTAAGATCTAAAAAATCGAGCCCCCGAAAAATGACGTCTAAAAATAAGATAAAATAAGTAACCGAAAAACAAATAAAATGACTCTTAAGTGCTTAATATGTTATTATGTGAGTTCCCGGAGCTTTAAATCTCGAAAAAATGAAAATTTTAAGATCTCGAAAATCAAGCCCCCGAAAAACGACGTCTCAAAATAAGCTAAAATAAGTGACCGAAAAGCAAATAAAATGACTCCTAAGGGCTAAATATGTTATTATTTGAGTTCCCGAAGCTTTAAATCTCGAAAAAATAAAAATTTTAAGATCTCGAAAATCAAGCCCCCGAAAAACGACGCCTCAAAATAAGGTAAAATAAGTGACCGAAAAGCAAATCAAATAACTCCTAAGGGCTAAATATGTTATTATTTGAGTTCCCGAAGCTTTAAATCTCGAAAAAATAAAATTTTTGGGGTCTCGAAATTCGAGCCAACGAAAAACGTCGCCTCAAAATAAGCTAAAATAAGTGACCGAAAAACAAATAAAATGACTCTTAAGTGCTTAATAAGTTAATATTTGAATTCCCAAAGCTTTAAGTCTTGAAAAAAAGCAAATTTTTAGGGTCTCGAAAATCGAGCTTTTGAAAAAGGACGTCTCAAAATAAGCGAAAATAAGTGACCGAAAAGCAAATCAAATGACTCCTAAGGGCTAAATATGTTATTATTTGAGTTCCCGAAGCTTTAAATCTCGAAAAAATGAAATTTTTAGGGTCTCGAAATTCGAGCTCCCGAAAAACGTCGTCTCAAAATAAGCTAAAATAAGTGACCGAAAAACAAATAAAATGACTCTTAAGTGCTTAATAAGTTATTATTTGAATTCCCAAAGCTTTAATTCTTGAAAAAAAGCAAATTTTTAGGGTCTCGAAAATCGAGCTCCTAAAAAAGGACGTCTCAAAATAAGCGAAAATAAGTGACCGAAAAACAAATAAAATGACTCCTAAAGGCTTAATATGTTATTATTTGAGTTCCCGGAGCTTTAAATCTCGAAAAAATGAAAATTATAGGATCTCGAAAATCGAACCCCCGAAAAACGACGTCTCAATATAAGCTAAAATAAGTGACCGAAAAACAAATAAAATGACACTTAAGTGCTTAATATTTCATTATTTGAATTCCCAAATCTTGAAATCTCGAAAAATTGAAATATTTAGGGCTTCGAAAATCGAGCCCTTGAAAAATGACGTATCAAAATAAGCTAAAATAATTCACCGAAAAACACATCAAATGACATTTAAGTGCTTAATATGTTATTACTTGACATCCCAAAGCATTCAATCTTGAAAAAATTGAAATTTTTATGGTTTCGAAAATCAAGCCCCTGAAAAACGACGTCTCAAAATAAGCTGAAACAAGTGACCGAAAAACAAATAAAATGACTCTTAAGTGCTTATTATTGTTATCATTTGACTTCCCAAAGCTTTAAATCTTGAAAAAAAAAACAAATTTTTAGGGTCTCGAAAATCGAGCACCTGAAAAACGACGCCTCAAAATAAGCTAAAATAATTGACCGAAAAACAAATCAAATGACTTTTAAGTGCTTAATATGTTATTACATGACTTCCCAAAGCTTTAAATCTCGAAAAAATGAAAATTTTTAGGGTCTCGAAAATCGAGGCACTAAAAAAGCGACTTCTCAAAATAAGCTAAAATAAGTGACCGAAAAACAAATAAAATGACTCCTAAGGGCTTAATATGTTATTATTTGAGTTCCCGAAGCTTTAAATCTCAAAAAAATGAAAATTTGAAGGTCTCGAAAATCGTACCATCGAAAAACGACGTCTCAAATTAAGCTGATATAAGTGATCGAAAAATAAATCAAATGACTCCTAAGTGATTAATATGTTATTATTTGACTTCCCAAAGCTTAAATCTTGAAAAAAAAGCAAATTTTAGGATCTCGAAAAACACATCAAAAGACTTTTAAGTGCTTAATATGTTATTATGTGAGTTCCCGGAGCTTTAAATCTCGAAAAAATGAAAATTTTAAGATCTCGAAAATCAAGCCCCCGAAAAACGACGTCTCAAAATAAGCTAAAATAAGTGACCGAAAAGCAAATCAAATGACTCCTAAGGGCTAAATATGTTATTATTTGAGTTCCCGAAGCTTTAAATCTCGAAAAAATAAAAATTTTAAGATCTCGAAAATCAAGCCCCCGAAAAACGACGCCTCATAATAAGGTAAAATAAGTGACCGAAAAGCAAATCAAATAACTCCTAAGGGCTAAATATGTTATTATTTGAGTTCCCGAAGCTTTAAATCTCGAAAAAATGAAATTTTTGGGGTCTCGAAATTCGAGCCAACGAAAAATGTCGCCTCAAAATAAGCTAAAATAAGTGACCGAAAAACAAATAAAATGACTCTTAAGTGCTTAATAAGTTAATATTTGAATTCCCAAAGCTTTAAGTCTTGAAAAAAAGCAAATTTTTAGGGTCTCGAAAATCGAGCTTCTGAAAAAGGACGTCTCAAAATAAGCGAAAATAAGTGACCGAAAAGCAAATCAAATGACTCCTAAGGGCTAAATATGTTATTATTTGAGTTCCCGAAGCTTTAAATCTCGAAAAAATGAAATTTTTAGGGTCTCGAAATTCGAGCTCCCGAAAAACGTCGTCTCAAAATAAGCTAAAATAAGTGACCGAAAAACAAATAAAATGACTCTTAAGTGCTTAATAAGTTATTATTTGAATTCCCAAAGCTTTAATTCTTGAAAAAAAGCAAATTTTTAGGGTCTCGAAAATAGAGCTCCTAAAAAAGGACGTCTCAAAATAAGCGAAAATAAGTGACCGAAAAACAAATAAAATGACTCCTAAGGGCTTAATATGTTATTATTTGAGTTCCCGGAGCTTTAAATCTCGAAAAAATGAAAATTATAGTATCTCGAAAATCGAACCCCCGAAAAACGACGTCTCAATATAAGCTAAAATAAGTGACCGAAAAACAAATAAAATGACACTTAAGTGCTTAATATTTCATTATTTGAATTCCCAAATCTTGAAATCTTGAAAAATTGAAATATTTAGGGCTTCGAAAATCGAGCCCCTGAAAAATGACGTATCAAAATAAGCTAAAATAATTCACCGAAAAACACATCAAATGACATTTAAGTGCTTAATATGTTATTACTTGACATCCCAACGCATTCAATCTTGAAAAAATTGAAATTTTTAGGGTTTCGAAAATCAAGCCCCTGAAAAACGACGTCTCAAAATAAGCTGAAACAAGTGACCGAAAAACAAATAAAATGACTCTTAAGTGCTTATTATTGTTATCATTTGACTTCCCAAAGCTTTAAATCTTGAAAAGAAAAACAAATTTTTAGGGTCTCGAAAATCGAGAACCTGAAAAACGACGCCTCAAAATAAGCTAAAATAATTGACCGAAAAACAAATCAAATGACTTTGAAGTGCTTAATATGTTATTACATGACTTCCCAAAGCTTTAAATCTCGAAAAAATTAAAATTTTTAGGGTCTCGAAAATCGAGCCACTAAAAAAGCGACTTCTCAAAATAAGCTAAAATAAGTGACCGAAAAACAAATAAAATGACTCCTAAGGGCTTAATATGTTATTATTTGAATTCCCGAAGCTTTAAATCTCGAAAAAATGAAAATTTGAAGGTCTCGAAAATCGAACCCTCGAAAAACGACGTCTCAAAATAAGCTGATATAAGTGATCGAAAAATAAATCAAGTGACTCCTAAGAGATTAATATGTTATTATTTGACTTCCCAAAGCTTAAATCTTGAAAAAAAAGCAAATTTTAGGATCTCGAAATTCGTGCCCCTGAAAAACGACGTCTCGAAATAATCTAAAATAATTGACCGAAAAACACATCAAAAGACTTTTAAGTGCTTAATATGTTATTTCTTGACTTCCGAAATATTTAAATCTCCAAAAAATGAATAGGGTCTCGAAAAACGAGCCCTTGAAAAATGACGTCTCAAAATAGGCTTAAATAAGTGATCGAAAAACAAATAAAATGACACTTAAGTGCTTAATATGTTATTACTTGAATTCCCAAAGCTTTGAGTCTTGAAAAAAAGCAAATTTTTAGGATCTCAATAATCAAGCTCCCGAAAAACTACCTCTCAAAATAAGCGAAAATAAGTGACCGAAAAACAAATAAAATGACTCCTAAGGGCTTAATATGTTGTTATTTGAGTTCCCGGAGCTTTAAATCTCGAAAAAATGAAAATGTTAAGATCTCGAAAATCGAGCCCCCGAAAAACGACGTCGCAAAATAAGCTAAAATATGTGACCAAAAATCTAATAAAATGACTCCTCAGGGCTTAATATGTTATTATTTGCGTTTCCGAAGCTTTAAATCTAGAAAAATGAAATTTTGAGGGTCTAAAAAATCGAGCCCCCGAAAAACGACGTCTCAAAATAAGCTGATATAGGTGACCGAAAAATAAATCAAATGACTCTTAAGTGCTTAATATGTTATTACTTGACTTCTCAAAGCTTAAATCTCGAAAAAAATTGAAATTTTTAGGGTTTCGAAAATCGTGCCCCTGAATAAAGACGTCTCAAAATAAGCTAAAATAATTGACCAAAAAATACATCAAAAGACTTTTAAGTGCTTAATATGTTTTTTCTTGACTTCCGAAAGATTTAAATCTCGAAAAAAATGAAATTTTTAGGGTCTCGAAAAAGAGCCCCCGAAAAACGACGTCTCGAAATAAGCTTAAATAAGTGACCGAAAACAAATAAAATGACTCTTAAGTGCTTAATATTTTATTATATGAATTCCCAAAGCTTTAAGTCTTGAAAAAAACCAAATATTTAGGGTCTCGAAAATAGAGCTCCTAAAAAAGGACGTCTCAAAATAAGCGAAAATAAGTGACCGAAAAACAAATAAAATGACTCCTAAGGGCTTAATATGTTATTATTTGAGTTCCCGGAGCTTTAAATCTCGAAAAAATGAAAATTTTAAGATCTCGAAAATCGAGCCCTCGAAAATTGACGTTTCAAAATAAGCTAAAATAAGTGACCGAAAAACAAATAAAATGACTCTTAAGTGCTTAATATGTTATTATTAGAGTTCCCGGAGCTTCAAATCTCGAAAAAATAAAAAATTTAGTATCTCGAAAATCGAGCCCCCGAAAAACGACGTCTCAAAATAAGCTAAAATAAGTGACCGAAAAGCAAATCAAATGACTCCTAAGGGCTAAATAAGTTATTATTTGAGTTCCCGAAACTTTAAATCTCGAAAAAATGAAATTTTTAGGGTCTCGAAATTCGAGCCACCGAAAAACGTCGTCTCGAAATAAGCTAAAATAATGACCGAAAAACAAATAAAATGACTCTTAAGTGCTTAATATGTTATTCTTTGAATTCCCAAAGCTTTAAATCTCGAAAAAATTGAAATTTTTAGGGTTTCGAAAATCGAGCCCCTGAAAAACGACCTATCAAAATAAGCTAAAATAATTGACCGAAAAACACATCAAATGACATTTAAATGCTTAATATTTTATTACTTGACATCCCAATGCTTTTAATCTCGAAAAAATTGAAATTTTTAGGGTTTCGAAAGTCAAGCCCCTGAAAAACGACGTCTCAAAATAAGCTGAAATAAGTGACCGAAAAACTTATAAAATGACTCTTAAGTGCTTATTATTGTTATTATTTGACATCAAAAGACTTTTAAGTGCTTAATATGTTATTTCTTGACTTCCGAAAGATTTAAATCTCGAAAAAATGAAAACTTTAAGATCTAAAAAATCGAGCCCCCGAAAAATGACGTCTCAAAATAAGATAAAATAAGTAACCGAAAAACAAATAAAATGACTCTTAAGTGCTTAATATGTTATTATGTGAGTTCCCGGAGCTTTAAATCTCGAAAAAATGAAAATTTTAAGATCTCGAAAATCAAGCCCCCGAAAAACGACGTCTCAAAATAAGCTAAAATAAGTGACCGAAAAGCAAATAAAATGACTCCTAAGGGCTAAATATGTTATTATTTGAGTTCCCGAAGCTTTAAATCTCGAAAAAATAAAAATTTTAAGATCTCGAAAATCAAGCCCCCGAAAAACGACGCCTCAAAATAAGGTAAAATAAGTGACCGAAAAGCAAATCAAATAACTCCTAAGGGCTAAATATGTTATTATTTGAGTTCCCGAAGCTTTAAATCTCGAAAAAATGAAATTTTTGGGGTCTCGAAATTCGAGCCAACGAAAAACGTCGCCTCAAAATAAGCTAAAATAAGTGACCGAAAAACAAATAAAATGACTCTTAAGTGCTTAATAAGTTAATATTTGAATTCCCAAAGCTTTAAGTCTTGAAAAAAAGCAAATTTTTAGGGTCTCGAAAATCGAGCTTTTGAAAAAGGACGTCTCAAAATAAGCGAAAATAAGTGACCGAAAAGCAAATCAAATGACTCCTAAGGGCTAAATATGTTATTATTTGAGTTCCCGAAGCTTTAAATCTCGAAAAAATGAAATTTTTAGGGTCTCGAAATTCGAGCTCCCGAAAAACGTCGTCTCAAAATAAGCTAAAATAAGTGACCGAAAAACAAATAAAATGACTCTTAAGTGCTTAATAAGTTATTATTTGAATTCCCAAAGCTTTAATTCTTGAAAAAAAGCAAATTTTTAGGGTCTCGAAAATCGAGCTCCTAAAAAAGGACGTCTCAAAATAAGCGAAAATAAGTGACCGAAAAACAAATAAAATGACTCCTAAGGGCTTAATATGTTATTATTTGAGTTCCCGGAGCTTTAAATCTCGAAAAAATGAAAATTATAGGATCTCGAAAATCGAACCCCCGAAAAACGACGTCTCAATATAAGCTAAAATAAGTGACCGAAAAACAAATAAAATGACACTTAAGTGCTTAATATTTCATTATTTGAATTCCCAAATCTTGAAATCTCGAAAAATTGAAATATTTAGGGCTTCGAAAATCGAGCCCTTGAAAAATGACGTATCAAAATAAGCTAAAATAATTCACCGAAAAACACATCAAATGACATTTAAGTGCTTAATATGTTATTACTTGACATCCCAAAGCATTCAATCTTGAAAAAATTGAAATTTTTATGGTTTCGAAAATCAAGCCCCTGAAAAACGACGTCTCAAAATAAGCTGAAACAAGTGACCGAAAAACAAATAAAATGACTCTTAAGTGCTTATTATTGTTATCATTTGACTTCCCAAAGCTTTAAATCTTGAAAAAAAAAACAAATTTTTAGGGTCTCGAAAATCGAGCACCTGAAAAACGACGCCTCAAAATAAGCTAAAATAATTGACCGAAAAACAAATCAAATGACTTTTAAGTGCTTAATATGTTATTACATGACTTCCCAAAGCTTTAAATCTCGAAAAAATGAAAATTTTTAGGGTCTCGAAAATCGAGCCACTAAAAAAGCGACTTCTCAAAATAAGCTAAAATAAGTGACCGAAAAACAAATAAAATGACTCCTAAGGGCTTAATATGTTATTATTTGAATTCCCGAAGCTTTAAATCTCGAAAAAATGAAAATTTGAAGGTCTCGAAAATCGTACCATCGAAAAACGACGTCTCAAATTAAGCTGATATAAGTGATCGAAAAATAAATCAAATGACTCCTAAGTGATTAATATGTTATTATTTGACTTCCCAAAGCTTAAATCTTGAAAAAAAAGCAAATTTTAGGATCTCGAAAAACACATCAAAAGACTTTTAAGTGCTTAATATGTTATTATGTGAGTTCCCGGAGCTTTAAATCTCGAAAAAATGAAAATTTTAAGATCTCGAAAATCAAGCCCCCGAAAAACGACGTCTCAAAATAAGCTAAAATAAGTGACCGAAAAGCAAATCAAATGACTCCTAAGGGCTAAATATGTTATTATTTGAGTTCCCGAAGCTTTAAATCTCGAAAAAATAAAAATTTTAAGATCTCGAAAATCAAGCCCCCGAAAAACGACGCCTCATAATAAGGTAAAATAAGTGACCGAAAAGCAAATCAAATAACTCCTAAGGGCTAAATATGTTATTATTTGAGTTCCCGAAGCTTTAAATCTCGAAAAAATGAAATTTTTGGGGTCTCGAAATTCGAGCCAACGAAAAATGTCGCCTCAAAATAAGCTAAAATAAGTGACCGAAAAACAAATAAAATGACTCTTAAGTGCTTAATAAGTTAATATTTGAATTCCCAAAGCTTTAAGTCTTGAAAAAAAGCAAATTTTTAGGGTCTCGAAAATCGAGCTTCTGAAAAAGGACGTCTCAAAATAAGCGAAAATAAGTGACCGAAAAGCAAATCAAATGACTCCTAAGGGCTAAATATGTTATTATTTGAGTTCCCGAAGCTTTAAATCTCGAAAAAATGAAATTTTTAGGGTCTCGAAATTCGAGCTCCCGAAAAACGTCGTCTCAAAATAAGCTAAAATAAGTGACCGAAAAAAAATAAAATGACTCTTAAGTGCTTAATAAGTTATTATTTGAATTCCCAAAGCTTTAATTCTTGAAAAAAAGCAAATTTTTAGGGTCTCGAAAATAGAGCTCCTAAAAAAGGACGTCTCAAAATAAGCGAAAATAAGTGACCGAAAAACAAATAAAATGACTCCTAAGGGCTTAATATGTTATTATTTGAGTTCCCGGAGCTTTAAATCTCGAAAAAATGAAAATTATAGCATCTCGAAAATCGAACCCCCGAAAAACGACGTCTCAATATAAGCTAAAATAAGTGACCGAAAAACAAATAAAATGACACTTAAGTGCTTAATATTTCATTATTTGAATTCCCAAATCTTGAAATCTCGAAAAATTGAAATATTTAGGGCTTCGAAAATCGAGCCCCTGAAAAATGACGTATCAAAATAAGCTAAAATAATTCACCGAAAAACACATCAAATGACATTTAAGTGCTTAATATGTTATTACTTGACATCCCAACGCATTCAATCTTGAAAAAATTGAAATTTTTAGGGTTTCGAAAATCAAGCCCCTGAAAAACGACGTCTCAAAATAAGCTGAAACAAGTGACCGAAAAACAAATAAAATGACTCTTAAGTGCTTATTATTGTTATCATTTGACTTCCCAAAGCTTTAAATCTTGAAAAGAAAAACAAATTTTTAGGGTCTCGAAAATCGAGCACCTGAAAAACGACGCCTCAAAATAAGCTAAAATAATTGACCGAAAAACAAATCAAATGACTTTGAAGTGCTTAATATGTTATTACATGACTTCCCAAAGCTTTAAATCTCGAAAAAATTAAAATTTTTAGGGTCTCGAAAATCGAGCCACTAAAAAAGCGACTTCTCAAAATAAGCTAAAATAAGTGACCGAAAAACAAATAAAATGACTCCTAAGGGCTTAATATGTTATTATTTGAATTCCCGAAGCTTTAAATCTCGAAAAAATGAAAATTTGAAGGTCTCGAAAATCGAACCCTCGAAAAACGACGTCTCAAAATAAGCTGATATAAGTGATCGAAAAATAAATCAAGTGACTCCTAAGAGATTAATATGTTATTATTTGACTTCCCAAAGCTTAAATCTTGAAAAAAAAGCAAATTTTAGGATCTCGAAATTCGTGCCCCTGAAAAACGACGTCTCGAAATAATCTAAAATAATTGACCGAAAAACACATCAAAAGACTTTTAAGTGCTTAATATGTTATTTCTTGACTTCCGAAATATTTAAATCTCCAAAAAATGAATAGGGTCTCGAAAAACGAGCCCTTGAAAAATGACGTCTCAAAATAGGCTTAAATAAGTGATCGAAAAACAAATAAAATGACACTTAAGTGCTTAATATGTTATTACTTGAATTCCCAAAGCTTTGAGTCTTGAAAAAAAGCAAATTTTTAGGATCTCAATAATCAAGCTCCCGAAAAACTACGTCTCAAAATAAGCGAAAATAAGTGACCGAAAAACAAATAAAATGACTCCTAAGGGCTTAATATGTTGTTATTTGAGTTCCCGGAGCTTTAAATCTCGAAAAAATGAAAATGTTAAGATCTCGAAAATCGAGCCCCCGAAAAACGACGTCGCAAAATAAGCTAAAATATGTGACCAAAAATCTAATAAAATGACTCCTAAGGGCTTAATATGTTATTATTTGCGTTTCCGAAGCTTTAAATCTAGAAAAATGAAATTTTGAGGGTCTAAAAAATCGAGCCCCCGAAAAACGACGTCTCAAAATAAGCTGATATAGGTGACCGAAAAATAAATCAAATGACTCTTAAGTGCTTAATATGTTATTACTTGACTTCTCAAAGCTTAAATCTCGAAAAAAATTGAAATTTTTAGGGTTTCGAAAATCGTGCCCCTGAATAAAGACGTCTCAAAATAAGCTAAAATAATTGACCAAAAAATACATCAAAAGACTTTTAAGTGCTTAATATGTTTTTTCTTGACTTCCGAAAGATTTAAATCTCGAAAAAAATGAAATTTTTAGGGTCTCGAAAAAGAGCCCCCGAAAAACGACGTCTCGAAATAAGCTTAAATAAGTGACCGAAAACAAATAAAATGACTCTTAAGTGCTTAATATTTTATTATATGAATTCCCAAAGCTTTAAGTCTTGAAAAAAACCAAATATTTAGGGTCTCGAAAATAGAGCTCCTAAAAAAGGACGTCTCAAAATAAGCGAAAATAAGTGACCGAAAAACAAATAAAATGACTCCTAAGGGCTTAATATGTTATTATTTGAGTTCCCGGAGCTTTAAATCTCTAAAAAATGAAAATTTTAAGATCTCGAAAATCGAGCCCTCGAAAATTGACGTTTCAAAATAAGCTAAAATAAGTGACCGAAAAACAAATAAAATGACTCTTAAGTGCTTAATATGTTATTATTAGAGTTCCCGGAGCTTCAAATCTCGAAAAAATAAAAAATTTAGTATCTCGAAAATCGAGCCCCCGAAAAACGACGTCTCAAAATAAGCTAAAATAAGTGACCGAAAAGCAAATCAAATGACTCCTAAGGGCTAAATAAGTTATTATTTGAGTTCCCGAAACTTTAAATCTCGAAAAAATGAAATTCTTAGGGTCTCGAAATTCGAGCCACCGAAAAACGTCGTCTCGAAATAAGCTAAAATAATGACCGAAAAACAAATAAAATGACTCTTAAGTGCTTAATATGTTATTCTTTGAATTCCCAAAGCTTTAAATCTCGAAAAAATTGAAATTTTTAGGGTTTCGAAAATCGAGCCCCTGAAAAACGACCTATCAAAATAAGCTAAAATAATTGACCGAAAAACACATCAAATGACATTTAAATGCTTAATATTTTATTACTTGACATCCCAATGCTTTTAATCTCGAAAAAATTGAAATTTTTAGGGTTTCGAAAGTCAAGCCCCTGAAAAACGACGTCTCAAAATAAGCTGAAATAAGTGACCGAAAAACTTATAAAATGACTCTTAAGTGCTTATTATTGTTATTATTTGACATCAAAAGACTTTTAAGTGCTTAATATGTTATTTCTTGACTTCCGAAAGATTTAAATCTCGAAAAAATGAAAACTTTAAGATCTAAAAAATCGAGCCCCCGAAAAATGACGTCTCAAAATAAGATAAAATAAGTAACCGAAAAACAAATAAAATGACTCTTAAGTGCTTAATATGTTATTATGTGAGTTCCCGGAGCTTTAAATCTCGAAAAAATGAAAATTTTAAGATCTCGAAAATCAAGCCCCCGAAAAACGACGTCTCAAAATAAGCTAAAATAAGTGACCGAAAAGCAAATAAAATGACTCCTAAGGGCTAAATATGTTATTATTTGAGTTCCCGAAGCTTTAAATCTCGAAAAAATAAAAATTTTAAGATCTCGAAAATCAAGCCCCCGAAAAACGACGCCTCAAAATAAGGTAAAATAAGTGACCGAAAAGCAAATCAAATAACTCCTAAGGGCTAAATATGTTATTATTTGAGTTCCCGAAGCTTTAAATCTCGAAAAAATGAAATTTTTGGGGTCTCGAAATTCGAGCCAACGAAAAACGTCGCCTCAAAATAAGCTAAAATAAGTGACCGAAAAACAAATAAAATGACTCTTAAGTGCTTAATAAGTTAATATTTGAATTCCCAAAGCTTTAAGTCTTGAAAAAAAGCAAATTTTTAGGGTCTCGAAAATCGAGCTTTTGAAAAAGGACGTCTCAAAATAAGCGAAAATAAGTGACCGAAAAGCAAATCAAATGACTCCTAAGGGCTAAATATGTTATTATTTGAGTTCCCGAAGCTTTAAATCTCGAAAAAATGAAATTTTTAGGGTCTCGAAATTCGAGCTCCCGAAAAACGTCGTCTCAAAATAAGCTAAAATAAGTGACCGAAAAACAAATAAAATGACTCTTAAGTGCTTAATAAGTTATTATTTGAATTCCCAAAGCTTTAATTCTTGAAAAAAAGCAAATTTTTAGGGTCTCGAAAATCGAGCTCCTAAAAAAGGACGTCTCAAAATAAGCGAAAATAAGTGACCGAAAAACAAATAAAATGACTCCTAAGGGCTTAATATGTTATTATTTGAGTTCCCGGAGCTTTAAATCTCGAAAAAATGAAAATTATAGGATCTCGAAAATCGAACCCCCGAAAAACGACGTCTCAATATAAGCTAAAATAAGTGACCGAAAAACAAATAAAATGACACTTAAGTGCTTAATATTTCATTATTTGAATTCCCAAATCTTGAAATCTCGAAAAATTGAAATATTTAGGGCTTCGAAAATCGAGCCCTTGAAAAATGACGTATCAAAATAAGCTAAAATAATTCACCGAAAAACACATCAAATGACATTTAAGTGCTTAATATGTTATTACTTGACATCCCAAAGCATTCAATCTTGAAAAAATTGAAATTTTTATGGTTTCGAAAATCAAGCCCCTGAAAAACGACGTCTCAAAATAAGCTGAAACAAGTGACCGAAAAACAAATAAAATGACTCTTAAGTGCTTATTATTGTTATCATTTGACTTCCCAAAGCTTTAAATCTTGAAAAAAAAAACAAATTTTTAGGGTCTCGAAAATCGAGCACCTGAAAAACGACGCCTCAAAATAAGCTAAAATAATTGACCGAAAAACAAATCAAATGACTTTTAAGTGCTTAATATGTTATTACATGACTTCCCAAAGCTTTAAATCTCGAAAAAATGAAAATTTTTAGGGTCTCGAAAATCGAGCCACTAAAAAAGCGACTTCTCAAAATAAGCTAAAATAAGTGACCGAAAAACAAATAAAATGACTCCTAAGGGCTTAATATGTTATTATTTGAATTCCCGAAGCTTTAAATCTCGAAAAAATGAAAATTTGAAGGTCTCGAAAATCGTACCATCGAAAAACGACGTCTCAAATTAAGCTGATATAAGTGATCGAAAAATAAATCAAATGACTCCTAAGTGATTAATATGTTATTATTTGACTTCCCAAAGCTTAAATCTTGAAAAAAAAGCAAATTTTAGGATCTCGAAAAACACATCAAAAGACTTTTAAGTGCTTAATATGTTATTATGTGAGTTCCCGGAGCTTTAAATCTCGAAAAAATGAAAATTTTAAGATCTCGAAAATCAAGCCCCCGAAAAACGACGTATCAAAATAAGCTAAAATAAGTGACCGAAAAGCAAATCAAATGACTCCTAAGGGCTAAATATGTTATTATTTGAGTTCCCGAAGCTTTAAATCTCGAAAAAATAAAAATTTTAAGATCTCGAAAATCAAGCCCCCGAAAAACGACGCCTCATAATAAGGTAAAATAAGTGACCGAAAAGCAAATCAAATAACTCCTAAGGGCTAAATATGTTATTATTTGAGTTCCCGAAGCTTTAAATCTAGAAAAAATGAAATTTTTGGGGTCTCGAAATTCGAGCCAACGAAAAATGTCGCCTCAAAATAAGCTAAAATAAGTGACCGAAAAACAAATAAAATGACTCTTAAGTGCTTAATAAGTTAATATTTGAATTCCCAAAGCTTTAAGTCTTGAAAAAAAGCAAATTTTTAGGGTCTCGAAAATCGAGCTTCTGAAAAAGGACGTCTCAAAATAAGCGAAAATAAGTGACCGAAAAGCAAATCAAATGACTCCTAAGGGCTAAATATGTTATTATTTGAGTTCCCGAAGCTTTAAATCTCGAAAAAATGAAATTTTTAGGGTCTCGAAATTCGAGCTCCCGAAAAACGTCGTCTCAAAATAAGCTAAAATAAGTGACCGAAAAACAAATAAAATGACTCTTAAGTGCTTAATAAGTTATTATTTGAATTCCCAAAGCTTTAATTCTTGAAAAAAAGCAAATTTTTAGGGTCTCGAAAATAGAGCTCCTAAAAAAGGACGTCTCAAAATAAGCGAAAATAAGTGACCGAAAAACAAATAAAATGACTCCTAAGGGCTTAATATGTTATTATTTGAGTTCCCGGAGCTTTAAATCTCGAAAAAATGAAAATTATAGCATCTCGAAAATCGAACCCCCGAAAAACGACGTCTCAATATAAGCTAAAATAAGTGACCGAAAAACAAATAAAATGACACTTAAGTGCTTAATATTTCATTATTTGAATTCCCAAATCTTGAAATCTCGAAAAATTGAAATATTTAGGGCTTCGAAAATCGAGCCCCTGAAAAATGACGTATCAAAATAAGCTAAAATAATTCACCGAAAAACACATCAAATGACATTTAAGTGCTTAATATGTTATTACTTGACATCCCAACGCATTCAATCTTGAAAAAATTGAAATTTTTAGGGTTTCGAAAATCAAGCCCCTGAAAAACGACGTCTCAAAATAAGCTGAAACAAGTGACCGAAAAACAAATAAAATGACTCTTAAGTGCTTATTATTGTTATCATTTGACTTCCCAAAGCTTTAAATCTTGAAAAGAAAAACAAATTTTTAGGGTCTCGAAAATCGAGCACCTGAAAAACGACGCCTCAAAATAAGCTAAAATAATTGACCGAAAAACAAATCAAATGACTTTGAAGTGCTTAATATGTTATTACATGACTTCCCAAAGCTTTAAATCTCGAAAAAATTAAAATTTTTAGGGTCTCGAAAATCGAGCCACTAAAAAAGCGACTTCTCAAAATAAGCTAAAATAAGTGACCGAAAAACAAATAAAATGACTCCTAAGGGCTTAATATGTTATTATTTGAATTCCCGAAGCTTTAAATCTCGAAAAAATGAAAATTTGAAGGTCTCGAAAATCGAACCCTCGAAAAACGACGTCTCAAAATAAGCTGATATAAGTGATCGAAAAATAAATCAAGTGACTCCTAAGAGATTAATATGTTATTATTTGACTTCCCAAAGCTTAAATCTTGAAAAAAAAGCAAATTTTAGGATCTCGAAATTCGTGCCCCTGAAAAACGACGTCTCGAAATAATCTAAAATAATTGACCGAAAAACACATCAAAAGACTTTTAAGTGCTTAATATGTTATTTCTTGACTTCCGAAATATTTAAATCTCCAAAAAATGAATAGGGTCTCGAAAAACGAGCCCTTGAAAAATGACGTCTCAAAATAGGCTTAAATAAGTGATCGAAAAACAAATAAAATGACACTTAAGTGCTTAATATGTTATTACTTGAATTCCCAAAGCTTTGAGTCTTGAAAAAAAGCAAATTTTTAGGATCTCAATAATCAAGCTCCCGAAAAACTACGTCTCAAAATAAGCGAAAATAAGTGACCGAAAAACAAATAAAATGACTCCTAAGGGCTTAATATGTTGTTATTTGAGTTCCCGGAGCTTTAAATCTCGAAAAAATGAAAATGTTAAGATCTCGAAAATCGAGCCCCCGAAAAACGACGTCGCAAAATAAGCTAAAATATGTGACCAAAAATCTAATAAAATGACTCCTAAGGGCTTAATATGTTATTATTTGCGTTTCCGAAGCTTTAAATCTAGAAAAATGAAATTTTGAGGGTCTAAAAAATCGAGCCCCCGAAAAACGACGTCTCAAAATAAGCTGATATAGGTGACCGAAAAATAAATCAAATGACTCTTAAGTGCTTAATATGTTATTACTTGACTTCTCAAAGCTTAAATCTCGAAAAAAATTGAAATTTTTAGGGTTTCGAAAATCGTGCCCCTGAATAAAGACGTCTCAAAATAAGCTAAAATAATTGACCAAAAAATACATCAAAAGACTTTTAAGTGCTTAATAGGTTTTTTCTTGACTTCCGAAAGATTTAAATCTCGAAAAAAATGAAATTTTTAGGGTCTCGAAAAAGAGCCCCCGAAAAACGACGTCTCGAAATAAGCTTAAATAAGTGACCGAAAACAAATAAAATGACTCTTAAGTGCTTAATATTTTATTATATGAATTCCCAAAGCTTTAAGTCTTGAAAAAAACCAAATATTTAGGGTCTCGAAAATAGAGCTCCTAAAAAAGGACGTCTCAAAATAAGCGAAAATAAGTGACCGAAAAACAAATAAAATGACTCCTAAGGGCTTAATATGTTATTATTTGAGTTCCCGGAGCTTTAAATCTCGAAAAAATGAAAATTTTAAGATCTCGAAAATCGAGCCCTCGAAAATTGACGTTTCAAAATAAGCTAAAATAAGTGACCGAAAAACAAATAAAATGACTCTTAAGTGCTTAATATGTTATTATTAGAGTTCCCGGAGCTTCAAATCTCGAAAAAATAAAAAATTTAGTATCTCGAAAATCGAGCCCCCGAAAAACGACGTCTCAAAATAAGCTAAAATAAGTGACCGAAAAGCAAATCAAATGACTCCTAAGGGCTAAATAAGTTATTATTTGAGTTCCCGAAACTTTAAATCTCGAAAAAATGAAATTTTTAGGGTCTCGAAATTCGAGCCACCGAAAAACGTCGTCTCGAAATAAGCTAAAATAATGACCGAAAAACAAATAAAATGACTCTTAAGTGCTTAATATGTTATTCTTTGAATTCCCAAAGCTTTAAATCTCGAAAAAATTGAAATTTTTAGGGTTTCGAAAATCGAGCCCCTGAAAAACGACCTATCAAAATAAGCTAAAATAATTGACCGAAAAACACATCAAATGACATTTAAATGCTTAATATTTTATTACTTGACATCCCAATGCTTTTAATCTCGAAAAAATTGAAATTTTTAGGGTTTCGAAAGTCAAGCCCCTGAAAAACGACGTCTCAAAATAAGCTGAAATAAGTGACCGAAAAACTTATAAAATGACTCTTAAGTGCTTATTATTGTTATTATTTGACATCAAAAGACTTTTAAGTGCTTAATATGTTATTTCTTGACTTCCGAAAGATTTAAATCTCGAAAAAATGAAAACTTTAAGATCTAAAAAATCGAGCCCCCGAAAAATGACGTCTCAAAATAAGATAAAATAAGTAACCGAAAAACAAATAAAATGACTCTTAAGTGCTTAATATGTTATTATGTGAGTTCCCGGAGCTTTAAATCTCGAAAAAATGAAAATTTTAAGATCTCGAAAATCAAGCCCCCGAAAAACGACGTCTCAAAATAAGCTAAAATAAGTGACCGAAAAGCAAATAAAATGACTCCTAAGGGCTAAATATGTTATTATTTGAGTTCCCGAAGCTTTAAATCTCGAAAAAATAAAAATTTTAAGATCTCGAAAATCAAGCCCCCGAAAAACGACGCCTCAAAATAAGGTAAAATAAGTGACCGAAAAGCAAATCAAATAACTCCTAAGGGCTAAATATGTTATTATTTGAGTTCCCGAAGCTTTAAATCTCGAAAAAATGAAATTTTTGGGGTCTCGAAATTCGAGCCAACGAAAAACGTCGCCTCAAAATAAGCTAAAATAAGTGACCGAAAAACAAATAAAATGACTCTTAAGTGCTTAATAAGTTAATATTTGAATTCCCAAAGCTTTAAGTCTTGAAAAAAAGCAAATTTTTAGGGTCTCGAAAATCGAGCTTTTGAAAAAGGACGTCTCAAAATAAGCGAAAATAAGTGACCGAAAAGCAAATCAAATGACTCCTAAGGGCTAAATATGTTATTATTTGAGTTCCCGAAGCTTTAAATCTCGAAAAAATGAAATTTTTAGGGTCTCGAAATTCGAGCTCCCGAAAAACGTCGTCTCAAAATAAGCTAAAATAAGTGACCGAAAAACAAATAAAATGACTCTTAAGTGCTTAATAAGTTATTATTTGAATTCCCAAAGCTTTAATTCTTGAAAAAAGCAAATTTTTAGGGTCTCGAAAATCGAGCTCCTAAAAAAGGACGTCTCAAAATAAGCGAAAATAAGTGACCGAAAAACAAATAAAATGACTCCTAAGGGCTTAATATGTTATTATTTGAGTTCCCGGAGCTTTAAATCTCGAAAAAATGAAAATTATAGGATCTCGAAAATCGAACCCCCGAAAAACGACGTCTCAATATAAGCTAAAATAAGTGACCGAAAAACAAATAAAATGACACTTAAGTGCTTAATATTTCATTATTTGAATTCCCAAATCTTGAAATCTCGAAAAATTGAAATATTTAGGGCTTCGAAAATCGAGCCCCTGAAAAATGACGTATCAAAATAAGCTAAAATAATTCACCGAAAAACACATCAAATGACATTTAAGTGCTTAATATGTTATTACTTGACATCCCAAAGCATTCAATCTTGAAAAAATTGAAATTTTTATGGTTTCGAAAATCAAGCCCCTGAAAAACGACGTCTCAAAATAAGCTGAAACAAGTGACCGAAAAACAAATAAAATGACTCTTAAGTGCTTATTATTGTTATCATTTGACTTCCCAAAGCTTTAAATCTTGAAAAAAAAACAAATTTTTAGGGTCTCGAAAATCGAGCACCTGAAAAACGACGCCTCAAAATAAGCTAAAATAATTGACCGAAAAACAAATCAAATGACTTTTAAGTGCTTAATATGTTATTACATGACTTCCCAAAGCTTTAAATCTCGAAAAAATGAAAATTTTTAGGGTCTCGAAAATCGAGCCACTAAAAAAGCGACTTCTCAAAATAAGCTAAAATAAGTGACCGAAAAACAAATAAAATGACTCCTAAGGGCTTAATATGTTATTATTTGAGTTCCCGAAGCTTTAAATCTCGAAAAAATGAAAATTTGAAGGTCTCGAAAATCGTATCATCGAAAAACGACGTCTCAAATTAAGCTGATATAAGTGATCGAAAAATAAATCAAATGACTCCTAAGTGATTAATATGTTATTATTTGACTTCCCAAAGCTTAAATCTTGAAAAAAAAGCAAATTTTAGGATCTCGAAAAACACATCAAAAGACTTTTAAGTGCTTAATATGTTATTATGTGAGTTCCCGGAGCTTTAAATCTCGAAAAAATGAAAATTTTAAGATCTCGAAAATCAAGCCCCCGAAAAACGACGTCTCAAAATAAGCTAAAATAAGTGACCGAAAAGCAAATCAAATGACTCCTAAGGGCTAAATATGTTATTATTTGAGTTCCCGAAGCTTTAAATCTCGAAAAAATAAAAATTTTAAGATCTCGAAAATCAAGCCCCCGAAAAACGACGCCTCATAATAAGGTAAAATAAGTGACCGAAAAGCAAATCAAATTACTCCTAAGGGCTAAATATGTTATTATTTGAGTTCCCGAAGCTTTAAATCTCGAAAAAATGAAATTTTTGGGGTCTCGAAATTCGAGCCAACGAAAAATGTCGCCTCAAAATAAGCTAAAATAAGTGACCGAAAAACAAATAAAATGACTCTTAAGTGCTTAATAAGTTAATATTTGAATTCCCAAAGCTTTAAGTCTTGAAAAAAAGCAAATTTTTAGGGTCTCGAAAATCGAGCTTCTGAAAAAGGACGTCTCAAAATAAGCGAAAATAAGTGACCGAAAAGCAAATCAAATGACTCCTAAGGGCTAAATATGTTATTATTTGAGTTCCCGAAGCTTTAAATCTCGAAAAAATGAAATTTTTAGGGTCTCGAAATTCGAGCTCCCGAAAAACGTCGTCTCAAAATAAGCTAAAATAAGTGACCGAAAAACAAATAAAATGACTCTTAAGTGCTTAATAAGTTATTATGTGAGTTCCCGGAGCTTTAATTCTTGAAAAAAAGCAAATTTTTAGGGTCTCGAAAATAGAGCTCCTAAAAAAGGACGTCTCAAAATAAGCGAAAATAAGTGACCGAAAAACAAATAAAATGACTCCTAAGGGCTTAATATGTTATTATTTGAGTTCCCGGAGCTTTAAATCTCGAAAAAATGAAAATTATAGCATCTCGAAAATCGAACCCCCGAAAAACGACGTCTCAATATAAGCTAAAATAAGTGACCGAAAAACAAATAAAATGACACTTAAGTGCTTAATATTTCATTATTTGAATTCCCAAATCTTGAAATCTCGAAAAATTGAAATATTTAGGGCTTCGAAAATCGAGCCCCTGAAAAATGACGTATCAAAATAAGCTAAAATAATTCACCGAAAAACACATCAAATGACAATTAAGTGCTTAATATGTTATTACTTGACATCCCAAAGCATTCAATCTTGAAAAAATTGAAATTTTTAGGGTTTCGAAAATCAAGCCCCTGAAAAACGACGTCTCAAAATAAGCTGAAACAAGTGACCGAAAAACAAATAAAATGACTCTTAAGTGCTTATTATTGTTATCATTTGACTTCCCAAAGCTTTAAATCTTGAAAAAAAAAACAAATTTTTAGGGTCTCGAAAATCGAGCACCTGAAAAACGACGCCTCAAAATAAGCTAAAATAATTGACCGGAAAACAAATCAAATGACTTTTAAGTGCTTAATATGTTATTACATGACTTCCCAAAGCTTTAAATCTCGAAAAAATTAAATTTTTTATGGTCTCGAAAATCGAGCCACTAAAAAAGCGACTTCTCATAATAAGCTAAAATAAGTGATCGAAAAACAAATAAAATGACTCCTAAGGGCTTAATATGTTATTATTTGAGTTCCCGGAGCTTTAAATCTCGAAAAAATGAAAATTATAGGATCTCGAAAATCGAACCCCCGAAAAACGACATCTCAATATAAGCTAAAATAAGTGATCGAAAAACAAATAAAATGAATCTTAAGTGCTTAATATTTCATTATTTGAATTCCCAAAGCTTGAAATCTCGAAAAATTGAAATATTTAGGGCTTCGAAAATCGAGCCCCTGAAAAATGACGTATCAAAATAAGCTAAAATAATTCACCGAAAAACACATCAAATGACATTTAAGTGCTTAATATGTTATTACTTGACATCCCAACGCATTCAATCTTGAAAAAATTGAAATTTTTAGGGTTTCGAAAATCAAGCCCCTGAAAAACGACGTCTCAAAATAAGCTGAAACAAGTGACCGAAAAACAAATAAAATGACTCTTAAGTGCTTATTATTGTTATCATTTGACTTCCCAAAGCTTTAAATCTTGAAAAAAAAAACAAATTTTTAGGGTCTCGAAAATCGAGCACCTGAAAAACGACGCCTCAAAATAAGCTAAAATAATTGACCGAAAAACAAATCAAATGACTTTGAAGTGCTTAATATGTTATTACATGACTTCCCAAAGCTTTAAATCTCGAAAAAATTAAAATTTTTAGGGTCTCGAAAATCGAGCCACTAAATAGCGACTTCTCAAAATAAGCTAAAATAAGTGACCGAAAAACAAATAAAATGACTCCTAAGGGCTTAATATGTTATTATTTGAATTCCCGAAGCTTTAAATCTCGAAAGAATGAAAATTTGAAGGTCTCGAAAATCGAACCCTCGAAAAACGACGTCTCAAAATAAGCTGATATAAGTGATCGAAAAATAAATCAAGTGACTCCTAAGAGATTAATATGTTATTATTTGACTTCCCAAAGCTTAAATCTTGAAAAAAAAGCAAATTTTAGGATCTCGAAATTCGTGCCCCTGAAAAACGACGTCTCGAAATAATCTAAAATAATTGACCGAAAAACACATCAAAAGACTTTTAAGTGCTTAATATGTTATTTCTTGACTTCCGAAATATTTAAATCTCCAAAAAATGAATAGGGTCTCGAAAAACGAGCCCTTGAAAAATGACGTCTCAAAATAGGCTTAAATAAGTGATCGAAAAACAAATAAAATGACACTTAAGTGCTTAATATGTTATTACTTGAATTCCCAAAGCTTTGAGTCTTGAAAAAAAGCAAATTTTTAGGATCTCAATAATCAAGCTCCCGAAAAACTACGTCTCAAAATAAGCGAAAATAAGTGACCGAAAAACAAATAAAATGACTCCTAAGGGCTTAATATGTTGTTATTTGAGTTCCCGGAGCTTTAAATCTCGAAAAAATGAAAATGTTAAGATCTCGAAAATCTAGCCCCCGAAAAACGACGTCGCAAAATAAGCTAAAATATGAGACCAAAAATCTAATAAAATGACTCCTAAGGGCTTAATATGTTATTATTTGCGTTTCCGAAGCTTTAAATCTAGAAAAATGAAATTTTGAGGGTCTAAAAAATCGAGCCCCCGAAAAACGACGTCTCAAAATAAGCTGATATAGGTGACCGAAAAATAAATCAAATGACTCCTAAGTGCTTAATATGTTATTACTTGACTTCTCAAAGCTTAAATCTCGAAAAAAATTGAAATTTTTAGGGATTCGAAAATCGTGCCCCTGAATAAAGACGTCTCAAAATAAGCTAAAATAATTGACCAAAAAATACATCAAAAGACTTTTAAGTGCTTAATATGTTATTTCTTGACTTCCGAAAGATTTAAATCTCGAAAAAAATGAAATTTTTAGGGTCTCGAAAAAGAGCCCCCGAAAAACGACGTCTCGAAATAAGCTTAAATAAGTGACCGAAAACAAATAAAATGACTCTTAAGTGCTTAATATTTTATTATATGAATTCCCAAAGCTTTAAGTCTTGAAAAAAACCAAATTTTTAGGGTCTAGAAAATCTAGCTCCTGAAAAACGACGTCTGAAAATAAGCAAAATAAGTAACTGAGAAACAAATAAAATGACTCCTAAGGGCTTAATATATTATTATTTGAGTTCCCGGAGCTTTAAATCTCGAAAAAATGAAAATTTTAAGATCTCGAAAATCGAGCCCTCGAAAATTGACGTTTCAAAATAAGCTAAAATAAGTGACCGAAAAACAAATAAAATGACTCTTAAGTGCTTAATATGTTATTATTAGAGTTCCCGGAGCTTCAAATCTCGAAAAAATAAAAATTTTAGTATCTCGAAAATCGAGCCCCCGAAAAACGACGTCTCAAAATAAGCTAAAATAAGTGACCGAAAAGCAAATCAAATGACTCCTAAGGGCTAAATAAGTTATTATTTGAGTTCCCGAAGCTTTAAATCTCGAAAAAATGAAATTTTTAGGGTCTCGAAATTCGAGCCACCGAAAAACGTCGTCTCGAAATAAGCTAAAATAATGACCGAAAAACAAATAAAATGACTCTTAAGTGCTTAATATGTTATTCTTTGAATTCCCAAAGCTTTAAATCTCGAAAAAATTGAAATTTTTAGGGTTTCGAAAATCGAGCCCCTGAAAAACGACCTATCAAAATAAGCTAAAATAATTGACCGAAAAACACATCAAATGACATTTAAATGCTTAATATTTTATTACTTGACATCCCAAAGCTTTTAATCTCGAAAAAATTGAAATTTTTAGGGTTTCGAAAGTCAAGCCCCTGAAAAACGACGTTTCAAAATAAGCTGAAATAAGTGACCGAAAAACTTATAAAATGACTCTTAAGTGCTTATTATTGTTATTATTTGACATCAAAAGACTTTTAAGTGCTTAATATGTTATTTCTTGACTTCCGAAAGATTTAAATCTCGAAAAAATGAAAACTTTAAGATCTAAAAAATCGAGCCCCCGAAAAATGACGTCTCAAAATAAGATAAAATAAGTAACCGAAAAACAAATAAAATGACTCTTAAGTGCTTAATATGTTATTATGTGAGTTCCTGGAGCTTTAAATCTCGAAAAAATGAAAATTTTAAGATCTCGAAAATCAAGCCCCCGAAAAACGACGTCTCAAAATAAGCTAAAATAAGTGACCGAAAAGCAAATCAAATGACTCCTAAGGGCTAAATATGTTATTATTTGAGTTCCCGAAGCTTTAAATCTCGAAAAAATAAAAATTTTAAGATCTCGAAAATCAAGCCCCCGAAAAACGACGCCTCAAAATAAGGTAAAATAAGTGACCGAAAAGCAAATCAAATAACTCCTAAGGGCTAAATATGTTATTATTTGAGTTCCCGAAGCTTTAAATCTCGAAGAAATGAAATTTTTGGGGTCTCGAAATTCGAGCCAACGAAAAACGTCGCCTCAAAATAAGCTAAAATAAGTGACCGAAAAACAAATAAAATGACTCTTAAGTGCTTAATAAGTTAATATTTGAATTCCCAAAGCTTTAAGTCTTGAAAAAAAGCAAATTTTTAGGGTCTCGAAAATCGAGCTTTTGAAAAAGGACGTCTCAAAATAAGCAAAAATAAGTGACCGAAAAGCAAATCAAATGACTCCTAAGGGCTAAATATGTTATTATTTGAGTTCCCGAAGCTTTAAATCTCGAAAAAATGAAATTTTTAGGGTCTCGAAATTCGAGCTCCCGAAAAACGTCGTCTCAAAATAAGCTAAAATAAGTGACCGAAAAACAAATAAAATGACTCTTAAGTGCTTAATAAGTTATTATTTGAATTCCCAAAGCTTTAATTCTTGAAAAAAAGCAAATTTTTAGGGTCTCGAAAATCGAGCTCCTAAAAAAGGACGTCTCAAAATAAGCGAAAATAAGTGACCGAAAAACAAATAAAATGACTCCTAAGGGCTTAATATGTTATTATTTGAGTTCCCGGAGCTTTAAATCTCGAAAAAATGAAAATTATAGGATCTCGAAAATCGAACCCCCGAAAAACGACGTCTCAATATAAGCTAAAATAAGTGACCGAAAAACAAATAAAATGACACTTAAGTGCTTAATATTTCATTATTTGAATTCCCAAATCTTGAAATCTCGAAAAATTGAAATATTTACGGCTTCGAAAATCGAGCCCCTGAAAAATGACGTATCAAAATAAGCTAAAATAATTCACCGAAAAACACATCAAATGACATTTAAGTGCTTAATATGTTATTACTTGACATCCCAAAGCATTCAATCTTGAAAAAATTGAAATTTTTAGGGTTTCGAAAATCAAGCCCCTGAAAAACGACGTCTCAAAATAAGCTGAAACAAGTGACCGAAAAACAAATAAAATGACTCTTAAGTGCTTATTATTGTTATCATTTGACTTCCCAAAGCTTTAAATCTTGAAAAAAAAACAAATTTTTAGGGTCTCGAAAATCGAGCACCTGAAAAACGACGCCTCAAAATAAGCTAAAATAATTGACCGGAAAACAAATCAAATGACTTTTAAGTGCTTAATATGTTATTACATGACTTCCCAAAGCTTTAAATCTCGAAAAAATTAAATTTTTTAGGGTCTCGAAAATCGAGCCACTAAAAAAGCGACTTCTCATAATAAGCTAAAATAAGTGACCGAAAAACAAATAAAATGACTCCTAAGGGCTTAATATGTTATTATTTGAGTTCCCGGAGCTTTAAATCTCGAAAAAATGAAAATTATAGGATCTCGAAAATCGAACCCCCGAAAAACGACATCTCAATATAAGCTAAAATAAGTGATCGAAAAACAAATAAAATGACTCTTAAGTGCTTAATATTTCATTATTTGAATTCCCAAAGCTTGAAATCTCGAAAAATTGAAATATTTAGGGCTTCGAAAATCGAGCCCCTGAAAAATGACGTATCAAAATAAGCTAAAATAATTCACCGAAAAACACATCAAATGACATTTAAGTGCTTAATATGTTATTACTTGACATCCCAACGCATTCAATCTTGAAAAAATTGAAATTTTTAGGGTTTCGAAAATCAAGCCCCTGAAAAACGACGTCTCAAAATAAGCTGAAACAAGTGACCGAAAAACAAATAAAATGACTCTTAAGTGCTTATTATTGTTATCATTTGACTTCCCAAAGCTTTAAATCTTGAAAAAAAAAACAAATTTTTAGGGTCTCGAAAATCGAGCACCTGAAAAACGACGCCTCAAAATAAGCTAAAATAATTGACCGAAAAACAAATCAAATGACTTTGAAGTGCTTAATATGTTATTACATGACTTCCCAAAGCTTTAAATCTCGAAAAAATTAAAATTTTTAGGGTCTCGAAAATCGAGCCACTAAAAAAGCGACTTCTCAAAATAAGCTAAAATAAGTGACCGAAAAACAAATAAAATGACTCCTAAGGGCTTAATATGTTATTATTTGAATTCCCGAAGCTTTAAATCTCGAAAAAATGAAAATTTGAAGGTCTCGAAAATCGAACCCTCGAAAAACGACGTCTCAAAATAAGCTGATATAAGTGATCGAAAAATAAATCAAGTGACTCCTAAGAGATTAATATGTTATTATTTGACTTCCCAAAGCTTAAATCTTGAAAAAAAAGCAAATTTTAGGATCTCGAAATTCGTGCCCCTGATAAACGACGTCTCGAAATAATCTAAAATAATTGACCGAAAAACACATCAAAAGACTTTTAAGTGCTTAATATGTTATTTCTTGACTTCCGAAATATTTAAATCTCCAAAAAATGAATAGGGTCTCGAAAAACGAGCCCTTGAAAAATGACGTCTCAAAATAGGCTTAAATAAGTGATCGAAAAACAAATAAAATGACACTTAAGTGCTTAATATGTTATTACTTGAATTCCCAAAGCTTTGAGTCTTGAAAAAAAGCAAATTTTTAGGATCTCAATAATCAAGCTCCCGAAAAACTACGTCTCAAAATAAGCGAAAATAAGTGACCGAAAAACAAATAAAATGACTCCTAAGGGCTTAATATGTTGTTATTTGAGTTCCTGGAGCTTTAAATCTCGAAAAAATGAAAATGTTAAGATCTCGAAAATCGAGCCCCCGAAAAACGACGTCGCAAAATAAGCTAAAATATGTGACCAAAAATCTAATAAAATGACTCCTAAGGGCTTAATATGTTATTATTTGCGTTTCCGAAGCTTTAAATCTAGAAAAATGAAATTTTGAGGGTCTAAAAAATCGAGCCCCCGAAAAACGACGTCTCAAAATAAGCTGATATAGGTGACCGAAAAATAAATCAAATGACTCCTAAGTGCTTAATATGTTATTACTTGACTTCTCAAAGCTTAAATCTCGAAAAAAATTGAAATTTTTAGGGTTTCGAAAATCGTGCCCCTGAATAAAGACGTCTCAAAATAAGCTAAAATAATTGACCAAAAAATACATCAAAAGACTTTTAAGTGCTTAATATGTTATTTCTTGACTTCCGAAAGATTTAAATCTCGAAAAAAATGAAATTTTTAGGGTCTCGAAAAAGAGCCCCCGAAAAACGACGTCTCGAAATAAGCTTAAATAAGTGACCGAAAACAAATAAAATGACTCTTAAGTGCTTAATATTTTATTTTATGAATTCCCAAAGCTTTAAGTCTTGAAAAAAACCAAATTTTTAGGGTCTAGAAAATCTAGCTCCTGAAAAACGACGTCTCAAAATAAGCAAAATAAGTAACTGAGAAACAAATAAAATGACTCCTAAGGGCTTAATATATTATTATTTTAGTTCCCGGAGCTTTAAATCTCGAAAAAATGAAAATTTTAAGATCTCGAAAATCGAGCCCTCGAAAATTGACGTTTCAAAATAAGCTAAAATAAGTGACCGAAAAACAAATAAAATGACTCTTAAGTGCTTAATATGTTATTATTAGAGTTCCCAGAGCTTCAAATCTCGAAAAAATAAAAATTTTAGTATCTCGAAAATCGAGCCCCCGAAAAACGACGTCTCAAAATAAGCTAAAATAAGTGACCGAAAAGCAAATCAAATGACTCCTAAGGGCTAAATAAGTTATTATTTGAGTTCCCGAAGCTTTAAATCTCGAAAAAATGAAATTTTTAGGGTCTCGAAATTCGAGCCACCGAAAAACGTCGTCTCGAAATAAGCTAAAATAATGACCGAAAAACAAATAAAATGACTCTTAAGTGCTTAATATGTTATTCTTTGAATTCCCAAAGCTTTAAATCTCGAAAAAATTGAAATTTTTAGGGTTTCGAAAATCGAGCCCCTGAAAAACGACCTATCAAAATAAGCTAAAATAATTGACCGAAAAACACATCAAATGACATTTAAATGCTTAATATTTTATTACTTGACATCCCAAAGCTTTTAATCTCGAAAAAATTGAAATTTTTAGGGTTTCGAAAGTCAAGCCCCTGAAAAACGACGTTTCAAAATAAGCTGAAATAAGTGACCGAAAAACTTATAAAATGACTCTTAAGTGCTTATTATTGTTATTATTTGACATCAAAAGACTTTTAAGTGCTTAATATGTTATTTCTTGACTTCCGAAAGATTTAAATCTCGAAAAAATGAAAACTTTAAGATCTAAAAAATCGAGCCCCCGAAAAATGACGTCTCAAAATAAGATAAAATAAGTAACCGAAAAACAAATAAAATGACTCTTAAGTGCTTAATATGTTATTATGTGAGTTCCTGGAGCTTTAAATCTCGAAAAAATGAAAATTTTAAGATCTCGAAAATCAAGCCCCCGAAAAACGACGTCTCAAAATAAGCTAAAATAAGTGACCGAAAAGCAAATCAAATGACTCCTAAGGGCTAAATATGTTATTATTTGAGTTCCCGAAGCTTTAAATCTCGAAAAAATAAAAATTTTAAGATCTCGAAAATCAAGCCCCCGAAAAACGACGCCTCAAAATAAGGTAAAATAAGTGACCGAAAAGCAAATCAAATAACTCCTAAGGGCTAAATATGTTATTATTTGAGTTCCCGAAGCTTTAAATCTCGAAGAAATGAAATTTTTGGGGTCTCGAAATTCGAGCCAACGAAAAACGTCGCCTCAAAATAAGCTAAAATAAGTGACCGAAAAACAAATAAAATGACTCTTAAGTGCTTAATAAGTTAATATTTGAATTCCCAAAGCTTTAAGTCTTGAAAAAAAGCAAATTTTTAGGGTCTCGAAAATCGAGCTTTTGAAAAAGGACGTCTCAAAATAAGCAAAAATAAGTGACCGAAAAGCAAATCAAATGACTCCTAAGGGCTAAATATGTTATTATTTGAGTTCCCGAAGCTTTAAATCTCGAAAAAATGAAATTTTTAGGGTCTCGAAATTCGAGCTCCCGAAAAACGTCGTCTCAAAATAAGCTAAAATAAGTGACCGAAAAACAAATAAAATGACTCTTAAGTGCTTAATAAGTTATTATTTGAATTCCCAAAGCTTTAATTCTTGAAAAAAAGCAAATTTTTAGGGTCTCGAAAATCGAGCTCCTAAAAAAGGACGTCTCAAAATAAGCGAAAATAAGTGACCGAAAAACAAATAAAATGACTCCTAAGGGCTTAATATGTTATTATTTGAGTTCCCGGAGCTTTAAATCTCGAAAAAATGAAAATTATAGGATCTCGAAAATCGAACCCCCGAAAAACGACGTCTCAATATAAGCTAAAATAAGTGACCGAAAAACAAATAAAATGACACTTAAGTGCTTAATATTTCATTATTTGAATTCCCAAATCTTGAAATCTCGAAAAATTGAAATATTTACGGCTTCGAAAATCGAGCCCCTGAAAAATGACGTATCAAAATAAGCTAAAATAATTCACCGAAAAACACATCAAATGACATTTAAGTGCTTAATATGTTATTACTTGACATCCCAAAGCATTCAATCTTGAAAAAATTGAAATTTTTAGGGTTTCGAAAATCAAGCCCCTGAAAAACGACGTCTCAAAATAAGCTGAAACAAGTGACCGAAAAACAAATAAAATGACTCTTAAGTGCTTATTATTGTTATCATTTGACTTCCCAAAGCTTTAAATCTTGAAAAAAAAACAAATTTTTAGGGTCTCGAAAATCGAGCACCTGAAAAACGACGCCTCAAAATAAGCTAAAATAATTGACCGGAAAACAAATCAAATGACTTTTAAGTGCTTAATATGTTATTACATGACTTCCCAAAGCTTTAAATCTCGAAAAAATTAAATTTTTTAGGGTCTCGAAAATCGAGCCACTAAAAAAGCGACTTCTCATAATAAGCTAAAATAAGTGACCGAAAAACAAATAAAATGACTCCTAAGGGCTTAATATGTTATTATTTGAGTTCCCGGAGCTTTAAATCTCGAAAAAATGAAAATTATAGGATCTCGAAAATCGAACCCCCGAAAAACGACATCTCAATATAAGCTAAAATAAGTGATCGAAAAACAAATAAAATGACTCTTAAGTGCTTAATATTTCATTATTTGAATTCCCAAAGCTTGAAATCTCGAAAAATTGAAATATTTAGGGCTTCGAAAATCGAGCCCCTGAAAAATGACGTATCAAAATAAGCTAAAATAATTCACCGAAAAACACATCAAATGACATTTAAGTGCTTAATATGTTATTACTTGACATCCCAACGCATTCAATCTTGAAAAAATTGAAATTTTTAGGGTTTCGAAAATCAAGCCCCTGAAAAACGACGTCTCAAAATAAGCTGAAACAAGTGACCGAAAAACAAATAAAATGACTCTTAAGTGCTTATTATTGTTATCATTTGACTTCCCAAAGCTTTAAATCTTGAAAAAAAAAACAAATTTTTAGGGTCTCGAAAATCGAGCACCTGAAAAACGACGCCTCAAAATAAGCTAAAATAATTGACCGAAAAACAAATCAAATGACTTTGAAGTGCTTAATATGTTATTACATGACTTCCCAAAGCTTTAAATCTCGAAAAAATTAAAATTTTTAGGGTCTCGAAAATCGAGCCACTAAAAAAGCGACTTCTCAAAATAAGCTAAAATAAGTGACCGAAAAACAAATAAAATGACTCCTAAGGGCTTAATATGTTATTATTTGAATTCCCGAAGCTTTAAATCTCGAAAAAATGAAAATTTGAAGGTCTCGAAAATCGAACCCTCGAAAAACGACGTCTCAAAATAAGCTGATATAAGTGATCGAAAAATAAATCAAGTGACTCCTAAGAGATTAATATGTTATTATTTGACTTCCCAAAGCTTAAATCTTGAAAAAAAAGCAAATTTTAGGATCTCGAAATTCGTGCCCCTGATAAACGACGTCTCGAAATAATCTAAAATAATTGACCGAAAAACACATCAAAAGACTTTTAAGTGCTTAATATGTTATTTCTTGACTTCCGAAATATTTAAATCTCCAAAAAATGAATAGGGTCTCGAAAAACGAGCCCTTGAAAAATGACGTCTCAAAATAGGCTTAAATAAGTGATCGAAAAACAAATAAAATGACACTTAAGTGCTTAATATGTTATTACTTGAATTCCCAAAGCTTTGAGTCTTGAAAAAAAGCAAATTTTTAGGATCTCAATAATCAAGCTCCCGAAAAACTACGTCTCAAAATAAGCGAAAATAAGTGACCGAAAAACAAATAAAATGACTCCTAAGGGCTTAATATGTTGTTATTTGAGTTCCTGGAGCTTTAAATCTCGAAAAAATGAAAATGTTAAGATCTCGAAAATCGAGCCCCCGAAAAACGACGTCGCAAAATAAGCTAAAATATGTGACCAAAAATCTAATAAAATGACTCCTAAGGGCTTAATATGTTATTATTTGCGTTTCCGAAGCTTTAAATCTAGAAAAATGAAATTTTGAGGGTCTAAAAAATCGAGCCCCCGAAAAACGACGTCTCAAAATAAGCTGATATAGGTGACCGAAAAATAAATCAAATGACTCCTAAGTGCTTAATATGTTATTACTTGACTTCTCAAAGCTTAAATCTCGAAAAAAATTGAAATTTTTAGGGTTTCGAAAATCGTGCCCCTGAATAAAGACGTCTCAAAATAAGCTAAAATAATTGACCAAAAAATACATCAAAAGACTTTTAAGTGCTTAATATGTTATTTCTTGACTTCCGAAAGATTTAAATCTCGAAAAAAATGAAATTTTTAGGGTCTCGAAAAAGAGCCCCCGAAAAACGACGTCTCGAAATAAGCTTAAATAAGTGACCGAAAACAAATAAAATGACTCTTAAGTGCTTAATATTTTATTTTATGAATTCCCAAAGCTTTAAGTCTTGAAAAAAACCAAATTTTTAGGGTCTAGAAAATCTAGCTCCTGAAAAACGACGTCTCAAAATAAGCAAAATAAGTAACTGAGAAACAAATAAAATGACTCCTAAGGGCTTAATATATTATTATTTTAGTTCCCGGAGCTTTAAATCTCGAAAAAATGAAAATTTTAAGATCTCGAAAATCGAGCCCTCGAAAATTGACGTTTCAAAATAAGCTAAAATAAGTGACCGAAAAACAAATAAAATGACTCTTAAGTGCTTAATATGTTATTATTAGAGTTCCCGGAGCTTCAAATCTCGAAAAAATAAAAATTTTAGTATCTCGAAAATCGAGCCCCCGAAAAACGACGTCTCAAAATAAGCTAAAATAAGTGACCGAAAAGCAAATCAAATGACTCCTAAGGGCTAAATAAGTTATTATTTGAGTTCCCGAAGCTTTAAATCTCGAAAAAATGAAATTTTTAGGGTCTCGAAAATCGAACCCTCGAAAAACGACGTCTCAAAATAAGCTGATATAAGTGATCGAAAAATAAATCAAGTGACTCCTAAGAGATTAATATGTTATTATTTGACTTCCCAAAGCTTAAATCTTGAAAAAAAAGCAAATTTTAGGATCTCGAAATTCGTGCCCCTGAAAAACGACGTCTCGAAATAATCTAAAATAATTGACCGAAAAACACATCAAAAGACTTTTAAGTGCTTAATATGTTATTTCTTGACTTCCGAAATATTCAAATCTCCAAAAAATGAATAGGGTCTCGAAAAACGAGCCATTGAAAAATGACGTCTCAAAATAGGCTTAAATAAGTGATCGAAAAACAAATAAAATGACACTTAAGTGCTTAATATGTTATTACTTGAATTCCCAAAGCTTTGAGTCTTGAAAAAAAGCAATTTTTTAGGATCTCAATAATCAAGCTCCCGAAAAACTACGTCTCAAAAAAAGCGAAAATAAGTGACCGAAAAACAAATAAAATGACTCCTAAGGGCTTAATATGTTGTTATTTGAGTTCCCGGAGCTTTAAATCTCGAAAAAATGAAAATTTTAATATCTCAAAAATCGAGCCCTCGAAAATTGACGTCTCAAAATAAGCTAAAATAAGTGACCGAAAAACAAATAAAATGACTCTTAAGTGCTTAATATGTTATTATTTGAGTTCCCGGAGCTTCAAATCTCGAAAAAATAAAAATTTTAGTTTCTCAAAAATCGAGCCCCCGAAAAACGACGTCTCAAAATAAGCTAAAATAAGTGACCGAAAAGCAAATCAAATGACTCCTAAGGGCTAAATAAGTTATTATTTGAGTTCCCGAAGCTTTAAATCTCGAAAAAATGAAATTTTTAGGGTCTCGAAATTCGAGCCACCGAAAAACGTCGTCTCGAAATAAGCTAAAATAATGACCGAAAAACAAATAAAATGACTCTTAAGTGCTTAATATGTTATTCTTTGAATTCCCAAAGCTTTAAATCTCGAAAAAATTGAAATTTTTAGGGTTTCGAAAATCGAGACCCTGAAAAACGACCTATCAAAATAAGCTAAAATAATTGGCCGAAAAACACATCAAATGACATTTAAGTGCTTAATATGTTATTACTTGACATCCCAACGCATTCAATCTTGAAAAAATTGAAATTTTTAGGGTTTCGAAAATCAAGCCCCTGAAAAACGACGTCTCAAAATAAGCTGAAACAAGTGACCGAAAAACAAATAAAATGACTCTTAAGTGCTTATTATTGTTATCATTTGACTTCCCAAAGCTTTAAATCTTGAAAAAAAAAACAAATTTTTAGGGTCTCGAAAATCGAGCACCTGAAAAACGACGCCTCAAAATAAGCTAAAATAATTGACCGAAAAACAAATCAAATGACTTTGAAGTGCTTAATATGTTATTACATGACTTCCCAAAGCTTTAAATCTCGAAAAAATTAAAATTTTTAGGGTCTCGAAAATCGAGCCACTAAAAAAGCGACTTCTCAAAATAAGCTAAAATAAGTGACCGAAAAACAAATAAAATGACTCCTAAGGGCTTAATATGTTATTATTTGAATTCCCGAAGCTTTAAATCTCGAAAAAATCAAAATTTGAAGGTCTCGAAAATCGAACCCTCGAAAAACGACGTCTCAAAATAAGCTGATATAAGTGATCGAAAAATAAATCAAGTGACTCCTAAGAGATTAATATGTTATTATTTGACTTCCCAAAGCTTAAATCTTGAAAAAAAAGCAAATTTTAGGATCTCGAAATTCGTGCCCCTGAAAAACGACGTCTCGAAATAATCTAAAATAATTGACCGAAAAACACATCAAAAGACTTTTAAGTGCTTAATATGTTATTTCTTGACTTCCGAAATATTTAAATCTCCAAAAAATGAATAGGGTCTCGAAAAACGAGCCATTGAAAAATGACGTCTCAAAATAGGCTTAAATAAGTGATCGAAAAACAAATAAAATGACACTTAAGTGCTTAATATGTTATTACTTGAATTCCCAAAGCTTTGAGTCTTGAAAAAATGCAATTTTTTAGGATCTCAATAATCAAGCTCCCGAAAAACTACGTCTCAAAAAAAGCGAAAATAAGTGACCGAAAAATAAATAAAATGACTCCTAAGTGCTTAATATGTTGTTATTTGAGTTCCCGGAGCTTTAAATCTCGAAAAAATGAAAATTTTAAGATCTCGAAAATCGAGCCCTCGAAAATTGACGTCTCAAAATAAGCTAAAATAAGTGACCGAAAAACAAATAAAATGACTCTTAAGTGCTTAATATGTTATTATTTGAGTTCCCGGAGCTTAAAATCTCGAAAAAATAAAAATTTTAGTATCTCGAAAATCGAGCCCCCGAAAAACGACGTCTCAAAATAAGCTAAAATAAGTGACCGAAAAGCAAATCAAATGACTCCTAAGGGCTAAATAAGTTATTATTTGAGTTCCCGAAGCTTTAAATCTCGAAAAAATGAAATTTTTAGGGTCTCGAAATTCGAGCCACCGAAAAACGTCGTCTCGAAATAAGCTAAAATAATGACCGAAAAACAAATAAAATGACTCTTAAGTGCTTAATATGTTATTCTTTGAATTCCCAAAGCTTTAAATCTCGAAAAAAATGAAATTTTTAGGGTTTCGAAAATCGAGACCCTGAAAAACAACCTATCAAAATAAGCTAAAATAATTGGCCGAAAAACACATCAAATGACATTTAAGTGCTTAATATGTTATTACTTGACATCCCAACGCATTCAATCTTGAAAAAATTGAAATTTTTAGGGTTTCGAAAATCAAGCCCCTGAAAAACGACGTCTCAAAATAAGCTGAAACAAGTGACCGAAAAACAAATAAAATGACTCTTAAGTGCTTATTATTGTTATCATTTGACTTCCCAAAGCTTTAAATCTTGAAAAAAAAAACAAATTTTTAGGGTCTCGAAAATCGAGCACCTGAAAAACGACGCCTCAAAATAAGCTAAAATAATTGACCGAAAAACAAATCAAATGACTTTGAAGTGCTTAATATGTTATTACATGACTTCCCAAAGCTTTAAATCTCGAAAAAATTAAAATTTTTAGGGTCTCGAAAATCGAGCCACTAAAAAAGCGACTTCTCAAAATAAGCTAAAATAAGTGACCGAAAAACAAATAAAATGACTCCTAAGGGCTTAATATGTTATTATTTGAATTCCCGAAGCTTTAAATCTCGAAAAAATGAAAATTTGAAGGTCTCGAAAATCGAACCCTCGAAAACGACGTCTCAAAATAAGCTGATATAAGTGATCGAAAAATAAATCAAGTGACTCCTAAGAGATTAATATGTTATTATTTGACTTCCCAAAGCTTAAATCTTGAAAAAAAAGCAAATTTTAGGATCTCGAAATTCGTGCCCCTGAAAAATGACGTCTCGAAATAATCTAAAATAATTGACCGAAAAACACATCAAAAGACTTTTAAGTGCTTAATATGTTATTTCTTGACTTCCGAAATATTTAAATCTCCAAAAAATGAATAGGGTCTCGAAAAACGAGCCCTTGAAAAATGACGTCTCAAAATAGGCTTAAATAAGTGATCGAAAAACAAATAAAATGACACTTAAGTGCTTAATATGTTATTACTTGAATTCCCAAAGCTTTGAGTCTTGAAAAAAAGCAAATTTTTAGGATCTCAATAATCAAGCTCCCGAAAAACTACGTCTCAAAATAAGCGAAAATAAGTGACCGAAAAACAAATAAAATGACTCCTAAGGGCTTAATATGTTGTTATTTGAGTTCCCGGAGCTTTAAATCTCGAAAAAATGAAAATATTAAGATCTCGAAAATCGAGCCCCCGAAAAACGACGTCGCAAAATAAGCTAAAATTTGTGACCAAAAATCTAATAAAATGACTCCTAAGGGCTTAATATGTTATTATTTGCGTTTCCGAAGCTTTAAATCTAGAAAAATGAAATTTTGAGGGTCTAAAAAATCGAGCCCCCGAAAAACGACGTCTCAAAATAAGCTGATATAGGTGACCGAAAAATAAATCAAATGACTCCTAAGTGCTTAATATGTTATTACTTGACTTCTCAAAGCTTAAATCTCGAAAAAAATTGAAATTTTTAGGGTTTCGAAAATCGTGCCCCTGAATAAAGACGTCTCAAAATAAGCTAAAATAATTGACCAAAAAATACATCAAAAGACTTTTAAGTGCTTAATATGTTATTTCTTGACTTCCGAAAGATTTAAATCTCGAAAAAAATGAAATTTTTAGGGTCTGGAAAAAGAGCCCCCGAAAAACGACGTCTCGAAATAAGCTTAAATAAGTGACCGAAAACAAATAAAATGACTCTTAAGTGCTTAATATTTTATTATATGAATTCCCAAAGCTTTAAGTCTTGAAAAAAACCAAATTTTTAGGGTCTAGAAAATCTAGCTCCTGAAAAACGACGTCTCAAAATAAGCAAAATAAGTAACTGAGAAACAAATAAAATGACTCCTAAGGGCTTAATATATTATTATTTGAGTTCCCGGAGCTTTAAATCTCGAAAAAATGAAAATTTTAAGATCTCAAAAATCGAGCCCTCGAAAATTGACGTTTCAAAATAAGCTAAAATAAGTGACCGAAAAACAAATAAAATGACTCTTAAGTGCTTAATATGTTATTATTAGAGTTCCGGAGCTTCAAATCTCGAAAAAATAAAAATTTTAGTATCTCGAAAATCGAGCCCCCGAAAAACGACGTCTCAAAATAAGCTAAAATAAGTGACCGAAAAGCAAATCAAATGACTCCTAAGGGCTAAATAAGTTATTATTTGAGTTCCCGAAGCTTTAAATCTCGAAAAAATGAAATTTTTAGGGTCTCGAAATTCGAGCCACCGAAAAACGTCGTCTCGAAATAAGCTAAAATAATGACCGAAAAACAAATAAAATGACTCTTAAGTGCTTAATATGTTATTCTTTGAATTCCCAAAGCTTTAAATCTCGAAAAAATTGAAATTTTTAGGGTTTCGAAAATCGAGCCCCTGAAAAACGACCTATCAAAATAAGCTAAAATAATTGACCGAAAAACACATCAAATGACATTTAAGTGCTTAATATTTTATTACTTGACAGACTCTTAAGTGCTTATTATTGTTATTATTTGACATCAAAAGACTTTTAAGTGCTTAATATGTTATTTCTTGACTTCCGAAAGATTTAAATCTCGAAAAAATGAAAACTTTAAGATCTCAAAAATCGAGCCCCCGAAAAACGACGTCTCAAAATAAGATAAAATAAGTGACCGAAAAACAAATAAAATGACTCTTAAGTGCTTAATATGTTATTATGTGAGTTCCCGGAGCTTTAAATCTCGAAAAAATGAAAATTTTAAGATCTCGAAAATCAAGCCCCCGAAAAACGACGTCTCTAAATAAGCTAAAATAAGTGACCGAAAAGCAAATCAAATGACTCCTAAGGGCTAAATATGTTATTATTTGAGTTCCCGAAGCTTTAAATATCGAAAAAATAAAAATTTTAAGATCTCGAAAATCAAGCCCCCGAAAAACGACGTCTCAAAATAAGCTAAAATAAGTGACCGAAAAGCAAATCAAATAACTCCTAAGGGCTAAATATGTTATTATTTGAGTTCCCGAAGCTTTAAATCTCGAAAAAATGAAATTTTTGGGGTCTCGAAATTCGAGCCAACGAAAAACGTCGTCTCAAAATAAGCTAAAATAAGTGACCGAAAAACAAATAAAATGACTCTTAAGTGCTTAATAAGTTATTATTTGAATTCCCAAAGCTTTAAGTCTTGAAAAAAAGCAAATTTTTAGGGTCTCGAAAATCGAGCTCTTGAAAAAGGACGTCTCAAAATAAGCAAAAATAAGTGACCGAAAAGCAAATCAAATGACTCCTAAGGGCTAAATATGTTATTATTTGAGTTCCCGAAGCTTTAAATCTCGAAAAAATGAAATTTTTAGGGTCTCGAAATTCGAGCTACCGAAAAACGTCGTCTCAAAATAAGCTAAAATAAGTGACCGAAAAACAAATAAAATGACTATTAAGTGCTTAATAAGTTATTATTTGAATTCCCAAAGCTTTAATTCTTGAAAAAAAGTAAATTTTTAGGGTCTCGAAAATCGAGCTCCTAAAAAAGGACGTCTCAAAATAAGCGAAAATAAGTGACCGAAAAACAAATAAAATGACTCCTAAGGGCTTAATATGTTATTATTTGAATTCCCGAAGCTTTAAATCTCTAAAAAATGAAAATTTGAAGGTCTCGAAAATCGAACCCTCGAAAAACGACGTCTCAAAATAAGCTGATATAAGTGATCGAAAAATAAATCAAGTGACTCCTAAGAGATTAATATGTTATTATTTGACTTCCCAAAGCTTAAATCTTGAAAAAAAAGCAAATTTAGGATCTCGAAATTCGTGCCCCTTGAAAAACGACGTCTCGAAATAATCTAAAATAATTGACCGAAAAACACATCAAAAGACTTTTAAGTGCTTAATATGTTATTTCTTGACTTCCGAAATATTTAAATCTCCAAAAAATGAATAGGGTCTCGAAAAACGAGCCATTGAAAAATGACGTCTCAAAATAGGCTTAAATAAGTGATCGAAAAACAAATAAAATGACACTTAAGTGCTTAATATGTTATTACTTGAATTCCCAAAGCTTTGAGTCTTGAAAAAAAGCAATTTTTTAGGATCTCAATAATCAAGCTCCCGAAAAACTACGTCTCAAAAAAAGCGAAAATAAGTGACCGAAAAACAAATAAAATGACTCCTAAGGGCTTAATATGTTGTTATTTGAGTTCCCGGAGCTTTAAATCTCGAAAAAATGAAAATTTTAAGATCTCGAAAATCGAGCCCTCGAAAATTGACATCTCAAAATAAGCTAAAATAAGTGACCGAAAAACAAATAAAATGACTCTTAAGTGCTTTATATGTTATTATTTGAGTTCCCGGAGCTTCAAATCTCGAAAAAATAAAAATTTTAATATCTCGAAAATCGAGCCCCCGAAAAACGACGTCTCAAAATAAGCTAAAATAAGTGACCGAAAAGCAAATCAAATGACTCCTAAGTGCTAAATAAGTTATTATTTGAGTTCCCGAAGCTTTAAATCTCGAAAAAATGAAATTTTTAGGGTCTCGAAATTCGAGCCACCGAAAAACGTCGTCTCGAAATAAGCTAAAATAATGACCGAAAAACAAATAAAATGACTCTTAAGTGCTTAATATGTTATTCTTTGAATTCCCAAAGCTTTAAATCTCGAAAAAATTGAAATTTTTAGGGTTTCGAAAATCGAGACCCTGAAAAACGACCTATCAAAATAAGCTAAAATAATTGACCGAAAAACACATCAAATGACATTTAAGTGCTTAATATTTTATTACATGACATCCCAAAGCTTTTAATCTCGAAAAAATTAAAATTTTTAGGGTTTCGAAAATCCAGCCCCTGAAAAACGACGTCTCAAAATAAGCTGAAATAAGTGACCGAAAAACTAATAAAGTGACTCTTAAGTGCTTATTATTGTTATTATTTGACATCAAAAGACTTTTAAGTGCTTAATATGTTATTTCTTGACTTCCGAAAGATTTAAATCTCGAAAAAATAAAAACTTTAAGATCTCAAAAATCGAGCCCCCGAAAAACGACGTCTCAAAATAAGATAAAATAATTGACCGAAAAACAAATAAAATGACTCTTAAGTGCTTAATATGTTATTATGTGAGTTCCCGGAGCTTTAAATCTCGAAAAAATGAAAATTTTAAGATCTCGAAAATCAAGCCCCCGAAAAACGATGTCTCAAAATAAGCTAAAATAAGTGACCGAAAAGAAAATCAAATGACTCCTAAGGGCTAAATATGTTATTATTTGAGTTCCCGAAGCTTTAAATCTCGAAAAAATAAAAATTTTAAGATCTCGAAAATCAAGCCCCCGAAAAACGACGTCTCAAAATAAGCTAAAATAAGTGACCGAAAAGCAAATCAAATAACTCCTAAGGGCTAAATATGTTATTATTTGAGTTCCCGAAGCTTTAAATCTCGAAAAAATGAAATTTTTGGGGTCTCGAAATTCGAGCAAACGAAAAACGTCGTCTCAAAATAAGCTAAAATAAGTGACCGAAAAACAAATAAAATGACTCTTAAGTGCTTAATAAGTTATTATTTGAATTCCCAAAGCTTTAAGTCTTGAAAAAAAGCAAATTTTTAGGGTCTCGAAAATCGAGCTCCTGAAAAAGGACGTCTCAAAATAAGCAAAAATAAGTGTCCGAAAAGCAAATCAAATGACTCCTAAGGGCTAAATATGTTATTATTTGAGTTCCTGAAGCTTTAAATCTCGAAAAAAATGAAATTTTTAGGGTCTCGAAATTCGAGCTACCGAAAAACGTCGTCTCAAAATAAGCTAAAATAAGTGACCGAAAAACAAATAAAATGACTCTTAAGTGCTTAATAAGTTATTATTTGAATTCCCAAAGCTTTAATTCTTGAAAAAAAGCAAATTTTTAGGGTCTCGAAAATCGAGCTCCTAAAAAAGGACGTCTCAAAATAAGCGAAAATAAGTGACCGAAAAACAAATAAAATGACTCCTAAGGGCTTAATATGTTATTATTTGAGTTCCCGGAGCTTTAAATCTCGAAAAAATGAAAATTATAGGATCTCGAAAATCGAACCCCCGAAAAACGACGTCTCAATATAAGCTAAAATAAGTGACCGAAAAACAAATAAAATGACACTTAAGTGCTTAATATTTCATTATTTGAATTCCCAAATCTTGAAATCTCAAAAAATTGAAATATTTAGGGCTTCGAAAATCGAGCCCCTGAAAAATGACGTATCAAAATAAGCTAAAATAATTCACCGAAAAACACATCAAATGACATTTAAGTGCTTAATATGTTATTACTTGACATCCCAAAGCATTCAATCTTGAAAAAATTGAAATTTTTATGGTTTCGAAAATCAAGCCCCTGAAAAACGACGTCTCAAAATAAGCTGAAACAAGTGACCGAAAAACAAATAAAATGACTCTTAAGTGCTTATTATTGTTATCATTTGACTTCCCAAAGCTTTAAATCTTGAAAAAAAAAACAAATTTTTAGGGTCTCGAAAATCGAGCACCTGAAAAACGACGCCTCAAAATAAGCTAAAATAATTGACCGAAAAACAAATCAAATGACTTTTAAGTGCTTAATATGTTATTACATGACTTCCCAAAGCTTTAAATCTCGAAAAAATGGAAATTTTTAGGGTCTCGAAAATCGAGCCACTAAAAAAGCGACTTCTCAAAATAAGCTAAAATTGACCGAAAAACAAATAAAATGACTCCTAAGGGCTTAATATGTTATTATTTGAGTTCCCGAAGCTTTAAATCTCGAAAAAATGAAAATTTGAAGGTCTCGAAATGTTGGGATTCGGTAAAATAAACAGCCCTAGGCACAGCGGAATATAAAAAGTTTAGGACCTCTTACGGAATCTTGCCAGGATATTCTCTAGTTGTATATATATGAATGTAAATAAAACGATAGTATAAGTTTACACGTTATACCTATCTCCTTGCAAATCCTTTAGCTAGTAAAACGAACTCTGATTTCTCCTCCAGCAAGTATCGATCCAAGCTCTGCAGCAGCGCCCCACGTATTGCGCCTCTACGGGTTGATACACCACAATTACACGAAAATAATAAATCTTAATCAGCTAGAACACAAGATATATTATGATCTAGGATTTTGGAACGATCTTGGAACAAAGTCGAAAACGAAAAATTCTTCCAAAGGAAGAACAGGGTTCGGTCGACTTTATGCTTGGGAGAGGGAGAGAAAATTTTGCTCTTACTCAAATTTTGCTTGTTGAGTTATGTGAAAAATAACTACAAGAAGGCTACTTATAGTTATCTCCCTAACCTAGTCCTAATAGGACTAGGTTTCCTCTCTCCTACATGGGCCATGGCCCTCTTTAATTTAGAAGACCAAGTCTTCTAATTAATTCATGGTCCAGTTAATTAATTTGACCAGGCTTTATTTAATCTTCCAGTTAAATAGCCCAATTAATTAACTTAATCTCCCATTTAATTAAATCAGACTCTAAGTCCATTTAATTAAAATCCCTTTTAATTAATTAAATCCAACTTAATTAATTAATCCACAAATTAAATTCCAATTTAATTTATGATCCTGATCCAATTCCAATTGGATCCCATTTTGTTCCAATTGGGTCGACCCAGTCGACCCACCCATCATAATCGACCTAGTCGATTATTCACCCAGTCGACCCAGTCGACTCGGTCGTTCTCATTTCCTCGCTTTCGCTTCATGTGTATTGTGTATGCCCCCGTAGGTTCACCACATAATTGGCCATGGGTTATAATTAAATATTATTTAATTATTCGAGTAAGACTTACTCTAAATCAATCGAACACTCTGTCGATTGATCATTCCAAAATTAGCACCCCTGCCAATTTGGGAATTCTCCCACACTCCACGGTCGATGTCCAGCCACAAGCCCATGGAGCCCAATCACTGGTGAATTAATTCAGTGAACCTTTTATCATTTACAATTTCCATATACGACATAATCTCTCCATCGATCAATCTCCCAGTCGAGACTTAAGGGTATGGTCTTTCATCGGTTTCCCTTTTTCTTTTGTCTTGACCTTATGCATTCTGGTCTCGAAATAATTCTCTTTGACTTAACCTTTATGAGCTACTTACATAAAGCCGTCAGATACCTCGGCCGAGGATTTTACCAGAATTAATTTCTCACAGAAATCCATAGGAGAATTTTCCAACCTATCAAGTCGGGTCAATGGATCCTTTGTTGATGATATGAATCTGCATACGAGTTCCTCTATACCCAATATGAGTCCACAAAGACTTTCTGGCGATCTCCAGTCCGTCGGGACTCATATCAAAGCATAGACGTTCTCGCACCAGATAAACCCTATCATCTCAAGTAGTTAGGGATCGTTCCTCGTATACTATTGTAAATTGGAATAACTTCAACCCCGATATGCGACTACCGCTTCCATGGTGAGTTATTTCCTAATTGGGGTATTCAGTACGCTTGCCATCCCAGCAAGCCACTCACTTATGTGTATCGACTATCCCAGTCACGCTCGTGGACCCCAGCGTTCTCCAGTTCATCGGAGTATACACAATAGTGAGAGTCTAACCGAATCCAATGATGTCCTATCTCGATTGGATTCTACGACTCTTGAATGTATTCCAGATCACGGCCTTGGAGATCAGTCCACGGGTTGTCCCATAGCCCTGTGATCTAAGGACTTCTATCCTTATGCGTAGATAATTATTACATAAGATAAAGATGACCATATAATAATAAAATGCATTTATTAATCCAATTGAATGGTCCTTTCAATTAAATGCAGCCAAATAGTTGGCTTGCAGGACACTATTCTATCAATCTCCCACTTGTACTAAAGCCAACTTTTCATACTTCTGATTCCCATCTTAGACAGATGTTTTCGGATGCCTTTGAGGCAATGGCTTAGACAGCGGGTCCGTCGTATTATCCCTTGAGGTGACACGTTCCATCTTTATGTCTCCTCTACCAATGATATAAATATCAAATGGTATCGTCTTAGTTCGTGCTTGGATTCTGATGAGATCTCGACTCCTTCGCTTGCGAGATAGCTCCATTATTATCACAGAAGATAGTAATGGCTCGACAATGCTAGGTATCACATCCAATTCCTGGATGAAGTTTTTCATCCAAACACCTTCCTTTGCTGCTTCACTCGATGCAATGTATTCTGTCTCGGTGGTTGAATCTGCGGTAGTGTTTTGCTTGGAGCTCTTCCAGCATACCGCACCACTATTGAGGCAGAACACGTATCCAGATGTCGACTTGAAGTCGTCCACATTAAATTGGAAGCTAGAATCAGTATAGCCTTCCAATTTCAATTCTCCTCCACCGTACACCAAGAACAATTCCTTAGTCCTTCTCAGGTACTTCAGAATTGCCTTTACGGCTATCCAGTGCTGCTCACCTGGATCAGACTGGTAGCGACTTGTAACGCTTAAAGCGTATGCTACGTCTGGTCTCGTACATAACGTACCATACATTATGCTTCCTATTGCGGATGCATATGGTACTTGAGACATATTGCTTCTCTCTTCAGGGGTCTTTGGGGCCATAGACTTAGAGAGTGCAATTCCATGTCTCATTGGAAGCAATCCTCTCTTGGATTCTTCCATGCTAAATCTTTTCAAGATTTTATCTATGTACTGGGATTGGGAGAGGCCCAGCAGTCCTTTTGATCTATCTCGGTAGATCCTTGTACCTAGTACAAAGGATGCTTCTCCCAAATCCTTCATCGAGAATTGTGTAGATAACCATGCTTTAGTTTCGGACAACACTTTCACATTTGTTCCCAATGAGAAGAATGTCATCAACATAAAGCACAAAAATTCAACTGTACTCCCACTGACCTTCTTGTACACGCAAGGTTCGAACACATTTTTGATGAATCCAAAAGTTTGGATTGTTTCATCGAAACGAATGTTCCAACTTCGGGAAGCTTGCTTCAGTCCATAAATGGACCTCTGGAGTTTGCACACCTTGTGTTCATCTCCTTTGGATGTATATCCTTTTGGTTGCTTCATGTAGATCTCCTTGTCAATGTCCCCATTGAGAAAGACAGTCTTTACATCCATCTACCATATCTCGTAGTTATACCACGCAGCTATGGCCAGCAAGATTCGAATGGATTTAGACATTGCGACGGGCGAGAAGGTCTCCTCAAAGTCGATGCTTGGCCTTTGAGTGTATCCTTTTTGCCACTAGTCGCGCCTTGTAGGTTATTACCTCTCCGTTCACTCCAAGCTTTCGCTTATAGATCCACTTGCAACCCACGGGAGCTACTCCCACTGGTGGATCTACCAAGGCCTAGACCTTGTTCGAGTGCATGGAGTCCAATTCGAATTCCATGGCTTCACGCCACTTTCCCGAGTCTATGCCTAGCATAGCCTCTTCGTAAGTCCTTGGGTCGGTTAGAGACTGTCTAGTCTCACGCAGCAGACCGTAGTACCTCTCGGGTTCTCTACGTTGTCTTTCTGACCTACGAAGTATCGGTGTACTTTCTGATGTAGTTTCATGCTCTTGTTCTCCCACTGCCTGTGGTGATAGGTCAGCTTGATCGACCTCTTTGGTCTTTTCAGCTTCAGTGACCTCATCTAGTTCTACGTTATGTTCCTTCTTGCCTAGCAAGAAATCCTTCTCCAAGAAGTGTGCGTTCCTTGAGACAAACGTAGTTTATCTTGTAGGATCGTAGAACTTGTATCCTATAGAGTTTTCTGGATACCCCACGAATTGCATAAGATGGACTTCACATCCAACTTATCTCCCACCAGCTTATTCACATAAGCGGGAGACCCCATATGCGCATGAATGCATATGAAGGTACAATACCAACTCATATCACGTGATATGTTTTTGGAACTGGCTTCAGAGATACTTAGCTCAGTATCTTCGATTTTCTCGATCAAGTTTTATTTGTTTGAATAAGGAATTTCATGTAAGATTTCTTAATGGACATTTACATGTCCAGAATGCTTGACAACATACAACGTTTCAAGCGGGTCTTACATTTCGAGAATCTAATTCTCTATCAAATAATCAATGGCGTACTGCCTATGCATGTTTGATTTTGAATCGATCCAAATTTTTTACATGCTTTCATTGATCAGGCTCTCTTCTTTTATTCCAAAAGTAATTTGGATTTGTACATCACAACGTACTTTTACCCATGAGGGTACTAGAGACGCCTTATCTCCCACTAATGCTTTAGTGTTTCTACACACTTTTAAATGGATAAAATCCATTGCAATTGTTTATGCCTCTTGGTTGCCTAGCAACCAACTACTAAATCTAATTTCCATTAAGCAAGATTCGAAAGTCGGTTGCTATGTATAGCATCCCAGTCAAGCTCGACCCAGTCGAGCTCAGTCTTTGAATCTTTTAATTTGGAAATATGTTTTAGTATTCGTGTATTGCCTTTCGGTTTTTACAACGACTCAAGTGTGTGAAATCTTGATTATTTATATTTTATTGACTATGCATATTTTATTTAGTCGTTATATGAGTATCCATACTCATTTGCTTATGTACACCTTTTGCGTATAAATCTTATAGCGCAATCAGTTCCAACCATTATGGAACTATCACATCCCTTAAGACAAGGGATGGTATAAGCAAATTCTAATGATCTAAATAATTCATGGCTTTAGATGCATTGAATGCATCAACGAGTGCTTCATCGGGCATCCAACACCCTTATGCATTACTTTAACCATAAGGTTAAGTTCAATAAAATTTAATCATCCCTTATGGGATGAATAGGTTCAATTCCCTCTTTCCCTTGATCTTAATCCATGGAAGAACAATTTTGATTGACTTTACAACTTATCATCCTTACAGAAAAAACCTCCAAGGTTATTTCCCTTCAGAGAGGATTCATTCCTCTTCTTCCATCTCGTAAGTCTTTTGAGCTTTTCAACGAGATGTTACTTCCCATTTATGGGAGACTTCATGTTTGCCTTCAAGAAAATTTGGGCTTGAGAACCATCCTCAACCCTCTGGTGAAACTTATCACCTTTCTTATTTGAAGAGTAACTTCGAAAAAGGCAGCTTGGTGAAACCTATCACCATTCCAGTCGAAGTGTAACTTCGAAAGGAAAACCAATGAAATCTTTGTAAGGAGATTAGTCCTTGCTTGGACTCGAGAATAATTTCTCAAGTTTCGAAGTCATTCAAAATTCATTTGGGTTCAATCAATTTTTTCGATTCAAGTATGATGGTAAATATTCATGGATACATCATTTATGAAAAACTATCATAAACATGACGATAAATACGCGGCAGATTAATATCAATGCATAATTTACAAACATGGTTTCATTTGTAAATTACTCCCACTATTTTTGTCGAATACTTATGCCCCCACATAAGGTTCGGGAAATAAAAATTTCCTAATGGGCTCAAGGCCCAAATGCAATCGCTCAGTACCCACGACTCGTTGGCCATACCAATCGATCCACTTGGTGGGCGATCACGTCGCCGGTTAACCATCCCAGCTAACCCTTGAGTTCATTTAGCCTCGGTTTTCGTTATGGACCCACGACTCGTGAGACATCCATACTTACTCGCGTTAAATCATGTCCAATACTCGTGAAGAGAAATAGTTCAATCCTAGACGCCCCACGACTCGTGAGACAGCACCTAGAACCTTGCTATCCCCTCCCTTGGCACTAAACTGTGCATCGAGGCAATAGACATATCATCTTCCTATAGCTCGACCCACGACTCGTGAGACATCGAGATATATTTGTACAATATGCCTAAGACCTAGTAATTGGATAGGCTCGGACCATAGACACCATTCATATGCGCCCGTTAATAGATTTAATATTCTAATTGAGTTTTTAAGTTCAATTGGAGGTTTTAAGTTTTCTTCGTGCGAGGTCTCATCAGATTATGCTTTATCTTGTTTACGTGATCTATTCTAAGCATGCAAGACATACATCAAAGAATAATAGTAAACATATATCACCTAGCATTGCACATATGATTGATCGATTGCCCATCCTATGCGATCCATCACGAGCCACATGATGGACCAATTGGTCAGTCTAGGGTGGAAATTAAATGTCCTAACTATTACAATTTTCAAACCCATACATCATGGGCCTTCTTGTAATATCCACCTTGATTGGGCCTTCATGTAATGAATTGGGCCTCCATGTCCTCCAAGGTAATGGGCCTCCATGTGGATCTCCAAGTCTTCATGAGGTCTTCTTGGCTCCAAGCCTAATCTAAGCCTAGCTTATAAAAATAAAGGCCCTATTCTATTACAATTGTTTGCGCAAGCAAGGGCACCAATCAGGCCCATTTAATTACAACCCATAATATAAATAAACCAAAACTACACAGGGCTTAAGGGCAAAATCAACCAATCCACATATTCACTCAAGAACATGCATAAATTCACATAAGGGCATAAATGTAAATTTACCGGCTCCTTTAATTTTAATTCACAAAAATTATCCAAGTTAATTTATTTTGAATTAACAATTAATCTCTAAGATTAATTAACTCTTACTTGAGTTCTAAGTAATCTACAACTCTTATCTTAATAAAGTTGGTTAATTAAGATAGTTACAAATCTTCCAATATTACTATCTTATCCAAAACTCTAAGTTTCCCAATTTTACAAATCTCTAAGATTCTCATGATAATCCTATTTTGACTAGATTAGTTAACTAAGGTAGTGTCCAAATCCACCAAGATTTATACCTTATCCAAAACTCCAAGTTTCCTAATTTAATAAGATCTCTAAGATCTTTAATCTTGGTAACTTACTAGAAGAGATTAATTTTAATTAAATCTCTTCTTACAATTGAAACTCTAAGTTTCCTTGTTTAATAAGACCTCTAAGATCTTTTAATCTTGGTAACTTACTAGACATTAATTCTAATTAAATTTCTTATCACAAATGAAACTCTAAGTTTCCTTGTTTAATAAGATCTCTAAGATCTTTTAATCTTGGTAACTTACTAGACATTAATTCTAATTAAATGTCTTATCACAAATGTAACTCTAAGTTTCCTTGTTAATTAGATCTCTAAGATCAATCCAAGATTCACCAAGACTCCATAACAACCAAATCTCCAAGATTTTCAGGACTTCCAAAATAGGTGAGTTTGAGATCAACCAAAATTCAGCCACGTAGTGACGCAATGAACGCTGCCATGTGGCAGCACACACATGGCCACGGAAGCCGCGCGTGAACCCCACACAGTGGCTGCTGCCGCGCGTGACAGCGTGCTGCTGCGCGTTGCCAGCACGCGGCAAACTGCCCGAGGGCAGCTGCCGTGTGCTGCACGCGCAGACAGCGTGCTGTTCACGCGCTGCCGCCTACGGCAGCACGCGATGGCTGCCTAGCCGCGGTGCGCTGCTGCGCACCGCCGCGTGCCACCACGGTTGATCCCAAAAATATATAATTTTTCTTGTTCGATTACTTTTGATTTAATTAAACAGATCCAATTAATTAAATCCCAATCCAAAATAAAAATTAACACGATAAAATTTCGAATAAAATTTTTTTAAATTAACTCTAAGTTAACAGATCTATGTTCTAAAACATACAAAGTTAAAGAACCAGCCACATAAATCAAACATATGATTTAAATCACAGAATTTGCAAATTCATATATATACAAAGCCTAGAGTTGGCTCTGATACCACTGTTGTGATTCGGTAAAATAAACAGCCCTAGGCACAGCGGAATATAAAAATTTTAGGACCTCTTACGGAATCTTGCCAGGATATTCTCTAGTTGTATATATATGAATGTAAATAAAACGATAGTATAAGTTTACACGTTATACCTATCTCCTTGCAAATCCTTTAGCTAGTAAAACGAACTCTGATTTCTCCTCCAGCAAGTATCGATCCAAGCTCTGCAGCAGCGCCCCATGTGTTGCGCCTCTACGGGTTGATACACCACAATTACACGAAAATAATAAATCTTGATCAGCTAGAACACAAGATATATTATGATCTAGGATTTTGGAACGATCTTGGAACAAAGTCGAAAACGAAAAATTCTTCCAAAGGAAGAACAGGGTTCGGTCGACTTTATGCTTGGGAGAGGGAGAGAAAATTTTGCTCTTACTCAAATTTTGCTTGTTGAGTTATGTGAAAAATAACAACAAGAAGGCTACTTATAGTTATCTCCCTAACCTAGTCCTAATAGGACTAGGTTTCCTCTCTCCTACATGGGCCATGGCCCTCTTTAATTTAGAAGACCAAGTCTTCTAATTAATTCATGGTCCAGTTAATTAATTTGACCAGGCTTTATTTAATCTTCCAGTTAAATAGCCCAATTAATTAACTTAATCTCCCATTTAATTAAATCAGACTCTAAGTCCATTTAATTAAAATCCCTTTTAATTAATTAAATCCAACTTAATTAATTAATCCACAAATTAAATTCCAATTTAATTTATGATCCTGATCCAATTCCAATTGGATCCCATTTTGTTCCAATTGGGTCGACCCAGTCGACCCACCCATCATAATCGACCTAGTCGATTATTCACCCAGTCGACCCAGTCGACTCGGTCGTTCTCATTTCCTCGCTTTCGCTTCATGTGTATTGTGTATGCCCCCGTAGGTTTACCACATAATTGGCCATGGGTTATAATTAAATATTATTTAATTATTCGAGTAAGACTTACTCTAAATCAATCGAACACTCTGTCGATTGATCATTCCAAAATTAGCACCCCTGCCAATTTGGGAATTCTCCCACACTCCACGGTCGATGTCCAGCCACAAGCCCATGGAGCCCAATCACTGGTGAATTAATTCAGTGAACCTTTTATCATTTACAATTTCCATATACGACATAATCTCTCCATCGATCAATCTCCCAGTCGAGACTTAAGGGTATGGTCTTTCATCGGTTTCCCTTTTTCTTTTGTCTTGACCTTATGCATTCTGGTCTCGAAATAATTCTCTTTGACTTAACCTTTATGAGCTACTTACATAAAGCCGTCAGATACCTCGGCCGAGGATTTTACCAGAATTAATTTCTCACAGAAATCCATAGGAGAATTTCCCAACCTATCAAGTCGGGTCAATGGATCCTTTGTTGATGATATGAATCTGCATACGAGTTCCTCTATACCTAATATGAGTCCACAAAGACTTTCTGGCGATCTCCAGTCCGTCGGGACTCATATCAAAGCATAGACGTTCTCGCACCAGATAAACCCTATCATCTCAAGTAGTTCGGAATCGTTCCTCGTATACTATTGTAAATTGGAATAACTTCAACCCCGATATGCGACTACCGCTTCCATGGTGAGTTATTTCCTAATTGGGGTATTCAGTACGCTTGCCATCCCAGCAAGCCACTCACTTATGTGTATCGACTATCCCAGTCACGCTCGTGGACCCCAGCGTTCTCCAGTTCATCGGAGTATACACAATAGTGAGAGTCTAACCGAATCCAATGATGTCCTATCTCGATTGGATTCTACGACTCTTGAATGTATTCTAGATCACGGCCTTGGAGATCAGTCCACGGGTTGTCCCATAGCCCTGTGATCTAAGGACTTCTATCCTTATGCGTAGATAATTATTACATAAGATAAAGATGACCATATAATAATAAAATGCATTTATTAATCCAATTGAATGGTCCTTTCAATTAAATGCAGCCAAATAGTTGGCTTGCAGGACACTATTCTATCACGAAAATCGTACCATCGAAAAACGACGTCTCAAATTAAGCTGATATAAGTGATCGAAAAATAAATCAAATGACTCCTAAGTGATTAATATGTTATTATTTGACTTCCCAAAGCTTAAATCTTGAAAAAAAAGCAAATTTTAGGATCTCGAAAAACACATCAAAAGACTTTTAAGTGCTTAATATGTTATTTCTTGACTTCCGAAATATTTAAATCTCCAAAAAATAAAATTTTTAGGGTCTCGAAAAACGAGCCCTTGAAAAATGACGTCTCGAAATAAGCTTAAATAAGTGATCGAAAAACAAATAAAATGACACTTAAGTGCTTAATATGTTATTACTTGAATTCCCAAAGCTTTGAGTCTTGAATAAAAGCAAATTTATAGGATCTCAATAATCGAGCTCCCGAAAAACGACGTTTCAAAATAAGCAAAAATAAGTGACCGAAAAACAAATAAAATGACTCCTAAGGGCTTAATATGTTGTTATTTAAGTTCCCGGAGCTTTAAATCTCGAAAAAATGAAAATTTTAAGATCTCGAAAATCGAGCCCCCGAAAAACGACGTCGCAAAATAAGCTAAAATATGTGACCAAAAAACAAATAAAATGACTCCTAAGGGCTTAATATGTTATTATTTGCGTTTCCGAAGCTTTAAATCTAGAAAAATGAAATTTTGAGAGTCTAAAAAATCGAGCCCCCGAAAAACGACGTCTCAAAATAAGCTGATATAGGTGACCGAAAAATAAATCAAATGACTCCTAAGTGCTTAATATGTTATTACTTGACTTCTCAAAGCTTAAATCTCGAAAAAAATTGAAATTTTTAGGGTTTCCAAAATCGTTCCCCTGAATAAAGACGTCTCAAAATAAGCTAAAATAATTGACCGAAAAACACATCAAAAGACTTTTAAGTGCTTAATATGTTATTTCTTGACTTCCGAAAGATTTAAATCTCGAAAAAAGTGAAATTTTTAAGGTCTCGAAAAAGAGCCCCTGAAAAACGACGTTTCGAAATAAGCTTAAATAAGTGACCGAAAACAAATAAAATGACTCTTAAGTGCTTAATATTTTATTATATGAATTCCCAAAGCATTAAGTCTTGAAAAAAACCAAATTTTTAGGGTCTCGAAAATCTAGCTCCTGAAAAACGACGTCTGAAAATAAGCAAAATAAGTGACTGAGAAACAAATAAAATGACTCCTAAGGGCTTAATATATTATTATTTTAGTTCCCGGAGCTTTAAATCTCGAAAAAATGAAAATTTTAAGATCTCGAAAATCGAGCCCCCGAAAAACGACGTCTAAAAATAAGCTAAAATAAGTGACCGAAAAACAAATAAAATGACTCTTAAGTGCTTAATATGTTATTATTTGAGTTCCCGGAGCTTCAAATCTCGAAAAAATAAAAATCTTAGTATTTCGAAAATCGAGCCCCCGAAAAACGACGTCTCAAAATAAGCTAAAATAAGTGACCGAAAAGCAAATCAAATGACTCCTAAGGGCTAAATATGTTATTATTTGAGTTCCCGAAGCTTTAAATCTCGAAAAAATGAAATTTTTAGGGTCTCGAAATTCGAGCCACCGAAAAACGTCGTACTGAAATAAGATAAAATAATGACTTAAAAACATATAAAATGACTCTTAAGTGCTTAATATGTAATTCTTTGAATTCCCAAAGCTTTAAATATCGAAAAAATTGAAATTTTTAGGGTTTCGAAAATCGAGCCCCTGAAAAACGACCTATCAAAATAAGCTAAAATAATTGACCGAAAAACACATCAAATGACATTTAAGTGCTTAATATTTTATTACTTGACATCCCAAAGCTTTTAATCTCGAAAAAATTGAAATTTTTAGGGTTTCGAAAATCAAGCCCCTGAAAAACGACGTCTCAAAATAAGCTGAAATAAGTGACCGAAAAACTAATAAAATGACTCTTAAGAGCTTATTATTGTTATTATTTGACATCAAAAGACTTTTAAGTGCTTAATATGTTATTTCTTGACTTCCGAAAGTTTTAAATCTCGAAAAATTGAAAACTTTAAGATCTCAAAAATCGAGCCCCCGAAAAACGACGTCTGAAAATAAGCTAAAATAAGTGACCGAAAAACAAATAAAATGACTCTTAAGTGCTTAATATGTTATTATGTGAGTTCCCGGAGCTTTAAATCTCGAAAAAATGAAAATTTTAAGATCTCGAAAATCAATCCCCCGAAAAACGACGTCTCAAAATAAGCTAAAATAAGTGACCGAAAAGCAAATCACATAACTCCTAAGGGCTAAATATGTTATTATTTGAGTTCCCGAAGCTTTAAATCTCGAAAAAATGAAATTTTTGGGGTCTCGAAATTAGAGCCAACGAAAAACGTCGTCTCAAAATAAGCTAAAATAAGTGACCGAAAAACAAATGAAATGACTCTTAAGTGCTTAATAAGTTATTATTTGAATTCCCAAAGCTTTAAGTCTTGAAAAAAAGCAAATTTTTAGGGTCTCGAAAATCGAGCTCCTGAAAAAGGACGTCTCAAAATAAGCGAAAATAAGTGACCGAAAAGCAAATCAAATGACTCCTAAGGGCTAAATATGTTATTATTTGAGTTCCCGAAGCTTTAAATCTCGAAAAAATGAAATTTTTAGGGTCTCAAAAATCGAGCACCAGAAAAACGACGCCTCAAAATAATCTAAAATAATTGACCGAAAAACAGATCAAATGACTTTTTTGTGCTTAATATGTTATTACATGACTTCCCAAAGCTTTAAATCTCGAAAAAATTAAAAATTTTAGGGTCTCGAAAATCGAGCCACTAAAAAAGCGACTTCTCATAATAAGCTAAAATAAGTGACCGAAAAACAAATAAAATGACTCCTAAGTGCTTAATATGTTATTATTTGAGTTCCCGAAGCTTTAAATCTCGAAAAAATGAAAATTTGAAGGTCTCGAAAATCGTACCATCGAAAAACGACGTCTCAAATTAAGCTGATATAAGTGATCGAAAAATAAATCAAATGACTCCTAAGTGATTAATATGTTATTATTTGACTTCCCAAAGCTTAAATCTTGAAAAAAAAAGCAAATTTTAGGATCTCGAAATTCGTGCCCTTGAAAAACGACGTCTCGAAATAATCTAAAATAATTGGCCGAAAAACACATCAAAAGACTTTTATGTGCTTAATATGTTATTTCTTGACTTCCGAAATATTTAAATCTTCATAAAATGAAATTTTTAGGGTCTCGAAAAACGAGCCCTTGAAAAATGACGTCTCGAAATAAGCTTAAATAACTGACCGAAAACAAATAAAATGACTCTTAAGTGCTTAATATTTTATTATATGAATTCCCAAAGCTTTAAGTCTTGAAAAAAACCAAATTTTTAGAGTCTCGAAAATCTAGCTCCTGAAAAACGACGTCTGAAAATAAGCAAAATAAGTGACTGAGAAACAAATAAAATGACTCCTAAGGGCTTAATATATTATTATTTGAGTTCCCGGAGCTTTAAATCTCGAAAAAATAAAAATTTTAAGATCTCGAAAATCGAGCCCCCGAAAAACGACGTCTCAAAATAAGCTAAAATAATGACCGAAAAACAAATAAAATGACTCTTAAGTGCTTAATATGTTATTATTTGAGTTCCCGGAGCTTCAAATCTCGAAAAAATAAAAATTTTAGTATCTCGAAAATCGAGCCCCCGAAAAACGACGTCTCAAAATAAGCTAAAATAAGTGACCGAAAAGCAAATCAAATGACTCCTAAGGGCTAAATATGTTATTATTTGAGTTCCCGAAGCTTTAAATCTTGAAAAAATGAAATTTTTAGGGTCTCGAAATTCGAGCCACCGAAAAACGTCGTCTCGAAATAAGCTAAAATAATGACCGAAAAACAAATAAAATGACTCTTAAGTGCTTAATATGTTATTCTTTGAATTCCCAAAGCTTTAAATCTCGAAAAAATTGAAATTTTGAGGGTTTCGAAAATCGAGCCCCTGAAAAACGACCTATCAAAATAAGCTAAAATAATTGACCGAAAAACACATCAAATGACATTTAAATGCTTAATATTTTATTACTTGACATCCCAAAGCTTTTAATCTCTAAAAAATTGAAATTTTTAGGGTTTCGAAAGTCAAGCCCCTGAAAAACGACGTCTCAAAATAAGCAGAAATAAGTGACCGAAAAACTTATAAAATGACTCTTAAGTGCTTATTATTGTTATTATTTGACATCAAAAGACTTTTAAGTGCTTAATATGTTATTTCTTGACTTTCGAAAGATTTAAATCTCGAAAAAATGAAAACTTTAAGATCTAAAAAATCGAGCCCCCGAAAAATGACGTCTCAAAATAAGATAAAATAAGTGACCGAAAAACAAATAAAATGACTCTTAAGTGCTTAATATGTTATTATGTGAGTTCCCGGAGCTTTAAATCTCGAAAAAATGAAAATTTTAAGATCTCGAAAATCAAGCCCCCGAAAAACGACGCCTCAAAATAAGCTAAAATAAGTGACTGAAAAGCAAATCAAATAACTCCTAAGGGCTAAATATGTTATTATTTGAGTTCCCGAAGCATTAAATCTCGAAAAAATGAAATTTTTGGGGTCTCGAAATTCGAGCGAACGAAAAACGTCGCCTCAAAATAAGCTAAAATAAGTGACCGAAAAACAAATAAAATGACTCTTAAGTGCTTAATAAGTTAATATTTGAATTCCCAAAGCTTTAAGTCTTGAAAAAAAGCAAATTTTTAGGGTCTCGAAAATCGAGCTTCTGAAAAAGGACGTCTCAAAATAAGCAAAAATAATTGACCGAAAAGCAAATCAAATGACTCCTAAGGGCTAAATATGTTATTATTTGAGTTCCCGAAGCTTTAAATCTCGAAAAAATGAAATTTTTAGGGTCTCGAAATTCGAGCTACCGAAAAACGTCGTCTCAAAATAAGCTAAAATAAGTGACCGAAAAACAAATAAAATGACTCTTAAGTGCTTAATAAGTTATTATTTGAATTCCCAAAGCTTTAATTCTTGAAAAAAAGCAAATTTTTAGGGTCTCGAAAATCGAGCTCCTAAAAAAGGACGTCTCAAAATAAGCAAAAATAAGTGACCGAAAAACAAATAAAATGACTCCTAAGGGCTTAATATGTTATTATTTGAGTTCCCGGAGCTTTAAATCTCGAAAAAATGAAAATTATAGGATCTCGAAAATCGAACCTCCGAAAAACGACGTCTCAATATAAGCTAAAATAAGTGACCGGAAAACAAATAAAATGACACTTAAGTGCTTAATATTTCATTATTTGAATTCCCAAATCTTTAAATCTCGAAAAATTGAAATATTTAGGGCTTCGAAAATCGAGCCCCTGAAAAATGACGTATCAAAATAAGCTAAAATAATTCACCGAAAAACACATCAAATGACATTTAAGTGCTTAATATGTTATTACTTGACATCCCAAAGCATTCAATCTTGAAAAAATTGAAATTTTTAGGGTTTCGAAAATCAAACCCCTGAAAAACGACGTCTCAAAATAAGCTGAAACAAGTGACCGAAAAACAAATAAAATGACTCTTAAGTGCTTATTATTGTTATCATTTGACTTCCCAAAGCTTTAAATCTTGAAAAAAAAAAAACAAATTTTTAGGGTCTCGAAAATCGAGCACCTGAAAAACGACTCCTCAAAATAAGCTAAAATAATTGACCGGAAAACAAATCAAATGACTTTTAAGTGCTTAATATGTTATTACATGACTTCCACAAGCATTAAATCTCGAAAAAATTAAATTTTTTAGGGTCTCGAAAATCGAGCCACTAAAAAAGCGACTTCTCATAATAAGCTAAAATAAGTGACCGAAAAACAAATAAAATGACTCCTAAGGGCTTAATATGTTATTATTTGAGTTCCCGAAGCTTTAATTCTCGAAAAAATGAAAATTTGAAGGTCTCGAAAATCGTACCATCGAAAAACGACGTCTCAAATTAAGCTGATATAAGTGATCGAAAAATAAATCAAATGACTCCTAAGTGATTAATATGTTATTATTTGACTTCCCAAAGCTTAAATCTTGAAAAAAAAGCAAATTTTAGGATCTCGAAATTCGTGCCCCTGAAAAACGACGTCTCGAAATAATCTAAAATAATTGACCGAAAAACACATCAAAAGACTTTTAAGTGCTTAATATGTTATTTCTTGACTTCCGAAATATTTAAATCTCCAAAAAATGAAATTTTTAGGGTCTCGAAAAACGAGCCCTTGAAAAATGACGTCTCGAAATAAGCTTAAATAAGTGATCGAAAAACAAATAAAATGACACTTGTGCTTAATATGTTATTACTTGAATTCCCAAAGCTTTGAGCCTTGAATAAAAGCAAATTTTTAGGATCTCAATAATCGAGCTCCCGAAAAACGACGTCTCAAAATAAGCGAAAATAAGTGACCGAAAAACAAATAAAATGACTCCTAAGGGCTTAATATGTTGTTATTTGAGTTCACGGAGCTTTAAATCTCGAAAAAATGGAAATTTTAAGATCTCGAAAATCGAGCCCCCGAAAAACGACGTCGCAAAATAAGTTAAAATATGTGACCAAAAAACAAATAAAATGACTCCTAAGGGCTTAATATGTTATTATTTGCGTTTCCGAAGCTTTAAATCTAGAAAAATGAAATTTTGAGAGTCTAAAAAATCGAGCCCCCGAAAAACGACGTCTCAAAATAAGCTGATATAGGTGACCGAAAAATAAATCAAATGACTCCTAAGTGCTTAATATGTTATTACTTGACTTCTCAAAGCTTAAATCTCGAAAAAAATTGAAATTTTTTGGGTTTCGAAAATCGTGCCCCTGAATAAAGACGTCTCAAAGTAAGCTAAAATAATTGACCAAAAAACAAATCAAAAGACTTTTAAGTGCTTAATATGTTATTTCTTGACTTCCGAAAGATTTAAATCTCGAAAAAAATGAAATTTTTAGGGTCTCGAAAAAAAGCCCCCGAAAAACGACGTCTCGAAATAAGCTTAAATAAGCGACCGAAAACAAATAAAATGACTCTTAAGTGCTTAATATTTTATTATATGAATTCCCAAAGCTTTAAGTCTTGAAAAAAACCAAATTTTTAGGGTCTCGAAAATCTAGCTCCTGAAAAACGACGTCTCAAAATAAGCAAAATAAGTAACTGAGAAACAAATAAAATGACTCCTAAGGGCTTAATATATTATTATTTGAGTTCCCGGAGCTTTAAATCTCGAAAAAATGAAAATTTTAAGATCTCGAAAATCGAGCCCTCGAAAATTGACGTCTCAAAATAAGCTAAAATAAGTGACCGAAAAACAAATAAAATGACTCTTAAGTGCTTAATATGTTATTATTAGAGTTCCCGGAGCTTCAAATCTCGAAAAAATAAAAATTTTAGTATCTCGAAAATCGAGCCCCCGAAAAACGACGTCTCAAAATAAGCTAAAATAAGTGACCGAAAAGCAAATCAAATGACTCCTAAGGGCTAAATAAGTTATTATTTGAGTTCCCGAAGCTTTAAATCTCGAAAAAATGAAATTTTTAGGGTCTCGAAATTCGAGCCACCGAAAAACGTCGTCTCGAAATAAGCTAAAATAATGACCGAAAAACAAATAAAATGACTCTTAAGTGCTTAATATGTTATTCTTTGAATTCCCAAAGCTTTAAATCTCGAAAAAATTGAAATTTTTAGGGTTTCGAAAATCGAGCCCCTGAAAAACGACCTATCAAAATAAGCTAAAATAATTGACCGAAAAACACATCAAATGACATTTAAGTGCTTAATATTTTATTACTTGACAGACTCTTAAGTGCTTATTATTGTTATTATTTGACATCAAAAGACTTTTAAGTGCTTAATATGTTATTTCTTGACTTCCGAAAGATTTAAATCTCGAAAAAATGAAAACTTTAAGATCTCAAAAATCGAGCCCCCGAAAAACGACGTCTCAAAATAAGATAAAATAAGTGACCGAAAAACAAATAAAATGACTCTTAAGTGCTTAATATGTTATTATGTGAGTTCCCGGAGCTTTAAATCTCGAAAAAATGAAAATTTTAAGATCTCGAAAATCGAGCCCCCGAAAAACGACGTCGCAAAATAAGCTAAAATATGTGACCAAAAAAAAATAAAATGACTCCTAAGGGCTTAATATGTTATTATTTGCGTTTCCGAAGCTTTAAATCTAGAAAAATGAAATTTTGAGAGTCTAAAAAATCGAGCCCCCGAAAAACGACGTCTCAAAATAAGCTGATATAGGTGACCGAAAAATAAATCAAATGACTCCTAAGTGCTTAATATGTTATTACTTGACTTCTCAAAGCTTAAATCTCGAAAAAAATTGAAATTTTTTGGGTTTCGAAAATCGTGCCCCTGAATAAAGACGTCTCAAAGTAAGCTAAAATAATTGACCAAAAAACAAATCAAAAGACTTTTAAGTGCTTAATATGTTATTTCTTGACTTCCGAAAGATTTAAATCTCGAAAAAAATGAAATTTTTAGGGTCTCGAAAAAAAGCCCCCGAAAAACGACGTCTCGAAATAAGCTTAAATAAGTGTCCGAAAACAAATAAAATGACTCTTAAGTGCTTAATATTTTATTATATGAATACCCAAAGCTTTAAGTCTTGAAAAAAACCAAATTTTTAGGGTCTAGAAAATCTAGCTCCTGAAAAACGACGTCTCAAAATAAGCAAAATAAGTAACTGAGAAACAAATAAAATGACTCCTAAGGGATTAATATATTATTATTTGAGTTCCCGGAGCTTTAAATCTCGAAAAAATGAAAATTTTAAGATCTCGAAAATCGAGCCCTCGAAAATTGACGTCTCAAAATAAGCTAAAATAAGTGACCGAAAAACAAATAAAATGACTCTTAAGTGCTTAATATGTTATTATTAGAGTTCCCGGAGCTTCAAATCTCGAAAAAATAAAAATTTTAGTATCTCGAAAATCGAGCCCCCGAAAAACGACGTCTCAAAATAAGCTAAAATAAGTGACCGAAAAGCAAATCAAATGACTCCTAAGGGCTAAATAAGTTATTATTTGAGTTCCCGAAGCTTTAAATCTCGAAAAAATGAAATTTTTAGGGTCTCGAAATTCGAGCCACCGAAAAATGTCGTCTCGAAATAAGCTAAAATAATGACCGAAAAACAAATAAAATGACTCTTAAGTGCTTAATATGTTATTCTTTGAATTCCCAAAGCTTTAAATCTCGAAAAAATTGAAATTTTTAGGGTTTCGAAAATCGAGCCCCTGAAAAACGACCTATCAAAATAAGCTAAAATAATTGACCGAAAAACACATCAAATGACATTTAAGTGCTTAATATTTTATTACTTGACAGACTCTTAAGTGCTTATTATTGTTATTATTTGACATCAAAAGACTTTTAAGTGCTTAATATGTTATTTCTTGACTTCCGAAAGATTTAAATCTCGAAAAAATGAAAACTTTAAGATCTCAAAAATCGAGCCCCCCGAAAAATGACGTCTCAAAATAAGATAAAATAAGTGACCGAAAAACAAATAAAATGACTCTTAAGTGCTTAATATGTTATTATTTGAGTTCCCGGAGCTTCAAATCTCGAAAAAATAAAAATTTTAGTATCTCGAAAATCGAGCCCCCGAAAAACGACGTCTCAAAATAAGCTAAAATAAGTGACCGAAAAGCAAATCAAATGACTCCTAAGGGCTAAATAAGTTATTATTTGAGTTCCCGAAGCTTTAAATCTCGAAAAAATGAAATTTTTAGGGTCTCGAAATTCGAGCCACCGAAAAACGTCGTCTCGAAATAAGCTAAAATAATGACCGAAAAACAAATAAAATGACTCTTAAGTGCTTAATATGTTATTCTTTGAATTCCCAAAGCTTTAAATCTCGAAAAAATTGAAATTTTTAGGGTTTCGAAAATCGAGACCCTGAAAAACGACCTATCAAAATAAGCTAAAATAATTGACCGAAAAACACATCAAATGACATTTAAGTGCTTAATATTTTATTACTTGACATCCCAAAGCTTTTAATCTCGAAAAAATTGAAATTTTTAGGGTTTCGAAAATCCAGCCCCTGAAAAACGACGTCTCAAAATAAACTGAAATAAGTGACCGAAAAACTAATAAAGTGACTCTTAAGTGCTTATTATTGTTATTATTTGACATCAAAAGACTTTTAAGTGCTTAATATGTTATTTCTTGACTTCCGAAAGATTTAAATCTCGAAAAAATGAAAACTTTAAGATCTAAAAAATCGAGCCCCCGAAAAACGACGTCTCAAAATAAGATAAAATAAGTGACCGAAAAACAAATAAAATGACTCTTAAGTGCTTAATATGTTATTATGTGAGTTCCCGGAGCTTTAAATCTCGAAAAAATGAAAATTTTAAGATCTCGAAAATCAAGCCCCCGAAAAACGACGTCTCAAAATAAGCTAAAATAAGTGACCGAAAAGCAAATCAAATGACTCCTAAGGGCTAAATATGTTATTATTTGAGTTCCCGAAGCTTTAAATCTCGAAAAAATAAAAATTTTAAGATCTCGAAAATCAAGCCCCCGAAAAACGACGTCTCAAAATAAGCTAAAATAAGTGACCGAAAAGCAAATCAAATAACTCCTAAGGGCTAAATATGTTATTATTTGAGTTCCCGAAGCTTTAAATCTCGAAAAAATGAAATTTTTGGGGTCTCGAAATTCGAGCCAACGAAAAACGTCGTCTCAAAATAAGCTAAAATAAGTGACCGAAAAACAAATAAAATGACTCTTAAGTGCTTAATAAGTTATTATTTGAATTCCCAAAGCTTTAAGTCTTGAAAAAAAGCAAATTTTTAGGGTCTCGAAAATCGAGCTCCTGAAAAAGGACATCTCAAAATAATCAAAAATAAGTGACCGAAAAGCAAATCAAATGACTCCTAAGGGCTAAATATGTTATTATTTGAGTTCCCGAAGCTTTAAATCTCGAAAAAATGAAATTTTTAGGGTCTCGAAATTCGAGCTACCGAAAAACGTCGTCTCAAAATAAGCTAAAATAAGTGACCGAAAAACAAATAAAATGACTATTAAGTGCTTAATAAGTTATTATTTGAATTCCCAAAGCTTTAATTCTCGAAAAAAAGTAAATTTTTGGGGTCTCGAAAATCGAGCTCCTAAAAAAGGACGTCTCAAAATAAGCGAAAATAAGTGACCGAAAAACAAATAAAATGACTCCTAAGGGCTTAATATGTTATTATTTGAGTTCCAGGAGCTTTAAATCTCGAAAAAATTAAAATTATAGGATCTAAAAAATCGAACCCCCGAAAAACGACATCTCAATATAGGCTAAAATAAATGACCGAAAAATAAATAAAATGACTCTTAAGTGCTTAATATTTCATTATTTGAATTCCCAAAGCTTGAAATCTCGAAAAATTGAAATATTTAGGGCTTCGAAAATCGAGCCCCTGAAAAATGACGTATCAAAATAAGCTAAAATAATTCACCGAAAAACACATCAAATGACATTTAAGTGCTTAATATGTTATTACTTGACATCCCAAAGCATTCAATCTTGAAAAAATTGAAATTTTTATGGTTTCGAAAATCAAGCCCCTGAAAAACGACGTCTCAAAATAAGCTGAAACAAGTGACCGAAAAACAAATAAAATGACTCTTAAGTGCTTATTATTGTTATCATTTGACTTCCCAAAGCTTTAAATCTTGAAAAAAAAAACAAATTTTTAGGGTCTCGAAAATCGAGCACCTGAAAAACGACGCCTCAAAATAAGCTAAAATAAGTGACCGAAAAACAAATAAAATGACTCCTAAGGGCTTAATATGTTATTATTTGAGTTCCCGAAGCTTTAAATCTCGAAAAAATGAAAATTTGAAGGTCTCGAAAATCGTACCATCGAAAAACGACGTCTCAAATTAAGCTGATATAAGTGATCGAAAAATAAATCAAATGACTCCTAAGTGATTAATATGTTATTATTTGACTTCCCAAAGCCTAAATCTTGAAAAAAAAGCAAATTTTAGGATCTCGAAAAACACATCAAAAGACTTTTAAGTGCTTAATATGTTATTTCTTGACTTCCGAAATATTTAAATCTCCAAAAAATAAAATTTTTAGGGTCTCGAAAAACGAGCCCTTGAAAAATGACGTCTCGAAATAAGCTTAAATAAGTGATCGAAAAACAAATAAAATGACACTTAAGTGCTTAATATGTTATTACTTGAATTCCCAAAGCTTTGAGTCTTGAATAAAAGCAAATTTATAGGATCTCAATAATCGAGCTCCCGAAAAACGACGTTTCAAAATAAGCGAAAATAAGTGACCGAAAAACAAATAAAATGACTCCTAAGGGCTTAATATGTTGTTATTTGAGTTCCCGGAGCTTTAAATCTCGAAAAAATGAAAATTTTAAGATCTCGAAAATCGAGCCCCCGAAAAACGACGTCGCAAAATAAGCTAAAATATGTGACCAAAAAACAAATAAAATGACTCCTAATGGCTTAATATGTTATTATTTGCGTTTCCGAAGCTTTAAATCTAGAAAAATGAAATTTTGAGAGTCTAAAAAATCGAGCCCCCGAAAAACGACGTCTCAAAATAAGCTGATATAGGTGACCGAAAAATAAATCAAATGACTCCTAAGTGCTTAATATGTTATTACTTGACTTCTCAAAGCTTAAATCTCGAAAAAAATTGAAATTTTTAGGGTTTCGAAAATCGTTCCCCTGAATAAAGACGTCTCAAAATAAGCTAAAATAATTGACCGAAAAACACATCAAAAGACTTTTAAGTGCTTAATATGTTATTTCTTGACTTCCGAAAGATTTAAATCTCGAAAAAAATGAAATTTTTAAGGTCTCGAAAAAGAGCCCCTGAATTTTTAACGACGTTTCGAAATAAGCTTAAATAAGTGACCGAAAACAAATAAAATGACTCTTAAGTGCTTAATATTTTATTATATGCATTCCCAAAGCTTTAAGTCTTGAAAAAAACCAAATTTTTAGGGTCTCGAAAATCTAGCTCCTGAAAAACGACGTCTGAAAATAAGCAAAATAAGTGACTGAGAAACAAATAAAATGACTCGTAAGGGCTTAATATATTATTATTTTAGTTCCCGGAGCTTTAAATCTCGAAAAAATGAAAATTTTAAGATCTCGAAAATCGAGCCCCCGAAAAACGACGTCTCAAAATAAGCTAAAATAAGTGACCGAAAAACAAATAAAATGACTCTTAAGTGCTTAATATGTTATTATTTGAGTTCCCGGAGCTTCAAATCTCGAAAAAATAAAAATTTTAGTATCTCGAAAATCGAGCCCCCGAAAAACGACGTCTCAAAATAAGCTAAAATAAGTGACCGAAAAGCAAATCAAATGACTCCTAAGGGCTAAATATGTTATTATTTGAGTTCCCGAAGCTTTAAATCTCGAAAAAATGAAATTTTTAGGGTCTTGAAATTCGAGCCACCGAAAAACATCGTACTGAAATAAGATAAAATAATGACTTAAAAACATATAAAATGACTCTTAAGTGCTTAATATGTAATTCTTTGAATTCCCAAAGCTTTAAATCTCGAAAAAATTGAACTTTTTAGGGTTTCGAAAATCGAGCCCCTGAAAAACGACGTATCAAAATAAGCTAAAATAATTGACCAAAAAACACATCAAATGACATTTAAGTGCTTAATATTTTATTACTTGACATCCAAAAGCTTTTAATCTCGAAAAAATTGAAATTTTTAGGATTTCGAAAATCAAGCCCCTGAAAAACGACGTCTCAAAATAAGCTGAAATAAGTGACCGAAAAACTAATAAAATGACTCTTAAGAGCTTATTATTGTTATTATTTGACATCAAAAGACTTTTAAGTGCTTAATATGTTATTTCTTGACTTCCGAAAGTTTCAAATCTCGAAAAAATGAAAACTTTAAGATCTCAAAAATCGAGCCCCCGAAAAAATTTAAAATGACTCTTAAGTGCTTAATATGTTATTACTTGAATTCCCTGAGCTTTGAGCCTTGAATAAAAGCAAATTTTTAGGATCTCAATAATCGAGCTCCCGAAAAACGACGTCTCAAAATAAGCGAAAATAAGTGACCGAAAAACAAATATAATGACTCCTAAGGGCTTAATATGTTGTTATTTGAGTTCACGGAGCTTTAAATCTCGGAAAAATGAAAATTTTAAGATCTCGAAAATCGAGCCCCCGAAAAACAACGTCGCAAAATAAGCTAAAATATGTGACCAAAAAACAAATAAAATGACTCCTAAGGGCTTAATATGTTATTATTTGCGTTTTCGAAGCTTTAAATCTAGAAAAATGAAATTTTGAGAGTCTAAAAAATCGAGCCCCCGAAAAACGACGTCTCAAAATAAGCTGATATAGGTGACCGAAAAATAAATCAAATGACTCCTAAGTGCTTAATATGTTATTACTTGACTTCTCAAAGCTTAAATCTCGAAAAAAATTGAAATTTTTTGGGTTTCGAAAATCGTGCCCCTGAATAAAGACGTCTCAAAGTAAGCTAAAATAATTGACCAAAAAACAAATCAAAAGACTTTTAAGTGCTTAATATGTTATTTCTTGACTTCCGAAAGATTTAAATCTCGAAAAAAATGAAATTTTTAGGGTCTCGAAAAAAAGCCCCCGAAAAACGACGTCTCGAAATAAGCTTAAATAAGTGTCCGAAAACAAATAAAATGACTCTTAAGTGCTTAATATTTTATTATATGAATTCCCAAAGCTTTAAGTCTTGAAAAAAACCAAATTTTTAGGGTCTAGAAAATCTAGCTCCTGAAAAACGACGTCTCAAAATAAGCAAAATAAGTAACTGAGAAACAAATAAAATGACTCCTAAGGGCTTAATATATTATTATATGAGTTCCCGGAGCTTTAAATCTCGAAAAAATGAAAATTTTAAGATCTCAAAAATCGAGCCCTCGAAAATTGACGTCTCAAAATAAGCTAAAATAAGTGACCGAAAAACAAATAAAATGACTCTTAAGTGCTTAATATGTTATTATTAGAGTTCCCGGAGCTTCAAATCTCGAAAAAATAAAAATTTTAGTATCTCGAAAATCGAGCCCCCGAAAAACGACGTCTCAAAATAAGCTAAAATAATTGACCGAAAAGCAAATCAAATGACTCCTAAGGGCTAAATAAGTTATTATTTGAGTTCCCGAAGCTTTAAATCTCGAAAAAATGAAATTTTTAGGGTCTCGAAATTCGAGCCACCGAAAAACGTCGTCTCGAAATAAGCTAAAATAATGACCGAAAAACAAATAAAATGACTCTTAAGTGCTTAATATGTTATTCTTTGAATTCCCAAAGCTTTAAATCTCGAAAAAATTGAAATTTTTAGGGTTTCGAAAATCGAGCCCCTGAAAAACGACCTATCAAAATAAGCTAAAATAATTGACCGAAAAACACATCAAATGACATTTAAGTGCTTAATATTTTATTACTTGACAGACTCTTAAGTGCTTATTATTGTTATTATTTGACATCAAAAGACTTTTAAGTGCTTAATATGTTATTTCTTGACTTCCGAAAGATTTAAATCTCGAAAAAATGAAAACTTTAAGATCTCAAAAATCGAGCCCCCGAAAAACGACGTCTCAAAATAAGATAAAATAAGTGACCGAAAAACAAATAAAATGACTCTTAAGTGCTTAATATGTTATTATTTGAGTTCCCGGAGCTTCAAATCTCGAAAAAATAAAAATTTTAGTATCTCGAAAATCGAGCCCCCGAAAAACGACGTCTCAAAATAAGCTAAAATAAGTGACCGAAAAGCAAATCAAATGACTCCTAAGGGCTAAATAAGTTATTATTTGAGTTCCCGAAGCTTTAAATCTCGAAAAAATGAAATTTTTAGGGTCTCGAAATTCGAGCCACCGAAAAACGTCGTCTCGATATAAGCTAAAATAATGACCGAAAAACAAATAAAATGACTCTTAAGTGCTTAATATGTTATTCTTTGAATTCCCAAAGCTTTAAATCTCGAAAAAATTGAAATTTTTAGGGTTTCGAAAATCGAGACCCTGAAAAACGACCTATCAAAATAAGCTAAAATAATTGACCGAAAAACACATCAAATGACATTTAAGTGCTTAATATTTTATTACTTGACATCCCAAAGCTTTTAATCTCGAAAAAATTGAAATTTTTAGGGTTTCGAAAATCCAGCCCCTGAAAAACGACGTCTCAAAATAAGCTGAAATAAGTGACCGAAAAACTAATAAAGTGACTCTTAAGTGCTTATTATTGTTATTATTTGACATCAAAAGACTTTTAAGTGCTTAATATGTTATTTCTTGACTTCCGAAAGATTTAAATCTCGAAAAAATGAAAACTTTAAGATCTAAAAAATCGAGCCCCCGAAAAACGACGTCTCAAAATAAGATAAAATAAGTGACCGAAAAACAAATAAAATGACTCTTAAGTGCTTAATATGTTATTATGTGAGTTCCCGGAGCTTTAAATCTAGAAAAAATGAAAATTTTAAGATCTCGAAAATCAAGCCCCCGAAAAACGACGTCTCAAAATAAGCTAAAATAAGTGACCGAAAAGCAAATCAAATGACTCCTAAGGGCTAAATATGTTATTATTTGAGTTCCCGAAGCTTTAAATCTCGAAAAAATAAAAATTTTAAGATCTCGAAAATCAAGCCCCCGAAAAACGACGTCTCAAAATAAGCTAAAATAAGTGACCGAAAAGCAAATCAAATAACTCCTAAGGGCTAAATATGTTATTATTTGAGTTCCCGAAGCTTTAAATCTCGAAAAAATGAAATTTTTGGGGTCTCGAAATTCGAGCCAACGAAAAACGTCGTCTCAAAATAAGCTAAAATAAGTGACCGAAAAACAAATAAAATGACTCTTAAGTGCTTAATAAGTTATTATTTGAATTCCCAAAGCTTTAAGTCTTGAAAAAAAGCAAATTTTTAGGGTCTCGAAAATCGAGCTCCTGAAAAAGGACATCTCAAAATAAGCAAAAATAAGTGACCGAAAAGCAAATCAAATGACTTCTAAGGGCTAAATATGTTATTATTTGAGTTCCCGAAGCTTTAAATCTCGAAAAAATGAAATTTTTAGGGTCTCGAAATTCGAGCTACCGAAAAACGTCGTCTCAAAATAAGCTAAAATAAGTGACCGAAAAACAAATAAAATGACCATTAAGTGCTTAATAAGTTATTATTTGAATTCCCAAAGCTTTAATTCTCGAAAAAAAGTAAATTTTTAGGGTCTCGAAAATCGAGCTCCTAAAAAAGGACGTCTCAAAATAAGCGAAAATAAGTGACCGAAAAACAAATAAAATGACTCCTAAGGGCTTAATATGTTATTATTTGAGTTCCCGGAGCTTTAAATCTCGAAAAAATTAAAATTATAGGATCTAAAAAATCGAACCCCCGAAAAACGACGTCTCAATATAGGCTAAAATAAATGACCGAAAAATAAATAAAATGACTCTTAAGTGCTTAATATTTCATTATTTGAATTCCCAAAGCTTGAAATCTCGAAAAATTGAAATATTTAGGGCTTCGAAAATCGAGCCCCTGAAAAATGACGTATCAAAATAAGCTAAAATAATTCACCGAAAAACACATCAAATGACATTTAAGTGCTTAATATGTTATTACTTGACATCCCAAAGCATTCAATCTTGAAAAAATTGAAATTTTTATGGTTTCGAAAATCAAGCCCCTGAAAAACGACGTCTCAAAATAAGCTGAAACAAGTGACCGAAAAACAAATAAAATGACTCTTAAGTGCTTATTATTGTTATCATTTGACTTCCCAAAGCTTTAAATCTTGAAAAAAAAAACAAATTTTTAGGGTCTCGAAAATCGAGCACCTGAAAAACGACGCCTCAAAATAAGCTAAAATAATTGACCGAAAAACAAATCAAATAACTTTTAAGTGCTTAATATGTTATTACATGACTTCCCAAAGCTTTAAATCTCGAAAAAATGAAAATTTTTAGGGTCTCGAAAATCGAGCCACTAAAAAAGCGACTTCTCAAAATAAGCTAAAATAAGTGACCGAAAAACAAATAAAATGACTCCTAAGGGCTTAATATGTTATTATTTGAGTTCCCGAAGCTTTAAATCTCGAAAAAATGAAAATTTGAAGGTCTCGAAAATCGTACCATCGAAAAACGACGTCTCAAATTAAGCTGATATAAGTGATCGAAAAATAAATCAAATGACTCCTAAGTGATTAATATGTTATTATTTGACTTCCCAAAGCCTAAATCTTGAAAAAAAAGCAAATTTTAGGATCTCGAAAAACACATCAAAAGACTTTTAAGTGCTTAATATGTTATTTCTTGACTTCCGAAATATTTAAATCTCCAAAAAATAAAATTTTTAGGGTCTCGAAAAACGAGCCCTTGAAAAATGACGTCTCGAAATAAGCTTAAATAAGTGATCAAAAAACAAATAAAATGACACTTAAGTGCTTAATATGTTATTACTTGAATTCCCAAAGCTTTGAGTCTTGAATAAAAGCAAATTTATAGGATCTCAATAATCGAGCTCCCGAAAAACGACGTTTCAAAATAAGCGAAAATAAGTGACCGAAAAACAAATAAAATGACTCCTAAGGGCTTAATATGTTGTTATTTGAGTTCCCGGAGCTTTAAATCTCGAAAAAATGAAAATTTTAAGATCTCGAAAATCGAGCCCCCGAAAAACGACGTCGCAAAATAAGCTAAAATATGTGACCAAAAAACAAATAAAATGACTCCTAATGGCTTAATATGTTATTATTTGCGTTTCCGAAGCTTTAAATCTAGAAAAATAAAATTTTGAGAGTCTAAAAAATCGAGCCCCCGAAAAACGACGTCTCAAAATAAGCTGATATAGGTGACCGAAAAATAAATCAAATGACTCCTAAGTGCTTAATATGTTATTACTTGACTTCTCAAAGCTTAAATCTCGAAAAAAATTGAAATTTTTAGGGTTTCGAAAATCGTTCCCCTGAATAAAGACGTCTCAAAATAAGCTAAAATAATTGACCGAAAAACACATCAAAAGACTTTTAAGTGCTTAATATGTTATTTCTTGACTTCCGAAAGATTTAAATCTCGAAAAAAATGAAATTTTTAAGGTCTCGAAAAAGAGCCCCTGAATTTTTAACGACGTTTCGAAATAAGCTTAAATAAGTGACCGAAAACAAATAAAATGACTCTTAAGTGCTTAATATTTTATTATATGAATTCCCAAAGCTTTAAGTCTTGAAAAAAACCAAATTTTTAGGGTCTCGAAAATCTAGCTCCTGAAAAACGACGTCTGAAAATAAGCAAAATAAGTGACTGAGAAACAAATAAAATGACTCGTAAGGGCTTAATATATTATTAATTGAGTTCCCGGAGCTTTAAATCTCGAAAAAATGAAAATTTTAAGATCTCGAAAATCGAGCCCCCGAAAAACGACGTCTCAAAATAAGCTGAAATAAGTGACCGAAAAACAAATAAAATGACTCTTAAGTGCTTAATATGTTAATATTTGAATTCCCAAAGCTTTAAGTCTTGAAAAAAAGCAAATTTTTAGTGTCTCGAAAATCGAGCTTCTGAAAAAGGACGTCTCAAAATATGCGAAAATAAGTGACCTAAAAGCAAATCAAATGACTCCTAAGGGCTAAATATGTTATTATTTGAGTTCCCGAAGCTTTAAATCTCGAAAAAATGAAATTTTTAGGGTCTCCAAATTCGAGCTACCGAAAAACGTCGTCTCAAAATAAGCTAAAATAAGTGACCGAAAAACAAATAAAATGACTCTTAAGTGCTTAATAAGTTATTATTTGAATTCCCAAAGCTTTAATTCTTGAAAAAAGCAAATTTTTAGGGTCTCGAAAATCGAGCTCCTAAAAAAGGACGTCTCAAAATAAGCGAAAATATGTGACCGAAAAACAAATAAAATGACTCCTAAGGGCTTAATATGTTATTATTTTAGTTCCCGGAGCTTTAAATCTCGAAAAAATGAAAATTATAGGATCTCGAAAATCGAACCCCCGAAAAACGACGTCTCAATATAAGCTAAAATAAGTGACCGAAAAACAAATAAAATGACACTTAAGTGCTTAATATTTCATTATTTGAATTCCCAAATCCTGAAATCTCGAAAAATTGAAATATTTAGGGCTTCGAAAATCGAGCCCCTGAAAAATGACGTATCAAAATAAGCTAAAATAATTCACCGAAAAACACATCAAATGACATTTAAGTGCTTAATATGTTATTACTTGACATCCCAAAGCATTCAATCTAGAAAAAATTGAAATTTTTAGGGTTTCGAAAATCAAGCCCCTGAAAAACGACGTCTCAAAATAAGCTGAAACAAGTGACCGAAAAACAAATAAAATGACTCTTAAGTGCTTATTATTGTTATCATTTGACTTCCCAAAGCTTTAAATCTTGAAAAAAAAAACAAATTTTTAGGGTCTCGAAAATCGAGCACCTGAAAAACGACTCCTCAAAATAAGCTAAAATAATTGACCGGAAAACAAATCAAATGACTTTTAAGTGCTTAATATGTTATTACATGACTTCCCAAAGCTTTAAATCTCGAAAAAATTAAATTTTTTAGGGTCTCGAAAATCGAGCCCCCGAAAAACGACGTCGCAAAATAAGCTAAAATATGTGACCAAAAAACAAATAAAATGACTCCTAAGGGCTTAATATGTTATTATTTGCGTTTCCGAAGCTTTAAATCTAGAAAAATGAAATTTTGAGAGTCTAAAAAATCGAGCCCCCGAAAAACGACGTCTCAAAATAAGCTGATATAGGTGACCGAAAAATAAATCAAATGACTCCTAAGTGCTTAATATGTTATTACTTGACTTCTCAAAGCTTAAATCCCGAAAAAAATTGAAATTTTTTGGGTTTCGAAAATCGTGCCCCTGAATAAAGACGTCTCAAAGTAAGCTAAAATAATTGACCAAAAAACAAATCAAAAGACTTTTAAGTGCTTAATATGTTATTTCTTGACTTCCGAAAGATTTAAATCTCGAAAAAAATGAAATTTTTAGGGTCTCGAAAAAAAGCCCCCGAAAAACGACGTTTCGAAATAAGCTTAAATAAGCGACCGAAAACAAATAAAATGACTCTTAAGTGCTTAATATTTTATTATATGAATTCCCAAAGCTTTAAGTCTTGAAAAAAACCAAATTTTTAGGGTCTCGAAAATCTAGCTCCTGAAAAACGACGTCTGAAAATAAGCAAAATAAGTGTTTGAGAAACAAATAAAATGACTCCTAAGGGCTTAATATATTATTATTTGAGTTCCCGGAGCTTTAAATCTCGAAAAAATGAAAATTTTAAAATCTCGAAAATCGAGCCCCCGAAAAACGACGTCTCAAAATAAGCTGATATAGGTGACCGAAAAATAAATCAAATGACTCCTAAGTGCTTAATATGTTATTACTTGACTTCTCAAAGCTTAAATCTCGAAAAAAATTGAAATTTTTTGGGTTTCGAAAATCGTGCCCCTGAATAAAGACGTCTCAAAATAAGCTAAAATAATTGACCGAAAAACACATCAAAAGACTTTTAAGTGCTTAATATGTTATTTCTTGACTTCCGAAACATTTAAATCTCGAAAAAAATGAAATTTTTAGGGTCTCGAAAATGAGCCCCCGAAAAACGACGTTTCGAAATAAGCTTAAATAAGTGACCGAAAACAAATAAAATGACTCTTAAGTGCTTAATATGTTAATATTTGAATTCCCAAAGCTTTAAGTCTTGAAAAAAAGCAAATTTTTAGGGTCTCGAAAATCGAGCTTCTGAAAAAGGACGTCTCAAAATAAGTGACCGAAAAGCAAATCAAATGACTCCTAAGGGCTAGATATGTTATTATTTGAGTTCCCGAAGCTTTAAATCTCGAAAAAATGAAATTTTTAGGGTCTCGAAATTCGAGCTACCGAAAAACGTCGTCTCAAAATAAGCTAAAATAAGTGACCGAAAAACAAATAAAATGACTCTTAAGTGCTTAATAAGTTATTATTTGAATTCCCAAAGCTTTAATTCTTGAAAAAAAGCAAATTTTTAGGGTCTCGAAAATCGAGCTCCTAAAAAAGGACGTCTCAAAATAAGCGAAAATAAGTGACCGAAAAACAAATAAAATGACTCCTAAGGGCTTAATATGTTATTATTTTAGTTCCCAGAGCTTTAAATCTCGAAAAAATGAAAATTATAGGATCTCGAAAATCGAACCCCCGAAAAACGACGTCTCAATATAAGCTAAAATAAGTGACCGAAAAACAAATAAAATGACACTTAAGTGCTTAATATTTCATTATTTGAATTCCCAAATCTTGAAATCTCGAAAAATTGAAATATTTAGGGCTTCGAAAATCGAGCCCCTGAAAAATGACGTATCAAAATAAGCTAAAATAATTCACCGAAAAACACATCAAATGACATTTAAGTGCTTAATATGTTATTACTTGACATCCCAAAGCATTCAATCTTGAAAAAATTGAAATTTTTAGGGTTTCGAAAATCAAGCCCCTGAAAAACGACGTCTCAAAATAAGCTGAAACAAGTGACCGAAAAACAAATAAAATGACTCTTAAGTGCTTATTATTGTTATCATTTGACTTCCCAAAGCTTTAAATCTTGAAAAAAAAAATATTTTAGGGTCTCGAAAATCGAGCACCTGAAAAACGACGCCTCAAAATAAGCTAAAATAATTGACCGGAAAACAAATCAAATGACTTTTAAGTGCTTAATATGTTATTACATGACTTCCCAAAGCTTTAAATCTCGAAAAAATTAAATTTTTTAGGGTCTCGAAAATCGAGCCACTAAAAAAGCGACTTCTCATAATAAGCTAAAATAAGTGACCGAAAAACAAATAAAATGACTCCTAAGGGCTTAATATGTTATTATTTGAGTTCCCGAAGCTTTAATTCTCGAAAAAATGAAAATTTGAAGGTCTCGAAAATCGTACCATCGAAAAACGACGTCTCAAATTAAGCTGATATAAGTGATCGAAAAATAAATCAAATGACTCCTAAGTGATTAATATGTTATTATTTGACTTGCCAAAGCTTAAATCTTGAAAAAAAACAAATTTTAGGGTCTCGAAATTCGTGCCCCTGAAAAACGACGTCTCGAAATAATCTAAAATAATTGACCGAAAAACACATCAAAAGACTTTTAAGTGCTTAATATGTTATTTCTTGACTTCCGAAATATTTAAATCTCCAAAAAATGAAATTTTTAGGGTCTCGAAAAACGAGCCCTTGAAAAATGACGTCTCGAAATAAGCTTAAATAAGTGATCGAAAAACAAATAAAATGACACTTAAGTGCTTAATATGTTATTACTTGAATTCCCAAAGCTTTGAGCCTTGAATAAAAGCAAATTTTTAGGATCTCAATAATCGAGCTCCCGAAAAACGTCGTCTCAAAATAAGCGAAAATAAGTGACCGAAAAACAAATAAAATGACTCCTAAGGGCTTAATATGTTGTTATTTGAGTTCACGGAGCTTTAAATCTCGAAAAAATGAAAATTTTAAGATCTCGAAAATCGAGCCCCCGAAAAACGACATCGCAAAATAAGCTAAAATATGTGACCAAAAAACAAATAAAATGACTCCTAAGGGCTTAATATGTTATTATTTGCGTTTCCGAAGCTTTAAATCTAGAAAAATGAAATTTTGAGAGTCTAAAAAATCGAGCCCTTGAAAAATGACGTCTCAAAATAAGCTGATATAGGTGACCGAAAAATAAATCAAATGACTCCTAAGTGCTTAATATGTTATTACTTGACTTCTCAAAGCTTAAATCTTGAAAAAAAATTAAATTTTTAGGGTTTCGAAAATCGTGCCCCTGAATAAAGACGTCTCAAAATAAGCTAAAATAATTGACAAAAAAACAAATCAAAAGACTTTTAAGTGCTTAATATGTTATTTCTTGACTTCCGAAAGATTTAAATCTCGAAAAAAATGAAATTTTTAGGGTCTCGAAAAAGAGCCCCCGAAAAACGACGTTTCGAAATAAGCTTAAATAAGCGACCGAAAACAAATAAATTGACTCTTAAGTGCTTAATATTTTATTATATGAATTCCCAAAGCTTTAAGTCTTGAAAAAAACCAAATTTTTAGGGTCTCGAAAATCTAGCTCCTGAAAAACGACGTCTGAAAATAAGCAAAATAAGTGACTGAGAAACAAATAAAATGACTCCTAAGGGCTTAATATATTATTAATTGAGTTCCCGGAGCTTTAAATCTCGAAAAAATAAAAATTTTAAGATCTCGAAAATCGAGCCCCCGAAAAACGACGTCTCAAAATAAGCTAAAATAAGTGACCGAAAAACAAATAAAATGACTCTTAAGTGCTTAATATGTTAATATTTGAATTCCCAAAGCTTTAAGTCTTGAAAAAAAGCAAATTTTTAGGGTCTCGAAAATCGAGCTTCTGAAAAAGGACGTCTCAAAATAAGCGAAAATAAGTGACCGAAAAGCAAATCAAATGACTCCTAAGGGCTAAATATGTTATTATTTGAGTTCCCGAAGCTTTAAATCTCGAAAAAAATGAAATTTTTAGGGTCTCGAAATTCGAGCTACCGAAAAACGTCGTCTCAAAATAAGCTAAAATAAGTGACCGAAAAACAAATAAAATGACTCTTAAGTGCTTAATAAGTTATTATTTGAATTCCCAAAGCTTTAATTCTTGAAAAAAAGCAAATTTTTAGGGTCTCGAAAATCGAGCTCCTAAAAAAGGACGTCTCAAAATAAGCGAAAATAAGTGACCGAAAAACAAATAAAGTGACTCCTAAGGGCTTAATATGTTATTATTTTAGTTCCCGGAGCTTTAAATCTCGAAAAAATGAAAATTATAGGATCTCGAAAATCGAACCCCCGAAAAACGACGTCTCAATATAAGCTAAAATAAGTGACCGAAAAACAAATAAAATGACACTTAAGTGCTTAATATTTCATTATTTGAATTCCCAAATCTTGAAATCTCGAAAAATTGAAATATTTAGGGCTTCGAAAATCGAGCCCCTGAAAAATGACGTATCAAAATAAGCTAAAATAATTCACCGAAAAACACATCAAATGACATTTAAGTGCTTAATATGTTATTACTTGACATCCCAAAGCATTCAATCTTGAAAAAATTGAAATTTTTAGGGTTTCGAAAATCAAGCCCCTGAAAAACGACGTCTCAAAATAAGCTGAAACAAGTGACCGAAAAACAAATAAAATGACTCTTAAGTGCTTATTATTGTTATCATTTGACTTCCCAAAGCTTTAAATCTTTAAAAAAAAAATATTTTAGGGTCTCGAAAATCGAGCACCTGAAAAACGACGCCTCAAAATAAGCTAAAATAATTGACCGGAAAACAAATCAAATGACTTTTAAGTGCTTAATATGTTATTACATGACTTCCCAAAGCTTTAAATCTCGAAAAAATTAAATTTTTTAGGGTCTCGAAAATCGAGCCACTAAAAAAGCGACTTCTCATAATAAGCTAAAATAAGTGACCGAAAAACAAATAAAATGACTCCTAAGGGCTTAATATGTTATTATTTGAGTTCCCGAAGCTTTAATTCTCGAAAAAATGAAAATTTGAAGGTCTCGAAAATCGTACCATCGAAAACCGACGTCTCAAATTAAGCTGATATAAGTGATCGAAAAATAAATCAAATGACTCCTAAGTGATTAATATGTTATTATTTGACTTCCCAAAGCTTAAATCTTGAAAAAAAGCAAATTTTAGGATCTCGAAATTCGTGCCCCTGAAAAACGACGTCTCGAAATAATCTAAAATAATTGACCGAAAAACACATCAAAAGACTTTTAAGTGCTTAATATGTTATTTCTTGACTTCCGAAATATTTAAATCTCCAAAAAATGAAATTTTTAGGGTCTCGAAAAACGAGCCCTTGAAAAATGACGTCTCGAAATAAGCTTAAATAAGTGATCGAAAAACAAATAAAATGACACTTAAGTGCTTAATATATTATTAGTTGAATTCCCAAAGCTTTGAGCCTTGAACAAAAGCAAATTTTTAGGATCTCAATAATCGAGCTCCCGAAAAACGTCGTCTCAAAATAAGCGAAAATAAGTGACCGAAAAACAAATAAAATGACTCCTAAGGGCTTAATATGTTGTTATTTGAGTTCACGGAGCTTTAAATCTCGAAAAAATGAAAATTTTAAGATCTCGAAAATCGAGCCCCCGAAAAACGACGTCGCAAAATAAGCTAAAATATGTGACCAAAAAACAAATAAAATGACTCCTAAGGGCTTAATATGTTATTATTTGCGTTTCCGAAGCTTTAAACCTAGAAAAATGAAATTTTGAGAGTCTAAAAAATCGAGCCCCCGAAAAACGACGTCTCAAAATAAGCTGATATAGGTGACCGAAAAATAAATCAAATGACTCCTAAGTGCTTAATATGTTATTACTTGACTTCTCAAAGCTTAAATCTCGAAAAAAAATTAAATTTTTAGGGTTTCGAAAATCGTGCCCCTGAATAAAGACGTCTCAAAATAAGCTAAAATAATTGACCAAAAAACAAATCAAAAGACTTTTAAGTGCTTAATATGTTATTTCTTGACTTCCGAAAGATTTAAATCTCGAAAAAAATGAAATTTTTAGGGTCTCGAAAAAGAGCCCCCGAAAAACGACGTTTCGAAATAAGCTTAAATAAGCGACCGAAAACAAATAAATTGACTCTTAAGTGCTTAATATTTTATTATATGAATTCCCAAAGCTTTAAGTCTTGAAAAAAACCAAATTTTTAGGGTCTCGAAAATCTAGCTCCTGAAAAACGACGTCTGAAAATAAGCAAAATAAGTGACTGAGAAACAAATAAAATGACTCCTAAGGGCTTAATATATTATTAATTGAGTTCCCGGAGCTTTAAATCTCGAAAAAATAAAAATTTTAAGATCTCGAAAATCGAGGCCCCGAAAAACGACGTCTCAAAATAAGCTAAAATAAGTGACCGAAAAACAAATAAAATGACTCTTAAGTGCTTAATATGTTAATATTTGAATTCCCAAAGCTTTAAGTCTTGAAAAAAAGCAAATTTTTAGGGTCTCGAAAATCGAGCTTCTGAAAAAGGACGTCTCAAAATAAGCGAAAATAAGTGACCGAAAAGCAAATCAAATGACTCCTAAGGGCTAAATATGTTATTATTTGAGTTCCCGAAGCTTTAAATCTCGAAAAAATGAAATTTTTAGGGTCTCGAAATTCGAGCTACCGAAAAACGTCGTCTCAAAATAAGCTAAAATAAGTGACCGAAAAACAAATAAAATGACTCTTAAGTGCTTAATAAGTTGTTATTTGAATTCCCAAAGCTTTAATTCTTGAAAAAAAGCAAATTTTTAGGGTCTCGAAAATAGAGCTCCTAAAAAAGGACGTCTCAAAATAAGCGAAAATAAGTGACCGAAAAACAAATAAAATGACTCCTAAGGGCTTAATATGTTATTATTTTAGTTCCCGGAGCTTTAAATCTCGAAAAAATGAAAATTATAGGATCTCGAAAATCGAACCCCCGAAAAACGACGTCTCAATATAAGCTAAAATAAGTGACCGAAAAACAAATAAAATGACACTTAAGTGCTTAATATTTCATTATTTGAATTCCCAAATCTTGAAATCTCGAAAAATTGAAATATTTAGGGCTTCGAAAATCGAGCCCCTGAAAAATGACGTATCAAAATAAGCTAAAATAATTCACCGAAAAACACATCAAATGACATTTAAGTGCTTAATATGTTATTACTTGACATCCCAAAGCATTCAATCTTGAAAAAATTGAAATTTTTAGGGTTTCGAAAATCAAGCCCCTGAAAAACGACGTCTCAAAATAAGCTGAAACAAGTGACCGAAAAACAAATAAAATGACTCTTAAGTGCTTATTATTGTTATCATTTGACTTCCCAAAGCATTAAATCTTGAAAAAAAAAACAAATTTTTAGGGTCTCGAAAATCGAGCGCCTGAAAAACGACGCCTCAAAATAAGCTAAAATAATTGACCGGAAAACAAATCAAATGACTTTTAAGTGCTTAATATGTTATTACATGACTTCCCAAAGCTTTAAATCTCAAAAAAATTAAATTTTTTAGGGTCTCGAAAATCGAGCCACTAAAAAAGCGACTTCTCATAATAAGCTAAAATAAGTTGTTGGTCCCAAGTGGTCAGATGAGGTCTAGAGGGGGGGGGGGTGAATAGACCTCTGAAAATTTTTAACTTAAAACTTTTCAGTGTTCTGTCAGCAGACTAAGCTGATGAAGAACAGTAAGATTACTTCGCTGATCAAGAACGAGTCTAGAACAGCAGAGTGACCACTCTTCTTATATATACTTAGCTGTTTTTCAACAAAACAGTTTTCCAAAGAGTATACTTGTAGCGGATTGTTTGAAAGTGTTTTTCACAAGTAAACTAAGTTCTTAAAAGATTTTATCCCCAGTTTTGAAACTCCTTATAAAATCTTTCAGTAATTCAAAGTGTTTAAATATGCAAACTTTAAAATATGCAAGAAAGCTTAAATGCAAGATAACACAAAGAATTTTTATAGTGGTTATATGGATAAAAATCCTTTAGTCCACTCTTCCAGATCACTCAAATTCTGGGTTATACTATAATCACACAGATTACAATATTTCTCCACTTACACCTAAACAACAAATGTAAAGGCTATAAGCTCACAATAGGAAATCACTCGGAAATCCTATCCTCTAAAGTAGAATCACTCACAAAGATGGATTCTCACTTCGCACAACACTCAGCTATTACAAAATCACTCAGATAATGTTTTTCTGTTTTCTTCAACTTGGTTTCTGTCAACAGATGACTTCCACCAGACGAGTGAGCTGTTCGAGCTTTTGAGACTTAGAAAAATTCTGCTTCAAAATCGAAATCTCTGATTGTTGTTGTGTATCTCTCTCTTCGAACCTAGCTCTATTTATACATGGAGATGAAAATATGACCGTTGAAGGCAAATCAAATCTTCAAATCCATCCTTCAGCTTTTTTGAAACGGCTCCCTGCAGCAATCCGTACAGTGTACAGTACTTTCTGTCCATCACATTTAATGCTGCATTAAATGCACTCTGCTGATACGAGGATATCTTCAATCATTTGCCATTACTACCCTTCTCTTTCAGCATTTATTACACCAAGTGCATTTATTACCGTTGAACTGATCTCATGATCTCTTCCACTCTGCTGATCGAAGCAACCCTTCTGATAGGTACTCTGCTGATCAAATACTGAACTAATCTGATTTGACACGGCTGATGACCTACCCTTCTGTTTGCTGTTTCAGCAAGAGATCACTAGTCTTCTGGTCTTTGAACTCTTCTGATATCTTCTTTACTTGTTCAAAGATTCTTCCAAGGGAACTAAGCTTTCCATACTTAGCTGATTATGATGTTTTGGAAATCATCAAAACCTTCCCTTAAATTCTGACTTCTTTCTTCTTCATCTTCATCCAACAATTTCCCCCTTTTTGATGATGACAAAACTTCAGCTAAGTACCTGTACCTAAACTAAAGTTTTGATCCTCAAAAATTTCTGAGATAGAAATAGTATGTTGGATTCAAACTTGCAATTTTATAGATGATTAAATTAATTACAGATTACAAGTTTTGAAGAATGAAAAGTGCAAAGTACTTTTTAAAAGGTTACAAGGATTTTAAGATAAAAGGAAATCTAGCCTAAACTAGTCTTCTTCCTTCTTCTCTTCTTCAGCTTCCTTGTTCTCTTTTTCAGATTCTTCATCAGATGACTTAGAAGTCTCAGCTTCCAGCTCTTCAAAGAACCTTTTTCTTAGCAGCTCTATCTTTTTATATTTTACATCAGGGTCAAGCTGTTCTTCAGCTGAATCTTTGGCAGCAGCTAGTTCCTTATCAGACTTGGTTTTTGCTTCAGATTCAGCTTGCTCTTCTTCTGTAATTCTCTCATCTGTTGGTCTGCTTGATTCTCCCATATTTCTTTCAGTGTCACCAGCAGATTCTTCCAACACTTCAGTTGCTTCAGCTTGGTTTCTTCCTTTTCAAGAGAAGGACCAACTTTCTTCTGTCCAAATACCCTTTCTTCCCCCTTTTTGTCATCATCAGCAGGGTTGATTGGATATTGTGGCACAACTGGTGTAATTAGAAGTGAATCACAGAGAAGCTTGATGTTCTCTTCCATAGCATTGATCTGAGCTTGCTGTTTGAGTTGATTGGCCTTAACAGTTCTGACTTCCTTGAGCAAATCTTCTCCTTGATCACCTAATTGAATTTGAGTCCCCAAAATCCAATTTGATGAAGCAGTGAAGTCTTTCATCATATTTCCCATGACTTCATCTTCTGCTTGGAGAGCCATTTCAACTGTTTGTTCAATCTGTTTCCAACCTTCAGTAGTGCTCTGAGTCCGTCTTCTAAGTATATCCATATCTTGACATATGGATTTAACATTCTGAGCAGTGTCTTCTATCAGATCGGTTGGGACAGCAGTAGCTTTCTGATTTGGTTGTTTGACAGCAGCTAACACTTCTGCAGCTAACTCTTCCTTCATATCCTTCAAAGATTTGGTGATCATTTGTTGGATGGAGTCCAACAGATTTGTCTGAGCACTTTGAGAAGTTGAAGGCATATTTGTTGTAGCAGGAAGTGTTTCTTTGATATGTTGCTCTGTTGGTTGAGTTGTTAATGCAAGAGACTGATCTGCTGGACTACCAGCATGACTTGGAGTACTTTCCTTCTCCTTAGCTTGATCATCTCCTTCAGCAGCAACTTCTTTGTCCTTGATCTGATCTGCTGGAATTGCCTCTTCTTTCTTTGAATCATCAGCAGCGTCAGACTTATCACTCTGTGCTTTGTTCTGATCAGATGGGTCTGATGTACCCTCTTTTTGCTTTGGTTGATCAGAAGACTCTGCTTTTTCTTTATCGGCAGGGGATACAATCTTTTGACAGTCTCAACTGTCCTCATCATTCCTTCATTGTCCACAGCTGACCTGTTAGAAATCCAAGTAAAATTATCAAGAGGAGTAAAAGTAGATGTAGGTTCCTCAGGCAGCTCTTCATAAGGTTTGATGTTTGGCCCGTAGACAATGTGTTTGATGTTAGGAAGAGGGACCATTGAGCTTGGTTGTCCCCTTAACTTCCTTGATTTCTTTGCCCAAAGCTCCATTGCTTGAGCAATAGCCAACTTTATAGATCTTTCTTTGAGGTCTTCAGATTCCTCATAGTCTTCAGGTATTGATTTGAAGATCTTCTTGGCTTCAGCTTTTACAAAGTGACTTATCTTTAGCCTTAACTTGTCTAGGAAAGGTTGATATTCTATCTATGGAAAAAAAAGCCGATAGAAAATATTTGGATTGGAAAATTCTCAATTTTTATCTTAGACAAAAAGTCAATATTGAGGTGCTTGAATTAGAGAACCTGTTTCCAGCCACTTCAGTACCTATGCTTCTTCAACAGCAAAGGCTTTCCATTTGGTCATTTCAGCTGGACTCTTTGTCAGTCTGAATTCCCTCCACCTGTTGTATCTGATCTTTTCATTAGTGAACTGCGTCAGGCGGTTGACTCTGTCATTTTCAGCATCAAGCCTCTTCAGGAATTCTTCAAAGATGGCAGGATCATCCCTGACAATCTCCAAGGATAGTCTGACTTCTTCTCTTCTCTTTGACTTTATTTTTGGTGCAGGCATAGCTGGTATTGGTTTGTTTGGATCCCTTTGTTCACCAATAACTATCCCACCACTATGCTGACGACCATGAGCATCTTTGGTGCTTGCTTAAATGGCAGCAGCCAACTCCGCTGCCTCAACAGCATCCCTCTGCTCTTGAGTCATTTTGCTGGCTTCTTCCTCCAGCCTCTTAAGCTCTAAGCTTTTCTGCCTTTCTTCTTCTGCTTTCTCAGCAGCCATCCTCTGCTTTTCAGCAGCATCTTGTCTTTTCTTTTCTGCAGCAGTTAAGTAAGTGGCTATCTTGCCAGTCCTCTTTCTTCTGGATTCAGGACTCTCAACTGCTTGAATGGGGGTTGCAGCAACTGGAGTAGGATGCAGCAACAGTGTAGCTCCTTCTTGTGTTGTACTAGTCTGATGTGCTTCTCTAACTTCAGCAGATAGTGCAGCAGAAGAGTCTTCTGTTGACATTCCAACTTCAGAAACAACTTCAGCTTCAGCAGTATCACTCTTAGCAGCTTGGACAGCAGGTTCTTCAATTATTACAGGTCTTTCTGCTTCTGCTGTTGTTTCTCTAACAGTTGCAACAGGCTCTTCAGAGAAGGTGACCTTTCTCTTAGCCTTTGACTTTGCAATCCTTTTGGCAGGGGGGTTGGCAGTAGGAGGTCCCCTTGCCTCACTCTTTGTTCTCATCCTCTTCAACCTTTGAAGAGGAATTTCTTCCTCAGACTCTGTCCTTTCAGGAGATGAGTCAGTCCTCATCTGCTCAATCTCCCTAGTAAAATCTTCAATTTCTTTTTCTGGAACTTCATCCTCAGAATGTGCCGAATCAGTCTTAACAGCAGACTGTGCTGTTGGCTCAGCAACTTGGCTTGTCTGTCCCTCCTTTTTGCTCTTCTTAGAGGGGCCCTTCTTGGATTTGGCTGGGGCTTTTCTCTTAGGTTCTTCCACTATTTTTCTCACTGGTTCGTAGAGTTTGAACTCTTTGCTACCATGAGTAGTCTTCCCTGGTCCTAAGGGGCATTGCAGAGATGCAAACAGATTACTGAGTAAAATGGCATGAGAAAGCCTCTTATCACTCAGTAGCTCATAAACATGAGCAGCCCATTTAACCTTTAAACCGTAGTAGATACACACCATTGTGTAGTATCTTCTCCTTGGTAGCCCATCCAAAGAACTTGTGCTGCAGTCCAGCACCTTGGCTATAATATCAGCAAATCTCTGATATTCATCCTTCAGCTGGGTCTTCATCAAAGTCCCAGTCATCTTTTCTCCTTTCTTAGCACAAACAGCCCAGAACTCCTCTTCCTTTTCAGACCCAAGGTCTGTCACATCCCCTCCTTTGTTCGTAAGTTTATAAATTTCACTCAACACAGCAGCAGAGACAGCAACTTTCTTACCACCGATAACAGCAGTCATAACAGTCTTTTCAGTGTTGAACTTCCTGGTCGTGTAGAAGTGATAAACATCTTCTAAGTAAACCCTTTCTTCATGTGCTTCCAGAACTGGAACCAACGATGCCTCTTTAATTTTCTCCATCAGTGAGCGCATCAGATCAGTACCCGAAAAGTGAAATTTGCTGTAGTTTAGGTATCTTCCGTCCATAATCTTGTCCATTTCTGAGATTAGTGAGTAGAATCTACAAAAACAGTAAGCTTTCGAAACAGGAGATTTTGAGAATTAGAGAGTTTGAGAGTATTTTGAGTGCGTAAGACGACTATACTGTTTTAGATCGGATTTTATAGGTTTCCTTTTGGTTAGGTTTTCGTGATTTATCAGAACCGTTGATCTAATCTGACAGTTTTTAATCGAGTGGATAGGAGAGACGGATTTCAATTTTATTATTTTAATGTCAGATGGGCGGGAAGCTCTATCGACACTAATCTGTTACTTATAAAAGCGCGTTTCTAATAATACGTTTTATGACCATGCTTATATAAGGTATCAGATGAGTAGAATTAAACTTATCTGACAGACGAGTGATCTGTTATCTGATATTACTAGAGAATGCCAATAGCTAGTAATCTTCCTCTGCTGTTTGTCAATCCAGCAAGGTAAAATAATCTTCAATCTTCAAGAATTAAGAACACATCTTCATGATAACTTAACTTCAACTAACTGTCATTAACAGATTTCATCTTTTAGAACAGAAGTACCGCTAGTCTTACACGTTCCCCCTGACTTTAAGAATTCATAAGTTAACTAGTCTGTTGAAGGTTAATCCTTGAATAAAATAACTGATGACTAAGCTGTTGAACTCTAGTCTTCTGAAGAGTTCCCCCTCAGCTTATGCATCCAAATTTAGTAGTCCTAACTCAGCTCTTAGAGTTGAGAACCTTGCTTCACTTAAAGGTTTAGTGAAAATATCAGCAATCTGATTGTCAGTATGAACATACTCAATCATAACATTGCCTTTTTCCACATGATCTCTAATGAAATGATGCTTGATCTCTATTTGTTTAGTCCTTGAATGACTCGTAGTGTTCTGAGTAAGAGAGATTGCATTTGTATTATCACAGTAGATTGGAATTCCACTGATCTTGATGTTGTAGTCTTCCAGTTGATGTTTCAACCAAAGTATCTGTGCACAACAAGCTCCAGCAGCTATATATTCAGCTTCAGCAGTAGATATAGAAACTGAAGTCTGTTTCTTACTCATCAATGAGATCAGACGACTACCTAAGAACTGACAGGCACCTGTTGTGCTCTTTCTGTCAATCTTGCAGCCAGCAAGGTCTGAATCTGAATAACCAATAAGCTCAAATCCAGATTCTCTAGGATACCACAATCCCAATTCTTGAGTGCCTTTAACATATTTCAATATCCTCTTGGCAGCTAAGAGATGAGATTCTTTGGGGTTTGATTGAAATCTTGCACAGACTCCAACTGAGTACATTATGCCAGGTCTGCTTGCTGTTAGATACAACAATGAACCAATAATGCCTCTATATTTGGTTATGTCCACTGATTTGCCATCTTCATCTTTATCCAAACGAAGACTTGTAGACATAGGAATTGTAGCAGTAGAGCTAGTTTCCATACCAAACTTCTTAAACATATCTCTTGTGTATTTTGCTTGGCTGATGAATATTCCATCAGGCAACTGTCTAACTTGCAATCCAAGAAAGTAATTAAGTTCACCCATCATGCTCATTTCAAACTTATTCTGCATCAGCTTGGAGAACTTATCACACATCTGTTGATTAGTTGAACCAAAAATAATATCGTCCACATATATTTGCACAAGTAATATATGATTTTCCCATTCAATTGTGAACAAGGTTTTATCTACCTTACCTTTTCGAAATCCTTTAATTAAAAGAAAATCAGATAGGGTATCATACCATGCTCTTGGAGCCTGTTTCAGTCCATATAAGGCTTTCTTCAGACGATATACTTTGTCCTCTTCTTGATAGACTTCAAATCCAGGAGGTTGCTCAACATACACTTCTTCTTGCAGTTCTCCATTGAGAAAAGCAGACTTCACATCCATCTGATAGACAGTGAAGTTCTTATAAGCAGCATAGGCAAGAAACAGTCTAATTGCTTCAAGTCTTGCTACTGGTGCAAAAGTTTCATCAAAGTCAATTCCTTCTTCTTGACAATAACCTTTGGCCACTAGTCTTGCTTTGTTTCTGGTGACAACACCATCTTCATTCATCTTATTTCTGAAAACCCACTTAGTGCCAATTACTCTTTGATGACTTGGTCTAGGAACTAAGTACCAGACTTCATTCCTTTCAAATTGATTCAACTCTTCTTGCATAGCTTCTATCCAGAAGGAATCATTTAGAGCTTCTTCAATTTGCTTAGGCTCTATTTGAGATAGAAATGTGACAAACATAGCATCTTGTGCAGCAGCTCTTCTTGTTTTCACTCTATCTAATGGATCACCAATCACTAATTCAGGTCGGTGATTTCTGAGCCATCTAAGATCAGGTTGCAGGTCTGAATGTTGTCCTCTGTTGTGATCTTGCAACACTACTGTTGGAGTTTCAGTAGTAGTCTGTTGAACATTTGCAGTCTGTTGAACAATCTCTGGTCTGTCAGCTGTTTGCAACTCGTCTGTTAGACAATTAGTACTGTGATTTTGAACAGCACTTGAGTTGGCAGCTGAATCAAGATTAGGTAGTATGATGGGAACATATTCTTCATTTCTTCCAATGTCTAACTTCTGTAAATCAGTAGACAGATCTTGATTAACACTTTGATTCTTTTCAGAAGATTGACTTGGCTCATCAAATACTACATGGATAGATTCTTCTATTAGTAATGTTCTTTTGTTAAAAACTCTGTAAGCCTTACTAACAGATGAGTATCCTACAAAGACAGCTTCATCAGCCTTTTCTGCAAATGCAGTAAGGTGATTTTTCCCATTATTCAATACAAAACATTTACAACCAAAAATCTTAAAGTAATGAATGTTTGGTTTTCTGTTGTTCCAAACTTCATATGGAGTCTTGTTCTGATTTTTGTTGATCATACATCTGTTTTGGGTAAAGCATGCTGTATTTGTTGCTTCTGCCCAAAATCTTTGAGGCAGTTTAGCTTCAGCTATCATGGTTCTGACAGCTTCTTTTAGTGTTCTGTTTCTCCTTTCAGCAACACCATTCTGTTGAGGGTTTCTAGCAGCTGAATACTCATGATGTATTCCTTTGATATTACAATACTCTTCAACAGTAGAGTTTGTAAACTCTGTCCCTCTATCTGATCTGATCTTCAATATTTTGATGCTCTTCTCATTCTGGATCAGTTCCATCAGATTTGTAAGATGTTCCTTTGTTTCACTTTTCTTCTTCATGAAAATCACCCAAGTATATCTTGAATAGTCATCCACAACAGCTAGGCAGTATTTCTTTCCACCATTGCTGACTGGATCAATGGGTCCAAATAAGTCCATATGTAGTAGCTCCAATATTCTTTCAGAAGATTGATGCTTTTTGCTTTTGAAGGATGACTTGATTTGTTTACCCTTCTGACATGCGTCACAGAGCTTGTCTTTGCTCATGACTGCTTTTGGAATCCCTTCTACCAAATCATTCTTGATTAATCTATTTATGGTCTTGAAGTTTAAGTGATTCATTCTCTTGTGCCATAGCCAACTCACTTCACTTGGTGCAGATGCCACCAAACAAACACTTGAATTCTTGTCAACAGAATCCCAGTCGACTATGTAGATATTTCCTTGTCTTCTTCCAGATAAAATTACCTTCTTTGTACCAATCTGTTCAACGTAGCACTTATCTGTTGAGAAGATGACTGAATATCCTTTGTCACAAAATTGACTTATGCTCAGCAGATTATACTTTAGGCCTTTAACATATAAGACGTCAGATATCTCTATGTTTCCCTTGATTAATCTTCCTTTAGCTTTAATCTTGCCTTCTTTGCTGTCTCCAAATGTGACACTTGGACCATCCACAGCAACTGCATCAGTCAACTCATGTATGTTTCCACACATGTGCATTGAACATCCACTGTCCAAGTACCAAATCTTCTCTACTTTACTCCTACTCCTAATCCTATCCTACAAAACAAAAAAAATTGTTTTAGGTACCCTTATTGAGAGGGTCCTGAAGGATTAGTTTCACCTTTGACAACCCAAGATGTTGATGTCTTAGGCTTCTTAGGCTTCTGAGTTTTGACAGGAGCATGAACAGTTTCATTTCTATCATAATTAGCAGATAAGTCATGTTGATGATCAGTATGACAAGAATAGTGTTCATAAGCAGGGTAAGGTGCATGATAAGCAGGGTATGCATGCATTGGATGAGCAGGGTAATGTGCATAGTAACCTGGAAATTGAGGTGCATGATACATAGGATGATATGCAGCAGGTTGCACATAATATGACTCATTTCCATACCAAGCATTTTGATTTTTCTTATTCTTATGCTTCTTTGGTTTACTAGATGCTTGCTCTTTAACAGACGTCTTAGCTTTATCACTAGTCTGATTAGTTTTAGCCTTATCAGATGACTTCCTAGGACTCTTCTGTTTAGGCTTACTAGTCTGTTTTCCTACACTAGACTCTTTGCTCTTTTTAGCCTTAGGAGATTTCTTCTCCTTTACCACTTTCTCAGATGAGGTAGGTTTAGAAGTTTGAACATACAGAATGACCTTACTATTGTCAGCAGAGATGAATTTTTCAGTATGATTCAATTCTAGTTTATCCTTTTCTAAAGGTGTCTCCTGTTTGCTAGATGTATGCATGGATGCAACAGTTGACTTATCATGAGACTCAATAATTTTCTCAAGTTCCATGATCTTTCCTTTATAAACCTCACATTCAGCTTTCAGAGATTCATGCTCTTGCTCAAGCTGTTTATATTCAGCTGATTCCTTTGGCTTTTCAGCTAAAAGTTTCAGTGAATTATTTTGCTCTTTCAGCAATATCATCTCTTCCTTAAGCTTAACAAATTCTCCAGCAATAGTAGTATTATTCAACATCATTTGCTCTAGAGAATTAAATAGTTCATTATTTTGAGGAGTTACCTCATCCTCTGAGTCATCAGATTCCTTAGCCATCAGGCAGAGGAGAGCAGGTTTCTCTTCATCAGAAGATTCTTCATCAGACGTGTCTGAATCTGAATCAGATGAGTAGACAGCAGCAAGCTTTTCTGCTTCAGCTACCATTGCTTTCCCTTTTTGATGCTTTCTTTCCTTTCTGATTCTCTTCTCTTCTTCAGTGTATTTTTCTGCCTTTGGATATGGACAGTCTCTGATGAAATGTCCTAATTTCCTGCAGTTATAACACATTAGTTTTGCTATATAATCATCATTTTCTTGAGAAGAAGAGTTAGGTTTAGAAGTAGAAGCAGCATGATTGTATTTGTTTTTCATCTTTCTCTTGTAAAACTTCTTGAAGTTGTTCATCAATAATGCTACATCTCCAGCAGTGTACTCCTTTTTGTTGAGTAGTGATGCTTCATCAGATGAATCCACATCTTGGCTTCTATTTGCTGGTCTCCTGGTGTTTTCAGCAGCAACTAAGGCAGCTGTGGGTCCTGAAGTTGAGGTTTCTTCAATTCCCATTCTAGGCAGTTTATACTCGAATGCCTTGAGTACAGAAAACAGCTCAGTAAGAGAGATTTTTCCCAAATCTCTTGATTCTTCCATTGCTGTCACTTTCATGTTGAACTTTGGGGGTACTGCCTTTAATACTCTGACAGTGATCTCTTTGTCAGTGAAGGTCTTTCCCAACTTTAAAACTTCATTCAGAGTTCTGGTGAATCTGGTATCCATCTGATCAATGGTTTCTCCAGACTTCATCTTGAAATTGTCAAGTTTCTCCAAGGCAACAGTGAGCTGATGCTCCTTTATTGCATCATTGCCTTCGCTCATATCTCTGACTTTGTCCCACATCTCCTTTGCAGTTTTTCAATGTTTGACCTTGTCAAACCTATCATTATCCAGGGCTTTAGTCATGATGAATCTCCCAACTTTGTCTAGATTGAAAAGCTTTATTTCCTCTGGAGTCATCTCATGAAGGTCTTTTTCCACAACCGTATCTTCTTCATTTATTTTTATGGTCTTTGTGAATCTGAATGGACCTTTAATCATGTTGTCATTATAAGCAGCAAGGAAAATCTCCATTCTGATTTTCCAGTCCTCAAAGGACATACCAGCAATGTGGGGAACATGGCTGATACAATCCATTTTTCAAAAAGTTTTGATTTTTCAAAAAGATGCTCTTTTGAAAAGTTTTGAAAACCTTTGAAAAACACTTGGATCAAGCTCGTTGATCAGGCAGCCGATTCAAATGAACCACCTGCTCTGATACCACTTGTTGGTCCCAAGTGGTCAGATGAGGTCTAGAGGGGGGGAGGGGTGAATAGACCTCTGAAAATTTTGAACTTAAAACATTTCAGTGTTATGTCAGCAGACTAAGCTGATGAAGAACAGTAAGATTACTTCGCTGATCAAGAACGAGTCTAGAACAGCAGAGTGACCACTCTTCTTATATATACTTAGCTGTTTTTCAACAAAATAGTTTTCCAAAGAGTATACTTGCAGCGGATTGTTTGAAAGTGTTTTTCACAAGTAAACTAAGTTCTTAAAAGATTTTATCCCCAGTTTTGAAACTCCTTATAAAATCTTTCAGTAATTCAAAGTGTTTAAATATGCAAACTTTAAAATATGCAAGAAAGCTTAAATGCAAGATAACACAAAGAATTTTTATAGTGGTTATATGGATAAAAATCCTTTAGTCCACTCTTGCAGATCACTCAGATTCTGGGTTATACTATAATCACACAGATTACAATATTTCTCCACTTACACCTAAACAACAAATGTAAAGGCTATAAGCTCACAATAGGAAATCACTCGGAAATCCTATCCTCTAAAGTAGAATCACTCACAAAGATGGATTCTCACTTCGCACAACACTCAGCTATTACAAAATCACTCAGATAATGTTTTTCTGTTTTCTTCAACTTGGTTTCTGTCAACAGATGACTTCCACCAGACGAGTGAGCTGTTCGAGCTTTTGAGACTTAGAAAAATTCTGCTTCAAAATCGAAATCTCTGATTGTTGTTGTGTATCTCCCTCTTCGAACCTAGCTCTATTTATACATGGAGATGAAAATATGACCGTTGAAGGCAAATCAAATCTTCAAATCCATCCTTCAGCTCTTTTGAAACGGCTCCCTGCAGCAATCCGTACAGTGTACATTACTTTCTGTCCATCACATTTAATGCTGCATTAAATGCACTCTGCTGATACGAGGATATCTTCAATCATTTGCCATTACTACCCTTCTCTTTCAGCATTTATTACACCAAGTGCATTTATTACCGTTGAACTGATCTCATGATCTCTTCCACTCTGCTGATCGAAGCAACCCTTCTGATAGGTACTCTGCTGATCAAATACTGAACTAATCTGATTTGACCCGGCTGATGACCTACCCTTCTGTTTGCTGTTTCTGCAAGAGATCACTAGTCTTCTGGTCTTTGAACTCTTCTGATATCTTCTTTACTTGTTCAAAGATTCTTCCAAGGGAACTAAGCTTTCCATACTTAGCTGATTATGATGTTTTGGAAATCATCAAAACCTTCCCTTAAATTCTGACTTCTTTCTTCTTCATCTTCATCCAACATAAGTGACCGAAAAACAAATAAAATGACTCCTAAGGGCTTAATATGTTATTATTTGAGTTCCCGAAGCTTTAATTCTCGAAAAAATGAAAATTTGAAGGTCTCGAAAATCGTACCACCGAAAAACGACGTCTCAAATTAAGCTGATATAAGTGATCGAAAAATAAATCAAATGACTCCTAAGTGATTAATATGTTATTATTTGACTTCCCAAAGCTTAAATCTTGAAAAAAAAAGCAAATTTTAGGATCTCGAAATTCGTGCCCCTGAAAAACGACGTCTCGAAATAATCTAAAATAATTGACCGAAAAACACATCAAAAGACTTTTAAGTGCTTAATATGTTATTTCTTGACTTCCGAAATATTTAAATCTCCAAAAAATGAAATTTTTAGGGTCTCGAAAAACGAGCCCTTGAAAAATGACGTCTCGAAATAAGCTTAAATAAGTGATCGAAAAACAAATAAAATGACACTTAAGTGCTTAATATGTTATTACTTGAATTCCCAAAGCTTTGAGCCTTGAATAAAAGCAAATTTTTAGGATCTCAATAATCGAGCTCCCGAAAAACGACGTCTCAAAATAAGCGAAAATAAGTGACCGAAAAATAAATAAAATGACTCCAAAGGGCTTAATATGTTGTTATTTGAGTTCACGGAGCTTTAAATCTCGAAAAAATGAAAATTTTAAGATCTCGAAAATCGAGCCCCCGAAAAACGACGTCGCAAAATAAGCTAAAATATGTGACCAAAAAACAAATAAAATGACTCCTAAGGGCTTAATATGTTATTATTTGCGTTTCCGAAGCTTTAAATCTAGAAAAATGAAATTTTGAGAGTCTAAAAAATCGAGCCCCCGAAAAACGACGTCTCAAAATAAGCTGATATAGGTGACCGAAAAATAAATCAAATGACTCCTAAGTGCTTAATATGTTATTACTTGACTTCTCAAAGCTTAAATCTCGAAAAAAATTGAAATTTTTAGGGTTTCGAAAATCGTGCCCCTGAATAAAGACGTCTCAAAATAAGCTAAAATAATTGACCGAAAAACACATCAAAAGACTTTTAAGTGCTTAATATGTTATTTCTTGACTTCCGAAAGATTTAAATCTCGAAAAAAATGAAATTTTTAGGGTCTCGAAAAAGAGCCCCCGAAAAACGACGTTTCGAAATAAGCTTAAATAAGCGACCGAAAACAAATAAATTGACTCTTAAGTGCTTAATATTTTATTATATGAATTCCCAAAGCTTTAAGTCTTGAAAAAAACCAAATTTTTAGGGTCTCGAAAATCTAGCTCCTCAAAAACGACGTCTGAAAATAAGCAAAATATGTGTTTGAGAAACAAATAAAATGACTCCTAAGGGCTTAATATATTATTATTTGAGTTCCCGGAGCTTTAAATCTCGAAAAAATGAAAATTTTAAAATCTCGAAAATCGAGCCCCCGAAAAACGACGTCTCAAAATAAGCTGATATAGGTGACCGAAAAATAAATAAAATGACTCCTAAGTGCTTAATATGTTATTACTTGACTTCTCAAAGCTTAAATCTCGAAAAAAATTGAAATTTTTTGGGTTTCGAAAATCGTGCCCCTGAATAAAGACGTCTCAAAATAAGCTAAAATAATTGACCAAAAAACACATCAAAAGACTTTTAAGTGCTTAATATGTTATTTCTTGACTTCCGAAAGATTTAAATATCGAAAAAAATGAAATTTTTAGGGTCTCGAAAATGAGCCCGCGAAAAACGACGTTTCTAAATAAGCTTAAATAAGTGACCGAAAACAAATAAAATGACTCTTAAGTGCTTAATATTTTATTATATGAATTCCCAAAGCTTTAAGTCTTGAAAAAAATCAAATTTTTAGGGTCTCGAAAATCTAGCTCCTGAAAAACGACGTCTGAAAATAAGCAAAATAAGTGACTGAGAAACAAATAAAATGACTCCTAAGGGCTTAATATATTATTAATTGAGTTCCCGGAGCTTTAAATCTCGAAAAAATAAAAATTTTAAGATCTCGAAAATCGAGCCCCCGAAAAACGACGTCTCAAAATAAGCTAAAATAAGTGACCGAAAAACAAATAAAATGACACTTAAGTGCTTAATATGTTATTATTTGAGTTCCCGGAGCTTCAAATCTCGAAAAAATAAAAATTTTAGTATCTCGAAAATCGAGCCCCCGAAAAACGACGTCTCAAAATAAGCTAAAATAAGTGACCGAAAAGCAAATCGAATGACTCCTAAGGGCTAAATATGTTATTATTTGAGTTCCCGAAGCTTTAAATCTCGAAAAAATTAAATTTTTAGGGTCTCGAAATTCGAGCCACCGAAAAATGTCGTCTCGAAATAAGCTAAAATAATGACCGAAAAACAAATAAAATGACTCTTAAGTGCTTAATATGTTATTCTTTGAATTCCCAAAGCTTTAAATTTCGAAAAAATTGAAATTTTTAGGGTTTCGAAAATCGAGCCCCTGAAAAACGACCTATCAAAATAAGCTAAAATAATTGACCGAAAAACACATCAAATGACATTTAAGTGCTTAATATTTTATTACTTGATATCCCAAAGCTTTTAATCTCGAAAAAATTGAAATTTTTAGGGTTTCGAAAATCAAGCCCCTGAAAAACGACGTTTCAAAATAAGCTGAAATAAGTGACCGAAAAACTAATAAAATGACTCTTAAGTGCTTATTATTGTTATTATTTGACATCAAAAGACTTTTAAGTGCTTAATATGTTATTTCTTGACTTCCGAAAGATTTAAATCTCGAAAAAATGAAAACTTTAAGTTCTCAAAAATCGAGCCCCCGAAAAACGACGTCTCAAAATAAGCTAAAATAAGTGACCGAAAAACAAATAAAATGACTCTTAAGTGCTTAATATGTTATTATGTGAGTTCCCGGAGCTTTAAATCTCGAAAAAATGTAAATTTTATGATATCGAAAATCAAGCCCCCGAAAAACGACGTCTCAAAATAAGCTAAAATAAGTGACCGAAAAGCAAATCAAATGACTCCTAAGGGCTAAATATGTTATTATTTGAGTTCCCGAAGCTTTAAATCTCGAAAAAATAAAAATTTTAAGATCTCGAAAATCAAGCCCCCGAAAAACGACGCCTCAAAATAAGCTAAAATAAGTGACCGAAAAGCAAATCAAATAACTCCTAAGGGCTAAATATGTTATTATTTGAGTTCCCGAAGCTTTAAATCTCGAAAAAATGAAATTTTTGGGGTCTCGAAATTCGAGCCAACGAAAAACGTCGTCTCAAAATAAGCTAAAATAAGTGACCGAAAAACAAATAAAATGACTCTTAAGTGCTTAATAAGTTATTATTTGAATTCCCAAAGCTTTAAGTCTTGAAAAAAATCAAATTTTTAGGGTCTCGAAAATCGAGCTCCTGAAAAAGGACGTCTCAAAATAAGCGAAAATAAGTGACCGAAAAGCAAATCAAATGACTCCTAAGGGCTAAATATGTTATTATTTGAGTTCCCGAAGCTTTAAATCTCGAAAAAATGAAATTTTTAGGGTCTCGAAATTCGAGCTACCGAAAAACATCGTCTCAAAATAAGCTAAAATAAGTGACCGAAAAATAAATAAAATGACTCTTAAGTGCTTAATAAGTTATTATTTGAATTCCCAAAGCTTTAAGTCTTGAAAAAAAGCAAATTTTTAGGGTCTCGAAAATCGAGCTCTTGAAAAAGGACGTCTCAAAATAAGCGAAAATAAGTGACCGAAAAGCAAATCAAATGACTCCTAAGGGCTAAATATGTTATTATTTGAGTTCCCGAAGCTTTAAATCTCGAAAAAATGAAATTTTTAGGGTCTCGAAATTCGAGCTACCGAAAAACATCGTCTCAAAATAAGCTAAAATAAGTGACCGAAAAACAAATAAAATGACACTTAAGTGCTTAATATTTCATTATTTGAATTCCCAAATCTTGAAATCTCGAAAAATTGAAATATTTAGGGCTTCGAAAATCGAGCCCCTGAAAAATGACGTATCAAAATAAGCTAAAATAATTCACCGAAAAACACATCAAATGATATTTAAGTGCTTAATATGTTATTACTTGACATCCCAAAGCATTCAATCTTGAAAAAATTGAAATTTTTAGGGTTTCGAAAATCAAGCCCCTGAAAAACGACGTCTCAAAATAAGCTGAAACAAGTGACCGAAAAACAAATAAAATGACTCTTAAGTGCTTATTATTGTTATCATTTGACTTCCCAAAGCTTTAAATCTTGAAAAAAAAAAAAACAAATTTTTAGGTTCTCGAAAATCGAGCACCTGAAAAACAACGCCTCAAAATAAGCTAAAATAATTGACCGGAAAACAAATCAAATGACTTTTAAGTGCTTAATATGTTATTACATGAGTTCCCGAAGCTTTAATTCTCGAAAAAATGAAAATTTGAAGGTCTCGAAAATCGTACCATCGAAAAACGACGTCTCAAATTAAGCTGATATAAGTGATCGAAAAATAAATCAAATGACTCCTAAGTGATTAATATGTTATTATTTGACTTCCCAAAGCTTAAATCTTGAAAAAAAAGCAAATTTTAGGATCTCGAAATTCGTGCCCCTGAAAAACGACGTCTCGAAATAATCTAAAATAATTGACCGAAAAACACATCAAAAGACTTTTAAGTGCTTAATATGTTATTTCTTGACTTCCGAAATATTTAAATCTCCAAAAAATGAAATTTTTAGGGTCTCGAAAAACGAGCCCTTGAAAAATGACGTCTCGAAATAAGCTTAAATAAGTTATCGAAAAACAAATAAAATGACACTTAAGTGCTTAATATGTTATTACTTGAATTCCCAAAGCTTTGAGCCTTGAATAAAAGCAAATTTTTAGGATCTCAATAATCGAGCTCCCGAAAAACGACGTCTCAAAATAAGCGAAAATAAGTGACCGAAAAACAAATAAAATGACTCCTAAGGGCTTAATATGTTGTTATTTGAGTTCACGGAGCTTTAAATCTCGAAAAAATGAAAATTTTAAGATCTCGAAAATCGAGCCCCCGAAAAACGACGTCGCAAAATAAGCTAAAATATGTAACCAAAAAACAAATAAAATGACTCCTAAGGGCTTAATATGTTATTATTTGCATTTCCGAAGCTTCAAATCTAGAAAAATGAAATTTTGAGAGTCTAAAAAATCGAGCCCCCGAAAAACGACGTCTCAAAATAAGCTGATATAGGTGACCGAAAAATAAATCAAATGACTCCTAAGTGCTTAATATGTTATTACTTGACTTCTCAAAGCTTAAATCTCGAAAAAAATTGAAATTTTTAGGGTTTCGAAAATCGTGCCCCTGAATAAAGACGTCTCAAAAAAAGCTAAAATAATTGACCGAAAAACACATCAAAAGACATTTAAGTGCTTAATATGTTATTTCTTGACTTCCGAAAGATTTAAATCTCGAAAAAAATGAAATTTTTAGGGTCTCGAAATGAGCCCCCGAAAAACGACGTTTCGAAATAAGCTTAAATAAGCGATCGAAAACAAATAAAATGACTCTTAAGTGCTTAATATTTTATTATATGAATTCCCAAAGCATTAAGTCTTGAAAAAAACCAAATTTTTAGGGTCTCGAAAATCTAGCTCCTGAAAAACGACGTCTGAAAATAAGCAAAATAAGTGTTTGAGAAACAAATAAAATGACTCCTAAGGGCTTAATATATTATTATTTGAGTTCCCGGAGCTTTAAATCTCGAAAAAATGAAAATTTTAAAATCTCGAAAATCGAGCCCCCAAAAAACGACGTCTCAAAATGTTGGTCCCAAGTGGTCAGAAGAGGTTTAGAGGGGGGGGGGGTGAATAAACCTCTTTAAAAATTTTATTCAAATTTAACTTTAAAACTTTACCCTTACTGAACAGACTAAGCTGATCAGATTTGTAAGTTACAATTTTGTTCGCGAACAAATCTTTGAACAGTCTTGTTGACCACTCGTCTGATAGTTACTTAGCTGATTTTGCAGAAATCAGTTTTAATACTTAGAGTACTTGCAGCGGATTTTCAAAGTGTTTTTCACAAGTAATCTGAGCAGTTTGAAAAATGTTTCCCCAGTTTTATAAACTCCTTTTAACTTCTTTTCAAACAGTTAACTTAATGTGTTTTTATGCAATCAGGAAATATGCAAGTTTAGAAGCAATGTAAAGACACAATCAATTTTTATAGTGGTTATATGGATTTAAATATCCTTTAGTCCACTCTTCCAAGTCACTCAGATCTTGGGTTATACTATAATCACAAAGTTTACAGTATACTCTGCTTGCGTCGAACAACAAATGAAACGACCACAAGTTCGCAATAGGAGATCACACAGAAAACCTATCCTCTGAAGTTTGATCACTCACAAAGATGGATCACAACTCCGCACAACACTCTTGTTTACAAAATCACTCAGAAGATGTATTTTTCTTGATTCTTCAACTCTGCTTTCGTCAACAAATGACTCAGCTGATGAGTGAGCTGTTCTTGAGACTTAAAGAATTTTGCTTCGGAAATTTCTCTCAGAAAGTGTGTTGCTTGTTTCTTCTTCGTCTCTTTCAGCTATTTATACTTGAGGATTGAAAAGTGTCCGTTGAAGAGAGACAGGATTCAAATTCCTCGAGTACTGGTCCTTAAAATCCGCGAACGGCTCTTTTGCAGTCTGTCCGTACTGTAAACAGTACTATTCTGCAGGCAGCATTAAATGCAGCATTAAATGCACTCGGCTGATGCGAAGCTTTTCTTCAATCATTTGTCTTAAATATCCTCGTACTTCAGCATTTATTACACCAAGGGGCATTTATTACCGTTGGGAACACTTCATGATCTTCTTCACTTGGCTGACGAAAGTATAAGTCTGATGGCGAACTCGGCTGATCTCAAACTTGAACAAATCTGATTTGAGTCGGCTGATCTTCACTAGTCTGATAACTTTACTTCAGCAGATCAGAAGTCTTGGACCTTGAAACTTTGACTCTTCTGATGTCTTCTTTACTTAGTCAAAATTCCTTGATAAGTCTATCAGCTAAGTTACTCCATACTTAGCCAATCTTTGAAGTTTTGGAATGCATCAAAACCTCCCTTATCAAACTTTCTTCAGTGCCTTCATCTTCATCTTCATCCAACAATTTCCCCCTTTTTGATGATGACAAAACTTCAGCTTAGTACCTGTTGAATGCCTAAACTAAAGATTGAAATCCTCAAAATTTTCTGAGATAGAAAAAGTTTATTGGATTGAACTTGACTTTTCATTAATAGTGAAAATGAGTTACATGTACAAGTTCATCAGATGAGATTTCTGAAAAAAATAAACTGATTACAATGGATTTTGCAATTCCTAACTATCAGCTTCTTCATCAGATTCAAGCACTTCTTCATATTCATAAGATGATTCTTCATCATCTTCTTCATCATCAACTTCTTCTTCCAGAATTGCTTTGGCAGCTTCCATCTTCTCTTTAAGTTCTTGTTCTTGTAGAGCTTTCAAAGCTTCCATGGCTTTCCTGGCAGATTCAGTGTTTTTGTACTTGGTATCTTCTTCTTCTACCTTTTCAAGTACTTCAGCCTTGTCAGCAGTGTCTTCAGTTTCCTTGGCTTTCATAGTTGCAGCAGCAGTTTCTTCCTTAGTTGAATCTTCAGCAGCAGATTCCTTTGCTGGTTCTTCAGCAGCAGTTTCCTTAGCTGGTTCTTCCCTTTTATCTTCCCCCTTTTTGTCATCATCAACTCTGATGACATTAGAAGGTTCAACAGCAGGGTTGAGGGCAACTGTTGGAATCTTTACTCCAGCACACAAAGCCTTCAGATTCTGATTAACAACGTCGTGACTTGCTGTGAGATGATGAATGTCAGTGCTGATGACATCAGTCTTATCATTGAAGTAGTCAATGTTGAGGTTGATAGTTGCAATTTCATTTTGAACTTCCTGTGCAGCCTTTGCAACTTCTTGCAACACTCCCAGATTGATTTCCTTCTCTTCATGACTGACTTTAATGAAAGTTGCGGTTAAGTCAGCAATCTTGTGCTCAGCTGATTTTAAAGCAGTGTGAAGATGATTCACATCACCCTTCACATCTTCTACGTTCTGGTTCAGTTCTCTTAAGCTGTGTATCAACTGCAATGAGTTGTCTTGAGGAATTGGAATACTGTTGATCTCCTTTTTGATGATCTCTTCTGTTGATCCTTGAACAGTTTCCAGCTGAAGTCTGTTGGTTTCTGCCAACTCTGCTTTCAGCTCCTCCTTAACCTTTAATAGCTGTTGCTTGTGCTTGTCTTCCAGTTCCTTAAGTTGGTTTTCCATCAGCATCTGGATTGCTTCCATCAGTGATGAGTGCTTATCACCTGATGAAGCAGAAGCAGCAGCTACATCCCTTTCATCAATTTCCTGGTGGACAGGAATATCTTCCATCTTTTCGTCTTGATGATTTCCAGAGTCCGTAGCCTTCCACTCAATGGCCAGGGGATCATCAGCAGCCTTTTCAGCAGACTTGTCTTCAGTCTGATCAGCAGACCTATCAGCAATTTGATCAGCAGGCTTGTCAGCAGTCTGATCAGCAGTCTTGACATCAGGCTTGTCCGCAGCTTTAGGCTCATCAGTAACATCATCATAGACTAAGTTGGTGATGGTTCCATCATCATTGAAGCAAGTGGTTTGTCTGATTTGCCTCACAATGATCCAGGGATTAACAAAAGCATTATTCCCCTTTGGCACTTCATAGAACGGTTGCACTTCCTTGCCAAAAATGATTTGCTGGACACTAGGCAGTAGTGGCAAATCACTTGAACAGCCTTGCTGATACTTTGACTTTTTAGCCCATCTCTTCAGGGCAGCCATAACAGCAAACTTAATTGCTCTTTCCTCAGCATCTTCAGACTTCTTCTTCTTTTCAGGCAAGGTGCTCTTGATTTTCTTGGCTTCCTCCAATGCAAAGCCTTTTGCATAGCTATGCATGATATCTCTCACATAGCTTGGATCAAGAGCCTTTTGGATGGAGTTTGTCTTCAGCCAACTTAGAACCCATCGTTCTTCATCAGCTAACTCCTTCATATCTTGAAGTTCAGTAATTGACTTGTTCAGCCTGTTGTCTCTCCAACTAATATATCTTGGCTTTTCTTGGTTGAACAGAGTCATCAACATAAGCTTCTGATCATAGTAAGCCAAGGACTTTTCAAACTTCTTGAACAGCTCCTTATCAGCATAGACTATCTCAAATGCTTTTCTGACTTCAAACTTGTCTTTTGACTTGGTTTTGGGGGCAGGCAGCAATATTTTCTTCTTGTCTTCTTCATCGTTCCCTTCACCAATCTTGATGCCACCTCCATGGACAGGTCCATAGGCATCAACCTTGCTCAATTCAATCACTGCAGCCATTTCAGCATCCTCAGCAGCTTTTCTTTCTGCTGCAGACATGCGTCTTCTGGCTTCATCCTTTGCTTCTTGAGCTTTGCTTAGCTCAAGTGCTTTCTTCTCTTCAAGCTCATCCTGCTTCCTCTGTTCAGCTTCTTCCCTTGCTCTTTTGTCAGCTTTAGTGATTTTCTTTCTCTTAATCACTATCTTTCTTTTGCCTTTATCAACAGGAGCTGGTCCAGCAGATGATATGGGAGCAGCAGCTATAGGATGGATGATTTGAACATCTGGATCTTCTTGAGGTTGAGCAACCTCAGCTGTTGAAGTGACTTGACTTGGCTGTTGCTCATCAGCTTTGTCAGTCTCAACAGTCTCAACTGTTTCAATAGGCCTTTGAGCAGCTTCAGGATCCTCCCTAGCTACATTTTCCAGATCAGTAGGTTTTTCAATGAATGTCATCTGCTTTCTAGCAGACTTCTTTGTTCTACCTTCACGGTAAGTGGTAGCAGCTGTACTTCTCAGTTGACTTCTTGTCCTTTGAGAAATATCCTCAGCAGGCCTCTCTGCTGATGGAGTTCTTGACGGTGATGCAGGGGATCCAGTCCTTACATCAGCAATAATGTTCTCAACAATCTTAGTGGCTTCAGCAGAAGTCACTCTCTCCATCTGCTTTAATTCTTTCTTTTTGGGCTCATCAGCAGCCCTCTTCCTTTTAGTCTCAACAGCCAAACTTGCTGTTTTGACTAATCTCTTTTGCCTTTTGGCAGGAACCTCCTTTGGTTCCTCAACTTCTTCTCGTTCAGGCTCATCAGCCTTCCTCTTCTGAACAGGTAGATACTTGTTCATTGCTTTGGACTTGTGAATTTCTTTCCCATTTGTCATGACACAGCCCAACTTTGATAAGAGGTAACTTAAAGTGATTCTGTGGTTGGTGTAAGGGCCTTTTCCCTTCTTCACTTCCAGAAAATCAGCAAGTATATACCAAATTATGATGGACCAGTTTACCTCTAGCCCATAGTATACGGCAGCCATGATGCTGAAACGCTTCATTGTAACAGCATCTAGAGAAAAAGTACAGTTCTCAATCAGCTTCGAGACCATATCAGCCATCCGCTGATATTCATCCTTCAGCTGTTTCTTTTTAATGTTGCCAGACAACATTTCTCCTTCCTTGGCGCAGATCGCCCAAAACTGTTGGTGCTTCTCTTCAGTCAGTACGGTAACTTCGTGTCTTCCAGACTTGGGCAAACCAAACTGTTCATGAAGAACTTGTGGAGTGATGACAACAGATTTGTCACCCACTTTCGCTTTGATTTCTAGTTTGTTGTAGTCAGCCTTTGCCGTTCCATAATACTCCATAACCTGGTCAGTCCAGATTATTCCTTCATTGTACTCCATGAAATTTACCAACTGTGCCGATTTGAATTTCTCCAACAATTCTTTCATCAAACTTGTACCAGACTGATAATAGGACTCATAATCTAAGAACATACCTTCAGCAGCCATTTCAATCTGTTGAAAGTTAGTGAAAAGGAAAGGATTTTTGCAGAAAACTTGTTTAAGTTTTTCTCACAATTGCTTTTGAAAGTTTAGGGTGCGTAAAGAGCTACTCGACTGATCAGATGAGGATTTATAGAGTTGGGGTTTTTCGGTTTCCGTGATATCTGCCAACCGTTAGATCCGTTTTTCTGTCAGTGCTGATCGTGCGGCGTCAGTTACGACCTTTCAAATTCAAAAGATATTTAATGAAGAGCGGGAATATGTACCGCCCGACAGTTTACTTGTAAAAGCGTGTTTTGAATAAAACGTTTTTAAATAGTTCGCTTTTATTTAAGTAATCAGATGAGTATAATAAACACTTATCTGATGGACTACTGTCCTGATGACAATGCTGTTATCAGAGAATGCCAATAGCTGATAACCTTCCTCAGCTGTTTGTCAATCCAGCTAGATAAAATAGCTTCAATCTTCGATAGTTGAGTCTTCTGATGAAAACATAACTTCAACTAACTGACATTAACAAATTTCATCTTTAATTCAGAAGTACCGCTAGTCTTACACGTTCCCCCTGAGTTTAAGAATTCATAAGTTAACTAGTCTGTTGAAAGTTAATCCTTGAAGATAATCATGAAACACTAAGCTGTTGAACTCCAGTCTTCTGATGAGTTCCCCCTCAGCTTATGCTTCCAAATTAAGTAGTCCTAGCTCAGCTCTTAGAGTTGAGAACCTTACTTCACTTAGAGGTTTGGTGAAGATATCAGCAATCTGATTATCAGTATGAACATACTCAATCATTACATTGCCTTTTTCCACATGATCTCTAATGAAATGATGCTTGATCTCAATATGCTTAGTCCTTGAATGACTTGTAGTGTTCTGAGTAAGTGAAATTGCACTTGTATTGTCACAGTAGATTGGAATTCCACTGATCTTGATGTTGTAGTCTTCTAGTTGATGTTTCAACCAAAGTATCTGTGCACAGCAAGCTCCAGCAGCTATATATTCAGCTTCAGCAGTAGCTATAGAGACTGAGGTTTGCTTCTTACTCATCCATGAGATCAGACGACTGCCTAAGAACTGACAGGCACCTGTTGTGCTTTTCCTGTCAATCTTGCAGCCAGCAAGGTCTGAATCTGAATAGCCAACTAGTTCAAATCCAGATTCTCTAGGATACCACAATCCCAATTCTTGAGTGCCTTTAACATATTTCAATATCCTCTTGGCAGCTAAGAGATGAGATTCTTTGGGGTTTGATTGAAATCTTGCACAGACTCCAACTGAGTACATTATGTCAGGTCTGCTTGCTGTTAGATACAACAATGAACCAATAATGCCTCTATATTTGGTTATGTCTACTGATTTGCCATCTTCATCTTTATCCAAACGAAGACTTGTAGACATAGGAATGGTAGCTGTTGAGCTAGTTTCCATACCAAATTTCTTGAACAGATCTCTTGTGTATTTTGCTTGGCTGATGAATATCCCATCAGGCAACTGTCTAACTTGCAATCCAAGAAAATAGTTAAGTTCACCCATCATGCTCATTTCAAACTTATTCTGCATCAGCTTGGAGAACTTATCACACATCTGTTGGTTAGTTGAACCAAAAATAATATCGTCCACATATATTTGCACAAGTAATATATGATTTTCCCATTCGATTGTGAACAAGGTTTTATCTACCTTACCTTTACGAAATCCTTTAATTAAAAGAAAATCAGATAGGGTATCATACCATGCTCTTGGAGCCTGTTTCAGTCCATATAAGGCTTTCTTCAGACGATATACTTTATCCTCTTCTTGATAGACTTCAAATCCTGGAGGTTGTTCAACATACACTTCTTCTTGCAATTCTCCATTGAGAAAAGCAGACTTCACATCCATCTGATAGACAGTGAAGTTCTTGTGAGTAGCATAGGCAAGAAACAGTCTGATTGCTTCAAGTCTTGCTACTGGTGCAAAAGTTTCATCAAAGTCAATTCCTTCTTCTTGACAATAACCCTTGGCCACTAGTCTTGCTTTGTTTCTGGTGACAACACCATCTTCATTCATTTTATTTCTGAAAACCCACTTAGTGCCAATTACTCTTTGATGACTTGGTCTAGGAACTAAGTACCAGACTTCATTCCTTTCAAATTGATTCAACTCTTCTTGCATAGCTTCTATCCAGAAGGAATCATTGAGAGCTTCTTCAATTTGCTTAGGCTCTATTTGAGATAGAAATGTGACAAACATAGCATCTTGTGCAGCTGCTCTTCTTGTTTTCACTCTATCTAAAGGATCACCAATGACTAACTCAGGAGGGTGATTCTTGAGCCATCTGAGATCAGGTTGCAAATCAGGATGTTGTCCTCTGTTATGATCTTGCAACACTACTGTTGGAGTTCCAGTAGTAGTCTGTTGAACATTTGCCGTCTGTTGAACAGTCTCTGGTCTGTCAGCTGTTTGCAACTCGTCTGTTAGACAATCAGCACTGTGATTATGAACAGCACTTGAGTTAGCAGCTGAACTTAGATTAGGTAGTATGATGGGAACATATTCTTCATTTCTTCCAACGTCTAACTTCTGTAAATCAGCAGACAGATCTTGATTTACACTTTGATTCTTTTCAGAAGATTGACTTGGCTCATCAAATACTACATGGATAGATTCTTCTATTAGTAATGTTCTTTTGTTAAAAACTCTATAAGCCTTACTAACAGATGAGTATCCTACAAAGACAGCTTCATCAGCCTTTTCTGCAAATGCAGTAAGGTGATTTTTCCCATTATTCAATACAAAACATTTACAACCAAAAATCTTAAAGTAATGAATGTTTGGTTTTCTATTGTTCCAAACTTCATATGGAGTCTTGTTCTGATTTTTGTTGATCATACATCTGTTTTGGGTAAAGCATGCTGTGTTTGTTGCTTCTGCCCAAAATCTTTGAGGCAGCTTGGCTTCAGCTATCATGGTTCTGACAGCTTCTTTTAGTGTTCTGTTTCTCCTTTCAGCAACACCATTCTGTTGAGGGGTTCTAGCAGCTGAATACTCATGATGTATTCCTTTGATGTTACAATACTCTTCAACAGTAGAGTTTGTAAACTCTGTCCCTCTATCTGACCTGATCTTCAATATTTTGATACTATTCTCATTCTGGATCAGTTCCATCAGATTGGTAAGATGTTCCTTGGTTTCACTTTTCTTCTTCATGAAAATCACCCAAGTATATCTTGAATAGTCATCCACAACAGCTAGGCAGTATTTCTTTCCACCATTGCTGACTGGATCAATGGGTCCAAATAAGTCCATATGTAACAGCTCCAATATTCTTCCAGAAGATTGGTGCTTCTTTTCTTTGAATGATGACTTGATTTGTTTACCCTTCTGACATGCATCACAGAGCTTGTCTTTGCTCATGACTGCTTTTGGAATCCCTTCTACCAAATCATTCTTGATTAATCTGTTTATGGTCTTGAAGTTTAAATGATTCATCCTCTTGTGCCATAGCCAACTGACTTCACTTGGTGCAGATGCCACCAAACAAACACTTGAATTCTTGTCAACAGAATTCCAGTCGACTATGTAGATATTTCCTTGTCGTCTTCCAGATAAAATTACCTTCTTTGTACCAATTTGTTCAACGTAGCACTTATCTGTTGAGAAGATAACTGAATATCCCTTGTCACAAAATTGACTTATGCTCAGCAGATTATATTTTAGGCCTTTAACATAGGAGACGTCAGATATCTCTATGTTTCCCTTGATTAATCTTCCTTTAGCTTTAATCTTGCCTTCTTTGCTGTCTCCAAAAGTGACTTTTGGACCATCCACAGCAACTGCATCAGTCAACTCATGTATGTTTCCACACATGTGCCTTGAACATCCACTGTCCAAGTACCAAATCTTTTCTACTTTACTCCTACTCCTAATCCTAACCTACAAAACAAAAATAAAATTGTTTTAGGTACCCTTATTGAGAGGGTCCTGAAGGATTAGTTCCACCCTTGACAACCCAAGATGTTGAAGTCTTAGGCTTCTTAGGTTTCTGAGTTTTAGGAGCATGAACAGTTTCATTTTTATCATAGTTATCAGATAAGTCATGTTGATGATCAGTATGATATGAATAATGTTCATAAGCAGGGTAAGGTGCATGATATGCAGGATATGCATGCATTGGATGAGCAGGGTAAGGTGCATAGCAATTAGGAAACTGAGGTGCATGATACATAGGATGATATGCAGTAGGATGCACATAATATGACTCATTTCCATACCAAGCATTTTGATTTTTCTTGTTCTTATGCTTCTTTGGTTTACTAGATGCTTGCTCATTTGATTTTGACTTAGTTTTACCACTAGTCTGATTGACTTTAGCTTTATCAGCAGACTTCTTAGGACTCTGCTGTTTGGTCTTACTAGTCTGATTTCCTACACTAGGCTCTTTGCTCTTTTTAGCCTTAGGAGATTTCTTCTCCTTTAACACATTCTCAGATGAGGTAGGTTTAGAAGTTTGAACATACAGAATGACCTTACTGTTGTCAGCTGATATGAATTTTTCAGTATGGTTCAACTCTAGTTTATCCTTTTCTGCTTCAGCCATCATTGCCTTGCCTCTCTGATGCTTTCTTTCTTTTCTTATTTTCTTCTCCTCTTCAGTGTACTTTTCTGCTTTTGGATATGGGCAGTCTCTTATGAAGTGTCCCAATTTCCTGCAGTTGTAACACATCAGTTTTGATTTATAATCATCCTTATCCTGAGAAGAAAAATTAGGTTTAGAAGTAGAAGCATTGTTGTATTTGTTTTTCATCTTTCTCTTGTAGAACTTCTTGAAGTTGTTCATCAACAGTGCAACATCTCCAGCAGTGTACTCCTTTTTGTTGAGTAGAGTGGCTTCATCAGATGAGTCCACTTCAGCATTTCTTTGAGCCGGTCTTCTTTGATTTTCAGCAGCAACTAGTGCAGCTGTGGGTCCTGAAGTTGAGGTTTCTTCAATTCCCATCCTTGGCAGTTTATACTCATACGCCTTGAGTACGGAGAACAGCTCTGTTAGAGAAATCTTGCCCATATCTCTTGATTCTTCCATTGCTGTCACCTTCATGTTGAACTTGGAAGGTAGAGCCTTCAGTACTTTGACAGTGATTTCTTTGTCAGTGAAAGTCTTTCCCAGCTTCAAAACTTCATTCAGAGTTCTGGTGAATCTGGTATCCATCTGATCAATGGTTTCTCCAGACTTCATCTTGAAGTTGTCCAGCTTCTCCAAGGCAACACTGAGATGATGCTATTTAATGGCATCATTGCCTTCACTCATGTCACGAACCTTATCCCACATCTCCTTTGCAGTTTTGCAATGCTTGACTTTGTCAAACCGATCATTATCCAGGGCTTTGGTCATGATGAATCTTCCGACTTTGTCCAGGTTGAACAGCTTTATTTCTTCTGCTGTCATTTCTGTTAAGTCTTTTTCCACCACTATTTGGGCTTCATCTACGATGATGGTCTTGGTGAATTTGAATGGACCTTTAATGATACATGTATGCATGTTGTCATTATAGGCAGCAAGGAAAATCTCCATTCTGATTTTCCAGTCCTCAAAGGACATACCAGCAATGTGGGGAACATGGCTGATACAATCCATTTTTCAAAAAGTTTTTATTTTTCAAAAAGATGCTCTTTTGAAAAGTTTTGAAAACCTTTGAAAAACACTCGGATCAAGCTCGTTGATCAGGCAGCTGATTCTAATGAACCACCTGCTCTGATACCACTTGTTGGTCCCAAGTGGTCAGAAGAGGTTTAGAGGGGGGGGTGAATAAACCTCTTTAAAAATTTTATTCAAATTTAACTTTAAAACTTTACCCTTACTGAACAGACTAAGCTGATCAGATTTGTAAGTTACAATTCTGTTCGCGAACAAATCTTTGAACAGTCTTGTTGACCACTCGTCTGATAGTTACTTAGCTGATTTTGCAGAAATCAGTTTTAATACTTAGAGTACTTGCAGCGGATTTTCAAAGTGTTTTTCACAAGTAATCTGAGCAGTTTGAAAAATGTTTCCCCAGTTTTATAAACTCCTTTTAACTTCTTTTCAAACAGTTAACTTAATGTGTTTTTATGCAATCAGGAAATATGCAAGTTTAGAAGCAATGTAAAGACACAATCAATTTTTATAGTGGTTATATGGATTTAAATATCCTTTAGTCCACTCTTCCAAGTCACTCAGATCTTGGGTTATACTATAATCACAAAGTTTACAGTATACTCTGCTTGCGTCGAACAACAAATGAAACGACCACAAGTTCGCAATAGGAGATCACACAGAAAACCTATCCTCTGAAGTTTGATCACTCACAAAGATGGATCACAACTCCGCACAACACTCTTGTTTACAAAATCACTCAGAAGATGTATTTTTCTTGATTCTTCAACTCTGCTTTCGTCAACAAATGACTCAGCTGATGAGTGAGCTGTTCTTGAGACTTAAAGAATTTTGCTTCGGAAATTTCTCTCAGAAAGTGTGTTGCTTGTTTCTTCTTCGTCTCTTTCAGCTATTTATACTTGAGGATTGAAAAGTGTCCGTTGAAGAGAGACAGGATTCAAATTCCTCGAGTACTGGTCCTTAAAATCCGCGAACGGCTCTTTTGCAGTCTGTCCGTACTGTAAACAGTACTATTCTGCAGGCAGCATTAAATGCAGCATTAAATGCACTCGGCTGATGCGAAGCTTTTCTTCAATCATTTGTCTTAAATATCCTCGTACTTCAGCATTTATTACACCAAGGGGCATTTATTACCGTTGGGAACACTTCATGATCTTCTTCACTTGGCTGACGAAAGTATAAGTCTGATGGCGAACTCGGCTGATCTCAAACTTGAACAAATCTGATTTGAGTCGGCTGATCTTCACTAGTCTGATAACTTTACTTCAGCAGATCAGAAGTCTTGGACCTTGAAACTTTGACTCTTCTGATGTCTTCTTTACTTAGTCAAAATTCCTTGATAAGTCTATCAGCTAAGTTACTCCATACATAGCCAATCTTTGAAGTTTTGGAATGCATCAAAACCTCCCTTATCAAACTTTCTTCAGTGCCTTCATCTTCATCTTCATCCAACACAAAATAAGCTGATATAGGTGACCGAAAAATAAATCAAATGACTCCTAAGTGCTTAATATGTTATTACTTGACTTCTCAAAGCTTAAATCTCGAAAAAAATTGAAATTTTTTGGGTTTCGAAAATCGTGCCCCTGAATAAAGACGTCTGAGAATAAGCTAAAATAATTGACCGAAAAACACATCAAAAGACTTTTAAGTGCTTAATATGTTATTTCTTGACTTCCGAAAGATTTAAATCTCGAAAAAAATGAAATTTTTAGGGTCTCGAAAATGAGCCCCCGAAAAACGACGTTTCGAAATAAGCTTAAATAAGTGACCGAAAACAAATAAAATGACTCTTAAGTGCTTAATATTTTATTATATGAATTCCCAAAGCTTTAAGTCTTGAAAAAAACCAAATTTTTAGGGTCTCGAAAATCTAGCTCCTGAAAAACGACGTCTGAAAATAAGCAAAATAAGTGACTGAGAAACAAATAAAATGACTCATAAGGGCTTAATATATTATTATTTGAGTTGTCGGAGCTTTAAATCTCGAAAAAATGAAAATTTTAAGATCTCGAAAATCGAGATCCCCAAAAACGACGTCTCAAAATAAGCTAAAATAAGTGACCGAAAAACAAATAAAATGACTCTTAAGTGCTTAATATGTTATTATTTGAGTTCCCGGAGCTTCAAATCTCGAAAAAATAAAAATTTTAGTATCTCGAAAATCGAGCCCACGAAAAACGACGTCTCAAAATAAGCTAAAATAAGTGACCGAAAAGCAAATCAAATGACTCCTATGGGCTAAATATGTTATTATTTGAGTTCCCGAAGCTTTAAATCTCGAAAAAATAAAATTATTAGGGTCTCGAAATTCGAGCCACCGAAAAACGTCGTCTCGAAATAAGCTAAAATAATGACCGAAAAACAAATAAAATGACTCTTAAGTGCTTAATATGTTATTCTTTGAATTCCCAAAGCTTTAAATCTCGAAAAAATTGAAATTTTTAAGGTTTCGAAAATCGAGCCCCTGAAAAACGACCTATCAAAATAAGCTAAAATAATTGACCGAAAAACACATCAAATGACATTTAAGTGCTTAATATTTTATTACTTGACATCCCAAAGCTTTTAATCTCGAAAAAATTGAAATTTTTAGGGTTTCGAAAATCAAGCCCCTGAAAAACGACGTCTAAAAATAAGCTGAAATAAGTGACCGAAAAACTAATAAAATGACTCTTAAGTGCTTATTATTGTTATTATTTGACATCAAAAGACTTTTAAGTGCTTAATATGTTATTTCTTGACTTCCGAAAGATTTAAATCTCGAAAAAATGAAAACTTTAAGATCTCAAAAATCGAGCCCCCGAAAAACGACGTCTCAAAATAAACTAAAATAAGTGACCGAAAAACAAATAAAATGACTCTTAAGTGCTTAATATGTTATTATGTGAGTTCCAGGAGCTTTAAATCTCGTAAAAATGAAAATTTTAAGATCTCGAAAATCAAGCCCCCGAAAAACGACGTCTCAAAATAAGCTAAAATAAGTGACCGAAAAGCAAATCAAATGACTCCTAAGGGCTAAATATGTTATTATTTGAGTTCCCGAAGCTTTAAATCTCGAAAAAATAAAAATTTTAAGATCTCGAAAATCAAGCCCCCGAAAAACGACGCCTCAAAATAAGCTAAAATAAGTGACCGAAAAGCAAATCAAATAACTCCTAAGGGCTAAATATGTTATTATTTGAGTTCCCGAAGCTTTAAATCTCGAAAAAATGAAATTTTTGGGGTCTCGAAATTCGAGCCAACGAAAAACGTCGTCTCAAAATAAGCTAAAATAAGTGACCGAAAAACAAATAAAATGACTCTTAAGTGCTTAATAAGTTATTATATGAATTCCCAAAGCTTTAAATCTTGAAAAAAAGCAAATTTTTAGGGTCTCGAAAATCGAGTTCCTGAAAAAGGACGTCTGAAAATAAGCAAAAATAAGTGACCGAAAAACAAATAAAATGACTCCTAAGGGCTTAATATGTTATTATTTGAGTTCCCGGAGCTTTAAATCTCGAAAAAATGAAAATTATAGGATCTCGAAAATCGAACCCCCGAAAAACGACGTCTCAATATAAGCTAAAATAAGTGACCGAAAAATAAATAAAATGACACTTAAGTGCTTAATATTTCATTATTTGAATTCCCAAATCTTGAAATCTCGAAAAATTGAAATATTTAGGGCTTCGAAAATCGAGCCCCTGAAAAATGACGTATAAAAATAAGCTAAAATAATTCACCGAAAAACACATCAAATGACATTTAAGTGCTTAATATGTTATTACTTGACATCCCAAAGCATTCAATCTTGAAAAAATTGAAATTTTTAGGGTTTCGAAAATCAAGCCCCTGAAAAACGACGTCTCAAAATAAGCTTAAACAAGTGACTGAAAAACAAATAAATTGACTCTTAAGTGCTTATTATTGTTATCATTTGACTTCCCAAAGCTTTAAATCTTGAAAAAAAAAACAAATTTTTAGGGTCTCGAAAATCGAGCGCCTGAAAAACGACGTCTCAAAATAAGCTAAAATAATTGACCGAAAAACAAATCAAATGACTTTTAATGCTTAATATGTTATTACATGACTTTCCAAAGCTTTAAATCTCGAAAAAATTAAATTTTTTAGGGTCTCGAAAATCGAGCCACTAAAAAAGCGACTTCTCATAATAAGCTAAAATAAGTGACCGAAAAACAAATAAAATGACTCCTAAGGGTTTAATATGTTATTATTTGAGTTCCAGAAGCTTTAATTCTCGAAAAAATGAAAATTTGAAGGTCTCGAAAATCGTACCATCGAAAAACGACGTCTCAAATTAAGCTGATATAAGTGATCGAAAAATAAATCAAATGACTCCTAAGTGATTAATATGTTATTATTTGACTTCCCAAAGCTTAAATCTTGAAAAAAAAGCAAATTTTAGGATCTCAAAATTCGTGCCCCTGAAAAACGACGTCTCGAAATAATCTAAAATAATTGACCGAAAAGCACATCAAAAGACTTTTAAGTGCTTAATATGTTATTTCTTGACTTTCGAAATATTTAAATCTCCAAAAAATGAAATTTTTAGGGTCTCGAAAAACGGGCCCTTGAAAAATGACGTCTCGAAATAAGCTTAAATAAGTGATCGAAAAACAAATAAAATGACACTTAAGTGCTTAATATGTTATTACTTGAATTCCCAAAGCTTTGAGCCTTGAATAAAAGCAAATTTTTAGGATCTCAATAATCGAGCTCCCGAAAAATGACGTCTCAAAATAAGCGAAAATAAGTGACCGAAAAACAAATAAAATGACTCCTAAGGGCTTAATATGTTGTTATTTGAGTTCCCGGAGCTTTAAATCTCGAAAAAATGAAAATTTTAAGATCTCGAAAATCGAGCACCCGAAAAACGACGTCGCAAAATAAACTAAAATATGTGACCAAAAAACAAATAAAATGACTCCTAAGGGCTTAATATGTTATTATTTGCGTTTCCGAAGCTTTAAATCTAGAAAAATGAGATTTTGAGAGTCTAAAAAATCGAGCCCCCGAAAAACGACGTCTCAAAATAAGCTGATATAGGTGACCCAAAAATAAATCAAATGACTCCTAAGTGCTTAATATGTTATTACTTGACTTCTAAAAGCTTAAATCTCGAAAAAAATTAAAATTTTTAGGTTTTCGAAAATCGTGCCCCTGAATAAAGACGTCTCAAAATAAGCTAAAATAATTGACCGAAAAACACATCAAAAGACTTTGAAGTGCTTAATATGTTATTTCTTGACTTCCGAAAGATTTAAATCTCGAAAAAAATGAAATTTTTAGTGTCTCGAAAAAGAGCCCCCGAAAAACGACGTTTCGAAATAAGCTTAAATAAGCGACCGAAAACAAATAAAATGACTCTTAAGTGCTTAATATTTTATTATATGAATTCCCAAAGCTTTAAGTCTTGAAAAAAACCAAATTTTTAAGGTCTCGAAAATCTAGCTCCTGAAAAACGACGTCTGAAAATAAGCAAAATAAGTGACTGAGAAACAAATAAAATGACTCATAAGGGCTTAATATATTATTATTTGAGTTCCCGGAGCTTTAAATCTCGAAAAAATAAAAATTTTAAGATCTCGAAAATCGAGCCCCCGAAAAACGACGTCTCAAAATAAGCTAAAATAAGTGACCGAAAAACAAATAAAATGACTCTTAAGTGCTTAATATGTTATTATTTGAGTTCCCGGAGCTTCAAATCTCGAAAAAATAAAAATTTTAGTATCTCGAAAATCGAGCCCCCGAAAAACGACGTCTCAAAATAAGCTAAATTAAGTGACCGAAAAGCAAATCAAATGACTCCTAAGGGCTAAATATGTTATTATTTGAGTTCCCGAAGCTTTAAATCTCGAAAAAATGAAATTATTAGGGTCTCGAAATTCGAGCCACCGAAAAACGTCGTCTCGAAATAAGCTAAAATAATGACCGAAAAACAAATAAAATGACTCTTAAGTGCTTAATATGTTATTCTTTGAATTCCCAAAGCTTTAAATCTCGAAAAAATTGAAATTTTTAGGGTTTCGAAAATCGAGCCCCTGAAAAACGACCTATCAAAATAAGCTAAAATAATTGACCGAAAAACACATCAAATGACATTTAAGTGCTTAATATTTTATTACTTGACATCCCAAAGCTTTTAATCTCGAAAAAATTGAAATTTTTAGGGTTTCGAAAATCAAGCCCCTGAAAAACGACGTCTCAAAATAAGCTGAAATAAGTGACCGAAAAACTAATAAAATGACTCTTAAGTGCTTATTATTGTTATTATTTGACATCAAAAGACTTTTAAGTGCTTAATATGTTATTTCTTGACTTCCGAAAGATTTAAATCTCGAAAAAATGAAAACTTTAAGATCTCAAAAATCGAGCCCCCGAAAAACGACGCCTCAAAATAAGCTAAAATAAGTGACCGAAAAACAAATAAAATGACTCTTAAGTGCTTAATATGTTATTATGTGAGTTCCCGGAGCTTTAAATCTCGAAAAAATGAAAATTTTAAGATCTCGAAAATCAAGCCCCCGAAAAACGACGTCTCAAAATAAGCTAAAATAAGTGACCGAAAAGCAAATCAAATGACTCCTAAGGGCTAAATATGTTATTATTTGAGTTCCCGAAGCTTTAAATCTCGAAAAAATAAAAATTTTAAGATCTCGAAAATCTAGCCCCCGAAAAACGACGCCTCAAAATAAGCTAAAATAAGTGACCGAAAAGCAAATCAAATAACTCCTAAGGGCTAAATATGTTATTATTTGAGTTCCCGAAGCTTTAAATCTCGAAAAAATGAAATTTTTGGGGTCTCAAAATTCGAGCCAACGAAAAACGTCGTCTCAAAATAAGCTAATATAAGTGATCGAAAAACAAATAAAATGACTCTTAAGTGCTTAATAAGTTATTATTTGAATTCCCAAAGCTTTAATTCTTGAAAAAAAGCAAATTTTTAGGGTCTCGAAAATCGAGCTCCTAAAAAAGGACGTCTCAAAATAAGCGAAAATAAGTGACCGAAAAACAAATAAAATGACTCCTAAGGGCTTAATATTTTATTATTTGAGTTCCCGGAGCTTTAAATCTCGAAAAAATGAAAATTATAGGATCTCGAAAATCGAACCCCCGAAAAACGACGTCTCAATATAAGCTAAAATAAGTGACCGAAAAACAAATAAAATGACACTTAAGTGCTTAATATTTCATTATTTGAATTCCCAAATCTTGAAATCTCGAAAAATTGAAATATTTAGGGCTTCGAAAATCGAGCCCCTGAAAAATGACGTATCAAAATAAGCTAAAATAATTCACCGAAAAACACGTCAATTGACATTTAAGTGCTTAATATGTTATTACTTGACATCCCAAAGCATTCAATCTTGAAAAAATTGAAATTTTTAGGGTTTCGAAAATCAAGCCCCTGAAAAACGACGTCTCAAAATAAGCTTAAACAAGTGACTGAAAAACAAATAAATTGACTCTTAAGTGCTTATTATTGTTATCATTTGACTTCCCAAAGCTTTAAATCTTGAAAAAAAAAACAAATTTTTAGGGTCTCGAAAATCGAGCGCCTGAAAAACGACGTCTCAAAATAAGCTAAAATAATTGACCGAAAAACAAATCAAATGACTTTTAATGCTTAATATGTTATTACATGACTTTCCAAAGCTTTAAATCTCGAAAAAATTAAATTTTTTAGGGTCTCGAAAATCGAGCCACTAAAAAAGCGACTTCTCATAATAAGCTAAAATAAGTGACCGAAAAACAAATAAAATGACTCCTAAGGGTTTAATATGTTATTATTTGAGTTCCAGAAGCTTTAATTCTCGAAAAAATGAAAATTTGAAGGTCTCGAAAATCGTACCATCGAAAAACGACGTCTCAAATTAAGCTGATATAAGTGATCGAAAAATAAATCAAATGACTCCTAAGTGATTAATATGTTATTATTTGACTTCCCAAAGCTTAAATCTTGAAAAAAAAGCAAATTTTAGGATCTCAAAATTCGTGCCCCTGAAAAACGACGTCTCGAAATAATCTAAAATAATTGACCGAAAAGCACATCAAAAGACTTTTAAGTGCTTAATATGTTATTTCTTGACTTTCGAAATATTTAAATCTCCAAAAAATGAAATTTTTAGGGTCTCGAAAAACGGGCCCTTGAAAAATGACGTCTCGAAATAAGCTTAAATAAGTGATCGAAAAACAAATAAAATGACACTTAAGTGCTTAATATGTTATTACTTGAATTCCCAAAGCTTTGAGCCTTGAATAAAAGCAAATTTTTAGGATCTCAATAATCGAGCTCCCGAAAAACGACGTCTCAAAATAAGCGAAAATAAGTGACCGAAAAACAAATAAAATGACTCCTAAGGGCTTAATATGTTGTTATTTGAGTTCCCGGAGCTTTAAATCTCGAAAAAATGAAAATTTTAAGATCTCGAAAATCGAGCACCCGAAAAACGACGTCGCAAAATAAGCTAAAATATGTGACCAAAAAACAAATAAAATGACTCCTAAGGGCTTAATATGTTATTATTTGCGTTTCCGAAGCTTTAAATCTAGAAAAATGAGATTTTGAGAGTCTAAAAAATCGAGCCCCCGAAAAACGACGTCTCAAAATAAGCTGATATAGGTGACCCAAAAATAAATCAAATGACTCCTAAGTGCTTAATATGTTATTACTCGACTTCTAAAAGCTTAAATCTCGAAAAAAATTAAAATTTTTAGGTTTTCGAAAATCGTGCCCCTGAATAAAGACGTCTCAAAATAAGCTAAAATAATTGACCGAAAAACACATCAAAAGACTTTGAAGTGCTTAATATGTTATTTCTTGACTTCCGAAAGATTTAAATCTCGAAAAAAATGAAATTTTTAGTGTCTCGAAAAAGAGCCCCCGAAAAACGACGTTTCGAAATAAGCTTAAATAAGCGACCGAAAACAAATAAAATGACTCTTAAGTGCTTAATATTTTATTATATGAATTCCCAAAGCTTTAAGTCTTGAAAAAAACCAAATTTTTAAGGTCTCGAAAATCTAGCTCCTGAAAAACGACGTCTGAAAATAAGCAAAATAAGTGACTGAGAAACAAATAAAATGACTCATAAGGGCTTAATATATTATTATTTGAGTTCCCGGAGCTTTAAATCTCGAAAAAATAAAAATTTTAAGATTTCGAAAATCGAGCCCCCGAAAAACGACGTCTCAAAATAAGCTAAAATAAGTGACCGAAAAACAAATAAAATGACTCTTAAGTGCTTAATATGTTATTATTTGAGTTCCCGGAGCTTCAAATCTCGAAAAAATAAAAATTTTAGTATCTCGAAAATCGAGCCCCCGAAAAACGACGTCTCAAAATAAGATAAATTAAGTGACCGAAAAGCAAATCAAATGACTCCTAAGGGCTAAATATGTTATTATTTGAGTTCCCGAAGCTTTAAATCTCGAAAAAATGAAATTATTAGGGTCTCGAAATTCGAGCCACCGAAAAACGTCGTCTCGAAATAAGCTAAAATAATGACCGAAAAACAAATAAAATGACTCTTAAGTGCTTAATATGTTATTCTTTGAATTCCCAAAGCTTTAAATCTCGAAAAAATTGAAATTTTTAGGGTTTCGAAAATCGAGCCCCTGAAAAACGACCTATCAAAATAAGCTAAAATAATTGACCGAAAAACACATCAAATGACATTTAAGTGCTTAATATTTTATTACTTGACATCCCAAAGCTTTTAATCTCGAAAAAATTGAAATTTTTAGGGTTTCGAAAATCAAGCCCCTGAAAAACGACGTCTCAAAATAAGCTGAAATAAGTGACCGAAAAACTAATAAAATGACTCTTAAGTGCTTATTATTGTTATTATTTGACATCAAAAGACTTTTAAGTGCTTAATATGTTATTTCTTGACTTCCGAAAGATTTAAATCTCGAAAAAATGAAAACTTTAAGATCTCAAAAATCGAGCCCCCGAAAAACGACGCCTCAAAATAAGCTAAAATAAGTGACCGAAAAACAAATAAAATGACTCTTAAGTGCTTAATATGTTATTATGTGAGTTCCCGGAGCTTTAAATCTCGAAAAAATGAAAATTTTAAGATCTCGAAAATCAAGCCCCCGAAAAACGACGTCTCAAAATAAGCTAAAATAAGTGACCGAAAAGCAAATCAAATGACTCCTAAGGGCTAAATATGTTATTATTTGAGTTCCCGAAGCTTTAAATCTCGAAAAAATAAAAATTTTAAGATCTCGAAAATCCAGCCCCCGAAAAACGACGCCTCAAAATAAGCTAAAATAGGTGACCGAAAAGCAAATCAAATAACTCCTAAGGGCTAAATATGTTATTATTTGAGTTCCCGAAGCTTTAAATCTCGAAAAAATGAAATTTTTGGGGTCTCAAAATTCGAGCCAACGAAAAACGTCGTTTCAAAATAAGCTAATATAAGTGATCGAAAAACAAATAAAATGACTCTTAAGTGCTTAATAAGTTATTATTTGAATTCCCAAAGCTTTAATTCTTGAAAAAAAGCAAATTTTTAGGGTCTCGAAAATCGAGCTCCTAAAAAAGGACGTCTCAAAATAAGCGAAAATAAGTGACCGAAAAACAAATAAAATGACTCCTAAGGGCTTAATATTTTATTATTTGAGTTCCCGGAGCTTTAAATCTCGAAAAAATGAAAATTATAGGATCTCGAAAATCGAACCCCCGAAAAACGACGTCTCAATATAAGCTAAAATAAGTGACCGAAAAACAAATAAAATGACACTTAAGTGCTTAATATTTCATTATTTGAATTCCCAAATCTTGAAATCTCGAAAAATTGAAATATTTAGGGCTTCGAAAATCGAGCCCCTGAAAAATGACGTATCAAAATAAGCTAAAATAATTCACCGAAAAACACGTCAATTGACATTTAAGTGCTTAATATGTTATTACTTGACATCCCAAAGCATTCAATCTTGAAAAAATTGAAATTTTTAGGGTTTCGAAAATCAAGCCCCTGAAAAACGACGTCTCAAAATAAGCTGAAACAAGTGACCGAAAAACAAATAAAATGACTCTTAAGTGCTTATTATTGTTATCATTTGACTTCCCAAAGCTTTAAATCTTGAAAAAAAAAACAAATTTTTAGGGTCTCGAAAATCGAGCACCTGAAAAACGACTCCTCAAAATAAGCTAAAATAATTGACCGGAAAACAAATCAAATGACTTTTAAGTGCTTAATATGTTATTACATGACTTCCCAAAGCTTTAAATCTCGAAAAAATTAAATTTTTTAGGGTCTCGAAAATCGAGCCACTAAAAAAGCGACTTCTCATAATAAGCTAAAATAAGTGACCGAAAAACAAATAAAATGACTCCTAAGGGCTTAATATGTTATTATTTGAGTTCCCGAAGCTTTAATTCTCGAAAAAATGAAAATTTGAAGGTCTCGAAAATCGTACCATCGAAAAACGACGTCTCAAATTAAGCTGATATAAGTGATCGAAAAATAAATCAAATGACTCCTAATTGATTAATATGTTTTTATTTGACTTCCCAAAGCTTAAATCTTGAAAAAAAAGCAAATTTTAGGATCTCGAAATTCGTGCCCCTGAAAAACGACGTCTCGAAATAATCTAAAATAATTGACCGAAAAACACATCAAAAGACTTTTAAGTGCTTAATATGTTATTTCTTGACTTCCGAAATATTTAAATCTCCAAAAAATGAAATTTTTAGGGTCTCGAAAAACGAGCCCTTGAAAAATGACGTCTCGAAATAAGCTTAAATAAGTGATCGAAAAACAAATAAAATGACACTTAAGTGCTTAATATGTTATTACTTGAATTCTCAAAGCTTTGAGTCTTGAATAAAAGCAAAATTTTAGGATCTCAATAATCGAGCTCCCGAAAAACGAAGTCTCAAAATAAGCGAAAATAAGTGACCGAAAAACAAATAAAATGACTCCTAAGGGCTTAATATGTTGTTATTTGAGTTCCCGGAGCTTTAAATCTCGAAAAAATTAAAATTTTAAGATCTCGAAAATCGAGCCCCCGAAAAACGACGTCGCAAAATAAGCTAAAATATGTGACCAAAAAACAAATAAAATGACTCCTAAGGGCTTAAAATGTTATTATTTGCGTTTCCGAAGCTTTAAATCTAGAAAAATGAAATTTTGAGAGTCTAAAAAATCGAGCCCCCGAAAAACGACGTCTCAAAATAAGCTGATATAGGTGACCGAAAAATAAATCAAATGACTCCTAAGTGCTTAATATGTTATTACTTGACTTCTCAAAGCTTAAATCTCGAAAAAAATTAAAATTTTTAGGGTTTCAAAAACCGTGCCCCTGAATAAAGACGTCTCAAAATAAGCTAAAATAATTGACCGAAAAACACATCAAAAGACTTTTAAGTGCTTAATATGTTATTTCTTGACTTCCGAAAGATTTAAATCTCGAAAAAAATGAAATTTTTAGGGTCTCGAAAAAGAGCCCCCGAAAAACGACGTCTCAAAATAAGCTAAAATAAGTGACCGAAAAGCAAATCAAATGACTCCTACGGGCTAAATATGTTATTATTTGAGTTCCCGAAGCTTTAAATCTCGAAAAAATAAAAATTTTAAGATCTCGAAAATCAAGCCCCCGAAAAACGACGCCTCAAAATAAGCTAAAATAAGTGACCGAAAAGCAAATCAAATGACTCCTAAGGGCTAAATATGTTATTATTTGAGTTCCCGAAGCTTTAAATCTCGAAAAAATGAAATTTTTAGGGTCTCGAAATTCGAGCTACCGAAAAACGTCGTCTCAAAATAAGCTAAAATAAGTGACCGAAAAACAAATAAAATGACTCTTAAGTGCTTAATAAGTTATTATTTGAATTCCCAAAGCTTTAATTCTTGAAAAAAAGCAAATTTTTAGGGTCTCGAAAATCGAGCTCCTAAAAAAGGACATATCAAAATAAGCGAAAATAAGTGACCGAAAAACAAATAAAATGACTCCTAAGGGCTTAATATGTTATTATTTGAGTTCACGGAGCTTTAAATCTCGAAAAAATGAAAATTATAGGATCTCGAAAATCGAACCCCCGAAAAACGACGTCGCAAAATAAGCTAAAATATGTGACCAAAAAACAAATAAAATGACTCATAAGGGCTTAAAATGTTATTATTTGCGTTTCCGAAGCTTTAAATCTAGAAAAATGAAATTTTGAGAGTCTAAAAAATCGAGCCCCAGAAAAACGACGTCTCAAAATAAGCTGATATAGGTGACCGAAAAATAAATCAAATGACTCATAAGTGCTTAATATGTTATTACTTGACTTCTCAAAGCTTAAATCTCGAAAAAAATTAAAATTTTTAGGGTTTCGAAAACCGTGCCCCTGAATAAAGACGTCTCAAAATAAGCTAAAATAATTGACCGAAAAACACATCAAAAGACTTTTAAGTGCTTAATATGTTATTTCTTGACTTCCGAAAGATTTAAATCTCGAAAAAAATGAAATTTTTAGGGTCTCGAAAAAGAGCCCCCGAAAAACGACGTCTCAAAATAAGCTAAAATAAGTGACCGAAAAGCAAATCAAATGACTCCTAAGGGCTAAATATGTTATTATTTGAGTTCCCGAAGCTTTAAATCTCGAAAAAATAAAAATTTTAAGATCTCGAAAATCAAGCCCCCGAAAAACGACGCCTCAAAATAAGCTAAAATAAGTGACCGAAAAGCAAATCAAATAACTCCTAAGGGCTAAATATGTTATTATTTGAGTTCCCGAAGCTTTAAATCTCGAAAAAATGAAATTTTTGGGGTCTCGAAATTCGAGCCAACGAAAAACGACGTCTCAAAATAAGCTAAAATAAGTGACCGAAAAACAAATAAAATGACTCTTAAGTGCTTAATATGTTATTATTTGAGTTCCCGGAGCTTCAAATCTCGAAAAAATAAAAATTTTAGTATCTCGAAAATCGAGCCACCGAAAAACGTCGTCTCGAAATAAGCTAAAATAATGACCGAAAAACAAATAAAATGACTCTTAAGTGCTTAATATGTTATTCTTTGAATTCCCAAAGCTTTAAATCTCGAAAAAATTGAAATTTTTAGGGTTTCGAAAATCGAGCCCCTGAAAAACGACCTATCAAAATAAGCTAAAATAATTGACAGAAAAACACATCAAATGACATTTAAGTGCTTAATATTTTATTACTTGACATCCCAAAGCTTTTAATCTCGAAAAAATTGAAATTTTTAGGGTTTCGAAAATCACGCCCCTGAAAAACGACGTCTCAAAATAAGCTGAAATAAGTGACCGAAAAGCAAATCAAATGACTCCTAAGGGCTAAATATGTTATTATTTGAGTTCCCGAAGCTTTAAATCTCGAAAAAATAAAAATTTTAAGATCTCGAAAATCAAGCCCCCGAAAAACGACGCCTCAAAATAAGCTAAAATAAGTGACCGAAAAGCAAATGAAATAACTCCTAAGGGCTAAATATGTTATTATTTGAGTTCCCGAAGCTTTAAATCTCGAAAAAAATGAAATTTTTGGGGTCTCGAAATTCGAGCCAACGAAAAACGTCGTCTCAAAATTAGCTAAAATAAGTAACCCAAAAACAAATAAAATGACCTTAAGTGCTTAATAAGTTATTATTTTAATTCCCAAAGCTTTAAGTCTTGAAAAAAAGCAAATTTTTAGGGTCTCGAAAATCGAGCTCCAGAAAAAGGACGTCTCAAAATAAGCCAAAATAAGTGACCGAAAATCAAATCAAATGACTCCTAAGGGCTAAATATGTTATTATTTGAGTTCCGAAGCTTTAAATCTCGAAAAAATAAAATTTTTGGGGTCTCGAAATTCGAGCTACCGAAAAACGTCGTCTCAAAATAAGCTAAAATAAGTGACCGAAAAACAAATAAAATGACTCTTAAGTGCTTAATAAGTTATTATTTGAATTCCCAAAGCTTTAATTCTTTAAAAAAAGCAAATTTTTAGGGTCTCGAAAATCGAGCTCCTAAAAAAGGACGTCTCAAAATAAGCGAAAATAAGTGACCGAAAAACAAATAAAATGACTCCTAAGGGCTTAATATGTTATTATTTGAGTTCCCGGAGTTTTAAATCTCGAGAAAATGAAAATTATAGGATCTCGAAAATCGAACCCCCGAAAAACGACGTCTCAATATAAGCTGAAACAAGTGACCGAAAAACAAATAAAATGACTCTTAAGTGCTTATTATTGTTATCATTTGACATCCCAAAGCTTTAAATCTTGAAAAAAAAAACAAATTTTTAGGGTCTCGAAAATCGAGCACTTGAAAAACGACGCCTCAAAATAAGCTAAAATAATTGACCGAAAAACAAATCAAATGACTTTTAAGTGCTTAATATGTTATTACATGACTTTCCAAAGCTTTAAATCTCGAAAAAATTAAAAATTTTAGGGTCTCGAAAATCGAGCCACTAAAAAAGCGACTTCTCATAATAAGCTAAAATAAGTGACCGAAAAACAAATAAAATGACTCCTAAGGGCTTAATATGTTATTATTTGAGTTCCCGAAGCTTTAAATCTCGAAAAAATGAAAATTTGAAGGTCTCGAAAATCGTACCATCGAAAAATTAAGCTGATATAAGTGATTAATAAGTGATATAAGTGATCGAAAAATAAATCAAATGACTCCTAAGTGATTAATATGTTATTATTTGACTTCCCAAAGCTTAAATCTTGAAAAAAAAAAACAAATTTTAGGATCTCGAAATTCGTGCCCCTGAAAAACGACGTCTCGAAATAATCTAAAATAATTGACCGAAAAACACATCAAAAGACTTTTAAGTGCTTAATATGTTATTTCTTGACTTCCGAAATATTTAAATCTCCAAAAAATGAAATTTTTAGGGTCTCGAAAAACGAGCCCTTGAAAAATGACGTCTCGAAATAAGCTTAAATAAGTGATCGAAAAACAAATAAAATGACACTTAAGTGCTTAATATGTTATTACTTGAATTCCCAAAGCTTTGAGTCTTGAATAAAAGCAAATTTTTAGGATCTCAATAATTGAGCTCCCGAAAAACGACGTCTCAAAATAAGCGAAAATAAGTGACCGAAAAACAAATAAAATGACTCCTAAGGGCTTAATATGTTGTTATTTGAATTCCCGGAGCTTTAAATCTCGAAAAAATAAAAATTTTAAGATCTCGAAAATCGAGGCCCCGAAAAACGACTTCGCAAAATAAGCTAAAATATGTCACCAAAAAACAAATAAAATGACTCCTAAGGGCTTAATATGTTATTATTTGCGTTTCCGTAGCTTTAAATCTAGAAAAATGAAATTTTGAGAGTCTAAAAAATCGAGCCCCCGAAAAACGACGTCTCAAAATAAGCTGATATAGGTGACCGAAAAATAAATCAAATGACTCCTAAGTGCTTAATATGTTATTACTTTACTTCTCAAAGCTTAAATCTCGAAAAAAATTAAAATTTTTAGGGTTTCGAAAATCGTGCCCCTGAATAAAGACGTCTCAAAATAAGCTAAAATAATTGACTGAAAAACACATCAAAAGACTTTTAAGTGCTTAATATGTTATTTCTTGACTTCCGAAAGATTTAAATCTCGAAAAAAATGAAATTTTTAGGGTCTCGAAAAAGAGCCCCCGAAAAACGACGTCTCAAAATAAGCTAAAATAAGTGACCGAAAAGCAAATCAAATGACTCCTAAGGGCTAAATATGTTATTATTTGAGTTCCCGAAGCTTTAAATCTCGAAAAAATAAAAATTTTAAGATCTCGAAAATCAAGCCCCCGAAAAACGACGCCTCAAAATAAGCTAAAATAAGTGACCGAAAAGCAAATCAAATGACTCCTAAGGGCTAAATATGTTATTATTTGAGTTCCCGAAGCTTTAAATCTCGAAAAAATGAAATTTTTAGGGTCTCGAAATTCGAGCTACCGAAAAACGTCGTCTCAAAATAAGCTAAAATAAGTGACCGAAAAACAAATAAAATGACTCTTAAGTGCTTAATAAGTTATTATTTGAATTCCCAAAGCTTTAATTCTTGAAAAAAAGCAAATTTTTAGGGTCTCGAAAATCGAGCTCCTAAAAAAGGACATCTCAAAATAAGCGAAAATAAGTGACCGAAAAACAAATAAAATGACTCCTAAGGGCTTAATATGTTATTATTTGAGTTCACGGAGCTTTAAATCTCGAAAAAATGAAAATTATAGGATCTTGAAAATCGAACCCCCGAAAAACGACGTCTCAATATAAGCTAAAATAAGTGACCGGAAAACAAATAAAATGACTCTTAAGTGCTTAATATTTCATTATTTGAATTCCCAAAGCTTGAAATCTCGAAAAATTGAAATATTTAGGGCTTCGAAAATCGAGCCACTGAAAAATGACGTATCAAAATAAGCTAAAATAATTCACCGAAAAACACATCAAATGACATTTAAGTGCTTAATATGTTATTACTTGACATCCCAAAGCATTCAATCTTGAAAAAATCGAAATTTTTAGGGTTTCGAAAATCAAGCCCCTGAAAAACGACGTCTCAAAATAAGCGAAACAAGTGACCGAAAAACAAATAAAATGACTCTTAAGTGCTTATTATTGTTATCATTTGACTTCCCAAAGCTTTAAATCTTGAAAAAAAAAACAAATTTTTAGGGTCTCGAAAATCGAGCACCTGAAAAACGACACCTCAAAATAAGCTAAAATAATTGACCGAAAAACAAATCAAATGACTTTTAAGTGCTTAATATGTTATTACATGACTTCCCAAAGCTTTAAATCTCGAAAAAATTAAAATTTTTAGGGTCTCGAAAATCGAGCCACTAAAAAAGCGACTTCTCATAATAAGCTAAAATAAGTGACCGAAAAACAAATAAAATGACTCCTAAGGGCTTAATATGTTATTATTTGAGTTCCCGAAGCTTTAAATCTCGAAAAAATGAAAATTTGAAGGTCTCGAAAATCGTACCATCGAAAAACGACGTCTCAAATTAAGCTGATATAAGTGATCGAAAAATAAATCAAATGACTCCTAGTGATTAATATGTTATTATTTGACTTCCCAAAGCTTAAATCTTGAAAAAAAAAGCAAATTTTAGGATCTCGAAATTCGTGCCCCTGAAAAACGTCGTCTCGAAATAATCTAAAATAATTGACCCAAAAACACATCAAAAGACTTTTAAGTGCTTAATATGTTATTTCTTGACTTCCGAAATATTTAAATCTCCAAAAAATGAAATTTTTAGGGTCTCGAAAAACGAGCCCTTGAAAAATGACGTCTCGAAATAAGCTTAAATAAGTGATCGAAAAACAAATAAAATGACACTTAAGTGCTTAATATGTTATTACTTGAATTCCCAAAGCTTTGAGTCTTGAATAAAAGCAAATTTTTAGGATCTCAATAATTGAGCTCCCGAAAAACGACGTCTCAAAATAAGCGAAAATAAGTGACCGAAAAACAAATAAAATGACTCCTAAGGGCTTAATATGTTGTTATTTGAATTCCCGGAGCTTTAAATCTCGAAAAAATAAAAAATTTAAGATCTCGAAAATCGAGGCCCCGAAAAACGACGTCGCAAAATAAGCTAAAATATGTCACCAAAAAACAAATAAAATGACTCCTAAGGGCTTAATATGTTATTATTTGCGTTTCCGTAGCTTTAAATCTAGAAAAATGAAATTTTGAGAGTCTAAAAAATCGAGCCCCCGAAAAACGACGTCTCAAAATAAGCTGATATAGGTGACCGAAAAATAAATCAAATGACTCCTAAGTGCTTAATATGTTATTACTTTACTTCTCAAAGCTTAAATCTCGAAAAAAATTAAAATTTTTAGGGTTTCGAAAATCGTGCCCCTGAATAAAGACGTCTCAAAATAAGCTAAAATAATTGACCGAAAAACACATCAAAAGACTTTTAAGTGCTTAATATGTTATTTCTGATAGAAATAGTGTCCTGCAAGCCAGCTGTATGGCTAGCATTAATTGTAATTAATGAGGAACTATTCAATTTAGATTAATAAATGCACTTTTATTAAATGGTCAACTTTATCTTATGTAATATTTGTCTACGCATAAGGATAGAAGTCCTTAGATCACAGGGCTATGGGACAACCCGTGGACTGATCTCTAAGGCCGTGATCTAGAATATATTCAAGAGTCGTAGAATCCAATCGAGATAGGACATCGTTGGATTCGGTTAGACTCTCACTATTGTGTATACTCCGATGAACTGGAGGACGCTGGGGTCCACGAGCGTGACTGGGATAGTCGATACACATAAGTGGGTGGCTTGCTGGGATGGCAAGCGCACTGAATACCCCAATTAGGAAATAACTCACCATGGAAGCGGTAGTCGCATATCGGGGTTGAAGTTATTCCAATTTACAATAGTATACGAGGAACGATCCCTAACAACTTGAGATGATAGGGTTTATCTGGTACGAGAACGTCTATACTTTGATATGAGTTCCGACTGACTGGGGATCACCAGAAAGTCTCTGTGGACTCATGTTGGGTATAGAGGAACTCGTATGCAGATTCATATCATCAACAAAGGATCCATTGACTCGACTTGATAGGTCGAGAAATTCTCCTATGGATTTCTGTGAGAAATTAATTCTGATGAAATCCTTGGCCAAGGTAACTGACGACTTTATGTAAGTAGCTCATAAAGAACAAGTCAGAAAGAATTTATTTCGAGATCAGAGAACATAAGGTCAAGACAAAAGATAAGGGAATCCGATGAAAGACCATACCCTTAAGTCTCGACTGGGAGATTGATCGATGGAGAGATTGTGTCGTATATGGAAATTGTAAATGATAAAAGGTTCACTGAATTAATTCACCAGTGATTGGGCTCCATGGGCTTGTGACTGGACATCGACCGTGGAGTGTGGGAGAATTCCCAAATTAGCAGGGGTGCTAATTTTGGAATGATTGATCGACAGAGTGTTCGATTAATTTAGAGTATTAATTGCTCGAGTAATTAAATAATATTTAATTACAACCCGCGGCCAATTATGTGGTGAACCTACGGGGGCATACACAATACACATGAAGCGAAAGCGAGGAAACAAGAACGAACCAGTCGACTGGGTCGACTGGGTCAAAATCGACTGGGTCGATTAAATGGGTGGGTCGACTGGGTCGACCCATGTGGAACGAAATTGGATCCAATTGGAATTGGATCAAGATTATAAATTAAATTGGAATTTAATTTATGAGTAAATTAATTAATTAGGATTTAATTAATTAATGGAATAATTAATTAATTGGACTTGGAGTTTAATTAATTAATTGGGAGATGATTTAATTAATTGGGCCATTTAATTGGGAGATTAAATAAAGCCCTGAAAGATTAATTAAAGTGGGCCATGAATTAATTAGAAAACTTAGTCTTCTAATTAAATAGGGCCATGGCCCATGTAGGAGAGAGAAGACCTAGTCCTAATAGGACTAGGATAGAAAGAAAACTATAAATAGCTTTCTTCTAGTTATTTTTCATATAACTCCACAAAAAAAAAAAAAAACAAGAAGAGCAAAATTCTCTCCCTCTCCCTCCCTGGATCGGCCGAACCCTGCTTCCACTTTGGAAGAATTTTTCGTGTTCGATCTTTGTTCCAAAATCGTTCTTAAAGTCCTGAATTAATATAGCCTATGTTCTAGTCGATTAGGTTATATTATTTTCGTGATATTGTGGTGTATCAACTCGTAGAGGCGCAACACGTGGGGCGCTATACAAAAAGCTTGGATCGATTTTCTGTGAGAGAATTCAGAGTTCATCTAGCCAACTTGGATTTGCAAGGAGACAGGTATAAACGAGAAAACTTATACTGTCATTGATTTATATTCATATATATACAACTAGAGAATATCCTGGCAAGATTCTTTAAGAGGCCCTAGAAATTTTTTATATTCCGCTGTGCCTAGGGCTGTTTTTCTTACCGAATCCCAACAGTGGTATCAGAGCCAACTCTAGGCTTTGTATATATATGAATTTGCGAATTCTGTGTTTATTAAATCATATGTTTGATTTATGTGGCTAAGTTCTTTAACTATGAATGTTTTAGGACTTTATTGTTAACTTAGAGTTAATGGGAATTTTTAGATTCGTATTTTTATCATGTTATTTTAATTTTGGATTGAGATTTAATTGGGACTGTTTTAATTAAATCATAAAAGTAATCAAAAACAAAAAAAAAAATTTTAGATCCAACCCTGCGGTGGCACGCGGCGGTGCGCGGCAGCGCACCGCGGCTGGGCGACCACCGCAAGCCGCGGCATGCGGCAGCATGCGGACAGCATGCTGTCCGCGCACGCTGCGCACAGCAGCAGCCCACGGGCTGTTGTCTGCGCGTGGCTGTGCGCGGCAGCCTGCTGCCGCGCGCTGTCACGCGCCGCGGCTGCTGCCCGTGGCAGCTCACGCGCCCCTGCGGGATCGCGCGTGGGTTGTCCGCGTGGCAGCTCCTGATTAGCTTCGACTGGTCATGTTTGGGTTGGATTCTAATTCTGCCTATTTTGAAAATTCTGGAAATTTAGAATTTTTGGAAGATTAGGAAACTTAGAGTTTTTGGATAAGGTAGTTATTTTGTTAGACTTAAACACTACCTTAATTAACTAATCTAGTCAAAATAGGATTATCTTGAAAATCTTGGAGATTTGAAATTTTGGGAAACTTAGAGTTTTGGATAAGGTAAGAATCTTAGAGATTTAGATTACCTTAATTAACCAATTTAATCAAGATAAGAATTGTAGATTACTTAGAGCTCAAGTAAGAGCTAATTAATCTTAGAGGTTAATTGTTAATTCAAAATTAATTAACTTGGATGAATTTTTGCGAATTAAAATTAAAGGAGCCGGTAAATTTACATTTTTGCCCTTATGTGAATTTATGCATGTTCTTGAGTGAATATGTGGATTGGTCGATTTTGCCCTTAAGCCCTGTGTAGTTTTGGTTTATTTATTTTATGGGTTGTAATTAAATGGGCCTGATTGGTGCCCTTGCTTGCGCAAACAAATGTAATAGAATAGGACCATTTAAATTATGTAAGCTAGGCTTAGATTAGGCTTGGAGCCGAGAAGACCCCATGAAGACTTGGAGATCCACATGGAGGCCCATTTACCTTGGAGGACATGGAGGCCCAATTCATTACATGGAGGCCCAATCAAGCTGGATATTACAAGAAGGCCCATGATGTATGGGTTTAAAAATTGTAATAGTTAGGACATTTAATTTTCACCCTAGACTGACCAATTGATTCATCACGTGGCTCGTGATGGATCGCATAGGATGGGCAATCGACCAATCATATCTTGCTAGGTGATGAATGTTTACTTTTTCGCACATTATTCTTTGATGTATGAGATGCATGCTTAGGATAGAAAACGTAAACAAGATAAGCATAATCTGATGAGACCTCGCACACTTAGAAACCTCCAATTGAACTTAAAATTCAATTAGAATATTAAATCGAATAACGGGCGCATATGAATAGTGTCTATGGTCCGAGCCTATCCAATTACTAGGTCTTAGGCATATTGTACAAATATATCTCGATGTCTCACGAGTCGTGGGTCGAGCTATAGGAAGATAATATGTCTATTGCCTCGATGCACGAGTTAAGTGCCAAGGGAGGGGATAGCAAGGTTTTAGGCGCTGTCTCACGAGTCGTGGGGCGTCTAGGATTGAACTATTTCTCTTCACGAGTATTGGACATGATTTAACGCTAGTAAGTATGGATGTCTCACGAGTCGTGGGTCCATATCGAAAAACGAGGCTAAATGAACTTAAGGGTTAGCTGCGATGGTTAACCGTTGACATAGTCGACCACCAAGTGGATCAAATAGTATGGCCAACGAGTCGTGGGTACTAGGAGATTGCATTTGGGCCTTAAGCCCGCTAGGATATTTTAAATTCCCGAAACTTATGTGGGGGCATAAGATTTTGATTAAAATAGTGGGAGTAATTTGCAAATGAAATCCATGTTTGTGAATTGTGCATTTTTAAATTAATCTTTCGCGTATTTATTTCTTCTATCGTCATTTTATAGATATGATGTCAAAAGAGCTTAGAGCACTTAGAGATTTATCCATCTCAACACTTGAACGTAATATTTTAACTGGACCCAACTTGCATTTCTGGACGCATCATTTGAATGGATTATTTGAAGCTGAAAACATATCCTATGTTTTGTCTGTGCCACCACCCATTACTATTTCACATGACGTTCCTGATGAGCTCCGTAAAAGCATCACCAAGTGGAAACTGGATGATGGCTTAGCTCGTGAATACATGTTGGAATATATGTCACTTGATCTGCGTTTGCAACATGAGCATATGGCATCCGCGAAAGAGGTTCTCTCGAATCTCAAATTCCTTTATGGGATTAGAGATGGTCGTCGCAGATTTGCGATCACGAGGGAACTCTTGCAAGCAAGAAAGAGAAGGGAAACTCCTGTCGGAATCCACGTACACAAGATGATTCGACTTCTATCTGAACTCGATGATATGGGTGTCGTGATGGACAATGATTTCCGAGTGGATATTATTCTACAATCTCTTCCTAGATCATATGACCGATTTATCGCGGACTTGAATCTCCAGAGGCGAGAGATCACTGTGCATGTCCTGCGACAAATGCTCGAGGAACACGAAGCTTCTTTTGGAAAGAAAGCAAGGGTTGGCGAAAAGACTGGGCGGCGTTCAAAACCAAGACAAATGGAAACCAGAGCTCCTTACTGCACAAGGTCAAAGGAAAGGATTAAATTCGAACCTATGGAGAGTTCGAACAGGTATATTCCTTGTTGAAGTTAATTTTACAATTAACTGTGCATTTTTGGTGTTAGACACTGACTGGAGTTCTCATCCTTGTAGGTGATGGGAGCATTAAGGAAACTGGAGCCTGAGGATTGGATCCTTGAATAAAGGCAATGGAGCTGGAGCTGCTACCAAGGCCGTAGGCAAAAGTAGATTTAGGTGGTTTGATAAAGTCATTAGGAAAACTTTCATTTATGTACCTAGTTTTTAATGAAAAACCTTTTTATTCAAGTTATTGAATAATGTTGATTTTAAATAAAAGCTCCTGTTTTTGTTTTTCATTTGGTACATTAAATTATTGACTTTACATTATGAAACCACCTAAGTTAGTCATGCACGTACAACAAAACAAAAGGAAACAAGATAATGAAACATCTGCCCAATTATGGCACGCTAGACTTGGACATATATCTAAGTCAAGGATTCAAAAGTTAGCATCATCTGGCGCGATTGAAATCAATCGCATTGATGAAATGCCAACATGTGAACCATGTTTAAAGGGTAAAATGGCTAAGTTGCCATTTAAGGGAAACCCTGAGCGAGCCAAGCAAACATTGGACTTAATACATACTGACGTATGTGGACCACTAAGAAAAAGCGCCCGAGGTGGCTATGACTACTTCATCACTTTCACTGACGACTTTAGTCGTTATGGATATGTGTTCTTGTTGAAACACAAGTCTGAAGCCTTTGAGAGATTCAAAGAATTCAAGATGGAAGTAGAGAATCAACTTGGTCATACGATAAAGGCTCTTCGTTCTGACCGAGGTGGAGAATTTCTTAGTAACGAATTTCTGAATTATCTTGTAGAGCATGGAATACTATCGCAGTGGACTCCTCCTGCAACACCCCAGTTAAATGGAGTAGCAGAGAGAAGGAATCGAACATTGATGGACATGGTTCGATCCATGATGAGTGCCACTGACCTTCCTCTTTCATTTTGGGGACATGCCCTCCTCACGGCAACGAAGATACTGAATATGGTACCTTCGAAATCCGTAGAAAAGACACCATACGAACAATGGTTTGGCAAGGCACCCTCATACGCATTCATGCGCATATGGGGATCTCCCGCTTACGTTAAAAAGCTAGTGGGAGATAAATTGGAAACTAAATCCACTTTGTGCAAATTCGTGGGGTATCCAGAAAACTCAATAGGATACGAGTTCTACGATCCTACAAGACAAACAACGTTTGTCTCGAGGAACGCTCACTTCTTGGAGAAGGATTTCTTGGTTGACAAGAAAGACAACGTAGAGCTAGATGAGGTCACTGAAGCTGAAAAGACCTTAGAGGTCGATCAAGCTGACCCGTCACCACAGGCAGTGGGAGAACAAGAGCATGAAAGTGCACCAGAAAGTACACCGATACTTCGTAGGTCAGAAAGACAACGTAGAGAACCCGAGAGGTACTACGGTCTGCTGCATGAGACTGGACAGTCTCTAACCGACCCAAGGACTTACGAAGAGGCTATGCTAGACATAGACTCGGGAAAGTGGCGCGAAGCCATGGAATCCGAACTGGACTCCATGCACTCAAACAAGGTCTGGGCCTTGGTAGATCCACCAGTGGGAGTGGCTCCCGTGGGTTGCAAGTGGATCTATAAGCGAAAGCTTGGAGTGAATGGAGAGGTGATTACCTACAAGGCGCGACTAGTGGCAAAAGGATACACTCAAAGACCAGGTATCGACTTTGAGGAGACTTTCTCGCCCGTCGCAATGCCCAAATCCATTCGGATCTTGCTGGCCATAGCTGCGTGGTATAACTACGAGATATGGCAGATGGATGTAAAGACTGCCTTTCTCAATGGAGACATTGATAAGGAGATCTACATGGAGCAACCAAAAGGATATGCATCCAAAGGAGATGAACACAAGGTGTGCAAACTCCAGAGGTCCATTTATGGACTGAAGCAAGCTTCCCGAAGTTGGAACATTCGTTTTGATGAGACAATCCAAACTTTTGGATTCATCAAGAACATGTTCGAACCTTGCGTGTACAAGAAGATCAGTGGGAGTACAGTTGAATTTTTGGTGCTTTACGTTGACGACATTCTTCTCATTGGAAACAATGTAAAAGCATTGTCTGAAACTAAAGCATGGTTGTCTACACAATTCTCAATGAAGGATATGGGAGAAGCATCCTTTGTACTAGGTATAAGGATCTACCGAGATAGATCAAAAGGACTGCTGGGCCTCTCCCAATCCCAGTACATAGACAAAATCTTGAAAAGATTTAGTATGGAAGAATCCAAGAGAGGATTGCTTCCAATGAGACATGGAATTGCACTCTCCAAGTCTATGGCCCCAAAGACGCCAGAGGAGAGAAGCAATATGTCTCGAATACCGTATGCATCCGCGATAGGAAGCATAATGTATGGTATGCTGTGTACGAGACCAGACGTAGCGTACGCTCTAAGCGTTACAAGTCGCTACCAGTCTGATCCAGGTGAGCAGCACTGGATAGCCGTAAAGGCAATTCTGAAGTACCTGAGAAGGACTAAGGAATTGTTCTTGGTATACGGTGGAGGAGAATTGAAATTGGAAGGCTATACAGACTCAAGCTTCCAATGTGATGTAGACGACTTCAAGTCGACATCAGGATATGTTTTCTGCCTCAATGGTGGTGCGGTTAGCTGGAAGAGCTCCAAGCAGGAAACAACCGCGGATTCAACCACTGAAGCAGAATACATTGCCGCGAGTGACGCAGCAAAGGAAGGTGTTTGGATGAGGAACTTCATCCAGGAATTGGATGTAATACCTAGCATTGCTGAGCCCATTACTATCTTCTGCGATAATAATGGGGCAATAGCGCAAGCAAAGGAGCCGAGATCTCATCAGAAATCCAAGCACGTACAGAGACGATACCATTGGTAGAGGAGACATTAAGATGGAACGTGTCGACTCTGAAGATAATACGGCGGACCCGCTAACGAAGCCTCTGCCTCAAAAGGCATTTGAGAAACATCTGCATAAGATGGGACTCAAGAACATAAAAGACTGGCTTTAGGACAAGTGGGAGATTGATAGAAATAGTGTCCTGCAAGCCAGCTGTATGGCTAGCATTAATTGTAATTAATGAGGAACTATTCAATTTAGATTAATAAATGCACTTTTATTAAATGGTCAACTTTATCTTATGTAATATTTGTCTACGCATAAGGATAGAAGTCCTTAGATCACAGGGCTATGGGACAACCCGTGGACTGATCTCTAAGGCCGTGATCTAGAATATATTCAAGAGTCGTAGAATCCAATCGAGATAGGACATCGTTGGATTCGGTTAGACTCTCACTATTGTGTATACTCCGATGAACTGGAGGACGCTGGGGTCCACGAGCGTGACTGGGATAGTCGATACACATAAGTGGGTGGCTTGCTGGGATGGCAAGCGCACTGAATACCCCAATTAGGAAATAACTCACCATGGAAGCGGTAGTCGCATATCGGGGTTGAAGTTATTCCAATTTACAATAGTATACGAGGAACGATCCCTAACAACTTGAGATGATAGGGTTTATCTGGTACGAGAACGTCTATACTTTGATATGAGTTCCGACTGACTGGGGATCACCAGAAAGTCTCTGTGGACTCATGTTGGGTATAGAGGAACTCGTATGCAGATTCATATCATCAACAAAGGATCCATTGACTCGACTTGATAGGTCGAGAAATTCTCCTATGGATTTCTGTGAGAAATTAATTCTGATGAAATCCTTGGCCAAGGTAACTGACGACTTTATGTAAGTAGCTCATAAAGAACAAGTCAGAAAGAATTTATTTCGAGATCAGAGAACATAAGGTCAAGACAAAAGATAAGGGAATCCGATGAAAGACCATACCCTTAAGTCTCGACTGGGAGATTGATCGATGGAGAGATTGTGTCGTATATGGAAATTGTAAATGATAAAAGGTTCACTGAATTAATTCACCAGTGATTGGGCTCCATGGGCTTGTGACTGGACATCGACCGTGGAGTGTGGAAGAATTCCCAAATTAGCAGGGGTGCTAATTTTGGAATGATTGATCGACAGAGTGTTCGATTAATTTAGAGTATTAATTGCTCGAGTAATTAAATAATATTTAATTACAACCCGCGGCCAATTATGTGGTGAACCTACGGGGGCATACACAATACACATGAAGCGAAAGCGAGGAAACAAGAACGAACCAGTCGACTGGGTCGACTGGGTCAAAATCGACTGGGTCGATTAAATGGGTGGGTCGACTGGGTCGACCCATGTGGAACGAAATTGGATCCAATTGGAATTGGATCAAGATTATAAATTAAATTGGAATTTAATTTATGAGTAAATTAATTAATTAGGATTTAATTAATTAATGGAATAATTAATTAATTGGACTTGGAGTTTAATTAATTAATTGGGAGATGATTTAATTAATTGGGCCATTTAATTGGGAGATTAAATAAAGCCCTGAAAGATTAATTAAAGTGGGCCATGAATTAATTAGAAAACTTAGTCTTCTAATTAAATAGGGCCATGGCCCATGTAGGAGAGAGAAGACCTAGTCCTAATAGGACTAGGATAGAAAGAAAACTATAAATAGCTTTCTTCTAGTTATTTTTCATATAACTCCACAAGAAAAAAAAAAAAACAAGAAGAGCAAAATTCTCTCCCTCTCCCTCCCTGGATCGGCCGAACCCTGCTTCCACTTTGGAAGAATTTTTCGTGTTCGATCTTTGTTCCAAAATCGTTCTTAAAGTCCTGAATTAATATAGCCTATGTTCTAGTCGATTAGGTTATATTATTTTCGTGATATTGTGGTGTATCAACTCGTAGAGGCGCAACACGTGGGGCGCTATACAAAAAGCTTGGATCGATTTTCTGTGAGAGAATTCAGAGTTCATCTAGCCAACTTGGATTTGCAAGGAGACAGGTATAAACGAGAAAACTTATACTGTCATTGATTTATATTCATATATATACAACTAGAGAATATCCTGGCAAGATTCTTTAAGAGGCCCTAGAAATTTTTTATATTCCGCTGTGCCTAGGGCTGTTTTTCTTACCGAATCCCAACAATTTCTTGACTTCCGAAAGATTTAAATCTCGAAAAAAATGAAATTTTTAGGGTCTCGAAAAAGAGCCCCCGAAAAACGACGTTTAAAATAAGCTTAAATAAGTGACCGAAAACAAATAAAATGACTCTTAAGTGCTTAATATTTTATTTTATGAATTCCCAAAGCTTTAAGTCTTGAAAAAAACAAAATTTTTAGGGTCTCGAAAATCTAGCTCCTGAAAAACGACGTCTGAAAATAAGCAAAATAAGTGTTTGAGAAACAAATAAAATTACTCCCAAGGGCTTAATATATTATTATTTGAGTTCCCGGAGCTTTAAATCTCGAAAAAATGAAAATTTTAAGATCTCGAAAAACGACGTCTCAAAATAAGCTAAAATAAGTGACCGAAAAACAAATAAAATGACTCTTAAGTGCTTAATATGTTATTATTTGAGTTCCCGGAGCTTCAAATCTCGAAAAAATAAAAATTTTAGTATCTCGAAAATCGAGCCCCCGAAAAATGACGTCTCAAAATAAGCTAAAATAAGTGACCGAAAAGCAAATCAAATGACTCCTAAGGGCTAAATATGTTATTATTTGAGTTCCCGAAGCTTTAAATCTCGAAAAAATGAAATTTTTAGGGTCTCCAAATTCGGGCCACCGAAAAACGTCGTCTCGAAATAAGCTAAAATAATGACCGAAAAACAAATAAAATGACTCTTAAGTGCTTAATATGTTATTCTTTGAATTCCCAAAGCTTTAAATCTCGAAAAAATTGAAATTTTTAGGGTTTCGAAAATCGAGCCCATGAAAAATGACCTATCAAAATAAGCTAAAATAATTGACCGAAAAACACATCAAATGACATTTAAGTGCTTAATATTTTATTACTTGACATCCCAAAGCTTTTAATCTCGAAAAAATTGAAATTTTTAGGGTTTCGAAAATCAAGCCCCTGAAAAACGACGTCTTAAAATAAGCTGAAATAAGTGACCGAAAAACTAATAAAATGACTCTTAAGTGCTTATTATTGTTATTATTTGACATCAAAAGACTTTTAAGTGCTTAATATGTTATTTCTTGACTTCCGAAAGATTTAAATCTCGAAAAAATGAAAACTTTAAGATCTCAAAAATCGAGCCCCCGAAAAACGACGTCTCAAAATAAGCTAAAATAAGTGACCGAAAAACAAATAAAATGACTCTTAATTAAGGGCTTAATATGTTATTATTTGAGTTCCCGGAGCTTCAAATCTCGAAAAAATAAAAATTTTAGTATCTCGAAAATCGAGCCCCCGAAAAATGACGTCTCAAAATAAGCTAAAATAAGTGACCGAAAAGCAAATCAAATGACTCCTAAGGGCTAAATATGTTATTATTTGAGTTCCCGAAGCTTTAAATCTCGAAAAAATGAAATTTTTAGGGTCTCGAAATTCGGGCCACCGAAAAACGTCGTCTCGAAATTAGCTAAAATAATGACCGAAAAACAAATAAAATGACTCTTAAGTGCTTAATATGTTATTCTTGAATTCCCAAAGCTTTAAATCTCGAAAAAATTGAAATTTTTAGGGTTTCGAAAATCGAGCCCCTGAAAAACGACCTATCAAAATAAGCTAAAATAATTGACCGAAAAACACATAAAATGACATTTAAGTGCTTAATATTTTATTACTTGACATCCCAAAGCTTTTAATCTCGAAAAAATTGAAATTTTTAGGGTTTCGAAAATAAAGCCCCTGAAAAACGACGTCTCAAAATAAGCTGAAATAAGTGACCGAAAAACTAACAAAATGACTCTTAAGTGCTTATTATTGTTATTATTTGACATCAAAAGACTTTTAAGTGCTTAATATGTTATTTCTTGACTTCCGAAAGATTTAAATCTCGAAAAAATGAAAACTTTAATATCTCAAAAATCGAGCCCCCGAAAAATGACGTCTCAAAATAAGCTAAAATAAGTGACCGAAAAACAAATAAAATGACTCTTAAGTGCTTAATATGTTATTATGTGAGTTCCCGGAGCTTTAAATCTCGAAAAAATGAAAATTTTCAGATCTCGAAAATCAAGCCCCCGAAAAACGACGTCTCAAAATTAGCTAAAATAAGTGACCGAAAAGCAAATCAAATGACTCCTAAGGGCTAAATATGTTATTATTTGAGTTCCCGAAGCTTTAAATCTCGAAAAAATAAAAATTTTAAGATCTCGAAAATCAAGCCCCCGAAAAACGACGTCTCAAAATAAGCTAAAATATGTGACCGAAAAGCAAATCAAATAACTCCTAAGGGCTAAATATGTTATTATTTGAGTTCCCGAAGCTTTAAATCTTGAAAAAATGAAATTTTTGGGGTCTCGAAATTCGAGCCAACGAAAAACGTCGTCTCAAAATAAGCTAAAATAAGTGACCGAAAAACAAATAAAATGACTCTTAAGTGCTTAATAAGTTATTATTTGAATTCCCAAAGCTTTAAGTCTTGAAAAAAAGCAAATTTTTAGGGTCTCGAAAATCGAGCACCTGAAAAAGGACGTCTCAAAATAAGCGAAAATAAGTGACCGAAAAGCAAATCAAATGACTCCTAAGGGCTAAATATGTTATTATTTGAGTTCCCGAAGCTTTAAATCTCGAAAAAATGAAATTTTTAGGGTCTCGAAATTCGAGCTACCGAAAAACGTCGTCTCAAAATAAGCTAAAATAAGTGACCGAAAAACAAATAAAATGACTCTTAAGTGCTTAATAAGTTATTATTTGAATTCCCAAAGCTTTAATTCTTGAAAAAAAGCAAATTTTTAGGGTCTCGAAAATCGAGCTCCTAAAAAAGGACATCTCAAAATAAGCGAAAATAAGTGACCGAAAAACAAATAAAATGACTCCTAAGGGCTTAATATGTTATTATTTGAGTTCCCGGAGCTTTAAATCTCGAAAAAATGAAAATTATAGGATCTCGAAAATCGAACCCCCGAAAAACGACGTCTCAATATAAGCTAAAATAAGTGACCGGAAAACAAATAAAATGACTCTTAAGTGCTTAATATTTCATTATTTGAATTCCCAAAGCTTGAAATCTCGAAAAATTGAAATATTTAGGGCTTCGAAAATCGAGCCCCTGAAAAATGACGTATCAAAATAAGCTAAAATAATTCACCGAAAAACACATCAAATGACATTTAAGTGCTTAATATGTTATTACTTGACATCCCAAAGCATTCAATCTTGAAAAAATTGAAATTTTTAGGGTTTCGAAAATCAAGCCCCTGAAAAACGACGTTTCAAAATAAGCTGAAACAAGTGACCGAAAAACAAATAAAATGACTCTTAAGTGCTTATTATTGTTATCATTTGACTTCCCAAAGCTTTAAATCTTGAAAAAAAAACAAATTTTTAGGGTCTCGAAAATCGAGCACCTGAAAAACGACGCCTCAAAATAAGCTAAAATAATTGACCGAAAAACAAATCAAATGACTTTTAAGTGCTTAATATGTTATTACATGACTTCCCAAAGCTTTAAATCTCGAAAAAATTAAAATTTTTAGGGTCTCGAAAATCGAGCCACTAAAAAAGCGACTTCTCATAATAAGCTAAAATAAGTGACCGAAAAACAAATAAAATGACTCCTAAGGGCTTAATATGTTATTATTTGAGTTCCCGAAGCTTTAAATCTCGAAAAAATGAAAATTTGAAGGTCTCGAAAATCGTACCATCGAAAAACGACGTCTCAAATTAAGCTGATATAAGTGATCGAAAAATAAATCAAGTGACTCCTAAGTGATTAATATGTTATTATTTGACTTCCCAAAGCTTAAATCTTGAAAAAAAAAGCAAATTTTAGGATCTCGAAATTCGTGCCCCTGAAAAACGACGTCTCGAAATAATCTAAAATAATTGACCGAAAAACACATCAAAAGACTTTTAAGTGCTTAATATGTTATTTCTTGACTTCCGAAATATTTAAATCTCCAAAAAATGAAATTTTTAGGGTCTCGAAAAACGAGCCCTTGAAAAATGACGTCTCGAAATAAGCTTAAATAAGTGATCGAAAAACAAATAAAATGACACTTAAGTGCTTAATATGTTATTACTTGAATTCCCAAAGCTTTGAGTCTTGAATAAAAGCAAATTTTTAGGATCTCAATAATTGAGCTCCCGAAAAACGACGTCTCAAAATAAGCGAAAATAAGTGACCGAAAAACAAATAAAATGACTCCTAAGGGCTTAATATGTTGTTATTTGAATTCCCGGAGCTTTAAATCTCGAAAAAATGAAAATTTTAAGATCTCGAAAATCGAGCCCCCGAAAAACGACGTCGCAAAATAAGCTAAAATATGTGACCAAAAAACAAATAAAATGACTCCTAAGGGCTTAATATGTTATTATTTGCGTTTCCGAAGATTTAAATCTAGAAAAATGAAATTTTGAGAGTCTAAAAAATCGAGCCCCCGAAAAACGACGTCTCAAAATAAGCAGATATAGGTGACCGAAAAATAAATCAAATGACTCCTAAGTGCTTAATATGTTATTACTTGACTTCTCAAAGCTTAAATCTCGAAAAAAATTGAAATTTTTAGGTGTTGGATGAAGATGAAGATGAAGGCACTGAAGAAAGTTTGATAAGGGAGGTTTTGATGCATTCCAAAACTTCAAAGATTGGCTAAGTATGGAGTAACTTAGCTGATAGACTTATCAAGGAAATTTTGACTAAGTAATGAAGACATCAGAAGAGTCAAAGTTTCAAGGTCCAAGACTTCTGATCTGCTGAAGTGAAGTTATCAGACAAGTGAAGATCAGCCGACTCAAATCAGATTTGTTCAAGTTTGAGATCAGCCGAGTTCACCATCAGACGTGTACTTTCATCAGCAATGTGAAGAAGATCATGAAGTGTTCCCAACGGTAATAAATGCCCCTTGGTGTAATAAATGCTGAAGTACGAGGATATTTAAGACAAATGATTGAAGAAAAGCTTCGCATCAGCCAAGTGCATTTAATGCTGCATTTAATGCTGCCTGCAGAATAGTACTGTTTACAGTACGGACAGACTGCAAAAGAGCCGTTCGCGGATTTTAAGGACCAGTACTCGAGGAATTTGAAACCTGTCTCTCTTCAACGGACATTTTTCAATCCTCAAGTATAAATAGCTGAAAGAGACGAAGAAGAAAAAAGCAACACACTTTCTGAGAGAAATTTTCGAAGCGAAATTCTTTAAGTCTCAAGAACAGCTCACTCATCAGCTGAGTCATTTGTTGACGAAAGCAGAGTTGAAGAATCAAGAAAAATACATCTTCTGAGTGATTTTGTAAACAAGAGTGTTGTGCGGAGTTGTGATCCATCTTTGTGAGTGATCAAACTTCAGAGGATAGGTTTTCTGTGTGATCTCCTATTGCGAACTTGTGGTCGTTTCATTTGTTGTTCGACGCAAGCAGAGTATACTGTAAACTTTGTGATTATAGTATAACCCAAGATCTGAGTGACTTGGAAGAGTGGACTAAAGGATATTTAAATCCATATAACCACTATAAAAATTACTTGTGTTTTTACATTGTTTCAAAACTGCATATCTTCTGTTTGCAATAAAACACATTAAGTTAACTGTTTGAAAAGAAGTTAAAAGGAGTTTATAAAACTGGGGAAACATTTTTCAAACTGCTAAGAATACTTGTGAAAAACACTTTGAAAATCCGCTGCAAGTACTCTAAGTATTAAAACTGATTTCTTTAAAATCAGCTAAGTAACTATCAGACGAGTGGTCAACAAGACTGTTCAAAGATTTGTTCGCGAACAGATTTGTAACTTACTAATCTGATCAGCTTAGTCTGTTCAGTTAGAGTAAAGTTTTAAAGTTAAATTTGAAAGAAAATTTTAAAGAGGTTTATTCACCCCCCCCCCCCCCCTCTAAACCTCTTCTGACCACTTGGGACCAACAAGTGGTATCAGAGCAGGTGGTTCATTAGAATCAGCTGCCTGATCAACGAGCTTGATCCGAGTGTTTTTCAAAGGTTTTCAAAACTTTTCAAAAGAGCATCTTTTTGAAAAACAAAAAGCTTTTGAAAAATGGATTGTATCAGCCATGTTCCCCACATTGCTGGTATGTCCTTTGAGGACTGGAAAATCAGAATGGAGATTTTCCTTGCTGCCTATAATGACAACATGCATACATGTATCATTAAAGGTCCATTCAAATTCACCAAGACCATCATCGTAGATGAAGCTCAAATAGTGGTGGAAAAAGACTTAACAGAAATGACAGCAGAGGAAATAAAGCTGTTCAACCTGGACAAAGTCGGAAGATTCATCATGACCAAAGCCCTGGATAATGATCGGTTTGACAAAGTCAAGCATTGCAAAACTGCAAAGGAGATGTGGGATAAGGTTCGTGACATGAGTGAAGGAAATGATGCTATTAAAGAGCATCAGCTCAGTGTTGCCTTGGAGAAGCTGGACAACTTCAAAATGAAGTCTGGAGAAACCATTGATCAGATGGATACCAGATTCACCAGAACTCTGAATGAAGTTTTGAAGCTGGGAAAGACTTTCACTGACAAAGAGATTTCTGTCAGAGTACTGAAGGCTCTACCTCCCAAGTTCAACATGAAGGTGACAGCAATGGAAGAATCAAGAGATCTGGGCAAGATTTCTCTAACAGAGCTGTTCTCCGCACTCAAGGCGTATGAGTATAAACTGCCAAGGATGGGAATTGAAGAAACCTCAACTTCAGGACCCACAGCTGCACTGGTTGCTGCTGAAAATCAAAGAAGACCGGCTCAAAGAAATGCTGAAGTGGACTCATCTGATGAAGCCACTCTACTCAACAAAAAGGAGTACACTGCTGGAGATGTAGCATTATTGATGAACAACTTCAAGAAGTTCTATAAGAGAAAGATGAAAAACAAATACAATCATGCTGCTTCTACTTCTAAACCTAACTTTTCTTCTCAGGATAAAGAGGATTATAAATCAAAACTGATGTGTTACAACTGCAGGAAATTGGGACATTTCATCAGAGACTGTCCATATCCAAAAGCAGAAAAGTACACTGAGGAAGAGAAGAAAATGAGAAAAGAAAGAAAGCATCAGAGAGGCAAAGCAATGATGGCAGAAGCAGAAAAGCCAGCTGCTGTCTACTCATCTGATTCAGACTCAGACTCGTCTGATGAAGAATCGTCTGATGAAGAAAAACCTGCTCTCCTGTGCCTGATGGCAAAGGAATCTGATGACTCTGAGGATGAGGTAACTCCTCAAGAAAATGAACTGTTTAATTCTCTAGAGCAAATGATGTTGAATAATACTACTATTGCTGGAGAGTTTGTTAAGCTTAAGGAAGAGATGAACTTGCTAAAAGAGCAAAATAGTTCACTGAAACTTTTAGCTGAAAAGTCAAAAGAATCAGCTGAATATAAACAGCTTGAGCAAGAGCATGAATCTCTGAAGGCTGAATGTGAGGTTTATAAAGGAAAAATCATGGAACTTGAGAAAATCATTGAGTCTCATGATAAGTCAACTGTTGCATCCATGCATACACCTAAGAAACAGGAGACACCTTTAGAAAAGGATAAACTAGAGTTGAACCATACTGAAAAATTCATATCAGCTGACAATAGTAAGGTCATTCTGTATGTTCAAACCTCTAAACCTACCTCATCTGAGAAAGTGGTAAAGGAGAAGAAATCTCCTAAGGCTAAAAAGAGCAAAGAGCCTAGTGTAGGAAATCAGACTAGTAAGACCAAACAGCAGAGTCCTAAGAAGTCTGCTGATAAAGCTAAAGTCAATCAGACTAGTGGTAAAACTAAGTCAAAATCAAATGAGCAAGCATCTAGTAAACCAAAGAAGCATAAGAACAAGAAAAATCAAAATGCTTGGTATGGAAATGAGTCATATTATGTGCAACCTGCTGCATATCATCCTATGTATCATGCACCTCAATTTCCTAGTTACTATGCACCTTACCCTGCTCATCCAATGCATGCATATCCTGCATATCATGCACCTTACCCTGCTTATGAACATTATTCATATCATACTGATCATCAACATGACTTATCTGATAACTATGATAAAAATGAAACTGTTCATGCTCCTAAAACTCAGAAACCTAAGAAGCCTAAGACTTCAACATCTTGGGTTGTCAAGGGTGGAACTAATCCTTCAGGACCCTCTCAATAAGGGTACCTAAAACAATTTTATTTTTGTTTTGTAGGTTAGGATTAGGAGTAGGAGTAAAGTAGAGAAGATTTGGTACTTGGACAGTGGTTGTTCAAGGCACATGTGTGGAAACATACATGAGTTGACTGATGCAGTTGCTGTGGATGGTCCAAAAGTCACTTTTGGAGACAGCAAAGAAGGCAAGATTAAAGCTAAAGGAAGATTAATCAAGGGAAACATAGAGATATCTGACGTCTCCTATGTTAAAGGCCTAAAATATAATCTGCTGAGCATAAGTCAATTTTGTGACAAGGGATATTCAGTCATCTTCTCAACAGATAAGTGCTACGTTGAACAAATTGGTACAAAGAAGGTAATTTTATCTGGAAGACGACAAGGAAATATCTACATAGTTGACTGGAATTCTGTTGACAAGAATTCAAGTGTTTGTTTGGTGGCATCTGCACCAAGTGAAGTCAGTTGGCTATGGCACAAGAGGATGAATCATTTAAACTTCAAGACCATAAACAGATTAATCAAGAATGATTTGGTAGAAGGGATTCCAAAAGCAGTCATGAGCAAAGACAAGCTCTGTGATGCATGTCAGAAGGGTAAACAAATCAAGTCATCTTTTAAAGAAAAGAAGCACCAATCTTCTGGAAGGATATTGGAGCTGTTGCATATGGACTTATTTGGACCCATTGATCCAGTCAGCAATGGTGGAAAGAAATACTGCCTAGCTGTTGTGGATGACTATTCAAGATATACTTGGGTGATTTTCATGAAGAAGAAAAGTGAAACCAAGGAACATCTTACCAATCTGATGGAACTGATCCAGAATGAAAAGAGTATCAAGATATTGAAGATCAGATCAGATAGAGGGACAGAGTTTACAAACTCTACTGTTGAAGAGTATTGTAACATCAAAGGAATACATCATGAGTATTCAGCTGCTAGAACCCCTCAACAGAATGGTGTTGCTGAAAGGAGAAACAGAACACTAAAAGAAGCTGTCAGAACCATGATAGCTGAAGCTAAACTGCCACAAAGATTTTGGGCAGAAGCAACAAACACAGCATGCTTTACCCAGAACAGATGTATGATCAACAAAAATCAGAACAAGACTCCATATGAAGTTTGGAACAATAGAAAGCCAAACATTCATTACTTTAAGATTTTTGGTTGTAAATGTTTTGTATTGAATAATGGGAAAAATCACCTTACTGCATTTGCAGAAAAGGCTGATGAAGCTGTTTTTGTAGGATACTCTACTGTTAGTAAGGCTTATAGAGTTTTTAACAAAAGAACATTGCTAATAGAAGAATCTATCCATGTAGTATTTGATGAGCCAAGTCAATCTTCTGAAAAGAATCAAAGTGTAAATCAAGATCTGTCTGCTGATTTACAGAAGTTAGACGTTGGAAGAAATGAAGAATATGTTCCCATCATACTACCTAATCTAAGTTCAGCTGCTAACTCAAGTGCTGTTCATAATCACAGTGCTGATTGTCTAACAGACGAGTTGCAAACAGCTGACAGACCAGAGACTGTTCAACAGACGGCAAATGTTCAACAAACTACTACTGGAACTCCAACAGTAGTGTTGCAAGATCAAAACAGAGGACAACATCCTGATTTGCAACCTGATCTTAGATGGCTCAAGAATCACCCTCCTGAATTAGTCATTGGTGATCCTTTAGATAGAGTGAAAACAAGAAGAGCTGCTGCACAAGATGCTATGTTTGTCACATTTCTATCTCAAATAGAGCCTAAACAAATTGAAGAAGCTCTCAATGACTCCTTCTGGATAGAAGCTATGCAAGAAGAGTTGAATCAATTTGAAAGGAATGAAGTCTGGTACTTAGTTCCTAGACCAAGTCATCAAAGAGTAATTGGCACTAAGTGGGTATTCAGAAATAAAATGAATGAAGATGGTGTTGTCACCAGAAACAAAGCAAGACTAGTGGCCAAGGGTTATTGTCAAGAAGAAGGAATTGACTTTGATGAAACTTTTGCACCAGTGGCAAGACTTGAAGCAATCAGACTGTTTCTTGCCTATGCTGCTTACAAGAACTTCACTGTCTATCAGATGGATGTGAAGTCTGCTTTTCTCAATGGAGAATTGCAAGAAGAAGTGTATGTTGAACAACCTCCAGGATTTGAAGTCTATCAAGAAGAGGACAAAGTATATTGTCTGAAGAAAGCCCTTTATGGACTGAAACAAGCTCCAAGAGCATGGTATGATACCCTATCCGATTTTCTTTTAATTAAAGGATTTCGTAAAGGTAAGGTAGATAAAACCTTGTTCACAATTGAATGGGAAAATCATATATTACTTGTGCAAATATATGTGGACGATATTATTTTTGGTTCAACTAACCAACAGATGTGTGATAAGTTCTCCAAGCTGATGCAGAATAAGTTTGAAATGAGCATGATGGGTGAACTTAACTATTTTCTTGGATTGCAAGTTAGACAGTTGCCTGATGGAATATTCATCAGCCAAGCAAAGTACACAAGAGATCTGTTCAAGAAATTTGGTATGGAAACTAGCTCAACAGCTACCATTCCTATGTCTACAAGTCTTCGTTTGGATAAAGATGAAGATGGCAAATCAGTAGACATAACCAAATACAGAGGCATTATTGGTTCATTGTTGTATCTAACAGCAAGTAGACCTGATATAATGTACTCAGTTGGAGTCTGTGCAAGATTTCAATCAAACCCCAAAGAATCTCATCTCTTAGCTGCCAAGAGGATATTGAAGTATGTTAAAGGCACTCAAGAATTGGGATTATGGTATCCTAGAGAATCTGGATTTGAGCTTATTGGTTATTCAGATTCAGACCTTGCTGGCTGCAAGATTGACAGAAAAAGCACAACATGTGCATGTCAGTTCTTAGGCAGTCGTCTGATCTCATGGATGAGTAAGAAGCAAACCTCAGTTTCTATATCTACTGCTGAAGCTGAATATATAGCTGCTGGAGCTTGCTGTGCACAGATACTTTGGTTGAAGCATCAACTAGAAGACTACAACATCAAGATCAGTGGAATACCAATCTACTGTGATAATACAAGTGCTATCTCACTTACTCAGAATACTACAAGTCATTCAAGGACTAAGCATATTGAGATTAAACATCATTTCATTAGAGATCATGTGGAAAAAGGCAATGTAATGATTGAGTATGTTCATACTGATAATCAGATTGCTGATATCTTCACCAAACCTCTAAGTGAAGCAAGGTTCTCAACTCTAAGAGCTGAGTTAGGACTACTTAATTTGGATGTATAAGCTGAGGGGGAACTCATCAGAAGACTGGAGTTCAACAGCTTAGTAATTCGTCATTATCTTCAAGGATTAACTCTCAACAGACTAGTTAACTCATGAATTCTTAAACTCAGGGGGAACGTGTAAGACTAGCGGTACTTCTGAATTAAAGATGAAATTTGTTAATGACAGTTAGTTGAAGTTATGTTTTCATCAGAAGACTCAACTATCGAAGATTGAAGTTATTTTATCTAGCTGGATTGACAAACAGCTGAGGAAGGTTATCAGCAATTGGCATTCTCTGATAACAGCATTGTCATCAGGACAGTAGTTCATCAGATAAGTGTTTATTATACTCATCTGATTATTTAAATAAAAGCGATCTATTTTAAAACGTTTTATCCAAAACACGCTTTTACAAGTAAACTGTCGGGCGGTACATATTCCCGCTCTTCGTTAAAATATCTTTTGAATTTGAAAGGTCGTAACTGACGCCGCACGATCAGCACTGACAGAAAAACGGATCTAACGGTTGGCGGATATCACGGAAACCGAAAAACCCCAACTCTATAAATCCCCATCTGATCAGTCGAGTAGCTCTTTACGAACCCTAAACATTCAAGAGCACTTGTGAAAATTTTGAGCAATTTTCTGCAAAAACCCTTTCGTTTTTCTTCTAATTTCTACAGATCTGAAATGGCTGCTGAAGGCATGCATCTTGTGTATGATTCCTACTATCAATCTGGTACGGATCTGATGAAAGAACTACTTGAAAAGTTCAAATCTGCTTCGCTGGTAAACTTCATGGAATATCACGAAGGAATTATCTGGACTGCCCAAGTGATGGAGTACTACAATAATGCAAAGGCTGACTACAACAAACTGGAGATTAAAGCTACAGTGGAAGGTAAAGCCATTACTATTACTCCTGCTGTTCTTCACGAGACGTTTGGGCTTCCTAACAGAGGACGACATGACGTCATCGTTCTGACGGAGGAAAAGCACCAACAGTTCTGGGCGATCTGCGCCAAAGAGGGTGAGACGTTAACTGGAAATATTAGGAAGAAGCAACTGAAGGATGAATATCAGCGGATGGCTGATATGGTATGCAAGCTGATCGAAAACTGCACATTTTCACTGGATGCTGTTACCATGAAGAGGTTCAGCATCATGGCTGCCATTTACTATGGATTGGAGGTCAACTGGTCCATTATAGTTTGGTACATATTGGCTGACTTTCTTGACAATAAGAAAGGAAAAGGCCCTTCCACCAACCATCAAATCACACTCAGTTATCTGCTGTCAAAGCTGGGCTGTGATATGAAGAACGGAAAAGAAATTCACAAATCAAAGGCATTGTCCAAGTACTTGCCTGTTCAAAAGAGGAAGGCTGGTGAGCTAGAAAAAGCTGATGTTGAGGAACCAAAAGAAGTTCCTGCCAAAAGACCAAAGAGGTTAGTCAAAACAGCAGACCTGACTGTTGAGACTAAAAGGAAGAGGGCTGCTGATGAGCCCAAGAAGAAAGAAACAAAGCAGTTGGAGAGAGTGACTTCTGCTGAAGCCACTAAAATTGTTGAGAACATAATAGCTGATGTAAGGACTGGATCTCCTGCATCACCATCAAGAACTCCATCAGCTGAGAGGCCTGCTGAGGATATTTCTCAAAGGACAAGAAGGCAACAGAGAAGTACAGCTGCTATCACTTACCGTGAAGGTAGAACAAAGAGGTCTGCTAGAAAGCAGATGACATTCATTGAAAAACCTACTGATCTGGAAAATGTAGCTAGGGAGGATCCTGAAGCTACTCAAAGGCCTATTGAAACAGTTGAGACTGTTGAGACTGACAAAGCTGATAAGCAACAGCCAAGTCAGGAAGCACCAACAGCTGAGGTTGCTCAACCTCAAGAAGATCCAGATGTTCAAATCATCCATCCTATAGCTGCTGCTCCCATATCATCTGCTGGACCAGCACCTGCTGATAAAGGCAAGAGAAAAATAGTGCTAAGGAGAAAGAAAATCTCCAAAGCTGATAAGAAAGCAAGGGAAGAAGCTGAACAGAGGAAGCAGGATGAGCTTGAAGAGAAGAAAGCACTTGAGCTAAGCAAAGCTCAAGAAGCAAAGGATGAAGCCAGAAGACGCATGTCTGCAGCAGAAAGAAAAGCTGCTGAGGATGCTGAAATGGCTGCGGTGATTGAACTGAGCAAGGTTGATGCCTATGGACCTGTCCATGGAGGTGGCATCAAGATTGGTGAAGAGCAGACTGAAGAAGACAAAAAGAAGATACTACTGCCTGCTCCCAAAGCCAAGTCCAAAGACAAGTTTGAAGTCAGAAAAGCTTTTGAGATAGTCTATGCTGATAAGGAATTGTTCAAGAAATTTGAGAAATCATTAGCATACTATGATCAGAAGTTGATGCTGAAGACTCTGTTCAACCAAGAAAAGCCAAGATATATTAGTTGGAGGGACAACAGGCTGAACAAGTAAATTACTGAACTTCAAGATATGAAGGAGTTAGCTGATGAAGAACGATGGGTTCTAAGTTGGCTGAAGACAAACTCCATCCAAAAGGCTCTTGATCCAAGCTATGTGAGAGATATCATGCATAGCTATGCAAAAGGCTTTGCATTGGAGGAAGCCAAGAAAATCAAGAGCACCTTGCCTGAAAAGAAGAAGAAGTCTGAAGATGCTGAGGAAAGAGCAATTAAGTTTGCTGTTATGGCTGCCCTGAAGAGATGGGCTAAAAAGTCAAAATATCAGCAAGGCTGTTCAAGTGATTTGCCACTACTGCCTAGTATCCAGCAAATCATTTTTGGCAAGGAAGTGCAACCGTTCTATGAAGTGCCAAAGGGGAATAATGCTTTTACTAACCCCTGGATCATTGTGAGGCAAATCAGACAAACCACTTGCTTCAATGATGATGGCACTATCACCAACTTAGTCTATGATGATGTTACTGATGAGCCTAAAACTGCGGACAAGCCTGATGTCAAGTCTGCTGATCAGACTGAAGACAAGCCTGCTGATCAAACAGCTGACAAGCCTGCTGATCAAATTGCTGATAAGTCTGCTGATCAGACTGAAGACAAGTCTGCTGAAAAGGCTGCTGATGACTCCCTGGCCATTGAGTGGAAGGCTACGGACTCTGGAAATCATCAAGACGAAAAGATGGAAGATATTCCTGTCCACCAGGAAATTGATGAAAGGGATGTAGCTGCTGCTTCTGCTTCATCAGGTGATAAGCACTCATCACTGATGGAAGCAATCCAGATGCTGATGGAAAATCAACTTAAGGAACTGGAAGACAAGCACAAGCAACATCTATTAAAGGTTAAGGAGGAGCTGAAAGCAGAGTTGGCAGAAACCAACAGACTTCAGCTGGAAACTGTTCAAGGATCAACAGAAGAGATCATCAAAAAGGAGATCAACAGTATTCCAATTCCTCAAGACAACTCATTGCAGTTGATACACAGCTTAAGAGAGCTGAACCAGAACGTGGAAGATGTGAAGGGTGATGTGAATCATCTTCACACTGCTTTAAAAACAGCTGAGCACAAGATTGCTGACTTAACTGCAACTTTCATTAAAGTCAGTCATGAAGAGAAGGAAATCAATCTGGGGATGTTGCAAGAAGTTGCAAAGGCTGCACAGGAAGTTCAAAATGAAATTGCAACTATCAACCTCAACATTGACTACTTCAATGATAAGACTGATGTCATCAGCACTGACCTTCATCATCTGACAGCTAGTCATGACGTGGTGAATCAGAATCTGAAGGCTTTATGTGCTGGAGTAAAGATTCCAACAGTTGCCCTCAACCCTGCTGTTGAACCTTCTAATGTCATCAGAGTTGATGATGACAAAAAGGGGGAAGATAAAAGGGAAGAACCAGCTAAGGAAACTGCTGCTGAAGAACCAGCAAAAGAATCTGCTGCTGAAGAATCAACTAAGGAAGAAACTGCCGCTGCAACCATTCAAGCCAAGGAAACTGAAGACACTGCTGACAAGGCTGAAGTACTTGAAAAGGTAGAAGAAGAAGATACCAAGTACAAAAACACTGAATCTGCCAGGAAAGCCATGGAAGCTTTGAAAGCTCTACAAGAACAAGAACTTAAGGAGAAGATGGAAGCTGCCAAAGCAATTCTGGAAGAAGAAGTTGATGAAGAAGATGATGATGAAGAATCATCATACGAATATGAAGAAGTGCTCGAATCTGATGAAGAAGCTGATAGTTAGAAATTGAAAAATCAATTGTAATCAGTTTACTTTTTCAGAAATCTCATCTGATGAATTTGTACATGTAATTCACTTTCTATATCAATAAAATGTTCAAGTTCAATCCAATAAACTTTTTCTATCTCAGAAAATTTTGAGGATTACAATCTTTAGTTTAGGTATTCAACAGGTACTAAGCTGAAGTTTTGTCATCATCAAAAAGGGGGAAATTGTTGGATGAAGATGAAGATGAAGGCACTGAAGAAAGTTTGATAAGGGAGGTTTTGATGCATTCCAAAACTTCAAAGATTGGCTAAGTATGGAGTAACTTAGCTGATAGACTTATCAAGGAAATTTTGACTAAGTAATGAAGACATCAGAAGAGTCAAAGTTTCAAGGTCCAAGACTTCTGATCTGCTGAAGTGAAGTTATCAGACAAGTGAAGATCAGCCGACTCAAATCAGATTTGTTCAAGTTTGAGATCAGCCGAGTTCACCATCAGACGTGTACTTTCATCAGCAATGTGAAGAAGATCATGAAGTGTTCCCAACGGTAATAAATGCCCCTTGGTGTAATAAATGCTGAAGTACGAGGATATTTAAGACAAATGATTGAAGAAAAGCTTCGCATCAGCCAAGTGCATTTAATGCTGCATTTAATGCTGCCTGCAGAATAGTACTGTTTACAGTACGGACAGACTGCAAAAGAGCCGTTCGCGGATTTTAAGGACCAGTACTCGAGGAATTTGAAACCTGTCTCTCTTCAACGGACATTTTTCAATCCTCAAGTATAAATAGCTGAAAGAGACGAAGAAGAAAAAAGCAACACACTTTCTGAGAGAAATTTTCGAAGCGAAATTCTTTAAGTCTCAAGAACAGCTCACTCATCAGCTGAGTCATTTGTTGACGAAAGCAGAGTTGAAGAATCAAGAAAAATACATCTTCTGAGTGATTTTGTAAACAAGAGTGTTGTGCGGAGTTGTGATCCATCTTTGTGAGTGATCAAACTTCAGAGGATAGGTTTTCTGTGTGATCTCCTATTGCGAACTTGTGGTCGTTTCATTTGTTGTTCGACGCAAGCAGAGTATACTGTAAACTTTGTGATTATAGTATAACCCAAGATCTGAGTGACTTGGAAGAGTGGACTAAAGGATATTTAAATCCATATAACCACTATAAAAATTACTTGTGTTTTTACATTGTTTCAAAACTGCATATCTTCTGTTTGCATAAAAACACATTAAGTTAACTGTTTGAAAAGAAGTTAAAAGGAGTTTATAAAACTGGGGAAACATTTTTCAAACTGCTAAGAATACTTGTGAAAAACACTTTGAAAATCCGCTGCAAGTACTCTAAGTATTAAAACTGATTTCTTTAAAATCAGCTAAGTAACTATCAGACGAGTGGTCAACAAGACTGTTCAAAGATTTGTTCGCGAACAGATTTGTAACTTACTAATCTGATCAGCTTAGTCTGTTCAGTTAGAGTAAAGTTTTAAAGTTAAATTTGAAAGAAAATTTTAAAGAGGTTTATTCACCCCCCCCCCCCCTCTAAACCTCTTCTGACCACTTGGGACCAACATTAGGGTTTCTAAAATCGTGCCCCTGAATAAAGACGTCTCAAAATAAGCTAAAATAATTGACCGAAAAACACATCAAAAGACTTTTAAGTGCTTAATATGTTATTTCTTGACTTCCGAAAGATTTAAATCTCGAAAAAAATGAAATTTTTAGGGTCTCGAAAAAGAGCCCCAGAAAAACGACATTTCGAAATAAGCTTAAATAAGTGACCGAAAATAAATAAAATGACTCTTAAGTGCTTAATATTTTATTATATGAATTCCCAAAGCTTTAAGTCTTGAAAAAAACAAAATTTTTAGGGTCTCGAAAATCTAGCTCCTGAAAAACGACGTCTGAAAATAAGCAAAATAAGTGTTTGAGAAACAAATAAAATTACTCCTAAGGGCTTAATATATTATTATTTGAGTTCCCGGAGCTTTAAATCTCGAAAAAATGAAAATTTTAAGATCTCGAAAATCGAGCCCCCGAAAAACGACGTCTCAAAATAAGCTAAAATAAGTGACCGAAAAACAAATAAAATGACTCTTAAGTGCTTAATATGTTATTATGTGAGTTCTCGGAGCTTTAAATCTCGAAAAAATGAATATTTTAAGATCTCGAAAATCAAGCCCCCGAAAAACGACGTCTCAAAATTAGCTAAAATAATTGACCGAAAAGCAAATAAAATGACTCCTAAGGGCTAAATATGTTATTATTTGAGTTCCCGAAGCTTTAAATCTCGAAAAAATAAAAATTTTAAGATCTCGAAAATCAAGCCCCCGAAAAACGACGTCTCAAAATTATCTAAAATAAGTGACCGAAAAGCAAATCAATAACTCCTAAGGGCTAAATATGTTATTATTTGAGTTCCCGAAGCTTTAAATCTCGAAAAAATGAAATTTTTGGGGTCTCCAAATTCGGGCCACCGAAAAACGTCGTCTCGAAATAAGCTAAACTAATGACCGAAAAACAAATAAAATGACTCTTAAGTGCTTAATAAGTTATTATTTGAATTCCCAAAGCTTTAAGTCTTGAAAAAAAGCAAATTTTTAGGGTCTCGAAAATCGAGCTCCTGAAAAAGGACGTCTCAAAATAAGCGAAAATAAGTGACCGAAAAGCAAATCAAATGACTCCTAAGGGCTAAATATGTTATTATTTGAGTTCCCGAAGCTTTAAATCTCGAAAAAATGAAATTTTTAGGGTCTCGAAATTCGAGCTACCGAAAAACGTCGTCTCAAAATAAGCGAAAATAAGTGACCGAAAAACAAATAAAATGACTCCTAAGGGCTTAATATGTTATTATTTGAGTTCCCGGAGCTTTAAATCTCGAAATAATGAAAATTATAGGATCACGAAAATCGAACCCCCGAAAAACGACGTCTCAATATAAGCTAAAATAAGTGACCGAAAAACAAATAAAATGACTCTTAAGTGCTTAATATTTCATTATTTGAATTCCCAAAGCTTGAAATCTCGAAAAATTGAAATATTTAGGGCTTCGAAAATCGAGCCCCTGAAAAATGACGTATCAAAATAAGCTAAAACAATTCACCGAAAAACACATCAAATGACATTTAAGTGCTTAATATGTTATTACTTGACATCCCAAAGCATTCAATCTTGAAAAAATTGAAATTTTTAGGGTTTCGAAAATCAATCCCCTGAAAAACGACGTCTCAAAATAAGCTGAAACAAGTGACCGAAAAACAAATAAAGTGACTCTTAAGTGCTTATTATTGTTATCATTTGACTTCCCAAAGCTTTAAATCTTGAAAAAAAAACAAATTTTTAGGGTCTCGAAAATCGAGCACCTGAAAAACGACGCCTCAAAATAAGCTAAAATAATTGACCGAAAAACAAATCAAATGATTTTTAAGTGTTTAATATGTTATTACATGACTTCCCAAAGCTTTAAATCTCGAAATAATTAAAATTTTTAGGGTCTCGAAAATCGAGCCACTAAAAAAGCGACTTCTCATAATAAGCTAAAATAAGTGACTGAAAAACAAATAAAATGACTCCTAAGGGCTTAATATGTTATTATTTGAGTTCCCTAAGCTTTAAATCTCGAAAAAATGAAAATTTGAAGGTCTCGAAAATCTAACCATCGAAAAACGACGTCTCAAATTAAGCTGATATAAATGATCGAAAAATAAATCAAATGACTCCTAAGTGATTAATATGTTATTATTTGACTTCCCAAAGCTTAAATCTTGAAAAAAAAGCAAATTTTAGGATCTCGAAATTCGTGCCCCTGAAAAACGACGTCTCGAAATAATCTAAAATAATTGACCGAAAAACACATCAAAAGACTTTTAAGTGCTTAATATGTTATTTCTTGACTTCCGAAATATTTAAATCTCGAAAAAATGAAATTTTTAGGGTCTCGAAAAACGAGCCCTTGAAAAATGACGTCTCGAAATAAGCTTAAATAAGTGATCGAAAAACAAATAAAATGACACTTAAGTGCTTAATATGTTATTACTTGAATTCCCAAAGCTTTGAGTCTTGAATAAAAGCAAATTTTTAGGATCTCAATAATTGAGCTCCCGAAAAACGACGTCTCAAAATAATCGAAAATAAGTGACCGAAAAACAAATAAAATGACTCCTAAGGGCTTAATATGTTGTTATTTGAATTCCCGGAGCTTTAAATCTCGAAAAAATGAAAATTTTAAGATCTCGAAAATCGAGGCCCCGAAAAACGACGTCGCAAAATAAGCTAAAATATGTGACCAAAAAACAAATAAAATGACTCCTAAGGGCTTAATATGTTATTATTTGCGTTTCCGAAGCTTTAAATCTAGAAAAATGAAATTTTGAGAGTCTAAAAAATCGAGCCCCCGAAAAACGACGTCTCAAAATAAGCTGATATAGGTGACCGAAAAATAAATCAAATGACTCCTAAGTGCTTAATATGTTATTACTTGACTTCTCAAAGCTTAAATCTCGAAAAAAATTGAAATTTTTAGGGTTTCCAAAATCGTGCCCCTGAATAAAGACGTCTCAAAATAAGCTAAAATAATTGACCGAAAAACACATCAAAAGACTTTTAAGTGCTTAATATGTTATTTCTTGACTTCCGAAAGATTTAAATCTCGAAAAAAATGAAATTTTTAGGGTCTCAAAAAAGAGCCCCCGAAAAACGACGTTTCGAAATAAGCTTAAATAAGTGACCGAAAACAAATAAAATGACTCTTAAGTGCTTAATATTTTATTATATGAATTCCCAATGCTTTAAGTCTTGAAAAAAACCAAATTTTTAGGGTCTCGAAAATCTAGCTCCTGAAAAACGACGTCTGAAAATAAGCAAAATAAGTGTTTAAGAAACAAATAAAATGACTCCTAAGGGCTTAATATATTATTATTTGAGTTCCCAGAGCTTTAAATCTCGAAAAAATGAAAATTTTAAGATCTCGAAAATCGAGACCCCGAAAAAAGACGTCTCAAAATAAGCTAAAATAAGTGACCGAAAAACAAATAAAATGACTCTTAAGTGCTTAATATGTTATTATTTGAGTTCCCGGAGCTTCAAATCTCGAAAAAATAAAAATTTTAGTATCTCGAAAATCGAGCCCCCGAAAAATGACGTCTCAAAATAAGCTAAAATAAGTGACCGAAAAGCAAATCAAATGACTCCTAAGGGCTAAATATGTTATTATTTGAGTTCCCGAAGCTTTAAATCTAGAAAAAATGAAATTTTTAGGGTCTCCAAATTCGGGCCACCGAAAAACGTCGTCTCGAAATAAGCTAAAATAATGACCGAAAAACAAATAAAATGACTCTTAAGTGCTTAATATGTTATTCTTTGAATTCCCAAAGCTTTAAATCTCGAAAAAATTGAAATTTTTAGGGTTTCGAAAATCGAGCCCCTGAAAAATGACCTATCAAAATAAGCGAAAATAATTGACCGAAAAACACATCAAATGACATTTAAGTGCTTAATATTTTATTACTTGACATCCCAAAGCTTTTAATCTCGAAAAAATTGAAATTTTTAGGGTTTCGAAAATCAAGCCCCTGAAAAACGACGTCTTAAAATAAGCTGAAATAAGTGACCGAAAAACTAATAAAATGACTCTTAAGTGCTTAATATTTCATTATTTGAATTCCCAAAGCTTCAAATCTCGAAAAATTGAAATATTTAGGGCTTAGAAAATCGAGCCCCTGAAAAATGACGTATCAAAATAAGCTAAAATAATTCACCGAAAAATACATCAAATGACATTTAAGTGCTTAATATGTTATTACTTGACATCCCAAAGCATTCAATCTTGAAAAAATTGAAATTTTTAGGGTTTCGAAAATCAAGCCACTGAAAAACGACGTCTCAAAATAAGCTGAAACAAGTGACCGAAAAACAAATAAAATGACTCCTAAGGGCTTAATATGTTATTATTTGAGTTTCCGAAGCTTTAAATCTCGAAAAAATGAAAATTTGAAGGTCTCGAAAATCGTACCATCGAAAAACAACGTCTCAAATTAAGCTGATATAAGTGATCGAAAATAAATCAATTGACTCCTAAGTGATTAATATGTTATTATTTGACTTCCCAAAGCTTAAATCTTGAAAAAAAAAGCAAATTTTAGGATCTCGAAATTCGTGCCCCTGAAAAACGACGTCTCGAAATAATCTAAAATAATTGACCGAAAAACACATCAAAAGACTTTTAAGTGCTTAATATGTTATTTCTTGACTTCCGAAATATTTAAATCTCCAAAAAATGAAATTTTTAGGGTCTCGAAAAACGAGCCCTTGAAAAATGACGTCTCGAAATAAGCTTAAATAAGTGATCGAAAAACAAATAAAATGACACTTAAGTGCTTAATATGTTATAACTTGAATTCCCAAAGCTTTAAGTCTTGAATAAAAGCAAATTTTTAGGATCTCAATAATTGAGCTCCCGAAAAACGACGTCTCAAAATAAGCGAAAATAAGTGACCGAAAAACAAATAAAATGAGTCCTAAGGGCTTAATATGTTGTTATTTGAATTCCCGGAGCTTTAAATCTCGAAAAAATGAAAATTTTAAGATCTCGAAAATCGAGGCCCCGAAAAACGACGTCGCAAAATAAGCTAAAATATGTGACCAAAAAACAAATAAAATGACTCCTAAGGGCTTAATATGTTATTATTTGCGTTTCCGAAGCTTTAAATCTTGAAAAATGAAATTTTGAGAGTCTAAAAAATCGAGCCCCCGAAAAATGACGTCTCAAAATAAGCTGATATAGGTGACCGAAAAATAAATCAAATGACTCCTAAGTGCTTAATATGTTATTACTTGACTTCACAAAGCTTAAATCTCGAAAAAAATTGAAATTTTTAGGGTTTCGAAAATCGTGCCCCTGAATAAAGACGTCTCAAAATAAGCTAAAATAATTGACCGAAAAACACATCAAAAGACTTTTAAGTGCTTAATATGTTATTTCTTGACTTCAGAAAGATTTAAATCTCGAAAAAATGAAATTTTTAGGGTCTCGAAAAAGAGCCACCGAAAAACGACGTCTCTAAATAAGCTTAAATAAGTGTCCGAAAACAAATAAAATGACTCTTAAGTGCTTAATATTTTATTATATGAATTCCCAAAGCTTTAAGTCTTGAAAAAAACCAAATTTTTAGGGTCTCGAAAATCTAGCTCCTGAAAAACGACGTCTGAAAATAAGCAAAATAAGTGTTTGAGAAACAAATAAAATGACTTCTAAGGGCTTAATATATTATTATTTGAGTTCCCGGAGCTTTAAATCTCGAAAAAATGAAAATTTTAAGATCTCGAAAATCGAGCCCCCGAAAAACGACGTCTCAAAATAAGCTAAAATAAGTGACCAAAAAACAAATAAAATGACTCTTAAGTGCTTAATATGTTATTATTTGAGTTCACGGAGCTTCAAATCTCGAAAAAATAAAAATTTTAGTATCTCGAAAATCGAGCCCCCGAAAAATGACGTCTCAAAATAAGCTAAAATAAGTGACCGAAAAGCAAATCAAATGACTCCTAAGGGCTAAATATGTTATTATTTGAGTTCCCGAAGCTTTAAATCTAGAAAAAATGAAATTTTTAGGGTCTCCAAATTCGGGCCACCGAAAAACGTCGTCTCGAAATAAGCTAAAATAATGACCGAAAAACAAATAAAATGACTCTTAAGTGCTTAATATGTTATTCTTTGAATTCCCAAAGCTTTAAATCTCGAAAAAATTGAAATTTTTAGGGTTTCGAAAATCGAGCCCCTGAAAAATGACCTATCAAAATAAGCGAAAATAATTGACCGAAAAACACATCAAATGACATTTAAGTGCTTAATATTTTATTACTTGACATCCCAAAGCTTTTAATCTCGAAAAAATTGAAATTTTTAGGGTTTCGAAAATCAAGCCCCTGAAAAACGACGTCTTAAAATAAGCTGAAATAAGTGACCGAAAAACTAATAAAATGACTCTTAAGTGCTTATTATTGTTATTATTTGACATCAAAAGACTTTTAAGTGCTTAATATGTTATTTCTTGACTTCCGAAAGATTTAAATCTCGAAAAAATGAAAACTTTAAGATCTCAAAAATCGAGCCCCCGAAAAACGACGTCTCAAAATAAGCTAAAATTAGTGACCGAAAAACAAATAAAATGACTCTTAAGTGCTTAATATGTTATTATGTGAGTTCCCGGAGCTTTAAATCTCGAAAAAATGAAAATTTTAAGATCTCGAAAATCAAGCCCCCGAAAAACGACGTCTAAAAATTAGCTAAAATAAGTGACCGAAAAGCAAATCAAATGACTCCTAAGGGCTATATATGTTATTTTTTGAGTTCCCGAAGCTTTAAATCTCGAAAAAATAAAAATTTTAAGATCTCGAAAATCAAGCCCCCGAAAAACGACGTCACAAAATAAGCTAAAATAAGTGACCGAAAAGCAAATCAATAACTCCTAAGGGCTAAATATGTTATTATTTGAGTTCCCGAAGCTTTAAATCTCGAAACAATGAAATTTTTGGGGTCTCGAAATTCGAGCCAACGAAAAACGTCGTCTCAAAATAAGCTAAAATAAGTGACCGAAAAACAAATAAAATGACTCTTAAGTGCTTAATAAGTTATTATTTGAATTCCCAAAGCTTTAAGTCTTGAAAAAAAGCAAATTTTTAGGGTCTCGAAAATCGAGCTCCTGAAAAAAGGACGTCTCAAAATAAGCGAAAATAAGTGACCGAAAAGCAAATCAAATGACTCCTAAGGGCTTAATATATTATTATTTGAGTTCCCGGAGCTTTAAATCTCGAAAAAATGAAAATTTTAAGATCTCGAAAATCGAGCCCCCGAAAAACGACGTCTCAAAATAAGTGACCGAAAAACAAATAAAATGACTCTTAAGTGCTTAATATGTTATTATTTGAGTTCCCGGAGCTTCAAATCTCGAAAAAATAAAAATTTTAGTATCTCGAAAATCGAGCCCCCGAAAAATGACGTCTCAAAATAAGCTAAAATAAGTGACCGAAAAGCAAATCAAATGACTCCTAAGGGCTAAATATGTTATTATTTGAGTTCCCGAAGCTTTAAATCTAGAAAAAATGAAATTTTTAGGGTCTCCAAATTCGGGCCACCGAAAAACGTCGTCTCGAAATAAGCTAAACTAATGACCGAAAAACAAATAAAATGACTCTTAAGTGCTTAATATGTTATTCTTTGAATTCCCAAAGCTTTAAATCTCGAAAAAATTGAAATTTTTAGGGTTTCGAAAATCGAGCCACTGAAAAATGACCTATCAAAATAAGCTATAATAATTGACCGAAAAACACATCAAATGACATTTAAGTGCTTAATACTCCCTCCGTCCCATTTTTCTTACTCTCATTTCTATTTTGGGACGTCCCAAATCATTGTTCCATTTCTATAATTGGCAAAGTGATTTTCCATAAATACCCTTAGCAATGGGCCCACAATTAATAAACAAGGAAATAAAAAAAGGTATTAAAACTGAAAGACCCACGTTCCTGCCACTTTGTCTATCTTTTCTATTTGGTGGGTAAATTTAGTAGATTCAAAATTTGACATTTTTGTTGGCGGCATTTTTAATAAAGAAACAGAGTTCAAAAGTGTTTTGAGGGGCAAAGAAGGAAAAAGGATTAAAAACTGACACAACATTAAAAAGTGTGCAAAATATAAAAGGAGTAAGATAATCGGGACGGAGGGAGTATTTTATTACTTGACATCCCAAAGCTTTTAATCTCGAAAAAATTGAAATTTTTAGGGTTTCGAAAATCAAGCCCCTGAAAAACGACGTCTTAAAATAAGCTGAAATAAGTGACCGAAAAACTAATAAAATGACTCTTAAGTGCTTATTATTGTTATTATTTGACATCAAAAGACTTTTAAGTGCTTAATATGTTATTTCTTGACTTCCGAAAGATTTAAATCTCGAAAAAATGAAAACTTTAAGATCTCAAAAATCGAGCCCCCGAAAAACGACGTCTCAAAATAAGCTAAAATAAGTGACCGAAAAACAAATAAAATGACTCTTAAGTGCTTAATATGTTATTATTTGAGTTCCCGGAGCTTTAAATCTCGAAAAAATGAAATTTTTAGGGTCTCGAAATTCGAGCTACCGAAAAACGTCGTCTCAAAATAAGCGAAAATAAGTGACCGAAAAACAAATAAAATGACTCCTAAGGGCTTAATATGTTATTATTTGAGTTCCTGGAGCTTTAAATCTCTAAAAAATAAAAATTATAGGATCTCGAAAATCGAACCCCCAAAAAACGACGTCTCAATATAAGCTAAAATAAGTGACCGAAAAACAAATAAAATGACTCTTAAGTGCTTAATATTTCATTATTTGAATTCCCAAAGCTTGAAATCTCGAAAAATTGAAATATTTAGGGCTTCGAAAATCGAGCCCCTGAAAAATGACGTATCAAAATAAGCTAAAATAATTCACCGAAAAACACATCAAATGACATTTAAGTGCTTAATATGTTATTACTTGACATCCCAAAGCATTCAATCTTGAAAAAATTGAAATTTTTAGGGTTTCGAAAATCAAGCCCCTGAAAAACGACGTCTCAAAAATAAGCTGAAACAAGTGACCGAAAAACAAATAAAATGACTCTTAAGTGCTTATTATTATTATCATTTGACTTCCCAAAGCTTTAAATCTTGAAAAAAGAAACAAATTTTTAGGGTCTCGAAAATCGAGCACCTGAAAAACGACGCCTCAAAATAAGCTAAAATAATTGACCGAAAAACAAATCAAATGACTTTTAAGTGCTTAATATGTTATTACATGACTTCCCAAGCTTTAAATCTCGAAAAAATTAAAATTTTTAGTGTCTCGAAAATCGAGCCACTAAAAAAGCGACTTCTCATAATAAGCTAAAATAAGTGACCGAAAAACAAATAAAATGACTCCTAAGGGCTTAATATGTTATTATTTGAGTTCCCGAAGCTTTAAATCTCGAAAAAATGAAAATTTGAAGGTCTCGAAAATCGTACCATCGAAAAATGACGTCTCAAATTAAGCTGATATAAGTGATCGAAAAATAAATCAATTGACTCCTAAGTGATTAATATGTTATTATTTGACTTCCCAAAGCTTAAATCTTGAAAAAAAAAGCAAATTTTAGGATCTCGAAATTCGTGCCCCTGAAAAACGACGTCTCGAAATAATCTAAAATAATTGACCGAAAAATACATCAAAAGACTTTTAAGTGCTTAATATGTTATTTCTTGACTTCCGAAATATTTAAATCTCCAAAAAATGAAATTTTTAGGGTCTCGAAAAACGAGCCCTTGAAAAATGACGTCTCGAAATAAGCTTAAATAAGTGATCGAAAAACAAATAAAATGACACTTAAGTGCTTAATATGTTATTACTTGAATTCCCAAAGCTTTGAGTCTTGAATAAAAGCAAATTTTTAGGATCTCAATAATTGAGCTCCCGAAAAACGACGTATCAAAATAAGCGAAAATAAGTGACCGAAAAACAAATAAAATGACTCCTAAGGGCTTAATATGTTGTTATTTGAATTCCCGGAGCTTTAAATCTCGAAAATCGAGCCCCCGAAAAACGACGTCGCAAAATAAGCTAAAATATGTGACCAAAAAACAAATAAAATGACTCCTAAGGGCTTAATATGTTATTATTTGCGTTTCCGAAGCTTTAAATCTAGAAAAATGAAATTTTGAGAGTCTAAAAAATCGAGCCCCCGAAAAACGACGTCTCAAAATAAGCTGATATAGGTGACCGAAAAATAAATCAAATGACTCCTAAGTGCTTAATATGTTATTACTTGACTTCTCAAAGCTTAAATCTCGAAAAAAATTGAAATTTTTAGGGTTTCGTAAATCGTGCCCTTGAATAAAGACGTCTCAAAATAAGCTAAAAAATAATTGACCGAAAAACACATCAAAAGACTTTTAAGTGCTTAATATGTTATTTCTTGACTTCCGAAAGATTTAAATCTCGAAAAAAATGAAATTTTTAGGGTCTCGAAAAAGAGCCCCCGAAAAATGACGTTTCGAAATAAGCTTAAATAAGTGACCGAAAACAAATAAAATGACTCTTAAGTGCTTAATATTTTATTATATGAATTCCCAAAGCTTTAAGTCTGGAAAAAAACAAAATTTTTAGGGTCTCGAAAATCTAGCTCCTGAAAAACGACGTCTGAAAATAAGCAAAATAAGTGTTTGAGAAACAAATAAAATGACTCCTAAGGGCTTAATATATTATTATTTGAGTTCCCGGAGCTTTAAATCTCGAAAAAATAAAAATTTTAAGATCTCGAAAATCGAGCCCCCGAAAAACGACGTCTCAAAATAAGCTAAAATAAGTGACCGAAAAACAAATAAAATGACTCTTAAGTGCTTAATATGTTATTATTTGAGTTCCCGGAGCTTAAAATCTCGAAAAAATAAAAATTTTAGTATCTCGAAAATCGAGCCCCCGAAAAATGACGTCTCAAAATAAGCTAAAATAAGTGACCGAAAAGCAAATCAAATGACTCCTAAGGGCTAAATATGTTATTATTTGAGTTCCCGAAGCTTTAAATCTCGAAAAAATGAAATTTTTAGGGTCTCCAAATTCGGGCCACCGAAAAACGTCGTCTCGAAATAAGCTAAAATAATGACCGAAAAACAAATAAAATGACTCTTAAGTGCTTAATATGTTATTCTTTGAATTCCCAATGCTTTAAATCTCGAAAAAATTGAAATTTTTATGGTTTCGAAAATCGAGCCCCTGAAAAACGACCTATCAAAATAAGCTAAAATAATTGACCGAAAAACACATCAAATGACATTTAAGTGCTTAATATTTTATTACTTGACATGCCAAAGCTTTTAATCTCGAAAAAATTGAAATTTTTAGGGTTTCGAAAATCAAGCCCCTGAAAAACGTCTTCTTAAAATAAGCTGAAATAAGTGACCGAAAAACTAATAAAATGACTCTTAAGTGCTTATTATTTTTATTATTTGACATCAAAAGACTTTTAAGAGCTTAATATGTTATTTCTAGACTTCCGAAAGATTTAAATCTCGAAAAAATGAAAACTTTAAGATCTCAAAAATCGAGCCCCCGAAAACGACGTCTCAAAATAAGCTAAAATAAGTGACCGAAAAACAAATAAAATGACTCTTAAGTGCTTAATATGTTATTATGTGAGTTCCCGGAGCTTTAAATCTCGAAAAAATGAAAATTTTAAGATCTCGAAAATCAAGCCCCCCGAAAAACGACGTCTCAAAATTAGCTAAAATAAGTGACCGAAAAGCAAATCAAATGACTCCTAAGGGCTAAATATGTTATTATTTGAGTTCCCGAAGCTTTAAATCTCGAAAAAATAAAAATTTTAAGATCTCGAAAATCAAGCCCCCGAAAAACGACGTCTCAAAATAAGCTAAAATAAGTGACCGAAAAGCAAATCAAATAACTCCTAAGGGCTAAATATGTTATTATTTGAGTTTGAGTTCCCGAAGCTTTAAATCTCGAAAAAATGAAATTATTGGGGTCTCGAAATTCGAGCCAACGAAAAACATCGTCTCAAAATAAGCTAAAATAAGTGACCGAAAAACAAATAAAATGACTCTTAAGTGCTTAATAAGTTATTATTTTAATTCCCAAAGCTTTAAGTCTTGAAAAAAAGCAAATTTTTAGGGTCTCGAAAATCGAGCTCCTGAAAAAGGACGTCTCAAAATAAGCGAAAATAAGTGACCGAAAAGCAAATCAAATGACTCCTAAGGGCTAAATATGTTATTATTTGAGTTCCTGAAGCTTTAAATCTCGAAAAAATGAAATTTTTAGGGTCTCGAAATTCGAGCTACCGAAAAACGTCGTCTCAAAATAAGTTAAAATAAGTGACCGAAAAACAAATAAAATGACTCTTAAGTGCTTAATAAGTTATTATTTGAATTCCCAAAGCTTTAATTCTTGAAAAAAAGCAAATTTTTAGGGTCCCGAAAATCGAGCTCCTAAAAAAGGACATCTCAAAATAAGCGAAAATAAGTGACCGAAAAACAAATAAAGTGACTCCTAAGGGCTTAATATGTTATTATTTGAGTTCCGGAGCTTTAAATCTCGAAAAAATGAAAATTATAGGATCTCGGAAATCGAACCCCCGAAAAACGACGTCTCAATATAAGCTAAAATAAGTGATCGAAAAACAAATAAAATGACTCTTAAGTGCGTAATATTTCATTATTTGAATTCCCAAAGCTTGAAATCTCGAAAAATTGCAATATTTAGGGCTTCGAAAATCGAGCCCCTGAAAAATGACGTATCAAAATAAGCTAAAATAATTCACCGAAAAACACATCAAATGACATTTAAGTGCTAAATATGTTATTACTTGACATCCCAAAGCATTCAATCTTGAAAAAATTGAAATTTTTAGGGTTTCGAAAATCAAGGCCCTGAAAAACGACGTCTCAAAATAAGCTGAAACAAGTGACCGAAAAACAAATAAAATGACTCTTAAGTGCTTATTATTGTTATCATTTGACTTCCCAAAGCTTTAAATCTTGAAAAAAAAACAAATTTTTAGGGTCTCGAAAATCGAGCACCTGAAAAACGACGCCTCAAAATAAGCTAAAATAATTGACCGAAAAACAAATCAAATGACTTTTAAGTGCTTAATATGTTATTACATGACTTCCCAAGCTTTAAATCTCGAAAAAATTAAAATTTTTAGGGTCTCGAAAATCGAGCCACTAAAAAAGCGACTTCTCATAATATGCTAAAATAAGTGACCGAAAAACAAATAAAATGACTCCTAAGGGCTTAATATGTTATTATTTGAGTTCCCGAAGCTTTAAATCTCGAAAAAATGAAAATTTGAAGGTCTCGAAAATCGTACCATCGAAAAACGACGTCTCAAATTAAGCTGATATAAGTGATCGAAAAATAAATCAAATGACTCCTAAGTGATTAATATGTTATTATTTGACTTCCCAAAGATTAAATCTTGAAAAAAAAAGCAAATTTTAGGATCTCGAAATTCGTGCCCCTGAAAAACGACGTCTCGAAATAATCTAAAATAATTGACCGAAAAACACATCAAAAGACTTTTAAGTGCTTAATATGTTATTTCTTGACTTCCGAAATATTTAAATCTCCAAAAAATGAAATTTTTAGGGTCTCGAAAAACGAGCCCTTGAAAAATGACGTCTCGAAATAAGCTTAAATAAGTGATCGAAAAACAAATAAAATGACACTTAAGTGCTTAATATGTTATTACTTGGATTCCCAAAGCTTTGAGTCTTGAATAAAAGCAAAATTTTAGGATCTCAATAATTGAGCTCCCGAAAAACGACGTCTCAAAATAAGCGAATATAAGTGACCGAAAAGCAAATCAAATGACTCCTAAGGGCTAAATATGTTATTATTTGAGTTCCCGAAGCTTTAAATCTCGAAAAAATAAAAATTTTAAGATCTCGAAAATCAAGCCCCCGAAAAACGACGTCTCAAAATAAGCTAAAATAAGTGACCGAAAAGCAAATCAAATAACTCCTAAGGGCTAAATATGTTATTATTTGAGTTCCCGAAGCTTTAAATCTCGAAAAAATGAAATTTTTGGGGTCTCGAAATTCGAGCCAACGAAAAACGTCGTCTCAAAATAAGCTAAAATAAGTGACCGAAAAACAAATAAAATGACTCTTAAGTGCTTAATAAGTTATTATTTGAATTCCCAAAGCTTTAAGTCTTGAAAAAAAGCAAATTTTTAGGGTCTCGAAAATCGAGCTCCTGAAAAAGGACGTCTCAAAAGAAGCGAAAATAAGTGACCGAAAAGCAAATCAAATGATTCCTAAGGGCTAAATATGTTATTATTTGAGTTCCCGAAGCTTTAAATCTCGAAAAAATGAAATTTTTAGGGTCTCGAAATTCGAGCTACCGAAAAACGTCGTCTCAAAATAAGCGAAAATAAGTGACCGAAAAACAAATAAAATGACTCCTAAGGGCTTAATATGTTATTATTTGAGTTCCCGGAGCTTTAAATCTCTAAAAAATAAAAATTATAGGATCTCGAAAATCGAACCCCCGAAAAACGACGTCTCAATATAAGCTAAAATAAGTGACCGAAAAACAAATAAAATGACTCTTAAGTGCTTAATATTTCATTATTTGAATTCCCAAAACTTGAAATCTCGAAAAATTGAAATATTTAGGGCTTCGAAAATCGAGCCCCTGAAAAATGACGTATCAAAATAAGCTAAAATAATTCACCGAAAAACACATCAAATGACATTTAAGTGCTCAATATGTTATTACTTGACATCCCAAAGCATTCAATCTTGAAAAAATTGAAATTTTTAGGGTTTCGAAAATCAAGCCCCTGAAAAACGACGTCTCAAAAATAAGCTGAAACAAGTGACCGAAAAACAAATAAAATGACTCTTAAGTGCTTATTATTATTATTATCATTTGACTTCCCAAAGCTTTAAATCTTGAAAAAAGAAACAAATTTTTAGGGTCTCGAAAATCGAGCACCTGAAAAACGACGCCTCAAAATAAGCTAAAATAATTGACCGAAAAACAAATCAAATGACTTTTAAGTGCTTAATATGTTATTACATGACTTCCCAAGCTTTAAATCTCGAAAAAATTAAAATTTTTAGGGTCTCGAAAATCGAGCCACTAAAAAAGCGACTTCTCATAATAAGCTAAAATAAGTGACCGAAAAACAAATAAAATGACTCCTAAGGGCTTAATATGTTATTATTTGAGTTCCCGAAGCTTTAAATCTCGAAAAAATGAAAATTTGAAGATCTCGAAAATCGTACCATCGAAAAACGACGTCTCAAATTAAGCTGATATAAGTGATCGAAAAATAAATCAATTGACTCCTAAGTGATTAATATGTTATTATTTGACTTCCCAAAGCTTAAATCTTGAAAAAAAAAGCAAATTTTAGGATCTCGAAATTCGTGCCCCTGAAAAACGACGTCTCGAAATAATCTAAAATAATTGACCGAAAAATACATCAAAAGACTTTTAAGTGCTTAATATGTTATTTCTTGACTTTCGAAATATTTAAATCTCCAAAAAATGAAATTTTTAGGGTCTCGAAAAACGAGCCCTTGAAAAATGACGTCTCGAAATAAGCTTAAATAAGTGATCGAAAAACAAATAAAATGACACTTAAGTGCTTAATATGTTATTACTTGAATTACCAAAGCTTTGAGTCTTGAATAAAAGCAAATTTTTAGGATCTCAATAATTGAGCTCCCGAAAAACGACGTCTCAAAATAAGCGAAAATAAGTGACCGAAAAACAAATAAAATGACTCCTAAGGGCTTAATATGTTGTTATTTGAATTCCCGGAGCTTTAAATCTCGAAAAAATGAAAATTTTAAGATCTCGAAAACCGAGCCCCCGAAAAACGACGTCGCAAAATAAGCTAAAATATGTGACCAAAAAACTAATAAAATGACTCCTAAGGGCTTAATATGTTATTATTTGCGTTTCCGAAGCTTTAAATCTAGAAAAATGAAATTTTGAGAGTCTAAAAAATAGAGCCCCCGAAAAACGACGTCTCAAAATAAGCTGATATAGGTGACCGAAAAATAAATCAAATGACTCCTAAGTGCTTAATATGTTATTACTTGACTTCTCAAAGCTTAAATCTCGAAAAAAATTGAAATTTTTAGGGTTTCGAAAATCGTGCCCCTGAATAAAGACGTCTCAAAATAAGCTAAAATAATTGACCGAAAAACACATCAAAAGACTTTTAAGTGCTTAATATGTTATTTCTTGACTTCCGAAAGATTTAAATCTCGAAAAAAATGAAATTTTTAGGGTCTCGAAAAAGAGCCCCCGAAAAATGACGTTTCGAAATAAGCTTAAATAAGTGACCGAAAACAAATAAAATGACTCTTAAGTGCTTAATATTTTATTATATGAATTCCCAAAGCTTTAAGTCTTGAAAAAAACAAAATTTTTAGGGTCTCGAAAATCTAGCTCCTGAAAAACGACGTCTGAAAATAAGCAAAATAAGTGTTTGAGAAACAAATAAAATGACTCCTAAGGGCTTAATATATTATTATTTGAGTTCCCGGAGCTTTAAATCTCGAAAAAATGAAAATTTTAAGATCTCGAAAATCGAGCCCCCGAAAAACCACGATTCAAAATAAGCTAAAATAAGTGACCGAAAAACAAATAAAATGACTCTTAAGTGCTTAATATGTTATTATTTGAGTTCCCGGAGCTTAAAATCTCGAAAAAATAAAAATTTTAGTATCTCGAAAATCGAGCCCCCGAAAAATGACGTCTCAAAATAAGCTAAAATAAGTGACCGAAAAGCAAATCAAATGACTCCTAAGGGCTAAATATGTTATTATTTGAGTTCCCGAAGCTTTAAATCTCGAAAAAATGAAATTTTTAGGGTCTCCAATTTCGGGCCACCGAAAAACGTCGTCTCGAAATAAGCTAAAATAATGACCGAAAAACAAATAAAATGACTCTTAAGTGCTTAATATGTTATTCTTTGAATTCCCAATGCTTTAAATCTCGAAAAAATTGAAATTTTTATGGTTTCGAAAATCGAGCCCCTGAAAAACGACCTATCAAAATAAGCTAAAATAATTGACCGAAAAACACATCAAATGACATTTAAGTGCTTAATATTTTATTACTTGACATGCCAAAGCTTTTAATCTCGAAAAAATTGAAATTTTTAGGGTTTCGAAAATCAAGCCCCTGAAAAACGTCTTCTTAAAATAAGCTGAAATAAGTGACCGAAAAACTAATAAAATGACTCTTAAGTGCTTATTATTGTTATTATTTGACATCAAAAGACTTTTAAGAGCTTAATATGTTATTTCTAGACTTCCGAAAGATTTAAATCTCGAAAAAATGAAAACTTTAAGATCTCAAAAATTGAGCCCCCGAAAACGACGTCTCAAAATAAGCTAAAATAAGTGACCGAAAAACAAATAAAATGACTCTTAAGTGCTTAATATGTTATTATGTGAGTTCCCGGAGCTTTAAATCTCGAAAAAATGAAAATTTTAAGATCTCGAAAATCAAGCCCCCCGAAAAACGACGTCTCAAAATTAGCTAAAATAAGTGACCGAAAAGCAAATCAAATGACTCCTAAGGGCTAAATATGTTATTATTTGAGTTCCCGAAGCTTTAAATCTCGAAAAAATAAAAATTTTAAGATCTCGAAAATCAAGCCCCCGAAAAACGACGTCTCAAAATAAGCTAAAATAAGTGACCGAAAAGCAAATCAAATAACTCCTAAGGGCTAAATATGTTATTATTTGAGTTTGAGTTCCCGAAGCTTTAAATCTCGAAAAAATGAAATTTTTGGGGTCTCGAAATTCGAGCCAACGAAAAACGTCGTCTCAAAATAAGCTAAAATAAGTGACCGAAAAACAAATAAAATGACTCTTAAGTGCTTAATAAGTTATTATTTGAATTCCCAAAGCTTTAAGTCTTGAAAAAAAGCAAATTTTTAGGGTCTCGAAAATCGAGCTCCTGAAAAAGGACGTCTCAAAAGAAGCGAAAATAAGTGACCGAAAAGCAAATCAAATGACTCCTAATGGCTAAATATGTTATTATTTGAGTTCCCGAAGCTTTAAATCTCGAAAAAATGAAATTTTTAGGGTCTCGAAATTCGAGCTACCGAAAAACGTCGTCTCAAAATAAGCGAAAATAAGTGACCGAAAAACAAATAAAATGACTCCTAAGGGCTTAATATGTTATTATTTGAGTTCCCGGAGCTTTAAATCTCTAAAAAATAAAAATTATAGGATCTCGAAAATCGAACCCCCGAAAAACGACGTCTCAATATAAGCTAAAATAAGTGACCGAAAAACAAATAAAATGACTCTTAAGTGCTTAATATTTCATTATTTGAATTCCCAAAGCTTGAAATCTCGAAAAATTGAAATATTTAGGGCTTCGAAAATCGAGCCCCTGAAAAATGACGTATCAAAATAAGCTAAAATAATTCACCGAAAAACACATCAAATGACATTTAAGTGCTCAATATGTTATTACTTGACATCCCAAAGCATTCAATCTTGAAAAAATTGAAATTTTTAGGGTTTCGAAAATCAAGCCCCTGAAAAACGACGTCTCAAAAATAAGCTGAAACAAGTGACCGAAAAACAAATAAAATGACTCTTAAGTGCTTATTATTATTATCATTTGACTTCCCAAAGCTTTAAATCTTGAAAAAAGAAACAAATTTTTAGGGTCTCGAAAATCGAGCACCTGAAAAACGACGCCTCAAAATAAGCTAAAATAATTGACCGAAAAACAAATCAAATGACTTTTAAGTGCTTAATATGTTATTACATGACTTCCCAAGCTTTAAATCTCGAAAAAATTAAAATTTTTAGGGTCTCGAAAATCGAGCCACTAAAAAAGCGACTTCTCATAATAAGCTAAAATAAGTTACCGAAAAACAAATAAAATGACTCCTAAGGGCTTAATATGTTATTATTTGAGTTCCCGAAGCTTTAAATCTCGAAAAAATGAAAATTTGAAGGTCTCGAAAATCGTACCATCGAAAAACGACGTCTCAAATTAAGCTGATATAAGTGATCGAAAAATAAATCAATTGACTCCTAAGTGATTAATATGTTATTATTTGACTTCCCAAAGCTTAAATCTTGAAAAAAAAAGCAAATTTTAGGATCTCGAAATTCGTGCCCCTGAAAAACGACATCTCGAAATAATCTAAAATAATTGACCGAAAAATACATCAAAAGACTTTTAAGTGCTTAATATGTTATTTCTTGACTTTCGAAATATTTAAATCTCCAAAAAATGAAATTTTTAGGGTCTCGAAAAACGAGCCCTTGAAAAATGACGTCTCGAAATAAGCTTAAATAAGTGATCGAAAAACAAATAAAATGACACTTAAGTGCTTAATATGTTATTACTTGAATTACCAAAGCTTTGAGTCTTGAATAAAAGCAAATTTTTAGGATCTCAATAATTGAGCTCCCGAAAAACGACGTCTCAAAATAAGCGAAAATAAGTGACCGAAAAACAAATAAAATGACTCCTAAGGGCTTAATATGTTGTTATTTGAATTCCCGGAGCTTTAAATCTCGAAAAAATGAAAATTTTAAGATCTCGAAAATCGAGCCCCCGAAAAACGACGTCGCAAATTAAGCTAAAATATGTGACCAAAAAACAAATAAAATGACTCCTAAGGGCTTAATATGTTATTATTTGCGTTTCCGAAGCTTTAAATCTAGAAAAATGAAATTTTGAGAGTCTAAAAAATCGAGCCCCCGAAAAACGACGTCTCAAAATAAGCTGATATAGGTGACCGAAAAATAAATCAAATGACTCCTAAGTGCTTAATATGTTATTACTTGACTTCTCAAAGCTTAAATCTCGAAAAAAATTGAAATTTTTAGGGTTTCGAAAATCGTGCCCCTGAATAAAGACGTCTCAAAATAAGCTAAAATAATTGACCGAAAAACACATCAAAAGACTTTTAAGTGCTTAATATGTTATTTCTTGACTTCCGAAAGATTTAAATCTCGAAAAAAATGAAATTTTTAGGGTCTCGAAAAAGAGCCCCCGAAAAATGACGTTTCGAAATAAGCTTAAATAAGTGACCGAAAACAAATAAAATGACTCTTAAGTGCTTAATATTTTATTATATGAATTCCCAAAGCTTTAAGTCTTGAAAAAAACATAATTTTTAGGGTCTCGAAAATCTAGCTCCTAAAAAACGACGTCTGAAAATAAGCAAAATAAGTGTTTGAGAAACAAATAAAATGACTCCTAAGGGCTTAATATATTATTATTTGAGTTCCCGGAGCTTTAAATCTCGAAAAAATGAAAATTTTAAGATCTCGAAAATCGAGCCCCCGAAAAACGACGATTCAAAATAAGCTAAAATAAGTGACCGAAAAACAAATAAAATGACTCTTAAGTGCTTAATATGTTATTATTTGAGTTCCCGGAGCTTAAAATCTCGAAAAAATAAAAATTTTAGTATCTCGAAAATCGAGCCCCCGAAAAATGACGTCTCAAAATAAGCTAAAATAAGTGACCGAAAAGCAAATCAAATGACTCCTAAGGGCTAAATATGTTATTATTTGAGTTCCCGAAGCTTTAAATCTCGAAAAAATGAAATTTTTAGGGTCTCCAATTTCGGGCCACCGAAAAACGTCGTCTCGAAATAAGCTAAAATAATGACCGAAAAACAAATAAAATGACTCTTAAGTGCTTAATATGTTATTCTTTGAATTCCCAATGCTTTAAATCTCGAAAAAATTGAAATTTTTATGGTTTCGAAAATCGAGCCCCTGAAAAACGACCTATCAAAATAAGCTAAAATAATTGACCGAAAAACACATCAAATGACATTTAAGTGCTTAATATTTTATTACTTGACATGCCAAAGCTTTTAATCTCGAAAAAATTGAAATTTTTAGGGTTTCGAAAATCAAGCCCCTGAAAAACGTCTTCTTAAAATAAGCTGAAATAAGTGACCGAAAAACTAATAAAATGACTCTTAAGTGCTTATTATTGTTATTATTTGACATCAAAAGACTTTTAAGAGCTTAATATGTTATTTCTAGACTTCCGAAAGATTTAAATCTCGAAAAAATGAAAACTTTAAGATCTCAAAAATCGAGCCCCCGAAAACGACGTCTCAAAATAAGCTAAAATAAGTGACCGAAAAACAAATAAAATGACTCTTAAGTGCTTAATATGTTATTATGTGAGTTCCCGGAGCTTTAAATCTCGAAAAAATGAAAATTTTAAGATCTCGAAAATCAAGCCCCCCGAAAAACGACGTCTCAAAATTAGCTAAAATAAGTGACCGAAAAGCAAATCAAATGACTCCTAAGGGCTAAATATGTTATTATTTGAGTTCCCGAAGCTTTAAATCTCGAAAAAATAAAAATTTTAAGATCTCGAAAATCAAGCCCCCGAAAAACGACGTCTCAAAATAAGCTAAAATAAGTGACCGAAAAGCAAATCAAATAACTCCTAAGGGCTAAATATGTTATTATTTGAGTTTGAGTTCCCGAAGCTTTAAATCTCGAAAAAATGAAATTTTTGGGGTCTCGAAATTCGAGCCAACGAAAAACGTCGTCTCAAAATAAGCTAAAATAAGTGACCGAAAAACAAATAATATGACTCTTAAGTGCTTAATAAGTTATTATTTTAATTCCCAAAGCTTTAAGTCTTGAAAAAAAGCAAATTTTTAGGGTCTCGAAAATCGAGCTCCTGAAAAAGGACGTCTCAAAATAAGCGAAAATAAGTGACCGAAAAGCAAATCAAATGACTCCTAAGGGCTAAATATGTTATTATTTGAGTTCCTGAAGCTTTAAATCTCGAAAAAATGAAATTTTTAGGGTCTCGAAATTCGAGCTACCGAAAAACGTCGTCTCAAAATAAGTTAAAATAAGTGACCGAAAAACAAATAAAATGACTCTTAAGTGCTTAATAAGTTATTATTTGAATTCCCAAAGCTTTAATTCTTGAAAAAAAGCAAATTTTTAGGGTCCCGAAAATCGAGCTCCTAAAAAAGGACATCTCAAAATAAGCGAAAATAAGTGACCGAAAAACAAATAAAGTGACTCCTAAGGGCTTAATATGTTATTATTTGAGTTCCGGAGCTTTAAATCTCGAAAAAATGAAAATTATAGGATCTCGGAAATCGAACCCCCGAAAAACGACGTCTCAATATAAGCTAAAATAAGTGATCGAAAAACAAATAAAATGACTCTTAAGTGCGTAATATTTCATTATTTGAATTCCCAAAGCTTGAAATCTCGAAAAATTGCAATATTTAGGGCTTCGAAAATCGAGCCCCTGAAAAATGACGTATCAAAATAAGCTAAAATAATTCACCGAAAAACACATCAAATGACATTTAAGTGCTAAATATGTTATTACTTGACATCCCAAAGCATTCAATCTTGAAAAAATTGAAATTTTTAGGGTTTCGAAAATCAAGGCCCTGAAAAACGACGTCTCAAAATAAGCTGAAACAAGTGACCGAAAAACAAATAAAATGACTCTTAAGTGCTTATTATTGTTATCATTTGACTTCCCAAAGCTTTAAATCTTGAAAAAAAAAACAAATTTTTAGGGTCTCGAAAATCGAGCACCTGAAAAACGACGCCTCAAAATAAGCTAAAATAATTGACCGAAAAACAAATCAAATGACTTTTAAGTGCTTAATATGTTATTACATGACTTCCCAAGCTTTAAATCTCGAAAAAATTAAAATTTTTAGGGTCTCGAAAATCGAGCCACTAAAAAAGCGACTTCTCATAATATGCTAAAATAAGTGACCGAAAAACAAATAAAATGACTCCTAAGGGCTTAATATGTTATTATTTGAGTTCCCGAAGCTTTAAATCTCGAAAAAATGAAAATTTGAAGGTCTCGAAAATCGTACCATCGAAAAACGACGTCTCAAATTAAGCTGATATAAGTGATCGAAAAATAAATCAAATGACTCCTAAGTGATTAATATGTTATTATTTGACTTCCCAAAGATTAAATCTTGAAAAAAAAAGCAAATTTTAGGATCTCGAAATTCGTGCCCCTGAAAAACGACGTCTCGAAATAATCTAAAATAATTGACCGAAAAACACATCAAAAGACTTTTAAGTGCTTAATATGTTATTTCTTGACTTCCGAAATATTTAAATCTCCAAAAAATGAAATTTTTAGGGTCTCGAAAAACGAGCCCTTGAAAAATGACGTCTCGAAATAAGCTTAAATAAGTGATCGAAAAACAAATAAAATGACACTTAAGTGCTTAATATGTTATTACTTGAATTCCCAAAGCTTTGAGTCTTGAATAAAAGCAAAATTTTAGGATCTCAATAATTGAGCTCCCGAAAAACGACGTCTCAAAATAAGCGAAAATAAGTGACCGAAAAGCAAATTAAATGACTCCTAAGGGCTAAATATGTTATTATTTGAGTTCCCGAAGCTTTAAATCTCGAAAAAATAAAAATTTTAAGATCTCGAAAATCAAGCCCCCGAAAACCGACGTCTCAAAATAAGCTAAAATAAGTGACCGAAAAGCAAATCAAATAACTCCTAAGGGCTAAATATGTTATTATTTGAGTTCCCGAAGCTTTAAATCTCGAAAAAATGAAATTTTTGGGGTCTCGAAATTCGAGCCAACGAAAAACGTCGTCTCAAAATAAGCTAAAATAAGTGACCGAAAAACAAATAAAATGACTCTTAAGTGCTTAATAAGTTATTATTTGAATTCCCAAAGCTTTAAGTCTTGAAAAAAAGCAAATTTTTAGGGTCTCGAAAATCGAGCTCCTAAAAAAGGACGTCTCAAAAGAAGCGAAAATAAGTGACCGAAAAGCAAATCAAATGACTCCTAAGGGCTAAATATGTTATTATTTGAGTTCCCGAAGCTTTAAATCTCGAAAAAATGAAATTTTTAGGGTCTCGAAATTCGAGCTACCGAAAAACGTCGTCTCAAAATAAGCGAAAATAAGTGACCGAAAAACAAATAAAATGACTCCTAAGGGCTTAATATGTTATTATTTGAGTTCCCGGAGCTTTAAATCTCTAAAAAATAAAAATTATAGGATCTCGAAAATCGAACCCCCGAAAAACGACGTCTCAATATAAGCTAAAATAAGTGACCGAAAAACAAATAAAATGACTCTTAAGTGCTTAATATTTCATTATTTGAATTCCCAAAGCTTGAAATCTCGAAAAATTGAAATATTTAGGGCTTCGAAAATCGAGCCCCTGAAAAATGACGTATCAAAATAAGCTAAAATAATTCACCGAAAAACACATGAAATGACATTTAAGTGCTCAATATGTTATTACTTGACATCCCAAAGCATTCAATCTTGAAAAAATTGAAATTTTTAGGGTTTCGAAAATCAAGCCCCTGAAAAACGACGTCTCAAAAATAAGCTGAAACAAGTGACCGAAAAACAAATAAAATGACTCTTAAGTGCTTATTATTATTATCATTTGACTTCCCAAAGCTTTAAATCTTGAAAAAAGAAACAAATTTTTAGGGTCTCGAAAATCGAGCACCTGAAAAACGACGCCTCAAAATAAGCTAAAATAATTGACCGAAAAACAAATCAAATGACTTTTAAGTGCTTAATATGTTATTACATGACTTCCCAAGCTTTAAATCTCGAAAAAATTAAAATTTTTAGGGTCTCGAAAATCGAGCCACTAAAAAAGCGACTTCTCATAATAAGCTAAAATAAGTGGCCGAAAAACAAATAAAATGACTCCTAAGGGCTTAATATGTTATTATTTGAGTTCCCGAAGCTTTAAATCTCGAAAAAATGAAAATTTGAAGGTCTCGAAAATCGTACCATCGAAAAACGACGTCTCAAATTAAGCTGATATAAGTGATCGAAAAATAAATCAATTGACTCCTAAGTGATTAATATGTTATTATTTGACTTCCCAAAGCTTAAATCTTGAAAAAAAAAGCAAATTTTAGGATCTCGAAATTCGTGCCCCTGAAAAACGACGTCTCGAAATAATCTAAAATAATTGACCGAAAAATACATCAAAAGACTTTTAAGTGCTTAATATGTTATTTCTTGACTTTCGAAATATTTAAATCTCCAAAAAATGAAATTTTTAGGGTCTCGAAAAACGAGCCCTTGAAAAATGACGTCTCGAAATAAGCTTAAATAAGTGATCGAAAAACAAATAAAATGACACTTAAGTGCTTAATATGTTATTACTTGAATTACCAAAGCTTTGAGTCTTGAATAAAAGCAAATTTTTAGGATCTCAATAATTGAGCTCCCGAAAAACGACGTCTCAAAATAAGCGAAAATAAGTGACCGAAAAACAAATAAAATGACTCCTAAGGGCTTAATATGTTGTTATTTGAATTCCCGGAGCTTTAAATCTCGAAAAAATGAAAATTTTAAGATCTCGAAAATCGAGCCCCCGAAAAACGACGTCGCAAAATAAGCTAAAATATGTGACCAAAAAACAAATAAAATGACTCCTAAGGGCTTAATATGTTATTATTTGCGTTTCCGAAGCTTTAAATCTAGAAAAATGAAATTTTGAGAGTCTAAAAAATCGAGCCCCCGAAAAACGACGTCTCAAAATAAGCTGATATAGGTGACCGAAAAATAAATCAAATGACTCCTAAGTGCTTAATATGTTATTACTTGACTTCTCAAAGCTTAAATCTCGAAAAAAATTGAAATTTTTAGGGTTTCGAAAATCGTGCCCCTGAATAAAGACGTCTCAAAATAAGCTAAAATAATTGACCGAAAAACACATCAAAAGACTTTTAAGTGCTTAATATGTTATTTCTTGACTTCCGAAAGATTTAAATCTCGAAAAAAATGAAATTTTTCGGGTCTCGAAAAAGAGCCCCCGAAAAATGACGTTTCGAAATAAGCTTAAATAAGTGACCGAAAACAAATAAAATGACTCTTAAGTGCTTAATATTTTATTATATGAATTCCCAAAGCTTTAAGTCTTGAAAAAAACAAAATTTTTAGGGTCTCGAAAATCTAGCTCCTGAAAAACGACGTCTGAAAATAAGCAAAATAAGTGTTTGAGAAACAAATAAAATGACTCCTAAGGGCTTAATATATTATTATTTGAGTTCCCGGAGCTTTAAATCTCAAAAAAATAAAAATTTTAGTATCTCGAAAATCGAGCCCCCGAAAAATGACGTCTCAAAATAAGCTAAAATAAGTGACCGAAAAGCAAATCAAATGACTCCTAAGGGCTAAATATGTTATTATTTGAGTTCCCGAAGCTTTAAATCTCGAAAAAATGAAATTTTTAGGGTCTCCAATTTCGGGCCACCGAAAAACGTCGTCTCGAAATAAGCTAAAATAATGACCGAAAAACAAATAAAATGACTCTTAAGTGCTTAATATGTTATTCTTTGAATTCCCAATGCTTTAAATCTCGAAAAAATTGAAATTTTTATGGTTTCGAAAATCGAGCCCCTGAAAAACGACCTATCAAAATAAGCTAAAATAATTGACCGAAAAACACATCAAATGACATTTAAGTGCTTAATATTTTATTACTTGACATCCCAAAGCTTTTAATCTCGAAAAAATTGAAATTTTTAGGGTTTCGAAAATCAAGCCCCTGAAAAACGACTTCTTAAAATAAGCTGAAATAAGTGACCGAAAAACAAATAAAATGACTCTTAAGTGCTTAATATGTTAATATGTGAGTTCCCGGAGCTTTAAATCTCGAAAAAATGAAAATTTTAAGATCTCGAAAATCAAGCCCCCCGAAAAACGACGTCTCAAAATTAGCTAAAATAAGTGACCGAAAAGCAAATCAAATGACTCCTAAGGGCTAAATATGTTATTATTTGAGTTCCCGAAGCTTTAAATCTCGAAAAAATAAAAATTTTAAGATCTCGAAAATCAAGCCCCCGAAAAACGACGTCTCAAAATAAGCTAAAATAAGTGACCGAAAAGCAAATCAAATAACTCCTAATGGCTAAATATGTTATTATTTGAGTTCCCGAAGCTTTAAATCTCGAAAAAATGAAATTTTTGTGGTCTCGAAATTCGAGCCAACGAAAAACGTCGTCTCAAAACAAGCTAAAATAAGTGACCGAAAAACAAATAAAATGACTCTTAAGTGCTTAATAAGTTATTATTTTAATTCCCAAAGCTTTAAGTCTTGAAAAAAAGCAAATTTTTAGGGTCTCGAAAATCGAGCTCCTGAAAAAGGACGTCTCAAAATAAGCGAAAATAAGTGACCGAAAAGCAAATCAAATGACTCCTAAGGGCTAAATATGTTATTATTTGAGTTCCTGAAGCTTTAAATCTCAAAAAAATGAAATTTTTAGGGTCTCGAAATTCGAGCTACCGAAAAACGTCGTCTCAAAATAAGTTAAAATAAGTGACCGAAAAACAAATAAAATGACTCTTAATTGCTTAATAAGTTATTATTTGAATTCCCAAAGCTTTAATTCTTGAAAAAAAGCAAATTTTTAGGGTCCCGAAAATCGAGCTCCTAAAAAAGGACATCTCAAAATAAGCGAAAATAAGTGACCGAAAAACAAATAAAGTGACTCCTAAGGGCTTAATATGTTATTATTTGAGTTCCCGGAGCTTTAAATCTCGAAAAAATGAAAATTATAGGATCTCGAAAATTTAACCCCCGAAAAACGACGTCTCAATATAAGCTAAAATAAGTGATCGAAAAACAAATAAAATGACTCTTAAGTGCGTAATATTTCATTATTTGAATTCCCAAAGCTTGAAATCTCGAAAAATTGAAATATTTAGGGCTTCGAAAATCGAGCCCCTGAAAAATGACGTATCAAAATAAGCTAAAATAATTCACCGAAAAACACATCAAATGACATTTAAGTGCTTAATATGTTATTACTTGACATCCCAAAGCATTCAATCTTGAAAAAATTGAAATTTTTAGGGTTTTGAAAATCAAGGCCCTGAAAAACGACGTCTCTAAATAAGCTGAAACAAGTGACCGAAAAACAAATAAAATGACTCTTAAGTGCTTATTATTGTTATCATTTGACTTCCCAAAGCTTTAAATCTTGAAAAAAAAAACAAATTTTTAGGGTCTCGAAAATCGAGCACCTGAAAAACGACGCATCAAAATAAGCTAAAATAATTGACCGAAAAACAAATCAAATGACTTTTAAGTGCTTAATATGTTATTACATGACTTCCCAAAGCTTTAAATCTCGAAAAAATTAAAATTTTTAGGGTCTCGAAAATCGAGCCACTAAAAAAGCGACTTCTCATAATATGCTAAAATAAGTGACCGAAAAACAAATAAAATGACTCCTAAGGGCTTAATATGTTATTATTTGAGTTCCCGAAGCTTTAAATCTCGAAAAAATGAAAATTTGAAGGTCTCGAAAATCGTACCATCGAAAAACGACGTCTCAAATTAAGCTGATATAAGTGATCGAAAAATAAATTAAATGACTCCTAAGTGATTAATATGTTATTATTTGACTTCCCAAAGATTAAATCTTGAAAAAAAAAGCAAATTTTAGGATCTCGAAATTCGTGCCCCTGAAAAACGACGTCTCGAAATAATCTAAAATAATTGACCGAAAAACACATCAAAAGACTTTTAAGTGCTTAATATGTTATTTCTTGACTTCCGAAATATTTAAATCTCCAAAAAATGAAATTTTTAGGGTCTCGAAAAACGAGCCCTTGAAAAATGATTTCTCGAAATAAGCTTAAATAAGTGATCGAAAAACAAATAAAATGACACTTAAGTGCTTAATATGTTATTACTTGAATTCCCAAAGCTTTTAGTCTTGAATAAAAGCAAAATTTTAGGATCTCAATATTTGAGCTCCCGAAAAACGACGTCTCAAAATAAGCGAAAATAAGTGACCGAAAAACAAATAAAATGACTCCTAAGGGCTTAATATGTTGTTATTTGAATTCCCGGAGCTTTAAATCTCGAAAAAATGAAAATTTTACGATCTCGAAAATCGAGCCCCCGAAAAACGACGTCGCAAAATAAGCTAAAATATGTGACCAAAAAACAAATAAAATGACTCCTAAGGGCTTAATATGTTATTATTTGCGTTTCCGAAGCTTTAAATCTAGAAAAATGAAATTTTGAGAGTCTAAAAAATCGAGCCCCCGAAAAACGACGTCTCAAAATAAGCTGATATAGGTGACCGAAAAATAAACCAAATGACTCCTAAGTGCTTAATATGTTATTACTTGACTTCTCAAAGCTTAAATCTCGAAAAAAATTGAAATTTTTAGGGTTTCGAAAATCGTGCCCCTGAATAAAGACGTCTCAAAATAAGCTAAAATAATTGACCAAAAAACACATCAACAGACTTTTAAGTGCTTAATATGTTATTTCTTGACTTCCGAAAGATTTAAATCTCGAAAAAAATGAAATTTTTAGTGTCTTGAAAAAGAGCCCCCGAAAAACGACGTTTCGAAATAAGCTTAAATAAGTGACCGAAAACAAATAAGATGACTCTTAAGTGCTTAATATTTTATTATATGAATTCCCAAAGCTGTAAGTCTTGAAAAAAACAAAATTTTTAGGGTCTCGAAAATCTAGCTCCTGAAAAACGACGTCTGAAAATAAGCAAAATAAGTGTTTGAGAAACAAATAAAATGATTCCTAAGGTCTTAATATATTATTATTTGAGTTCCCGGAGCTTTAAATCTCGAAAAAATGAAAATTTTAAGATCTCGAAAATCGAGCCCCCGAAAAACGACGTCTCAAACTAAGCTAAAATAAGTGACCTAAAAACAAATAAAATGACTCTTAAGTGCTTAATATGTTATTATTTGAGTTCCCGGAGCTTCAAATCTCGAAAAAATAAAAATTTTAGTATCTCGAAAATCGAGCCCCCGAAAAATGACGTCTCAAAATAAGCTAAAATAAGTGACCGAAAAGCAAATCAAATGACTCCTAAGGGCTAAATATGTTATTATTTGAGTTCCCGAAGCTTTAAATCTCGAAAAAATGAAATTATTAGGGTCTCGAAATTCGAGCCACCGAAAAACGTCGTCTCGAAATAAGCTAAAATAATGACCGAAAAACAAATAAAATGACTCTTAAGTGCTTAATATGTTATTCTTGAATTCCCAAAGGTTTAAATCTCAAAAAAATTGAAATTTTTAGGGTTTCGAAAATCGAGCCCCTGAAAAACGACCTATCAAAATAAGCTAAAATAATTGACCGAAAAACACATCAAATGACATTTAAGTGCTTAATATTTTATTACTTGACATCCCAAAGCTTTTAATCTCGAAAAAATTGAAATTTTTAGGGTTTCGAAAATCAAGCCCCTGAAAAACGACGTCTTAAAATAAGCTGAAATAAGTGACCGAAAAACTAATAAAATGACTCTTAAGTGCTTATTATTGTTATTATTTGACATCAAAAGACTTTTAAGTGCTTAACATGTTATTTCTTGACTTCCGAAAGATTTAAATCTCGAAAAAATGAAAACTTTAAGATCTCAAAAATCGAGCCCCCGAAAAACGACGTCTCAAAATAAGCTAAAATAAGTGACCGAAAAACAAATAAAATGACTCTTAAGTGCTTAATATGTTATTATGTGAGTTCCCGGAGCTTTAAATCTCGAAAAAATGAAAATTTTAAGATCTCGAAAATCAAGCCCCCGAAAAACGACGTCTCAAAATTAGCTAAAATAAGTGACCGAAAAGCAAATCAAATGACTCCTAAGGGCTAAATATGTTATTATTTGAGTTCCCGAAGCTTTAAATCTCGAAAAAATAAAAATTTTAAGATCTCGAAAATCAAGCCCCCGAAAAACGACGTCTCAAAATAAGCTAAAATAAGTGACCGAAAAGCAAATCAAATAACTCCTAAGGGCTAAATATGTTATAATTTGAGTTCCCGAAGCTTTAAATCTCGAAAAAATGAAATTTTTGGGGTCTCGAAATTCGAGCCAACGAAAAACGTCGTCTCAAAATAAGCTAAAATAAGTGACCGAAAAACAAATAAAATGACTCTTAAGTGCTTAATAAGTTATTATTTTAATTCCCAAAGCTTTAAGTCTTGAAAAAAAACAAATTTTTAGGGTCTCGGAAATCGAGCTCCTGAAAAAGGACGTCTCAAAATAAGCGAAAATAAGTGACCGAAAAGCAAATCAAATGACTCCTAAGGGCTAAATATGTTATTATTTGAGTACCTGAAGCTTTAAATCTCGAAAAAATAAAAATTTTAGGGTCTCGAAATTCAAGCTACCGAAAAACGTCGTCTCAAAATAAGTTAAAATAAGTGACCGAAAAACAAATAAAATGACTCTTAAGTGCTTAATAAGTTATTATTTGAATTCCCAAAGCTTTAATTCTTGAAAAAAAGCAAATTTTTAGGGTCTCGAATATCGAGCTCCTAAAAAAGGACATCTCAAAATAAGCGAAAATAAATGACCGAAAAACAAATAAAATGACTCCTATGGGCTTAATATGTTATTATTTGAGTTCCCGGAGCTTTAAATCTCGAAAAAATGAAAATTATAGGATCTCGAAAATCGAACCCCCGAAAAACGACGTCTCAATATAAGCTAAAATAAGTGACCGAAAAACAAATAAAATGACTCTTAAGTGCTTAATATTTCATTATTTGAATTCCCAAAGCTTGAAATCTCGAAAAATTGAAATATTTAGGGCTTCGAAAATCGAGCCCCTGAAAAATGACGTATCAAAATAAGCTAAAATAATTCACCGAAAAACACATCAAATGACATTTAAGTGCTTAATATGTTATTACTTGACATCCCAAAGCATTCAATCTTGAAAAAATTGAAATTTTTAGGGTTTCGAAAATCAAGCCCCTGAAAAACGACGTCTCAAAATAAGCTGAAACAAGTGACTGAAAAACAAATAAAATGACTCTTAAGTGCTTATTATTGTTATCATTTGACTTCCCAAAGCTTTAAATCTTGAAAGAAAGAAACAAATTTTTAGGGTCTCGAAAATCGAGCACCTGAAAAACGACGCCTCAAAATATGCTAAAATAATTGACCGAAAAACAAATCAAATGACTTTTAAGTGCTTAATATGTTATTACATGACTTCCCAAAGCTTTAAATCTCGAAAAAATTACAATTTTTAGGGTCTCGAAAATCGAGCCACTAAAAAAGCGACTTCTCATAATAAGCTAAAATAAGTGACCGAAAAACAAATAAAATGACTACTAAGGGCTTAATATGTTATTATTTGAGTTCCCGAAGCTTTAAATCTCGAAAAAATGAAAATTTGAAGGTCTCGAAAATCGTACCATCGAAAAACGACGTCTCAAATTAAGCTGATATAAGTGATCGAAAAATAAATCAAATGACTCCTAAGTGATTAATATGTTATTATTTGACTTCCCAAAGTATAAATCTTGAAAAAAAAAAGCAAATTTTAGGATCTCGAAATTCGTGCCCCTGAAAAACGACGTCTCGAAATAATCTAAAATAATTGACCGAAAAACACATAAAAAGACTTTTAAGTGCTTAATATGTTATTTCTTGACTTCCGAAATATTTAAATCTCCAAAAAATGAAATTTTTAGGGTCTTGGAAAACGAGCCCTTGAAAAATGACGTCTCGAAATAAGCTTAAATAAGTGATCGAAAAACAAATAAAATGACACTTAAGTGCTTAATATGTTATTACTTGAATTCCCAAAGCTTTGAGTCTTGAATAAAAGCAAATTTTTAGGATCTCAATAATCGAGCTCCCGAAAAACGACGTCTCAAAATAAGCGAAAATAAGTGACCGAAAAACAAATAAAATGACTCCTAAGTGCATAATATGTTGTTATTTGAGTTCCCGGAGCTTTAAATCTCGAAAAAATAAAAAATTTTAGATCTCGAAATTCGAGCCCCCGAAAAACGACGTCGCAAAATAAGCTAAAATATGTGACCAAGAAACAAATAAAATGACTCCTAAGGGCTTAATATGTTATTATTTGCGTTTCCGAAGCTTTAAATCTAGAAAAATGAAATTTTGAGAGTCTAAAAAATCGAGCCCCCGAAAAACGACGTCTCAAAATAAGCTGATATAGGTGACCGAAAAATAAATCAAATGACTCCTAAGTGCTTAATATGTTATTACTTGACTTCTCAAAGCTTAAATCTCGAAAAAAATTTAAATTTTTAGGGTTTCGAAAATCGTGCCCATGAATAAAGACGTCTCAAAATAAGCAAAAATAATTGACCGAAAAACACATCAAAAGACTTTTAAGTGCTTAATATGTTATTTCTTGACTTCCGAAAGATTTAAATCTCGAAAAAAATGAAACTTTTAGGGTCTCGAAAAAGAGCCCCCGAAAAACGACGTTTCGAAATAAGCTTAAATAAGTGACCGAAAACAAATAAAATGACTCTTAAGTGCTTAATATTTTATTATATGAATTCCCAAAGCTTTAAGTCTTGAAAAAAACCAAATTTTTAGGGTCTCGAAAATCTAGCTCCTGAAAAACGACGTCTCAAATTAAGCAAAATAAGTGACTGAGAAACAAATAAAATGACTCCTAAGGGCTTAATATATTATTATTTGAGTTCCCGGAGCTTTAAATCTCGAAAAAATGAAAATTTTAAGATCTCGAAAATCGAGCCCACGAAAAACGACGTCTCAAAATAAGCTAAAATAAGTGACCGAAAAACAAATAAAATGACTCTTAAGTGCTTAATATGTTATTATTTGAGTTCCCGGAGCTTCAAATCTCGAAAAAATAAAAATTTTAGTATCTCGAAAATCGAGCCCCCGAAAAACGACGTCTCAAAATAAGCTAAAATAAGTGACCGAAAAGCAAATCAAATGACTCCTAAGGGCTAAATATGTTATTATTTGAGTTCCCGAAGCTTTAAATCTCGAAAAAATGAAATTTTTAGGGTCTCGAAATTCGAGCCACCGAAAAACGTCGTCTCGAAATAAGCTAAAATAATGACCGAAAAACAAATATAATGACTCTTAAGTGCTTAATATGTTATTCTTTGAATTCCCAAAGCTTTAAATCTCGAAAAAATTAAAATTTTTAGTGTTTCGAAAATCGAGCCCCTGAAAAACGACCTATCAAAATAATCTAAAATAATTGACCGAAAAACACATCAAATGACATTTAAGTGCTTAATATTTTATTACTTGACATCCCAAAGCTTTTAATCTCGAAAAAATTGAAATTTTTAGGGTTTCGAAAATCAAGCCCCTGAAAAACGACGTCTCAAAATAAGCTGAAATAAGTGACCGAAAAACTAATAAAATGACTCTTAAGTGCTTATTATTGTTATTATTTGACATCAAAAGACTTTTAAGTGCTTAATATGTTATTTCTTGAATTCCGAAAGATTTAAATCTCAAAAATCGAGCTCCCGAAAAACGACGTCTCAAAATTAGCTAAAATAAGTGACCGAAAAGCAAATCAAATGACTCCTAAGGGCTAAATATGTTATTATTTGAGTTCCCGAAGCTTCAAATCTCGAAAAAATAAAAATTTTAAGATCTCGAAAATCAAGCCCCCGAAAAACGACGTCTCAAAATAAGCTAAAATAAGTGACCGAAAAGCAAATCAAATAACTCCTAAGGGCTAAATATGTTATTATTTGAGTTCCCGAAGCTTTAAATCTCGAAAAAATGAAATTTTTGGGGTATCGAAATTCGAGCCAACGAAAAACGTCGTCTAAAAATAAGCTAAAATAAGTGACCGAAAAACAAATAAAATGACTCTTAAGTGCTTAATAAGTTATTATTTGAATTCCCAAAGCTTTAAGTCTTGAAAAAAAGCAAATTTTTAGGGTCTCGAAAATCAAGCTCCTGAAAAAGGACGTCTCAAAATAAGCGAAAATAAGTGACCGAAAAGCAAATCAAATGACTCCTAAGGGCTAAATATGTTATTATTTGAGTTCCCGAAGCTTTAAATCTCGAAAAAATGAAATTTTTAGGGTCTCGAAATTCGAGCTACCGAAAAACGTCGTCTCAAAATAAGCTAAAATAAGTGACCGAAAAACAAATAAAATGACTCTTAAGTGCTTAATAAGTTATTATTTGAATTCCCAAAGCTTTAATTCTTGAAAAAAAGCAAATTTTTAGGGTCTCGAAAATCGAGCTCCTAAAAAAGGACATCTCAAAATAAGAGAAAATAAGTGACCGAAAAACAAATAAAATGACTCCTAAGGGCTTAATATGTTATTATTTGAGTTCCCGGAGCTTTAAATCTCGAAAAAATGAAAATTATAGGATCTCGAAAATCGAACCCCCGAAAAACGACGTCTCAATATAAGTTAAAATAAGTGACCGAAAAACAAATAAAATGACTGTTAAGTGCTTAATATTTCATTATTTGAATTCCCAAAGCTTGAAATCTCGAAAAATTGAAATATTTAGTGCTTCGAAAATCGAGCCCCTGAAAAATGACGTATCAAAATAAGCTAAAATAATTCACCGAATAACACATCAAATGACATTTAAGTGCTTAATATGTTATTACTTGACATCCCAAAGCATTCAATCTTGAAAAAATTGAAATTTTTAGGGTTTCGAAAATCAAGCCCCTGAAAAACGACGTCTCAAAATAAGCTGAAAAAAGTGCCCGAAAAACAAATAAAATGACTCTTAAGTGCTTATTATTGTTATCATTTGACTTCCCAAAGCTTTAAATCTTAAAAAAAAAACAAATTTTTAGGGTCTCGAAAATCGAGCACCTGAAAAACGACGCCTCAAAATAAGCTAAAATAATTGACCGAAAAACAAATCAAATGACTTTTAAGTGCTTAATATGTTATTACATGACTTCCCAAAGCTTTAAATCTCGAAAAATTTAAAATTTTTAGGGTCTCGAAAGTCGAGCCACTAAAAAAGCGACTTCTCATAATAAGCTAAAATAAGTGACCGAAAAACAAATAAAATGACTCCTAAGGGCTTAATATGTTATTATTTGAGTTCCCGAAGCTTTAAATCTCGAAAAAATGAAAATTTGAATGTCTCGAAAATCGTACCATCGAAAAACGACGTCTCAAATTAAGCTGATATAAGTGATCGAAAAAAAAATCAAATGACTCCTAAGTGATTAATATGTTATTATTTGACTTCCCAAAGCTTAAATCTTGAAAAAAAAGCAAATTTTAGGATCTCGAAATTCGTGCCCCTGAAAAACGACGTCTCGAAATAATCTAAAATAATTGACCGAAAAACACATCAAAAGACTTTTAAGTGCTTAATATGTTATTTCTTGACTTCCGAAATATTTAAATCTCCAAAAAATGAAATTTTTAGGGTCTCGAAAAACGAGCCCTTGAAAAATGACGTCTCGAAATAAGCTTAAATAAGTGATCGAAAAACAAATAAAATGACACTTAAGTGATTAATATGTTATTACTTGAATTCCCAAAGATTTGAGTCTTGAATAAAAGCAAATTTTTAGGATCTCAATAATCGAGCTCCCGAAAAACGACGTCTCAAAATAAGCGAAAATAAGTGACCGAAAAACAAATAAAATGACTCCTAAGGGCTTAATATGTTGTTATTTGAGTTCCCGGAGCTTTAAATCTCGAAAAAATAAAAATTTTAAGATCTCCAAATTCGAGCCCCCGAAAAACGACGTCGCAAAATAAGCTAAAATATGTGACCAAGAAACAAATAAAATGACTCCTAAGGGCTTAATATGTTATTATTTGCGTTTCCGAAGCTTTAAATCTAGAAAAATGAAATTTTGAGAGTCTAAAAAATCGAGCCCCCGAAAAACGACGTCTCAAAATAAGCTGATATAGGTGACCAAAAAATAAATCAAATGACTCCTAAGTGCTTAATATGTTATTACTTGACTTCTAAAAGCTTAAATCTCGAAAAAAATTGAAATTTTTAAGGTTTCGAAAATCGTGCCCCTGAATAAAGACGTCTCAAAATAAGCAAAAATAATTGACCGAAAAACACATCAAAAGACTTTTAAGTGCTTAATATGTTATTTCTTGACTTCCGAAAGATTTAAATCTCGAAAAAAATGAAATTTTTAGGGTCTCGAAAAAGAGCCCCCGAAAAACGACGTTTCGAAATAAGCTTAAATAAGTGACCGAAAACAAATAAATTGACTCTTAAGTGCTTAATATTTTATTATATGAATTCCCAAAGCTTTAAGTCTTGAAAAAAACCAAATTTTTAGGGTCTCGAAAATCTAGCTCCTTAAAAACGACGTCTCAAAATAAGCAAAATAAGTGACTGAGAAACAAATAAAATGACTCCTAAGGGCTTAATATATTATTATTTGAATTCCCGGAGCTTTAAATCTCGAAAAAATGAAAATTTTAAGATCTCGAAAATCAAGCCCTCGAAAAACGACGTCTCAAAATAAGCTAAAATAAGTGACCGAAAAACAAATAAAATGACTCTTAAGTGCTTAATATGTTATTATTTGAGTTCCCGGAGCTTCAAATCTCGAAAAAATAAAAATTTTAGTATCTCGAAAATCGAGCCCCCCGAAAAACGACCTCTCAAAATAAGCTAAAATAAGTGACCGAAAAGCAAATCAAATGACTCCTAAGGGCTAAATATGTTATTATTTGAGTTCCCGAAGCTTTAAATCTCGAAAAAATGAAATTTTTGGGGTCTCGAAATTCGAGCCAACGAAAAACGTCGTCTCAAAATAAGCTAAAATAAGTGACCGAAAAACAAATAAAATGACTCTTAAGTGCTTAATAAGTTATTATTTGAATTCCCAAAGCTTTAAGTCTTGAAAAAAAGCAAATTTTTAGGGTCTCGAAAATCGAGCTCCTGAAAAAGGACGTCTCAAAATAAGCGAAAATAAGTGACCGAAAAGCAAATCAAATGACTCCTAAGGGCTAAATATGTTATTATTTGAGTTCCCGAAGCTTGAAATCTCGAAAAAATGAAATTTTTAGGGTCTCGAAATTCGAGCTACCGAAAAACGTCGTCTCAAAATAAGCTAAAACAAGTGACCGAAAAACAAATAAAATGACTCTTAAGTGCTTAATAAGTTATTATTTGAATTCCCAAAGCTTTAATTCTTGAAAAAAGCAAATTTTTAGGGTCTCGAAAATCGAGCTCCTAAAAAAGGGCGTCTCAAAATAAGCGAAAATAAGTGACTGAAAAACAAATAAAATGACTCCTAAGGGCTTATTATGTTATTATTTGAGTTCCCGGAGCTTTAAATCTCGAAAAAATGAAAATTATAGGATCTCGAAAATCGAATCCCCGAAAAACGACGTCTCAATATAAGCAAAAATAAGTGACCGAAAAACAAATAAAATGACTCTTAAGTGCTTAATATTTCATTATTTGAATTCCCAAACCTTGAAATCTCGAAAAATTGAAATATTTAGGGCTTCGAAAATCGAGCCCCTGAAAAATGACGTATCAAAATAAGCTAAAATAATTCACCGAAAAACACATCAAATGAGATTTAAGTGCTTAATATGTTATTACTTGACATCCCCAAGCATTCAATCTTGGAAAAAATTGAAATTTTCAGGGTTTCGAAAATCAAGCCCATGAAAAACGACGTCTCAAAATAAGCTGAAACAAGTGACCGAAAAACAAATAAAATGACTCTTAAGTGCTTATTATTGTTATCATTTGACTTCCCAAAGCTTTAAATCTTGAAAAAAAAAAAATTTTTAGAGTCTCGAAAATCGAGCACCTGAAAAACGACGCCTCAAAATAAGCTAAAATAATTGACCGAAAAACAAATCAAATGACTTTTAAGTGCTTAATATGTTATTACATGACTTCCCACAGCTTTGAATCTCGAAAAAATTAAAATTTTTAGGGTCTCGAAAATCGAGCCACTAAAAAAGCGACTTCTCATAATAAGCTAAATTAAGTGACCGAAAAACAAATAAAATGACTCCTAAGGGCTTAATATGTTATTATTTGAGTTCCCGAAGCTTTAAATCTCGAAAAAATGAAATTTTTAGGGTCTCAAAATTCGAGCCACCGAAAAACGTCGTCTCGAAATAAGCTAAAATAATGACCGAAAAATAAATAAAATGACTCTTAAGTGCTTAATATGTTATTCTTTGAATTCCCAAAGCTTTAAATCTCGAAAAAATTTAAATTTTTAGTGTTTCGAAAATCGAGCCCCTGAAAAACGACCTATCAAAATAAGCTAAAATAATTGACCGAAAAACACATCAAATGACATTTAAGTGCTTAATATTTTATTACTTGACATCCCAAAGCTTTTAATCTCTAAAAAATTGAAATTTTTAGGGTTTCGAAAATCAAGCCCCTGAAAAACGACGTCTCAAAATAAGCTGAAATAAGTGACCGAAAAACTAATAAAATGACTCTTAAGTTCTTATTATTGTTATTATTTGACATCAAAAGACTTGTAAGTGCTTAATATGTTATTTCTTGAATTCCGAAAGATTTAAATCTCGAAAAAATGAAAACTTTAAGATCTCAAAAATCAAGCTCCCGAAAAACGACGTCTCAAAATTAGCTAAAATAAGTGACCGAAAAGCAAATCAAATGACTCTTAAGTGCTTAATATGTTATTATGTGAGTTCCCGGAGCTTTAAATCTCGAAAAAATGAAAATTTTAAGATCTCGAAAATCAAGCCCCCGAAAAACGACGTCTCAAAATAAGCTAAAATAAGTGACCGAAAAGCAAATCAAATGACTCCTAAGGGCTAAATATGTTATTATTTGAGTTCCCGAAGCTTTAAATCTCGAAAAAATAAAAATTTTAAGATCGCGAAAATCAAGCCCCCGAAAAACGACGTCTCAAAATAAGCTAAAATAAGTGACCGAAAAGCAAATCAAATAACTCCTAAGGGCTAAATATGTTATTATTTGAGTTCCCGAAGCTTTAAATCTCGAAAAAATAAAAATTTTAAGATCGCGAAAATCAAGCCCCCGAAAAACGACGTCTCAAAATAAGCTAAAATAAGTGACCGAAAAGCAAATCAAATAACTCCTAAGGGCTAAATATGTTATTATTTGAGTTCCCGAAGCTTTAAATCTCGAAAAAATGAAATTTTTGGGGTCTCGAAATTCGAGCCAACGAAAAACGTCGTCTCAAAATAAGCTAAAATAAGTGACCGAAAAATAAATAAAATGACTCTTAAGTGCTTAATAAGTTATTATTTGAATTCCCAAAGATTTAAGTGTTGAAAAAAAGCAAATTTTTAGGGTCTCGAAAATCGAGCTCCTGAAAAAGGACGTCTCAAAATAAGCGAAAATAGGTGACCGAAAAGCAAATCAAATGACTCCTAAGGGCTAAATATGTTATTATTTGAGTTCCCGAAGCTTTAAATCTCAAAAAAATGAAATTTTTAGGATCTCAAAATTCAAGCTACCGAAAAACGTCGTCTCAAAATAAGCTAAAATAAGTGACCGAAAAACAAATAAAGTTACTCTTAAGTGCTTAATAAGTTATTATTTGAATTCCCAAAGCTTTAATTCTTGAAAAAAAGCAAATTTTTAGGGTCTCGAAAATCGAGCTCCTAAAAAAGGACGTCTCAAAATAAGCGAAAATAAGTGACCGAAAAACAAATAAAATGACTCCTAAGGGCTTATTATGTTATTATTTGAGTTCCCGGAGCTTTAAATCTCGAAAAAATGAAAATTATAGGATCTCGAAAATCGAATCCCCGAAAAACGACGTCTCAATATAAGCAAAAATAAGTGACCGAAAAACAAATAAAATGACTCTTAAGTGCTTAATATTTCATTATTTGAATTCCCAAAGCTTGAAATCTCGAAAATTTGAAATATTTAGGGCTTCGAAAATCAGGCCCCTGAAAAATGACGTATCAAAATAAGCTAAAATAATTCATCGAAAAACACATCAAATGACATTTAAGTGCTTAATATGTTATTACTTGACATCCAAAAGCATTCAATCTTGAAAAAATTGAAATTTTTAGGGTTTCGAAAATCAAGCCCCTGAAAAACGACGTCTCAAAATAAGCTGAAACAAGTGCCCGAAAAACAAATAAAATGACTCTTAAGTGCTTATTATTGTTATCATTTGACTTCCCAAAGCTTTAAATCTTAAAAAAAAGAACAAATTTTTAGGGTCTCGAAAATCGAGCACCTGAAAAACGACGCCTCAAAATAAGCTAAAATAATTGAGCGAAAAACAAATCAAATGACTTTTAAGTGCTTAATATGTTATTACAAGACTTCCCAAAGCTTTAAATCTCGAAAAAATTAAAATTTTTAGGGTCTCGAAAATCGAGCGACTAAAAAAGCGACTTCTCATAATAAGCTAAAATAAGTGACCGAAAAACAAATAAAATGACTCCTAAGGGCTTAATATGTTATTATTTGAGTTCCCGAAGCTTTAAATCTCGAAAAAATGAAAATTTGAAGGTCTCGAAAATCGTACCATCGAAAAACGACGTCTCAAATTAAGCTGATATAAGTGATCGAAAAATAAATCAAATGACTCCTAAGTGATTAATATGTTATTATTTGACTTCCCAAAGCTTAAATCTTGAAAAAAAAGCAAATTTTAGGATTTCGAAATTCGTGCCCCTGAAAAACGACGTCTCGAAATAAGCTTAAATAAGTGATCGAAAAACAAATAAAATGACACTTAAGTGCTTAATATGTTATTACTTGAATTCCCAAAGATTTGAGTCTTGAATAAAAGCAAATTTTTAGGATCTCAATAATCGAGCTCCCGAAAAACGACGTCTCAAAATAAGCGAAAATAAGTGACCGAAAAACAAATAAAATGACTCCTAAGGGCTTAATATGTTGTTATTTGAGTTCCCGGAGCTTTAAATCTCGAAAAAATGAAAATTTTAAGATCTCGAAATTCGAGCCCCCGAAAAACGACGTCGCAAAATAAGCTAAAATATGTGACCAAGAAACAAATAAAATGACTCCTAAGGGCTTAATATGTTATTATTTGCGTTTCCGAAGCTTTAAATCTAGAAAAATGAAATTTTGAGAGTCTAAAAAATCGAGCCCCCGAAAAACGACGTCTCAAAATAAGTTGATATATGTGACCAAAAAATAAATCAAATGACTCCTAAGTGCTTAATATGTTATTACTTGACTTCTCAAAGCTTAAATCTCGAAAAAAATTGAAATTTTTAGGGTTTCGAAAATCGTGCCCCTGAATAAAGACGTCTCAAAATAAGCAAAAATAATTGACCGAAAAACACATCAAAAGACTTTTAAGTGCTTAATATGTTATTTCTTGACTTCCGAAAGATTTAAATCTCGAAAAAAATGAAATTTTTAGGGTCTCGAAAAAGAGCCCCCGAAAAACGACGTTTCGAAATACGCTTAAATAAGTGACCGAAAACAAATAAAATGACTCTTAAGTGCTTAATATTTTATTATATGAATTCCCAAAGCTTTAAGTCTTGAAAAAAACCAAATTTTTAGGGTCTCGAAAATCTAGCTCCTGAAAAACGACGTCTCAAAATAAGCAAAATAAGTGACGGAGAAACAAATAAAATGACTCCTAAGGGCTTAATATATTATTATTTGAGTTCCCGGAGCTTTAAATCTCGAAAAAATTAAAATTTTAAGATCTCGAAAATCGAGCCCCCGAAAAACGACGTCTCAAAATAAGCTAAAATAAGTGACCGAAAAACAAATAAAATGACTCTTAAGTGCTTAATATGTTATTATTTGAGTTCCCGGAGCTTCAAATCTCGAAAAAATAAAAATTTTAGTATCTCGAAAATCGAGCCCCCGAAAAACGACGTCTCAAAATAAGCTAAAATAAGTGACCGAAAAGCAAATCAAATGACTCCTAAGGGCTAAATATGTTATTATTTGAGTTCCCGAAGCTTTAAATCTCGAAAAAATGAAATTTTTAGGGGCTCGAAATTCGAGCCACCGATAAACGTCGTCTCGAAATAAGCTAAAATAATGACCGAAAAACAAATAAAATGACTCTTAAGTGCTTAATATGTTATTCTTTGAATTCCCAAAGCTTTAAATCTCGAAAAAATTAAAATTTTTAGGGTTTCGAAAATCGAGCCCCTGAAAAACGACCTATCAAAATAAGCTAAAATAATTGACCGAAAAACACATCAAATGACATCTAAGTGCTTAATATTTTATTACTTGACATCCCAAAGCTTTTAATCTCGAAAAAATTGAAATTTTTAGGGTTTCGAAATTCGAGCTACCGAAAAACGTCGTCTCAAAATAAGCTAAAATAAGTGACCGAAAAACAAATAAAATGACTCTTAAGTGCTTAATAAGTTATTATTTGAATTCCCAAAGCTTTAATTCTTGAAAAAAAGCAAATTTTTAGGGTCTCGAAAATCGAGCTCCTAAAAAAGGACGTCTCAAAATAAGCGAAAATAAGTGACCGAAAAACAAATAAAATGACTCCTAAGGGCTTATTATGTTATTATTTGAGTTCCCGGAGCTTTAAATCTCGAAAAAATGAAAATTATAGGATCTCGAAAATCGAATCCCCGAAAAACGACGTCTCAATATAAGCAAAAATAAGTGACCGAAAAACAAATAAAATGACTCTTAAGTGCTTAATATTTCATTATTTGAATTCCCAAAGCTTGAAATCTCGAAAAATTGAAATATTTAGGCCTTCAAAAATCGAGCCCCTGAAAAGTGACGTATCAAAATAAGCTAAAATAATTCACCGAAAAACACATCAAATGACATTTAAGTGCTTAATATATTATTACTTCACATCCCAAAGCATTCAATCTTGGAAAAAATTGAAATTTTCAGTGTTTCGAAAATCAAGCCCATGAAAAACGACGTCTCAAAATAAGCTGAAACAAGTGACCGAAAAACAAATAAAATGACTCTTAAGTGCTTATTATTGTTATCATTTGACTTCCCAAAGCTTTAAATCTTGAAAAAAAAAACAAATTTTTAGGGTCTCGAAAATCGAGCACCTGAAAAACGACGCCTAAAAATAAGCTAAAATAATTGACCGAAAAACAAATCAAATAACTTTTAAGTGCTTAATATGTTATTACACGACTTCCCACAGCTTTGAATCTCGAAAAAATTAAAATTTTTAGGGTCTCGAAAATCGAGCCACTAAAAAAGCGACTTCTCATAATAAGCTAAATTAAGTGACCGAAAAACAAATAAAATGACTCCTAAGGGCTTAATATGTTATTCTTTGAATTCCCAAAGCTTTAAATCTCGAAAAAATTAAAATTTTTAGTGTTTCGAAAATCGAGCCCCTGAAAAATGACCTATCAAAATAATCTGAAATAATTGACCGAAAAACACATCAAATGACATTTAAGTGCTTAATATTTTATTACTTGACATCCCAAAGCTTTTAATCTCTAAAAAATTGAAATTTTTAGGGTTTCGAAAATCAAGCCCGTGAAAAACGACGTCTCAAAATAAGCTGAAATAAGTGACCGAAAAACTATTAAAATGACTCTTAAGTTCTTATTATTGTTATTATTTGACATCAAAAGACTTTTAAGTGCTTAATATGTTATTTCTTGAATTCAGAAAGATTTAAATCTCGAAAAAATGAAAACTTTAAGATCTCAAAAATCAAGCTCCCGAAAAACAACGTCTCAAAATTAGCTAAAATAAGTGACCGAAAAGCAAATCAAATGACTCCTAAGGGCTAAATATGTTATTATTTGAGTTCCCGAAGCTTTAAATCTCGAAAAAATAAAAATTTTAAGATCTCGAAAATCAAGCCCCCGAAAAACGACGTCTCAAAATAAGCTAAAATAAGTGACCGAAAAGCAAATCAAATAACTCCTAAGGGCTAAATATGTTATTATTTGAGTTCCCGAAGCTTTAAATCTCGAAAAAATGAAATTTTTGGGGTCTCGAAATTCGAGCCAACGAAAAACGTCGTCTCAAAATAAGCTAAAATAAGTGACCGAAAAACAAATAAAATGACTCTTAAGTGCTTAATAAGTTATTATTTGAATTCCCAAAGCTTTAAGTCTTGAAAAAAAGCAAATTTTTAGGGTCTCGAAAATCAAGCTCCTGAAAAAGGACGTCTCAAAATAAGCGAAAATAAGTGACCGAAAAGCAAATCAAATGACTCCTAAGGGCTAAATATGTTATTATTTGAGTTCCCGAAGCTTTATATCTCGAAAAAATGAAATTTTTAGGGTCTCGAAATTCGAGCTACCGAAAAACGTCGTCTCAAAATAAGCTAAAATAATTGACCGAAAAACAAATAAAATGACTCTTAAGTGCTTAATAAGTTATTATTTGAATTCCCAAAGCTTTAATTCTTGAAAAAAAGCAAATTTTTAGGGTCTCGAAAATCGATCTCCTAAAAAAGGACATCTCAAAATAAGCGAAAATAAGTGACCGAAAAACAAATAAAATGACTCCTAAGGGCTTAATATGTTATTATTTGAGTTCCCGGAGCTTTAAATCTCGAAAAAATGAAAATTATAGGATCTCGAAAATCGAACCCCCGAAAAACGACGTCTCAATATAAGCTAAAATAAGTGACCGAAAAACAAATAAAATGACTCTTAAGTGCTTAATATTTCATTATTTGAATTCCCAAAGCTTGAAATCTCGAAATAAGCTTAAAAAATCGAGCCCCCGAAAAACGACGTCTCAAAATAAGCTGATATAGTTGACCAAAAAATAAATCAAATGACTCCTAAGTGCTTAATATGTTATTACTTGACTTCTCAAAGCTTAAATCTCGAAGAAAATTGAAATTTTTAGGGTTTCGAAAATCGTGCCCCTGAATAAAGACGTCTCAAAATAAGCAAAAATAATTGACCGAAAAACACATCAAAAGACTTTTAAGTGCTTAATATGTTATTTCTTGACTTCCGAAAGATTTAAATCTCGAAAAAAATGAAATTTTTAGGGTCTCGAAAAAGAGCCCCCGAAAAACGACGTTTCGAAATAAGCTTAAATAAGTAACCGAAAACAAATAAAATGACTCTTAAGTGCTTAATATTTTATTATATGAATTCCCAAAGCTTTAAGTCTTGAAAAAAACCAAATTTTTAGGGTCTCGAAAATCTAGCTCCTGAAAAACGACGTCTCAAAATAAGCAAAATAAGTTACTGAGAAACAAATAAAATGACTCCTAAGGGCTTAATATATTATTATTTGAGTTCCCGGAGCTTTAAATCTCGAAAAAATGAAAATTTTAAGATCTCGAAAATTGAGCCCCCGAAAAACGACGTCTCAAAATAAGCTAAAATAAGTGACCGAAAAACAAATAAAATGACTCTTAAGTGCTTAATATGTTATTATTTGAGTTCCCGGAGCTTCACATCTCGAAAAAATAAAAATTTTAGTATCTCGAAAATCGAGCCCCCGAAAAACGACGTCTAAAAATAAGCTAAAATAAGTGACCGAAAAGCAAATCAAATGACTCCTAAGGGCTAAATATGTTATTATTTGAGTTCCCGAAGCTTTAAATCTCGAAAAAATAAAATTTTTAGGGTCTCGAAATTCGAGCCACCGATAAATGTCGTCTCGAAATAAGCTAAAATAATGACCGAAAAACAAATAAAATGACTCTTAAGTGCTTAATATGTTATTCTTTGAATTCCCAAAGCTTTAAATCTCGAAAAAATTAAAATTTTTAGGGTTTCGAAAATCGAGCCCCTGAAAAACGACCTATCAAAATAAGCTAAAATAATTGACCGAAAAACACATCAAATGACATCTAAGTGCTTAATATTTTATTACTTGACATCCCAAAGCTTTTAATCTCGAAAAAATTGAAATTTTTAGGGTTTCGAAAATCAAGCCCCTGAAAAACGACGTCTCAAAATAAGCTGAAATAAGTGACCGAAAAACTAATAAAATGACTCTTAAGTGCTTATTATTGTTATTATTTGACATCAAAAGACTTTTAAGTGCTTAATATGTTATTTCTTGACTTCCGAAAGATTTAAATCTCGAAAAAATGAAAACTTTAAGATCTAAAAAATCGAGCCCCCGAAAAACGACGTCTCAAAATAAGCTAAAATAAGTGACCGAAAAACAAATAAAATGACTCTTAAGTGCATAATATGTTATTATGTGAGTTCCCGGAGCTTTAAATCTCGAAAAAATAAAAATTTTAAGATCTCGAAAATCAAGCCCCCGAAAAACGACGTCTCAAAATAAGCTGAAATAAGTGACCGAAAAGCAAATCAAATGACTCCTAAGGGCTAAATATGTTATTATTTGAGTTCCCGAAGCTTTAAATCTCGAAAAAATAAAAATTTTAAGATCGCGAAAATCAAGCCCCCGAAAAACGACGTCTCAAAATAAGCTAAAATAAGTGACCGAAAAGCAAATCAAATAACTCCTAAGGGCTAAATATGTTATTATTTGAGTTCCCGAAGCTTTAAATCTCGAAAAAATGAAATTTTTGGGGTCTCGAAATTCGAGCCAACGAAAAACGTCGTCTCAAAATAAGCTAAAATAAGTGACCGAAAAATAAATAAAATGACTCTTAAGTGCTTAATAAGTTATTATTTGAATTCCCAAAGCTTTAAGTCTTGAAAAAAAGCAAATTTTTAGGGTCTCGAAAATCGAGCTCCTGAAAAAGGACGTCTCAAAATAAGCGAAAATAAGTGACCGAAAAGCAAATCAAATGACTCCTAAGGGCTAAATATGTTATTATTTGAGTTCCCGAAGCTTTAAATCTCGAAAAAATGAAATTTTTAGGGTCTCAAAATTCGAGCTACCGAAAAACGTCGTCTCAAAATAAGCTAAAATAAGTGACCGAAAAACAAATAAAATGACTCTTAAGTGCTTAATAAGTTATTATTTGAATTCCCAAAGCGTTAATTCTTGAAAAAAAGCAAATTTTTAGGGTCTCGAAAATCGAGCTCCTAAAAAAGGACGTCTCAAAATAAGCGAAAATAAGTGACCGAAAAACAAATAAAATGACTCCTAAGGGCTTATTATGTTATTATTTGAGTTCCCGGAGCTTTAAATCTCGAAAAAATGAAAATTATAGGATCTCGAAAATCGAATCCCCGAAAAACGACGTCTCAATATAAGCAAAAATAAGTGACCGAAAAACAAATAAAATGACTCTTAAGTGCTTAATATTTCATTATTTGAATTCCCAAAGCTTGAAATCTCGAAAAATTGAAATATTTAGGGCTTCGAAAATCGAGCCCCTGAAAAATGACGTATCAAAATAAGCTAAAATAATTCACCGAAAAACACATCAAATGACATTTAAGTGCTTAATATGTTATTACTTGACATCCCAAAGCATTCAATCTTGGAAAAAATTGAAATTTTCAGGGTTTCGAAAATCAAGCCCATGAAAAACGACGTCTCCAAATAAGCTGAAACAAGTGAACGAAAAACAAATAAAATAACTCTTAAGTGCTTATTATTGTTATCATTTGACTTCCCTAAGCTTTAAATCTTGAAAAAAAAACAAATTTTTAGGGTCTCGAAAATCGAGCACCTGAAAAACGACGCCTCAAAATAAGCTAAAATAATTGACCGAAAAACAAATCAAATGACTTTTAAGTGCTTAATATGTTATTACATGACTTCCCACAGCTTTGAATCTCGAAAAAATTAAAATTTTTAAGGTCTCGAAAATCGAGCCACTAAAAAAGCGACTTCTCATAATAAGCTAAATTAAGTGACCGAAAAACAAATAAAATGACTCCTAAGGGCTTAATATGTTATTATTTGAGTTCCCGAAGCTTTAAATCTCGAAAAAATGAAAATTTGAAGGTCTCGAAAATCGTACCATCGAAAAACGACGTCTCAAATTAAGCCGATATAAGTGATCGAAAAATAAATCAAATGACTCCTAAGTGATTAATATGTTATTATTTGACTTCCCAAAGCTTAAATCTTGAAAAAAAAAGCAAATTTTAGGATCTCGAAATTCGTGCCCCTGAAAAACGACGTCTCGAAATAATCTAAAATAATTGACCGAAAAACACATGAAAAGACTTTTAAGTGCTTAATATGTTATTTCTTGACTTCCGAAATATTTAAATCTCCAAAAAATTAAATTTTTAGGGTCTCGAAAAACGAGCCCTTGAAAAATGATGTCTCGAAATAAGCTTAAATAAGTGATCGAAAAATAAATAAAATGACACTTAAGTGCTTAATATGTTATTACTTAAATTCCAAAGCTTTGAGTCTTGAATAAAAGCAAATTTTTAGGATCTCAATAATCGAGCTCCCGAAAAACGACGTCTCAAAATAAGCGAAAATAAGTGACCGAAAAACAAATAAAATGACTCCTAAGGGCTTAATATGTTGTTATTTGAGTTCCCGGAGCTTTAAATCTCGAAAAAATAAAAATTTTAAGATCTCGAAAATCGAGCCCCCGAAAAACGACGTCGCAAAATAAGCTAAAATATGTGACCAAGAAACAAATAAAATGACTCCTATGGGCTTAATATGTTATTATTTGCGTTTCCGAAGCTTTAAATCTAGAAAAATGAAATTTTGAGAGTCTAAAAAATCGAGCCCCCGAAAAACGACGTCTCAAAATAAGCTGATATAGGTGACCGAAAAATAAATCAAATGACTCCTAAGTGCTTAATATGTTATTACTTGACTTCTCAAAGCTTAAATCTCGAAAAAAATTGAAATTTTTAGGGTTTCGAAAATCGTGCCCCTGAATAAAGACGTCTCAAAATAAGCAAAAATAATTGACCGAAAAACACATCAAAAGACTTTTAAGTGCTTAATATGTTATTTCTTGACTTCCGAAAGATTTAAATCTCGAAAAAAATGAAATTTTTAGGGTCTCGGAAAAGAGCCCCCGAAAAACGACGTTTCGAAATAAGCTTAAATAAGTGGCCGAAACGAATAAAATGACTCTTAAGTGCTTAATATTTTATTATATGAATTCCCAAAGCTTTAAGTCTTGAAAAAAACCAAATTTTTAGGGTCTCGAAAATCTAGCTCCTGAAAAACGACGTCTTAAAATAAGCAAAATAAGTGACTGAGAAACAAATAAAATGACTCCTAAGGGCTTAATATATTATTATTTGAGTTCCCGGAGCTTTAAATCTCGAAAAAATAAAAATTTTAAGATCTCGAAAATCGAGCCTTAGAAAAACGACGTCTCAAAATAAGCTAAAATAAGTGACCGAAAAACAAATAAATTGACTCTTAAGTGCTTAATATGTTATTATTTGAGTTCCCGGAGCTTCAAATCTCGAAAAAATAAAAAATTTAAGATCTCTAAAATCGAGCCCCCGAAAAACGACGTCTCTAAATAAGCTAAAATAAGTGACCGAAAAGCAAATCAAATGACTCCTAAGGGCTAAATATGTTATTATTTGAGTTCCCGAAGCTTTAAATCTCGAAATTCGAGCCACCGAAAAACGTCGTCTCGAAATAAGCTAAAACAATGACCGAAAAACAAATAAAATGACTCTTAAGTGCTTAATATGTTATTCTTTGAATTCCAAAAGCTTTAAATCTCGAAAAAATTGAAATTTTTAGGGTTTCGAAAATCGAGCCCCTGAAAAATGACCTATCAAAATAAGCTAAAATAATTGACCGAAAAACACATCAAATGACATTTAAGTGCTTAATATTTTATTACTTGACATCCCAAAGCTTTTAATCTCGAAAAAATTGAAATTTTTAGGGTTTCGAAAATCAAGCCCCTGAAAAACGACGTCTCAAAATAAGCTGAAATAAGTGACCGAAAAACTAATAAAATGACTCTTAAGTGCTTATTATTGTTATTATTTGACATCAAAAGACTTTTAAGTGCTTAATATGTTATTTCTTTACTTCCGAAAGATTTAAATCTCGAAAAAATGAAAATTTTAAGATCTAGAAAATCAAGCCCCCGAAAACCGACGTCTCAAAATAAGCTAAAATAAGTGACCGAAAAGAAAATCAAATGACTCCTAAGGGCTAAATATGTTATTATTTGAGTTCCCGAAGCTTTTAATCTCGAAAAAATAAAAATTTTAAGATCTCGAAAATCAAGCCCCCGAAAAACGACGTCTCAAAATAAGCTAAAATAAGTGACCGAAAAGCAAATCAAATAACTCCTAAGGGCTAAATATGTTATTATTTGAGTTCCCGAAGCTTTAAATCTCGAAAAAATGAAATTTTTAGGGTCTCGAAATTCGAGCTACCGAAAAACGTCGTCTCAAAATAAGCTAAAATAAGTGACCGAAAAACAAATAAAATGACTCTTAAATGCTTAATAAGTTATTATTTGAATTCCCAAAGCTTTAATTCTTGAAAAAAAGCAAATTTTTAGGGTCTCGAAAATCGAGCTCCTAAAAAAGGACGTCTCAAAATAAGCGAAAATAAGTGACCGAAAAACAAATAAAATGACTTCTAAGGGCTTAATATGTTATTATTTGAGTTCCCGGAGCTTTAAATCTCGAAAAAATGAAAATTATAGGATCTTGAAAATCGAACCCCCGAAAAACGACGTCTCAATATAATCAAAAATAAGTGACCGAAAAACAAATAAAATGACTCTTAAGTGCTTAATATTTCATTATTTGAATTCCCAAAGCTTGAAATCTCGAAAAATTGAAATATTTAGGGCTTCGAAAATCGAGCCCCTGAAAAATGACGTATCAAAATAAGCTAAAATAATTCACCGAAAAACACATCAAATGACATTTAAGTGCTTAATATGTTATTACTTGACATCCCAAAGCATTCAATCTTGAAAAAATTGAAATTTTTAGGGTTTCTAAAATCAAGCCCCTGAAAAACGACGTCTCAAAATAAGCTGAAACAAGTGACCGAAAAAGAAATAAAATGACTCTTAAGTGCTTATTATTGTTATCATTTGACTTCCCAAAGCTTTAAATTTTGAAAAAAAAAACAAATTTTTAGGGTCTCGAAAATCGAGCACCTGAAAAACGACGCTTCAAAATAAGCTAAAATAATTGACCGAAAAACAAATCAAATGACTTTTAAGTGCTTAATATGTTATTACATGACTTCCCACAGCTTTGAATCTCGAAAAAATTAAAATTTTTAGGGTCTCGAAAATCGGGCCACTAAAAAAGCGACTTCTCATAATAAGCTAAATTAAGTGACCGAAAAACAAATAAAATGACTCCTAAGGGCTTATTATGTTATTATTTGAGTTCCCGGAGCTTTAAATCTCGAAAAAATGAAAATTATAGGATCTCGAAAATCGAACCCCCGAAAAACGACGTCTCAATATAAGCAAAAATAAGTGACCGAAAAACAAATAAAATGACTCTTAAGTGCTTAATATTTCATTATTTGAATTCCCAAAGCTTGAAATCTCGAAAAATTGAAATATTTAGGGCTTCGAAAATCGAGCCCCTGAAAAATGACGTATCAAAATAAGCTAAAATAATTCACCGAAAAACACATCAAATGACATTTAAGTGCTTAATATGTTATTACTTGACATCCCAAAGCATTCAATCTTGAAAAAATTGAAATTTTTAGGGTTTCGAAAATCAAGCCCCTGAAAAACGACGTCTCAAAATAAGCTGAAACAAGTGCCCGAAAAACAAATAAAATGACTCTTAAGTGCTTATTATTGTTATCATTTGACTTCCCAAAGCTTTAAATCTTAAAAAAGAGAACAAATTTTTAGGGTCTCGAAAATCGAGCACCTGAAAAACGACGCCTCAAAATAAGCTAAAATAATTGAGCGAAAAACAAATCAAATGACTTTTAAGTGCTTAATATGTTATTACAAGACTTCCCAAAGCTTTAAATCTCGAAAAAATTAAAATTTTTAGGGTCTCGAAAATCGAGCCACTAAAAAAGCGACTTCTCATAATAAGCTAAAATAAGTGACCGAAAAACAAATAAAATGACTCCTAAGGGCTTAATATGTTATTATTTGAGTTCCCGAAGCTTTAAATCTCGAAAAAATGAAAATTTGAAGGTCTCGAAAATCGTACCATCGAAAAACGACGTCTCAAATTAAGCTGATATAAGTGATCGAAAAATAAATCAAATGACTCCTAAGTGATTAATATGTTATTATTTGACTTCCCAAAGCTTAAATCTTGAAAAAAAAGCAAATTTTAGGATTTCGAAATTCGTGCCCCTGAAAAACGACGTCTCGAAATAATCTAAAATAATTGACCGAAAAACACATCAAAAGACTTTTAAGTGCTTAATATGTTATTTCTTGACTTCCGAAATATTTAAATCTCCAAAAAATGAAATTTTTAGGGTCTCGAAAAACGAGCCCTTGAAAAATGACGTCTCGAAATAAGCTTAAATAAGTGATCGAAAAACAAATAAAATGACACTTAAGTGCTTAATATGTTATTACTTGAATTCCCAAAGATTTGAGTCTTGAATAAAAGCAAATTTTTAGGATCTCAATAATCGAGCTCCCGAAAAACGACGTCTCAAAATAAGCGAAAATAAGTGACCGAAAAACAAATAAAATGACTCCTAAGGGCTTAATATGTTGTTATTTGAGTTCCCGGAGCTTTAAATCTCGAAAAAATGAAAATTTTAAGATCTCGAAATTCGAGCCCCCGAAAAACGACGTCGCAAAATAAGCTAAAATATGTGACCAAGAAACAAATAAAATGACTCCTAAGGGCTTAATATGTTATTATTTGCGTTTCCGAAGCTTTAAATCTAGAAAAATGAAATTTTGAGAGTCTAAAAAATCGAGCCCCCGAAAAACGACGTCTCAAAATAAGTTGATATATGTGACCAAAAAATAAATCAAATGACTCCTAAGTGCTTAATATGTTATTACTTGACTTCTCAAAGCTTAAATCTCGAAAAAAATTGAAATTTTTAGGGTTTCGAAAATCGTGCCCCTGAATAAAGACGTCTCAAAATAAGCAAAAATAATTGACCGAAAAACACATCAAAAGACTTTTAAGTGCTTAATATGTTATTTCTTGACTTCCGAAAGATTTAAATCTCGAAAAAAATGAAATTTTTAGGGTCTCGAAAAAGAGCCCCCGAAAAATGACGTTTCGAAATACGCTTAAATAAGTGACCGAAAACAAATAAAATGACTCTTAAGTGCTTAATATTTTATTATATGAATTCCCAAAGCTTTAAGTCTTGAAAAAAACCAAATTTTTAGGGTCTCGAAAATCTAGCTCCTGAAAAACGACGTCTCAAAATAAGCAAAATAAGTGACGGAGAAACAAATAAAATGACTCCTAAGGGCTTAATATATTATTATTTGAGTTCCCGGAGCTTTAAATCTCGAAAAAATTAAAATTTTAAGATCTCGAAAATCGAGCCCCCGAAAAACGACGTCTCAAAATAAGCTAAAATAAGTGACCGAAAAACAAATAAAATGACTCTTAAGTGCTTAATATGTTATTATTTGAGTTCCCGGAGCTTCAAATCTCGAAAAAATAAAAATTTTAGTATCTCGAAAATCGAGCCCCCGAAAAACGACGTCTCAAAATAAGCTAAAATAAGTGACCGAAAAGCAAATCAAATGACTCCTAAGGGCTAAATATGTTATTATTTGAGTTCCCGAAGCTTTAAATCTCGAAAAAATGAAATTTTTAGGGGCTCGAAATTCGAGCCACCGATAAACGTCGTCTCGAAATAAGCTAAAATAATGACCGAAAAACAAATAAAATGACTCTTAAGTGCTTAATATGTTATTCTTTGAATTCCCAAAGCTTTAAATCTCGAAAAAATTAAAATTTTTAGGGTTTCGAAAATCGAGCCCCTGAAAAACGACCTATCAAAATAAGCTAAAATAATTGACCGAAAAACACATCAAATGACATCTAAGTGCTTAATATTTTATTACTTGACATCCCAAAGCTTTTAATCTCGAAAAAATTGAAATTTTTAGGGTTTCGAAAATCAAGCCCCTGAAAGACGACGTCTCAAAATAAGCTGAAATAAGTGACCGAAAAACTAATAAAAAGACTCTTAAGTGCTTATTATTGTTATTATTTGACATCAAAAGACTTTTAAGTGCTTAATATGTTATTTCTTGACTTCCGAAAGATTTAAATCTCGAAAAAATGAAAACTTTAAGATCTCAAAAATCGAGCCCCCGAAAAACAAATAAAATGACTCTTAAGTGCTTAATATGTTATTATGTGAGTTCCCGGAGCTTTAAATCTCGAAAAAATGAAAATTTTAAGATCTCGAAAATCAAGCCCCCGAAAAACGACGTCTCAAAATAAGCTAAAATAAGTGACCGAAGAGCAAATCAAATAACTCCTAAGGGCTAAATATGTTATTATTTGAGTTACCGAAGCTTTAAATCTCGAAAAAATGAAATTTTTGGGGTCTCGAAATTCGAGCCAACGAAAAACGTCGTCTCAAAATAAGCTAAAATAAGTGACCGAAAAACAAATAAAATGACTCTTAAGTGCTTAATAAGTTATTATTTGAATTCCCAAAGCTTTAAGTCTTGAAAAAAAGCAAATTTTTAGGGTCTCGAAAATCGAGCTCCTGAAAAAGGACGTCTCAAAACAAGCGAAAATAAGTGACCGAAAAGCAAATCAAATGACTCCTAAGGGCTAAATATGTTATTATTTGAGTTCCCGAAGCTTTAAATCTCGAAAAAATGAAATTTTTAGGGTCTCGAAATTCGAGCTACCGAAAAACGTCGTCTCAAAATAAGCTAAAATAAGTGACCGAAAAACAAATAAAATGACTCTTAAGTGCTTAATAAGTTATTATTTGAATTCCCAAAGCTTTAATTCTTGAAAAAAAGCAAATTTTTAGGGTCTCGAAAATCGAGCTCCTAAAAAAGGACGTCTCAAAATAAGCGAAAATAAGTGACCGAAAAACAAATAAAATGACTCCTAAGGGCTTATTATGTTATTATTTGAGTTCCCGGAGCTTTAAATCTCGAAAAAATGAAAATTATAGGATCTCGAAAATCGATTCCCCGAAAAACGACGTCTCAATATAAGCAAAAATAAGTGACCGAAAAACAAATAAAATGACTCTTAAGTGCTTAATATTTCATTATTTGAATTCCCAAAGCTTGAAATCTCGAAAAATTGAAATATTTAGGCCTTCAAAAATCGACCCCCTGAAAAGTGACGTATCAAAATAAGCTAAAATAATTCACCGAAAAACACATCAAATGACATTTAAGTGCTTAATATGTTATTACTTGACATCCCAAAGCATTCAATCTTGGAAAAAATTGAAATTTTCAGTGTTTCGAAAATCAAGCCCATGAAAAACGACGTCTCAAAATAAGCTGAAACAAGTGACCGAAAAACAAATAAAATGACTCTTAAGTGCTTATTATTGTTATCATTTGACTTCCCAAAGCTTTAAATCTTGAAAAAAAAACAAATTTTTAGGGTCTCGAAAATCGAGCACCTGAAAAACGACGCCTAAAAATAAGCTAAAATAATTGACCGAAAAACAGATCAAATAACTTTTAAGTGCTTAATATGTTATTACACGACTTCCCACAGCTTTGAATCTCGAAAAAATTAAAATTTTTAGGGTCTCGAAAATCGAGCCACTAAAAAAGCGACTTCTCATAATAAGCTAAATTAAGTGACCGAAAAACAAATAAAATGACTCCTAAGGGCTTAATATGTTATTCTTTGAATTCCCAAAGCTTTAAATCTCGAAAAAATTAAAATTTTTAGTGTTTCGAAAATCGAGCCCCTGAAAAATGACCTATCAAAATAATCTGAAATAATTGACCGAAAAACACATCAAATGACATTTAAGTGCTTAATATTTTATTACTTGACATCCCAAAGCTTTTAATCTCTAAAAAATTGAAATTTTTAGGGTTTCGAAAATCAAGCCCGTGGAAAAACGACGTCTCAAAATAAGCTGAAATAAGTGACCGAAAAACTATTAAAATGACTCTTAAGTTCTTATTATTGTTATTATTTGACATCAAAAGACTTTTAAGTGCTTAATATGTTATTTCTTGAATTCAGAAAGATTTAAATCTCGAAAAAATGAAAACTTTAAGATCTCAAAAATCAAGCTCCCGAAAAACGACGTCTAAAAATTAGCTAAAATAAGTGACCGAAAAGCAAATCAAATGACTCCTAAGGGCTAAATATGTTATTATTTGAGTTCCCGAAGCTTTAAATCTCGAAATAATAAAAATTTTAAGATCTCGAAAATCAAGCCCCCGAAAAACGACGTCTCAAAATAAGCTAAAATAAGTGACCGAAAAGCAAATCAAATAACTCCTAAGGGCTAAATATGTTATTATTTGAGTTCCCGAAGCTTTAAATCTCGAAAAAATGAAATTTTTGGGGTCTCGAAATTCGAGCCAACGAAAAACGTCGTCTCAAAATAAGCTAAAATAAGTGACCGAAAAACAAATAAAATGACTCTTAAGTGCTTAATAAGTTATTATTTGAATTCCCAAAGCTTTAAGTCTTGAAAAAAAGCAAATTTTTAGGGTCTCGAAAATCAAGCTCCTGAAAAAGGACGTCTCAAAATAAGCGAAAATAAGTGACCGAAAAGCAAATCAAATGACTCCTAAGGGCTAAATATGTTATTATTTGAGTTCCCGAAGCTTTAAATCTCGAAAAAATGAAATTTTTAGGGTCTCGAAATTCGAGCTACCGAAAAACGTCGTCTCAAAATAAGCTAAAATAATTGACCGAAAAACAAATAAAATGACTCTTAAGTGCTTAATAAGTTATTATTTGAATTCCCAAAGCTTTAATTCTTGAAAAAAAGCAAATTTTTAGGGTCTCGAAAATCGATCTCCTAAAAAAGGACATCTCAAAATAAGCGAAAATAAGTGACCGAAAAACAAATAAAATGACTCCTAAGGGCTTAATATGTTATTATTTGAGTTCCCGGAGCTTTAAATCTCGAAAAAATGAAAATTATAGGATCTCGAAAATCGAACCCCCGAAAAACGACGTCTCAATATAAGCTAAAATAAGTGACCGAAAAACAAATAAAATGACTCTTAAGTGCTTAATATTTCATTATTTGAATTCCCAAAGCTTGAAATCTCGAAATAAGCTTAAAAAATCGAGCCCCCGAAAAACGACGTCTCAAAATAAGCTGATATAGGTGTCCAAAAAATAAATCAAATGACTCCTAAGTGCTTAATATGTTATTACTTGACTTCTCAAAGCTTAAATCTCGAAGAAAATTGAAATTTTTAGGGTTTCGAAAATCGTGCCCCTGAATAAAGACGTCTCAAAATAAGCAAAAATAATTGACCGAAAAACACATCAAAAGACTTTTAAGTGCTTCATATGTTATTTCTTGACTTCCGAAAGATTTAAATCTCGAAAAAAATGAAATTTTTAGGGTCTCGAAAAAGAGCCCCCGAAAAACGACGTTTCGAAATAAGCTTAAATAAGTGACCGAAAACAAATAAAATGACTCTTAAGTGCTTAATATTTTATTATATGAATTCCCAAAGCTTTAAGTCTTGAAAAAAACCAAATTTTTAGGGTCTCGAAAATCTAGCTCCTGAAAAACGACGTCTCAAAATAAGCAAAATAAGTTACTGAGAAACAAATAAAATGACTCCTAAGGGCTTAATATATTATTATTTGAGTTCCCGGAGCTTTAAATCTCGAAAAAATGAAAATTTTAAGATCTCGAAAATTGAGCCCCCGAAAAACGACGTCTAAAAATAAGCTAAAATAAGTGACCGAAAAACAAATAAAATGACTCTTAAGTGCTTAATATGTTATTATTTGAGTTCCCGGAGCTTCACATCTCGAAAAAATAAAAATTTTAGTATCTCGAAAATCGAGCCCCCGAAAAACGACGTCTAAAAATAAGCTAAAATAAGTGACCGAAAAGCAAATCAAATGACTCCTAAGGGCTAAATATGTTATTATTTGAGTTCCCGAAGCTTTAAATCTCGAAAAAATAAAAATTTTAAGATCGCGAAAATCAAGCCCCCGAAAAACGACGTCTCAAAATAAGCTAAAATAAGTGACCGAAAAGCAAATCAAATAACTCCTAAGGGCTAAATATGTTATTATTTGAGTTCCCGAAGCTTTAAATCTCGAAAAAATGAAATTTTTGGGGTCTCGAAATTCGAGCCAACGAAAAACGTCGTCTCAAAATAAGCTAAAATAAGTGACCTAAAAATAAATAAAATGACTCTTAAGTGCTTAATAAGTTATTATTTGAATTCCCAAAGCTTTAAGTCTTGAAAAAAAGCAAATTTTTAGGGTCTCGAAAATCGAGCTCCTGAAAAAGGACGTCTCAAAATAAGCGAAAATAAGTGACCGAAAAGCAAATCAAATGACTCCTAAGGGCTAAATATGTTATTATTTGAGTTCCCGAAGCTTTAAATCTCGAAAAAATGAAATTTTTAGGGTCTCAAAATTCGAGCTACCGAAAAACGTCGTCTCAAAATAAGCTAAAATAAGTGACCGAAAAACAAATAAAATGACTCTTAAGTGCTTAATAAGTTATTATTTGAATTCCCAAAGCGTTAATTCTTGAAAAAAAGCAAATTTTTAGGGTCTCGAAAATCGAGCTCCTAAAAAAGGACGTCTCAAAATAAGCGAAAATAAGTGACCGAAAAACAAATAAAATGACTCCTAAGGGCTTATTATGTTATTATTTGAGTTCCCGGAGCTTTAAATCTCGAAAAAATGAAAATTATAGGATCTCGAAAATCGAATCCCCGAAAAACGACGTCTCAATATAAGCAAAAATAAGTGACCGAAAAACAAATAAAATGACTCTTAAGTGCTTAATATTTCATTATTTGAATTCCCAAAGCTTGAAATCTCGAAAAATTGAAATATTTAGGGCTTCGAAAATCGAGCCCCTGAAAAATGACGTATCAAAATAAGCTAAAATAATTCACCGAAAAACACATCAAATGACATTTAAGTGCTTAATATGTTATTACTTGACATCCCAAAGCATTCAATCTTGGAAAAAATTGAAATTTTCAGGGTTTCGAAAATCAAGCCCATGAAAAACGACGTCTCCAAATAAGCTGAAACAAGTGACCGAAAAACAAATAAAATGACTCTTAAGTGCTTATTATTGTTATCATTTGACTTCCCTAAGCTTTAAATCTTGAAAAAAAAACAAATTTTTAGGGTCTCGAAAATCGAGCACCTGAAAAACGACGCCTCAAAATAAGCTAAAATAATTGACCGAAAAACAAATCAAATGACTTTTAAGTGCTTAATATGTTATTACATGACTTCCCACAGCTTTGAATCTCGAAAAAATTAAAATTTTTAAGGTCTCGAAAATCGAGCCACTAAAAAAGCGACTTCTCATAATAAGCTAAATTAAGTGACCGAAAAACAAATAAAATGACTCCTAAGGGCTTAATATGTTATTATTTGAGTTCCGAAGCTTTAAATCTCGAAAAAATGAAAATTTGAAGGTCTCGAAAATCGTACCATCGAAAAACGACGTCTCAAATTAAGCCGATATAAGTGATCGAAAAATAAATCAAATGACTCCTAAGTGATTAATATGTTATTATTTGACTTCCCAAAGCTTAAATCTTGAAAAAAAAAGCAAATTTTAGGATCTCGAAATTCGTGCCCCTGAAAAACGACGTCTCGAAATAATCTAAAATAATTGACCGAAAAACACATGAAAAGACTTTTAAGTGCTTAATATGTTATTTCTTGACTTCCGAAATATTTAAATCTCCAAAAAATTAAATTTTTAGGGTCTCGAAAAACGAGCCCTTGAAAAATGATGTCTCGAAATAAGCTTAAATAAGTGATCGAAAAATAAATAAAATGACACTTAAGTGCTTAATATGTTATTACTTGAATTCCAAAGCTTTGAGTCTTGAATAAAAGCAAATTTTTAGGATCTCAATAATCGAGCTCCCGAAAAACGACGTCTCAAAATAAGCGAAAATAAGTGACCGAAAAACAAATAAAATGACTCCTAAGGGCTTAATATGTTGTTATTTGAGTTCCCGGAGCTTTAAATCTCGAAAAAATAAAAATTTTAAGATCTCGAAAATCGAGCCCCCGAAAAACGACGTCGCAAAATAAGCTAAAATATGTGACCAAGAAACAAATAAAATGACTCCTATGGGCTTAATATGTTATTATTTGCGTTTCCGAAGCTTTAAATCTAGAAAAATGAAATTTTGAGAGTCTAAAAAATCGAGCCCCCGAAAAACGACGTCTCAAAATAAGCTGATATAGGTGACCGAAAAATAAATCAAATGACTCCTAAGTGCTTAATATGTTATTACTTGACTTCTCAAAGCTTAAATCTCGAAAAAAATTGAAATTTTTAGGGTTTCGAAAATCGTGCCCCTGAATAAAGACGTCTCAAAATAAGCAAAAATAATTGACCGAAAAACACATCAAAAGACTTTTAAGTGCTTAATATGTTATTTCTTGACTTCCGAAAGATTTAAATCTCGAAAAAAATGAAATTTTTAGGGTCTCGGAAAAGAGCCCCCGAAAAACGACGTTTCGAAATAAGCTTAAATAAGTGGCCGAAACGAATAAAATGACTCTTAAGTGCTTAATATTTTATTATATGAATTCCCAAAGCTTTAAGTCTTGAAAAAAACCAAATTTTTAGGGTCTCGAAAATCTAGCTCCTGAAAAACGACGTCTCAAAATAAGCAAAATAAGTGACTGAGAAACAAATAAAATGACTCCTAAGGGCTTAATATATTATTATTTGAGTTCCCGGAGCTTTAAATCTCGAAAAAATAAAAATTTTAAGATCTCGAAAATCGAGCCTTAGAAAAACGACGTCTCAAAATAAGCTAAAATAAGTGACCGAAAAACAAATAAATTGACTCTTAAGTGCTTAATATGTTATTATTTGAGTTCCCGGAGCTTCAAATCTCGAAAAAATAAAAAATTTAAGATCTCTAAAATCGAGCCCCCGAAAAACGACGTCTCTAAATAAGCTAAAATAAGTGACCGAAAAGCAAATCAAATGACTCCTAAGGGCTAAATATGTTATTATTTGAGTTCCCGAAGCTTTAAATCTCGAAATTCGAGCCACCGAAAAACGTCGTCTCGAAATAAGCTAAAACAATGACCGAAAAACAAATAAAATGACTCTTAAGTGCTTAATATGTTATTCTTTGAATTCCAAAAGCTTTAAATCTCGAAAAAATTGAAATTTTTAGGGTTTCGAAAATCGAGCCCCTGAAAAATGACCTATCAAAATAAGCTAAAATAATTGACCGAAAAACACATCAAATGACATTTAAGTGCTTAATATTTTATTACTTGACATCCCAAAGCTTTTAATCTCGAAAAAATTGAAATTTTTAGGGTTTCGAAAATCAAGCCCCTGAAAAACGACGTCTCAAAATAAGCTGAAATAAGTGACCGAAAAACTAATAAAATGACTCTTAAGTGCTTATTATTGTTATTATTTGACATCAAAAGACTTTTAAGTGCTTAATATGTTATTTCTTTACTTCCGAAAGATTTAAATCTCGAAAAAATGAAAATTTTAAGATCTAGAAAATCAAGCCCCCGAAAAACGACGTCTCAAAATAAGCTAAAATAAGTGACCGAAAAGAAAATCAAATGACTCCTAAGGGCTAAATATGTTATTATTTGAGTTCCCGAAGCTTTTAATCTCGAAAAAATAAAAATTTTAAGATCTCGAAAATCAAGCCCCCGAAAAACGACGTCTCAAAATAAGCTAAAATAAGTGACCGAAAAGCAAATCAAATAACTCCTAAGGGCTAAATATGTTATTATTTGAGTTCCCGAATCTTTAAATCTCGAAAAAATGAAATTTTTAGGGTCTCGAAATTCGAGCTACCGAAAAACGTCGTCTAAAAATAAGCTAAAATAAGTGACCGAAAAACAAATAAAATGACTCTTAAGTGCTTAATAAGTTATTATTTGAATTCCCAAAGCTTTAATTCTTGAAAAAAAGCAAATTTTTAGGGTCTCGAAAATCGAGCTCCTAAAAAAGGACGTCTCAAAATAAGCGAAAATAAGTGACCGAAAAACAAATAAAATGACTTCTAAGGGCTTAATATGTTATTATTTGAGTTCCCGGAGCTTTAAATCTCGAAAAAATGAAAATTATAGGATCTTGAAAATCGAACCCCCGAAAAACGACGTCTCAATATAAGCAAAAATAAGTGACCGAAAAACAAATAAAATGACTCTTAAGTGCTTAATATTTCATTATTTGAATTCCCAAAGCTTGAAATCTCGAAAAATTGAAATATTTAGGGCTTCGAAAATCGAGCCCCTGAAAAATGACGTATCAAAATAAGCTAAAATAATTCACCGAAAAACACATCAAATGACATTTAAGTGCTTAATATGTTATTACTTGACATCCCAAAGCATTCAATCTTGAAAAAATTGAAATTTTTAGGGTTTCTAAAATCAAGCCCCTGAAAAACGACGTCTCAAAATAAGCTGAAACAAGTGACCGAAAAACAAATAAAATGACTCTTAAGTGCTTATTATTGTTATCATTTGACTTCCCAAAGCTTTAAATTTTGAAAAAAAAAACAAATTTTTAGGGTCTCGAAAATCGAGCACCTGAAAAACGACGCTTCAAAATAAGCTAAAATAATTGACCGAAAAACAAATCAAATGACTTTTAAGTGCTTAATATGTTATTACATGACTTCCCACAGCTTTGAATCTCGAAAAAATTAAAATTTTTAGGGTCTCGAAAATCGGGCCACTAAAAAAGCGACTTCTCATAATAAGCTAAATTAAGTGACCGAAAAACAAATAAAATGACTCCTAAGGGCTTAATATGTTATTATTTGAGTTCCCGAAGCTTTAAATCTCGAAAAAATGAAAATTTGAAGGTCTCGAAAATCGTACCATCGAAAAACGACGTCTCAAATTAAGCTGATATAAGTGATCGAAAAATAAATCAAATGACTCCTAAGTGATTAATATGTTATTATTTGACTTCCCAAAGCTTAAATCTTGAAAAAAAAAGCAAATTTTAGGATCTCGAAATTCGTGCCCCTGAAAAACGACGTCTCGAAATAATCTAAAATAATTGACCGAAAAACACATCAAAAGACTTTTAAGTGCTTAATATGTTATTTCTTGACTTCCGAAATATTTAAATCTCCAAAAAATGAAATTTTTAGGGTCTCGAAAAACGAGCCCTTGAAAAATGATGTCTCGAAATAAGCTTAAATAAGTGATCGAAAAATAAATAAAATGACACTTAAGTGCTTAATATGTTATTACTTGAATTCCCAAAGCTTTGAGTCTTGAATAAAAGCAAATTTTTAGGATCTCAATAATCGAGCTCCCGAAAAACGACGTCTCAAAATAAGCGAAAATAAGTGACCGAAAAACAAATAAAATGACTCCTAAGGGCTTAATATGTTGTTATTTGAGTTCCCGGAGCTTTAAATCTCGAAAAAATGAAAATTTTAAGATCTCCAAAATCGAGCCCCCGAAAAACGACGTCGCAAAATAAGCTAAAATATGTGACCAAGAAACAAATAAAATGACTCCTAAGGGCTTAATATGTTATTATTTGCGTTTCCGAAGCTTTAAATCTAGAAAAATGAAATTTTGAGAGTCTAAAAAATCGAGCCCCCGAAAAACGACGTCTCAAAATAAGCTGATATAGGTGACCGAAAAATAAATCAAATGACTCCTAAGTGCTTAATATGTTATTAATTGACTTCTCAAAGCTTAAATCTCGAAAAAAATTGAAATTTTTAGGGTTTCGAAAATCGTGCCCCTGAATAAAGACGTCTCAAAATAAGCAAAAATAATTGATCGAAAAACACATCAAAAGACTTTTAAGTGCTTAATATGTTATTTCTTGACTTCCGAAAGATGTAAATCTCGAAAAAAATGATATTTTTAGGGTCTCGAAAAAGAGCCCCCGAAAAACGACGTTTCGAAATAAGCTTAAATAAGTGGCCGAAAACAAATAAAATGACTCTTAAGTGCTTAATATTTTATTATATGAATTCCCAAAGCTTTAAGTCTTGAAAAAAACCAAATTTTTAGGGTCTCGAAAATCTAGCTCTTGAAAAACGACGTCTCAAAATAAGCAAAATAAGTGACTGAGAAACAAATAAAATGACTCCTAAGGGCTTAATATATTATTATTTGAGTTCCCGGAGCTTTAAATCTCGAAAAAATAAAAATTTTAAGATCTAGAAAATCGAGCCCCCGAAAAACAACGTCTCAAAATAAGCTAAAATAAGTGACCGAAAAACAAATAAAATGACTCTTAAGTGCTTAATATGTTATTATTTGAGTTCCCGGAGCTTCAAATCTCGAAAAAATAAAAATTTTAAGATCTCGAAAATCGAGCCCCCGAAAAACGACGTCTCTAAATAAGCTAAAATAAGTGACCGAAAAGCAAATCAAATGACTCCTAAGGGCTAAATATGTTATTATTTGAGTTCCCGAAGCTTTAAATCTCGAAATTCGAGCCACCGAAAAACGTCGTCTCGAAATAAGCTAAAACAATGACCGAAAAACAAATAAAATGACTCTTAAGTGCTTAATATGTTATTCTTTGAATTCCAAAAGCTTTAAATCTCGAAAAAATTGAAATTTTTAGGGTTTCGAAAATCGAGCCCTTGAAAAACGACCTATCAAAATAAGCTAAAATAATTGACCGAAAAACACATCAAATGACATTTAAGTGCTTAATATTTTATTACTTGACATCCCAAAGCTTTTAATCTCGAAAAAATTGAAATTTTTAGGGTTTCGAAAATCAAGCCCCTGAAAAACGACGTCTCAAAATAAGCTGAAATAAGTGACCGAAAAACTAATAAAATGACTCTTAAGTGCTTATTATTGTTATTATTTGACATCAAAAGACTTTTAAGTGCTTAATATGTTATTTCTTGACTTCCGAAAGATTTAAATCTCGAAAAAATGAAAACTTTAAGATCTCAAAAATCGAGCCCCCGAAAAATGACGTCTCAAAATAAGTTAAAATAAGTGAACGAAAAACAAATAAAATGACTCTTAAGTGCTTAATATGGTATTATGTGAGTTCCCGGAGCTTTAAATCTCGAAAAAATGAAAATTTTAAGATCTAGAAAATCAAGCCCCCGAAAAACGACGTCTCAAAATAAGCTAAAATCAGTGACCGAAAAGCAAATCAAATGACTCCTATGGGCTAAATATGTTATTATTTGAGTTCCCGAAGCTTTAAATCTCGAAAAAATAAAAATTTTAAGATCTCGAAAATCAAGCCCCCGAAAAACGACGTCTCAAAATAAGCTAAAATAAGTGACCGAAAAGCAAATCAAATAACTCCTAAGGGCTAAATATGTTATTATTTGAGTTCCCGAAGCTTTAAATCTCGAAAAAATGAAATTTTTAGGGTCTCGAAATTCGAGCTACCGAAAAACGTCGTCTCAAAATAAGCTAAAATAAGTGACCGAAAAACAAATAAAATGACTCTTAAGTGCTTAATAAGTTATTATTTGAATTCCCAAAGCTTTAATTCTTGAAAAAAAGCAAATTTTTAGGGTCTCGAAAATCGAGCTCCTAAAAAAGGACGTCTCAAAATAAGCGAAAATAAGTGACCCAAAAACAAATAAAATGACTTCTAAGGGTTTAATATGTTATTATTTGAGTTCCCGGAGCTTTAAATCTCGAAAAAATGAAAATTATAGGATCTCGAAAATCGAACCCCCGAAAAACGACGTCTCAATATAAGCAAAAATAAGTGACCGAAAAACAAATAAAATGACTCTTAAGTGCTTAATATTTCATTATTTGAATTCCCAAAGCTTGAAATCTCGAAAAATTGAAATATTTAGGGCTTCGAAAATCGAGCCCCTGAAAAATGACGTATCAAAATAAGCTAAAATAATTCACCGAAAAACACATCAAATGACATTTAAGTGCTTAATATGTTATTACTTGACATCCCAAAGCATTCAATCTTGAAAAAATTGAAATTTTTAGGGTTTCGAAAATCAAGCCCCTGAAAAACGACGTCTCAAAATAAGCTGAAACAAGTGACCGAAAAACAAATAAAATGACTCTTAAGTGCTTATTATTGTTATCATTTGACTTCCCAAAGCTTTAAATCTTGAAAAAAAAAACAAATTTTTAGGGTCTCGAAAATCGAGCACCTGAAAAACGACGCCTCAAAATAAGCTAAAATAATTGACCGAAAAACAAATCAAATGACTTTTAAGTGCTTAATATGTTATTACATGACTTCCCACGGCTTTGAATCTCAAAAAAATTAAAATTTTTAGGGTCTCGAAAATCGAGCCACTAAAAAAGCGACTTCTCATAATAAGCTAAATTAAGTGACCGAAAAACAAATAAAATGACTCCTAAGGGCTTAATATGTTATTATTTGAGTTCCCGAAGCTTTAAATCTTGAAAAAATGAAAATTTGAAGGTCTCGAAAATCGTACCATCGAAAAACGACGTCTCAAATTAAGCTGATATAAGTGATCGAAAAATAAATCAAATGACTCCTAAGTGATTAATATGTTATTATTTGACTTCCCAAAGCTTAAATCTTGAAAAAAAAAAGCAAATTTTAGGATCTCGAAATTCGTGCCCCCTGAAAAACGACGTCTCGAAATAATCTAAAATAATTGACCGAAAAACACATCAAAAGACTTTTAAGTGCTTAATATGTTATTTCTTGACTTCCGAAATATTTAAATCTCCAAAAAATGAAATTTTTAGGGTCTCGAAAAACGAGCCCTTGAAAAATAATGTCTCGAAATTAGCTTAAATAAGTGATCGAAAAATAAATAAAATGACACTTAAGTGCTTAATATGTTATTACTTGAATTCCCAAAGCTTTGAGTCTTGAATAAAAGCAAATTTTTAGGATCTCAATAATCGAGCTCCCGAAAAACGACGTCTCAAAATAAGCGAAAATAAGTGACCGAAAAACAAATAAAATGACTCCTAAGGGCTTAATATGTTGTTATTTGAGTTCCCGGAGCTTTAAATCTCGAAAAAATGAAAATTTTAAGATCTCGAAAATCGAGCCCCCGAAAAACGACGTCGCAAAATAAGCTAAAATATGTGACCAAGAAACAAATAAAATGACTCCTAAGGGCTTAATATGTTATTATTTGCGTTTCCGAAGCTTTAAATCTAGAAAAATGAAATTTTGAGAGTCTAAAAAATCGAGCCCCCGAAAAACGACGTCTCAAAATAAGCTGATATAGGTGACCGAAAAATAAATCAAATGACTCCTAAGTGCTTAATATGTTATTACATGACTTCTCAAAGCTTAAATCTCGAAAAAAATTGAAATTTTTAGGGTTTCGAAAATCGTGCCCCTGAATAAAGACGTCTCAAAATAAGCAAAAATAATTGACCGAAAAACACATCAAAAGACTTTTAAGTGCTTAATATGTTATTTCTTGACTTCCGAAAGATTTAAATCTCGAAAAAAATGAAATTTTTAGGGTCTCGAAAAAGACCCCCCGAAAAACGACGTTTCGAAATAAGCTTAAATAAGTGGCCGAAAACAAATAAAATGACTCTTAAGTGCTTAATAATTTATTATATGAATTCCCAAAGCTTTAAGTCTTGAAAAAAACCAAATTTTTAGGGTCTCGAAAATCTAGCTCCTGAAAAACGACGTCTCAAAATAAGCAAAATAAGTGACTGAGAAACAAATAAAATGACTCCTAAGGGCTTAATATATTATTATTTGAGTTCCCGGAGCTTTAAATCTCGAAAAAATAAAAATTTTAAGATCTCGAAAATCGAGCCCCCGAAAAACGACGTCTCTAATAAGCTAAAATAAGTGACCGAAAAACAAATAAAATGACTCTTAAGTGCTTAATATGTTATTATTTGAGTTCCCGGAGCTTCAAATCTCGAAAAAATAGAAATTTTAAGATCTCGAAAATCGAGCCCCCGAAAAACGACGTCTCTAAATAAGCTAAAATAAGTGACCGAAAAGCAAATCAAATGACTCCTAAGGGCTAAATATGTTATTATTTGAGTTCCCGAAGCTTTAAATCTCGAAATTCGAGCCACCGAAAAACGTCGTCTCGAAATAAGCTAAAACAATGACCGAAAAACAAATAAAATGACTCTTAAGTGCTTAATATGTTATTCTTTGAATTCCCAAAGCTTTAAATCTCGAAAAAATTGAAATTTTTAGGGTTTCGAAAATCGAGCCCCTGAAAAACGACCTATCAAAATAAGCTAAAATAATTGACCGAAAAACACATCAAATGACATTTAAGTGCTTAATATTTTATTACTTGACATCCCAAAGCTTTTAATCTCGAAAAAATTGAAATTCTTAGGGTTTCGAAAATCAAGCCCATGAAAAACGACGTCTCAAAATAAGCTGAAATGAGTGACCGAAAAACTAATAAAATGACTCTTAAGTGCTTATTATTGTTATTATTTGACATCAAAAGACTTTTAAGTGCTTAATATGTTATTTCTTGACTTCCGAATGATTTAAATCTCGAAAAAATAAAAACTTTAAGATCTCAAAAATCGAGCCCCCGAAAAACGACGTCTCAAAATAAGCTAAAATAAGTGACCGAAAAACAAATAAAATGACTCTTAAGTGCTTAATATGGTATTATGTGAGTTCCCGGAGCTTTAATTCTCGAAAAAATGAAAATTTTAAGATCTAGAAAATCAAGCCCCCGAAAAACGACGTCTCAAAATAAGCTAAAATAAGTGACCGAAAAGCAAATCAAATGACTCCTAAGGGCTAAATATGTTATTATTTGAGTTCCCGAAGCTTTAAATCTCGAAAAAATAAAAATTTTAAGATCTCGAAAATCAAGCCCCCAAAAAACGACGTCTCAAAATAAGCTAAAATAAGTGACCGAAAAGCAAATCAAATAACTCCTAAGGGCTAAATATGTTATTATTTGAGTTCCCGAAGCTTTAAATCTCGAAAAAATGAAATTTTTAGGGTCTCGAAATTCGAGCTACCGAAAAACGTCGTCTCAAAATAAGCTAAAATAAGTGACCGAAAAACAAATAAAATGACTCTTAAGTGCTTAATAAGTTATTATTTGAATTCCCAAAGCTTTAATTCTTGAAAAAAAGCAAATTTTTAGGGTCTCGAAAATCGAGCTCCTAAAAAAGGACGTCTCAAAATAAGCGAAAATAAGTGACCGAAAAACAAATAAAATGACTTCTAAGGGCTTAATATGTTATTATTTGAGTTCCCGGAGCTTTAAATCTCGAAAAAATGAAAATTATAGTATCTCGAAAATCGAACCTCCGAAAAACGACGTCTCAATATAAGCAAAAATAAGTGACCGAAAAACAAATAAAATGACTCTTAAGTGCTTAATATTTCATTATTTGAATTCCCAAAGCTTGAAATCTCGAAAAATTGAAATATTTAGGGCTTCGAAAATCGAGCCCCTGAAAAATGACGTATCAAAATAAGCTAAAATAATTCACCGAAAAACACATCAAATGACATTTAAGTGCTTAATATGTTATTACTTGACATCCCAAAGCATTCAATCTTGAAAAAATTGAAATTTTTAGGGTTTCGAAAATCAAGCCCTGAAAAACGACGTCTCAAAATAAGCTGAAACAAGTGACCGAAAAACAAATAAAATGACTCTTAAGTGTTTATTATTGTTATCATTTGACTTCCCAAAACTTTAAATCTTGAAAAAAAAAACAAATTTTTAGGGTCTCGAAAATCTAGCACCTGAAAAACGACGCCTCAAAATAAGCTAAAATAATTGACCGAAAAACAAATCAAATGACTTTTAAGTGCTTAATATGTTATTACATGACTTCCCACGGCTTTGAATCTCAAAAAAATTAAAATTTTTAGGGTCTCGAAAATCGAGCCACTAAAAAAGCGACTTCTCATAATAAGCTAAATTAAGTGACCGAAAAACAAATAAAATGACTCCTAAGGGCTTAATATGTTATTATTTGAGTTCCCGAAGCTTTAAATCTTGAAAAAATGAAAATTTGAAGGTCTCGAAAATCGTACCATCGAAAAACGACGTCTCAAATTAAGCTGATATAAGTGATCGAAAAATAAATCAAATGACTCCTAAGTGATTAATATGTTATTATTTGACTTCCCAAAGCTTAAATCTTGAAAAAAAAAAGCAAATTTTAGGATCTCGAAATTCGTGCCCCCTGAAAAACGACGTCTCGAAATAATCTAAAATAATTGACCGAAAAACACATCAAAAGACTTTTAAGTGCTTAATATGTTATTTCTTGACTTCCGAAATATTTAAATCTCCAAAAAATGAAATTTTTAGGGTCTCGAAAAACGAGCCCTTGAAAAATAATGTCTCGAAATTAGCTTAAATAAGTGATCGAAAAATAAATAAAATGACACTTAAGTGCTTAATATGTTATTACTTGAATTCCCAAAGCTTTGAGTCTTGAATAAAAGCAAATTTTTAGGATCTCAATAATCGAGCTCCCGAAAAACGACGTCTCAAAATAAGCGAAAATAAGTGACCGAAAAACAAATAAAATGACTCCTAAGGGCTTAATATGTTGTTATTTGAGTTCCCGGAGCTTTAAATCTCGAAAAAATGAAAATTTTAAGATCTCGAAAATCGAGCCCCCGAAAAACGACGTCGCAAAATAAGCTAAAATATGTGACCAAGAAACAAATAAAATGACTCCTAAGGGCTTAATATGTTATTATTTGCGTTTCCGAAGCTTTAAATCTAGAAAAATGAAATTTTGAGAGTCTAAAAAATCGAGCCCCCGAAAAACGACGTCTCAAAATAAGCTGATATAGGTGACCGAAAAATAAATCAAATGACTCCTAAGTGCTTAATATGTTATTACATGACTTCTCAAAGCTTAAATCTCGAAAAAAATTGAAATTTTTAGGGTTTCGAAAATCGTGCCCCTGAATAAAGACGTCTCAAAATAAGCAAAAATAATTGACCGAAAAACACATCAAAAGACTTTTAAGTGCTTAATATGTTATTTCTTGACTTCCGAAAGATTTAAATCTCGAAAAAAATGAAATTTTTAGGGTCTCGAAAAAGACCCCCCGAAAAACGACGTTTCGAAATAAGCTTAAATAAGTGGCCGAAAACAAATAAAATGACTCTTAAGTGCTTAATAATTTATTATATGAATTCCCAAAGCTTTAAGTCTTGAAAAAAACCAAATTTTTAGGGTCTCGAAAATCTAGCTCCTGAAAAACGACGTCTCAAAATAAGCAAAATAAGTGACTGAGAAACAAATAAAATGACTCCTAAGGGCTTAATATATTATTATTTGAGTTCCCGGAGCTTTAAATCTCGAAAAAATAAAAATTTTAAGATCTCGAAAATCGAGCCCCCGAAAAACGACGTCTCTAATAAGCTAAAATAAGTGACCGAAAAACAAATAAAATGACTCTTAAGTGCTTAATATGTTATTATTTGAGTTCCCGGAGCTTCAAATCTCGAAAAAATAGAAATTTTAAGATCTCGAAAATCGAGCCCCCGAAAAACGACGTCTCTAAATAAGCTAAAATAAGTGACCGAAAAGCAAATCAAATGACTCCTAAGGGCTAAATATGTTATTATTTGAGTTCCCGAAGCTTTAAATCTCGAAATTCGAGCCACCGAAAAACGTCGTCTCGAAATAAGCTAAAACAATGACCGAAAAACAAATAAAATGACTCTTAAGTGCTTAATATGTTATTCTTTGAATTCCCAAAGCTTTAAATCTCGAAAAAATTGAAATTTTTAGGGTTTCGAAAATCGAGCCCCTGAAAAACGACCTATCAAAATAAGCTAAAATAATTGACCGAAAAACACATCAAATGACATTTAAGTGCTTAATATTTTATTACTTGACATCCCAAAGCTTTTAATCTCGAAAAAATTGAAATTCTTAGGGTTTCGAAAATCAAGCCCATGAAAAACGACGTCTCAAAATAAGCTGAAATGAGTGACCGAAAAACTAATAAAATGACTCTTAAGTGCTTATTATTGTTATTATTTGACATCAAAAGACTTTTAAGTGCTTAATATGTTATTTCTTGACTTCCGAATGATTTAAATCTCGAAAAAATAAAAACTTTAAGATCTCAAAAATCGAGCCCCCGAAAAACGACGTCTCAAAATAAGCTAAAATAAGTGACCGAAAAACAAATAAAATGACTCTTAAGTGCTTAATATGGTATTATGTGAGTTCCCGGAGCTTTAATTCTCGAAAAAATGAAAATTTTAAGATCTAGAAAATCAAGCCCCCGAAAAACGACGTCTCAAAATAAGCTAAAATAAGTGACCGAAAAGCAAATCAAATGACTCCTAAGGGCTAAATATGTTATTATTTGAGTTCCCGAAGCTTTAAATCTCGAAAAAATAAAAATTTTAAGATCTCGAAAATCAAGCCCCCAAAAAACGACGTCTCAAAATAAGCTAAAATAAGTGACCGAAAAGCAAATCAAATAACTCCTAAGGGCTAAATATGTTATTATTTGAGTTCCCGAAGCTTTAAATCTCGAAAAAATGAAATTTTTAGGGTCTCGAAATTCGAGCTACCGAAAAACGTCGTCTCAAAATAAGCTAAAATAAGTGACCGAAAAACAAATAAAATGACTCTTAAGTGCTTAATAAGTTATTATTTGAATTCCCAAAGCTTTAATTCTTGAAAAAAAGCAAATTTTTAGGGTCTCGAAAATCGAGCTCCTAAAAAAGGACGTCTCAAAATAAGCGAAAATAAGTGACCGAAAAACAAATAAAATGACTTCTAAGGGCTTAATATGTTATTATTTGAGTTCCCGGAGCTTTAAATCTCGAAAAAATGAAAATTATAGTATCTCGAAAATCGAACCTCCGAAAAACGACGTCTCAATATAAGCAAAAATAAGTGACCGAAAAACAAATAAAATGACTCTTAAGTGCTTAATATTTCATTATTTGAATTCCCAAAGCTTGAAATCTCGAAAAATTGAAATATTTAGGGCTTCGAAAATCGAGCCCCTGAAAAATGACGTATCAAAATAAGCTAAAATAATTCACCGAAAAACACATCAAATGACATTTAAGTGCTTAATATGTTATTACTTGACATCCCAAAGCATTCAATCTTGAAAAAATTGAAATTTTTAGGGTTTCGAAAATCAAGCCCTGAAAAACGACGTCTCAAAATAAGCTGAAACAAGTGACCGAAAAACAAATAAAATGACTCTTAAGTGTTTATTATTGTTATCATTTGACTTCCCAAAACTTTAAATCTTGAAAAAAAAAACAAATTTTTAGGGTCTCGAAAATCTAGCACCTGAAAAACGACGCCTCAAAATAAGCTAAAATAATTGACCGAAAAACAAATCAAATGACTTTTAAGTGCTTAATATGTTATTACATGACTTCCCACGGCTTTGAATCTCGAAAAAATTAAAATTTTTAGGGTCTCGAAAATCGAGCCACTAAAAAAGCGACTTCTCATAATAAGCTAAATTAAGTGACCCAAAAACAAATAAAATGACTCCTAAGGGCTTAATATGTTATTATTTGAGTTCCCGAAGCTTTAAACCTCGAAAAAATGAAAATTTGAAGGTCTCGAAAATCGTACCATCGAAAAACGACGTCTCAAATTAAGCTGATATAAGTGATCGAAAAATAAATCAAATGACTCCTAAGTGATTAATATGTTATTATTTGACTTCCCAAAACTTAAATCTTGAAAAAAAAAGCAAATTTTAGGATCTCGAAATTCGTGCCCCTGAAAAACGACGTCTCGAAATAATCTAAAATAATTGACCGAAAACACATCAAAAGACTTTTAAGTGCTTAATATGTTATTTCTTGACTTCCGAAATATTTAAATCTCCAAAAAATGAAATTTTTAGGGTCTCGAAAAACGAGCCCTTGAAAAATGATGTCTCGAAATAAGCTTAAATAAGTGATCGAAAAATAAATAAAATGACACTTAAGTGCTTAATATGTTATTACTTGAATTCCCAAAGCTTTGAGTCTTGAATAAAAGCAAATTTTTAGGATCTCAATAATCGAGCTCCCGAAAAACGACATCTCAAAATAAGCGAAAATAAGTGACCGAAAAACAAATAAAATGACTCATAAGGGCTTAATATGTTGTTATTTGAGTTCCCGAAGCTTTAAATCTCGAAAAAATAAAAATTTTAAGATCTCGAAAATCGAGCCCCCGAAAAACGACGTCGCAAAATAAGCTAAAATATGTGACCAAGAAACAAATAAAATGACTCCTAAGGGCTTAATATGTTATTATTTGCGTTTCCGAAGCTTTAAATCTAGAAAAATGAAATTTTGAGAGTCTAAAAAATCGAGCCCCCGAAAAACGACGTCTCAAAATAAGCTGATATAGGTGACCGAAAAATAAATCAAATGACTCCTAAGTGCTTAATATGTTATTACTTGACTTCTCAAAGCTTAAATCTCGAAAAAAATTGAAATTTTTAGGGTTTCGAAAATCGTGCCCCTGAATAAAGACGTCTCAAAATAAGCAAAAATAATTGACCGAAAAACACATCAAAAGACTTTTAAGTGCTTAATATGTTATTTCTTGACTTCCGAAAGATTTAAATCTCGAAAAAAATGAAATTTTTAGGGTCTCGAAAAAGAGCCCCCGAAAAACGACGTTTCGAAATAAGCTTAAATAAGTGGCCGAAAACAAATAAAATGACTCTTAAGTGCTTAATATTTTATTATATGAATTCCCAAAGCTTTAAGTCTTGAAAAAAACCAAATTTTTAGGGTCTCGAAAATCTAGCTCCTGAAAAACGACGTCTCAAAATAAGCAAAATAAGTGACTGAGAAACAAATAAAATGACTCCTAAGGGCTTAATATATTATTATTTGAGTTCCCGGAGCTTTAAATCTCGAAAAAATAAAAATTTTAAGATCTCGAAAATCGAGCCCCCGAAAAACGACGTCTCAAAATAAGCTAAAATAAGTGACCGAAAAACAAATAAAATGACTCTTAAGTGCTTAATATGATATTATTAGAGTTTCCGGAGCTTCAAATCTCGAAAAAATAAAAATTTTAAGATCTCGAAAATCGAGCCCCCGAAAAACGACGTCTCTAAATAAGCTAAAATAAGTGACCGAAAAGCAAATCAAATGACTCCTAAGGGCTAAATATGTTATTATTTGAGTTCCCGAAGCTTTAAATCTCGAAATTCGAGCCACCGAAAAACGTCGTCTCGAAATAAGCTAAAACAATGACCGAAAAACAAATAAAATGACTCTTAAGTGCTTAATATGTTATTCTTTGAATTCCCAAAGCTTTAAATCTCGAAAAAATTGAAATTTTTAGGGTTTCGAAAATCGAGCCCCTGAAAAACGACCTATCAAAATAAGCTAAAATAATTGACCGAAAAACACATCAAATGACATTTAAGTGCTTAATATTTTATTACTTGACATCCCAAAGCTTTTAATCTCGAAAAAATTGAAATTCTTAGGGTTTCGAAAATCAAGCCCATGAAAAACGACGTCTCAAAATAAGCTGAAATGAGTGACCGAAAAACTAATAAAATGACTCTTAAGTGCTTATTATTGTTATTATTTGACATCAAAAGACTTTTAAGTTCTTAATATGTTATTTCTTGACTTCCGAAAGATTTAAATCTCGAAAAAATGAAAACTTTAAGATCTCAAAAATCGAGCCCCCGAAAAACGACGTCTCAAAATAAGCTAAAATAAGTGACCGAAAAACAAATAAAATGACTCTTAAGTGCTTAATATGGTATTATGTGAGTTCCCGGAGCTTTAAATCTCGAAAAAATGAAAATTTTAAGATCTAGAAAATCAAGCCCCCGAAAAACGACGTCTCAAAATAAGCTAAAATAAGTGACCGAAAAGCAAATCAAATGACTCCTAAGGGATAAATATGTTATTATTTGAGTTCCAGAAGCTTTAAATCTCGAAAAAATAAAAATTTTAAGATCTCGAAAATATAGCCCCCGAAAAACGACGTCTCAAAATAAGCTAAAATAAGTGACCGAAAAGCAAATCAAATAACTCCTAAGGGATAAATATGTTATTATTTGAGTTCCAGAAGCTTTAAATCTCGAAAAAATAAAAATTTTAAGATCTCGAAAATCAAGCCCCCGAAAAACGACGTCTCAAAATAAGCTAAAATAAGTGACCGAAAAGCAAATCAAATAACTCCTAAGGGCTAAATATGTTATTATTTGAGTTCCCGAAGCTTTAAATCTCGAAAAAATGAAATTTTTAGGGTCTCGAAATTCGAGCTACCGAAAAACGTCGTCTCAAAATAAGCTAAAATAAGTGACCGAAAAACAAATAAAATGACTCTTAAGTGCTTAATAAGTTATTATTTGAATTCCCAAAGCTTTAATTCTTGAAAAAAAGAAAATTTTTAGGGTCTCGAAAATCGAGCTCCTAAAAAAGGACGTCTCAAAATAAGCGAAAATAAGTGACCGAAAAACAAATAAAATGACTTCTAAGGGCTTAATATGTTATTATTTGAGTTCCCGAAGCTTTAAATCTCGAAAAAATGAAAATTATAGTATCTCAAAAATCGAACCCCCGAAAAACGACGTCTCAATATAAGCAAAAATAAGTGACCGAAAAACAAATAAAATGACTCTTAAGTGCTTAATATTTCATTATTTGAATTCCCAAAGCTTGAAATCTCGAAAAATTGAAATATTTAGGGCTTCGAAAATCGAGCCCCTGAAAAATGACGTATCAAAATAAGCTAAAATAATTCACCGAAAAACACATCAAATGACATTTAAGTGCTTAATATGTTATTACTTGACATCCCAAAGCATTCAATCTTGAAAAAATTGAAATTTTTAGGGTTTCGAAAATCAAGCCCCTGAAAAACGACGTCTCAAAATAAGCTGAAACAAGTGACCGAAAAACAAATAAAATGACTCTTAAGTGCTTATTATTGTTATCATTTGACTTCCCAAAGCTTTAAATCTTGAAAAAAAAAACAAATTTTTAGGGTCTCGAAAATCGAGCACCTGAAAAACGACGCCTCAAAATAAGCTAAAATAATTGACCGAAAAACAAATCAAATGACTTTTAAGTGCTTAATATGTTATTACATGACTTCCCACGGCTTTGAATCACGAAAAAATTAAAATTTTTAGGGTCTCGAAAATCGAGCCACTAAAAAAGCGACTTCTCATAATAAGCTAAATTAAGTGACCGAAAAACAAATAAAATGTCTCCTAAGGGCTTAATATGTTATTATTTGAGTTCCCGAAGCTTTAAACCTCGAAAAAATAAAAATTTGAAGGTCTCGAAAATCGTACCATCGAAAAACGACGTCTCAAATTAAGCTGATGTAAGTGATCGAAAAATAAATCAAATGACTCCTAAGTGATTAATATGTTATTATTTGACTTCCCAAAGTTTAAATCTTGAAAAAAAAAGCAAATTTTAGGATCTCGAAATTCGTGCCCCTGAAAAACGACGTCTCGAAATAATCTAAAATAATTGACCGAAAAACACATCAAAAGACTTTTAAGTGCTTAATATGTTATTTCTTGACTTCCGAAATATTTAAATCTCCAAAAAATGAAATTTTTAGGGTCTCGAAAAACGAGCCCTTGAAAAATGATGTCTCGAAATAAGCTTAAATAAGTGATCGAAAAATAAATAAAATGACACTTAAGTGCTTAATATGTTATTACTTGAATTCCCAAAGCTTTGAGTCTTGAATAAAAGCAAATTTTTAGGATCTCAATAATCGAGCTACCGAAAAACGACGTCTCAAAATAAGCGAAAATAAGTGACCGAAAAACAAATAAAATGACTCCTAAGGGCTTAATATGTTGTTATTTGAGTTCCCGGAGCTTTAAATCTCGAAAAAATGAAAATTTTAAGATCTCGAAAATCGAGCCCCCGAAAAACGACGTCGCAAAATAAGCTAAAATATGTGACCAAGAAACAAATAAAATGACTCCTAAGGGCTTAATATGTTATTATTTGCGTTTCCGAAGCTTTAAATCTAGAAAAATGAAATTTTGAGAGTCTAAAAAATCGAGCCCCCGAAAAACGACGTCTCAAAATAAGCTGATATAGGTGACCGAAAAATAAATCAAATGACTCCTAAGTGCTTAATATGTTATTACTTGACTTCTCAAAGCTTAAATCTCGAAAAAAATTGAAATTTTTAGGGTTTCGAAAATCGTGCCCCTGAATAAAGACGTCTCAATATAAGCAAAAATAATTGACCGAAAAACACATCAAAAGACTTTTAAGTGCTTAATATGTTATTTCTTGTCTTCCGAAAGATTTAAATCTCGAAAAAAATGAAATTTTTAGGGTCTCGAAAAAGAGCCCCCGAAAAACGACGTTTCGAAATAAGCTTAAATAAGTGGCCGAAAACAAATAAAATGACTCTTAAGTGCTTAATATTTTATTATATGAATTCCCAAAGCTTTAAGTCTTGAAAAAAACCAAATTTTTAGGGTCTCGAAAATCTAGCTCCTGAGAAACGACGTCTCAAAATAAGCAAAATAAGTGATTGAGAAACAAATAAAATGACTCATAAGGGCTTAATATATTATTATTTGAGTTCCCGGAGCTTTAAATCTCGAAAAAATAAAAATTTTAAGATCTTGAAAATCGAGCCCCCGAAAAACGACGTCTCAAAATAAGCTAAAATAAGTGATCGAAAAACAAATAAAATGACTCTTAAGTGCTTAATATGTTATTATTTGAGTTCCCGGAGCTTCAAATCTCGAAGAAATAAAAATTTTAAGATCTCGAAAATCGAGCCCCCGAAAAACGACGTCTCAAAATAAGCTAAAATAAGTGACCGAAAAACAAATAAAATGACTCTTAAGTGCTTAATATGATATTATTAGAGTTTCCGGAGCTTCAAATCTCGAAAAAATAAAAATTTTAAGATCTCGAAAATCGAGCCCCCGAAAAACGACGTCTCTAAATAAGCTAAAATAAGTGACCGAAAAGCAAATCAAATGACTCCTAAGGGCTAAATATGTTATTATTTGAGTTCCCGAAGCTTTAAATCTCGAAATTCGAGCCACCGAAAAACGTCGTCTCGAAATAAGCTAAAACAATGACCGAAAAACAAATAAAATGACTCTTAAGTGCTTAATATGTTATTCTTTGAATTCCCAAAGCTTTAAATCTCGAAAAAATTGAAATTTTTAGGGTTTCGAAAATCGAGCCCCTGAAAAACGACCTATCAAAATAAGCTAAAATAATTGACCGAAAAACACATCAAATGACATTTAAGTGCTTAATATTTTATTACTTGACATCCCAAAGCTTTTAATCTCGAAAAAATTGAAATTCTTAGGGTTTCGAAAATCAAGCCCATGAAAAACGACGTCTCAAAATAAGCTGAAATGAGTGACCGAAAAACTAATAAAATGACTCTTAAGTGCTTATTATTGTTATTATTTGACATCAAAAGACTTTTAAGTTCTTAATATGTTATTTCTTGACTTCCGAAAGATTTAAATCTCGAAAAAATGAAAACTTTAAGATCTCAAAAATCGAGCCCCCGAAAAACGACGTCTCAAAATAAGCTAAAATAAGTGACCGAAAAACAAATAAAATGACTCTTAAGTGCTTAATATGGTATTATGTGAGTTCCCGGAGCTTTAAATCTCGAAAAAATGAAAATTTTAAGATCTAGAAAATCAAGCCCCCGAAAAACGACGTCTCAAAATAAGCTAAAATAAGTGACCGAAAAGCAAATCAAATGACTCCTAAGGGATAAATATGTTATTATTTGAGTTCCAGAAGCTTTAAATCTCGAAAAAATAAAAATTTTAAGATCTCGAAAATATAGCCCCCGAAAAACGACGTCTCAAAATAAGCTAAAATAAGTGACCGAAAAGCAAATCAAATAACTCCTAAGGGATAAATATGTTATTATTTGAGTTCCAGAAGCTTTAAATCTCGAAAAAATAAAAATTTTAAGATCTCGAAAATCAAGCCCCCGAAAAACGACGTCTCAAAATAAGCTAAAATAAGTGACCGAAAAGCAAATCAAATAACTCCTAAGGGCTAAATATGTTATTATTTGAGTTCCCGAAGCTTTAAATCTCGAAAAAATGAAATTTTTAGGGTCTCGAAATTCGAGCTACCGAAAAACGTCGTCTCAAAATAAGCTAAAATAAGTGACCGAAAAACAAATAAAATGACTCTTAAGTGCTTAATAAGTTATTATTTGAATTCCCAAAGCTTTAATTCTTGAAAAAAAGAAAATTTTTAGGGTCTCGAAAATCGAGCTCCTAAAAAAGGACGTCTCAAAATAAGCGAAAATAAGTGACCGAAAAACAAATAAAATGACTTCTAAGGGCTTAATATGTTATTATTTGAGTTCCCGAAGCTTTAAATCTCGAAAAAATGAAAATTATAGTATCTCAAAAATCGAACCCCCGAAAAACGACGTCTCAATATAAGCAAAAATAAGTGACCGAAAAACAAATAAAATGACTCTTAAGTGCTTAATATTTCATTATTTGAATTCCCAAAGCTTGAAATCTCGAAAAATTGAAATATTTAGGGCTTCGAAAATCGAGCCCCTGAAAAATGACGTATCAAAATAAGCTAAAATAATTCACCGAAAAACACATCAAATGACATTTAAGTGCTTAATATGTTATTACTTGACATCCCAAAGCATTCAATCTTGAAAAAATTGAAATTTTTAGGGTTTCGAAAATCAAGCCCCTGAAAAACGACGTCTCAAAATAAGCTGAAACAAGTGACCGAAAAACAAATAAAATGACTCTTAAGTGCTTATTATTGTTATCATTTGACTTCCCAAAGCTTTAAATCTTGAAAAAAAAAACAAATTTTTAGGGTCTCGAAAATCGAGCACCTGAAAAACGACGCCTCAAAATAAGCTAAAATAATTGACCGAAAAACAAATCAAATGACTTTTAAGTGCTTAATATGTTATTACATGACTTCCCACGGCTTTGAATCACGAAAAAATTAAAATTTTTAGGGTCTCGAAAATCGAGCCACTAAAAAAGCGACTTCTCATAATAAGCTAAATTAAGTGACCGAAAAACAAATAAAATGTCTCCTAAGGGCTTAATATGTTATTATTTGAGTTCCCGAAGCTTTAAACCTCGAAAAAATAAAAATTTGAAGGTCTCGAAAATCGTACCATCGAAAAACGACGTCTCAAATTAAGCTGATGTAAGTGATCGAAAAATAAATCAAATGACTCCTAAGTGATTAATATGTTATTATTTGACTTCCCAAAGTTTAAATCTTGAAAAAAAAAGCAAATTTTAGGATCTCGAAATTCGTGCCCCTGAAAAACGACGTCTCGAAATAATCTAAAATAATTGACCGAAAAACACATCAAAAGACTTTTAAGTGCTTAATATGTTATTTCTTGACTTCCGAAATATTTAAATCTCCAAAAAATGAAATTTTTAGGGTCTCGAAAAACGAGCCCTTGAAAAATGATGTCTCGAAATAAGCTTAAATAAGTGATCGAAAAATAAATAAAATGACACTTAAGTGCTTAATATGTTATTACTTGAATTCCCAAAGCTTTGAGTCTTGAATAAAAGCAAATTTTTAGGATCTCAATAATCGAGCTACCGAAAAACGACGTCTCAAAATAAGCGAAAATAAGTGACCGAAAAACAAATAAAATGACTCCTAAGGGCTTAATATGTTGTTATTTGAGTTCCCGGAGCTTTAAATCTCGAAAAAATGAAAATTTTAAGATCTCGAAAATCGAGCCCCCGAAAAACGACGTCGCAAAATAAGCTAAAATATGTGACCAAGAAACAAATAAAATGACTCCTAAGGGCTTAATATGTTATTATTTGCGTTTCCGAAGCTTTAAATCTAGAAAAATGAAATTTTGAGAGTCTAAAAAATCGAGCCCCCGAAAAACGACGTCTCAAAATAAGCTGATATAGGTGACCGAAAAATAAATCAAATGACTCCTAAGTGCTTAATATGTTATTACTTGACTTCTCAAAGCTTAAATCTCGAAAAAAATTGAAATTTTTAGGGTTTCGAAAATCGTGCCCCTGAATAAAGACGTCTCAATATAAGCAAAAATAATTGACCGAAAAACACATCAAAAGACTTTTAAGTGCTTAATATGTTATTTCTTGTCTTCCGAAAGATTTAAATCTCGAAAAAAATGAAATTTTTAGGGTCTCGAAAAAGAGCCCCCGAAAAACGACGTTTCGAAATAAGCTTAAATAAGTGGCCGAAAACAAATAAAATGACTCTTAAGTGCTTAATATTTTATTATATGAATTCCCAAAGCTTTAAGTCTTGAAAAAAACCAAATTTTTAGGGTCTCGAAAATCTAGCTCCTGAGAAACGACGTCTCAAAATAAGCAAAATAAGTGATTGAGAAACAAATAAAATGACTCATAAGGGCTTAATATATTATTATTTGAGTTCCCGGAGCTTTAAATCTCGAAAAAATAAAAATTTTAAGATCTTGAAAATCGAGCCCCCGAAAAACGACGTCTCAAAATAAGCTAAAATAAGTGATCGAAAAACAAATAAAATGACTCTTAAGTGCTTAATATGTTATTATTTGAGTTCCCGGAGCTTCAAATCTCGAAGAAATAAAAATTTTAAGATCTCGAAAATCGAGCCCCCGAAAAACGACGTCTCTAAATAAGCTAAAATAAGTGACCGAAAAGCAAATCAAATGACTCCTAAGGGCTAAATATGTTATTATTTGAGTTCCCGAAGCTTTAAATCTCGAAATTCGAGCCACCGAAAAACGTCGTCTCGAAATAAGCTAAAACAATGACCGAAAAACAAATAAAATGACTCTTAAGTGCTTAATATGTTATTCTTTGAATTCCCAAAGCTTTAAATCTCGAAAAAATTGAAATTTTTAGGGTTTCGAAAATCGAGCCCCTGAAAAACGACCTATCAAAATAAGCTAAAATAATTGACCGAAAAACACATCAAATGACATTTAAGTGCTTAATATTTTATTACTTGACATCCCAAAGCTTTTAATCTCGAAAAAATTGAAATTCTTAGTGTTTCGAAAATCAAGCCCCTGAAAAACGACGTCTCAAAATAAGCTGAAATAAGTGACCGAAAAACTAATAAAATGACTCTTAAGTGCTTATTATTGTTATTATTTGACATCAAAAGACTTTTAAGTGCTTAATATGTTATTTCTTGACTTCCGAAAGATTTAAATCTCGAAAAAATGAAAACTTTAAGATCTCAAAAATCGAGCCCCCGAAAAACGACGTCTCAAAATAAGCTAAAATAAGTGACCGTAAAACAAATAAAATGACTCTTAAGTGCTTAATATGGTATTATGTGAGTTCCCGGAGCTTTAAATCTCGAAAAAATGAAAATTTTAAGATCTCGAAAATCAAGCCCCCGAAAAATGACGTCTCAAAATAAGCTAAAATAAGTGACCGAAAAGCAAATCAAATGACTCCTAAGGGCTAAATATGTTATTATTTGAGTTCCCGAAGCTTTAAATCTCGAAAAAATAAAAATTTTAAGATCTCGAAAATCAAGCCCCCGAAAAACGACGTCTCAAAATAAGCTAAAATAAGTGACCGAAAAGCAAATCAAATAACTCGTAAGGGCTAAATATGTTATTATTTGAGTTCCCGAAGCTTTAAATCTCGAAAAAATGAAATTTTTAGGGTCTCGAAATTCGAGCTACCGAAAAACGTCGTCTTAAAATAAGCTAAAATTAGTGACCGAAAAACAAATAAAATGACTCTTAAGTGCTTAATAAGTTATTATTTGAATTCCCAAAGCTTTAATTCTTGAAAAAAAGCAAATTTTTAGGGTCTCGAAAATCGAGCTCCTAAAAAAGGACGTCTCAAAATAAGCGAAAATTAGTGGCCGAAAAACAAATGAAATGACTCCTAAGGGCATAATATGTTATTATTTGAGTTCCCGGAGCTTTAAATCTCGAAAAAATGAAAATTATAGGATATCGAAAATCGAACCCCCGAAAAACGACGTCTCAATATAAGCAAAAATAAGTGACCGAAAAACAAATAAAATGACTCTTAAGTGCTTAATATTTCATTATTTGAATTCCCAAAGCTTGAAATCTCGAAAAATTGAAATATTTAGGGCTTCGAAAATCGAGCCCCTGAAAAATGACGTATCAAAATAAGCTAAAATAATTCACCGAAAAACACATCAAATGACATTTAAGTGCTTAATATGTTATTACTTGACATCCCAAAGCTTTAAATCTCGAAAAAATTAAAATTTTTAGGGTCTCGAAAATCGAGCCACAAAAAAGCGACTTCTCATAATAAGCTAAAATAAGTGACCGAAAAACAAATAAAATGACTCCTAAGGGCTTAATATGTTATTATTTGAGTTCCCGAAGCATTAAATCTCGAATAAATGAAAATTTGAAGGTCTCGAAAATCCCATCGAAAAACGACGTCTCAAATTAAGCTGATATAAGTGATCAAAAAATAAATCAAATGACTCCTAAGTGATTAATATGTTATTATTTGACATCCCAAAGCTTAAATCTTGAAAAAAAAAGCAAATTTTAGGATCTCGAAATTCGTGCCCCTGAAAAACGACGTCTCGAAATATTCTAAAATGATTGACCGAAAAACACATCAAAAGACTTTTAAGTGCTTAATATGTTATTTCTTGACTTCCGAAATATTTAAATCTCCAAAAAATGAAATTTTAGGGTCTCGAAAAACGAGCCCTTGAAAAATGACGTCTCGAAATAAGCTTAAATAAGTGATCGAAAAACAAATAAAATGACACTTAAGTGCTTAATATGTTATTACTTGAATTCCCAAAGCTTTGAGTCTTGAATAAAAGCAAATTTTTAGGATCTCAATAATCGAGCTCCCGAAAAACGACGTCTCAAAATAAGCGAAAATAAGTGACCGAAAAACAAATAAAATGACTCCTAAGGGCTTAATATGTTGTTATTTGAGTTCCCGGAGCTTTAAATCTCGAAAAAAATGAAAATTTTAAGATCTCGAAAATCGAGCCCCCGAAAAACGACGTCGCAAAATAAGCTAAAATATGTGACCAAGAAACAAATAAAATGACTCCTAAGGGCTTAATATGTCATTATTTGAATTCCCAAAGCTTGAAATCTCGAAAAATTGAAATATTTAGGGCTTCGAAAATCGAGCCCCTGAAAAATAAGCTAAAATAATTCACCGGAAAACACATCAAATGACATTTAAGTGCTTAATATGTTATTACTTGACATCCCAAAGCATTCAATCTTGAAAAAATTGAAATTTTTAGGGTTTCGAAAATCAAGCCCCTGAAAAACGATGTCTCAAAATAAGCTGAAACAAGTGACCGAAAAACAAATAAAATGACTCTTAAGTGCCTATTATTGTTATCATTTGACTTCCCAAAGCTTTAAATCTTGAAAAAAAAAACTAATTTTTAGGGTCTCGAAAATCGAGCACCTGAAAAACGACGCCTCAAAATAAGCTAAAATAATTGACCGAAAAACAAATCAAATGACTTTTAAGTGCTTAATATGTTATTACATGACTTCCCAAAGCTTTAAATCTCGAAAAAATAAAAATTTTAAGATCTCGAAAATCGAGCCCCCGAAAAACGACGTCTCAAAATAAGCTAAAATAAGTGACCGAAAAACAAATAAAATGACTCTTAAGTGCTTAATATGTTATTATTTGAGTTCCCGGAGCTTCAAATCTCGAAAAAATAAAAATTTTAGTATCTCCAAAATCGAGCCCCCGAAAAATGACGTCTCAAAATAAGCTAAAATAAGTGACCGAAAAGCAAATCAAATGACTCCTGAGGGCTAAATATGTTATTATTTGAGTTCCCGAAACTTTAAATCTCGAAAAAATGAAATTTTTAGGGTCTCGAAATTCGAGCCACCGAAAAACATCGTCTCGAAATAAGCTAATATAATGACCGAAAAACAAATAAAATGACTCTTAAGTGCTTAATATGTTATTCTTTGAATTCCCAAAGCTTTAAATCTCGAAAAAATTGAAATTTTTAGGGTTTCGAAAATCGAGCACCTGAAAAACGACCTATCAAAATAAGCTAAAATAATTGACCGAAAAACACATCAAATGACATTTAAGTGCTTAATATTTTATTACTTGACATCCCAAAGCTTTTAATCTCGAAAAAATTGAAATTTTTAGGGTTTCGAAAATCAAGCCCCTGAAAGACGACGTCTCAAGATAAGCTGAAATAAGTGACCGAAAAACTAATAAAATGACTCTTAAGTGCTTATTATTGTTATTATTTGACATCAAAAGACTTTTAAGTGCTTAATATGTTATTTCTTGACTTCCGAAAGATTTAAATCTCGAAAAAATGAAAACTTTAAGATCTCAAAATACGAGCCCCTGAAAAACGACGTCTCAAAATAAGCTAAAATAAGTGACCGAAAAATAAATAAAATGACTCTTAAGTGCTTAATATGTTATTATGTGAGTTCCCGGAGCTTTAAATCTCGAAAAAATGAAAATTTTAAGATCTCGAAAATCAAGCCCACGAAAAACGACGTCTCAAAATAAGCTAAAATAAGTGACCGAAAAGCAAATTAAATGACTCATAAGGGCTAAATATGTTATTATTTGAGTTCCCGAAGCTTTAAATCTCGAAAAAACAAAAATTTTAAGATCTCGAAAATCAAGCCCCCGAAAAACGACGTCTCAAAATAAGCTAAAATAAGTGACCGAAAAGCAAATCAAATAACTCCTAAGGGCTAAATATGTTATTATTTGAGTTCCCGAAGCTTTAAATCTCGAAAAATGAAATTTTTGGAGTCTCGAAATTCGAGCCAACGAAAAACGTCGTCTCAAAATAAGCTAAAATAAGGGACCGAAAAACAAATAAAATGACTCTTAAGTGCTTAATAAGTTATTATTTGAATTCCCAAAGCTTTAAGTCTTGAAAAAAAGCAAATTTTTAGGGTCTCGAAAATCGAGCTCCTGAAAAAGGACGTCTCAAAATAAGCGAAAATAAGTGACCGAAAAGCAAATCAAATGACTCCTAAGGGCTAAATATGTTATTATTTGAGTTCCCGAAGCTTTAAATCTCGAAAAAATGAAATTTTTAGGGTCTTTCGGTCACTTATTTTAGCTTATTTTGAGACGACGTTTTTCAGTAGCTCGAATTTCGAGACCCTAAAAATTTCATTTTTGCGAGATTTAAATCTTCGGGAACTCAAATAATAACATATTTAGCCCTTAGGAGCTATTTGATTTGCTTTTCGGTCACTTATTTTAGCTTATTTTGAGACGTCGTTTTTCGGAGGCTTGATTTTCGAGATCTTAAAATTTTCATTTTTTCGAGATTTAAAGCTTCGGGAACTCAAATAATAACATATTTAGCCCTTAGGAGTCATTTGATTTGCTTTTCGGTCACTTATTTTCGCTTATTTTGAGACGTCTTTTTTCAGGAGCTCGATTTTCGAGACCCTAAAAATTTGCTTTTTTTCAAGACTTAAAGCTTTGGGAATTCAAATAATAACTTATTAAGCACTTAAGAGTCATTTTATTTGTTTTTCGGTCACTTATTTTAGCTTATTTTGAGACGACGTTTTTCGTTGGCTCGAATTTCGAGACCCCAAAAATTTCATTTTTTCGAGATTTAAAGCTTCGGGAACTCAAATAATAACATATTTAGCCCTTAGGAGTTATTTGATTTGCTTTTCGGTCACTTATTTTAGCTTATTTTGAGACGTCGTTTTTCGGGGGCTTGATTTTCGAGATCTTAAAATTTTCATTTTTTCGAGATTTAAAGCTTCGGGAACTCAAATAATAACATATTTAGCCCTTAGGAGTCATTTGATTTGATTTTCTGTCACTTATTTTAGCTTATTTTGAGACGTCGTTTTCGGGGGCTTGATTTTCGAGATCTTAAAATTTTCATTTTTTCGTGATTTAAAGCTCCGGAAACTCAAATAATAACAAATTTATCCCTTAGGAGTCATTTGATTTGCTTTTACGTCACTTATTTTAGCTTATTTTGAGACGTCGTTTTTCGGGGGCTTGATTTTCGAGATCTTAAAATTTTCATTTTTTCGAGATTTAAAGCTCCGGAAACTCAAATAATAACAAATTTAGCCCTTAGGAGTCATTTGATTTGCTTTTCGGTCACTTATTTTAGCTTATTTTAAGACGTACATTTTTCGGGGGCTTGATTTTCGAGATCTTAAAATTTTAATTTTTTCGAGATTTAATGCTCCGGAAATTCAAATAATAACAAATTTAGCCCTTAGGAGTCATTTGATTTGCTTTTCGGTCATTTATTTTAGCTTATTTTGAGACGTCATTTTTCGGGGGCTTGATTTTCGAGATCTTAAAATTTTTATTTTTTCGAGATTTAAAGCTTCGGGAACTCAAATAATAACATATTTAGCCCTTAGGAGTCATTTGATTTGCTTTTCGGTCTCTTATTTTAGCTTATTTTGAGACGTCGTTTTTCGGGGGCTTGATTTTCGAGATCTTAAAATTTTCATTTTTTCGAGATTTAAAGCTCCGGGAACTCACATATTAACATATTAAGCACTTAAGAGTCATTTTATTTGTTTTTCGGTCACTTATTTTAGCTTATTTTGAGACGTCGTTTTTCGGGGGCTCGATTTTTGAGATCTTAAAATTTTCATTTTTTCGAGATTTAAATCTTTCGGAAGTCAAGAAATAACATATTAAGCACTTAAAAGTCTTTTGATGTCAAATAATAACAATAATAAGCACTTAAGAGTCATTTTATTAGTTTTTCGGTCACTTATTTCAGTTAATTTTGAGACGTTGTTTTTCAGGGGCTTGATTTTCGAAACCCTAAAAATTTCTATTTTTTCGAGATTAAAAGCTTTGGGATGTCAAGTAATAAAATATTAAGCACTTAAATGTCATTTGATGTGTTTTTCGGTCAATTATTTTAGCTTATTTTGATAGGTCGTTTTTCAGGGGCTCGATTTTTGAAATCCTAAAAATTTCAATTTTTTCGAGATTTAAAGCTTTGGGAATTCAAAGAATAACATATTAAGCACTTAAGAGTCATTTTATTTGTTTTTCGGTGGCTCGAATTTCGAGACCCTAAAAATTTCATTTTTTCGAGATTTAAAGCTTCAGGAACTCAAATAATAACATATTTAGCCCATAGGAGTCATTTAATTTGCTTTTCGGTCACTTATTTTAGCTTATTTTGAGACGTCGTTTTTCGGGGGCTCGATTTTTGAGATACTAAAATTTTTATTTTTTCGAGATTTGAAGCTCCGGGAACTCAAATAATAACATATTAAGCACCTAAGAGTCATTTTATTTGTTTTTCGGTCACTTATTTTAGCTTATTCTGAGACGTCAATTTTTGGGGGCTCGATTTTCGAGATCTTAAAATTTTCATTTTTTCGAGATTTAAAGCTCCGGGAACTCAAATAATAATATATTAAGCCCTTATGAGTCATTTTATTTGTTTCTCAGTCACTTATTTTGCTTATTTTGAGATGTCGTTTTTCAGGAGCTAGATTTCCGAGACCCTAAAAATTTGGTTTTTTTCAAGACTTAAAGCTTTGGGAATTCATATAATAAAATATTAAGCACTTAAGAGTCATTTTATTTATTTTCGGTCAATTATTTAAGCTTATTTCGAGACGTCGTTTTTCGGGGGCTCTTTTTCGAGACCCTAAAAATTTCATTTTTTTCGAGATTTAAATCTTTCGGAAGTTAAGAAATAACATATTAAGCACTTAAAAGTCTTTTGATGTGTTTTTCGGTCAATTATTTTAGCTTATTTTGAGACGTCTTTATTCAGGGCACGATTTTCGAAACCCTAAAAATTTCAATTTTTTTCGAGATTTAAGCTTTGAGAAGTCAAGTAATAACATATTAAGCACTTAGGAGTCATTTGATTTAATTTTCGGTCACCTATATCAGCTTATTTTGAGACGTCATTTTTCGGGGGCTCGATTTTTTAGACCCTCAAAATTTCATTTTTCTAGATTTAAAGCTTCGGAAACGCAAATAATAACATATTAAGCCCTTAGGAGTCATTTTATTTGTTTTTTGGTCACATATTTTAGCTTATTTTGCGACGTCGTTTTTCGGGGGCTCGATTTTCGAGATCTTAAATTTTTCATTTTTTCAAGATTTAAAGCTCCGGGAACTCAAATAACAACATATTAAGCCATTAGGAGTCATTTTATTTGTTTTTCGGTCATTTATTTTCGATTATTTTGAGACGTCGTTTTTCGGGAGCTTGATTATTGAGATCCTAAAAATTTGTTTTTTTTCAAGACTCAAAGCTTTGGGAATTCAAGTAATAACATATTAAGCACTTAAGTGTCATTTTATTTGTTTTTCGATCACTTATTTAAGCTTATTTCGAAACGTCATTTTTCAAGGGCTCGTTTTTCGAGACCCTAAAAATTTTATTTTTTGGAGATTTAAATATTTCGGAAGTCAAGAAATAACATATTAAGCACTTAAAAGTCTTTTGATGCGTTTTTCGGTCAATTATTTTAGCTTATTTTGAGACGTCTTTATTCAGGGGCACGATTTTCGAAACCCTAAAAATTTCAATTTTTTTTGAGATTTAAGCTTTGAGAAGTCAAGTAATAACATATTAAGCACTTAGGAGTCATTTGATTTATTTTTCGGTCTCCTATATCATATTATTTTGAGACGTCGTTTTTCGGGGGCTCGATTTTTTGACCCTCAAAATTTCATTTTTCTAGATTTAAAGCTTCGGAAACGCAAATAATAACATATTAAGCCCTTAGGAGTCATTTTATTAGATTTTTGGTCACATATTTTAGCTTATTTTGCGACGTCGTTTTTCGGGGGCTCGATTTTCGAGATCTTAACATTTTCATTTTTTCGAGATTTAAAGCTCCGGGAACTCAAATAACAACATATTAAGCCCTTAGGAGTCATTTTATTTGTTTTTCGGTCACTTATTTTCGCTTATTTTGAGACGTCGTTTTTCGGGAGCTTGATTATTGAGATCCTAAAAATTTGCTTTTTTTCAAGACTCAAAGCCTTGGGAATTCAAGTAATAACATATTAAGCACTTAAGTGTCATTTTATTTGTTTTTCGATCACTTATTTAAGCCTATTTTGAGACGTCATTTTTCAAGGGCTCGTTTTTCGAGACCCTATTCATTTTTTGGAGATTTAAATATTTCGGAAGTCAAGAAATAACATATTAAGCACTTAAAAGTCTTTTGATGTGTTTTTTGGTCAATTATTTTAGATTATTTCGAGACGTCGTTTTTCAGGGGCACGAATTTCGAGATCCTAAAATTTGCTTTTTTTTCAAGATTTAAGCTTTGGGAAGTCAAATAATAACATATTAATCTCTTAGGAGTCACTTGATTTATTTTTCGATCACTTATATCAGCTTATTTTGAGACGTCGTTTTTCGAGGGTTCGATTTTCGAGACCTTCAAATTTTCATTTTTTCGAGATTTAAAGCTTCGGAAATTCAAATAATAACATATTAAGCCCTTAGGAGTCATTTTATTTGTTTTTCGGTCACTTATTTTAGCTTATTTTGAGAAGTCGCTTTTTTAGTGGCTCGATTTTCGAGACCCTAAAAATTTTAATTTTTTCGAGATGTAAGCTTTGGGAAGTCATGTAATAACATATTAAGCACTTCAAAGTCATTTGATTTGTTTTTCGGTCAATTATTTTAGCTTATTTTGAGGCGTCGTTTTTCAGGTGCTCGATTTTCGAGACCCTAAAAATTTGTTTTTTTTTTCAAGATTTAAAGCTTTGGGAAGTCAAATGATAACAATAATAAGCACTTAAGAGTCATTTTATTTGTTTTTCGGTCACTTGTTTCAGCTTATTTTGAGACGTCGTTTTTCAAGGGCTTGATTTTCAAAACCCTAAAAATTTCAATTTTTTCAAGATTGAATGCGTTGGGATGTCAAGTAATAACATATTAAGCACTTAAATGTCATTTTATGTGTTTTTCGGTGAATTATTTTAGCTTATTTTGATACGCCATTTTTCAGGGGCTCGATTTTCGAAGCCCTAAATATTTCAATTTTTCGAGATTTCAAGCTTTGGGAATTCAAATAATGAAATATTAAGCACTTAAGAGTCATTTTATTTGTTTTTCGATCACTTATTTTAGCTTATATTGAGATGTCATTTTTCGGGAGTTCGATTTTCGAGATCCTATAATTTTCATTTTTTCGAGATTTAAAGCTCCGGGAACTCAAATAATAACATATTAAGCCCTTAGGAGTCATTTTATTTGTTTTTCGGTCACTTATTTTCGCTTATTTTGAGACGTCCTTTTTTAGGAGCTCGATTTTCGAGACCCTAAAAATTTGCTTTTTTTTTCATGAATTAAAGCTTTGGGAATTCAAATAATAACTTATTAAGCACTTATGAGTCATTTTATTTGTTTTTCGGTCACTTATTTTAGCTTATTTTGAGACGACGTTTTTCAGTAGCTCGAATTTCTAGACCCTAAAAATTTCATTTTTTCGAGATTTAAAGCTTCGGGAACTCAAATAATAACATATTTAGCCCTTAGGAGTCATTTGATTTGTTTTTCGGTCACTTGTTTTCGCTTATTTTGAGACGTCCTTTTTCAGAGCTCGATTTTCGAGACCCTAAAAATTTGCTTTTTTTCAAGACTTAAAGCTTTGGGAATTCAAATAATAACTTATTAAGCAATTAAGAGTCATTTTATTTGTTTTTCGGTCACTTATTTTAGCTTATTTTGAGACGACTTTTTCGTTGGCCCGAATTTCGAGACCCCAAAAATTTCATTTTTTCGAGATTTAAAGCTTCGGGAACTCAAATAATAACATATTTAGCCCTTTGGAGTTATTTGATTTTTTTTTCGGTCACTTATTTTAGCTTATTTTGAGACGTCGTTTTTCGGGGGCTTGATTTTCGAGATCTTAAAATTTTCATTTTTTCGAGATTTAAAGCTTCGGGAACTCAAATAATAACATATTTAGCCCTTAGGAGTCATTTGATTTGATTTTCTGTCACTTATTTTAGCTTATTTTGAGACGTCGTTTTTCGGGGGCTTTATTTTCGAGATCTTAAAATTTTTATTTTTTCGTGATTTAAAGCTCCGGAAACTCAAATAATAACAAATTTATCCCTTAGGAGTCATTTGATTTGCTTTTAGGTCACTTATTTTAGATTATTTTGAGACGTCGTTTTTCGTGGGCTTGATTTTCGAGATCTTAAAATTTTCATTTTTTCGAGATTTAAAGCTCCGGAAACTCAAATAATAACAAATTTAGCCCTTAGGAGTCATTTGATTTGCTTTTCGGTCACTTATTTTAGCTTATTTTGAGACGTCGTTTTTCGGGGGCTTGATTTTCGAGATCTTAAAATTTTTATTTTTTCGAGATTTAATGCTCCGGAAACTCAAATGATAACAAATTTAGCCCTTAGGAGTCATTTGATTTGCTTTTCGGTCATTTATTTTAGCTTATTTTGAGACGTCATTTTTCGGGGGCTTGATTTTCGAGATCTTAAAATTTTTATTTTTTCGAGATTTAAAGATTCAGGAACTCAAATAATAACATATTTAGCCCTTAGGAGTCATTTGATTTGCTTTTCGGTCACTTATTTTAGCTTATTTTGAGACGTCGTTATTCGGGGGCTTGATTTTCGAGATCATAAAATTTTCATTTTTTCGAGATTTAAAGCTCCGGGAACTCACATAATAACATATTAAGCACTTAAGAGTCATTTTATTTGTTTTTCGGTCACTTATTTTAGCTTATTTTGAGACATCGTTTTTCGGGGGCTCGATTTTTGAGATCTTAAAATTTTTGTTTTTTCGAGATTTAAATCTTTCGGAAGTCAAGAAATAACATATTAAGCACTTAAAAGTCTTTTGATGTCAAATAATAACAATAATAAGCACTTAAGAGTCATTTTATTAGTTTTTCGGTCACTTATTTCAGTTTATTTTGAGACATAGTTTTTCAGGGGCTTGATTTTCGAAACCCTAAAAATTTCAATTTTTTCGAGATTAAAAGCTTTGGGATGTCAAGTAATAAAATATTAAGCACTTAAATGTCATTTGATGTGTTTTTCGGTCAATTATTTTAGCTTATTTTGATAAGTCGTTTTTCAGGGGCTTGATTTTCGAAACCCTAAAAATTTCAATTTCTTCGAGATTTAAAGCTTTGGGAATTCAAAGAATAACATATTAAGCACTTAAGAGTCATTTTATTTGTTTTTCGGTCATTATTTTAGCTTATTTCGATACGACGTTTTTCGGTGGCTCGAATTTCGAGACCCTAAAAATTTCATTTTTTCGAGATTTAAAGCTTCGGGAACTCAAATTATAACATATTTAGCCTTTAGGAGACATTTGATTTGCTTTTCGGTCACTTATTTTAGCTTATTTTGAGACGTCGTTTTTCGGGGGCTCGATTTTCGAGATCTTAAAATTTTCATTTTTTCGAGATTTAAAGCTCCGGGAACTCAAATAATAATATATTAAGCCCTTAGGAGTCATTTTATTTGTTTCTCAGTCACTTATTTTGCTTATTTTGAGAAGTCGTTTTTCAGGAGCTAGATTTTCGAGACCCTAAAATTTAGTTTTTTTCAAGACTTAAAGCTTTGGGATGTCAAGTAATAAAATATTAAGCACTTAAATGTCATTTGATGTGCTTTTCGGTCAATTATTTTAGCTTATTTTGAGACGTCTTTATTCTGGGGCACGATTTTCGAAACCCTAAAAATTTCAATTTTTTTCGAGATTTAAGCTTTGAGAAGTCAAGTAATAACATATTAAGCACTTAGGAGTCATTTGATTTATTTTTCGGTCTCCTATATCAGCTTATTTTGAGACGTCGTTTTTCGGGGGCTCGATTTATTAGACCCTCAAAATTTCATTTTTCTAGATTTAAAGCTTCGGAAACGCAAATAATAACATATTAAGCCCTTAGGAGTCATTTTATTTGTTTTTTGGTCACATATTCTAGCTTATTTTGCGACGTCGTTTTTCGGGGGCTCGATTTTCGAGATCATAAAATTTTCATTTTTTCGAGATTTAAAGCTCCGGGAACTCAAATAACAACATATTAAGCCCTTAGGAGTCATTTTATTTGTTTTTAGGTCACTTATTTTCGCTTATTTTGAAACGTCGTTTTTTGGGAGCTTGATTATTGAGATCCTAAAAATTTGCTTTTTTTCAAGACTCAAAGCTTTGGTAATTCAAGTAATAACATATTAAGCACTTAAGTGTCATTTTATTTGTTTTTCGATCACTTATTTAAGCTTATTTCGAGACGTCATTTTTCAAGGGCTCGTTTTTCGAGACCCTAAAAATTTCATTTTTTGGAGATTTAAATATTTCGGAAGTCAAGAAATAACATATTAACACTTAAAAGTCTTTTGATGTGTTTTTCGGTCAATTATTTTAGATTATTTCGAGACGTCGTTTTTCAGGGGCACGAATTTCGAGATCCTAAAATTTGCTTTTTTTTCAAGATTTAAGCTTTGGGAAGTCAAATAATAACATATTAATCACTTAGGAGTCATTTGATTTATTTTTCGATCACTTATATCAGCTTATTTTGAGACGTCGTTTTTCAAGGGTCGTTTTTCGAGGGTTCGATTTTCGAGACCTTCAAATTTTCATTTTTTCGAGATTTAAAGCTTCGGGAACTCAAATAATAACATATTAAGCCCTTAGGAGTCATTTTATTTGTTTTTCGGTCACTTATTTTAGCTTATTTTGAGAAGTCGCTTTTTTAGTGGCTCGATTTTCGAGACCCTAAAAATTTTCATTTTTTCGAGATTTAAAGCTTTGGGAAGTCAAATGATAACAATAATAAGCACTTAAGAGTCATTTTATTTGTTTTTCGGTCACTTGTTTCAGCTTATTTTGAGACGTCGTTTTTCAAGGGCTTGATTTTCGAAACCCTAAAAATTTCAATTTTTTAAAGATTGAATGCTTTGGGATGTCAAGTAATAACATATTAAGCACTTAAATGTCATTTGATGCGTTTTTCGGTGAATTATTTTAGCTTATTTTGATACGTCATTTTTCAGGGGCTCGATTTTCGAAGCCCTAAATATTTCAATTTTTCGAGATTTCAAGCTTTGGGAATTCAAATAATGAAATATTAAGCACTTAAGAGTCATTTTATTTGTTTTTCGGTCACTTATTTTAGCTTATATTGAGAAGTCGTTTTTCGGGGGTTCGATTTTCGAGATCCTATAATTTTCATTTTTTCGAGATTTAAAGCTCCGGGAACTCAAATAATAACATATTAAGCCCTTATGAGTCATTTTATTTGTTTTTCGGTCACTTATTTTCGCTTATTTTGAGACGTCCTTTTTTAGGAGCTCGATTTTTGAGACCCTAAAAATTTGCTTTTTTTCAAGAATTAAAGCTTTGGTAATTCAAATAATAACTTATTAAGCACTTATGAGTCATTTAATTTGTTTTTCGGTCACTTATTTTAGCTTATTTTGAGGCGACGTTTTTCGGTAGCTCGAATTTCGAGACCCTAAAAATTTCATTTTTTCGAGATTTAAAGCTTCGGGAACTCAAATAATAACATATTTAGCCCTTAGGAGTTATTTTATTTGCTTTTCGGTCACTTATTTTAGCTTATTTTGAGACGTCGTTTTTCGGGGGCTTGATTTTCGAGATCTTAAAATTTTCATTTTTTCGAGATTTAAAGCTTCGGGAACTCAAATAATAACATATTTAGCCCTTAGGAGTCATTTGATTTGATTTTCTGTCACTTATTTTAGCTTATTTTGAGACGTCGTTTTCGGGGGCTTGATTTTCGAGATCTTAAACTTTTCATTTTTTCGTGATTTAAAGCTCCGGAAACTCAAATAATAACAAATTTATCCCTTAGGAGTCATTTGATTTGCTTTTAGGTCACTTATTTTAGCTTATTTTGAGACGTCGTTTTTCGGGGGCTTGATTTTCGAGATCTTAAAATTTTCATTTTTTCGAGATTTAAAGCTCCGGAAACTCAAATAATAACAAATTTAGCCCTTAGGAGTCATTTGATTTGCTTTTCGGTCACTTATTTTAGCTTATTTTGAGACGTCATTTTTCGGGGACTAGATTTTCTAGATCTTAAAATTTTTATTTTTTCGAGATTTAAAGCTTCGGGAACTCAAATAATAACATATTTAGCACTTAGGAGTCATTTGATTTGCTTTTCGGTCACTTATTTTAGCTTATTTTGAGACGTCGTTTTTCGGGGGCTTGATTTTCGAGATCTTAAAATTTTCATTTTTTCGAGATTTAAAGCTCCGGGAACTCACATATTAACATATTAAGCACTTAAGAGTCATTTTATTTGTTTTTCGGTCACTTATTTTAGCTTATTTTGAGACGTCGTTTTTCGGGGGCTCGATTTTTGAGATCTTAAAATTTTCATTTTTTCGAGATTTAAATCTTTCGGAAGTCAAGAAATAACATATTAAGCACTTAAAAGTCTTTTGATGTCAAATAATAACAATAATAAGCACTTAAGAGTCATTTTATTAGTTTTTCGGTCACTTATTTCAGCTTATTTTGAGACGTCGTTTTTCAGGGGCTTGATTTTCGAAACCCTAAAAATTTCTATTTTTTCGAGATTAAAAGCTTTGGGATGTCAAGTAATAAAATATTAAGCACTTAAATGTCATTTGATGTGTTTTTGGGTCAATTATTTTAGCTTATTTTGATAGGTCGTTTTTCAGGGGCTCGATTTTCGAAACCCTAAAAATTTCAATTTTTTCGAGATTTAAAGCTTTGGGAATTCAAAGAATAACATATTAAGCACTTAAGAGTCATTTTATTTGTTTTTCGGTGGCTCGAATTTCGAGACCCTAAAAATTTCATTTTTTCGAGATTTAAAGCTTCAGGAACTCAAATAATAACATATTTAGCCCATAGGAGTCATTTGATTTGCTTTTCGGTCACTTATTTTAGCTTATTTTGAGACGTCGTTTTTCGGGGGCTCGATTTTCGAGATACTAAAATTTTTATTTTTTCGAGATTTGAAGCTCCGGGAACTCAAATAATAACATATTAAGCACTTAAGAGTCATTTTATTTGTTTTTCGGTCACTTATTTTAGCTTATTCTGAGACGTCAATTTTTGGGGGCTCGATTTTCGAGATCTTAAAATTTTCATTTTTTCGAGATTTAAAGCTCCGGGAACTCAAATAATAATATATTAAGCCCTTATGAGTCATTTTATTTGTTTCTCAGTCACTTATTTTGCTTATTTTGAGATGTCGTTTTTCAAGAGCTAGATTTTCGAGACCCTAAAAATTTGGTTTTTTTCAAGACTTAAAGCTTTGGGAATTCATATAATAAAATATTAAGCACTTAAGAGTCATTTTATTTGTTTTCGGTCACTTATTTAAGCTTATTTCGAGACGTCGTTTTTCGGGGGCTCTTTTTCGAGACCCTAAAAATTTCATTTTTTTCGAGATTTAAATCTTTCGGATGTCAAGAAATAACATATTAAGCACTTAAAAGTCTTTTGATGTGTTTTTCGGTCAATTATTTTAGCTTATTTTGAGACGTCTTTATTCAGGGGCACGATTTTCGAAACCCTAAAAATTTCAATTTTTTTCGAGATTTAAGGTTTGAGAAGTCAAGTAATAACATATTAAGCACTTAGGAGTCATTTGATTTAATTTTCGGTCACCTATATCAGCTTATTTTGAGACGTAGTTTTTCGGGGGCTCGATTTTTTAGACCCTCAAAATTTCATTTTTCTAGATTTAAAGCTTCGGAAACGCAAATAAAAACATATTAAGCCCTTAGGAGTCATTTTATTTATTTTTTGGTCACATATTTTAGCTTATTTTGCGACGTCGTTTTTCGGGGGCTCGATTTTCGAGATCTTAAAATTTTCATTTTTTCAAGATTTAAATCTCCGGGAACTCAATTAACAACATATTAAGCCCTTAGGAGTCATTTTATTTGTTTTTCGGTCACTTATTTTCGATTATTTTGAGACGTCGTTTTTCGGGAGCTTGATTATTGAGATCCTAAAAATTTGTTTTTTTTCAAGACTCAAAGCTTTGGGAATTCAAGTAATAACATATTAAGCACTTAAGTGTCATTTTATTTGTTTTTCGATCACTTATTTAAGCTTATTTCGAGACGTCATTTTTCAAGGGCTCGTTTTTCGAGACCCTAAAAATTTTATTTTTTGGAGATTTAAATATTTCGGAAGTCAAGAAATAACATATTAAGCACTTAAAAGTCTTTTGATGTGTTTTTCGGTCAATTATTTTAGCTTATTTTGAGACGTCTTTATTCAGGGGCACGATTTTCGAAACCCTAAAAATTTCAATTTTTTTCGAGATTTAAGCTTTGAGAAGTCAAGTAATAACATATTAAGCACTTAGGAGTCATTTGATTTATTTTTCGGTCACCTATATCAGCTTATTTTGAGACGTCGTTTTTCGGGGGCTCGATTTATTAGACCCTCAAAATTTCATTTTTCTAGATTTAAAGCTTCGGAAACGCAAATAATAACATATTAAGCCCTTAGGAGTCATTTTATTTGTTTTTTGGTCACATATTCTAGCTTATTTTGCGACGTCGTTTTTCGGGGGCTCGATTTTCGAGATCTTAAAATTTTTATTTTTTCGAGATTTAAAGCTCCGGGAATTCAAATAACAACATATTAAGCCCTTAGGAGTCATTTTATTTGTTTTTAGGTCACTTATTTTCGCTTATTTTGAAACGTCGTTTTTTTGGAGCTTGATTATTGAGATCCTAAAAATTTGCTTTTTTTCAAGACCCAAAGCTTTGGTAATTCAAGTAATAACATATTAAGCACTTAAGTGTCATTTTATTTGTTTTTCGATCACTTATTTAAGCTTATTTCGAGACGTCATTTTTCAAGGGCTCGTTTTTCGAGACCCTAAAAATTTCATTTTTTGGAGATTTAAATATTTCGGAAGTCAAGAAATAACATATTAACACTTAAAAGTCTTTTGATGTGTTTTTCGGTCAATTATTTTAGATTATTTCGAGACGTCGTTTTTCAGAGGCACGAATTTCGAGATCCTAAAATTTGCTTTTTTTTCAAGATTTAAGCTTTGGGAAGTCAAATAATAACATATTAATCACTTAGGAGTCATTTGATTTATTTTTCGATCACTTATATCAGCTTATTTTGAGACGTCGTTTTTCGAGGGTCGTTTTTCGAGGGTTCGATTTTCGAGACCTTCAAATTTTCATTTTTTCGAGATTTAAAGCTTCGGGAACTCAAATAATAACATATTAAGCCCTTAGGAGTCATTTTATTTGTTTTTCGGTCACTTATTTTAGCTTATTTTGAGAAGTCGCTTTTTTAGTGGCTCGATTTTCGAGACCCTAAAAATTTTCATTTTTTCGAGATTTAAAGCTTTGGGAAGTCATGTAATAACATATTAAGCACTTAAAAGTCATTTTATTTGTTTTTCGGTCAATTATTTTAGCTTATTTTGAGGCGTCGTTTTTCAGGTGCTCGATTTTCGAGACCCTAAAAATTTGTTTTTTTTTTTCAAGATTTAAAGCTTTGGGAAGTCAAATGATAACAATAATAAGCACTTAAGAGTCATTTTATTTGTTTTTCGGTCACTTGTTTCAGCTTATTTTGAGACGTCGTTTTTCAAGGGCTTGATTTTCGAAACCCTAAAAATTTCAATTATTTAAAGATTGAATGCTTTGGGATGTCAAGTAATAACATATTAACCACTTAAATGTCATTTGATGCGTTTTTCGGTGAATTATTTTAGCTTATTTTGATACGTCATTTTTCAGGGGCTCGATTTTCGAAGCCCTAAATATTTCAATTTTTCGAGATTTCAAGCTTTGGGAATTCAAATAATGAAATATTAAGCACTTAAGAGTCATTTTATTTGTTTTTCGGTCACTTATTTTAGCTTATATTGAGAAGTCGTTTTTCGGGGGTTCGATTTTCGAGATCCTATAATTTTCATTTTTTCGAGATTTAAAGCTCCGGGAACTCAAATAATAACATATTAAGCCCTTATGAGTCATTTTATTTGTTTTTCGGTCACTTATTTTCGCTTATTTTGAGACGTCCTTTTTTAGGAGCTCGATTTTTGAGACCCTAAAAATTTGCTTTTTTTCAAGAATTAAAGCTTTGGTAATTCAAATAATAACTTATTAAGCACTTATGAGTCATTTTATTTGTTTTTCGGTCACTTATTTTAGCTTATTTTGAGGCGACGTTTTTCGGTAGCTCGAATTTCGAGACCCTAAAAATTTCATTTTTTCGAGATTTAAAGCTTCGGGAACTCAAATAATAACATATTTAGCCCTTAGGAGTCATTTGATTTGCTTTTCGGTCACTTATTTTCGCTTATTTTGAGACGTCTTTTTTCAGGAGCTCGATTTTCGAGACCCTAAAAATTTGCTTTTTTTCAAGACTTAAAGCTTTGGGAATTCAAATAATAACTTATTAAGCACTTAAGAGTCATTTTTTTTTTCGGTCACTTATTTTAGCTTATTTTGAGACGACGTTTTTCGTTGGCTCGAATTTCGAGACCCTAAAAATTTTATTTTTTCGAGATTTAAAGCTTCGGGAACTCAAATAATAACATATTTAGCCCTTAGGAGTTATTTGATTTGCTTTTCGGTCACTTATTTTAGCTTATTTTGAGACGTCGTTTTTCGGGGGCTTGATTTTCGAGATCTTAAAATTTTCATTTTTTCGTGATTTAAAGCTCCGGAAACTCAAATAATAACAAATTTATCCCTTAGGAGTCATTTGATTTGCTTTTAGGTCACTTATTTTAGCTTATTTTGAGACGTCGTTTTTCGGGGGCTTGATTTTCGAGATCTTAAAATTTTCATTTTTTCGAGATTTAAAGCTCCGGAAACTCAAATAATAACAAATTTAGCCCTTAGGAGTCATTTGATTTGCTTTTCGGTCACTTATTTTAGCTTATTTTGAGACGTCGTTTTTCGGGGACTTGATTTTCGAGATCTTAAATTTTTTATTTTTTCGAGATTTAAAGCTTCGGGAACTCAAATAATAACATATTTAGCCCTTAGGAGTCATTTGATTTGCTTTTCGGTCACTTATTTTAGCTTATTTTGAGACGTCGTTTTTCGGGGGCTTGATTTTCGAGATCTTAAAATTTTCATTTTTTCGAGATTTAAAGCTCCGGGAACTCACATATTAACATATTAAGCACTTAAGAGTCATTTTATTTGTTTTTCGGTCACTTATTTTAGCTTATTTTGAGACGTCGTTTTTCGGGGGCTCGATTTTTGAGATCTTAAAATTTTCATTTTTTCGAGATTTAAATCTTTCGGAAGTCAAGAAATAACATATTAAGCACTTAAAAGTCTTTTGATGTCAAATAATAACAATAATAAGCACTTAAGAGTCATTTTATTAGTTTTTCGGTCACTTATTTCAGCTTATTTTGAGACGTCGTTTTTCAAGGGCTTGATTTTCGAAACCCTAAAAATTTCTATTTTTTCTAGATTAAAAGCTTTGGGATGTCAAGTAATAAAATATTAAGCACTTAAATGTCATTTGATGTGTTTTTCGGTCAATTATTTTAGCTTATTTTGATAGGTCGTTTTTCAGGGGCTCGATTTTCGAAACCCTAAAAATTTCAATTTTTTCGAGATTTAAAGCTTTGGGAATTCAAAGAATAACATATTAAGCACTTAAGAGTCATTTTATTTGTTTTTCGGTGGCTCGAATTTCGAGACCCTAAAAATTTCATTTTTTCGAGATTTAAAGCTTCAGGAACTCAAATAATAACATATTTAGCCCATAGGAGTCATTTGATTTGCTTTTCGGTCACTTATTTTAGCTTATTTTGAGACGTCGTTTTTCGGGGGCTCGATTTTCGAGATACTAAAATTTTTATTTTTTCGAGATTTGAAGCTCCGGGAACTCAAATAATAACATATTAAGCACTTAAGAGTCATTTTATTTGTTTTTCGGTCACTTATTTTAGCTTATTCTGAGACGTCAATTTTTGGGGGCTCGATTTTCGAGATCTTAAAATTTTCATTTTTTCGAGATTTAAAGCTCCGGGAACTCAAATAATAATATATTAAGCCCTTATGAGTCATTTTATTTGTTTCTCAGTCACTTATTTTGCTTATTTTGAGATGTCGTTTTTCAGGACCTAGATTTTCGAGACCCTAAAAATTTGGTTTTTTTCAAGACTTAAAGCTTTGGGAATTCATATAATAAAATATTAAGCTCTTAAGAGTCATTTTATTTGTTTTCGGTCACTTATTTAAGCTTATTTCGAGACGTCGTTTTTCGGGGGCTCTTTTTCGAGACCCTAAAAATTTCATTTTTTTCGAGATTTAAATCTTTCGGATGTCAAGAAATAACATATTAAGCACTTAAAAGTCTTTTGATGTGTTTTTCGGTCAATTATTTTAGCTTATTTTGAGACGTCTTTATTCAGAGGCACGATTTTCGAAACCCTAAAAATTTCAATTTTTTTCGAGATTTAAGCTTTGAGAAGTCAAGTAATAACATATTAAGCACTTAGGAGTCATTTGATTTAATTTTCGGTCACCTATATCAGCTTATTTTGAGACGTCGTTTTTCGGGGGCTCGATTTTTTAGACCCTCAAAATTTCATTTTTCTAGATTTAAAGCTTCGGAAACGCAAATAATAACATATTAAGCCCTTAGGAGTCATTTTATTTGTTTTTTGGTCACATATTTTAGCTTATTTTGCGACGTCGTTTTTCGGGGGCTCGATTTTCGAGATCTTAAAATTTTCATTTTTTCAAGATTTAAAGCTCCGGGAACTCAAATAACAACATATTAAGCCCTTAGGAGTCATTTTATTTGTTTTTCGGTCACTTATTTTCGATTATTTTGAGACGTCGTTTTTCGGGAGCTTGATTGTTGAGATCCTAAAAATTTGTTTTTTTTCAAGACTCAAAGCTTTGGGAATTCAAGTAATAACATATTAAGCACTTAAGTGTCATTTTATTTATTTTTCGATCACTTATTTAAGCTTATTTCGAGACGTCATTTTTCAAGGGCTCGTTTTTCGAGACCCTAAAAATTTTATTTTTTGGAGATTTAAATATTTCGGAAGTCAAGAAATAACATATTAAGCACTTAAAAGTCTTTTGATGTGTTTTTCGGTCAATTATTTTAGCTTATTTTGAGACGTCTTTATTCAGGGGCACGATTTTTGAAACCCTAAAAATTTCAATTTTTTTCGAGATTTAAGCTTTGAGAAGTCAAGTAATAACATATTAAGCACTTAGGAGTCATTTGATTTATTTTTCGGTCACCTATATCAGATTATTTTGAGACGTCGTTTTTCGGGGGCTCGATTTTTTAGACCCTCAAAATTTCATTTTTCTAGATTTAAAGCTTCGGAAACGCAAATAATAACATATTAAGCCCTTAGGAGTCATTTTATTAGATTTTTGGTCACATATTTTAGCTTATTTTGCGACGTCGTTTTTCGGAGGCTCGATTTTCGAGATCTTAACATTTTCATTTTTTCGAGATTTAAAGCTCCGGGAACTCAAATAACAACATATTAAGCCCTTAGAAGTCATTTTATTTGTTTTTCGGTCACTTATTTTCGCTTATTTTGAGACGTCGTTTTTCGGGAGCTTGATTATTGAGATCCTAAAAATTTGCTTTTTTTCAAAACTCAAAGCCTTGGGAATTCAAGTAATAACATATTAAGCACTTAAGTGTCATTTTATTTGTTTTTCGATCACTTATTTAAGCCTATTTTGAGACGTCATTTTTCAAGGGCTCGTTTTTCGAGACCCTATTCATTTTTTGGAGATTTAAATATTTCGGATGTCAAGAAATAACATATTAAGCACTTAAAAGTCTTTTGATGTGTTTTTCGGTCAATTATTTTAGATTATTTCGAGACGTCGTTTTTCAGGGGCACGAATTTCGAGATCCTAAAATTTGCTTTTTTTTCAAGATTTAAGCTTTGGGAAGTCAAATAATAACATATTAATCTCTTAGGAGTCACTTGATTTATTTTTCGATCACTTATATCAACTTATTTTGAGACGTCGTTTTTCGAGGGTTCGATTTTCGAGACCTTCAAATTTTCATTTTTTCGAGATTTAAAGCTCCAGAAACTCAAATAATAACAAATTTAGCCCTTAGGAGTCATTTGATTTGCTTTTCGGTCACTTATTTTAGCTTATTTTGAGACGTCGTTTTTCGGGGGCTTGATTTTCGAGATCTTAAAATTTTTATTTTTTCGAGATTTAATGCTCCGGAAACTCAAATAATAACAAATTTAGCCCTTAGGAGTCATTTGATTTGCTTTTCGGTCATTTATTTTAGCTTATTTTGAGACGTCATTTTTCGGGGGCTTGATTTTCGAGATCTTAAAATTTTTATTTTTTCGAGATTTAAAGATTCGGGAACTCAAATAATAACATATTTAGCCCTTAGGAGTCATTTGATTTGCTTTTCGGTCACTTATTTTAGCTTATTTTGAGACGTCGTTTTTCGGGGGCTTGATTTTCGAGATCTTAAAATTTTCATTTTTTCGAGATTTAAAGCTCCGGGAACTCACATAATAACATATTAAGCACTTAAGAGTCATTTTATTTGTTTTTCGGTCACTTATTTTAGCTTATTTTGAGACATCGTTTTTCGGGGGCTCGATTTTTGAGATCTTAAAATTTTTGTTTTTTCGAGATTTAAATCTTTCGGAAGTCAAGAAATAACATATTAAGCACTTAAAAGTCTTTTGATGTCAAATAATAACAATAATAAGCACTTAAGAGTCATTTTATTAGTTTTTCGGTCACTTATTTCAGCTTATTTTGAGACGTCGTTTTTCAGGGGCTTGATTTTCGAAACCCTAAAAATTTCAATTTGTTGGTCCCAAGTGGTCAGATGAGGTCTAGAGGGGGGGGGGTGAATAGACCTCTGAAAATTTTTGAACTTAAAAACTTTTCAGTCTTCTGTCAGCAGACTAAGCTGATGAAGAACAGTAAGCAGACTAGTCTGATCGTGAACAAATCTTGAACAGACGACTGACCACTCTTCTTACAATGACTTAGCTGTTTTTCAGCAAACAGTTTTTCAAGAGTATACTTGCAGCGGATTGTTTGAAAGTGTTTTTCACAAGTAAACTAAGTTCTAAAAAGATTTTATCCCCAGTTTAAAACTCCTTATAAAATCTTTTTGATTGATTCAAAGTGTTTAAAATGCAAACTTTAAAATATGCAAGAAAACTTTAAATGCAAGATAACACAAAGAATTTTTATAGTGGTTATATGGATAAAAATCCTTTAGTCCACTCTTCCAGATCACACAGATTCTGGGTTATACTATAATCACAAAGATTACAATATTTCTCCACTTACACCTAAACAACTAATGAGAAGGCTGTAAGCTCGCAATAGGGATTCACAAAGAAAACCTATCCTCTAAAGTAGAATCACTCACACAGATGGATTCTCACTTCGCACAACACTCAGCTTTTTACAAAATCACTCAGATAATGTTTTTCTATTTTCTTCAACTGGGTTTCTGTCAACAGATGACTTCCACCAGACGAGTGAGCTGTTCGAGCTTTTGAGACTTAGAGAAATTCTGCTTCAAAATTTCGATCTCTGATTGTTGTTGTGTTGTTGCTCGATTTGAAATTCAGCTCTATTTATACATGGAAATGAAATTATGACCGTTGAAGGCAAGTCACAAATCAAATCCATCCTTCAGCTCTTTTTGAAACGGCTCCCTGCAGCATTCCGTACTGTGTACAGTACCTTTCTGTCCATCGCATTTAATGCTGCATTTAATGCACTCTGCTGATCCGAGGATATCTTCAATCATTTGCCATTACTACCCTTCTCTTACAGCATTTATTACATCAAGTGCATTTATTACCGTTGGACTAATCTCTTGACCTCTTCTACTCTGCTGATCAAAACGACTCTGCTGATAGATACTCTGCTGATCAAATACTGAACTCATCTGATTTGACTCGGCTGATGATCTACCCTTCTGTTCGCTGATTCGGCAAGAGATCACTAGTCTTCTGAGCTTTGAACTTTGAACTCTTCTGATGTCTTCTTTTACTTGTTCAAAATTCTTCTAAGGGAACTAAGCTTTCCATACTTAGCTGATTATGATGTTTTGGAAATCATCAAAACCTTCCCTTAATTACTTGTCTTCTTTCATCTTCATCTTCATCCAACAATTTCCCCCTTTTTGATGATGACAAAACTCCAGCTAAGTACCTGTACCTAAACTAAAGTTTTGATCCTCAAAAATTTCTGAGATAGAAATGATATGTTGGAGTCAAACTTGCAAATTTTATAGATATAGAACTGATTACATTTTACAAGTTGAAAGATGAAAAGTACAAAATACTCTAAAAGATTACAAGAATTTTTAAAGAAAATCTAGCCAAGCTAGTCTTCTGTCTTCTTTTCTTTTTCAGCAGACTTGGAGGTTCCAACTTCCAATTTCTGCATCAACAGCTCTAGCTTCTTCTTTTTAACATCAGGATCAAGCTGTTCTTCAACTGAATCTTTGGCAGCAGCTAGTTCTTTGTCTGACTTAGCTTTTGCTTCAGATTCTTCCTCATCAGCTTGGTCTTCTTCTTCTGTGATCTTCTCATCTGCTAATCTGCTTGTGCCTTCATTTGCTGCTTCATTCCTATTATTAGCAGACTCTTCAGATTCTTCTAACACTTCTGTTTCTTCAGCATTTTGATTTCCTACCCTTTGGAAATCAACCCTTTGCTGTCCAAATATCCTTTCTTCCCCCTTTTTGTCATCATCAGCAGGGACAGATGGATATTGTGGCACAACTGGTGTGATTAGAAGTGAATCACATAGAAGCTTGATGTTTTCTTCCATAGCATTGATCTGAGCTTGCTGGTTAAGTTGATTGGCTTTAACAGTCTTGACTTCTTTGAGCAAGTCTTCTCCTTGATCACCCAACTGGATTTGAGTTCCTAAAATCCAATTTGATGAAGCATTGAAGTCTTTCATCATGTTGCCCATGACTTCATCTTCTGCTTGGAGAGCCAATTCAACAGTCTGTTCAATCTGCTTCCAACCTTCAGTGGTGCTTTGTGTCCTTCTCCTGAGTATATCCATATCCTGACATATAGATTGTACATTTTGAGCAGTATCTTTCATTAAGTCAGTAGGAACAACAGCAGCAACCTTCTGAATAGGTTGATGAACAGCAGCCATCACTTCTGCTTTTATCTCCTCCTTCATTTCCTTCATTGATTTGATAATCAATTGTTGGATGGAATCCAACAGATTGGTTTGAGAACTCTGAGATATTGAAGGATCTTCTGATGGAGTAGCAGAGACGGTTTCCTTGAGATGTTGCTCTGATGGTTGAGTTATCATTGCAAGGGACTGATCTGCTGGTTCACCAGCATGGCTTGGAGTGCTTTCCTTCTCCTTAGCCTGATCATCTTCTTCAGCAGCAACTTCTTTCTCCTTTAACTGATTTGCTGGAATTTCTTCGTCCTTCTTTGATTCATCAGCAGCATCAGACTTATCATCCTGCACTTTGTCTTGATCAAATGGGTCTGAAGTACCCTCAATTTGCTTTGGTTGATCAGAGGACTCTGCTCCTTCTTTATCAGCAGGTGATATAATCTTCTTGACAGTGTCAACTGTCTTCATCAAACCTTCATTGTCCACTGCAGACCTGTTACAAATCCAAGTAAAGTTGTCAAGAGGAATAAAAGTAGTTGTTGGTTCCTCTGGCAGCTCTTCATAGGGTCTGATGTTTGGTCCATAGACAATATGCTTGATGTTAGGAAGTGGAACCAGTGAGCTTGGTTGTCCCCTTAACTTCCTTGCTTTCTTGGCCCAAAGCTCCATTGCTTGAGCAATAGCCAACTTAATAGATCTTTCTTTGAGATCTACTGAGTCATCAAAATCCTCAGGAATGGATGCAAAGATCTTCTTGGCCTCTTCCTTGACTACATGACATATTCTCATCCTCAACCTGTCCAGAAAGAACTCTGAATCAAGTGCTTGAATGAGTGAATTTGTCTCAAGCCACTTCAATACCCAATCTTCTGTAGCCTTGAATTCTTTCCACTTAGCCATTTCAGCAGGACTCTTTGTTAATCTGAATTCTCTCCATCTATTGTATTTGATCTTTTCAGAATGGAAGAGTGTCAGACGGTTGACTCTTTCATTTTCAGCATCCAGTCTTCTAAGGAATTCTTCAAAAATTGCAGGGTCTTCCCTGACAATTTCAAGAGACAGTTTGACTTCTTCTCTTCTCTTTTCCTTAATCTTGGGTGCAGGCATAGCTGGTATTGGTTTATTTGGATCTCTTTGCTCACCAATAACTATCCCTCCACTATGCTGATGACCATGAGCATCCTTCATGCTAGCTTCAATGACAGCAGCCAACTCTGCTGCCTCAAAAGCATCTCTCTGCTCTTGAGTCATTTTGCTGGCTTCTTCCTCCAGCTTTTTCAGTTCTAGGCTTTTCAGCCTATCTTCTTCTGCTTTCTCATCAGCAATCCTTTGCTTTTCAGCAGCATCCAGTTTCATCTTCTCTGCAGCAGTCACATAGGTTGAGGTCTTGCCTAACCTCTTTCTTCTTGATTCAGGGCTTTCAACTGCTTGGATAGGTGTTGCAGCAACTGGAGTAGGATGTATCAACAGAATTTCTCCCTCTAGTGGTGTACTAGTCTGCTGTTCCTTTTCTACATCAGCAGATAGTGCAGCAGTTGAGGCTTCTGTTGTCATTTCAACTGTAGGACCACTTTCAGGCTCAGCAGTAGCAGCCTTAGTAGCTTCAACAACTGGTTCTTCAACATTTAATGGCCTTTCTGCCTCAGTTGTTGTTTTCCTCACAGTTATAGCAGGCTCTTCAGGGAAAGTGACCTTTCTCTTGGCCTTTGACTTAGGAATTTTCTTGACAGCAGGGGGGTTGGCAGTAGGAGGTCCCCTTGCTTCACTCCTAGTCCTTAGTCTCTTCAGTCTTTGAAGTGGAATTTCCTCTTCAGATTCAGTTCCTTCAGAGGATGACCCTGTCTTCATGTTTTCAATTTCAACAGTGAAGTCATCTACCACCTTCTTAGAGACTTCAATTTCAGGCTCTGCTGATCCAGCCACAACAGCAGACTGTGCTGTTGGCTCAGCAGACTGACTAGTCTGACCTTCCTTCTTGCTCTTCTTAGAAGGGGTCTTCTTGGATTGTTTGGAGGCTTTTCTCTTTGGTTTTTCCACCAGTTGCCTCACTGGTTCGTAGAGTTTGAATTCTTTGCTTCCATGGGTTTGTTTTCCTCCACCCATAGGGCAATGCAGAGAAGCAAACAAGTTACTCAGCAGAATGGCATGAGAATGCCTTTTGTCACTTAACAGCTCATAAACATGAGCAGCCCAGTTCACTTTCATCCCATAGTAGATGCAAATCATGGTGTGAAGCCTTCTTCTAGGTAGGCCATCCAGAGAACCCGTAGCACAATCCATAACCTTTGCTATGATATCAGCAAATCTTTGGTATTCATCCTTCAGCTGGGTCTTCATCAAAGTCCCAGACATCTCCTCTCCCTTCTTAGCACAAATTCTCCAAAATTCCTCTTCTTTTTCTGACCCTAACGAGGTCACATCTCCTCCCTTGTCTGTCAGCTTATAAATTTCATGAAGAACAGCAGCAGATACAGCGATTTTCTTACCACCTATGACAGCAGTCATAACGGTGTCATCATCGTTGAACTCCCTGGAAGTGTAGAAGTGGTATACATCTTCAAGATAAACCCTATCTTCGTGTGCTTCCAAGACTGGGACCAAAGATGCTTCCTTGATCTTTTCCAGTAAAGTGCGCATCAAATCGGTGCCAGAGAAATGGAATTTGCTATAGTTGAAGTATCTTCCTTCAATAACTTTGTCCATTTCTGAGATTTGTGAGTAAATTCTGCAAAATAGTGAGCTTTCGCAACAAGAGGGTTTGAGAGATAGAAAGTTTGAGAATTTTTGAGTGCGTAAGACGACTATGCTGTTCAGATCGGATTTTATAGGTTTCCTTTTGATTTGGTTTTCGTGATTTATCTAAACCGTTGATCTAATCTGACAGTTTTTAATCGAGCGGATGAGAGTCGCGGATTTCAATTTTATTATTTTAATGTCAGATGGGCGGGAAACTCTATCGACACTAATCTGTTTACTTATAAAAGCGTGTTACTTAATAATGCGTTTTATGACCATGCTTATATAAGGTATCAGATGAGTAGAGTTAAACTTATCTGACAGACGAGTGATCTGTTATCTGATATTACTAGAGAATGCCAATAGCTAGTAATCTTCCTCTGCTGTTTGTCAATCCAGCAAGATAAAATAATCTTCAATCTTCAAGAATTAAGAACATGTCTTCTTGGTAACATAACTTCAACTAACTGTCATTAACAGATTTCATCTTTAGAACAGAAGTACCGCTAGTCTTACACGTTCCCCCTGTCTTTAAGAATTCATAAGTTAACTAGTCTGTTGAAAGTTAATTCTTGAATTAAGTAACTGATGACTAAGCTGTTGAACTCCAGTCTTCTGATGAGTTCCCCCTCAGCTTATGCATCCAGGTTGAGTAAACCTAACTCAGCTCTTAGAGTTGAGAACCTTGCTTCGCTTAGAGGTTTGGTGAAGATGTCAGCAATCTGATTATCAGTATGAACATACTCAATCAAAACATTGCCTTTTTCCACATGATCTCTAATGAAATGATGTTTAATCTCAATATGTTTAGTCCTTGAATGACTTGTAGTATTCTGAGTAAGTGAAATTGCACTTGTATTGTCACAGTAGATTGGTATTCCACTGATCTTGATGTTGTAGTCTTCTAGTTGATGTTTCAACCAAAGTATCTGTGCACAGCAGGCTCCAGCAGCTATATATTCAGCTTCAGCAGTAGATATAGAAACTGAGGTTTGCTTCTTACTCATCCATGAGATCAGACGACTGCCTAAGAACTGACAGGCACCTGTTGTGCTTTTTCTGTCAATCTTACAGCCAGCAAGGTCTGAATCTGAATAACCAATGAGTTCAAATCCAGATTCTCTAGGATACCACAATCCCAATTCTTGAGTGCCTTTAACATACTTCAATATCCTCTTGGCAGCTAAGAGATGAGATTCTTTGGGGTTTGATTGAAATCTTGCACAGACTCCAACTGAGTACATTATATCAGGTCTGCTTGCTGTTAGATACAACAATGAACCAATAATGCCTCTATATTTGGTTATGTCTACTGATTTGCCATCTTCATCTTTATCCAAACGAAGACTTGTAGACATAGGAATGGTAGCTGTTGAGCTAGTTTCCATACCAAATTTCTTGAACAGATCTCTTGTGTACTTTGCTTGGCTGATGAATATTCCATCAGGCAACTGTCTAACTTGCAATCCAAGAAAGTAGTTAAGTTCACCCATCATGCTCATTTCAAACTTATTCTGCATCAGCTTGGAGAACTTATCACACATCTGTTGGTTAGTTGAACCAAAAATAATATCGTCCACATATATTTGCACAAGTAATATATGATTTTCCCATTCAATAGTGAACAAGGTTTTGTCTACCTTACCTTTTCGAAATCCTTTAATTAAAAGAAAATCAGATAGGGTATCATACCATGCTCTTGGAGCTTGTTTCAGTCCATAAAGGGCTTTCTTCAGACGATATACTTTGTCCTCTTCTTGATAGACTTCAAATCCTGGAGGTTGCTCAACATACACTTCTTCTTGCAATTCTCCATTGAGAAAAGCAGACTTCACATCCATCTGATAGACAGTGAAGTTCTTGTGAGCAGCATAGGCTAGAAACAGTCTGATTGCTTCAAGTCTTGCTACTGGTGCAAAAGTTTCATCAAAGTCAATTCCTTCTTCTTGACAATAACCCTTGGCCACTAGTCTTGCTTTGTTTCTGGTGACAACACCATCTTCGTTCATCTTATTTCTGAATACCCACTTAGTGCCAATTACTCTTTGATGACTTGGTCTAGGAACTAAGTACCAGACTTCATTCCTTTCAAATTGATTCAACTCTTCTTGCATAGCTTCTATCCAGAAGGAGTCATTTAGAGCTTCTTCAATTTGTTTGGGCTCTATTTGAGATAGAAATGTGACAAACATAGCATCTTGTGCAGCAGCTCTTCTCGTTTTCACTCTATCTAAAGGATCACCAATAACTAATTCAGGAGGGTGATTCTTGAGCCATCTGAGATCAGGTTGCAAATCAGGATGTTGTCCTCTGTTTTGATCTTGCAACACTACTGTTGGAGTTCCAGTAGTAGTCTGTTGAACATTTGCCGTCTGTTGAACAGTCTCTGGTCTGTCAGCTGTTTGCAACTCGTCTGTTAGACAATCAGCACTGTGATTTTGAACAGCACTTGAGTTAGCAGCTGAATTTAGATTAGGTAGTATGATGGGAACATATTCTTCATTTCTTCCAACGTCTAACTTCTGTAAATCAGCAGACAGATCTTGATTTACACTTTGATTCTTTTCAGAAGATTGACTTGGCTCATCAAATACTACATGGATAGATTCTTCTATTAGTAATGTTCTTTTGTTAAAAACTCTATAAGCCTTACTAACAGATGAGTATCCTACAAAGACAGCTTCATCAGCCTTTTCTGCAAATGCAGTAAGGTGATTTTTCCCATTATTCAATACAAAACATTTACAACCAAAAATCTTAAAGTAATGAATGTTTGGCTTTCTGTTGTTCCAAACTTCATATGGAGTCTTGTTCTGATTTTTGTTGATCATACATCTGTTTTGGGTAAAGCATGCTGTATTTGTTGCTTCTGCCCAAAATCTTTGAGGCAGTTTAGCTTCAGCTATCATGGTTCTGACAGCTTCTTTTAGTGTTCTGTTTCTCCTTTCAGCAACACCATTCTGTTGAGGGGTTCTTGCAGCAGAATACTCATGATGTATTCCCTTCATGTTACAATACTCTTCAACAGTAGAGTTTGTAAACTCTGTCCCTCTATCTGATCTGATCTTCAATATCTTAATACTCTTTTCATTCTGGATCAGTTCCATCAGATTGGTAAGATGTTCCTTGGTTTCACTTTTCTTCTTCATGAAAATCACCCAAGTGTATCTTGAATAATCATCCACAACAGCTAGGCAGTATTTCTTTCCACCATTGCTGACTGGATCAATGGGTCCAAATAAGTCCATATGCAACAGCTCCAATATTCTTCCAGAAGATTGGTGCTTCTTTTCTTTGAATGATGACTTGATTTGTTTACCCTTCTGACAAGCGTCACAGAGCTTGTCTTTGCTCATGACTGCTTTTGGAATCCCTTCTACCAAATCATTCTTGATTAATCTGTTTATGGTCTTGAAGTTTAAATGATTCATCCTCTTGTGCCATAGCCAACTGACTTCACTTGGTGCAGATGCCACCAAACAAACACTTGAATTCTTGTCAACAGAATTCCAGTCAACTATGTAGATATTTCCTTGTCGTCTTCCAGATAAAATTACCTTCTTTGTACCAATCTGCTCAACGTAGCACTTATCTGTTGAGAAGATGACTGAATATCCCTTGTCACAAAATTGACTTATGCTCAGCAGATTATATTTTAGGCCTTTAACATAGGAGACGTCAGATATCTCTATGTTTCCCTTGATTAATCTTCCTTTAGCTTTAATCTTGCCTTCTTTGCTGTCTCCAAAAGTGACTTTTGGACCATCCACAGCAACTGCATCAGTCAACTCATGTATGTTTCCACACATGTGCCTTGAACATCCACTGTCCAAGTACCAAATCTTCTCTACTTTACTCCTACTCCTAATCCTAACCTACAAAACAAAAATAAAATTGTTTTAGGTACCCTTATTGAGAGGGTCCTGAAGGATTAGTTCCACCCTTGACAACCCAAGATGTTGAAGTCTTAGGCTTCTTAGGTTTCTGAGTTTTAGGAGCATGAACAGTTTCATTTTTATCATAGTTATCAGATAAGTCATGTTGATGATCAGTATGATATGAATAATGTTCATAAGCAGGGTAAGGTGCATGATATGCAGGATATGCATGCATTGGATGAGCAGGGTAAGGTGCATAGTAACTAGGAAACTGAGGTGCATGATACATAGGATGATATGCAGCAGGTTGCACATAATATGACTCATTTCCATACCAAGCATTTTGATTTTTCTTATTCTTATGCTTCTTTGGTTTACTAGGTGCTTGCTCATTTGATTTTGACTTAGTTTTACCACTAGTCTGATTGACTTTAGCTTTATCAGCAGACTTCTTAGGACTCTGCTGTTTGGTCTTACTAGTCTGATTTCCTACACTAGGCTCTTTGCTCTTTTTAGCCTTAGGAGATTTCTTCTCCTTTACCACTTTCTCAGATGAGGTAGGTATAGAAGTTTGAACATACAGAATGACCTTACTATTGTCAGCTGATATGAATTTTTCAGTATGGTTCAACTCTAGATTATCCTTTTCCAAAGGTGTCTCCTGTTTCTTAGACGTATGCATGGATGCAACAGTAGACTTATCATGAGACTCAATGATTTTCTCAAGTTCCATGATTTTTCCTTTATAAACCTCACACTCAGCTTTCAGAGATTCATGCTCTTGCTCAAGCTGTTTATATTCAGCTGATTCTATTGGCTTTTCAGCTAAAAGTTTCAGTGAACTATTTTGCTCTTTTAGCAAGTTCATCTCTTCCTTAAGCTTAACAAACTCTCCAGCAATAGTAGTATTATTCAACATCATTTGCTCTAAAGAATTAAATAGTTCATTTTCTTGAGGAGTTACCTCATCCTCGGAGTCATCAGATTCCTTTGCCATCAGGCACAGGAGAGCAGGTTTTTCTTCATCAGATGATTCTTCATCAGACGAGTCTGAGTCTGAATCAGATGAGTAGACAGCAGCTGGCTTTTCTGCTTCAGCCATCATTGCCTTGGCTCTCTGATGCTTTCTTTCTTTTCTCATTTTCTTCTCTTCCTCAGTGTACTTCTCTGCTTTTGGATATGGGCAGTCTCTTATGAAGTGTCCCAATTTCCTGCAGTTGTAACACATCAGTTTTGATTTATAATCCTCTTTATCCTGAGAAGAAAAGTTAGGTTTAGAAGTAGAAGCAGCATGATTGTATTTGTTTTTCATTTTTCTCTTATAGAACTTCTTGAAGTTGTTCATCAATAATGCTACATCTCCAGCAGTGTACTCCTTTTTGTTGAGTAGAGTGGCTTCATCAGATGAGTCCACTTCTTTGCTTTTCTGAGCTGGTCTTCTGGTGTTTTCAGCAGCAACAAGTGCAGCTGTGGGTCCTGAAGTTGAGGTTTCTTCAATTCCCATTCTTGGCAGTTTATACTCATAAGCCTTGAGTGCGGAGAACAGCTCTGTTAGAGAAATCTTGCCCAGATCTCTTGATTCTTCCATTGCTGTCACCTTCATGTTGAACTTGGATGGTAGAGCCTTCAGTACTCTGACAGAAATCTCTTTGTCAGTGAAAGTCTTTCCCAGCTTCAAAACTTCGTTCAGAGTTCTGGTGAATCTGATATCCATCTGATCAATGGTTTCTCCAGACTTCATCTTGAAGTTGTCCAGCTTCTCCAAGGCAACACTGAGCTGATGCTCTTTAATAGCATCATTGCCTTCGCTCATATCTCTGACTTTGTCCCACATCTCCTTTGCAGTTTTGCAATGTTTGACCTTGTCAAACCGATCATTATCCAGGGCTTTAGTCATGATGAATCTCCCAACTTTATCTAGATTGTAAAGCTTTATCTCTTCTGGAGTCATCTCATGAAGGTCTTTCTCCACAACCGTATCTACTTCATTTATTTTTATGGTCTTTGTGAATCTGAATGGACCTTTAATGATACATGTATGCATGTTGTCATTATAGGCAGCAAGGAAAATCTCCATTCTGATTTTCCAGTCCTCAAAGGACATACCAGCAATGTGGGGAACATGGCTGATACAATCCATTTTTCAAAAAGTTTTTTTTTTTTTTTTTCAAAAAAAAATGCTCTTTTGAAAAGTTTTGAAAACCTTTGAAAAACACTCGGATCAAGCTCGTTGATCAGGCAGCTGATTCTAATGAACCACCTGCTCTGATACCACTTGTTGGTCCCAAGTGGTCAGATGAGGTCTAGAGGGGGGGGGGGTGAATAGACCTCTGAAAATTTTTGAACTTAAAAACTTTTCAGTCTTCTGTCAGCAGACTAAGCTGATGAAGAACAGTAAGCAGACTAGTCTGATCGTGAACAAATCTTGAACAGACGACTGACCACTCTTCTTACAATGACTTAGCTGTTTTTCAGCAAACAGTTTTTCAAGAGTATACTTGCAGCGGATTGTTTGAAAGTGTTTTTCACAAGTAAACTAAGTTCTAAAAAGATTTTATCCCCAGTTTAAAACTCCTTATAAAATCTTTTTGATTGATTCAAAGTGTTTAAAATGCAAACTTTAAAATATGCAAGAAAACTTTAAATGCAAGATAACACAAAGAATTTTTATAGTGGTTATATGGATAAAAATCCTTTAGTCCACTCTTCCAGATCACACAGATTCTGGGTTATACTATAATCACAAAGATTACAATATTTCTCCACTTACACCTAAACAACTAATGAGAAGGCTGTAAGCTCGCAATAGGGATTCACAAAGAAAACCTATCCTCTAAAGTAGAATCACTCACACAGATGGATTCTCACTTCGCACAACACTCAGCTTTTTACAAAATCACTCAGATAATGTTTTTCTATTTTCTTCAACTGGGTTTCTGTCAACAGATGACTTCCACCAGACGAGTGAGCTGTTCGAGCTTTTGAGACTTAGAGAAATTCTGCTTCAAAATTTCGATCTCTGATTGTTGTTGTGTTGTTGCTCGATTTGAAATTCAGCTCTATTTATACATGGAAATGAAATTATGACCGTTGAAGGCAAGTCACAAATCAAATCCATCCTTCAGCTCTTTTTGAAACGGCTCCCTGCAGCATTCCGTACTGTGTACAGTACCTTTCTGTCCATCGCATTTAATGCTGCATTTAATGCACTCTGCTGATCCGAGGATATCTTCAATCATTTGCCATTACTACCCTTCTCTTACAGCATTTATTACATCAAGTGCATTTATTACCGTTGGACTAATCTCTTGACCTCTTCTACTCTGCTGATCAAAACGACTCTGCTGATAGATACTCTGCTGATCAAATACTGAACTCATCTGATTTGACTCGGCTGATGATCTACCCTTCTGTTCGCTGATTCGGCAAGAGATCACTAGTCTTCTGAGCTTTGAACTTTGAACTCTTCTGATGTCTTCTTTTACTTGTTCAAAATTCTTCTAAGGGAACTAAGCTTTCCATACTTAGCTGATTATGATGTTTTGGAAATCATCAAAACCTTCCCTTAATTACTTGTCTTCTTTCATCTTCATCTTCATCCAACACAATTTTTTCGAGATTAAAAGCTTTGGGATGTCAAGTAATAAAATATTAAGCACTTAAATGTCATTTGATGTGTTTTTCGGTCAATTATTTTAGCTTATTTTGATAGGTCGTTTTTCAGGGGCTCGATTTTCGAAACCCTAAAAATTTCAATTTTTTCGAGATTTAAAGCTTTGGGAATTCAAAGAATAACATATTAAGCACTTAAGAGTCATTTTATTTGTTTTTCGGTCATTATTTTAGCTTATTTCGATACGACGTTTTTCGGTGGCTCGAATTTCGAGACCCTAAAAATTTCATTTTTTCGAGATTTAAAGCTTCGGGAACTCAAATAATAACATATTTAGCCCTTAGGAGACATTTGATTTGCTTTTCGGTCACTTATTTTAGCTTATTTTGAGACGTCGTTTTTCGGGGGCTCGATTTTCGAGATACTAAAATTTTTATTTTTTCGAGATTTGAAGCTCCGGGAACTCAAATAATAACATATTAAGCACTTAAGAGTCATTTTATTTGTTTTTCGGTCACTTATTTTAGCTTATTTTGAGACGTCAATTTTCAGAGGCTCGATTTTCGAGATCTTAAAATTTTCATTTTTTCGAGATTTAAAGCTCCGGGAACTCAAATAATAATATATTAAGCCCTTAGGAGTCATTTTATTTGTTTCTCAGTCACTTATTTTGCTTATTTTGAGAAGTCGTTTTTCAGGAGCTAGATTTTCGAGACCCTAAAAATTTGGTTTTTTTCAAGGCTTAAAGCTTTGGGATGTCAAGTAATAAAATATTAAGCACTTAAATGTCATTTGATGTGTTTTTCGGTCAATTATTTTAGCTTATTTTGAGACGTCTTTATTCAGGGGCACGATTTTCGAAACCCTAAAAATTTCAATTTTTGTCGAGATTTAAGCATTGAGAAGTCAAGTAATAACATATTAAGCACTTAGGAGTCATTTGATTTATTTTTCGGTCACCTATATCAGCTTATTTTGAGACGTCGTTTTTCGGGGGCTCGATTTATTAGACCCTCAAAATTTCATTTTTCTAGATTTAAAGCTTCGGAAACGCAAATAATAACATATTAAGCCCTTAGGAGTCATTTTATTTGTTTTTTGGTCACATATTCTAGCTTATTTTGCGACGTCGTTTTTCGGGGGCTCGATTTTCGAGATCTTAAAATTTTCATTTTTTCGAGATTTAAAGCTCCGGGAATTCAAATAACAACATATTAAGCCCTTAGGAGTCATTTTATTTGTTTTTAGGTCACTTATTTTCGCTTATTTTGAAACGTCGTTTTTTTGGAGCTTGATTATTGAGATCCTAAAAATTTGCTTTTTTTCAAGACTCAAAGCTTTGGTAATTCAAGTAATAACATATTAAGCACTTAAGTGTCATTTTATTTGTTTTTCGATCACTTATTTAAGCTTATTTCGAGACGTCATTTTTCAAGGGTTCGTTTTTCGAGACCCTAAAAATTTCATTTTTTGGAGATTTAAATATTTCGGAAGTCAAGAAATAACATATTAACACTTAAAAGTCTTTTGATGTGTTTTTCGGTCAATTATTTTAGATTATTTCGAGACGTCGTTTTTCAGAGGCACGAATTTCGAGATTCTAAAATTTGCTTTTTTTTCAAGATTTAAGCTTTGGGAAGTCAAATAATAACATATTAATCACTTAGGAGTCATTTGATTTATTTTTCGATCACTTATATCAACTTATTTTGAGACGTCGTTTTTCGAGGGTCGTTTTTCGAGGGTTCGATTTTCGAGACCTTCAAATTTTCATTTTTTCGAGATTTAAAGCTTCGGGAACTCAAATAATAACATATTAAGCCCTTAGGAGTCATTTTATTTGTTTTTCGGTCACTTATTTTAGCTTATTTTGAGAAGTCGCTTTTTTAGTGGCTCGATTTTCGAGACCCTAAAAATTTTCATTTTTTCGAGATTTAAAGCTTTGGGAAGTCATGTAATAACATATTAAGCACTTAAAAGTCATTTTATTTGTTTTTCGATCAATTATTTTAGCTTATTTTGAGGCGTCGTTTTTCAGGTGCTCGATTTTCGAGACCCTAAAAATTTGTTTTTTTTTTCAAGATTTAAAGCTTTGGGAAGTCAAATGATAACAATAATAAGCACTTAAGAGTCATTTTATTTGTTTTTCGGTCACTTGTTTCAGCTTATTTTGAGACGTCGTTTTTCAAGGGCTTGATTTTCGAAACCCTAAAAATCTTAATTATTTAAAGATTGAATGCTTTGGGATGTCAAGTAATAACATATTAAGCACTTAAATGTCATTTGATGCGTTTTTCGGTGAATTATTTTAGCTTATTTTGATACGTCATTTTTCAGGGGCTCGATTTTCGAAGCCCTAAATATTTCAATTTTTCGAGATTTCAAGCTTTGGGAATTCAAATAATGAAATATTAAGCACTTAAGAGTCATTTTATTTGTTTTTCGGTCACTTATTTTAGCTTATATTGAGAAGTCGTTTTTCGGGGGTTCGATTTTCGAAATCCTATAATTTTCATTTTTTCGAGATTTAAAGCTCCGGGAACTCAAATAATAACATATTAAGCCCTTATGAGTCATTTTATTTGTTTTTCGGTCACTTATTTTCGCTTATTTTGAGACGTCCTTTTTTAGGAGCTCGATTTTTGAGACCCTAAAAATTTGCTTTTTTTCAAGAATTAAAGCTTTGGTAATTCAAATAATAACTTATTAAGCACTTATGAGTCATTTTATTTGTTTTTCGGTCACTTATTTTGAGGCGACGTTTTTCGGTAGCTCGAATTTCGAGACCCTAAAAATTTCATTTTTTCGAGATTTAAAGCTTCGGGAACTCAAATAATAACATATTTAGCCCTTAGGAGTCATTTGATTTGCTTTTCGGTCACTTATTTTCGCTTATTTTGAGACGTCTTTTTTCAGGAGCTCGATTTTCGAGACCCTAAAAATTTGCTTTTTTTCAAGACTTAAAGCTTTGGGAATTCAAATAATAACTTATTAAGCACTTAAGAGTCATTTTTTTTTTCGGTCACTTATTTTAGCTTATTTTGAGACGACGTTTTTCGTTGGCTCGAATTTCGAGACCCTAAAAATTTTATTTTTTCGAGATTTAAAGCTTCGGGAACTCAAATAATAACATATTTAGCCCTTAGGAGTTATTTGATTTGCTTTTCGGTCACTTATTTTAGCTTATTTTGAGACGTCGTTTTTCGGGGGCTTGATTTTCGAGATCTTAAAATTTTCATTTTTTCGTGATTTAAAGCTCCGGAAACTCAAATAATAACAAATTTATCCCTTAGGAGTCATTTGATTTGCTTTTAGGTCACTTATTTTAGCTTATTTTGAGACGTCGTTTTTCGGGGGCTTGATTTTCGAGATCTTAAAATTTTCATTTTTTCGAGATTTAAAGCTTCGGAAACTCAAATAATAACAAATTTAGACCTTAGGAGTCATTTGATTTGCTTTTCGGTCACTTATTTTAGCTTATTTTGAGACGTCGTTTTTCGGGGACTTGATTTTCGAGATCTTAAATTTTTTATTTTTTCGAGATTTAAAGCTTCGGGAACTCAAATAATAACATATTTAGCCCTTAGGAGTCATTTGATTTGCTTTTCGGTCACTTATTTTAGCTTATTTTGAGACGTCGTTTTTCGAGGGCTTGATTTTCGAGATCTTAAAATTTTCATTTTTTCGAGATTTAAAGCTCCGGAACTCACATATTAACATATTAAGCACTTAAGAGTCATTTTATTTGTTTTTCGGTCACTTATTTTAGCTTATTTTGAGACGTCGTTTTTCGGGGGCTCGATTTTTGAGATCTTAAAATTTTCATTTTTTCGAGATTTAAATCTTTCGGAAGTCAAGAAATAACATATTAAGCACTTAAAAGTCTTTTGATGTCAAATAATAACAATAATAAGCACTTAAGAGTCATTTTATTAGTTTTTCGGTCACTTATTTCAGCTTATTTTGAGACGTCGTTTTTCAAGGGCTTGATTTTCGAAACCCTAAAAATTTCTATTTTTTCTAGATTAAAAGCTTTGGGATGTCAAGTAATAAAATATTAAGCACTTAAATGTCATTTGATGTGTTTTTCGGTCAATTATTTTAGCTTATTTTGATAGGTCGTTTTTCAGGGGCTCGATTTTCGAAACCCTAAAAATTTCAATTTTTTCGAGATTTAAAGCTTTGGGAATTCAAAGAATAACATATTAAGCACTTAAGAGTCATTTTATTTGTTTTTCGGTGGCTCGAATTTCGAGACCCTAAAAATTTCATTTTTTCGAGATTTAAAGCTTCAGGAACTCAAATAATAACATATTTAGCCCATAGGAGTCATTTGATTTGCTTTTCGGTCACTTATTTTAGCTTATTTTGAGACGTCGTTTTTCGGGGGCTCGATTTTCGAGATACTAAAATTTTTATTTTTTCGAGATTTGAAGCTCCGGGAACTCAAATAATAACATATTAAGCACTTAAGAGTCATTTTATTTGTTTTTCGGTCACTTATTTTAGCTTATTCTGAGACGTCAATTTTTGGGGGCTCGATTTTCGAGATCTTAAAATTTTCATTTTTTCGAGATTTAAAGCTCCGGGAACTCAAATAATAATATATTAAGCCCTTATGAGTCATTTTATTTGTTTCTCAGTCACTTATTTTGCTTATTTTGAGATGTCGTTTTTCAGGACCTAGATTTTCGAGACCCTAAAAATTTTGTTTTTTTCAAGACTTAAAGCTTTGGGAATTCATATAATAAAATATTAAGCTCTTAAGAGTCATTTTATTTGTTTTCGGTCACTTATTTAAGCTTATTTCGAGACGTCGTTTTTCGGGGGCTCTTTTTCGAGACCCTAAAAATTTCATTTTTTTCGAGATTTAAATCTTTCGGATGTCAAGAAATAACATATTAAGCACTTAAAAGTCTTTTGATGTGTTTTTCGGTCAATTATTTTAGCTTATTTTGAGACGTCTTTATTCAGAGGCACGATTTTCGAAACCCTAAAAATTTCAATTTTTTTCGAGATTTAAGCTTTGAGAAGTCAAGTAATAACATATTAAGCACTTAGGAGTCATTTGATTTAATTTTCGGTCACCTATATCAGCTTATTTTGAGACGTCGTTTTTCGGGGGCTCGATTTTTTAGACCCTCAAAATTTCATTTTTCTAGATTTAAAGCTTCGGAAACGCAAATAATAACATATTAAGCCCTTAGGAGTCATTTTATTTGTTTTTTGGTCACATATTTTAGCTTATTTTGCGACGTCGTTTTTCGGGGGCTCGATTTTCGAGATCTTAAAATTTTCATTTTTTCAAGATTTAAAGCTCCGGGAACTCAAATAACAACATATTAAGCCCTTAGGAGTCATTTTATTTGTTTTTCGGTCACTTATTTTCGATTATTTTGAGACGTCGTTTTTCGGGAGCTTGATTATTGAGATCCTAAAAATTTGTTTTTTTTCAAGACTCAAAGCTTTGGGAATTCAAGTAATAACATATTAAGCACTTAAGTGTCATTTTATTTATTTTTCGATCACTTATTTAAGCTTATTTCGAGACGTCATTTTTCAAGGGCTCGTTTTTCGAGACCCTAAAAATTTTATTTTTTGGAGATTTAAATATTTCGGAAGTCAAGAAATAACATATTAAGCACTTAAAAGTCTTTTGATGTGTTTTTCGGTCAATTATTTTAGCTTATTTTGAGACGTCTTTATTCAGGGGCACGATTTTTGAAACCCTAAAAATTTCAATTTTTTTCGAGATTTAAGCTTTGAGAAGTCAAGTAATAACATATTAAGCACTTAGGAGTCATTTGATTTATTTTTCGGTCACCTATATCAGATTATTTTGAGACGTCGTTTTTCGGGGGCTCGATTTTTTAGACCCTCAAAATTTCATTTTTCTAGATTTAAAGCTTCGGAAACGCAAATAATAACATATTAAGCCCTTAGGAGTCATTTTATTAGATTTTTGGTCACATATTTTAGCTTATTTTGCGACGTCGTTTTTCGGAGGCTCGATTTTCGAGATCTTAACATTTTCATTTTTTCGAGATTTAAAGCTCCGGGAACTCAAATAACAACATATTAAGCCCTTAGAAGTCATTTTATTTGTTTTTCGGTCACTTATTTTCGCTTATTTTGAGACGTCGTTTTTCGGGAGCTTGATTATTGAGATCCTAAAAATTTGCTTTTTTTCAAAACTCAAAGCCTTGGGAATTCAAGTAATAACATATTAAGCACTTAAGTGTCATTTTATTTGTTTTTCGATCACTTATTTAAGCCAATTTTGAGACGTCATTTTTCAAGGGCTCGTTTTTCGAGACCCTATTCATTTTTTGGAGATTTAAATATTTCGGATGTCAAGAAATAACATATTAAGCACTTAAAAGTCTTTTGATGTGTTTTTCGGTCAATTATTTTAGATTATTTCGAGACGTCGTTTTTCAGGGGCACGAATTTCGAGATCCTAAAATTTGCTTTTTTTTCAAGATTTAAGCTTTGGGAAGTCAAATAATAACATATTAATCTCTTAGGAGTCACTTGATTTATTTTTCGATCACTTATATCAACTTATTTTGAGACGTCGTTTTTCGAGGGTTCGATTTTCGAGACCTTCAAATTTTCATTTTTTCGAGATTTAAAGCTCCAGAAACTCAAATAATAACAAATTTAGCCCTTAGGAGTCATTTGATTTGCTTTTCGGTCACTTATTTTAGCTTATTTTGAGACGTCGTTTTTCGGGGGCTTGATTTTCGAGATCTTAAAATTTTTATTTTTTCGAGATTTAATGCTCCGGAAACTCAAATAATAACAAATTTAGCCCTTAGGAGTCATTTGATTTGCTTTTCGGTCATTTATTTTAGCTTATTTTGAGACGTCATTTTTCGGGGGCTTGATTTTCGAGATCTTAAAATTTTTATTTTTTCTAGATTTAAAGATTCTGGAACTCAAATAATAATATATTTAGCCCTTAGGAGTCATTTGATTTGCTTTTCGGTCACTTATTTTAGCTTATTTTGAGACGTCGTTTTTCGGGGGCTTGATTTTCGAGATCTTAAAATTTTCATTTTTTCGAGATTTAAAGCTCCGGGAACTCACATAATAACATATTAAGCACTTAAGAGTCATTTTATTTGTTTTTCGGTCACTTATTTTAGCTTATTTTGAGACATCGTTTTTCGGGGGCTCGATTTTTGAGATCTTGAAATTTTTGTTTTTTCGAGATTTAAATCTTTCGGAAGTCAAGAAATAACATATTAAGCACTTAAAAGTCTTTTGATGTCAAATAATAACAATAATAAGCACTTAAGAGTCATTTTATTAGTTTTTCGGTCACTTATTTCAGCTTATTTTGAGACGTCGTTTTTCAGGGGCTTGATTTTCGAAACCCTAAAAATTTCAATTTTTTCGAGATTAAAAGCTTTGGGATGTAAAGTAATAAAATATTAAGCACTTAAATGTCATTTGATGTGTTTTTCGGTCAATTATTTTAGCTTATTTTGATAGGTCGTTTTTCAGGGGCTCGATTTTCGAAACCCTAAAAATTTCAATTTTTTCGAGATTTAAAGCTTTGGGAATTCAAAGAATAACATATTAAGCACTTAAGAGTCATTTTATTTGTTTTTCGGTCATTATTTTAGCTTATTTCGATACGACGTTTTTCGGTGGCTCGAATTTCGAGACCCTAAAAATTTCATTTTTTCGAGATTTAAAGCTTCGGGAACTCAAATAATAACATATTTAGCCCTTAGGAGACATTTGATTTGCTTTTCGGTCACTTATTTTAGCTTATTTTGAGACGTCGTTTTTCGGGGGCTCGATTTTCGAGATACTAAAATTTTTATTTTTTCGAGATTTGAAGCTCCGGGAACTCAAATAATAACATATTAAGCACTTAAGAGTCATTTTATTTGTTTTTCGGTCACTTATTTTAGCTTATTTTGAGACGTCAATTTTCAGAGGCTCGATTTTCGAGATCTTAAAATTTTCATTTTTTTTTAGATTTAAAGCTCCGGGAACTCAAATAATAATATATTAAGCCCTTAGGAGTCATTTTATTTGTTTCTCAGTCACTTATTTTGCTTATTTTGAGAAGTCGTTTTTCAGGAGCTAGATTTTCGAGACCCTAAAAATTTGGTTTTTTCCAAGACTTAAAGCTTTGGGATGTCAAGTAATAAAATATTAAGCACTTAAATGTCATTTGATGTGTTTTTCGGTCAATTATTTTAGCTTATTTTGAGACGTCTTTATTCAGGGGCACGATTTTCGAAACCCTAAAAATTTCAATTTTTTTCGAGATTTAAGCTTTGAGAAGTCAAGTAATAACATATTAAGCACTTAGGAGTCATTTGATTTATTTTTCGGTCACCTATATCAGCTTATTTTGAGACGTCGTTTTTCGGGGGCTCGATTTATTAGACCCTCAAAATTTCATTTTTCTAGATTTAAAGCTTCGGGAATTCAAATAACAACATATTAAGCCCTTAGGAGTCATTTTATTTGTTTTTAGGTCACTTATTTTCGCTTATTTTGAAACGTCGTTTTTTTGGAGCTTGATTATTGAGATCCTAAAAATTTGCTTTTTTTCAAGACTCAAAGCTTTGGTAATTCAAGTAATAACATATTAAGCACTTAAGTGTCATTTTATTTGTTTTTCGATCACTTATTTAAGCTTATTTCGAGACGTCATTTTTCAAGGGTTCGTTTTTCGAGACCCTAAAAATTTCATTTTTTGGAGATTTAAATATTTCGGAAGTCAAGAAATAACATATTAACACTTAAAAGTCTTTTGATGTGTTTTTCGGTCAATTATTTTAGATTATTTCGAGACGTCGTTTTTCAGAGGCACGAATTTCGAGATCCTAAAATTTGCTTTTTTTTCAAGATTTAAGCTTTGGGAAGTCAAATAATAACATATTAATCACTTAGGAGTCATTTGATTTATTTTTCGATCACTTATATCAGCTTATTTTGAGACGTCGTTTTTCGAGGGTCGTTTTTCGAGGGTTCGATTTTCGAGACCTTCAAATTTTCATTTTTTCGAGATTTAAAGCTTCGGGAACTCAAATAATAACATATTAAGCCCTTAGGAGTCATTTTATTTGTTTTTCGGTCACTTATTTTAGCTTATTTTGAGAAGTCGCTTTTTTAGTGGCTCGATTTTCGAGACCCTAAAAATTTTCATTTTTTCGAGATTTAAAGCTTTGGGAAGTCATGTAATAACATATTAAGCACTTAAAAGTCATTTTATTTGTTTTTCGGTCAATTATTTTAGCTTATTTTGAGGCGTCGTTTTTCAGGTGCTCGATTTTCGAGACCCTAAAAATTTGTTTTTTTTTTCAAGATTTAAAGCTTTGGGAAGTCAAATGATAACAATAATAAGCACTTAAGAGTCATTTTATTTGTTTTTCGGTCACTTGTTTCAGCTTATTTTGAGACGTCGTTTTTCAAGGGCTTGATTTTCGAAACCCTAAAAATTTCAATTATTTAAAGATTGAATGCTTTGGGATGTCAAGTAATAACATATTAAGCACTTAAATGTCATTTGATGCGTTTTTCGGTGAATTATTTTAGCTTATTTTGATACGTCATTTTTCAGGGGCTCGATTTTCGAAGCCCTAAATATTTCAATTTTTCGAGATTTCAAGCTTTGGGAATTCAAATAATGAAATATTAAGCACTTAAGAGTCATTTTATTTGTTTTTCGGTCACTTATTTTAGCTTATATTGAGAAGTCGTTTTTCGGGGGTTCGATTTTCAAGATCCTATAATTTTCATTTTTTCGAGATTTAAAGCTCCGGGAACTCAAATAATAACATATTAAGCCCTTATGAGTCATTTTATTTGTTTTTCGGTCACTTATTTTCGCTTATTTTGAGACGTCCTTTTTTAGGAGCTCGATTTTTGAGACCCTAAAAATTTGCTTTTTTTCAAGAATTAAAGCTTTGGTAATTCAAATAATAACTTATTAAGCACTTATGAGTCATTTTATTTGTTTTGCGGTCACTTATTTTAGCTTATTTTGAGGCGACGTTTTTCGGTAGCTCGAATTTTGAGACCCTAAAAATTTCATTTTTTCGAGATTTAAAGCTTCGGGAACTCAAATAATAACATATTTAGCCCTTAGGAGTCATTTGATTTGCTTTTCGGTCACTTATTTTCGCTTATTTTGAGACGTCTTTTTTCAGGAGCTCGATTTTCGAGACCCTAAAAATTTGCTTTTTTTCAAGACTTAAAGCTTTGGGAATTCAAATAATAACTTATTAAGCACTTAAGAGTCATTTTTTTTTTCGGTCACTTATTTTAGCTTATTTTGAGACGACGTTTTTCGTTGGCTCGAATTTCGAGACCCTAAAAATTTTATTTTTTCGAGATTTAAAGCTTCGGGAACTCAAATAATAACATATTTAGCCCTTAGGATTTATTTGATTTGCTTTTCGATCACTTATTTTAGCTTATTTTGAGACGTCGTTTTTCGGGGGCTTGATTTTCGAGATCTTAAAATTTTCATTTTTTCGTGATTTAAAGCTCCGGAAACTCAAATAATAACAAATTTATCCCTTAGGAGTCATTTGATTTGCTTTTAGGTCACTTATTTTAGCTTATTTTGAGACGTCGTTTTTCGGGGGCTTGATTTTCGAGATCTTAAAATTTTCATTTTTTCGAGATTTAAAGCTCCGGAAACTCAAATAATAACAAATTTAGCCCTTAGGAGTCATTTGATTTGCTTTTCGGTCACTTATTTTAGCTTATTTTGAGACGTCGTTTTTCGGGGACTTGATTTTCGAGATCTTAAATTTTTTATTTTTTCGAGATTTAAAGCTTCGGGAACTCAAATAATAACATATTTAGCCCTTAGGAGTCATTTGATTAGCTTTTCGGTCACTTATTTTAGCTTATTTTGAGACGTCGTTTTTCGGGGGCTTGATTTTCGAGATCTTAAAATTTTCATTTTTTCGAGATTTAAAGCTCCGGGAACTCACATATTAACATGTTAAGCACTTAAGAGTCATTTTATTTGTTTTTCGGTCACTTATTTTAGCTTATTTTGAGACGTCGTTTTTCGGGGGCTCGATTTTTGAGATCTTAAAATTTTCATTTTTTCGAGATTTAAATCTTTCGGAAGTCAAGAAATAACATATTAAGCACTTAAAAGTCTTTTGATGTCAAATAATAACAATAATAAGCACTTAAGAGTCATTTTATTAGTTTTTCGGTCACTTATTTCAGCTTATTTTGAGACGTCGTTTTTCAAGGGCTTGATTTTCGAAACCCTAAAAATTTCTATTTTTTCTAGATTAAAAGCTTTGGGATGTCAAGTAATAAAATATTAAGCACTTAAATGTCATTTGATGTGTTTTTCGGTCAATTATTTTAGCTTATTTTGATAGGTCGTTTTTCAGGGGCTCGATTTTCGAAACCCTAAAAATTTCAATTTTTTCGAGATTTAAAGCTTCGGGAATTCAAAGAATAACATATTAAGCACTTAAGAGTCATTTTATTTGTTTTTCGGTGGCTCGAATTTCGAGACCCTAAAAATTTCATTTTTTCGAGACTTAAAGCTTCAGGAACTCAAATAATAACATATTTAGCCCATAGGAGTCATTTGATTTGCTTTTCGGTCACTTATTTTAGCTTATTTTGAGACGTCGTTTTTCGGGGGCTCGATTTTCGAGATACTAAAATTTTTATTTTTTCGAGATTTGAAGCTCCGGGAACTCAAATAATAACATATTAAGCACTTAAGAGTCATTTTATTTGTTTTTCGGTCACTTATTTTAGTTTATTCTGAGACGTCAATTTTTGGGGGCTCGATTTTCGAGATCTTAAAATTTTCATTTTTTCGAGATTTAAAGCTCCGGGAACTCAAATAATAATATATTAAGCCCTTATGAGTCATTTTATTTGTTTCTCAGTCACTTATTTTGCTTATTTTGAGATGTCGTTTTTCAGGACCTAGATTTTCGAGACCCTAAAAATTTGGTTTTTTTCAAGACTTAAAGCTTTGGGAATTCATATAATAAAATATTAAGCTCTTAAGAGTCATTTTATTTGTTTTCGGTCACTTATTTAAGCTTATTTCGAGACGTCGTTTTTCGGGGGCTCTTTTTCGAGACCCTAAAAATTTCATTTTTTTCGAGATTTAAATCTTTCGGATGTCAAGAAATAACATATTAAGCACTTAAAAGTCTTTTGATGTGTTTTTCGGTCAATTATTTTAGCTTATTTTGAGACGTCTTTATTCAGAGGCACGATTTTCGAAACCCTAAAAATTTCAATTTTTTTCGAGATTTAAGCTTTGAGAAGTCAAGTAATAACATATTAAGCACTTAGGAGTCATTTGATTTAATTTTCGGTCACCTATATCAGCTTATTTTGAGACGTCATTTTTCGGGGGCTCGATTTTTTAGACCCTCAAAATTTCATTTTTCTAGATTTAAAGCTTCGGAAACGCAAATAATAACATATTAAGACCTTAGGAGTCATTTTATTTGTTTTTTGGTCACATATTTTAGCTTATTTTGCGACGTCGTTTTTCGGGGGCTCGATTTTCGAGATCTTAAAATTTTCATTTTTTCAAGATTTAAAGCTCCGGGAACTCAAATAACAACATATTAAGCCCTTAGGAGTCATTTTATTTGTTTTTCGGTCACTTATTTTCGATTATTTTGAGACGTCGTTTTTCGGGAGCTTGATTATTGAGATCCTAAAAATTTGTTTTTTTTCAAGACTCAAAGCTTTGGGAATTCAAGTAATAACATATTAAGCACTTAAGTGTCATTTTATTTATTTTTCGATCACTTATTTAAGCTTATTTCGAGACGTCATTTTTCAAGGGCTCGTTTTTCGAGACCCTAAAAATTTTATTTTTTGGAGATTTAAATATTTCGGAAGTCAAGAAATAACATATTAAGCACTTAAAAGTCTTTTGATGTGTTTTTCGGTCAATTATTTTAGCTTATTTTGAGACGTCTTTATTCAGGGGCACGATTTTTGAAACCCTAAAAATTTCAATTTTTTTCGAGATTTAAGCTTTGAGAAGTCAAGTAATAACATATTAAGCACTTAGGAGTCATTTGATTTATTTTTCGGTCACCTATATCAGATTATTTTGAGACGTCGTTTTTCGGGGGCTCGATTTTTTAGACCCTCAAAATTTCATTTTTCTAGATTTAAAGCTTCGGAAACGCAAATAATAACATATTAAGCCCTTAGGAGTCATTTTATTAGATTTTTGGTCACATATTTTAGCTTATTTTGCGACGTCGTTTTTCGGAGGCTCGATTTTCGAGATCTTAACATATTCATTTTTTCGAGATTTAAAGCTCCGGGAACTCAAATAACAACATATTAAGCCCTTAGAAGTCATTTTATTTGTTTTTCGGTCACTTATTTTCGCTTATTTTGAGACGTCGTTTTTCGGGAGCTTGATTATTGAGATCCTAAAAATTTGCTTTTTTTCAAAACTCAAAGCCTTGGGAATTCAAGTAATAACATATTAAGCACTTAAGTGTCATTTTATTTGTTTTTCGATCACTTATTTAAGCCTATTTTGAGACGTCATTTTTCAAGGGCTCGTTTTTCGAGACCCTATTCATTTTTTGGAGATTTAAATATTTCGGATGTCAAGAAATAACATATTAAGCACTTAAAAGTCTTTTGATGTGTTTTTCGGTCAATTATTTTAGATTATTTCGAGACGTCGTTTTTCAGGGGCACGAATTTCGAGATCCTAAAATTTGCTTTTTTTTCAAGATTTAAGCTTTGGGAAGTCAAATATTAACATATTAATCTCTTAGGAGTCACTTGATTTATTTTTCGATCACTTATATCAACTTATTTTGAGACGTCGTTTTTCGAGGGTTCGATTTTCGAGACCTTCAAATTTTCATTTTTTCGAGATTTAAAGCTTCGGGAATTCAAATAATAACATATTAAGCCCTTAGGAGTCATTTTATTTTTTTTTCGGTCACTTATTTTAGCTTATTTTGAGAAGTCGCTTTTTTAGTGGCTCGATTTTCGAGACCCTAAAAATTTTAATTTTTTCGAGATTTAAAGCTTTGGGAAGTCATGTAATAACATATTAAGCACTTCAAAGTCATTTGATTTGTTTTTCGGTCAATTATTTTAGCTTATTTTGAGGCGTCGTTTTTCAGGTGCTCGATTTTCGAGACCCTAAAAATTTGTTTTTTTTTCAAGATTTAAAGCTTTGGGAAGTCAAATGTTAACAATAATAAGCACTTAAGAGTCATTTTATTTGTTTTTCGGTCACTTGTTTCAGCTTATTTTGAGACGTCGTTTTTCAGGGGCTTGATTTTCGAAACCCTAAAAATTTCAATTTTTTCAAGATTGAATGCGTTGGGATGTCAAGTAATAACATATTAAGCACTTAAATGTCATTTGATGTGTTTTTCGGTGAATTATTTTAGCTTATTTTGATACGTCATTTTTCAGGGGCTCGATTTTCGAAGCCCTAAATATTTCAATTTTTCAAGATTTCAAGCTTTGGGAATTCAAATAATGAAATATTAAGCACTTAAGAGTCATTTTATTTGTTTTTCGATCACTTATTTTAGCTTATATTGAGATGTCGTTTTTCGGGGGTTCGATTTTCGAGATCCTATACTTTTCATTTTTTCGAGATTTAAAGCTCCGGGAACTCAAATAATAACATATTAAGCCCTTAGGAGTCATTTTATTTGTTTTTCGGTCACTTATTTTCGCTTATTTTGAGACGTCCTTTTTTAGGAGCTCGATTTTCGAGACCCTAAAAATTTGCTTTTTTTCATGAATTAAAGCTTTGGGAATTCAAATAATAACTTATTAAGCACTTATGAGTCATTTTATTTGTTTTTCGGTCACTTATTTTAGCTTATTTTGAGACGACGTTTTTCAGTAGCTCGAATTTCGAGACCCTAAAAATTTCATTTTTTCGAGATTTAAAGCTTCGGGAACTCAAATAATAACATATTTAGCCCTTAGGAGTCATTTGATTTGCTTTTCGGTCACTTGTTTTCGCTTATTTTGAGACGTCCTTTTTCAGAGCTCGATTTTCGAGACCCTAAAAATTTGCTTTTTTTCAAGACTTAAAGCTTTGGGAATTCAAATAATAACTTATTAAGTACTTAAGAGTCATTTTATTTGTTTTTCGGTCACTTATTTTAGCTTATTTAGAGACGACGTTTTTCGTTGGCTCGAATTTCGAGACCCCAAAAATTTCATTTTTTCGAGATTTAAAGCTTCGGGAACTCAAATAATAACATATTTAGCCCTTAGGAGTTATTTGATTTTTTTTTCGGTCACTTATTTTAGCTTATTTTGAGACGTCGTTTTTCGGGGGCTTGATTTTCGAGATCTTAAAATTTTCATTTTTTCGAGATTTCAAGCTTCGGGAACTCAAATAATAACATATTTAGCCCTTAGGAGTCATTTGATTTGATTTTCTGTCACTTATTTTAGCTTATTTTGAGACGTCGTTTTTCGGGGGCTTTATTTTCGAGATATTAAAATTTTCATTTTTTCGTGATTTAAAGCTCCGGAAACTCAAATAATAACAAATTTATCCCTTAGGAGTCATTTGATTTGCTTTTAGGTCACTTATTTTAGCTTATTTTGAGACGTCGTTTTTCGGGGGCTTGATTTTCGAGATCTTAAAATTTTCATTTTTTCGAGATTTAAAGCTCCGGAAACTCAAATAATAACAAATTTAGCCCTTAGGAGTCATTTGATTTGCTTTTCGGTCACTTATTTTAGCTTATTTTGAGACGTCGTTTTTCGGGGGCTTGATTTTCGAGATCTTAAAATTTTTATTTTTTCGAGATTTAATGCTCCGAAAACTCAAATAATAACAAATTTAGCCCTTAGGAGTCATTTGATTTGCTTTTCGGTCATTTATTTTAGCTTATTTTGAGACGTCATTTTTCGGGGACTTGATTTTCGAGATCTTAAAATTTTTATTTTTTCGAGATTTAAAGATTCGGGAACTCAAATAATAACATATTTAGCCCTTAGGAGTCATTTGATTTGCTTTTCGGTCACTTATTTTAGCTTATTTTGAGACGTCGTTTTTCGGGGGCTTGATTTTCGAGATCTTAAAATTTTCATTTTTTCGAGATTTAAAGCTCCGGGAACTCACATAATAACATATTAAGCACTTAAGAGTCATTTTATTTGTTTTTCGGTAACTTATTTTAGCTTATTTTGAGACATCGTTTTTCGGGTGCTCGATTTTTGAGATCTTAAAATTTTTGTTTTTTCGAGATTTAAATCTTTCGGAAGTCAAGAAATAACATATTAAGCACTTAAAAGTCTTTTGATGTCAAATAATAACAATAATAAGCACTTAAGAGTCATTTTATTAGTTTTTCGGTCACTTATTTCAGCTTATTTTGAGACGTCGTTTTTCAGGGGCTTGATTTTCGAAACCCTAAAAATTTCAATTTTTTCGAGATTAAAAGCTTTGGGATGTCAAGTAATAAAATATTAAGCACTTAAATGTCATTTGATGTGTTTTTCGGTCAATTATTTTAGCTTATTTTGATAGGTCATTTTTCAGGGGCTCGATTTTCGAAACCCTAAAAATTTCAATTTTTTCGAGATTTAAAGCTTTGGGAATTCAAAGAATAACATATTAAGCACTTAAGAGTCATTTTATTTGTTTTTCGGTCATTATTTTAGCTTATTTCGATACGACGTTTTTCGGTGGCTCGAATTTCGAGACCCTAAAAATTTCATTTTTTCGAGATTTAAAGCTTCGGGAACTCAAATAATAACATATTTAGCCCTTAGGAGACATTTGATTTGCTTTTCGGTCACTTATTTTAGCTTATTTTGAGACGTCGTTTTTCGGGGGCTCGATTTTCGAGATACTAAAATTTTTATTTTTTCGAGATTTGAAGCTCCGGGAACTCAAATAATAACATATTAAGCACTTAAGAGTCATTTTATTTGTTTTTCAGTCACGTATTTTAGCTTATTTTGAGACGTCAATTTGCAGAGGCTCGATTTTCGAGATCTTAAAATTTTCATTTTTTCGAGATTTAAAGCTCCGGGAACTCAAATAATAATATATTAAGCCCTTAGGAGTCATTTTATTTGTTTCTCAGTCACTTATTTTGCTTATTTTGAGAAGTCGTTTTTCAGGAGCTAGATTTTCGAGACCCTAAAAATTTGGTTTTTTTCAAGACTTAAAGCTTTGGGAATTCATATAATAAAATATTAAGCACTTAAGAGTCTTTTTATTTGTTTTCGGTCACTTATTTAAGCTTATTTCGAGAAGTCGTTTTTCGGGGGCTCTTTTTCGAGACCCTAAAAATTTCATTTTTTTCGAGATTTAAATCTTTCGGAAGTCAAGAAATAACATATTAAGCACTTAAAAGTCTTTTGATGTGTTTTTCGGTCAATTATTTTAGCTTATTTTGAGACGTCTTTATTCAGGGGCACGATTTTCGAAACCCTAAAAATTTCAATTTTTTTCGAGATTTAAGCTTTGAGAAGTCAAGTAATAACATATTAAGCACTTAGGAGTCATTTGATTTATTTTTCGGTCACCTATATCAGCTTATTTTGAGACGTCGTTTTTCGGGGGCTCGATTTATTAGACCCTCAAAATTTCATTTTTCTAGATTTAAAGCTTCGGAAACGCAAATAATAACATATTAAGCCCTTAGGAGTCATTTTATTTGTTTTTTGGTCACATATTCTAGCTTATTTTGCGACGTCGTTTTTCGGGGGCTCGATTTTCGAGATCTTAAAATTTTCATTTTTTCGAGATTTAAAGCTCCGGGAACTCAAATAACAACATATTAAGCCCTTAGGAGTCATTTTATTTGTTTTTAGGTCACTTATTTTCGATTATTTTGAAACGTCGTTTTTTGGGAGCTTGATTATTGAGATCCTAAAAATTTGCTTTTTTCAAAACTCAAAGCTTTGGTAATTCAAGTAATAACATATTAAGCACTTAAGTGTCATTTTATTTGTTTTTCGATCACTTATTTAAGCTTATTTCGAGACGTCATTTTTCAAGGGCTCGTTTTTCGAGACCCTAAAAATTTAATTTTTTGGAGATTTAAATATTTCGGAAGTCAAGAAATAACATATTAACACTTAAAAGTCTTTTGATGTGTTTTTCGGTCAATTATTTTAGATTATTTCGAGACGTCGTTTTTCAGGGGCACGAATTTCGAGATCCTAAAATTTGCTTTTTTTTCAAGATTTAAGCTTTGGGAAGTCAAATAATAACATATTAATCACTTAGGAGTCATTTGATTTATTTTTCGATCACTTATATCAGCTTATTTTGAGACGTCGTTTTTCGAGGGTCGTTTTTCGAGGGTTCGATTTTCGAGACCTTCAAATTTTTATTTTTTCGAGATTTAAAGCTTCGGGAACTCAAATAATAACATATTAAGCCCTTAGGAGTCATTTTATTTGTTTTTCGGTCACTTATTTTAGCTTATTTTGAGAAGTCGCTTTTTTAGTGGCTCGATTTTCGAGACCCTAAATATTTTCATTTTTTCGAGATTTAAAGCTTTGGGAAGTCATGTAATAACATATTAAGCACTTAAAAGTCATTTGATTTGTTTTTCGGTCAATTATTTTAGCTTATTTTTAGGCGTCGTTTTTCAGGTGCTCGATTTTCGAGACCCTAAAAATTTGTTTTTTTTTTCAAGATTTAAAGCTTTGGGAAGTCAAATGATAACAATAATAAGCACTTAAGAGTCATTTTATTTATTTTTCGGTCACTTGTTTCAGCTTATTTTGAGACGTCGTTTTTCAAGGGCTTGATTTTCGAAACCCTAAAAATTTCAATTTTTTAAAGATTGAATGCTTTGGGATGTCAAGTAATAACATATTAAGCACTTAAATGTCATTTGATGTGTTTTTCGGTGAATTATTTTAGCTTATTTTGATACGTCATTTTTCAGGGGCTCGATTTTCGAAGCCCTAAATATTTCAATTTTTCGAGATTTCAAGCTTTGGGAATTCAAATAATGAAATATTAAGCACTTAAGAGTCATTTTATTTGTTTTTCGGTCACTTATTTTAGCTTATATTGAGAAGTCGTTTTTCGGGGGTTCGATTTTCGAGATCCTATAATTTTCATTTTTTCGAGATTTAAAGCTCCGGGAACTCAAATAATAACATATTAAGCCCTTATGAGTCATTTTATTTGTTTTTCGGTCACTTATTTTCGCTTATTTTGAGACGTCCTTTTTTAGGAGCTCGATTTTCGAGACCCTAAAAATTTGCTTTTTTGCAAGAATTAAAGCTTTGGTAATTCAAATAATAACTTATTAAGCACTTATGAGTCATTTTATTTGTTTTTCGGTCACTTATTTTAGCTTATTTTAAGACGACGTTTTTCGGTAGCTCGAATTTCGAGACCCTAAAAATTTCATTTTTTCGAGATTTAAAGCTTCGGGAACTCAAATAATAACATATTTAGCCCTTAGGAGTCATTTGATTTGCTTTTCGGTCACTTATTTTCGCTTATTTTGAGACGTCTTTTTTCAGGAGCTCGATTTTCGAGACCCTAAAAATTTGCTTTTTTTCAAGACTTAAAGCTTTGGGAATTCAAATAATTACTTATTAAGCACTTAAGAGTCATTTTATTTGTTTTTCGGTCACTTATTTTAGCTTATTTTGAGACGACGTTTTTCGTTGGCTCGAATTTCGAGACCCCAAAAATTTCATTTTTTCGATTTCGGGAACTCAAATAATAACATATTTAGCCCTTAGGAGTTATTTGATTTGCTTTTCGGTCACTTATTTTAGCTTATTTTGAGACGTCGTTTTTCGGGGGCTTGATTTTAGAGATCTTAAAATTTTTATTTTTTCGAGATTTAAAGCTTCGGGAACTCAAATAATAACATATTTAGCCCTTAGGAGTCATTTGATTTGATTTTCTGTCACTTATTTTAGCTTATTTTGAGACGTCGTTTTCGGGGGCTTGATTTTCGAGATCTTAAAATTTTCATTTTTTCGTGATTTAAAGCTCCGGAAACTCAAATAATAACAAATTTATCCCTTAGGAGTCATTTGATTTGCTTTTAGGTCACTTATTTTAGCTTATTTTGAGACGTCGTTTTTCGGGGGCTTGATTTTCGAGATCTTAAAATTTTCATTTTTTCGAGATTTAAAGCTCCGGAAACTCAAATAATAACAAATTTAGCCCTTAGGAGTCATTTGATTTGCTTTTCGGTCACTTATTTTAGCTTATTTTGAGACGTCATTTTTCGGGGGCTTGATTTTCGAGATCTTAAAATTTTTATTTTTTCGAGATTTAATGCTCCGGAAATTCAAATAATAACAAATTTAGCCCTTAGGAGTCATTTGATTTGCTTTTCGGTCATTTATTTTAGCTTATTTTGAGACGTCATTTTTCGGGGGCTTGATTTTCGAGATCTTAAAATTTTTATTTTTTCGAGATTTAAAGCTTCGGGAACTCAAATAATAACATATTTAGCCCTTAGGAGTCATTTGATTTGCTTTTCGGTCACTTATTTTAGCTTATTTTGAGACGTCGTTTTTCGGGGGCTTGATTTTCGAGATCTTAAAATTTTCATTTTTTCGAGATTTAAAGCTCCGGAAACTCAAATAATAACAAATTTAGCCCTTAGGAGTCATTTGATTTGCTTTTCGGTCACTTATTTTAGCTTATTTTGAGACGTCATTTTTCGGGGGCTTGATTTTCGAGATCTTAAAATTTTTATTTTTTCGAGATTTAATGCTCCGGAAATTCAAATAATAACAAATTTAGCCCTTAGGAGTCATTTGATTTGCTTTTCGGTCATTTATTTTAGCTTATTTTGAGACGTCATTTTTCGGGGGCTTGATTTTCGAGATCTTAAAATTTTTATTTTTTCGAGATTTAAAGCTTCGGGAACTCAAATAATAACATATTTAGCCCTTAGGAGTCATTTGATTTGCTTTTCGGTCACTTATTTTAGCTTATTTTGAGACGTCGATTTTCGGGGGCTTGATTTTCGAGATCTTAAAATTTTCATTTTTTCGAGATTTAAAGCTCCGGGAACTCACATATTAACATATTAAGCACTTAAGAGTCATTTTATTTGTTTTTCGGTCACTTATTTTAGCTTATTTTGAGACGTCGTTTTTCTGGGGCTCGATTTTTGAGATCTTAAAATTTTCATTTTTTCGAGATTTAAATCTTTCGGAAGTCAAGAAATAACATATTAAGCACTTAAAAGTCTTTTGATGTCAAATAATAACAATAATAAGCACTTAAGAGTCATTTTATTAGTTTTTCGGTCACTTATTTCAGCTTATTTTGAGAAGTCGTTTTTCAGGGGCTTGGTTTTCGAAACCCTAAAAATTTCTATTTTTTCGAGATTAAAAGCTTTGGGATGTCAAGTAATAAAATATTAAGCACTTAAATGTCATTTGATGTGTTTTTCGGTCAATTATTTTAGCTTATTTTGATAGGTCGTTTTTCAGGGGCTCGATTTTCGAAACCCTAAAAATTTCAATTTTTTCGAGATTTAAAGCTTTTGGAATTCAAAGAATAACATATTAAGCACTTAAGAGTCATTTTATTTGTTTTTCGGTGGCTCGAATTTTGAGACCCTAAAAATTTCATTTTTTCGAGATTTAAAGCTTCAGGAACTCAAATAATAACATATTTAGCCCATAGGAGTCATTTGATTTGCTTTTCGGTCACTTATTTTAGCTTATTTCGGTCACTTAAAAGTCTTTTGATGTGTTTTTCGGTCAATTATTTTAGCTTATTTTGAGACGTCTTTATTCAGGGGCACGATTTTCGAAACCCTAAAAATTTCAATTTTTTTCGAGATTAAAGCTTTGAGAAGTCAAGTAATAACATATTAAGCACTTAGGAGTCATTTGATTTAATTTTCGGTCACCTATATCAGCTTATTTTGAGACGTCGTTTTCGGGGGCTCGATTTTTTAGACCCTCAAAATTTCATTTTTCTAGATTTAAAGCTTCGGAAACGCAAATAATAACATATTAAGCCCTTAGGAGTCATTTTATTTGTTTTTTGGTCACATATTTTAGCTTATTTTGCGACGTCGTTTTTCGGGGGCTCGATTTTCGAGATCTTAAAATTTTCATTTTTTCAAGATTTAAAGCTCCGGGAACTCAAATAACAACATATTAAGCCCTTAGGAGTCATTTTATTTGTTTTTCGGTCACTTATTTTCGATTATTTTGAGACGTCGTTTTTCGGGAGCTTGATTATTGAGATCCTAAAAATTTGTTTTTTTTCAAGACTCAAAGCTTTGGGAATTCAAGTAATAACATATTAAGCACTTAAGTGTCATTTTATTTGTTTTTCGATCACTTATTTAAGCTTATTTCGAGACGTCATTTTTCAAGGGCTCGTTTTTCGAGACCCTAAAAATTTTATTTTTTGGAGATTTAAATATTTCGGAAGTCAAGAAATAACATATTAAGCACTTAAAAGTCTTTTGATGTGTTTTTCGGTCAATTATTTTAGATTATTTCGAGACGTCGTTTTTCAGGGGCACGAATTTCGAGATCCTAAAATTTTCTTTTTTTTCAAGATTTAAGCTTTGGGAAGTCAAATAATAACATATTAATCACTTAGGAGTCATTTGATTTATTTTTCGATCACTTATATCAGCTTATTTTGAGACGTCGTTTTTCGAGGGTTCGATTTTCGAGACCTTCAAATTTTAATTTTTTCGAGATTTAAAGCTTCGGGAACTCAAATAATAACATATTAAGCCCTTAGGAGTCATTTTATTTGTTTTTCGGTCACTTATTTTAGCTTATTTTGAGAAGTCGCTTTTTTAGTGGCTCGATTTTCGAGACCCTAAAAATTTTAATTTTTTCGAGATTTAAAGCTTTGGGAAGTCATGTAATAACATATTAAGCACTTAAAAGTCATTTGATTTGTTTTTCGGTCAATTATTTTAGCTTATTTTGAGGCGTCGTTTTTCAGGTGCTCGATTTTCGAGACCCTAAAATTTTGTTTTTTTTTTCAAGATTTAAAGCTTTGGGAAGACAAATGATAACAATAATAAGCACTTAAGAGTCATTTTATTTGTTTTTAGGTCACTTGTTTCAGCTTATTTTTAGACGTCGTTTTTAAAGGGCTTGATTTTCGAAACCCTAAAAATTTCAATTTTTTAAAGATTGAATGCTTTGGGATGTCAAGTAATAACATATTAAGCACTTAAATGTCATTTGATGTGTTTTTCGGCGAATTATTTTAGCTTATTTTGATACGTCATTTTTCAGGGGCTCGATTTTCGAAGCCCTAAATATTTCAATTTTTCGAGATTTCAAGCTCTGGGAATTCAAATAATGAAATATTAAGAACTTAAGAGTCATTTTTTTTGTTTTTCGGTCACTTATTTTAGCTTATATTGAGACGTCGTTTTTCGGGGGTTCGATTTTCGAGATCCTATAATTTTCATTTTTTCGAGATTTAAAGCTCCGGGAACTCAAAAAATAACATATTAAGCCCTTAGGAGTCATTTTATTTGTTTTTCGGTCACTTATTTTCGCTTATTTTGAGACGTCTTTTTTAGGAGCTCGATTTTCCAGACCCTAAAAATTTGCCCTTTTTCAAGAATTAAAGCTTTGGGAATTCAAATAATAACTTATTAAGCACTTATGAGTCATTTTATTTGTTTTTCGGTCACTAATTTTAGCTTGTTTTGAGACGACGTTTTTCGGTAGCTCGAATTTTGAGACCCTAAAAATTTCATTTTTTCGAGATTTAAAGCTTCGGGAACTCAAATATAATATCATATTTAGCCCTTAGGAGTCATTTGATTTGCTTTTCGGTCACTTATTTTCGCTTATTTTGAGACGTTCTTTTTCAGGAGCTCGATTTTCGAGACCCTAAAAATTTGCTTTTTTAAAGACTTAAAGCTTTGGGAATTCAAATAATAACTTATTAAGCACTTAAGAGTCATTTTATTTGTTTTTCGGTCACTTATTTTGACTTATTTTGAGACGACGTTTTTCGTTGGCTCGAATTTCGAGACCCCAAAAATTTCATTTTTTCGAGATTTAAAGCTTCGGGAACTCAAATAATAACATATTTAGCCCTTAGGAGTTATTTGATTTGCTTTTCGGTCACTTATTTTAGCTTATTTTGAGACGTCGTTTTTCGGGGGCTTGATTTTCGAGATCTTAAAATTTTCATTTTTTCGAGATTTAAAGCTTCGGGAACTCAAATAATAACATATTTAGCCCTATGAGTCATTTGATTTGCTTTTCTGACACTTATTTTAGCTTATTTTGAGAGGTCGTTTTTTGGGGGCTTGATTTTCGAGATCTTGAAATTTTCATTTTTTCGAGATTTAAAGCTCTGGAAACTCAAATAATAACAAATTTAGCCCTTAGGAGTCATTTGATTTGCTTTTCGGTCACTTATTTTAGCTTATTTTGAGATGTCGTTTTTCGGGGGGCTTGATTTTCGAGATCTTAAAATTTTCATTTTTTCGAGATTTAAAGCTCCGGGAACACAAATAAGAACATATTAAGCACTTCAGAGTCATTTTATTTGTTTTCGGTCACATATTTTAGCTTATTTTAAGACGTCGTTTTTCGGGGGCTCGATTTTTGAGATCTTAAAATTTTTATTTTTTCCGAGATTTAAATCTCCGGGAACTCAAATAATAACATATTAAGCCCTTAGGAGTCATTTTATTTGTTTTTCGGTCACTTATTTTGAGACGTCCTTTTTCAGGAGCTCGATTTTCGAGACCCTAAAAATTTGCTTTTTTTCAAGACTTAAAGTTTTGGGAATTCAAATAATAACTTATTAAGCACTTAAGAGTCATTTTATTTGTTTTTTGGTCACTTATTTTAGCTTATTTTTAGACGACGTTTTTCGGTGGCTCGAATTTCGAGACCCTAAAAATTTAATTTTTTCGAGATTTAAAGATTCGGGAATTCAAATAATAACATATTTACCGCTTAGAAGTCATTTTATTTGTTTTTCGGTTACTTATTTTAGCTTATTTTGAGACGTCGTTTTTTGAGATCTTAATTTTTTCATTTTTTTGAGATTTAAAGCTTCGGGAACTCAAATAATATTTAGCACTTAAAAGTCTTTTGATGTGTTTTTCTGTCAATTATTTTAGATTATTTCGAGAGGTCGTTTTTCAGGGGCACGAATTTCGAGATCCTAAAATTTGCTTTTTTTTTTCAAGATTTAAGCTTTGGGAAGTCAAATAATAACATATTAAGCACTTAGGAGTCATTTAATTTATTTTTCGATCACTTATATCAGCTTATTTTGAGACGTCGTTTTTCGAGGGTTCGATTTTCGAGACCTTAAAAATTTTATTTTTTCGAGATTTAAAGCTTCGGGAACTCAAATAATAACATATTAAGCCCTTAGGAGTCATTTTATTTGTTTTTCGGTCACTTATTTTAGCTTATTTTGAGAAGTCGCTTTTTTAGTGGCTCGATTTTCGAGACCCTAAAAATTATAATTTTATCGAGATTTAAAGCTTTGGGAAGTCATGTAATAACATATTAAGCACTTAAAAGTCATTTGATTTGTTTTTAGGTCAATTATTTTAGCTTATTTTGAGGCGTCGTTTTTCAGGTGCTCGATTTTCGAGACCCTAAAAATTTGTTTTTTTTTTCAAGATTTAAAGCTTTGGGAAGTCAAATAATAACAATAATAAGCACTTAAGAGTCATTTTATTTGTTTTTCGGTCACTTGTTTCAGCTTATTTTGAGACGTCGTTTTTCAGGGGCTTGATTTTCGAAACCCTAAAAATTTCAATTTTTTCAAGATTGAAAGCTTTGGGATGTCAAGTAATAACATATTAAGCACTTAAATGTCATTTGATGTGTTTTTCGGTGAATTATTTTATCTTATTTTGATACGTCATTTTTCAGGGGTTCGATTTTCGAAGCCCTAAATATTTCAATTTTTCGAGATTTCAAGCTTTGGGAATTCAAAGAATAACATATTAAGCACTTAAGAGTTATTTTATTATTTTTCGGGTCACTTATTTTAGCTTATTTTGAGACGTCGTTTTTCGAGGGCTTTATTTTCGAGATCTTAATTTTTTCATTTTTTTGAGATTTAAAGCTTCGGGAACTCAAATAATATTTAGCACTTAAAAGTCTTTTGATGTGTTTTTCTGTCAATTATTTTAGATTATTTCGAGAGGTCGTTTTTCAGGGGCACGAATTTCGAGATCCTAAAATTTGCTTTTTTTTCAAGATTTAAGCTTTGGGAAGTCAAATAATAACATATTAAGCACTTAGGAGTCATTTAATTTATTTTTCGATCACTTATATCAGCTTATTTTGAGACGTCGTTTTTCGAGGGTTCGATTTTCGAGACCTTAAAAATTTCATTTTTTCGAGATTTAAAGCTTCGGGAACTCAAATAATAACATATTAAGCCCTTAGGAGTCATTTTATTTGTTTTTCGGTCACTTATTTTAGCTTATTTTGAGAAGTCGCTTTTTTAGTGGCTCAATTTTCGAGACCCTAAAAATTTTAATTTTATCGAGATTTAAAGCTTTGGGAAGTCATGTAATAACATATTAAGCACTTAAAAGTCATTTGATTTGTTTTTCGGTCAATTATTTTAGCTTATTTTGAGGCGTCGTTTTTCAGGTTCTCGATTTTCGAGACCCTAAATTTTTTTTTTTTCAAGATTTAAAGCTTTGGGAAGTCAAATAATAACAATAATAAGCACTTAAGAGTCATTTTATTTGTTTTTCGATCACTTGTTTCAGCTTATTTTGAGACGTCGTTTTTCAGGGGCTTGATTTTCGAAACCCTAAAAATTTCAATTTTTTCAAGATTGAAAGCTTAACATATTAAGCACTTAAATGTCATTTGATGTGTTTTTCGGTGAATTATTTTATCTTATTTTGATACGTCATTTTTCAGGGGCTCGATTTTCGAAGCCCTAAATATTTCAATTTTTCGAGATTTCAAGCTTTGGGAATTCAAAGAATAACATATTAAGCACTTAAGAGTTATTTTATTTGTTTTTCGGTCACTTATTTTAGCTTATATTGAGACATCATTTTTCGGGGGTTCGATTTTCGAGATCCTATAATTTTCATTTTTTCGAGATTTAAAGCTCCGGGAACTCAAATAATAACATATTAAGCCTTTAGGAGTCATTTTATTTATTTTTCGGTCACTTATTTTCACTTATTTTGAGACGTCCTTTTTTAGGAGCTCGATTTTCGAGACCCTAAAAATTTGCTTTTTTTCAAGAGTTAAAGCTTTGGGAATTCAAATAATAGCTTATTAAGTACTTAAGAGTCATTTTATTTGTTTTTCGGTCACTTATTTTAGCTTATTTTGAGACGACGTTTTTCGGTAGCTCGAATTTCGAGACCCTAAAAATTTCATTTTTTCGAGATTTAAAGCTTCGGGAACTCAAATAATAACATATTTAGCCCTTAGGAGTCATTTGATTTGCTTTTCGGTCACTTATTTTCGCTTATTTTGAGACGTCCTTTTTCAGGTGCTCGATTTTCGAGACCCTTAAAATCTGCTTCTTTTCAAGACTTAAAGCTTTAGGAATTCAAATAATAACTTATTAAGCACTTAAGGGTCATTTTATTTATTTTTCGGTCACTTATTTTAGCTTATTTTGAGACGACGTTTTTCGTTGGCTCGAATTTCGAGACCCCAAAAATTTCATTTTTCGAGAACTCAAATAAAAACACATTTAGCCCTTAGGAGTTATTTGATTTGCTTTTCGGTCACTTATTTTAGCTTATTTTGCGACGTCGTTTTTTGGGGGCTCGATTTTCGAGATCTTAAAATTTTTATTTTTTCGAGATTGAAAGCTCCGGGAACTCAAATAACAACATATTAAGCCCTTAGGAGTCATTTTATTCGTTTTTCGAGACCCTAAAAATTTCATTTTTTGGAGATTTAAATATTTCGGAAGTCAAGAAATAACATATGAATTTCGAGAACCTAAAAATTTAATTTTTTCGAGATTTAAAGCTTCGGGAACTCAAATAATAACATATTTAGCCCTTAGGAGTCATTTGATTTGCTTTTCGGTCACTTATTTTAGCTTATTTTGAGACGTCGTTTTTCGGGGGCTCGATTTTCGAGATACTAAAATTTTTTTTTTCGAGATTTGAAGCTCCGGGAACTCAAATAATAACATATTTAGCCCTTAGGAGTCATTTTATTTGTTTTTCGGTCACTTATTTTAGCTTATTTTGAGACGTCGTTTTTCGGGGGCTCGATTTTCGAGATCTTAAAATTTTCATTTTTTGGAGATTTAAAGCTCCGGGAACTCAAATAATAATATATTAAGCCCTTAGGAGTCATTTTATTTGTTTATCAGTCACTTATTTTGCTTATATTTAGACGTCGTTTTTCAGGAGCTAGATTTTCGAGACCCTAAAAATTTGGTTTTTTTCAAGACTTAAAGCTTTGGGAATTCATATAATAAAATATTAAGCACTTAAGAGTCATTTTATTTGTTTTCGGTCACTTACTTAAGCTTATTTCGAGACGTCGTTTTTCGGGGGCTCTTTTTCGAGATCCTAAAAATTTCATTTTTTTCGAGATTTAAATCTTTCGGAAGTCAAGAAATAACATATTAAGCACTTAAAAGTCTTTTGATGTGTTTTTCGGTCAATTATTTTAGCTTATTTTGAGACGTCTTTATTCAGGGCACGATTTTCGAAACCCTAAAAATTTCAATTTTTTTTGAGATTTAAGCTTTGAGAAGTCAAGTAATAACATATTAAGCACTTAGGAGTCATTTGATTTATTTTTCGGTCACCTATATCAGCTTATTTTGAGACGTCGTTTTTCGGGGGCTCGATTTTTTAAACCCTCAAAATTTCATTTTTCTAGATTTAAAGCTTCGGAAACGCAAATAATAACATATTAAGCCCTTAGGAGTCATTTTATTTGTTTTTTGGTCACATATTTTAGATTATTTTGCGACGTCGTTTTTCGGGGGCTCGATTTTCGAGATCTTAAAATTTTCATTTTTTCGAGATTTAAAGCTCCGGGAACTCAAATAACAAAATATTAAGCCCTTAGGAGTCATTTTATTTGTTTCTCGGTCACTTATTTTCGCTTATTTTGAGACGTCGTTTTTCGGGAGCTCGATTATTGAGATCCTAAAAATTTGCTTTTTTTTCAAGACTCAAAGATTTGGGAATTCAAGTAATAACATATTAAGCACTTAAGTGTCATTTTATTTGTTTTTCGATCACTTATTTAAGCTTATTTCGAGACGTCATTTTTCAAGGGCTCGTTTTTCGAGACCCTAAAAATTTCATTTTTTGGAGATTTAAATCTTTCGGAAGTCAAGAAATAACATATTAAGCACTTAAAAGTCTTTTGATGTGTTTTTCGGTCAATTATTTTAGATTATTTCGAGACGTCGTTTTTCAGAGGCACGAATTTCGAGATCCTAAAATTTGCTATTTTTTTTCAAGATTTAAGCTTTGGGAAGTCAAATAATAACATATTAATCACTTAGGAGTCATTTGATTTATTTTTCGATCACTTATATCAGCTTATTTTGAGACGTCGTTTTTCGAGGGTTCGATTTTCGAGACCTTCAAATTTTCATTTTTTCGAGATTTAAAGCTTCGGGAACTTAAATAATAACATATTAAGCCCTTAGGAGTCATTTTATTTGTTTTTCGGTCACTTATTTTAGCTTATTTTGAGAAGTCGCTTTTTTAGTGGCTCGATTTTTGAGACCCTAAAAATTTTAATTTTTTCGAGATTTAAAGCTTTGGGAAGTCATGTAATAACATATAAGGCACTTAAAAAGTCATTTGATTTGTTTTTCGGTCAATTATTTTAGCTTATTTTGAGGCGTCGTTTTTCAGGTGCTCGATTTTCGAGACCCTAAAATTTTTTTTTTTCAAGAATTAAAGCTTTGGGAAGTCAAATGATAACAATAATAAGCACTTAAGAGTCATTTTATTTGTTTTTCGGTCATTATTTTAGCTTATTTCGAGACGACGTTTTTCCGTGGCTCGAATTTCGAGAACCTAAAAATTTAATTTTTTCGAGATTTAAAGCTTCGGGAACTCAAATAATAACATATTTAGCCCTTAGGAGTCATTTGATTTGCTTTTCGGTCACTTATTTTAGCTTATTTTGAGACGTCGTTTTTCGGGGGCTCGATTTTCGAGATACTAAATTTTTTTTTTTTCGAGATTTGAAGCTCCGGGAACTCAAATAATAACATATTTAGCCCTTAGGAGTCATTTTATTTGTTTTTCGGTCACTTATTTTAGCTTATTTTGAGACGTCGTTTTTCGGGGGCTCGATTTTCGAGATCTTAAAATTTTCATTTTTTGGAGATTTAAAGCTCCGGGAACTCAAATAATAATATATTAAGCCCTTAGGAGTCATTTTATTTGTTTCTCAGTCACTTATTTTGCTTATTTTTAGACGTCATTTTTCAGGAGCTAGATTTTCGAGACCCTAAAAATTTGTTTTTTTCAAGACTTAAAGCATTGGGAATTCATATAATAAAATATTAAGCACTTAAGAGTCATTTTATTTGTTTTCGATCACTTACTTAAGCTTATTTCGAGACGTCGTTTTTCGGGGGCTCTTTTTCGAGATCCTAAAAATTTCATATTTTTCGAGATTTAAATCTTTCGGAAGTCAAGAAATAACATATTAAGCACTTAAAAGTCTTTTGATGTGTTTTTCGGTCAATTATTTTAGCTTATTTTGAGACGTCTTTATTTAGGGGCACGATTTTCGAAACCCTAAAAATTTCAATTTTTTTCGAGATTTAAGCTTTGAGAAGTCAAGTAATAACATATTAAGCACTTAGGAGTCATTTGATTTATTTTTCGGTCACCTATATCAGCTTATTTTGAGACGTCGTTTTTCGGGGGCTCGATTTTTTAAACCCTCAAAATTTCATTTTTCTAGATTTAAAGCTTCGGAAACGCAAATAATAACATATTAAGCCCTTAGGAGTCATTTTATTTGTTTTTTGGTCACATATTTTAGATTATTTTGCGACGTCGTTTTTCGGGGGCTCGATTTTCGAGATCTTAAAATTTTCATTTTTTCGAGATTTAAAGCTCCGGGAACTCAAATAACAAAATATTAAGCCCTTAGGAGTCATTTTATTTGTTTTTCGGTCACTTATTTTCGCTTATTTTGAGACGTCGTTTTTCGGGAGCTCGATTATTGAGATCCTAAAAATTTGCTTTTTTTTCAAGACTCAAAGATTTGGGAATTAAAGTAATAACATATTAAGCACTTAAGTGTCATTTTATTTGTTTTTCGATCACTTATTTAAGCTTATTTCGAGACGTTATTTTTCAAGGGCTCGTTTTTCGAGACCCTAAAAATTTCATTTTTTGGAGATTTAAATCTTTCGGAAGTCAAGAAATAACATATTAAGCACTTAAAAGTCTTCTGATGTTTTTTTCGGTCAATTATTTTAGATTATTTCGAGACGTCGTTTTTCAGGGGCACGAACTTCGAGATCCTAAAATTTGCTTTTTTTTCAAGATTTAAGCTTTGGGAAGTCAAATAATAACATATTAATCACTTAGGAGTCATTTGATTTATTTTTCGATCACTTATATCATATTAAGCCCTTAGGAGTCATTTTATTTGTTTTTCGGTCACTTATTTTATCTTATTTTGAGAAGTCGCTTTTTTAGTGGCTCGATTTTCGAGACCCTAAAAATTTTAATTTTTTCGAGATTTAAAGCTTTGGGAAGTCATGTAATAACATATTAAGCACTTAAAAGTCATTTGATTTGTTTTTCAGTCAATTATTTTAGCTTATTTTGAGGCGTCGTTTTTCAGGTACTCGATTTTCGAGACCCTAAAAATTTGTTTTTTTTTTCAAGAATTAAAGCTTTGGGAAGTCAAATGATAACAATAATAAGCACTTAAGAGTTAAAGCTTTGGGAATTCAATTAATAGCTTATTAAGTACTTAAGAGTCATTTTATTTGTTTTTCGGTCACTTATTTTAGCTTATTCTGAGACGACGTTTCTCGGTAGCTCGAATTTCGAGACCCTATAAATTTCATTTTTTCGAGATTTAAAGCTTCGGGAACTCAAATAATAACATATTTAGCCCTTAGGAGTCATTTGATTTGCTTTTCGATCACTTATTTTTGCTTATTTTGAGACGTCCTTTTTAGGAGCTCGATTTTCGAGACCCTAAAAATCTGCCTTTTTTCAAGACTTAAAGCTTTGGGAATTCAAATAATAACTTATTAAGCACTTTAGAGTCATTTTATTTATTTTTCGGTCACTTATTTTAGCTTATTTTGAGACGACGTTTTTCGTTGGCTCGAATTTCGAGACCCCAAAAATTTCATTTTTTCGAGATTTAAAGCTTCGGGAACTCAAATAATAACACATTTAGCCCTTAGGAGTTATTTGATTTGCTTTTCGGTCACTTATTTTAGCTTATTTTGAGACGTCATTTTCCGGGGGCTTGATTTTCGAGATCTTGAAATCTTGATTTTTTCGAGATTTAAAGCTCCGGAAACTCAAATAATAACAAATTTAGCCCTTAGGACTCATTTGATTTGCTTTTCGGTCACTTATTTTAGCTTATTTTGAGATGTCGTTTTTCGGGGGCTTGATTTTCGAGATCTTAAAATTTTCATTTTTTCGAGATTTAAAGCTCCAGGAACACAAATAATAACATATTAAGCACTTCAGAGTCATTTTATTTGTTTTTCGGTCACTTATTTTAGCTTATTTTGAGACGTCATTTTTCGGGCGCTCGGTTTTTGAGATCTTAAAATTTTCATTTTTTCGAGATTTAAATCTCCGGGAACTCAAATAATAACATATTAAGCCCTTAGGAGTCATTTTATTTGTTTTTCGGTCACTTATTTTCGCTTATTTTGAGACGTTCTTTTTCAAGAGCTCGATTTTCGAGACCCTAAAAATTTGCTTTTTTTCAAGACTTAAAGCGTTGGGAATTCAAATAATAACTTATTAAGCACTTAAGAGTCATTTTATTTGTTTTTCGGTCACTTATTTTAGCTTATTTTTAGACTACGTTTTTCGGTGGCTCGAATTTCGAGACCCTAAAAATTTCATTTTTTCGAGATTTAAAGATTCGGGAACTCAAATAATAACATATTTGGCCCTTAGGAGTCATTTGATTTGCTTTTCGGTCATTTATTTTAGCTTATTTTGAGACGTCATTTTTCGTGGGCTTGATTTTCGAGATCTTAAAATTTTTATTTTTTCGAGATTTAAAGCTTCGGGAACTCAAATAATAACAAATTTAGCCCTTAGGAGTCATTTGATTTGCTTTTCGGTCACTTATTTTAGCTTATTTTGAGACGTCGTTTTTCGGGGGCTTGATTTTCGAGATCTTAAAATTTTCTTTTTTTCGAGATTTAAAGCTCCGAGAACTCAAATAATAACATATTAAGCACTTAAGAGTCATTTTATTTGTTTTTCGGTCACTTATTTTAGCTTATTTTGAGACGTTCTTTTTTAGGAGCTCGATTTTCGAGACCCTAAAAATTTGCTTTTTTTCAAGAATTAAAGCTTTGGGAATTCAAATAATAACTTATTAAGCACTTAAGAGTCATTTTATTTGTTTTTCGGTCACTTATTTTAGCTTATTTTGAGACGACGTTTTTCGGTAGCTCGAATTTCGAGCCCCTAAAAATTTCATTTTTTCAAGATTTAAAGCTTCGGAAACTCAAATAATAACATATTTAGCCCTTAGGAGTCATTTGATTTGCTTTTCGGTCACTTATTTTCGCTTATTTTGAGACGTCATTTTTCAGGAGCTCCATTTTCGAGACCCTAAAAATTTGCTTTTTTTCAAGACTTAAAGCTTTGGGAATTCAAATGATAACTTATTAAGCACTTAAGAGTCATTTTATTTGTTTTTCGGTCACTTATTTTAGCTTATTTTGAGACGACGTTTTTCGTTGGCTCGAATTTCGAGACCCCAAAATTTTCCTTTTTTCGAGATTTAAAGCTTCGGGAACTCAAATAATAACATATTTAGCCCTTAGGAGTTATTTGATTTGCTTTTCGGTCACTTATATTAGCTTATTTTGAGACGTCGTTTTTCGGGGGCTTGATTTTCGAGATCTTAAAATTTTCATTTTTTCGAGATTTAAAGCTTCGGGAACTCAAATAATAACATATTTAGCCCTTAGGAGTCATTTGATTTGCTTTTCTGTCACTTATTTTAGCTTATTTTGAGACGTCGTTTTTTGGGGGCTTGATTTTCGAGATCTTGAAATTTTCATTTTTTCGAGATTTAAAGCTCCGGAAACTCAAATAATAACAAATTTAGCCCTTAGGAGTCATTTGATTTGCTTTTCGGTCACTTATTTTAGCTTATTTTGAGATGTCGTTTTTCGGGGGCTTGATTTTCGAAATCTTAAAATTTTCATTTTTTCGAGATTTAAAGCTCCGGGAACACAAATAATAACATATTAAGCACTTCAGAGTCATTTTATTTGTTTTTCGGTCACTTATTTTAGCTTAGGGGTGGGCGTTTGGGTCGGGTATTTTGGGACCCGTCCCGACCCGTTTGGGTATTTCCCGTTTGGGACAAAAAAATGGGTATTTTGACATTCGGGTTCGGGTACCCGAACCCGAAATATATTTTCGGGTAGGGTATTGGGTATTAATTTCACACCCGAACGGGTATTCGGGTACCCGTTCGGGTATTTAAAAAAAAAAATTTCGAGTAATTTAGTTGGATTTTCAAGCTTGTAGGCGGATATGATTGGTGAAGATCCGAATGATGAGTTAAAATGTGAAATATTATTGAATGTGATTTGTGATTTTATGTCTATTGTAAGTTGTAACTTTCATGCCATGCGATTGTGATATTTAATATTTTGATGTTTTGAGACTTCGAGTTTGATTTGATTGTAATTTATTGAATACTTGAATCTTGAAGGCTTGAGACATTTGTATTGTTTTGTTTCGAAGTTATTGTGTACAATTAATGTTTGAATTCATTTATTTACAATTTTACGTATATATATGTTGAAAAAAAATTCTTGAAAAAAAAAAGTGTGAAATTTTGGGTACCCAATACCCAATACCCTAAATACCTGAAAATTTCGGGTACCCGAACTTCGGGTACCCGCCAAATCGGGTAGGGTTTCGGGTATGAAAATTCACTACCCGCCAAGTCGGGTACCCGACCCGAAATACCCAATACCCGAAATACCCTACCCGCGCCCACCCCTATTTTAGCTTATTTTTAGACGATGTTTTTCGGTGGCTCGAATTTCGAGACCCTAAAAATTTCATTTTTTCGAGATTTAAAGATTCGGGAACTCAAATAATAACATATTTAGACCTTAGGAGTCATTTGATTTGCTTTTCGGTCACTTATTTTAGCTTATTTTGAGACGTCGTTTTTCGAGGGATCGATTTTCGAGATCTTAAAATTTTCTTTTTTTCGAGATTTAAAGCTCCGGGAACTCACATAATAACATATTAAGCACTTAAGAGTCATTTTATTTGTTTTTCGGTCACTTATTTTAGCTTATTTTGAGACGTCGTTTTTCGGGGGCTCGATTTTTGAGAACTTCAAATTTTCATTTTTTCGAGATTTAAATCTTTCGGAAGTCAAGAAATAACATATTAAGCACTTAAAAGTCTTTTGATGTCAAATAATAACAATAATAAGCACTTAAGAGTCATTTTATTAGTTTTTCGGTCACTTATTTCAGCTTATTTTGAGACGTCGTTTTTCAGGGGCTTGATTTTCGAAACCCTAAATATTTCAATTTTTTCGAGATTAAAAGCTTTGGAATGTCAAGTAATAAAATATTAAGCACTTAAATGTCATTTGATGTGTTTTTCGGTCAATTATTTTAGCTTATTTTGATAGGTCGTTTTTCAGGGGCTCGATTTTCGAAACCCTAAAAATTTCAATTTTTTCGAGATTTAAAGCTTTGGGAATTCAAAGAATAACATATTAAGCACTTAAGAGTCATTTTATTTGTTTTTCGGTCATTATTTTAGCTTATTTCGAGACGACGTTTTTCGGTGGCTCGAATTTCGAGACCCTAAAAATTTCATTTTTTCGAGATTTAAAGCTTCGGGAACTAAAATAATAACATATTAAGCCCTTATGAGTCATTTGATTTGCTTTTCGGTCACTTATTTTAGCTTATTTTGAGACGTCGTTTTTCGGGGGCTCGATTTTCGAGATACTAAAATTTTTATTTTTTCGAGATTTGAAGCTCCGGGAACTAAAATAATAACATATTAAGCACTTAAGAGTCATTTTATTTGTTTTTCGGTCACTTATTTTAGCTTATTTTGAGACGTCGTTTTTCGAGGGATCGATTTTCGAGATCTTAAAATTTTCATTTTTTCGAGATTTAAAGCTCCGGGAACTAAAATAATAATATATTAAGCCCTTAGGAGTCATTTTAATTATTTGTTTCTCAGTCACTTATTTTGCTTATTTTGAGACGTCGTTTTTCAGGAGCTAGATTTTCGAGACCCTAAAAATTTGGTTTTTTTCAAGACTTAAAGCTTTGGGAATTCATATAATAAAATATTAAGCACTTAAGAGTCATTTTATTTGTTTTCGGTCACTTATTTAAGCTTATTTCGAGACGTTTTTCGGGGGCTCTTTTTCGAGACCCTAAAATTTTCATTTTTTTCGAGATTTAAGTCTTTCGGAAGTCAAGAAATAACATATTAAGCACTTAAAAGTCTTTTGATGTGTTTTTCGGTCAATTATTTTAGCTTCTTTTGAAACGTCTTTATGCAGGGGCACGATTTTCGAAACCCTAAAAATTTCAATTTTTTTCGAGATTTAAGCTTTGAGAAGTCAAGTAATAACATATTAAGCACTTAGGAGTCATTTGATTTATTTTTCGGTCACCTATATCAGCTTATTTTGAGACGTCGTTTTTCGGGGGCTCGATTTTTTAGACCCTCAAAATTTCATTTTTCTAGATTTAAAGCTTCGGAAATGCAAATAATAACATATTAAGCCCTTAGGAGTCATTTTATTTATTTTTTGGTCACATATTTTAGCTTATTTTGCGATGTCGTTTTTCGGGAGCTCGATTTTTGAGATCTTAAAATTTTCATTTTTTCGAGATTGAAAGCTCCGGGAACTCAAATAACAACATATTAAGCCCTTAGGAGTCATTTTATTTGTTTTTCGGTCACTTATTTTCACTTATTTTGAGAGGTCGTTTTTCGGGAGCTCGATTATTGAGATCCTAAAAATTTGCTTTTTTTCAAGACACAAAGCTTTGGGAATTCAAGTAATAACATATTAAGCACTTAAGTGTCATTTTATTTGTTTTTCGATCACTTATTTAAGCTTATTTCGAGACGTCATTTTTCAAGGGCTCGTTTTTCGAGACCCTAAAAATTTCATTTTTTGGAGATTTAAATCTTTCGGAAGTCAAGAAATAACATATTAAGCACTTAAAAGTCTTTTGATGTGTTTTTCGGTCAATTATTTTAGATTATTTCGAGACGACGTTTTTCAGGGGCACGAATTTCGAGATCCTAAAATTTGCTTTTTTTCAAGATTTAAGCTTTGGGAAGTCAAATAATAACATATTAATCACTTAGGAGTCATTTGATTTATTTTTCGATCACTTATATCAGCTTATTTTGAGACGTCGTTTTTCGAGGGTTCGATTTTCGAGACCTTCAAATTTTCATTTTTTCGAGATTTAAAGCTTCGGGAACTTAAATAATAACATAATAAGCCCTTAGGAGTCATTTTATTTGTTTTTCGGTCACTTATTTTAGCTTATTTTGAGAAGTCGCTTTTTTAGTGGCTCGATTTTCGAGACCATAAAAATTTTAATTTTTTTCGAGATTTAAAGCTTTGGGAAGTCATGTAATAACATATTAAGCACTTGAAAGTCATTTGATTTGTTTTTAGGTCAATTATTTTAGCTTATTTTGAGGCGTCGTTTTTCAGGTGCTCGATTTTCGAGACCCTAAAAATTTGTTTTTTTTTCAAGAATTAAAGCTTTGGGAAGTCAAATGATAACAATAATAAGCACTTAAGAGTCATTTTATTTGTTTTTTGGTCACTTGTTTCAGCTTATTTTGAGACGTCGTTTTTCAGGGGCTTGATTTTCGAAACCCTAAAAATTTCAATTTTTTCAAGATTGAATGCTTTGGGATGTCAAGTAATAACATATTAAGCACTTAAATGTCATTTGATGTGTTTTTCGGTGAATTATTTTAGCTTATTTTGATACGTCATTTTTCAGGGGCTCGAATTTCGAAGCCCTAAATATTTCAATTTTTCGAGATTTCAAGCTTTGGGAATTCAAATAATAACATATTAAGCACTTAAGAGTCATTTTATTTGTTTTTCGGTCACTTATTTTAGCTTATATTGAGACGTCGTTTTTCGGGGGCTCGATTTTCGAGATCCTATAATTTTCATTTTTTCGAGATTTAAAGCTCCGGGAACTCAAATAATAACATATTAAGCCCTTAGGAGTCATTTTATTTGTTTTTCGGTCACTTATTTTCGCTTATTTTGAGACGTCCTTTTTTAGGAGCTCGATTTTCGAGACCCTAAAAATTTACTTTTTTTCAAGAATTAAAGCTTTGGGAATTCAAATAATAACTTATTAAGCACTTAAGAGTCATTTTATTTGTTTTTCGGTCACTTATTTTAGCTTATTTTGAGACGACGTTTTTCGGTAGATCGAATTTCGAGACCCTAAAAATTTCATTTTTTCGAGATTTAAAGATTCGGGAACTCAAATAATAACATGTTTAGCCCTTAGGAGTCATTTGATTTGCTTTTCGGTCACTTATATTCGCTTATTTTGAGACGTTCTTTTTCAGGAGCTCGATTTTCGAGACCCTAAAAATTTGCTTTTTTTCAAGACTTAAAGCTTTGGGAATTCAAATAATAACTTATTAAGCACTTAAGAGTCATTTTATTTGTTTTTCGGTCACTTATTTTAGCTTATTTTGAGACGATGTTTTTCGTTGGCTCGAATTTCGAGACCCCAAAAATTTCATTTTTTCGAGATTTAAAGCTTCGGAAACTCAAATAATAACATATTTAGCCCTTAGGAGTTATTTGATTTGCTTTTCGGTCACTTATTTTAGCTTATTTTGAGACGTCGTTTTTCGGGGGCTTGATTTTCGAGATCCTAAAATTTTCATTTTTTCGAGATTTAAAGCTTCGGGAACTCAAATAATAACATATTTAGCCCTTAGGAGTCATTTGATTTGAATTTCGGTCACTTATTTTAGCTTATTTTGAGATGTCGTTTTTCGGGGGCTTGATTTTCGAGATCTTAAAATTTTCATTTTTTCGAGATTTAAAGCTCCGGGAACACAAATAATAACATATTAAGCACTTCAGAGTCATTTTATTTGTTTTTCGGTAACATATTTTAGCTTATTTTGAGACGTCGTTTGTCGGGGGCTCGATTTTTGAGATCTTAAAATTTTTATTTTTTCGAGATTTAAAGCTTCGGGAACTCAATTAATAACATATTTAGCCCTTAGGATTCATTTGATTTGCTTTTCGGTCACTTATTTTAGTTTATTTTGAGACGTCGTGGGGGGCTTGTTTTTCGAGATCTTAAAATTTTCATTTTTTCGAGATTTAAAGCTCCGGGAACTCACATAATAACATATTAAGCACTTAAGAGTCATTTTATTTGTTTTTCGGTCACTTATTTTAGCTTATTTTGAGACGTCGTTTTTCGGGGGCTCGATTTTTGAGATCTTAAAATTTTCATTTTTTCGAGATTTAAATCTTTCGGAAGTCAAGAAATAACATATTAAGCACTTAAAAGACTTTTGATGTCAAATAATAACAATAATAAGCACTTAAGAGTCATTTTATTAGTTTTTCGGTCACTTATTTAAGCTTATTTTGAGACGTCGTTTTTCAGGGGCTTGATTTTCGAAACCCTAAAAATTTCAATTTTTTCGAGATTGAAAGCTTTGGGATGTCAAGTGATAAAATATTAAGCACTTAAGAGTCATTTTAGCTTGATTTTCGAAACCCCAAAAATTTCATTTTTTCGAGATTTAAAGCTTCGGGAACTCAAATAATAACATATTTAGCCCTTAGGAGTCATTTGATTTGCTTTTCGGTCACTTATTTTGAGACGTCGTTTTTCGGGGGCTCGATTTTCGAGATACTAAAATTTTTATTTCTTCGAGATTTGAAGCTCCGGGAACTCAAATAATAACATATTAAGCACTTAAGAGTCATTTTATTTGTTTTTCGGTCACTTATTTTAGCTTATTTTGAGACGTCGTTTTTCGGGGGCTCGATTTTCGAGATCTTAAAATTTTCTTTTTTTTGAGATTTAAAGCTCCGGGAACTCAAATAATAATATATTAAGCCCTTAGGAGTCATTTTATTTGTTTCTCAATCACTTATTTTGCTTATTTTGAGACATCGTTTTTCAGGAGCTAGATTTTCGAGAGCCTAAAAATTTGGTTTTTTTCAAGACATAAAGCTTTGGGAATTCATATAATAAAATATTAAGCACTTAAGAGTCATTTTATTTGTTTTCGGTCACTTATTTAAGCTTATTTCGAGACGTCGTTTTTCGGGGGCTCTTTTTCGAGACCCTAAAAATTTCAATTTTTTCGAGATTTAAATCTTTCTGAAGTCAAGAAATAACATATTAAGCACTTAAAAGTCTTTTGATGTGTTTTTGGGTCAATTATTTTAGCTTATTTTGAGACGTCTTTATTCAGGAGCACTATTTTCGAAACCCTAAAAATTTCAATTTTTTCGAGATTTAAGCTTTGAGAAGTTAAGTAATAACATATTGAGCACTTAGGAGTCATTTGATTTATTTTTCGGTCACCTATATCAGCTTATTTTTGAGACGTCGTTTTTCGGGGGCTCGATTTTTTAGACCTTCAAAATTTCATTTTTCTAGACTTAAAGCTTCGAAAACGCAAATAATAACATATTAAGCCCTTAGGAGTCATTTTATTTGTTTTTTGGTCACTTATTTTAGCTTATTTTGAGACGTCTTTTTTCGGGGGCTCGATTTTCGAGATCTTAAAATTTTCATTTTTTCGAGATTTAAAGCTCCGGGAACTCAAATAACAACATATTAAGCCCTTAGGAGTCATTTTATTTGTTTTTCGGTCACTTATTTTCGCTTATTTTGAGACGTCGTTTTTCGGGAGCTCGATTATTGAGATCCTAAAAATTTGCTTTTTTTCAAGACTCAAAGCTTTGGGTATTCAAGTAATGACATATTAAGCACTTAAGTGTCATTTTATTTGTTTTTCGGTCACTTATTTAAGCTTATTTCGAGACGTCATTTTTCAGGGGCTCGTTTTCGAGACCCTAAAAATTTCATTTTTTGGAGATTTAAATCTTTCGGAAGTCAAGAAATAACATAATAAGCACTTAAAAGTCTTTTGATGTGTTTTTCTGTCAATTATTTTAGATTATTTCGAGAGGTCGTTTTACAGGGGCACGAATTTCGAGATCCTAAAATTTGCTTTTTTTCCAAGATTTAAGCTTTGGTAAGTCAAATAATAACATATTAAGCACTTAGGAGTCATTTGATTTATTTTTCGATCACTTATATCAGCTTATTTTGAGACGTCGTTTTTCGAGGGTTCGATTTTCGAGACCTTAAAATATTCATTTTTTCGAGATTTAAAGCTTCGGGAACTCAAATAATAACATATTAAGCCCTTAGGAGTCATTTGATTTGCTTTTCGGTCACTTATATTCGCTTATTTTGAGACGTTCTTTTTCAGGAGCTCGATTTTCGAGACCCTAAAAATTTGCTTTTTTTCAAGACTTAAAGCTTTGGGAATTCAAATAATAACTTATTAAGCACTTAAGAGTCATTTTATTTGTTTTTCGGTCACTTATTTTAGCTTATTTTGAGACGATGTTTTTCGTTGGCTCGAATTTCGAGACCCCAAAAATTTCATTTTTTCGAGATTTAAAGCTTCGGAAACTCAAATAATAACATATTTAGCCCTTAGGAGTTATTTGATTTGCTTTTCGGTCACTTATTTTAGCTTATTTTGAGACGTCGTTTTTCGGGGGCTTGATTTTCGAGATCTTAAAATTTTCATTTTTTCGAGATTTAAAGCTTCAGGAACTCAAATAATAACATATTTAGCCCTTAGGAGTCATTTGATTTGAATTTCGGTCACTTATTTTAGCTTATTTTGAGATGTCGTTTTTCGGGGGCTTGATTTTCGAGATCTTAAAATTTTCATTTTTTCGAGATTTAAAGCTCCGGGAACACAAATAATAACATATTAAGCACTTCAGAGTCATTTTATTTGTTTTTCGGTAACATATTTTAGCTTATTTTGAGACGTCGTTTGTCGGGGGCTCGATTTTTGAGATCTTAAAATTTTTATTTTTTCGAGATTTAAAGCTTCGGGAACTCAATTAATAACATATTTAGCCCTTAGGATTCATTTGATTTGCTTTTCGGTCACTTATTTTAGTTTATTTTGAGACGTCGTGGGGGGCTTGTTTTTCGAGATCTTAAAATTTTCATTTTTTCGAGATTTAAAGCTCCGGGAACTCACATAATAACATATTAAGCACTTAAGAGTCATTTTATTTGTTTTTCGGTCACTTATTTTAGCTTATTTTGAGACGTCGTTTTTCGGGGGCTCGATTTTTGAGATCTTAAAATTTTCATTTTTTCGAGATTTAAATCTTTCGGAAGTCAAGAAATAACATATTAAGCACTTAAAAGACTTTTGATGTCAAATAATAACAATAATAAGCACTTAAGAGTCATTTTATTAGTTTTTCGGTCACTTATTTAAGCTTATTTTGAGACGTCGTTTTTCAGGGGCTTGATTTTCGAAACCCTAAAAATTTCAATTTTTTCGAGATTGAAAGCTTTGGGATGTCAAGTGATAAAATATTAAGCACTTAAGAGTCATTTTAGCTTGATTTTCGAAACCCCAAAAATTTCATTTTTTCGAGATTTAAAGCTTCGGGAACTCAAATAATAACATATTTAGCCCTTAGGAGTCATTTGATTTGCTTTTCGGTCACTTATTTTGAGACGTCGTTTTTCGGGGGCTCGATTTTCGAGATACTAAAATTTTTATTTCTTCGAGATTTGAAGCTCCGGGAACTCAAATAATAACATATTAAGCACTTAAGAGTCATTTTATTTGTTTTTCGGTCACTTATTTTAGCTTATTTTGAGACGTCGTTTTTCGGGGGCTCGATTTTCGAGATCTTAAAATTTTCTTTTTTTTGAGATTTAAAGCTCCGGGAACTCAAATAATAATATATTAAGCCCTTAGGAGTCATTTTATTTGTTTCTCAATCACTTATTTTGCTTATTTTGAGACATCGTTTTTCAGGAGCTAGATTTTCGAGAGCCTAAAAATTTGGTTTTTTTCAAGACATAAAGCTTTGGGAATTCATATAATAAAATATTAAGCACTTAAGAGTCATTTTATTTGTTTTCGGTCACTTATTTAAGCTTATTTCGAGACGTCGTTTTTCGGGGGCTCTTTTTCGAGACCCTAAAAATTTCAATTTTTTCGAGATTTAAATCTTTCTGAAGTCAAGAAATAACATATTAAGCACTTAAAAGTCTTTTGATGTGTTTTTGGGTCAATTATTTTAGCTTATTTTGAGACGTCTTTATTCAGGAGCACTATTTTCGAAACCCTAAAAATTTCAATTTTTTCGAGATTTAAGCTTTGAGAAGTTAAGTAATAACATATTGAGCACTTAGGAGTCATTTGATTTATTTTTCGGTCACCTATATCAGCTTATTTTTGAGACGTCGTTTTTCGGGGGCTCGATTTTTTAGACCTTCAAAATTTCATTTTTCTAGACTTAAAGCTTCGAAAACGCAAATAATAACATATTAAGCCCTTAGGAGTCATTTTATTTGTTTTTTGGTCACTTATTTTAGCTTATTTTGAGACGTCTTTTTTCGGGGGCTCGATTTTCGAGATCTTAAAATTTTCATTTTTTCGAGATTTAAAGCTCCGGGAACTCAAATAACAACATATTAAGCCCTTAGGAGTCATTTTATTTGTTTTTCGGTCACTTATTTTCGCTTATTTTGAGACGTCGTTTTTCGGGAGCTCGATTATTGAGATCCTAAAAATTTGCTTTTTTTCAAGACTCAAAGCTTTGGGTATTCAAGTAATGACATATTAAGCACTTAAGTGTCATTTTATTTGTTTTTCGGTCACTTATTTAAGCTTATTTCGAGACGTCATTTTTCAGGGGCTCGTTTTCGAGACCCTAAAAATTTCATTTTTTGGAGATTTAAATCTTTCGGAAGTCAAGAAATAACATAATAAGCACTTAAAAGTCTTTTGATGTGTTTTTCTGTCAATTATTTTAGATTATTTCGAGAGGTCGTTTTACAGGGGCACGAATTTCGAGATCCTAAAATTTGCTTTTTTTCCAAGATTTAAGCTTTGGTAAGTCAAATAATAACATATTAAGCACTTAGGAGTCATTTGATTTATTTTTCGATCACTTATATCAGCTTATTTTGAGACGTCGTTTTTCGAGGGTTCGATTTTCGAGACCTTAAAATATTCATTTTTTCGAGATTTAAAGCTTCGGGAACTCAAATAATAACATATTAAGCCCTTAGGAGTCATTTGATTTGCTTTTCGGTCACTTATATTCGCTTATTTTGAGACGTTCTTTTTCAGGAGCTCGATTTTCGAGACCCTAAAAATTTGCTTTTTTTCAAGACTTAAAGCTTTGGGAATTCAAATAATAACTTATTAAGCACTTAAGAGTCATTTTATTTGTTTTTCGGTCACTTATTTTAGCTTATTTTGAGACGATGTTTTTCGTTGGCTCGAATTTCGAGACCCCAAAAATTTCATTTTTTCGAGATTTAAAGCTTCGGAAACTCAAATAATAACATATTTAGCCCTTAGGAGTTATTTGATTTGCTTTTCGGTCACTTATTTTAGCTTATTTTGAGACGTCGTTTTTCGGGGGCTTGATTTTCGAGATCTTAAAATTTTCATTTTTTCGAGATTTAAAGCTTCAGGAACTCAAATAATAACATATTTAGCCCTTAGGAGTCATTTGATTTGAATTTCGGTCACTTATTTTAGCTTATTTTGAGATGTCGTTTTTCGGGGGCTTGATTTTCGAGATCTTAAAATTTTCATTTTTTCGAGATTTAAAGCTCCGGGAACACAAATAATAACATATTAAGCACTTCAGAGTCATTTTATTTGTTTTTCGGTAACATATTTTAGCTTATTTTGAGACGTCGTTTGTCGGGGGCTCGATTTTTGAGATCTTAAAATTTTTATTTTTTCGAGATTTAAAGCTTCGGGAACTCAATTAATAACATATTTAGCCCTTAGGATTCATTTGATTTGCTTTTCGGTCACTTATTTTAGTTTATTTTGAGACGTCGTGGGGGGCTTGTTTTTCGAGATCTTAAAATTTTCATTTTTTCGAGATTTAAAGCTCCGGGAACTCACATAATAACATATTAAGCACTTAAGAGTCATTTTATTTGTTTTTCGGTCACTTATTTTAGCTTATTTTGAGACGTCGTTTTTCGGGGGCTCGATTTTTGAGATCTTAAAATTTTCATTTTTTCGAGATTTAAATCTTTCGGAAGTCAAGAAATAACATATTAAGCACTTAAAAGACTTTTGATGTCAAATAATAACAATAATAAGCACTTAAGAGTCATTTTATTAGTTTTTCGGTCACTTATTTAAGCTTATTTTGAGACGTCGTTTTTCAGGGGCTTGATTTTCGAAACCCTAAAAATTTCAATTTTTTCGAGATTGAAAGCTTTGGGATGTCAAGTGATAAAATATTAAGCACTTAAGAGTCATTTTAGCTTGATTTTCGAAACCCCAAAAATTTCATTTTTTCGAGATTTAAAGCTTCGGGAACTCAAATAATAACATATTTAGCCCTTAGGAGTCATTTGATTTGCTTTTCGGTCACTTATTTTGAGACGTCGTTTTTCGGGGGCTCGATTTTCGAGATACTAAAATTTTTATTTCTTCGAGATTTGAAGCTCCGGGAACTCAAATAATAACATATTAAGCACTTAAGAGTCATTTTATTTGTTTTTCGGTCACTTATTTTAGCTTATTTTGAGACGTCGTTTTTCGGGGGCTCGATTTTCGAGATCTTAAAATTTTCTTTTTTTTGAGATTTAAAGCTCCGGGAACTCAAATAATAATATATTAAGCCCTTAGGAGTCATTTTATTTGTTTCTCAATCACTTATTTTGCTTATTTTGAGACATCGTTTTTCAGGAGCTAGATTTTCGAGAGCCTAAAAATTTGGTTTTTTTCAAGACATAAAGCTTTGGGAATTCATATAATAAAATATTAAGCACTTAAGAGTCATTTTATTTGTTTTCGGTCACTTATTTAAGCTTATTTCGAGACGTCGTTTTTCGGGGGCTCTTTTTCGAGACCCTAAAAATTTCAATTTTTTCGAGATTTAAATCTTTCTGAAGTCAAGAAATAACATATTAAGCACTTAAAAGTCTTTTGATGTGTTTTTGGGTCAATTATTTTAGCTTATTTTGAGACGTCTTTATTCAGGAGCACTATTTTCGAAACCCTAAAAATTTCAATTTTTTCGAGATTTAAGCTTTGAGAAGTTAAGTAATAACATATTGAGCACTTAGGAGTCATTTGATTTATTTTTCGGTCACCTATATCAGCTTATTTTTGAGACGTCGTTTTTCGGGGGCTCGATTTTTTAGACCTTCAAAATTTCATTTTTCTAGACTTAAAGCTTCGAAAACGCAAATAATAACATATTAAGCCCTTAGGAGTCATTTTATTTGTTTTTTGGTCACTTATTTTAGCTTATTTTGAGACGTCTTTTTTCGGGGGCTCGATTTTCGAGATCTTAAAATTTTCATTTTTTCGAGATTTAAAGCTCCGGGAACTCAAATAACAACATATTAAGCCCTTAGGAGTCATTTTATTTGTTTTTCGGTCACTTATTTTCGCTTATTTTGAGACGTCGTTTTTCGGGAGCTCGATTATTGAGATCCTAAAAATTTGCTTTTTTTCAAGACTCAAAGCTTTGGGTATTCAAGTAATGACATATTAAGCACTTAAGTGTCATTTTATTTGTTTTTCGGTCACTTATTTAAGCTTATTTCGAGACGTCATTTTTCAGGGGCTCGTTTTCGAGACCCTAAAAATTTCATTTTTTGGAGATTTAAATCTTTCGGAAGTCAAGAAATAACATAATAAGCACTTAAAAGTCTTTTGATGTGTTTTTCTGTCAATTATTTTAGATTATTTCGAGAGGTCGTTTTACAGGGGCACGAATTTCGAGATCCTAAAATTTGCTTTTTTTCCAAGATTTAAGCTTTGGTAAGTCAAATAATAACATATTAAGCACTTAGGAGTCATTTGATTTATTTTTCGATCACTTATATCAGCTTATTTTGAGACGTCGTTTTTCGAGGGTTCGATTTTCGAGACCTTAAAATATTCATTTTTTCGAGATTTAAAGCTTCGGGAACTCAAATAATAACATATTAAGCCCTTAGGAGTCATTTGATTTGCTTTTCGGTCACTTATATTCGCTTATTTTGAGACGTTCTTTTTCAGGAGCTCGATTTTCGAGACCCTAAAAATTTGCTTTTTTTCAAGACTTAAAGCTTTGGGAATTCAAATAATAACTTATTAAGCACTTAAGAGTCATTTTATTTGTTTTTCGGTCACTTATTTTAGCTTATTTTGAGACGATGTTTTTCGTTGGCTCGAATTTCGAGACCCCAAAAATTTCATTTTTTCGAGATTTAAAGCTTCGGAAACTCAAATAATAACATATTTAGCCCTTAGGAGTTATTTGATTTGCTTTTCGGTCACTTATTTTAGCTTATTTTGAGACGTCGTTTTTCGGGGGCTTGATTTTCGAGATCTTAAAATTTTCATTTTTTCGAGATTTAAAGCTTCGGGAACTCAAATAATAACATATTTAGCCCTTAGGAGTCATTTGATTTGAATTTCGGTCACTTATTTTAGCTTATTTTGAGATGTCGTTTTTCGGGGGCTTGATTTTCGAGATCTTAAAATTTTCATTTTTTCGAGATTTAAAGCTCCGGGAACACAAATAATAACATATTAAGCACTTCAGAGTCATTTTATTTGTTTTTCGGTAACATATTTTAGCTTATTTTGAGACGTCGTTTGTCGGGGGCTCGATTTTTGAGATCTTAAAATTTTTATTTTTTCGAGATTTAAAGCTTCGGGAACTCAATTAATAACATATTTAGCCCTTAGGATTCATTTGATTTGCTTTTCGGTCACTTATTTTAGTTTATTTTGAGACGTCGTGGGGGGCTTGTTTTTCGAGATCTTAAAATTTTCATTTTTTCGAGATTTAAAGCTCCGGGAACTCACATAATAACATATTAAGCACTTAAGAGTCATTTTATTTGTTTTTCGGTCACTTATTTTAGCTTATTTTGAGACGTCGTTTTTCGGGGGCTCGATTTTTGAGATCTTAAAATTTTCATTTTTTCGAGATTTAAATCTTTCGGAAGTCAAGAAATAACATATTAAGCACTTAAAAGACTTTTGATGTCAAATAATAACAATAATAAGCACTTAAGAGTCATTTTATTAGTTTTTCGGTCACTTATTTAAGCTTATTTTGAGACGTCGTTTTTCAGGGGCTTGATTTTCGAAACCCTAAAAATTTCAATTTTTTCGAGATTGAAAGCTTTGGGATGTCAAGTGATAAAATATTAAGCACTTAAGAGTCATTTTAGCTTGATTTTCGAAACCCCAAAAATTTCATTTTTTCGAGATTTAAAGCTTCGGGAACTCAAATAATAACATATTTAGCCCTTAGGAGTCATTTGATTTGCTTTTCGGTCACTTATTTTGAGACGTCGTTTTTCGGGGGCTCGATTTTCGAGATACTAAAATTTTTATTTCTTCGAGATTTGAAGCTCCGGGAACTCAAATAATAACATATTAAGCACTTAAGAGTCATTTTATTTGTTTTTCGGTCACTTATTTTAGCTTATTTTGAGACGTCGTTTTTCGGGGGCTCGATTTTCGAGATCTTAAAATTTTCTTTTTTTCGAGATTTAAAGCTCCGGGAACTCAAATAATAATATATTAAGCCCTTAGGAGTCATTTTATTTGTTTCTCAATCACTTATTTTGCTTATTTTGAGACATCGTTTTTCAGGAGCTAGATTTTCGAGAGCCTAAAAATTTGGTTTTTTTCAAGACATAAAGCTTTGGGAATTCATATAATAAAATATTAAGCACTTAAGAGTCATTTTATTTGTTTTCGGTCACTTATTTAAGCTTATTTCGAGACGTCGTTTTTCGGGGGCTCTTTTTCGAGACCCTAAAAATTTCATTTTTTTCGAGATTTAAATCTTTCTGAAGTCAAGAAATAACATATTAAGCACTTAAAAGTCTTTTGATGTGTTTTTGGGTCAATTATTTTAGCTTATTTTGAGACGTCTTTATTCAGGAGCACTATTTTCGAAACCCTAAAAATTTCAATTTTTTCGAGATTTAAGCTTTGAGAAGTTAAGTAATAACATATTGAGCACTTAGGAGTCATTTGATTTATTTTTCGGTCACCTATATCAGCTTATTTTTGAGACGTCGTTTTTCGGGGGCTCGATTTTTTAGACCTTCAAAATTTCATTTTTCTAGACTTAAAGCTTCGAAAACGTAAATAATAACATATTAAGCCCTTAGGAGTCATTTTATTTGTTTTTTGGTCACTTATTTTAGCTTATTTTGAGACGTCTTTTTTCGGGGGCTCGATTTTCGAGATCTTAAAATTTTCATTTTTTCGAGATTTAAAGCTCCGGGAACTCAAATAACAACATATTAAGCCCTTAGGAGTCATTTTATTTGTTTTTCGGTCACTTATTTTCGCTTATTTTGAGACGTCGTTTTTCGGGAGCTCGATTATTGAGATCCTAAAAATTTGCTTTTTTTCAAGACTCAAAGCTTTGGGAATTCAAGTAATGACATATTAAGCACTTAAGTGTCATTTTATTTGTTTTTCGGTCACTTATTTAAGCTTATTTCGAGACGTCATTTTTCAGGGGCTCGTTTTCGAGACCCTAAAAATTTCATTTTTTGGAGATTTAAATCTTTCGGAAGTCAAGAAATAACATAATAAGCACTTAAAAGTCTTTTGATGTGTTTTTCTGTCAATTATTTTAGATTATTTCGAGAGGTCGTTTTACAGGGGCATGAATTTCGAGATCCTAAAATTTGCTTTTTTTTCAAGATTTAAGCTTTGGTAAGTCAAATAATAACATATTAAGCACTTAGGAGTCATTTGATTTATTTTTCGATCACTTATATCAGCTTATTTTGAGACGTCGTTTTTCGAGGGTTCGATTTTCGAGACCTTAAAATATTCATTTTTTCGAGATTTAAAGCTTCGGGAACTCAAATAATAACATATTAAGCCCTTAGGAGTCATTTTATTTGTTTTTCGGTCACTTATTTTAGCTTATTTTGAGACGTCATTTTTCGGGGGCTTGATTTTCGAGATCTTAAAATTTTTATTTTTTCGAGATTTAAAGCTTCGGGAACTCAAATAATAACATATTTAGCCCTTAGGAGTCATTTGATTGGCTTTTCGGTAACTTATTTTAGTTTATTTTGAGACGTCGTTTTTCGAGATCTTAAAATTTTCATTTTTTCGAGATTTAAAGCTCCGGGAACTCACATAATAACATATTAAGAACTTAAGGGTCATTTTATTTGTTTTTCGGTCACTTATATCAGCTTATTTTGAGACGTCGTTTTTCGAGGGTTCGATTTTCGAGACCTTAAAATATTCATTTTTTCGAGATTTAAAGCTTCGGGAACTCAAATAATAACATATTAAGCCCTTAGGAGTCATTTTATTTGTTTTTCGGTCACTTATTTTAGCTTATTTTGAGACGTCATTTTTCGGGGGCTTGATTTTCGAGATCTTAAAATTTTTATTTTTTCGAGATTTAAAGCTTCGGGAACTCAAATAATAACATATTTAGCCCTTAGGATTCATTTGATTTGCTTTTCGGTCACTTATTTTAGCTTATTTTGAGACGTCCCTTTTCGTGGGCTTGATTTTCGAGATCTTAAAATTTTCTTTTTTTCGAGATTTAAAGCTCCGGGAACTCACATAATAACATATTAAGCACTTAAGAGTCATTTTATTTGTTTTTCGGTCACTTATTTTAGCTTATTTTGAGACGTAGTTTTTCGGGGGCTCGATTTTTGAGATCTTAAAATTTTCATTTTTTCGAGATTTAAATCTTTCGGAAGTCAAGAAATAACATATTAAGCACTTAAAAGTCTTTTGATGTCAAATAATAACAATAATAAGCACTTAAGAGTCATTTTATTAGTTTTTCGGTCACTTATTTCAGCTTATTTTGAGACGTCGTTTTTCAGGGGCTTGATTTTCGAAACCCTAAATATTTCAATTTTTTCGAGATTAAAAGCTTTGGGATGTCAAGTAATAAAATATTAAGCACTTAAATGTCATTTGATGTGTTTTTCGGTCAATTATTTTAGCTTATTTTGATAGGTCGTTTTTCAGGGGCTCGATTTTCGAAACCCTAAAAATTTCAATTTTTTCGAGATTTAAAGCTTTGGGAATTCAAAGAATAACATATTAAGCAATTAAGAGTCATTTTATTTGTTTTTCGGTCATTATTTTAGCTTATTTCGAGACGACGTTTTTCGGTGGCTCGAATTTCGAGACCCTAAAAATTTCATTTTTTCGAGATTTAAAGCTTCGGGAACTCAAATAATAACATATTAAGCCCTTAGGAGTCATTTGATTTGCTTTTCGGTCACTTATTTTAGCTTATTTTGAGACGTCGTTTTTCGGGGGCTCGATTTTCGAGATACTAAAATTTTTATTTTTTCGAGATTTGAAGCTCCGGGAACTAAAATAATAACATATTAAGCACTTAAGAGTCATTTTATTTGTTTTTCGGTCACTTATTTTAGCTTATTTTGAGACGTCGTTTTTCGAGGGATCGATTTTCGAGATCTTAAAATTTTCTTTTTTTCGAGATTTAAAGCTCCGGGAACTCACATAATAACATATTAAGCACTTAAGAGTCATTTTATTTGTTTTTCGGTCACTTATTTTAGCTTATTTTGAGACGTCGTTTTTCGGGGGCTCGATTTTTGAGAACTTCAAATTTTCATTTTTTCGAGATTTAAATCTTTCGGAAGACAAGAAATAACATATTAAGCACTTAAAAGTCTTTTGATGTCAAATAATAACAATAATAAGCACTTAAGAGTCATTTTATTAGTTTTTCGGTCACTTATTTCAGCTTATTTTGAGACGTCGTTTTTCAGGGGCTTGATTTTCGAAACCCTAAATATTTCAATTTTTTCGAGATTAAAAGCTTTGGGATGTCAAGTAATAAAATATTAAGCACTTAAATGTCATTTGATGTGTTTTTCGGTCAATTATTTTAGCTTATTTTGATAGGTCGTTTTTCAGGGGCTCGATTTTCGAAACCCTAAAAATTTCAATTTTTTCGAGATTTAAAGCTTTGGGAATTCAAAGAATAACATATTAAGCACTTAAGAGTCATTTTATTTGTTTTTCGGTCATTATTTTAGCTTATTTCGAGACGATGTTTTTCGGTGGCTCGAATTTCGAGACCTTAAAAATTTCATTTTTTCGAGATTTAAAGCTTCGGGAACTCAAATAATAACATATTAAGCCCTTAGGAGTCATTTGATTTGCTTTTCGGTCACTTATTTTAGCTTATTTTGAGACGTCGTTTTTCGGGGGCTCGATTTTCGAGATACTAAAATTTTTATTTTTTCGAGATTTGAAGCTCCGGGAACTAAAATAATAACATATTAAGCACTTAAGAGTCATTTTATTTGTTTTTCGGTCACTTATTTTAGCTTATTTTGAGACGTCGTTTTTCGAGGGATCGATTTTCGAGATCTTAAAATTTTCATTTTTTCGAGATTTAAAGCTCCGGGAACTAAAATAATAATATATTAAGCCCTTAGGAGTCATTTTAATTATTTGTTTCTCAGTCACTTATTTTGCTTATTTTGAGACGTCGTTTTTCAGGAGCTAGATTTTCGAGACCCTAAAAATTTGGTTTTTTTCAAGACTTAAAGCTTTGGGAATTCATATAATAAAATATTAAGCACTTAAGAGTCATTTTACTTGTTTTCGGTCACTTATTTAAGCTTATTTCGAGACGTTTTTCGGGGGCTCTTTTTCGAGACCCTAAAATTTTCATTTTTTTCGAGATTTAAGTCTTTCGGAAGTCAAGAAATAACATATTAAGCACTTAAAAGTCTTTTGATGTGTTTTTCGGTCAATTATTTTAGCTTATTTTGAGACGTCTTTATGCAGGGGCACGATTTTCGAAACCCTAAAAATTTCAATTTTTTTCGAGATTTAAGCTTTGAGAAGTCAAGTAATAACATATTAAGCACTTAGGAGTCATTTGATTTATTTTTCGGTCACCTATATCAGCTTATTTTGAGACGTCGTTTTTCGGGGGCTCGATTTTTTAGACCCTCAAAATTTCATTTTTCTAGATTTAAAGCTTCGGAAATGCAAATAATAACATATTAAGCCCTTAGGAGTCATTTTATTTATTTTTTGGTCACATATTTTAGCTTATTTTGCGATGTCGTTTTTCGGGAGCTCGATTTTTGAGATCTTAAAATTTTCATTTTTTCGAGATTGAAAGCTCCGGGAACTCAAATAACAACATATTAAGCCCTTAGGAGTCATTTTATTTGTTTTTCGGTCACTTATTTTCACTTATTTTGAGACGTCGTTTTTCGGGAGCTCGATTATTGAGATCCTAAAAATTTGCTTTTTTTCAAGACACAAAGCATTGGGAATTCAAGTAATAACATATTAAGCACTTAAGTGTCATTTTATTTGTTTTTCGATCACTTATTTAAGCTTATTTCGAGACGTCATTTTTCAAGGGCTCGTTTTTCGAGACCCTAAAAATTTCATTTTTTGGAGATTTAAATCTTTCGGAAGTCAAGAAATAACATATTAAGCACTTAAAAGTCTTTTGATGTGTTTTTCGGTCAATTATTTTAGATTATTTCGAGACGACGTTTTTCAGGGGCACGAATTTCGAGATCCTAAAATTTGCTTTTTTTTCAAGATTTAAGCTTTGGGAAGTCAAATAATAACATATTAATCACTTAGGAGTCATTTGATTTTTTTTCGATCACTTATATCAGCTTATTTTGAGACGTCGTTTTTCGAGGGTTCGATTTTCGAGACCTTCAAATTTTCATTTTTTCGAGATTTAAAGCTTCGGGAACTTAAATAATAACATATTAAGCCCTTAGGAGTCATTTTATTTGTTTTTCGGTCACTTATTTTAGCTTATTTTGAGAAGTCGCTTTTTTAGTGGCTCGATTTTCGAGACCCTAAAAATTTTAATTTTTTCGAGATTTAAAGCTTTGGGAAGTCATGTAATAACATATTAAGCACTTGAAAGTCATTTGATTTGTTTTTCGGTCAATTATTTTAGCTTATTTTGAGGCGTCGTTTTTCAGGTGCTCGATTTTCGAGACCCTAAAAATTTGTTTTTTTTTCAAGAATTAAAGCTTTGGGAAGTCAAATGATAACAATAATAAGCACTTAAGAGTCATTTTATTTGTTTTTCGGTCACTTGTTTCAGCTTATTTTGAGACGTCGTTTTTCAGGGGCTTGATTTTCGAAACCCTAAAAATTTCAATTTTTTCAAGATTGAATGCTTTGGGATGTCAAGTAATAACATATTAAGCACTTAAATGTCATTTGATGTGTTTTTCGGTGAATTATTTTAGCTTATTTTGATACGTCATTTTTCAGGGGCTCGAATTTCGAAGCCCTAAATATTTCAATTTTTCGAGATTTCAAGCTTTGGGAATTCAAATAATAACATATTAAGCACTTAAGAGTCATTTTATTTGTTTTTCGGTCACTTATTTTAGCTTATATTGAGACGTCGTTTTTCGGGGGCTCGATTTTCGAGATCCTATAATTTTCATTTTTTCGAGATTTAAAGCTCCGGGAACTCAAATAATAACATATTAAGCCCTTAGGAGTCATTTTATTTGTTTTTCGGTCACTTATTTTCGCTTATTTTGAGACGTCCTTTTTTAGGAGCTCGATTTTCGAGACCCTAAAAATTTGCTTTTTTTCAAGAATTAAAGCTTTGGGAATTCAAATAATAACTTATTAAGCACTTAAGAGTCATTTTATTTGTTTTTCGGTCACTTATTTTAGCTTATTTTGAGACGACGTTTTTCGGTAGATCGAATTTCGAGACCCTAAAAATTTCATTTTTTCGAGATTTAAAGATTCGGGAACTCAAATAATAACATGTTTAGCCCTTAGGAGTCATTTGATTTGCTTTTCGGTCACTTATTTTCGCTTATTTTGAGACGTTCTTTTTCAGGAGCTCGATTTTCGAGACCCTAAAAATTTGCTTTTTTTCAAGACTTAAAGCTTTGGGAATTCAAATAATAACTTATTAAGCACTTAATGTTGGATGAAGATGAAGATGAAGGCACTGAAGAAAGTTTGATAAGGGAGGTTTTGATGCATTCCATAACTTCAAAGATTGGCTAAGTATGGAGTAACTTAGCTGATAGACTTATCAAGGAAATTTTGACTAAGTAATGAAGACATCAGAAGAGTCAAAGTTTCAAGGTCCAAGACTTCTGATCTGCTGAAGTGAAGTTATCAGACAAGTGAAGATCAGCCGACTCAAATCAGATTTGTTCAAGTTTGAGATCAGCCGAGTTCACCATCAGACGTGTACTTTCATCAGCAATGTGAAGAAGATCATGAAGTGTTCCCAACGGTAATAAATGCCCCTTGGTGTAATAAATGCTGAAGTACGAGGATATTTAAGACAAATGATTGAAGAAAAGCTTCGCATCAGCCAAGTGCATTTAATGCTGCCTGCAGAATAGTACTGTTTACAGTACGGACAGACTGCAAAAGAGCCGTTCGCGGATTTTAAGGACCAGTACTCGAGGAATTTGAATCCTGTCTCTCTTCAACGGACATTTTTCAATCCTCAAGTATAAATAGCTGCAAGAGACGAAGAAGAAAGAAGCAACACACTTTCTGAGAGAAATTTTCGAAGCGAAATTCTTTAAGTCTCAAGAACAGCTCACTCATCAGCTGAGTCATTTGTTGACGAAAGCAGAGTTGAAGAATCAAGAAAAATACATCTTCTGAGTGATTTTGTAAACAAGAGTGTTGTGCGGAGTTGTGATCCATCTTTGTGAGTGATCAAACTTCAGAGGATAGGTTTTCTGTGTGATCTCCTATTGCGAACTTGTGGTCGTTTCATTTGTTGTTCGACGCAAGCAGAGTATACTGTAAACTTTGTGATTATAGTATAACCCAAGATCTGAGTGACTTGGAAGAGTGGACTAAAGGATATTTAAATCCATATAACCACTATAAAAATTACTTGTGTTTTTACATTGTTTCAAAACTGCATATCTTCTGTTTGCATAAAAACACATTAAGTTAACTGTTTGAAAAGAAGTTAAAAGGAGTTTATAAAACTGGGGAAACATTTTTCAAACTGCTAAGAATACTTGTGAAAAACACTTTGAAAATCCGCTGCAAGTACTCTAAGTATTAAAACTGATTTCTTTAAAATCAGCTAAGTAACTATCAGACGAGTGGTCAACAAGACTGTTCAAAGATTTGTTCGCGAACAGATTTGTAACTTACTAATCTGATCAGCTTAGTCTGTTCAGTTAGAGTAAAGTTTTAAAGTTAAATTTGAAAGAAAATTTTAAAGAGGTTTATTCACCCCCCCCTCTAAACCTCTTCTGACCACTTGGGACCAACAAGTGGTATCAGAGCGGGTGGTTCATTAGAATCAGCTGCCTGATCAACGAGCTTGATCCGAGTGTTTTTCAAAGGTTTTCAAAACTTTTCAAAAGAGCATTTTTTTGAAAAACAAAAAGCTTTTGAAAAATGGATTGTATCAGCCATGTTCCCCACATTGCTGGTATGTCCTTTGAGGACTGGAAAATCAGAATGGAGATTTTCCTTGCTGCCTATAATGACAACATGCATACATGTATCATTAAAGGTCCATTCAAATTCACCAAGACCATCATCGTAGATGAAGCTCAAATAGTGGTGGAAAAAGACTTAACAGAAATGACAGCAGAGGAAATAAAGCTGTTCAACCTGGACAAAGTCGGAAGATTCATCATGACCAAAGCCCTGGATAATGATCGGTTTGACAAAGTCAAGCATTGCAAAACTGCAAAGGAGATGTGGGATAAGGTTCGTGACATGAGTGAAGGAAATGATGCTATTAAAGAGCATCAGCTCAGTGTTGCCTTGGAGAAGCTGGACAACTTCAAAATGAAGTCTGGAGAAACCATTGATCAGATGGATACCAGATTCACCAGAACTCTGAATGAAGTTTTGAAGCTGGGAAAGACTTTCACTGACAAAGAGATTTCTGTCAGAGTACTGAAGGCTCTACCTCCCAAGTTCAACATGAAGGTGACAGCAATGGAAGAATCAAGAGATCTGGGCAAGATTTCTCTAACAGAGCTGTTCTCCGCACTCAAGGCGTATGAGTATAAACTGCCAAGGATGGGAATTGAAGAAACCTCAACTTCAGGACCCACAGCTGCACTGGTTGCTGCTGAAAATCAAAGAAGACCGGCTCAAAGAAATGCTGAAGTGGACTCATCTGATGAAGCCACTCTACTCAACAAAAAGGAGTACACTGCTGGAGATGTAGCATTATTGATGAACAACTTCAAGAAGTTCTATAAGAGAAAGATGAAAAACAAATACAATCATGCTGCTTCTACTTCTAAACCTAACTTTTCTTCTCAGGATAAAGAGGATTATAAATCAAAACTGATGTGTTACAACTGCAGGAAATTGGGACATTTCATCAGAGACTGTCCATATCCAAAAGCAGAAAAGTACACTGAGGAAGAGAAGAAAATGAGAAAAGAAAGAAAGCATCAGAGAGGCAAAGCAATGATGGCAGAAGCAGAAAAGCCAGCTGCTGTCTACTCATCTGATTCAGACTCAGACTCGTCTGATGAAGAATCGTCTGATGAAGAAAAACCTGCTCTCCTGTGCCTGATGGCAAAGGAATCTGATGACTCTGAGGATGAGGTAACTCCTCAAGAAAATGAACTGTTTAATTCTCTAGAGCAAATGATGTTGAATAATACTACTATTGCTGGAGAGTTTGTTAAGCTTAAGGAAGAGATGAACTTGCTAAAAGAGCAAAATAGTTCACTGAAACTTTTAGCTGAAAAGCCAAAAGAATCAGCTGAATATAAACAGCTTGAGCAAGAGCATGAATCTCTGAAGGCTGAATGTGAGGTTTATAAAGGAAAAATCATGGAACTTGAGAAAATCATTGAGTCTCATGATAAGTCAACTGTTGCATCCATGCATACACCTAAGAAACAGGAGACACCTTTAGAAAAGGATAAACTAGAGTTGAACCATACTGAAAAATTCATATCAGCTGACAATAGTAAGGTCATTCTGTATGTTCAAACCTCTAAACCTACCTCATCTGAGAAAGTGGTAAAGGAGAAGAAATCTCCTAAGGCTAAAAAGAGCAAAGAGCCTAGTGTAGGAAATCAGACTAGTAAGACCAAACAGCAGAGTCCTAAGAAGTCTGCTGATAAAGCTAAAGTCAATCAGACTAGTGGTAAAACTAAGTCAAAATCAAATGAGCAAGCATCTAGTAAACCAAAGAAGCATAAGAACAAGAAAAATCAAAATGCTTGGTATGGAAATGAGTCATATTATGTGCAACCTGCTGCATATCATCCTATGTATCATGCACCTCAGTTTCCTAGTTACTATGCACCTTACCCTGCTCATCCAATGCATGCATATCCTGCATATCATGCACCTTACCCTGCTTATGAACATTATTCATATCATACTGATCATCAACATGACTTATCTGATAACTATGATAAAAATGAAACTGTTCATGCTCCTAAAACTCAGAAACCTAAGAAGCCTAAGACTTCAACATCTTGGGTTGTCAAGGGTGGAACTAATCCTTCAGGACCCTCTCAATAAGGGTACCTAAAACAATTTCATTTTTGTTTTGTAGGTTAGGATTAGGAGTAGGAGTAAAGTAGAGAAGATTTGGTACTTGGACAGTGGTTGTTCAAGGCACATGTGTGGAAACATACATGAGTTGACTGATGCAGTTGCTGTGGATGGTCCAAAAGTCACTTTTGGAGACAGCAAAGAAGGCAAGATTAAAGCTAAAGGAAGATTAATCAAGGGAAACATAGAGATATCTGACGTCTCCTATGTTAAAGGCCTAAAATATAATCTGCTGAGCATAAGTCAATTTTGTGACAAGGGATATTCAGTCATCTTCTCAACAGATAAGTGCTACGTTGAACAGATTGGTACAAAGAAGGTAATTTTATCTGGAAGACGACAAGGAAATATCTACATAGTCGACTGGAATTCTGTTGACAAGAATTCAAGTGTTTGTTTGGTAGCATCTGCACCAAGTGAAGTCAGTTGGCTATGGCACAAGAGGATGAATCACTTAAACTTCAAGACCATAAACAGATTAATCAAGAATGATTTGGTAGAAGGGATTCCAAAAGCAGTCATGAGCAAAGACAAGCTCTGTGATGCATGTCAGAAGGGTAAACAAATCAAGTCATCATTCAAAGAAAAGAAGCACCAATCTTCTGGACGAATATTGGAGCTGTTGCATATGGACTTATTTGGACCCATTGATCCAGTCAGCAATGGTGGAAAGAAATACTGCCTAGCTGTTGTGGATGATTATTCAAGATATACTTGGGTGATTTTCATGAAGAAGAAAAGTGAAACCAAGGAACATCTTACAAATCTGATGGAACTGATCCAGAATGAGAAGAGTATTAAGATATTGAAGATCAGATCAGATAGAGGAACAGAGTTCACAAACTCTACTGTTGAAGAATATTGTAGCACTAAAGGAATACATCATGAGTATTCTGCTGCAAGAACCCCTCAACAGAATGGTGTTGCTGAAAGGAGAAACAGAACACTAAAAGAAGCTGTCAGAACCATGATAGCTGAAGCTAAACTGCCACAAAGATTTTGGGCAGAAGCAACAAACACAGCATGCTTTACCCAAAACAGATGTATGATCAACAAAAATCAGAACAAGACTCCATATGAAGTTTGGAACAATAGAAAACCAAACATTCATTACTTTAAGATTTTTGGTTGTAAATGTTTTGTATTGAATAATGGGAAAAATCACCTTACTGCATTTGCAGAAAAGGCTGATGAAGCTGTTTTTGTAGGATATTCTACTGTTAGTAAGGCTTATAGAGTTTTCAACAAAAGAACATTACTAATAGAAGAATCTATCCATGTAGTATTTGATGAGCCAAGTCAATCTTCTGAAAAGAATCAAAGTGTAAATCAAGATCTGTCTGCTGATTTACAGAAGTTAGACGTTGGAAGAAATGAAGAATATGTTCCCATCATACTACCTAATCTAAGTTCAGCTGCTAACTCAAGTGCTGTTCATAATCACAGTGCTGATTGTCTAACAGACGAGTTGCAAACAGCTGACAGACCAGAGACTGTTCAACAGACGGCAAATGTTCAACAAACTACTACTGGAACTCCAACAGTAGTGTTGCAAGATCAAAACAGAGGACAACATCCTGATTTGCAACCTGATCTTAGATGGCTCAAGAATCACCCTCCTGAATTAGTCATTGGTGATCCTTTAGATAGAGTGAAAACAAGAAGAGCTGCTGCACAAGATGCTATGTTTGTCACATTTCTATCTCAAATAGAGCCTAAACAAATTGAAGAAGCTCTCAATGACTCCTTCTGGATAGAAGCTATGCAAGAAGAGTTGAATCAATTTGAAAGGAATGAAGTCTGGTACTTAGTTCCTAGACCAAGTCATCAAAGAGTAATTGGCACTAAGTGGGTATTCAGAAATAAAATGAATGAAGATGGTGTTGTCACCAGAAACAAAGCAAGACTAGTGGCCAAGGGTTATTGTCAAGAAGAAGGAATTGACTTTGATGAAACTTTTGCACCAGTGGCAAGACTTGAAGCAATCAGACTGTTTCTTGCCTATGCTGCTTACAAGAACTTCACTGTCTATCAGATGGATGTGAAGTCTGCTTTTCTCAATGGAGAATTGCAAGAAGAAGTGTATGTTGAACAACCTCCAGGATTTGAAGTCTATCAAGAAGAGGACAAAGTATATTGTCTGAAGAAAGCCCTTTATGGACTGAAACAAGCTCCAAGAGCATGGTATGATACCCTATCCGATTTTCTTTTAATTAAAGGATTTCGTAAAGGTAAGGTAGATAAAACCTTGTTCACAATTGAATGGGAAAATCATATATTACTTGTGCAAATATATGTGGACGATATTATTTTTGGTTCAACTAACCAACAGATGTGTGATAAGTTCTCCAAGCTGATGCAGAATAAGTTTGAAATGAGCATGATGGGTGAACTTAACTATTTTCTTGGATTGCAAGTTAGACAGTTGCCTGATGGAATATTCATCAGCCAAGCAAAGTACACAAGAGATCTGTTCAAGAAATTTGGTATGGAAACTAGCTCAACAGCTACCATTCCTATGTCTACAAGTCTTCGTTTGGATAAAGATGAAGATGGCAAATCAGTGGACATAACCAAATATAGAGGCATTATTGGTTCATTGTTGTATCTAACAGCAAGCAGACCTGATATAATGTACTCAGTTGGAGTCTGTGCAAGATTCCAATCAAACCCCAAAGAATCTCATCTCTTAGCTGCCAAGAGGATATTGAAGTATGTTAAAGGCACTCAAGAATTGGGATTATGGTATCCTAGAGAATCTGGATTTGAGCTTATTGGTTATTCAGATTCAGACCTTGCTGGCTGCAAGATTGACAGAAAAAGCACAACAGGTGCATGTCAGTTCTTAGGCAGTCGTCTGATCTCATGGATGAGTAAGAAGCAAACCTCAGTTTCTATATCTACTGCTGAAGCTGAATATATAGCTGCTGGAGCTTGCTGTGCACAGATACTTTGGTTGAAGCATCAACTAGAAGACTACAACATCAAGATCAGTGGAATACCAATCTACTGTGATAATACAAGTGCTATCTCACTTACTCAGAATACTACAAGTCATTCAAGGACTAAGCATATTGAGATTAAACATCATTTCATTAGAGATCATGTGGAAAAAGGCAATGTAATGATTGAGTATGTTCATACTGATAATCAGATTGCTGATATCTTCACCAAACCTCTAAGTGAAGCAAGGTTCTCAACTCTAAGAGCTGAGTTAGGACTACTTAATTTGGATGTATAAGCTGAGGGGGAACTCATCAGAAGACTGGAGTTCAACAGCTTAGTAATTCGTCATTATCTTCAAGGATTAACTCTCAACAGACTAGTTAACTCATGAATTCTTAAACTCAGGGGGAACGTGTAAGACTAGCGGTACTTCTGAATTAAAGATGAAATTTGTTAATGACAGTTAGTTGAAGTTATGTTTTCATCAGAAGACTCAACTATCGAAGATTGAAGTTATTTTATCTAGCTGGATTGACAAACAGCTGAGGAAGGTTATCAGCAATTGGCATTCTCTGATAACAGCATTGTCATCAGGACAGTAGTCCATCAGATAAGTGTTTATTATACTCATCTGATTATTTAAATAAAAGCGATCTATTTTAAAACGTTTTATCCAAAACACGCTTTTACAAGTAAACTGTCGGGCGGTACATATTCCCGCTCTTCGTTAAAATATCTTTTGAATTTGAAAGGTCGTAACTGACGCCGCACGATCAGCACTGACAGAAAAACGGATCTAACGGTTGGCGGATATCACGGAAACCGAAAAACCCCAACTCTATAAATCCCCATCTGATCAGTCGAGTAGCTCTTTACGAACCCTAAACATTCAAGAGCACTTGTGAAAATTTTGAGCAATTTTCTGCAAAAACCCTTTCGTTTTTCTTCTAATTTCTACAGATCTGAAATGGCTGCTGAAGGCATGCATCTTGTGTATGATTCCTACTATCAATCTGGTACGGATCTGATGAAAGAACTACTTGAAAAGTTCAAATCTGCTTCGCTGGTAAACTTCATGGAATATCACGAAGGAATTATCTGGACTGCCCAAGTGATGGAGTACTACAATAATGCAAAGGCTGACTACAACAAACTGGAGATTAAAGCTACAGTGGAAGGTAAAGCCATTACTATTACTCCTGCTGTTCTTCACGAGACGTTTGGGCTTCCTAACAGAGGACGACATGACGTCATCGTTCTGACGGAGGAAAAGCACCAACAGTTCTGGGCGATCTGCGCCAAAGAGGGTGAGACGTTAACTGGAAATATTAGGAAGAAGCAACTGAAGGATGAATATCAGCGGATGGCTGATATGGTATGCAAGCTGATCGAAAACTGCACATTTTCACTGGATGCTGTTACCATGAAGAGGTTCAGCATCATGGCTGCCATTTACTATGGATTGGAGGTCAACTGGTCCATTATAGTTTGGTACATATTGGCTGACTTTCTTGACAATAAGAAAGGAAAAGGCCCTTCCACCAACCATCAAATCACACTCAGTTATCTGCTGTCAAAGCTGGGCTGTGATATGAAGAATGGAAAAGAAATTCACAAATCAAAGGCATTGTCCAAGTACTTGCCTGTTCAAAAGAGGAAGGCTGGTGAGCTAGAAAAAGCTGATGTTGAGGAACCAAAAGAAGTTCCTGCCAAAAGACCAAAGAGGTTAGTCAAAACAGCAGACCTGGCTGTTGAGACTAAAAGGAAGAGGGCTGCTGATGAGCCCAAGAAGAAAGAAACAAAGCAGTTGGAGAGAGTGACTTCTGCTGAAGCCACTAAAATTGTTGAGAATATAATAGCTGATGTAAGGACTGGATCTCCTGCATCACCATCAAGAACTCCATCAGCTGAGAGGCCTGCTGAGGATATTTCTCAAAGGACAAGAAGTCAACAGAGAAGTACAGCTGCTATCACTTACCGTGAAGGTAGAACAAAGAGGTCTGCTAGAAAGCAGATGACATTCATTGAAAAACCTACTGATCTGGAAAATGTAGCTAGGGAGGATCCTGAAGCTACTCAAAGGCCTATTGAAACAGTTGAGACTGTTGAGACTGACAAAGCTGATAAGCAACAACCAAGTCAGGAAGCACCAACAGCTGAGGTTGCTCAACCTCAAGAAGATCCAGATGTTCAAATCATCCATCCTATAGCTGCTGCTCCCATATCATCTGCTGGACCAGCACCTGCTGATAAAGGCAAGAGAAAAATAGTGCTAAGGAGAAAGAAAATCTCCAAAGCTGATAAGAAAGCAAGGGAAGAAGCTGAACAGAGGAAGCAGGATGAGCTTGAAGAGAAGAAAGCACTTGAGCTAAGCAAAGCTCAAGAAGCAAAGGATGAAGCCAGAAGACGCATGTCTGCAGCAGAAAGAAAAGCTGCTGAGGATGCTGAAATGGCTGCGGTGATTGAACTGAGCAAGGTTGATGCCTATGGACCTGTCCATGGAGGTGGCATCAAGATTGGTGAAGAGCAGACTGAAGAAGACAAAAAGAAGATACTACTGCCTGCTCCCAAAGCCAAGTCCAAAGACAAGTTTGAAGTCAGAAAAGCTTTTGAGATAGTCTATGCTGATAAGGAATTGTTCAAGAAATTTGAGAAATCATTAGCATACTATGATCAGAAGTTGATGCTGAAGACTCTGTTCAACCAAGAAAAGCCAAGATATATTAGTTGGAGGGACAACAGGCTGAACAAGTCAATTACTGAACTTCAAGATATGAAGGAGTTAGCTGATGAAGAACGATGGGTTCTAAGTTGGCTGAAGACAAACTCCATCCAAAAGGCTCTTGATCCAAGCTATGTGAGAGATATCATGCATAGCTATGCAAAAGGCTTTGCATTGGAGGAAGCCAAGAAAATCAAGAGCACCTTGCCTGAAAAGAAGAAGAAGTCTGAAGATGCTGAGGAAAGAGCAATTAAGTTTGCTGTTATGGCTGCCCTGAAGAGATGGGCTAAAAAGTCAAAATATCAGCAAGGCTGTTCAAGTGATTTGCCACTACTGCCTAGTATCCAGCAAATCATTTTTGGCAAGGAAGTGCAACCGTTCTATGAAGTGCCAAAGGGGAATAATGCTTTTGCTAACCCCTGGATCATTGTGAGGCAAATCAGACAAACCACTTGCTTCAATGATGATGGCACTATCACCAACTTAGTCTATGATGATGTTACTGATGAGCCTAAAACTGCGGACAAGCCTGATGTCAAGTCTGCTGATCAGACTGAAGACAAGCCTGCTGATCAAACAGCTGACAAGCCTGCTGATCAAATTGCTGATAAGTCTGCTGATCAGACTGAAGACAAGTCTGCTGAAAAGGCTGCTGATGACTCCCTGGCCATTGAGTGGAAGGCTACGGACTCTGGAAATCATCAAGACGAAAAGATGGAAGATATTCCTGTCCACCAGGAAATTGATGAAAGGGATGTAGCTGCTGCTTCTGCTTCATCAGGTGATAAGCACTCATCACTGATGGAAGCAATCCAGATGCTGATGGAAAATCAACTTAAGGAACTGGAAGACAAGCACAAGCAACATCTATTAAAGGTTAAGGAGGAGCTGAAAGCAGAGTTGGCAGAAACCAACAGACTTCAGCTGGAAACTGTTCAAGGATCAACAGAAGAGATCATCAAAAAGGAGATCAACAGTATTCCAATTCCTCAAGACAACTCATTGCAGTTGATACACAGCTTAAGAGAGCTGAACCAGAACGTGGAAGATGTGAAGGGTGATGTGAATCATCTTCACACTGCTTTAAAAACAGCTGAGCACAAGATTGCTGACTTAACTGCAACTTTCATTAAAGTCAGTCATGAAGAGAAGGAAATCAATCTGGGGATGTTGCAAGAAGTTGCAAAGGCTGCACAGGAAGTTCAAAATGAAATTGCAACTATCAACCTCAACATTGACTACTTCAATGATAAGACTGATGTCATCAGCACTGACCTTCATCATCTGACAGCTAGTCATGACGTGGTGAATCAGAATCTGAAGGCTTTATGTGCTGGAGTAAAGATTCCAACAGTTGCCCTCAACCCTGCTGTTGAACCTTCTAATGTCATCAGAGTTGATGATGACAAAAAGGGGGAAGATAAAAGGGAAGAACCAGCTAAGGAAACTGCTGCTGAAGAACCAGCAAAAGAATCTGCTGCTGAAGAATCAACTAAGGAAGAAACTGCTGCTGCAACCATTCAAGCCAAGGAAACTGAAGACACTGCTGACAAGGCTGAAGTACTTGAAAAGGTAGAAGAAGAAGATACCAAGTACAAAAACACTGAATCTGCCAGGAAAGCCATGGAAGCTTTGAAAGCTCTACAAGAACAAGAACTTAAGGAGAAGATGGAAGCTGCCAAAGCAATTCTGGAAGAAGAAGTTGATGAAGAAGATGATGATGAAGAATCATCATACGAATATGAAGAAGTGCTCGAATCTGATGAAGAAGCTGATAGTTAGAAATTGAAAAATCAATTGTAATCAGTTTACTTTTTCAGAAATCTCATCTGATGAATTTGTACATGTAATTCACTTTCCATATCTATAAAATGTTCAAGTTCAATCCAATAAACTTTTTCTATCTCAGAAAATTTTGAGGATTACAATCTTTAGTTTAGGTATTCAACAGGTACTAAGCTGAAGTTTTGTCATCATCAAAAAGGGGGAAATTGTTGGATGAAGATGAAGATGAAGGCACTGAAGAAAGTTTGATAAGGGAGGTTTTGATGCATTCCAAAACTTCAAAGATTGGCTAAGTATGGAGTAACTTAGCTGATAGACTTATCAAGGAAATTTTGACTAAGTAATGAAGACATCAGAAGAGTCAAAGTTTCAAGGTCCAAGACTTCTGATCTGCTGAAGTGAAGTTATCAGACAAGTGAAGATCAGCCGACTCAAATCAGATTTGTTCAAGTTTGAGATCAGCCGAGTTCACCATCAGACGTGTACTTTCATCAGCAATGTGAAGAAGATCATGAAGTGTTCCCAACGGTAATAAATGCCCCTTGGTGTAATAAATGCTGAAGTACGAGGATATTTAAGACAAATGATTGAAGAAAAGCTTCGCATCAGCCAAGTGCATTTAATGCTGCATTTAATGCTGCCTGCAGAATAGTACTGTTTACAGTACGGACAGACTGCAAAAGAGCCGTTCGCGGATTTTAAGGACCAGTACTCGAGGAATTTGAATCCTGTCTCTCTTCAACGGACATTTTTCAATCCTCAAGTATAAATAGCTGCAAGAGACGAAGAAGAAAGAAGCAACACACTTTCTGAGAGAAATTTTCGAAGCGAAATTCTTTAAGTCTCAAGAACAGCTCACTCATCAGCTGAGTCATTTGTTGACGAAAGCAGAGTTGAAGAATCAAGAAAAATACATCTTCTGAGTGATTTTGTAAACAAGAGTGTTGTGCGGAGTTGTGATCCATCTTTGTGAGTGATCAAACTTCAGAGGATAGGTTTTCTGTGTGATCTCCTATTGCGAACTTGTGGTCGTTTCATTTGTTGTTCGACGCAAGCAGAGTATACTGTAAACTTTGTGATTATAGTATAACCCAAGATCTGAGTGACTTGGAAGAGTGGACTAAAGGATATTTAAATCCATATAACCACTATAAAAATTACTTGTGTTTTTACATTGTTTCAAAACTGCATATCTTCTGTTTGCATAAAAACACATTAAGTTAACTGTTTGAAAAGAAGTTAAAAGGAGTTTATAAAACTGGGGAAACATTTTTAAAACTGCTAAGAATACTTGTGAAAAACACTTTGAAAATCCGCTGCAAGTACTCTAAGTATTAAAACTGATTTCTTTAAAATCAGCTAAGTAACTATCAGACGAGTGGTCAACAAGACTGTTCAAAGATTTGTTCGCGAACAGATTTGTAACTTACTAATCTGATCAGCTTAGTCTGTTCAGTTAGAGTAAAGTTTTAAAGTTAAATTTGAAAGAAAATTTTAAAGAGGTTTATTCACCCCCCCCCCCCCCCTCTAAACCTCTTCTGACCACTTGGGACCAACACTTAAGAGTCATTTTATTTGTTTTTCGGTCACTTATTTTAGCTTATTTTGAGACGATGTTTTTCGTTGGCTCGAATTTCGAGACGCCAAAAATTTCATTTTTTCGAGATTTAAAGCTTCGGAAACTCAAATAATAACATATTTAGCCCTTAGGAGTTATTTGATTTGCTTTTCGGTCACTTATTTTAGCTTATTTTGAGACGTCGTTTTTCGGGGGCTTGATTTTCGAGATCTTAAAATTTTCATTTTTTCGAGATTTAAAGCTTCGGGAACTCAAATAATAACATATTTAGCCCTTAGGAGTCATTTGATTTGAATTTCGGTCACTTATTTTAGCTTATTTTGAGATGTCGTTTTTCGGGGGCTTGATTTTCGAGATCTTAAAATTTTCATTTTTTCGAGATTTAAAGCTCCGGGAACACAAATAATAACATATTAAGCACTTCAGAGTCATTTTATTTGTTTTTCGGTTACATATTTTAGCTTATTTTGAGACGTCGTTTGTCGGGGGCTCGATTTTTGAGATCTTAAAATTTTTATTTTTTCGAGATTTAAAGCTTCGGGAACTCAAATAATAACATATTTAGCCCTTAGGATTCATTTGATTTGCTTTTCGGTCACTTATTTTAGTTTATTTTGAGACGTCGTGGGGGGCTTGTTTTTCGAGATCTTAAAATTTTCATTTTTTCGAGATTTAAAGCTCCGGGAACTCACGTAATAACATATTAAGCACTTAAGAGTCATTTTATTTGTTTTTCGGTCACTTATTTTAGCTTATTTTTAGACGTCGTTTTTCGGGGGCTTGATTTTCGAAACCCTAAAAATTTCAATTTTTTCGAGATTGAAAGCTTTGGGATGTCAAGTAATAAAATATTAAGCACTTAAGAGTCATTTTAGCTTGATTTTCTAAACCCCAAAAATTTCATTTTTTCGAGATTTAAAGCTTCGGGAACTCAAATAATAACATATTTAGCCCTTAGGAGTCATTTGATTTGCTTTTCGGTCACTTATTTTGAGACGTCGTTTTTCGGGGGCTCGATTTTCGAGATACTAAAATTTTTATTTCTTCGAGATTTGAAGCTCCGGGAACTCAAATAATAACATATTAAGCACTTAAGAGTCATTTTATTTGTTTTTCGGTCACTTATTTTAGCTTATTTTGAGACGTCGTTTTTCGGGGGCTCGATTTTCGAGATCTTAAAATTTTCTTTTTTTCGAGATTTAAAGCTCCGGGAACTCAAATAATAATATATTAAGCCCTTAGGAGTCATTTTATTTGTTTCTCAATCACTTATTTTGCTTATTTTGAGACATCGTTTTTCAGGAGCTAGATTTTCGAGAGCCTAAAAATTTGGTTTTTGTCAAGACATAAAGCTTTGGGAATTCATATAATAAAATATTAAGCACTTAAGAGTCATTTTATTTGTTTTCGGTCACTTATTTAAGCTTATTTCGAGACGTCGTTTTTCGGGGGCTCTTTTTCGAGACCCTAAAAATTTCATTTTTTTCGAGATTTAAATCTTTCTGAAGTCAAGAAATAACATATTAAGCACTTAAAAGTCTTTTGATGTGTTTTTGGGTCAATTATTTTAGCTTATTTTGAGACGTCTTTATTCAGGAGCACTATTTTCGAAACCCTAAAAATTTCAATTTTTTCGAGATTTAAGATTTGAGAAGTTAAGTAATAAAATATTAAGCACTTAGGAGTCATTTGATTTATTTTTCGGTCACCTATATCAGCTTATTTTGAGACGTCGTTTTTCGGGGGCTCGATTTTTTAGACCCTCAAAATTTCATTTTTCTAGACTTAAAGCTTCGAAAACGCAAATAATAACATATTAAGCCCTCAGGAGTCATTTTATTTGTTTTTTGGTCACTTATTTTATCTTATTTTGAGACGTCTTTTTTCGGGGGCTCGATTTTCGAGATCTTAAAATTTTCATTTTTTCGAGATTTAAAGCTCCGGGAACTCAAATAACAACATATTAAGCCCTTAGGAGTCATTTTATTTGTTTTTCGGTCACTTATTTTCGCTTATTTTGAGACGTCGTTTTTCGGGAGCTCGATTATTGAGATCCTAAAAATTTGCTTTTTTTCAAGACTCAAAGCTTTGGGAATTCAAGTAATGACATATTAAGCACTTAAGTGTCATTTTATTTGTTTTTCGGTCACTTATTTAAGCTTATTTCGAGACGTCATTTTTCAGGGGCTCGTTTTCGAGACCCTAAAAATTTCATTTTTTGGAGATTTAAATCTTTCGGAAGTCAAGAAATAACATAATAAGCACTTAAAAGTCTTTTGATGTGTTTTTCTGTCAATTATTTTAGATTATTTCGAGAGGTCGTTTTTCAGGGGCACGAATTTCGAGATCCTAAAATTTGCTTTTTTTTCAAGATTTAAGCTTTGGGAAGTCAAATAATAACATATTAAGCACTTAGGAGTCATTTGATTTATTTTTCGATCACTTATATCAGCTTATTTTGAGGCGTCGTTTTTCGAGGGTTCGATTTTCGAGACCTTAAAATATTCATTTTTTCGAGATTTAAAGCTTCGGGAACTCAAATAATAACATATTAAGCCATTAGGAGTCATTTTATTTGTTTTTCGGTCACTTATTTTAGCTTATTTTGAGACGTCATTTTTCGGGGGCTTGATTTTCGAGATCTTAAAATTTTTATTTTTTCGAGATTTAAAGCTTCGGGAACTCAAATAATAACATATTTAGCCCTTAGGAGTCATTTGATTGGCTTTTCGGTAACTTATTTTAGTTTATTTTGAGACGTCGTTTTTCGGGGGCTTGTTTTTCGAGATCTTAAAATTTTCATTTTTTCGAGATTTAAAGCTCCGGGAACTCACATAATAACATATTAAGAACTTAAGGGTCATTTTATTTGTTTTTCGGTCACTTATATCAGCTTATTTTGAGACGTCGTTTTTCGAGGGTTCGATTTTCGAGACCTTAAAATATTCATTTTTTCGAGATTTAAAGCTTCGGGAACTCAAATAATAACATATTAAGCCCTTAGGAGTCATTTTATTTGTTTTTCGGTCACTTATTTTAGCTTATTTTGAGACGTCATTTTTCGGGGGCTTGATTTTCGAGATCTTAAAATTTTCTTTTTTTCGAGATTTAAAGCTCCGGGAACTCACATAATAACATATTAAGCACTTAAGAGTCATTTTATTTGTTTTTCGGTCACTTATTTTAGCTTATTTTGAGACGTAGTTTTTCGGGGGCTCGATTTTTGAGATCTTAAAATTTTCATTTTTTCGAGATTTAAATCTTTCGGAAGTCAAGAAATAACATATTAAGCACTTAAAAGTCTTTTGATGTCAAATAATAACAATAATAAGCACTTAAGAGTCATTTTATTAGTTTTTCGGTCACTTATTTCAGCTTATTTTGAGACGTCGTTTTTCAGGGGCTTGATTTACGAAACCCTAAAAATTTCAATTTTTTCGAGATTAAAAGCTTTGGGATGTCAAGTAATAAAATATTAAGCACTTAAATGTCATTTGATGTGTTTTTCGGTCAATTATTTTAGCTTATTTTGATAGGTCGTTTTTCAGGGGCTCGATTTTCGAAACCCTAAAAATTTCAATTTTTTCGAGATTTAAAGCTTTGGGAATTCAAAGAATAACATATTAAGCACTTAAGAGTCATTTTATTTGTTTTTCGGTCATTATTTTAGCTTATTTCGAGACGACGTTTTTCGGTGGCTCGAATTTCGAGACCCTAAAAATTTCATTTTTTCGAGATTTAAAGATTCGGGAACTCAAATAATAACATGTTTAGCCCTTAGGAGTCATTTGATTTGCTTTTCGGTCACTTATTTTCGCTTATTTTGAGACGTCATTTTTCAGGAGCTCGATTTTCGAGACCCTAAAAATTTGCTTTTTTTCAAGACTTAAAGCTTTGGGAATTCAAATAATAACTTATTAAGCACTTAAGAGTCATTTTATTTGTTTTTCGGTCACTTATTTTAGCTTATTTTGAGACGATGTTTTTCGTTGGCTCGAATTTCGAGACCCCAAAAATTTCATTTTTTTGAGATTTAAAGCTTCGGAAACTCAAATAATAACATATTTAGCCCTAAGGAGTTATTTGATTTGCTTTTCGGTCACTTATTTTAGCTTATTTTGAGACGTCGTTTTTCGGGGGCTTGATTTTCGAGATCTTAAAATTTTCATTTTTTCGAGATTTAAAGCTTCGGGAACTCAAATAATAACATATTTAGCCCTTAGGAGTCATTTGATTTGAATTTCGGTCACTTATTTTAGCTTATTTTGAGATGTCGTTTTTCGGGGGCTTGATTTTCGAGATCTTAAAATTTTCATTTTTTCGAGATTTAAAGCTCCGGGAACACAAATAATAACATATTAAGCACTTCAGAGTCATTTTATTTGTTTTTCGGTAACATATTTTAGCTTATTTTGAGACGTCGTTTGTCGGGGGCTCGATTTTTGAGATCTTATAATTTTTATTTTTTCGAGATTTAAAGCTTCGGGAACTCAAATAATAACATATTTAGCCCTGAAGATTCATTTGATTTGCTTTTCGGTCACTTATTTTAGTTTATTTTGAGACGTCGTGGGGGGCTTGTTTTTCGAGATCTTAAAATTTTCATTTTTTCGAGATTTAAAGCTCCGGGAACTCACATAATAACATATTAAGCACTTAAGAGTCATTTTATTTGTTTTTCGGTCACTTATTTTAGCTTATTTTGAGACGTCGTTTTTCGGGGGCTCGATTTTTGAGATATTAAAATTTTCATTTTTTCGAGATTTAAATCTTTCGGAAGTCAAGAAATAACATATTAAGCACTTAAAAGACTTTTGATGTCAAATAATAACAATAATAAGCACTTAAGAGTCATTTTTATTAGTTTTTCGGTCACTTATTTAAGCTTATTTTGAGACGTCGTTTTTCAGGGGCTTGATTTTCGAAACCCAAAAAATTTCAATTTTTTCGAGATTGAAAGCTTTGGGATGTCAAGTAATAAAATATTAAGCACTTAAGAGTCATTTTAGCTTGATTTTCGAAACCCCAAAAATTTCATTTTTTCGAGATTTAAAGCTTCGGGAACTCAAATAATACATATTTAGCCCTTAGGAGTCATTTGATTTGCTTTTCGGTCACTTATTTTGAGACGTCGTTTTTCGGGGGCTCGATTTTCGAGATACTAAAATTTTTATTTCTTCGAGATTTGAAGCTCCGGGAACTCAAATAATAACATATTAAGCACTTAAGAGTCATTTTATTTGTTTTTCGGTCACTTATTTTAGCTTATTTTGAGACGTCGTTTTTCGGGGGCTCGATTTTCGAGATCTTAAAATTTTCTTTTTTTCGAGATTTAAAGCTCCGGGAACTCAAATAATAATATATTAAGCCCTTAGGAGTCATTTTATTTGTTTCTCAATCACTTATTTTGCTTATTTTGAGACATCGTTTTTCAGGAGCTAGATTTTCGAGAGCCTAAAAATTTGGTTTTTTTCAAGACATAAAGCTTTGGGAATTCATATAATAAAATATTAAGCACTTAAGAGTCATTTTATTTGTTTTCGGTCACTTATTTAAGCTTATTTCGAGACGTCGTTTTTCGTGGGCTCTTTTTCGAGACCCTAAAAATTTCATTTTTTTCGAGATTTAAATCTTTCTGAAGTCAAGAAATAACATATTAAGCACTTAAAAGTCTTTTGATGTGTTTTTGGGTCAATTATTTTAGCTTATTTTGAGACGTCTTTATTCAGGAGCACTATTTTCGAAACCCTAAAAATTTCAATTTTTTCGAGATTTAAGCTTTGAGAAGTCAAATAATAACATATTAAGCACTTAGGAGTCATTTGATTTAATTTTCGGTCACCTATATCAGCTTATTTTGAGACGTCGTTTTTCGGGGGCTCGATTTTTTAGACCCTCAAAATTTCATTTTTCTAGACTTAAAGCTTCGAAAACGCAAATAATAACATATTAAGCCCTTAGGAGTAATTTTATTTGTTTTTTGGTCACTTATTTTAGCTTATTTTGAGACGTCTTTTTTCGGGGGCTCGATTTTCGAGATCTTAAAATTTTCATTTTTTCGAGATTTAAAGCTCCGGGAACTCAAATAACAACATATTAAGCCCTTAGGAGTCATTTTATTTGTTTTTCGGTCACTTATTTTCGCTTATTTAGAGACTTCGTTTTTTGGGAGCTCGATTATTGAGATCCTAAAAAGTTGCTTTTTTTCAAGACTCAAAGCTTTGGGAATTCAAGTAATGACATATTAAGCACTTAAGTGTCATTTTATTTGTTTTTCGGTCACTTATTTAAGCTTATTTCGAGACGTCATTTTTTAGGGGCTCGTTTTCGAGACCCTAAAAATTTCATTTTTTGGAGATTTAAATCTTTCGGAAGTCAAGAAATAACATAATAAGCACTTAAAAGTCTTTTGATGTGTTTTTCTGTCAATTATTTTAGATTATTTCGAGAGGTCGTTTTTCAGGGGCACGAATTTCGAGATCCTAAAATTTGCTTTTTTTTCAAGATTTAAGCTTTGGGAAGTCAAATAATAACATATTAAGCACTTAGGAGTCATTTGATTTATTTTTCGATCACTTATATCAGCTTATTTTGAGACGTCATTTTTCGAGGGTTCGATTTTCGAGACCTTAAAATATTCATTTTTTCGAGATTTAAAGCTTCGGGAACTCAAATAATAACATATTAAGCCCTTAGGAGTCATTTTATTTGTTTTTCGGTCACTTATTTTAGCTTATTTTGAGACGTCATTTTTCGGGGGCTTGATTTTCGAGATCTTAAAATTTTTATTTTTTCGAGATTTAAAGCTTCGGGAACTCAAATAATAACATATTTAGCCCTTAGGAGTCATTTGATTGGCTTTTCGGTAACTTATTTTAGTTTATTTTGAGACGTCGTTTTTCGGGGGCTTGTTTTTCGAGATCTTAAAATTTTCATTTTTTCGAGATTTAAAGCTCCGGGAACTCACATAATAACATATTAAGAACTTAAGGGTCATTTTATTTGTTTTTCGGTCACTTATATCAGTTTATTTTGAGACGTCGTTTTTCGAGGGTTCGATTTTCGAGACCTTAAAATATTCATTTTTTCGAGATTTAAAGCTTCGGGAACTCAAATAATAACATATTAAGCCCTTAGGAGTCATTTTATTTGTTTTTCGGTCACTTATTTTAGCTTATTTTGAGACGTCATTTTTCGGGGGCTTGATTTTCGAGATCTTAAAAATTTTTTTTTCGAGATTTAAAGCTTCGGGAACTCAAATAATAACATATTTAGCCCTTAGGAGTCATTTGATTGGCTTTTCGGTAACTTATTTTAGTTTATTTTGAGACGTCGTTTTTCGGGGGCTTGTTTTTCGAGATCTTAAAATTTTCATTTTTTCGAGATTTAAAGCTCCGGGAACTCACATAATAACATATTAAGAACTTAAGGGTCATTTTATTTGTTTTTCGGTCACTTATATCAGTTTATTTTGAGACGTCGTTTTTCGAGGGTTCGATTTTCGAGACCTTAAAATATTCATTTTTTCGAGATTTAAAGCTTCGGGAACTCAAATAATAACATATTAAGCCCTTAGGAGTCATTTTATTTGTTTTTCGGTCACTTATTTTAGCTTATTTTGAGACGTCATTTTTCGGGGGCTTGATTTTCGAGATCTTAAATTTTTTTTTTTCGAGATTTAAAGCTTCGGGAACTCAAATAATAACATATTTAGCCCATAGGAGTCATTTGATTTGCTTTTCGATCACTTATTTTAGCTTATTTTGAGACGTCGTTTTTCGGGGGCTTGTTTTTCGAGATCTTAAAATTTTCATTTTTTCGAGATTTAAAGCTCCGGGAACTCACATAATAACATATTAAGAACTTAAGGGTCATTTTATTTGTTTTTCGGTCACTTATATCAGTTTATTTTGAGACGTCGTTTTTCGAGGGTTCGATTTTCGAGACCTTAAAATATTCATTTTTTCGAGATTTAAAGCTTCGGGAACTCAAATAATAACATATTAAGCCCTTAGGAGTCATTTTATTTGTTTTTCGGTCACTTATTTTAGCTTATTTTGAGACGTCGTTTTTCGGGGGTTCTATTTTTGAGATCTTAAAATTTTCATTTTTTCGAGATTTAAATCTTTCGGAAGTCAAGAAATAACATATTAAGCACTTAAAAGTCTTTTGATGTCAAATAATAACAATAATAAGCACTTAAGAGTCATTTTATTAGTTTTTCGGTCACTTATTTCAGCTTATTTTGAGACGTCGTTTTTCAGGGGCTTGATTTTCGAAACCCTAAAAATTTCAATTTTTTCGAGATTAAAAGCTTTGGGATGTCAAGTAATAAAATATTAAGCACTTAAATGTCATTTGGTGTGTTTTTCGGTCAATTATTTTAGCTTATTTTGATAGGTCGTTTTTCAGGGGCTCGATTTTCGAAACCCTAAAAATTTCAATTTTTTCGAGATTTAAAGCTTTGGGAATTCAAAGAATAACATATTAAGCACTTAAGAGTCATTTTATTTGTTTTTCGGTCATTATCTTAGCTTATTTCGAGACGACGTTTTTCGGTGGCTCGAATTTCGAGACCCTAAAAATTTCATTTTTTCGAGATTTAAAGCTTCGGGAACTCAAATAATAACATATTTAGCCCTTAGGAGTCATTTGATTTGCTTTTCGGTCACTTATTTTACCTTATTTTGAGACGTCGTTTTTCGGTGGCTCGATTTTCGAGATACTAAAATTTTTATTTTTTCGATATTTGAAGCTCCGGGAACTCAAATAATAACATATTAAGCACTTAAGAGTCATTTTATTTGTTTTTCGGTCACTTATTTTAGCTTATTTTGAGACGTCGTTTTTCGGGGGATCGATTTTCGAGATCTTAAAATTTTCATTTTTTCGAGATTTAAAGCTCCGGGAACTCAAATAATAATATATTAAGCCCTTAGGAGTCATTTTATATTATTTCTCAGTCACTTATTTTGCTTATTTTGAGACGTCATTTTTCAGGAGCTAGATTTTCGAGACCCTAAAAATTTGGTTTTTTTCAAGACTTAAAGCTTTGGGAATTCATATAATAAAATATTAAGCACTTAAGAGTCATTTTATATGTTTTCGGTCACTTATTTAAGCTTATTTCGAGACGTCGTTTTTCGGGTGCTCTTTTTCGAGACCCTAAAATTTTCATTTTTTTCGAGATTTAAATCTTTCGGAAGTCAAGAAATAACATATTAAGCAATTAAAAGTCTTTTGATGTGTTTTTCGGTCAATTATTTTAGCTTATTTTGAGACGTCTTTATTCATGGGCACGATTTTCGAAACCCTAAAAATTTCAATTTTTTTCGAGATTTAAGCTTTGAGAAGTCAAGTAATACCATATTAAGCACTTAGGAGTCATTTGATTTATTTTTCGGTCACCTATATCAGCTTATTTTGAGACGTCGTTTTTCGGGGGCTCGATTTTTTAGACCCTCAAAATTTCATTTTTCTAGATTTAAAGCTTCGGAAACGCAAATAATAACATATTAAGCCCTTAGGAATCATTTTATTTATTTTTTGGTCACATATTTTAGCTTATTTTGCGACGTCGTTTTTCGGGGGCTCGATTTTCGAGATCTTAAAATTTTCATTTTTTCGAGATTGAAAGCTCCGGGAACTCAAATAACAACATATTAAGCCCTTAGGAGTCATTTTTTTTTTCGGTCACTTATTTTCGCTTATTTTGAGACGTCGTTTTTCGGGAGCTTGATTATTGAGATCCTAAAAATTTGCTTTTTTTCAAGACTCAAAGCCTTGGGAATTCAAGTAATGACATATTAAGCACTTAAGTGTCATTTTATTTGTTTTTCGGTCACTTATTTAAGCTTATTTAGAGACGTCATTTTTCAGGGGCTCGTTTTCGAGACCCTAAAAATTTCATTTTTTGGAGATTTAAATCTTTCGGAAGTCAAGAAATAACATAATAAGCACTTAAAAGTCTTTTGATGTGTTTTTCTGTCAATTATTTTAGATTATTTCGAGAGGTCGTTTTTCAGGGGCACGAATTTCGAGATCCTAAAATTTGCTTTTTTTTCAAGATTTAAGCTTTGGGAAGTCAAATAATAACATATTAAGCACTTAGGAGTCATTTGATTTATTTTTAGATCACTTATATCTGCTTATTTTGAGACGTCGTTTTTCGAGGGTTCGATTTTCGAGACCTTAAAATATTCATTTTTTCGAGATTTAAAGCTTCGGGAACTCAAATATTAACATATTAAGCCCTTAGGAGTCATTTTATTTGTTTTTCGGTCACTTATTTTAGCTTATTTTGAGACGTCATTTTTGGGGGGTTTGATTTTCGAGATCTTAAAATTTTTATTTTTTCGAGATTTAAAGCTTCGGGAACTAAAATAATAACATATTTAGCCCTTAGGAGTCATTTGATTGGCTTTTCGGTAACTTATTTTAGTTTATTTTGAGACGTCGTTTTTCGGGGGCTTGTTTTTCGAGATCTTAAAATTTTCATTTTTTCGAGATTTAAAGCTCCGGGAACTCACATAATAACATATTAAGAACTTAAGGGTTATTTTATTTGTTTTTCGGTCACTTAAATCAGCTTATTTTGAGACGTCGTTTTTCGAGGGTTCGATTTTCGAGACCTTAAAATATTCATTTTTTCGAGATTTAAAGCTTCGGGAACTCAAATAATAACATATTAAGCCCTTAGGAGTCATTTTATTTGTTTTTCGGTCACTTATTTTAGCTTATTTTGAGACGTCATTTTTCGGGGGCTTGATTTTCGAGATCTTAAAATTTTTATTTTTTCGAGATTTAAAGCTTCGGGAACTCAAATAATAACATATTTAGCCCTTAGGAGTCATTTGATTTGCTTTTCGGTCACTTATTTTAGCTTATTTTGAGACGTCATTTTTCGTGGGCTTGATTTTCGAGATCTTAAAATTTTCTTTTTTTCGAGATTTAAAGCTCCGGGAACTCACATAATAACATATTAAGCACTTAAGAGTCATTTTATTTGTTTTTCGGTCACTTATTTTAGCTTATTTTGAGACGTAGTTTTTCGGGGGCTCGATTTTTGAGATCTTAAAATTTTCATTTTTTCGAGATTTAAATCTTTCGGAAGTCAAGAAATAACATATTAAGCACTTAAAAGTCTTTTGATGTCAAATAATAACAATAATAAGCACTTAAGAGTCATTTTATTAGTTTTTCGGTCACTTATTTCAGCTTATTTTGAGACGTCGTTTTTCAGGGGCTTGATTTTCGAAACCCTAAAAATTTCAATTTTTTCGAGATTAAAAGCTTTGGGATGTCAAGTAATAAAATATTAAGCACTTAAATGTCATTTGATGTGTTTTTCGGTCAATTATTTTAGCTTATTTTGATAGGTCGTTTTTCAGGGGCTCGATTTTCGAAACCCTAAAAATTTGAATTTTTTCGAGATTTAAAGCTTTGGGAATTCAAAGAATAACATATTAAGCACTTAAGAGTCATTTTATTTGTTTTTCGGTCATTATTTTAGCTTATTTCGAGACGACGTTTTTCGGTGGCTCGAATTTCGAGACCCTAAAAATTTCAGTTTTTCGAGATTTAATGCTTCGGGAACTCAAATAATAACATATTTAGCCCTTATGAGTCATTTGATTTGCTTTTCGGTCACTTATTTTACCTTATTTTGAGACGTCGTTTTTCGGTGGCTCAATTTTCGAGATACTAAAATTTTTATTTTTTCGATATTTGAAGCTCCGGGAACTCAAATAATAACATATTAAGCACTTCAGAGTCATTTTATTTGTTTTTCGGTCACTTATTTTAGCTTATTTTGAGACGTCGTTTTTCGGGGGATCGATTTTCGAGATCTTAAAATTTTCATTTTTTCGAGATTTAAAGCTCTGGGAACTCAAATAATAATATATTAAGCCCTTAGGAATCATTTTATTAATTTTTTGGTCACATATTTTGAGCTTATTTTGCGACGTCGTTTTTCGGGGGCTCGATTTTCGAGATCTTAAAATTTTCATTTTTTCGAGATTGAAAGCTCCGGGAACTCAAATAACAACATATTAAGCCCTTAGGAGTCATTTTTTTTTTCGGTCACTTATTTTCGCATATTTTGAGACGTCGTTTTTCGGGAGCTTGATTATTTAGATCCTAAAAATTTGCTTTTTTTCAAGACTCAAAGCCTTGGGAATTCAAGTAATGACATATTAAGCACTTAAGTGTCATTTTATTTGTTTTTCGGTCACTTATTTAAGCTTATTTCGAGACGTCATTTTTCAGGGGCTCGTTTTCGAGACCCTAAAAATTTCATTTTTTGGAGATTTAAATCTTTCGGAAGTCAAGAAATAACATAATAAGCACTTAAAAGTCTTTTGATGTGTTTTTCTGTCAATTATTTTAGATTATTTCGAGAGGTCGTTTTTCAGGGGCACGAATTTCGAGATCCTAAAATTTGCTTTTTTTTCAAGATTTAAGCTTTGGGAAGTCAAATAATAACATATTAAGCACTTAGGAGTCATTTGATTTATTTTTCGATCACTTATATCAGCTTATTTTGAGACGTCGTTTTTCGAGGGTTCGATTTTCGAGACCTTAAAATATTCATTTTTTCGAGATTTAAAGCTTCGGGAACTCAAATAATAACATATTAAGCCCTTAGGAGTCATTTTATTTGTTTTTCGGTCACTTATTTTAGCTTATTTTGAGACGTCATTTTTGGGGGGTTTGATTTTCGAGATCTTAAAATTTTTATTTTTTCGAGATTTAAAGCTTCGGGAACTCAAATAATAACATATTTAGCCCTTAGGAGTCATTTGATTGGCTTTTCGTCAACTTATTTTAGTTTATTTTGAGACGTCGTTTTTCGGGGGCTTGTTTTTCGAGATCTTAAAATTTTCATTTTTTCGAGATTTAAAGCTCCGGGAACTCACATAATAACATATTAAGAACTTAAGGGTCATTTTATTTGTTTTTCGGTCACTTATATCAGCTTATTTTGAGACGTCGTTTTTCGAGGGTTCGATTTTCGAGACCTTAAAATATTCATTTTTTCGAGATTTAAAGCTTCGGGAACTCAAATAATAACATATTTAGCCCTTAAGAGTCATTTTATTTGTTTTTCGGTCACTTATTTTAGCTTATTTTGAGACGTCATTTTTCGGGGGCTTGATTTTCGAGATCTTAAAATTTTTATTTTTTCGAGATTTAAAGCTTCGGGAACTCAAATAATAACATATTTAGCCCTTAGGAGTCATTTGATTTGCTTTTCGGTCACTTATTTTAGCTTATTTTGAGACGTCATTTTTCGTGGGCTTGATTTTCGAGATCTTAAAATTTTCTTTTTTCCAGATTTAAAGCTCCGGGAACTCACATAATAACATATTAAGCACTTAAGAGTCATTTTATTTGTTTTTCGGTCACTTATTTTAGCTTATTTTGAGACGTAGTTTTTCGGGGGCTCGATTTTTGAGATCTTAAAATTTTCATTTTTTCGAGATTTAAATCTTTCGGAAGTCAAGAAATAACATATTAAGCACTTAAAAGTCTTTTGATGTCAAATAATAACAATAATAAGCACTTAATAGTCATTTTATTAGTTTTTCGGTCACTTATTTCAGCTTATTTTGAGACGTCGTTTTTCAGGGGCTTGATTTTCGAAACCCTAAAAATTTCAATTTTTTCGAGATTAAAAGCTTTGGGATGTCAAGTAATAAAATATTAAGCACTTAAATGTCATTTGATGTGTTTTTCGGTCAATTATTTTAGCTTATTTTGATAGGTCGTTTTTCAGGGGCTCGATTTTCGAAACCCTAAAAATTTCAATTTTTTCGAGATTTAAAGCTTTGGGAATTCAAAGAATAACATATTAAGCACTTAAGAGTCATTTTATTTGTTTTTCGGTCATTATTTTAGCTTATTTCGAGACGACGTTTTTTGGTGGCTCGAATTTCGAGACCCTAAAAATTTCATTTTTTCGAGATTTAAAGCTTCGGGAACTAAAATAATAACATATTTAGCCCTTAGGAGTCATTTGATTTGCTTTTCGGTCACTTATTTTACCTTATTTTGAGACGTCGTTTTTCGGTGGCTCGATTTTCGAGATACTAAAATTTTTATTTTTTCGATATTTGAAGCTCTGGGAACTCAAATAATAACATATTAAGCACTTAAGAGTCATTTTATTTGTTTTTCGGTCACTTATTTTAGCTTATTTTGAGACGTCGTTTTTCGGGGGATCGATTTTCGAGATCTTAAAATTTTCATTTTTTCGAGATTTAAAGCTCTGGGAACTCAAATAATAATATATTAAGCCCTTAGGAGTCATTTTATATTATTTCTCAGTCACTTATTTTGCTTATTTTGAGACGTCATTTTTCAGGAGCTAGATTTTCGAGACCCTAAAAATTTGGTTTTTTTCAAGACTTAAAGCTTTGGGAATTCATATAATAAAATATTAAGCACTTAAGAGTCATTTTATATGTTTTCGGTCACTTATTTAAGCTTATTTCGAGACGTCGTTTTTCGGGTGCTCTTTTTCGAGACCCTAAAATTTTCATTTTTTTCGAGATTTAAATCTTTCGGAAGTCAAGAAATAACATATTAAGCACTTAAAAGTCTTTTGATGTGTTTTTCGGTCAATTATTTTAGCTTATTTTGAGACGTCTTTATTCAGGGGCACGATTTTCGAAACCCTAAAAATTTCAATTTTTTTCGAGATTTAAGCTTTGAGAAGTCAAGTAATACCATATTAAGCCCTTAGGAGTCATTTTATTTATTTTTTGGTCACATATTTTAGCTTATTTTGCGACGTCCTTTTTCGGGGGCTCGATTTTCGAGTTCTTAAAATTTTCATTTTTTCGAGATTGAAAGCTCCGGGAACTCAAATAACAACATATTAAGCCCTTAGGAGTCATTTTATTTTTTTTCGGTCACTTATTTTTGCTTATTTTGAGACGTCATTTTTCGGGAGCTCGATTATTTTGAGACATCGTTTTTCGGGAGCTCGATTATTTTCGCTTATTTTGAGACGTCGTTTTCCGGGAACTCAAATTTGCTTTTTTGCAAGACTCAAAGCTTTGGGAATTCAAGTAATAACATATTAAGCACTTAAGTGTCATTTTATTTGTTTTTCGATCACTTATTTAAGCTTATTTCGAGACGTCATTTTTCAAGGACTCGTTTTTCGAGACCCTAAAAATTTCATTTTTTGGAGATTTAAATCTTTCGGAAGTCAAGAAATAACATATTAAGCACTTAAAAGTCTTTTGATGTGTTTTTCGATCAATTATTTTAGATTATTTCGAGACGTCGTTTTTCAGGGACACGAATTTCGAGATCCTAAAATTTGTTTTTTTTCAAGATTTAAGCTTTGGGAAGTCAAATAATAACATATTAATCACTTAGGAGTCATTTGATTTATTTTTCGATCACTTATATCAGCTTATTTTGAGACTTCGTTTTTCGAGGGTTCGATTTTCGAGACCTTCAAATTTTCATTTTTTCGAGATTGAAAGCTTCGGGAACTTAAATAATAACATATTAAGCCCTTAGGAGTCATTTTATTTGTTTTTCGGTCACTTATTTTAGCTTATTTTGAGAAGTCGCTTTTTTAGTGGCTCGATTTTCGAGACCCTAAAAATTTTAATTTTTTCGAGATTTAAAGCTTTGGGAAGTCATGTAATAACATATTAAGCACTTGAAAGTCATTTGATTTGTTTTTCGGTCAATTATTTTAGCTTATTTTGAGGCGTCGTTTTTCAGGTGCTCGATTTTCGAGACCCTAAAAATTTGTTTTTTTTTCAAGAATTAAAGCTTTGGGAAGTCAAATGATAACAATAATAAGCACTTAAGAGTCATTTTATTTGTTTTTCGGTCACTTGTTTCAGCTTATTTTGAGACGTCGTTTTTCAGGGGCTTGATTTTCGAAACCCTAAAAATTTCAATTTTTTCAAGATTGAATGCTTTGGGATGTCAAGTAATAACATATTAAGCACTTAAATGTCATTTGATGTGTTTTTCGGTGAATTATTTTAGCTTATTTTGATACGTCATTTTTCAGGGGCTCGAATTTCGAAGCCCTAAATATTTCAATTTTTCGAGATTTCAAGCTTTGGGAATTCAAATAATAACATATTAAGCACTTAAGAGTCATTTTATTTGTTTTTCGGTCACTTATTTAGCTTATATTGAGACGTCGTTTTTCGGGGCTCGATTTTCGAGATCCTATAATTTTCATTTTTTCAAGATTTAAAGCTCCGGGAACTCAAATAATAACATATTAAGCCCTTAGGAGTCATTTTATTTGTTTTTCGGTCACTTATTTTTGCTTATTTTGAGACGTCCTTTTTTAGGAGCTCGATTTTCGAGACCCTAAAAATTTGTTTTTTTTCAAGAATTAAAGCTTTGGGAATTCAAATAATAACTTATTAAGCACTTAAGAGTCATTTTTTTTTTTTTTCGGTCACTTATTTTAGCTTATTTTGAGACGACGTTTTTCGGTAGATCGAATTTCGAGACCCTAAAAATTTCATTTTTTCGAGATTTAAAGATTCGGGAACTCAAATAATAACATGTTTAGCCCTTAGGAGTCATTTGATTTGCTTTTCGGTCACTTATTTTCGCTTATTTTGAGACGTCCTTTTTCAGGAGCTCGATTTTCGAGACCCTAAAAATTTGCTTTTTTTCAAGACTTAAAGCTTTGGGAATTCAAATAATAACTTATTAGGCACTTAAGAGTCATTTTATTTGTTTTTCGGTCACTTATTTTAGCTTATTTTGAGACGATGTTTTTCGTTGGCTCGAATTTCGAGACCCCAAAAATTTCATTTTTTCGAGATTTAAAGCTTCGGAAACTCAAATAATAACATATTTGGCCCTTAGGAGTTATTTGATTTGCTTTTCGGTCACTTATTTTAGCTTATTTTGAGACGTCGTTTTTCGGGGGCTTGATTTTCGAGATCTTAAAATTTTCATTTTTTCGAGATTTAAAGCTTCGGGAACTCAAATAATAACATATTTAGCCCTTAGGAGTCATTTGATTTGCTTTTCTGTCAATTATTTTAGCTTATTTAGAGACGTCGTTTTTTGGGGGCTTGATTTTCGAGATCTTGAAATTTTCATTTTTTCGAGATTTAAAGCTCCGGAAACTCAAATAATAACAAATTTAGCCCTTAGGAGTCATTTGATTTGCTTTTCGGTCACTTATTTTAGCTTATTTTGAGTTGTCGTTTTTCGGGGGCTCGATTTTTGAGATCTTAAAATTTTTATTTTTTCGAGATTTAAAGCTTTGGGAACTCAAATAATAACATATTTAGCCCTTAGGATTCATTTGATTTGCTTTTCGGTTACTTATTTTAGTTTATTTTGAGACGTCGTTTTTCGGGAGCTTGTTTTTCGAGATCCTAAAATTTTCATTTTTTCGAGATTTAAAGCTCCGGGAACTCACATAATAACATATTAAGCACTTAAGAGTCATTTTATTTGTTTTTCGGTCACTTATTTTAGCTTATTTTGAGACGTCGTTTTTCGGGGGCTCGATTTTTGAGATCTTAAAATTTTCATTTTTTCGAGATTTAAATCTTTCGGAAGTCAAGAAATAACATATTAAGCACTTAAAAGACTTTTGATGTCAAATAATAACAATAATAAGCACTTAAGAGTCATTTTATTAGTTTTCCGGTCACTTATTTAAGCTTATTTTGAGACGTCGTTTTTCAGGGGCTTGATTTTCGTAACCCTAAAAATTTCAATTTTTTCGAGATTGAAAGCTTTGGGATGTCAAGTAATAAAATATTAAGCACTTAAATGTCATTTGATGTATTTTTCGGTCAATTATTTTATCTTATTTTGATACGTCGTTTTTCAGGGGCTCGATTTTCGAGACCCTAAAAATTTCATTTTTTCGAGATTTAAAGCTTCGGGAACTCAAATAATAACATATTTAGCCCTTAGGAGTCATTTGATTTGCTTTTCGTTCACTTATTTTAGCTTATTTTGAGACGTCGTTTTTCAGTGGCTCGATTTTCGAGATACTAAAATTTTTATTTTTTCGATATTTGAAGCTCCGGGAACTCAAATAATAACATATTAAGCACTTAAGAGTCATTTTATTTGTTTTTTGGTCACTTATTTTAGCTTATTTTTAGACGTCGTTTTTCGGGGGCTCGATTTTCGAGATCTTAAAATTTTCATTTTTTCGAGATTTAAAGCTCCGGGAACTCATATAACAACATATTAAGCCCTTAGGAGTCATTTTATTTTTTTTCGGTCACTTATTTTCGCTTATTTTGAGACGTCGTTTTTCGGGAGCTCGATTATTGAGATCCTAAAAATTTGCTTTTTTGCAAGACTCAAAGCTTTGGGAATTCAAGTAATAACATATTAAGCACTTAAGTGTCATTTTATTTGTTTTTCGATCACTTTTTTAAGCTTATTTCGAGACGTCATTTTTCAAGGGCTCGTTTTTCGAGACCCTAAAAATTTCATTTTTTGGAGATTTAAATCTTTCGGAAGTCAAGAAATAACATATTAAGCACTTAAAAGTCTTTTGATGTGTTTTTCGGTCAATTATTTTAGATTATTTCGAGACGTCGTTTTTCAGGGGAACGAATTTCGAGATCCTAAAATTTGCTTTTTTTTCAAGATTTAAGCTTTGGGAAGTCAAATAATAACATATTAATCACTTAGGAGTCATTTGATTTATTTTTCGATCACTTATATCAGCTTATTTTGAGACGTCGTTTTTCGAGGGTTCGATTTTCGAGACCTTCAAATTTTTATTTTTTCGAGATTTAAAGCTTCGGGAAATTAAATAATAACATATTAAGCCCTTAGGAGTCATTTAATTTTATTTTTCGGTCACTTATTTTAGCTTATTTTGAGAAGTCGCTTTTTTAGTGCCACGATTTTCGAGACCCTAAAAATTTTAATTTTTTCGAGATTTAAAGCTTTGGGAAGTCATGTAATAACATATTAAGCACTTAAAAGTCATTTTATTTGTTTTTCGGTCAATTATTTTAGCTTATTTTGAGGCGTCGTTTTTCAAGTGCTCGATTTTCGAGACCCTAAAAATTTGCTTTTTTTTTCAAGAATTAAAGCTTTGGGAAGTCAAATGATAACAATAATAAGCACTTAAGAGTCATTTTATTTGTTTTTCGGTCACTTGTTTCAGCTTATTTTGAGACATCGTTTTTCAGGGACTTGATTTTCGAAACCCTAAAAATTTCAATTTTTTCAAGATTGAATGCTTTGGGATGTCAAGTAATAACATATTAAGCACTTAAATGTCATTTGATGTGTTTTTCGGTGAATTATTTTAGCTTATTTTGATAAGTCATTTTTCAGGGGCTCGATTTTCGAAGCCCTAAATATTTCAATTTTTCGAGATTTCAAGCTTTGGGAATTCAAATAATAACATATTAAGCACTTAAGAGTCATTTTATTTGTTTTTCGGTCACTTATTTTAGCTTATATTGAGACGTCGTTTTTCGGGGGTTCGATTTTCGAGATCCTATAATTTTCATATTTTCGAGATTTAAAGCTCCGGGAACTCAAATAATAACATATTAAGCCCTTAGGAGTCATTTTATTTGTTTTTCGGTCACTTATTTTCGCTTATTTTGAGACGTCCTTTTTTAGGAGCTCGATTTTCGAGACCCTAAAAATTTGCTTTTTTTCAAGAATTAAAGCTTTGGGAATTCAAATAATAACTTATTAAGCACTTAAGAGTCATTTTATTTGTTTTTCGGTCACTTATTTTAGCTTATTTTGAGACGACGTTTTTCGGTAGCTCGAATTTCGAAACCCTAAAAATTTCATTTTTTCGAGATTTAAAGCTTCTGGAACTCAAATAATAACATATTTATCCCTTAGGAGTCATTTGATTTGCTTTTCTGTCACTTATTTTCGCTTATTTTGAGACGTCCTTTTTCAGGAGCTCGATTTTCGAGACCCTAAAAATTTGCTTTTTTTCAAGACTTAAAGCTTTGGGAATTCAAATAATAACTTATTAAGCACTTAAGAGTCATTTTATTTGTTTTTCGGTCACTTATTTTAGCTTATTTTTAGACGACGTTTTTCGGTGGCTCGAATTTCGAGACCCTAAAAATTTCATTTTTTCGAGATTTAAAGATTCGGGAACTCAAATAATAACATATTTAGCCCTTAGGAGTCATTTGATTTGCTTTTCGGTCATTTATTTTAGCTTATTTTGAGACGTCATTTTTCGGGGGCTTGTTTTTCGAGATCTTAAAATTTTTATTTTTTCGAGATTTAAAGCTCCGGGAACTCACATAATAACATATTAAGAACTTAAGGGTCATTTTATTTGTTTTTCGGTCACTTATATCAGTTTATTTTGAGACGTCGTTTTTCGGGGGCTCGATTTTCGAGACCTTAAAATATTCATTTTTTCGAGATTTAAAGCTCCGGGAACTCAAATAATAACATATTAAGCCCTTAGGAGTCATTTTATTTGTTTTTCGGTCACTTATTTTAGCTTATTTTGAGACGTCGTTTTTCGGGGGTTCTATTTTTGAGATCTTAAAATTTTCATTTTTTCGAGATTTAAATCTTTCGGAAGTCAAGAAATAACATATTAAGCACTTAAAAGTCTTTTGATGTCAAATAATAACAATAATAAGCACTTAAGAGTCATTTTATTAGTTTTTCGGTCACTTATTTCAGCTTATTTTGAGACGTCGTTTTTCAGGGGCTTGATTTTCGAAACCCTAAAAATTTCAATTTTTTCGAGATTAAAAGCTTTGGGATGTCAAGTAATAAAATATTAAGCACTTAAATGTCATTTGGTGTGTTTTTCGGTCAATTATTTTAGCTTATTTTGATAGGTCGTTTTTCAGGGGCTCGATTTTCGAAACCCTAAAAATTTCAATTTTTTCGAGATTTAAAGCTTTGGGAATTCAAAGAATAACATATTAAGCACTTAAGAGTCATTTTATTTGTTTTTCGGTCATTATCTTAGCTTATTTCGAGACGACGTTTTTCGGTGGCTCGAATTTCGAGACCCTAAAAATTTCATTTTTTCGAGATTTAAAGCTTCGGGAACTCAAATAATAACATATTTAGCCCTTAGGAGTCATTTGATTTGCTTTTCGGTCACTTATTTTACCTTATTTTGAGACGTCGTTTTTCGGTGGCTCGATTTTCGAGATGCTAAAATTTTTATTTTTTCGAGATTTGAAGCTCCGGGAACTCAAATAATAACATATTAAGCACTTAAGAGTCATTTTATTTGTTTTTCGGTCACTTATTTTAGCTTATTTTGAGACGTCGTTTTTCGGGGGATCGATTTTCGAGATCTTAAAATTTTCATTTTTTCGAGATTTAAAGCTCCGGGAACTCAAATAATAATATATTAAGCCCTTAGGAGTCATTTTATATTATTTCTCAGTCACTTATTTTGCTTATTTTGAGACGTCATTTTTCAGGAGCTAGATTTTCGAGACCCTAAAAATTTAGTTTTTTTCAAGACTTAAAGCTTTGGGAATTCATATAATAAAATATTAAGCACTTAAGAGTCATTTTATATGTTTTCGGTCACTTATTTAAGCTTATTTCGAGACGTCGTTTTTCGGGTGCTCTTTTTCGAGACCCTAAAATTTTCATTTTTTTCGAGATTTAAATCTTTCGGAAGTCAAGAAATAACATATTAAGCAATTAAAAGTCTTTTGATGTGTTTTTCGGTCAATTATTTTAGCTTATTTTGAGACGTCTTTATTCATGGGCACGATTTTCGAAACCCTAAAAATTTCAATTTTTTTCGAGATTTAAGCTTTGAGAAGTCAAGTAATACCATATTAAGCACTTAGGAGTCATTTGATTTATTTTTCGGTCACCTATATCAGCTTATTTTGAGACGTCGTTTTTCGGGGGCTCGATTTTTTAGACCCTCAAAATTTCATTTTTCTAGATTTAAAGCTTCGGAAACGCAAATAATAACATATTAAGCCCTTAGGAATCATTTTATTTATTTTTTGGTCACATATTTTAGCTTATTTTGCGACGTCGTTTTTCGGGGGCTCGATTTTCGAGATCTTAAAATTTTCATTTTTTCGAGATTGAAAGCTCCGGGAACTCAAATAACAACATATTAAGCCCTTAGGAGTCATTTTTTTTTTCGGTCACTTATTTTCGCTTATTTTGAGACGTCGTTTTTCGGGAGCTTGATTATTGAGATCCTAAAAATTTGCTTTTTTTCAAGACTCAAAGCCTTGGGAATTCAAGTAATGACATATTAAGCACTTAAGTGTCATTTTATTTGTTTTTCGGTCACTTATTTAAGCTTATTTAGAGACGTCATTTTTCAGGGGCTCGTTTTCGAGACCCTAAAAATTTCATTTTTTGGAGATTTAAATCTTTCGGAAGTCAAGAAATAACATAATAAGCACTTAAAAGTCTTTTGATGTGTTTTTCTGTCAATTATTTTAGATTATTTCGAGAGGTCGTTTTTCAGGGGCACGAATTTCGAGATCCTAAAATTTGCTTTTTTTTCAAGATTTAAGCTTTGGGAAGTCAAATAATAACATATTAAGCACTTAGGAGTCATTTGATTTATTTTTAGATCACTTATATCTGCTTATTTTGAGACGTCGTTTTTCGAGGGTTCGATTTTCGAGACCTTAAAATATTCATTTTTTCGAGATTTAAAGCTTCGGGAACTCAAATATTAACATATTAAGCCCTTAGGAGTCATTTTATTTGTTTTTCGGTCACTTATTTTAGCTTATTTTGAGACGTCATTTTTGGGGGGTTTGATTTTCGAGATCTTAAAATTTTTATTTTTTCGAGATTTAAAGCTTCGGGAACTAAAATAATAACATATTTAGCCCTTAGGAGTCATTTGATTGGCTTTTCGGTAACTTATTTTAGTTTATTTTGAGACGTCGTTTTTCGGGGGCTTGTTTTTCGAGATCTTAAAATTTTCATTTTTTCGAGATTTAAAGCTCCGGGAACTCACATAATAACATATTAAGAACTTAAGGGTTATTTTATTTGTTTTTCGGTCACTTAAATCAGCTTATTTTGAGACGTCGTTTTTCGAGGGTTCGATTTTCGAGACCTTAAAATATTCATTTTTTCGAGATTTAAAGCTTCGGGAACTCAAATAATAACATATTAAGCCCTTAGGAGTCATTTTATTTGTTTTTCGGTCACTTATTTTAGCTTATTTTGAGACGTCATTTTTCGGGGGCTTGATTTTCGAGATCTTAAAATTTTTATTTTTTCGAGATTTAAAGCTTCGGGAACTCAAATAATAACATATTTAGCCCTTAGGAGTCATTTGATTTGCTTTTCGGTCACTTATTTTAGCTTATTTTGAGACGTCATTTTTCGTGGGCTTGATTTTCGAGATCTTAAAATTTTCTTTTTTTCGAGATTTAAAGCTCCGGGAACTCACATAATAACATATTAAGCACTTAAGAGTCATTTTATTTGTTTTTCGGTCACTTATTTTAGCTTATTTTGAGACGTAGTTTTTCGGGGGCTCGATTTTTGAGATCTTAAAATTTTCATTTTTTCGAGATTTAAATCTTTCGGAAGTCAAGAAATAACATATTAAGCACTTAAAAGTCTTTTGATGTCAAATAATAACAATAATAAGCACTTAAGAGTCATTTTATTAGTTTTTCGGTCACTTATTTCAGCTTATTTTGAGACGTCGTTTTTCAGGGGCTTGATTTTCGAAACCCTAAAAATTTCAATTTTTTCGAGATTAAAAGCTTTGGGATGTCAAGTAATAAAATATTAAGCACTTAAATGTCATTTGATGTGTTTTTCGGTCAATTATTTTAGCTTATTTTGATAGGTCGTTTTTCAGGGGCTCGATTTTCGAAACCCTAAAAATTTGAATTTTTTCGAGATTTAAAGCTTTGGGAATTCAAAGAATAACATATTAAGCACTTAAGAGTCATTTTATTTGTTTTTCGGTCATTATTTTAGCTTATTTCGAGACGACGTTTTTCGGTGGCTCGAATTTCGAGACCCTAAAAATTTCAGTTTTTCGAGATTTAATGCTTCGGGAACTCAAATAATAACATATTTAGCCCTTATGAGTCATTTGATTTGCTTTTCGGTCACTTATTTTACCTTATTTTGAGACGTCGTTTTTCGGTGGCTCAATTTTCGAGATACTAAAATTTTTATTTTTTCGATATTTGAAGCTCCGGGAACTCAAATAATAACATATTAAGCACTTCAGAGTCATTTTATTTGTTTTTCGGTCACTTATTTTAGCTTATTTTGAGACGTCGTTTTTCGGGGGATCGATTTTCGAGATCTTAAAATTTTCATTTTTTCGAGATTTAAAGCTCTGGGAACTCAAATAATAATATATTAAGCCCTTAGGAATCATTTTATTAATTTTTTGGTCACATATTTTGAGCTTATTTTGCGACGTCGTTTTTCGGGGGCTCGATTTTCGAGATCTTAAAATTTTCATTTTTTCGAGATTGAAAGCTCCGGGAACTCAAATAACAACATATTAAGCCCTTAGGAGTCATTTTTTTTTTCGGTCACTTATTTTCGCATATTTTGAGACGTCGTTTTTCGGGAGCTTGATTATTTAGATCCTAAAAATTTGCTTTTTTTCAAGACTCAAAGCCTTGGGAATTCAAGTAATGACATATTAAGCACTTAAGTGTCATTTTATTTGTTTTTCGGTCACTTATTTAAGCTTATTTCGAGACGTCATTTTTCAGGGGCTCGTTTTCGAGACCCTAAAAATTTCATTTTTTGGAGATTTAAATCTTTCGGAAGTCAAGAAATAACATAATAAGCACTTAAAAGTCTTTTGATGTGTTTTTCTGTCAATTATTTTAGATTATTTCGAGAGGTCGTTTTTCAGGGGCACGAATTTCGAGATCCTAAAATTTGCTTTTTTTTCAAGATTTAAGCTTTGGGAAGTCAAATAATAACATATTAAGCACTTAGGAGTCATTTGATTTATTTTTCGATCACTTATATCAGCTTATTTTGAGACGTCGTTTTTCGAGGGTTCGATTTTCGAGACCTTAAAATATTCATTTTTTCGAGATTTAAAGCTTCGGGAACTCAAATAATAACATATTAAGCCCTTAGGAGTCATTTTATTTGTTTTTCGGTCACTTATTTTAGCTTATTTTGAGACGTCATTTTTGGGGGGTTTGATTTTCGAGATCTTAAAATTTTTATTTTTTCGAGATTTAAAGCTTCGGGAACTCAAATAATAACATATTTAGCCCTTAGGAGTCATTTGATTGGCTTTTCGTCAACTTATTTTAGTTTATTTTGAGACGTCGTTTTTCGGGGGCTTGTTTTTCGAGATCTTAAAATTTTCATTTTTTCGAGATTTAAAGCTCCGGGAACTCACATAATAACATATTAAGAACTTAAGGGTCATTTTATTTGTTTTTCGGTCACTTATATCAGCTTATTTTGAGACGTCGTTTTTCGAGGGTTCGATTTTCGAGACCTTAAAATATTCATTTTTTCGAGATTTAAAGCTTCGGGAACTCAAATAATAACATATTTAGCCCTTAAGAGTCATTTTATTTGTTTTTCGGTCACTTATTTTAGCTTATTTTGAGACGTCATTTTTCGGGGGCTTGATTTTCGAGATCTTAAAATTTTTATTTTTTCGAGATTTAAAGCTTCGGGAACTCAAATAATAACATATTTAGCCCTTAGGAGTCATTTGATTTGCTTTTCGGTCACTTATTTTAGCTTATTTTGAGACGTCATTTTTCGTGGGCTTGATTTTCGAGATCTTAAAATTTTCTTTTTTCCAGATTTAAAGCTCCGGGAACTCACATAATAACATATTAAGCACTTAAGAGTCATTTTATTTGTTTTTCGGTCACTTATTTTAGCTTATTTTGAGACGTAGTTTTTCGGGGGCTCGATTTTTGAGATCTTAAAATTTTCATTTTTTCGAGATTTAAATCTTTCGGAAGTCAAGAAATAACATATTAAGCACTTAAAAGTCTTTTGATGTCAAATAATAACAATAATAAGCACTTAATAGTCATTTTATTAGTTTTTCGGTCACTTATTTCAGCTTATTTTGAGACGTCGTTTTTCAGGGGCTTGATTTTCGAAACCCTAAAAATTTCAATTTTTTCGAGATTAAAAGCTTTGGGATGTCAAGTAATAAAATATTAAGCACTTAAATGTCATTTGATGTGTTTTTCGGTCAATTATTTTAGCTTATTTTGATAGGTCGTTTTTAGGGGCTCGATTTTCGAAACCCTAAAAATTTCAATTTTTTCGAGATTTAAAGCTTTGGGAATTCAAAGAATAACATATTAAGCACTTAAGAGTCATTTTATTTGTTTTTCGGTCATTATTTTAGCTTATTTCGAGACGACGTTTTTTGGTGGCTCGAATTTCGAGACCCTAAAAATTTCATTTTTTCGAGATTTAAAGCTTCGGGAACTAAAATAATAACATATTTAGCCCTTAGGAGTCATTTGATTTGCTTTTCGGTCACTTATTTTACCTTATTTTGAGACGTCGTTTTTCGGTGGCTCGATTTTCGAGATACTAAAATTTTTATTTTTTCGATATTTGAAGCTCTTGGAACTCAAATAATAACATATTAAGCACTTAAGAGTCATTTTATTTGTTTTTCGGTCACTTATTTTAGCTTATTTTGAGACGTCGTTTTTCGGGGGATCGATTTTCGAGATCTTAAAATTTTCATTTTTTCGAGATTTAAAGCTCTGGGAACTCAAATAATAATATATTAAGCCCTTAGGAGTCATTTTATATTATTTCTCAGTCACTTATTTTGCTTATTTTGAGACGTCATTTTTCAGGAGCTAGATTTTCGAGACCCTAAAAATTTGGTTTTTTTCAAGACTTAAAGCTTTGGGAATTCATATAATAAAATATTAAGCACTTAAGAATCATTTTATATGTTTTCGGTCACTTATTTAAGCTTATTTCGAGACGTCGTTTTTCGGGTGCTCTTTTTCGAGACCCTAAAATTTTCATTTTTTTCGAGATTTAAATCTTTCGGAAGTCAAGAAATAACATATTAAGCACTTAAAAGTCTTTTGATGTGTTTTTCGGTCAATTATTTTAGCTTATTTTGAGACGTCTTTATTCAGGGGCACGATTTTCGAAACCCTAAAAATTTCAATTTTTTTCGAGATTTAAGCTTTGAGAAGTCAAGTAATACCATATTAAGCACTTAGGAGTTATTTGATTTATTTTTCGGTCACCTATATCAGCTTATTTTGAGACGTCGTTTTTCGGGGGCTCGATTTTTTAGACCCTCAAAATTTCATTTTTCTAGATTTAAAGCTTCGGAAACGCAAATAATAACATATTAAGCCCTTAGGAGTCATTTTATTTATTTTTTGGTCACATATTTTAGCTTATTTTGCGACGTCCTTTTTCGGGGGCTCGATTTTCGAGTTCTTAAAATTTTCATTTTTTCGAGATTGAAAGCTCCGGGAACTCAAATAACAACATATTAAGCCCTTAGGAGTCATTTTATTTTTTTTCGGTCACTTATTTTTGCTTATTTTGAGACGTCATTTTTCGGGAGCTCGATTATTTTGAGACATCGTTTTTCGGGAGCTCGATTATTTTCGCTTATTTTGAGACGTCGTTTTCCGGGAACTCAAATTTGCTTTTTTGCAAGACTCAAAGCTTTGGGAATTCAAGTAATAACATATTAAGCACTTAAGTGTCATTTTATTTGTTTTTCGATCACTTATTTAAGCTTATTTCGAGACGTCATTTTTCAAGGACTCGTTTTTCGAGACCCTAAAAATTTCATTTTTTGGAGATTTAAATCTTTCGGAAGTCAAGAAATAACATATTAAGCACTTAAAAGTCTTTTGATGTGTTTTTCGATCAATTAATTTAGATTATTTCGAGACGTCGTTTTTCAGGGACACGAATTTCGAGATCCTAAAATTTGTTTTTTTTCAAGATTTAAGCTTTGGGAAGTCAAATAATAACATATTAATCACTTAGGAGTCATTTGATTTATTTTTCGATCACTTATATCAGCTTATTTTGAGACTTCGTTTTTCGAGGGTTCGATTTTCGAGACCTTCAAATTTTCATTTTTTCGAGATTGAAAGCTTCGGGAACTTAAATAATAACATATTAAGCCCTTAGGAGTCATTTTATTTGTTTTTCGGTCACTTATTTTAGCTTATTTTGAGAAGTCGCTTTTTTAGTGGCTCGATTTTCGAGACCCTAAAAATTTTAATTTTTTCGAGATTTAAAGCTTTGGGAAGTCATGTAATAACATATTAAGCACTTGAAAGTCATTTGATTTGTTTTTCGGTCAATTATTTTAGCTTATTTTGAGGCGTCGTTTTTCAGGTGCTCGATTTTCGAGACCCTAAAAATTTGTTTTTTTTTCAAGAATTAAAGCTTTGGGAAGTCAAATGATAACAATAATAAGCACTTAAGAGTCATTTTATTTGTTTTTCGGTCACTTGTTTCAGCTTATTTTGAGACGTCGTTTTTCAGGGGCTTGATTTTCGAAACCCTAAAAATTTCAATTTTTTCAAGATTGAATGCTTTGGGATGTCAAGTAATAACATATTAAGCACTTAAATGTCATTTGATGTGTTTTTCGGTGAATTATTTTAGCTTATTTTGATACGTCATTTTTCAGGGGCTCGAATTTCGAAGCCCTAAATATTTCAATTTTTCGAGATTTCAAGCTTTGGGAATTCAAATAATAACATATTAAGCACTTAAGAGTCATTTTATTTGTTTTTCGGTCACTTATTTAGCTTATATTGAGACGTCGTTTTTCGGGGCTCGATTTTCGAGATCCTATAATTTTCATTTTTTCAAGATTTAAAGCTCCGGGAACTCAAATAATAACATATTAAGCCCTTAGGAGTCATTTTATTTGTTTTTCGGTCACTTATTTTTGCTTATTTTGAGACGTCCTTTTTTAGGAGCTCGATTTTCGAGACCCTAAAAATTTGTTTTTTTTCAAGAATTAAAGCTTTGGGAATTCAAATAATAACTTATTAAGCACTTAAGAGTCATTTTATTTTTTTTTCGGTCACTTATTTTAGCTTATTTTGAGACGACGTTTTTCGGTAGATCGAATTTCGAGACCCTAAAAATTTCATTTTTTCGAGATTTAAAGATTCGGGAACTCAAATAATAACATGTTTAGCCCTTAGGAGTCATTTGATTTGCTTTTCGGTCACTTATTTTCGCTTATTTTGAGACGTCCTTTTTCAGGAGCTCGATTTTCGAGACCCTAAAAATTTGCTTTTTTTCAAGACTTAAAGCTTTGGGAATTCAAATAATAACTTATTAGGCACTTAAGAGTCATTTTATTTGTTTTTCGGTCACTTATTTTAGCTTATTTTGAGACGATGTTTTTCGTTGGCTCGAATTTCGAGACCCCAAAAATTTCATTTTTTCGAGATTTAAAGCTTCGGAAACTCAAATAATAACATATTTGGCCCTTAGGAGTTATTTGATTTGCTTTTCGGTCACTTATTTTAGCTTATTTTGAGACGTCGTTTTTCGGGGGCTTGATTTTCGAGATCTTAAAATTTTCATTTTTTCGAGATTTAAAGCTTCGGGAACTCAAATAATAACATATTTAGCCCTTAGGAGTCATTTGATTTGCTTTTCTGTCAATTATTTTAGCTTATTTAGAGACGTCGTTTTTTGGGGGCTTGATTTTCGAGATCTTGAAATTTTCATTTTTTCGAGATTTAAAGCTCCGGAAACTCAAATAATAACAAATTTAGCCCTTAGGAGTCATTTGATTTGCTTTTCGGTCACTTATTTTAGCTTATTTTGAGTTGTCGTTTTTCGGGGGCTCGATTTTTGAGATCTTAAAATTTTTATTTTTTCGAGATTTAAAGCTTTGGGAACTCAAATAATAACATATTTAGCCCTTAGGATTCATTTGATTTGCTTTTCGGTTACTTATTTTAGTTTATTTTGAGACGTCGTTTTTCGGGAGCTTGTTTTTCGAGATCCTAAAATTTTCATTTTTTCGAGATTTAAAGCTCCGGGAACTCACATAATAACATATTAAGCACTTAAGAGTCATTTTATTTGTTTTTCGGTCACTTATTTTAGCTTATTTTGAGACGTCGTTTTTCGGGGGCTCGATTTTTGAGATCTTAAAATTTTCATTTTTTCGAGATTTAAATCTTTCGGAAGTCAAGAAATAACATATTAAGCACTTAAAAGACTTTTGATGTCAAATAATAACAATAATAAGCACTTAAGAGTCATTTTATTAGTTTTCCGGTCACTTATTTAAGCTTATTTTGAGACGTCGTTTTTCAGGGGCTTGATTTTCGTAACCCTAAAAATTTCAATTTTTTCGAGATTGAAAGCTTTGGGATGTCAAGTAATAAAATATTAAGCACTTAAATGTCATTTGATGTATTTTTCGGTCAATTATTTTATCTTATTTTGATACGTCGTTTTTCAGGGGCTCGATTTTCGAGACCCTAAAAATTTCATTTTTTCGAGATTTAAAGCTTCGGGAACTCAAATAATAACATATTTAGCCCTTAGGAGTCATTTGATTTGCTTTTCGTTCACTTATTTTAGCTTATTTTGAGACGTCGTTTTTCAGTGGCTCGATTTTCGAGATACTAAAATTTTTATTTTTTCGATATTTGAAGCTCCGGGAACTCAAATAATAACATATTAAGCACTTAAGAGTCATTTTATTTGTTTTTTGGTCACTTATTTTAGCTTATTTTTAGACGTCGTTTTTCGGGGGCTCGATTTTCGAGATCTTAAAATTTTCATTTTTTCGAGATTTAAAGCTCCGGGAACTCATATAACAACATATTAAGCCCTTAGGAGTCATTTTATTTTTTTTCGGTCACTTATTTTCGCTTATTTTGAGACGTCGTTTTTCGGGAGCTCGATTATTGAGATCCTAAAAATTTGCTTTTTTGCAAGACTCAAAGCTTTGGGAATTCAAGTAATAACATATTAAGCACTTAAGTGTCATTTTATTTGTTTTTCGATCACTTATTTAAGCTTATTTCGAGACGTCATTTTTCAAGGGCTCGTTTTTCGAGACCCTAAAAATTTCATTTTTTGGAGATTTAAATCTTTCGGAAGTCAAGAAATAACATATTAAGCACTTAAAAGTCTTTTGATGTGTTTTTCGGTCAATTATTTTAGATTATTTCGAGACGTCGTTTTTCAGGGGAACGAATTTCGAGATCCTAAAATTTGCTTTTTTTTCAAGATTTAAGCTTTGGGAAGTCAAATAATAACATATTAATCACTTAGGAGTCATTTGATTTATTTTTCGATCACTTATATCAGCTTATTTTGAGACGTCGTTTTTCGAGGGTTCGATTTTCGAGACCTTCAAATTTTTATTTTTTCGAGATTTAAAGCTTCGGGAAATTAAATAATAACATATTAAGCCCTTAGGAGTCATTTAATTTTATTTTTCGGTCACTTATTTTAGCTTATTTTGAGAAGTCGCTTTTTTAGTGCCACGATTTTCGAGACCCTAAAAATTTTAATTTTTTCGAGATTTAAAGCTTTGGGAAGTCATGTAATAACATATTAAGCACTTAAAAGTCATTTTATTTGTTTTTCGGTCAATTATTTTAGCTTATTTTGAGGCGTCGTTTTTCAAGTGCTCGATTTTCGAGACCCTAAAAATTTGCTTTTTTTTTCAAGAATTAAAGCTTTGGGAAGTCAAATGATAACAATAATAAGCACTTAAGAGTCATTTTATTTGTTTTTCGGTCACTTGTTTCAGCTTATTTTGAGACATCGTTTTTCAGGGACTTGATTTTCGAAACCCTAAAAATTTCAATTTTTTCAAGATTGAATGCTTTGGGATGTCAAGTAATAACATATTAAGCACTTAAATGTCATTTGATGTGTTTTTCGGTGAATTATTTTAGCTTATTTTGATAAGTCATTTTTCAGGGGCTCGATTTTCGAAGCCCTAAATATTTCAATTTTTCGAGATTTCAAGCTTTGGGAATTCAAATAATAACATATTAAGCACTTAAGAGTCATTTTATTTGTTTTTCGGTCACTTATTTTAGCTTATATTGAGACGTCGTTTTTCGGGGGTTCGATTTTCGAGATCCTATAATTTTCATATTTTCGAGATTTAAAGCTCCGGGAACTCAAATAATAACATATTAAGCCCTTAGGAGTCATTTTATTTGTTTTTCGGTCACTTATTTTCGCTTATTTTGAGACGTCCTTTTTTAGGAGCTCGATTTTCGAGACCCTAAAAATTTGCTTTTTTTCAAGAATTAAAGCTTTGGGAATTCAAATAATAACTTATTAAGCACTTAAGAGTCATTTTATTTGTTTTTCGGTCACTTATTTTAGCTTATTTTGAGACGACGTTTTTCGGTAGCTCGAATTTCGAGACCCTAAAAATTTCATTTTTTCGAGATTTAAAGCTTCTGGAACTCAAATAATAACATATTTATCCCTTAGGAGTCATTTGATTTGCTTTTCTGTCACTTATTTTCGCTTATTTTGAGACGTCCTTTTTCAGGAGCTCGATTTTCGAGACCCTAAAAATTTGCTTTTTTTCAAGACTTAAAGCTTTGGGAATTCAAATAATAACTTATTAAGCACTTAAGAGTCATTTTATTTGTTTTTCGGTCACTTATTTTAGCTTATTTTTAGACGACGTTTTTCGGTGGCTCGAATTTCGAGACCCTAAAAATTTCATTTTTTCGAGATTTAAAGATTCGGGAACTCAAATAATAACATATTTAGCCCTTAGGAGTCATTTGATTTGCTTTTCGGTCATTTATTTTAGCTTATTTTGAGACGTCATTTTTCGTGGGCTTGATTTTCGAGATCTTAAAATTTTTATTTTTTCGAGATTTAAAGCTTCGGGAACTCAAATAATAACTTATTTAGCCCTTAGGAGTCATTTGATTTGCTTTTCGGTCACTTATTTTAGCTTATTTTGAGACGTCGTTTTTCGGGGGCTTGATTTTCGAGATCTTAAAATTTTCTTTTTTTGGAGATTTAAAGCTCCGGGAACTCACATAATAACATATTAAGCACTTAAGAGTTATTTTATTTGTTTTTCGGTCTCTTATTTTAGCTTATTTTGAGACGTCATTTTTCGGGGGCTCGATTTTTGAGATCTTAAAATTTTCATTTTTTCGAGATTTAAATCTTTCGGAAGTCAAGAAATAACATATTAAGCACTTAAAAGTCTTTTTATGTCAAATAATAACAATAATAAGCACTTAAGAGTCATTTTATTAGTTTTTCGGTCACTTATTTCAGCTTATTTTGAGACGTCGTTTTTCAGGGGCTTGATTTTCGAAACCCTAAATATTTCAATTTTTTCGAGATTAAAAGCTTTGGGATGTCAAATAATAAAATATTAAGCACTTAAATGTCATTTGATGTGTTTTTCGGTCAATTATTTTAGCTTATTTTGATAGGTCGTTTTTCAGGGGCTCGATTTTTGAAACCCTAAAAATTTCAATTTTTTCGAGATTTAAAGCTTTGGGAATTCAAAGAATAACATATTAAGCACTTAAGAGTCATTTTATTTGTTTTTCGGTCATTATTTTAGCTTATTTCGAGACGACGTTTTTCAGTGGCTCGAATTTCGAGACCCAAAAAATTTCATTTTTTCGTGATTTAAAGCTTCGGGAACTCAAATAATAACATATTTAGCCCTTAGGAGTCATTTGATTTGCTTTTCGGTCACTTATTTTAGCTTATTTTGAGACGCCGTTTTTCGGGGGCTCGATTTTCGAGATGCTAAAATTTTTATTTTTTCGAGATTTGAAGCTCCGGGAACTCAAATAATAACATATTAAGCACTTAAGAGTCATTTTATTTGTTTTTCGGTCACTTATTTTAGCTTATTTTGAGACGTCGTTTTTCGGGGGATCGATTTTCGAGATCTTAAAATTTTCATTTTTTCGAGATTTAAAGCTCCGGGAACTCAAATAATAATATATTAAGCCCTTAGGAGTCATTTTATTTGTTTCTCAGTCACTTATTTTGCTTATTTTGAGACGTCGTTTTTCAGGAGCTAGATTTTCGAGACCCTAAAAATTTAGTTTTTTTCAGGACTTAAAGCTTTGGGAATTCATATAATAAAATATTAAGCACTTAAGAGTCATTTTATTTGTTTTCGGTCACTTATTTAAGCTTATTTCGAGACGTCGTTTTTCGAGGGCACTTTTTCGAGACCCTAAAATTTTCATTTTTTTCGAGATTTAAATCTTTCGGAAGTCAAGAAATAACATATTAAGCACTTAAAAGTCTTTTGATGTGTTTTTCGGTCAATTATTTTAGCTTATTTTGAGACGTCTTTATTCAGGGGCACGATTTTCGAAACCTTAAAAATTTCAATTTTTTTCGAGATTTAAGCTTTGAGAAGTCAAGTAATAACATATTAAGCACTTAGGAGTCATTTGATTTATTTTTAGGTCACCTATATCAGCTTATTTTGAGACGTCGTTTTTCGGGGGCTCAATTTTTTAGACCCTCAAAATTTCATTTTTCTAGATTTAAAGCTTCGGAAATGCAAATAATAACATATTAAGCCCTTAGGAGTCATTTTATTTATTTTTTGGTCACATATTTTAGCTAATTTTGCGACGTCGTTTTTCGGGGGCTCGATTTTTGAGATCCTAAAATTTTCATTTTTTCGAGATTGAAAGCTCCGGGAACTCAAATAACAACATATTAAGCCCTTAGGAGTCATTTTATTTGTTTTTCGGTCACTTATTTTCGCTTATTTTGAGACGTCGTTTTTCGGGAGCTCGATTATTGAGATCCTAAAAATTTGCTTTTTTTCAAGACTCAAAGCTTTGGGAATTCAAGTAATAACATATTAAGCACTTAAGTGTCATTTTATTTGTTTTTCGATCACTTATTTAAGCTTATTTCGAGACGTCATTTTTCAAGGGCTCGTTTTTCGAGACCCTAAAAATTTCATTTTTTGGATATTTAAATCTTTCGGAAGTCAAGAAATAACATATTAAGCACTTAAAAGTCTTTTGATGTGTTTTTCGGTCAATTATTTTAGATTATTTCGAGACGTCGTTTTTCAGGGGCACGAATTTCAAGATCCTAAAATTTGCTTTTTTTTCGAGATTTAAGCTTTGGGAAGTCAAATAATAACATATTAATCACTTAGGAGTCATTTGATTTATTTTTCGATCACTTATATCAGCTTATTTTGAGACGTCGTTTTTCTAGGGTTCGATTTTCGAGACCTTCAAATTTTCATTTTTTCGAGATTTAAAGCTTCGGGAACTTAAATAATAACATATTAAGCCCTTAGGAGTCATTTTATTTGTTTTTCGGTCACTTATTTTAGCTTATTTTGAGAAGTCGCTTTTTTAGTGGCTCGATTTTCGAGACCCTAAAAATTTTAATTTTTTCGAGATTTAAAGCTTTGGGAAGTCATGTAATAACATATTAAGCACTTAAAAGTCATTTGGTTTGTTTTTCGGTCAATTATTTTAGCTTATTTTGAGGCGTCGTTTTTCAGGTGCTCGATTTTCGAGACCCTAAAAATTTGTTTTTTTTCCAAGAATTAAAGCTTTGGGAAGTCAAATGATAACAATAATAATCACTTAAGAGTCATTTTATTTGTTTTTCGGTCACTTGTTTCAGCTTATTTTGAGACGTCGTTTTTCAGGGGCTTGATTTTCGAAACCCTAAAAATTTCAATTTTTTCAAGATTGAATGCTTTTGGATGTTAAGTAATAACATATTAAGCACTTAAATGTCATTTGATGTGTTTTTCGGTGAATTATTTTAGCTTATTTTGATACGTCATTTTTCAGGGGCTCGATTTTCGAAGCCCTAAATATTTCAATTTTTCGAGATTTCAAGCTTTGGGAATTCAAATAATAACAAATTAAGCACTTAAGAGTCATTTTATTTGTTTTTCGGTCACTTATTTTAGCTTATATTGAGACGTCGTTTTTCGGGGGTTCGATTTTCGAGATCCTATAATTTTCATATTTTCGAGATTTAAAGCTCCGGGAACTCAAATAATAACATATTAAGCCCTTAGGAGTCATTTTATTTGTTTTTCGGTCACTTATTTTCGCTTATTTTGAGACGTCCTTTTTTAGGAGCTCGATTTTCGAGACCCTAAAAATTTGCTTTTTTTCAAGAATTAAAGCTTTGGGAATTCAAATAATAACTTATTAAGCACTTAAGAGTCATTTTATTTGTTTTTCGGTCACTTATTTTAGCTTATTTTGAGACGACGTTTTTCGGTAGCTCGAATTTCGAGACCCTAAAAATTTCATTTTTTCGAGATTTAAAGCTTCTGGAACTCAAATAATAACATATTTATCCCTTAGGAGTCATTTGATTTGCTTTTCTGTCACTTATTTTCGCTTATTTTGAGACGTCCTTTTTCAGGAGCTCGATTTTCGAAACCCTAAAAATTTGCTTTTTTTCAAGACTTAAAGCTTTGGGAATTCAAATAATAACTTATTAAGCACTTAAGAGTCATTTTATTTGTTTTTCGGTCACTTATTTTAGCTTATTTTTAGACGACGTTTTTCGGTGGCTCGAATTTCGAGACCCTAAAAATTTCATTTTTTCGAGATTTAAAGATTCGGGAACTCAAATAATAACATATTTAGCCCTTAGGAGTCATTTGATTTGCTTTTCGGTCATTTATTTTAGCTTATTTTGAGACGTCATTTTTCGTGGGCTTGATTTTCGAGATCTTAAAATTTTTATTTTTTCGAGATTTAAAGCTTCGGGAACTCAAATAATAACATATTTAGCCCTTAGGAGTCATTTGATTTGCTTTTCGGTCACTTATTTTAGCTTATTTTGAGACGTCGTTTTTCGGGGGCTTGATTTTCGAGATCTTAAAATTTTCTTTTTTTGGAGATTTAAAGCTCCGGGAACTCACATAATAACATATTAAGCACTTAAGAGTTATTTTATTTGTTTTTCGGTCTCTTATTTTAGCTTATTTTGAGACGTCATTTTTCGGGGGCTCGATTTTTGAGATCTTAAAATTTTCATTTTTTCGAGATTTAAATCTTTCGGAAGTCAAGAAATAACATATTAAGCACTTAAAAGTCTTTTTATGTCAAATAATAACAATAATAAGCACTTAAGAGTCATTTTATTAGTTTTTCGGTCACTTATTTCAGCTTATTTTAAGACGTCGTTTTTCAGGGGCTTGATTTTCGAAACCCTAAATATTTCAATTTTTTCGAGATTAAAAGCTTTGGGATGTCAAGTAATAAAATATTAAGCACTTAAATGTCATTTGATGTGTTTTTCGGTCAATTATTTTAGCTTATTTTGAGACGTCGTTTTTCGGGGGATCGATTTTCGAGATCTTAAAATTTTCATTTTTTCGAGATTTAAAGCTCCGGGAACTCAAATAATAATATATTAAGCCTTTAGGAGTCATTTTATTTGTTTCTCAGTCACTTATTTTGCTTATTTTGAGACGTCGTTTTTCAGGAGCTAGATTTTCGAGACCCTAAAAATTTAGTTTTTTTCAGGACTTAAAGCTTTGGGAATTCATATAATAAAATATTAAGCACTTAAGAGTCATTTTATTTGTTTTCGGTCACTTATTTAAGCTCATTTCGAGACGTCGTTTTTCGAGGGCTCTTTTTCGAGACCCTAAAATTTTCATTTTTTTCGAGATTTAAATCTTTCGGAAGTCAAGAAATAACATATTAAGCACTTAAAAGTCTTTTGATGTGTTTTTCGGTCAATTATTTTAGCTTATTTTGAGACGTCTTTATTCAGGGGCACGATTTTCGAAACCTTAAAAATTTCAATTTTTTTCGAGATTTAAGCTTTGAGAAGTCAAGTAATAACATATTAAGCACTTAGGAGTCATTTGATTTATTTTTCGGTCACCTATATCAGCTTATTTTGAGACGTCGTTTTTCGGGGGCTCAATTTTTTAGACCCTCAAAATTTCATTTTTCTAGATTTAAAGCTTCGGAAATGCAAATAATAACATATTAAGCCCTTAGGAGTCATTTTATTTATTTTTTGGTCACATATTTTAGCTAATTTTGCGACGTCGTTTTTCGGGGGCTCGATTTTTGAGATCTTAAAATTTTCATTTTTTCGAGATTGAAAGCTCCGGGAACTCAAATAACAACATATTAAGCCCTTAGGAGTCATTTTATTTGTTTTTCGGTCACTTATTTTCGCTTATTTTGAGACGTCGTTTTTCGGGAGCTCGATTATTGAGATCCTAAAAATTTGCTTTTTTTCAAGACTCAAAGCTTTGGGAATTCAAGTAATAACATATTAAGCACTTAAGTGTCATTTTATTTGTTTTTCGGTCACTTATTTAAGCTTATTTCGAGACGTCATTTTTCAAGGGCTCGTTTTTCGAGACCCTAAAAATTTCATTTTTTGGAGATTTAAATCTTTCGGAAGTCAAGAAATAACATATTAAGCACTTAAAAGTCTTTTGATGTGTTTTTCGGTCAATTATTTTAGATTATTTCGAGACGTCGTTTTTCAGGGGCACGAATTTCAAGATCCTAAAATTTGCTTTTTTTTCGAGATTTAAGCTTTGGGAAGTCAAATAATAACATATTAATCACTTAGGAGTCATTTGATTTATTTTTCGATCACTTATATCAGCTTATTTTGAGACGTCGTTTTTCTAGGGTTCGATTTTCGAGACCTTCAAATTTTCATTTTTTCGAGATTTAAAGCTTCGGGAACTTAAATAATAACATATTAAGCCCTTAGGAGTCATTTTATTTGTTTTTCGGTCACTTATTTTAGCTTATATTGAGACGTCGTTTTTTGGGGGTTCGATTTTCGAGATCCTATAATTTTCATATTTTCGAGATTTAAAGCTCCGGGAACTCAAATAATAACATATTAAGCCCTTAGGAGTCATTTTATTTGTTTTTCGGTCACTTATTTTCGCTTATTTTGAGACGTCCTTTTTTAGGAGCTCGATTTTCGAGACCCTAAAAATTTGCTTTTTTTCAAGAATTAAAGCTTTGGGAATTCAAATAATAACTTATTAAGCACTTAAGAGTCATTTTATTTGTTTTTCGGTCACTTATGTTAGCTTATTTTGAGACGACGTTTTTCGGTAGCTCGAATTTCGAGACCCTAAAAATTTCATTTTTTCGAGATTTAAAGCTTCTGGAACTCAAATAATAACATATTTATCCCTTAGGAGTCATTTGATTTGCTTTTCTGTCACTTATTTTCGCTTATTTTGAGACGTCCTTTTTCAGGAGCTCGATTTTCGAGACCCTAAAAATTTGCTTTTTTTCAAGACTTAAAGCTTTGGGAATTCAAATAATAACTTATTAAGCACTTAAGAGTCATTTTATTTGTTTTTCGGTCACTTATTTTAGCTTATTTTTAGACGACGTTTTTCGGTGGCTCGAATTTCGAGACCCTAAAAATTTCATTTTTTCGAGATTTAAAGATTCGGGAACTCAAATAATAACATATTTAGCCCTTAGGAGTCATTTGATTTGCTTTTCGGTCATTTATTTTAGCTTATTTTGAGACGTCATTTTTCGTGGGCTTGATTTTCGAGATCTTAAAATTTTTATTTTTTCGAGATTTAAAGCTTCGGGAACTCAAATAATAACATATTTAGCCCTTAGGAGTCATTTGATTTGCTTTTCGGTCACTTATTTTAGCTTATTTTGAGACGTCGTTTTTCGGGGGCTTGATTTTCGAGATCTTAAAATTTTCTTTTTTTGGAGATTTAAAGCTCCGGGAACTCACATAATAACATATTAAGCACTTAAGAGTTATTTTATTTGTTTTTCGGTCTCTTATTTTAGCTTATTTTGAGACGTCATTTTTCGGGGGCTCGATTTTTGAGATCTTAAAATTTTCATTTTTTCGAGATTTAAATCTTTCGGAAGTCAAGAAATAACATATTAAGCACTTAAAAGTCTTTTTATGTCAAATAATAACAATAATAAGCACTTAAGAGTCATTTTATTAGTTTTTCGGTCACTTATTTCAGCTTATTTTGAGACGTCGTTTTTCAGGGGCTTGATTTTCGAAACCCTAAATATTTCAATTTTTTCGAGATTAAAAGCTTTGGGATATCAAGTAATAAAATATTAAGCACTTAAATGTCATTTGATGTGTTTTTCGGTCAATTATTTTAGCTTATTTTGATAGGTCGTTTTTCAGGGACTCGATTTTCGAAACCCTAAAAATTTCAATTTTTTCGAGATTTAAAGCTTTGGGAATTCAAAGAATAACATATTAAGCACTTAAGAGTCATTTTATTTGTTTTTCGGTCATTATTCTAGCTTATTTCGAGACGACGTTTTTCAGTGGCTCGAATTTCGAGACCCAAAAAATTTCATTTTTTCGTGATTTAAAGCTTCGGGAACTCAAATAATAACATATTTAGCCCTTAGGAGTCATTTGATTTGCTTTTCGGTCACTTATTTTAGCTTATTTTGAGACGCCGTTTTTCGGGGGATCGATTTTCGAGATGCTAAAATTTTTATTTTTTCGAGATTTGAAGCTCCGGGAACTCAAATAATAACATATTAAGCACTTAAGAGTCATTTTATTTGTTTTTCGGTCACTTATTTTAGCTTATTTTGAGACGTCGTTTTTCGGGGGATCGATTTTCGAGATCTTAAAATTTTCATTTTTTCGAGATTTAAAGCTCCGGGAACTCAAATAATAATATATTAAGCCCTTAGGAGTCATTTTATTTGTTTCTCAGTCACTTATTTTGCTTATTTTGAGACGTCGTTTTTCAGGAGCTAGATTTTCGAGACCCTAAAAATTTAGTTTTTTTCAGGACTTAAAGCTTTGGGAATTCATATAATAAAATATTAAGCACTTAAGAGTCATTTTATTTGTTTTCGGTCACTTATTTAAGCTTATTTCGAGACGTCGTTTTTCGAGGGCTCTTTTTCGAGACCCTAAAATTTTCATTTTTTTCGAGATTTAAATCTTTCGGAAGTCAAGAAATAACATATTAAGCACTTAAAAGTCTTTTGATGTGTTTTTCGGTCAATTATTTTAGCTTATTTTGAGACGTCTTTATTCAGGGGCACGATTTTCGAAACCTTAAAAATTTCAATTTTTTTCGAGATTTAAGCTTTGAGAAGTCAAGTAATAACATATTAAGCCCTTAGGAGTCATTTTATTTATTTTTTGGTCACATATTTTAGCTAATTTTGCGACGTCGTTTTTCGGGGGCTCGATTTTTGAGATCTTAAAATTTTCATTTTTTCGAGATTGAAAGCTCCGGGAACTCAAATAACAACATATTAAGCCCTTAGGAGTCATTTTATTTGTTTTTCGGTCACTTATTTTCGCTTATTTTGAGACGTCGTTTTTCGGGAGCTCGATTATTGAGATCCTAAAAATTTGCTTTTTTTCAAGACTCAAAGCTTTGGGAATTCAAGTAATAACATATTAAGCACTTAAGTGTCATTTTATTTGTTTTTCGATCACTTATTTAAGCTTATTTCGAGACGTCATTTTTCAAGGGCTCGTTTTTCGAGACCCTAAAAATTTCATTTTTTGGAGATTTAAATCTTTCGGAAGTCAAGAAATAACATATTAAGCACTTAAAAGTCTTTTGATGTGTTTTTCGGTCAATTATTTTAGATTATTTCGAGACGTCGTTTTTCAGGGGCACGAATTTCAAGATCCTAAAATTTGCTTTTTTTTCGAGATTTAAGCTTTGGGAAGTCAAATAATAACATATTAATCACTTAGGAGTCATTTGATTTATTTTTCGATCACTTATATCAGCTTATTTTGAGACGTCGTTTTTCTAGGGTTCGATTTTCGAGACCTTCAAATTTTCATTTTTTCGAGATTTAAAGCTTCGGGAACTTAAATAATAACATATTAAGCCCTTAGGAGTCATTTTATTTGTTTTTCGGTCACTTATTTTAGCTTATTTTGAGAAGTCGCTTTTTTAGTGGCTCGATTTTCGAGACCCTAAAAATTTTAATTTTTTCGAGATTTAAAGCTTTGGGAAGTCATGTAATAACATATTAAGCACTTAAAAGTCATTTGATTTGTTTTTCGGTCAATTATTTTAGCTTATTTTGAGACGTCGTTTTTCAGGGGCTTGATTTTCGAAACCCTAAAAATTTCAATTTTTTCAAGATTGAATGCTTTTGGATGTCAAGTATTAACATATTAAGCACTTAAATGTCATTTGATGTGTTTTTCGGTGAATTATTTTAGCTTATTTTGATACGTCATTTTTCAGGGGCTCGATTTTCGAAGCCCTAAATATTTCAATTTTTCGAGATTTCAAGCTTTGGGAATTCAAATAATAACATATTAAGCACTTAAGAGTCATTTTATTTGTTTTTCGGTCACTTATTTTAGCTTATATTGAGACGTCGTTTTTCGGGGGTTCGATTTTCGAGATCCTATAATTTTCATATTTTCGAGATTTAAAGCTCCGGGAACTCAAATAATAACATATTAAGCCCTTAGGAGTCATTTTATTTGTTTTTCGGTCACTTATTTTCGCTTATTTTGAGACGTCCTTTTTTAGGAGCTCGATTTTCGAGACCCTAAAAATTTGCTTTTTTTCAAGAATTAAAGCTTTGGGAATTCAAATAATAACTTATTAAGCACTTAAGAGTCATTTTATTTGTTTTTCGGTCACTTATTTTAGCTTATTTTGAGACGACGTTTTTCGGTAGCTCGAATTTCGAGACCCTAAAAATTTCATTTTTTCGAGATTTAAAGCTTCTGGAACTCAAATAATAACATATTTATCCCTTAGGAGTCATTTGATTTGCTTTTCTGTCACTTATTTTCGCTTATTTTGAGACGTCCTTTTTCAGGAGCTCGATTTTCGAGACCCTAAAAATTTGCTTTTTTTCAAGACTTAAAGCTTTGGGAATTCAAATAATAACTTATTAAGCACTTAAGAGTCATTTTATTTGTTTTTCGGTCACTTATTTTAGCTTATTTTTAGACGACGTTTTTCGGTGGCTCGAATTTCGAGACCCTAAAAATTTCATTTTTTCGAGATTTAAAGATTCGGGAACTCAAATAATAACATATTTAGCCCTTAGGAGTCATTTGATTTGCTTTTCGGTCATTTATTTTAGCTTATTTTGAGACGTCATTTTTCGTGGGCTTGATTTTCGAGATCTTAAAATTTTTATTTTTTCGAGATTTAAAGCTTCGGGAACTCAAATAATAACATATTTAGCCCTTAGGAGTCATTTGATTTGCTTTTCGGTCACTTATTTTAGCTTATTTTGAGACGTCGTTTTTCGGGGGCTTGATTTTCGAGATCTTAAAATTTTCTTTTTTTGGAGATTTAAAGCTCCGGGAACTCACATAATAACATATTAAGCACTTAAGAGTTATTTTATTTGTTTTTCGGTCTCTTATTTTAGCTTATTTTGAGACGTCATTTTTCGGGGGCTCGATTTTTGAGATCTTAAAATTTTCATTTTTTCGAGATTTAAATCTTTCGGAAGTCAAGAAATAACATATTAAGCACTTAAAAGTCTTTTTATGTCAAATAATAACAATAATAAGCACTTAAGAGTCATTTTATTAGTTTTTCGGTCACTTATTTCAGCTTATTTTGAGACGTCGTTTTTCAGGGGCTTGATTTTCGAAACCCTAAATATTTCAATTTTTTCGAGATTAAAAGCTTTGGGATGTCAAGTAATAAAATATTAAGCACTTAAATGTCATTTGATGTGTTTTTCGGTCAATTATTTTAGCTTATTTTGATAGGTCGTTTTTCAGGGACTCGATTTTCGAAACCCTAAAAATTTCAATTTTTTCGAGATTTAAAGCTTTGGGAATTCAAAGAATAACATATTAAGCACTTAAGAGTCATTTTATTTGTTTTTCGGTCATTATTTTAGCTTATTTCGAGACGACGTTTTTCAGTGGCTCGAATTTCGAGACCCAAAAAATTTCATTTTTTCGTGATTTAAAGCTTCGGGAACTCAAATAATAACATATTTAGCCCTTAGGAGTCATTTGATTTGCTTTTCGGTCACTTATTTTAGCTTATTTTGAGACGCCGTTTTTCGGGGGATCGATTTTCGAGATGCTAAAATTTTTATTTTTTCGAGATTTGAAGCTCCGGGAACTCAAATAATAACATATTAAGCACTTAAGAGTCATTTTATTTGTTTTTCGGTCACTTATTTTAGCTTATTTTGAGACGTCGTTTTTCGGGGGATCGATTTTCGAGATCTTAAAATTTTCATTTTTTCGAGATTTAAAGCTCCGGGAACTCAAATAATAATATATTAAGCCCTTAGGAGTCATTTTATTTGTTTCTCAGTCACTTATTTTGCTTATTTTGAGACGTCGTTTTTCAGGAGCTAGATTTTCGAGACCCTAAAAATTTAGTTTTTTTCAGGACTTAAAGCTTTGGGAATTCATATAATAAAATATTAAGCACTTAAGAGTCATTTTATTTGTTTTCGGTCACTTATTTAAGCTTATTTCGAGACGTCGTTTTTCGAGGGCTCTTTTTCGAGACCCTAAAATTTTCATTTTTTTCGAGATTTAAATCTTTCGGAAGTCAAGAAATAACATATTAAGCACTTAAAAGTCTTTTGATGTGTTTTTCGGTCAATTATTTTAGCTTATTTTGAGACGTCTTTATTCAGGGGCACGATTTTCGAAACCTTAAAAATTTCAATTTTTTTCGAGATTTAAGCTTTGAGAAGTCAAGTAATAACATATTAAGCCCTTAGGAGTCATTTTATTTATTTTTTGGTCACATATTTTAGCTAATTTTGCGACGTCGTTTTTCGGGGGCTCGATTTTTGAGATCTTAAAATTTTCATTTTTTCGAGATTGAAAGCTCCGGGAACTCAAATAACAACATATTAAGCCCTTAGGAGTCATTTTATTTGTTTTTCGGTCACTTATTTTCGCTTATTTTGAGACGTCGTTTTTCGGGAGCTCGATTATTGAGATCCTAAAAATTTGCTTTTTTTCAAGACTCAAAGCTTTGGGAATTCAAGTAATAACATATTAAGCACTTAAGTGTCATTTTATTTGTTTTTCGATCACTTATTTAAGCTTATTTCGAGACGTCATTTTTCAAGGGCTCGTTTTTCGAGACCCTAAAAATTTCATTTTTTGGAGATTTAAATCTTTCGGAAGTCAAGAAATAACATATTAAGCACTTAAAAGTCTTTTGATGTGTTTTTCGGTCAATTATTTTAGATTATTTCGAGACGTCGTTTTTCAGGGGCACGAATTTCAAGATCCTAAAATTTGCTTTTTTTTTCGAGATTTAAGCTTTGGGAAGTCAAATAATAACATATTAATCACTTAGGAGTCATTTGATTTATTTTTCGATCACTTATATCAGCTTATTTTGAGACGTCGTTTTTCTAGGGTTCGATTTTCGAGACCTTCAAATTTTCATTTTTTCGAGATTTAAAGCTTCGGGAACTTAAATAATAACATATTAAGCCCTTAGGAGTCATTTTATTTGTTTTTCGGTCACTTATTTTAGCTTATTTTGAGAAGTCGCTTTTTTAGTGGCTCGATTTTCGAGACCCTAAAAATTTTAATTTTTTCGAGATTTAAAGCTTTGGGAAGTCATGTAATAACATATTAAGCACTTAAAAGTCATTTGATTTGTTTTTCGGTCAATTATTTTAGCTTATTTTGAGACGTCGTTTTTCAGGGGCTTGATTTTCGAAACCCTAAAAATTTCAATTTTTTCAAGATTGAATGCTTTTGGATGTCAAGTATAAACATATTAAGCACTTAAATGTCATTTGATGTGTTTTTCGGTGAATTATTTTAGCTTATTTTGATACGTCATTTTTCAGGGGCTCGATTTTCGAAGCCCTAAATATTTCAATTTTTCGAGATTTCAAGCTTTGGGAATTCAAATAATAACATATTAAGCACTTAAGAGTCATTTTATTTGTTTTTCGGTCACTTATTTTAGCTTATATTGAGACGTCGTTTTTCGGGGGTTCGATTTTCGAGATCCTATAATTTTCATATTTTCGAGATTTAAAGCTCCGGGAACTCAAATAATAACATATTAAGCCCTTAGGAGTCATTTTATTTGTTTTTCGGTCACTTATTTTCGCTTATTTTGAGACGTCCTTTTTTAGGAGCTCGATTTTCGAGACCCTAAAAATTTGCTTTTTTTCAAGAATTAAAGCTTTGGGAATTCAAATAATAACTTATTAAGCACTTAAGAGTCATTTTATTTGTTTTTCGGTCACTTATTTTAGCTTATTTTGAGACGACGTTTTTCGGTAGCTCGAATTTCGAGACCCTAAAAATTTCATTTTTTCGAGATTTAAAGCTTCTGGAACTCAAATAATAACATATTTAGCCCTTAGGAGTCATTTGATTTGCTTTTCTGTCACTTATTTTCGCTTATTTTGAGACGTCCTTTTTCAGGAGCTCGATTTTCGAGACCCTAAAAATTTGCTTTTTTTCAAGACTTAAAGCTTTGGGAATTCAAATAATAACTTATTAAGCACTTAAGAGTCATTTTATTTGTTTTTCGGTCATTTATTTTAGCTTATTTTTAGACGACGTTTTTCGGTGGCTCGAATTTCGAGACCCTAAAAATTTCATTTTTTCGAGATTTAAAGATTCGGGAACTCAAATAATAACATATTTAGCCCTTAGGAGTCATTTGATTTGCTTTTCGGTCATTTATTTTAGCTTATTTTGAGACGTCATTTTTCGTGGGCTTGATTTTCGAGATCTTAAAATTTTTATTTTTTCGAGATTTAAAGCTTCGGGAACTCAAATAATTACATATTTAGCCCTTAGGAGTCATTTGATTTGCTTTTCGGTCACTTATTTTAGCTTATTTTGAGACGTCGTTTTTCGGGGGCTTGATTTTCGAGATCTTAAAATTTTCTTTTTTTGGAGATTTAAAGCTCCGGGAACTCACATAATAACATATTAAGCACTTAAGAGTTATTTTATTTGTTTTTCGGTCTCTTATTTTAGCTTATTTTGAGACGTCATTTTTCGGGGGCTCGATTTTTGAGATCTTAAAATTTTCATTTTTTCGAGATTTAAATCTTTCGGAAGTCAAGAAATAACATATTAAGCACTTACAAGTCTTTTTATGTCAAATAATAACAATAATAAGCACTTAAGAGTCATTTTATTAGTTTTTCGGTCACTTATTTCAGCTTATTTTGAGACGTCGTTTTTCAGGGGCTTGATTTTCGAAACCCTAAATATTTCAATTTTTTCGAGATTAAAAGCTTTGGGATGTCAAGTAATAAAATATTAAGCACTTAAATGTCATTTGATGTGTTTTTCGGTCAATTATTTTAGCTTATTTGATAGGTCGTTTTTCAGGGGCTCGATTTTCGAAACCCTAAAAATTTCAATTTTTTCGAGATTTAAAGCTTTGGGAATTCAAAGAATAACATATTAAGCACTTAAGAGTCATTTTATTTGTTTTTCGGTCATTATTTTAGCTTATTTCGAGACGACGTTTTTCAGTGGCTCGAATTTCGAGACCCTAAAAATTTCATTTTTTCGAGATTTAAAGCTTCGGGAACTCAAATAATAACATATTTAGCCCTTAGGAGTCATTTGATTTGCTTTTCGGTCACTTATTTTAGCTTATTTTGAGACGTCGTTTTTCGGGGGCTCGATTTTCGAGATGCTAAAATTTTTATTTTTTCGAGATTTGAAGCTCCGGGAACTCAAATAATAACATATTAAGCACTTAAGAGTCATTTTATTTGTTTTTCGGTCACTTATTTTAGCTTATTTTGAGACGTCGTTTTTCGGGGGATCGATTTTCGAGATCTTAAAATTTTCATTTTTTCGAGATTTAAAGCTCCGGGAACTCAAATAATAATATATTAAGCCCTTAGGAGTCATTTTATTTGTTTCTCAGTCACTTATTTTGCTTATTTTGAGACGTCGTTTTTCAGGAGCTAGATTTTCGAGACCCTAAAAATTTAGTTTTTTTCAAGACTTAAAGCTTTGGGAATTCATATAATAAAATATTAAGCACTTAAGAGTCATTTTATTTATTTTCGGTCACTTATTTAAGCTTATTTCGAGACGTCGTTTTTCGGGGGCTCTTTTTCGAGACCCTAAAATTTTCATTTTTTTCGAGATTTAAATCTTTCGGAAGTCAAGAAATAACATATTAAGCACTTAAAAGTCTTTTGATGTGTTTTTCGGTCAATTATTTTAGCTTATTTTGAGACGTCTTTATTCAGGGGCACGATTTTCGAAACCCTAAAAATTTCAATTTTTTTCGAGATTTAAGCTTTGAGAAGTCAAGTAATAAAATATTAAGCACTTAGGAGTCATTTGATTTATTTTTCGGTCACCTATATCAGCTTATTTTGAGACGTCGTTTTTCGGGGGCTCGATTTTTTAGACCCTCAAAATTTCATTTTTCTAGATTTAAAGCTTCGGAAATGCAAATAATAACATATTAAGCCCTTAGGAGTCATTTTATTTATTTTTTGGTCACATATTTTAGCTTATTTTGCGACGTCGTTTTTCGGGGGCTCGATTTTCGAGATCTTAAAATTTTCATTTTTTCGAGATTGAAAGCTCCGGGAACTCAAATAACAACATATTAAGCCCTTAGGAGTCATTTTATTTGTTTTTCGGTCACTTATTTTCGCTTATTTTGAGACGTCGTTTTTCGGGAGATCGATTATTGAGATCCTAAAAATTTGCTTTTTTTTCAAGACTCAAAGCTTTGGGAATTCAAGTAATAACATATTAAGCACTTAAGTGTCATTTTATTTGTTTTTCGATCACTTATTTAAGCTTATTTCGAGACGTCATTTTTCAAGGGCTCGTTTTTCGAGACCCTAAAAATTTCATTTTTTGGATATTTAAATCTTTCGGAAGTCAAGAAATAACATATTAAGCACTTAAAAGTCTTTTGATGTGTTTTTCTGTCAATTATTTTAGATTATTTCGAGAGGTCGTTTTTCAGGGGCACGAATTTCGAGATCCTAAAATTTGCTTTTTTTTCAAGATTTAAGCTTTGGGAAGTCAAATAATAACATATTAAGCACTTAGGAGTCATTTGATTTATTTTTCGATCACTTATATCAGCTTATTTTGAGACGTCGTTTTTCGAGGGTTCGATTTTCGAGACCTTAAAATATTCATTTTTTCGAGATTTAAAGCTTCGGGAACTCAAATAATAACATATTAAGCCCTTAGGAGTCATTTTATTTGTTTTTCGGTCACTTATTTTAGCTTATTTTGAGACGTCATTTTTCGGGGGCTTGATTTTCGAGATCTTAAAATTTTTATTTTTTCGAGATTTAAAGCTTCGGGAACTCAAATAATAACATATTTAGCCCTTAGGAGTCATTTGATTGGCTTTTCGGTAACTTATTTTAGTTTATTTTGAGACGTCGTTTTTCGGGGGCTTGTTTTTCGAGATCTTAAAATTTACATTTTTTCGAGATTTAAAGCTCCGGGAAATCACATAATAACATATTAAGAACTTAAGAGTCATTTTATTTGTTTTTCGGTCACTTATATCAGCTTATTTTGAGACGTCGTTTTTCGAGGGTTCGATTTTTTAGACCTTAAAATATTCATTTTTTCGAGATTTAAAGCTTCGGGAACTCAAATAATAACATATTAAGCCCTTAGGAGTCATTTTATTTGTTTTTCGGTCACTTATTTTAGCTTATTTTGAGACGTCATTTTTCGGGGGCTTGATTTTCGAGATCTTAAAATTTTTATTTTTTCGAGATTTAAAGCTTCGGGAACTCAAATAATAACATATTTAGCCCTTAGGAGTCATTTGATTTGCTTTTCAGTCACTTATTTTAGCTTATTTTGAGACGTCATTTTTCGTGGGCTTGATTTTCGAGATCTTAAAATTTTCTTTTTTTCGAGATTTAAAGCTCCGGGAACTCACATAATAACATATTAAGCACTTAAGAGTCATTTTATTTGTTTTTCGGTCACTTATTTTAGCTTATTTTGAAACGTAGTTTTTCGGGGGCTCGGTTTTTGAGATCTTAAAATTTTCATTTTTTCGAGATTTAAATCTTTCGGAAGTCAAGAAATAACATATTAAGCACTTAAAAGTCTTTTGATGTCAAATAATAACAATAATAAGCACTTAAGAGTCATTTTATTAGTTTTTCGGTCACTTATTTCAGCTTATTTTGAGACGTCGTTTTTCAGGGGCTTGATTTTTGAAACCCTAAAAATTTCAATTTTTTCGAGATTAAAAGCTTTGGGATGTCAAGTAATAAAATATTAAGCACTTAAATGTCATTTGATGTGTTTTTCGGTCAATTATTTTAGCTTATTTTGATAGGTCGTTTTTCAGGGGCCTGAATTTTCGAAACCCTAAAAATTTCAATTTTTTCGAGATTTAAAGCTTTGGGAATTCAAAGAATAACATATTAAGCACTTAAGAGTCATTTTATTTGTTTTTCGATCATTATTTTAGCTTATTCGAGACGACGTTTTTCGGTGGCTCGAATTTCGAGACCCTAAAAATTTCATTTTTTCGAGATTTAAAGCTTCGGGAACTCAAATAATAACATATTTAGCCCTTAGGAGTCATTTGATTTGCTTTTCGGTCACTTATTTTAGCTTATTTTGAGATGTCGTTTTTCGGTGGCTCGATTTTCGAGATACTAAAATTTTTATTTTTTCGATATTTGAAGCTCCGGGAACTCAAATAATAACATATTAAGCACTTAAGAGTCATTTTATTTGTTTTTTGGTCACTTATTTTAGCTTATTTTTAGACGTCGTTTTTCGGGGGCTCGATTTTCGAGATCTTAAAATTTTCATTTTTTCGAGATTTAAAGCTCCGGGAACTCATATAACAACATATTAAGCCCTTAGGAGTCATTTTATTTTTTTTCGGTCACTTATTTTCGCTTATTTTGAGACGTCGTTTTTCGGGAGCTCGATTATTGAGATCCTAAAAATTTGCTTTTTTGCAAGACTCAAAGCTTTGGGAATTCAAGTAATAACATATTAAGCACTTAAGTGTCATTTTATTTGTTTTTCGATAACTTATTTAAGCTTATTTCGAGACGTCATTTTTCAAGGGCTCGTTTTTCGAGACCCTAAAAATTTCATTTTTTGGAGATTTAAATCTTTCGGAAGTCAAGAAATAACATATTAAGCACTTAAAAGTCTTTTGATGTGTTTTTCGGTCAATTATTTTAGATTATTTCGAGACGTCGTTTTTCAGGGGCACGAATTTCGAGATCCTAAAATTTGCTTTTTTTTCAAGATTTAAGCTTTGGGAAGTCAAATAATAACATATTAATCACTTAGGAGTCATTTGATTTATTTTTCGATCACTTATATCAGCTTATTTTGAGACGTCGTTTTTCGAGGGTTCGATTTTCGAGACCTTCAAATTTTTATTTTTTCGAGATTTAAAGCTTCGGGAAATTAAATAATAACATATTAAGCCCTTAGGAGTCATTTTATTTGTTTTTCGGTCACTTATTTTAGCTTATTTTGAGAAGTCGCTTTTTTAGTGGCACGATTTTCGAGACCCTAAAAATTTTAATTTTTTCGAGATTTAAAGCTTTGGGAAGTCATGTAATAACATATTAAGCACTTAAAAGTCATTTGATTTGTTTTTCGGTCAATTATTTTAGCTTATTTTGAGGCGTCGTTTTTCAAGTGCTCGATTTTCGAGACCCTAAAAATTTGCTTTTTTTTTCAAGAATTAAAGCTTTGGGAAGTCAAATGATAACAATAATAAGCACTTAAGAGTCATTTTATTTGTTTTTCGGTCACTTGTTTCAGCTTATTTTGAGACGTCGTTTTTCAGGGACTTGATTTTCGAAACCCTAAAAATTTCAATTTTTTCAAGATTGAATGCTTTGGGATGTCAAGTAATAACATATTAAGCACTTAAATGTCATTTGATGTGTTTTTCGGTGAATTATTTTAGCTTATTTTGATACGTCATTTTTCAGGGGCTCGATTTTCGAAGCCCTAAATATTTCAATTTTTCGAGATTTCAAGCTTTGGGAATTCAAATAATAACATATTAAGCACTTAAGAGTCATTTTATTTGTTTTTCGGTCACTTATTTTAGCTTATAATGAGACGTCGTTTTTCGGGGGTTCGATTTTCGAGATCCTATAATTTTCATATTTTCGAGATTTAAAGCTCCGGGAACTCAAATAATAACATATTAAGCCCTTAGGAGTCATTTTATTTGTTTTTCGGTCACTTATTTTCGCTTATTTTGAGACGTCCTTTTTTAGGAGCTCGATTTTCGAGACCCTAAAAATTTGCTTTTTTTCAAGAATTAAAGCTTTGGGAATTCAAATAATAACTTATTAAGCACTTAAGAGTCATTTTATTTGTTTTTCGGTCACTTATTTTAGCTTATTTTGAGACGACGTTTTTCGGTAGCTCGAATTTCGAGACCCTAAAAATTTTATTTTTTCGAGATTTAAAGCTTCTGGAACTCAAATAATAACATATTTAGCCCTTAGGAGTCATTTGATTTGTTTTTCGGTCATTTATTTTAGCTTATTTTGAGACGTCATTTTTCGTGGGCTTGATTTTCGAGATCTTAAAATTTTTATTTTTTCGAGATTTAAAGCTTCGGGAACTCAAATAATAAAATATTTAGCCCTTAGGAGTCATTTGATTTGCTTTTCGGTCACTTATTTTAGCTTATTTTTTCGAGATTTAAATCTTTCGGAAGTCAAGAAATAACATATTAAGCACTTAAAAGTCTTTTTATGTCAAATAATAACAATAATAAGCACTTAAGAGTCTTTTTATTAGTTTTTCGGTCACTTATTTCAGCTTATTTTGAGACGTCGTTTTTCAGGGGCTTGATTTTCGCAACCCTAAATATTTCAATTTTTTCGAGATTAAAAGCTTTGGGATGTCAAGTAATAAAATATTAAGCACTTAAATGTCATTTGATGTGTTTTTCGGTCAATTATTTTAGCTTATTTTGATAGGTCGTTTTTCAGGGGCTCGATTTTCGAAACCCTAAAAATTTCAATTTTTTCAAGATTTAAAGCTTTGGGAATTCAAAGAATAACATATTAAGCACTTAAGAGTCATTTTATTTGTTTTTCGGTCATTATTTTAGCTTATTTCGAGACGACGTTTTTCAGTGGCTCGAATTTCGAGATCTAAAAATTTCATTTTTTCGAGATTTAAAGCTTCGGGAACTCAAATAATAACATATTTAGCCCTTAGGAGTCATTTGATTTGCTTTTCGGTCACTTATTTTAGCTTATTTTGAGACGTCGTTTTTCGGGGCTCGATTTTCGAGATGCTAAAATTTTTATTTTTTCGAGATTTGAAGCTCCGGGAACTCAAATAATAACATATTAAGCACTTAAGAGTCATTTTATTTGTTTTTCGGTCACTTATTTTAGCTTATTTTGAGACGTCGTTTTTCGGGGGATTGATTTTCGAGATCTTAAAATTTTCATTTTTTCGAGATTTAAAGCTCCGGGAACTCAAATAATAATATATTAAGCCCTTAGGAGTCATTTTATTTGTTTCTCAGTCACTTATTTTGCTTATTTTGAGACGTCGTTTTTCAGGAGCTAGATTTTCGAGACCCTAAAAATTTAGTTTTTTTCAAGACTTAAAGCTTTGGGAATTCATATAACAAAATATTAAGCACTTAAGAGTCATTTTATTTGTTTTTTGTCACTTATTTAAGCTTATTTCGAGACGTCGTTTTTCGGGGGCTCTTTTTCGAGACCCTAAAATTTTCATTTTTTTCGAGATTTAAATCTTTCGGAAGTCAAGAAATAACATATTAAGCACTTAAAAGTCTTTTGATGTGTTTTTCGGTCAATTATTTTAGCTTATTTTGAGACGTCTTTATTCAGGGGCACGATTTTCGAAACCCTAAAAATTTCAATTTTTTTCGAGATTTAAGCTTTGAGAAGTCAAGTAATAACATATTAAGCACTTAGGAGTCATTTGATTTATTTTTCGGTCACCTATATCAGCTTATTTTGAGACGTCGTTTTTCGGGGGCTCGATTTTTTAGACCCTCAAAATTTCATTTTTCTAGATTTAAAGCTTCGGAAATGCAAATAATAACATATTAAGCCCATAGGAGTCATTTTATTTATTTTTTGGTCGCATATTTTAGCTTATTTTGCGACGTCGTTTTTCGGGGGCTCGATTTTCGAGATCTTAAAATTTTCATTTTTTCGAGATTGAAAGCTCCGGGAACTCAAATAACAACATATTAAGCCCTTAGGAGTCATTTTATTTGTTTTTCGGTCACTTATTTTCGCTTATTTTGAGACGTCGTTTTTCGGGAGCTCGATTATTGAGATCCTAAAAATTTGCTTTTTTTCAAGACTCAAAGCTTTGGGAATTCAAGTAATAACATATTAAGCACTTAAGTGTCATTTTATTTGTTTTTCGATCACTTATTTAAACTTATTTCGAGACGTCATTTTTCAAGGGCTCGTTTTTCGAGACCCTAAAAATTTCATTTTTTGGATATTTAAATCTTTCGGAAGTCAAGAAATAACATATTAAGCACTTAAAAGTCTTTTGATGTGTTTTTCGGTCAATTATTTTAGATTATTTCGAGACGTCGTTTTTCAGGGGCACGAATTTCAAGATCCTAAAATTTGCTTTTTTTTCGAGATTTAAGCTTTGGGAAGTCAAATAATAACATATTAATCACTTAGGAGTCATTTGATTTATTTTTCGATCACTTATATCAGCTTATTTTGAGACGTCGTTTTTCTAGGGTTCGATTTTCGAGACCTTCAAATTTACATTTTTTCGAGATTTAAAGCTTCGGGAACTTAAATAATAACATATTAAGCCCTTAGGAGTCATTTTATTTGTTTTTCGGTCACTTATTTTAGCTTATTTTGAGAAGTCGCTTTTTTAGTGGCTCGATTTTCGAGACCCTAAAAATTTTAATTTTTTCGAGATTTAAAGCTTTGGGAAGTCATGTAATAACATATTAAGCACTTAAAAGTCATTTGATTTGTTTTTCGGTCAATTATTTTAGCTTATTTTGAGGCGTCGTTTTTCAGGTGCTCGATTTTCGAGACCCTAAAAATTTGTTTTTTTTTCAAGAATTAAAGCTTTGGGAAGTCAAATTATAACAATAATAAGCACTTAAGAGTCATTTTATTTGTTTTTCGGTCACTTGTTTCAGCTTATTTTGAGACGTCGTTTTTCAGGGGCTTGATTTTCGAAACCCTAAAAATTTCAATTTTTTCAAGATTGAATGCTTTGGGATGTCAAGTAATAAAATATTAAGCACGTAAATGTCATTTGATGTGTTTTTCGGTGAATTATTTTAGCTTATTTTGATACGTCATTTTTCAGGGGCTCGATTTTCGAAGCCCTAAATATTTCAATTTTTCGAGATTTCAAGCTTTGGGAATTCAAATAATAACATATTAAGCACTTAAGAGTCATTTTATTTGTTTTTCGGTCACTTATTTTAGCTTATATTGGGGTTCGATTTTCGAGATCCTATAATTTTCATATTTTCGAGATTCAAAGCTCCGGGAACTCAAATAATAACATATTAAGCCCTTAGGAGTCATTTTATTTATTTTTCGGTCACTTATTTTCGCTTATTTTGAGACGTCCTTTTTTAGGAGCTCGATTTTCGAGACCCTAAAAATTTGCTTTTTTCAAGAATTAAAGCTTTGGGAATTCAAATAATAACTTATTAAGCACTTAAGAGTCATTTTATTTGTTTTTCGGTCACTTATTTAACTTATTTTGAGACGACGTTTTTCGGTAGCTCGAATTTCGAGACCCTAAAAATTTCATTTTTTCGAGATTTAAAGCTTCTAGAACTCAAATAATAACATATTTAGCCCTTAGGAGTCATTTGATTTGCTTTTCTATCACTTATTTTCGCTTATTTTGAGACGTCCTTTTTCAGGAGCTCGATTTTCGAGACCCTAAAAATTTGCTTTTTTTCAAGACTTAAAGCTTTGGGAATTCAAATAATAACTTATTAAGCACTTAAGAGTCATTTTATTTGTTTTTCGGTCACTTATTTTAGCTTATTTTGAGACGACGTTTTTCGTTGGCTCGAATTTTGAGACCCCAAAAATTTCATTTTTTCGAGATTTAAAGCTTCGGGAACTCAAATAATAACATATTTAGCCCTTAGGAGTTATTTGATTTGCTTTTCGGTCACTTATTTTAGCTTATTTTGAGACGTCGTTTTTCGGGGGCTTGATTTTCGAGATCTTAAAATTTTCATTTTTTCGAGATTTAAAGCTTCGAAACTCAAATAATAACATATTTAGCCCTTATAAGTCATTTGATTTGCTTTTCTGTCAGTAATTTTAGCTTATTTTGAGATGTCGTTTTTTGGGGGCTTGATTTTCGAGATCTTGAAATTTTCATTTCTTCGAGATTTAAAGCTCCGGAAACTCAAATAATAACAAATTTAGCCCTTAGGAGTCATTTGATTTGCTTTTCGGTCACTTATTTTATCTTATTTTGTGATGTCGTTTTTCGGGGGCTTGATTTTCAAGATCTTAAAATTTTCATTTTTTCGAGATTTAAAGCTCCGGGAACACAAATAATAACATATTAAGCACTTCAGAGTCATTTTATTTGTTTTTCGGTCACTTATTTTAGCTTATTTTGAGACGTCGTTTTTCGGGCGCTCGGTTTTTGAGATATTAAAATTTTCATTTTTTCGAGATTTAAATCTCTGGGAACTCAAATAATAACATATTAAGCCCTTAGGAGTCATTTTATTTGTTTTTCGGTCACTTATTTTCGCTTATTTTGAGACGTCCTTTTTCAAGAGCTCGATTTTCGAGACCCTAAAAATTTGCTTTTTTTCAAGACTTAAAGCTTTGGGAATTCAAATAATAACTTATTAAGCACTTAAGAGTCATTTTATTTGTTTTTCGGTCACTTATTTTAGCTTATTTTTAGACGACGTTTTTCGGTGGCTCGAATTTCGAGACCCTAAAAATTTCATTTTTTCGAGATTTAAAGATTCGGGAACTCAAATAATAACATATTTAGCCCTTAGGAGTCATTTGATTTGCTTTTCGGTCATTTATTTTAGCTTATTTTGAGACGTCATTTTTCGTGGGCTTGATTTTCGAGATCTTAAAATTTTTATTTTTTCGAGATTTAAAGCTTCGGGAACTCAAATAATAACATATTTAGCCCTTAGGAGTCATTTGATTTGCTTTTCGGTCATTTATTTTAGCTTATTTTGAGACGTCATTTTTCGTGGGCTTGATTTTCGAGATCTTAAAATTTTCTTTTTTTGGAGATTTAAAGCTCCGGGAACTCACATAATAACATATTAAGCACTTAAGAGTTATTTTATTTGTTTTTCGGTCACTTATTTTAGCTTATTTTGAGATGTCATTTTTCGGGGCATCGATTTTCGAGATCTTAAAATTTTCATTTTTTCGAGATTTAAAGCTCCGGGAACTCAAATAATAATATATTAAGCCCTTAGGAGTCATTTTATTTGTTTCTCAGTCACTTATTTTGCTTATTTTGAGACGTCGTTTTTCAGGAGCTAGATTTTCGAGACCCTAAAAATTTAGTTTTTTTCAAGACTTAAAGCTTTGGGAATTCATATAATAAAATATTAAGCACTTAAGAGTCATTTTATTTGTTTTCTGTCACTTATTTAAGCTTATTTCGAGACGTCGTTTTTCGGGGGCTCTTTTTCGAGACCCTAAAATTTTCATTTTTTTCGAGATATAAATCTTTCGGAAGTCAAGAAATAACATATTAAGCACTTAAAAGTCTTTTGATGTGTTTTTCGGTCAATTATTTTAGCTTATTTTGAGACGTCTTTATTCAGGGGCACGATTTTCGAAACCCTAAAAATTTCAATTTTTTTCGAGATTTAAGCTTTGAGAAGTCAAGTAATAACATATTAAGCACTTAGGAGTCATTTGATTTATTTTTCGGTCACCTATATCAGCTTATTTTGAGACGTCGTTTTTCGGGGGCTCGATTTTTTAGACCCTCAAAATTTCATTTTTCTAGATTTAAAGCTTCGGAAATGCAAATAATAACATATTAAGCCCTTAGGAGTCATTTTATTTATTTTTTGGTCACATATTTTAGCTTATTTTGCGACGTCGTTTTTCGGGGGCTCGATTTTCGAGATCTTAAAATTTTCATTTTTTCGAGATTGAAAGCTCCGGGAACTCAAATAACAACATATTAAGCCCTTAGGAGTCATTTTATTTGTTTTTCGGTCACTTATTTTCGCTTATTTTGAGACGTCGTTTTTCGGGAGCTCGATTATTGAGATCCTAAAAATTTGCTTTTTTTCAAGACTCAAAGCTTTGGGAATTCAAGTAATAACATATTAAGCACTTAAGTGTCATTTTATTTGTTTTTCGATAACTTATTTAAGCTTATTTCGAGACGTCATTTTTCAAGGGCTCGTTTTTCGAGACCCTAAAAATTTCATTTTTTGGAGATTTAAATCTTTCGGAAGTCAAGAAATAACATATTAAGCACTTAAAAGTCTTTTGATGCGTTTTTCGGTCAATTATTTTAGATTATTTCGAGACGTCGTTTTTCATGGGCACGAATTTCAAGATCCTAAAATTTGCTTTTTTTTCGAGATTTAAGCTTTGGAAAGTCAAATAATAACATATTAATCACTTAGGAGTCATTTGATTTATTTTTCGATCACTTATATCAGCTTATTTTGAGACGTCGTTTTTCTAGGGTTCGATTTTCGAGACCTTCAAATTTTCATTTTTTCGAGATTTAAAGCTTCGGGAAATTAAATAATAACATATTAAGCCCTTAGGAGTCATTTTATTTGTTTTTCGGTCACTTATTTTAGCTTATTTTGAGAAGTCGCTTTTTTAGTGGCTCGATTTTCGAGACCCTAAAAATTTTAATTTTTTCGAGATTTAAAGCTTTGGGAAGTCATGTAATAACATATTAAGCACTTAAAAGTCATTTGATTTGTTTTTCGGTCAATTATTTTAGCTTATTTTGAGGCGTCGTTTTTCAGGTGCTCGATTTTCGAGACCCTAAAAATTTGTTTTTTTTTCAAGAATTAAAGCTTTTGGAAGTCAAATGATAACAATAATAAGCACTTAAGAGTCATTTTATTTGTTTTTCGGTCACTTGTTTCAGCTTATTTTGAGACGTCGTTTTTCAGGGGCTTGATTTTCGAAACCCTAAAAATTTCAATTTTTTCAAGATTGAATGCTTTGGGATGTCAAATAATAACATATTAAGCACTTAAATGTCATTTGATGTGTTTTTCGGTGAATTATTTTAGCTTATTTGATACGTCATTTTTCAGGGGCTCGATTTTCGAAGCCCTAAATATTTCAATTTTTCGAGAGTTCAAGCTTTGGGAATTCAAATAATAACATATTAAGCACTTAAGAGTCATTTTATTTGTTTTTCAGTCACTTATTTTAGCTTATATTGAGACGTCGTTTTTCAGGGGTTCGATTTTCGAGATCCTATAATTTTCATTTTTTCGAGATTTAAAGCTCCGGGAACTCAAATAATAACATATTAAGCCCTTAGGAGTCATTTTATTTGTTTTTCGGTCACTTATTTTCGCTTATTTTGAGACGTCCTTTTTTAGGAGCTCGATTTTCGAGACCCTAAAAATTTGCTTTTTTTCAAGAATTAAAGCTTTGGGAATTCAAATAATAACTTATTAAGCACTTAAGAGTCATTTTATTTGTTTTTCGGTCACTTATTTTAGCTTATTTTGAGACGACGTTTTTCGGTAGCTCGAATTTCGAGACACTAAAAATTTCATTTTTTCGAGATTTAAAGCTTCGGTAACTCAAATAATAACATATTTGGCCCTTAGGAGTCATTTGATTTGCTTTTCAGTCACTTATTTTCGCTTATTTTGAGATGTCCTTTTTCAGGAGCTCGATTTTCGAGACCCTAAAAATTTGCTTTTTTCAAGACTTAAAGCTTTGGGAATTCAAATAATAACTTATTAAGCACTTAAGAGTCATTTTATTTGTTTTTCGGTCACTTATTTTAGCTTATTTTGAGACGACGTTTTTCGTTGGCTCGAATTTCGAGACCCCAAAAATTTCATTTTTTCGAGATTTAACGCTTCGGGAACTCAAATAATAACATATTTAGCCCTTAGGAGTCATTTGATTTGCTTTTCGGTCACTTATTTTATCTTATTTTGAGACGTCGTTTTTCGGGGGCTCGATTTTTTAGATCTTAAAATTTTCATTTTTCGAGATTTAAATCTTTCGGAAGTCAAGAAATAACATATTAAGCACTTAAAAGACTTTTGATGTCAAATAATAACAATAATAAGCACTTAAGAGTCATTTTATTAGTTTTTCGGTCACTTATTTCAGCTTATTTTGAGACGTCGTTTTTCAGGGGCTTGATTTTCGAAACCCTAAAAATTTCAATTTTTTCTAGATTGAAAGCTTTGGGATATCATGTAATAAAATATTAAGCACTTAAATGTCATTTGATGTGTTTTTCGATCAATTATTTTATCTTATTTTGATACGTCGTTTTTAAGGGGCTCGATTTTCGAAACCCTAAAAATTTCATTTTTTTCGAGATTTAAAGCTTTTGGAATTCAAAGAATAACATATTAAGCACTTAAGAGTCATTTTATTTGTTTTTCGGTCATTATTTTAGCTTATTTCGAGACGACGTTTTTCGGTGGCTCGAATTTCGAGACCCTAAAAATTTCATTTTTTCGAGATTTAAAGCTTGGGGAACTCAAATAATAACATATTTAGCCCTTAGGAGTCATTTGATTTGCTTTTCGGTCACTTATTTTGAGACGTCATTTTTCGGGGGCTCGATTTTCGAGATACTAAAATTTTTATTTCTTCAGGATTTGAAGCTCCGGGAACTCAAATAATAACATATTAAGCACTTAAGAGTCATTTTATTTGTTTTTCGGTCACTTATTTTCGCTTATTTTGAGACGTCCTTTTTTAGGAGCTCGATTTTCGAGACCCTAAAAATTTGCTTTTTTCAAGAATTAAAGCTTTGGGAATTCAAATAATAACTTATTAAGCACTTAAGAGTCATTTTATTTGTTTTTCGGTCACTTATTTTAGCTTATTTTGAGACGATGTTTTTCGTTGGCTCGAATTTTGAGACCCCAAAAATTTTATTTTTTCGAGATTTAAAGCTTCGGGAACTCAAATAATAACATATTTAGCCCTTAGGAGTTATTTGATTTTCTTTTCGGTCACTTATTTTAGCTTATTTTGAGACGTCGTTTTTCGGGGGCTTGATTTTCGAGATCTTAAAATTTTCATTTTTTCGAGATTTAAAGCTTCGGGAACTCAAATAATAACATATTTAGCCCTTAGGAGTCATTTGATTTGCTTTTCGGTCACTTATTTTAGCTTATTTTGAGATGTCGTTTTTCGGGGGCTTGATTTTCGAGATCTTAAAATTTTCATTTTTTCGAGATTTAAAGCTCCGGGAACACAAATAATAACATATTAAGCACTTCAGAGTCATTTTATTTGTTTTTCGGTAACATATTTTAGCTTATTTTGAGACGTCGTTTTTCGGGGGCTCGATTTTCGAGATCTTAAAATTTTCATTTTTTTGAGATTTAAATCTCCGGGAACTCAAATAATAACATATTAAGCCCTTAGGAGTCATTTTATTTATTTTTCGGTCACTTACTTTCGCTTATTTTGAGACGTCCTTTTTCAGGAGCTCGATTTTCGAGACCCTAAAAATTTGCTTTTTTTCAAGACTTAAAGCTTTGGGAATTCAAATAATAACTTATTAAGCACTTAAGAGTCATTTTATTTGTTTTTTGGTCACTTATTTTTGCTTATTTTGAGACGACGTTTTTCGGTGGCTCGAATTTCGAGACCCTAAAAATTTAATTTTTTCGAGATTTAAAGATTCGGGAACTCAAATAATAACATATTTACCCGTTAGAAGTCATTTTATTTGTTTTTCGGTCACTTATTTTAGCTTATTTTGAGACGTCGTTTTTCGAGGGCTTTATTTTCGAGATCTTAAAATTTTCATTTTTTTGAGATTTAAAGCTTCGGGAACTCAAATAATATTTAGCCCTTAGGAGTCATTTGATTTGCTTTTCGGTCACTTATTTTAGCTTATTTTGTGACGTCGTTTTTCGTGGGCTTGATTTTCGAGATCTTAAAATTTTAATTTTTTCGTGATTTAAAGCTCCGGAAACTCAAATAATAACAAATTATCCCTTAGGAGTCATTTGATTTGCTTTTCGGTCACTTATTTTAGCTTATTTTGAGACGTCGTTTTTCGGGGGCTTGATTTTCGAGATCTTAAAATTTTCATTTTTTCGAGATTTAAAGCTCCGGAAACTCAAATAATAACAAATTTAGCCCTTAGGAGTCATTTGATTTGCTTTTCGGTCATTTATTTTAGCTTATTTTGAGACGTCATTTTTCGGGGGCTTGATTTTCGAGATCTTAAAATTTTTATTTTTTCGAGATTTAAAGCTTCGGGAACTCAAATAATAACATATTTAGCCCTTAGGAGTCATTTGATTTGCTTTTCGGTCACTTATTTTAGTTTATTTTGAGACGTCGTTTTTCGGGGGCTTGTTTTTCGAGATCTTAAAATTTTCATTTTTTCGAGATTTAAAGCTCCGGGAACTCACATAATAACATATTAAGCACGTAAGAGTCATTTTATTTGTTTTTCGGTCACTTATTTTAGCTTATTTTGAGACGTCGTTTTTCGGGGGCTCGATTTTTGAGATCTTAAAATTTTCATTTTTTCGAGATTTAAATCTTTCGGAAGTCAAGAAATAACATATTAAGCACTTAAAAGACTTTTGATGTCAAATAATAACAATAATAAACACTTAAGAGTCATTTTATTAGATTTTCGGTCACTTATTTCAGCTTATTTTGAGACGTCGTTTTTCAGGGGCTTGATTTTCGAAACCCTAAAAATTTCAATTTTTTCGAGATTGAATGCTTTGGGATGTCAAGTAATAAAATATTAAGCACTTAAATGTCATTTGATGTGTTTTTCGGTCAATTATTTTATCTTATTTTGATACGTCGTTTTTCAGGGGCTAGATTTTCGAAACCCTAAAAATTTCAATTTTTTCGAGATTTAAAGCTTTTGGAATTCAAAGAATAAAATATTATGCACTTAAGAGTCATTTTATTTGTTTTTCGGTCATTATTTTAGCTTATTTCGAGACGACGTTTTTCGGTGGCTCGAATTTCGAGACCCTAAAAATTTTATTTTTTCGAGATTTAAAGCTTCGGGAACTCAAATAATAACATATTTAGCCCTTAGGAGTCATTTGATTTGCTTTTCGGTCACTTATTTTGAGACGTCGTTTTTCGGGGGCTCGATTTTCAAGATACTAAAATTTTTATTTCTTCGAGATTTGAAGCTCCGGGAACTCAAATAATAACATATTAAGCACTTAAGAGTCATTTTATTTGTTTTTAGGTCACTTATTTTAGCTTATTTTGAGACGTCCTTTTTCGGGGGCTCTATTTTCGAGATCTTAAAATTTTCTTTTTATCGAGATTTAAAGCTCCGGGAACTCAAATAATAATATATTAAGCCCTTAGGAGTCATTTTATTTGTTTCTCAATCACTTATTTTGCTTATTTTGAGACATCGTTTTTCAGGAGCTAGATTTTCGAGAGCCTAAAAATTTGGTTTTTTTCAAGACATAAAGCTTTGGGAATTCATATAATAAAATATTAAGCACTTAATGTCATTTTATTTGTTTTCGGTCACTTATATAAGCTTATTTCGAGACGTCGTTTTTCGGGGGCTCTTTTTCGAGACCCTAAAAATTTCATTTTTTTCGAGATTTAAATCTTTCTGAAGTCTAGAAATAACATATTAAGCACTTAATAGTCTTTTGATGTGTTTTTCGGTCAATTATTTTAGCTTATTTTGAGACGTCTTTATTCAGGAGCACTATTTTCGAAACCCTAAAAATTTCAATTTTTTCGAGATTTAAGCTTTGAGAAGTCAAGTAATAACATATTAAGCACCTAGGAGTCATTTGATTTATTTTTCGGTCACCTATATCAGCTTATTTTGAGACGTCGTTTTTCGAGGGCTCGATTTTTTAGACCCTCAAAATTTCATTTTTCTAGATTTAAAGCATCGGAAACGCAAATAATAACATATTAAGCCCTTAGGAGTCATTTTATTTGTTTTTTGGTCACTTATTTTAGCTTATTTTGAGAAGTCTTTTTTCGGGGGCTCGATTTTCGAGATCATAAAATTTTTATTTTTTCGAGATTTAAAGCTCCGGGAACTCAAATAACAACATATTAAGCCCTTAGGAGTCATTTTATTTGTTTTTCGGTCACTTATTTTCGCTTATTTTGAGACGTCGTTTTTCGGGAGCTCGATTATTGAGATCCTAAAAATTTGCTTTTTTTCAAGACTCAAAGCTTTGGGAATTCAAGTAATGACATATTAAGCACTTAAGTGTCATTTTATTTGTTTTTCGGTCACTTATTTAAGCTTATTTCGAGACGTCATTTTAAGGGGCTCGTTTTCGAGACCCTAAAAATTTCATTTTTTGGAGATTTAAATCTTTCGGAAGTCAAGAAATAACATAATAAGCACTTAAAAGTCTTTTGATGTGTTTTTCTGTCAATTATTTTAGATTATTTCGAGAGGTCGTTTTTCAGGGGAACGAATTTCGAGATCCTAAAATTTGCTTTTTTTCAAGATTTAAGCTTTGGGAAGTCAAATAATAACATATTAAGCACTTAGGAGTCATTTGATTTATTTTTCGATCACTTATATCAGCTTATTTTGAGACGTCGTTTTTCGAGGGTTCGATTTTCGAGACATTAAAATATTCATTTTTTCGAGATTTAAAGCTTCGGGAACTCAAATAATAACATATTAAGCCCTTAGAAGTCATTTTATTTGTTTTTCGGTCACTTATTTTAGCTTATTTTGAGACGTCATTTTTCGGGGGCTTGATTTTCGAGATCTTAAAATTTTTATTTTTTCGAGATTTAAAGCTTCGGGAACTCAAATAATAACATATTTAGCCCTTAGGAGTCATTTGATTGGCTTTTCGGTCACTTATTTTAGTTTATTTTGAGACGTCGTTTTTCGGGGGCTTGTTTTTCGAGATCTTAAAATTTTCATTTTTTCGAGATTTAAAGCTTCGGGAACTCACATAATAACATATTAAGAACTTAAGAGTCATTTTATTTGTTTTTCGGTGACTTATTTTAGCTTATTTTGAGACGTCGTTTTTCGGGGGCTCGATTTTTGAAATCTTAAAATTTTCAATTTTTCGAGATTTAAAGCTCCGGGAACTCAAATAATAATATATTAAGCCCTTAGGAGTCATTTTATTTGTTTCTCAATCACTTATTTTGCTTATTTTGAGACATCGTTTTTCAAGAGCTAGATTTTCGAGACCCTAAAAATTTGGTTTTTTTCAAGACATAAAGCTTTGGGAATTCATATAATAAAATATTAAGCACTTAAGAGTCATTTTATTTGTTTTCGGTCACTTATTTAAGCTTATTTCGAGACGTCGTTTTTCGGGAGCTCTTTTTCGAGACCCTAAAAATTTCATTTTTTTCGAGATTTAAATCTTTCTGAAGTCAAGAAATAACATATTAAGCACTTAAAAGTCTTTTGAATTGTTTTTCGGTGAATTATTTTAGCTTATTTTGAGACGTCTTTATTCAGGAGCACTATTTTCGAAACCCTAAAAATTTCAATTTTTTCGAGATTTAAGCTTTGAGAAGTCAAGTAATAACATATTAAGCACTTAGGAGTCATTTGATTTATTTTTCGGTCACCTATATCAGCCTATTTTGAGACGTCGTTTTTCAGGGGCTCGATTTTTTAGACCCTCAAAATTTCATTTTTCTAGATTTAAAGCTTCGGAAACGCAAATAATAACATATTAAGCCCTTAGGAGTCATTTTATTTGTTTTTTGGTCACTTATTTTAGCTTATTTTGAGACGTCTTTTTTCGGGGGCTCGATTTTCGAGATCTTAAAATTTTCATTTTTTCGAGATTTAAAGCTCCGAGAACTCAAATAACAACATATTAAGCCCTTAGGAGTCATTTTATTTGTTTTTCGGTCACTTATTTTCGCTTATTTTGAGACGTCGTTTTTCGGGAGCTCGATTATTGAGATCCTAAAAATTTGCTTTTTTTCAAGACTCAAAGCTTTGGGAATTCAAGTAATGACATATTAAGCACTTAAGTGTAATTTTATTTGTTTTTCGGTCACTTATTTAAGCTTATTTCGAGACGTCATTTTTCAGGGGCTCGTTTTCGAGACCATAAAAATTTCATTTTTTGGAGATTTAAATCTTTCGGATGTCAAGAAATAACATATTAAGCACTTCAGAGTCTTTTGATGTGTTTTTCTGTCAATTATTTTAGATTATTTCGAAAGGTCGTTTTTCAGGGGCACGAATTTCGAGATCCTAAAATTTGCTTTTTTTTCAAGATTTATGCTTTGGGAAGTCAAATAATAACATATTAAGCACTTAGAAGTCATTTGATTTATTTTTCGATCACTTATATCAGCTTATTTTGAGACGTCGTTTTTCGAGGGTTCGATTTTCGAGACCTTAAAATATTCATTTTTTCGAGATTTAAAGCTTCGGGAACTCAAATAATAACATATTAAGCCCTTATGAGTCATTTTATTTGTTTTTCGGTCACTTATTTTAGCTTATTTTGAGACGTCATTTTTCGGGGGCTTGATTTTCGAGATCTTAAAATTTTTATTTTTTCGAGATTTAATGCTTCGGGAACTCAAATAATAACATATTTAGCCCTTAGGAGTCACTTGATTTGCTTTTCGGTCACTTATTTTAGTTTATTTTGAGACGTCGTTTTTCGGGGGCTTGTTTTTCGAGATCTTAAAATTTTCATTTTTTCGAGATTTAAAGCTCCGGGAACTCACATAATAACATATTAAGCACTTAAGAGTCATTTTATTTGTTTTTCGGTCATTATTTTAGCTTATTTCGAGACGACGTTTTTCGGTGGCTCGAATTTCGAGACCCTAAAAATTTCATTTTTTCGAGATTTAAATCTTCGGGAACTCAAATAATAACATATTTAGCCCTTAGGAGTCATTTGATTTGCTTTTCGGTCACTTATTTTGAGACGTTGTTTTTCGGGGGCTCGATTTTCGAGATACTAAAATTTTTATTTCTTCGAGATTTGAAGCTCCGGGAACTCAAATAATAACATATTAAGCACTTAAGAGTCATTTAGTTTGTTTTTCAGTCACTTATTTTAACTTATTTTGAGACGTCGTTTTTCGGGGGCTCGATTATCGAGATCTTAAAATTTTCTTTTTTTCGAGATTTAAAGCTCCGGGGACTCAAATAATAATATATTAAGCCCTTAGGAGTCATTTTATTTGTTTCTCAATCACTTACTTTGCTTATTTTGAGACATCGTTTTTTAGGAGCTAGATTTTCGAGACCCTAAAAATTTGGTTTTTTTCAAGAAATAAAGCTTTGGGAATTCATATAATAAAATATTAAGCACTTAAGAGTCATTTTATTTGTTTTCGGTCACTTATTTAAGCTTATTTCGAGACGTCGTTTTTCGGGGGCACTTTTTCGAGACCCAAAAAATTTCATTTTTTTCGAGATTTAAATCTTTCTGAAGTCAAGAAATAACATATTAAGCACTTAAAAATCTTTTGATGTGTTTTTCGGTCAATTATTTTAGCTTATTTTGAGACGTCTTTATTCAGGAGCACTATTTTCGAAACCCTAAAAATTTCAATTTTTTTCGAGATTTAAGCTTTCAGAAGTCAAGTAATAACATATTAAGCACTTAGGAGTCATTTGATTTATTTTTCGGTCACCTATATCAGCTTATTTTGAGACGTCGTTTTTCGGGGGCTCGATTTTTTAGACCCTCAAAATTTCATTTTTCTAGATTTAAAGCTTCGGAAACGCAAATAATAACATCTTAAGCCCTTAGGAGTCATTTTATTTGTTTTTTGGTCACTTATTTTAGCTTATTTTGAGACGTCTTTTTTCGGGGGCTCGATTTTCGAGATCTTAAAATTTTCATTTTTTCGAGATTTAAAGCTCCGGGAACTCAAATAACAACATATTAAGCCCTTAAGAGTCATTTTATTTGTTTTTCGGTCACTTATTTTCGCTTATTTTGAGACGTCGTTTTTCGGGAGCTCGATTATTGAGATCCTAAAAATTTGCTTTTTTTCAAGACTAAAAGCTTTGGGAATTCAAGTAATGACATATTAAGCACTTAAGTGTAATTTTATTTGTTTTTCGGTCACTTATTTAAGCTTATTTCTAGACGTCATTTTTCAGGGGCTCGTTTTCGAGACCCTAAAAATTTCATTTTTGGAGATTTAAATCTTTCGGAAGTCAAGAAATAACATATTAAGCACTTAAAAGTCTTTTGATGTGTTTTTCTGTCAATTATTTTAGATTATTTCGAGAGGTCGTTTTTCAGGGGCACGAATTTCGAGATCCTAAAATTTGCATTTTTTTCAAGATTTAAGCTTTGGAAAGTCAAATAATAACATATTAAGCACTTAGGAGTCATTTGACTTATTTTTCGATCACTTATATCCGCTTATTTTGAGACGTCGTTTTTCGAGTGTTCGATTTTCGAGACCTTAAAATATTCATTTTTTCGAGATTTAAAGCTTCGGGAACTCAAATAATAACATATTAAGCCCTTAGGAGTCATTTTATTTGTTTTTCGGTCACTTATTTTAGCTTATTTTGAGACGTCATTTTTCGGGGGCTTGATTTTCGAGATCTTAAAATATTTATTTTTTCGAGATTTAAAGCTTCGGGAACTCAAATAATAACATATTTAGCCCTTAGGAGTCATTTGATTTGCTTTTCGGTCACTTATTTTGGTTTATTTTGAGACGTCGTTTTTCGGGGGCTTGTTTTTCGAGATCTTAAAATTTTCATTTTTTCGAGATTTAAAGCTCCGGGAACTCACATAATAACATATTAAGCACTTAAGAGTCATTTTATTTGTTTTTCGGTCACTTATTTTAGCTTATTTTGAGACGTCGTTTTTCGGGGGCTCGATTTTTGAGATCTTAAAATTTTCATTTTTTCGTGATTTAAATCTTTCGGAAGTCAAGAAATAACATATTAAGCCCTTAAAAGACTTTTGATGTCAAAAAATAACAATAATAAGCACTTAAGAGTCATTTTATTAGTTTTTCGGTCACTTATTTCAGCTTATTTTGAGACGTCGTTTTTCAGGGGCTTGATTTTCGAAACCCTAAATATTTCAATTTTTTCGAGATTAAAAGCTTTGGGATGTCATGTAATAAAATATTAAGCACTTAAATGTCATTTGATGTGTTTTTCGGTCAATTATTTTAGCTTATTTTGATAGGTCGTTTTTCAGGGGCTCGATTTTCGAAACCCTAAAAATTTCAATTTTTTCGAGATTTAAAGCTTTGGGAATTCAAAGAATAACATATTAAGCACTTAAGAGTCATTTTATTTGTTTTTCGGTCATTATTTTAGCTTATTTCGAGACGACGTTTTTCAGTGGCTCGAATTTCGAGACCCTAAAAATTTTATTTTTTCGAGATTTAAAACTTCGGGAACTCAAATAATAACATATTTAGCCCTTAGGAGTCATTTGATTTGCTTTTCGGTCACTTATTTTAGCTTATTTTGAGACGTAGTTTTTCGGGGGCTCGATTTTCGAGATGCTAAAATTTTTATTTTTTCGAGATTTGAAGCTCCGGGAACTCAAATAATAACATATTAAGCACTTAAGAGTCATTTTATTTGTTTTTCGGTCACTTATTTTAGCTTATTTTGAGACGTCGTTTTTCGGGGGATCGATTTTCGAGATCTTAAAATTTTCATTTTTTCGAGATTTAAAGCTCCTGGAACTCAAATAATAATATATTAAGCCCTTAGGAGTCATTTTATTTGTTTCTCAGTCACTTATTTTGCTTATTTTGAGACGTCGTTTTTCAGGAGCTAGATTTTCGAGACCCTAAAAATTTGGTTTTTTTCAAGACTTAAAGCTTTGGGAATTCATATAATAAAATATTAAGCACTTAAGAGTCATTTTATTTGTTTTCGGTCACTTATTTAAGCTTATTTCGAGACGTCGTTTTTCGGGGGCTCTTTTTCGAGAACCTAAAATTTTCATTTTTTTCGAGATTTAAATCTTTCGGAAGTCAAGAAATAACATATTAAGCACTTAAAAGTCTTTTGATGTGTTTTTCGGTCAATTATTTTAGCTTATTTTGAGACGTCTTTATTCAGGGGCACGATTTTCGAAACCCTAAAAATTCAATTTTTTTCGAGATTTAAGCTTTGAGAAGTCAAGTAATAACATATTAAGCACTTAGGAGTCATTTGATTTATTTTACGGTCACCTATATCAGCTTATTTTGAGACGTCGTTTTTCGGGGGCTCGATTTTTTAGACCCTCAAAATTTCATTTTTCTAGATTTAAAGCTTCGGAAATGCAAATAATAACATATTAAGCCCTTAGGAGTCATTTTATTTATTTTTCGGTCACATATTTTAGCTTATTTTGCGACGTCGTTTTTCGGGGGCTCGATTTTTGAGATCTTAAAATTTTCATTTTTTCGAGATTGAAAGATCCGGGAACTCAAATAACAACATATTAAGCCCTTAGGAGTCATTTTATTTGTTTTTCGGTCACTTATTTTTGCTGATTTTGAGACGTCGTTTTTCGGGAGCTCGATTATTGAGATCCTAAAAATTTGCTTTTTTTCAAGACTCAAAGCTTTGGGAATTCAAGTAATAACATATTAAGCACTTAAGTGTCATTTTATTTGTTTTTCGATCACTTATTTAAGCATATTTCGAGACGTCATTTTTCAAGGGCTCGTTTTTCGAGACCCTAAAAATTTCATTTTTTGGAGATTTAAATCTTTCGGAAGTCAAGAAATAACATATTAAGCACTTAAAAGTCTTTTGATGTGTTTTTCGGTCAATTATTTTAGATTATTTCGAGACGTCGTTTTTCAGGGGTACGAATTTCAAGATCCTAAAATTTGCTTTTTTTTCAAGATTTAAGCTTTGGGAAGTCAAATAATAACATATTAATCACTTAGGAGTCATTTGATTTATTTTTCGATCACTTATATCAGCTTATTTTGAGACGTCGTTTTTCGAGGGTTCGATTTTCGAGACCTTCAAATTTTCATTTTTTCGAGATTTAAAGCTTCGGGAACTTAAATAATAACATATTAAGCCCTTAGGAGTCATTTTATTTGTTTTTCGGTCACTTATTTTAGCTTATTTTGAGAAGTCGCTTTTTTAGTGGCTCGATTTTCGAGACCCTAAAAATTTTAATTTTTTCGAGATTTAAAGCTTTGGGAAGTCATGTAATAACATATTAAGCACTTAAAAGTCATTTGATTTGTTTTTCGGTCAATTATTTTAGCTTATTTTGAGGCGTCGTTTTTCAGGTGCTCGATTTTCAAGACCCTAAAAATTTGTTTTTTTTTTCAAGAATTAAAGCTTTGGGAAGTCAAATGATAACAATAGTAAGCACTTAAGAGTCATTTTATTTGTTTTTCGGTCACTTGTTTCAGCTTATTTTGAGACGTCATTTTTCAGGGGCTTGATTTTCGAAACCCTAAAAATTTCAATTTTTTCAAGATTGAATGCTTTGGGATGTCAAGTAATAACATATTAAGCACTTAAATGTCATTTGATGTGTTTTTCGGTGAATTATTTTAGCTTATTTGATATGTCATTTTTCAGGGGCTCGATTTTCGAAGCCCTAAATATTTCAATTTTTCGAGATTTCAAGCTTTGGGAATTCAAATAATAACATATTAAGCACTTAAGAGTCATTTTATTTGTTTTTCGGTCACTTATTTTAGCTTATATTGAGACGTCGTTTTTCGGGGGTTCGATTTTCGAGATCCTATAATTTTCATTTTTTCGAGATTTAAATCTCCGGGAACTCAAATAATAACATATTAAGCCCTTAGGAGTCATTTTATTTGTTTTTCGGTCACTTATTTTCGCTTATTTTGAGACGTCCTTTTTTAGGAGCTCGATTTTCGAGACCCTAAAAATTTAATTTTTTTCAAGAATTAAAGCTTTGGGAATTCAAATAATAACTTATTAAGCACTTAAGAGTCATTTTATTTGTTTTTCGGTCACTTATTTTAGCTTATTTTGAGACGACGTTTTTCGGTAGCTCGAATTTCGAGACACTAAAAATTTCATTTTTTCGAGATTTAAAGCTTCGGGAACTCAAATAATAACATATTTGGCCCTTAGGAGTCATTTGATTTGCTTTTCGGTCACTTATTTTCGCTTATTTTGAGACGTCCTTTTTCAGGAGCTCGATTTTCGAGACCCTAAAAATTTGTTTTTTTCAAGACTTAAAGCTTTGGGAATTCAAATAATAACTTATTAAGCACTTAAGAGTCATTTTATTTGTTTTTCGGTCACTTATTTTAGCTTATTTTGAGACGACGTTTTTCGTTGGCTCGAATTTCGAGACCCCAAAAATTTCATCTTTTCGAGATTTAAAGCTTCGGGAACTCAAATAATAACATATTTAGCCCTTAGGAGTTATTTGATTCGCTTTTCGTTCACTTATTTTAGCTTATTTTGAGACGTCGTTTTTCGGGGGCTTGATTTTTGAGATCTTAAAATTTTCATTTTTTCGAGATTTAAAGCTCCGGGAACACAAATAATAACATATTAAGCACTTCAGAGTCATTTTATTTGTTTTCGGTCACTTATTTAAGCTTATTTCGAGACGTCGTTTTTCGGGGGCTCTTTTTCGAGACCCTAAAAATTTCATTTTTCTCGAGATTTAAATCTTTCTGAAGTCTAGAAATAACATATTAAGCACTTAAAAATCTTTTGATGTGTTTTTCGGTCAATTATTTTAGCTTATTTTGAGACGTCTTTATTCAGGAGCACTATTTTTTTTTTTTTTTTTGAGAACCAAACAGGGGAGTACCATTAATGATCAAAATATTCGGAGATAACAATGTCTTGAATGAAACTAGGAATAGAACTAGTAAAAAGAAACACTTGAGAGGCTAGTTTAGCAAGGTGATGTGCAGCTCGGTTGTTCTCCCTAATTGTATGGAGAATATGAAAATCTTCTAAGCCCAAAGCTAATCTTCTAATATCATCAAAGATGGCCCCTAGAACACCCATTGAGGAAGCTGGGCTCCGAATCCTTGAGACCACCGGCAAGCAATCCCCTTCAAGTATCAAGTGATTCCAACCCGATGCAATACTAAACTCTAAAGCACGAAGCGCTGCCGTAGCTTCTGCTGCTTCAGGATCCAGCGGTAATGGTAGTGAAATTGCTTTCCATCCCAAGCAATGGCCTGAACTGTCTCTTGCAATAAAACCGAGTCCAATAGTAGAACCATCCTTAGAGATAGCTGCGTCCATGTTTACTTTAACAAAGCCTTCCGGAGGAGGAGGCCACCGAGGAACGGATCTGTCCATTGGAAGATTAGTTCTACAAAGCAAGGCCAATTGGAAACGTTCGCTGAAATCTTTAGCAAATCCTATGAGTATATTAGGCGAAATATCCTCTGATTCCCAAACCCATTTGTTTCTACTAAACCACAACCACCAAGTTAAAATAACAGCAAATCCTAACTCCTTCGCATCAGATTTTGAGCATAAGAAACGAAACCAAGCTTCCGTGTCTTCCGTCTCCAAGTGATAATGCACAAACGGAAAATTTGACAACGCCCATACCTGCCTTGCATAAGTGCAGTAAAGAAGACAATGGAGGACTGTTTCTGTCTCGAAACCACAGCGAGGACAAGTGTTTTCGGTTGGGACTCGTCTTTTCAAGAGAAGTTGTCGAACCGGAAGAGCCTTTGAGCAACAACTCCATACGAACAATTTAACTTTTGGTGGAACATGGAGCTTCCAAATCCAACCCCAATCTCGAGTACTTCTCTCACTTGGACCACCAGAATGTGCTTCCAAAGCTAAGATCTTTAATTCCCGAATCAAACGATAAGCTGATTTTACCGTATAAGAACCAGAGCGATCGAAGTGCCATATTACTTTATCACTGCCTTGTCTAGTGCCCAGGGGTATAGATAAAATACTCTTGGCCTCTGATTCCCAAAATAGGTTCTCAATCAATTCTTTATTCCAGCTCCCAGTAGACTCATCAAAAAGAATTTTTACCTTACTGTTTAGATCAACTTGATGTGGATGTGAGCAGATTTTGAAAGCATGAGGACGGGGCAGCCAACTATCTTTCCAAATTCGGATATAATTTCCATCTCCAACCCTCCAACGAAGTCCCGAATCAAGAATCTTCTTTGTTCCCCAAATGCTTCTCCAAGTTAGAGAAGGATTCGACCCCAGAGGTGCTTCCAAAAAATCACAATTCGGAAAATATTTCGACTTGAGCACTCTACTCAAGAGGTTATTCGGGCATGTGATAATTCGCCAAGCTTGTTTTGCCAAAAGAGCCGAGTTAAAGGAATTTAAATCTCGAAATCCAAGGCCTCCATCTCTTTTACTAGAACACAACGAATTCCAATTAACCCAATGTATCTTTTTTGCATCTTTTTCGTCCCACCAGAAGTTAGCAATCATCGAGTTTATCTCTCTAATAAGGTATTCCGGGAGTTTGAAGCAACTCATTAAATATGAGGGGATTGCTTGAATAACTGATTTGATGAGTACTTCCTTACCGGCTTTAGAAAGCGATCTAACTCTCAAGCTTTGAAGACGACTCCAAACTCTTTCTCTAATGTAGTCAAATACTTCCCTTTTTGAACGTCCGACAACTAGAGGGAGCCCCAAATATTTTCCGTGCTTCAGTTCTCTTCTAATAGGAAGGTAACCCAAAATAGCAGCAATATCCTCTTCACGGGTATCTTTAGTAAATACCACACTAGATTTTTCATAATTAATGTCTTGGCCTGAAGCGAGTCCATATGAGCACTATTTTCGAAACCCTAAAAATTTCAATTTTTTCGAGATTTAAGCTTTGAGAAGTCAAGTAATAACATATTAAGCACCTAGGAGTCATTTGATTTATTTCTCGGTCACCTATATCAGCTTATTTTGAGACGTCGTTTTTCGGGGGCTCGATTTTTTAGACCCTCAAAATTTCATTTTTCTAGATTTAAAGCATCGGAAACGCAAATAATAACATATTAAGCCCTTAGGAGTCATTTTATTTGTTTTTGGGTCACTTATTTTAGCTTATTTTGAGAAGTCTTTTTTCGGGGGCTCGATTTTCGAGATCTTAAAATTTTCATTTTTTCGAGATTGAAAGCTCCGGGAACTCAAATAACAACATATTAAGCCCTTAGGAGTCATTTTATTTGTTTTTCGGTCACTTATTTTCGCTTATTTTGAGACGTCGTTTTTCGGGAGCTCGATTATTGAGATCCTAAAAATTTGCTTTTTTTCAAGACTCAAAGCTTTGAGAATTCAAGTAATGACATATTAAGCACTTAAGTGTCATTTTATTTGTTTTTCGGTCACTTATTTAAGCTTATTTCGAGACGTCATTTTTCAGGGGCTCGTTTTCGAGACCCTAAAAATTTCATTTTTTGGAGATTTAAATCTTTCGGAAGTCAAGAAATAACATAATAAGCACTTAAAAGTCTTTTGATGTGTTTTTCTGTCAATTATTTTAGATTATTTCGAGAGGTCGTTTTTCTGGGGCACGAATTTCGAGATCCTAAAATTTGCTTTTTTTTCAAGATTTAAGCTTTGGGAAGTCAAATAATAACATATTAAGCACTTAGGAGTCATTTGATTTATTTTTCGATCACTTATATCAGCTTATTTTGAGACGTCGTTTTTCGAGACCTTAAAATATTCATTTTTTTGAGATTTAAAGCTTCGAGAACTCAAATAATAACATATTAAGCCCTTATGAGTCATTTTATTTGTTTTTCTGTCACTTATTTTAGCTTATTTTGAGACGTCATTTTTCGGGGGCTTGATTTTCGAGATCTTAAAATTTTTATTTTTTCGAGATTTAAAGCTTCAGGAACTCAAATAATAACATATTTAGCCCTTAGGAGTCATTTGATTGGCTTTTCGGTCACTTATTTTAGTTTATTTTGAGACGTCGTTTTTCGGGGGCTTGTTTTTCGAGATCTTAAAATTTTCATTTTTTCGAGATTTAAAGCTCCGGGAACTCACATAATAACATATTAAGAACTTAAGAGTCATTTTATTTGTTTTTTGGTCACTTATTTTAGCTTATTTTGAGACGTCGTTTTTCGGGGGCTCGATTTTTGAAATCTTAAAATTTTCATTTTTTCGAGATTTAAAGCTCCGGGAACTCAAATAATAATTTATTAAGCCCTTAGGAGTCATTTTATTTGTTTCTCAATCACTTATTTTGCTTATTTTGAGACATCGTTTTTCAGGAGCTAGATTTTCGAGACCCTAAAAATTTGGTTTTTTTCAAGACATAAAGCTTTGGGAATTCATATAATAAAATATTAAGCACTTAAGAGTCATTTTATTTGTTTTCGGTCACTTATTTAAGCTTATTTCGAGACGTCGTTTTTCGGGGGCTCTTTTTCGAGACCCTAAAAATTTCATTTTTTTCGAGATTTAAATCTTTCTGAAGTCAAGAAATAACATATTAAGCACTTAAAAGTCTTTTGATGTGTTTTTCGGTCAATTATTCTAGCTTATTTTGAGACGTCTTTATTCAGGAGCACTATTTTCGAAACCCTAAAAATTTCAATTTTTTCGAGATTTAAGCTTTGAGAAGTCAAGTAATAACATATTAAGCACTTAGGAGTCATTTGATTTATTTTTCGGTCAACTATATCAGCTTATTTTGAGACGTCGTTTTTCAGGGGCTCGCTTTTTTAGACCCTCAAAATTTCATTTTTCTAGATTTAAAGCTTCGGAAACGCAAATAATAACATATTAAGCCCTTAGGAGTCATTTTTTTTGTTTTTTGGTCACTTATTTTAGCTTATTTTGAGACGTCTTTTTTCGGGGGCTCGATTTTCGAGATCTTAAAATTTTCATTTTTTCGAGATTTAAAGCTCCGGGAACTCAAATAACAACATATTAAGCCCTTAGGAGTCATTTTATTTGTTTTTCGGTCACTTATTTTCGCTTATTTTGAGACGTCGTTTTTCGGGAGCTCGATTATTGAGATCCTAAAAATTTGCTTTTTTTCAAGACTCAAAGCTTTGGGAATTCAAGTAATGACATATTAAGCACTTAAGTGTAATTTTATTTGTTTTTCGGTCACTTATTTTAGCTTATTTCGAGACGTCATTTTTAAGGGGCTCGTTTTCGAGACCATAAAAATTTCATTTTTTGGAGATTTAAATTTTCCGAAGTCAAGAAATAACATATTAAGCACTTAAAAGTCTTTTGATGTGTTTTTCTGTCAATTATTTTAGATTATTTCGAGAGGTCGTTTTTCAGGGGCACGAATTTCGAGATCCTAAAATTTGCTTTTTTTTCAAGATTTAAGCTTTGGGAAGTCAAATAATAACATATTAAGCACTTAGGAGTCATTTGATTTATTTTTCGATCACTTATATCAGCTTATTTTGAGACGTCGTTTTTCGAGGGTTCGATTTTCGAGACCTTAAAATATTCATTTTTTCGAGATTTAAAGCTTCGAGAACTCAAATAATAACATATTAAGCCCTTATGAGTCATTTTATTTGTTTTTCTGTCACTTATTTTAGCTTATTTTGAGACGTCATTTTTCGGGGGCTTGATTTTCGAGATCTTAAAATTTTTATTTTTTCGAGATTTAAAGCTTCGGGAACTCAAATAATAACTTATTTAGCCCTTAGGAGTCATTTGATTTGCTTTTCGGTCACTTATTTTAGTTTATTTTGAGACATCGTTTTTCGGGGGCTTGTTTTTCGAGATCTTAAAATTTTCATTTTTTCGAGATTTAAAGCTCCGGGAACTCACATAATAACATATTAAGCACTTAAGAGTCATTTTATTTGTTCTTCGGTCACTTATTTTAGCTTATTTTTAGACGTCGTTTTTCGGGGGCTCGATTTTTGAGATCTTAAAATTTTCATTTTTTCGAGATTTAAATCTTTCGGAAGTCAAGAAATAACATATTAAGCACTTAAAAGACTTTTGATGTCAAATAATAACAATAATAAGCACTTAAGAGTCATTTTATTAGTTTTTCGGTCACTTATTTCAGCTTATTTTGAGACGTCGTTTTTCAGGGGCTTGATTTTCGAAACCCTGAAAATTTCAATTTTTTCGAGATTGAAAGCTTTGGGATGTCAAGTAATAAAATATTAAGCACTTAAATGTCATTTGATGTGTTTTTCGGTCAACTATTTTATCTTATTTTGATACGTCGTTTTTCTGGGGCTCGATTTTCGAAACCCTAAAAATTTCAATTTTTTCGAGATTTAAAGCTTTGGAAATTCAAAGAATAACATATTAGGCACTTAAGAGTCATTTTATTTGTTTTTCGGTCATTATTTTAGCTTATTTCGAGACGACGTTTTTCGGTGGCTCGAATTTCGAGACCCTAAAAATTTCATTTTTTCGAGATTTAAAGCTTCGGGAACTCAAATAATAACATATTTAGCCCTTAGGAGTCATTTGATTTGCTTTTCGGTCACTTATTTTGAGACGTTGTTTTTCGGGGGCTCGATCTTCGAGATACTAAAATTTTTATTTTTCCGAGATTTGAAGCTCCGGGAACTCAAATAATAACATATTAAGCACTTAAGAGTCATTTCATTTGTTTTTCGGTCACTTATTTTAACTTATTTTGAGACGTCGTTTTTTGGGGGCTCGATTATCGAGATCTTAAAATTTTCTTTTTTTCGAGATTTAAAGCTCCGGGGACTCAAATAATAATATATTAAGCCCTTAGGAGTCATTTTATTTGTTTCTCAATCACTTATTTTGCTTATTTTGAGACATCGTTTTTCAGGAGCTAGATTTTCGAGACCCTAAAAATTTGGTTTTTTTCAAGACATAAAGCTTTGGGAATTCATATAATAAAATATTAAGCACTTAACAGTCATTTTATTTGTTTTCGGTCACTTATTTAAGCTTATTTCGAGACGTCGTTTTTCGGGGGCACTTTTTCGAGACCCTAAAAATTTCATTTTTTTCGAGATTTAAATCTTTCTGAAGTCAAGAAATAACATATTAAGCACTTAAAAGTCTTTTGATGTGTTTTTCGGTCAATTATTTTAGCTTATTTTGAGACGTCTTTATTCAGGAGCACTATTTTCGAAACCCTAAAAATTTCAATTTTTTCGAAATTTAAGCTTTGAGAAGTCAAGTAATAACATATTAAGCACTTAGGAGTCATTTGATTTATTTTTCGGTCACCTATATCAGCTTATTTTTAGACGTCGTTTTTCGGGGGCTCGATTTTTTAGACCCTCAAAATTTCATTTATCTTGATTTAAAGCTTCGGAAACGCAAATAATAACATATTAAGCCCTTAGGAGTCATTTTATTTGTTTTTTGGTCACTTATTTTAGCTTATTTTGAGACGTCTTTTTTCGGGGGCTCGATTTTCGAGATCTTAAAATTTTCATTTTTTCGAGATTTAAAGCTTCGGGAACACAAATAACAACATATTAAGCCCTTAGGAGTCATTTTATTTGTTTTTCGGTCACTTATTTTCGCTTATTTTGAGACGTCGTTTTTCGGGAGGTCGATTATTGAGATCCTAAAAATTTGCTTTTTTTCAAGACTCAAAGCTTTGGGAATTCAAGTAATGACATATTAAGCACTTAAGTGTAATTTTATTTGTTTTTCGGTCACTTATTTAAGCATATTTCTAGACGTCATTTTTCAGGGGCTCGTTTTCGAGACCCTAAAAATTTCATTTTTTGGAGTTTAAATCTTTCGGAAGTCAAGAAATAACATATTAAGCCCTTAAAAGTCTTTGATGTGTTTTTCTGTCAATTATTTTAGATTATTTCGAGAGGTCGTTTTTCAGGGGCACGAATTTCGAGATCCTAAAATTTGCATTTTTTTCAAGATTTAAGCTTTGGAAAGTCAAATAATAACAGATTAAGCACTTAGGAGTCATTTGACTTATTTTTCGATCATTTATATCAGCTTATTTTGAGACGTCGTTTTTCGAGGGTTCGATTTTCGAGACCTTAATATATTCATTTTTTCGAGATTTAAAGCTTCGGGAACTCAAATAATAACATATTAAGCCCTTAGGAGTCATTTTATTTGTTTTTCGGTCACTTATTTTAGCTTATTTTGAGACGTCATTTTTCGGGGGCTTGATTTTCGAGATCTTAAAATTTTTATTTTTTCGAGATTTAAAGCTTCGGGAACTCAAATAATAACATATTTAGCCCTTAGGAGTCATTTGATTTGCTTTTCGGTCACTTATTTTAGTTTATTTTGAGACGTCGTTTTTCGGGGGCTTGATTTTCGAGATCTTAAAATTTTCATTTTTTCGAGATTTAAAGCTCCGGGAACTCACATAATAAAATATTAAGCACTTAAGAGTCATTTTATTTGTTTTTCGGTCACTTATTTTAGCTTATTTTGAGACGTCGTTTTTCGGGGGATCGATTTTTGAGATCTTAAAATTTTCATTTTTTCGTGATTTAAATCTTTCGGAAGTCAAGAAATAACATATTAAGCCCTTAAAAGACTTTTGATGTCAAATAATAACAATAATAAGCACTTAAGAGTCATTTTATTAGTTTTTCGGTCACTTATTTCAGCTTATTTTGAGACGTCGTTTTTCAGGGGCTTGATTTTCGAAACCCTAAAAATTTCAATTTTTCGAGATTGAAAGCTTTGGGATGTCAAGTAATAAAATATTAAGCACTTAAATGTCATTTGATTTGTTTTTCGGTCAATTATTTTATCTTATTTTGATACGTCGTTTTTCAGGGGCTCGATTTTCGAAACCCTAAAAATTTCAATTTTTTCGAGATTTAAAGCTTTGGGAATTCAAAGAATAACAAATTAAGCACTTAAGAGTCATTTTATTTGTTTTTCGGTCATTATTTTAGCTTATTTCGAGACGACGTTTTTCGGTGTCTCGAATTTCGAGACCCTAAAAATTTCATTTTTTCGAGATTTAAAGCTTCGGGAACTCAAATAATAACATATTTAGCCCTTAGGAGTCATTTGATTTGCTTTTCGGTCACTTATTTTGAGACGTTTTTCGGGGGCTCGATTTTCGAGATACTAAAATTTTTATTTCTTCGAGATTTGAAGCTCCGGGAACTCAAATAATAACATATTAAGCACTTAAGAGTCATTTTATTTTTTTTCGGTCACTTATTTTAACTTATTTTGAGACGTCGTTTTTCGGGGGCTCGATTATCGAGATCTTCAAATTTTCTTTTTTTCGAGATTTAAAGCTCCGGGGACTCAAATAATAATATATTAAGCCCTTAGGAGTCATTTTATTTGTTTCTCAATCACTTATTTTGCTTATTTTGAGACAACGTTTTTCAGGAGCTAGATTTTCGAGACCCTAAAAATTTGGTTTTTTTCAAGACATAAAGCTTTGGGAATTCATATAATAAAATATTAAGCACTTAAGAGTCATTTCATTTGTTTTCGGTCACTTATTTAGGCTTATTTCGAGACGTCGTTTTTCGGGGGCACTTTTTCGAGACCCTAAAAATTTCATTTTTTTCGAGATTTAAATCTTTCTGAAGTAAAGAAATAACATATTAAGCACTTAAAAGTCTTTTGATGTGTTTTTCGGTCAATTATTTTAGCTTATTTTGAGACGTCTTTATTCAGGAGCACTATTTTCGAAACCCTAAAAATTTCAATTTTTTCGAGATTTAAGCTTTGAGAAGTCAAGTAATAACATATTAAGCACTTAGGAGTCATTTGATTTATTTTTCGGTCACCTATATCAGCTTATTTTGAGACGTCGTTTTTCGGGGGCTCGATTTTTTAGACCCTCAAAATTTCATTTTTCTAGATTTAAAGCTTCGGAAACGCAAATAATAACATATTAAGCCCTTAGGAGTCATTTTATTTGTTTTTTGGTCACTTATTTTAGCTTATTTTGAGACGTCTTTTTTCGGGGGCTCGATTTTCGAGATCTTAAAATTTTCATTTTTTCGAGATTTAAAGCTTCGGGAACACAAATAACAACATATTAAGCCCTTAGGAGTCATTTTATTTGTTTTTCAGTCACTTATTTTCGCTTATTTTGAGACGTCGTTTTTCGGGAGCTCGATTATTGAGATCCTAAAAATTTGCTTTTTTTCAAGACTCAAAGCTTTGGGAATTCAAGTAATGACATATTAAGCACTTAAGTGTAATTTTATTTGTTTTTCGGTCACTTATTTAAGCTTATTTCTAGACGTCATTTTTCAGGGTTCGTTTTCGAGACCCTAAAAATTTCATTTTTTGGAGATTTAAATCTTTCGGAAGTCAAGAAATAACATATTAAGCACTTAAAAGTCTTTTGATGTGTTTTTCTGTCAATTATTTTAGATTATTTCGAGAGGTCGTTTTTCAGGGGCACGAATTTCGAGATCCTAAAATTTGCATTTTTTTCAAGATTTAAGCTTTGGAAAGTCAAATAATAACATATTAAGTCATTTGACTTATTTTTCGATCACTTATATCAGCTTATTTTGAGACGTCGTTTTTCGAGGGTTCGATTTTCGAGACCTTAAAATATTCATTTTTTCGAGATTTAAAGCTTCGGGAACTCAAATAATAACATATTAAGCCCTTAGGAGTCATTTTATTTGTTTTTCGGTCACTTATTTTAGCTTATTTTGAGACGTCATTTTTCGGGGGCTTGATTTTCGAGATCTTAAAATTTTTATTTTTTCGAGATTTAAAGCTTCGGGAACTCAAATAATAACATATTTAGCCCTTAGGAGTCATTTGATTTGCTTTTCGGTCACTTATTTTAGTTTATTTTGAGACGTCGTTTTTCGGGGGCTTGTTTTTCGAGATCTTAAAATTTTCATTTTTTCGAGATTTAAAGCTCCGGGAACTCACATAATAAAATATTAAGCACTTAAGAGTCATTTTATTTGTTTTTCGGTCACTTATTTTAGCTTATTTTGAGACGTCGTTTTTCGGGGGATAGATTTTTGAGATCTTAAAATTTTCATTTTTTCGTGATTTAAATCTTTCGGAAGTCAAGAAATAACATATTAAGCCCTTAAAAGACTTTTGATGTCAAATAATAACAATAATAAGCACTTAAGAGTCATTTTATTAGTTTTTCGGTCACTTATTTCAGCTTATTTTGAGACGTCGTTTTTCAGGGGCTTGATTTTCGAAACCCTAAAAATTTCAATTTTTCGAGATTGAAAGCTTTGGGATGTCAAGTAATAAAATATTAAGCACTTAAATGTCATTTGATTTGTTTTTCGGTCAATTATTTTATCTTATTTTGATACGTCGTTTTTCAGGGGCTCGATTTTCGAAACCCTAAAAATTTCAATTTTTTCGAGATTTAAAGCTTTGGGAATTCAAAGAATAACAAATTAAGCACTTAAGAGTCATTTTATTTGTTTTTCGGTCATTATTTTAGCTTATTTCGAGACGACGTTTTTCGGTGTCTCGAATTTCGAGACCCTAAAAATTTCATTTTTTCGAGATTTAAAGCTTCGGGAACTCAAATAATAACATATTTAGCCCTTAGGAGTCATTTGATTTGCTTTTCGGTCACTTATTTTGAGACGACGTTTTTCGGGGCCTCGATTTTCGAGATACTAAAATTTTTATTTCTTCGAGATTTGAAGCTCCGGGAACTCAAATAATAACATATTAAGCACTTAAGAGTCATTTTATTTGTTTTTCGGTCACTTATTTTAACTTATTTTGAGACGTCGTTTTTCGGGGGCTCGATTATCGAGATCTTAAAATTTTCTTTTTTTCAAGATTTAAAGCTCCGGGAACTCAAATAATAATATATTAAGCCCTTAGGAGTCATTTTATTTGTTTCTCAATCACTTATTTTGCTTATTTTGAGACATCGTTTTTCAGGAGCTAGATTTTCGAGACCCTAAAAATTTGGTTTTTTTCAAGACATAAAGCTTTGGGAATTCATATAATAAAATATTAAGCACTTAAGAGTCATTTTATTTGTTTTCGGTAACTTATTTAAGCTTATTTCGAGACGTCGTTTTTCGGGGGCACTTTTTCGAGACCCTAAAAATTTCATTTTTTTCGAGATTTAAATCTTTCTGAAGTCAAGAAATAACATATCAAGCACTTAAAAGTCTTTTGATGTGTTTTTCGGTCAATTATTTTAGCTTATTTTGAGACGTCTTTATTCCGGAGCACTATTTTAGAAACCCTAAAAATTTCAATTTTTTCGAGATTTAAGCTTTGAGAAGTCAAGTAATAACATATTAAGCACTTAGGAGTCATTTGATTTATTTTTCGGTCACCTATATCAGCTTATTTTGAGACGTCGTTTTTCGGGGGCTCGATTTTTTAGACCCTCAAAATTTCATTTTTCTAGATTTAAAGCTTCGGAAACGCAAATAATAACATATTAAGCCCTTAGGAGTCATTTTATTTGTTTTTTGGTCACTTATTTTAGCTTATTTTGAGACGTCTTTTTTCGGGGGCTCGATTTTCGAGATCTTAAAATTTTCATTTTTTCGAGATTTAAAGCTCCGGGAACTCAAATAACAACATATTAAGCCCTTAAGAGTCATTTTATTTGTTTTTCGGTCACTTATTTTCGCTTATTTTGAGACGTCGTTTTTCGGGAGCTCGATTATTGAGATCCTAAAAATTTGCTTTTTTTCATGACTCAAAGCTTTGGGAATTCAAGTAATGACATATTAAGCACTTAAGTGTAATTTTATTTGTTTTTCGGTCACTTATTTAAGCATATTTCTAGACGTCATTTTTCAGGGGCTCGTTTTCGAGACCCTAAAAATTTCATTTTTTGGAGTTTAAATCTTTCGGAAGTCAAGAAATAACATATTAAGCCCTTAAAAGTCTTTGATGTGTTTTTCTGTCAATTATTTTAGATTATTTCGAGAGGTCGTTTTTCAGGGGCACGAATTTCGAGATCCTAAAATTTGCATTTTTTTCAAGATTTAAGCTTTGGAAAGTCAAATAATAACAGATTAAGCACTTAGAAGTCATTTGACTTATTTTTCGATCATTTATATCAGCTTATTTTGAGACGTCGTTTTTCGAGGGTTCGATTTTCGAGACCTTAATATATTCATTTTTTCGAGATTCAAAGCTTCGGGAACTCAAATAATAACATATTAAGCCCTTAGGAGTCATTTTATTTGTTTTTCGGTCACTTATTTTAGCTTATTTTGAGACGTCATTTTTCGGGGGCTTGATTTTCGAGATCTTAAAATTTTTATTTTTTCGAGATTTAAAGCTTCAAGAACTCAAATAATTACATATTTAGCCCTTAGGAGTCATTTGATTTGCTTTTCGGTCACTTATTTTAGTTTATTTTGAGACGTCGTTTTTCGGGGGCTTGTTTTTCGAGATCTTAAAATTTCATTTTTTCGAGATTTAAAGCTTCGGGAACTCACATAATAACATATTAAGCACTTAAGAGTCATTTTATTTGTTCTTCGGTCGCTTATTTGAGCTTATTTTGAGACGTCGTTTTTCGACGGCTCGATTTTTGAGATCTTAAAATTTTCTTTTTTTCGAGATTTAAATCTTTCGGAAGTCAAGAAATAACATATTAAGCACTTAAAAGACTTTTGATGTCAAATAATAACAATAATAAACACTTAAGAGTCATTTTATTAGTTTTTCGGTCACTTATTTCAGCTTATTTTGAGACGTCGTTTTTCAGGGGCTTGATTTTCGAAACCCTAAAAATTTCAATTTTTTCCAGATTGAAAGCTTTGGGATGTCAAGTAATAAAATATTAAGCACTTAAATGTCATTTGATGTGTTTTTCGGTCAACTATTTTATCTTATTTTGATACGTCGTTTTTCCGGGGCTCGATTTTCGAAACCCTAAAAATTTCAATTTTTTCGAGATTTAAAGCTTTGGGAATTCAAAGAATAACATATTAGGCACTTAAGAGTCATTTTATTTGTTTTTCGGTCATTATTTTAGCTTATTTCGGGACGACGTTTTTCGGTGGCTCGAATTTCGAGACCCTAAAAATTTCATTTTTTCGAGATTTAAAGCTTCGGGAACTCAAATAATAACATATTTAGCCCTTTGGAGTCATTTGATTTGCTTTTCGGTCACTTATTTTGAGACGTTGTTTTTCGGGGGCTCGATTTTCGAGATACTAAAATTTTTATTTCTTCGAGATTTGAAGCTCCGGGAACTCAAATAATAACATATTAAGCACTTAAGAGTCATTTTTTTTTTCGGTCACTTATTTTAACTTATTTTGAGACGTCGTTTTTCGGGGGCTCGATTATCGAGATCTTCAAATTTTCTTTTTTTCGAGATTTAAAGCTCCGGGGACTCAAATAATAATATATTAAGCCCTTAGGAGTCATTTTATTTGTTTCTCAATCACTTATTTTGCTTATTTTGAGACAACGTTTTTCAGGAGCTAGATTTTCGAGACCCTAAAAATTTGGTTTTTTTCAAGACATAAAGCTTTGGGAATTCATATAATAAAATATTAAGCACTTAAGAGTCATTTTATTTGTTTTCGGTCACTTATTTAAGCTTATTTCGAGACGTCGTTTTTCGGGGGCACTTTTTCGAGACCCTAAAAATTTCATTTTTTTCGAGATTTAAATCTTTCTGAAGTAAAGAAATAACATATTAAGCACTTAAAAGTCTTTTGATGTGTTTTTCGGTCAATTATTTTAGCTTATTTTGAGACGTCTTTATTCAGGAGCACTATTTTCGAAACCCTAAAAATTTCAATTTTTTCGAGATTTAAGCTTTGAGAAGTCAAGTAATAACATATTAAGCACTTAGGAGTCATTTGATTTATTTTTCGGTCACCTATATCAGCTTATTTTGAGACGTCGTTTTTCGGGGGCTCGATTTTTTAGACCCTCAAAATTTCATTTTTCTAGATTTAAAGCTTCGGAAACGCAAATAATAACATATTAAGCCCTTAGGAGTCATTTTATTTGTTTTTTGGTCACTTATTTTAGCTTATTTTGAGACGTCTTTTTTCGGGGGCTCGATTTTCGAGATCTTAAAATTCATTTTTTCGAGATTTAAAGCTTCGGGAACACAAATAACAACATATTAAGCCCTTAGGAGTCATTTTATTTGTTTTTCGGTCACTTATTTTCGCTTATTTTGAGACGTCGTTTTTCGGGAGCTCGATTATTGAGATCCTAAAAATTTGCTTTTTTTCAAGACTCAAAGCTTTGGGAATTCAAGTAATGACATATTAAGCACTTAAGTGTAATTTTATTTGTTTTTCGGTCACTTATTTAAGCTTATTTCTAGACGTCATTTTTCAGGGGCTCGTTTTCGAGACCCTAAAAATTTCATTTTTTGGAGATTTAAATCTTTCGGAAGTCAAGAAATAACATATTAAGCACTTAAAAGTCTTTTGATGTGTTTTTCTGTCAATTATTTTAGATTATTTCGAGAGGTCGTTTTTCAGGGGCACGAATTTCGAGATCCTAAAATTTGCATTTTTTTCAAGATTTAAGCGTTGGAAAGTCAAATAATAACATATTAAGTCATTTGACTTATTTTTCGATCACTTATATCAGCTTATTTTGAGACGTCGTTTTTCGAGGGTTCGATTTTCGAGACCTTAAAATATTCATTTTTTCGAGATTAAAGCTTCGGGAACTGAAATAATAACATATTAAGCCCTTAGGAGTCATTTTATTTGTTTTTCGGTCACTTATTTTAGCTTATTTTGAGACGTCATTTTTCGGGGGCTTGATTTTCGAGATCTTAAAATTTTTATTTTTTCGAGATTAAAAGCTTCGGGAACTCAAATAATAACATATTTAGCCCTTAGGAGTCATTTGATTTGCTTTTCGGTCACTTATTTTAGTTTATTTTGAGACGTCGTTTTTCGGGGGCTTGTTTTTCGAGATCTTAAAATTTTCATTTTTTCGAGATTTAAAGCTCCGGGAACTCACATAATAAAATATTAAGCACTTAAGAGTCATTTTATTTGTTTTTCGGTCACTTATTTTAGCTTATTTTGAGACGTCGTTTTTCGGGGGATCGATTTTTGAGATCTTAAAATTTTCATTTTTTCGTGATTTAAATCTTTCGGAAGTCAAGAAATAACATATTAAGCCCTTAAAAGACTTTTGATGTCAAATAATAACAATAATAAGCACTTAAGAGTCATTTTATTAGTTTTTCTGTCACTTATTTCAGCTTATTTTGAGACGTCGTTTTTCAGGGGCTTGATTTTCGAAACCCTAAAAATTTCAATTTTTCGAGATTGAAAGCTTTGGGATGTCAAGTAATAAAATATTAAGCACTTAAATGTCATTTGATTTGTTTTTCGGTCAATTATTTTATCTTATTTTGATACGTCGTTTTTCAGGGGCTCGATTTTCGAAACCCTAAAAATTTTAATTTTTTCGAGATTTAAAGCTTTGGGAATTCAAAGAATAACATATTAAGCATTTAAGAGTCATTTTATTTGTTTTTCGGTCATTATTTTAGCTTATTTCGAGACGACGTTTTTCGGTGTCTCGAATTTCGAGACCCTAAAAATTTCATTTTTTCGAGATTTAAAGCTTCGGGAACTCAAATAATAACATATTTAGCCCTTAGGAGTCATTTGATTTGCTTTTCGGTCACTTATTTTGAGACGACGTTTTTCGGGGCCTCGATTTTCGAGATACTAAAATTTTTATTTCTTCGAGATTTGAAGCTCCGGGAACTCAAATAATAACATATTAAGCACTTAAGAGTCATTTTATTTGTTTTTCGGTCACTTATTTTAACTTATTTTGAGACGTCGTTTTTCGGGGGCTCTATTATCGAGATCTTAAAATTTTCTTTTTTTCAAGATTTAAAGCTCCGGGAACTCAAATAATAATATATTAAGCCCTTAGGAGTCATTTTATTTGTTTCTCAATCACTTATTTTGCTTATTTTGAGACATCGTTTTTCAGGAGCTAGATTTTCGAGACACTAAAAATTTGGTTTTTTTCAAGACATAAAGCTTTGGGAATTCATATAATAAAATATTAAGCACTTAAGAGTCATTTTATTTGTTTTCGGTAACTTATTTAAGCTTATTTCGAGACGTCGTTTTTCGGGGGCACTTTTTCGAGACCCTAAAAATTTCATTTTTTTCGAGATTTAAATCTTTCTGAAGTCAAGAAATAACATATCAAGCACTTAAAAGTCTTTTGATGTGTTTTTCGGTCAATTATTTTAGCTTATTTTGAGACGTCTTTATTCAGGAGCACTATTTTAGAAACCCTAAAAATTTCAATTTTTTCGAGATTTAAGCTTTGAGAAGTCAAGTAATAACATATTAAGCACTTAGGAGTCATTTGATTTATTTTTCGGTCACCTATATCAGCTTATTTTGAGACGTCGTTTTTCGGGGGCTCGATTTTTTAGACCCTCAAAATTTCATTTTTCTAGATTTAAAGCTTCGGAAACGCAAATAATAACATATTAAGCCCTTAGGAGTCATTTTATTTGTTTTTTGGTCACTTATTTTAGCTTATTTTGAGACGTCTTTTTTCGGGGGCTCGATTTTCGAGATCTTAAAATTTTCATTTTTTCGAGATTTAAAGCTCCGGGAACTCAAATAACAACATATTAAGCCCTTAAGAGTCATTTTATTTGTTTTTCGGTCACTTATTTTCGCTTATTTTGAGACGTCGTTTTTCGGGAGCTCGATTATTGAGATCCTAAAAATTTGCTTTTTTTCATGACTCAAAGCTTTGGGAATTCAAGTAATGACATATTAAGCACTTAAGTGTAATTTTATTTGTTTTTCGGTCACTTATTTAAGCTTATTTCGAGACGTCATTTTTCAGGGGCTCGTTTTCGAGACCTTAAAAATTTCATTTTTTGGAGATTTAAATCTTTCGGAAGTCAAGAAATAACATATTAAGCACTTAAAAGTCTTTTGATGTGTTTTTCTGTCAATTATTTTAGATTATTTCGAGAGGTCGTTTTTCAGGGGCACGAATTTCGAGATCCTAAAATTTGCTTTTTTTTTTCAAGATTTAAGCTTTGGGAAGTCAAATAATAACATATTAAGCACTTAGTAGTCATTTAACTTATTTTTCGATCACTTATTTGACTTATTTTTCGATCACTTATATCAGCTTATTTTGAGACGTCGTTTTTCGAGGGTTCGATTTTCGAGACCTTAAAATATTCATTTTTTCGAGATTTAAAGCTTCGGGAACTCAAATAATAACATATTTAGCCCTTAGGAGTTATTTGATTTGCTTTTCGGTCACTTATTTTAGCTTATTTTGAGACGTCGTTTTTCGGGGGCTTGATTTTCGAGATCTTAAAATTTTTATTTTTTCGAGATTTAAAGCTTCGGGAACTCAAATAATAACATATTTAGCCCTTAGGAGTCATTTGATTTGCTTTTCGGTCACTTATTTTAGCTTATTTTGAGACGTCGTTTTTCGGGGGCTTGATTTTCGAGATCTTAAAATTTTCATTTTTTCGAGATTTAAAGCTCCGGGAACTCACATAATAACATATTAAGCACTTAAGAGTCATTTTATTTGTTTTTCGGTCACTTATTTTATCTTATTTTGAGACGTCGTTTTTCGGGGGCTCGATTTTTTAGATCTTAAAGTTTTCATTTTTTCGAGATTTAAATCTTTCGGAAGTCAAGAAATAACATATTAAGCACTTAAAAGTCTTTTGATGTCAAATAATAACAATAATAAGCACTTAAGAGTCACTTTATTAGTTTTTCGGTCACTTATTTCAGCTTATTTTGAGACGTCGTTTTTCAGGGGCTGGATTTTCGAAACCCTAAAAATTTCAATTTTTTCGAGATTAAAAGCTTTGGGATGTCAAGTAATAAAATATTAAGCACTTAAATGTCATTTGATGTGTTTTTCGGTCAATTATTTTAGCTTATTTTGATAGGTCGTTTTTCAGGGTCTCGATTTTCGAAACCCTAAAAATTTCAATTTTTTCGAGATTTAAAGCTTTGGGAATTCAAAGAATAACATATTAAGCACTTAAGAGTCATTTTATTTGTTATTCGGTCATTATTTTAGCTTATTTCGAGACGACGTTTTTCGGTGGCTCGAATTTCGAGACCCTAAAAATTTCATTTTTTCGAGATTTAAAGCTTCGGGAACTCAAATAATAACTTATTTAGCCCTTAGGAGTCATTTGATTTGCTTTTCGGTCACTTATTTTAGCTTATTTTGAGACGTCGTTTTTCGGTGGCTCGAATTTCGAGACCCTAAAAATTTCATTTTTTCGAGATTTAAAGCTTCGGGAACTCAAATAATAACATATTTAGCCCTTAGGAGTCATTTGATTTGCTTTTCGGTCACTTATTTTGAGACGTTGTTTTTCGGGGGCTCGATTTTCGAGATACTAAAATTTTTATTTCTTCGAGATTTGAAGCTCCGGGAACTCAAATAATAACATATTAAGCACTTAAGAGTCATTTTATTTGTTTTTCGGTCACTTATTTTAACTTATTTTGAGACGTCGTTTTTCGGGGGCTCGATTATCGAGATCTTCAAATTTTTTTTTTTTCGAGATTTAAATCTCCGGGGACTCAAATAATAATATATTAAGCCCTTAGGAGTCATTTTTTTTGTTTCTCAATCACTTATTTTGCTTATTTTGAGACATCGTTTTTCAGGAGCTAGATTTTCGAGACCCTAAAAATTTGGTTTTTTTCAAGACATAAAGCTTTGGGAATTCATATAATAAAATATTAAGCACTTAAGAGTCATTTTATTTGTTTTCGGTCACTTATTTAAGCTTATTTCGAGACGTCGTTTTTCGGGGGCACTTTTTCGAGACCCTAAAAATTTCATTTTTTTCGAGATTTAAATCTTTCTGAAGTCAAGAAATAACATATTAAGCACTTAAAAGTCTTTTGATGTGTTTTTCGGTCAATTATTTTAGCTTATTTTGAGACGTCTTTATTCAGGAGCACTATTTTCGAAACCCTAAAAATTTCAATTTTTTCGAGATTTAAGCTTTGAGAAGTCAAGTAATAACATATTAAGCACTTAGGAGTCATTTGATTTATTTTTCGGTCACCTATATCAGCTTATTTTGAGACGTCGTTTTTCGGGGGCTCGATTTTTTAGACCCTCAAAATTTCATTTTTCTAGATTTAAAGCTTCGGAAACGCAAATAATAACATATTAAGCCCTTAGGAGTCATTTTATTTGTTTTTTGGTCACTTATTTTAGCTTATTTTGAGACGTCTTTTTTCGGGGGCTCGATTTTCGAGATCTTAAAATTTTCATTTTTTCGAGATTTAAAGCTTCGGGAACACAAATAACAACATATTAAGCCCTTAGGAGTCATTTTATTTGTTTTTCGGTCACTTATTTTCGCTTATTTTGAGACGTCGTTTTTCGGGAGCTCGATTATTGAGATCCTAAAAATTTGCTTTTTTTCAAGACTCAAAGCTTTGGGAATTCAAGTAATGACATATTAAGCACTTAAGTGTAATTTTATTTGTTTTTCGGTCACTTATTTAAGCTTATTTCTAGACGTCATTTTTCAGGGGCTCGTTTTCGAGACCCTAAAAATTTCATTTTTTGGAGATTTAAATCTTTCGGAAGTCAAGAAATAACATATTAAGCACTTAAAAGTCTTTTGATGTGTTTTTCTGTCAATTATTTAGAGGTCGTTTTTTAGGGGCACGAATTTCGAGATCCTAAAATTTGCATTTTTTTCAAGATTTAAGCTTTGGAAAGTCAAATAATAACATATTAAGTCATTTGACTTATTTTTCGATCACTTATATCAGCTTATTTTGAGACGTCGTTTTTCGAGGGTTCGATTTTCGAGACCTTAAAATATTCATTTTTTCGAGATTTAAAGCTTCGGGAACTCAAATAATAACATATTAAGCCCTTAGGAGTCATTTTATTTGTTTTTCGGTCACTTATTTTAGCTTATTTTGAGACGTCATTTTTCGGGGGCTTGATTTTCGAGATCTTAAAATTTTTATTTTTTCGAGATTTAAAGCTTCGGGAACTCAAATAATAACATATTTAGCCCTTAGGAGTCATTTGATTTGCTTTTCGGTCACTTATTTCAGTTTATTTTGAGACGTCGTTTTTCGGGGGCTTATTTTTCGAGATCTTAAAATTTTCATTTTTTCGAGATTTAAAGCTCCGGGAACTCACATAATAAAATATTAAGCACTTAAGAGTCATTTTATTTGTTTTTCGGTCACTTATTTTAGCTTATTTTGAGACGTCGTTTTTCGGGGGATCGATTTTTGAGATCTTAAAATTTTCATTTTTTCGTGATTTAAATCTTTCGGAAGTCAAGAAATAACATATTAAGCCCTTAAAAGACTTTTGATGTCAAATAATAACAATAATAAGCACTTAAGAGTCATTTTATTAGTTTTTCGGTCACTTATTTCAGCTTATTTTGAGACGTCGTTTTTCAGGGGCTTGATTTTCGAAACCCTAAAAATTTCAATTTTTCGAGATTGAAAGCTTTGGGATGTCAAGTAATAAAATATTAAGCACTTAAATGTCATTTGATTTGTTTTTCGGTCAATTATTTTATCTTATTTTGATACGTCGTTTTTCAGGGGTTCGATTTTCGAAACCCTAAAAATTTCAATTTTTTCGAGATTTAAAGCTTTGGGAATTCAAAGAATAACATATTAAGCACTTAAGAGTCATTTTATTTGTTTTTCGGTCATTATTTTAGCTTATTTCGAGACGACGTTTTTCGGTGGCTCGAATTTCGAGACCCTAAAAATTTCATTTTTTCGAGATTTAAAGCTTCGGGAACTCAAATAATAACATATTTAGCCCTTAGGAGTCATTTGATTTTCTTTTCGGTCACTTATTTTGAGACGTCGTTTTTCGGGGCCTCGATTTTCGAGATACTAAAATTTTTATTTCTTCGAGATTTGAAGCTCCGGGAACTCAAATAATAACATATTAAGCACTTAAGAGTCATTTTATTTGTTTTCGGTCACTTATTTTAACTTAATTTGAGACGTCGTTTTTCGGGGGCTCGATTATCGAGATCTTAAAATTTTCTTTTTTTCAAGATTTAAAGCTCCGGGAACTCAAATAATAATATATTAAGCCCTTAGGAGTCATTTTATTTGTTTCTCAATCACTAATTTTGCTTATTTTGAGACATCGTTTTTCAGGAGCTAGATTTTCGAGACCCTAAAAATTTGGTTTTTTTCAAGACATAAAGCTTTGGGAATTCATATAATAAAATATTAAGCACTTAAGAGTCATTTTATTTGTTTTCGGTAACTTATTTAAGCTTATTTCGAGACGTCGTTTTTCGGGGGCACTTTTTCGAGACCCTAAAAATTTTATTTTTTTCGAGATTTAAATCTTTCTGAAGTCAAGAAATAACATATCAAGCACTTAAAAGTCTTTTGATGTGTTTTTCGGTCAATTATTTTAGCTTATTTTGAGACGTCTTTATTCAGGAGCACTATTTTCGAAACCCTAAAAATTTCAATTTTTTCGAGATTTAAGCTTTGAGAAGTCAAGTAATAACATATTAAGCACTTAGGAGTCATTTGATTTATTTTTCGGTCACCTATATCAGCTTATTTTGAGACGTCATTTTTCGGGGGCTCGATTTTTTAGACCCTCAAAATTTCATTTTTCTAGATTTAAAGCTTCGGAAACGCAAATAATAACATATTAAGCCCTTAGGAGTCATTTTATTTGTTTTTTGGTCACTTATTTTAGCTTATTTTGAGACGTCTTTTTTCGGGGGCTCGATTTTTGAGATCTTAAAATTTTCATTTTTTCGAGATTTAAAGCTCCGGGAACTCAAATAACAACATATTAAGCCCTTAAGAGTCATTTTATTTGTTTTTCGGTCACTTATTTTCGCTTATTTTGAGACGTCGTTTTTCGGGAGCTCGATTATTGAGATCCTAAAAATTTGCTTTTTTTCAAGACTCAAAGCTTTGGGAATTCAAGTAATGACATATTAAGCACTTAAGTGTAATTTTATTTGTTTTTCGGTCACTTATTTAAGCTTATTTCGAGACGTCATTTTTCAGGGGCTCGTTTTCGAGACCTTAAAAATTTCATTTTTTGGAGATTTAAATCTTTCGGAAGTCAAGAAATAACATATTAAGCACTTAAAAGTCTTTTGATGTGTTTTTCTGTCAATTATTTTAGATTATTTCGAGAGGTCGTTTTTCAGGGGCACGAATTTCGAGATCCTAAAATTTGCTTTTTTTTTCAAGATTTAAGCTTTGGGAAGTCAAATAATAACATATTAAGCACTTAGGAGTCATTTGACTTATTTTTCGATCACTTATATCAGCTTATTTTGAGACGTCATTTTTCGAGGGTTCGATTTTCGAGACCTTAAAATATTCATTTTTTCGAGATTTAAAGCTTCGGGAACTCAAATAATAATAACATATTAAGCCCTTAGGAGTCATTTTATTTGTTTTTCGGTCACTTATTTTAGCTTATTTTGAGACGTCATTTTTCGGGGACTTGATTTTCGAGATCTTAAAATTTTTATTTTTTCGAGATTTAAAGCTTCGGGAACTCAAATAATAACATATTTAGCCCTTAGGAGTCATTTGATTTGCTTTTCGGTCACTTATTTTAGTTTATTTTGAGACGTCGTTTTTCGGGGGCTTGTTTTTCGAGATCTTAAAATTTTCATTTTTTCGAGATTTAAAGCTCCGGGAACTCACATAATAACATATTAAGCACTTAAGAGTCATTTTATTTGTTTTTCGGTCACTTATTTTAGCTTATTTTGAGACGTCGTTTTTCGGGGGCTCGATTTTTGAGATCTTAAAATTTTCATTTTTTCGAGATTTAAATCTTTCGGAAGTCAAGAAATAACATATTAAGCACTTAAAAGACTTTTGATGTCAAATAATAACAATAATAAGCACTTAAGAGTCATTTTATTAGTTTTTCGGTCACTTATTTCAGCTTATTTTGAGACGTCGTTTTTCAGGGGCTTGATTTTCGAAACCCTAAAAATTTCAATTTTTTCGAGATTGAAAGCTTTGGGATGTCAAGTAATAAAATATTAAGCACTTAAATGTCATTTGATTTGTTTTTCGGTCAATTATTTTATCTTATTTTGATACGTCGTTTTTCAGGGGCTCGATTTTCGAAACCCTAAAAATTTCAATTTTTTCGAGATTTAAAGCTTTGGGAATTCAAAGAATAACATATTAAGCACTTAAGAGTCATTTTATTTGTTTTTCGGTCATTATTTTAGCTTATTTTGAGACGACATTTTTCGGTGGCTCGAATTTCGAGACCCTAAAAATTTCATTTTTTCGAGATTTAAAGCTTCGGGAACTCAAATAATAACATATTTAGCCCTTAGGAGTCATTTGATTTGCTTTTCGGTCACTTATTTTGAGACGTCGTTTTTCGGGGGCTCGATTTTCGAGATACTAAAATTTTTATTTCTTCGAGATTTGAAGCTCCGGGAACTCAAATAATAACATATTAAGCACTTAAGAGTCATTTTATTTGTTTTTCGGTCACTTATTTTAGCTTATTTTGAGACGTCGTTTTTCGGGGGCTCGATTTTCGAGATCTTAAAATTTTCTTTTTTCGAGATTTAAAGCTCCGGGAACTCAAATAATAATATATTAAGCCCTTAGGAGTCATTTTATTTGTTTCTCAATCACTTATTTTGCTTATTTTGAGACATCGTTTTTCAGGAGCTAGATTTTCGAGACCCTAAAAATTTGGTTTTTTTCAAGACATAAAGCTTTGGGAATTCATATAATAAAATATTAAGCACTTAAGAGTCATTTTATTTGTTTTCGGTCACTTATTTAAGCTTATTTCGAGACGTCGTTTTTCGGGGGGTCTTTTTCGAGACCCTAAAAATTTCATTTTTTTCGAGATTTAAATCTTTCTGAAGTCAAGAAATAACATATTAAGCACTTAAAAGTCTTTTGATGTGTTTTTCGGTCAATTATTTTAGCTTATTTTGAGACGTCTTTATTCAGGAGCACTATTTTCGAAACCCTAAAAATTTCAATTTTTTCGAGATTTAAGCTTTGAGAAGTCAAGTAATAACATATTAAGCACTTAGGAGTCATTTGATTTATTTTTCGGTCACCTATATCAGCTTATTTTGAGACGTCGTTTTTCCGGGGCTCGATTTTTTAGACCCTCAAAATTTCATTTTTCTAGATTTAAAGCTTCGGAAACGCAAATAATAACATATTAAGCCCTTAGGAGTCATTTTATTTGTTTTTTGGTCACTTATTTTAGCTTATTTTGAGACGTCTTTTTTCGGGGGCTCGATTTTCGAGATCTTAAAATTTTCATTTTTTCGAGATTTAAAGCTCCGGGAACTCAAATAACAACATATTAAGCCCTTAGGAGTCATTTTATTTGTTTTTCGGTCACTTATTTTCGCTTATTTTGAGACGTCGTTTTTCGGGAGCTCGATTATTGAGATCCTAAAAATTTGCTTTTTTTCAAGACTCAAAGCTTTGGGAATTCAAGTAATGACATATTAAGCACTTAAGTGTAATTTTATTTGTTTTTCGGTCACTTATTTAAGCTTATTTCGAGACGTCATTTTTCAGGGGCTCGTTTTCGAGACCTTAAAAATTTCATTTTTTGGAGATTTAAATCTTTCGGAAGTCAAGAAATAACATATTAAGCACTTATTTGATGTGTTTTTCTGTCAATTATTTTAGATTATTTCGAGATGTCGTTTTTCAGGGGCACGAATTTCGAGATCCTAAAATTTGCTTTTTTTTCAAGATTTAAGCTTTGGGAAGTCAAATAATAACATATTAAGCACTTAGGAGTCATTTTATTTGTTTTTCGGTCACTTATTTTAGCTTATTTTGAGACGTCATTTTTCGGGGACTTGATTTTCGAGATCTTAAAATTTTTATTTTTTCGAGATTTAAATATTCGGGAACTCAAATAATAACATATTTAGCCCTTAGGAGTCATTTGATTTGCTTTTCGGTCACTTATTTTAGTTTATTTTGAGACGTCGTTTTTCGGGGGCTTGTTTTTCGAGATCTTAAAATTTTCATTTTTTCGAGATTTAAAGCTCCGGGAACTCACATAATAACATATTAAGCACTTAAGAGTCATTTTATTTGTTTTTCGGTCACTTATTTTAGCTTATTTTGAGACGTCGTTTTTCGTGGGCTCGATTTTTGAGATCTTAAAATTTTCATTTTTACGAGATTTAAATCTTTCGGAAGTCAAGAAATAACATATTAAGCACTTAAAAGACTTTTGATGTCAAATAATAACAATAATAAGCACTTAAGAGTCATTTTATTAGTTTTTCGGTCACTTATTTCTGCTTATTTTGAGACGTCGTTTTTCAGGGGCTTGATTTTCGAAACCCTAAAAATTTCAATTTTTTGAGATTGAAAGCTTTGGGATGTCAAGTAATAAAATATTAAGCACTTGAATGTCATTTGATTTGTTTTTCGGTCAATTATTTTATCTTATTTTGATACGTCGTTTTTCAGGGGCTCGATTTTTGAAACCCTAAAAATTTCAATTTTTTCGAGATTTAAAGCTTTGGGAATTCAAAGAATAACATATTAAGCACTTAAGAGTCATTTTATTTGTTTTTCGGTCATTATTTTAGCTTATTTCGAGACGACGTTTTTCGGTGGCTCGAATTTCGAGACCCTAAAAATTTTATTTTTTCGAGATTTAAAGCTTTGGGAACTCAAATAATAACATATTTAGCCCTTAGGAGTCATTTGATTTGCTTTTCGGTCACTTATTTTGAGACGTCGTTTTTCGGGGGCTCGATTTTCGAGATACTAAAATTTTTATTTCTTCGAGATTTGAAGCTCCGGGAACTCAAATAATAACATATTAAGCACTTAAGAGTCATTTTATTTGTTTTTCGGTCACTTATTTTAGCTTATTTTGAGACGTCGTTTTTCGGGGGGCTCGATTTTCGAGATCTTAAAATTTTCTTTTTTCGAGATTTAAAGCTCCGGGAACTCAAATAATAATATATTAAGCCCTTAGGAGTCATTTTTTTTGTTTCTCAATCACTAATTTTGCTTATTTTGAGACATCGTTTTTCAGGAGCTAGATTTTCGAGACCCTAAAAATTTGGTTTTTTTCAAGACATAAAGCTTTGGGAATTCATATAATAAAATATTAAGCACTTAAGAGTCATTTTATTTGTTTTCGGTCACTTATTTAAGCTTATTTCGAGACGTCGTTTTTCGGGGGCACTTTTTCGAGACCCTAAAAATTTCATTTTTTTCGAGATTTAAATCTTTCTGAAGTCAAGAAATAACATATCAAGCACTTAAAAGTCTTTTGATGTGTTTTTCGGTCAATTATTTTAGCTTATTTTGAGACGTCTTTATTCAGGAGCACTATTTTCGAAACCCTAAAAATTTCAATTTTTTCGAGATTTAAGCTTTGAGAAGTCAAGTAATAACATATTAAGCACTTAGGAGTCATTTGATTTATTTTTCGGTCACCTATATCAGCTTATTTTGAGACGTCGTTTTTCGGGGGCTCGATTTTTTAGACCCTCAAAATTTCATTTTTCTAGATTTAAAGCTTCGGAAACGCAAATAATAACATATTAAGCCCTTAGGAGTCATTTTATTTGTTTTTTGGTCACTTATTTTAGCTTATTTTGAGACGTCTTTTTTCGGGGGCCCGATTTTCGAGATCTTAAAATTTTCATTTTTTCGAGATTTAAAGCTTCGGGAACACAAATAACAACATATTAAGCCCTTAGGAGTCATTTTATTTGTTTTTCGGTCACTTATTTTCGCTTATTTTGAGACGTCATTTTTCAGGGGCTCGTTTTCGAGACCCTAAAAATTTCATTTTTTGGAGATTTAAATCTTTCGGAAGTCAAGAAATAACATATTAAGCACTTAAAAGTCTTTTGATGTGTTTTTCTGTCAATTATTTAGAGGTCGTTTTTCAGGGGCACGAATTTCGAGATCCTAAAATTTGCATTTTTTTCAAGATTTAAGCTTTGGAAAGTCAAATAATAACATATTAAGTCATTTGACTTATTTTTCGATCACTTATATCAGCTTATTTTGAGACGTCGTTTTTCGAGGGTTCGATTTTCGAGACCTTAAAATATTCATTTTTTCGAGATTTAAAGCTTCGGGAACTCAAATAATAACATATTAAGCCCTTAGGAGTCATTTTATTTGTTTTTCGGTCACTTATTTTAGCTTATTTTGAGACGTCATTTTTCGGGGGCTTGATTTTCGAGATCTTAAAATTTTTATTTTTTCGAGATTTAAAGCTTCGGGAACTCAAATAATAACATATTTAGCCCTTAGGAGTCATTTGATTTGCTTTTCGGTCACTTATTTCAGTTTATTTTGAGACGTCGTTTTTCGGGGGCTTATTTTTCGAGATCTTAAAATTTTCATTTTTTCGAGATTTAAAGCTCCGGGAACTCACATAATAAAATATTAAGCACTTAAGAGTCATTTTATTTGTTTTTCGGTCACTTATTTTAGCTTATTTTGAGACGTCGTTTTTCGGGGGATCGATTTTTGAGATCTTAAAATTTTCATTTTTTCGTGATTTAAATCTTTCGGAAGTCAAGAAATAACATATTAAGCCCTTAAAAGACTTTTGATGTCAAATAATAACAATAATAAGCACTTAAGAGTCATTTTATTAGTTTTTCGGTCACTTATTTCAGCTTATTTTGAGACGTCGTTTTTCAGGGGCTTGATTTTCGAAACCCTAAAAATTTCAATTTTTCGAGATTGAAAGCTTTGGGATGTCAAGTAATAAAATATTAAGCACTTAAATGTCATTTGATTTGTTTTTCGGTCAATTATTTTATCTTATTTTGATACGTCGTTTTTCAGGGGCTCGATTTTCGAAACCCTAAAAATTTCAATTTTTTCGAGATTTAAAGCTTTGGGAATTCAAAGAATAACATATTAAGCACTTAAGAGTCATTTTATTTGTTTTTCGGTCATTATTTTAGCTTATTTCGAGACGACGTTTTTCGGTGGCTCGAATTTCGAGACCCTAAAAATTTCATTTTTTCGAGATTTAAAGCTTCGGGAACTCAAATAATAACATATTTAGCCCTTAGGAGTCATTTGATTTGCTTTTCGGTCACTTATTTTGAGACGTCGTTTTTCGGGGCCTCGATTTTCGAGATACTAAAATTTTTATTTCTTCGAGATTTGAAGCTCCGGGAACTCAAATAATAACATATTAAGCACTTAATAGTCATTTTATTTGTTTTCGGTCACTTATTTTAAATTAATTTGAGACGTCGTTTTTCGGGGGCTCGATTATCGAGATCTTAAAATTTTCTTTTTTTCAAGATTTAAAGCTCCGGGAACTCAAATAATAATATATTAAGCCCTTAGGAGTCATTTTATTTGTTTCTCAATCACTAATTTTGCTTATTTTGAGACATCGTTTTTCAGGAGCTAGATTTTCGAGACCCTAAAAATTTGGTTTTTTTCAAGACATAAAGCTTTGGGAATTCATATAATAAAATATTAAGCACTTAAGAGTCATTTTATTTGTTTTCGGTAACTTATTTAAGCTTATTTCGAGACGTCGTTTTTCGGGGGCACTTTTTCGAGACCTTAAAAATTTCATTTTTTTCGAGATTTAAATCTTTCTGAAGTCAAGAAATAACATATCAAGCACTTAAAAGTCTTTTGATGTGTTTTTCGGTCAATTATTTTAGCTTATTTTGAGACGTCTTTATTCAGGAGCACTATTTTCGAAACCCTAAAAATTTCAATTTTTTCGAGATTTAAGCTTTGAGAAGTCAAGTAATAACATATTAAGCACTTAGGAGTCATTTGATTTATTTTTCGGTCACCTATATCAGCTTATTTTGAGACGTCATTTTTCGGGGGCTCGATTTTTTAGACCCTCAAAATTTCATTTTTCTAGATTTAAAGCTTCGGAAACGCAAATAATAACATATTAAGCCCTTAGGAGTCATTTTATTTGTTTTTTGGTCACTTATTTTAGCTTATTTTGAGACGTCTTTTTTCGGGGGCTCGATTTTTGAGATCTTAAAATTTTCATTTTTTCGAGATTTAAAGCTCCGGGAACTCAAATAACAACATATTAAGCCCTTAAGAGTCATTTTATTTGTTTTTCGGTCACTTATTTTCGCTTATTTTGAGACGTCGTTTTTCGGAAGCTCGATTATTGAGATCCTAAAAATTTGCTTTTTTTCAAGACTCAAAGCTTTGGGAATTCAAGTAATGACATATTAAGCACTTAAGTGTAATTTTATTTGTTTTTCGGTCACTTATTTAAGCTTATTTCGAGACGTCATTTTTCAGGGGCTCGTTTTCGAGACCTTAAAAATTTCATTTTTTGGAGATTTAAATCTTTCGGAAGTCAAGAAATAACATATTAAGCACTTAAAAGTCTTTTGATGTGTTTTTCTGTCAATTATTTTAGATTATTTCGAGAGGTCGTTTTTCAGGGGCACGAATTTCGAGATCCTAAAATTTGCTTTTTTTTTCAAGATTTAAGCTTTGGGAAGTCAAATAATAACATATTAAGCACTTAGGAGTCATTTGACTTATTTTTCGATCACTTATATCAGCTTATTTTGAGACGTCGTTTTTCGAGGGTTCGATTTTCGAGACCTTAAAATATTCATTTTTTCGAGATTTAAAGCTTCGGGAACTCAAATAATAATAACATATTAAGCCCTTAGGAGTCATTTTATTTGTTTTTCGGTCACTTATTTTAGCTTATTTTGAGACGTCATTTTTCGGGGACTTGATTTTCGAGATCTTAAAATTTTTATTTTTTCGAGATTTAAAGCTTCGGGAACTCAAATAATAACATATTTAGCCCTTAGGAGTCATTTGATTTGCTTTTCGGTCACTTATTTTAGTTTATTTTGAGACGTCGTTTTTCGGGGGCTTGTTTTTCGAGATCTTAAAATTTTCATTTTTTCGAGATTTAAAGCTCCGGGAACTCACATAATAACATATTAAGCACTTAAGAGTCATTTTATTTGTTTTTCGGTCACTTATTTTAGCTTATTTTGAGACGTCGTTTTTCGTGGGCTCGATTTTTGAGATCTTAAAATTTTCATTTTTTCGAGATTTAAATCTTTCGGAAGTCAAGAAATAACATATTAAGCACTTAAAAGACTTTTGATGTCAAATAATAACAATAATAAGCACTTAAGAGTCATTTTATTAGTTTTTCGGTCACTTATTTCAGCTTATTTTGAGACGTCGTTTTTCAGGGGCTTGATTTTCGAAACCCTAAAAATTTCAATTTTTTCGAGATTGAAAGCTTTGGGATGTCAAGTAATAAAATATTAAGCACTTAAATGTCATTTGATTTGTTTTTCGGTCAATTATTTTATCTTATTTTGATACGTCGTTTTTCAGGGGCTCGATTTTCGAAACCCTAAAAATTTCAATTTTTTCGAGATTTAAAGCTTTGGGAATTCAAAGAATAACATATTAAGCACTTAAGAGTCATTTTATTTGTTTTTGGGTCATTATTTTAGCTTATTTCGAGACGACGTTTTTCGGTGGCTCGAATTTCGAGACCCTAAAAATTTTATTTTTTCGAGATTTAAAGCTTTGTGAACTCAAATAATAACATATTTAGCCCTTAGGAGTCATTTGATTTGCTTTTCGGTCACTTATTTTGAGAAGTCGTTTTTCGGGGGCTCGATTTTCGAGATACTAAAATTTTTATTTCTTCGAGATTTGAAGCTCCGGGAACTCAAATAATAACATATTAAGCACTTAAGAGTCATTTTATTTGTTTTTCGGTCACTTATTTTAGCTTATTTTGAGACGTCGTTTTTCGGGGGGCTCGATTTTCGAGATCTTAAAATTTTCTTTTTTCGAGATTTAAAGCTCCGAGAACTCAAATAATAATATATTAAGCCCTTAGGAGTCATTTTATTTGTTTCTCAATCACTTATTTTGCTTATTTTGAGACATCGTTTTTCAGGAGCTAGATTTTCGAGACCCTAAAAATTTGGTTTTTTTCAAGACATAAAGCTTTGGGAATTCATATAATAAAATATTAAGCACTTAAGAGTCATTTTATTTGTTTTCGGTCACTTATTTAAGCTTATTTCGAGACGTCGTTTTTCGGGGGCTCTTTTTCGAGACCCTAAAAATTTCATTTTTTTCGAGATTTAAATCTTTCTGAAGTCAAGAAATAACATATTAAGCACTTAAAAGTCTTTTGATGTGTTTTTCGGTCAATTATTTTAGCTTATTTTGAGACGTCTTTATTCAGGAGCACTATTTTCGAAACCCTAAAAATTTCAATTTTTTCGAGATTTAAGCTTTGAGAAGTCAAGTAATAACATATAAAGCACTTAGGAGTCATTTGATTTATTTTTCGGTCACCTATATCAGCTTATTTTGAGACGTCGTTTTTCGGGGGCTCGATTTTTTAGACCCTCAAAATTTCATTTTTCTAGATTTAAAGCTTCGGAAACGCAAATAATAACATATTAAGCCCTTAGGAGTCATTTTATTTGTTTTTTGGTCACTTATTTTAGCTTATTTTGAGACGTCTTTTTTCGGGGGCTCGATTTTCGAGATCTTAAAATTTTCATTTTTTCGAGATTTAAAGCTCCGGGAACTCAAATAACAACATATTAAGCCCTTAGGAGTCATTTTATTTGTTTTTCGGTCACTTATTTTCGCTTATTTTGAGACGTCGTTTTTCGGGAGCTCGATTATTGAGATCCTAAAAATTTGCTTTTTTTCAAGACTCAAAGCTTTGGGAATTCAAGTAATGACATATTAAGCACTTAAGTGTAATTTTATTTGTTTTTCGGTCACTTATTTAAGCTTATTTCGAGACGTCATTTTTCAGGGGCTCGTTTTCGAGACCCTAAAAATTTCATTTTTTGGAGATTTAAATCTTTCGGAAGTCAAGAAATAACATATTAAGCACTTAAAAGTCTTTTGATGTGTTTTTCGGTCAATTATTATAGATTATTACGAGAGGTCGTTTATCAGGGGCACGAATTTCGAGATCATAAAATTTGCTTTTTTTTCAAGATTTAAGCTTTGGGAAGTCAAATGATAACATATTAAGCACTTAGGAGTCATTTGATTTATTTTTCGATCACTTATATCAGCTTATTTTTAGACGTCGTTTTTCGAGGGTTCGATTTTCGAGACCTTAAAATATTCATTTTTTCGAGATTTAAAGCTTCGGGAACTCAAATAATAACATATTAAGCCCTTATGAGTCATTTTATTTGTTTTTCGGTCACTTATTTTAGCTTATTTTGAGACGTCATTGATCGGGGGCTTGAATTTTGAGATCTTAAAGTTTTTATTTTTTCGAGATTTAAAGCTTCGGGAACTCAAATAATAACATATTTAGCCCTTAGGAGTCATTTGATTGGCTTTTCGGTCACTTATTTTAGTTTATTTTGAGACGTCGTTTTTCGGGGGCTTGTTTTTCGAGATCTTAAAATTTTCATTTTTTCGAGATTTAAAGCTCCGGGAACTCACATAATAACATATTAAGCACTTAAGAGTCATTTTATTTGTTTTTCGATCACTTATTTTAGCTTATTTTGAGACGTTGTTTTTCGGGGGCTCGATTTTTGAGATCTTAAAATTTTCATTTTTTCGAGATTTAAATCTTTCGGAAGTCAAGAAATAACATATTAAGCACTTAAAAGACTTTTGATGTCAAATAATAACAATAATAAGCACCTAAGAGTCATTTTATTAGTTTTTCGGTCACTTATTTCAGCTTATTTTGAGACATCGTTTTTCAGGGGCTTGATTTTCGAAATCCTAAAAATTTCAATTTTATTGAGATTGAAAGCTTTGGGATGTCAAGTAATAAAATATTAAGCACTTAAATGTCATTTGATGTGTTTTTCGGTCAATTATTTTATCTTATTTTGATACGTCGTTTTTCGGGGGTTCGATTTTCGAGATCCTATAATTTTCATTTTTTCGAGATTTAAAGCTCCGGGAACTCAAATAATAACATATTAAGCCCTTAGGAGTCATTTTATTTGTTTTTCGGTCACTTATTTTCGCTTATTTTGAGACGTCCTTTTTCAGGAGCTCGATTTTCGAGACCCTAAAAATTTGCTTTTTTTCAAGAGTTAAAGCTTTGGGAATTCAAATAATAGCTTATTAAGTACTTAAAAGTCATTTTATTTGTTTTTCGGTCACTTATTTTAGCTTATTTTGAGACGACGTTTTTTGGTAGCTCGAATTTCGAGACCCTAAAAATTTCATTTTTTCGAAATTTAAAGCTTCGGGAAATCAAATAATAACATATTTAGCCCTTAGGAGTCATTTGATTTGCTTTTCGATCACTTATTTTCGCTTATTTTGAGACGTCCTTTTTCAGGAGCTCGATTTTCGAGACCCTAAAAATCTGCTTTTTTTCAAGACTTAAAGCATTGGGAATTCAAATAATAACTTATTAAGCACTTAAGAGTCATTTTATTTATTTTTCGGTCACTTATTTTAGCTTATTTTGAGACGGCGTTTTTCGTTGGCTCGAATTTCGAGACCCCAAAAATTTCATTTTTTTCGAGATTTAAAGCTTCGGGAACTCAAATAATAACACATTTAGCCCTTAGGAGTTATTTGATTTGCTTTTCGGTCACTTAATTTAGCTTATTTTGAGACGTCATTTTTCGGGGGCTTGATTTCGAGATCTTGAAATTTTCATTTTTTCGAGATTTAAAGCTCCGGAAACTCAAATAATAACAAACTTAGCCCTTAGGAGTCATTTGATTTGCTTTTCGGTCACTTATTTTAGCTTATTTTGAGATGTCGTTTTTCGGGGGCTTGATTTTCGAGATCATAAAATTTTCATTTTTTCGAGATTTAAAGCTCCGAGAACGCAAATAATAACATATTAAGCCCTTAGGAGTCATTTTATTTGTTTTTTGGTCACTTATTTTAGCTTATTTTGAGACGTCTTTTTTCGGGGGCTCGATTTTCAAGATCTTAAAATTTTTATTTTTTCGAGATTTAAAGCTCCGGGAACTCAAATAACAACATATTAAGCCCTTAGGAGTCATTTTATTTGTTTTTCGGTCACTTATTTTCGCTTATTTTGAGACGTCGTTTTTCGGTAGCTCGATTATTGAGATCCTAAAAATTTGCTTTTTTTCAAGACTCAAAGCTTTGGGAATTCAAGTAATGAGATATTAAGCACTTAAGTGTAATTTTATTTGTTTTTCGGTCACTTATTTAAGCTTATTTCGAGACGTCATTTTTCATGGGCTCGTTTTCGAGACCTTAAAAATTTCATTTTTTGGAGATTTAAATCTTTCGGAAGTCAAGAAATAACATATTAAGCACTTAAAAGTCTTTTGATGTGTTTTTCTGTCAATTATTTTAGATTATTTCGAGAGGTCGTTTTTCAGGGGCACGAATTTCGAGATCCTAAAATTTGCTTTTTTTTTTCAAGATTTAAGCTTTGGGATGTCAAATAATAACATACTAAGCACTTAGGAGTCATTTGACTTATTTTTCGATCACTTATATCAGCTTATTTTGAGACGTCGTTTTTCGAGGGTTCGATTTTCGAGACCTTAAAATATTCATTTTTTCGAGATTTAAAGCTTCGGGAACTCAAATAATAATAACATATTAAGCCCTTAGGAGTCATTTTATTTGTTTTTCGGTCACTTATTTTAACTTATTTTTAGACGTCATTTTTCGGGGACTTGATTTTCGAGATCTTAAAATTTTTATTTTTTCGAGATTTAAAGCTTCGGGAACTCAATTAATAACATATTTAGCCCTTATGAGTCATTTGATTTGCTTTTCGGTCACTTATTTTAGTTTATTTTGAGACGTCGTTTTTCGTGGGGTTGTTTTTCGAGATCTTTAAATTTTCATTTTTTCGAGATTTAAAGCTCCGGAAACTCACATAATAACATATTAAGCACTTAAGAGTCATTTTATTTGTTTTTCGGTCACTTATTTTAGCTTATTTTGAGACGTCGTTTTTCGGGGGCTCGATTTTTGAGATCTTAAAATTTTCATTTTTTCGAGATTTAAATCTTTCGGAAGTCAAGAAATAACATATTAAGCACTTAAAAGACTTTTGATGTCAAATAATAACAATAATAAGCACTTAAGAGTCATTTTATTAGTTTTTCGGTCACTTATTTCAGCTTATTTTGAGACGTCGTTTTTCAGGGGCTTGATTTTCGAAACCCTAAAAATTTCAATTTTTTCGAGATTGAAAGCTTTGGGATGTCAAGTAATAAAATATTAAGCACTTAAATGTCATTTGATTTGTTTTTCGGTCAATTATTTTATCTTATTTTGATACGTCGTTTTTCAGGGGCTCGATTTTCGAAACCCTAAAAATTTCAATTTTTTCGAGATTTAAAGCTTTGGGAATTCAAAGAATAACATATTAAGCACTTAAGAGTCATTTTATTTGCTTTTCGGTCTTTATTTTAGCTTATTTCGAGACGACGTTTTTCGGTGGCTTGAATTTCGAGACCCTAAAAATTTCATTTTTTCGAGATTTAAAGCTTCGGGAACTCAAATAATAACATATTTAGCCCTTAGGAGTCATTTGATTTGCTTTTCGGTCACTTATTTTGAGACGTCGTTTTTCGGGGGCTCGATTTTCGAGATACTAAAATTTTTATTTCTTCGAGATTTGAAGCTCCGGGAACTCAAATAATAACATATTAAGCACTTAAGAGTCATTTTATTTGTTTTTCGGTCACTTATTTTAGCTTATTTTGAGACGTCGTTTTTCAGGGGCTTGATTTTCGAAACCCTAAAAATTTCAATTTTTTCGAGATTGAAAGCTTTGGGATGTCAAGTAATAAAATATTAAGCACTTAAATGTCATTTGATTTGTTTTTCGGTCAATTATTTTATCTTATTTTGATACGTCGTTTTTCAGGGGCTCGATTTTCGAAACCCTAAAAATTTCAATTTTTTCGAGATTTAAAGCTTTGGGAATTCAAAGAATAACATATTAAGCACTTAAGAGTCATTTTATTTGTTTTTCGGTCATTATTTTAGCTTATTTCGAGACGACGTTTTTCGGTGGCTCGAATTTCGAGACCCTAAAAATTTCATTTTTTCGAGATTTAAAGCTTCGGGAACTCAAATAATAACATATTTAGCCCTTAGGAGTCATTTGATTTGCTTTTCGGTCACTTATTTTGAGACGTCGTTTTTCGGGGGCTCGATTTTCGAGATACTAAAATTTTTATTTCTTCGAGATTTGAAGCTCCGGGAACTCAAATAATAACATATTAAGCACTTAAGAGTCATTTTATTTGTTTTTCGGTCACTTATTTTAGCTTATTTTGAGACGTCGTTTTTCGGGGGCTCGATTTTCGAGATCTTAAAATTTTCTTTTTTCGAGATTTAAAGCTCCGGGAACTCAAATAATAATATATTAAGCCCTTAGGAGTCATTTTATTTGTTTCTCAATCACTTATTTTGCTTATTTTGAGACATCGTTTTTCAGGAGCTAGATTTTCGAGACCCTAAAAATTTGGTTTTTTTCAAGACATAAAGCTTTGGGAATTCATATAATAAAATATTAAGCACTTAAGAGTCATTTTATTTGTTTTCGGTCACTTATTTAAGCTTATTTCGAGACGTCGTTTTTCGGGGGGTCTTTTTCGAGACCCTAAAAATTTCATTTTTTTCGAGATTTAAATCTTTCTGAAGTCAAGAAATAACATATTAAGCACTTAAAATATTAAGCACTTAGGAGTCATTTGATTTATTTTTCGGTCACCTATATCAGCTTATTTTGAGACGTCGTTTTTCGGGGGCTCGATTTTTTAGACCCTCAAAATTTCATTTTTCTAGATTTAAAGCTTCGGAAACGCAAATAATAACATATTAAGCCCTTAGGAGTCATTTTATTTGTTTTTTGGTCACTTATTTTAGCTTATTTTGAGACGTCTTTTTTCGGGGGCTCGAATTTCGAGATCTTAAAATTTTCATTTTTTCGAGATTTAAAGCTCCGGGAACTCAAATAACAACATATTAAGCCCTTAGGAGTCATTTTATTTGTTTTTCGGTCACTTATTTTCGCTTATTTTGAGACGTCGTTTTTCGGGAGCTCGATTATTGAGATCCTAAAAATTTGCTTTTTTCAAGACTCAAAGCTTTGGGAATTCAAGTAATGACATATTAAGCACTTAAGTGTAATTTTATTTGTTTTTCGGTCACTTATTTAAGCTTATTTCGAGACGTCATTTTTCAGGGGCTCGTTTTCGAGACCTTAAAAATTTCATTTTTTGGAGATTTAAATCTTTCGGAAGTCAAGAAATAACATATTAAGCACTTAAAAGTCTTTTGATGTGTTTTTCTGTCAATTATTTTAGATTATTTCGAGAGGTCGTTTTTCAGGGGCACGAATTTCGAGATCCTAAAATTTGCTTTTTTTTCAAGATTTAAGCTTTGGGAAGTCAAATAATAACATATTAAGCACTTAGGAGTCATTTGACTTATTTTTCGATCACTTATATCAGCTTATTTTGAGACGTCGTTTTTCGAGGGTTCGATTTTCGAGACCTTAAAATATTCATTTTTTCGAGATTTAAAGCTTCGGGAACTCAAATAATAATAACATATTAAGCCCTTAGGAGTCATTTTATTTGTTTTTCGGTCACTTATTTTAGCTTATTTTGAGACGTCATTTTTCGGGGACTTGATTTACGAGATCTTAAAATTTTTATTTTTTCGAGATTTAAAGCTTCGGGAACTCAAATAATAACATATTTAGCCCTTAGGAGTCATTTGATTTGCTTTTCGGTCACTTATTTTAGTTTATTTTGAGACGTCGTTTTTCGGGGGCTTGTTTTTCGAGATCTTAAAATTTTCATTTTTTCGAGATTTAAAGCTCCGGGAACTCACATAATAACATATTAAGCACTTAAGAGTCATTTTATTTGTTTTTCGGTCACTTATTTTAGCTTATTTTGAGACGTCGTTTTTCGTGGGCTCGATTTTTGAGATCTTAAAATTTTCATTTTTACGAGATTTAAATCTTTCGGAAGTCAAGAAATAACATATTAAGCACTTAAAAGACTTTTGATGTCAAATAATAACAATAATAAGCACTTAAGAGTCATTTTATTAGTTTTTCGGTCACTTATTTCTGCTTATTTTGAGACGTCGTTTTTCAGGGGCTTGATTTTCGAAACCCTAAAAATTTCAATTTTTTGAGATTGAAAGCTTTGGGATGTCAAGTAATAAAATATTAAGCACTTGAATGTCATTTGATTTGTTTTTCGGTCAATTATTTTATCTTATTTTGATACGTTGTTTTTCAGGGGCTCGATTTTTGAAACCCTAAAAATTTCAATTTTTTCGAGATTTAAAGCTTTGGGAATTCAAAGAATAACATATTAAGCACTTAAGAGTCATTTTATTTGTTTTTCGGTCATTATTTTAGCTTATTTCGAGACGACGTTTTTCGGTGGCTCGAATTTCGAGACCCTAAAAATTTTATTTTTTCGAGATTTAAAGCTTCGGGAACTCAAATAATAACATATTTAGCCCTTAGGAGTTATTTAATTTGCTTTTCGGTCACTTATTTTGAGACGTCGTTTTTCGGGGGCTCGATTTTCGAGATACTAAAATTTTTATTTCTTCGAGATTTGAAGCTCCGGGAACTCAAATAATAACATATTAAGCACTTAAGAGTCATTTTATTTGTTTTTCGGTCACTTATTTTAGCTTATTTTGAGACGTCGTTTTTCGGGGGGCTCGATTTTCGAGATCTTAAAATTTTCTTTTTTCGAGATTTAAAGCTCCGGGAACTCAAATAATAATATATTAAGCCCTTAGGAGTCATTTTATTTGTTTCTCAATCACTTATTTTGCTTATTTTGAGACATCGTTTTTCAGGAGCTAGATTTTCGAGACCCTAAAAATTTGGTTTTTTTCAAGACATAAAGCTTTGGGAATTCATATAATAAAATATTAAGCACTTAAGAGTCATTTTATTTGTTTTCGGTCACTTATTTAAGCTTATTTCGAGACGTCGTTTTTCGGGGGCTCTTTTTCGAGACCCTAAAAATTTCATTTTTTTCGAGATTTAAATCTTTCTGAAGTCAAGAAATAACATATTAAGCACTTAAAAGTCTTTTGATGTGTTTTTCGGTCAATTATTTTAGCTTATTTTGAGACGTCTTTATTCAGGAGCACTATTTTCGAAACCCTAAAAATTTCAATTTTTTCGAGATTTAAGCTTTGAGAAGTCAAGTAATAACATATTAAGCACTTAGGAGTCATTTGATTTATTTTTCGGTCACCTATATCAACTTATTTTGAGACGTCATTTTTCGGGGGCTCGATTTTTTAGACCCTCAAAATTTCATTTTTCTAGATTTAAAGCTTCGGAAACGCAAATAATAACATATTAAGCCCTTAGGAGTCATTTTATTTGTTTTTTGGTCACTTATTTTAGCTTATTTTGAGACGTCTTTTTTCGGGGGCTCGATTTTCGAGATCTTAAAATTTTCATTTTTTCGAGATTTAAAGCTCCGGGAACTCAAATAACAACATATTAAGCCCTTAGGAGTCATTTTATTTGTTTTTCGGTCACTTATTTTCGCTTATTTTGAGACGTCGTTTTTCGGGAGCTCGATTATTGAGATCCTAAAAATTTGCTTTTTTTCAAGACTCAAAGCTTTGGGAATTCAAGCAATGACATATTAAGCACTTAAGTGTAATTTTATTTGTTTTTCGGTCACTTATTTAAGCTTATTTCGAGACGTCATTTTTCAGGGGCTCGTTTTCGAGACCCTAAAAATTTCATTTTTTGGAGATTTAAATCTTTCGGAAGTCAAGAAATAACATATTAAGCACTTAAAAGTCTTTTGATGTGTTTTTCGGTCAATTATTATAGATTATTACGAGAGGTCGTTTATCAGGGGCACGAATTTCGAGATCATAAAATTTGCTTTTTTTTCAAGATTTAAGCTTTGGGAAGTCAAATGATAACATATTAAGCACTTAGGAGTCATTTGATTTATTTTTCGATCACTTATATCAGCTTATTTTTAGACGTCGTTTTTCGAGGGTTCGATTTTCGAGACCTTAAAATATTCATTTTTTCGAGATTTAAAGCTTCGGGAACTCAAATAATAACATATTAAGCCCTTATGAGTCATTTTATTTGTTTTTCGGTCACTTATTTTAGCTTATTTTGAGACGTCATTGATCGGGGGCTTGAATTTTGAGATCTTAAAGTTTTTATTTTTTCGAGATTTAAAGCTTCGGGAACTCAAATAATAACATATTTAGCCCTTAGGAGTCATTTGATTGGCTTTTCGGTCACTTATTTTAGTTTATTTTGAGACGTCGTTTTTCGGGGGCTTGTTTTTCGAGATCTTAAAATTTTCATTTTTTCGAGATTTAAAGCTCCGGGAACTCACATAATAACATATTAAGCACTTAAGAGTCATTTTATTTGTTTTTCGGTCACTTATTTTAGCTTATTTTGAGACGTTGTTTTTCGGGGGCTCGATTTTTGAGATCTTAAAATTTTCATTTTTTCGAGATTTAAATCTTTCGGAAGTCAAGAAATAACATATTAAGCACTTAAAAGACTTTTGATGTCAAATAATAACAATAATAAGCACTTAAGAGTCATTTTATTAGTTTTTCGGTCACTTATTTCAGCTTATTTTGAGACATCGTTTTTCAGGGGCTTGATTTTCGAAATCCTAAAAATTTCAATTTTTTCGAGATTGAAAGCTTTGGGATGTCAAGTAATAAAATATTAAGCACTTAAATGTCATTTGATGTGTTTTTCGGTCAATTATTTTATCTTATTTTGATACGTCGTTTTTCGGGGGTTCGATTTTCGAGATCCTATAATTTTCATTTTTTCGAGATTTAAAGCTCCGGGAACTCAAATAATAACATATTAAGCCCTTAGGAGTCATTTTATTTGTTTTTCGGTCACTTATTTTCGCTTATTTTGAGACGTCCTTTTTCAGGAGCTCGATTTTCGAGACCCTAAAAATTTGCTTTTTTTCAAGAGTTAAAGCTTTGGGAATTCAAATAATAGCTTATTAAGTACTTAAGAGTCATTTTATTTGTTTTTCGGTCACTTATTTTAGCTTATTTTGAGACGACGTTTTTTGGTAGCTCGAATTTCGAGACCCTAAAAATTTCATTTTTTCGAAATTTAAAGCTTCGGGAAATCAAATAATAACATATTTAGCCCTTAGGAGTCATTTGATTTGCTTTTCGATCACTTATTTTCGCTTATTTTGAGACGTCCTTTTTCAGGAGCTCGATTTTCGAGACCCTAAAAATCTGCTTTTTTTCAAGACTTAAAGCATTGGGAATTCAAATAATAACTTATTAAGCACTTAAGAGTCATTTTATTTATTTTTCGGTCACTTATTTTAGCTTATTTTGAGACGGCGTTTTTCGTTGGCTCGAATTTCGAGACCCCAAAAATTTCATTTTTTCGAGATTTAAAGCTTCGGGAACTCAAATAATAACATATTTAGCCCTTAGGAGTCATTTGATTTGCTTTTCGGTCACTTATTTTGAGACGTTGTTTTTCGGGGGCTCGATTTTCGAGATACTAAAATTTTTATTTCTTCGAGATTTGAAGCTCCGGGAACTCAAATAATAACATATTAAGCACTTAAGAGTCATTTTATTTGTTTTTCGGTCACTTATTTTAACTTATTTTGAGACGTCGTTTTTCGGGGGCTCGATTATCGAGATCTTCAAATTTTCTTTTTTTCGAGATTTAAAGCTCCGGGGACTCAAATAATAATATATTAAGCCCTTAGGAGTCATTTTTTTTGTTTCTCAATCACTTATTTTGCTTATTTTGAGACATCGTTTTTCAGGAGCTAGATTTTCGAGACCCTAAAAATTTGGTTTTTTTCAAGACATAAAGCTTTGGGAATTCATATAATAAAATATTAAGCACTTAAGAGTCATTTTATTTGTTTTCGGTCACTTATTTAAGCTTATTTCGAGACGTCGTTTTTCGGGGGCACTTTTTCGAGACCCTAAAAATTTCATTTTTTTCGAGATTTAAATCTTTCTGAAGTCAAGAAATAACATATTAAGCACTTAAAAGTCTTTTGATGTGTTTTTCGGTCAATTATTTTAGCTTATTTTGAGACGTCTTTATTCAGGAGCACTATTTTCGAAACCCTAAAAATTTCAATTTTTTCGAGATTTAAGCTTTGAGAAGTCAAGTAATAACATATTAAGCACTTAGGAGTCATTTGATTTATTTTTCGGTCACCTATATCAGCTTATTTTGAGACGTCGTTTTTCGGGGGCTCGATTTTTTAGACCCTCAAAATTTCATTTTTCTAGATTTAAAGCTTCGGAAACGCAAATAATAACATATTAAGCCCTTAGGAGTCATTTTATTTGTTTTTTGGTCACTTATTTTAGCTTATTTTGAGACGTCTTTTTTCGGGGGCTCGATTTTCGAGATCTTAAAATTTTCATTTTTTCGAGATTTAAAGCTTCGGGAACACAAATAACAACATATTAAGCCCTTAGGAGTCATTTTATTTGTTTTTCGGTCACTTATTTTCGCTTATTTTGAGACGTCGTTTTTCGGGAGCTCGATTATTGAGATCCTAAAAATTTGCTTTTTTTCAAGACTCAAAGCTTTGGGAATTCAAGTAATGACATATTAAGCACTTAAGTGTAATTTTATTTGTTTTTCGGTCACTTATTTAAGCTTATTTCTAGACGTCATTTTTCAGGGGCTCGTTTTCGAGACCCTAAAAATTTCATTTTTTGGAGATTTAAATCTTTCGGAAGTCAAGAAATAACATATTAAGCACTTAAAAGTCTTTTGATGTGTTTTTCTGTCAATTATTTAGAGGTCGTTTTTCAGGGGCACGAATTTCGAGATCCTAAAATTTGCATTTTTTTCAAGATTTAAGCTTTGGAAAGTCAAATAATAACATATTAAGTCATTTGACTTATTTTTCGATCACTTATATCAGCTTATTTTGAGACGTCGTTTTTCGAGGGTTCGATTTTCGAGACCTTAAAATATTCATTTTTTCGAGATTTAAAGCTTCGGGAACTCAAATAATAACATATTAAGCCCTTAGGAGTCATTTTATTTGTTTTTCGGTCACTTATTTTAGCTTATTTTGAGACGTCATTTTTCGGGGGCTTGATTTTCGAGATCTTAAAATTTTTATTTTTTCGAGATTTAAAGCTTCGGGAACTCAAATAATAACATATTTAGCCCTTAGGAGTCATTTGATTTGCTTTTCGGTCACTTATTTCAGTTTATTTTGAGACGTCGTTTTTCGGGGGCTTATTTTTCGAGATCTTAAAATTTTCATTTTTTCGAGATTTAAAGCTCCGGGAACTCACATAATAAAATATTAAGCACTTAAGAGTCATTTTATTTGTTTTTCGGTCACTTATTTTAGCTTATTTTGAGACGTCGTTTTTCGGGAGATCGATTTTTGAGATCTTAAAATTTTCATTTTTTCGTGATTTAAATCTTTCGGAAGTCAAGAAATAACATATTAAGCCCTTAAAAGACTTTTGATGTCAAATAATAACAATAATAAGCACTTAAGAGTCATTTTATTAGTTTTTCGGTCACTTATTTCAGCTTATTTTGAGACGTCGTTTTTCAGGGGCTTGATTTTCGAAACCCTAAAAATTTCAATTTTTCGAGATTGAAAGCTTTGGGATGTCAAGTAATAAAATATTAAGCACTTAAATGTCATTTGATTTGTTTTTCGGTCAATTATTTTATCTTATTTTGATACGTCGTTTTTCAGGGGCTCGATTTTCGAAACCCTAAAAATTTCAATTTTTTCGAGATTTAAAGCTTTGGGAATTCAAAGAATAACATATTAAGCACTTAAGAGTCATTTTATTTGTTTTTCGGTCATTATTTTAGCTTATTTCGAGACGACGTTTTTCGGTGGCTCGAATTTCGAGACCCTAAAAATTTCATTTTTTCGAGATTTAAAGCTTCGGGAACTCAAATAATAACATATTTAGCCCTTAGGAGTCATTTGATTTGCTTTTCGGTCACTTATTTTGAGACGTCGTTTTTCGGGGCCTCGATTTTCGAGATACTAAAATTTTTATTTCTTCGAGATTTGAAGCTCCGGGAACTCAAATAATAACATATTAAGCACTTAAGAGTCATTTTATTTGTTTTCGGTCACTTATTTTAACTTAATTTGAGACGTCGTTTTTCGGGGGCTCGATTATCGAGATCTTAAAATTTTCTTTTTTTCAAGATTTAAAGCTCCGGGAACTCAAATAATAATATATTAAGCCCTTAGGAGTCATTTTATTTGTTTCTCAATCACTAATTTTGCTTATTTTGAGACATCGTTTTTCAGGAGCTAGATTTTCGAGACCCTAAAAATTTGGTTTTTTTCAAGACATAAAGCTTTGGGAATTCATATAATAAAATATTAAGCACTTAAGAGTCATTTTATTTGTTTTCGGTAACTTATTTAAGCTTATTTCGAGACGTCGTTTTTCGGGGGCACTTTTTCGAGACCCTAAAAATTTCATTTTTTTCGAGATTTAAATCTTTCTGAAGTCAAGAAATAACATATCAAGCACTTAAAAGTCTTTTGATGTGTTTTTCGGTCAATTATTTTAGCTTATTTTGAGACGTCTTTATTCAGGAGCACTATTTTCGAAACCCTAAAAATTTCAATTTTTTCGAGATTTAAGCTTTGAGAAGTCAAGTAATAACATATTAAGCACTTAGGAGTCATTTGATTTATTTTTCGGTCACCTATATCAGCTTATTTTGAGACGTCATTTTTCGAGGGGTCGATTTTTTAGACCCTCAAAATTTCATTTTTCTAGATTTAAAGCTTCGGAAACGCAAATAATAACATATTAAGCCCTTAGGAGTCATTTTATTTGTTTTTTGGTCACTTATTTTAGCTTATTTTGAGACGTCTTTTTTCGGGGGCTCGATTTTTGAGATCTTAAAATTTTCATTTTTTCGAGATTTAAAGCTCCGGGAACTCAAATAACAACATATTAAGCCCATAAGAGTCATTTTATTTGTTTTTCGGTCACTTATTTTCGCTTATTTTGAGACGTCGTTTTTCGGGAGCTCGATTATTGAGATCCTAAAAATTTGCTTTTTTTCAAGACTCAAAGCTTTGGGAATTCAAGTAATGACATATTAAGCACTTAAGTGTAATTTTATTTGTTTTTCGGTCACTTATTTAAGCTTATTTCGAGACGTCATTTTTCAGGGGCTCGTTTTCGAGACCTTAAAAATTTCATTTTTTGGAGATTTAAATCTTTCGGAAGTCAAGAAATAACATATTAAGCACTTAAAAGTCTTTTGATGTGTTTTTCTGTCAATTATTTTAGATTATTTCGAGAGGTCGTTTTTCAGGGGCACGAATTTCGAGATCCTAAAATTTGCTTTTTTTTTCAAGATTTAAGCTTTGGGAAGTCAAATAATAACATATTAAGCACTTAGGAGTCATTTGACTTATTTTTCGATCACTTATATCAGCTTATTTTGAGACGTCGTTTTTCGAGGGTTCGATTTTCGAGACCTTAAAATATTCATTTTTTCGAGATTTAAAGCTTCGGGAACTCAAATAATAATAACATATTAAGCCCTTAGGAGTCATTTTATTTGTTTTTCGGTCACTTATTTTAGCTTATTTTGAGACGTCATTTTTCGGGGACTTGATTTTCGAGATCTTAAAATTTTTATTTTTTCGAGATTTAAAGCTTCGGGAACTCAAATAATAACATATTTAGCCCTTAGGAGTCATTTGATTTGCTTTTCGGTCACTTATTTTAGTTTATTTTGAGACGTCGTTTTTCGGGGGCTTGTTTTTCGAGATCTTAAAATTTTCATTTTTTCGAGATTTAAAGCTCCGGGAACTCACATAATAACATATTAAGCACTTAAGAGTCATTTTATTTGTTTTTCGGTCACTTATTTTAGCTTATTTTGAGACGTCGTTTTTCGGGGGCTCGATTTTTGAGATCTTAAAATTTTCATTTTTTCGAGATTTAAATCTTTCGGAAGTCAAGAAATAACATATTAAGCACTTAAAAGACTTTTGATGTCAAATAATAACAATAATAAGCACTTAAGAGTCATTTTGTTTGTTTTTCGGTCACTTATTTCAGCTTATTTTGAGACGTCGTTTTTCAGGGGCTTGATTTTCGAAACCCTAAAAATTTCAATTCTTTCGAGATTGAAAGCTTTGGGATGTCAAGTAATAAAATATTAAGCACTTAAATGTCATTTGATTTGTTTTTCGGTCAATTATTTTATCTTATTTTGATACGTCGTTTTTCAGGGGCTCGATTTTCGAAACCCTAAAAATTTCAATTTTTTCAAGATTTAAAGCTTTGGGAATTCAAAGAATAACATATTAAGCACTTAAGAGTCATTTTATTTGTTTTTCGGTCATTATTTTAGCTTATTTCGAGACGACATTTTTCGGTGGCTCGAATTTCGAGACCCTAAAAATTTCATTTTTTCGAGATTTAAAGCTTCGGGAACTCAAATAATAACATATTTAGCCCTTAGGAGTCATTTGATTTGCTTTTCGGTCACTTATTTTGAAACGTCGTTTTTCGGGGGCTCGATTTTCGAGATACTAAAATTTTTATTTCTTCGAGATTTGAAGCTCCGGGAACTCAAATAATAACATATTAAGCACTTAAGAGTCATTTTATTTGTTTTTCGGTCACTTATTTTAGCTTATTTTGAGACGTCGTTTTTCGGGGGCTCGATTTTCGAGATCTTAAAATTTTCTTTTTTCGAGATTTAAAGCTCCGGGAACTCAAATAATAATATATTAAGCCCTTAGGAGTCATTTTATTTGTTTCTCAATCACTTATTTTGCTTATTTTGAGACATCGTTTTTCAGGAGCTAGATTTTCGAGACCCTAAAAATTTGGTTTTTTTCAAGACATAAAGCTTTGGGAATTCTTATAATAAAATATTAAGCACTTAAGAGTCATTTTATTTGTTTTCGGTCACTTATTTAAGCTTATTTCGAGACGTCGTTTTTCGGGGGCTCTTTTTCGAGACCCTAAAAATTTCATTTTTTTCGAGATTTAAATCTTTCTGAAGTCAAGAAATAACATATCAAGCACTTAAAAGTCTTTTGATGTGTTTTTCGGTCAATTATTTTAGCTTATTTTGAGACGTCTTTATTCAGGAGCACTATTTTCGAAACCCTAAAAATTTCAATTTTTTCGAGATTTAAGCTTTGAGAAGTCAAGTAATAACATATTAAGCACTTAGGAGTCATTTGATTTATTTTTCGGTCACCTATATCAGCTTATTTTGAGACGTCGTTTTTCGGGGGCTCGATTTTTTAGACCCTCAAAATTTCATTTTTCTAGATTTAAAGCTTCGGAAACGCAAATAATAACATATTAAGCCCTTAGGAGTCATTTTATTTGTTTTTTGGTCACTTATTTTAGCTTATTTTGAGACGTCTTTTATCGGGGGCTCGATTTTCGAGATCTTAAAATTTTCATTTTTTCGAGATTTAAAGCTCCGGGAACTCAAATAACAACATATTAAGCCCTTAGGAGTCATTTTATTTGTTTTTCGGTCACTTATTTTCGCTTATTTTGAGACGTCGTTTTTCGGGAGCTCGATTATTGAGATCCTAAAAATTTGCTTTTTTTCAAGACTCAAAGCTTTGGGAATTCAAGTAATGACATATTAAGCACTTAAGTGTAATTTTATTTGTTTTTCGGTCACTTATTTAAGCTTATTTCGAGACGTCATTTTTCATGGGCTCGTTTTCGAGACCTTAAAAATTTCATTTTTTGGAGATTTAAATCTTTCGGAAGTCAAGAAATAACATATTAAGCACTTAAAAGTCTTTTGATGTGTTTTTCTGTCAATTATTTTAGATTATTTCGAGAGGTCATTTTTCAGGGGCACGAATTTCGAGATCCTAAAATTTGCTTTTTTTTTTCAAGATTTAAGCTTTGGGAAGTCAAATAATAACATACTAAGCATTTAGGAGTCATTTGACTTATTTTTCGATCACTTATATCAGCTTATTTTGAGACGTCGTTTTTCGAGGGTTCGATTTTCGAGACCTTAAAATATTCATTTTTTCGAGATTTAAAGCTTCGGGAACTCAAATAATAATAACATATTAAGCCCTTAGGAGTCATTTTATTTGTTTTTCGGTCACTTATTTTAACTTATTTTTAGACGTCATTTTTCGGGGACTTGATTTTCGAGATCTTAAAATTTTTATTTTTTCGAGATTTAAAGCTTCGGGAACTCAATTAATAACATATTTAGCCCTTATGAGTCATTTGATTTGCTTTTCGGTCACTTATTTTAGTTTATTTTGAGACGTCGTTTTTCGTGGGGTTGTTTTTCGAGATCTTAAAATTTTCATTTTTTCGAGATTTAAAGCTCCGGAAACTCACATAATAACATATTAAGCACTTAAGAGTCATTTTATTTGTTTTTCGGTCACTTATTTTAGCTTATTTTGAGACGTCGTTTTTCGGGGGCTCGATTTTTGAGATCTTAAAATTTTCATTTTTTTGAGATTTAAATCTTTCGGAAGTCAAGAAATAACATATTAAGCACTTAAAAGACTTTTGATGTCAAATAATAACAATAATAAGCACTTAAGAGTCATTTTATTAGTTTTTCGGTCACTTATTTCAGCTTATTTTGAGACGTCGTTTTTCAGGGGCTTGATTTTCGAAACCCTAAAAATTTCAATTTTTTCGAGATTGAAAGCTTTGGGATGTCAAGTAATAAAATATTAAGCACTTAAATGTCATTTGATTTGTTTTTCGGTCAATTATTTTATCTTATTTTGATACGTCGTTTTTCAGGGGCTCGATTTTCGAAACCCTAAAAATTTCAATTTTTTCGAGATTTAAAGCTTTGGGAATTCAAAGAATAACATATTAAGCACTTAATAGTCATTTTATTTGCTTTTCGGTCTTTATTTTAGCTTATTTCGAGACGACGTTTTTCGGTGGCTTGAATTTCGAGACCCTAAAAATTTCATTTTTTCGAGATTTAAAGCTTCGGGAACTCAAATAATAACATATTTAGCCCTTAGGAGTCATTTGATTTGCTTTTCGGTCACTTATTTTGAGACGTCGTTTTTCGGGGGCTCGATTTTCGAGATACTAAAATTTTTATTTCTTCGAGATTTGAAGCTCCGGGAACTCAAATAATAACATATTAAGCACTTAAGAGTCATTTTATTTGTTTTTCGGTCACTTATTTTAGCTTATTTTGAGACGTCGTTTTTCGGGGGCTCGATTTTTGAGATCTTAAAATTTTCTTTTTTCGAGATTTAAAGCTCCGGGAACTCAAATAATAATATATTAAGCCCTTAGGAGTCATTTTATTTGTTTCTCAATCACTTATTTTGCTTATTTTGAGACATCGTTTTTCAGGAGCTAGATTTTCGAGACCCTAAAAATTTGATTTTTTTCAAGACATAAAGCTTTGGGAATTCATATAATAAAATATTAAGCACTTAAGAGTCATTTTATTTGTTTTCGGTCATTTATTTAAGCTTATTTCGAGACGTCGTTTTTCGGGGCCTCCTTTTCGAGACCCTAAAAATTTCATTTTTTTCGAGATTTAAATCTTTCTGAAGTCAAGAAACAACATATTAAGCACTTAAAAGTCTTTTGATGTGTTTTTCGGTCAATTATTTTAGCTTATTTTGAGACGTCTTTATTCAGGAGCACTATTTTCGAAACCCTAAAAATTTCAATTTTTTCGAGATTTAAGCTTTGAGAAGTCAAGTAATAACATATTAAGCACTTAGGAGTCATTTGATTTATTTTTCGGTCACCTATATCAGCTTATTTTGAGACGTCATTTTTCGGGGGCTCGATTTTTTAGACCCTCAAAATTTCATTTTTCTAGATTTAAAGCTTCGGAAACGCATATAATAACATATTAAGCCCTTAGGAGTCATTTTATTTGTTTTTTGGTCACTTATTTTAGCTTATTTTGAGACGTCTTTTTTCGGGGGCTCGATTTTCGAGATCTTAAAATTTTCATTTTTTCGAGATTTAAAGCTCCGGGAACTCAAATAACAACATATTAAGCCCTTATGAGTCATTTTATTTGTTTTTCGGTCACTTATTTTCGCTTATTTTGAGACGTCGTTTTTTGGGAGCTCGATTATTGAGATCCTAAAAATTTGCTTTTTTTCAAGACTCAAAGCTTTGGGAATTCAAGTAATGACATATTAAGCACTTAAGTGTAATTTTATTTGTTTTTCGGTCACTTATTTAAGCTTATTTCGAGACGTCATTTTTCAGGGGCTCGTTTTCGAAACCCTAAAAATTTCATTTTTTTGAGATTTAAATCTTTCGGAAGTCAAGAAATAACATATTAAGCACTTGAAAGTCTTTTGATGTGTTTTTCTGTCAATTATTATAGATTATTACGAGAGGTCGTTTATCAGGGGCACGGATTTCGAGATCCTAAAATTTTCTTTTTTTTAAAGATTTAAGCTTTGGGAAGTCAAATAATAACATATTAAGCACTTAGGAGTCATTTGATTTATTTTTCAATCACTTATATCAGCTTATTTTTAGACGTCGTTTTTCGAGGGTTCGATTTTCGAGACCTTAAAATATTCATTTTTTCGAGATTTAAAGCTTCGGGAACTCAAATAATAACATATTAAGCCCTTAGGAGTCATTTTATTTGTTTTTCGGTCACTTATTTTAGCTTATTTTGAGACGTCGTTGATCGGGGGCTTGATTTTCGAGATCTTAAAATTTTTATTTTTTCGAGATTTAAAGCTTCGGGAACTCAAATAATAACATCTTTAGCCCTTAGGAGTCATTTGATTGGCTTTTCGGTCACTTATTTTAGTTTATTTTGAGACGTCGTTTTTCGGGGGCTTGTTTTTCGAGATCTTAAAATTTTCATTTTTTCGAGATTTAAAGCTCCGGGAACTCACATAATAACATATTAAGCACTTAAAAGTCATTTTATTTGTTTTTCGGTCACTTATTTTAGCTTATTTTGAGACGTTGTTTTTCGGGGGCTCGATTTTTGAGATCTTAAAATTTTCATTTTTTCGAGATTTAAATCTTTCGGAAGTCAAGAAATAACATATTAAGCACTTAAAAGACTTTTGATGTCAAATAATAACAATAATAAGCACTTAAGAGTCATTTTATTAGTTTTTCGGTCACTTATTTCAGCTTATTTTGAGACGTCGTTTTTCAGGGGCTTGATTTTCGAAACCCTAAAAATTTCAATTTTTTCGAGATTGAAAGCTTTGAGATGTCAAGTAATAAAATATTAAGCACTTAAATGTCATTTGATGTGTTTTTCGGTCAATTATTTTATCTTATTTTGATACGTCGTTTTTCAGGGGCTCGATTTTCGAGATCCTAAAAATTTCAATTTTTTCGAGATTTAAAGCTCCGGGAACTCAAAGAATAACATATTAAGCCCTTAGGAGTCATTTTATTTGTTTTTCGGTCACTTATTTTCGCTTATTTTGAGAAGTCCTTTTTCAGGAGCTCGATTTTCGAGACCCTAAAAATTTGCTTTTTTTCAAGAGTTAAAGCTTTGGGAATTCAAATAATAGCTTATTAAGTACTTAAGAGTCATTTTATTTGTTTTTCGGTCACTTATTTTAGCTTATTTTGAGACGACGTTTTTCGGTAGCTCGAATTTCGAGACCCTAAAAATTTCATTTTTTCGAAATTTAAAGCTTCGGGAACTCAAATAAAACATATTTAGCCCTTAGGAGTCATTTGATTTGATTTTCGATCACTTATTTTCGCTTATTTTGAGACGTCCTTTTTCAGGAGCTCGATTTTCGAGACCCTAAAAATCTGCTTTTTTTCAAGACTTAAAGCTTTAGGAATTCAAATAATAACTTATTATTAACACTTAAGAGTCGTTTTATTTATTTTTCGGTCACTTATTTTAGCTTATTTTGAGACGACGTTTTTCGTTGGCTCGAATTTCGAGACCCCAAAAATTTTATTTTTTCGAGATTTAAAGCTTCGGGAACTCAAATAATAACACATTTAGCCCTTAGGAGTTATTTGATTTGCTTTTCGGTCACTTATTTTAGCTTATTTTGAGACGTCATTTTCCGGGGGCTTGATTTTGAGATCTTGAAATTTTCATTTTTTCGAGATTTAAAGCTCCGAAAACTCAAATAATAACAAACTTAGCCCTTAGGAGTCATTTGATTTGCATTTCGGTCACTTATTTTAGCTTATTTTGAGATGTCGTTTTTCGGGGGCTTGATTTTCGAGATCATAAAATTTTCATTTTTTCGAGATTTAAAGCTCCGGGAACACAAATAATAACATATTAAGCACTTCAGAGTCATTTTATTTGTTTTTCGGTCACTTATTTTAGCTTATTTTGAGACGTCGTTTTTCGGGGTCTCAGTTTTTGAGATATTAAAATTTTAATTTTTTCGAGATTTAAATCTCCGGGAACTCAAATAATAACATATTAAGCCCTTAGGAGTCATTTTATTTGTTTTTCGGTCACTTATTTTAGCTTATTTTGAGACGACGTTTTTCGGTAGCTCGAATTTTCGAGACCCTAAAAATTTCATTTTTTCGAGATTTAAAGCTTCGGGAACTCAAATAATAACATATTTAGCCCTTAGGAGTCATTTGATTTGCTTTTTGGTCACTTATTTTCGCTTATTTTGAGACATCCTTTTTCAGGAGCTCGATTTTCGAGACCCTAAAAATCTGCTTTTTTTCAAGACTTAAAGTTTTGGGAATTCAAATAATAACTTATTAAGCACTTAAGAGTCATTTTATTTATTTTTCGGTCACTTATTTTAGCTTATTTTGAGACGACGTTTTTCGTTGGCTCGAATTTCGAGACCCCAAAAATTTCATTTTTTCGAGATTTAAAGCTTCGGGAACTCAAATAATAACACGTTTAGCCCTTAGGAGTTATTTGATTTGCTTTTCGGTCACTTATTTTAGCTTATTTTGAGACGTCATTTTCCGGGGGCTTGATTTTTGAGATCTTGAAATTTTCATTTTTTGAGATTTAAAGCTCCGGAAACTCAAATAATAACAAATTTAGCCCTTAGGAGTCATTTTATTTGTTTTTCGGTCACTTATTTTCGCTTATTTTGAGACGTCCTTTTTCAGGAGCTCGATTTTCGAGACCCTAAAAATTTGCTTTTTTTCAAGAGTTAAAGCTTTGGGAATTCAAATAATAGCTTATTAAGTACTTAAGAGTCATTTTATTTGTTTTTCGGTCACTTATTTTAGCTTATTTTGAGACGTCGTTTTTCGGGGTCTCAGTTTTTGAGATATTAAAATTTTAATTTTTTCGAGATTTAAATCTCCGGGAACTCAAATAATAACATATTAAGCCCTTAGGAGTCATTTTATTTGTTTTTCGGTCACTTATTTTAGCTTATTTTGAGACGACGTTTTTCGGTAGCTCGAATTTTCGAGACCCTAAAAATTTCATTTTTTCGAGATTTAAAGCTTCGGGAACTCAAATAATAACATATTTAGCCCTTAGGAGTCATTTGATTTGCTTTTTGGTCACTTATTTTCGCTTATTTTGAGACATCCTTTTTCAGGAGCTCGATTTTCGAGACCCTAAAAATCTGCTTTTTTTCAAGACTTAAAGTTTTGGGAATTCAAATAATAACTTATTAAGCACTTAAGAGTCATTTTATTTATTTTTCGGTCACTTATTTTAGCTTATTTTGAGACGACGTTTTTTGTTGGCTCGAATTTCGAGACCCCAAAAATTTCATTTTTTCGAGATTTAAAGCTTCGGGAACTCAAATAATAACACGTTTAGCCCTTAGGAGTTATTTGATTTGCTTTTCGGTCACTTATTTTAGCTTATTTTGAGACGTCATTTTCCGGGGGCTTGATTTTCGAGATCTTGAAATTTTCATTTTTTGAGATTTAAAGCTCCGGAAACTCAAATAATAACAAATTTGGCCCTTAGGAGTCATTTTATTTGTTTTTCGGTCACTTATTTTCGCTTATTTTGAGACGTCCTTTTTCAGGAGCTCGATTTTCGAGACCCTAAAAATTTGCTTTTTTTCAAGACTTAAAGCTTTAGGAATTCAAATAATAACTTATTAAGCACTTAAGAGTCGTTTTATTTATTTTTCGGTCACTTATTTTAGCTTATTTTGAGACGACGTTTTTCGTTGGCTCGAATTTCGAGACCCCAAAAATTTTATTTTTTCGAGATTTAAAGCTTCGGGAACTCAAATAATAACACATTTAGCCCTTAGGAGTTATTTGATTTGCTTTTCGGTCACTTAATTTAGCTTATTTTGAGACGTCATTTTCCGGGGGCTTGATTTCGAGATCTTGAAATTTTCATTTTTTCGAGATTTAAAGCTCCGGAAACTCACATAATAACATATTAAGCACTTAAGAGTCATTTTATTTGTTTTTCGGTCACTTATTTTAGCTTATTTTGAGGCGTCGTTTTTCTGGGGCTCGATTTTTGAGATCTTAAAGTTTTCATTTTTTTTAGATTTAAATCTTTCGGAAGTCAAGAAATAACATATTAAGCACTTAAAAGACTTTTGATGTCAAATAATAACAATAATAAGCACTTAAGAGTCATTTTATTAGTTTTTCGGTCACTTATTTCAGCTTATTTTGAGACGTCGTTTTTCAGGGGCTTGATTTTCGAAACCCTAAAAATTTCAATTTTTTCGAGATTGAAAGCTTTGGGATGTCAAGTAATAAAATATTAAGCACTTAAATGTCATTTGATTTGTTTTTCGGTCAATTATTTTATCTTATTTTGATACGTCATTTTTCAGGGGCTCGATTTTCGAAACCCTAAAAATTTCAATTTTTTCGAGATTTAAAGCTTTGGGAATTCAAAGAATAACATATTAAGCACTTAAGAGTCATTTTATTTGCTTTTCGGTCTTTATTTTAGCTTATTTCGAGACGACATTTTTCGGTGGCTCGAATTTCGAGACCCTAAAAATTTCATTTTTTCGAGATTTAAAGCTTCGGGAACTCAAATAATAACATATTTAGCCCTTAGGAGTCATTTGATTTGCTTTTCGGTCACTTATTTTGAGACGTCGTTTTTCGGGGGCTCGATTTTCGAGATACTAAAATTTTTATTTCTTCGAGATTTGAAGCTCCGGGAACTCAAATAATAACATATTAAGCACTTAAGAGTCATTTTATTTGTTTTTCGGTCACTTATTTTAGCTTATTTTGAGACGTCGTTTTTCGGGGGGCTCGATTTTCGAGATCTTAAAATTTTCTTTTTTCGAGATTTAAAGCTCCGGGAACTCAAATAATAATATATTAAGCCCTTAGGAGTCATTTTATTTGTTTCTCAATCACTTATTTTGCTTATTTTGAGACATCGTTTTTCAGGAGCTAGATTTTCGAGACCCTAAAAATTTGGTTTTTTTCAAGACATAAAGCTTTGGGAATTCATATAATAAAATATTAAGCACTTACGAGTCATTTTATTTGTTTTCGGTCACTTATTTAAGCTTATTTCGAGACGTCGTTTTTCGGGGGCTCTTTTTCGAGACCCTAAAAATTTCATTTTTTTCGAGATTTAAATCTTTCTGAAGTCAAGAAATAACATATTAAGCACTTAAAAGTCTTTTGATGTGTTTTTCGGTCAATTATTTTAGCTTATTTTGAGACGTCTTTATTCAGGAGCACTATTTTCGAAACCCTAAAAATTTCAATTTTTTCGAGATTTAAGCTTTGAGAAGTCAAGTAATAACATATTAAGCACTTAGGAGTCATTTGATTTATTTTTCGGTCACCTATATCAGCTTATTTTGAGACGTCGTTTTTCGGGGGCTCGATTTTTTAGACCCTCAAAATTTCATTTTTCTAGATTTAAAGCTTCGGAAACGCAAATAATAACATATTAAGCCCTTAGGAGTCATTTTATTTGTTTTTTTGTCACTTATTTTAGCTTATTTTGAGACGTCTTTTTTCGGGGGCTCGATTTTCGAGATCTTAAAATTTTCATTTTTTCGAGATTTAAAGCTCCGGGAACTCAAATAACAACATTTTAAGCCCTTAGGAGTCATTTTATTTGTTTTTCGGTCACTTATTTTCGCTTATTTTGAGACGTCGTTTTTCGGGAGCTCGATTATTGAGATCCTAAAAATTTGCTTTTTTTCAAGACTCAAAGCTTTGGGAATTCAAGTAATGACATATTAAGCACTTAAGTGTAATTTTATTTGTTTTTCGGTCACTTATTTAAGCTTATTTCGAGACGTCATTTTTCAGGGGCTCGTTTTCGAGACCCTAAAAATTTCATTTTTTGGAGATTTAAATCTTTCGGAAGTCAAGAAATAACATATTAAGCACTTAAAAGTCTTTTGATGTGTTTTTCGGTCAATTATTATAGATTATTACGAGAGGTCGTTTATCAGGGGCACGAATTTCGAGATCCTAAAATTTGCTTTTTTTTCAAGATTTAAGCTTTGGGAAGTCAAATAATAACATATTAAGCACTTAGGAGTCATTTGATTTATTTTTCGATCACTTATATCAGCTTATTTTTAGACGTCGTTTTTCGAGGGTTCGATTTTCGAGACCTTAAAATATTCATTTTTTCGAGATTTAAAGCTTCGGAAACTCAAATAATAACATATTAAGCCCTTATGAGTCATTTTATTTGTTTTTCGGTCACTTATTTTAGCTTATTTTGAGACGTCATTGATCGGGGGCTTGATTTTCGAGATCTTAAAATTTTTATTTTTTCGAGATTTAAAGCTTCGGGAACTCAAATAATAACATATTTAGCCCTTAGGAGTCATTTGATTGGCTTTTCGGTCACTTATTTTAGTTTATTTTGAGACGTCGTTTTTCGGGGGCTTGTTTTTCGAGATCTTAAAATTTTCATTTTTTCGAGATTTAAAGCTCCGGGAACTCACATAATAACATATTAAGCACTTAAGAGTCATTTTATTTGTTTTTCGGTCACTTATTTTAGCTTATTTTGAGACGTTGTTTTTCGGGGGCTCGATTTTTGAGATCTTAAAATTTTCATTTTTTCGAGATTTAAATCTTTCGGAAGTCAAGAAATAACATATTAAGCACTTAAAAGACTTTTGATGTCAAATAATAACAATAATAAGCACTTAAGTGTCATTTTATTAGTTTTTCGGTCACTTATTTCAGCTTATTTTGAGACATCGTTTTTCAGGGGCTTGATTTTCGAAATCCTAAAAATTTCAATTTTTTCGAGATTGAAAGCTTTGGGATGTCAAGTAATAAAATATTAAGCACTTAAATGTCATTTGATGTGTTTTTCGGTCAATTATTTTATCTTATTTTGATACGTCGTTTTTCGGGGGTTCGATTTTCGAGATCCTATAATTTTCATTTTTTCGAGATTTAAAGCTCCGGGAACTCAGATAATAACATATTAAGCCCTTAGGAGTCATTTTATTTGTTTTTCGGTCACTTATTTTCGCTTATTTTGAGACGTCCTTTTTCAGGAGCTCGATTTTCGAGACCCTAAAAATTTGCTTTTTTTCAAGAGTTAAAGCTTTGGGAATTCAAATAATAGCTTATTAAGTACTTAAGAGTCATTTTATTTGTTTTTCGGTCACTTATTTTAGCTTATTTTGAGACGACGTTTTTTGGTAGCTCGAATTTCGAGACCCTAAAAATTTCATTTTTTCGAAATTTAAAGCTTCGGGAAATCAAATAATAACATATTTAGCCTTTAGGAGTCATTTGATTTGCTTTTCGATCACTTATTTTCGCTTATTTTGAGACGTCCTTTTTCAGGAGCTCGATTTTCGAGACCCTAAAAATCTGCTTTTTTTCAAGACTTAAAGCTTTGGGAATTCAAATAATTACTTATTAAGCACTTAAGAGTCATTTTATTTATTTTTCGGTCACTTATTTTAGCTTATTTTGAGACGGCGTTTTTCGTTGGCTCGAATTTCGAGACCCCAAAAATTTCATTTTTTCGAGATTTAAAGCTTCGGGAACTCAAATAATAACACATTTAGCCCTTAGGAGTTATTTGATTTGCTTTTCGGTCACTTAATTTAGCTTATTTTGAGACGTCATTTTCCGGGGGCTTGATTTCGAGATCTTGAAATTTTCATTTTTTCGAGATTTAAAGCTCCGGAAACTCAAATAATAACAAACTTAGCCCTTAGGAGTCATTTGATTTGCTTTTCGGTCACTTATTTTAGCTTATTTTGAGATGTCGTTTTTCGGGGGCTTGATTTTCGAGATCATATAATTTTCATTTTTTCGAGATTTAAAGCTCCGAGAACGCAAATAATTACATATTAAGCCCTTAGGAGTCATTTTATTTGTTTTTTGGTCACTTATTTTAGCTTATTTTGAGACGTCTTTTTTCGGGGGCTCGATTTTCAAGATCTTAAAATTTTCATTTTTTCGAGATTTAAAGCTCCGGGAACTCAAATAACAACATATTAAGCCCTTAGGAGTCATTTTATTTGTTTTTCGGTCACTTATTTTCGCTTATTTTGAGACGTCGTTTTTCGGGAGCTCGATTATTGAGATCCTAAAAATTTGCTTTTTTTCAAGACTCAAAGCTTTGGGAATTCAAGTAATGTGATATTAAGCACTTAAGTGTAATTTTATTTGTTTTTCGGTAACTTATTTAAGCTTATTTCGAGACGTCATTTTTCATGGGCTCGTTTTCGAGACCTTAAAAATTTCATTTTTTGGAGATTTAAATCTTTCGGAAGTCAAGAAATAACATATTAAGCACTTAAAAGTCTTTTGATGTGTTTTTCTGTCAATTATTTTAGATTATTTCGAGAGGTCGTTTTTCAGGGGCACGAATTTCGAGATCCTAAAATTTGCTTTTTTTTTCAAGATTTAAGCTTTGGGAAGTCAAATAATAACATACTAAGCACTTAGGAGTCATTTGACTTATTTTTCGATCACTTATATCAGCTTATTTTGAGACGTCGTTTTTCGAGGGTTCGATTTTCGAGACCTTAAAATATTCATTTTTTCGAGATTTAAAGCTTCGGGAACTCAAATAATAATAACATATTAAGCCCTTAGGAGTCATTTTATTTGTTTTTCGGTCACTTATTTTAACTTATTTTTAGACGTCATTTTTCGGGGACTTGATTTTCGAGATCTTAAAATTTTTATTTTTTCGAGATTTAAAGCTTCGGGAACTCAAATAATAACATATTTAGCCCTTATGAGTCATTTGATTTGCTTTTCGGTCACTTATTTTAGTTTATTTTGAGACGTCGTTTTTCGTGGGGTTGTTTTTCGAGATCTTAAAATTTTCATTTTTTCGAGATTTAAAGCTCCGGAAACTCACATAATAACATATTAAGCACTTAAGAGTCATTTTATTTGTTTTTCGGTCACTTATTTTAGCTTATTTTGAGACGTCGTTTTTCGGGGGCTCGATTTTTGAGATCTTAAAATTTTCATTTTTTTGAGATTTAAATCTTTCGGAAGTCAAGAAATAACATATTAAGCACTTAAAAGACTTTTGATGTCAAATAATAACAATAATAAGCACTTAAGAGTCATTTTATTAGTTTTTCGGTCACTTATTTCAGCTTATTTTGAGACGTCGTTTTTCAGGGGCTTGATTTTCGAAACCCTAAAAATTTCAATTTTTTCGAGATTGAAAGCTTTGGGATGTCAAGTAATAAAATATTAAGCACTTAAATGTCATTTGATTTGTTTTTCGGTCAATTATTTTATCTTATTTTGATACGTCGTTTTTCAGGGGCTCGATTTTCGAAACCCTAAAAATTTCAATTTTTTCGAGATTTAAAGCTTTGGGAATTCAAAGAATAACATATTAAGCACTTAAGTGTCATTTTATTTGCTTTTCGGTCTTTATTTTAGCTTATTTCGAGACGACGTTTTTCGGTGGCTTGAATTTCGAGACCCTAAAAATTTCATTTTTTCGAGATTTAAAGCTTCGGGAACTCAAATAATAACATATTTAGCCCTTAGGAGTCATTTGATTTGCTTTTCGGTCACTTATTTTGAGACGTCGTTTTTCGGGGGCTCGATTTTCGAGATACTAAAATTTTTATTTCTTCGAGATTTGAAGCTCCGGGAACTCAAATAATAACATATTAAGCACTTAAGAGTCATTTTATTTGTTTTTCGGTCACTTATTTTAGCTTATTTTGAGACGTCGTTTTTCGGGGGCTCGATTTTCGAGATCTTAAAATTTTCTTTTTTCGAGAATTAAAGCTCCGGGAACTCAAATAATAATATATTAAGCCCTTAGGAGTCATTTTATTTGTTTCTCAATCACTTATTTTGCTTATTTTGAGACATCGTTTTTCAGGAGCTAGATTTTCGAGACCCTAAAAATTTGGTTTTTTTCAAGACATAAAGCTTTGGGAATTCATATAATAAAATATTAAGCACTTAAGAGTCATTTTATTTGTTTTCGGTAACTTATTTAAGCTTATTTCGAGACGTCGTTTTTCGGGGGCTCCTTTTCGAGACCCTAAAAATTTCATTTTTTTCGAGATTTAAATCTTTCTGAAGTCAAGAAATAACATATTAAGCACTTAAAAGTCTTTTGATGTGTTTTTCGGTCAATTATTTTAGCTTATTTTGAGACGTCTTTATTCAGGAGCACTATTTTCGAAACCCTAAAAATTTCAATTTTTTCGAGATTTAAGCTTTGAGAAGTCAAGTAATAACATATTAAGCACTTAGGAGTCATTTGATTTATTTTTCGGTCACCTATATCAGCTTATTTTGAGACGTCATTTTTCGGGGGCTCGATTTTTTAGACCCTCAAAATTTCATTTTTCTAGATTTAAAGCTTCGGAAACGCATATAATAACATATTAAGCCCTTAGGAGTCATTTTATTTGTTTTTTGGTCACTTATTTTAGCTTATTTTGAGACGTCTTTTTTCGGGGGCTCGATTTTCGAGATCTTAAAATTTTCATTTTTTTGAGATTTAAAGCTCCGGGAACTCAAATAACAACATATTAAGCCCTTATGAGTCATTTTATTTGTTTTTCGGTCACTTATTTTCGCTTATTTTGAGACGTCGTTTTTCGGGAGCTCGATTATTGAGATCCTAAAAATTTGCTTTTTTTCAAGACTCAAAGCTTTGGGAATTCAAGTAATGACATATTAAGCACTTAAGTGTAATTTTATTTGTTTTTCGGTCACTTATTTAAGCTTATTTCGAGACGTCATTTTTCAGGGGCTCGTTTTCGAAACCCTAAAAATTTCATTTTTTGGAGATTTAAATCTTTCGGAAGTCAAGAAATAACATATTAAGCACTTAAAAGTCTTTTGATGTGTTTTTCTGTCAATTATTATAGATTATTATGAGAGGTCGTTTATCAGGGGCACGAATTTCGAGATCCTAAAATTTGCTTTTTTTTCAAGATTTAAGCTTTGGGAAGTCAAATAATAACATATTAAGCACTTAGGAGTCATTTGATTTATTTTTCAATCACTTTTATCAGCTTATTTTTAGACGTCGTTTTTCGAGGGTTCGATTTTCGAGACCTTAAAATATTCATTTTTTCGAGATTTAAAGCTTCGGGAACTCAAATAATAACATATTAAGCCCTTAGGAGTCATTTTATTTGTTTTTCGGTCACTTATTTTTGCTTATTTTGAGACGTCGTTGATCGGGGGCTTGATTTTCGAGATCTTAAAATTTTTATTTTTTCGAGATTTAAAGCTTCGGGAACTCAAATAATAACATCTTTAGCCCTTAGGAGTCATTTGATTGGCTTTTCGGTCACTTATTTTAGTTTATTTTGAGACGTCGTTTTTCGGGGGCTTGTTTTTCGAGATCTTAAAATTTTCATTTTTTCGAGATTTAAAGCTCCGGGAACTCACATAATAACATATTAAGCACTTAAAAGTCATTTTATTTGTTTTTCGGTCACTTATTTTAGCTTATTTTGAGACGTTGTTTTTCGGGGGCTCGATTTTTGAGATCTTAAAATTTTCATTTTTTCGAGATTTAAATCTTTCGGAAGTCAAGAAATAACATATTAAGCACTTAAAAGACTTTTGATGTCAAATAATAACAATAATAAGCACTTAAGAGTCATTTTATTAGTTTTTCGGTCACTTATTTCAGCTTATTTTGAGACGTCGTTTTTCAGGGGCTTGATTTTCGAAACCCTAAAAATTTCAATTTTTTCGAGATTGAAAGCTTTGGGATGTCAAGTAATAAAATATTAAGCACTTAAATGTCATTTGATGTGTTTTTCGGTCAATTATTTTATCTTATTTTGATACGTCGTTTTTCAGGGGCTCGATTTTCGAGATCCTAAAAATTTCAATTTTTTCGAGATTTAAAGCTCCGGGAACTCAAAGAATAACATATTAAGCCCTTTGGAGTCATTTTATTTGTTTTTCGGTCACTTATTTTCGCTTATTTTGAGACGTCCTTTTTCAGGAGCTCGATTTTCGAGACCCTAAAAATTTGCTTTTTTTCAAGAGTTAAAGCTTTGGGAATTCAAATAATAGCTTATTAAGTACGTAAGAGTCATTTTATTTGTTTTTCGGTCACTTATTTTAGCTTATTTTGAGACGACGTTTTTCGGTAGCTCGAATTTCGAGACCCTAAAAATTTCATTTTTTCGAAATTTAAAGCTTCGGGAACTCAAATAAAACATATTTAGCCCTTAGGAGTCATTTGATTTGATTTTCGATCACTTATTTTCGCTTATTTTGAGACGTCCTTTTTCAGGAGCTCGATTTTCGAGACCCTAAAAATCTGCTTTTTTTCAAGACTTAAAGCTTTAGGAATTCAAATAATAACTTATTATTAACACTTAAGAGTCGTTTTATTTATTTTTCGGTCACTTATTTTAGCTTATTTTGAGACGACGTTTTTCGTTGGCTCGAATTTCGAGACCCCAAAAATTTTATTTTTTCGAGATTTAAAGCTTCGGGAACTCAAATAATAACACATTTAGCCCTTAGGAGTTATTTGATTTGCTTTTCGGTCACTTATTTTAGCTTATTTTGAGACGTCATTTTCCGGGGGCTTGATTTCGAGATCTTGAAATTTTCATTTTTTCGAGATTTAAAGCTCCGAAAACTCAAATAATAACAAACTTAGCCCTTAGGAGTCATTTGATTTGCATTTCGGTCACTTATTTTAGCTTATTTTGAGATGTCGTTTTTCGGGGGCTTGATTTTCGAGATCATAAAATTTTCATTTTTTCGAGATTTAAAGCTCCGGGAACACAAATAATAACATATTAAGCACTTCAGAGTCATTTTATTTGTTTTTCGGTCACTTATTTTAGCTTATTTTGAGACGTCGTTTTTCGGGGTCTCAGTTTTTGAGATATTAAAATTTTAATTTTTTCGAGATTTAAATCTCCGGGAACTCAAATAATAACATATTAAGCCCTTAGGAGTCATTTTATTTGTTTTTCGGTCACTTATTTTAGCTTATTTTGAGACGACGTTTTTCGGTAGCTCGAATTTTCGAGACCCTAAAAATTTCATTTTTTCGAGATTTAAAGCTTCGGGAACTCAAATAATAACATATTTAGCCCTTAGGAGTCATTTGATTTGCTTTTTGGTCACTTATTTTCGCTTATTTTGAGACATCCTTTTTCAGGAGCTCGATTTTCGAGACCCTAAAAATCTGCTTTTTTTCAAGACTTAAAGCTTTGGGAATTCAAATAATAACTTATTAAGCACTTAAGAGTCATTTTATTTATTTTTCGGTCACTTATTTTAGCTTATTTTGAGACGACGTTTTTCGTTGGCTCGAATTTCGAGACCCCAAAAATTTCATTTTTTCGAGATTTAAAGCTTCGGGAACTCAAATAATAACACGTTTAGCCCTTAGGAGTTATTTGATTTGCTTTTCGGTCACTTATTTTAGCTTATTTTGAGACGTCATTTTCCGGGGGCTTGATTTTCGAGATCTTGAAATTTTCATTTTTGAGATTTAAAGCTCCGGAAACTCAAATAATAACAAATTTAGCCCTTAGGAGTCATTTTATTTGTTTTTCGGTCACTTATTTTCGCTTATTTTGAGACGTCCTTTTTCAGGAGCTCGATTTTCGAGACCCTAAAAATTTGCTTTTTTTCAAGACTTAAAGCTTTAGGAATTCAAATAATAACTTATTAAGCACTTAAGAGTCGTTTTATTTATTTTTCGGTCACTTATTTTAGCTTATTTTGAGACGACGTTTTTCGTTGGCTCGAATTTCGAGACCCCAAAAATTTTATTTTTTCGAGATTTAAAGCTTCGGGAACTCAAATAATAACACATTTAGCCCTTAGGAGTTATTTGATTTGCTTTTCGGTCACTTAATTTAGCTTATTTTGAGACGTCATTTTCCGGGGGCTTGATTTCGAGATCTTGAAATTTTTATTTTTTCGAGATTTAAAGCTCCGGAAACTCACATAATAACATATTAAGCACTTAAGAGTCATTTTATTTGTTTTTCGGTCACTTATTTTAGCTTATTTTGAGACGTCGTTTTTCTGGGGCTCGATTTTTGAGATCTTAAAGTTTTCATTTTTTTGAGATTTAAATCTTTCGGAAGTCAAGAAATAACATATTAAGCACTTAAAAGACTTTTGATGTCAAATAATAACAATAATAAGCACTTAAGAGTCATTTTATTAGTTTTTCGGTCACTTATTTCAGCTTATTTTGAGACGTCGTTTTTCAGGGGCTTGATTTTCGAAACCCTAAAAATTTCAATTTTTTCGAGATTGAAAGCTTTGGGATGTCAAGTAATAAAATATTAAGCACTTAAATGTCATTTGATTTGTTTTTCGGTCAATTATTTTATCTTATTTTGATACGTCGTTTTTCAGGGGCTCGATTTTCGAAACCCTAAAAATTTCAATTTTTTCGAGATTTAAAGCTTTGGGAATTCAAAGAATAACATATTAAGCACTTAAGAGTCATTTTATTTGCTTTTCGGTCTTTATTTTAGCTTATTTCGAGACGACGTTTTTCGGTGGCTCGAATTTCGAGACCCTAAAAATTTCATTTTTTCGAGATTTAAAGCTTCGGGAACTCAAATAATAACATATTTAGCCCTTAGGAGTCATTTGATTTGCTTTTCGGTCACTTATTTTGAGACGTCGTTTTTCGGGGGCTCGATTTTCGAGATACTAAAATTTTTATTTCTTCGAGATTTGAAGCTCCGGGAACTCAAATAATAACATATTAAGCACTTAAGAGTCATTTTATTTGTTTTTCGGTCACTTATTTTAGCTTATTTTGAGACGTCGTTTTTCGGGGGGCTCGATATTCGAGATCTTAAAATTTTCTTTTTTCGAGATTTAAAGCTCCGGGAACTCAAATAATAATATATTAAGCCCTTAGGAGTCATTTTATTTGTTTCTCAATCACTTATTTTGCTTATTTTGAGACATCGTTTTTCAGGAGCTAGATTTTCGAGACCCTAAAAATTTGGTTTTTTTCAAGACATAAAGCTTTGGGAATTCATATAATAAAATATTAAGCACTTACGAGTCATTTTATTTGTTTTCGGTCACTTATTTAAGCTTATTTCGAGACGTCGTTTTTCGGGGGCTCTTTTTCGAGACCTTAAAAATTTCATTTTTTTCGAGATTTAAATCTTTCTGAAGTCAAGAAATAACATATTAAGCACTTAAAAGTCTTTTGATGTGTTTTTCGGTCAATTATTTTAGCTTATTTTGAGACGTCTTTATTCAGGAGCACTATTTTCGAAACCCTAAAAATTTCAATTTTTTCGAGATTTAAGCTTTGAGAAGTCAAGTAATAACATATTAAGCACTTAGGAGTCATTTGATTTATTTTTCGGTCACCTATATCAGCTTATTTTGAGACGTCGTTTTTCGGGGGCTCGATTTTTTAGACCCTCAAAATTTCATTTTTCTAGATTTAAAGCTTCGGAAACGCAAATAATAACATATTAAGCCCTTAGGAGTCATTTTATTTGTTTTTTTGTCACTTATTTTAGCTTATTTTGAGACGTCTTTTTTCGGGGGCTCGATTTTCGAGATCTTAAAATTTTCATTTTTTCGAGATTTAAAGCTCCGGGAACTCAAATAACAACATTTTAAGCCCTTAGGAGTCATTTTATTTGTTTTTCGGTCACTTATTTTCGCTTATTTTGAGACGTCGTTTTTCGGGAGCTCGATTATTGAGATCCTAAAAATTTGCTTTTTTTCAAGACTCAAAGCTTTGGGAATTCAAGTAATGACATATTAAGCACTTAAGTGTAATTTTATTTGTTTTTCGGTCACTTATTTAAGCTTATTTCGAGACGTCATTTTTCAGGGGCTCGTTTTCGAGACCCTAAAAATTTCATTTTTTGGAGATTTAAATCTTTCGGAAGTCAAGAAATAACATATTAAGCACTTAAAAGTCTTTTGATGTGTTTTTCGGTCAATTATTATAGATTATTACGAGAGGTCGTTTATCAGGGGCACGAATTTCGAGATCCTAAAATTTGCTTTTTTTTCAAGATTTAAGCTTTGGGAAGTCAAATAATAACATATTAAGCACTTAGGAGTCATTTGATTTATTTTTCGATCACTTATATCAGCTTATTTTTAGACGTCGTTTTTCGAGGGTTCGATTTTCGAGACCTTAAAATATTCATTTTTTCGAGATTTAAAGCTTCGGGAACTCAAATAATAACATATTAAGCCCTTATGAGTCATTTTATTTGTTTTTCGGTCACTTATTTTAGCTTATTTTGAGACGTCATTGATCGGAGGCTTGATTTTCGAGATCTTAAAATTTTTATTTTTTCGAGATTTAAAGCTTCGGGAACTCAAATAATAACATATTTAGCCCTTAGGAGTCATTTGATTGGCTTTTCGGTCACTTATTTTAGTTTATTTTGAGACGTCGTTTTTCGGGGGCTTGTTTTTCGAGATCTTAAAATTTTCATTTTTTCGAGATTTAAAGCTCCGGGAACTCACATAATAACATATTAAGCACTTAAGAGTCATTTTATTTGTTTTTCGGTCACTTATTTTAGCTTATTTTGAGACGTTGTTTTTCGGGGGCTCGATTTTTGAGATCTTAAAATTTTCATTTTTTCGAGATTTAAATCTTTCGGAAGTCAAGAAATAACATATTAAGCACTTAAAAGACTTTTGATGTCAAATAATAACAATAATAAGCACTTAAGTGTCATTTTATTAGTTTTTCGGTCACTTATTTCAGCTTATTTTGAGACATCGTTTTTCAGGGGCTTGATTTTCGAAATCCTAAAAATTTCAATTTTTTCGAGATTGAAAGCTTTGGGATGTCAAGTAATAAAATATTAAGCACTTAAATGTCATTTGATGTGTTTTTCGGTCAATTATTTTATCTTATTTTGATACGTCGTTTTTCGGGGGTTCGATTTTCGAGATCCTATAATTTTCATTTTTTCGAGATTTAAAGCTCCGGGAACTCAAATAATAACATATTAAGCCCTTAGGAGTCATTTTATTTGTTTTTCGGTCACTTATTTTCGCTTATTTTGAGACGTCCTTTTTCAGGAGCTCGATTTTCGAGACCCTAAAAATTTGCTTTTTTTCAAGATTTAAAGCTTTGGGAATTCAAATAATAGCTTATTAAGTACTTAAGAGTCATTTTATTTGTTTTTCGGTCACTTATTTTAGCTTATTTTGAGACGACGGTTTTTGGTAGCTCGAATTTCGAGACCCTAAAAATTTCATTTTTTCGAAATTTAAAGCTTCGGGAAATCAAATAATAACATATTTAGCCTTTAGGAGTCATTTGATTTGCTTTTCGATCACTTATTTTCGCTTATTTTGAGACGTCCTTTTTCAGGAGCTCGATTTTCGAGACCCTAAAAATCTGCTTTTTTTCAAGACTTAAAGCTTTGGGAATTCAAATAATAACTTATTAAGCACTTAAGAGTCATTTTATTTATTTTTCGGTCACTTATTTTAGCTTATTTTGAGACGGCGTTTTTCGTTGGCTCGAATTTCGAGACCCCAAAAATTTCATTTTTTCGAGATTTAAAGCTTCGGGAACTCAAATAATAACACATTTAGCCCTTAGGAGTTATTTGATTTGCTTTTCGGTCACTTAATTTAGCTTATTTTGAGACGTCATTTTCCGGGGGCTTGATTTCGAGATCTTGAAATTTTCATTTTTTCGAGATTTAAAGCTCCGGAAACTCAAATAATAACAAACTTAGCCCTTAGGAGTCATTTGATTTGCTTTTCGGTCACTTATTTTAGCTTATTTTGAGATGTCGTTTTTCGGGGGCTTGATTTTCGAGATCATAAAATTTTCATTTTTTCGAGATTTAAAGCTCCGAGAACGCAAATAATAACATATTAAGCCCTTAGGAGTCATTTTATTTGTTTTTTGGTCACTTATTTTAGCTTATTTTGAGACGTCTTTTTTCGGGGGCTCGATTTTCAAGATCTTAAAATTTTCATTTTTTCGAGATTTAAAGCTCCGGGAACTCAAATAACAACATATTAAGCCCTTAGGAGTCATTTTATTTGTTTTTCGGTCACTTATTTTCGCTTATTTTGAGACGTCGTTTTTCGGGAGCTCGATTATTGAGATCCTAAAAATTTGCTTTTTTTCAAGACTCAAAGCTTTGGGAATTCAAGTAATGTGATATTAAGCACTTAAGTGTAATTTTATTTGTTTTTCGGTCACTTATTTAAGCTTATTTCGAGACGTCATTTTTCATGGGATCGTTTTCGAGACCTTAAAATTTTCATTTTTTGGAGATTTAAATCTTTCGGAAGTCAAGAAATAACATATTAAGCACTTAAAAGTCTTTTGATGTGTTTTTCTGTCAATTATTTTAGATTATTTCGAGAGGTCGTTTTTCAGGGGCACGAATTTCGAGATCCTAAAATTTGCTTTTTTTTTTCAAGATTTAAGCTTTGGGAAGTCAAATAATAACATACTAAGCACTTAGGAGTCATTTGACTTATTTTTCGATCACTTATATCAGCTTATTTTGAGACGTCGTTTTTCGAGGGTTCGATTTTCGAGACCTTAAAATATTCATTTTTTCGAGATTTAAAGCTTCGGGAACTCAAATAATAATAACATATTAAGCCCTTAGGAGTCATTTTATTTGTTTTTCGGTCACTTATTTTAACTTATTTTTAGACGTCATTTTTCGGGGACTTGATTTTCGAGATCTTAAAATTTTTATTTTTTCGAGATTTAAAGCTTCGGGAACTCAAATAATAACATATTTAGCCCTTATGAGTCATTTGATTTGCTTTTCGGTCACTTATTTTAGTTTATTTTGAGACGTCGTTTTTCGTGGGGTTGTTTTTCGAGATCTTAAAATTTTCATTTTTTCGAGATTTAAAGCTCCGGAAACTCACATAATAACATATTAAGCACTTAAGAGTCATTTTATTTGTTTTTCGGTCACTTATTTTAGCTTATTTTGAGACGTCGTTTTTCTGTGGCTCGATTTTTGAGATCTTAAAATTTTCATTTTTTTGAGATTTAAATCTTTCGGAAGTCAAGAAATAACATATTAAGCACTTAAAAGACTTTTGATGTCAAATAATAATAATAATAAGCACTTAAGAGTCATTTTATTAGTTTTTCGGTCACTTATTTCAGCTTATTTTGAGACGTCGTTTTTCAGGGGCTTGATTTTCGAAACCCTAAAAATTTCAATTTTTTCGAGATTGAAAGCTTTGGGATGTCAAGTAATAAAATATTAAGCACTTAAATGTCATTTGATTTGTTTTTCGGTCAATTATTTTATCTTATTTTGATACGTCGTTTTTCAGGGGCTCGATTTTCGAAACCCTAAAAATTTCAATTTTTTCGAGATTTAAAGCTTTGGGAATTCAAAGAATAACATATTAAGCACTTAAGAGTCATTTTATTTGCTTTTCGGTCTTTATTTTAGCTTATTTCGAGACGACGTTTTTCGGTGGCTCGAATTTCGAGACCCTAAAAATTTCATTTTTTCGAGATTTAAAGCTTCGGGAACTCAAATAATAACATATTTAGCCCTTAGGAGTCATTTGATTTGCTTTTCGGTCACTTATTTTGAGACGTCGTTTTTCGGGGGCTTGATTTTAGAGATACTAAAATTTTTATTTCTTCGAGATTTGAAGCTCCGGGAACTCAAATAATAACATATTAAGCACTTAAGAGTCATTTTATTTGTTTTTCGGTCACTTATTTTAGCTTATTTTGAGACGTCGTTTTTCGGGGGCTCGATTTTCGAGATCTTAAAATTTTCTTTTTTCGAGATTTAAAGCTCCGGGAACTCAAATAATAATATATTAAGCCCTTAGGAGTCATTTTATTTGTTTCTCAATCACTTATTTTGCTTATTTTGAGACATCGTTTTTCAGGAGCTAGATTTTCGAGACCCTAAAAATTTGGTTTTTTTCAAGACATAAAGCTTTGGGAATTCATATAATAAAATATTAAGCACTTAAGAGTCATTTTATTTGTTTTCGGTCACTTATTTAAGCTTATTTCGAGACGTCGTTTTTCGGGGGCTCTTTTTCGAGACCCTAAAAATTTCATTTTTTTCGAGATTTAAATCTTTCTGAAGTCAAGAAATAACATATTAAGCACTTAAAAGTCTTTTGATGTGTTTTTCGGTCAATTATTTTAGCTTATTTTGAGACGTCTTTATTCAGGAGCACTATTTTCGAAACCCTAAAAATTTCAATTTTTTCGAGATTTAAGCTTTGAGAAGTCAAGTAATAACATATTAAGCACTTAGGAGTCATTTGATTTATTTTTCGGTCACCTATATCAGCTTATTTTGAGACGTCGTTTTTCGGGGGCTCGATTTTTTAGATCTTAAAATTTTCATTTTTTCGAGATTTAAAGCTCCGGGAACTCAAATAACAACATTTTAAGCCCTTAGGAGTCATTTTATTTGTTTTTCGGTCACTTATTTTCGCTTATTTTGAGACGTCGTTTTTCGGGAGCTCGATTATTGAGATCCTAAAAATTTGCTTTTTTTCAAGACTCAAAGCTTTGGGAATTCAAGTAATGACATATTAAGCACTTAAGTGTAATTTCATTTGTTTTTCGGTCACTTATTTAAGCTTATTTCGAGACGTCATTTTTCAGGGGCTCGTTTTCGAGACCCTAAAAATTTCATTTTTTGGAGATTTAAATCTTTCGGAAGTCAAGAAATAACATATTAAGCACTTAAAAGTCTTTTGATGTGTTTTTCTGTCAATTATTATAGATTATTACGAGAGGTCGTTTATCAGGGGGCACGAATTTCGAGATCCTAAAATTTGCTTTTTTTTCAAGATTTAAGCTTTGGGAAGTCAAATAATAACATATTAAGCACTTAGGAGTCATTTGATTTATTTTTCAATCACTTATATCAGCTTATTTTTAGACGTCGTTTTTCGAGGGTTCGATTTTCGAGACCTTAAAATATTCATTTTTTCGAGATTTAAAGCTTCGGGAACTCAAATAATAACATATTAAGCCCTTAGGAGTCATTTTATTTGTTTTTCGGTCACTTATTTTAGCTTATTTTGAGACGTCGTTGATCGGGGGCTTGATTTTCGAGATCTTAAAATTTTTATTTTTTCGACATTTAAAGCTTCGGGAACTCAAATAATAACATCTTTAGCCCTTAGGAGTCATTTGATTGGCTTTTCGGTCACTTATTTTAGTTTATTTTGAGACGTCGTTTTTCGGGGGCTTGTTTTTCGAGATCTTAAAATTTTCATTTTTTCGAGATTTAAAGCTCCGGGAACTCACATAATAACATATTAAGCACTTAAAAGTCATTTTATTTGTTTTTCGGTCACTTATTTTAGCTTATTTTGAGACGTTGTTTTTCGGGGGCTCGATTTTTGAGATCTTAAAATTTTCATTTTTTCGAGATTTAAATCTTTCGGAAGTCAAGAAATAACATATTAAGCACTTAAAAGACTTTTGATGTCAAATAATAACAATAATAAGCACTTAAGAGTCATTTTATTAGTTTTTTGGTCACTTATTTCAGCTTATTTTGAGACGTCGTTTTTCAGGGGCTTGATTTTCGAAACCCTAAAAATTTCAATTTTTTCGAGATTGAAAGCTTTGGGATGTCAAGTAATAAAATATTAAGCACTTAAATGTCATTTGATGTGTTTTTCGGTCAATTATTTTATCTTATTTTGATACGTCGTTTTTCAGGGGCTCGATTTTCGAGATCCTAAAAATTTCAATTTTTTCGAGATTTAAAGCTCCGGGAACTCAAAGAATAACATATTAAGCCCTTAGGAGTCATTTTATTTGTTTTTCGGTAACTTATTTTCGCTTATTTTGAGACGTCCTTTTTCAGGAGCTCGATTTTCGAGACCCTAAAAATTTGCTTTTTTTCAAGAGTTAAAGCTTTGGGAATTCAAATAATAGCTTATTAAGTACTTAAGAGTCATTTTATTTGTTTTTCGGTCACTTATTTTAGCTTATTTTGAGACGACGTTTTTCGGTAGCTCGAATTTCGAGACCCTAAAAATTTCATTTTTTCGAAATTTAAAGCTTCGGGAACTCAAATAAAACATATTTAGCCCTTAGGAGTCATTTGATTTGATTTTCGATCACTTATTTTCTCTTATTTTGAGACGTCCTTTTTCAGGAGCTCGATTTTCGAGACCCTAAAAATCTGCTTTTTTTCAAGACTTAAAGCTTTAGGAATTCAAATAATAACTTATTAAGCACTTAAGAGTCGTTTTATTTATTTTTCGGTCACTTATTTTAGCTTATTTTGAGACGACGTTTTTCGTTGGCTCGAATTTCGAGACCCCAAAAATTTTATTTTTTCGAGATTTAAAGCTTCGGGAACTCAAATAATAACACATTTAGCCCTTAGGAGTTATTTGATTTGCTTTTCGGTCACTTATTTTAGCTTATTTTGAGACGTCATTTTCCGGGGGCTTGATTTCGAGATCTTGAAATTTTCATTTTTTCGAGATTTAAAGCTCCGGAAACTCAAATAATAACAAACTTAGCCCTTAGGAGTCATTTGATTTGCTTTTCGGTCACTTATTTTAGCTTATTTTGAGATGTCGTTTTTCGGGGGCTCGATTTTCGAGATCATAAAATTTTCATTTTTTCGAGATTTAAAGCTCCGGGAACACAAATAATACGGAGTAACATATTAAGCACTTCAGAGTCATTTTATTTGTTTTTCGGTCACTTATTTTAGCTTATTTTGAGACGTCGTTTTTCGGGGTCTCAATTTTTGAGATATTAAAATTTTAATTTTTTCGAGATTTAAATCTCCGGGAACTCAAATAATAACATATTAAGCCCTTAGGAGTCATTTTATTTGTTTTTCGGTCACTTATTTTAGCTTATTTTGAGACGACGTTTTTCGGTAGCTCGAAATTTCGAGACCCTAAAAATTTCATTTTTTCGAGATTTAAAGCTTCGGGAACTCAAATAATAACATATTTAGCCCTTAGGAGTCATTTGATTTGCTTTTCGGTCACTTATTTTCGCTTATTTTGAGACATCCTTTTTCAGGAGCTCGATTTTCGAGACCCTAAAAATCTGCTTTTTTTCGAGACTTAAAGCTTTGGGAATTCAAATAATAGCTTATTAAGCACTTAAGAGTCATTTTATTTATTTTTCGGTCACTTATTTTAGCTTATTTTGAGACGACGTTTTTCGTTGGCTCGAATTTCGAGACCCCAAAAATTTCATTTTTTCGAGATTTAAAGCTTCGGGAACTCAAATAATAACACGTTTAGCCCTTAGGAGTTATTTGATTTGCTTTTCGGTCACTTATTTTAGCTTATTTTGAGACGTCATTTTCCGGGGGCTTGATTTTCGAGATCTTGAAATTTTCATTTTTTGAGATTTAAAGCTCCGGAAACTCAAATAATAACAAATTTAGCCCTTAGGAGTCATTTTATTTGTTTTTCGGTCACTTATTTTCGCTTATTTTGAGACGTCCTTTTTCAGGAGCTCGATTTTCGAGACCCTAAAAATTTGCTTTTTTTCAAGAGTTAAAGCTTTGGGAATTCAAATAATAGCTTATTAAGTACTTAAGAGTCATTTTATTTGTTTTTCGGTCACTTATTTTAGCTTATTTTGAGACGACGTTTTTCGGTAGCTCGAATTTCGAGACCCTAAAAATTTCATTTTTTCGAAATTTAAAGCTTCGGGAACTCAAATAATAACATATTTAGCCCTTAGGAGTCATTTGATTTGCTTTTCGATCACTTATTTTCGCTTATTTTGAGACGTCCTTTTTCAGGAGCTCGATTTTCGAGACCCAAAAAATCTGCTTTTTTTCAAGACTTAAAGCTTTGGTAATTCAAATAATAACTTATTAAGCACTTAAGAGTCGTTTTATTTATTTTTCGGTCACTTATTTTAGCTTATTTTGAGACGACATTTTTCGTTGGCTCGAATTTCGAGACCCCAAAAATTTCATTTTTTCGAGATTTAAAGCTTCGGGAACTCAAATATTAACACATTTAGCCCTTAGGAGTTATTTGATTTGCTTTTCGGTCACTTATTTTAGCTTATTTTGAGACGTCATTTTCCGGGGGCTTGATTTCGAGATCTTGAATTTTCATTTTTTCGAGATTTAAAGCTCCGGAAACTCAAATAATAACAAACTTAGCCCTTAGGAGTCATTTGATTTGCTTTTCGGTCACTTATTTTAGCTTATTTTGAGATGTCGTTTTTCGGGGGCTTGATTTTCGAGATCATAAAATTTTCATTTTTTCGAGATTTAAAGCTCCGGGAACACAAATAATAACATATTAAGCACTTCAGAGTCATTTTATTTGCTTTTCGGTCACTTATTTTAGCTTATTTTGAGACGTCGTTTTTCGGGGGCTCAGTTTTTGAGATATTAAAATTTTAATTTTTTCGAGATTTAAATCTCCGGGAACTCAAATAATAACATACTAAGCCCTTAGGAATCATTTTATTCGTTTTTCGGTCACTTATTTTAGCTTATTTTGAGACGACGTTTTTCGGTAGCTCGAAATTTCTAGACCCTAAAAATTTCATTTTTTCGAGATTTAAAGCTTCGGGAACTCAAATAATAACATATTTAGCCCTTAGGAGTCATTTGATTTGCTTTTCGGTCACTTATTATCGCTTATTTTGAGACATCCTTTTTCAGGAGCTCGATTTTCGAGACCCTAAAAATCTGCTTTTTTTCAAGACTTAAAGCTTTGGGAATTCAAATAATAACTTATTAAGCACTTAAGAGTCATTTTATTTATTTTTCGGTCACTTATTTTAGCTTATTTTGAGACGACGTTTTTCGTTGGCTCGAATTTCGAGACCCCAAAAATTTCATTTTTTCGAGATTTAAAGCTTCGGGAACTCAAATAATAACACGTTTAGCCCTTAGGAGTTATTTGATTTGCTTTTCGGTCACTTATTTTAGCTTATTTTGAGACGTCATTTTCCGGGGGCTTGATTTTCGAGATCTTGAAATTTTCATTTTTTCGAGATTTAAAGCTCCGGAAACTCAAATCATAACAAATTTAGCCCTTAGGAGTCATTTGATTTGCTTTTCGGTCACTTATTTTAGCTTATTTTGAGATGTCGTTTTTCGGGGGCTTGATTTTCGAGATCATAAAATTTTCATTTTTTCGAGATTTAAAGCTCCGGGAACACAAATAATAACATATTAAGCCCTTCAGAGTCATTTTATTTGTTTTTCGGTCACTTATTTTAGCTTATTTTGAGACGTCGTTTTTCGGGGGCTCGGTTTTTGAGATATTAAAATTTTAATTTTTTCGAGATTTAAATCTCCGGGAACTCAAATAATAACATATTAGGAGTCATTTTATTTGTTTTTCGGTCACTTATTTTCGCTTATTTTGAGACGTCCTTTTTCAAGAGCTCGATTTTCGAGACCCTAAAAATTTGCTTTTTTTCAAGACTTAAAGCTTTGGGAATTCAAATAATAACTTATTAAGCACTTAAGATTCATTTTATTTGTTTTTCGGTCACTTATTTTAGCTTATTTTTGGACGACGTTTTTCGGTGGCTCGAATTTCGAGACCCTAAAAATTTCATTTTTTTGAGATTTAAAGATTCGGGAACTCAAATAATAACATATTTACCCCTTAGGAGTCATTTTATTTGCTTTTCGGTCACTTATTTTAGCTTATTTTGAAACGTCGTTTTTCGAGGGCTTTATTTTCGAAATCTTAAAATTTTCATTTTTTTGAGATTAAAAGCTTCGGGAACTAAAATAATAACATATTTAGCCCTAACGAGTCATTTGATTTGCTTTTCGGTCACTTATTTTAGCTTATTTTGAGACGTCGTTTTTCGGGGGCTTGATTTTCGAGATCTTAAAATTTTCATTTTTTCGTGATTTAAAGCTCCGGAAATTCAAATAATAACAAATTTATCCCTAAGGAGTCATTTGATTTGCTTTTCGGTCACTTATTTTAGCTTATTTTGAGACGTCGTTTTTCGGGGGCTTGATTTTCGAGATTTAATGCTCCGGGAACTCAAATAATAACATATTAAGCACTTAAGAGTCATTTTATTTGTTTTTCGGTCACTTATTTTAGCTTATTTTGAGACGTCGTTTTTTCGGGGGCTCGATTTTCGAGATACTAAATTTTTTATTTCTTCGAGATTTGAAGCTCCGGGAACTCAAATAATAACATATTAAGCACTTAAGAGTCATTTTATTTGTTTTTCGGTCACTTATTTTAGCTTATTTTGAGACGTCGTTTTTCGGGGGCTCGATTTTTGAGATCTTAAAATTTTCTTTTTCGAGATTTGAAGCTCCGGGAACTCAAATAATAATATATTAAGCCCTTAGGAGTCATTTTATTTGTTTCTCAATCACTTATTTTGCTTATTTGATTTGCTTTTCGGTCACTTATTTTAGCTTATTTTGAGACGTCATTTTCCGGGGGCTCGATTTTCGAGATCTTGAAATTTTCATTTTTTCGAGATTTAAAGCTCCGGAAACTCAAATAATAACAAATTTAGCCCTTAGGAGTCATTTGATTTGCTTTTCGGTCACTTATTTTAGCTTATTTTGAGATGTCATTTTTCGGGAGCTTGATTTTCGAGATCATAAAATTTTCATTTTTTCGAGATTTAAAGCTCCGGGAACACAAATAATAACATATTAAGCACTTCAGAGTCATTTTATTTGTTTTTCGGTCACTTATTTTAGCTTATTTTGAGATGTCGTTTTTCGGGGGCTCGGTTTTTGAGATAAAAATTTTAATTTTTTCGAGATTTAAATCTCCGGGAACTCAAATAATAACATATTAAGCCCTTAGGAGTCATTTTATTTGTTTTTCGGTCACTTATTTTAGCTTATTTTGAGACGACGTTTTTCGGTAGCTCGAAATTTCGAGACCCAAAAAATTTCATTTTTTCGAGATTAAAGGCTTCGGGAACTCAAATAATAACATATTTAGCCCTTAGGATTCATTTGATTTGCTTTTCGGTCACTTATTTTCGCTTATTTTGAGACGTCCTTTTTCAGGAGCTCGATTTTCGAGACCCTAAAAATCTGCTTTTTTTTCAAGACTTAAAGCTTTGGGAATTCAAATACTAACTTATTAAGCACTTAAGAGTCATTTTATTTATTTTTCGGTCACTTATTTTAGCTTATTTTGAGACGACGTTTTTCGTTGGCTCGAATTTCGAGACCCCAAAAATTTCATTTTTTCGAGATTTAAAGTTTCGGGAACTCAAATAATAACACATTTAGCCCTTAGGAGTTATTTGATTTGCTTTTCGGTCACTTATTTTAGCTTATTTTGAGACGTCATTTTCCGGGGGCTTGATTTTCGAGATCTTGAAATTTTTATTTTTTCGAGATTTAAAGCTCCGGAAACTCAAATAATAACAAATTTAGCCCTTAGGAGTCATTTGATTTGCTTTTCGGTCACTTATTTTAGCTTATTTTGAGATGTCGTTTTTCGGGGGATTGATTTTCGAGATCATAAAATTTTTATTTTTTCGAGATTTAAAGCTCCGGGAACACAAATAATAACATATTAAGCCCTTCATAGTCATTTTATTTGTTTTTCGGTCACTTATTTTAGCTTATTTTGAAACGTCGTTTTTCGGGCGCTCGGTTTTTGAGATATTAAAATTTTAATTTTTTCGAGATTTAAATCTCCGGGAACTCAAATAATAACATATTAAGCCCTTAGGAGTCATTTTATTTGTTTTTCGGTCACTTATTTTCGCTTATTTTGAGACGTCCTTTTTCAAGAGCTCGATTTTCGAGCCCCTAAAAATTTGCTTTTTTTCAAGAGTTAAAGCTTTGGATATTCAAATAATAACTTATTAAGCACTTAAGATTCATTTTATTTGTTTTTCGGTCACTTATTTTAGCTTATTTTGAAACGTCGTTTTTCGAGATCTTAAAATTTTCATTTTTTTGAGATTTAAAGCTTCGGGAACTCAAATAATAACATATTTAGCCCTAACGAGTCATTTGATTTGCTTTTCTGTCACTTATTTTAGCTTATTTTGAGACGTCGTTTTTCGGGGGCTCGATTTTTGAGATCTTAAAATTTTCATTTTTTCGAGATTTAAATCTCCGGGAACTCAAATAATAACATATTAAGCCCTTAGGAGTCATTTTATTTGTTTTTCGGTCAATTATTTTACTTATTTTGAGACATCGTTTTTCAGGAGCTAGATTTTCGAGGCCCTAAAATTTGGTTTTTTTAAAGACTTAAAGCTTTGGGAATTCAAATAATAACATATTAAGCACTTACGAGTCATTTTATTTGTTTTTCGGTCACTTATTTAAGCTTATTTCGAGACGTAGTTTTTCGTTGGCTCTTTTTCGAGACCCTAAAAATTTCATTTTTTTCGAGATTTAAATCTTTCTGAAGTCAAGAAATAACATATTAAGCACTTAAAAGTCTTTTGATGTGTTTTTCGGTCAATTATTTTAGCTTATTTTGAGACGTCTTTATTTAGGAGCACTATTTTCGAAACCCTAAAAATTTCAATTTTTTCGAGATTTAAGCTTTGAGAAGTCAAGTAATAACATATTAAGCACTTAGGAGTCATTTGATTTATTTTTCGGTCACCTATATCAGCTTATTTTGAGACGTCGTTTTTCGGGGGCTCGATTTTTTAGACCCTCAAAATTTCATTTTTCTAGATTTAAAGCTTCGGAAACGTAAATAATAACATATTAAGCCCTTAGGAGTCATTTTATTTGTTTTTTGGTCACTTATTTTAGCTTATTTTGAGACGTCTTTTTTTGGGGGCTCGATTTTCGAGATCTTAAAATTTTCATTTTTTCGAGATTTAAAGCTCCGGGAACTCAAATAACAACATATTAAGCCCTTAGGAGTCATTTTATTTGTTTTTCGGTCACTTATTTTCGCTTATTTTGAGACGTCATTTTTCGGGAGCTCGATTATTGAGATCCTAAAAATTTGCTTTTTTTCAAGACTCAAAGCTTTGGGAATTCAAGTAATGATATATTAAGCACTAAAGTGTCATTTTATTTGTTTTTCGGTCACTTATTTAAGCTTATTTCGAGACGTCATTTTTCAGGGGCTCGTTTTCAAGACCCTAAAAATTTCATTTTTTGGAGATTTAAATCTTTCGGAAGTCAAGAAATAACATATTAAGCACTTAAAAGTCTTTTGATGTGTTTTTCCATCAATTATTTTAGATTTATTTCGAGAGGTCGTTTTTCAGGGGCACGAATTTCGAGATCCTAAAATTTGCTTTTTTTTCAAGATTTAAGCTTTGGGAAGTCAAATAATAACATATTAAGCACTTAGGAGTCATTTGATTTATTTTTCGATCACTTATATCAGCTTATTTTGAGACGTCGTTTTTCGAGGGTTCCATTTTCGAGACCTTAAAATATTCATTTTTTCGAGATTTAAAGCTTCGGGAACTCAAATAATAACATATTAAGCCCTTAGGAGTCATTTTATTTGTTTTTGGGTCACTTATTTTAGCTTATATTGAGACGTCGTTTTTCGGGGGCTCGATTTTTGAGATCTTAAAATTTTCATTTTTTCGAGATTTAAATCTTTCGGAAGTCAAGAAATAACATATTAAGCACTTAAAAGAATCTTGATGTCAAATAATAACAATAATAAGCACTTAAGAGTCATTTTATTAGTTTTTCGGTCACTTATTTCAGCTTATTTTGAGACGTCGTTTTTCAAGGGCTTGATTTTCGAAACCCTAAAAATTTTAATTTTTTCGAGATTGAAAGCTTTGGGATGTAAAGTAATAAAATATTAAGCACTTAAATGTCATTTGATGTGTTTTTCGGTCAATTATTTTATCTTATTTTGATACGTCGTTTTTCGGGGGTTCGATTTTCGAGATCCTATAATTTTCATTTTTTCGAGATTTAAAGCTCCGGGAACTCAAATAATAACATATTAAGCCCTTAGGAGTCATTTTATTTGTTTTTCAGTCACTTATTTTCGCTTATTTTGAGACGTCCTTTTTCAGGAGCTCGATTTTCGACACCCTAAAAATTTGCCTTTTTTCAAGAGTTAAAGCTTTGGGAATTCAAATAATAGCTTATTAAGTACTTAAGAGTCATTTTTTTTGTTTTTCGGTCACTTATTTTAGCTTATTTTGAGACGACGTTTTTCGGTAGCTCGAATTTCGAGACCCTAAAAATTTCATTTTTTCGAGATTTAAAGCTTCGGGAACTCAAATAATAACATATTTAGCACTTAGGAGTCATTTGATTTGCTTTTCGATCACTTATTTTCGCTTATTTTGAGACGTCCTTTTTCAGGAGCTCGATTTTCGAGACCCTAAAAATCTGCTTTTTTTCAAGATTTAAAGCTTTGGGAATTCAAATAATAACTTATTAAGCACTTAAGAGTCATTTTATTTATTTTTCGGTCACTTATTTTAGCTTATTTTGAGACGACATTTTTCGTTGGCTCGAATTTCGAGACCCCAAAAATTTCATTTTTTCGAGATTTAAAGCTTCGGGAACTCAAATAATAACACATTTAGCCCTTAGGATTTATTTGATTTGCTTTTCGGTCACTTATTTTAGCTTATTTTGAGACGTCATTTTCCGGGGGCTCGATTTTCGAGATCTTGAAATTTTTATTTTTTCGAGATTTAAAGCTTCGGAAACTCAAATAATAACAAATTTAGCCCTTAGGAGTCATTTGATTTGCTTTTCGGTCACTTATTTTAGCTTATTTTGAGATGTCGTTTTTCGGGAGCTTGATTTTCGAGATCATAAAATTTTCATTTTTTCGAGATTTAAAGCTCCGGGAACACAAATAATAACATATTAAGCACTTCAGAGTCATTTTATTTGTTTTTCGGTCACTTATTTTAGCTTATTTTGAGATGTCGTTTTTCGGGGGCTCGGTTTTTTAGATATTAAAATTTTAATTTTTTCGAGATTTAAATCTCCGGGAACTCAAATAATAACATATTAAGCCCTTAGGAGTCATTTTATTTGTTTTTCGGTCACTTATTTTAGCTTATTTTGAGACGACGTTTTTCGGTAGCTCGAATTTTCGAGACCCTAAAAATTTCATTTTTTCGAGATTTAAAGCTTCGGGAACTCAAATAATAACATATTTAGCCCTTAGGAGTCATTTGATTTGCTTTTCGGTCACTTATTTTCGCTTATTTTGAGACGTCCTTTTTCAGGAGCTCGATTTTCGAGACCCTAAAAATCTGCTTTTTTTCAAGACTTAAAGCTTTTGGAATTCAAATAATAACTTATTAAGCACTTAAGAGTCATTTCATTTATTTTTCGATCACTTATTTTAGCTTATTTCGAGGCGACGTTTTTCGTTGGCTCGAATTTCGAGACCCCAAAAATTTTATTTTTTCGAGATTTAAAGTTTCGGGAACTCAAATAATAACACATTTAGCCCTTAGGAGTTATTTGATTTGCTTTTCGGTCACTTATTTTAGCTTATTTTTAGACGTCATTTTCCGGGGGCTTGATTTTCGAGATCTTGAAATTTTCATTTTTTCGAGATTTAAAGCTCCGGAAACTCAAATAATAACAAATTTAGCCCATAGGAGTCATTTGATTTGCTTTTCGGTCACTTATTTTAGCTTATTTTGAGATGTCGTTTTTCTGGGGCTTGATTTTCGAGATCATAAAATTTTTATTTTTTCGAGATTTAAAGCTCCGGGAACACAAATAATAACATATTAAGCCCTTAGGAGTCATTTTATTTGTTTTTCGGTCACTTATTTTAGCTTATTTTGAGACGACGTTTTTCGGTAGCTCGAATTTTCGAGACCCTAAAAATTTCATTTTTTCGAGATTTAAAGCTTCGGGAACTCAAATAATAACATATATAGCCCTTAGGAGTCATTTGATTTGCTTTTCGGTCACTTATTTTCGCTTATTTTGAGACGTCCTTTTTCAGGAGCTCGATTTTCGAGACCCTAAAAATCTGCTTTTTTTCAAGACTTAAAGCTTTGGGAATTCAAATAATAACTTATTAAGCACTTAAGAGTCATTTCATTTATTTTTCGGTCACTTATTTTAGCTTATATCGAGGCGACGTTTTTCGTTGGCTAGAATTTCGAGACCCCAAAAATTTTATTTTTTTGAGATTTAAAGTTTCGGGAACTCAAATAATAACACATTTAGCCCTTAGGATTTATTTGATTTGCTTTTCGGTCACTTATTTTAGCTTATTTTTAGACGTCATTTTCCGGGGGCTTGATTTTCGAGATCTTGAAATTTTCATTTTTTCGAGATTTAAAGCTCCGGAAACTCAAATAATAACAAATTTAGCCCATAGGAGTCATTTGATTTGCTTTTCGGTCACTTATTTTAGCTTATTTTGAGATGTCGTTTTTCGGGGGCTTGATTTTCGAGATCATAAAATTTTTATTTTTTCGAGATTTAAAGCTCCGGGAACACAAATAATAACATATTAAGCCCTTCAGAGTCATTTTATTTGTTTTTCGGTCACTTATTTTAGCTTATTTTGAGACGTCGTTTTTCGGGGGCTCGGTTTTTTAGATATTAAAATTTTAATTTTTTCGAGATTTAAATCTCCGGGAACTCAAATAATAACATATTAAGCCCTTAGGAGTCATTTTATTTGTTTTTCGGTCACTTATTTTCGCTTATTTTGAGACGTCCTTTTTCAAGAGCTCGATTTTCGAGTCCCTAAAAATTTGCTTTTTTTCAAGACTTAAAGCTTTCGGAATTCAAATAATAACTTATTAAGCACTTAAGATTCATTTTATTTGTTTTTCGGTCACTTATTTTAGCTTATTTTTGGACGACATTTTTCGGTGGCTCGAATTTCGAGACCCCAAAATTTTCATTTTTTCGAGATTTAAAGATTCGGGAACTCAAATAATAACATATTTACCCCTTAGGAGTCATTTTATTTGCTTTTCGGTCACTTATTTTAGCTTATTTTGAAACGTCGTTTTTCGAGATCTTAAAATTTTCATTTTTTTGAGATTTAAAGCTTCGGGAACTCAAATAATAACATATTTAGCCCTAACGAGTCATTTGATTTGCTTTTCGGTCACTTATTTTAGCTTATTTTGAGACGTCGTTTTTCGGGGGCTTGATTTTCGAGATCTTAAAATTTTCATTTTTTCGTGATTTAAAGCTCCGGAAATTCAAATAATAACAAATTTATCCCTAAGGAGTCATTTGATTTGCTTTTCGGTTACTTATTTTAGCTTATTTTGAGACGTCGTTTTTCGGGGGCTTGATTTTCGAGATCTTAAAATTTTCATTTTTTCGAGATTTAAAGCTCCGGGAACTCAAATAATAACATATTAAGCACTTAAGAGTCATTTTATTTGTTTTTCGGTCACTTATTTTAGCTTATTTTGAGACGTCGTTTTTCGGGGGCTCGATTTTTGAGATCTTAAAATTTTCATTTTTTCGAGATTTAAATCTCCGGGAACTCAAATAATAACATATTAAGCCCTTAGGAGTCATTTTATTTGTTTTTCGGTCACTTATTTTGCTTATTTTGAGACATCGTTTTTCAGGAGCTAGATTTTCGAGGCCCTAAAAATTTGGTTTTTTTTCAAGACTTAAAGCTTTGGGAATTCAAATAATAACATATTAAGCACTTACGAGTCATTTTATTTGTTTTTCGGTCATTTATTTAAGCTTATTTCGAGACGTCGTTTTTCAGGGGCTCTTTTTCTAAACCCTAAAATTTCATTTTTTTCGAGATTTAAATCTTTCGGACGTCAAGAAATAACATATTGAGCTCTTAAAAGTCTTTTGATGTGTTTTCGGACAATTATTTTAGCTTATTTAGAGACGTCATTTTTCAGCGGCACGATTTTCGAGACCTTAAAAATTTGCTTTTTTTCAAGATTTAAGCTTTGGGAAGTCAAATAATAACATATTAAGCATTTAGGAGTCATTTGATTCATTTTTCGGTCACTTATATAAGCTTATTTTGAGACGTCATTTTTCGGGGGCTCGATTTTCGAGACCCTCAAAATTTTATTTTTCTAGATTTAAAGCTTTGGGAAGTCAAGTAATAACATATTAAGCACTTAAAAGTCATTTGATTTGTTTTTCGGTCAATTATTTTACCTTATTTTGAGATGTCGTTTTTCAGGTGCTCGATTTTCGAAACCCTAAAAATTTGCTTTTTTTCAAGATTTAAAGCTTTGGGAAGTCAAATAATAACATATTAAGCACTTAGGAGTCATTTGATTTATTTTTCGGTCACTTATTTCAGCTTATTTAGAGACGTCTTTTTTCGGTGACTCGAATTTCCAGACCCTAAAAATTTCATTTATTCGAGATTTAATGCTTTGGGAACTCAAATAATAACATATTAAGCCCTTATGAGTCATTTTATTTGTTTTTCGGTCACTTATTTTAGCTTATTTTGAGACGTCATTTTTCAGTGGCTTGATTTTCAAGACCCTAAAAATTTTAACTTTTTCGAGATTTAAAGCTTTGAGAAGTTAAGTAATAACATATTAAGCACTTAAAAGTTATTTGATTTGTTTTTCGGTCAATTATTTTAGCTTATATGGAGACGTCGTTTTTCAGGTGCTCGATTTTCGAGACCCTAAAAATTTGATATTTTTCAAGATTTAAAGCTTTGGGAAGTCAAATAATAACATATTAAGCACTTAGGAGTCATTTGATTTATTTTTCGGTCACTTATTTCAGCTTATTTTGAGACGTCGTTTTTCGGTGGCTCGAAATTCCAGACCTTACAAATTTCATTTCTTAGAGATTTAAAGCTCCGGGAACTCAAATAATAACATATTTAGCCCTTAGGAGTCATTTGATTTGCTTTTCGGCCATTTATTTTAGCTTATTTTGAGACGTCGTTTTTCAGGGGAACGATTTTCGAGACCCTAAAAATTTGCTTTTTTTCAAGATTTAAGCTTTGGGAAGTCAAATAATAACATATTAAGCACTTACGAGTCCTTTGATTTATTTTTCGGTAACTTATTGCAGCTTATTTTGAGACGTCGTTTTTCGGTGGCTCGAATTTCGAGATCCAAAAAATTTCATTTTTTCAAGATTTAGAGCTTCGGGAATCAAATAATAACATATTTAGCCCTTGGGAGTCATTTGATTTGCTTTTCGGCCACTTATTTTAGCTTATTTTGAGACGTCGTTTTTCAGGGGCACGATTTTCGAGGCCTTAAAAATTTGCTTTTTTTTCAAGATTTAAGCTTTGGGAAGTCAAAATTATATATTAGGCACTTATGAGTCATTTGATTTATTTTTCGGTCACTTATATCAGCTTATTTTGAGACGTCGTTTTTCGCGGGCTCGATTTTCAAGACCCTCAAAATTTTATTTTTATGTATGACAAACCAAGATGATAATTTAAACACGAAGTCAGAACAGTATGAATATCAACCATAACATTCGTAAACGTGTTGATAGGACAAGTTCCAATTATGGTATTATATGAGTCAATCATAAAGGATGAAGGCAAAAAATTTCTAAATGTCATTTTTAAGAAGAGCAACATCGAATTAGAAATTTTATCGAGAAGCATAAAGAACATGAAACTCTACCCAGATATCTACTATAATGTCAATGATAAATGTTTAAAATCTGTTATATTGGAAACACAAACTCATTGAAAACCCAATTGACACATACAACCTAAATTTGATTATCATACTCCTTACACACACCAAAGAGGTTTTGTATAATGCAAAATCAGAAGAACATGAAACTCGATATACCAATCCTCGAGGATGCGAAATTTTAATAGTTTAATGACTGAATTTGACAATCGTCTGACCATCTAGAAAAAACTTAAACAAAAATCTCTAAAATGCCCGTGATGCAAACCACAATAGACATTGCGTTGAGACAAATAATGAAGACTGAATTTCATCCCAAGAAAGCTAAAAAGTAGATTGTAAGTAATAGTGGACTTGTGACCCAACGATTATAAGAAATCGTAAACAAGAAGTATTCCAGATTGATACTGAACTTGTAACCTAAATATTATAAGGTATCACAAACCACAAGTATTCAAGTTTGAACTCCACAAATAGAATCCTTGATAAGTTCATAAGTCCAATGAAGAACAGAGAGAAGAGTAAAAACTCACATTATATACATCAACCGAACTGAATGATTTATTACATTCAGCAATATCACTTCTGTACAGGGTTGGAACAACTCTCAGACCGAAGGAATTAAAGTTAACTCCATTTCGTGGTGTTGAGATACATGAACATGCTTACCTACCTCGCAATACACTTGTAAATTAGAAAGTCTTAACTACTATCCATATGGATCTAATTTGATGTAAGTAAATGCTAATTAAAACTTCTCTTTCCAAATCACTTAGTTCAATCTAAGTAACTTCAATGAATTCCAGAACCCATAAGATTATATCTATTGAATCATCCCGTTAAATTCTTCCTCAAGCTTTTTAGATCTTGCGCTTTTATACCAACTGGAACACAGATCCTCTCAGTAGTTAGTGTTATTCCCATTGACCAAGAAATAGACCGTGCTATCCCAGAATTTAAAGAACTTTAGACTCATAATCTTATGAATAAGAACTTTTAGTCATGCTAGGTGAAAGACGTGGTTAGAAAAGCATTGGACGAACTTACCTTAAGTGAATAAAGCACATTCATAATTTGAGAGGCAAAAGTCTTTCTACAAACAAATTAAAATATGGATTTTATACTTAACCTAGGACAATAAAAACCAAGTCATTTTTCGCTAAATGTGGGAAGAAAAGATAACTTCACCTAAACATAAAATGATCGTATTTGGGACCAACGATTCGAAAGATCAACTAAAAACGAACTTATGACCATTAAAATAGTTTCACAAAGGCACCCTAAATTTATTAATTTTAGAACAAGGTTTCAAGAACATTTATATCACATGAGTAACATATTATTAAAATGCGAGAGTTAAAACGCCATATGATAAACATAGTAACAAATTTTCCCCACAAATGATATATCTACATGGACTAAGAACAACAAGAATCGCCACCCAAACATTCGCTCTATCATGCTGAAAAAGCATATTTCGAGTTTGGGATCAATGGGTTACGTATAGAGCATGAAGATGAAAATAATTCTAGAAATCCATTGTTTCGAAATAATTAGATAAATATTTCCTTCGGGTGGCATCATGAAAATGAAACTCGACCAAATATCACCACCTTTCATGTGAATAACACGCTTAAAATTTGGTAGTGAAGAATCGACCTCCATGAAGAATAAAATTGACACAAAGTAACCAAAATGTGATTATCTTACACAAAACACTCAAAATGGATAGTTTTGAAGTGAAATAAAATGAACAGGGAAACTCGTTTGAAAAATTACATATCACTTGAGGTAATTTTTTAATTAGACTAATTGGACAGTCAAAACACGATCTTAAGAATGTTTCATTAAAAAAAATCCATAATGCTCGTGATCTACCCAATGACAAAAAAAATGGGCCAAATTTTCTCCGAATCGGATAAACGTGAAACTGGAAGCATGAAATTTATATCTTGTGAATAAAATATTGTTGGACTTGGGGGTCGCAAAAGCACTTTGGGAAAATTTAAAAATTCTTATGCAAGCCTGGCTTGGCCAAACCCATCCAACCACCAAGCAAGTGTATTGCACTTGCTTTGTGATTGGTCACTCTACTGGGAGTTACATCCAATCCCAAAGCAAGTGTATTACACTTGCCATGTAGTTGCTTTGGATTCGGCCAAACCCAGTCTGGGTAAACAACAATCCAATAGGATTTGGGCAAAGAAACAATTATTTAGGTATGACAAACCAAGATGATAATTTAAACACGAACTCAGAACAGTATGAACATCAACCAAAACATTCGTAAACGTGTTGATAGGACAAGTTCCAAGTTCGGTATTATATGAGTCAATTATAAAGGATGAAGGCAAAAACTTTTAAATGTCATTTTTAACAAGAGCACCATCGAATTAGAAATTTTATCGAGAATCATAAAGAACATGAATCTCTACCCAGATATCTACTATAATGTCATTGATAAATGTTTAAAATCTGTTATAGTGAACACAACCTCATTGAAAATCCAATTGACACAGAACAACCTAAATTTGATTATCATACTCCTTATACACACCAAAGAGGTTTTATATAATGCAAAATCAGAAGAACATGAAACTCGATATTCCAATACTCGAGGATGCGATATTTTAATAGTTTAATGACTGAATTTGACAATCGTACGTCTGACCATCTAGAAAAAACTTAAACAAAAATCTCTAAAATGCCCGTGATGCAAACCACAATAGACATTGCGTTTAGACAAATAATGAACACTGAATTTCATCCCAAGAAAGCTAAAAAGTAGATTGTAAGTAATAGTGGACTTGTGACCCAACGATTATAAGAAATCGTAAACAACAAGTATTCCAGATTGATACTGAACTTGTAACCTAAATATTATAAGGTATCACAAACCACAAGTATTCAAGTTTGAACTCCACAAGTAGAATCCTTGATAAGTTCATAAGTCCAATGAATAACAGAGAGAAGAGTATAAACAATCTCAAATGGTGAAAAATCAGTAGTAGAATGAACACTTCGGTTATATGCAAATTCAATGAATGGCAAACAATCTTCCAATTTCTTTAAATTCTTTTGAATTATAGTACGCAATAAAGTAGTTAAAGTTCTATTCACTACCTCGGTTTGTCCATCTGTTTGAGGGTGGCAAGTAGTTGAAAATAACAATTTAGTACCCATTTTCCCCCACAAGACTTTCCAAAAATATCTAAGAAACTTAACATCTCGATCAGATACAATGCTCCTAGGAACACCATGATGTCGTATTATCTCACGGAAGAACAAAGCAGCAATGTTTGTTGCATCATCAGTTTTATTACAAGATATGAAATGTGCCATTTTAGAAAACCTATCAACCACCACAAAAATTGAATCCCTACCTTTTCTTGACCTATATCCATCGAAATGTCTACCCAAGGTGCAGTAGGTACGGGTAAAGGAGTGTATAAACCATGGGGTAAGACCCTAGATTTGGCCTACTTACAAGTAACACATCTAGAACAAATTCTTTCCACATCACGTTTCATTTTAGGCCAAAAGAAATGTTCACACAACACTTTTAAAGTCTTCCTTATACCAAAGTGACCCATCAAACCACCTCCATGTGCTTCACGTACAAGTAACTCACGCATAGAAGTGATAGAACTGTTAGGCACACAAAGTTTATTCTCTCTAAACAAGTACCCATCAAGTCTATAGAACTTACCAAATGATGATTTTTCACATGCTCCATACACACTAGCAAAGTCATCATCAGTAGCATATAATTCCTTCACATATTCAAATCCAAACAACTTTGCATTTAAAGTAGAAACAAGAGCATACCTTCTCGATAGTGCATCAGCCACAATATTTTCCTTACCTTGCTTGTATTTTGATTACATAAGGAAATGTCTCGATGAATTTTGACCACTTGGCGTGTCTTTTATTCAACTTACCATGTCCTTTCAAGTGCTTCAAGGATTCATGGTCAGTGTGAATGACGAATTCTCTCAGCCAAAGGTAATGTTGCCAAGTCTCCAATGCTCTCACCAATGCATAAAGCTCCTTGTCATACGTCGAATAGTTCAAAACAACCCCATTTAGTTTTTCACTAAAATAGGCTATCGGTCGCTGCTCCTGCATTAAAACTGCTCCAATACCTATTCCTGAAGCATCACACTCAATTTCAAATGTTTTAGAAAAATTAGGTAAGGCGAACAAAGGAGCACTACACAATCTTTCTTTAATTTCAGAAAATGCATGTTCTTGCTCATCACCACAATGAAACCCTACCGATTTCTTAACAATTTCAGTGAGTGGTGCAGCTAGTGTACTGAAATTTTTGACAAATCGTCGATAAAAACTAGCCAAACCATGAAAACTTCTGACCTCGGAAAGTGACTTAGGTGTCGGCCATTCCTTGATAGCCTTTACCTTTTCTTCATCCACTCCAATTCCATTTGCGCTAACAATATAGCCAAGAAACGTAACTTTTTCCAAGCAAAAAGAACACTTTTTAAAATTGGCATACAATTTAAGCTTTTGCTATACAACAAAATGTCATCAAAATAAACCACAACAAATCTGCCAATAAAAGCCTGCAAGACATGGTTCATTAATCTCATGAATGTACTAGGTGCATTAGATAAACCAAAATGCATTACCAACCACTCATACAAACCATGTTTTGTTTTAAAAGCAGTTTTCCATTCATCACCTTCTTCCATCCTAATTTGATGATACCCACTTTTCAAATCAATTTTTATGAAAATACTTGACCCATGCAATTCATCCAACATATCATCTAATCTAGGAATGGGGTATCGATACTTTACCGTGATGTTGTTGATAGTCCTCCAATCCACACACATCCTCCAAGTACCATCCTTCTTAGGTACAAGTAACACCGGTACGGCGCACGAACTCATGCTTTCTCTAACGTGGCCTTTCTTCAGCAACTCCTCAACTTGCCTTTGAGTTTCCTTTGTTTCTTTCGGATTGCTTCTATATGCTGGCCGGTTAGGAATGGCAGGACCTGGTACAAAATCAATCTGATGCTCTATTCCTCTTATAGGTGGCAACCCATTTGGTACATCATCTGGGAACACATCTTCGTATTCCAGCAACAAAGAGACAACAACGCTAGGCAAAGATTCATTAAGTTCGTTAGTGCTAAAACCCGCCTCTTTGTACAAAAGTAAAAACACAAGCTTGTTTGAATTGAAGGCACTCTTGATATCACTTGCCTTAGCATAAAGACTCACTTGTTTTTTCTCTCTTCTTTTCACTCTCTTTTTCACTTTTTTTTCTTTGAAATTTCAGCCCCACTATTTATTTTCAACTCACTCTCTCTTTTCATTTTCATTTGATCTTTATACACTTGTTTGGGTGTTAATGGTACAAGAGTAATGGATTTGTTATCCTTTACAAAAATGTGCACAGATTTTTGAAACCATCATGAGTAACCTTCCTATCAAATTGCCATTGTCTTCCCAATAATATGTGACCTGCTTGCATTGGAACGACATCACAAAACACTTCATCCTTGTACTTCCCGATTGAAAACGAGACTAATACTTGCCTTGTCACCTTAACCTCCCCACAATCATTCAACCATTGAAGCTTATATGGTCTAGGGTGTTTCAAGGTAGGTAAATTCAGCTTTTCAACCAAAGTAGTACTGGCAACATTTGTACAACTTCCCCCATCAATGATCATACTACACACTTTATTGTTAACATGGCACCTAGTATGAAAAATGTTCTCCCTTTGTTCATTAACATCATCTTCTTTGATTTGGGCACTTAAAGCACACCTAGCCACCAATGACTCCCTCCACCGGATATTCAACATCATTGTCACTAGTGTCTTTTGGCATATGATCATCATCATCACTCTCACTTTCAGTCTACACATCTCCGTTAGCATGTGCAATCATGGTCCTCTTGTTTGGTCATTGTTAAGCAATGTGACCTGCTCCCAAACACTTAAAACACTTAATATCACGATTACGAGTTGGTAATTCAGTTTGACCTCTATTGACTTTGTCAACTTCATCTTTTCTCTTTGGTGCTTCTGTTTTGAATTTGGAATTAGCTCCTTCATCTTTCATTCCATTCGACCTCCATGAAGTAGAGGAGCTTGGATTTTGGAAAGATCGAGTTCCCTTCATTTTAAGTTGTCGTTCTACCTTTATTGCCATATGCACCATGTCCTCCAACTCCACATAATGTTGCAACTCAACTACATTTGCCATGGTAGCTTCTCTATCCTCTTCTATATTAGCCCTGAGCATGGAAATCTCCATCTCCTTGTGGTAATCTTCCACGCTTTTAAGGCTTTGAGTAAGACTTTGTAACTTCTGAAATAAGTCCCTATGATAGTGACTAGGAATAAACCGCCTCCTCATGATAGCTTTCATTTCATCCCATGTCCTAATAGGCATTTCACCATTTCGTCTCTTGTGTTGGGATTCGGTAAGATAAACAACCCTAGGCACAGCGGAATATAAAAATTTTAGGACCTCTTACGGAATCTTGCCAGGATACTATTCTAGGTGTATATATATGAATATTAAATAAATGACAGTATAAACAGTTGCATGTTATACCTGTCTCCTTGCAAATCCTAGTTGGCAGTTGTAGTCAAGTTTCTCCCTCGGTTGGTCGATCTTATGCCCTGCAGCAGCACCCCACGTGTTGCTCCTCTATGGTTTGATACACCACAATTACACGAAATATAATATGCCCTGATCGGCTAGAACACAGGATATATTAAGATCTGGGTTTAGGAAGAGAACTTGGAACAAAAGACAAAAAGTCGAACTCCTCCAAAAGAAAGAGAGAGAGAGAAAGTTCGGCCGATCTAATAGTGGGAGAGGGAGAGTTTTTGCTTGACTTGGAATTTTGGCTCTTGTTTGTTGTGTGTGTGTTATGACATCTAGCTTCTTATATAAATATGTCAAATACTCCTAATCCTCCTAGGACTAGGATTCCAAGTCTCCTACATGGGCCATGACCTTTTTAATTAGAAGACTAAGTCTTCCTAATTAATTCATGGCCCAGTTAATTAATTTAATCAGGCTTTATTTAATCTCCCAATTAAATAGCCCTATTAATTAACAACTCTCCCATTTAATTAAATTAGACTCTAAATCTTTTTAATTAAATCATTCTATAATTAATTAAATCCAACTTAATTAATAAACATACAAATTAAATTCCAATTTAATTTACAATCTTGATCCAATTCCAATCAATTCCAATTTGTTCCAATTGGGTCGACCTAGTTGACCCAGTCACCAATCACCCAGTCGATTTTTCAGACCCAATCGACCCAGTCGATTCAGTCGACGCATATGTTTTCTTTTCCTTCGCTTTCGCTTCATGTGTATTGTGTATGCCCCCATAGGTTCACACATATAATTGGTCGTGGGTTATAATCAAATGTTAATTCGATTATTCAAGTATTATATACTTTTTAAATCAGACGAACACTCTGTCCACAGACCATTTCAAAATTAGCACCCCTGCCAATTTAGGAATTCTCCAACACTCCACGGTCGATGTCTGGCCACAAACCCATGGAGCCCAATCACTGGTGAATTAATTCAGTGAACCTTTTATCATTTACAATTACCATATACGCCATAATCTCTCCATCAATCAATCTCCCAGTCGAGACTTAAGGGTATGGTCTTCCATCGGTCTCCCTTTTATTTTTGTCTTGACCTTATGCATTCTGGTCTCGAAATAATTCTCTTTGACTTAATCTTTATGAGCTACTTACATAAAGCCGTCAGATACCTCGGCCAAGGATTTTTACCAAAACTAATTTCTCACAGAAATCCATAGGAGAATTTCCCAACCTATCAAGTCGGGTCAATGGATCCTTTGTTGATGATATGAACCTGCATACGAGTTCCTCTATACCCAACATGAGTTCACAGAGACTTTCTGGTAATCTCCAGTCAGTCGGAACTCATATCAAAGCATAGATGTTTTCACACCAGATAAACCCTATCATCTCAAGTAATTAGGGATCGTTCCTCGTATACTATCGTAAATCGGAATAACTTCAACCCCGATATGCGACTACCGCTTCCATGGTGAGTTATTTCCTAATTGGGGTATTCAGTGCGCTAGCCATCCCAGCAAGCCACCCACTTATGTGTATCGACTATCCTAGTCACGCTCGTGGACCCCAGCGTTCTCCAGTTCATCGGAGTATACACAACAGTGAGAGTCTAACCGAATCCAACGATGTCCTATCTCGATTGGATTCTACAACTCTTGAATATGTTCTAGACCACGGCCTTGGAGATCAGTCCACGAGTTGTCCCATAGCCCTGTGATCTAAGGACTTCTATCCTTATGCGTAGATAAGTATTACATAAGATAAAGATGACCATAATGAAAATTGAATAGTTCTTTTATTTACTACAATAAATGCCATACAGCTGGCTTGCAGGACACTATTTCTATCAATCTCCCACTTGTCCTAAAGCCAGTCTTTTATGTTCTTGAGTCCCATCTTTAGCAGATGTTTCTCGAATGCCTTTTGAGGCAAAGGCTTCGTTAGCGGGTCCGCGGTATTATCTTCTGAGTCGACACGTTCCATCTTAATGTCTCCTCTACCAATGATATCTCTTATCACATGGTATCGTCTTTGTACGTGCTTGGATTTCTGATGAGATCTCGGCTCCTTTGCTTGCGCTATTGCCCCATTATTATCACAGAAGATAGTAATAGGCTCATCGATGCTAGGTATCACATCCAATTCCTGGATGAAGTTTCTCATCCAAACACCTTCTTTTGCTGCATCACACGCGGCAATGTATTCTGCTTCGGTGGTTGAATCTACGGTAGTGTCTTGCTTGCAGCTCTTCCAGCTTACCGTACCACCATTGAGGCAGAACACGTATCCAGATGTCGACTTGAAGTCGTCTACATCACATGGGAAGCTCGAGTCTGTATAGCCTTCCAATTTCAATTCTCCTCCATTGTATGCCAATAACAATTCTTTAGTCCTTCTCAGGTACTTCAGAATTGCCTTTACGACTATCTAATGTTGCTCACCTGGATCAGACTGATAGCAACTTGTAATGCTTAAAGCGTACGCTACGTCTGGTCTAGTACATAACATACCATACATTACGCTTCCTATTGCGGATGCATATGGTACTCGAGACATATTGCTTCTCTCTTCAGGCGTCTTCGGGGCCATAGACTTAGAGAGTGCAATTCCATGTCTCATTGGAAGCAATCCTCTCTTGTATTCTTCCATCTTAAATCTCTTCAAGATTTTATCTATGTACTGCAATTGGTAGAGGCCCAGCAGTCCTTTTGATCTATCTCAGTAGATCCTTATACTTAGTACAAATGATACTTCTCTCAAATCCTTCATTGAGAATTGTGTAGATAACCATGCTTTAGTTTCAGACATCACTTTCACATTGTTTCCAATGAGAAGAATGTCATCAACGTAAAGCACCAAAAATTCGACTGTACTCCCACTGATTTTCTTGTACACGCAAGGTTCGAACACATTTTTTATGAATCCAAAAGTTTGGATTGTTTCATCGAAATGAATGTTCCAACTTCGGGAAGCTTGCTTCAGTCCATAAATGGACCTCTAGAGTTTGCACACCTTGTGTTCATCTCCTTTGGATGCATATCCTTTTGGTTGCTCCATGTAGATCTCCTTGTCAATGTCTCCATTGAGAAAGGCAGTCTTCACATCCATCTGCCATATCTCGTAGTTATACCACACAGCTATGGCTAGGAAGATTCAAATGGATTTAGGCATTGCGACGGGCGAGAAGGTCTCCTCAAAGTCGATGCCTGGCCTTTGAGTGTATCCTTTTGCTGCTAGTCGCGCCTTGTAGGTTATTATCTCTCCGTTCACTCCAAGCTTTCGCTTATAGATCCACTTGCAACCCACGAGAGTCACTCCCACTGGTAGATCTACCAAGGCCCAGACCTTGTTTGAGTGCATGGCGTCCAATTCGGATTCCATGGCTTCGCGCCACTTTCCCGAGTCTATGTCTAGCATAGCCTCTTCGTAAGTCCTTGGGTCGGTTAGAGACTCTCCAGTCTCATGCAGCAGACCATAGTAGCTCTCGGGTTATCTACGTTGTCTTTCCGACCTACGAAGTATCGGTGTATTCTCCTTGTGCACTTTCATGCTCTTGTTCTACCACTGCCTATGGTGATGGGTCAGCTTGATCGACCTCTTCGGCCTTTTCAGCTTCAGTGACCTCATCTAGTTCTACGTTGTTTTCCTTCTTGTCAACCAAGAAATCCTTCTCCAAGAAGTGTGCGTTCCTTGAGACAAACGTAGTTTGTTTTGTAGGATCGTAGAACTCGTATCCTATTGAGTTTTCCGGATACCCCACGAATTTGCACAAAGTGGATTTAGTTTCCAATTTATTTCCCACTAGCTTTTTAACGTAAGAGGGAGATCCCCATATGCGCATGAATGCGTATGAGGGTACCTTGCCAAACCATAATTCGTATGGTGTCTTTTCTACGGATTTGGAAGGTACTATGTTTAGTATCTTCGTTGCCGTGAGGAGGGCATGTCCCCAAAATAAAAGAGGAAGGTCAGTGGCACTCATCATGGATCGAACCATGTCCATCAAGGTTCGATTCCTTCTCTCTGCTACTCCATTTAATTGGGGTGTTGCAGGAGGAGTCCACTGCGATAGTATTCCATGCTCTACAAGATAATTCAGAAATTCGTTACTAAGAAATTCTCCACATCGGTCAGAACGAAGAGCCTTTATCGTATGACCAAGTTGATTCTCTACTTTCATCTTGAATTCTTTGAATCGCTCAAAGGCTTCAGACTTGTGTTTCAACAAGAACACATATCCATAATGACTATAGTCGTCAGTGAAAGTGATGAAGTAATCATAGCCACCTCGAGCACTTTTCCTTAGTGGTCCACATACGTCAGTATGTATTAAGTCCAATGTTTGTTTGGCTCGCTCAGGCTTTCCCTTAAATGGCAACTTAGCCATTTTACCCTTTAAACATGGTTCACAGGTTGGCATTTCATCAATGCGATTGATTTCAAGCGCGCCAGATGATGATAACTTTTGAATTCTTGACTTAGATACATCCAAGTCGAGCGTGCCACAATTGGGCAAATATTTCATTATCTTGTTTCCTTTTGTTTTGTTGTACGTGCATAACTAACTTAGGTGGTTCAACGGTATATAGTCCATCTTTTAATGTACCAGTGAAAAACAAATTATCATTCATGAATAATGAAAAGGAATCTTTGTTAATTGTAAAATTAAAACTTTCATTATCCAAAACAGAAATAGAAATAATGTTTTTCACCAAATCAGGTACATAAAGAACGTTCCTAAGGACTAATTTATTACCACCTAAATCTAACTCCACTTCGCCTATGGCCTCGGCAGCAGCTCTAGCTCCATTGCCAAATCTCATGATCCAATCCCCTGGCCTATAATTAATTTAAATTAGACTCTAAATCAATTTAATTAAATCTTTCTATAATTAATTAAATCCAACTTAATTAATTAACATACAAATTAAATTCCAATTTAATTTATAATCTTGATCCAATTCCAATCGAATTCATTTTGTTCCAATTGGGTCGACCCAGTAGATTCGGTCGACCCATTTGTTTCCTTTTCCTTCGCTTTCGCTTCATGTGTATTGTGTATGCCCCCATAGGTTGTACCATATAATTGACCGTGGGTTATAATTAAATATTAATTCAATTATTCAAGTATTCAAGTATTATATACTTTTTAAATCAGACGAACACTCTGTCGACTGACCATTCCAAAATTAGCACCACTGCCAATTTAGGAATTCTCCCACACTCCACGGTCGATGTCTGGCCACAAGCCCATGGAGCCCAATCACTGGTGAATTAATTCAGTGAACCTTTTATAATTTACAATTACCATATACACCATAATCTCTACATCAATCAATCTCCTAGTAGAGACTTAAGGGTATGGTCTTTCATCGGTCTCCCTTTTATTTTGTCTTGACCTTATGCATTCTGGTCTCGAAATAATTCTCTTTGACTTAATCTTTATGAGCTACTTACATAAAGCCGCCAGATACCTTGGTCAAGGATTTTTACCAGAATTAATTTCTCACAGAAATCCATAGGAGAATTTCCCAACCTATCAAGTCGGGTCAATGGATCATTTGTTGATGATATGAACCTGCATACGAGTTCCTCTATACCCAACATGAGTTCACAGAGACTTTCTGGTAATCTTCAGTCAATCGAAACTCACATCAAATCATAGATGTTCTCGCACCAGATAAACCCTATCATCTCAAGTAATTAGGGATCGTTCCTCATATACTATCGTAAATCGGAATAACTTCAACCCCGATATGCGACTACCGCTTCCATGGTGAGTTATTTCCTAATTGGGGTATTCAGTGCGCTTGCCATCCCCGCAAGCCACCCACTTATGTGTATCGACTATCCCAGTCACGCTCATGGACCCCAGCGTTCTCCAGTTCATCGGAGTATACACAACAGTGAGAGTCTAACCAAATCCAACGATGTCCTATCTCGATTGGATTCTACGACTCTTGAATATGTTCTAGACCACGGTCTTGGAGATCAGTCCACGGGTTGTCCCATAGCCCTGTGATCTAAGGACTTCTATCCTTATGCGTAGATAATTATTACATAAGATAAAGATGACCATATAATAAAGTGCTTCCATTAATCAAAATTGAATAGTTCCTTTATTTACTACAATAAATGCTAGCCATACAGCTGGCTTGCAAGATACTATTTCTTTCATCCAGGTCATCACAAGTTGATCCCACCATATAATAGCAAGTTTTACCTTTTTCTCCTCGGAATAGTTATGGCATTCGAAAACAGCTCCACCTTCCTTTCCCAGTCAAGTACACTTCTGGATCATTCTTGCCTTGGAATGATGGTATCTTTACTTTTATGTTTCCCAAACTTCTGTCATCTCTATCTTGCCATCTCGGACCTCTTTGGAAACCTTTATCATGCCTTCCTCTCCTTTGTATGAATCAGCCATTCAATGAGCCTTGGTCATCTTCATATTGGAACTCATCATTGGAATTGTAACCAAATCATCTTCATTTGCATTCCTTTCTTCCCTTCTAACATTAGGAGGTCTTTCCGGACGTCCCCTGTTTAAAGTAGCAATAGCATCGTCTTGCCTATCCATCCGATCCCGAATCTCATTAAACATTACCTTCATACGTTCAAATTGTTTTTGCATGGCTTGCAACATAAATGTAACCCTCTGTCTACCTTTGTTTATTGCTTCACCACTTGTAGACATATTTGAAACTAGATATAACAATTAGAAATAAATCCTCACAGTACTCGCTCACGTGTTTACACTCGAATAATGTCACTCAACACTCGTGTTTAACTCAATATGGCTTTTACCCTCTACTCTCTTGCCTTTTTCCACGCGTAACTCCCTTTTTCAGTTCTTTAATGAACTTTAATCAAGAGGTTCACTTGTATTGTTTAAAAAATGAATACCAATGGTTCGGTATATCAGAAATAATGAATCAAGGAGAATATGAATTTTTTTTTATTTGAGAGAACCGAAGAATAAGTCAGAATATAGAGAGTAGTTGTATCCGCCACTAATTTTTTTTTTAATCACGTTTTTTTTTCACTTTTCTTTTTGTCACGTTTTTTTTTTTTTTTTTTTTTGGGCTAGAGACACAAACAAAGAAATTTAAGAGTAGGATAAAAGAGATTAACAAAAATTAACTAAATATATAAGAACAAGAAATAAAGATAAAGGATAGTAATATGATTTTAGTACCATGCTCTGATACCAAATGATGCGAACCTCGATAGGAAGATTCAAATTCAACCCAAGGAAACTAAAAATCAGATTGAAGATAATAGTGAACTTGTGACCCGACGATTATAAGGAATCGCAAACCACAAGTATTCTAGATGGTAGTGAACTTGTGACCAAACGATTATAAAGAGTCGTGAACCACAAGTATTCTAGATTGTAGTGAACTTGTGACCCAACGATTATAAAGAATCGCAAACCACAAGAATTCAAGTTTGAACGCCACATGGAGAAACCTTGATAAGTTCGAAGTCAAATGAAGAACCAAAAGAGGAGTAAAAACTCACTTTATATTTTCAGCCAAATATATCTCCCATTAATTTAACAAAACAACTTATATATAGGGTTGGAACAAGTCTCCAACCATAATAATTAAAGCCAACACGTTTTCATAAGTGTTGGGATATGAAAAAGTGCCTAGAAGCCTCCAAATACATTTAGAAATATGAGAAGTCTTGACTATTATCTATATAGACTTATATATATATAATCTGATATAAATAAAGCCTAATTAAAGCTTCTCTTTCCCAAAAGACTTAATTCTAATTAAGTAACTTTATTGAATTTCAAAAGCCATCAGATTATATTGTCTGGATTAAATTCAAAACAACTGTTGGGCCAAACTTATGCATGTTAGAATCAGCCCATATCTTCTGAATTAACCCGTTAAATGCTTCCTTGAGCTTTTTGGATCTTGCCCTTGTAATTGGCCCAATTGGAACATACAATGGATCCTTAGCTTGTACTTGTTCTTGATGATTCTCATCATTCATATGATACCAAACTCGGAATTTGTGCTATCAACACGTTTAAGAATGTTATGGTTGGTTCAGAGTTCATTGCTTAAATTATCATCTTGGTGTGTCATACCTAAATAACTATTTTGATACGAACCTCATCACAAATAACGAGATCCGAATAATTAGGATTCCAAGGATCGTTCTACAATCAGGTTTAGATGGATTTAATAAAGACGCCACAAACGATGATGGATGAATCGCTTGATAAGTCGGTGGATGAACGCAACAAGTCTTCTTGATAAGTTCATGAGGACACCACAAACGATGTTGACTGAATCGCTGGATAAGTCGGAATGCCACAAGAATGCTTGATAAGTTCGGTAGGACGCCACGAAAGATGGTTGATGAATCGTTAGATAAGTCATTGAACGCCACAAAGATTTTACTGACGTTTGATAAGTTCATGAAGAAGAATTCTTCGAAGAAGGTGAAGTATTCAACACATATTAATTGAAGACTAAATCTTGAATTCATTAAAGAAAAAGGTCCATTTACTAGGACAAGATTACATCTTGAAAAGAACTAGGAAACTCTAAAATAGTAAACTAACCTAATACCAAAAGGAAACTAAATCCTAGTAAAGAATAAACTAATCCTACAAAAATAAGGACAATAAATTCGAAATTAAACATAACAAATTAAAAACTCCCACATGACAAGTAATTATTGAACTAGATCTTCTTCCATCTTGATGAGCAAGTAATTCTTCTTGACCCAACAACTCTTCTTCAATTAATTCTTCCAAGTCTTTTTTTGTTCTCTTCATGATCACATCATTCTACCCCTCTTAATTGGCCCATATCTTCTGAATTGGCCCGTTAAATGCTTCCTTGAGTTTTTTTGGATCTTGCCCTTGTAATTGGCCCGATTGGAACATACAATGGATCATTAGCTTGTACTTGTTCTTGATGATTCTCATCATAACTTTTCTTCGCACACTTAGCCAAAAAAATTGACTTGTTTTATAAAATCCCCATTTTGATGTGTTTGTAAAAAAACTTTTGCCTTTCAAATTACGGATGTGCCTTATTCACTTGAGGTAAGTACGCCCAATGCTTTTCTAACCAGATCTTTCACCTAGCATAACTAAAAGTTCTTAATCAAAAGAATATGAGTATAAATTCTTCAGATTCAGGGATAACACGGTCCATCTTGGTCAATGGGAAAAACACTAGCTAATGAGTTTAACCAAGTGCAAGTCAAGGATCTTTGTTCCAGTTGATCTACAAGGGCATGATCTAAAAAGCTTGAGGAAGCATTTAACGGGATGATTCAAGAGATATAATCTGATGGTTTCAGGAATTCATTGAAATTACTTACATTGAACTAACTGATTTGGGAAGAGAATCTTTAATTAGAAGTGTATTGTGAGGTAGACAAGCATGTTCATGTATCCCAACACCACGAAATTGTGTTTAACATTAATTCCTTCGGTTGGATACTTGTTCCAACCCGAAACATAAGTGATATTGTTGAATGTAATCAATAGTTCAATTTGGCTGATATATATAACGTGAGTTTTTACTCTTTTCATGGTTCTTCATGGACTTCTGAACTTTTCAAAGATTCTCTTTATGGAGTTCAAAAATGAATACTTGTGATTTGCGATTCCTTATAATCTTTAGGTCACAAGTTCACTATCGACCTGTAATACTTGTGGCTTACGATTTCTTATAATTGTTGGGTCAGAAGTTCACTATTACTTTCAATCTACTTTTTAGCTTTCTTGGGATGAAATTCATTCTTCATTGTTGGTCTCAATGCAACGTCTATTGAGGTTCGCATCACGAGCATTTTAGAGCTTTTTGTTTATGTTTTTACTAGATTGTCGGGTGATTGTCAAATTCAGTCAGTAAACAAGTAAAATTTCACATCCTTGAAAATTTGTATATCGGGTTTCATGTTCTTCTGAATTTGGTTTATATTGAACCACTTTGGAGTGTGTAATGCGATTGATAATAAAATTTAGGTTGGTCTGTGTCAATTTGGTTATCAATGATACGAATCTCACCACGAATAACAAGATCCGAATAATTAGGATTTCAAGGATCGTTCTACAATCAGGTTTAGGTGGATTTATAGAAGACGCCACAAACGATGATGGATGAATCGCTTGATAAGTCGATGGATGAACGCCACAAGTCTTCTTGATAAGTTCATGAGGACGCCACAAACGATGTTGACTGAATCGGTTGATAAGTCGGAACGCCACAAGAATGCTTGATAAGTTCGGTAGGACGCCACAAACGATGGTGGATAAATCGTTTGATAAGTCATTGAACGCCACAAAGATTTTACTGATCATTGATAAGTTCATGAAGAAGAATTCTTCAAAGAAGGTGGAGAATACTCAACACATATTAATTGAAGACTAAATCTTGAATTCATTAAAGAAAAAAGGTCCTTTAAATAGGACAAGATTACATCTTGAAAATAACTAGGAAACTATAAAATAGTAAACTAACCTAATACCAAAAGGAAACTAAATCCTAGTAAAGAATAAACTAATCCTACAAAAATATGGACAATAAATTCGAAATTAAGCCTAACTAAATTAAAAACTCCCACATGACAAGCAAATATTGGACTAGATCTTCTTTAATCTTGATGCACAAGTAATTCTTCTTGACCCAGCAACTTATCTTCAATTAATTCTTTCAAGTCTATTTTTGGGCACTTCATGATCACATCATTACCAAATGATACGAATCTCACCACGAATAACAAGATCCGAATAATTAGGATTTCAAGGATCGTTCTACAATCAGGTTTAGATGGATTTAATGAAGACGCCACAAACGATGATGGATGAATCGTTTGATAAGTCGATGGATGAACGCCACAAGTCTTCTTGATAAGTTCATGAGGACGCCACAAACGATGTTGACTGAATCGTTTGATAAGTCGGAACGCCACAAGAATACTTGATAAGTTCGGTAGGACGCCACAAACGATGATGGATAAATCGTTTGATAAGTCATTGAACGCCACAAAGATTTTACTGATCATTGATAAGTTCATGAAGAAGAATTCTTCAAAGAAGGTGGAGAATACTCAACACATATTAATTGAAGACTAAATCTTGAATTCATTAAAGAAAAAAGGTCCTTTAAATAGGACAAGATTACATCTTGAAAATAACTAGGAAACTATAAAATAGTAAACTAACCTAATACCAAAAGGAAACTAAATCCTAGTAAAGAATAAACTAATCCTACAAAAATATGGACAATAAATTCGAAATTAAGCCTAACTAAATTAAAAACTCCCACATGACAAGCAAATATTGGACTAGATCTTCTTTAATCTTGATGCACAAGTAATTCTTCTTGACCCAGCAACTTATCCTCAATTAATTCTTTCAAGTCTATTTTTGGGCACTTCATGATCACATCATTCTTCTCCTCTTAAAAGAGATTTGTCCTCAAATCTTCCTCAACCTTGTAGATCTAACATGTAAACATTGAAATACCATTTTTTTTTTAATTTTTTTTTTTGAACTTTTTTTTTTTTTCGTTTTTTTTTTCTCTCTCAATTTTTTTTTCTACCTCTTCTTCTTCTCTCAATTTTTTTCGTTTTTTTTTTCAACGTTTTTTTTCGTTTTTTTTTTCTTTTTCGAATTTTTTTTTCTTCCGAAAAGAAAACTACAACTTTATAAAGATACGCAAACCTGAGACTAGAATTTGGCTAAATGATACGAATCTCTTCATCTTTCCCATCAAAGCTTCCGACATAAACTTCATATCAAACTTTCCCGACTGTTCTCCAGATATGTTCTTGTTATTGGAATCAGACATGATTTGCTGCGAGAAAAAAGGTTAGAACAAATATAAATAAAATAAAGGACCTCACAATTCACACCCTTACGTGTTTCACTCAATTTAATGATTCACTCAACACTCGTGTTTTCGCACAAAAATTATGGCTTTTACCCTCAAATAATCTAACTCTCTTGCCTTTTTCCACTCTTGGAATTCTCTTTGCTTCTTTTTGAACTAATTTAAAACAACACAAAGATATTCAATGTGAATAAACTCTAGGACAAGAAAACTATCAAACCAAATCTAGGAAGATTCTTTCAACAAGGCAGGTGCCAAAACTTAGAAGAATTCTAAGTGTAAACACACTCTAAATCTAGAAAACAATCAAACTCAAACTAGGAAGCTCAATAAAGATAATTTTGTTTCAATTTTCGGATTTTTTTTTTTTTCGGATTTTTTTTTTTTTTTTTTTTTGGCGAACTCTTTTTTTTTTTGTTCGACCTTTCTTTTTTTTTTTTTTTTTTTCGTACTCTTTTTTTTTTGTACGACTTTTTTTTTTAAATAAAACTAGAAAATTATAAAGATACGCAAACCTGAGACTAGAATTTGGCTCTGGTACCAAATGATACGAACCACGTTAAGAAAAACGAGACCCGCATTATAAGGATTTGAAAGATCGCTCTACAATCAGGTTTAGGATGGATGAACGCCACAAGTCGCCTTGATAAGTTCACGGGGACGCCACAAACGATATTGACTGAATCGTTTGATAAGTCGATGTTGAACGCCACAAGTCTTCTTGATAAGTTCGGTAGGACGCCACAAACGATGATGGATGAATCGTTTGATAAGTCGATGAATGAACGCCACAAGAATTAGACAAGTTGAAAAATCCTTGATAAGTTCAAAAGAGTTCTTTAAAGAAACTAGAGAATTCCTTCTCACTAAAATAATAAGAATCAAGTTGTGTGTCTTCTATTACATATTATGCCTATATATAAGCTGAAAATTAAGTCCTATCAAGACTAGGAATAGGACTTCTAGAGTAATCTACTTAGAGTAGGAAATAAATCCCCCTAATCAACTAGGAAACAAAAACCACTAACAAACTAGGAAACAAATAAAGTCCTACTACTAATATAATCGTTAATTTCGAATTTATACTAACTAAATATGCTATTCATCTTATCCACTCTCTTCTTGAGAAATTGCATTTAGTTGGACTTTTATAATGTTGACAAAATTCGATGGTTCATTTCCGATCACATCCAACTCCTTTTGTTGTGCTTGATTTATTAACTCATTGAGTTCTTCTTCCTTAAAACGTTTGGCTCTTGCTCTCGTCACTGGACCTTGTGGAACTTGGATTGTTTCTTCAAAATGCGATTTTCCATTTATGTCCTCATTATTCTGCGAATTTCCACTTATGTCCTTATCAATCAATGAGGTTTTTTTTTCACTAAACGATTTTATCATTTATAATTTCAGATGATAGTAGATATTTGGGTAGAGTTTCATGTGCTTTATGCGTCTCGATAAAATTACTTATTCATATTCATTGATTCTCTTGTTAACAATGACATTTGAAGAATTTTTATCTTCATCCTTTATGATTGACTCATATAATACCAAATTCCTAATTTGTGCTATCAAATGGTTGGTTCTGAGTTCGTGCTTAAATTATCATCTTGGTGTGTCATACCTAAATAACTATTTACTTGCCTAAATCCTATTGGATTGTTGTTTAGCTTTCGAATTTGGAAAGTTTGTTATTCAATGTATAGAGAACGCATTTTAGGTTGTTGGGCCTAAATTTTCCCAAAGTGCCTTTTCGACCACCAAGGCCAACAGTATTTTTCACCTGATATAAATTGCATGCTCCCAGTTTCACGTTAATCTGATTCGGGGAAAATTTGTCCCATTTTTTTGCCCTAGGGTTGATCACGAGCATCGTGGATTTTTTTTATGAAACTGTCTTAAGATGGTCTTTTGACTGTCCAGTTGGGCTAATTAAAAAATTACTTAAACTGATAGATAATTTATGTCCCGAGTTTCATGTTCCTTTGATTTCACTTTAAATTTATTCATTTTGGGTGTTTGGTATAAAATAATCACATTTTGGTTACTTTGTGTCAATTTTGTTTTTCATGGAAGATGTTTCTTCACTACTAAATTTTAAAAGTGTTATACACATGAAAGGTGGTGATACCTGGCCGAGTTTCATTTTCGAGATGCTATCCGAAAGAAATGTTTATCTAATATTTTTGAAGCATTGGAATTTCAAGAATTTTTTTCATCGTCATGCTGTATATGTAACCATTGATCCCAAACATGAAATATACCTTTTCAGATTGACAGAGCGAATGTTTGGGAGGCGATTCTTGTTGATCTGAGTCCATGTAGAAATACCATTTTTGTGTGACACGAAAATTTTGTTACAATGTTTCACATATGGCGTTTTCACTCTCGCATTTTAATAGTATGTTACTCAAGTGATGTAAATGTTCTTGAAACCTTGTTCTAATAAATTTAGGGTGCCTTTGTGAAACTATTATAATGGTCATAGTTTGTTTCAAGGATATCTTTCAAATCGTTGGTCCAAAATACGATGTTCTTTATGTTTAGGGGAAGTTAATTTTTCTTCGCACACTTAGCAAAAAATGACTTGGTTTTGATTGCCCTAGGTTAAGTATAAAATCCCCATTTTGATGTGTTTGTAGAAAGACTTTTGCCTTTCAAATTACGGATGTGCCTTATTCACTTGAGGTAAGTTCGTCCAATGCTTTTCTGAACAGATCTTTCACCTAGCATAACTAAAAGTTCTTATTCATAAGAATATGAGTATAATGTTCTTCGAATTCAGGGTTAACACGATCAATCTTGGTCAATGGGAAGAACACTAGCTAATGAGTATCACCAAGTGCAAGTCAAGGATCTTTGTTCTAGTTGGTCTACAAGAGCATGATCTAAAAAGCTTGAGGAAGCATTCAACGGGATGATTCAAGAGATATAATCTGATGGTTTTTGGATTTCATTGAAGTTACTTACATTAAACTAAGTTATTTGGGAAGAGAAGCTTTAATTAGAAGTGTATTGCGAGGTAGTAAAGCATGTTCATGTATCCCAACACCACGAAATTGTGTCAACTATAATTCCTTGTGTTGGATATTTGTTCCAACCCTGTACATAAGTGATATTGTTGAATGTAATCAATAGTTCAATTTGGCTGATATATATAACGTGAGTTTTTACTCATTCTTGGTTCTTCATGGACTTCTGAACCTATCAAAGATTCTCCTTATGGAGTTCAAACATGAATACTTGTGATTTGCGATTCCTTATAATCTTTAGGTCACAAGTTCACTTTCGACCTGTAATACTTGTGGCTTACGATTTGTTATAATTGTTGGGTCAGAAGTTCACTATTACTTTCAATCTACTTTTAACTTTCTTGGGATGAAATTCATTCTTCATTGTTGGTCTCAATGCAATGTCTATTGAGGTTCGCATCACGGGCATTTTAGAGCTTTTTGTTTATGTTTTTACTAGATGGTCGGGTGATTGTCAAATTCAGTCAGTAAACAAGTAAAATTTCACATCCTTGAGAATTTGTATATCGGGTTTCATATTCTTCTGAATTTGGTTTATATTGAACCACTTTGGAGTGTGTAATGCGATTGATAATATAATTTAGGTTGTTCTGTGTCAATTTGGTTATCAATGATGTTTTGTTTTCACTAAACGATTCTAATGATTTATCATTTTAGATGATAGTAGATATTTGGGTAGAGTTTCATGTGCTTTATGCTTTTTGATAAAATTACTTATTCATTGATGCTCTTGTTAAAAATGACATTTAAAGAATTTTTACATTCATCCTTTATGATTGACTCATATAATACCAAACTCCGAATTTGTGCTATCAACACGTTTAAGAATGTTATGGTTGGTTCTGAGTTCGTGCATAAATTATGATCTTTTTGTGTCATACGTAAATCACTATTTACTTGCTTAAATCCTATTGGATTGTTGTTTAATTCTCGAATTTGGAAAGTTTGTTATTCACGGTATAGAGAACGCTTTTTAGGTTGTTGGGCCTAAATTTTCCCAAAGTGCCTTTTCGACCACCAAGGCCAACAGTATTTTTCACAAGTTATAAATTGCATGCTCCCAGTTTCACGTTAATCTGATTCGGGGAAAATTTGTCCCCTTTTTTTGCCCTTGGGTAGATCACGAGCATCGTGGAGGTTTTTTTATGAAACTGTCTTAAGATGTTCTTTTGACTGTCCAGTTGGGCTAATTAAAAAATTACTTCCAGTGATAGATAATTTATGTTCCGAGTTTCATGTTCCTTTGATTCACTTTAAAATTATTCATTTTGGGTGTTTGGTATAAAATAATCACATTTTGGTTACTTCGTGTCAATTTTATTTTTCATGGAGGATGTTTCTTCACTACTAAATTTTAAAAGTGTTACACACATGAAAGGTGGTGATATCCTGCCGAGTTTCATTTTCATGATGCTATCCGAGAGAAATGTTTATCTAATATTTTTGAAGCATTGGAATTTCAAGAATTTTTTTCATCGTCATGCTGTATACGTAACCCATTGATCCCAAACATGAAATATGCCTTTTCAAATTGACAGAGCGAATGTTTGGGAGGCGATTTTTGTTGATCTGAGTCCATGTAAAAATACCATTTTTGTGTGACCCGAAAATTTTGTTACTATGTTTCACATATGGCGTTTTCACTCTCGCATTTAAATAGTATGTTACTCAAGTGATGTAAATGTTCTTGAAACCTTGTTCTAGATCTAATAAATTTAGGGTCCCTTTGTGAAACTATTATAATGGTCATAGTTTGTTTCAAGGTTATCTTTCAAATCGTTGGTCCAAAATACGATGTTCTTTATGTTTAGGTGAAGTTAACGTTTCTTCGCACACTTAGCCAAAAATGACTTGGTTTTGACTGCCTTAGGTTAAGTATAAAATCCCCATTTTGATGTGTTTGTAGAAAGACTTTTGCCTTTCAAATTACGGATGTGCGTTATTCACTTGAGGTAAGTTCGTCCAATGCTTTCTGACCAGATCTTTCACATAACTAAATGTTCTTATTCATAAGAATATGAGTATAATGTTCTTCGAATTAAGGGATAACACGGTCCATCTTGGTTAATGGGAAGAACCCTAGCTAATGAGTATCACCAAGTGCAAGTCAAGGATCCTTGTTCCAGTTGGTCTATAAGGGCATGATCTAAAAAGCTTGAGGAAGCATTTAACGGGATGATTCAAGAGATATAATCTGATGGTTTTTGTATTTCATTGAAGTTACTTACATTGAACTAAGTTATTTGGAAGAGAAGCTTTAATTAGAAGTGTATTGCGAGGTAGGCAAGCATGTTCATGCATCCCAACACCACGAAATTGTGTTAACTTTAATTCCGTCGGTTCGATACTAGTTCCATAGGTGAAGTTAACTTTTCTTCGCACACTTAGCCAAAAATGACTTGGTTTTGATTTCCCTAGGTTAAATATAAAATCCCCATTTTGATTTGTTTGTAGAAAGAATTTTGCCATTCAAATTACGGATGTGCCTTATTCACTTGAGGTAAGTTCGTCCAATGCTTTTCTAACCAGATCTTTCACCTAGCATAACTAAAAGTTCTTATTCAAAAGAATATGAGTATAATGTTCTTCAAATTCTGGGATAACACGGTCCATCTTGGTCAATGGAAAGAACACTAGCTAATGAGTATCACCAAGAGCAAGTCAAGGATCTTTGTTCCAGTTGGTCTACAAGGGCATGTTCTAAAAAGCTTGAGGAAGCATTTAACGGGATGATTGAAGAGATATAATCTTATGGTTTTTGGAATTCATTGAAGTTATTTACATTGAACTAAGTGATTTGGGAAGAGAAACTTTAATTAGAAGTGTATTGCGAGGTAGGCAATCATGTTCATGTATCCCAACACCACGAAATTGTGTTAACTTTAATTCCTTCGGGTGGATACTTGTTCCAACCATGTACATAAGTGATATTCTTGAATGTAATCAATAGTTCAATTTGGCTGATATATATAACGTGAGTTTTTACTCTTTTCTTGGTTCTTCATGGACTTCTGAACCTATCAAAGATTCTCCTTATGGAGTTCAAACATGAATACTTGTGATTTGCAATTCCTTATAATCTTTAGGTCACAAGTTCACTATCGACCTGTAATACTTGTGGCTTACGATTTCTTATAATTGTTGGGTAAGAAGTTCACTATTACTTTCAATCTACTTTTTAGCTTTCTTGGGATGAAATTCATTCTTCATTGTTGGTCTCAATGCAATGTCTATTGAGGTTCACATCACGGGCATTTTAGAGCTTTTTGTTTATGTTTTTACTAGATGGTCGAGTGATTGTCAAATTCAGTCACTAAACAAGTAAAATTTCACATCCTTGAGAATTTGTATATCGAGTTTCATGTTCTTCTGAATTTTGTTTTTATTGAACCACTTTGGTGTGTGTAATGCGATTGATAATAAAATTTAGGTTGTTCTGTGTCAATTTGGTTAACAATGAAGTTTTGTTTTCACTAAACGATTCTAATCATTTATCATTTTAGATGATAGTAGATATTTGGGTAGAGTTTCATGTGCTTTATGCTTTTTGATAAAATTACTTATTCATTGATGCTCTTGTTAAAAATGACATTTAAAGAATTTTTACAATCATCCTTTATGATTGACTCATATAATACCAAACTCCGAATTTGTGCTATCAGCACGTTTAAGAATGTTATGGTTGGTTCTGAGTTCGTACTTAAATTATGATCTTTTTGTGTCATACGTAAATCACTATTTGCTTGCCTAAATCCTATTGGATTGTTGTTTAGCTCTCGAATTTGGAAAGTTTGTTATTCACGGTATAGAGAACGCTTTTTAGGTTGTTGGGCCTAAATTTTCCCAAAGTGCCTTTTCGACCACCAAGGCCAACAGTATTTTTCACAAGTTATAAATTGCATGCTCCCAGTTTCACGTTAATCTGATTCCGGGAAAATTTGTCCCCTTTTTTTGCCCTTGGGTAGATCACGAGCATCGTGGTGGTTTTTTTTATGAAACTGTCTTAAGATGTTCTTTTGACTGTCCAGTTGGGCTAGTTAAAAAATTACTTCCAGTGATAGATAATTTATGTTCCGAGTTTCATGTTCCTTTGATTCACTTTAAAATTATTCATTTTGGGTGTTTGGTATAAAATAATCACATTTTGGTTACTTTGTGTCAATTTTATTTTTCATGGAGGATGTTTCTTCACTACTAAATTTTAGAAGTGTTACACACATGAAAGGTGGTGATATCCGGCCGAGTTTCATTTTCGTGATGCTATCCGAGAGAAATGATTATCTAATATTTTTGAAGCATTGGAATTTCAAGAATTTTTTTCATCGTCATGCTGTATACGTAACCCATTTATCCCAAACATGAAATATGCCTTTTCAAATTGACAGAGGGAATGTTTGGGAGGCGATTTTTGTTGATCTGAGTCCATTTTAACCTTGATCCGAAAGAGTTGGTAGAAGGAAGAACTAGTTGATCCAGTTAAATCATGACTACAACCAGTACATCTGCTGATCATTTAATTTCTGTTTCATCTTCCTTATCACTACCTCGCCAGTCCACCAGTAAAATAGAAAATTTAGTAGAATACTCTACTATCCCAGATTCCGCTGTTATAGAAAACTCTGTCCCTCCCGTTATGAGTCCTTACAATATTTACCGTAAAAGAGGATCTTTTAGGGGAATTCGTTCCCTTATCTCTTCCAACAGACCTCAAACTCGGGAATATGTACAAACTTCAAAACTTGATAAGTGTGATCTTCCTTATTCCAAAAAGGAACAATATATCATCCTTGCAATTCCAACCGAATTTATTACATCCTGGCAAAGAGAAGGTTATACTCACCTTCATTTTGGTGCAGTTCGTCTAGTACTTTCCTATCAAGGAAGGAAAGGTCTCCCTGTTACTGCTAGACTCGCTCTCTTGGATACTCGTTTCACAAGTTATGAACATGCTGTTATCGGAACAGTTGTTACTACTCTCAACAACGGAAGTGCTGTTCTTACATACTTTCCCAACTTTGCCATGTCCCTCAATGATTCCAACCTTCCAACATCCCTGAAGGTTCAAGTTCAGATCTCTGGTGCAGAACAAGTTGCTTCAGCAATTACAGCAACCCTTCATCATCAATTGGTCTATCGTCTTCAAGATCATGGGTTAGATCTTCAAGGATCCGGATCTCCTGATGCTTTAATGATTCTTGCTGAATCAGGATCCAACACTCCCACAATAATCCAGATCCCAAGACAAATTCCTCGTCAAGAATTGGAATTACTCATGCCAACAGAATGGATCACAAACTATGAGTCTCTCCAACAAACTCATGAGCCAATCAGATCCACTACTTATGAGTTTCAGAAAATGACTGATGGCAAGACTAAAACAGTCTTCAAACTAAACGATGAGGAATCAACTTCATCCAGGCCTCTTTTCAGGCAAATGATGATCCAACCAGTACAAGATAGCAGATCTACAATTGGATTTTATGGAAAAAGGATTGAGATCCCTATCTCATCTTTTAAATCTGATGGATCCCATATCTTTACTGACAAAATTGATGGACACTTCATTTGGGACGTTGATTCATCCAGGTGTGATCCAGGATGCTCTTGTGACGAAGCATCCGACTCTGAAGATGATGATGATAGTGAAGCTAGTAGACGGAGAAGAAGAAGAAAGGCAAGAAAACAACGCCTTTCCTGTAAAAACAACAGATCTGAAGATCCAGATCCAGATCCCCCAACTTGTGCTCAATCACTTCCCCTTTACAATAAAGCCTTGGAATTTCTCAAAGAAGAACAACAAAAAGCCTGTAGACAATCTCTACCACCAGTTGTTCCAACACCACAAATAATCCACTCTTGTATGATGTTTCATCCAGATTATGAAACAGAATTTCCCCCTTTAGAAAGAAATACAACTGGATCTATTTCTACAAGGCCTTATATTAACCCAACCACAGTAAATCATACTGGAAGAACTGAAGAACTTACTCAAGGAGAAGAAGTTCTAAATTGGCAGACTTCCAATCTAAGAGCACAAAACAAAACCTTAGTCCAGATTGACTCCAAAGTAGATAAGGTTTTGTCTCAAGTCCAAGCCAGCTCTCAAAAGGTTGATTCTATGGCTTTAGAACTTGAAGGGATCTACAACAGACTTGTTAAAAAGATTGATCTTCTTGACAGAGAACTCAGACAATTACTTTCAGCCCATATCATGGGTCCTGAGTTTGATCAAAAAGAAGCTGAAATCAGAAAGTTAAAGAAGGATCTTCATATCATGGAAGAAGATAGGAAAAGGAGATTTCTTCCTAATCTTCCTTTCCTCAGAACTCCCCAATCTTCATCCTTATTTGAACTCCCCCGTTCTACTCCGAACTACTCCAGACAATTCGCTATGGCTTCTGATATACCATTCGAATTACCACTACCACCTCCACCACCAAGACAAAGAAAAAAATCTGTCCCTAAAGAAGAGAAATTGAAAGAAAAGGTGGAAGATTTTAATAAGTCTCTCATGATTCGAAAATTCCCAGAAATGAGAGTTGATGATCAGACATCCGAGAATCCATCTGAAGATTCATCTGAAGAATCCTCCAGCACTGAAGAATCTTCTGTCCAAACTTCTGACGAAGAAAACAACTTGGCAGACATCTCTAAGATTCTTATGGCAGATACTGCTTCTCCTAATACACCTCCTTATGAATCTGAAGATGAAAGCTTAGCAAATTCTCATACCTCAAGACCTACTGAACCATCAGCTACAAAGCCAACAAATGGTCCATGGTTTACCTTTGACGACATTCCTGTAGATAAACGAAGAGAAAGATTACAATCTTTTGCAGCGTGGATTGATCTTCAAAGAATAAAGGAACAGAATCTCTCTGTGATCCTTCGAGAATTTGCTTCAAGATTCACAGGAACTCTAAGAGAATGGTTTTTATCATTAGGAGAATACAGGCAGATTCAATTCATCAAAGCTGATGTTCCTCAAGCACTTGGTGTTATACATCAAGAATTTTTGGGTGATAGCTCCATATATGACAAATTGGCTCAGCAGAATTATTTTGCTATGAAATGTTGCTCTCTGCAGAGAAAAGATCTGGATCTCCATTTCAAAAGAATGTCCGAACTTTATTATATATTGAATGGAAGCAATGATCCAAATCTCAAACATGTTTATGTGGCCTCTCTCCCCAAAGAAATCCATCCTGAACTGAACAGATTCATTACAGCCGCTGGAAAGGAAATCAATATACTTTCCCTCGGAGAAATTCACCAAATGGCGATTGCTACAATAGAAAAGCTTTGTGAGCAACAAACAATGTTCCAGTCCATGATGGAAAATAAAACTTCCTTGAGAACAGCCTGCCAGAAGTCTCATTTGGAAATAAAATGCCACTCCAAAGAGAATTGCAAATGCCATACTAAGAAAAAGAAATCCACAGAAAAGAATGATAAGCCTAAAAGAAAAGGAAGCTTAAGGTTTTTCAAAAGAAAGTCATTCAAAACAAAAGGACAGATCGATGTTATATTTGTGGAAACAAAGGACATTTTGCAAAAAATTGTCCTCAGAACCGAGCCAAGTCTGCCAGAATGATTACTCATATTCTGGAAAACACAGATGCCACTCTTGATGACACAGATGTAGAATCATTATTCTCAGAGCAAGATGAACAGACTGAAGACAGCATTTTTGCTCTTGAAGAAATAGAAGATAAACCAAGTTTATCAGAATCAGAAGAGGAATACATTCCCATCCTACAATCTGTGACGATCAGTCAAGAAGTAATTCCTTCACCACATATCAATATCCATGTACTCCCTGCTAAGTATGAACGACCAATCAAAGTAATTGGATTCATGGATACTGGAGCTGCTAAATCTATGATGAACCCAGACATTCTTCCCAAAGAAGCATGGACTACTCATCATGAATATTTCCAAGCAGCTGATGGACAGAAGTTCAAAACTTCCATCATTACTAAACATCCAATTGGAATACAATTCTTTCCAGATTGCATTATATGGATAAAGGTAATTGGGAGTGAATTGCATGGAAAAGATCTTCTCATAGGTTTTGATCTCTATCACAAGGCTCAAAAACTTATGTTGCTTCCCAATGGGATAAAGTATAAGAGACAGTTTCAACCTTATACTACAGTCCAGAAGATCTACGCTCTCTCCAATGCACCAAAGGAGTTTCACAACATCACCGCAAAATTACAAGATTGTTGTGCTGAGTCTCATGCTGAGTTTAAGCATCCTAATCCATTATGGGAAAATCCAGAGTTCTTTATCCAGTTGCCATTCAAAATGAATGAAGATATAAATCCCACAAAGGCTACCCATCCAGGAATGACTCCTGATGATCTAGTCTTGGCAAAAGAAGAATGTCAACAATTATTGCAGCTTGGACTTATCGAACATACAAAGTCAAATTGGGCTTGTCAAGCATTCTACGTCAACAAACGGTCTGAACAGGTTAGAGGAAAGAAAAGGCTCGTCATTGATTATAAGCCTTTGAACCATTTTTTATCTGATGATAAATTTCCTTTACCACGGACCCAGATGCTATTTTCACAATTAACCCAAGCCCATATCTTTTCTAAGTTCGATTTAAAAGCAGGATTTTGGCAATTAGGCGTTGATCCAAAAGATAGATACAAAACAGCCTTTTGCATACCCACAGCCCAATACCAATGGACTGTTATGCCTTTTGGGCTTAAGGTCGCCCCATCACTGTTCCAAAAAGCCAAGACCAAAATATTTGAACCCATTTTATACAGTGCTTTGGTTTACATTGATGATATCTTATTGTTCTCAGAAGACAAAAAGGCCCATGAAACACTCTTAGAACAATTCCTTGAAATAGTCCAAAGTTATGGCATCATGTTATCTGAAAAGAAAGGCTTTGTTGGACAAACAGAAATCGAATTTCTTGGAATGAATTTTTCAGAAGGAAAGTACCAGCTAGGCCCACATATTGCACAGGAACTACTCAAATTTCCAGATGAAAACTTAACCACTAAGGAAATTCAACAGTTCCTTGGTATAGTTAATTATCTGAAGAATTTTATCCCACACAGTTCCAAATACACCTGTCAGATTTCCAGAATGCTCAGAAAAGGAGCCCCATCTTGGGGAAACAATCAAACTACAGCTGTAAAGCAATTAAAACTGCTTTGTCAAAAGCCACCGCCTTTAAAGATTCCTGATAAAGGAAAACGCATTCTGCAGACCGATGCTAGTGATGAGTTTTGGGGGGCCATTCTGATTGAAGAAATTGATGGGAAAAGGCATTACTGTGGACATGCTAGTGGACAATTCAAAGAATCTGAAAAACATTATCATACTGTCTACAAAGAAATCCTGGCCGTAAAATATGGAATCAAAAAATTTGAATTCCATCTGATAGGACACAACTTCACTGTTCAAATGGACAACTCATCTTTTCCGAAAATATTTGATTTCAAGAACAAGGGTCTTCCAGAGCCCCAATTATTGAGGTTAAAAGATTGGTTTTCCAAGTATCAGTTTGAAGTCCAACATATAAAAGGGGATAGGAATCTCATTCCAGATTTGTTATCCAGACCTAAACAGATTCATCTCATATCCTTCTCAAAACCGATTCCATTAATTCTCATGGCATCCTCCTCACGAACTAAACAGTCAGAACTACCAGAGTTCCCTCCAACTGATCAGCCACTTGATACTCCTGGAAAACTTCAAAGTTTTGCAAAGAACAATCTCTTCTACTTCCAGGCCAAGTTCCTTTTACTCATGAATATTCCTCTGGAACAAGGAAAGTTTTATCCTGACCATCCTTTCCTTCCCATCTTTACTTTTCATGAAGAAATAAACCTCCCTGATGAAGGCTACTGGTATTTCTGGTGCTTAGGTATGATAAGTTTCTTTGCTATTGAAGTAAGGCCTAAGCTTTTACTAAAAGCCATTCGCAGAAGGAAGTTGGAGCCAAATATAACTAAATTCTTATATGGTCATTGGTCTCGAAAAGAATGGATTAATGTCTTAAATGATACTATACGGAATTCCCATATGGCAGATCCCTACACCGTTATCATACTAAAAAGGCCTTATCTGAATTCATGGTATCATAATTATCAGCTCACTCCTCATCCCTATGGGTTTGTCTTTACCACTACTGATGGTGGTGTAAGACAATTTCCTGAACAAGTAAAGAGAATCTTCAGACATCTCTGCAGGCTGAACAAAGTTCCTGATAATCTTATCCAAGAAGTAGAGTGTACTTCTCCCCTGATGGTACCGCCTTATCCAATTACAGGACCTAGTTATTCTCTTAGTACTACAGAAATTTCAGCCATACAAAACCAGCAAAAAGATCCAGAAATATTTCAAGATGCCCAAGACCCCTGGGATTATGGATCCATTGAACTAGAGTTACTGTATGAAAAGGTTAATCCAAATCCAGATCTTCCCAGAACCAGTTCAGGTGATCCAATTGTCAACACTGATTTTGATCCTATGGTTGATGATTTTGATCCAATGGTTATGCATACCAGTGATGGTGACATCTATCAAGATTCCCCTGATAATGAAGTGTGACTCAGATAAAAGTCACTTTAATAAAGTTCTGGTCCACAGAGTCTGCTTTTACTTTAGTGTGTTTACTTTTTATTGTCGGTTGTATTATTGTTAAAGCAGATTCCACTTGATTGGTGGACTTGTAATATTATTATAGTGTGTTATAATAGGCTTGAAGTCCGCCCTCTATATATAGAGGCAGTTGTATCATATGTACTTATTCAGTTTTCAATTAATAAACCTACTATTGTGTTTAATAATCATGTCCAGCTAAACATCTTTCTTCTAGTTCTTCAGAAACCTCTCTGAGGTTTTTGGTTAATATGCTCTTATCTTATCATTAAGTATGCTCTGTACTTGCCTCTTTGAGGATCCTGTACATCAGAAATTTGTTAAGAACTATGGAATGTTCCTTGAGGTTGCTACGGTCCCTGTACTTCTATGTAATGAATCAGTTTGAAGGATGTATGTTCTATCTAAACATTAATCTTATATGATAAAAGGCCTGTAAGACCCGTCAAGGTCAGGAGGACCGTTAGGGCAATTGGCATATCTTCATATAAGGTTGTGTATTTAGAACATATGCTTCTTTGAGATGATTTGTTATCTAAGGAGTTGCAGGGCTCCCGGCTTCTCTTGGTATCAAAGCCATGTTTCTGTTTTTAAGAGCCCCAGAGTATATTAACCTTGATCCGAAAGAGTTGGTAGAAGGAAGAACTAGTTGATCCAGTTAAATCATGACTACAACCAGTACATCTGCTGATCATTTAATTTCTGTTTCATCTTCCTTATCACTACCTCGCCAGTCCACCAGTAAAATAGAAAATTTAGTAGAATACTCTACTATCCCAGATTCCGCTGTTATAGAAAACTCTGTCCCTCCCGTTATGAGTCCTTACAATATTTACCGTAAAAGAGGATCTTTTAGGGGAATTCGTTCCCTTATCTCTTCCAACAGACCTCAAACTCGGGAATATGTACAAACTTCAAAACTTGATAAGTGTGATCTTCCTTATTCCAAAAAGGAACAATATATCACCCTTGCAATTCCAACCGAATTTATTACATCCTGGCAAAGAGAAGGTTATACTCACCTTCATTTTGGTGCAGTTCGTCTAGTACTTTCCTATCAAGGAAGGAAAGGTCTCCCTGTTACTGCTAGACTCGCTCTCTTGGATACTCGTTTCACAAGTTATGAACATGCTGTTATCGGAACAGTTGTTACTACTCTCAACAACGGAAGTGCTGTTCTTACATACTTTCCCAACTTTGCCATGTCCCTCAATGATTCCAACCTTCCAACAGCCCTGAAGGTTCAAGTTCAGATCTCTGGTGCAGAACAAGTTGCTTCAGCAATTACAGCAACCCTTCATCATCAATTGGTCTATCGTCTTCAAGATCATGGGTTAGATCTTCAAGGATCCGGATCTCCTGATGCTTTAATGATTCTTGCTGAATCAGGATCCAACACTCCCACAATAATCCAGATCCCAAGACAAATTCCTCGTCAAGAATTGGAATTACTCATGCCAACAGAATGGATCACAAACTATGAGTCTCTCCAACAAACTCATGAGCCAATCAGATCCACTACTTATGAGTTTCAGAAAATGACTGATGGCAAGACTAAAACAGTCTTCAAACTAAACGATGAGGAATCAACTTCATCCAGGCCTCTTTTCAGGCAAATGATGATCCAACCAGTACAAGATAGCAGATCTACAATTGGATTTTATGGAAAAAGGATTGAGATCCCTATCTCATCTTTTAAATCTGATGGATCCCATATCTTTACTGACAAAATTGATGGACACTTCATTTGGGACGTTGATTCATCCAGGTGTGATCCAGGATGCTCTTGTGACGAAGCATCCGACTCTGAAGATGATGATGATAGTGAAGCTAGTAGACGGAGAAGAAGAAGAAAGGCAAGAAAACAACGCCTTTCCTGTAAAAACAACAGATCTGAAGATCCAGATCCAGATCCCCCAACTTGTGCTCAATCACTTCCCCTTTACAATAAAGCCTTGGAATTTCTCAAAGAAGAACAACAAAAAGCCTGTAGACAATCTCTACCACCAGTTGTTCCAACACCACAAATAATCCACTCTTGTATGATGTTTCATCCAGATTATGAAACAGAATTTCCCCCTTTAGAAAGAAATACAACTGGATCTATTTCTACAAGGCCTTATATTAACCCAACCACAGTAAATCATACTGGAAGAACTGAAGAACTTACTCAAGGAGAAGAAGTTCTAAATTGGCAGACTTCCAATCTAAGAGCACAAAACAAAACCTTAGTCCAGATTGACTCCAAAGTAGATAAGGTTTTGTCTCAAGTCCAAGCCAGCTCTCAAAAGGTTGATTCTATGGCTTTAGAACTTGAAGGGATCTACAACAGACTTGTTAAAAAGATTGATCTTCTTGACAGAGAACTCAGACAATTACTTTCAGCCCATATCATGGGTCCTGAGTTTGATCAAAAAGAAGCTGAAATCAGAAAGTTAAAGAAGGATCTTCATATCATGGAAGAAGATAGGAAAAGGAGATTTCTTCCTAATCTTCCTTTCCTCAGAACTCCCCAATCTTCATCCTTATTTGAACTCCCCCGTTCTACTCCGAACTACTCCAGACAATTCGCTATGGCTTCTGATATACCATTCGAATTACCACTACCACCTCCACCACCAAGACAAAGAAAAAAATCTGTCCCTAAAGAAGAGAAATTGAAAGAAAAGGTGGAAGATTTTAATAAGTCTCTCATGATTCGAAAATTCCCAGAAATGAGAGTTGATGATCAGACATCCGAGAATCCATCTGAAGATTCATCTGAAGAATCCTCCAGCACTGAAGAATCTTCTGTCCAAACTTCTGACGAAGAAAACAACTTGGCAGACATCTCTAAGATTCTTATGGCAGATACTGCTTCTCCTAATACACCTCCTTATGAATCTGAAGATGAAAGCTTAGCAAATTCTCATACCTCAAGACCTACTGAACCATCAGCTACAAAGCCAACAAATGGTCCATGGTTTACCTTTGACGACATTCCTGTAGATAAACGAAGAGAAAGATTACAATCTTTTGCAGCGTGGATTGATCTTCAAAGAATAAAGGAACAGAATCTCTCTGTGATCCTTCGAGAATTTGCTTCAAGATTCACAGGAACTCTAAGAGAATGGTTTTTATCATTAGGAGAATACAGGCAGATTCAATTAATCAAAGCTGATGTTCCTCAAGCACTTGGTGTTATACATCAAGAATTTTTGGGTGATAGCTCCATATATGACAAATTGGCTCAGCAGAATTATTTTGCTATGAAATGTTGCTCTCTGCAGAGAAAAGATCTGGATCTCCATTTCAAAAGAATGTCCGAACTTTATTATATATTGAATGGAAGCAATGATCCAAATCTCAAACATGTTTATGTGGCCTCTCTCCCCAAAGAAATCCATCCTGAACTGAACAGATTCATTACAGCCGCTGGAAAGGAAATCAATATACTTTCCCTCGGAGAAATTCACCAAATGGCGATTGCTACAATAGAAAAGCTTTGTGAGCAACAAACAATGTTCCAGTCCATGATGGAAAATAAAACTTCCTTGAGAACAGCCTGCCAGAAGTCTCATTTGGAAATAAAATGCCACTCCAAAGAGAATTGCAAATGCCATACTAAGAAAAAGAAATCCACAGAAAAGAATGATAAGCCTAAAAGAAAAGGAAGCTTAAGGTTTTTCAAAAGAAAGTCATTCAGAAACAAAAGGACAGATCGATGTTATATTTGTGGAAACAAAGGACATTTTGCAAAAAATTGTCCTCAGAACCGAGCCAAGTCTGCCAGAATGATTACTCATATTCTGGAAAACACAGATGCCACTCTTGATGACACAGATGTAGAATCATTATTCTCAGAGCAAGATGAACAGACTGAAGACAGCATTTTTGCTCTTGAAGAAATAGAAGATAAACCAAGTTTATCAGAATCAGAAGAGGAATACATTCCCATCCTACAATCTGTGACGATCAGTCAAGAAGTAATTCCTTCACCACATATCAATATCCATGTACTCCCTGCTAAGTATGAACGACCAATCAAAGTAATTGGATTCATGGATACTGGAGCTGCTAAATCTATGATGAACCCAGACATTCTTCCCAAAGAAGCATGGACTACTCATCATGAATATTTCCAAGCAGCTGATGGACAGAAGTTCAAAACTTCCATCATTACTAAACATCCAATTGGAATACAATTCTTTCCAGATTGCATTATATGGATAAAGGTAATTGGGAGTAAATTGCATGGAAAAGATCTTCTCATAGGTTTTGATCTCTATCACAAGGCTCAAAAACTTATGTTGCTTCCCAATGGGATAAAGTATAAGAGACAGTTTCAACCTTATACTACAGTCCAGAAGATCTACGCTCTCTCCAATGCACCAAAGGAGTTTCACAACATCACCGCAAAATTACAAGATTGTTGTGCTGAGTCTCATGCTGAGTTTAAGCATCCTAATCCATTATGGGAAAATCCAGAGTTCTTTATCCAGTTGCCATTCAAAATGAATGAAGATATAAATCCCACAAAGGCTACCCATCCAGGAATGACTCCTGATGATCTAGTCTTGGCAAAAGAAGAATGTCAACAATTATTGCAGCTTGGACAAGACTAGATCTGGATTTCCAAGACTAGATCATCAGGAGTCATTCCTGGATGGGTAGCCTTTGTGGGATTTATATCTTCATTCATTTTGAATGGCAACTGGATAAAGAACTCTGGATTTTCCCATAATGGATTAGGATGCTTAAACTCAGCATGAGACTCAGCACAACAATCTTGTAATTTTGCGGTGATGTTGTGAAACTCCTTTGGTGCATTGGAGAGAGCGTAGATCTTCTGGACTGTAGTATAAGGTTGAAACTGTCTCTTATACTTTATCCCATTGGGAAGCAACATAAGTTTTTGAGCCTTGTGATAGAGATCAAAACCTATGAGAAGATCTTTTCCATGCAATTTACTCCCAATTACCTTTATCCATATAATGCAATCTGGAAAGAATTGTATTCCAATTGGATGTTTAGTAATGATGGAAGTTTTGAACTTCTGTCCATCAGCTGCTTGGAAATATTCATGATGAGTAGTCCATGCTTCTTTGGGAAGAATGTCTGGGTTCATCATAGATTTAGCAGCTCCAGTATCCATGAATCCAATTACTTTGATTGGTCGTTCATACTTAGCAGGGAGTACATGGATATTGATATGTGGTGAAGGAATTACTTCTTGACTGATCGTCACAGATTGTAGGATGGGAATGTATTCCTCTTCTGATTCTGATAAACTTGGTTTATCTTCTATTTCTTCAAGAGCAAAAATGCTGTCTTCAGTCTGTTCATCTTGCTCTGAGAATAATGATTCTACATCTGTGTCATCAAGAGTGGCATCTGTGTTTTCCAGAATATGAGTAATCATTCTGGCAGACTTGGCTCGGTTCTGAGGACAATTTTTTGCAAAATGTCCTTTGTTTCCACAAATATAACATCGATCAGTCCTTTTGTTTCTGAATGACTTTCTTTTGAAAAACCTTAAGCTTCCTTTTCTTTTAGGCTTATCATTCTTTTCTGTGGATTTCTTTTTCTTAGTATGGCATTTGCAATTCTCTTTGGAGTGGCATTTTATTTCCAAATGAGACTTCTGGCAGGCTGTTCTCAAGGAAGTTTTATTTTCCATCATGGACTGGAACATTGTTTGTTGCTCACAAAGCTTTTCTATTGTAGCAATCGCCATTTGGTGAATTTCTCCGAGGGAAAGTATATTGATTTCCTTTCCAGCGGCTGTAATGAATCTGTTCAGTTCAGGATGGATTTCTTTGGGGAGAGAGGCCACATAAACATGTTTGAGATTTGGATCATTGCTTCCATTCAATATATAATAAAGTTCGGACATTCTTTTGAAATGGAGATCCAGATCTTTTCTCTGCAGAGAGCAACATTTCATAGCAAAATAATTCTGCTGAGCCAATTTGTCATATATGGAGCTATCACCCAAAAATTCTTGATGTATAACACCAAGTGCTTGAGGAACATCAGCTTTGATGAATTGAATCTGCCTGTATTCTCCTAATGATAAAAACCATTCTCTTAGAGTTCCTGTGAATCTTGAAGCAAATTCTCGAAGGATCACAGAGAGATTCTGTTCCTTTATTCTTTGAAGATCAATCCACGCTGCAAAAGATTGTAATCTTTCTCTTCGTTTATCTACAGGAATGTCGTCAAAGGTAAACCATGGACCATTTGTTGGCTTTGTAGCTGATGGTTCAGTAGGTCTTGAGGTATGAGAATTTGCTAAGCTTTCATCTTCAGATTCATAAGGAGGTGTATTAGGAGAAGCAGTATCTGCCATAAGAATCTTAGAGATGTCTGCCAAGTTGTTTTCTTCGTCAGAAGTTTGGACAGAAGATTCTTCAGTGCTGGAGGATTCTTCAGATGAATCTTCAGATGGATTCTCGGATGTCTGATCATCAACTCTCATTTCTGGGAATTTTCGAATCATGAGAGACTTATTAAAATCTTCCACCTTTTCTTTCAGTTTCTCTTCTTTAGGGACAGATTTTTTTCTTTGTCTTGGTGGTGGAGGTGGTAGTGGTAATTCGAATGGTATATCAGAAGCCATAGCGAATTGTCTGGAGTAGTTCGGAGTAGAACGGGGGAGTTCAAATAAGGATGAAGATTGGGGAGTTCTGAGGAAAGGAAGATTAGGAAGAAATCTCCTTTTCCTATCTTCTTCCATGATATGAAGATCCTTCTTTAACTTTCTGATTTCAGCTTCTTTTTGATCAAACTCAGGACCCATGATATGGGCTGAAAGTAATTGTCTGAGTTCTCTGTCAAGAAGATCAATCTTTTTAACAAGTCTGTTGTAGATCCCTTCAAGTTCTAAAGCCATAGAATCAACCTTTTGAGAGCTGGCTTGGACTTGAGACAAAACCTTATCTACTTTGGAGTCAATCTGGACTAAGGTTTTGTTTTGTGCTCTTAAATTGGAAGTCTGCCAATTTAGAACTTCTTCTCCTTGAGTAAGTTCTTCAGTTCTTCCAGTATGATTTACTGTGGTTGGGTTAATATAAGGCCTTGTAGAAATAGATCAAGTTGTATTTCTTTCTAAAGGGGGAAATTCTGTTTCATAATCTGGATGAAACATCATACAAGAGTTGATTATTTGTGGTGTTGGAACAACTGGTGGTAGAGATTGTCTACAGGCTTTTTGTTGTTCTTCTTTGAGAAATTCCAAGGCTTTATTGTAAAGGGGAAGTGATTGAGCACAAGTTGGGGGATCTGGATCTGGATCTTCAGATCTGTTGTTTTTACAGGAAAGGCGTTGTTTTCTTGCCTTTCTTCTTCTTCTCCGTCTACTAGCTTCACTATCATCATCATCTTCAGAGTCGGATGCTTCGTCACAAGAGCATCCTGGATCACACCTGGATGAATCAACGTCCCAAATGAAGTGTCCATCAATTTTGTCAGTAAAGATATGGGATCCATCAGATTTAAAAGATGAGATAGGGATCTCAATCCTTTTTCCATAAAATCCAATTGTAGATCTGCTATCTTGTACTGGTTGGATCATCATTTGCCTGAAAAGAGGCCTGGATGAAGTTGATTCCTCATCGTTTAGTTTGAAGACTGTTTTAGTCTTGCCATCAGTCATTTTCTGAAACTCATAAGTAGTGGATCTGATTGGCTCATGAGTTTGTTGGAGAGACTCATAGTTTGTGATCCATTCTGTTGGCATGAGTAATTCCAATTCTTGACGAGGAATTTGTCTTGGGATCTGGATTATTGTGGGAGTGTTGGATCCTGATTCAGCAAGAATCATTAAAGCATCAGGAGATCCGGATCCTTGAAGATCTAACCCATGATCTTGAAGACGATAGACCAATTGATGATGAAGGGTTGCTGTAATTGCTGAAGCAACTTGTTCTGCACCAGAGATCTGAACTTGAACCTTCAGGGCTGTTGGAAGGTTGGAATCATTGAGGGACATGGCAAAGTTGGGAAAGTATGTAAGAACAGCACTTCCGTTGTTGAGAGTAGTAACAACTGTTCCGATAACAGCATGTTCATAACTTGTGAAACGAGTATCCAAGAGAGCGAGTCTAGCAGTAACAGGGAGACCTTTCCTTCCTTGATAGGAAAGTACTAGACGAACTGCACCAAAATGAAGGTGAGTATAACCTTCTCTTTGCCAGGATGTAATAAATTCGGTTGGAATTGCAAGGGTGATATATTGTTCCTTTTTGGAATAAGGAAGATCACACTTATCAAGTTTTGAAGTTTGTACATATTCCCGAGTTTGAGGTCTGTTGGAAGAGATAAGGGAACGAATTCCCCTAAAAGATCCTCTTTTACGGTAAATATTGTAAGGACTCATAACGGGAGGGACAGAGTTTTCTATAACAGCGGAATCTGGGATAGTAGAGTATTCTACTAAATTTTCTATTTTACTGGTGGACTGGCGAGGTAGTGATAAGGAAGATGAAACAGAAATTAAATGATCAGCAGATGTACTGGTTGTAGTCATGATTTAACTGGATCAACTAGTTCTTCCTTCTACCAACTCTTTCGGATCAAGGTTAATATACTCTGGGGCTCTTAAAAACAGAAACATGGCTTTGATACCAAGAGAAGCCGGGAGCCCTGCAACTCCTTAGATAACAAATCATCTCAAAGAAGCATATGTTCTAAATACACAACCTTATATGAAGATATGCCAATTGCCCTAACGGTCCTCCTGACCTTGACGGGTCTTACAGGCCTTTTATCATATAAGATTAATGTTTAGATAGAACATACATCCTTCAAACTGATTCATTACATAGAAGTACAGGGACCGTAGCAACCTCAAGGAACATTCCATAGTTCTTAACAAATTTCTGATGTACAGGATCCTCAAAGAGGCAAGTACAGAGCATACTTAATGATAAGATAAGAGCATATTAACCAAAAACCTCAGAGAGGTTTCTGAAGAACTAGAAGAAAGATGTTTAGCTGGACATGATTATTAAACACAATAGTAGGTTTATTAATTGAAAACTGAATAAGTACATATGATACAACTGCCTCTATATATAGAGGGCGGACTTCAAGCCTATTATAACACACTATAATAATATTACAAGTCCACCAATCAAGTGGAATCTGCTTTAACAATAATACAACCGACAATAAAAAGTAAACACACTAAAGTAAAAGCAGACTCTGTGGACCAGAACCTTATTAAAGTGACTTTTATCTGAGTCACACTTCATTATCAGGGGAATCTTGATAGATGTCACCATCACTGGTATGCATAACCATTGGATCAAAATCATCAACCATAGGATCAAAATCAGTGTTGACAATTGGATCACCTGAACTGGTTCTGGGAAGATCTGGATTTGGATTAACCTTTTCATACAGTAACTCTAGTTCAATGGATCCATAATCCCAGGGGTCTTGGGCATCTTGAAATATTTCTGGATCTTTTTGCTGGTTTTGTATGGCTGAAATTTCTGTAGTACTAAGAGAATAACTGGGTCCTGTAATTGGATAAGGCGGTACCATCAGGGGAGAAGTACACTCTACTTCTTGGATAAGATTATCAGGAACTTTGTTCAGCCTGCAGAGATGTCTGAAGATTCTCTTTACTTGTTCAGGAAATTGTCTTACACCACCATCAGTAGTGGTAAAGACAAACCCATAGGGATGAGGAGTGAGCTGATAATTATGATACCATGAATTCAGATAAGGCCTTTTTAGTATGATAACGGTGTAGGGATCTGCCATATGGGAATTCCGTATAGTATCATTTAAGACATTAATCCATTCTTTTCGAGACCAATGACCATATAAGAATTTAGTTATATTTGGCTCCAACTTCCTTCTGCGAATGGCTTTTAGTAAAAGATTAGGCCTTACTTCAATAGCAAAGAAACTGATCATACCTAAGCACCAGAAATACCAGTAGCCTTCATCAGGGAGGTTTATTTCTTCATGAAAAGTAAAGATGGGAAGGAAAGGATGGTCAGGATAAAACTTTCCTTGTTCCAGAGGAATATTCATGAGTAAAAGGAACTTGGCCTGGAAGTAGAAGAGATTGTTCTTTGCAAAACTTTGAAGTTTTCCAGGAGTATCAAGTGGCTGATCAGTTGGAGGGAACTCTGGTAGTTCTGACTGTTTAGTTCGTGAGGAGGATGCCATCAGTTTTGAGAAGGAGATGAGATGAATCTGTTTTGGTCTGGATAACAAATCTGGAATGAGATTCCTATCCCCTTTTATATGTTGGACTTCAAACTGATACTTGGAAAACCAATCTTTTAACCTCAATAATTGGGGCTCTGGAAGACCCTTGTTCTTGAAATCAAATATTTTCGGAAAAGATGAGTTGTCCATTTGAACAGTGAAGTTGTGTCCTATCAGATGTAATTCAAATTTTTTGATTCCATATTTTACGGCCTGGATTTCTTTGTAGACAGTATGATAATGTTTTTCAGATTCTTTGAATTGTCACTAGCATGTCCACAGTAATGCCTTTTCCCATCAATTTCTTCAATCAGAATGGCCCCCCAAAACTCATCACTAGCATCGGTCTGCAGAATGCGTTTTCCTTTATCAGGAATCTTTAAAGGCGGTGGCTTTTGACAAAGCAGTTTTAATTGCTTTACAGCTGTAGTTTGATTGTTTCCCCAAGATGGGGCTCCTTTTCTGAGCATTCTGGAAATCTGACAGGTGTATTTGGAACTGTGTGGGATAAAATTCTTCAGATAATTAACTATACCAAGGAACTGTTGAATTTCCTTAGTGGTTAAGTTTTCATCTGGAAATTTGAGTAGTTCCTATGCAATATGTGGGCCTGGCTGGTACTTTTCTTCTGAAAAATTCATTCCAAGAAATTCGATTTCTGTTTGTCCAACAAAGCCTTTCTTTTCAGATAACATGATGCCATAACTTTGGACTATTTCAAGGAATTGTTCTAAGAGTGTTTCATGGGCCTTTTTGTCTTCTGAGAACAATAAGATATCATCAATGTAAACCAAAGCACTGTATAAAATGGGTTCAAATATTTTGGTCATGGCTTTTTGGAACAGTGATGGGGCGACCTTAAGCCCAAAAGGCATAACAGTCCATTGGTATTGGGCTGTGGGTATGCAAAAGGCTGTTTTGTATCTATCTTTTGGATCAACGCCTAATTGCCAAAATCCTGCTTTTAAATCGAACTTAGAAAAGATATGGGCTTGGGTTAATTGTGAAAATAGCATCTGGGTCCGTGGTAAAGGAAATTTATCATCAGATAAAAAATGGTTCAAAGGCTTATAATCAATGACGAGCCTTTTCTTTCCTCTAACCTGTTCAGACCGTTTGTTGACGTAGAATGCTTGACAAGCCCAATTTGACTTTGTATGTTCGATAAGTCCAAGCTGCAATAATTGTTGACATTCTTCTTTTGCCAAGACTAGATCATCAGGAGTCATTCCTGGATGGGTAGCCTTTGTGGGATTTATATCTTCATTCATTTTGAATGGCAACTGGATAAAGAACTCTGGATTTTCCTATAATGGATTAGGATGCTTAAACTCAGCATGAGACTCAGCACAACAATCTTGTAATTTTGCGGTGATGTTGTGAAACTCCTTTGGTGCATTGGAGAGAGCGTAAATCTTCTGGACTGTAGTATAAGGTTGAAACTGTCTCTTATACTTTATCCCATTGGGAAGCAACAGAAGTTTTTGAGCCTTGTGATAGAGATCAAAACCTATGAGAAGATCTTTTCCATGCAATTTACTCCCAATTACCTTTATGGATAATGCAATCTGGAAAGAATTGTATTCCAATTGGATGTTTAGTAATGATGGAAGTTTTGAACTTCTGTCCATCAGCTGCTTGGAAATATTCATGATGAGTAGTCCATGCTTCTTTGGGAAGAATGTCTGGGTTCATCATAGATTTAGCAGCTCCAGTATCCATGAATCCAATTACTTTGATTGGTCGTTCATACTTAGCAGGGAGTACATGGATATTGATATGTGGTGAAGGAATTACTTCTTGACTGATCGTCACAGATTGTAGGATGGGAATGTATTCCTCTTCTGATTCTGATAAACTTGGTTTATCTTCTATTTCTTCAAGAGCAAAAATGCTGTCTTCAGTCTGTTCATCTTGCTCTGAGAATAATGATTCTACATCTGTGTCATCAAGAGTGGCATCTGTGTTTTCCAGAATATGAGTAATCATTCTGGCAGACTTGGCTCGGTTCTGAGGACAATTTTTGGCAAAATGTCCTTTGTTTCCACAGATATAACATCGATCTGTCCTTTTGTTTCTGAATGACTTTCTTTTGAAAAACCTTAAGCTTCCTTTTCTTTTAGGCTTATCATTCTTTTCTGTGGATTTCTTTTTCTTAGTATGGCATTTGCAATTCTCTTTGGAGTGGCATTTTATTTCCAAATGAGACTTCTGGCAGGCTGTTCTCAAGGAAGTTTTATTTTCCATCATGGACTGGAACATTGTTTGTTGCTCACAAAGCTTTTCTATTGTAGCAATCGCCATTTGGTGAATTTCTCCGAGGGAAAATATATTGATTTCCTTTCCAGCGGCTGTAATGAATCTGTTCAGTTCAGGATGGATTTCTTTGGGGAGAGAGGCCACATAAACATGTTTGAGATTTGGATCATTGCTTCCATTCAATATATAATAAAGTTCGGACATTCTTTTGAAATGGAGATCCAGATCTTTTCTCTGCAGAGAGCAACATTTCATAGCAAAATAATTCTGCTGAGCCAATTTGTCATATATGGAGCTATCACCCAAAAATTCTTGATGTATAACACCAAGTGCTTGAGGAACATCAGCTTTGATGAATTGAATCTGCCTGTATTCTCCTAATGATAAAAACCATTCTCTTAGAGTTCCTGTGAATCTTGAAGCAAATTCTCGAAGGATCACAGAGAGATTCTGTTCCTTTATTCTTTGAAGATCAATCCACGCTGCAAAAGATTGTAATCTTTCTCTTCGTTTATCTACAGGAATGTCGTCAAAGGTAAACCATGGACCATTTGTTGACTTTGTAGCTGATGGTTCAGTAGGTCTTGAGGTATGAGAATTTGCTAAGCTTTCATCTTCAGATTCATAAGGAGGTGTATTAGGAGAAGCAGTATCTGCCATAAGAATCTTAGAGATGTCTGCCAAGTTGTTTTCTTCGTCAGAAGTTTGGACAGAAGATTCTTCAGTGCTGGAGGATTCTTCAGATGAATCTTCAGATGGATTCTCGGATGTCTGATCATCAACTCTCATTTCTGGGAATTTTCGAATCATGAGAGACTTATTAAAATCTTCCACCTTTTCTTTCAATTTCTCTTCTTTAGGGACAGATTTTTTTCTTTGTCTTGGTGGTGGAGGTGGTAGTGGTAATTCGAATGGTATATCAGAAGCCATAGCGAATTGTCTGGAGTAGTTCGGAGTAGAACGGGGGAGTTCAAATAAGGATGAAGATTGGGGAGTTCTAAGGAAAGGAAGATTAGGAAGAAATCTCCTTTTCCTATCTTCTTCCATGATATGAAGATCCTTCTTTAACTTTCTGATTTCAGCTTCTTTTTTATCAAACTCAGGACCCATGATATGGGCTGAAAGTAATTGTCTGAGTTCTCTGTCAAGAAGATCAATCTTTTTAACAAGTCTGTTGTAGATCCCTTCAAGTTCTAAAGCCATAGAATCAACCTTTTGAGAGCTGGCTTGGACTTGAGACAAAACCTTATCTACTTTGGAGTCAATCTGGACTAAGGTTTTGTTTTGTGCTCTTAGATTGGAAGTCTGCCAATTTAGAACTTCTTCTCCTTGAGTAAGTTCTTCAGTTCTTCCAGTATGATTTACTGTGGTTGGGTTAATATAAGGCCTTGTAGAAATAGATCCAGTTGTATTTCTTTCTAAAGGGGGAAATTCTGTTTCATAATCTGGATGAAACATCATACAAGAGTGGATTATTTGTGGTGTTGGAACAACTGGTGGTAGAGATTGTCTACAGGCTTTTTGTTGTTCTTCTTTGAGAAATTCCAAGGCTTTATTGTAATGAGGAAGTGATTGAGCACAAGTTGGGGGATCTGGATCTGGATCTTCAGATCTGTTGTTTTTACAGGAAAGGCGTTGTTTTCTTGCCTTTCTTCTTCTTCTCCGTCTACTAGCTTCACTATCATCATCATCTTCAGAGTCGGATGCTTCGTCACAAGAGCATCCTGGATCACACCTGGATGAATCAACGTCCCAAATGAAGTGTCCATCAATTTTGTCAGTAAAGATATGGGATCCATCAGATTTAAAAGATGAGATAGGGATCTCAATCCTTTTTCCATAAAATCCAATTGTAGATCTGCTATCTTGTACTGGTTGGATCATCATTTGCCTGAAAAGAGGCCTGGATGAAGTTGATTCCTCATCGTTTAGTTTGAAGACTGTTTTAGTCTTGCCATCAGTCATTTTCTGAAACTCATAAGTAGTGGATCTGATTGGCTCATGAGTTTGTTGGAGAGACTCATAGTTTGTGATCCATTCTGTTGGCATGAGTAATTCCAATTCTTGACGAGGAATTTGTCTTGGGATCTGGATTATTGTGGGAGTGTTGGATCCTGATTCAGCAAGAATCATTAAAGCATCAGGAGATCCGGATCCTTGAAGATCTAACCCTTGATCTTGAAGATGATAGACCAATTGATGATGAAGGGTTGCTGTAATTGTTGAAGCAACTTGTTCTGCACCAGAGATCTTAACTTGAACCTTCAGGGCTGTTGGAAGGTTGGAATCATTGAGGGACTTGGGAAAGTATGTAAGAACAGCACTTCCGTTGTTGAGAGTAGTAACAACTGTTCCGATAACAGCATGTTCATAACTTGTGAAACGAGTATCCAAGAGAGCGAGTCTAGCAGTAACAGGGAGACCTTTCCTTCCTTGATAGGAAAGTACTAGACGAACTGCACCAAAATGAAGGTGAGTATAACCTTCTCTTTGCCAGGATGTAATAAATTCGGTTGGAATTGCAAGGGTGATATATTGTTCCTTTTTGGAATAAGGAAGATCACACTTATCAAGTTTTGAAGTTTGTACATATTCCCGAGTTTGAGGTCTGTTGGAAGAGATAAGGGAACGAATTCCCCTAAAAGATCCTCTTTTACGGTAAATATTGTAAGGACTCATAACGGGAGGGACAGAGTTTTCTATAACAGCGGAATCTGGGATAGTAGAGTATTCTACTAAATTTTCTATTTTACTGGTGGACTGGCGAGGTAGTGATAAGGAAGATGAAACAGAAATTAAATGATCAGCAGATGTACTGGTTGTAGTCATGATTTAACTGGATCAACTAGTTCATTTAAATAGTATGTTACTCAAGTGATGTAAATGTTCTTGAAACCTTGTTCTAGATCTAATAAATTTAGGGTCCCTTTGTGAAACTATTATAATGGTCATAGTTTGTTTCAAGGTTATCTTTCAAATCGTTGGTCCAAAATACGATGTTCTTTATGTTTAGGTGAAGTTAACGTTTCTTCGCACACTTAGCCAAAAATGACTTGGTTTTGATTGCCTTAGGTTAAGTACAAAATCCCCATTTTGATGTGTTTGTAGAAAGACTTTTGCCTTTCAAATTACGGATGTGCGTTATACAATTGAGGTTAGTTCGTCCAATGCTTTCTGACCAGATCTTTCACCTAGCATAACTAAATGTTCTTATTCATAAGAATATGAGTATAATGTTCTTCGAATTAAGGGATAACACGGTCCATCTTGGTCAATGGGAAGAACCCTAGCTAATGAGTATCACCAAGTGCAAGTCAAGGATCTTTGTTCCAGTTGGTCTATAAGGGCATGATCTAAAAAGCTTGAGGAAGCATTTAACGGGATGATTCAAGAGATATAATCTGATGGTTTTTGTATTTCATTGAAGTTACTTACATTGAACTAAGTTATTTGGGAAGAGAAGCTTTAATTAGAAGTGTATTGCGAGGTAGGCAAGCATGTTCATGCATCCCAACACCACGAAATTGTGTTAACTTTAATTCCGTCGGTTCGATACTAGTTCCATAGGTGAAGTTAACTTTTCTTCGCACACTTAGCCAAAAATGACTTGGTTTTGATTGCCCTAGGTTAAATATAAAATCCCCATTTTGATGTGTTTGTAGAAAGAATTTTGCCATTCAAATTACGGATGTGCCTTATTCACTTGAGGTAAGTTCGTCCAATGCTTTTCTAACTAGATCTTTCACCTAGCATAACTAAAAGTTCTTATTCAAAAGAATATGATTATAATGTTCTTCAAATTCTGGGATAACACGGTCCATCTTGGTCAATGGAAAGAACACTAGCTAATGAGTATCACCAAGAGCAAGTCAAGGATCTTTGTTCCAGTTGGTCTACAAGGGCATGTTCTAAAAAGCTTGAGGAAGCATTTAACGGGATGATTGAAGAGATATAATCTGATGGTTTTTGGAATTCATTGAAGTTATTTACATTGAACTAAGTGATTAGGGAAGAGAAGCTTTAATTAGAAGTGTATTGTGAGGTAGGCAATCATGTTCATGTATCCCAACACCACGAAATTGTGTTAACTTTAATTCCTTCGGTTGGATACTTGTTCCAACCCTGTACATAAGTGATATTCTTGAATGTAATCAATAGTTCAATTTGGCAAATATATATAACGTGAGTTTTTACTCTTTTCTTGGTTCTTCATGGACTTCTGAACCTATCAAAGATTCTCCTTATGGAGTTCAAACATGAATACTTGTGATTTGCAATTCCTTATAATCTTTAGGTCACAAGTTCACTATCGACCTGTAATACTTGTGGCTTACGATTTCTTATAATTGTTGGGTAAGAAGTTCACTATTACTTTCAATCTACTTTTTAGCTTTCTTGGGATGAAATTCATTCTTCATTGTTGGTCTCAATGCAATGTCTATTGAGGTTCACATCACGGGCATTTTAGAGCTTTTTGTTTATGTTTTTACTAGATGGTCGAGTGATTGTCAAATTCAGTCACTAAACAAGTAAAATTTCACATCCTTGAGAATTTGTATATCGAGTTTCATGTTCTTTTGAATTTTGTTTTATTGAACCACTTTGGTGTGTGTAATGCGATTGATAATAAAATTTAGGTTGTTCTGTGTCAATTTGGTTAACAATGAAGTTTTGTTTTCACTAAATGATTCTAATCATTTATCATTTTAGATGATAGTAGATATTTGGGTAGAGTTTCATGTGCATTATGCTTTTTGATAAAATTACTTATTCATTGATGCTCTTGTTAAAAATGACATTTAAAGAATTTTTACATTCATCCTTTATGATTGACTCATATAATACCAAACTCTGAATTTGTGCTATCAACACGTTTAGGAATGTTATGGTTGGTTCTGAGTTCGTGCTTAAATTATGATCTTTTTGTGTCATATGTAAATCACTATTTGCTTGCCTAAATCCTATTGGATTGTTGTTTAGCTCTCGAATTATGAAAGTTTGTTATTCACGGTATAGAGAACGCTTTTTAGGTTGTTGGGCCTAAATTTTCCCAAAGTGCCTTTTCGACCACCAAGGCCAACAGTATTTTTCACAAGTTATAAATTGCATGCTCCCAGTTTCACGTTAATCTGATTCCGGGAAAATTTGTCCCCTTTTTTTGCCCTTGGGTAGATCACGAGTATCGTGGAGGTTTTTTTATGAAACTGTCTTAAGATGTTCTTTTGACTGTCCAGTTGGGCTAGTTAAAAAATTACTTCCAGTGATAGATAATTTATGTTCCGAGTTTCATGTTCCTTTGATTCACTTTAAAATTATTCATTTTGGGTGTTTGGTATAAAATAATCACATTTTGGTTACTTTGTGTCAATTTTATTTTTCATGGAGGATGTTTCTTCACTACTAAATTTTAGAAGTGTTACACACATGAAAGGTGGTGATATCCGGCCGAGTTTCATTTTCGTGATGCTATCCGAGAGAAATGATTATCTAATATTTTTGAAGCATTGGAATTTCAAGAATATTTTTCATCGTCATGCTGTATACGTAACCCATTGATCCCAAACATGAAATATGCCTTTTCAAATTGACAGAGCGAATGTTTGGGAGGCGATTTTTGTTGATCTGAGTCCATGTAAAAATACCATTTTTGTGTGACCCGAAAATTTTGTTACTTTGTTTCACATATGGCGTTTTCACTCTCGCATTTAAATAGTATGTTACTCAAGTGATGTAAATGTTCTTGAAACCTTGTTCTAGATCTAATAAATTTAGGGTCCCTTTGTGAAACTATTATAATGGTCATAGTTTGTTTCAAGGTTATCTTTCAAATCGTTGGTCCAAAATACGATGTTCTTTATGTTTAGGTGAAGTTAACGTTTGTTCGCACACTTAGCCAAAAATGACTTGGTTTTGATTGCCTTAGGTTAAGTACAAAATCCCCATTTTGATGTGTTTGTAGAAAGACTTTTGCCTTTCAAATTACGGATGTGCGTTATTCACTTGAGGTAAGTTCGTCCAATGCTTTCTGACCAGATCTTTCACCTAGCATAACTAAATGTTCTTATTAATAAGAATATGAGTATAATGTTCTTCGAATTAAGGGATAACACGGTCCATCTTGGTCAATGGGAAGAACCCTAGCTAATGAGTATCACCAAGTTCAAGTCAAGGATCTTTGTTCCAGTTGGTCTATAAGGGCTTGATCTAAAAAGCTTGAGGAAGCATTTAACGGGATGATTTAAGAGATATAATCTGATTGTTTTTGTATTTCATTGAAGTTACTTACATTGTACTAAGTTATTTGGGAAGAGAAGCTTTAATTAGAAGTGTATTGCGAGGTAGGCAAGCATGTTCATGCATCCCAACACCACAAAATTGTGTTCACTTTAATTCCGTCGGTTCGATACTAGACCAAAAATGACTTGGTTTTGATTGCCTTAGGTTAAGTACAAAATCCCCATTTTGATGTGTTTGTAGAAAGACTTTTGCCTTTCAAATTACGGATGTGCGTTATTCACTTGAGGTAAGTTCGTCCAATGCTTTCTGACCAGATCTTTCACCTAGCATAACTAAATGTTCTTATTAATAAGAATATGAGTATAATGTTCTTCGAATTAAGGGATAACACGGTCCATCTTGGTCAATGGGAAGAACCCTAGCTAATGAGTATCACCAAGTTCAAGTCAAGGATCTTTGTTCCAGTTGGTCTATAAGGGCTTGATCTAAAAAGCTTGAGGAAGCATTTAACGGGATGATTTAAGAGATATAATCTGATTGTTTTTGTATTTCATTGAAGTTACTTACATTGTACTAAGTTATTTGGGAAGAGAAGCTTTAATTAGAAGTGTATTGCGAGGTAGGCAAGCATGTTCATGCATCCCAACACCACGAAGTTGTGTTAACTTTAATTCCTTCGGTTGGATACTTGTTCCAATCCTGTACATAAGTGATATTCTTGAATGTAATCAATAGTTCAATTTGGCTGATATATATAACGTGAGTTTTTACTCTTTTCTTGGTTCTTCATGGACTTCTGAACCTATCAAAGATTCTCCTTATGGAGTTCAAACATGAATACTTGTGATTTGCAATTCCTTGTAATCTTTAGGTCACAAGTTCACTATCGACCTGTAATACTTGTGGCTTACGATTTCTTATAATTGTTGGGTAAGAAGTTCACTATTACTTTCAATCTACTTTTTAGCTTTCTTGGGATGAAATTCATTCTTCATTGTTGGTCTCAATGCAATGTCTATTGAGGTTCACATCACGGGCATTTTAGAGCTTTTTGTTTATGTTTTTACTAGATGGTCGAGTGATTGTCAAATTCAGTCACTAAACAAGTAAAATTTCACATCCTTGAGAATTTGTATATCGAGTTTCATGTTCTTCTGAATTTTGTTTTTATTGAACCACTTTGGTGTGTGTAATGCGATTGATAATAAAATTTAGGTTGTTCTGTGTCAATTTGGTTAACAATGAAGTTTTGTTTTCACTAAACGATTCTAATCATTTATCATTTTAGATTATAGTAGATATTTGGGTAGAGTTTCATGTGCTTTATGCTTTTTGATAAAATTACTTATTCATTGATGCTCTTGTTAAAAATGACATTTAAAGAATTTTTACATTCATCCTTTATGATTGACTCATATAATACCAAACTCCGAATTTGTGCTATCAACACGTTTAAGAATGTTATGGTTGGTTCTGAGTTCGTGCTTAAATTATGATCTTTTTGTGTCATACGTAAATCACTATTTGCTTGCCTAAATCCTATTGGATTGTTGTTTAGCTCTCGAATTTGGAAAGTTTGTTATTCACGGTATAGAGAACGCTTTTTAGGTTGTTGGGCCTAAATTTTCCCAAAGTGCCTTTTCGACCACCAAGGCCAACAGTATTTTTCACAAGTTATAAATTGCATGCTCCCAGTTTCACGTAAATCTGATTCCGGGAAAATTTGTCCCCTTTTTTTGCCCTTGGGTAGATCACGAGCGTCGTGGAGGTTTTTTTATGAAACTGTCTTAAGATGTTCTTTTGACTGTCCAGTTGGGCTAGTTAAAAAATTACTTCCAGTGATAGATAATTTATGTTCCGAGTTTCATGTTCCTTTGATTCACTTTAAAATTATTCATTTTGGGTGTTTGGTATAAAATAATCACATTTTGGTTACTTTGTGTCAATTTTATTTTTCATGGAGGATGTTTCTTCACTACTAAATTTTAGAAGTGTTACACACATGAAAGGTGGTGATATCCGGCCGAGTTTCATTTTCGTGATGCTATCCGAGAGAAATGATTATCTAATATTTTTGAAGCATTGGAATTTCAAGAATTTTTTTCATCATCATGCTGTATACGTAACCCATTGATCCCAAACATGAAATATGCCTTTTCAAATTGACAGAGGGAATGTTTGGGAGGCGATTTTTGTTGATCTGAGTCCATGTAAAAATACCATTTTTGTGTGACCCGAAAATTTTGTTACTTTGTTTCACATATGGCGTTTTCACTCTCGCATTTAAATAGTATGTTACTCAAGTGATGTAAATGTTCTTGAAACCTTGTTCTAGATCTAATAAATTTAGGGTCCCTTTGTGAAACTATTATAATGGTCATAGTTTGTTTCAAGGTTATCTTTCAAATCGTTGGTCCAAAATACGATGTTCTTTATGTTTAGGTGAAGTTAACGTTTCTTCGCACACTTAGCCAAAAATGACTTGGTTTTGATTGCCTTAGGTTAAGTACAAAATCCCCATTTTGATGTGTTTGTAGAAAGACTTTTGCCTTTCAAATTACGGATGTGCGTTATTCACTTGAGGTAAGTTCGTCCAATGCTTTCTGACCAGATCTTTCACCTAGCATAACTAAATGTTCTTATTCATAAAATATGAGTATAATGTTCTTCGAATTAAGGGATAACACGGTCCATCTTGGTCAATGGGAAGAACCCTAGCTAATGAGTATCACCAAGTGCAAGTCAAGGATCTTTGTTCCAGTTGGTCTATAAGGGCATGATCTAAAAAGCTTGAGGAAGCATTTAACGGGATGATTCAAGAGATATAATCTGATGGTTTTTGTATTTCGTTGAAGTTACTTACATTGAACTAAGTTATTTGGGAAGAGAAGCTTTAATTAGAAGTGTATTGCGAGGTAGGCAAGCATGTTCATGTATCCCAACACCACGAAATTGTGTTAACTTTAATTCCATCGGTTCGATACTAGTTCCATAGGTGAAGTTAACTTTTCTTCGCACACTTAGCCAAAAAGGACTTGGTTTTGATTGCCCTAGGTTAAATATAAAATCCCCATTTTGATGTGTTTGTAGAAAGACTTTTGCCTTTCAAATTACGGATGTGCCTTATTCACTTGAGGTAAGTTCGTCCAATGCTTTTCTAACCAGATCTTTCACCTAGCATAACTAAAAGTTCTTATTCAAAAGAATATGAGTATAATGTTCTTCAAATTCTAGGATAACACGGTCTATCTTGGTCAATGGAAAGAACACTAGCTAATGAGTATCACCAAGAGCAAGTCAAGGATCTTTGTTCCAGTTGGTCTACAAGGGCATGTTCTAAAAAGCTTGAGGAAGCATTTAACGGGATGATTGAAGAGATATAATCTTATGGTTTCTGGAATTCATTGAAGTTATATACATTGAACTAAGTGATTTGGGAAGAGAAGCTTTAATTAGAAGTGTATTGCGAGATAGGCAATCATGTTCATGAATCCCAACACCACGAAATTGTGTTAACTTTAATTCCTTCGGTTGGATACTTGTTCCAACCCTGTACATAAGTGATATTCTTGAATGTAATCAATAGTTCAATTTGACTGATATATATAACGTGAGTTTTTACTCTTTTCTTGGTTCTTCATGGACTTCAGAACCTATCAAAGATTCTCCTTATGGAGTTCAAACATGAATACATGTGATTTGCAATTCCTTATAATCTTTAGGTCACAAGTTCACTATCGACCTGTAATACTTGTGGCTTACGATTTCTTATAATTGTTGGGTAAGAAGTTCACTATTACTTTCAATCTACTTTTTAGCTTTCTTGGGATGAAATTCATTCTTCATTGTTGGTCTCAATGCAATGTCTATTGAGGTTCACATCACGGGCATTTTAGAGCTTTTTGTTTATGTTTTTACTAGATGGTCGAGTGATTGTCAAATTCAGTCACTAACCAAGTAAAATTTCACATCCTTGAGAATTTGTATATCGAGTTTCATGTTCTTCTGAATTTTGTTTTTATTGAACCACTTTGGTGTGTGTAATGCGATTGATAATAAAATTTAGGTTGTTCTGTGTCAATTTGGTTAACAATGAAGTTTTGTTTTCACTAAACGATCCTAATCATTTATCATTTTAGATGATAGTAGATATTTGGGTAGAGTTTCATGTGCTTTATGCTTTTTGATAAAATTACTTATTCATTGATGCTCTTGTTAAAAATGACATTTAAAGAATTTTTACATTCATCCTTTATGATTGACTCATATAATACCAAACTCCGAATTTGTGCTATCAACACGTTTAAGAATGTTATGGTTGGTTCTTAGTTCGTGCTTAAATTATGATCTTTTTATGTCATACGTAAATCACTATTTGCTTGCCTTAATCCTATTGGATTGTTGTTTAGCTCTCGAATTTGGAAAGTTTGTTATTAACGGTATAGAGAACGCTTTTTAGGTTGTTGGGCCTAAATTTTCCCAAAGTGCCTGATGTGATCATGAAGTGCCCAAAAATAGACTTGAAAGAATTAATTGAAGATAAGTTGTTGGGTCAAGAAGGATTACTTGCTCATCAAGATTGAGAAGATTTAGTCTTCAATTAATTTGTGTTGAGTATTCTCCACCTTCTTTGAAGAGTTCTTCTTCATGAACTTATCAAAGATCAGTAAAATCTTTGTGGCGTTCAATGACTTATCAAACGATTCATCCACCATCGTTTGTGGCGTCCTACCGAACTTATCAAGCATTCTTGTGTCGTTCCGACTTATCAAGCGATTCAGTCAACATCGTTTGTGGCGTCCTCATGAACAATGATGTGATCATGAAGTGCCCAAAAATAGACTTGAAAGAATTAATTGAAGATAAGTTGTTGGGTCAAGAAGGATTACTTGCTCATCAAGATTGAGGAGATTTAGTCCAATATTACTTGTCATATGGGACTTTTTAATTTAGTTACTTTTTAATTTCGAATTTAGCTCCTTGTATTAGTAGGATTAGTTTATTCTTTACTAGGATTTAGTTTCCTTTTGGTATTAGCTTAGTTTACTATTTTATAGTTTCCTAGTTATTTTCAAGATGTAATCTTGTCCTATTTAAAGGACCTTTTTTTTTTTTTTTTCATTAAATCTATCTAAACCTGATTGTAGAACGATCCTTGGAATCCTAATAATTCGGGTCTCGTTATTCGTGATGAGATTCGTATCAGTGCCTTTTCGACCACCAAGGCCAACAGTATTTTTCACAAGTTATAAATTGCATGCTCCCAGTTTCACGTTAATCTGATTCCGGGAAAATTTGTAGCCTTTCTTTGCCTTTGGGTAGATCACGAGTATCGTGGAGGTTTTTTTATGAAACTGTCTTAAGATGTTCTTTTGACTGTCCAGTTGGGCTAGTTAAAAAATTACTTCCAGTGATAGATAATTTATGTTCCGAGTTTCATGTTCCTTTGATTCACTTTAAAATTATTCATTGTGGGTGTTTGGTATAAAATAATCACATTTTGGTTACTTTGTGTCAATTTTATTTTTCATGGAGGATGTTTCTTCACTACTAAATTTTAGAAGTGTTACACACATGAAAGGTGGTGATATCCGGCCGAGTTTCATTTTCGTGATGCTATCCGAGAGAAATGATTATCTAATATTTTTGAAGCATTGGAATTTCAAGAATTTTTTTCATCGTCATGCTGTATACGTAACCCATTGATCCCAAACATGAAATATGCCTTTTCATATTGACAGAGCGAATGTTTGGGAGGCGATTTGTGTTGATCTGAGTCCATGTAAAAATACCATTTTTGTGTGACCCGAAAATTTTGTTACTTTGTTTCACATATGGCGTTTTCACTCTCGCATTTAAATAGTATGTTACTCAAGTGATGTAAATGTTCTTGAAACCTTGTTCTAGATCTAATAAATTTAGGGTCCCTTTGTGAAACTATTATAATGGTCATAGTTTGTTTTAAGGTTATCTTTCAAATCGTTGGTCCAAAATACGATGTTCTTTATGTTTAGGTGAAGTTAACGTTTCTTCGCACACTTAGCCAAAAATGACTTGGTTTTGATTGCCTTAGGTTAAGTACAAAATCCCCATTTTGATGTGTTTGTAGAAAGACTTTTGCCTTTCAAATTACGGATGTGCGTTATTCACTTGAGGTAAGTTCGTCCAATGCTTTCTGACCAGATCTTTCATCTAGCATAACTAAATGTTCTTATTCATAAGAATATGAGTATAATGTTCTTCGAATTAAGGGATAACACGGTCCATCTTGGTCAATGAGAAGAACCCTAGCTAATGAGTATCACCAAGTGCAAGTCAAGGATCTTTGTTCCAGTTGGTCTATAAGGGCATGATCTAAAAAGCTTGAGGAAGCATTTAACGGGATGATTCAAGAGATATAATCTGATGGTTTTTTGTATTTCGTTGAAGTTACTTACATTGTACTAAGTTATTTGGGAAGAGAAGCTTTAATTAGAAGTGTATTGCGAGGTAGGCAAGCATGTTAATGCATCCCAACACCACGAAATTGTGTTAACTTTAATTCCGTCGGTTCGATACTAGTTCCATAGGTGAAGTTAACTTTTCTTCGCACACTTAGCCAAAAATGACTTGGTTTTGATTGCCCTAGGTTAAATATAAAATCCCCATTTTGATTTGTTTGTAGAAAGAATTTTGCCATTCAAATTACGGATGTGCCTTATTCACTTGAGGTAAGTTCGTCCAATGCTTTTCTAACCAGATCTTTCACCTAGCATAACTAAAAGTTCTTATTCAAAAGAATATGAGTATAATGTTCTTCAAATTCTGGGATAACACGGTCCATCTTGGTCAATGGAAAGAACACTAGCTAATGAGTTTCACCAAGAGCAAGTCAAGGATCTTTGTTCCAGTTGGTCTATAAGGGCATGTTCTAAAAAGCTTGAGGAAGCATTTTTAATATGAATTAATGAATTGAATGGATGCGATAGCTAAATAAAATAAATAAAGGTAATAAATAGTTCAAGAGTCCTACCAAATACCATCCCAAATGTGTAGAACAAGTGGTGCAGCCAACATCCTGTAGATAATTTTCAGGTGTACCCAATTTCACATTGTACCTGAAAACATTGTGGCAAAATCAAAATTAATTAATTAATTTTAAAACCAAAGAAACTTATAAAAAGAAATTAATCGAATAGAAAAGAGATCTTACATAGTGGGGATGAACAAGTAATCGTTCCAATCGTGCTGTAAAATGATTAAGAAAAATGAAACTCTAATCTATGACTAGAAATGGTTACTGAAAACGTAAGCAATTATATTCAAATTCATATTTTAAAAAATAACCAAGAACATATTATAGAACTTACCGAAATTCTTTCATCTGCATGATGAGTTGAAGTGTTTGTATTAAGGATATCGAAGTGTCCTTCGTAAGAAGTCAAACCGATATTAGAGTTCTTACAACATAGATATCTATCCCCCATTTTCTAACAATTGATATTATTAGAATGGAGAGGGGAGTGTTTCTTAAATACAGGAGTATTGAGAATATGATTAGTAAGAGTTATATTGAAATGTGGCGATGTCAACTTGCAAGCAGATTATGGATTGTTATTGCATTTTGCATCCCCAAAATATGAGAGATAGACATTTTACATCCCCAAATAATAAATTTAACACTTAGCACCCTCAAGACATAGCCACAAGGGTACCAGACCAATACAAGTGTTGGGGTTAGAGTACAAGCAGCAGCGGTAGTAGGTACCAAAATACAAACTATTTTACAAACTTTATTATTATTATTATACAAAAGTAAAGTGGAGATTTTCTCGGAAGTAAGAAGGGAAGATTGCAGAGAATATAGTGAAGGCTCTATTCAAGTGTGTCTTCCTTCTGAAATGAGGAACCTATATATAGGCAAGCAAACAAGCAACGGACGCCAACTTCGGATTTCAAAACAAGCGGACGCCAAATGATTCTTCATTTTATTTAATGAATAGTAGTGACCGACAACTTTAGTGAACAGTAGTGGCCGACAACTTTAAAGTGAACAGTAACTTGATCAGGTCTTTTACTGTTCAAAGGGGTCCTGGGAATCTTGCATAATGATGTCTTCTTTTGTGTCAGTATCCTCTTCATCATTATCTTCTTCATCAGGATCACCAGGTAGTTCTTTAAGAATTTCCATAAGTTGCTTCTTAATATCTGTTTTCGAAGAAGAAGCTAAAAGTTCCTTAAGCAATTCTGTAGTGTCCTTTTTAGGAGGAGCCGGTGGAGCAGGAGGCTCAAGGGAAATGAGTCCTTTCTTTGAAAAAATTGAGTCTTCAAAGAAATCAAACTTATCCCACCATTTAAGTAGGATTCTTCTTCCTAAGACAGGAACGTGAGTAATAACCACATCAAATTTTTTAATTGGTAAATTTGAGATTATTAAATCCCATTTGACTATCCATGGTACTTGATATAAAGCTGCAAACATTAGCTCTGGCATTCTTAAAGAAGGATTTGCAGTTTTAAACTCGTCAAAAATACATCTGATTTTATCAGGTAAAATTATAGGATGAAAACCCCAATTGTAGAACCATTTAGTAAACCATTGAGGTATATTATCAAATTTAAAATCCCTAAATTGAAGGAACCAACTGTGTTTTTTCTGCCTGTTATCGTAGCAAAACGCTCCGTCCCAAGCTTTGATATAATCAAAGTAATTAAACCAGTATCTATCCAAATTTTGGTTTTTTCTAGGAATTTCATGATAGCGATAAAGATCACCGCTCCATGTTTCAGCTGTATAGACTTGTTTAATGAAGGCTTTAGAATAAGCCCATTCAGATCCAGATCTGGTGACCGAATCAAATTCAACGGATTTAGTTGTATCCAAGATAGCATAGTAAAATTGATATTCTTTAGGATAAAAGAATGGATCTGCTGAGTCTTTGAGATAAAAATTCCCAGCTTCATTTGGTTCAAGATGAGCGTATTTTCGCTCCAAAGGTGATATCCAAAATGTTGTGTAGGGAATATATGGATATAAAAATTCATTAGTTAAATTAGATTTTAATGCTACCGAATAAGCATCTTTTCTTAATTTTAATTCTTCGGGTGCAGCCTTTAAGGCCTCAGCTCGAAGCTGTTCAATAGGTTTTCCGATTGCTGTCTTATAAGACAGAGGCTTTTTTATAGTTACTATTTCCCGTCTCACGGTTTCTTTAGCCTTTCCTTTGTCCTTCGTCATGACCCTGTAAAAATTCACGAGTTAGGAAATCTGGTAAAGAATTACTAGATCCTTTAATAAACTCAATATCAAAATCAAAGACAGATAAAATTCCCTGCCATCTAGCAAAAATTTGTTTAGATGCTATATTTTTAACATCCTTTTCTAGAATATCTTTAGCAGATTTACAATCAACACGAATTAGAAATTTTTGATTTAATAGATCACTTTCGAATTTTTGAACACATAGCACAATAGATAAGAGTTCCTTTTTTACAGTGGAATAATTTTTCCTTGGCCCTTGCCATACTCCTGAAGTAAATCTAACAAGAGTTTCTTTATTATCTATCCTTTGTTTTAGGATTCCACCATAACCTAATTCGGATGCATCTGTTTCAACAATTTTAAAAGCATCTGGATTGGCTATTGCTAAACAAGGAATTTCCTTAATCTTATTTTTTATTTTAATCACAGCTTCAGTATGGACATTAGTCCATTCTGGAGGATTTTTTCTTAACCTTTCAAATAAAGGTTTAGCATCTATTGCTAAGTTTTTATAAAAGTCTGAAATATAATTAAGACTTCCTAAGAATCTTTGTAATTGGGTTTTTTCCTTAAGTTCATTAGGAAATTTGTCACTGAACGCAATTGACCTATCAATAGGGAAAATTGTCCCTTCTTTAATATTATGACCAAGAAATCTTATTTCTGTTTGAAATAATTTAATCTTTTTGGCCGAGACCACTAATCCTGCTTTCTTAACAGCATTAATAAATGCATATAAATGTTTAAAATGTTGATCAATATTTTCTGAAAAAATAAGAACATCATCAATGTATACTATACAGAATTTTGTATATGGACTGAAAATATCATTCATTATATTTTGAAATTCTGATGGAGCATTTTTTAGCCCAAATGGCATTACATTCCATTCGTAGTGTCCGAATGGTACTGTAAATGCTGTTTTGTATTTATCTTCGTCTGCAATCTGAATTTGCCAAAATCCAGATTTCATATCAAATTTAGACATAATTTTAGCAGTGTATAATCTATTTAGAAGATCTCTTTTATTTGGTATTGGATATCTAATCCAACGCAATGCTTTATTTAATGGCTTGTAGTTAATAACAAGTCTAGGGACTCCTCTTTCAAGTTCAGCTGCATTTTCAACATAAAATGCTGGACAACTCCAAGGACTATAAGATTTTCTAATTAACTTCTTGAGTAATAACTCCTCAATTTCTTTTTTGCAGATTTCAAGATGGCGTGGACCCATAGCAATAGGTCTAGCCTTAGTTTGTATTTGATTTTCTTTAAAATCAGGTTCATAGGGTAAATTCACAATGTGTTTCTTCCTTTCCCAAAAGGCATTAGGAATATCAGCACATATTTCTTTTATAATTGTTTCTTGTAAATCATTTATTCTTTTTTGAATTAATGGCTGCTGTAATTGTTCAGCTATTTTCTTATAATTAATTTCCTGTGATAAGGAATTAAGAAAATTTTCTTTTCTCTCTATTTTCTTTTGAATTAAGTCTATCTCGTGATAACGAGGCTGAGTGATAAAATTAAATGTTATTTCCTGTGAATTTACAGTGCTAGTAATTCCATTTTCATCTATGCTTTTGATAGGATAAAGCATATGTAAGAATGGATTTCCTAGAATAACGTCATGAGATAAATCTTTAACCATTATAAATGGCATTTCAAGGCAGGTTCCATTGTTACAAATGGCAGTATCTTTCAACTTATATTTTACTATAAGTTTTCTACCATCTGCAGCATTAAGGATTTCAGTAGTCTTTGAAAAATATCTAGAAGGTATTAATCCTTCGTTGATACAATTCAAATCAGCTCCTGAATCTACCATTGCAATTGCCGAGAGAGTATATTCTCTATGAACTATTAACTTTATTTTAATGTGCCATTTATGAGTAATTACTCTATCAATCATATTGACAAATGTTAAAGATGCATTAACATTTTCGTCTTTTGATGATTCCTTTTCAATTTCATCCTTTTCCTCATAAGGATCTGTTTCAAGATTTCTCAATTCAATTAATGAAACTCTAGATTTTAATTCACATAGTTCTTGTTTAAGAACATTAACTTCATGTTTTAATTCACTAATGCTAGAATCTCCTAAGACACTTTCGTTAGAAGATTTAGCTCTGTTTAGAATTTCTTTAAGACTATAAGTCTCTGGTTCTTTGAATCTTAATCCTTTCTCTGGTTTTTTGTTACTATATTGCTCCAAATATTTTTGAAGCATTTCTCTTTTAGCAACAGGGTCAGTAATTTGATCAATTATATCTAAGATGAAATTATCTTCTTTTGTTAACACACATAATCCATTAGCCTGACATAAGGTTTTATAGTATTCACAGTTTCCTTCACAACCATTTTCAGATTGTTCAGATTCTGCCTCTGATTCTTCAGAATTTTCTGATTCATCTTCGGATTCACTATTAGTGATGGCAGTGATTTTAAATTTTCCCTTTTCTCCTTCTTCATTAAGGAATAATTTTTCCAAGGTCTTTTTAAGGCCGTCATCTATGTCTAGACTATTAATTTTCTTTTTCATTTTACACTTATTAGCATAATGTCCCGGTTTCTGGCATCTCCAGCATAAAGGGATCTTTTTCTGCGAATTAGAGGGGTGATTTTCACCTTTGTTTTTATTTTTCTTTTTATAGAATCCTTTCCTCCCCTTTTTAGGAAAATAATTATAAGATTTTGAATTACGAGAGACTTTATTAGTCTTTTGTTTTCTTTTTTCTCCAATTGGACCTATAGGAGGTAAACCTATTTGTTCACAAAAATCTCCTATAATTCTTTTTCCTAAAACCTTTTCTTTCTGAATTTGTCTATGTAATTTTATTTCATTGCATAAATTTATGCCTTCAGAGATTATCTCAGAAGATAAATCTCCATAAGTATATTGAGAATAAGGTATAATTCCATTATGTTTTTGTTTAATTCTATTACGAATTTTTTCTGCAAAGAAATGAGGTAATCCTGATAAGAATTTTTCTTTCCAAAAGTCGTGTTGACTATCTTCTCTAGTAAAGACTTTGGAAAAGAAAACATCTTTATACCATTTAAACTGAGATAAGTTTTGACATCTTAAATTCATTAATTGTTCTTGAGTTTTATCCAACTGTAATGAAGTTGTTCCGATAAAGTGTTTTGCTATTGTATATAATAGCGTATTAACACAATCTGTGACTGCAACAGGTTGTTCATTAACAATTTCAGTCTTAACTGCTTGTAGGATGTGCAATTTTGCTTCTTCGGGAAGGTAAAAATCCCACCATCCTTTTAATTGTCCCGTAAAGCCTTGAGTTATGGCTTTAGCAATATTTTGATCAGAAGTACCATTTGCTTTACAGGCAGTTGCAAACATAGTCATGTAATGCAATACCGTTTGCATTTGGTATTCTGACATTCCATCAATGTTCCATTCATTAATGGATCTTCCATCAAATTGAACAGTCATATAGTCATCATGCTGTTCTAATTGTAGGTCGACTGGAGTGGGCCTATGATAATAAGGTTTAGCTGGAACATTATAAACCATCTTCTTCTTGTATGAAGAGGATAATTTATTGATCCCAAAATTTTGTTGTTGATTTTGTTCTGTTAAGAACATATCTTCTAGTTGGTCAATTCTGTCTTCCATTTCGGAAGTTTGTTCTTTACTTTCTGTATCAGATTCATTATCTGAGTTTTGTTCCAAAGGAGATAGGTCCTTTTCTTTAAGGCCAAGATTTTTTAGTCTTTTAACGATTTCATCAACCATTTCAGAAGAGGAATCTTCTGGTTTAATTTTGAAATCTATTTTTTCAGATGGCATTGGTTTAAATAAAACCCTTTTATCTATAATAGCAGTTTCTTCTTTAGAAACTGGTTCTTCAATTTTCTTATCAATTGTTTTTTCAATTCTATTTAATTGTTCTCCCATAGTTTTGAGAGTTAAATTTGTAAAATTATTTTGCTCGACAACAGCTTCTATTTTATCTCCCTTTCTATAAGGAGTGGCTACAACTTCATCATCCTTGGTTTTAATAATTAAGTTAAATTCAGGAGGATGAATACTTTTGAAGGTTTTGCCTTTAGTGGTAATAAAATTTCTAGAAAAGGAATTTTCAATTGTAGAGATAAAAATTTTATTTTCAAGATCAGGAAACTGTTGTTTAGTTAAATAAAAATACTTCTTTAAGAAATCAAAGAAATCAATTACTTCTCTATTTATCTTTAAAAACCTTTCGTAAGAAGTAAATAATTTCTTTTGAGTTTTTAAATCTTTGAGAAAAAACCATTTTCTAAGAATTTCATTTTTTGAAGAATAAAATAATTCTTTTGCAATTCCTTCAAAAGGGAAAGTAACTTCTTCAGGAAATGTAATTGGTAAAACACTAGTGTCATCAGGAAGATAACTACTATCACTATAGTATCCCATGTCTGAAGCAGTGGGAGATTTATTATCTGTTTCAGAGGGGACTGTAGTGGATGGCATACTAACATTGTATTCAGGTTGATTAACCCCATCTGGTGTGAATTTTGTACCTATTAGGTTATTCTTTTCGAAATTAGTCTCAGGAGCAGAAGAAGTAGATCTTCTAGATCTAGTTCTACTACATTCACCTTTTAGGTTAAGTTTATTGTATCTAAGACTTTGACTTCTAAGATTTAGTCTGGCAATTCTTTGGTTAGAGAATTTAATTTGAACAGTTCCATCTTGATATTCTTTTATTTCCTCTAATTCTCTATTTTCCTGTTTAACAGGTTCACTTGCCTTTTCAAGCATCCATTGTTCAGGTAATTTAACCTGATCCCAAGTGATGGTTTTGGGTACTTTTAAATTACTTTTTGATAAATTAGTAATGAATAGAGTAGTAGATCCTTTCTGATTTAAGGATAAATTCCTCACCCTTGGAACTACTGTATTCATTACTTTATATTGAATCCTGTAAATAAGGATTATGTTTTCTGATCCTTGCATCATATTGAACCCATCAGACTTTATATCAAGACACAAGGAGTGCATAAGAGTCGGGTCTGTCAGAGACAGAGTGAAGTTTGGAAAACAAGAGAAATAAATGGGTCCGTCACAAAGGCTGGACTCAATTATTCCTAACAAAGAGTCATGAAATTTATTATGACGTTTGTCTCTAACACAAATTATAGCGGATGTATTTAATCCAAGTCTTGTAGCAGGCTTTAATCCTACTTGAATTAATCCGATATGTAAAAATTTATATCTTTGCTTATGGTTTTCAATTAATTTTTTAGATAATAATTGAAATGAATTGTATCCTTCTGTTAAAGGAATTGCTTCTTCAACTGTTTTGACTACATAGTCAGAAGAGAATTCAAAAGTTCCTTTCTGTTTATAAACAGAAGATTGTACTGGCAATTTCCAGTTTTGCAAAGATTTTTCGAAATTTTCATTAATGATAATTTCTTTATTTCCACTTGTTTCACCTTGTCTTTTAGACAAAGATCTAGTAAACCTATGCATTCTATCACAGATCACTGTCAACGACTTAATACCAATTCCAACACGCCAATACACAGGCAATAAAAGGAACTATTCAGGATGCGCGACTTAAGGGAAAACCCTGGGTTTCACTGTAATAGTTCACAAAGGGCTACTAAAGCTTAAATCTAAACTACAAAATAAAACAGGCAAAGCAAAAGAAAATATTAAGCGGCTAGTAAAATACTAATACGAACACACCAATTATAATAATGATCTCTATTAAAGATATAATCAGAATTATTTGGTTCGTAAATACAGAGTTCTTTATAAGTTAAATAAAGCTGCCAACAGAGATTGTAAAATTCAGATATAGGAATACCACCTATGTTGGAAAACCTACGATGCATAACAACTACTTAAGCAGACAATAATAATACAATACGAGAATATTGTTGATAATAATGATTTTTCAAAAAGACCCAGTAGGGTTCATCAGGAAAATCTTCACAGCGTTTTTTATTTAATAAATATTGTTGATGATAAAAAACATATAATTCAGAAATAGTAAAATACCGAGTATCAAATTGACGAGGGTTCATTAAACCGAAAGTACATTAAGCATACGGCGTTTCAAATTATACCAGTGAATAGTTTGGTTAACCCAGAAATTATATTCACCAATATTAGGATGATCAGGATTGTTCTGAATTAAAAGACAATAAGCATCATATTCAACACAAGCAATTTCATAAGATAAGCGAATAGATTTATACATTAACATTAATTAAAATACAATACATAATTAAAAAGTTTACCTAGTATAGAGTAAACTTCTTCCAGAGCACGTGGCTCTGATACCACAAGGGTACCAGACCAATACAAGTGTTGGGGTTAGAGTACAAGCAGCAGCGGTTGGTTTTTGGAATTCATTGAAGTTACTTACATTGAACTAAGTGATTTGGGAAGAGAAGCTTTAATTAGAAGTGTATTGCGAGGTAGGCAATCATGTTCATGCATCCCAACACCACGAAATTGTGTTAACTTTAATTCCTTCGGTTGGATACTTGTTCCAACCCTGTACATAAGTGATATTCTTGAATGTAATCAATAGTTCAATTTGGCTGATATATATAACGTGAGTTTTTACTCTTTTCTTGGTTCTTCATGGACTTCTGAACCTATCAAAGATTCTCCTTATGGAGTTCAAAAATGAATACTTGTGATATCCAATTTCTTATAATCTTTAGGTCACAAGTTCACTATCGACCTATAATACTTGTGGCTTACGATTTCTTATAATTGTTGGGTAAGAAGTTCACTATTACTTTCAATCTACTTTTTAGCTTTCTTGGGATGAAATTCATTCTTCATTGTTGGTCTCAATGCAATGTCTATTGAGGTTCACATCACGGGCATTTTAGAGCTTTTTGTTTATGTTTTTACTAGATGGTCGAGTGATTGTCAAATTCAGTCACTAAACAAGTAAAATTTCACATCCTTGAGAATTTGTATATCGAGTTTCATGTTCTTCTGAATTTTGTTTTTATTGAACCACTTTGGTGTGTGTAATGCGATTGATAATAAAATTTAGGTTGTTCTGTGTCAATTTGGTTAACAATGAAGTTTTGTTTTCACTAAACGATTCTAATCATTTATCATTTTAGATTATAGTAGATATTTGGGTAGAGTTTCATGTGCTTTATGCTTTTTGATAAAATTACTTATTCATTGATGCTCTTGTTAAAAATGACATTTAAAGAATTTTTACATTCATCCTTTATGATTGACTCATATAATACCAAACTCCGAATTTGTGCTATCAACACGTTTAAGAATGTTATGGTTGGTTCTGAGTTCGTGCTTAAATTATGATCTTTTTGTGTCATACGTAAATCACTATTTGCTTGCCTAAATCCTATTGGATTGTTGTTTAGCTCTCGAATTTGGAAAGTTTGTTATTCACGGTATAGAGAACGCTTTTTAGGTTGTTGGGCCTAAATTTTCCCAAAGTGCCTTTTCGACCACCAAGGCCAACAGTATTTTTCACAAGTTATAAATTGCATGCTCCCAGTTTCACGTTAATCTGATTCCGGGAAAATTTGTCCCCTTTTTTTGCCCTTGGGTAGATCACGAGCGTCGTGGAGGTTTTTTTATGAAACTGTCCTAAGATGTTCTTTTGACTGTCCAGTTGGGCTAGTTAAAAAATTACTTCCAGTGATAGATAATTTATGTTCCGAGTTTCATGTTCCCTTGATTCACTTTAAAATTATTCATTTTGGGTGTTTGGTATAAAATAATCACATTTTGGTTACTTTGTGTCAATTTTATTTTTCATGGAGGATGTTTCTTCACTACTAAATTTTAGAAGTGTTACACACATGAAAGGTGGTGATATCCGGCCGAGTTTCATTTTCGTGATGCTATCCGAGAGAAATGATTATCTAATATTTTTGAAGCATTGGAATTTCAAGAATTTTTTTCATCATCATGCTGTATACGTAACCCATTGATCCCAAACATGAAATATGCCTTTTCAAATTGACAGAGGGAATGTTTGGGAGGCAATTTTTGTTGATCTGAGTCCATGTAAAAATACCATTTTTGTGTGACCCGAAAATTTTGTTACTTTGTTTCACATATGGCGTTTTCACTCTCGCATTTAAATAGTATGTTACTCAAGTGATGTAAATGTTCTTGAAACCTTGTTCTAGATCTAATAAATTTAGGGTCCCTTTGTGAAACTATTATAATGGTCATAGTTTGTTTCAAGGTTATCTTTCAAATCGTTGGTCCAAAATACGATGTTCTTTATGTTTAGGTGAAGTTAACGTTTCTTCGCACACTTAGCCAAAAATGACTTGGTTTTGATTGCCTTAGGTTAAGTACAAAATCCCCATTTTGATGTGTTTGTAGAAAGACTTTTGCCTTTCAAATTACGGATGTGCGTTATTCACTTGAGGTAAGTTCGTCCAATGCTTTCTGACCAGATCTTTCACCTAGCATAACTAAATGTTCTTATTCATAAGAATATGAGTATAATGTTCTTCGAATTAAGGGATAACACGGTCCATCTTGGTCAATGGCAAGAACCCTAGCTAATGAGTATCACCAAGTGCAAGTCAAGGATCTTTGTTCCAGTTGGTCTATAAGGGCATGATCTAAAAAGCTTGAGGAAGCATTTAACGGGATGATTCAAGAGATATAATCTGATGGTTTTTTGTATTTCGTTGAAGTTACTTACATTGAACTAAGTTATTTGGGAAGAGAAGCTTTAATTAGAAGTGTATTGCGAGGTAGGCAAGCATGTTCATGTATCCCAACACCACGAAATTGTGTTAACTTTAATTCCGTCGGTTCGATACTAGTTCCATAGGTGAAGTTAACTTTTCTTCGCACACTTAGCCAAAAAGGACTTGGTTTTGATTGCCCTAGGTTAAATATAAAATCCCCATTTTGATGTGTTTGTAGAAAGACTTTTGCCTTTCAAATTACGGATGTGCCTTATTCACTTGAGGTAAGTTCGTCCAATGCTTTTCTAACCAGATCTTTCACCTAGCATAACTAAAAGTTCTTATTCAAAAGAATATGAGTATAATGTTCTTCAAATTCTGGGATAACACGGTCCATCTTGGTCAATGGAAAGAACACTAGCTAATGAGTATCACCAAGAGCAAGTCAAGGATCTTTGTTCCAGTTGGTCTACAAGGGCATGTTCTAAAAAGCTTGAGGAAGCATTTAACGGGATGATTGAAGAGATATAATCTGATGGTTTTTGGAATTCATTGAAGTTATTTACATTGAACTAAGTTATTTGGGAAGAGATGCTTTAATTAAAAGTGTATTGCGAGTTAGGCAATCATGTTCATGTATCCCAACACCACGAAATTGTGTTAACTTTAATTCCTTCGGTTGGATACTTGTTCCAACCCTGTACATAAGTGATATTCTTGAATGTAATCAATAGTTCAATTTGGCTGATATATATAACGTGAGTTTTTACTCTTTTCTTGGTTCTTCATGGACTTCTGAACCTATCAAAGATTCTCCTTATGGAGTTCAAACATGAATACTTGTGATTTGCAATTCCTTATAATCTTTAGGTCACAAGTTCACTATCGACCTGTAATACTTGTGGCTTACGATTTCTTATAATTGTTGGGTAAGAAGTTCACTATTACTTTCAATCTACTTTTTAGCTTTCTTGGGATGAAATTCATTCTTCATTGTTGGTCTCAATGCAATGTCTATTGAGGTTCACATCACGGGCATTTTAGAGATTTTTGTTTATGTTTTTACTAGATGGTCGAGTGATTGTCAAATTCAGTCACTAAACAAGTAAAATTTCACATCCTTGAGAATTTGTATATCGAGTTTCATGTTCTTCTGAATTTTGTTTTTATTGAACCACTTTGGTGTGTGTAATGCGATTGATAATAAAATTTAGGTTGTTCTGTGTCAATTTGGTTAACAATGAAGTTTTGTTTTCACTAAACGATTCTAATCATTTATCATTTTAGATGATAGTAGATATTTAGGTTGAGTTTCATGTGCTTTATGCTTTTTGATAAAATTACTTATTCATTGATGCTCTTGTTAAAAATGACAATTAAAGAATTTTTACATTCATCCTTTATGATTGACTCATATAATACCAAACTCCGAATTTGTGCTATCAACACGTTTAAGAATGTTATGGTTGGTTCTGAGTTCGTGCTTAAATTATGATCTTTTTGTGTCATACGTAAATTACTATTTACTTGCCTAAATCCTATTGGACTGTTGTTTAGCTCTCGAATTTGGAAAGTTTGTTATTCACGGTATAGAGAACGCTTTTTAGGTTGTTGGGCCTAAATTTTCCCAAAGTGCCTTTTCGACCACCAAGGCCAACAGTATTTTTCACAAGTTATAAATTGCATGCTCCCAGTTTCACGTTAATCTGATTCCGGGAAAATTTGTCCCCTTTTTTTGCCCTTGGGTAGATCACGAGCGTCGTGGAGGTTTTTTTATGAAACTGTCTTAAGATGTTCTTTTGACTGTCCAGTTGGGCTAAGTAAAAAATTACTTCCAGTGATAGATAATTTATGTTCCGAGTTTCATGTTCCTTTGATTCACTTTAAAATTATTCATTTTGGGTGTTTGGTATAAAATAATCACATTTTGGTTACTTTGTGTCAATTTTATTTTACATGGAGGATGTTTCTTCACTACTAAATTTTAAAAGTGTTACACACATGAAAGGTGGTAATATCCGGACGAGTTTCATTTTCGTGCTGCTATCCGAGAGAAATGTTTATCTAATATTTTTGAAGCATTGGAATTTCAAGAATTTTTTTCATCGTCATGCTGTATACGTAACCCATTGACCCCAAACATGAAATATGCCTTTTCAGATTGACAGAGCGAATGTTTGGGAGCCGATTCTTGTTGATCTGAGTCCATGTAAAAGTACCATTTTTGTGTGACACGAAAATTTTGTTACTATATTTCACATATGGCGTTTTCACTCTCGCATTTTAATAGTATGTTACTCAAGTGATGTAAATGTTCTTGAAACCTTGTTCTAGATCAAATAAATTTAGGGTGCCTTTGTTAAACTATTATAATGGTCATAGTCTGTTTCAAGGTTATCTTTCAAATCGTTGGTCCAAAATACGATGTTCTTTATGTTTAGGTGAAGTTAACTTTTCTTCGCACACGTAGCCAAAAATGACTTGGTTTTGATTGATGAGGACATAAATGGAAATTCGCAGAATAATGAGGACACAAATGGAAAATCGCATTTTGAAGAATCAATCCAAGTTCCACAAGGTCCAGTGACGAGAGCAAGAGCCAAACGTTTCAAGGAAAACTCAATGAGTTAATAAATCAAGCGCAACAAAAGGAGTTGGATGTGATCGGAAATGAACCATCGAATTTTGTCAACATTATAAAAGTCCAACTAAATGCAATTTCTCAAGAAGAGAGTGGATAAGATGAATAGCATATTTAGTTAGTATTAAATTCGAAATTAACTATTATATTAGTAGTAGGACTTTATTTGTTTCCTAGTTTATTAGTGGTTTTTGTTTCCTAGTTGATTAGGGGGATTTATTTCCTAGTCTAAGTAGATTACTCTAGAAGTCCTATTCCTAGTCTTGATAGGACTTAATTTTCAGCTTATATATAGGCATAATATGTAATAGAAGACACAACTTGATTCTTATTATTTTAGTGAGAAGGAATTCTCTAGTTTCTTTGAAGAACTCTTTTGAACTTATCAAGGATTTTTCAATTTGTCTAATTCTTGTGGCGTTCATTCATCGACTTATCAAACGATTCTTCCATCATCGTTTGTGGCGTCCTACCGAACTTATCAAGAAGACTTGTGGCGTTCAACATCGACTTATCAAACGATTCAGTCAATATCGTTTGTGGCGTCCCCGTGAACTTATCAAGGCGACTTGTGGCGTTCATCCATCCTCAAACCTGATTGTAGAACGATCTTTCAATTCCTTATAATGCGGGTCTGGTTTTTCTTAACGTGGTTCGTATCATTTGGTACCAGAGCCGGTTTCTAGTCTCAGGTTTGCGTATCTTTATAATTTTCTAGTTTTAAAAAAAAAAAAAAAAAAAAAAAAAAAGTCGTACAAAAAAAAAAAGAGTACGAAAAAAAAGAAAAAGAAAAAGAAAGGTCGAACAAAAAAAAAAAAAAAAAAAATCCGAAAAAAAAAAAAAAATCCGAAAATTGAAACAAAATTATCTTTATTGAGCTTCCTAGTTTGAGTTTGATTGTTTTCTAGACTTAGAGTGTGTTTACACTTAGAATTCTTCTAAGTTTTGGCACCTGCCTTGTTGAAAGAATCTTCCTAGATTTGGTTTGATAGTTTTTGATACGAACCACGTTAAGAAAAACGAGACCCGCATTATAAGGAATTGAAAGATCGTTCTACAATCAGGTTTGAGGATGGATGAACGCCACAAGTCGCCTTGATAAGTTCACGGGGACGCCACAAACGATATTGACTGAATCGTTTGATAAGTCGATGTTGAACGCCACAAGTCTTCTTGATAAGTTCGGTAGGACGCCACAAACGATGATGGAAGAATCGTTTGATAAGTCGATGAATGAACGCCACAAGAATTAGACAAATTGAAAAATCCTTGATAAGTTCAAAAGAGTTCTTCAAAGAAACTAGAGAATTCCTTCTCACTAAAATAATAAGAATCAAGTTGTGTCTTCTATTACATATTATGCCTATATATAAGCTGAAAATTAAGTCCTATCAAGACTAGGAATAGGACTTCTAGAGTAATCTACTTAGACTAGGAAATAAATCCCCCTAATCAACTAGGAAACAAAAACCACTAATAAACTAGGAAACAAATAAAGTCCTACTACTAATATAATAGTTAATTTCGAATTTAATACTAACTAAATATGCTATTCATCTTATCCACTCTCTTCTTGAGAAATTGCATTTAGTTGGACTTTTATAATGTTGACAAAATTCGATGGTTCATTTCCGATCACATCCAACTCCTTTTGTTGCGCTTGATTTATTAACTCATTGAGTTCTTCTTCCTTGAAACGTTTGGCTCTTGCTCTCGTCACTGGACCTTGTGGAACTTGGATTGATTCTTCAAAATGCGATTTTCCATTTGTGTCCTCATTATTCTGCGAATTTCCATTTATGTCCTCATCATTCCCCTCCTCTTGAAAAGGATTTGCCCTCAAATCAGCACCTACATCAAAAGGACTTAAATCAGTAACATTGAATGTAGTGCTAACATTGTACTCACCTGGTAGGTCTAGCTTGTAGGCATTGTCATTGACACGCTCAAGAACTTGAAAAGGACCATCTCCCCTTGGGAGCAACTTCGAGCGCCTTTGGGATGGAAATCTTTCTTTCCTCATGTGCAACCAAACCCAATCTCCGGGTTCAAAAACTACCTTGCGACGCCCTTTGTTGGCTTGCTTTGCATATTGTTCCGTCTTCTTCTCTATATTGAATCTTGCCTTTTCATGTATCTGCTTAACAAATTCAGCCTTTTTCTTTCCATCCAAGTTAACTCTTTCAGACAAAGGTAATGGTGTTAAATCCAATGGAGTTAAGGGGTTAAAACCATAAACTATTTCAAATGGAGAAAACTTAGAAGCAGAATGAATGGAACGATTGTAAGCAAACTCAACATGTGGTAAACATTCTTCCCATGTTTTGATATTCTTTTTAATTATAGCTCTCAACAAAGTAGATAAAGTCCTATTTACTACTTCAGTTTGACCATCAGTTTGTGGATGACAAGTGGTGGAAAATAACAACTTAGTCCCTAACTTACACCACAAGGTTTTCCAAAAGTAACTCAAAAACTTAGCATCTCTATCTGAAACAATGGTTCGAGGCATTCCATGTAATCTAACAATTTCTCGAAAGAATAAGTCAGCAATATTAGAAGCATTATCAGTTTTCGTACATGGAATGAAATGCGCCATTTTAGAAAACCTATCTACAACCACAAAAATAGAATCCTTACCTCGTTTAGACCTAGGTAAACCTAAAACAAAATCCATTGAAATATCAATACAGGGATCACTAGGAATTGGTAGTGGCATGTATAAACCATGAGGTTGTACTCTAGATTTTGCCTGCTTACAAGTGACACATCTCTCACAAATTCTCTCAACATCCTTTCTCATATGAGGCCAATAAAAATGTTCTTGCAAAATCGCTAAGGTTTTAATAACCCCAAAGTGCCCCATTAGACCTCCACCATGTGATTCCCTTACTAACAACTCACGCAAAGAACAATTAGGAACACATAACTTATTTTCTCGAAACAAGAAACCCTCATGTCTAAAGAACTTACCCACTGCATTTTTCTCACAATTTCGAAATTCCTCAGAAAAATCATGGTCTAAAGGATATAATTCTTTAATATGCTCAAAACCAAGTAATTTTGCATCAAGAGTGGAGAGTAAGACATACCTTCTAGAAAGTGCATCAGCAACAACATTCTCTTTACCTTTCTTGTATCGGATGACATAGGGAAATGTTTCAATGAATTCCACCCATCGTGCATGTCTCCTACTCAATTTTTGTTGACTCTTCAAGTGTTTCAATGACTCATGATCCGTGTGAATCACAAACTCCTTAGGCCAAAGATAGTGTTGCCATGTTTGTAAAGCTCGCACCAATGCGTACAACTCTTTGTCGTAAGTAGGGTAGTTTAGAGCTGCCCCGCTTAGTTTCTCGCTAAAAAAAGCAATTGGTTTTCCTCCTTGCATGAGGACTGCTCCAACACCTAATCCTGATGCATCACATTCAATTTCAAATGTTAATGTAAAGTTAGGCAGAGCTAATAAAGGAGCATTAGTTAATTTCTCTTTGAGCAATTGGAAAGCCCTTTCTTGCTCGTCTTCCCACTTAAACCCAACATTCTTCTTGATAGCCTCAGTAAGTGGTGCTGCAATGCTGCTAAAGTTCTTCACAAATCTCCTATAGAAGCTAGCAAGTCCATGGAAGCTCCTAACTTGTCCTACACTCGTGGGACTCGGCCATTCTTGAATTGCTCGAATTTTATCCTCATCAACCTGTATACCATGTGCACTCACAACAAAACCAAGAAACACAAGCTTATCGGTGCAAAAGGTGCACTTCTTCATGTTAGCAAATAATTTCTCCTTTCGTAATACTTCAAGAACAGAATGTAAATGCTTAACATGATCATCTTGATTTTTGCTATAAATAAGAATATCATCAAAATAGACAACTACAAATTTTCCTATGAAAGCACGCAAAACATGGTTCATTAATCGCATGAAAGTACTTGGTGCATTAGTTAGACCAAATGGCATAACCAACCACTCATATAAACCAAACTTTGTTTTAAAAGCTGTTTTCCATTCGTCACCTTCTTTCATTCTTATTTGATGGTAGCCACTTTTTAAATCAATTTTAGAAAATACACAAGCACCATGCAATTCATCAAGCATATCATCAAGACGAGGAATAGGATGGCGATACCTGATTGTTATATTGTTGACGGCTCGACAATCAACACACATTCTCCATGTCCCATCCTTTTTAGGAACCAAAATTACTGGAACAGCGCATGGACTCATGCTTTCTCGTACGGAACCCTTTTCCATCAATTCACTAACTTGCCGTTGTAGCTCTTTTGTTTCTTCAGGGTTGCTACGATAGGCTGGTCGGTTTGGAATGGAAGCACCGGGTACAAAGTCGATTTGATGGTCAATCCCTCGAATAGGTGGTAAACCAGGTGGAATTTCCTCGGGAAAGACATCCTCAAATTCCTGCAAAAGAGATGCAACTGAACTAGGCAAAAAAGTGTTAGAGTCGTTAGTATTCAATGCCTCTTTGTACACAAGAACAATTATTGGTTGACTTGAGAACATCGCTTTTTTAATGTGACCCACTCTCGCATAGATATTGCTTTTTGTCCTCTCATTCTTTTGTTCACTCATTGAAACCTCTCCATTTTTTTTACTCCTTTTTTCCTCGTTCACTCTTTGTTTTTCTTGTCCCTCTATGTCTTTTCCTACAACACTCTTTTTTTCTTGCTCACTCTCTTTTTGCAACCTCACTTGATCTTCATAAACTTGTCTTGGAGTCAAAGGTACTAGAGTGATGGTACGCTGGTCATGTAGAAATGAGTACTTGTTAGTGAAACCATCATGCTTAACACGTCGATCAAACTGCCATGGACGTCCTAGTAATAAATGTCCAGCTTGCATAGGTACAACATCGCACAAAACTTCATCTTCATATTTTCCTATGCGAAAAGGAACAAGGACTTGTTTTTCTACCCTTATTTCACCAGTATTATTAAGCCATTGCAGTTTGTAGGGTTGTAGATGTTTGGTAGTCGGCAATCCTAACTTTTCAACCATAGTTGTGCTAGCAACATTAGTACAACTCCCTCCATCAATAATCATACTACATACTTTGTTTTGGACATGGCATCTAGTATGAAAAATGTTTTCCCTCTGTACTTCGTCACTCTCTTTGATTTGCACACTTAACGCTCTTCTTGCAACCAACAACTCCCCATGGACAGCATATTCTTCCTCATTAGCATCCTCCAACGGTGGCATAGATTCGGTGTCCTCCTCACTATCGGTTTCAACTTCTCCATTATCTCGTATCACCATAACTCTTCTATTTGGGCATTGGTTTGCTATGTGCCCCCTACCTTGACATTTAAAACACTTAATATCACGATTTCGAGTAGTAGAGTAATCGGTTTTACCTTGATTGCTACGAGTTGGATGCTCTTGTTTTGACTCAAATCTAGCCTTGGTTGAGACTTGCTTCTCCTCTTTCTTGAATGTATTCTGTTTCCACGAACTAGCACCCCTTCTCTTAAGTTGGCTCTCAATTTTAATAGCCATATGCAGCATGTCCTCTAATTCCACATAATGCTGCAATTCTACTCGATTGGCAATTTCTTGATTCAAGCCAGCTAAAAATCGTGCCATAGTAGCCTCTCGGTCCTCCTCTATGTTTGCTCGGATCATGGCTAACTCCATTTCTTGGTAGTAGTCTTCGACACTCCGATTTCCTTGTACCAGCCCTTGCAACTTCTTGTACAAATCCCGATAATAGTGGCTAGGTACAAAACGCTTTCTCATTACTGTTTTCATCACCTCCCAAGTGTCCACCGGTTGTTCTCCATTTCGTCTCCTGTTTAACACCAATTGATCCCACCAAACATTAGCATAATCAGTAAACTCAGTGGCTGCAAGTTTTACCTTTTTTATCTCGGAGTAGTCGTGGCAATCAAAAACTCGCTCCAGTTTCTTTTCCCACTCAAGATAGGTTTCGGGGTCGTTTCTCCCTTGAAAAGAAGGAATGTTCATCTTAATATTACCCAAGTTATTATCCTCCCTATTCCTAACTTCTCTACCCAAACCACGATTTCTCCTATGGCGACTAGATGACCCTTGATCTCCTTCACTAAACCTATCATCATAGTCTTCCTCATCCTCATCTCTTAAGTCCCTAGGTTGAACTCTCCCCCTCCTATTCATATTAGAAGTAGTTTTTCGATGTCCCTCAGTTACACTTTCTACCCTATCCAACCTTTCATGAACTTGTTCCAACTCCGTCCTCAATATTCTCTTCATCTCTCCCATCAAAGCTTCCGACATAAACTTCATATCAAACTTTCCCGACTGTTCTCCAGATATGTTTTTGTTATTGGAATCAGACATGATTTGCTGCAAGAAAAAAAAGTTAGAACAAATATAAATAAAATAATGGACCTCACAATTCACACCCTTACGTGTTTCACTCAATTTAATGATTCACTCAACACTCGTGTTTTCGCACAAAAATTATGGCTTTTACCCTCAAATAATCTAACTCTCTTGCCTTTTTCCACTCTTGGAATTCTCTTTGCTTCTTTTTGATCTAATTTAAAACAACACAAAGATATTCAATGTGAACAAACTCTAGGACAAGAAAACTATCAAACCAAATCTAGGAAGATTCTTTCAACAAGGCAGGTGCCAAAACTTAGAAGAATTCTAAGTGTAAACACACTCTAAGTCTAGAAAACAATCAAACTCAAACTAGGAAGCTCAATAAAGATAATTTTGTTTCAATTTTCGGATTTTTTTTTTTTTTTTTTTTTTTTTGCGAACTCTTTTTTTTTTGTTCGACCTTTCTTTTTCTTTTTTCTTTTTTTCGTACTCTTTTTTTTTTGTACGACTTTTTTTTTTTTTTTTTAAACTAGAAAATTATAAAGATACGCAAACCTGAGACTAGAAATTGGCTCTGATACCAAATGATACGAACCACGTTAAGAAAAACGAGACCCGCATTATAAGGAATTGAAAGATCGTTCTACAATCAGGTTTGAGGATGGATGAACGCCACAAGTCGCCTTGATAAGTTCACGGGGACGCCACAAACGATATTGACTGAATCGTTTGATAAGTTGATGTTGAACGCCACAAGTCTTCTTGATAAGTTCGGTAGGACGCCACAAACGATGATGGAAGAATCGTTTGATAAGTCGATGAATGAACGCCACAAGAATTAGACAAATTGAAAAATCCTTGATAAGTTCAAAAGAGTTCTTCAAAGAAACTAGAGAATTCCTTCTCACTAAAATAATAAGAATCAAGTTGTGTCTTCTATTACATATTATGCCTATATATAAGCTGAAAATTAAGTCCTATCAAGACTAGGAATAGGACTTCTAGAGTAATCTACTTAGACTAGGAAATAAATCCCCCTAATAAACTAGGAAACAAAAACCACTAATAAACTAGGAAACAAATAAAGTCCTACTACTAATATAATAGTTAATTTCGAATTTAATACTAACTAAATATGCTATTCATCTTATCCACTCTCTTCTTGAGAAATTGCATTTAGTTGGACTTTTATAATGTTGACAAAATTCGATGGTTCATTTCCGATCACATCCAACTCCTTTTGTTGCGCTTGATTTATTAACTCATTGAGTTCTTCTTCCTTGAAACGTTTGGCTCTTGCTCTCGTCACTGGACCTTGTGGAACTTGGATTGATTCTTCAAAATGCGATTTTCCATTTGTGTCCTCATTATTCTGCGAATTTCCATTTATGTCCTCATCAGTTTTCTTGTCCTAGAGTTTGTTCACATTGAATATCTTTGTGTTGTTTTAAATTAGATCAAAAAGAAGCAAAGAGAATTCCAAGAGTGGAAAAAGGCAAGAGAGTTAGATTATTTGAGGGTAAAAGCCATAATTTTTGTGCGAAAACACGAGTGTTGAGTGAATCATTAAATTGAGTGAAACACGTAAGGGTGTGAATTGTGAGGTCCATTATTTTATTTATATTTGTTCTAACTTTTTTTCTTGCAGCAAATCATGTCTGATTCCAATAACAAAAACATATCTAGAGAACAGTCGGGAAAGTTTGATATGAAGTTTATGTCGGAAGCTTTGATGGGAGAGATGAAGAGAATATTGAGGACGGAGTTGGAACAAGTTCATGAAAGGTTGGATAGGGTAGAAAGTGTAACTGAGGGACATCGAAAAACTACTTCTAATATGAATAGGAGGGGGAGAGTTCAACCTAGGGACTTAAGAGATGAGGATGAGGAAGACTATGATGATAGGTTTAGTGAAGGAGATCAAGGGTCATCTAGTCGCCATAGGAGAAATCGTGGTTTGGGTAGAGAAGTTAGGAATAGGGAGGATAATAACTTGGGTAATATTAAGATGAACATTCCTTCTTTTCAAGGGAGAAACGACCCCGAAACCTATCTTGAGTGGGAAAAGAAACTGGAGCGAGTTTTTGATTGCCACGACTACTCCGAGATAAAAAAGGTAAAACTTGCAGCCACTGAGTTTACTGATTATGCTAATGTTTGGTGGGATCAATTGGTGTTAAACAGGAGACGAAATGGAGAACAACCGGTGGACACTTGGGAGGTGATGAAAACAGTAATGAGAAAGCGTTTTGTACCTAGCCACTATTATCGGGATTTGTACAAGAAGTTGCAAGGGCTGGTACAAGGAAATCGGAGTGTCGAAGACTACTACCAAGAGATGGAGTTAGCCATGATCCGAGCAAACGTAGAGGAGGACCGAGAGGCTACTATGGCACGATTTTTAGCTGGCTTGAATCAAGAAATTGCCAATCGAGTAGAATTGCAGCATTATGTGGAATTAGAGGACATGCTGCATATGGCTATTAAAATTGAGAGCCAACTTAAGAGAAGGGGTGCTAGTTCGTGGAAACAGAATACATTCAAGAAAGAGGAGAAGCAAGTCTCAACCAAGGCTAGATTTGAGTCAAAACAAGAGCATCCAACTCGTAGCAATCAAGGTAAAACCGATTACTCTACTACTCGAAATCGTGATATTAAGTGTTTTAAATGTCAAGGTAGGGGGCACATAGCAAACCAATGCCCAAATAGAAGAGTTATGGTGATACGAGATAATGGAGAAGTTGAAACCGATAGTGAGGAGGACACCGAATCTATGCCACCGTTGGAGGATGCTAATGAGGAAGAATATGCTGTCCATGGGGAGTTGTTGGTTGCAAGAAGAGCGTTAAGTGTGCAAATCAAAGAGAGTGACGAAGTACAGAGGGAAAACATTTTTCATACTAGATGCCATGTCCAAAACAAAGTATGTAGTATGATTATTGATGGAGGGAGTTGTACTAATGTTGCTAGCACAACTATGGTTGAAAAGTTAGGATTGCCGACTACCAAACATCTACAACCCTACAAACTGCAATGGCTTAATAATACTGGTGAAATAAGGGTAGAAAAACAAGTCCTTGTTCCTTTTCGCATAGGAAAATATGAAGATGAAGTTTTGTGCGATGTTGTACCTATGCAAGCTGGACATTTATTACTAGGACGTCCATGGCAGTTTGATCGACGTGTTAAGCATGATGGTTTCACTAACAAGTACTCATTTCTACATGACCAGCGTACCATCACTCTAGTACCTTTGACTCCAAGACAAGTTTATGAAGATCAAGTGAGGTTGCAAAAAGAGAGTGAGCAAGAAAAAAAGAGTGTTGTAGGAAAAGACATAGAGAGACAAGAAAAACAAAGAGTGAACGAGGAAAAAAGGAGTAAAAAAAATGGAGAGGTTTCAATGAGTGAACAAAAGAATGAGAGGACAAAAAGCAATATCTATGCGAGAGTGGGTCACATTAAAAAAGAGATGTTCTCAAGTCAACCAATAATTGTTCTTGTGTACAAAGAGGCATTGAATACTAACGACTCTAACTTTTTTTTGCCTAGTTCAGTTGCATCTCTTTTGCAGGAATTTTAGGATGTCTTTCCCGAGGAAATTCCACCTGGTTTACCACCTATTCGAGGGATTGAACATCAAATCGACTTTGTACCCGGTGCTTCCATTCCAAACCGACCAGCCTATCGTAGCAACCCTGAAGAAACAAAAGAGCTACAACGGCAAGTTAGTGAATTGATGGAAAAGGGTTCCGTACGAGAAAGCATGAGTCCATGCGCTGTTCCAGTAATTTTGGTTCCTAAAAAGGATGGGACATGGAGAATGTGTGTTGATTGTCGAGCCGTCAACAATATAACAATCAGGTATCGCCATCCTATTCCTCGTCTTGATGATATGCTTGATGAATTGCATGGTGCTTGTGTATTTTCTAAAATTGATTTAAAAAGTGGCTACCATCAAATAAGAATGAAAGAAGGTGACGAATGGAAAACAGCTTTTAAAACAAAGTTTGGTTTATATGAGTGGTTGGTTATGCCATTTGGTCTAACTAATGCACCAAGTACTTTCATGCGATTATTGAACCATGTTTTGCGTGCTTTCATAGGAAAATTTGTAGTTGTCTGTTTTGATGATATTCTTATTTATAGCAAAAATCAAGATGATCATGTTAAGCATTTACATTCTGTTCTTGAAGTATTACGAAAGGAGAAATTATTTGCTAACATGAAGAAGTGCACCTTTTGCACCGATAAGCTTGTGTTTCTTGGTTTTGTTGTGAGTGCACATGGTATACAGGTTGATGAGGATAAAATTCGAGCAATTCAAGAATGGCCGAGTCCCACGAGTGTAGGACAAGTTAGGAGCTTCCATGGACTTGCTAGCTTCTATAGGAGATTTGTGAAGAACTTTAGCAGCATTGCAGCACCACTTACTGAGGCTATCAAGAAGAATGTTGGGTTTAAGTGGGAAGACGAGCAAGAAAGGGCTTTCCAATTGCTCAAAGAGAAATTAACTAATGCTCCTTTATTAGCTCTGCCTAACTTTACATTAACATTTGAAATTGAATGTGATGCATCAGGATTAGGTGTTGGAGCAGTCCTCATGCAAGGAGGAAAACCAATTGCTTTTTTTAGCGAGAAACTAAGCGGGGCAGCTCTAAACTACCCTACTTACGACAAAGAGTTGTACGCATTGGTGCGAGCTTTACAAACATGGCAACACTATCTTTGGCCTAAGGAGTTTGTGATTCACACGGATCATGAGTCATTGAAACACTTGAAGAGTCAACAAAAATTGAGTAGGAGACATGCACGATGGGTGGAATTCATTGAAACATTTCCCTATGTCATCCGATACAAGAAAGGTAAAGAGAATGTTGTTGCTGATGCACTTTCTAGAAGAGTTAACTTGGATGGAAAGAAAAAGGCTGAATTTGTTAAGCAGATACATGAAAAGGCAAGATTCAATATAGAGAAGAAGACGGAACAATATGCAAAGCAAGCCAACAAAGGGCGTCGCAAGGTAGTTTTTGAACCCGGAGATTGGGTTTGGTTGCACATGAGGAAAGAAAGATTTCCATCCCAAAGGCGCTCGAAGTTGCTCCCAAGGGGAGATGGTCCTTTTCAAGTTCTTGAGCGTGTCAATGACAATGCCTACAAGCTAGACCTACCAGGTGAGTACAATGTTAGCACTACATTCAATGTTACTGATTTAAGTCCTTTTGATGTAGGTGCTGATTTGAGGGCAAATCCTTTTCAAGAGGAGGGGAATGATGAGGACATAAATGGAAATTCGCAGAATAATGAGGACACAAATGGAAAATCGCATTTTGAAGAATCAATCCAAGTTCCACAAGGTCCAGTGACGAGAGCAAGAGCCAAACGTTTCAAGGAAGAACTCAATGAGTTAATAAATCAAGCGCAACAAAAGGAGTTGGATGTGATCGGAAATGAACCATCGAATTTTGTCAACATTATAAAAGTCCAACTAAATGCAATTTCTCAAGAAGAGAGTGGATAAGATGAATAGCATATTTAGTTAGTATTAAATTCGAAATTAACTATTATATTAGTAGTAGGACTTTATTTGTTTCCTAGTTTATTAGTGGTTTTTGTTTCCTAGTTGATTAGGGGGATTTATTTCCTAGTCTAAGTAGATTACTCTAGAAGTCCTATTCCTAGTCTTGATAGGACTTAATTTTCAGCTTATATATAGGCATAATATGTAATAGAAGACACAACTTGATTCTTATTATTTTAGTGAGAAGGAATTCTCTAGTTTCTTTGAAGAACTCTTTTGAACTTATCAAGGATTTTTCAATTTGTCTAATTCTTGTGGCGTTCATTCATCGACTTATCAAACGATTCTTCCATCATCGTTTGTGGCGTCCTACCGAACTTATCAAGAAGACTTGTGGCGTTCAACATCGACTTATCAAACGATTCAGTCAATATCGTTTGTGGCGTCCCCGTGAACTTATCAAGGCGACTTGTGGCGTTCATCCATCCTCAAACCTGATTGTAGAACGATCTTTCAATTCCTTATAATGCGGGTCTGGTTTTTCTTAACGTGGTTCGTATCATTGATTGCCTTAGGTTTAGTATAAAATCCCCATTTTGATGTGTTTGTAGAAAGACTTTTGCCTTTCAAATTATGGATGTGCGTTATTCATTTGAGGTAAGTTCGTCCAATGCTTTCTGACCAGATCTTTCACCTAGCATAACTAAATGTTCTTATTCATAAGAATATGAGTATAATGTTCTTCGAATTCAGGGATAACACGGTCCATCTTGATCAATGGGAAGAAACCTAGCTAATGAGTATCACCCAATGCAAGTCAAGGATCTTTGTTCCAGTTGGTCTATAAGGGCATGATCTAAAAAACTTGAGGAAGCATTTAACGGGATGATTCAAGAGATATAATCTGATGGTTTTTGGATTTCATTGAAGTTACTTACATTGAACTAAGTTATTTGGGAAGAGAAGATTTAATTAGAAGTGTATTGCGAGGTAGGCAAGAATGTTCATGTATCCCAACACCACGAAATTTTGATAACTTTAATTCCGTCGGTTGGATACTTGTTCAAACCCTGTACATAAGTGATATTCTTGAATGTAATCAATAGTTCAATTTGGCTGATATATATAACGTGAGTTTTTACTCTTTTCTTGGTTCTTCATGGACTTCTGAACCTATCAAAGATTCTCCTTATGGAGTTCAAACATGAATACTTGTGATTTGCAATTCCTTATAATCTTTAGGTCACAAGTTCACTATCGACCTGTAATACTTGTGGCTTACGATTTCTTATAATTGTTGGGTAAGAAGTTCACTATTACTTTCAATCTACTTTTTAGCTATCTTGGGATGAAATTCATTCTTCATTGTTGGTCTCAATGCAATGTCTATTGAGGTTCGAATCACGGGAATTTAGAGCTTTTTGTTTATGTTTTTACTAGATGGTCGGGTGATTGTCAAATTCAGTCAGTAAACAAGTAAAATTTCACATCCTTGAGAATTTGTATATCGGGTTTCATGTTCTTCTGAATTTGGTTTATATTTAACCACTTTGGAGTGTGTAATGCGATTAATAATAAAATTTAGGTTGTTCTGTGTCAATTTGGTTATCAATGATGTTTTGTTTTCACTAAACGATTTTAATCATTTATCATTTTAGATGATAGTAGATATTTGGGTACAGTTTCATGTGCTTTATGCTTTTTGAAAAAATTACTTATTCATTGATGCTCTTGTTAAAAATGTCATTTAAAGAATTTTTACATTCATCCTTTATGATTGACTCATATAATACCAAACTCCGAATTTGTGCTATCAACACGTTTAAGAATGTTATGGTTGGTTCTGAGTTCATGCTTAAATTATCATCTTGGTGTGTCATACCTAAATAACTATTTACTTGCCTTAATCCTATTGGATTGTTGTTTAGCTCTCGAAATTGCAAAGTTTGTTATTCACGGTATAGAGAACTCATTTTAGGTTTTTGGGCCTAAATTTTCCCAAAGTGCCTTTTTCGACCACCAAGGCCAACAGTATTTTTCACAAGATATAAATTGCATGCTCCCAGTTTCACGTTAATCTGACTCAGGGAAAATTTGTCCCTTTTTTTTGCCCTTGGGTTGATCACGAGCATCGTGGAGTTTTTTTTATAAAACTGTCTTAAGATGTTCTTTGGACTGTCCAGTTGGGCTAATTAAAAAATTACTTCAAGTGATAGATAATTTATGTCCCGAGTTTCATGGTCTTTTGATTTCACTTTAAAATTATTCATTTTGGGTGATTGGTATAAAATAATCACATTTTGGTTACTTTGTGTCAATTTTATTTTTCATGGAGGATGTTTCTTCACTACTAAATTTTAAAAGTGTTATACACTTGAAATGTGGTGATATCCGGCCGAGTTTCATTTTCGTGATACTATCCGAGAGAAATGTTTATCTAATATTTTCGAAGCATTGGAATTTCAAGAATTTTTTTCATCGTCATGTTGTATACGTAACCCATTGATCCCAAAGATGAAATATGCCTTTTCAGATTGACAGAGCGAATGTTTGGGAGGCGATTCTTGTTGATCTGAGTCCATGTATGATGAGGACATAAATGGAAATTCGCAGAATGATTAGGACATAAATGGAAAATTGAATTTTGAAGAATCAATCAAAGTTCCACGAGGTCCAGTGACGAGAGCAAGGGTCAAACGTTTCAAGGAAGAAGAACTCAATGAGTTAATAAATCAAGCGCAACAAAAGGAGTTGGATGTGTTCGGAAATGAACAATCGAATTTTGTCAACATTATACAAGTCCAACTAAATGAAATTTCTCAAGAAAGGAGTGGATAAGATGAATAGCATATTTAGTTACTAATAAATTCGAAATTAGTTATTAGATTTAGTGGTAGGACTTTATTTGTTTCTTAGTTTATTAGTGGTTTTTGTTTCCTAGTTGATTAGGGGGATTTATTCGTAGTCTAAGTAGATTACTCTAGAAGTCCTATTCCTAGTCTTGATAGGACTTAATTTTCAGCTTATATATAGGCCTAATATGTAATAGAAAAGACACAACTTGATTCTTATTATTTTAGGGAGAAGGAATTCTCTAGTTTCTTTGAAGAACTCTTTTGGACTTATCAAGGATTTTACAATTTGTCTAATTCTTGTGGCGTTCATTCATCGACTTATCAAACGATTCATCCATCATCGTTTGTGGCGTCCTACCGAACTTATCAAGAAGACTTGTGGCGTTCAACATCGACTTATCAAACGATTCAGTCAATATCGTTTGTGGCGTCCCCGTGAACTTATCAAGGCGACTTGTGGCGTTCATCCATCCTAAACCTGATTGTAGAACGATCCTTGGAATCCTAATTGACATGGTGCATATGGCTATTAAAATTGAGAGCCAACTTAAGAGAAAGGGTGCTAGTTCATGGAAACAGAATACATTCAAGAAAGAGGAGAAGCAAGTCTCAACCAAGGCTAGATTTGAGTCAAAACAAGAGCAACCAACTCGTAGCAATCAAGGTAAAACCGATTACTCTACTACTCAAAATCGTGATATTAAGTGTTTTAAATGTCAAGGTGTGGGGCACATAGCAAATCAATGCCCAAATAGAAGAGTTATGGTGATACGAGATAATGGAGAAGTTGAAACCGATAGTTAGGAGGACACCGAATCTATGCCTCCGTTGGAGGATGCTAATGAGGAAGAATATGCTGTCCATGGGGAGTTGTTGGTTGCTAGAAGAGCGTTAAGTGTGCAAATCAAAGAGAGTGACGAAGTACAGAGGGAAAACATTTTTCATACTAGATGCCATGTCCAAAACAAAGTATGTAGTATGATTATTGATGGAGGGAGTTGTACTAATGTTGCTAGCACAACTATGGTTGAAAAGTTAGGATTGCCGACTACCAAACATCTACAACCCTACAAACTGCAATGGCTTAATAATACTGGTGAAATAAGGGTAGAAAAACAAGTCCTTGTTCCTTTTCGCATAGGAAAATATGAAGATGAAGTTTTGTGCGATGTTGTACCTATGCAAGCTGGACATTTATTACTAGGACGTCCATGGCAGTTTCATCGACGTGTTAAGCATGATGGTTTCACTAACAAGTACTCATTTGTACATGACCAGCGTACCATCACTCTAGTACATTTGACTCCAAGACAAGTTTATGAAGATCAAGTGAGGTTACAAAAAGAGAGTGAGCAAGAAAAAAAGAGTGTTGTAGGAAAAGAAATAGAGAGACAAGAAAAACAAAGAGTGAACGAGGAAAAAAAGAGTAAAAAAAATGGAGAGGTTTCAATGAGTGAACAAAAGAATGAGAGGACAAAAAGCAATATCTATGCGAGAGTGGGTAACATTAAAAAAGCGATGTTCTCAAGTCAACCAATAATTGTTCTTGTGTACAAAGAGGCATTGAATACCAACGACTCTAACTCTTTTTTGCCTAGTTCAGTTGCATCTCTTTTGCAGGAATTTGAGGATGTCTTTCCCGAGGAAATTCCACCTGGTTTACCACCTATTCGAGGGATTGAACATCAAATTGACTTTGTACCCGGTGCTTCCATTCCAAACCGACCAGCCTATCGTAGCGACCCTGAAGAAACAAAAGAGATACAACGGCAAGTTAGTGAATTGATGGGAAAGGGTTCCGTACGAGAAAGTATGAGTCCATGCGCTGTTCCAGTAATTTTGGTTCCTAAAAAGGATGGGACATGGAGAATGTGTGTTGATTGTCGAGCCGTCAACAATATAACAATCAGGTATCGCCATCCTATTCGTCGACTTGATGATATGCTTGATGAATTTACATGGTGCTTGTGTGTTTTCTAAAATTGATTTGAAAAGTGGCTACCATCAAATAAGAATGAAAGAAGGTGATGAATGGAAAACAGCTTTTAAAACAAAGTTTGGTTTATATGAGTGGTTGGTTATGCCATTTGGTCTAACTAATGCACCAAGTACTTTCATGCGATTAATGAACCATGTTTTGCGTGCTTTCATAGGAAAATTTGTAGTTGTCTATTTTGATGATATTCTTATTTATAGCAAAATCAAGCTGATCATGTTAAGCATTTACATTCTGTTATTGAAGTATTACGAAAGGAGAAATTATTTGCTAACATGAAGAAGTGCACTTTTTGCACCGATAAGCTTGTGTTTCTTGGTTTTGTTGTGAGTGCACATGGTATACAGGTTGATGAGGATAAAATTCGAGCAATTCAAGAATGGCCGAGTCCCACAAGTGTAGGACAAGTTAGGAGCTTCCATGGACTTGCTAGCTTCTATAGGAGATTTGTGAAGAACTTTAGCAGCATTGCAGCACCACTTACTGAGGCTATCAAGAAGAATGTTGGGTTTAAGTGGGAAGACGAGGAAGAAAGGGCTTTCCAATTGCTCAAAGAGAAATTAACTAATGCTCCTTTATTAGCTCTGCCTAACTTTACATTAACATTTGAAATTGAATGTGATGCGTCAGGATTAGGTGTTGGGGCAGTCCTCATGCAAGGAGGAAAACCAATTGCCTTTTTTAGCGAGAAACTAAGCGGGGCAGCTCTAAACTACCCTACTTACGACAAAGAGTTGTACGCATTGGTGCGAGCTTTGCAAACGTGGCAACACTATCTTTGGCCTAAGGAGTTTGTGATTCACACGGATCATGAGTCGTTGAAACACTTGAAGAGTCAACAAAAATTGAGTAGGAGACATGCACGATGGGTGGAATTCATTGAAACATTTCCCTATGTCATACGATACAAGAAAGGTAAAGAGAATGTTGTCGCTGATGCACTTTCTAGAAGGTATGTCTTACTCTCCACTCTTGATGCAAAATTACTTGGTTTTGAGCATATTAAAGAATTATATCCTTTAGACCATGATTTTTCTGAGGAATTTCGAAATTGTGAGAAAAATGCAGTGGGTAAGTTCTTTAGACATGAGGGTTTCTTATTTCGAGAAAATAAGTTATGTGTTCCTAATTGTTCTTTGCGTGAGTTGTTAGTAAGGGAATCACATGGTGGAGGTCTAATGGGGCCCTTTGGAGTTATTAAAACCTTAGCGATCTTGCAAGAACATTTTTATTGGCCTCATATGAGAAAGGATGTTGAGAGAATTTGTGAGAGATGTGTCACTTGTAAGCAGGCAAAATCTAGAGTACAACCTCATGGTTTATACATGCCACTACCAATTCCTAGTGATCCCTGGATTGATATTTCAATGGATTTTGTTTTAGGTTTACCTAGGTCTAAACGAGGTAGGGATTCTATTTTTGTGGTTGTAGATAGGTTTTCTAAAATGGCGCATTTCATTCCATGTACGAAAACTGATAATGCTTCTAATATTGCTGACTTATTCTTTCGAGAAATTGTTAGATTACATGGAATGCCTCGATCCATTGTTTCCGATAGAGATGCTAAGTTTTTGAGTTACTTTTGGAAAACCTTGTGGTGTAAGTTAGGGACTAAGTTGTTATTTTCCACCACTTGTCATCCACAAACTGATGGTCAAACCGAAGTAGTAAATAGGACTTTATCTACTTTGTTGAGGGCTATAATTAAAAAGAATATCAAAACATGGGAAGAATGTTTACCACATGTTGAGTTTGCTTACAATCGTACCATTCATTCTGCTTCTAAGTTTTCTCCATTTGAAATAGTTTATGGTTTTAACCCCTTAACTCCATTGGATTTAACACCAATACCTTTATCTGAAAGAGTTAACTTGGATGGAAAGAAAAAGGCTGAATTTGTTAAGCAGATACATGAAAAGGCAAGATTCAATATAGAGAAGAAGACGGAACAATATGCAAAGCAAGCCAACAAAGGGCGTCGCAAGGTAGTTTTTGAACCCGGAGATTGGGTTTGGTTGCACATGAGGAAAGAAAGATTTCCATCCCAAAGGCGCTCGAAGTTGCTCCCAAGGGGAGATGGTCCTTTTCAAGTTCTTGAACGTATCAATGACAATGCCTACAAGCTAGACCTACCAGATGAGTACAATGTTAGCACTACATTCAATGTTACTGATTTAAGTCCTTTTGATGTAGGTGCTGATTTGAGGGCAAATCCTTTTCAAGAGGGGAATGATGAGGACATAAATGGAAATTCGCAGAATGATGAGGACATAAATGGAAAATTGAATTTTGAAGAATCAATCAAAGTTCCACGAGGTCCAGTGACGAGAGCAAGGGCCAAACGTTTCAAGGAAGAAGAACTCAATGAGTTAATAAATCAAGCGCAACAAAAGGAGTTGGATGTGTTTGGAAATGAACAATCGAATTTTGTCAACATTATACAAGTCCAACTAAATGAAATTTCTCAAGAAAGGAGTGGATAAGATGAATAGCATATTTAGTTACTAATAAATTCGAAATTAGTTATTAGATTTAGTGGTAGGACTTTATTTGTTTCCTAGTTTATTAGTGGTTTTTGTTTCCTAGTTGATTAGGGGGATTTATTCCTAGTCTAAGTAGATTACTCTAGAAGTCCTATTCCTAGTCTTGATAGGACTTAATTTTCAGCTTATATATAGGCCTAATATGTAATAGAAAAGACACAACTTGATTCTTATTATTTTAGGGAGAAGGAATTCTCTAGTTTCTTTGAAGAACTCTTTTGGACTTATCAAGGATTTTTCAATTTGTCTAATTCTTGTGGCGTTCATTCATCGACTTATCAAACGATTCATCCATCATCGTTTGTGGCGTCCTACCGAACTTATCAAGAAGACTTGTGGCGTTCAACATCGACTTATCAAACGATTCAGTCAATATCGTTTGTGGCGTCCATGTGAACTTATCAAGGCGACTTGTGGCGTTCATCCATCCTAAACCTGATTGTAGAACGATCTTTCAATTCCTTATAATGCGGATCTCATTTTTCTTAACGTTGTTCGTAACAATGTAGAAATATCATTTTTGTGTGACACGAAAATTTTGTTGCTATGTTTCACATATGGCGTTTTCACTCTCGCATTTTAATAGTATGTTACTCAAGTGATGTAAATGTTCTTGAAACCTTGTTCTAGATCTAATAAATTTAGGGTGCCTTTGGGAAACTATTATAATGGTCATAGTTTGTTTCGAGGTTATCTTTCAAATCGTTGGTCCAAAATACGATGTTCTTTATGCTTAGGTGAAGTTAACTTTTCTTCGCACACTTAGCCAAAAATGATTTGGTTTTGATTGCCTTAGGTTAAGTATAATATCCCCATTTTGATGTGTTTGTAGAAAGACTTTTGCCTTTCAAATTACGGATGTGCCTTATTCACTTGAGGTAAGTTCGTCCAATGCTTTTCTGACCAGATCTTTCACCTAGCATAACAAAATGTTCTTATTCATAAGAATATGAGTATAATGTTCTTCGAATTCAGGGATAACACGGTCCATCTTGGTCAATGGGAAGAACACTAGCTAATGAGTATCACCAAGTGCAAGTCAAGGATCTTCGTTCCAGTTGGTCTACAAGGGCATGATCTAAAAAGCTTGAGGAAGCATTTAACGGGATGATTCAAGAGATATAATCTGATGGTTTTTGGATTTCATTGAAGTTACTTACATTGAACTAAGATTATTTGGGAAGAGAAGCTTTAATTAGAAGTGTATTGCGAGGTAGGCAAGCATGTTCATGTATCCCAACACCACGAAATTGTGTTAACTATAATTCCTTCTGTTGGATATTTGTTCCAATCCTGTAGATAAGTGATATTGTTGAATGTAATCAATAGTTCAATTTGGCTGATATATATAACGTGAGTTTTTACTCTTTCTTGGTTCTTCATGGAGTTCTGAACCTATCAAGGATTCTCCTTATGGAGTTCAAACATGAATACTTGTGATTTGCGATTCCTTATAATCTTTAGGTCACAAGTTTACTATCGACCTGTAATACTTGTGGCTTACAATTTCTTATAATTGTTGTGTCAGAAGTTCACTATTACTTTCAATCTACTTTTTAGCTTTCTTGGGATGAAATTCATTCTTCATTGTTTGTCTCAATGCATTGTCTATTGAGGTTGGCATCACGAGCCTTTTTGAGCTTTTTGTTTATGGTTTTACTAGATCGTCGGGTGATTGTGAAATTCAGTCAGTAAGCAAGTAAAATTTCACATCCTTGAGAATTAGTATATCGGGCTTTATGTTCTTCTGAATTTAGTTTATATTAAACCACTTTGGAGTGTGTAATGCGATTGATAATAAAATTTACGTTGTTCTGTGTCAATTTGGTTATCAATGAGGTTTTTTTTTCACTAAATGATTTTATCATTTATCATTTCAGATGATAGTAGATATTTGGGTAGAGTTTCATGTGCTTTATGCTTCTCGGTAAAATTACTTATTCATTGATTCTCTTGTTAAAAATGACATTTAAAGAATTTTTATCTTCATCCTTTATGATTGACTCATATAATACCAAACTCCGAATTTGTGCTATCTACACGTTTAAGAATGTAATTGTTAGTTCTGAGTTCGTGCTTAAATTATAATCTTGGTGTGTCATACCTAAATAACTATTTACTTGCCTAAATCCTATTGGATTGTTGTTTAGCTCTCGAATTTGTAAAGTTTGTTATTCACGGTATAGAGAACGCATTTTAGGTTGTTGGGCCTAAATTTTCCCAAAGTGCCTTTTCGACTACCAAGGCAAACAACAGTATTTTTAACAAGATATATATTTGCATGCTCCCAGTTTCACGTTAATCTGATTCGGGGAAAATTTGTCCCCTTTTTTTGTCCTAGGGTAGATCACGAGCATCGTGGAGTTTTTTTTATGAAATTGCCTTAAGATGGTCTTTTGACTGTCCAATTGAGCTAATTAAAAAATTACTTCAAGTGATAGATAATTTATGTCCCGAGTTTCAGGTTCCTTTGATTTCACTATAAAATTATTCATTTTGGGTGTTTGGTATAAAATAATCACATTTTGGTTACTTTGTGTCAATGTTATTTTTCATGGAGGATGTTTCTTCAGTACTAAATTTTAAAAGTGTTATTCACAATTAAGGTGGTGATATCTGGCCGAGTTTCATTTTCTTGATGCTATCCGAAAGAAATGTTTATCTAATGTTTTTGAAGCATTGGAATTTCAAGAATTTTTTTCATCGTCATGCTGTATACGTAACCCATTGATCCCAAACATGAAATATGCCTTTTCAGATTGATAGAGCGAATGTTTGGGTGGCGATTCTTGTTGATCTGAGTCAATGTAGAAATACCATTTTTGTGTGACACGAAAATTTTGTTACTATGTTTTACATATGGCGTTTTCACTCTCGCATTTTAATAGAATGTTACTCAAGTGATCTATATGTTCTTGAAACCTTGTTCTAGATCTAATAAATTTAGGGTGCCTTTGTGAAACTATTATAATGGTCATAGTTTGTTTCGAGGTTATCTTTCAAATCGTTGGTCCAAAATACGATGTTCTTTTATGTTTAGGTGAAGTTAAGTTTTCTTCGCACACGTAGCCAAAAATGACTTGGTTTTGATTGCCCTTGGTTAAGTATAAAATCCCCATTTTGATGTGTTTGTAGAAAGACTTTTGCCTTTTAAATTACGAATGTGCCTTATTCACTTGAGGTAAGTTCGCCCAATGCTTTTCTAACCAGATCTTTCACCTAGCATAACTTAACGGGCTAATTCAGAAAATATGGGCTGATTCTAACATGCATAAGTTTTGGCCCAAAAGAAGATGAAGTTTTTTTGAATTTGATCCAAACAATATAATCAGATGGCTTTTGGAATTCACTAAAGTTGCTTACCTAGAATTAAGTCTTTTGGGAAGAGAAACTTTAATTAGGCTTTATTTATATCAGATTTTATATATATTAGTCTATATAGATAATAGTCAAGACTTCTCATATTTCTAGATGTATTAGGAGGATTCTAGGAACCTTTTCATATCCCAACACTTATGAAAACGTGTTGGCTTTAATTATTATGGTTGGAGACTTGTTCCAACCCTATATATAAGTGGCATTGTTCAATGTAATTTGGGATATATTTGGCTGAAAATATAAAGTGAGTTTTTACTCCTCTTTTGGTTCTTCATTGAACTTCAGAACTTATCAAGGTTTTTCCTTGTGGCGTTCAAACTTGAATAGTTGTGGTTTGCGATTCTTTATAATCGTTGGGTCACAAGTTCACTACAATCTGGAATACATGTGGTTTGCGATTCTTTATAATCTTTGGGTCACAAGTTCATCACAATCAAGAATACTTGTGGTTTGCGATTCCTTATAATCGTCCGGTCACAAGTTCACTATCGTTATCAATCTGATTTTAGTTTGGGATTAAATTGAATCTTCCTAATGTGGTTCGCATCAACTTTGGTGTGTGTAATGCGATTGATAATAAAATTTAGGTTGTTCTGTGTCAATTTGGTTATTAATGATGTTTTCTTTTCACTAAACGATCTTGGACTTTTATCATTTCAGATGATAGTAGATATTTGGGTAGAGTTTCATGTGCTTTATGCTTTTCGATAAAATTACTTATTCATTGATGCTCTTGTTAAAAATGACATTTAAAGAATTTTTATCTTCATCCTTTAAGATTGACTCATATAATACCAAACTCCAAATTTGTGCTATCAACACATTTAAGAATGTTATGGTTGGTTCTGAGTTCGTGCTTAAATTATCATCTTGGTGTGTCATACCTAAATAACTATTTACTTGCCTAAATCCTATTGGATTGTTATTAGCTCTCGAATTTGGAAAGTTTGTTATTCACGGTATAGAGAACGCATTTTAGGTTGTTGGGCCTAAATTTTCCCAAAGTGCCTTTTCGACCACCAAGGCCAACTGTATTTTTCACAAGATATGAATTGCATGCTCCCAGTTTCACGTTAATCTGATTCGGAGAAAATTTGTCCCATTTTTTTGCCCTTGGGTAGATCACGAGCATTGTGGAGTTTTATTTTTTTAAACTGTCTTAAGATGGTCATTTGACTGTCCTGTTGGGCTAATTAAAAAACTACTTCAAGTGATCGATAATTTATGTCCCGGGTTTCATGTTCCTTTGATTTCACTTTAAAATTATTCATTTTGGGTGTTTTGTATAAAATAATCACATTTTGGTTACTTTGTGTCAATTTTATTTTTCTTGGAGGATGTTTCTTCACTACTAAATTTTAAAAGTGTTATTCACAAGAAAGGTGGTTGTATCTGGCCGAGTTTCATTTTCGTGATGCTATCCGAAAGAAATGTTTATCTAACTTTTTTGAAGCATTGGAATTTCAAGAATTTTTTCATCGTCATGTTGTATACGTAACCCATTGATCCCAAACATGAAATATGCCTTTTCAGATTAATAGAGCGAATGTTTGGGGGGCGATTCTTGTTGATCTGAGTCCATGTAGAATTATCATTTTTGTGTGGCACGAAAATATTGTTACTATGTTTTACATATGGTGTTTTCACTCTCGCATTTCAATATAATGTTACTCAAGTGATGTAAATGTTCTTGAAACCTTGTTCTAGATCTAATAAATTTAGGGTGCCTTTGTGAAACTATTATAATGGTCATAGTTTGTTTCGAGGTTATCTTTCAAATCGTTGGTCCAAAATACGATGTTCTTTATGTTTAGGTGAAGTTAACATTTCTTCACACACTTAGCCAAAAATGACTTGGTTTTGATTGCCCTAGGTTAAGTATAAAATCCCCATTTTGATGTGTTTGTAGAAAGACTTTTGCCTTTCAAATTACGGATGTGCCTTATTCACTTGAGGCAAGTTCGCCCAATGCTTTTCTAACTAGATCTTTCACCTAGCATAACTAATAGTTCTTATTCAAAAGAACATGAGTATAATGTTCTTCAAATTCAGGGATAACACGGTTATGAGGACATAAATAGAAACTCGCAGAATAATGAGGACGTAAATGGAAAATCGCATTTTGAAGAATCAATCAAAGTTCCACAAGGTCCAGTGACGAAAGCAAGAGCCAAACGTTTCAAGGAAGAAGAACTCAATGAGTTAATAAATCAAGCGCAACAAAAGGAGTTGGATGTGTTCGGAAATGAACAATCTGATACGAACAACGTTAAGACAAACGAGATCCGCATTATAAGGAATTGAAAGATCGTTCTAGAATCAGGTTTAGGATGGATGAACGCCACAAGTCGCCTTGATAAGTTCACGGGTACGCCACAAACGATATTGACTGAATCGTTTGATAAGTCGATGTTGAACGCCACAAGTCTTCTTGATAAGTTCGGTAGGACGCCACAAACGATGATGGATGAATCGTTTGATAAGTCGATGAATGAACGCCACAAGAATTAGACAAATTGAAAAATCCTTGATAAGTTCAAAAGAGTTCTTCAAAGAAACTAGAGAATTCCTTCTCACTAAAATAATAAGAATCAAGTTGTGTTTTTTTCTATTACATATTATGCCTATATATAAGCTGAAAATTAAGTCCTATCAAGACTAGGAATAGGACTTCTAGAGTAATCTACTTAGACTAGGAATAAATCCCCCTAATCAACTAGGAAACAAAAAACACTAATAAACTAGGAAACAAATAAAGTCCTACTACTAAATCTAATAACTAATTTCGAATTTATTAGTAACTAAATATGCTATTCATCTTATCCACTCCTTTCTTGAGAAATTGCGTTTAGTTGGACTTGTATAATGATGACAAAATTCGATTGTTCATTTCCGAACACATCCAACTCCTTTTGTTGCGCTTGATTTATTAACTCATTGAGTTCTTCTTCCTTGAAACGTTTGGCTCTTGCTCTCGTCACTGGACCTCGTGGAACTTTGATTGATTCTTTAAAATTCGATTTTCCATTTATGTCCTCATTATTCTGCAAATTTCCAGTTATGTCCTCATCATTCTGCGAATTTCCATTTATGTCCTCTTCATTCCCCTCCTCTTGAAAAGGATTTGGCCTCAAATCAGCACCTACATCAAAAGGACTTAAATCAGTAACATTGAATGTAGTGCTAACATTGTACTCACCTGGTAGGTCTAGCTTGTAGGCATTGTCATTGATACGTTCAAGAACTTGAAAGGACCATCTCCCCTGGGGAGCAACTTCGAGCGCCTTTGGGATGGAAATCTTTCTTTCCTCATGTGCAACCAAACCCAATCTCCGGGTTCAAAAACTACCTTGCGACGCCCTTTGTTGGCTTGCTTTGCATATTGTTCCGTCTTCTTTTCTATATTGAATCTTGCCTTTTCATGTATACGCTTAACAAATTCAGCCTTTTTCTTTCCATCCAAGTTAACTCTTTCAGATAAAGGTATTGGTGTTAAATCCAATGGAGTTAAGGGGTTAAAACCATAAACTATTTCAAATGGAGAAAACTTAGAAGTAGAATGAATGGTACGATTGTAAGCAAACTCAACATGTGGTAAACATTCTTCCCATGTTTTGATATTCTTTTTAATTATAGCCCTCAACAAAGTAGATAAAGTCCTATTTACTACTTCGGTTTGACCATCAGTTTGTGGATGACAAGTGGTGGAAAATAACAACTTAGTCCCTAACTTACACCACAAGGTTTTCCAAAAGTAACTCAAAAACTTAGCATCTCTATCTGAAACAATGATTCGAGGCATTCCATGTAATCTAACAATTTCTCGGAAGAATAAGTCAGCAATATTAGATGCATTATCAGTTTTCGTACATGGAATGAAATGCGCCATTTTAGAAAACCTATCTACAACCACAAAAATAGACCTAGGTAAACCTAAAACAAAATCAATTGAAATATCAATCCAGGGATCACTAGGAATTGGTAGTGGCATGTATAAACCATGAGGTTGTACTCTAGATTTTGCTTGCTTACAAGTGACACATCTATCACAAATTCTCTCAACATCCTTTCTCATATGAGGCCAATAAAAATGTTCTTGCAAAATCGCTAAGGTTTTAATAACTCTAAAGTGCTCCATTAGACCTCCACCATGTGATTCCCTTACTAACAACTCACGCAAAGAACAATTAGGAACACATAACTTATTTTCTCGAAACAAGAAACCCTCATGTCTAAAGAACTTACCCACTGGATTTTCCTCACAATTTCGAAATTCCTCAGAAAAATCATGGTCTAAAGGATATAATTCTTTAATATGCTCAAAACCAAGTAATTTTGCATCAAGAGTGGAGAGTAAGACGTACCTTCTAGAAAGTGCATCAGCAACAATATTCTCTTTAACTTTCTTGTATCGGATGTCATAGGGAAATGTTTCAATGAATTCCACTCATCGTGCATGTCTCCTACTCAATTTTTGTTGACTCTTCAAGTGTTTCAACGACTCATGATCCGTGTGAATCACAAACTCCTTAGGCCAAAGATAGTGTTGCCATGTTTGCAAAGCTCGCACCAATGCGTACAACTCTTTGTCGTAAGTAGGGTAGTTTAGAGCTGCCCCGCTTAGTTTCTCGCTAAAAAAAGCAATTGGTTTTCCTCCTTGCATGAGGACTGCTCCAACACCTAATCCTGATGCATCACATTCAATTTCAAATGTTAATGTAAAGTTAGGCAGAGCTAATAAAGGAGCATTAGTTAATTTCTCTTTGAGCAATTGGAAAGCCCTTTCTTGCTCATCTTCCCACTTAAACCCAACATTCTTCTTGATAGCCTCAGTAAGTGGTGCTGCAATGCTGCTAAAGTTCTTCACAAATCTCCTATAGAAACTAGCAAGTCCATGGAAGCTCCTAACTTGTCCTACACTTGTGGGACTCGGCCATTCTTGAATTGCTCGAATTTTATCCTCATCAACCTGTATACCATGTGCACTCACAACAAAACCAAGAAACACAAGCTTATCGGTGCAAAAAGTGCACTTCTTCATGTTAGCGAATAATTTCTCCTTTCGTAATACTTCAAGAACATAATGTAAATGTTTAACATGATCATCTTGATTTTTGCTATAAATAAGAATATCATCAAAATAGACAACTACAAATTTTCCTATGAAAGCACGCAAAACATGGTTCATTAATCGCATGAAAGTACTTGGTGCATTAGTTAGACCAAATGGCATAACCAACCACTCATATAAACCAAATTTTGTTTTAAAAGTTGTTTTCCATTCATCACCTTCTTTCATTCTTATTTGATGGTAGCCACTTTTCAAATCAATTTTAGAAAATACACAAGCACCATGCAATTCATCAAGCATATCATCAAGACGAGGAATAGGATGGCGATACCTGATTGTTATATTGTTGACGGCTCGACAATCAACACACATTCTCCATGTCCCATCCTTTTTAGGAACCAAAATTACTGGAACAGCGCATGGACTCATGCTTTCTCTTATGGAACCCTTTTCCATCAATTCACTAACTTGCCGTTGTAGCTCTTTTGTTTCTTTAGGGTTGCTACGATAGGCTGGTCGGTTTGGAATGGAAGCACCGGGTACGAAGTCAATTTGATGTTCAATCCCTCGAATAGGTGGTAAACCAGGTGGAATTTCCTCGAGAAAGACATCCTCAAATTCTTGCAAAAGAGATGAAACTGAACTAGGCAAAAAAGAGTTACAGTCGTTAGTATTCAATGCCTCTTTGTACACAAGAACAATCATTGGTTTACTTGAGAACATCGCTTTTTTAATGTGACCCACTCTCGCATAGATGTTGCTTTTTGTCCTCTCATTCTTTTGTTCATTTATTGAAACTTCTCCATTTTTTTTACTCTTTTTTTCCTCGTTCACTCTTTGTTTTTCTTGTCTCTCTATTTCTTTTCCTACAACACTCTTTTTTTCTTGCTCACTCTCTTTTTGTAACCTCACTTGATCTTCATAAACTTGTCTTGTAGTCAAATGTACTAGAGTGATGGTACGCTGGTCATGTACAAATGAGTACTTGTTAGTGAAACCATCATGCTTAACACGTCGATCAAACTGCCATGGGCGTCCTAGTAACAAATGTCCAGCTTGCATAGGTACAACATCACACAAAACTTCATCTTCATATTTTCCTATGCGAAAAGGAACAAGGACTTGTTTTTCTACCCTTATTTCACCAGTTTTATTAAGCCATTGCAGTTTGTAGGGTTGTAGATGTTTGGTAGTCGGCAATCCTAACTTTTCAACCATAGTTGTGCTAGCAACATTAGTACAACTCCCTCCATCAATAATCATACTACATACTTTGTTTTGGACATGGCATCTAGTATGAAAAATGTTTTCCCTCTGTACTTCGTCACTATCTTTATTTGCACACTTAAGGCTCTTCTTGCAACCAACAACTCCCCATGGACAGCGTATTCTTCCTCATTAGCATCCTCCAACGGTGGCATAGATTCAGTGTCCTCACTATCGGTTTCAACTTCTCCATTATCTCGTATCACCATAACTCTTCTATTTGGGCATTGGTTTGCTATGTGCCCCCTACCTTGACATTTAAAACACTTAATATCACGATTTCGAGTAGTAGAGTAATCAGTTTTACCTTGATTGCTACGAGTTGGTTGCCCTTGTTTTGACTCAAATCTAGCCTTGGTTGAGACTTGCTTCTCCTCTTTCTTGAATGTATTCTGTTTCCACGAATTAGCTCCCCTTCTCTTAAGTTGGCTCTCAATTTTAATAGCCATATGCAGCATGTCCTCTAACTCCACATAATGCAGCAATTCTACTCGATTGGCAATTTCTTGATTCAAGCCAGCTACAAATCGTGCTATAGTAGCCTCTCGATCCTCCTCTATGTTTGCTTGGATCATGGCTAACTCCATCACCTGGTAGTAGTCTTCGACACTCCGATTTCCTTGTACCAGACCTTGCAACTTCTTGTACAAATCTCGATAATAGTGGCTAGGTACAAAACGCTTTCTCATTACAGTTTTCATCACCTCCCAAGTGTCCACCGGTTGTTCTCCATTTCGTCTCCTGTTTAACACCAATTGATCCCACCAAACATTAGCATAATCAGTAAATTCAGTGGCTGCAAGTTTAACCTTTTTTATCTCGGAGTAGTCGGGGCAATCAAAAACTCGCTTTAGTTTCTTTTCCCACTCAAGATATGTTTTGGGGTAGTTTCTCCCTTGAAACGAAGGAATGTTTATCTTAATATTACCAAGTATCTTAATACTAGATGACCCTTGATCTTCTTCACTAAACCTATCATCATAGTCTTCCTCATTCTCATCTCTTAAGTCCCTAGGTTGAACTCTCCCCCTCCTATTCATATTCGATGTAGTTTTTCGATGTCCCTCAGTTACACTTTCTGATAAGGACATAAGTGGAAATTCGCAGAATAATGACATAAATGGAAAATCTCATTTTGAAGAAACAATCCAAGTTCCACAAGGTCCAGTGACGAGAGCAAGAGCCAAACGTTTCAAGGAAGAAGAACTCAATGAGTTAATAAATCAAGCACAACAAAAGGAGTTGTATGTGATCGGAAATGAACCATCGAATTTTGTCAACATTATAAAAGTCCAACTAAATGCAATTTCTCAAGAAGAGAGTGGATAAGATGAATAGCATATTTAGTTAGTATTAAATTCGAAATTAACTATTATATTAGTAGTAGGACTTTATTTGTTTCCTAGTTTATTAGTGGTTTTTGTTTCCTAGTTGATTAGGGGGATTTATTTCCTACTCTAAGTAGATTACTCTAGAAGTCCTATTCCTAGTCTTGATAGGACTTAATTTTCAGCTTATATATAGGCATAATATGTAATAGAAGACACAACTTGATTCTTATTATTTTAGTGAGAAGGAATTCTCTAGTTTCTTTGAAGAACTCTTTTGAACTTATCAAGGATTTTTTCAATTTGTCTAATTCTTGTGGCGTTCATTCATCGACTTATCAAACGATTCATCCATCATCGTTTGTGGCGTCCTACCGAACTTATCAAGAAGACTTGTGGTGATACGAACCACGTTACGAATAACGAGATTCGAATAATTAGGATTCCAAGGATTGTTCTACAATCAGGTTTAGATGGATTTAATGAAGACGCCACAAACGATGATGGATGAATCGCTTGATAAGTCGATGGATGAACGCCACAAGTCTTCTTGATAAGTTCATGAGGACGCCACAAACGATGTTGACTGAATCGCTTGATAAGTCGGAACGCCACAAGAATGCTTGATAAGTTCGGTAGGACGCCACAAACGATGGTGGATGAATCGTTTGATAAGTCATTGAACGCCACAAAGATTTTACTGACCTTTGATAAGTTCATGAAGAAGAATTCTTCAAAGAAGGTGGAGAATACTCAACACAAATTAATTGAAGACTAAATCTTGAATTCATTAAAGAAAAAGGTCCTTTAAATAGGACAAGATTACATCTTGAAAAGAACTAGGAAACTCTAAAATAGTAAACTAACCTAATATCAAAAGGAAACTAAATCCTAGCAAAGAATAAACTAATCCTACAAAAATATGGACAATAAATTCGAAATTAAACTTAACTAACCTAATAACAAAAGGAAACTAAATCCTAGTGAAGAATAAACTAATCCTACAAAAACAAGGAGCTAAATTCGAAATTAAAGATTACTAAATTAAAATGTCCCATATGACAAGTAAATATGGACTAGATCTTCTTCAATCTTGATGAGCAAGTAATCCTTCTTGACCCAACAACTTGTCTTCAATTAATTCTTTCAAGTCTATTTTTGGGCACTTCATGATCACATCATTCTCCTCCTCTTAAAAGAGATTTGTCCTCAAATCTTCCCCAACCTTGTAGATCTAACATGTGAACATTGAAAAATAATTTTTTTTTTAACTATTTTTTTTCCGTTTTTCTTCCCTCTCAAATTTTTTTTTGCCTCTCTCAAATTTTTTTTTTCGTTTTTTTTTTAACTCTTTTTTTTTTTTCGTTTTTTTTTCAACTCTTTTTTTTTCCGTTAACTAAATTAAAAACTCCAACATGACAAGCAAATATTGGACGAGATCTTCTTTAATCTTGATGCACAAGTAATTCTTCTTGACCAAAGAACTTGTCTCTAATTAATTCTTCCAAATCTATTTTTGTGTCCAAATCGCATTTTGAAGAATCAATCCAAGTTCCACAAGGTCCAGTGACGAGAGCAAGAGCCAAACGTTTCAAGGAAGAAGAACTCAATGAGTTAATAAATCAAGCGCAACAAAAGGAGTTGGATGTGATCGGAAATGAACCATCGAATTTTGTCAACATTATAAAAGTCCAACTAAATGCAATTTCTCAAGAAGAGAGTGGATAAGATGAATAGCATATTTAGTTAGTATTAAATTCGAAATTAACTATTATATTAGTAGTAGGACTTTATTTGTTTCCTAGTTTATTAGTGGTTTTTGTTTCCTAGTTGATTAGGGGGATTTATTTTCTAGTCTAAGTAGATTACTCTAGAAGTCCTATTCCTAGTCTTGATAGGACTTAATTTTCAGCTTATATATAGGCATAATATGTAATAGAAGACACAACTTGATTCTTATTATTTTAGTGAGAAGGAATTCTCTAGTTTCTTTGAAGAACTCTTTTGAACTTATCAAGGATTTTTTCAATTTGTCTAATTCTTGTGGCGTTCATTCATCGACTTATCAAACGATTCATCCATCATCGTTTGTGGCGTCCTACCGAACTTATCAAGAAGACTTGTGGTGATACGAACCACGTTACGAATAACGAGATTCGAATAATTAGGATTCCAAGGATTGTTCTACAATCAGGTTTAGATGGATTTAATGAAGACGCCACAAACGATGATGGATGAATCGCTTGATAAGTCGATGGATGAACGCCACAAGTCTTCTTGATAAGTTCATGAGGACGCCACAAACGATGTTGACTGAATCGCTTGATAAGTCGGAACGCCACAAGAATGCTTGATAAGTTCGGTAGGACGCCACAAACGATGGTGGATGAATCGTTTGATAAGTCATTGAACGCCACAAATATTTTACTGACCTTTGATAAGTTCATGAAGAAGAATTCTTCAAAGAAGGTGGAGAATACTCAACACAAATTAATTGAAGACTAAATCTTGAATTCATTAAAGAAAAAGGTCCTTTAAATAGGACAAGATTACATCTTGAAAAGAACTAGGAAACTCTAAAATAGTAAACTAACCTAATATCAAAAGGAAACTAAATCCTAGCAAAGAATAAACTAATCCTACAAAAATATGGACAATAAATTCGAAATTAAACTTAACTAACCTAATAACAAAAGGAAACTAAATCCTAGTGAAGAATAAACTAATCCTACAAAAACAAGGAGCTAAATTCGAAATTAAAGATTACTAAATTAAAATGTCCCATATGACAAGTAAATATGGACTAGATCTTCTTCAATCTTGATGAGCAAGTAATCCTTCTTGACCCAACAACTTGTCTTCAATTAATTCTTTCAAGTCTATTTTTGGGCACTTCATGATCACATCATTCTCCTCCTCTTAAAAGAGATTTGTCCTCAAATCTTCCCCAACCTTGTAGATCTAACATGTGAACATTGAAAAATAATTTTTTTTTTTAACTATTTTTTTTCCGTTTTTCTTCCCTCTCAAATTTTTTTTTGCCTCTCTCAAATTTTTTTTTTCGTTTTTTTTTTAACTCTTTTTTTTTTTTCGTTTTTTTTTCAACTCTTTTTTTTTCCGTTAACTAAATTAAAAACTCCAACATGACAAGCAAATATTGGACGAGATCTTCTTTAATCTTGATGCACAAGTAATTCTTCTTGACCAAAGAACTTGTCTCTAATTAATTCTTCCAAATCTATTTTTGTGTCCAAATCGCATTTTGAAGAATCAATCCAAGTTCCACAAGGTCCAGTGACGAGAGCAAGAGCCAAACGTTTCAAGGAAGAAGAACTCAATGAGTTAATAAATCAAGCGCAACAAAAGGAGTTGGATGTGATCGGAAATGAACCATCGAATTTTGTCAACATTATAAAAGTCCAACTAAATGCAATTTCTCAAGAAGAGAGTGGATAAGATGAATAGCATATTTAGTTAGTATTAAATTCGAAATTAACTATTATATTAGTAGTAGGACTTTATTTGTTTCCTAGTTTATTAGTGGTTTTTGTTTCCTAGTTGATTAGGGGGATTTATTTTCTAGTCTAAGTAGATTACTCTAGAAGTCCTATTCCTAGTCTTGATAGGACTTAATTTTCAGCTTATATATAGGCATAATATGTAATAGAAGACACAACTTGATTCTTATTATTTTAGTGAGAAGGAATTCTCTAGTTTCTTTGAAGAACTCTTTTGAACTTATCAAGGATTTTTTCAATTTGTCTAATTCTTGTGGCGTTCATTCATCGACTTATCAAACGATTCATCCATCATCGTTTGTGGCGTCCTACCGAACTTATCAAGAAGACTTGTGGTGATACGAACCACGTTACGAATAACGAGATTCGAATAATTAGGATTCCAAGGATTGTTCTACAATCAGGTTTAGATGGATTTAATGAAGACGCCACAAACGATGATGGATGAATCGCTTGATAAGTCGATGGATGAACGCCACAAGTCTTCTTGATAAGTTCATGAGGACGCCACAAACGATGTTGACTGAATCGCTTGATAAGTCGGAACGCCACAAGAATGCTTGATAAGTTCGGTAGGACGCCACAAACGATGGTGGATGAATCGTTTGATAAGTCATTGAACGCCACAAATATTTTACTGACCTTTGATAAGTTCATGAAGAAGAATTCTTCAAAGAAGGTGGAGAATACTCAACACAAATTAATTGAAGACTAAATCTTGAATTCATTAAAGAAAAAGGTCCTTTAAATAGGACAAGATTACATCTTGAAAAGAACTAGGAAACTCTAAAATAGTAAACTAACCTAATATCAAAAGGAAACTAAATCCTAGCAAAGAATAAACTAATCCTACAAAAATATGGACAATAAATTCGAAATTAAACTTAACTAACCTAATAACAAAAGGAAACTAAATCCTAGTGAAGAATAAACTAATCCTACAAAAACAAGGAGCTAAATTCGAAATTAAAGATTACTAAATTAAAATGTCCCATATGACAAGTAAATATGGACTAGATCTTCTTCAATCTTGATGAGCAAGTAATCCTTCTTGACCCAACAACTTGTCTTCAATTAATTCTTTCAAGTCTATTTTTGGGCACTTCATGATCACATCATTCTCCTCCTCTTAAAAGAGATTTGTCCTCAAATCTTCCCCAACCTTGTAGATCTAACATGTGAACATTGAAAAATAATTTTTTTTTTTTAACTATTTTTTTTCCGTTTTTCTTCCCTCTCAAATTTTTTTTTGCCTCTCTCAAATTTTTTTTTTCGTTTTTTTTTTAACTCTTTTTTTTTTTTCGTTTTTTTTTCAACTCTTTTTTTTTCCGTTAACTAAATTAAAAACTCCAACATGACAAGCAAATATTGGACGAGATCTTCTTTAATCTTGATGCACAAGTAATTCTTCTTGACCAAAGAACTTGTCTCTAATTAATTCTTCCAAATCTATTTTTGTGTCCAAATCGCATTTTGAAGAATCAATCCAAGTTCCACAAGGTCCAGTGACGAGAGCAAGAGCCAAACGTTTCAAGGAAGAAGAACTCAATGAGTTAATAAATCAAGCGCAACAAAAGGAGTTGGATGTGATCGGAAATGAACCATCGAATTTTGTCAACATTATAAAAGTCCAACTAAATGCAATTTCTCAAGAAGAGAGTGGATAAGATGAATAGCATATTTAGTTAGTATTAAATTCGAAATTAACTATTATATTAGTAGTAGGACTTTATTTGTTTCCTAGTTTATTAGTGGTTTTTGTTTCCTAGTTGATTAGGGGGATTTATTTTCTAGTCTAAGTAGATTACTCTAGAAGTCCTATTCCTAGTCTTGATAGGACTTAATTTTCAGCTTATATATAGGCATAATATGTAATAGAAGACACAACTTGATTCTTATTATTTTAGTGAGAAGGAATTCTCTAGTTTCTTTGAAGAACTCTTTTGAACTTATCAAGGATTTTTTCAATTTGTCTAATTCTTGTGGCGTTCATTCATCGACTTATCAAACGATTCATCCATCATCGTTTGTGGCGTCCTACCGAACTTATCAAGAAGACTTGTGGTGATACGAACCACGTTACGAATAACGAGATTCGAATAATTAGGATTCCAAGGATTGTTCTACAATCAGGTTTAGATGGATTTAATGAAGACGCCACAAACGATGATGGATGAATCGCTTGATAAGTCGATGGATGAACGCCACAAGTCTTCTTGATAAGTTCATGAGGACGCCACAAACGATGTTGACTGAATCGCTTGATAAGTCGGAACGCCACAAGAATGCTTGATAAGTTCGGTAGGACGCCACAAACGATGGTGGATGAATCGTTTGATAAGTCATTGAACGCCACAAATATTTTACTGACCTTTGATAAGTTCATGAAGAAGAATTCTTCAAAGAAGGTGGAGAATACTCAACACAAATTAATTGAAGACTAAATCTTGAATTCATTAAAGAAAAAGGTCCTTTAAATAGGACAAGATTACATCTTGAAAAGAACTAGGAAACTCTAAAATAGTAAACTAACCTAATATCAAAAGGAAACTAAATCCTAGCAAAGAATAAACTAATCCTACAAAAATATGGACAATAAATTCGAAATTAAACTTAACTAACCTAATAACAAAAGGAAACTAAATCCTAGTGAAGAATAAACTAATCCTACAAAAACAAGGAGCTAAATTCGAAATTAAAGATTACTAAATTAAAATGTCCCATATGACAAGTAAATATGGACTAGATCTTCTTCAATCTTGATGAGCAAGTAATCCTTCTTGACCCAACAACTTGTCTTCAATTAATTCTTTCAAGTCTATTTTTGGGCACTTCATGATCACATCATTCTCCTCCTCTTAAAAGAGATTTGTCCTCAAATCTTCCCCAACCTTGTAGATCTAACATGTGAACATTGAAAAATAATTTTTTTTTTTAACTATTTTTTTTCCGTTTTTCTTCCCTCTCAAATTTTTTTTTGCCTCTCTCAAATTTTTTTTTTCGTTTTTTTTTTAACTCTTTTTTTTTTTTCGTTTTTTTTTCAACTCTTTTTTTTTCCGTTAACTAAATTAAAAACTCCAACATGACAAGCAAATATTGGACGAGATCTTCTTTAATCTTGATGCACAAGTAATTCTTCTTGACCAAAGAACTTGTCTCTAATTAATTCTTCCAAATCTATTTTTGTGTCCAAATCGCATTTTGAAGAATCAATCCAAGTTCCACAAGGTCCAGTGACGAGAGCAAGAGCCAAACGTTTCAAGGAAGAAGAACTCAATGAGTTAATAAATCAAGCGCAACAAAAGGAGTTGGATGTGATCGGAAATGAACCATCGAATTTTGTCAACATTATAAAAGTCCAACTAAATGCAATTTCTCAAGAAGAGAGTGGATAAGATGAATAGCATATTTAGTTAGTATTAAATTCGAAATTAACTATTATATTAGTAGTAGGACTTTATTTGTTTCCTAGTTTATTAGTGGTTTTTGTTTCCTAGTTGATTAGGGGGATTTATTTTCTAGTCTAAGTAGATTACTCTAGAAGTCCTATTCCTAGTCTTGATAGGACTTAATTTTCAGCTTATATATAGGCATAATATGTAATAGAAGACACAACTTGATTCTTATTATTTTAGTGAGAAGGAATTCTCTAGTTTCTTTGAAGAACTCTTTTGAACTTATCAAGGATTTTTTCAATTTGTCTAATTCTTGTGGCGTTCATTCATCGACTTATCAAACGATTCATCCATCATCGTTTGTGGCGTCCTACCGAACTTATCAAGAAGACTTGTGGTGATACGAACCACGTTACGAATAACGAGATTCGAATAATTAGGATTCCAAGGATTGTTCTACAATCAGGTTTAGATGGATTTAATGAAGACGCCACAAACGATGATGGATGAATCGCTTGATAAGTCGATGGATGAACGCCACAAGTCTTCTTGATAAGTTCATGAGGACGCCACAAACGATGTTGACTGAATCGCTTGATAAGTCGGAACGCCACAAGAATGCTTGATAAGTTCGGTAGGACGCCACAAACGATGGTGGATGAATCGTTTGATAAGTCATTGAACGCCACAAATATTTTACTGACCTTTGATAAGTTCATGAAGAAGAATTCTTCAAAGAAGGTGGAGAATACTCAACACAAATTAATTGAAGACTAAATCTTGAATTCATTAAAGAAAAAGGTCCTTTAAATAGGACAAGATTACATCTTGAAAAGAACTAGGAAACTCTAAAATAGTAAACTAACCTAATATCAAAAGGAAACTAAATCCTAGCAAAGAATAAACTAATCCTACAAAAATATGGACAATAAATTCGAAATTAAACTTAACTAACCTAATAACAAAAGGAAACTAAATCCTAGTGAAGAATAAACTAATCCTACAAAAACAAGGAGCTAAATTCGAAATTAAAGATTACTAAATTAAAATGTCCCATATGACAAGTAAATATGGACTAGATCTTCTTCAATCTTGATGAGCAAGTAATCCTTCTTGACCCAACAACTTGTCTTCAATTAATTCTTTCAAGTCTATTTTTGGGCACTTCATGATCACATCATTCTCCTCCTCTTAAAAGAGATTTGTCCTCAAATCTTCCCCAACCTTGTAGATCTAACATGTGAACATTGAAAAATAATTTTTTTTTTTAACTATTTTTTTTCCGTTTTTCTTCCCTCTCAAATTTTTTTTTGCCTCTCTCAAATTTTTTTTTTCGTTTTTTTTTTAACTCTTTTTTTTTTTTCGTTTTTTTTTCAACTCTTTTTTTTTCCGTTAACTAAATTAAAAACTCCAACATGACAAGCAAATATTGGACGAGATCTTCTTTAATCTTGATGCACAAGTAATTCTTCTTGACCAAAGAACTTGTCTCTAATTAATTCTTCCAAATCTATTTTTGTGTCCAAATCGCATTTTGAAGAATCAATCCAAGTTCCACAAGGTCCAGTGACGAGAGCAAGAGCCAAACGTTTCAAGGAAGAAGAACTCAATGAGTTAATAAATCAAGCGCAACAAAAGGAGTTGGATGTGATCGGAAATGAACCATCGAATTTTGTCAACATTATAAAAGTCCAACTAAATGCAATTTCTCAAGAAGAGAGTGGATAAGATGAATAGCATATTTAGTTAGTATTAAATTCGAAATTAACTATTATATTAGTAGTAGGACTTTATTTGTTTCCTAGTTTATTAGTGGTTTTTGTTTCCTAGTTGATTAGGGGGATTTATTTTCTAGTCTAAGTAGATTACTCTAGAAGTCCTATTCCTAGTCTTGATAGGACTTAATTTTCAGCTTATATATAGGCATAATATGTAATAGAAGACACAACTTGATTCTTATTATTTTAGTGAGAAGGAATTCTCTAGTTTCTTTGAAGAACTCTTTTGAACTTATCAAGGATTTTTTCAATTTGTCTAATTCTTGTGGCGTTCATTCATCGACTTATCAAACGATTCATCCATCATCGTTTGTGGCGTCCTACCGAACTTATCAAGAAGACTTGTGGTGATACGAACCACGTTACGAATAACGAGATTCGAATAATTAGGATTCCAAGGATTGTTCTACAATCAGGTTTAGATGGATTTAATGAAGACGCCACAAACGATGATGGATGAATCGCTTGATAAGTCGATGGATGAACGCCACAAGTCTTCTTGATAAGTTCATGAGGACGCCACAAACGATGTTGACTGAATCGCTTGATAAGTCGGAACGCCACAAGAATGCTTGATAAGTTCGGTAGGACGCCACAAACGATGGTGGATGAATCGTTTGATAAGTCATTGAACGCCACAAATATTTTACTGACCTTTGATAAGTTCATGAAGAAGAATTCTTCAAAGAAGGTGGAGAATACTCAACACAAATTAATTGAAGACTAAATCTTGAATTCATTAAAGAAAAAGGTCCTTTAAATAGGACAAGATTACATCTTGAAAAGAACTAGGAAACTCTAAAATAGTAAACTAACCTAATATCAAAAGGAAACTAAATCCTAGCAAAGAATAAACTAATCCTACAAAAATATGGACAATAAATTCGAAATTAAACTTAACTAACCTAATAACAAAAGGAAACTAAATCCTAGTGAAGAATAAACTAATCCTACAAAAACAAGGAGCTAAATTCGAAATTAAAGATTACTAAATTAAAATGTCCCATATGACAAGTAAATATGGACTAGATCTTCTTCAATCTTGATGAGCAAGTAATCCTTCTTGACCCAACAACTTGTCTTCAATTAATTCTTTCAAGTCTATTTTTGGGCACTTCATGATCACATCATTCTCCTCCTCTTAAAAGAGATTTGTCCTCAAATCTTCCCCAACCTTGTAGATCTAACATGTGAACATTGAAAAATAATTTTTTTTTTAACTATTTTTTTTTCCGTTTTTCTTCCCTCTCAAATTTTTTTTTGCCTCTCTCAAATTTTTTTTTTCGTTTTTTATTTCAACTCTTTTTTTTTTTTTCGTTTTTTTTTCAACTCTTTTTTTTTCCGTTAACTAAATTAAAAACTCCAACATGACAAGCAAATATTGGACGAGATCTTCTTTAATCTTGATGCACAAGTAATTCTTCTTGACCAAAGAACTTGTCTCTAATTAATTCTTCCAAATCTATTTTTGTGTCCAAATCGCATTTTGAAGAATCAATCCAAGTTCCACAAGGTCCAGTGACGAGAGCAAGAGCCAAACGTTTCAAGGAAGAAGAACTCAATGAGTTAATAAATCAAGCGCAACAAAAGGAGTTGGATGTGATCGGAAATGAACCATCGAATTTTGTCAACATTATAAAAGTCCAACTAAATGCAATTTCTCAAGAAGAGAGTGGATAAGATGAATAGCATATTTAGTTAGTATTAAATTCGAAATTAACTATTATATTAGTAGTAGGACTTTATTTGTTTCCTAGTTTATTAGTGGTTTTTGTTTCCTAGTTGATTAGGGGGATTTATTTTCTAGTCTAAGTAGATTACTCTAGAAGTCCTATTCCTAGTCTTGATAGGACTTAATTTTCAGCTTATATATAGGCATAATATGTAATAGAAGACACAACTTGATTCTTATTATTTTAGTGAGAAGGAATTCTCTAGTTTCTTTGAAGAACTCTTTTGAACTTATCAAGGATTTTTTCAATTTGTCTAATTCTTGTGGCGTTCATTCATCGACTTATCAAACGATTCATCCATCATCGTTTGTGGCGTCCTACCGAACTTATCAAGAAGACTTGTGGTGATACGAACCACGTTACGAATAACGAGATTCGAATAATTAGGATTCCAAGGATTGTTCTACAATCAGGTTTAGATGGATTTAATGAAGACGCCACAAACGATGATGGATGAATCGCTTGATAAGTCGATGGATGAACGCCACAAGTCTTCTTGATAAGTTCATGAGGACGCCACAAACGATGTTGACTGAATCGCTTGATAAGTCGGAACGCCACAAGAATGCTTGATAAGTTCGGTAGGACGCCACAAACGATGGTGGATGAATCGTTTGATAAGTCATTGAACGCCACAAATATTTTACTGACCTTTGATAAGTTCATGAAGAAGAATTCTTCAAAGAAGGTGGAGAATACTCAACACAAATTAATTGAAGACTAAATCTTGAATTCATTAAAGAAAAAGGTCCTTTAAATAGGACAAGATTACATCTTGAAAAGAACTAGGAAACTCTAAAATAGTAAACTAACCTAATATCAAAAGGAAACTAAATCCTAGCAAAGAATAAACTAATCCTACAAAAATATGGACAATAAATTCGAAATTAAACTTAACTAACCTAATAACAAAAGGAAACTAAATCCTAGTGAAGAATAAACTAATCCTACAAAAACAAGGAGCTAAATTCGAAATTAAAGATTACTAAATTAAAATGTCCCATATGACAAGTAAATATGGACTAGATCTTCTTCAATCTTGATGAGCAAGTAATCCTTCTTGACCCAACAACTTGTCTTCAATTAATTCTTTCAAGTCTATTTTTGGGCACTTCATGATCACATCATTCTCCTCCTCTTAAAAGAGATTTGTCCTCAAATCTTCCCCAACCTTGTAGATCTAACATGTGAACATTGAAAAATAATTTTTTTTTTAACTATTTTTTTTTCCGTTTTTCTTCCCTCTCAAATTTTTTTTTGCCTCTCTCAAATTTTTTTTTTCGTTTTTTATTTCAACTCTTTTTTTTTTTTTCGTTTTTTTTTCAACTCTTTTTTTTTCCGTTAACTAAATTAAAAACTCCAACATGACAAGCAAATATTGGACGAGATCTTCTTTAATCTTGATGCACAAGTAATTCTTCTTGACCAAAGAACTTGTCTCTAATTAATTCTTCCAAATCTATTTTTGTGTCCAAATCGCATTTTGAAGAATCAATCCAAGTTCCACAAGGTCCAGTGACGAGAGCAAGAGCCAAACGTTTCAAGGAAGAAGAACTCAATGAGTTAATAAATCAAGCGCAACAAAAGGAGTTGGATGTGATCGGAAATGAACCATCGAATTTTGTCAACATTATAAAAGTCCAACTAAATGCAATTTCTCAAGAAGAGAGTGGATAAGATGAATAGCATATTTAGTTAGTATTAAATTCGAAATTAACTATTATATTAGTAGTAGGACTTTATTTGTTTCCTAGTTTATTAGTGGTTTTTGTTTCCTAGTTGATTAGGGGGATTTATTTTCTAGTCTAAGTAGATTACTCTAGAAGTCCTATTCCTAGTCTTGATAGGACTTAATTTTCAGCTTATATATAGGCATAATATGTAATAGAAGACACAACTTGATTCTTATTATTTTAGTGAGAAGGAATTCTCTAGTTTCTTTGAAGAACTCTTTTGAACTTATCAAGGATTTTTTCAATTTGTCTAATTCTTGTGGCGTTCATTCATCGACTTATCAAACGATTCATCCATCATCGTTTGTGGCGTCCTACCGAACTTATCAAGAAGACTTGTGGTGATACGAACCACGTTACGAATAACGAGATTCGAATAATTAGGATTCCAAGGATTGTTCTACAATCAGGTTTAGATGGATTTAATGAAGACGCCACAAACGATGATGGATGAATCGCTTGATAAGTCGATGGATGAACGCCACAAGTCTTCTTGATAAGTTCATGAGGACGCCACAAACGATGTTGACTGAATCGCTTGATAAGTCGGAACGCCACAAGAATGCTTGATAAGTTCGGTAGGACGCCACAAACGATGGTGGATGAATCGTTTGATAAGTCATTGAACGCCACAAATATTTTACTGACCTTTGATAAGTTCATGAAGAAGAATTCTTCAAAGAAGGTGGAGAATACTCAACACAAATTAATTGAAGACTAAATCTTGAATTCATTAAAGAAAAAGGTCCTTTAAATAGGACAAGATTACATCTTGAAAAGAACTAGGAAACTCTAAAATAGTAAACTAACCTAATATCAAAAGGAAACTAAATCCTAGCAAAGAATAAACTAATCCTACAAAAATATGGACAATAAATTCGAAATTAAACTTAACTAACCTAATAACAAAAGGAAACTAAATCCTAGTGAAGAATAAACTAATCCTACAAAAACAAGGAGCTAAATTCGAAATTAAAGATTACTAAATTAAAATGTCCCATATGACAAGTAAATATGGACTAGATCTTCTTCAATCTTGATGAGCAAGTAATCCTTCTTGACCCAACAACTTGTCTTCAATTAATTCTTTCAAGTCTATTTTTGGGCACTTCATGATCACATCATTCTCCTCCTCTTAAAAGAGATTTGTCCTCAAATCTTCCCCAACCTTGTAGATCTAACATGTGAACATTGAAAAATAATTTTTTTTTTTAACTATTTTTTTTCCGTTTTTCTTCCCTCTCAAATTTTTTTTTGCCTCTCTCAAATTTTTTTTTTCGTTTTTTTTTTAACTCTTTTTTTTTTTTCGTTTTTTTTTCAACTCTTTTTTTTTCCGTTAACTAAATTAAAAACTCCAACATGACAAGCAAATATTGGACGAGATCTTCTTTAATCTTGATGCACAAGTAATTCTTCTTGACCAAAGAACTTGTCTCTAATTAATTCTTCCAAATCTATTTTTGTGTCCAAATCGCATTTTGAAGAATCAATCCAAGTTCCACAAGGTCCAGTGACGAGAGCAAGAGCCAAACGTTTCAAGGAAGAAGAACTCAATGAGTTAATAAATCAAGCGCAACAAAAGGAGTTGGATGTGATCGGAAATGAACCATCGAATTTTGTCAACATTATAAAAGTCCAACTAAATGCAATTTCTCAAGAAGAGAGTGGATAAGATGAATAGCATATTTAGTTAGTATTAAATTCGAAATTAACTATTATATTAGTAGTAGGACTTTATTTGTTTCCTAGTTTATTAGTGGTTTTTGTTTCCTAGTTGATTAGGGGGATTTATTTTCTAGTCTAAGTAGATTACTCTAGAAGTCCTATTCCTAGTCTTGATAGGACTTAATTTTCAGCTTATATATAGGCATAATATGTAATAGAAGACACAACTTGATTCTTATTATTTTAGTGAGAAGGAATTCTCTAGTTTCTTTGAAGAACTCTTTTGAACTTATCAAGGATTTTTTCAATTTGTCTAATTCTTGTGGCGTTCATTCATCGACTTATCAAACGATTCATCCATCATCGTTTGTGGCGTCCTACCGAACTTATCAAGAAGACTTGTGGTGATACGAACCACGTTACGAATAACGAGATTCGAATAATTAGGATTCCAAGGATTGTTCTACAATCAGGTTTAGATGGATTTAATGAAGACGCCACAAACGATGATGGATGAATCGCTTGATAAGTCGATGGATGAACGCCACAAGTCTTCTTGATAAGTTCATGAGGACGCCACAAACGATGTTGACTGAATCGCTTGATAAGTCGGAACGCCACAAGAATGCTTGATAAGTTCGGTAGGACGCCACAAACGATGGTGGATGAATCGTTTGATAAGTCATTGAACGCCACAAATATTTTACTGACCTTTGATAAGTTCATGAAGAAGAATTCTTCAAAGAAGGTGGAGAATACTCAACACAAATTAATTGAAGACTAAATCTTGAATTCATTAAAGAAAAAGGTCCTTTAAATAGGACAAGATTACATCTTGAAAAGAACTAGGAAACTCTAAAATAGTAAACTAACCTAATATCAAAAGGAAACTAAATCCTAGCAAAGAATAAACTAATCCTACAAAAATATGGACAATAAATTCGAAATTAAACTTAACTAACCTAATAACAAAAGGAAACTAAATCCTAGTGAAGAATAAACTAATCCTACAAAAACAAGGAGCTAAATTCGAAATTAAAGATTACTAAATTAAAATGTCCCATATGACAAGTAAATATGGACTAGATCTTCTTCAATCTTGATGAGCAAGTAATCCTTCTTGACCCAACAACTTGTCTTCAATTAATTCTTTCAAGTCTATTTTTGGGCACTTCATGATCACATCATTCTCCTCCTCTTAAAAGAGATTTGTCCTCAAATCTTCCCCAACCTTGTAGATCTAACATGTGAACATTGAAAAATAATTTTTTTTTTAACTATTTTTTTTCCGTTTTTCTTCCCTCTCAAATTTTTTTTTGCCTCTCTCAAATTTTTTTTTTCGTTTTTTATTTCAACTCTTTTTTTTTTTTTCGTTTTTTTTTCAACTCTTTTTTTTTCCGTTAACTAAATTAAAAACTCCAACATGACAAGCAAATATTGGACGAGATCTTCTTTAATCTTGATGCACAAGTAATTCTTCTTGACCAAAGAACTTGTCTCTAATTAATTCTTCCAAATCTATTTTTGTGTCCAAATCGCATTTTGAAGAATCAATCCAAGTTCCACAAGGTCCAGTGACGAGAGCAAGAGCCAAACGTTTCAAGGAAGAAGAACTCAATGAGTTAATAAATCAAGCGCAACAAAAGGAGTTGGATGTGATCGGAAATGAACCATCGAATTTTGTCAACATTATAAAAGTCCAACTAAATGCAATTTCTCAAGAAGAGAGTGGATAAGATGAATAGCATATTTAGTTAGTATTAAATTCGAAATTAACTATTATATTAGTAGTAGGACTTTATTTGTTTCCTAGTTTATTAGTGGTTTTTGTTTCCTAGTTGATTAGGGGGATTTATTTTCTAGTCTAAGTAGATTACTCTAGAAGTCCTATTCCTAGTCTTGATAGGACTTAATTTTCAGCTTATATATAGGCATAATATGTAATAGAAGACACAACTTGATTCTTATTATTTTAGTGAGAAGGAATTCTCTAGTTTCTTTGAAGAACTCTTTTGAACTTATCAAGGATTTTTCAATTTGTCTAATTCTTGTGGCGTTCATTCATCGACTTATCAATCGATTCTTCCATCATCGTTTGTGGCGTCCTACCGAACTTATCAAGAAGACTTGTGGCGTTCAACATCGACTTATCAAACGATTCAGTCAATATCGTTTGTGGCGTCCCCGTGAACTTATCAAGGCGACTTGTGGCGTTCATCCATCCTCAAACCTGATTGTAGAACGATCTTTCAATTCCTTATAATGCGGGTCTCGTTTTTCTTAACGTGGTTCGTATCATTTGGTACCACAGCCAATTTCTAGTCTCAGGTTTGCGTATCTTTATAATTTTCTAGTTTTAAAAAAAAAAAAAAAAAAAAAAGTCGTACAAAAAAAAAAGAGTACAAAAAAAAGAAAAAGAAAAAGAAAGGTCGAACAAAAAAAAAAAAAAAAAGAGTTCGCAAAAAAAAAAAAAAAAAAAAATCCGAAAATTGAAACAAAATTATCTTTATTGAGCTTCCTAGTTTGAGTTTGATTGTTTTCTAGACTTAGAGTGTGTTTACACTTAGAATTCTTCTAAGTTTTGGCACCTGCCTTGTTGAAAGAATCTTCCTAGATTTGGTTTGATAGTTTTCTTGTCCTAGAGTTTGTTCACATTGAATATCTTTGTGTTGTTTTAAATTAGATCAAAAAGAAGCAAAGAGAATTCCAAGAGTGGAAAAAGGCAAGAGAGTTAGATTATTTGAGGGTAAAAGCCATAATTTTTGTGCGAAAACACGAGTGTTGAGTGAATCATTAAATTGAGTGAAACACGTAAGGGTGTGAATTGTGAGGTCCATTATTTTATTTATATTTGTTCTAACTTTTTTTCTTGCAGCAAATCATGTCTGATTCCAATAACAAAAACATATCTGGAGAACAGTCGGGAAAGTTTGATATGAAGTTTATGTCGGAAGCTTTGATGGGAGAGATGAAGAGAATATTGAGGACGGAGTTGGAACAAGTTCATGAAAGGTTGGATAGGGTAGAAAGTGTAACTGAGGGACATCGAAAAACTACTTATAATATGAATACGAGGGGGAGAGTTCAACCTAGGGACTTAAGAGATGAGGATGAGGAAGACTATGATGATAGGTTTAGTGAAGGAGATCAAGGGTCATCTAGTCGCCATAGGAGAAATCGTGGTTTGGGTAGAGAAGTTAGGAATAGGGAGGATAATAACTTGGGTAATATTAAGATGAACATTCCTTCTTTTCAAGGGAGAAACGACCCCGAAACCTATCTTGAGTGGGAAAGGAAACTGGAGCGAGTTTTTGATTGCCACGACTACTCCGAGATAAAAAAGGTAAAACTTGCAGCCACTGAGTTTACTGATTATGCTAATGTTTGGTGGGATCAATTGGTGTTAAACAGGAGACGAAATGGAGAACAACCGGTGGACACTTGGGAGGTGATGAAAACAGTAATGAGAAAGCGTTTTGTACCTAGCCATTATTATCGGGATTTGTACAAGAAGTTGCAAGGGCTGGTACAAGGAAATCGGAGTGTCGAAGACTACTACCAAGAGATGGAGTTAGCCATGATCCGAGCAAACATAGAGGAGGACCGAGAGGCTACTATGGCACGATTTTTAGCTGGCTTGAATCAAGAAATTGCCAATCGAGTAGAATTGCAGCATTATGTGGAATTAGAGGACATGCTGCATATGGCTATTAAAATTGAGAGCCAACTTAAGAGAAGGGGTGCTAGTTCGTGGAAACAGAATACATTCAAGAAAGAGGAGAAGCAAGTCTCAACCAAGGCTAGATTTGAGTCAAAACAAGAGCATCCAACTCGTAGCAATCAAGGTAAAACCGATTACTCTACTACTCGAAATCGTGATATTAAGTGTTTTAAATGTCAAGGTAGGGGGCACATAGCAAACCAATGCCCAAATAGAAGAGTTATGGTGATACGAGATAATGGAGAAGTTGAAACCGATAGTGAGGAGGACACCGAATCTATGCCACCGTTGGAGGATGCTAATGAGGAAGAATATGCTGTCCATGGGGAGTTGTTGGTTGCAAGAAGAGCGTTAAGTGTGCAAATCAAAGAGAGTGACGAAGTACTGAGGGAAAACATTTTTCATACTAGATGCCATGTCCAAAACAAAGTATGTAGTATGATTATTGATGGAGGGAGTTGTATTAATGTTGCTAGCACAACTATGGTTGAAAAGTTAGGATTGCCGACTACCAAACATCTACAACCCTACAAACTGCAATGGCTTAATAATACCGGTGAAATAAGGGTAGAAAAACAAGTCCTTGTTCCTTTTCGCATAGGAAAATATGAAGATGAAGTTTTGTGCGATGTTGTACCTATGCAAGCTGGACATTTATTACAAGGACGTCCTTGGCAGTTTGATCGACGTGTTAAGCATGATGGTTTCACTAACAAGTACTCATTTCTACATGACCAGCGTACCATCACTCTAGTACCTTTGACTCCAAGACAAGTTTATGAAGATCAAGTGAGGTTGCAAAAAGAGAGTGAGCAAGAAAAAAAGAGTGTTGTAGGAAAAGACATAGAGAGACAAGAAAAACAAAGAGTGAACGAGGAAAAAAGGAGTAAAAAAAATGGAGAGGTTTCAATGAGTGAACAAAAGAATGAGAGGACAAAAAGCAATATCTATGCGAGAGTGGGTCACATTAAAAAAGCGATGTTCTCAAGTCAACCAATAATTGTTCTTGTGTACAAAGAGGCATTGAATACTAACGACTCTAACTCTTTTTTGCCTAGTTCAGTTGCATCTCTTTTGCAGGAATTTGAGGATGTCTTTCCCGAGGAAATTCCACCTGGTTTACCACCTATTCGAGGGATTGAACATCAAATCGACTTTGTACCCGGTGCTTCCATTCCAAACCAACCAGCCTATCGTAGCAACCCTGAAGAAACAAAAGAGCTACAACGGCAAGTTAGTGAATTGATGGAAAAGGGTTCCGTACGAGAAAGCATGAGTCCATGCGCTGTTCCAGTAATTTTGGTTCCTAAAAAGGATGGGACATGGAGAATGTGTGTTGATTGTCGAGCCGTCAACAATATAACAATCAGGTATCGCCATCCTATTCCTCGTCTTGATGATATGCTTGATGAATTGCATGGTGCTTGTGTATTTTCTAAAATTGATTTAAAAAGTGGCTACCATCAAATAAGAATGAAAGAAGGTGACGAATGGAAAACAGCTTTTAAAACAAAGTTTGGTTTATATGAGTGGTTGGTTATGCCATTTGGTCTAACTAATGCATCAAGTACTTTCATGCGATTAATGAACCATGTTTTGCGTGCTTTCATAGGAAAATTTGTAGTTGTCTATTTTGATGATATTCTTATTTATAGCAAAAATCAAGATGATCATGTTAAGCATTTACATTCTGTTCTTGAAGTATTACGAAAGGAGAAATTATTTGCTAACATGAAGAAGTGCACCTTTTGCACCGATAAGCTTGTGTTTCTTGGTTTTGTTGTGAGTGCACATGGTATACAGGTTGATGAGGATAAAATTCGAGCAATTCAAGAATGGCCGAGTCCCACGAGTGTAGGACAAGTTAGGAGCTTCCATGGACTTGCTAGCTTCTATAGGAGATTTGTGAAGAACTTTAGCAGCATTGCAGCACCACTTACTGAGGCTATCAAGAAGAATGTTGGGTTTAAGTGGGAAGACGAGCAAGAAAGGGCTTTCCAATTGCTCAAAGAGAAATTAACTAATGCTCCTTTATTAGCTCTGCCTAACTTTACATTAACATTTGAAATTGAATGTGATGCATCAGGATTAGGTGTTGGAGCAGTCCTCATGCAAGGAGGAAAACCAATTGCTTTTTTTAGCGAGAAACTAAGCGGGGCAGCTCTAAACTACCCTACTTACGACAAAGAGTTGTACGCATTGGTGCGAGCTTTACAAACATGGCAACACTATCTTTGGCCTAAGGAGTTTGTGATTCACACGGATCATGAGTCATTGAAACACTTGAAGAGTCAACAAAAATTGAGTAGGAGACATGCACGATGGGTGGAATTCATTGAAACATTTCCCTATGTCATCCGATACAAGAAAGGTAAAGAGAATGTTGTTTCTGATGCACATTCTAGAAGGTATGTCTTACTCTCCACTCTTGATGCAAAATTACTTGGTTTTGAGCATATTAAAGAATTATATCCTTTAGACCATGATTTTTCTGAGGAATTTCGATATTGTGAGAAAAATGCAGTGGGTAAGTTCTTTAGACATGAGGGTTTCTTGTTTCGAGAAAATAAGTTATGTGTTCCTAATTGTTCTTTGCGTGAGTTGTTAGTAAGGGAATCACATGGTGGAGGTCTAATGGGGCACTTTGGAGTTATTAAAACCTTAGCGATTTTGCAAGAACATTTTTATTGGCCTCATATGAGAAAGGATGTTGAGAGAATTTGTGAGAGATGTGTCACTTGTAAGCAGGCAAAATCTAGAGTACAACCTCATGGTTTATACATGCCACTACCAATTCCTAGTGATCCCTGGATTGATATTTCAATGGATTTTGTTTTAGGTTTACCTAGGTCTAAACGAGGTAAGGATTCTATTTTTGTGGTTGTAGATAGGTTTTCTAAAATGGCGCATTTCATTCCATGTACGAAAACTGATAATGCTTCTAATATTGCTGACTTATTCTTTCGAGAAATTGTTAGATTACATGGAATGCCTCGAACCATTGTTTCAGATAGAGATGCTAAGTTTTTGAGTTACTTTTGGAAAACCTTGTGGTGTAAGTTAGGGACTAAGTTGTTATTTTCCACCACTTGTCATCCACAAACTGATGGTCAAACTGAAGTAGTAAATAGGACTTTATCTACTTTGTTGAGAGCTATAATTAAAAAGAATATCAAAACATGGGAAGAATGTTTACCACATGTTGAGTTTGCTTACAATCGTTCCATTCATTCTGCTTCTAAGTTTTCTCCATTTGAAATAGTTTATGGTTTTAACCCCTTAACTCCATTGGATTTAACACCATTACCTTTGTCTGAAAGAGTTAACTTGGATGGAAAGAAAAAGGCTGAATTTGTTAAGCAGATACATGAAAAGGCAAGATTCAATATAGAGAAGAAGACGGAACAATATGCAAAGCAAGCCAACAAAGGGCGTCGCAAGGTAGTTTTTGAACCCGGAGATTGGGTTTGGTTGCACATGAGGAAAGAAAGATTTCCATCCCAAAGGCGCTCGAAGTTGCTCCCAACGGGAGATGGTCCTTTTCAAGTTCTTGAGCGTGTCAATGACAATGCCTACAAGCTAGACCTACCAAGTGAGTACAATGTTAGCACTACATTCAATGTTACTGATTTAAGTCCTTTTGATGTAGGTGCTGATTTGAGGGCAAATCCTTTTCAAGAGGAGGGGAATGATGAGGACATAAATGGAAATTCGCAGAATAATGAGGACACAAATGGAAAATCGCATTTTGAAGAATCAATCCAAGTTCCACAAGGTCCAGTGACGAGAGCAAGAGCCAAACGTTTCAAGGAAGAAGAACTCAATGAGTTAATAAATCAAGCGCAACAAAAGGAGTTGGATGTGATCGGAAATGAACCATCGAATTTTGTTCTAATAACGAGATTCGAATAATTAGGATTCCAAGGATTGTTCTACAATCAGGTTTAGATGGATTTAATGAAGACGCCACAAACGATGATGGATGAATCGCTTGATAAGTCGATGGATGAACGCCACAAGTCTTCTTGATAAGTTCATGAGGACGCCACAAACGATGTTGACTGAATCGCTTGATAAGTCGGAACGCCACAAGAATGCTTGATAAGTTCGGTAGGACGCCACAAACGATGGTGGATGAATCGTTTGATAAGTCATTGAACGCCACAAAGATTTTACTGACCTTTGATAAGTTCATGAAGAAGAATTCTTCAAAGAAGGTGGAGAATACTCAACACAAATTAATTGAAGACTAAATCTTGAATTCATTAAAGAAAAAGGTCCTTTAAATAGGACAAGATTACATCTTGAAAAGAACTAGGAAACTCTAAAATAGTAAACTAACCTAATATCAAAAGGAAACTAAATCCTAGCAAAGAATAAACTAATCCTACAAAAATATGGACAATAAATTCGAAATTAAACTTAACTAACCTAATAACAAAAGGAAACTAAATCCTAGTGAAGAATAAACTAATCCTACAAAAACAAGGAGCTAAATTCGAAATTAAAGATTACTAAATTAAAATGTCCCATATGACAAGTAAATATGGACTAGATCTTCTTCAATCTTGATGAGCAAGTAATCCTTCTTGACCCAACAACTTGTCTTCAATTAATTCTTTCAAGTCTATTTTTGGGCACTTCATGATCACATCATGTGGCGTTCAACATCGACTTATCAAACGATTCAGTCAATATCGTTTGTGGCGTCCCCGTGAACTTATCAAGGCGACTTGTGGCGTTCATCCATCCTAAACCTGATTGTAGAACGATCTTTCAATTCCTTATAATGCTGATCTCGTTTTTCTTAACGTTGTTCGTATCATTTGGTACCAGAGCCAAATTCTAGTCTCAGGTTTGCGTATCTTTATAATTTTCTAGTTTTATTAAAAAAAAAAAAGTCGTACAAAAAAAAAAGAGTACGAAAAAAAAAAAAAAAGAAAGGTCGAACAAAAAAAAAAGAGTTCGCCAAAAAAAAAAAAAAAAAAAAATCAGAAAAAAAAAAAAATTTCCGAAAATTGAAACAAAATTATCTTTATTGAGCTTCCTAGTTTGAGTTTGATTGTTTTCTAGACTTAGAGTGTGTTTACACTTAGAATTCTTCTAAGTTTTGGCACCTGCCCTGTTGAAAGAATCTTCCTAGATTTGGTTTGATAGTTTTCTTGTCCTAGAGTTTGTTCACATTGAATATCTTTGTGTTGTTTTAAATTAGTTCAAAAAGAAGCAAAGAGAATTCCAAGAGTGGAAAAAGGCAAGAGAGTTAGATTATTTGAGGGTAAAAGCCATAATTTTTGTGCGAAAACACGTGTGTTGAGTGAATCATTAAATTGAGTGAAACACGTAAGGGTGTGAATTGTGAGGTCCTTTATTTTATTTATATTTGTTCTAACTTTTTTTTTTGCAGCAAATCATGTCTGATTCCAATAACAAAAACATATCTGGAGAACAGTCGGGAAAGTTTGATATGAAGTTTATGTCGGAAGCTTTGATGGGAGAGATGAAGAGAATATTGAGGACGGAGTTGGAACAAGTTCATGAAAGGTTGGATAGGGTAGAAAGTGTAACTGAAGGACATCGAAAAACTACTTCTAATATGAATAGGAGGGGGAGAGTTCAACCTAGGGACTTAAGAGATGAGGATGAGGAAGACTATGATGATAGGTTTAGTGAAGGAGATCAAGGGTCATCTAGTCGCCATAGGAGAAATCGTGGTTTGGGTAGAGAAGTTAGGAATAGGGAGGATAATAACTTGGGTAATATTAAGATGAACATTCCTTCTTTTCAAGGGAGAAACGACCCCGAAACCTATCTTGAGTGGGAAAAGAAACTGGAGCGAGTTTTTGATTGCCACGACTACTCCGAGATAAAAAAGGTAAAACTTGCAGCCACTGAGTTTACTGATTATGCTAATGTTTGGTGGGATCAATTGGTGTTAAACAGGAGACGAAATGGAGAACAACCGGTGGACACTTGGGAGGTGATGAAAATAGTAATGAGAAAGCGTTTTGTACCTAGCCACTATTATCGGGATTTGTACAAGAAGTTGCAAGGGCTGGTACAAGGAAATCGGAGTGTCGAAGACTACTACCAAGAGATGGAGTTAGCCATGATCCGAGCAAACATAGAGGAGGACCGAGAGGCTACTATGGCACGATTTTTAGCTGGCTTGAATCAAGAAATTGCCAATCGAGTAGAATTGCAGCATTATGTGGAATTAGAGGACATGCTGCATATGGCTATTAAAATTGAGATCCAACTTAAGAGAAGGGGTGCTAGTTCGTGGAAACAGAATACATTCAAGAAAGAGGAGAAGCAAGTCTCAACCAAGGCTAGATTTGAGTCAAAACAAGAGCAACCAACTCGTAGCAATCAAGGTAAAACCGATTACTCTACTACTCGAAATCGTGATATTAAGTGTTTTAAATGTCAAGGTAGGGGGCACATAGCAAACCAATGCCCAAATAGAAGAGTTATGGTGATACGAGATAATGGAGAAGTTGAAACCGATAGTGAGGAGGACACTAAATCTATGCCACCGTTGGAGGATGCTAATGAGGAAGAATACGCTGTCCATGGGGAGTTGTTGGTTGCAAGAAGAGCGTTAAGTGTGCAAATCAAAGAGAGTGACGAAGTACAGAGGGAAAACATTTTTCATACTAGATGCCATGTCCAAAACAAAGTATGTAGTATGATTATTGATGGAGGGAGTTGTACTAATGTTGCTAGCACAACTATGGTTGAAAAGTTAGGATTGCCAACTACCAAACATCTACAACCCTACAAACTGAAATGGCTTAATAATACTGGTGAAATAAGGGTAGAAAAACAAGTCCTTGTTCCTTTTCGCATTGGAAAGTATGAAGATGAAATTTTGTGCGATGTTGTACCTATGCAAGCTGGACATTTGTTACTAGGACGTCCATGGCAGTTTGATCGACGTGTTAAGCATGATGGTTTCACTAACAAGTACTCATTTGTACATGACCAGCGTACCATCACTCTAGTACCTTTGACTCCAAGACAAGTTTATGAAGATCAAGTGAGGTTACAAAAAGAGAGTGAGCAAGAAAAAAAGAGTGTTGTAGGAAAAGAAATAGAAAGACAAGAAAAACAAAGATTGAACGAGGAAAAAAAGAGTAAAAAAATGGAGAAGTCTCAATGAATGAACAAAAGAATGAGAGGACAAAAAGCAACACCTATGCGAGAGTGGGTCACATTAAAAAAGCGATGTTCTCAAGTCAACCAATGATTGTTCTTGTGTACAAAGAGGCATTGAATACTAACGACTCTAACTCTTTATTGCCTAGTTCAGTTACATCTCTTTTGCAGGAATTTGAGGATGTCTTTCCCGAGGAAATTCCTCATGGTTTACCACCTATTCGAGGGATTGAACATCAAATTGACTTTGTACCCGGTGCTTCCATTCCAAACCGACCAGCCTATCGTAGCAACCCTGAAGAAACAAAAGAGATACAACGGCAAGTTAGTGAATTGATGGAAAAGGGTTCCGTAAGAGAAAGCATGAGTCCATGCGCTGTTCCAGTAATTTTGGTTCCTAAAAAGGATGGGACGTGGAGAATGTGTGTTGATTGTCGAGCCGTCAACAATATAACAATCAGGTATCGCCATCCTATTCCTCGTCTTGATGATATGCTTGATGAATTGCATGGTGCTTGTGTATTTTCTAAAATTGATTTGAAAAGTGGCTACCATCAAATAAGAATGAAAGAAGGTGATGAATGGAAAACAGCTTTTAAAACAAAGTTTGGTTTATATGAGTGGTTGGTTATGCCATTTGGTCTAACTAATGCACCAAGTACTTTCATGCAATTAATGAACCATGTTTTGCGTGCTTTCATAGGAAAATTTGTAGTTGTCTATTTTGATGATATTCTTATTTATAGCAAAAATCAAGATGATCATGTTAAGCATTTACATTCTGTTCTTGAAGTATTACGAAAGGAGAAATTATTTGCTAACATGAAGAAGTGCACTTTTTGCACCGATAAGCTTGTGTTTCTTGGTTTTGTTGTGAGTGCACATGGTATACAGGTTGATGAGGATAAAATTCGAGCAATTCAAGAATGGCCGAGTCCCACAAGTGTAGGACAAGTTAGGAGCTTCCATGGACTTGCTAGCTTCTATAGGAGATTTGTGAAGAACTTTAGCAGCATTGCAGCACCACTTACTGAGGCTATCAAGAAGAATGTTGGGTTTAAGTGGGAAGACCAGCAAGAAAGGGCTTTCCAATTGCTCAAAGAGAAATTAACTAATGCTCCTTTATTAGCTCTGCCTAACTTTACATTAACATTTGAAATTGAATGTGATGCATCAGGATTAGGTGTTGGGGCAGTCCTCATGCAAGGAGTAAAACCAATTGCTTTTTTTAGCGAGAAACTAAGCGGGGCAGCTCTAAACTACCCTACTTACGACAAAGAGTTGTACGCATTGGTGCGAGCTTTACAAACATGGCAACACTATCTTTGGCCTAAGGAGTTTGTGATTCACACGGATCATGAGTCATTGAAACACTTGAAGAGTCAACAAAAATTGAGTAGGAGACATGCACGATGGGTGGAATTCATTGAAACATTTCCCTATGTCATCCGATACAAGAAAGGTAAGGAGAATGTTGTTGCTGATGCACTTTCTAGAAGGTACGTCTTACACTCCACTCTTGATGCAAAATTACTTGGTTTTGAGCATATTAAAGAATTATATCCTTTAGACCATGATTTTTCTGAGGAATTTCGAAATTGTGAGAAAAATGTAGTGGGTAAGTTCTTTAGACATGAGGGTTTCTTGTTTCGAGAAAATAAGTTATGTGTTCCTAATTGTTCTTTGCGTGAGTTGTTAGTAAGGGAATCACATGGTGGAGGTCTAATGGGGCACTTTGGAGTTATTAAAACCTTAGCGATTTTGCAAGAACATTTTTATTGGTCTCATATGAGAAAGGATGTTGAGAGAATTTGTGAGAGATGTGTCACTTGTAAGCAGGCAAAATCTAGAGTACAACCTCATGGTTTATACATGCCACTACCAATTCCTAGTGATCCCTGGATTGATATTTCAATGGATTTTGTTTTAGGTTTACCTAGGTCTAAACGAGGTAGGGATTCTATTTTTGTGGTTGTAGATAGGTTTTCTAAAATGGCGCATTTCATTCCATGTATGAAAACTGATAATGCTTCTAATATTGCTGACTTATTCTTTCGAGAAATTGTTAGATTACATGGAATGCCTCGAACCATTGTTTCAGATAGAGATGCTAAGTTTTTGAGTTACTTTTGGAAAACCTTGTGGTGTAAGTTAGGGACTAAGTTGTTATTTTCCACCACTTGTCATCCACAAACTGATGGTCAAACTGAAGTAGTAAATAGGACTTTATCTACTTTGTTGAGAGCTATAATTAAAAAGAATAACAAAACATGGGAAGAATGTTTACCACATGTTGAGTTTGCTTACAATCGTTCCATTCATTCTGCTTCTAAGTTTTCTCCATTTGAAATAGTTTATTGTTTTAACCCCTTAACTCCATTGGATTTAACACCATTTCCTTTGTCTGAAAGAGTTAACTTGGATGGAAAGAAAAAGGCTGAATTTGTTAAGCAGATACATGAAAAGACAAGATTCAATATAGAGAAGAAGACGGAACAATATGCAAAGCAAGCCAACAAAGGGCGTCGCAAGGTAGTTTTTGAACCCGGAGAATGGGTTTGGTTGCACATGAGGAAAGAAAGATTTCCATCCCAGAGGCGCTCGAAGTTGCTCCCAATGGGAGATGGTCCTTTTCAAGTTCTTGAGCGTATCAATGACAATGCCTACAAGCTAGACCTACCAGGTGAGTACAATGTTAGCACTACATACAATGTTACTGATTTAAGTCCTTTTGATGTAGGTGCTGATTTGAGGGCAAATCCTTTTCAAGAGGAGGGGAATGATAAGGACATAAGTGGAAATTCGCATAATAATGAGGACATAAATGGAAAATCGCATTTTGAAGAAACAATCCAAGTTCCACAAGGTCCAGTGACGAGAGCAAGAGCCAAACGTTTCAAGGAAGAAGAACTCAATGAGTTAATAAATCAAGCACAACAAAAGGAGTTGGATGTGATCGGAAATGAACCATCGAATTTTGTCAACATTATAAAAGTCCAACTAAATGCAATTTCTCAAGAAGAGAGTGGATAAGATGAATAGCATATTTAGTTAGTATTAAATTCGAAATTAACTATTATATTAGTAGTAGGACTTTATTTGTTTCCTAGTTTATTAGTGGTTTTTGTTTCCTAGTTGATTAGGGAGATTTATTTCCTACTCTAAGTAAATTACTCTAGAAGTCCTATTCCTAGTCTTGATAGGACTTAATTTTCAGCTTATATATAGGCATAATATGTAATAGAAGACACAACTTGATTCTTATTATTTTAGTGAGAAGGAATTCTCTAGTTTCTTTGAAGAACTCTTTTGAACTTATCAAGGATTTTTCAATTTGTCTAATTCTTGTGGCGTTCATTCATCGACTTATCAAACGATTCATCCATCATCGTTTGTGGCATCCTACCGAACTTATCAAGAAGACTTGTGGCGTTCAACATCGACTTATCAAACGATTCAGTCAATATCGTTTGTGGCGTCCCCGTGAACTTATAAAGGCGACTTGTGGCGTTCATCCATCCTAAACCTGATTGTAGAACTATCTTTCAATTGCTTATAATGCGGATCTCGTTTTTCTTAACGTTGTTCGTATCACTTTCTACCCTATCCAACCATTCATGAACTTGTTCCAACTCCGTCCTCAATAATCTCTTCATCTCTCCCATCAAAGCTTCCGACATAAACTTCATATCAAACTTTCCTGACTGTTCTCCAGATATGTTTTTGTTATTGGAATCAGACATGATTTGCTGCAAGAAAAAAGGTTAGAACAAATATAAATAAAATAAGGGACCTCACAATTCACACCCTTACGTGTTTCACTCAAATTAATGATTCGCTCAACATTAGTGTTTTCGCACAAACATTATGGCTTTTACCCTAAAATAATCTAACTCTCTTGCCTTTTTCCACTCTTGGAATTCTCTTTGCTTCTTTTTGAACTAATTTAGACCAACACAAAGATATTCAATGTGAATAAACTCTAGGGAAAGACAACTATCAAACCAAATATAGGAAGACTCTTTCAATAAGGCAGGTGCAAGACTTAGAAGAAATATCAGTGTAAACACAATCTAAGTCTAGAAAACTATCAAACTCAAACTAGGAAGCTCAATAAAGACAATTTTCGAAATTTTTTTTTTTTTTTTTTTTTTTGGTTCGAATATTTTTTTTTCGAACTCTTTCTTTCTTTTTTTTTTTTTTTGGGTTCGACTTTTTTTTTTTTTTCTCGAAAAAAAACTAGAAAATTATAAGGATACGCAAACCTGGGACTAGAACCTGGCTCTGATACCAAATGATACGAACAACGTTAAGACAAACGAGATCCGCATTATAAGGAATTGAAAGATCCTCTACAATCAGGTTTAGGATGGATGAACGCCACAAGTCGCCTTGATAAGTTCACGGAGACGCCACGAACGATATTGACTGAATCGTTTGATAAGTCGATGTTGAACGCCACAAGTCTTCTTGATAAGTTCGGTAGGACGCCACAAACGATGATGGATGAATCGTTTGATAAGTCGATGAATGAACGCCACAAGAATTAGACAAATTGAAAAATCCTTGATAAGTTCAAAAGAGTTCTTCAAAGAAACTAGAGAATTCCTTCTCACTAAAATAATAAGAATCAAGTTGTGTTTTTTTCTATTACATATTATGCCTATATATAAGCTGAAAATTAAGTCCTATCAAGACTAGGAATAGGACTTCTAGAGTAATCTACTTAGACTAGGAATAAATTCCCCTAATCAACTAGGAAACAAAAACCACTAATAAACTAGGAAACAAATAAAGTCCTACTACTAAATCTAATAACTAATTTCGAATTTTTTAGTAACTAAATATGCTATTCATCTTATCCACTCCTTTCTTGAGAAATTGCATTTAGTTGGACTTGTATAATGTTGACAAAATTCTTCATTTCCGAACACATCCAACTCCTTTTGTTGCGCTTGATTTATTAACTCATTGAGTTCTTCTTCCTTGAAACGTTTGGCTCTTGCTCTCGTCACTGGACCTCGTGGAACTTTGATTGAATCTTTAAAATTCGATTTTCCATTTATGTCCTCATTATTCTGCGAATTTCCAGTTATGTCCTCATCATTCTGCGAATTTCCATTTATGTCCTCATCACAATCGAATTTTGTCAACATTATACAAGTCCAACTAAATGCAATTTCTCAAGAAGGGAGTGGATAAGATGAATAGCATTTTTAGTTAGTATTAAATTCGAAATTATCTATTATATTTAGTTGTAGTACTTTATTTGTTTCCTAGTTTACTAGTGGTTTTTGTTTCCTAGTTTATTAGGGGGATTTATTTCCTTGTCTACTAAGTAGATTACTCTAGTCTACCATTTAGTAGGTAAACTCTTTACTCATGTATTGTATTATATTCAATGTTAATGTATAAATCTATTCGCTTATATTATGATATTGCTTGTTTAGAATACGAAAGTTATTGTCTTTTAATCAAAATCAATTCTGATCATCCTGATATAGGTGAATATAATTTTTGGGTTAACCAAACTATTCACTGGTATAATATTAAACGCCGTATGCTTAATATTTTGTCTGTTTAATATTTTATGAACCCTCGTCAGTTTGATACTAGATATTTTACTATTTCTCAATTATATGTTTTTTATCGTCAACAATATTTATTAAATAAAAAACGATGTGAAGATTTTCCAGATGAACCCTACTGGGTCTTTCTGAAAAATCATTATTTTCAACAATATTCTCGTATTGTATTATTATTATCTGCTTAAGCTGTTTTTATGTATCGTAAGTTTTCTATTATAGGTGGTGTTCCTATTCCTGAATTTTATGATTTCTGTTGGACGCACTATTTAAAAAATAGACAGCTTTGTATAGACGAACCAGATAATCCTGAACATATATTTTTTAGAGATCATTATTATAGTTGGTGTGTTCGTATTAGTGTTATATTAGCAGCCTAATTTCTTTATATCTGTGAGTCTTACTCTGTGTTTTAGATTTAAGTTTTAGTAGTCCTTTGTGAACTATTACAGTGAAACCCAGGGTTTACCCTTAAGTCGCGCAGCCTGAATAGTCCCTTTTGTTGCCTGCGTATTGGCGTGTTGGGATTGGTATTAAGTCGTTGACAGTGATCTGTGATAGAATGCATCGGTTTACTAAAACTTTGTCTAAAAGACAAGGTGAAACGAGTGGAAATAAAGAAATTGTTATTAATGAAAATTTCGAAAAATCTTTGCAAAACTGGAAATTACCAGTACAATCTTCTGTTTATAAATAGAAAGGAACTTTTGAATTTTCTTCTGACTATGTTGTTAAAACAGTAGAAGAAGCAATTCCTTTAACAGAAGGATATAATTCATTCCAATTATTATCTAAAGATCTAATTGAAAAACATAAGCAAAGATATAAATTTTTACATATCGGATTAATTCAAGTAGGACTAAAACCTGCTACAAGACTTGGATTAAATACATCCGCTATAATTTGTGTAAGAGATAAACGTCATAATAAATTTCATGACTCTTTGTTAGGAATAATTGAGTCTAGTCTTTGTGACGGACCCATTTATTTCTCTTGTTTTCCAAACTTTACTCTGTCCCTGACAGATCCGACTCTTATGCACTCCTTGTGTCTTGATATAAAGTCTGATGGATTCAATATGATGCAAGGATCAGAAAACATAATCCTTATTTATAGGATTCAATATAAAGTAATGAATACAGTAGTTCCAAGGGTGAAGAATTTATCCTTGAATCAGAAAGGATCTACTACTCTATTCATTACCAATTTATCTAAAAGTAATTTAAAAGTACCCAAAACCATCACTTGGGATCAGGTTAAATTACCTGAACAATGGATGCTAGAAAAGGCAAGTGAACCTGTTAAACAGGAAAATAGAGAATTAGAGGAAATAAAAGAATACCAAGATGGAACTGTTCAAATTAAATTCTCTAACCAAAGGATTGCCAGACTAAATCTTAGAAGTCAAAGTCTTAGATACAATAAACTTAACCTAAAAGGTGAATGTAGTAGAACTAGATCTAGAAGATCTACTTCTTCTGCTCCTGAAACTAATTTCGAAAAGAATAACCTAATAGGTACAAAATTCACACCTGATGGGGTTAATCAACCTGAATATAATGTTAGTATACCATCCACTACTGTCCCCTCTGAAACAGATAATAAATCTCCCACTGCTTCGGACATGGGATACTATAGTGATAGTAGTTATCTTCCTGATGACACTAGTGTTTCACCTATCACAATTCCTGAGGAAGTTATTTTTCCTTTTGAAGGAATTGCAAAAGAATTATTTTATTCTCCCAAAAATGAAATTCTTAGAAAATGGTTCTTTCTTAAAGATTTTAAAACTCAAAAGAAATTATTTACTTCTTACAAAAGATTCTTAAAGATAAATAAAGAAGTAATTGATTTCTTTGATTTCTTAAAGAAATATTTTTATTTAACTAAACAACCCTTTCCTAATTTCGAGAATGAAAACTTTGTTTCCACTATTGAAACTTCCTTTGCTAGAAATTTTATTACTACTAAAGGAAGAGTTTTCAAAAGTATTCATCCGCCTAAAAATAATTTAATTGTTAAAATCAAGGATGATGAGGTTATTGCCACTCCTTATAGAAAAGGAGATAAAATCGAAACTGTAGTAGAACAAAATAATTTTACTAATTTAACTCTCAAAACTATGGGAGATCAATTAATCAGAATTGAAAAATCAATTGATAAAAAAACTACAGAACAAGTTTCTAAAGAAGAAACTCCTATAATTGATAAAAGGGTTTTATTTAAACCTATGCCCTCTGAAAAAATTGATTTCAAAATCAAACCAGAAGATTCCTCTTCTGAGATGGTTGATGAAATTGTTAAAAGATTAAAAAATCTTGGCCTTAAAGAAAAGGACCTATCTCCTTTGGAACAAAACTCTGATAATGAATCTGATACAGAAAGTAAAGAACAAACTTCTGAAATGGAAGACAGAATTGATCAACTAGAAGATATGTTCTTAACAGAACAAAATCAACAAAAAAATTTTGGGATCAATAAATTATCCTCTTCATACAAGAAGAAGATGGTTTATAATGTTCCAGCTAAACCCTATTATCATAGGCCTACTCCAGTCGACCTACAATTAGAACAACATGATGACTATATGACTGTTCAGTTTGATAGAAGATCCATTAATGAATGGAACATTGATGGTATGTCAGAATATCAAATGCAAACGGTATTGCATTACATGACCATGTTTGCAACTGCCTGTAAAGCAAATGGTACTTCTGATCAAAATATTGCAAAAGCCATAACTCAAGGCTTTACTGGACAATTAAAAGGATGGTGGGATTTTTACCTTCCCGAAGAAGCAAAATTGCACATCCTACAAGCAGTTAAGACTGAAATTATTAATGAACAACCTGTAGCAGTCACAGACTGTGTTAATACGCTATTATATACAATAGCGAAACATTTTATTGGAACAACTTCATTACAGTTGGATAAAACTCAAGAACAGTTAATGAATCTAAGATGTCAAAACTTACCTCAGTTTAAATGGTATAAAGATGTTTTCTTCTCTAAAGTCTTTACAAGAGAAGATAGCCAACATGACTTTTGGAAAGAAAAATTCTTATCAGGATTACCACATTTCTTTGCAGAAAAAATTCGTAATAGAATTAAACAAAAACATAATGGCATTATACCTTATGCCCAATACACTTATGGAGATTTATCCTCCGAGATAATCTCTGAAGGAATTAATTTGTGTAATGAAATAAAATTACATAGACAAATTCAAAAGGAGAAAGTTTTAGGAAAAAGAATAATAGGAGACTTTTGTGAACAAATTGGTTTACCTCCTATTGGTCCAACTGGTGAAAAAAGAAAACATAAGACTAATAAAGTCTCTCGAAATTCCACAAAATCTTATAACTATTTTCCTAAAAAGGGGAGGAAAGGATTCTATAAGAAGAAAAATAAAAGCAAAGGTGAAAATCACCCTTCTAATAATTCGCAGAAAAAGATCCCTTTATGCTGGAGGTGCCAGAAACCGGGACATTATGCTAATAAGTGTAAAATGAAAAAGAAAATTAATAGTCTAGACATTGATGAAGGCCTTAAAAGGACTTTAGAAAATTTATTCCTTAATGAAGAAGGAGAAAAAGGAAATTTTAAAATTACTGCAATTACTAATAGTGACTCAGAAAATGATGATTCAGAAGCAGAATCTGAGCAATCAGAAAATGGTTGCGAAGGAAATTGCGAGTATTACAAAACCTTATGTCAGGCTAATGGATTATGTGTGTTAACAAAAGAAGATAATTTTATCTTAGATATAATTGATCAAATTACTGATCCTGTTGCTAAGAGAGAAATGCTTCAAAAATACTTGGAGCAATATAGTAATAAAAAACCAGAAAAAGGATTAAAATTTAAAGAACCAGAGACTTATAGTCTTAAAGAAATTTTAAACAGAGCTAAATCTTCTACAGAAAGTGTCCTAGGAGATTCTAGCATTAGTGAATTAAAACATGAAGTAAATGTTCTTAAACAAGAACTATGTGAATTAAAATCTAGAGTTTCAGTAATTGAAGTTAGAAATCTGGAAGCAAGTCCTTATGAGGAAAATGATGAAATTGAAAAAGAATCACTAAAAGATGATAATACTAATGCAGCTTTAACATTTTTCAATATGATTGATAGAGTAATCACTCATAAATGGCACATTAAAATAAAGTTAATAGTTCATAGAGAATATACTCTCTCTGCAATTGCAATGGTAGACTCAGGAGCCGATTTGAATTGTATCAACGAAGGATTAATACCTTCTAGATATTTTTCAAAGACTACTGAAATTCTGAATGCTGCAGATGGCAGAAAACTTATAGTAAAATATAAGTTGCAAGATACTGCCATTTGTAACAATGGAACCTGCCTAGAAATGCCATTTATAATGGTAAAATATTTATCGCATGATGTTATATTGGGAAATCCATTTTTGCATATGCTTTACCCAATCAAAAGCATAGATGAAAATGGAATTACTAGCACTGTAAATTCACAGGAAATAATATTTAACTTTATAACACAACCTCGTTATCACGAGATAGATTTAATCCAAAAGAAAATAGAGAGAAAAGAAAATTTTCTTAATTCCTTATCACAGGAAATTAATTATAAGAAAATAGCTGAACAACTACAGCAACCTTTAATTCAAAAAAGGATAAATGATTTACAAGAAACAATTATAAAAGAAATATGTGCTGATATTCCTAATGCCTTTTGGGAAAGAAAAAAACATATTGTAAATTTACCATATGAACCTGATTTTAAAGAAAATCAAATACAAACTAAGGCAAGACCTATTGCTATGGGTCCACACCATCTTGAAATCTGCAAAAAAGAAATAGATGAGTTATTACTCAAAGGTTTAATTAGAAAATCTTACAGCCTTGGAGCTGCCCAGCATTTTATGTTGAAAATGCAGCTGAACTTGAAAGAGGAGTTCCTAGACTTGTTATTAACTACAAGCCTTTAAATAAAGCATTAAGGTGGATTAGGTATCCAATACCAAATAAAAGAGATCTTCTAAATAGATTATACACTGCTAAAATAATGTCTAAATTTGACATGAAATCTGGATTTTGGCAAATTCAGATTGCAGACGAAGATAAATATAAAACTGCATTCACAGTACCATTCGGACACGACGAATGGAATGTAATGCCTTTTGGGCTAAAGAATGCTCCTTCTGAATTTCAAAATATTATGAATGATATTTTCTGTCCTTATACAAAATTTTGTATTGTCTACATTGATGATGTCCTTATTTGCTCAGAAAATATCGATAAACATTTTAAACATTTGAATGCATTTATTAATGCCGTTAAAAAAGCCGGCCTAGTAGTCTCAGCTAAAAAGATTAAATTATTTCAAACAGAAATAAGATTTCTAGGTCACAATATAAAAGAAGGGACAATATTCCCTATTGACAGGACAATAGCTTTCGGGGAAAAATTTCCTAATGAACTCAAAGAAAAAACTCAATTACAAAGATTTTTAGGAAGTCTTAATTATATTTCAGACTTTTATAAAAATTTAGCAATAGACGCTAAACCTTTATTTGAAAGGTTAAGAAAAAATCCTCCAGAATGGACTAAGGTCCATACTGAAGCTGTAATCAAAATAAAAAATAAGATTAAGGAAATTCCTTGTTTAGCAATAGCCAATCCTGATGCTTTTAAAATTGTTGAAACAGACGCATCCGAATTAGGTTATGGTGGAATCCTCAAACAAAGGATTAATAATAAAGAAACTCTTGTTAGGTTTACTTCAGGAGTTTGGCAAGGGCCAAGGAAAAATTATTCCACTGTAAAAAAGGAACTCTTATCTATTGTGTTATGTGTTCAAAAATTCGATAGTGATTTATTAAATCAGAAATTTCTAATTCGTGTTGATTGTAAATCTGCTAAAGATATTTTAGAAAAGGATGTTAAAAATATAGCGTCTAAACAAATTTTTGCTAGATGGCAGGGAATTTTATCTGTTTTTGATTTTGATATTGAGTTTATTAAAGGATCTAGTAATTCTTTACCAGATTTCTTAACTCGTGAATTTTTACAGGGTCATGACGAAGGACAAATGAAAAGCTAAAGAGACGGTAAAGCGAGAAATAGTAACTATAAAAAAAACCTTTGTCTTATAAGACAGCCATCGGAAATCCTATTGAACAGCTTCGAGCTGAAGGCTTAAAGGCTACACCCAAAGAATTAAAATTAAGAGAAGATGCTTATTCAGCGTCACTAAAATCAAATGCTACTAATGAATTTCTATATCCATATATTCCCTACACGACTATATGGATATCACCTTTAGAGAGAAAATACGCTCATCTTGAACCAAATGAAGCTGGAAATTTTTATCTTAAAGATTCAGCAGATCCATTCTTTTATCCTAAAGAATATCAATTTTACTATGCAATTTTGGATACAACCAAATCCGTTGAATTTGTTTCAGTCACTAGATCTGGATCTGAATGGGCTTATTCTAAAGCCTTTATTAAACAAGTCTACACAGCAGAGACCTGGAGCGGTGATCTTTATCGCTATCATGAAATTCCTAGAAAACACCAAATTTGGATAGATACTGGTTTAATTACTTTGATTATATCAAGGCTTGGGACGGAACATTTTGCTACGATAACAGGCAGAAAAAACACAGCTGGTTCCTACAATTTAGGGATTTTAAATTTGCTAATATACCTCAATGGTTTATTAAATGGTTTTACAATTGGGGTTTTCATCCCATAATATTACCTGATAAAATTAGAAGTATTTTTGATGAGTTTAAAACTTCAAATCCTTCTTTAAAAACACCAGAGCTAATGTTTGCAGCTTTATATCAAGTACCATGGATTGTCAAATGGGATTTAATAATCTCTAATTTACCAATTAAAAAATTTGATGTGGTTATTACTCACGTTCCGGTCTTAGGAAGAAGAATCCTACTTAAATGGTGGGATAAGTTTGATTTCTTTGAAGACTCAATTTTTTCGAAGAAAGGACTCATTTCCCTTGAGCCTCCTGCTCCACCGGCTCCTCCTAAAAAGGACACTACAGAATTGCTTAAGGAACTTTTAGCTTCTTCTTCGAAAACAAATATTAAGAAGCAACTTATGGAAATTCTTAAGGAAATACCTGGTGATACTGATGAAGAAGATAATGATGACGAGGATACAGACACAAAAGAAGACATCATTATGCAAGATTCCCAGAACCCTTATGAACAGTAAAATAACTGTTCAAATTACTGTTCACCTAAAGTTGTCGGCCACTACTGTTCACTAAAGTTGTCGGTTACTACTATTCATTAAATGAATTTGAAGAATTTTGGCGTCCGAAGAATTTGAAATCCGTGATTGACGTCCGTCATTTGCCTATATAAAGGAACTCCATTTGGAAGAGAAGACACACTTGAATCACAGCCTTCATTACATCTCTTGCAATCTTCCCTCCTTACTTCCGAGAAAATCTCCACTTTATTTTGTATAATAATAATAATTAAGTTTGTAAATTAGTTCTTGTACTTACTACCGCTGTTGTTGCTCTCCTTCATCTACTTTTGTATTGGTCAAGGGTACAAAAGTAGATGGAGTTCCTTTATATAGGCAAATGACGGACGTCAATCACGGATTTCAAATTCTTCGGACGCCAAAATTCTTCAAATTCATTTAATGAATAGTAGTAACCGACAACTTTAGTGAACAGTAGTGGCCGACAACTTAAGGTGAACAGTAATTTGAACAGTTATTCACAATCGAATTTTGTCAACATTATACAAGTCCAACTAAATGCAATTTCTCAAGAAGGGAGTGGATAAGATGAATAGCATATTTAGTTAGTATTAAATTCGAAATTATCTATTATATTTAGTTGTAGTACTTTATTTGTTTCCTAGTTTACTAATGGTTTTTGTTTCCTAGTTGATTAGGGGGATTTATTTCCTTGTCTACTATGTAGATTACTCTAGAAGCCCTATTCCTAGTCTTGATAGGACTTAATTTTCAGCTTTTATATAGGTATAATATGTAATAAAAGACACCCAACTTGATTCTTATTATTTTAGTGAGAAGGAATTCTCTAGATTCTTTGAAGAACTCTTTTGAACTTATCAAGGATTTTTCAATTTGTCTAATTCTTGTGGAGTTCATTCATCGACTTATCAAACGATTCATCCATCATCGTTTGTGGCGTCCTACCGAACTTATCAAGAAGACTTGTGGCGTTCAACATCGACTTATCAAACGATTTAGTCATTATCATTTGTAGCGTCCCCGTGAACTTATCAAGGCG